>OY829472.1:5265423-10065423 GCA_963691745.1 Ditula angustiorana
CGCCATACAAACTTTAAACGTGAAAGTCTCGAAAACCATCAGAGATAGAGGGGGGGTGCTCGACCAAATGTCACTCAGGGGGAGGGGAAAAATTTGGTGGAATTGAAAAAAATTCAAGATGGCGGATCCAAAATGGCGGCCGAAAATTTTTTTTGTCCGATCGGGATGAAATTTTGCACCCGGGGGCTCTGGAGGCCGCTGGTTCCGATTCCGGGAAAAGTTTTTCGATTCCGCCATTTTCCAAGATGGCCGCCATACAAGGGAGTTTTGAAAGCGAGCCCGCAGGGCGAGCTCCGCGTAGGCGCTTGCGCCGGAGCGTCCCATCGTTGCTCTTGAGTCGCTTGCGAGCCCGAAGGGCGAGCTGGGGTGTGAAGTTGGAATTTTTACCCCCCCCCCCCCCCCCTGCCAGCGAGCCCGAAGGGCGAGCTCCGCGTAGGCGCGAGCGCCGAAGCGTCCACTGGACGCGAAATACTCTCGAGTCACTTGCGAGCCCGGAAGGGCGAGCTGCAGTGTGAAGTTGGAACTCATCCCCTCCCTTCCTCCCCCCCCCCCCCCTAAGGCAGCCCCTGTTTTCTCTGGGCTCTATCTCGGAAACCAAAAATGCTAGACCCCTCGTGTTGGTACTCTTTCGATTCGTCTCGCTGCCATCTTTACGACTGTATGTGAAGTTGGGCCCCCAGACCTGAAGGCACGACAGCAAGTCGGAACACCCCCCCCCCCTCCCCCCCAGCGAGCCCGAAGGGCGAGCTCCGCGTAGGCGCGTGCGCCGTAGCGTCCCTTCTGAGGCAGTTCTCCCCGAGTCACTTGCGAGCCCGCAGGGCGAGCTGCTGTGTGAAGTTGGAACTCATCCCCCCCCTTCCTCCCCCCTCCTATGGCAGCCCAACTTTCTCTGGGCTCTATCTCGGAAACCAAAAATTCTAGACCCCTCGTGTTGGTACTCTTTCGATTCGTCTCGATGCCATCCTTACGACTTAATGTGAAGTTGGGCACCCAGACCGGTAGCACGACACCCTCCGCGGGCCCCGTGGGGCCCGCGGCCCCCACGCGACATCTAGTGACATGAGTGAGTGAGTGAGTGGTAATTAAGCTTTATATATTAAGCTTTATATAGCTCGGGAGAACTGCCTCAGAAGGGACGCTACGGCGCACGCGCCTACGCGGAGCTCGCCCTTCGGGCTCGCTGGGGGGAGGGGGGGGGGGTGTTCCGACTTGCTGTCGTGCCTTCAGGTCTGGGGGCCCAACTTCACATACAGTCGTAAAGATGGCAGCGAGACGAATCGAAAGAGTACCAACACGAGGGGTCTAGCATTTTTGGTTTCCGAGATAGAGCCCAGAGAAAACAGGGCTGCCTTAGGGGGGGGGGGGGGAGGAAGGGAGGGGATGAGTTCCAACTTCACACTGCAGCTCGCCCTTCCGGGCTCGCAAGTGACTCGAGAGTATTTCGCGTCCAGTGGACGCTTCGGCGCTCGCGCCTACGCGGAGCTCGCCCTTCGGGCTCGCTGGCAGGGGGGGGGGGGGGGGGTAAAAATTCCAACTTCACACCCCAGCTCGCCCTTCGGGCTCGCAAGCGACTCAAGAGCAACGATGGGACGCTCCGGCGCAAGCGCCTACGCGGAGCTCGCCCTGCGGGCTCGCTTTCAAAACTCCCTTGTATGGCGGCCATCTTGGAAAATGGCGGAATCGAAAAACTTTTCCCGGAATCGGAACCAGCGGCCTCCAGAGCCCCCGGGTGCAAAATTTCATCCCGATCGGACAAAAAAAATTTTCGGCCGCCATTTTGGATCCGCCATCTTGAATTTTTTTCAATTCCACCAAATTTTTCCCCTCCCCCTGAGTGACATTTGGTCGAGCACCCCCCCTCTATCTCTGATGGTTTTCGAGACTTTCACGTTTAAAGTTTGTATGGCGGCCATCTTGTTTCGGCCATTTTGAAAAAATTTCGACCGGCTCACCCATCGGCCGGCAGTTCCCTACGACTTTTGTTTTGGAACTCGGCCGTACCTATCACGGTTTCCGAGATCCGCACCTCACATCGAGTCCCTTTCCACGTTCAGGTCGGTTTCGTATTTTTTGTCTACTCGTTGGAGCACCCTCTATACAAAAGTGTTTCCAGTTGCTCCCCACCCCTTCACATCTCTCCAAAACAGCATGTCAATGACCCAGTGAGTGAGTGAGTGAGTGAGTGGTAATTAAGCTTTATATATAGTAACTAGATGTCGCGTGGGGGCCGCGGGCCCCACGGGGCCCGCGGAGAGTGTCGTGCCCTCAGGTTTGGGGGCCCAACTTCACATTAAGTCGTAGAGATGGCATCGAGACGAATCGAAAGAGTACCAACACGAGGGGTCTAGCATTTTCGGTTTCCGATATAGAGCCCAAAGAAAGTCGGGCTGCCTTAGGAGGGGGGAGGAAGTGGGGGGATGAGTTCCAACTTCACACTGCAGCTCGCCCTCCGGGCTCGCAAGTGACTCGAGAGTATTTCGCGTCAAGTGGACGCTTCGGCGCACGCGCCTACGCGGAGCTCGCCCTTCGGGCTCGCTGGGAGGGGGGGGGGGGGGGCAATTCCAACTTCACACCCCAGCTCGCCCTTCGGGCTCGCAAGCGACTCGAGAGCACCGATGGGACGCTCCGGCGCAAGCGCCTACGCGGAGCTCGCCCTGCGGGCTCGCTTTCAAAACTCCCTTGTATGGCGGCCATCTTGGAAAATGGCGGAATCGAAAAACTTTTCCCGGAATCGGAACCGGTGGTCCCCAGAGCCCCCGGGTGCAAAATTTCATCCCGATCGGACAAAAAAAAAATTTCGGCCGCCATTTTGGATCCGCCATCTTGAATTTTTTTCAACTCCACCAAATTTCCCCCCTCTCCCTGAGTGACATTTGGTCGAGCACCCCCCCTCTATCTCTGATGGTTTTCGAGATTTTCACGTTTAAAGTTTGTATGGCGGCCATCTTGTTTCGGCCATTTTGAAAAAAATTCGACCGGCTCACCCATTGGCTGGCGGTTCCCTATGACTTTTGTTTTGGAACTCGGCCGTACCTATCACGGTTTTCGAGATCCGCACCTCACATCGAGTCCCTTTCCACGTTCAGGTCGGTTTCGTATTTTTTGTCTACTCGTTGGAGCACCCTCTATACAAAAGTGTTTCCAGTTGCTCCCCACCCCTTCACATCTCTCCAAAAAAGCATGTCAATGACCCAGTCAGTGAGTGAGTGAGTGAGTGGTAATCGAGCTTTATATATAGTAACTAGATGTCGCGTGGGGGCCGCGGGCCCCACGGGGCCCGCGGAGGGTGTCGTACTATTGGTCTGTCTATCAAGCTTCGCATTTAGTCGTAAGGATGGCATCGAGACGAATCGAAAGAGTACCAACACGAGGGGTCTAGCATTTTTGGTTTCCGAGATAGAGCCAAGAGAAAGTCGGGCTGCCTTAGGAGGGGGGAGGAAGGGGGGGGATGAGGTCCAACTTCACACTGCAGCTCGCCCTCCGGGCTCGCAAGTGACTCGGGAGAACTGCCTCCGAAGGGACGCTACGGCGCACGCGCCTACGCGGAGCTCGCCCTTCGGGCTCGCTGGGGGGGGGGGGTTATTCCGACTTGCTGTGGTGCCCTCAGGTCTGGGGGCCCAAGTTCACATTCAGTCGTAAAGATGGCATCGAGACGAATCGAAAGAGTACCAGCAAGAGGGGTCTAGCATTTTTGGTTTCCGAGATAGAGCCCAGAGAAAGTAGGGCTGCCTTAGGAGGGGGGAGGAAGGGGGGGATGAGTTCCAACTTCACACTGCAGCTCGCCCTCCGGGCTCGCAAGTGACTCGAGAGTATTTCGCGTCCAGTGGACGCTTCGGCGCACGCGCCTACGCGGAGCTCGCCCTTCGGGCTCGCTGGGAGGGGGGGGGGGGGGATAAGAATTCCAACTTCACACCCCAGCTCGCCCTTCGGGCTCGCAAGCGACTCGAGAGCACCGATGGGACGCTCCGGCGCAAGCGCCTACGCGGAGCTCGCCCTGCGGGCTCGCTTTCAAAATTCCCTTGTATGGCGGCCATCTTGGAAAATGGCGGAATCAGAAAACTTTTCCCGGAATCGGAACCAGCGGCCCCCAGAGCCCCCGGGTGCAAAATTTCATCCCGATCGGGCAAAAAAAAATTTCGGCCGCCATTTTGGATCCGCCATCTTGAATTTTTTTCAACTTCATCAAATTTCCCCCCTCCCCCTGAGTGACATTTGGTCGAGCACCCCCCCTCTATCTCTAATGGTGCTCGAGATATTCCCGTTTAAAGTTTGTATGGCGGCCATCTTGTTTCGGCCATTTTGAAAAAAATTCGACCGGCTCACCCATCGGCCGGCAGTTCCCTACGACTTTTGTTTTGGAACTCGGCCGTACCTATCACGGTTTCCGAGATCCGCACCTCACATCGAGTCCCTTTCCACGTTCAGGTCGGTTTCGTATTTTTTGTCTACTCGTTGGAGCACCCTCTATACAAAAGTGTTTCCAGTTGCTCCCCACCCCTTCACATCTCTCCAAAAAAGCATGTCAATGACCCAGTCAGTGAGTGAGTGAGTGAGTGGTAATCGAGCTTTATATATAGTAACTAGATGTCGCGTGGGGGCCGCGGGCCCCACGGGGCCCGCGGAGGGTGTCGTCCTATTGGTCTGTCTATCAAGCTTCACATTAAGTCGTAAGGATGGCATCGATACGAATCGAACGAGTACCAACACGAGGGGTCTAGCATTTTTGGTTTCCGAGATAGAGCACAGAGAAAGTCGGGCTGCCTTAGGAGGGGGGAGGAAGGGGGGGATGAGTTCCAACTTCACACTGTAGCTCGCCCTGCGGGCTCGCAAGTTACTCGGGAGAACTGCCTCAGAAGGGACGCTACGGCGCACGCGCCTACGCGGAGCTCGCCCTTCGGGCTCGCTGGGGGGAGGGGGGGGGGGATATTCCGCCTTGCTTTCGTGCCCTCAGGTCTGGGGGCCCAACTTCACATACAGTCGTAAAGATGGCATCGAGACGAATCGAAAGAGTACCAACACGAGGGGTCTAGCATTTTCGGTTTCCGAGATAGAAACAAAAAAAAGTCGGGCTGCCTAAGGAGGGGGGGAGGAAGGGGGGGGGATGAGTTCCAACTTCACACTGCAGCTCGCCCTCTGGGCTCGCAAGTGACTCGAGAGTATTTCGCGTCCGGTGGACGCTTCGGCGCACGCGCCTACGCGGAGCTCGCCCTTCGGGCTCGCTGGGAGGGGGGGGGGGGGTAAGAATTCCAACTCCACACCCTAGCTCGCCCTTCGGGCTCGCAAGCAACTCGAGAGCACCGATGGGACGCTCCGGCGCAAGCGCCTACGCGGAGCTCGCCCTGCGGGCTCGCTTCCAAAAGTCCCTTGTATGGCGGCCATCTTGGAAAATGGCGGAATCGAAAAACTTTTCCCGGAATCGGAACCAGCGGCCTTAGGAGCCCCCGGGTGCAAAATTTCATCCCGATCGGACAAAAAAAAATTTCGGCCGCCATTTTGGATCCGCCATCTTGAATTTTTTTCAACTCTACCACATTTCCCCCCTCCCTCTGAGTGACATTTGGTCGAGCACCCTCCCACCAAGTCATACGGTTTTCGAGATATTCCCGTTTAAAGTTTGTATGGCGGCCATCTTGTTTCGGCCATTTTGAAAATTTTTCGACCGGCTCACCCATTGGCCAGCGGTTCCCTATGACTTTTGTTTTGGAACTTGGCCGTACCTATAACGGTTTCCGAGATCCGCACCTCACATCAAGTCCTTTTCCACGTTCAGGTCGGTTTCGTATTTTTTGTCTACTCGTTGGAGCACCCTCTATACAAAAGTGTTTCCAGTTGCTCCCCACCCCTTCACATCTCTCCAAAACAGCATGTCAATGACCAAGTGAGTGAGTGAGTGAGTGAGTGAGTGAGTGAGTGAGTGGTAATTAAGCTTTATATATAGTAACTAGATGTCGCGTGGGGGCCGCGGGCCCCACGGGGCCCGCGGAGGGTGTCGTGCCCTCAGGTCTGGGGGCCCAACTACACATTCAGTCGTAAAGATGGCATCGAGAGGAATCGAAAGAGTACCAGCAAGAGGGGTCTAGCATTTTTGGTTTCCGAGATAGAGCCAAGAGAAAATCGGGCTGCCTTAGGAGGGGGGAGGAAGGGGGGGATGAGTTCCAACTTCACACTGCAGCTCGCCCTGCGGGCTCGCAAGTTACTCGGGAGAACTGCCTCAGAAGGGACGCTACGGCGCACGCGCCTACGCGGAGCTCGCCCTTCGGGCTCGCTGGGGGGGGGGGGGGGGTATTCCGACTTGATGTCGTGCCCTCAGGTCTGGGGGCCCAACTTCGCATACAGTCGTAAAGATGGCATCGAGACGAATCGAAAGAGTACCAACACGAGGGGTCTAGCATTTTTGGTTTCCGAGATAGAGCCAAGAGACAGTCGGACTGCCTTAGGAGGGGGGCGGAAGGGGGGGGGGAGAGTTCCAACTTCACACTGCAGCTCGCCCTCCGGGCTCGCAAGTGACTCGAGAGTATTTCGCGTCCAGTGGACGCTTCGGCGCACGCGCCTACGCGGAGCTCGCCCTTCGGGCTCGCTGGGAGGGGGGGGGGGGGGTAAAATTCCAACTTCACATTCCAGCTCGCCCTTCGGGCTCGCAAGCGACTCGAGAGCACCGATGGGACGCTCCGGCGCGAGCGCCTACGCGGAGCTCGCCCTGCGGGCTCGCTTTCAAAACTCCCTTGTATGGCGGCCATCTTGGAAAATGGCGGAATCGAAAAACTTTTCTCGGAATCGGAACCAGCGGCCCCCAGAGCCCCCGGGTGCAAAATTTCATCCCGATCGGACAAAAAAAAATTTCGGCCGCCATTTTGTATCCGCCATCTTGGATTTTTTTCAACTCCACCAAATTTCCCCCCTCCCCCTGAGTGACATTTGGTCGAGCACCCCCCCTCTATCTCTAATGGTGCTCGAGATATTCCCGTTTAAAGTTTGTATGGCGGCCATCTTGTTTCGGCCATTTTGAAAAAAATTCGACCGGCTCACCCATCGGCCGGCAGTTCCCTACGACTTTTGTTTTGGAACTCGGCCGTACCTATCACGGTTTCCGAGATCCGCACCTCACATCGAGTCCCTTTCCACGTTCAGGTCGGTTTCGTATTTTTTGTCTACTCGTTGGAGCACCCTCTATACAAAAGTGTTTCCAGTTGCTCCCCACCCCTTCACATCTCTCCAAAAAAGCATGTCAATGACCCAGTCAGTGAGTGAGTGAGTGAGTGGTAATCGAGCTTTATATATAGTAATTTGTCGATGCTGCGTAAACGCTCTGAATGTAGGTACTAAACAAATAATCTTAAGTAAATGAAATGAAACGACATCATTAAAACTAATTTTACTGTTTTAAATAATCGTTACCGTAAAGTGCGAGTAATAGTCGTCGTGCACTGAGGGTTCAGCACAAATTCAATTAATTTCCGTGATTTTCGGGGTCAGTTCCCAAAGGGTTTCACCGGAACCCTACTAAGTAAGGTTCGTCCTACCTTTAAATAACTCAATTTTTTTAACCGTTTGGTAAGATAGCTTGTCAAAATAATCACAAAAATAGTGTCATTATGGCGGATCTCCTAAATCATCCTAAATTACAAAAAATACAAGAATTAGGGCATTTGTATAAAAAGTCATGCGTTTTCTTATGCGCATAACTTAAGAGTAGATAAAGTTACATTACTAGATATTTTATTATGATAATAACAATTAAATTCAAAAGAAAAGATGTCGTTGTAGGCAGAAGTAATTATTAAGGCGTTAATTAGAAGTACCTATTTTCCACGTGACGAAATTTTGGATCGGTTTCTAAAAATTACGATTGAGGTTCAGAAAATGAAGATACATAAGAATAGAACAACCAATTGGCTATTATGCACAAATGAAAATGGTACACGGGGCATTAGTGTCCAATGCCACTACGAGCATTTATTTGCAGTAAAGTAGGTTGATAGGCAATAGGGATGTCTCCTGGGTTAAAACAATAAGATTCTAATTAGTCCGTCAGTTAGATTATAGAAAAATACTCGATACGTATTTTTTTATTTGTCCATACGAATAATATTGACAAAGATACAGCACATTCAAATTCAGGAGTAGGGGCTCGTGACGTCACTCGATTCGTAAAAATTTTACGATATAATGACGTAGCGCGAACTTTCGCCGCTCTGTAACTTTGTTATTTTAAGTTTTAGAAGCAAAAGAAAAAATACGTATCTACTATTTTCTGGCGTTCTAAAAGATGGACTAATTATTATTTTTTTGTCAACATCCCAATTATGTGAGCCCGGCATGCTAAGGTGGTAATAACATAAGTAAGGCGTCGTCTCAAGCCCTCGACCCTGTCGTTTGGTTCTACCGTGTTGTCGATGGCTTTACGTTATTACGCAATAGGAAAGAATTATAGAATGGGAGTAAACCTGGAGCAGAGGACATTATCTGATCAACAAACTGGAACAAATTACCTTGCTACTCCGCGAAACCAGTGCCGGGCTCGTAAAATAGCTGCGTCTGTGCGACACATATATGTTCATGCAAAAACCCACCCTCCTCCGCTTCCACACGAAACAACATATATCACACAGACTCAACTACACACCACCACCACTAAACACTAAAACTACACGATCGACGCGCGTTTCGCCTCTATACGAGGCATCATCAAGATCGACCCGTACGACCGTTCGCTACTTGAACGAATGGCGTACATTTGAGCGTATTTTTGTTGATATGGACCTCCGCAAAGTAACGCCTGAATCTATTAATGACATTATCTGATGTCAAGTGGTGTAAAAACTTGACACGAGGAGTGCAGTTTTTGAATCTCACTGGGTGACTAAAGCTCATGGAAATGACAGTTTTTCATAGAGATTCGGCCTTTTTGGTGAGCTTTAATGACCTGGTGAGATTTATAAATTGCACCTCTGGCCGTATGTCAGGCATCAGGGTAATGTTCTCTAAACGCAATAGCGAAGAGTTCGACGTCGATGCAGCGCCCTGTCTCGCTCTGCTTAGGCGTCCAAATTATCACTGCTGTACGTATTCATCCATTTGACTTAAAAAGTAAACATTCTGACCTAACATTTCAGTTTTTGCCAATAAAATATTATGTAATAACTTCTTCTATATATTAATAGCCTTAATTCAATGTAATTAGGCGATAAACAATGTTTAGGTAACAAAAACTGGAATTTTGTTTACATGTTAAAACAGGTGTGGACGAACAGACTTAAAAGCGTAAAACAGCAGAACATAACATATGTAATATAGATTTTTTTTTTCTGGCACTGGGTTAAATGAGGACATAAGTTAATTAATGGCAGCGAGTATCTCCCGGAATAGCAGACGCATAGCTCGCTACTTCAAAAACTAGTTGAACACATAAAATTTAATGTGAACTTGTATTAGATTTGCGTAACTCTGCCATTGGCATTCGAATCTCAATAGTAACCTCTACTCGGTTTAAAGGTAAGGTGCAATATTTCTCAAAGAATTAGCATATGAAACGATGTGCCAATCGAAATTTTACGCATCCAAGCAAACCGAATCTTTTATTAATATTACTGGCTTGCGGTGCAATAGCGAAACGCCATAGGGACGAATATAATACCTTTTTGAATAATCAAAGGAGCAGCAAAGCTTATTTTCGACAGGGTGTCTTGTTAACGGTGGATATATATTCAGGCCTGTATCAAGTATGGCTCAAGTGGGTACATTTTGTATCCCAAATGAATGCAAAATTTACATGAGATAAGGAAAAAAACTTGTTCAAGAGAAAGCCGCAAGTGAATGCTTGTCCTTTTTTTAAATCTTGTTCACTGTTACATTTCTTGCATAATAATAGTTTGTAATAAGTTATCGAACGTGAGTAAACATGGGTAAGTAACTTATAAAATGAGTCTCCCGGCTTGTTACCGATAGTTTATGTTTAACATCTGCCGCAAAAAGAAGGGTGTTATAAGTTAACATGTCTCTCTATCTGTATGTATGGCTGTGCCATCTCAAGTCACAGACTGCTCTGTCGGATTTTGATACGATTTTTTTTTATTTCATGTTTTGACATCAAAAAACCTACATTAAACGCAAATCTTTAACGTGACACTTCATGCAGGTCTCCGGTTTGTTTTTTCTCATTGCGTTGAAAGTATTGCCTGTTACATTTTTAGTAATTGTATCCCCGCTACCGCTTTAAAACCAAAGAAATCTTTTGATATTTTTTGATTCTCAAGGTACAGTCGAATCGGGTGTAAAAATATACACCGATTTTTTTACACTCGACGGTATCACATTTCCCAAATTTAAAAAGGAAATAAAAAATACCTCGAAAACCTTACAACTTTTTAAAAACCTTTTAAACTCATACCTGAGCTGAACTAAACGTACCTAGAGACCTAAATGGATTTCCGCTGTTTACGAGACATCCTCGTGAATCCCTCGTGAATGTGTGTGTGCTAAATGGTTGGGTTTTCACGCATGGCATTGTTTCTCGCTGTGCAAACCGTCCATCCCTGTTATTCGCTAAACGCGTTAGCGCTGTATGCAACATCAAAACAGGGTCGGTCTCTCTCGATATATTAAACGCGAACGAGCGAGTCAGACTGCTGCCTCGACGTCGAACGCAGTGCTTAGAAAATCACCCCGTACTCGGGTAGAAGCTTTGTGCACGGGCGTATGTAAACAATAGTAGATTCCGCTACTAAATTAAAACCGACTGGATAGGTCCACCGATAACTCTTTTAAAAGATACTTTTTCATTTTATGACCTCTCTTGAGTTATAACATTGTCCTCGAAGCCCCGAATTCTGAGTTAATATGGGAATTAACACGACACAGTTTACCTTTGACAAAGCATATTTTTATTAAATAAAACTGTTGGCACTTAGTACTCTCATGACAACTCTATAGGTATACTAACTACACACTTATGCAATAAATATTATTACTATTTTTAAATTATAGTTAGTACGGTCACTTTATATCAGGCACATATTCCTACAACTTCATCCGCCGGGGGTAGCTAGTATGGATTGGAAACAATGCGAATACTTTAGCGGGAATACGCGCGCCGCCATAGTCTACATCCAAACCTTTAGTTTTACCTCCAAGATCCATACGCAATATCAAACTATTATACTGCCTATTAGCTATTCTACAAAAATAAAACAAAAACCTGTGAGGAAATAAAACTCATTTTTAATCGGTTCGATTATTGAATATCATTTCGGAATCAATTTCATTTCAAAGTCTCCGTTTTACTCAAATCTGATTTTTATATGAAAATGGTCTTTTTGAAAATGGTAATAAGAAATGTTTATAATTGTATGAGGATTATACTAATCCCACTCTACCTCTACTTTCAAAGTTTTCGTTATGAAGAGCGAAAATTTTCACCAGCTACATTGCATTGCACCTAACGTATACAAAGGAGTGCGATGTTTGAATCTCACCGGGTGACTAAAGCTTACTAAAATGGCCGTTTTTCATCGAAATTCGGCCATTTTGGAGAGCTTTAGTCACCTAGTGAGATTCAAAAATTGCATTTGTATCTCACCGGGTAACTAAAGCTCGCCAAAATGGCCGTTTTCCATTTAGATTCGGCCATTTAGGTGAGCTTTAATCACCCGGTGAGATTCAAAAACCGCACTCCTGTGTACTAAAACGAGTACTGCTCTATTTTTTACGGATCATACTTAATGAATGATAGTGGACAAGGCTAGATAGATGATTTTGTATAGGCATAGATAGTTGACCGTCAGCAAGACTGTTTAAATTAGTTGATTATACAAATTATATTAAGGAGTATAACTTTTTCAGCGTTTCTCTTGCTTTCGCTAATTCCCATGGGTGACGGTGTTCACCCATCAGGTCACCCGCAAGCTCGTTTTCTTCCCATTCCCATAAAATAATAAACACAAGCATTAGGCCTTAAAAGATGGTTCTCTAAATTAATTTGGTTTCATCAACAACGTACCACAAAAGTTTGACACGTTGACAGCCTAATGAATATTTGAAATAAATGGGCAAGTAATTTATAATGATAGATTTAATAAATGGTTTCATTACATAGTAAATACATCGCCTTGAACCTTTTATAGACCCAGGCCTAATCCTAACGCGTTTAATTGACGTGAAATTATATTTTGGGTGTATATTAATAAATAAATTAATGACGTTTAACGCAACTCTTGGCTGGCTATTGAATTCAAATGAAACGATGCATGTTTATACATTTAGTTTGTCACAATCACGACCTGTGTTTTAATTAAACATCTATAGAACCGCCGAATAAATGCTAGAAGATATAAAATAAGAATATACTTTTCGTACCAGTAGCATAAGTATGTCACCAGATCAATTATGTCATCAGAACCTTTATCATTATCGAATAGAGATTTTCTTAATTCTGAATTAACAAAGGTTATCAGCAATTCGTGGTATTAACCCTAAAGCGAAACCGTATTTTTCAACAAAAATAAAACGGAAATTGGCGTTGATACGTTTTATTTAATGTTATTGTTGAAAGTACCAGCTGTTACAGCTTCTCTAAAGAATTCATAGCCGTAATGCAGGAAAAATAGCAAGGGATGACGTTGCACTAATGGAATTACGCTTCAATATACATATAGAGTTTTTCAGTCTACCAGTCTACCCAATGGAATGTCAATTCAAATTGTCATTATTGCAAGTGCCGTGACGATAGGAAACACGAAAAGTCAATTTGATGTTTAGATTAAAATCAGAGTTCGATAAATATGTACGTAATTTAATAATCAAATGAATACATTGAGTAATTAAACTAATTGAAAGCTCGTCGTACTAGTAATACACATTTTATGGGTTTCCTTGTTATAGTTTGTTTCTGAATTATTAATTATTCAGATATTTAAATACATGTATAGCTGTATAAAAAAAGATTATAATTTCATATTTAGTACATGGAGACAGGCCTCGGATTTTTAGAACTTTGCATCAATTCTCATCATCACGTTTGTACTAGATATTTTATGTTTTCTCATATCCTATTCGATTTAACTAATCAATAACTAAACAATAGAGCCCTTGCATGATTAGTTAAAGTTTACAGATTCAGTGAGCACCAGCAAACACAATATAAGTTCCATATTTATTATTGAAATGACGTCAATCTAAGCATCCTCCGCACATGTTAAACATAGACATCAAACATCACTGAAGTCATACTGAAGTTGACAGTAGACCAAGGGGACTAATTCATAAAAATAGACTATAAAGTTGTTTAGTAGACACGTCGCGTGTGCGCAGACAGCTTTATCAGAGATTTTGTCGAACGGCAATCCTCTAGCAAATAAAATACAGGCGTAGATTGTTCAGCTCTATTTTTCAAACTAAGTTTAATAATGACTCTTAAATTATAATAGATTTACTCGTTACTTTGCGGAGGTCCATATGAACAAACTGGACCGCATTACCGCGATAAACGGACCGCGTTACTCCACCAAACCCTTTGACGTATATTGTTACTAAATACAAATGAAAACGGATTAATATTAAGGATCGATAACGTGTGTAAACAGCAGATGACATATCAGAGCTAGAGAAAATGGAAATATATAAAGACAAACATTGGTGTGACTAGTATGTCATACCATAGAGCCTATTTAAAAAAGTAAGAATTGTACCGAATCGCCGAAGAATGTTTAAAAACTTGGCGACTTTTTAAGTTCATCAAAAATGGTTTTCCTACGTAACCGAATAAATATTTCGTATATTTATGTTCACTTGGGTTTTCCATGATCAACTGATCAAGCCAAAAACTTAACCGATTTAGCGGGACGCAACTTTAGACAAAATAAAAAAGACCAATGAAACATTTGACAAAACTTCATTAAACCTATTTCGCTGATTAGTTATACATATACCGGCTAATTTCGAGTTAGGCTCGCGCACCGAGGGTTCTTTACCACTGCACAATCAGATGGAATCTCGCCAATTATCCCGTTTGGTAGTGCAACTCTCAATCAAAATTATATTATCCTTCGGAATATTTTTTTCTGTAGGTCTAGAAAATAATTGAAATACCACAAAGGCGGATCATTATTACAATGCAAGTTATAAAAATTTTAACTTACTCCGCTCGTTCTGGAAATTACTTCACAGTGGCGCCTCGACGGGGTGGCCATTTTTAGAACTACTCAGATCACGAAGCCCGATTCACACATGACCGGTTTTTTCAATAGTCGTCAATACCTTACAATTATCATTATAATTACAGTCAAGGAAATTGGAACACGTACCACCGTAGAACCTAGTCGAAGAGACATACGCATGACATTTGTATGACATATCGTGACGTTTAACGCATCGCGTCATTGCGATAGGGTTCTAAGGTGGTACGTGAATATATTTTCCCTGCTTGTATCTATTGTTCTATTTACAATAAACCCAAAAACAAAACACCGTTCAAAGTTCAAAGCTCCTTTCGTGTATGGGGGCAACCCCTCGGGGAAACCCCTTAAATTATAACAAACTCTTAAAATTAGGATATGTGCCACAATTACATATTTTCTGTGAATATTTCAAGAAGCTACCTAACAGGTAACAGTTTAGCAAGAAGATAAAAGTTTAAACGTTTAGAGTGAAAAGGCAGACGGACGGCGTAGACTAGCAGGGTCCTTGGCACTACGGTGAGCAACTGTCCTGTATTTTACAGGACATCCCGTTTTTCAGGTATCTTTTTTGCCGTGTCCTGTATTTTAAATACAGGACCATACAATACGATAAACGCGTTGTCCTTAATTTTTTCCATGAATCCTGTAAAATGAGCACACAGGATTGGTCATCCTACTTGGCACCCTTAAGGTACTGAACCCTAAATATGTACATAGGTCAATAACCTTATATGCTTATAATCCACGTTAACGTGTAATGATAATTATTGTTCCAATTTGGTTAAAATTTCTAAATATTTTGCACTGCACTGGCTGCCCTCTGTACTAAATGAAGCGAACTAACTGATTACAAACTCGCTGAGGCCTCACTTAGTTGGTCAGTTTTTCCTTTCTACCTCTTAAAACGTTATTCAAATATATCACAGATGGCTCTAGCGACATGAGGCGCCTTCTACGTAGCCTTCAACTGGTCGCAACTTTCTTGTGTCAAGGATAAGGTTAATGTCATCATAGAATTCCCAATTGAGTCAATACATGATCAAAATCACAGAAAAACAAAACTTGTCCCTCCTGTGGCCTAAAGTTGACGACTTGGTCTCATAAAACTAATGTTTTCTTTGAATAGGCCAAACCTAGGCTAGGCAAAGGCACAATATTTTAAATTAATTTGCATGCAATAAACTTATAGTAAATAAATGAACTGAACTGAACTGAATATATTCGAATGTAGACTTCACCAAAAATATTTATTAGACTAAAGACCCAAATGGCAATTGTAAAACAAACTGACATCGTGGTTGCAAAGATTTTTCTTATTAATATCGTATCTTAACTATTTATATATGTAATAAGGTAATTTCTCTTACGGAAAGACCTCTAAGGGAAGTAACACAGCTTGAATTAATTTTATGAGTTAACTGGCAGTCTAAGTATCTGTATTGCAAAGCCCATATCATTTACCTAAGATACAGTGCAGTTGTATCCTAGTTTAGACTTTCCTAATTATAAACTTGCACTATGTAAGTATTATTTACTTTTGTAATAAGCGCTTAGCCGTATTGGTATTATGTCAATTCAATAGTTTAGTATTTACAAATACATAGACATCATACAGTGCTTACTAAAAAAATTCATTTAAATGTGCCAGGGTTATTTAAATAAATAATTTGAATTTGATATTGATATGATACACGAACCTATACAAACGCAACCAAATAATTTATGACACCGTCTAATTTCAAACAAATTCACAATTATCAGCACATCACAACCTTATAACGTAAAAGGCGTAAAATCATTCGGAAAATTTGCTTCTGAAATTGATTTGCTTTGAAATTTCTTTGCTTTTTAAACCTGTGACGGTTCTGTTGCTGTCCACCATCAATATCGGGTCGGCCTTTTCCTTCTTGACGAGATCGATCTGCCCGTCGTGTTTGTTTACGAAATATATTGAAGGTATATTCGGTGCCTTGGATCCGTTTGTATCATCGTCAGTGAAGACCACATATATAACTGTGGGTTCAGTCTCTTCTCCGTTCAACCTCATTTGCGGCGGTGCTGTGGCGATGAGGATTTTGTAATTATCGAAAGGTTGTTTGATAATTGGTAAGCTAATGAAGTTTTTTGCATCTTCCGTGGGAGAAGGGTTATCTTTAGGCGATAATCTTGATGGAAATAGTAATTTGGCTCTTTGATGCGAGGACCCGAGACTCGGGTTCGCTGGATTCGGATAAAATATGTTCTGTAGCGTTTCCGCCCTCGCCGCGCTTGTCGCTGTCATTTCCACGCCAAACTCACTTGGAACAGATGCTTCTTTGGAAATACGATTAAATTTAACTTTGTTTAATGGCACATTCCATGTCATTACTTTTACATGCCCCATTACAAGTGTTAATATTATAATCTGCGAACAAAACAGTTATCATATAATGTTAGAGATTAGTAATAACATGCGTCAAATAACCTAGGGCACAAAAACTCACACTCTGCATGTGGACCACTACTGGTGATAACTATCACTGTCCAGACCTGAACGCACACTAACCACTATAATAGAGCATTTTTAACAATGATCACACAAGTCTCTTTTTAAAGGATGTTTATAAGTACAATCCGCACTGCATATCATACTTGCATTACTTACCTACTGAAATTTAAACCCATAATCCGGTTTAGAAACACAACAATTCGATGCATGAATGTAATAAGTAAACTGAAGTAAGAATGTAACGTAGTAAAAAGAGTTTCGAATAACCTTGTAACTTAATGAAGGTTTGAATAGTAAATAAGCAGAGATTAAAAAAAACTATGCATTATCAGATTTACCAGGCGTCTTAGTTTCCACCAGAGAGATTTTCCAGCTCCTCGTTAGATCGGATCGCCTCATGTTTCGGACTTATTGCCAATTGCGAATTGAAACTCGTATTGCGTATTCTCGTTTAAGTCATTGCGTGTTCGTCGCTCATATGAAATGCGGTATAGCGCATCTCTTTCGCCCTTGCTAAAAAAGGAACACAAGCACCGAAATGTTGTGCCACGTTTTCGCCAAGCCACAAAGTTGAGGTAGTTTCGTGAAATTCGGCAAACAAAAGTTTCCCTGGCGGTTCTTAAATCGTCTTTTACTTTATTATTTTTATGCCCCGACGCAAAAACCTTCTTTCCGTAGGCAAAAGGAAAAAACTTGACCTGTAATATTTTTGTTTAAGATATTTTATTACTGTATAGCCTGAACCCCTGAGGCCCGCTTTTGCGGGTGGTAGGACCTTGTGCAAGGTCCGTCCAGATCGCTACCACCATCTTGCTCGCTAATCCTGCCGCTAAGCAGCAGTGCTTGCACTGTTGTGTTCCGGCGTGGAGAGCAAGACAGCCGGTGTAATTACTGGCACAAGAGGTATTCCATCTTAGCCCTCTGGGTTGGCAACGCATATGCACTCTCTTTGTTGTTGCAGGTGTCTATAGGCGGTGGTGATCACTTACCATCAGGTGACCCACTTGCTTGTTTGCCTTCCTATGTTGTATAAAAAAAAAAAACCCAAGATGTTAGAAGGCGGCAGGGTATACTACGTATAGAAATAAACATGATCAAACTGGTACATGCGCTGCGCAATGCGCATATGATAGCAAAAACCCCGAAACTAATGGTGACGGCCAATAAAACTGAAATATAAAACGGTTTTTGAGTTTTTAGACAAAATAAATTAAAAACGTAAAACTATTAATTTACTTAGTTTTTAAACACGGAAAAGATTTTACTGCGGGACTAATGTAAAATGTTAAATACATCCAGCTAAAAATCTACAAAAACAATTACCGTTTATTCGGTCATAGACTCATAAGTGACCATTAAGTCGAAACTGCATGAGAGAAGATGAAATTGTTCAAAAGGGAGACATGTACACGTGTGCACTTTTAAGTTAATATATATCTATTCCTTTTGAGCATACCCTATTTTTTTTATTTATATTTATTTATTGCAACCATGGTTTACATAAGGTATTACAGGTAAGAGTGAGCACATGGCACCCTGTTAGGGCACTGCAATGTCTTATAGCTAACTTAAACTTAAAATTTCAAATATTGTACATTTTTATTAACTTTATTATTTCTAATGTTAGTTTTCCATATTTATTTGTTGATATATTTTAAGTTTTAAGCTATATTAGTCAGAGAGTCAGATCTATAGCTAGTGGTTTTAAATAAGATCTATAGCAAGTGGTTTTAAATAATATTTAAATTAATATAATATTCTAATTTATTACAGCATTAGGGGGCTACAGTCGTATATTTTGTATCTTAAAAGTAGTAAATTAATAAATAGTTTCATTGTCTTATGTCTCTCAGTTCCCTCTTTAATGGTGAGTTAAGTTTATTGCTGTTCATACAAACCTAATATAAATATCACGGTCTCATTTTGCGATGAAGAGTGTTGTGTAGAGCCTCTCAACCGCCATGTTCAAACGGTAATCTCTTCAGTAGGTAATATAAACAGTAGAGGTTTTTAAACAAGGAAGTTTAAGTTTTCATTATTAATGTATAAAGTAATAACTTTCCCTTGTTACCAAATTTTTAAGGCTTCGTCGAAAACGCATACCATATTAGTCAGTCTGTCCGCATCATAACTGAATACAACTAGGCCCATGTGTGTGGCAAATAGTTGTTAGCTTTAGCTGCTTTAAGCAGCTTTCGTTTGCCGGGAAGCCGACGAAAAGTAACTTTCAACGGTGGGATGGCCTTTGCCCCACGCTGTAAGAAGATTTACGCGTCGGAGCGCTTCGGTGATCTATACTTACCGCACATATCCCGCATCTATTGCACCTACACTACTATCTATACACGATACATGCTTAATTATTGTCTGGTCTTGAGCCGAACGCAACTGGATCAAACTAAGTCAAACGTAATGCATAGCAAATGGCGGCTTTGACGGGGCCTTCTGCTAATTGTGCAACACTATTCTACCTTATGATTTGTCCTACTCGTGTAGTGCCGAAGTACTAAGCCTACTTGTAATGTAACAAAATGCTTCCATTAACAATTAAATGTCACTTTATTGGGCTAAAAGCTAAAAGGCTTTTTTAAATTTATTCGGGTTGTGTTGCATAGCAGTATCTTATCTATGCGGGGTCCTTTCGGATACACTTCGACCCAGCGGGATCTTTTGTGTATTGCATAGCAGTAAAAAAAAAGCGCACTGCACTATCGGAAAACTTTCACTATATTGAATATTCGGTTCGGTAATGTAATCTCACCCGCTGCTCTGAAATATTTTAATTTCTATTAAGGTTTTCAAAAGGTTATACTGTGACTACAGCTACCAATTGGTTTTTTCGATACTGTGTTATATAATTAATTGACGTCTAACATTAAGTAGTAAAAAACAATAAAATTTATTTTTATAAATATATCGTATTTGGCTTCCTTTCTTTTATGTGCAATAAATCCGTGCATGGAGCTCGATTTCATTCCAGTCAGGTCGCTGATATTTTCAGGCTTTCGATTGCTATTTTTACCCGACTACGGCAAAGCCAAAAGGAAGGGTTATGTTTTTAGCAGCCTATGTATGTATGTTTGTATTTACGTATGTTCCACTGCAGTGCCTAAACGACTGAGCCGATTTTGATGAATGAGGTGTCAATCGGTTCGTAATTGTAGTCTGGGTGACATAGGCTATATTTTTTGTGAACAAAATAATAAAGGCGAATGTTATGTCCAAAAAAGAGGGGGTCAAAAATATTTTTTTTCTTTATGTATGTATATCGAAACGAAATAACGACTTGTTCTTTTCTCAAACTACGCGGAAATATTAGTATTACAAATAAAGAAGACACTAAGTTTGGCGTTTAAGGACCACACCTCTTCTTGCTGGACTAGGCCGGCATCGTAACTTTGAAAATCGATTACTGACCGTTGCGTTATACTCTTAAAACTACATATTAAATATTAAATCGCCATAAAACTCACCATACAGAGCCGCCCTCAGATGTTACTAGCGAGTAACGGAAAAATAAAATAAAATATTTGAAGGTGCTGTTCTTGCGTTTAATTATAAATTATCTCAGATATAATATATTAAATTTAAAATAAATAAAGTACGTGGCAAATTACATACACAAAAGTGATTAAGTTTTATTTCTCCACTTCACCCATTTCATTCGTATTCGTAAAAACTGTAGCTAAACAGAAATTCATTTTAGAACTAATCTAAATAGTAAAAGAAATCCATTTGCCAGTTATGGTGATGTTGGTTGACAGTTACTGAGTGCTGTTGGCGATCGGTCTGAGTGATTACATCACCGCCATATCGATTCATCTTTATTCATCGGCACGCATTCTAACGCATCAGCAATCATTGCGACATCATGCGACTAATAGATATCCTCCTAGAGCTTTCAAATTTCCGAGGAATACTGCGCGAAGAAATGAACAAATCAGGTAGATGGAATCGGAAGTGATGCTGTAGTTTTTGTTCAAACGTATGTAGGTCATCTTTCAGTGCCCTTCATGTTTAAGGTAAAATCGATTTTTCTTCTGTCGCTCTTCGTCTTTACAATTTACAGACCTATTCAATTCAAACGCAATGTAACTAACGAATACTGTATGTAATAAGACTCTTTTACGTCGTGTTCTATTTCCGCATTGAAATTGTTTTGCGATGACCTTTCCGAGCTCTGGATATGTACTAATTCTTATATACCAGGTAGGTGAATTAGCACGTTCCTAAGAAACCGATAGTTCTAATCATGTCTCAGATCTCCCCTGTATAATAAATAATATATAATTAACGGACAAAATGCAAAAGGATATGGCGAGTCGTACTGGATGCGTTTTAACATAAATAAATCACCATTATAGTAATGTTCTTAATAAAGTTTTTAACCTATAAGAAATTTCCTATTACCTTATTTAACTATCCTTTACGTCGACTTTATCTCTCCACTTAAATCTCTTTCAAGCTTCACTTACTTTCCTTCATTCGTTTATATGGCAAATGTCATTCGATTTTCTGTGATGGTTCGAACTTACCAGGCGAACTTTAAGGTTCAACCACAAACGGAACGGTTTAATAAGAGGAAATTTGAATGGAGGAATGATAAAATCTCTGTCCCATTAGCATTGTGTAACACCTGTTTGTGTTAATTTAAATTCTCCAAGTTGCACTCCTTTGATCTTTAACTAAAGCTATTTGAGTATCTTAGATACGATTACTATAATGCGTAAGCAATGAACAGCAATTGGCCGATGATGGTGGTTGTAATATCCTGGTCCGCCATTGCATAGCTTCTTTATAACGTCTACGGGACTTAACGCGGCAAAATCATTGATAATTTACCTCGACGTTTCGATCGTGTTATAACGGCCATGGTCACGAGAAGACTGAAATGGAAGGTATTACAGCCATTTAGCCGCGCGAGTTTTACGAACTACCCGCACTTGGTCGCGTTTATTTTCAACTGGCATATCAATGCACTGCCGCACTGGCTGAAATTATGTTCTTTTTAATTTCAACCGCTTCACGTACTAAATATTCTAGGATATAATGATGTTCTGTAGAGAGGATTTTGGCGTTTTGAAGCTCAATCCAATGGTTTGGTTCCGATTCCAGCAAATGCTCGACAACAGCGGATTTGTTCACCTGGAGATTTTTAACAGCTGTGACAAATGTTCTTTGGCACTTTCCGCCTTAGCTAAAGCTATAACTATAGCTAGCTAAATAGTATATACTGTGCAGATAATAATAATATGTACCTTTATTAGAAAATAATAGTTTAACTGTTTCTTCGACCATCCTGTAGTTATACGATAGAGGCCATATAAAAGTTATTTTATTGTGCATTTCTTTGTGTTGCCAGTGTTGCGTATCTATCTATAATGGTTAGGTATTACAGCATCAAATATGTATGATAGCCGCCACATCGTCGCATACGTAATTAGAAATTCCCTTGTGAGAGAATAGACATATGTTTTTCGAAAATAACATACTCATTTACAACATATTTTAGGACCATAATCAAAGTAAGAAACAAAAGTTCTCTCCGTGGTCTGAATTATCTTCTTAGACACTTAAAGAAAATTGATTGACTACGTAGCCCAAAACTTGCCTATTTCTATGCGGTTGCAAGCTTAACCAAAATATTGGAACATAAGCAACTTTCTGCTGTTCACAGGAAAGCCATTTGTGAGCTTAAAGATTTAAGAGGTTCTCTATTGTACCTATTTTCTGTGGACATAAACAGATGTTATGACCCTTTATTTAGATTGAAGATATATTTGCAGGTTAAAAGCACCAATTATTGTTATATTAAACATGTAGCCTTTATTGTTCCACTACTGAACAAAGGTCTTCCTCCCTCAACGTATTCCGATGTTGAATTTATTTCTTTCCTGGGCACCCTAAAACTGAATCTGGCATCGCAGCAGGCTCAAACTGAAATGCCATGATGTTGTTTGTCTTCCATTTCAAAATAGACCACCATAACAGTTATGTTTCATCCTTTAAGTTTGTACCTAGTACGCTTTACTTACGTTTGTTAGTACATAAAATTCAACCAAATATATTTTTACCCGTGGACTTTTAAAATTATCACCCCAGCTTAAGCAATAGTTTAGTTTTACGGTTTATCAATGCACCGTTTGCGCTCACGCAGCGCTCACTAATCTTCATTATTAACAAACTATCGAACAAGATGACATGCGCCCATAAATTGTCGTGCCACAAAAACAATCCCGACATATAACTTCGACTGACTTTGCTTTGCTAAATGGTGTATGTATAAACCTACACAGTTTAAACACAGTATAAACATACACAGTTTTACGCAAAGACGCAATTTTCCATTGATTGAAATTTGATCAAAACCTGGCGTCATAGTTATGTTTTGTCACTGACGTCTTTTTCAAAAATCGTCGTAATAATAAACACATCTTACGATGGAAATATGAAGCTTCTTCTTTTGTAAACTTGGTTAAAAGAGAATTAAAAAATAGAATACCGAATAATAACAATTGAATCGCCGGGTTTATGAAAAGCCATGTTACTGAAACGCTCTCAGCAGGGAACGAGAGCGCCATAAAAGTGGCTGTAGAGATAAGAGTTAACGGTGCCTACGGCGCCAGGGTACCTGATTGTACTTGTTATTGTCAGAGATTAAGTAAATTTCCGGATGCACCGCATTGAGTGATGAATTAACGCGATATTTTGTCAGATATTTTATACTGGCATTCTTAGCAACCTTTTAATATTAGAATTCTATATTATGTTTATCTTTTAGTACCCATAGAAGCTTTTCTTATTCTGGGTCTAAGTTAATTAAAAAGTTTCTTAACTCAAGACCATTCACACCATTTGACCTAGTCCCAAACTAAGCAAAGCTTGTACTATGGGTACTAGACAACGGATATACATACTTATACATATTGATAAATAGATACTTAAATACACATAACATCCAAGACTCGGGTACAAACATTCATATTCATCATACAAACATTTGCCCCTCCCTCTAGCTTCATAGTCAGATTCACTAATCAGTAGGCTAACGGGTCGTCACGTCGGTTAAGTCTAAACTTGAAGTTCGTCATAAACTTTTATGTTTTCACGGTATTCAATTGATAAAAAAGTCAAATTAGAATATGTGTAGTTTATACCTATTGATCGTTCAGCATGTCTATCTCTAATCTCGTAGGTTTACTAAGTACAGCTACCATCATCAACTAGGCTTTTAACGCAGGCTCATGCAGAACAGCCTAATATCTATTTTATTGAATTGTTCACTTTGAAATTTCCACCCTACTTGAAAATATTTTATAACATCAAGGAATACTTAAAACTGTTTCTAACTTAAATCAATAACATTAATAGCTGCTGAGACATTGTGCTGTGGCTGTGACAGACAGATGTACGGACGGAATCGTAAATTAAATAAATAAATATATTATAGAATAAGGTTATATTTTTAACTTTTTGCTATAGAACCCTACATATAAATGATAAACTTTGAGGTCCTCGAAACAAAAAGAGCAAAAATCTAATAAATAACAATATTTTATTCAAACTTTAAAACTCAAGGAGCGATTACAAATGAGAAACTTTACAAATTCGTTAAGATTATCATAGCAAAACTATGACTTGGCGGTTAGTTGGCATTGGCACGGCTCTATCAATACTTTAATAATAAATGTTCCACCATTTCGCTTAGCACGATGCAAGGCTTGCATAAAAAAATATTTTATAACTAAACCACGTATTTTCTTTTCTTTCGAAACAAAACGTACCTTAAAGTTTAATGAGTTTAGTGAGATTGTACGGATAAGAGGGTGATTCGATCTTAAAAATAATATAATTAAGGCACGACCACACCACGGAAATCGTGTGGAGGCTTGGCAATCGAAAAGAGCCACACACGTGAAATTAAATAAACTCCATCACGACCAACTGAACTTTTCAAAACGTACAATAACACTTATAGCCGATTCAGTATCAAAACACACCGTTACTCAATCTCGCATAAATTACATTTTACAGTTCAGTTCACAAAGTTAAGTCAGCTCATTGAGAAGCTTGTCAATTTATGGCGAAATATGGAACACTTTTCTGATTTAAGCATTTATGAAAGATATTAACACACAAACGTAGTTCACCTCGTCGTTGTGCATGAAAATACTTAGTTTCCGTTCACTAGGCCAGGCAGTAGCCCCGGAACATTTCGAGTACTCTGTAATATCGGCACTTGCACTAAACCGTTTGTAACTTGCTGCGCAACATTCCTTGGGTCCTTATACTTGACAAAGAACACTTCTGGCTTTGAAGTAACGGGCTGGATAGGTTGCGTCTCGGGTTTCTTGACCAGCACGTATATAAGGGTCTTGGTTTCTATCGCTGCTTGTCGGTTTATCAGTTGTTGAAGCCGCGCTGCGCTTGCAGATTTCTGTGATGGCAACTTGATAAATATGATATTGTAGGTTTTCTTGGGCGGTGCCGCCGTTACCGGCACTGCGGTGGCCGCGTCATCCGACGGCGGTAAATGGAAGTAGATGTGCTTCGTTATAACCGGTCGTTCGGCCTGGCCGTTGGCATAGCCATAACTAGGATTAAATGCTGAATTTGCTTGTGCAGTTTGCTGACCGTTCTGAACACCTAATAAATTGGCATTGCCGAAATTTTGGTTGTAACCATTGTAATTCACATTTTGATAGTTAGATTGAGCACTGTTATACTGAGCTTGGGAATTAGTATTGTATTGAAATTGTTGTTGAGTCGGTCTGTATTGGTTTCTGTGGAAGTCATCAGCGTAATGGAAGTTTGGAGATGAAACAAATTTATTTTGCGACTCTTGCGCAGAGTTCTGGTGCGAGGCCTGAGCGTTTGCGGTGGGCCTGAAGTGCGATTGCGACTGCGACTGAAAAGGCGCGGCCGGTGCGCGGTAATCGTAGCCAGTCTGCGCATTTTCAGCCAACACTGCCGATACAGCCTGTGAATACACGAAAAATATTATAAATTTTTACCCGGACAACTAAAACTGCACTTCGCTTGAAACACAATACTTAGAAATCTATACGTATATCTAGGTATAGTCTGTTTTATGTCATAATTAAATATTCACAGTTGATGCTAGTGTTTTCGAAATAAAAAAAGTTAAATATTACTACAACTAAAATAATATTATGTCGATAAGGTCATTTATCACAGAAGCAATGAGTGTATTTCAGGCTCGAAACTTCGTTGCGCACAATTAGTCGCAGCCTCTGAGAGTTGCTGCGCGCTACTTGGTAATTGAACAATCCCAGCTGTCTCACGTTCTCGCCTGTTGCCACTAATTAATCTAACACGACACGGGCGACATCCTACTTCGTTATCATTACCATTACAGCTAACTAACTTAAATACAACTACACAAAAAAGTCAAATAACTAACCAAAAAAACTAACAAAACGGATAACTTGACCATTATAACGTTTCCAACGAAATGAGCCGATCATCTTCGGTGACAAGTGGATATATATAAAGACTTTCTCCGTGAGATATGGTAAAATGTTATCAGGTGTTCGTAAATT
Source organism: Ditula angustiorana (assembly GCA_963691745.1). Lineage (NCBI taxonomy): Eukaryota > Metazoa > Arthropoda > Insecta > Lepidoptera > Tortricidae > Ditula > Ditula angustiorana. The sequence goes on from OY829472.1 coordinate 5,291,646, forward strand.
TTGCATAAAGCATTAGTTTTAAACTCGAATCTACTTCCGCTGCCAATATGGCTTCTAACGCAGAATAAAAGGCAGCTATAAATGTCTCGTATTTAATGTCATAATCACATTGAATAATATGTATGCGCCCATGCCAAGAACACTGTATCACAACTCATAATCACAAATGATTTGAACACCTTTTCAAGTTACAGTCGAATTAAACGTTTAGTGAACCTACTAAGTCAAATTCATAATATCTTTATTCTGATTAGGCTTACAGGAAGCTCTTATGAATGTCAGAAAATTTACAACTTGTTCGGAATAACATTTGATGAGATACGAGGTGAACATGCATGTATCATAATTAATTTATAAGATAGTTTTTGTTTTTATGTGATAAGCACAACTGAATATTAGTTTTCAGAAAGTTGTGCAGAGTGTTCACATGAAATTTTTTGAAAACGATATGAAACATTGCCGAAACAGGTATTTGTATATTTTAAATTACAAGTATGAATTCTGAGTTAAATAATTATAGGACAATTAAAAAATATATATCACCTTGTTCCAAATATTGAATTTTTTTTATAATCTTAATTCTATTCGAGAGTTATTTTTATAGATTTATGAAACTGATGATGAACGATGAATGATTTATGTTTTCATAAATTACTGTCTAGTAATTATTATGTGATGTGCAGTCAGACAAACAAAAATTTTAAAAGTGCTTTGAACATTTTAATTTACACATATCAAGTCGCACTCGATAGTTTTATTTAAATCTTCCGATGTCAACTACGTGACGTGACTTACTCTTACATTTTTTTACAGAAGCCGCCTGCGTATTCATTACATTTTGCATTGAACTGCGTAGCCCACATAGTATAAAGGCTAAATAAGAAGCAATAACTTGGCCATCGTAAATACAATACACCATCTGTAGTGTAATATCTATTATGGGGGGTAATCTCCTCTTTTGGTAGCATGACCCCAAGAATATGATGCTGTATACATATGCCTATAAACCCACGTGGCACGTGCGAGCATAACGTGTGCATCTCTTTCGCTTTCGTGAATTCGCGAACTCTTGCACGAAGTAGTGCCACCATTAAAGGTACAATTTGGACAATGTGAAAAAATATGCTATGTGTTTTATGTGAGCGGTGCTCCCGTACAACTCATACAAGTAATAGGAAGCTTGAAAAAAAAAAGTCTTGCCCATACATGTGGGGCATAATGTTTTAGAGTACAACTAGTATTAATGCGAAATTTAGCGTGGTTCTACCTCTGAATTTTGTAATTAAATTCTAATGGCATTTCTTATTGTTTCAGTTACCGAGAAGGAGATCCGACTGTGGTAAGTTTACCATTAATAAAGTTATAAGTAGTTGTTTGTGTATTTATGTTTGTGATCAATAACAATTTTATATTCGACTCATAACTTATACACATGAGCTTCTGGAGTGCGATTTTTTAAATTCACCCGGTTATTAAAGCTCACCAAAATGGCCGTTTTTATAGAGTTTCGACCAGGAGAGAATCAAAAATTGCACACCCGTTGCCACAGCGTTTCTGAAGCGAATACTCTTGTTTTGTTTCCAGGCACAAAGGCTTCCTGAAGGACTGCCCGAACGGCCTGCTGACCGAGCAGGTAAAATCTAATTTGCTATTCCTCATAAATCAAAGCGCAATGGGTAACCAAACCCAGGGGTAACCCTGTGCTCAATTAATGAAATTATTCGGAACATAGGTAGGTAGTTGTGATGTAGGATGGGAATATAGGTAAAGTAAGAAAACCTTTGACATTTCAAGTCTTTGTATCATTGACACAAGACCCATTTTTGCTTCATTCATATCAAATGTTTTCTCACTATTAATATGTATAAGTAGATCAAACATGTATGAGAACAGACTCATGAAATATTAACTATTATTGAAACAATTTTTTATAAGAAACTTATACCAAGACCATACAACAAAAAGGAAAATTAAAAATATTCAGTCGAATTGAGAACCTCCTCCTTTTCTGAAGTCGATTAAAAATCGAATGTCTAACTGGCTCCACGGACATTACGAACGAAAAGTTCTACGTCGACAAAGTTCTACAAAGAGGTCAATCGTCGCATCTAATGATGCAAGATACCCTTTCGAAGTTTTCCACCTATAAATTACACCATGAACGCATGCAATTAATTGCCTATTAAACCACGTCTACTCCTTACTTAGACGTGATTGTAAGTAAACATACAATTTAGTAAAACCGGCACGACACATGGTGGGGATTCTTATTAGGATAATTTGATTAGGTTAATTTAAGATGAAACTTGTAGTGGATCCCAATTTCTTTTGTAAAAATCTACTGAAGAAGCCTGGAGGCGAGTTTTAGTTTTTTTGTTTTTTTGTTTTATTTTAGTGTATGTTTTTATTGAGTAAAGAATATTATATTCAGCAAAAATAAACTCGTCGATTTGTTAAATGTTGTCATAAAAAAAAACCTTTATCGACCAAACGCATGACCAATCACATAATTTGTATTCAAACCGCTATCTGTCTTGCTTTCAGGGGTTCATCAAGATCTATAAACAATTTTTCCCTCAAGGTGACCCGAGCAAGTTTGCCTCGCTGGTATTCAGGGTGTTCGATGAAAACAACGTAAGTGACCTCATTCATTATTATCCTAACTCCATTAATACTGTGGTGCCGTCGTTTAATGCCGAATTGGTTGATAAGTTTAATAGATCCATCATACTATACCTTTTGGCCATGCTTATAAGACTGGAGCTAACAACACGTTTGCAAACAAAGACCTACAGGGCCTTGTTTTCAAAGCACCGGGAAGTCCATCCGATTCGATGCATTGATCAATTCATTTTACGATCCCACGGCATCGTTCAATTTTTTTTTATTGTACCTACGCGTTTACGTGTTTCTTCATTATCTTATTCTTTCAACAGTTAGCTGCAGAAAAAAGTAACCTGGCTACTCATACACTTAACACTAAATAGAATCTGATACTCAAATTAAGTATTTTATTAGTAATCGTATTCAAATATCAAGGTGTGATCTCCGCACAGGAGCAATGATGTCTCCTATACATTTGTAGAGTTAGGGATTAAGCGCACGGCCCCTGCGCCAAAGCAAAATAAAACGTATTGCGCAGCAAATAGCGACTTTGACAGGGGTGTTCCTTTCGTTTCACTATTTTAGGCAATTAGCTCACGAGCCTATACGCTATCATAATAACTACTTCCGCTAATTGATTGCGTAACTGTTACCTTAAACCTGTTTGTCAAAATTGGAAAGCAGTCCAGTCAGACGTGTTTGAAGATCTATTTTAAATTCAAATTACTCACCTGCTAGCATATCCACGGCAATTTGTGAGTTATGATGAAGAAACCAGTTCAAACCTGCGCTACCTCAATACTTCAGTGCCTTTGGGAATCTCCAGGCACTTAATGATCTAAGTTCAAAATGTATCGGCCATATTTGCCAATTAATTCCTTAACACGTAATCGTGCCACCACCGTCTATTCAAAATTGGCCTAACAACGCGACAATCCTAAATACCTAACAGCGTTGTTAGGTATACAAACTTATTTGTTTTTCATTTCTTCCCTATGTCAGGTAGGTCCTAATATAGACCACGATAATCTCTAACCTAGACTTGGTTTTTAGATAGGTTATAATAGTCACGTTTTGTAAAATGTTAATTTTATACAAAATGAACATAATGAGAACCATACATAACTCAACTAAACTTCTATCAAATTAAATTGATCATTCTGGCCTTTGCTTAAAACTGGTTATATTTAAGGCGCGGGTAGGTCAGGCCTATTATTTATATACTTATGTAATGATTTACCTAATCAGTTATGGTGACACTTGGATCTTCAGTTTCTTTTTCGAAGAGATATTTTCTAAATTTCATTCCTCATAACACAGCTATTTCGCAGCAAAGACGTCTTCTCGTGACAACGGGTGAGACCTGCACAGTTCCTCTAATTGATTCGCCTTATGGAATTCACCTTATTCAAACAAATTAGGTTCAATTCCTATAATATAATCGAAAAAATCCTAATAACATATTGAGAAGACAGTATATTATTATTATTCTTACTAATAAATTAAGGGGGCGTTACTTATATCTTGGTAGCACTCTTTTCAACTCGTAGTGACACTATAGTGTTCTTACTTGAGAACAGTGGACGCCTCTTACAGTAATTGAATACTTGCAATACATTCGAATACAGGAATTTAGTTCTAGTATACGATATTGGGGCCCAAAGAGTACGGTTTACGTGCATCCCATGTCAAAGCTATATACATATATGTGTAGGTAACGGAAAAGCCCTTTGGGTTTACATTAGTCTAGGTCATTACATTACTATGAATCACTTTATGCTCCGATATAATATACCTATTTCAATTTGTATATTTGATTCTTGACTTCACGTTACTTAACTATTTATTGTACACAGGACGGGTCGATTGAGTTCGAGGAATTTATTCGAGCGCTCTCTGTGACGTCACGCGGGAATCTGGACGAAAAGTTACACTGTAAGTTCGCCACTACTTTTGGAAATACGAGTTAATCTTATTTTACGAATCGTTTGTGAAGCAACTTTTTTACTCTTTTTGCTTTCCACGAGAAGGAAATGTTTAATTTAAAAACATTAAGTGTAGTTAAATAAAATTTATACGAATGTATTTTAATGTTCCCATTACCATTAATGTCCTTATAATGGCTGAACATATTTCACTTAACTCCAGAATGGAAAGGATGGGTAATTTTTATTCCGGTAAAAAATATTGCGAGCACTGTTTTTGCTCTTCATACTTGTATTTCTATATACTTAAGCACACCAATAGCTAGTAGGTAATTAGCACAAAATCTTTGTTATACTATAAAACTCAAGTTATTTCAATATTATTATTTTCAGGGGCCTTTCGCCTGTACGATGTTGACAACGACGGCTACATCACGCGGGACGAAATGTACAACATAGTGGACGCGATCTACCAAATGGTGGTACGTATGCGGCCACACCAAGGCCATTGCGAGTAATTCTCCAGTTAATTCTCCACTTCAGAAACACAAAATCACCCCTTGACCACTGTGATAGGTCTTCAAAACTTGGTATACTTAAATAACTGGCTGCAATATGGGTATGTAGAGAATGAAATAATTTGTCACTTGGCATTTTGCGTCTTGTACAGGTCAAGCAACGAGAGTTGAAATTAATGATAACACACTATTTAACTAAATATACAGTGCCTTACAAAACATAACAATAATTTTGAAACTGGATTGAAGCTCTCCGGTATGACATGCTGCGGTGTGCGTGACCTTAACTCTGATGCTCGTATTTATAAAAACAAGCTTAATTCAATCGAGTACAGTCGATGAAAAGCATCCGCGTAGAATCAGCAGCAGGAGTAACTAAACACTAAAGGAGGTCAAAAAATGTACACAAGGCCCTACTCTTTTGACAATAGAGTCGCGTGTAGAGGTTTTTGGCCTCTTAGACTCTGTAGATACATCTGATGCTGACTATACCACCATAGAACTTTGTTCTCAATACTAGGTCACATCTGCCAAACTGGAGTAATGTAGCAGTGACATTGAATACGTCACGTCATTGCGACAAGGTTCTAAGGTGGTACAAGAACAAATTTCCTCGACTGTACGCCTTAAGCTTCATGTCAAGGGAAAAGCAGTTTACTTGTAACTCAAAGTAGATTACAACGTTTTTAAGATTCATAAACCGTGTAAATATTCTCTTTAAAATTGATACTGAACTTTGCTGCTGATCCAGTTAGTCTATTTCGCGTCCAAAATTATTTTATAGAATGCTAGAGGACCTTCAACGATCCTCATAAAGCAATGTTATTTGTTATTGTTTGTGACCTAACTTTAGAAATCGAAATTCGAGTATATTCTTTAATATTTTAGATAGATTAGGTAGATACTATTTAGTGCCGAGCTGACTACGGAGCCGAGGGCGCGATTTTATAATAGGCCTTAGATCAAATGTCAGACCAAAATGACACAAATTCAGTAAACTTTTTGACATTACTTACCAAAATGTTACCTAACGGATCTTACACAACCCAGCGCCAACCAATTGAAAGTACTTGGATAAAAGATTATGCATTATAAATAATTGTACAGCGCGGCGGCGCCCAAATCATTTGAGGCCATCCCAGTTTAAGGCCTGTAGTTCGTTATAGATCGTTCTCAAGTACAGCGGCATACTAAAAGTCGCATTTGACATTTCGTCACTATAGAGAAACAAAACATTTTGACGTTTCAAGCGATCTTGAGTACGCAATCGCACTTGATAACGATCTACAACTACAGGCGTAAGATACGCTTGCTCCATTTTTAAGTATCAGTTGTATTAAATCCTTATTACAATGTCAATACTTTTAAAAACTGGTTCTATTTTATGTTTTATTAAAACTGCGAGATCAACATCGCGCAGATAGACTAGCACTTAAATATATGTATAAGAGTACAATTCAAAAATGTACAAGGATTAATTAAACACATATACAGTCGTAGCTTTAGGCGCGTGATGTTGAAGGCGCAGGTGTTAACGCTAAAGCGATTGGCGGTCTGTGTTGACAGGGGCAGACTCCACAGCCGGAGGATGAGAACACCCCTCAGAAACGCGTGGACAAGATCTTCGACCAGATGGACAAGAACCACGACGACCGGCTCACGCTCGAGGAGTTCCGCGAGGGCAGCAAGGCTGACCCGCGCATCGTGCAGGCGCTGTCGCTAGGCGGCGATTAATCGACGGTCATCCTCTCGCCGGACTTCACATTTACTTAGAGCTACTGAAGCAACGCCGCCCTGTGTCATGCCCCACACCCCTAACGCTTAAAAACTGTGGTTGACTAGACAGAATGAATTTCGTAATATAATGACCTATTACTACTCGTCAGCGATGCCCGTGCGAAATGCAGGTACGACGGAAATATTTATTGTGCCCGACTGACAGAGACAAGTAGTGACGGTCAATGTACGAAATTCGCTCTGTTTCGTAATCGCGTTTTACAAAATACAGTGTACTTGATAGAATACGGGCAAATATTTTACCCAAAATGAGGTTCGTTAGGTGTAAACAATATAAAGATATTTTTATTTAGGCACTCTAACGATGACACTACAGTTTACTATTCGTATTCGCTTTTCGGTCATTGCACCTTTAGTTCTCACTCACGTGAAAAATGATATAGTGCTGTAGTGTATCTCACCGGCAGATTGATATAATTACACTATCAAAAAGCTCTATACACGACTCTAATGTGAAGAGAATAAGAGCTTGTGCAAATATTTTTGACCTCTTAAAGGATTTAGCAACTTCTGGACACATTAACGACACGTAATAAATTTTTGAAGTCTCCCATTGGGTAGCGATATACTTCTTCCTCTTTAATGGCGGCCACTAAGCTTGAGCCAATGTCAGTTTAGTACATTCATAAATAATGTACGGGACTGAGTCGACAGAAAGTCGGGTTATTAACCATCGCCCCGAAGATATTCTTTAAACCCATTCTTTTGGTTTTTCCCCTGGATAGATCAGTATGGGAACCCGAAGGATCTGGTCGCACGAGGAGGTAACCCGATACGCACACAGACACCAATCTGGAACGTGCAGGTTCATTTTTCACATGAGATTATGCGTTTATGTCTGTGAGTGCGAGGTGTTTAGTCAAAGGCAAGTCGAAAGTCAATCGAATGGGTTTCAATCTGATTTTTTACCCGGATGATTGTTATGTGGCGGATCCTACAAAATGGGTAAAGTTAGATAAATTCATTATTAAACAGGTGTTTGGCTTTTTGATGAAGTTCAATAATTTACTTTGGTAATAAAACATTTGCCCGTAAGCTAAAACATTTACACTCAGGATTTCTTACATAAATATTGCCTCTTGACAGGCGGTTAAATAATTAATAATACGAAAACGTCGTGCTAGTGGCACTAGTTAAAATCCAGTTTTTAAATATCCTTATAGTTTTTGTCCATGAAGTTTTAAATACGCGCAATAAATACCCAATAGACAAACCGCATTGAAGGTTGCACCCTAAATATTGATGAAATTTATAATGATGATAAGTTTGTTCATATTCGTTACAAATATTTTTCTCGTTTTTCTGTAAATTGGTAAACTCATTTTTGATCAACAAATTGCGATGTATTATTTGGTTGCAGAAAAAGATTCAAGTTAGCTGTCAGTGACCTATTTAATTGAAAATCAGTTGGTCTAGTTTTTGCTGACATATGCAAAGCAATGCAATGTGATGGGTACACAAGCTTTTTGCTTTTGATCTTCATAGATAAAGGAATAACTTTAAATTTAAAATGTGTTAAATTATTCTAATTCTACATTCTACACTACACAACATAATTGAAGCTTTAAAATTCTTGGACAAAAACCTAAATCGACACACGGCGGAGGTTCATTAAAATTAAGTATTTGCCAATATGAACAGCAGGCAAAGAGCGAGGTATTATTTTAAAGTATGTTTTGATTTTACGTATCGTCGACACGTTTATTGTTAACGTGAACGAATTCTGCTCAAGGAATATTTAAATAAATTGTTAGAAAATTACAAAATGAGCAGAATAAAGACTTAACAATGGCATATACTTATTTGTAAAATAATATAATCGGCAAGATTGATATTTTGATATGATTTATCTATGAAAAGAGGATAGTAGTTTTGGTGTTAGGGCAGCCGCGACGTGCGTCTGCGCTGCTTAAGTCGCGAGAAATTGTTCTTTCTGTCGCTTGCATTTCTGGAAGTATGATAGAGATGGACTGGCATTGTCGTTTTTTTTTTCACTTGATATATATTTTTTATCTTACATCGTCGGACAGAAGTAAAGTGAATGGGCATTATAACCTCGATATAAAAATTCGTGTTGGCAAATTACGAGCTCTTTATAGTAAATGACGATTATTCCTTTGTTTACAAGTTTACTTGCCGCCTGCCTCGACTGTGACGCGGCGTAGTAGTTCGAAATGTTTTAAATTAAACGTTTCTTATTCAGCTTTGATACAGCTAATTTCAGTTTACACATCTGCTTTATCCGTGCGAGAGTGATGAATGGCTTTTGAGCCGACCTTTTCAATACAATGCAAACAATTAAGTTCTAGACTTTGTATTAAGTCAATATTGCTGATATACTTACATAACATTATTTACTTAGACGTACCTTGTTGTAAATGTTATTTGTGTTGTAGTCTTTGGCTGCATATAAGCCTATACTTATAATTGTCTGGTAATCGAGTCGCGCGCGGCTCTACCGCCCCGAAGCAACCCGTTGCACAGAGAGAGTTATCTTCTTCACATTATAGACACGTTTCTATTCTTTACCACCTATTTCGTAACTATCTCGACTCAAAAAGTTACAAATTTACTGTTATTGTTGAACAATAATTGTTAGGTTTTTAAGAGTTGCGCCCCATTAAACGTTAAATTTGCATTAATATGGGACAATGTAAAGTTTTTGGCACATATATTAAGCGTTTTTGGGTTTTTACAGCCCCCATAGATATAAAATAATTCAAAAAAAAATAAGCAAATAAATCGTGGCGAGGCCATGTATAGAGATCATTTTTAACAGTTTTTTGCACGTGTACGATTTTAGAACAGTACATTAAAGTCGGATAACGTGTAAAATTTTTAAACTTATGAAATGTAATTTAAAAGTTAAATTTAAGATGAGTAGTTGATTAACAACAATATGTTGAATAAAAATCGAAAATAAAAGAGTACCATCCGAAGAAGAACGTGGAGGTAGAGTAAGATAAGATAAAAGATAACGGTTGTAAGGGCGGCGAGCGACGCCGCCCGTGAGCCCTGTGCCTTTACTGGTCGCCGCATTCGTCGCGCCGCCCGCCGCCGGCCCGCCGCAGCCGGGGGGCGGCAGCCTACCACCGGCTACTGGATACAACTCGATCAGTCCAACGACTTAACCAAGCTTTTCGAATATCGCGCACTGGTAAAGATATTTGGGTTCTCAAATACCCAATTACCACAGTCGAGTTTAAAAAACAGACAAATAAGTGCATATTAATTATGTACCTTCTTTGTTAATTGGAATTAAAACTTATTCATGTTTTAGAGACGTAGTGATATGAAGTAGATTGTGTAATTACCTTTCAACTCAACTAGCACGTTACCGCACCGCGACCGGCGCGGCGCCCGCGCCGGCTCATGGGGCACCCACTGTTCTGACATCTTTGCCAAATTTAGTGTTTGTACGAACAACCCTTTAACTACTTGTTGATGACATCTTTCCATCCTTTTTGGCGAATCCTGAATACATATTTTTTGGAGGACTTTTGGATATTTCCGTTAGCGACTCTCACTGTAACCTAGTATTGATTATTGATGTAAGTATCTCTTAATGTAAGGTAATCTACTCATCTGCAGCTTTATACGATAACATTGTTATCTTTCGCTTGTAAACTCTCTTATGATATTTGTATTAATCTATAAAAAAAATTGGTAATTATAAGCCTTAAGAATTGGTGATGTCTGGGCAGTGGCCAGCAGTCGTTCTCGTTGTTAAAAGTTGATATATCAGTATCTATCGTACTGATCGAACAACTGACTGACAAGGCTGAAAACAGACTGGATTCGAGTTCTTTGTCGTTTCTGTAACTTGTTTAAACGACTCGTTACTCCTAACTTCGTTAAGAATATCAACACTTTTTTCAAACACGCATTGTGATCGATGTACCTAATAGTACATATGAAGTTATACCTCGGAAACATTAATTTAACTCTGCCTGCCGCACTACAACCTTGCCACACTCGGAAAAAGCCTGTGTTGTCCACTGCACTGACTAACCTATATCTAGTATTAAAATTTTCAACTATTTATTGCGTTTTCCGCTTGCTCGGAGTTTTCCAAATTTAATTATTTAATACTACTTATACTAGCTTTTTGGACTGTGAGTCAATTTAAAATGTCATTCGACAACTCTTGTAGGCGTAAAGAAGTTAACGAACTAGAGTAGGAAAATTGTTGCGGGCTGTGCATTTCGAATAGGATTAAAGTAGGTATTACGCCTACGACATAAATTCGTTCAATGATCAGTAACAAAAAACTAACTCACAAACATACTGCTACGTATTTATTCACCTCGCTCTCGGTGGGCTTGCTTTAATGCCTTAACGTGCACAAGTTCTAAGTTACGCTGATTAACCCTAGTTTAATGTAAACTGCAGAACATATAAATAGACAACTTAGCATCTGAATGTGAGTAGTTGGTTTGACTTTGCTGATAACATTTGCAGTAAAATTTAGATGTTGTAGAGGAACTCGACCTCACTCGTTTTTGTTTTCAATCCCATCCAATCGTGTAAGCAACTGTAAGAAAAATGTATTGACCCGAAATAAAACCGTACGAGCAGTATGACAATTATGAGAAGGCTCCAAATTCAATTCAACTCGAATGTTCTTCGCAGCCATCGCAGCTAAAATGTTTTGAAAGTTGGTGACATGAGCTAGAGCAGGCGTGCAGGAAATAATCCTTAATTTGAAAATATAACTGTGCCTATGTAGCACAGTATACTTCTATGTGTATAAGTAACCATTTATAACGATTGTATATGTTAAAAGCGAACGTGTTATGTGTAGTTTGTAATAATTAAGAGATTAGTTAACTTCAAACGTTAATTGCGTACTTTGTTTAACTGCGCATTGTCATAGTACATTTAATCGTTTGATGTTTTAACAGTTATTGAAAAAAAAAACTATCGAATATCTACGACTAAACTCAGGTAACGTCAAAAATTACGTATATCGAACGATTTTAAAATAAACATGCTTGGATAGGTACACTAAACGAGCCTAATTTCACCTTGCCTCAGTCATCTAAAGCACTTGTATTCAACACTTCGCTTGCATTTTAAGTATCCTCGCATTGTACTAGTTTTTTTTTAATCAATTCTTTTATTAAGTAAACTGGGGTGGATCGAAAGAAGCTGAAGCGATGAAAAGCCTTCAATATCAATAGAGTCAACGCTTCAGCTATTCTTAGGCCTGTAATTATAGATCGTACTCAATTACAGCTGCTTAGGTAGTCCAGATCGCATTTGACGTTTCGTTTCTATTTCGCTTGTAGGAATGAAGCGACAAACTGTGTACAATCTATAACTACGGCCCATAGTATAATAAGTTATTTAAGTTTCTGTAAATTTGACATTTAGTTGTGTACACACTGTGGTACTACTTTCAAAAATACAATAGGATTGATCGTAAACGTAGTAACTGAGCGGCGTTTGTTAGGCTCACGGTCACCTCAATAACTTGTAAACTATTAAATATCTTGGAATATACCGTTGTTATATTGAGGTCCACCATCGTTCGGTTTCTTTTGGTTCGCCCCCTTGTTATAAAAAATACACCAAGCACAGAAACTTCAGTAACATTCTCATTAAGATTATTATTAAATTTTATTTTGCAAACCGAAGGCCTTACCTTAACGTGTGATTTCCGTAATTTAAGATAGGTATGTAAAGATGAATTTATTTGAATATACTTAATATTTTTATTATCTGTGCCCCTAAAATGTCCGCTGAAGTTTAAAATATCCCAATCTGCTTCTTTGGTCTCTTTTTAACCAGTGTCATAAGAGACGTCGCAAAGAGAGAAATTAATCTTGAGCCGTCATGGTAGCGCTGAGTTGTAATCATGGCTAAGTTATGGTAACGGTACTGTACGATTACTTTAGGTTTGAGTCTCAGCATTAGTCCTCAGAGATCATCTTTGATTGATATTGCGTCTTTGAACCATTACGTGATACTTTATTTTCTCTCTAAATGCGGAAATAATATCTGCGCTTTATTTCTGAACATAGCATTGATATCCGAAGTCTGTCTGCATGTACCTGTGGTATTCAGAAAAGTGTAATCATGAAATGATACTTTATAAACTTGTCACTATTAAAACTTTTAAGAATAAACTAACAACATTTATAATGGCCCAACTGATCCCATCCTGTTAAATAACAGCCCTTTAATTCTTCTACCATTTTGATGCTTTGCAAATTGGCTATTTAATTTTTACACACAGGTGTAGTGTAAGCTGTACCACTTAACTTTTCTTCTAGGCCAGTTAGTAAAATTACACTCAGCGGCAACAAATTATTCATTCAGCAAAGATTCAATTTTCCTAAAATTTCAAAGAAAATTTGTTAACGCCATAAACTTAGTACGTACGTAGGTACCAACTAACGTGTAGACGTACAAAGAATTGGAAGGTATGTAACCATTTTTGATCTATCAGAGTGAGCTTTAAAATTTTCAATAATGCGGAAGTTCTTTGTGAAGGTGACAGTAAGCAATGAGGTTTAGATTGTCTACAAGTGTTTTGTTAGATAGGTTTTGTTGGGATTCCATTATGTGTTGTTTTTTAACATCTATCGTTTTTAAACGGGGCTGAAATATTCAGGTATAACCAAAGCCCCTAAATTAATGAAGATAAAAATACCTGACTGGAATGACAGGTCACCCCAAGTAAGCCCGCTTTAATATGGACTTTCGCATTATTTCAAAATAATTATAGCACACGCGCATATTAAAAATGGTTACACGCCAATAAAATCGTTTATCTAAGTATCTAGACACCAGTATTGTACTAAGTTTATGTGTTTCAGGTTTCAGCCACTTTTTCAGCCGCTGAGTGTGATCTGAAACAGGCTGACGACAAAGCTGTTTCCGCATAGGTAGGGTAACTATAAGTAAATAAATATAATTGGACTGCATTCGGTTTCTTCTACTTGATTTGTGTTTAATTTGTCTTATTTCATGTGGCTATTATTAATTACTAATTACAATTGAATAAATGTGGATATAGTCTATTTTATGGTTTTTATTTTAACGACATTAGTTGGTAATATTACAATGTAAAACGATGATTTCACGATGCACTTTTGCCGGATAACATGAAATGATGAAGCCTTCCGAACGTTAGTTTCTTTTTTTTACGTTTACCTAATGCTTTTAGAGATGGGCGAAAAGATTTGATAAGTAAAAGCTTGTTATAGTGAGCAACAGATATTCCTATTCTGACTACGGTGAAAGCTCTGTAAAATATTTAACAACGGTAGGTATCAACCTTGGGGCTTAATGGTCGTGCGGCGGATGCGTATACGCAGCCAAATGAATTTTGCCAAATCATTTTGCGATTTTTTTATGTTTTACCTACCCATGGCAAATCCTATGTCTGAAAACGTTTCGTGTTTTGTATCTTAAACTGAGATATCATTTAAATGCAATCGTGGCTAATATTTTGAGTGCCAATAACACCTATCTGGCACGATTGAGTTTTAAATCTTCTATTAAAAGCAGTTCATTGTACATTATTATTAAGCAGGCGTCTGCCTGCCTTTATATAGACTTCTTCCACTAATCAGCACATTTTAATTCACCTAGGAGGCATCCACCCTCGAAAGTTAAAGATTAACACTAGGTTTAGCTATAGCCATTTATGTTGCAGGTAAGGTCGGTGCAAAGCGCCAAACTTACTTGATTTAAAACCTACCCACCTATCTTGTAAACCTAATTAAGGTTCCGTGTACATATTAGCAAACTGTCTTCTAAATTATTATTCGCCTACTTTACTAGATTTAACGGAAATATTCACTTTTAATATCAATGATTGATAAAATAATAAACAATATTACATTCGTGTCTGTAATTTCATTAATCCTCCCTCGCAGTTCACTAAGCCCGCGACCTTCACATGAATCCGAATTTCAAAAAATCCCTTCGCGCGTCTCTTCTTACTAGAGTAAGAATTGTAGCGACACAGGCGCCATCTAGTTTTAAAATGGAGGAAACCAACTGAAATGCGCTACATCACGCTAACGAAGTTTCGTAACACGGACGCATATATACAACTTCTAACTTTCATCCTTCGGACTTCGGTCCCCAGGCATAACACCCGCCTGCCTGGAGAGAGATCTCTCTATTGTGGCCTACCTCCACAGTATCATACATACGAAAGCGACGCACTGAGATATAGACTATGAATTAAAAAGAAATTAATATAAAAAAAATCATTGTAAGGCTGATTTTACGAGCACTTCGGAAAATGGAGATTCTGCTAAGACAACGAAGCAGCAAGAAACTCGGCGCGATAATTCTGCACGAAGCAAAAGCAAAGAGACAGACCTGACACTGAAAATACAAACATACATGCTATAAATATAATCCTTCGTTTTGGATTTGCTATAGTGGGGTAAAAACCGTCCGAGTGCAAGCCGACCTCGCGCACCGAGGGTTTCGTACAAAATTAATAAACACCTACAGACACACATTGCTCTGATCACGGTTTTTACGTGAAGCGCAGAGATGCAATGACCGAAAATAACGAATACGAATCACGTTGTGAAGTGCCACTATTACAGCTATTTTGGATAAAGCGAATTAATGTGGGGTTTTCTATTTCTGAGTTGGCTCATAGCCATATATATGATTTATCAAAATCTAAATCCAAACTATCTTTAAGGTCCAACTACCACTTTTTTAATATGACTTTAAAGTTTAGACGTTAGTGGGTACGTAATAAAAATAAATGCTATTTTATTTTGCTACGAAGTTCGGACTAGGTAAATGAACTACAACGCTGCAATGCGGCAAAATCGGATGGAGAGTCATTAAACGCCATCTAGGTTTGAATAAAGGTACTGTTTCGACGCCGCGCCACTGCAGTACGATACCTCTTGGCCTAGCTTATGGGTATTCTTGCTCTACAAAAGGTGGCTTGAGGGTGCACAGGGCCGTTAATAATCAGAAACAAGATTAGAGCTACCAATTTTAGGACAACCAGTAGGTCTTCGGGGAAAACATACAAGGAACCCTGAATGATATTTTGTGAGATGAACTACTTAATATTTATTAATTATTAAGGGGTTGTTTCACAATGTCTGAATAAAAGTTATTTGTTAGATGTCTTCCTTTTTGTTTACTTGTGTGAATCAATAAAGATTATTTGTTGTTGTTGTTGTTGTACTAAAGTTTGAGGTGCAATTTTTGGATCTCACCAGGAAACTAAAGCTGCTTTCACAAAAATGGCCGAATTTCTATGAAAAACGGCCATTTTGGTGAGCTTTAGTCAGTCACCCGGTGAGATTCAAAAATCGCACTCCCCCTTAGAGCTGTGAAAAAATCAAACGTCTAAGTCAACCTAATCAAAAGATACGGCCGTTTATGCCGCATATTTCATACATTTGCGAGGCAACCAAAAACCTATAGGGCACATGCCGTTAACCTAGAACAGCCGTTCATATTCAACTGTTATTTATAGAGGCCACAAACACGTTTCAGTCATGGTGTCGAGGGCCGCTAGCAATAGTATTTTATGCAACTGTTGCATAATGAGGGGTCTTAAAACACGAGTGTGGTTTTATGAAACGAGCGTCAGCGAGTTTCATAATAGGATCACACGAGTGTTTTAAGACCTAATTATGTACAGTTGCATACATTACTTTATCTACACACATATCATAAGTACTCTATGATGGGTTCAGAAGCCATAGGGCAATGATCTGCATTGCTACTAGCTACTAGTGCTAGGTACCTATTGAATGTCTATAGACTGTACACATGAAAATAATGTAATAGAAAATGAATTTGAACAAATATAGAAACAAATTTAAAAAAATCTCGTAATAATATTGGTTGTTATAATGCTGGTCATTGCCTACGGTTTCTTAACGCATTATAGAGCATTTATGATATAAGTGTAGATAAAAAATATTTATAGGCGCGAAATTTAGAATGGTGCGAAAATTAAAATGGTTTACTAGTACATTACACCCTGAGGGTGGTTAAATAAAGAATGTCTCAGATCGCAGGAACTTGTCGCACGAGCCAAAGGCGAGGGCGATAAATATGCGACCTGAGGCTTTCTTTCTCACCGCCCGAGGTGTGTAAAATTTTACGTCTTCCCCTGGCCAGGAAGTGGAAATTTCTGCTTGCGTAGCGGGCGGTAAATTGCTACTTACGGCCTGGGGTGACGTAAAATATTATAACTTCAGGTGGACCAATAAAGACCTGGCGGGCCGAATAAAATTTGGCAAAAAGCAAGATGTCACAGCACAAATAAAGGAAAAAAATCCGAAAACCGTAAATTTATAGTTACATTACAAATAAAATGTATAAAGTGTGTTGTATGTTTGTTCTAGCCAAAACTACACAGACGACGCAACTCGACCTACAATTTGTACAGAGATTAGTTTCGAAAGCCACTCATAGATGGCGCTGTTACTTCACCGCATCAAGCTAATGTCAAGTTTCTTTGGATCTATAATATAATCATGGCGGTTTTTATTTCCCAATTAGTGACTTTAGTGAGTAGGATTGTACAGAAGCCTTGGTGTACGAGTCCGATTCGCACTTGGCCGGTTTTTTGTGTCGTGGTTAGCTGGTAGAAAATACCTACTGGCATTAAATGTTGGCGTTTATGTAAACTGTGCAATGAAACTAAATAACCTAATCCCTTATCCGGCGGATAAGTTTTATTTAACCAGACATTGTGAAACAAGGCCTGAGTATTGTATTATTTTAACTGCCTATGTCATTTGATTGTTTTTTGTTTATTTCCTTACACAGTATTTTTTTTAATTACTGATTGAAACGTCTGAAGATGTAGCAGCGGCCTTATTGCGCTGGCGAAAGAGCGTTTGGTACATAACTACTTCTGAAACTATTATTTTAACATTTGTCTGTATATACGACTGAAGTATCAGCGCTCCTGGTCGCTAACCAAAACTTGCTAAATCGCTGAAGCTAGCACACCTACTTACGTCATCAATTAAACACAGTGCGCGAGAAGATGAAAACAAACGCGGCGGACTACCTTTAAACAATACTCCAACTACGCTGGAAATTACAAGGATCAGACTGACGCTAGCTAAATAACCTTGAGTTACTTACGCCATGTTAATTTGCATCTCTCTCCGTAGCTATACTTGTGTACATCTCCGCCATTCGCTGTTCGTTTTATTTTAACTTCCAACCTGCGTTGGTGACACGGTAGCGATTTTCGCGGACATAGAGCTTGCATAGAGCATTCGTATCTGTCACACACGCCAATTCGCACGCTTAGTATTAAAGTGACCCATTTCTGAATAATACACGTCCCAAAATATCACCTTAATTAAAAGACATAGGGTTTAATTTTGGGAAATATCAAATTCAGAATTGAGTCACTTTAATACTAAGCGTGCGAATTGGTTAGAAAGGGACGCATGTGTTATAATAGGGACTTAGGGACTGTCTTACAAAACTCTTGCCAAGAAGCGTATCGTGCCAACTTTATCATTATATCTAATCGGAACAGCAGGTGCGGGCACTCACAAAAGTTGGCGACACACGATCGATTTAATTGATCAATTGGTCAAGAATCGTTGCCATAGAAAAATTTAAAGGTTCCATTGTCAAGACACACAGACAAAAATTCTAAAGATAATTGTTTTGGTTTATATTTCTAAGAATAAAGACTGTTCACATTAATTTATTTTACATATCTCCTGTGTACAGACATCGGCCACTTTCAATTTTACTTCTTAACATATACATATTTAAATTAGACAGAGTGAGAAATACAGGACGGAAACTAGCGAAATGTCGTAGTTTATAAATAAATCATCCTCCTAACGTATTTTTCCTGCTTGCGATTGTTATCAATAATCTGAGGAAACTAGACCGATAGGATCATGGTCAGATAGATTTCCTCGCAATGTCTACCTTCACCGTAAGCACCACTGTTACGACCAAGTTTAGATAACGTATATAAGTTCGATAAACTAATTAGTGCATGGCGACCGCTGCCAATCGAACTCTGTACCTTACAACCAAGAGTCTAGCTACAAGGCCACTAACGCCCATCGTTTTTTAATAAAGCCAGGTATAAACTCAAGATACAAAACAATATAGATATAGCATAATTAAAAATCCACTCTTATTTACGTATTTCTGGGTAATTCTCACATGTAAACCTAACTTTGAAATCAAAAGACGGTTGTCATTAAATACTTGAATAATTTATATAATAACTGAAAATACACACTACAAACCATCGGGGACATAACCCTTTAAATACAGGCAGTTGTTAATAATTAGGGTCATTCCGAACTAAACCTCACCATGTTTTAATAGATTTGGCATCATACGCGTTGCGTTAAGTAATGTTTCCAAAACTAGTAAAAATAGAGAAATTCAATAGCGATCTCAAGTCATAAGTTTCACCTATCGAGTACATATCCAATATAGAGCGGTAATACTGACCATCCAATTCAGAAACTTATTAATGTTTTGTCACTAATGAACAGCAACCGTCACTCACTGAAATAATAAATCTCCTTTTATTCGGAAAAAACATACATGTCGCAACACTATTTTAGCTATTTGTTAATAATTAATATCTTGTTATTAAGACTTAAATTTCCATAAAACAAATTTCATTCACTCCGCCACACGATACCAATAAATAATAATAGCTTGCCAGAGTCTTAGTGCCCGTCTTGTTCGATTAGGTAGTGATTTGTTTTTATTTTTAATAAAATAAGTGATAATTAGTTTCAATATTTTTTCTCTCTATTGGGAATGTGCTTGATGGTTTTGACCCCTTTAGAGACTGCGAGACTAAATCAGTGTTCGCATAGTTGCAGGCAAACTTCTTGAGCATACTTTGGGTGGAGGGGGTATGTTTGCACATACACATTAATACTAGAAACTGCGAATGCGCAGTCAAAGTCAGTACTCAAGAAGTTTGCCGGGAACTGTACGGATATTCTCATTTACCAACTCCACCACCATGAGTCTCAAAAACCTTACCTTACCTTACCTTAGGGGTGGGCAAACTACGGCCCGCGGGCCATCTCTGGCACGTGTAGGGTTGCAGTCCGACCCGCAAACCTCGACTCATAAGTAGATAATAACATAACATATATCACGAAACAATTATATTGCGGTCAAAAATTCACAAACTTGGCTCTCCAAAAATGTTATATTGAATATCCCTGCTTTAGATGTGCTGAGGTTGGTTTTATTCACCACTCTAAAGAGTTATTATTGTACAGCCAGCAGTAGGCGTAGCTGAACACTAGAAGAGGTCAAAAAATCTAGAAAAGCTCTTACTCTCTTGATATTCGAGACGTTATTTGTGACCTCTTCGACAGTGTAGATATACATATCAGGGCATTTTATAAAAAGCTGTCTGTTTAATGCATGTTTAACCTTGTTTAAATATTGTCTTAACTGTCAATCACGTTTAGTATAAGTCATTTAACATTTCATCGTCAGTTTAGTGTTGGCCACTAAACGCTCGTCAGCAAGACATCTGTAATTAAAAATACCCATATCTACTGATGACTATCCAAGCACAATATGTAGGCGGTGATTTACTGATAAAACTGTTACGCTGGGCACTGCCGTAGGAACTCCGAGTCGAAGTAGACGACGGTGACGGTGATGTCGTCGCGGAACATGCGGCTGACGTCGGGCGCCAGGCTCAGCAGGTGCGCCAGCCGCGCGTGGTCCACGCCGTACTCTGTGCCCCCAATAGCGTGCCTGATCAGGTGAGTCGCCGCGTTCCTATCTTTTGGCTTACTCTTCAAACTCTCTTTTCTATGAAGCAATAACTCGTTTATATCCCCTAATTGAATATTCTTTCGAGGCAATTTTAACGGATTAAAAAACACTTTCCCTTTCATATGCTCACCAACCAACTTCACCGCCTGCAATGGAGTCATCATGTCCCACAGACCGTCAGAAGCTATGATCAAAAATTTGTCTTTAGGCGTTAGTCTGTGATAATATATGTCTGGAAGGGCGGTCAGATAAGGAGGAGTGTGGTAGTTCGCTGGTATTGCCTTCTCACCGTACACAGGAACTGCTAATTGAGACAGAGTCTCGACAGACCACTTATACCGGTAATCGCCCAAGCTGCGCAGGGGAGCCAGCTCTCCGAGCAGGCGGTCTCTTCTAATCACAGTCTTCCTTTCGCTGTCAGGGTGCTCATTCCATATCCTTTTAAGTTCATCAAAATTTTCAGAATTGTGTTCTTTCGTTATCTTTTTAGCTTTCCACTCATCATCCTCGGTTTTGGTTCCTATCACAGCATTGCAATCCCCGACGTTAGCCACGTGCAGATGCGGACCATTGACGTAGGACACGCAAGTCACTGCCCCTGATATAGCTACTGACAATGTCTTTGGATTAATGGTTCCATTGATTTTATATGGTTCTACAACCTCTCTTGATATATCACTATCTAATTTCATAATTGCCTTCTCTAATGCTGCACTTACATCAACAGTATCTTTAGGTGTTTCTGCTAATTCTGTTAAATATTGTTTAAAACTATTTTCATAAGTCAACTTGAGATCTTGAACAATTTCAACCTGAAAAAGAATAACTATTTGCACTTGTACGTACGAGTAACCCCACAACCCACCAGCGTTAAATGTTTGTATCTTATTCAAATAATTATATTAAGGATCTGGTTTTTTTGGGTGCAGTTCAAAAAGCCCGAGTTTGGTATTGTAATATGACAAAGCTTATGATGCTAATGTAGGCTGAGGACTACTCACTCTATCATTAAATGTTTCCAACAAACTTTCCTGTGGTTGGTCCTTAATCTTTTTTAATTGGTCTGTGGGAAGAAGTGCAGCTGCAACATAGTTAAAGAGTCTTTTCGATATGACTTGTGCACAAGCAGGACCGCCATGCCCATCAAATACTCCCATCAGTAAACCTGTAAGTGCAATGTCGAGATATAACTCGAGCATATTAAGCCTAAAAAGTATGAGCAATCAGGGGAAATAAAACATGTACTTGTGTAAATTGGTATGGATATACCTTGAGGTCTCCCGATGAACATCCATAACGTCTCACTGCTGGGGGCTGTGCTAAGGGTGCAGAAGGGAGTTAAAGGACCCTTTTTCAGGTTTTGGTCATATCTCAAACATTTGTATGAATAGCAAGATGGTTACTTCTAACAATAGTTTCTACACAAAATATCCTACAAATTTAATTCTATTCATTTTTACTCTATGATCAATACTTTAGGAGCTACAGGGTGTTTAACCCTTAAATTGGCAAGATATAAAATAAACACTAAAAACTGAAATAGTAGTATAGTGACCTAATACAATCCCTGGCTCTTAAATAAAAATAGAAAAAAAAAACTTGAATAACCTATGTATCCCACAGGGCACAGTGCCAATCCTTCGGGGACTTTTGAATGTAGTGTGGGGTATGTTCCCCAGAAAACAATAAAATGCAAAATTTAAGAAATCTATTATTTATTACCCCCCCCCCCCCCAAACCCTTAGCACACCCCCTAGCAGTGAGGACTTTTAGTATATTCATCAGGACCCCTCAAGGTATATCTGTACCAATTTCCAAAACTACACAAATTATTTCCCCTGATTGCCCATACTGCCCTCGCCGCTTGCAAGTTTTCAAGAGTATTTCCATCAAACGGCACACAAGCCTAAAGCGCTACCCAATCAAAAAAGAATAATCTCAAAATATTGTCTTCAAAGTATTTTCTAATGTTTTGCGACTTGTAGACATTGAAATAAAACAATTTAAACGGTTTATACCGCATGCATTGTAACGAATCTAATTCGTTTGACGTTTCGAGCCCTTTACAGGTCTCATGTTCATGGGAGATTGACAAAAAACTTAGAAAACAAGCTACTAAATTTTGAAAAATTATTTAAAAAATTAACAATCTAATTATGAAAGCGTTCCAATTAACGCAATAAGACACAGACTGCACCAGCGCTTCGGAAATGGCATCTGCTGAGAAGAATGCGCCGCAAGAAACTCAGCATTAAGCCTTTTTTCAACCAAATAATTAAAAAAAAATTAAATGAGTTTGATTCAGTCATTAAAGACTTACAACAAATATTATTCTGTAAACAGAAGTGGTGGTCACCTTGAGTTATTCTGCATTGGGCCTCGCTTCTAGTGTCCTCGATGGGATGATTGGACGCCAGCTGATTAGAGTCATAGGACTTGATAGATCCAGTTGTAAATTCCTTATTAAACTCATTTTTTCTCAATATTATGGTCACCTGAAAAAACGTGAAACTAAAAACATGGTTTACAATATGAACTAACAGGCCTTTTATGCGCTCTGTATGAGGTAGCGTTTGCAATTCTGGTATTTTAGTATGGCCAATACCGGAATTTTTAACCCTAGTGCGAGCTTCAATAGCTGAGCCCTTGAAGTATGTGTGCTATTACTACTACTATGACTACTATGCATGACCCAAAACTTAGTCTGGGTCATGTCTGCAGCCCTTTAGCAGGGCAATTCTGGCATCAGTAGGGATGTGTCAAAAAGAGCTTGCAGATCCCTATTAAATCTGTTATTTTAGACATATCTAGAGCGTGAGATAAAACTGGATCCTGGGACTACCCTAGTTATGGCACTGTTACCAATACTTCAAACTACTGATAAGATATCAACCATTTTAATTTCAATAAAAAAAGTCTTTATTTATGATCTGCTATGTAACACAAATGTTCGGCAATAAACGATTTTAATCCCATTTCAAAAAGTCTTTGTTTTATTCTTTTGGGAATTTTTTATGTTATGGTCCAAGGATTTTCAGTGATATTTTAAAAAAACAATCTCTATTAGCTCCTGAAGATCCAACAAAACTAGTTTGCCTGTTTTTATCAATCAACCAAATAATTATTTGTCAAAAGTAGGTGGTTAGCTGGTTGGTTAGTTAGTATTAATTTTCTATTTTATATTTTTGTATTCTCATAAAGTTATGTAACGAAAACCAGAAACCAAGTCAGTTGAATGTCTAGTATGGAGAAAAGATGTGTTAACCTCATGATTCCCAGGTAGCAACTAAAAACTTAATGTTTTGCTGCCAAGCAATCTGGTTATGGCCCCATATCATTTAAGGTTAATGTGTTATCTTTTCTCTTTAGTAAACATGGTCATACTTAACTTCTATTCAAACAATATTGTTTGAAATCACATTTTCAAAAATGGCTCTAATAATTTAGATAAAAATTACTATTATATGAGTTTATAGGGGCTAAGAACTCATGTTTCAAGGTCTCATTTATGGGGAATATCATTTTCTGTTTCTTTATTTCTGTCCCGAGCAGAGCTCGATCGCCCACATACTATATCCAAATTACATGTTCAAGCAAAGCTTAGAGGCAACATGCCACTATGACCACAATAAACAGACTTCTAGATTTGTACTTTGGATAAACAGAGTATGTAGGTATGTTATGATACTTAGGAAAGAGAGGATACAGTAGAAACAGAAGTTTAGGAAGAATGGCTCTTTTATACTTAGTTAGTCATAGGGCACATTTAGTCAGGTAAGGATCCGAGGTCGCAATTACTTACTTCTTGCGGTGAAGGCAATACTGTCATACCATCCTTGTTGACCTGCGCCTCCCCCGACGAGGAATGCACGCCTCTCGCCTGGGCTATTGACCGACAAAGCAATAGACGACGACATTCCAATCTGTTACTCCTACACCAGCTGCTAATAACTTTCTGTCGCAGCTGCCTATCTAATCTTAGACAAGTCCTCAAAATTATATTTATATGCGAGGTATTCATATTATTTCCAAAATTGGGGTTAGCCGGGCATGTTATGCAATCACAATCAACAGTACAAAAATTTATATATTGACAAAAAAAATATATTATTGCTTTTGTTGGCTAATGAAATAGGACGAAAAGTAGAAAGAAGACAAGGTCACATTTTAAAAATTGAGAACTAGTAAGTAAATGGGTAGCGCATCGAATAACAACGGGGATGCAATAGCATAGCAACACTAGGAGCTGTCAAAATAATTGTCAAACAAAAGGTTTTTTTTTTTCGTTAAACTCCTTCGGCATAGACGAAGGAACTGACGTTCGTGCGGCCATGTACGTTTTAGAAGGACTGATTTCTTTACAAAATAGAAATAGCGATTGCTGCGAATTTGTTTATATCACTTGAAAATGAATAAATGAATTTTGTAATGTGAACCCAGCTTTACGACAGATCGCATTAAAAAAAGGCTAGTTTATGACGTAACCATAGAAATAGTACAACATAGAAGGATTGTTAAAATTGAAAGCGATATTTTATTATCTGATCTCTTTACTTTAAATGGCAATACAATGTGTCAAAAAGAGATGACTACATACTCTAAACTCCTCTTCAATTGACACCCTGTACACGACCAATAGACAAAATGGTCACCTTTGGCTATGGTAATGTATACATTAAGGTAGTATACTCTACGTTTTTCTTATTAATTTGCAGGTTTTACTACCTTGACGCACACAAAGGTGACCATTTTGACAGCTTTGGCTATGTGCACTTGACAAGTACTGAGACTATAATATATCCATGCTTTAGTCCTTCATCCAAGAACGTAACCGAAAGTAGCCGGCTGGATTTACAATTTATTCTTCAATTTTAAAAAAAGGACAGTGTTAAATGCATGGAGAAATGGACAGCTATGCGCCTTATTAAGTATTAGAATACCAACAGATAATTTCGATACTTGCATACATGTTTCTTTAATTTTATACACGCTTGATTTACATACGACCAGCTGTGCCCGCGTCTTCGTCCGCGTGGAATCTTTAGGTAGCATTTTTAATTATTTATTCTAATAAGACACATACGAGTATGTATAAATACTTAATGAACTGCGTCACACCGCCCCCTGCCCCCCTTACCCGCGCGGCTGTACAGCGCTCATTGTGTAAGGCGCGGTGCTTGGCAAGTTTCTTACTCACGTTAACTTCAGTTACACATTTTGTAATGACTCCATAAATGTTACATAAGAATAGCTCTAATATTTTGTCTCTTGTCGCAAAATTATTATAAAACATTTACATGAACCTTACATAATTCCAAACAAACTGTCATCCCCTATTCCCTATTATTTTTACAATCTCGAGGGTAAAACTTTTACAAACTTTGAATGTCATATTTATTTATTATATAGAATCAACAGCCTAAAAAATTAAGTTTCAGGCTTCTAGCTCTAAAAATGACGATACTTCTACAAAACTTTTCATCCCCCCCTTTCAACCCCGTACAACCCTTTTTCGCATTAAACAGTAGTATGTCCTTTCTCAGGCTCTAGACTACCTGTGTACCAAATTTCATTTAAATGGGTTCCGTAGGTTTGGCGTGAAAGCGCGACAGACAGACAGAGTTACTTTCGCATTTATAATATTAGTAAAGGATTTATTGATAATTATGTACCACAAAAAATTTACCCAGTCGACAGACCATAGTAAATATCATTTTAATTAAAGTGGGAGAGAATATGTATATTAAATTTATTTCTAACCGCATAAAGCCGTATCTTATGCCCAACAACGTGCTAATTTACATAACAATTCAATAGAGCAATTTGAACTGTGAAACCCTGTCGGAATGAGTGGTCGCTATTACATCATTACCGAGTGCATGTTCCGAGGTTTCGTAGGTATTACTATCATCACACAATATCGTCACTTGGATGGTAAAACTACTAAAGCGACATGTGAGTAAGTGTCGCTTTAGTAGTTTTACCATCCAAGTGACGATATATTTGTATCGTGTTTGCATGTTTCCCAAAATTAACTAAAAATCACTTCACTACTACTACCTATATATAAAACTCGATTACCACTCACTGACTCACTCACTTACTCACTTGGTCATTGACATACTGTTTTGGAGAGACGTGAAAGGGTGGGGTAAAACTGGAACTACATTCACGTAGAGTGCGCTTCAACGAGCAGAGGGAAAATACGAAACCGACCTGAACGTGGAAACGGACCAGGGGTGGGGGGCGGATCTCGGAAAGTATGAATCCTAGAGAAAAGTTCCAATACTAAAGTCACAGAGAACTGCCGGCTAATGGGTGAGCCGGTCAAAGTTTTTTCAACATGGCCGAAACAAGACGGCCGCTATACAAACTTTAAACAGGAATATCTCGAGCACTATTAGAGCTAGAGGGGGGGTGCTCGACCAAATGTCATTCAGAAAATGGGGAAAATTTGGGCAACTCAAAAAAAATCCAAGATGGTGGATCCAAAATGGCGGCCAAAGTTTTTTTTTGTCCGATCGGGATGAAATTTTGCACCCGGGGGCTCAGGGGGCCGCTGGTTCCGTTTTCGGAAAAAGTTTTCCGATTCCAAGATGGCCGCCATACAAGGGGCATTTGTAAGCGAGCCCGCAGTGCGAGCTCCACGTAGGCACTTGCGCCGGAGCGTCCCATCGGTTCTCTCGAGTCGCTTGCGAACCCGAAGGGCGAGCTCCGGTGTAAAGTTGGAATTTTCACCCCAGCGAGCCCCAAGGGAGAGTTCCGCGTAGGCGCGTGCGCCGAAGCGTCCTCTTAAATAAATAAATATCTTGGGACAATTAACACCAATTGACCTAGTTCCAAAGTAAGCAACTGAAGCTGCTTGTGTTATGGGTACTAGACAACGGATATACATACTTATATGGATAAATATATACTTAAATACATATAACATCCACGACTCGGACACATACATTCGAATTCATCATACAAACAATTGCCCCTCCAAGGAATCGAACCCGGTACCTCAAGCTTCATAGTCAGGGTCACTAACCACTAGGCTATCCGGACGCGAAACACTCTCGAGTGAAGTGTGAAGTTAGAACTCATCCCCCCTTCCTCTCCCCCCCCCCCCTTAAGGCAGCCCTAGGGCTGCCTTACAGTTTGGGTCAAGAGACCCCCCTTCCCCTCGTCGAGTTTTTAGCCGGTAGGTAATCACACCTATCCCTTACATATCTGTGAATTTTTGAAATTTGTTGTTTTTTGAAAACTAAATGACACTAAATATTTTGTTTTAAAAGGGGCAAATTAAGCCTTTTTTATATTTTTTTATATTTGTTCAGTTGCAATGGGATTAAGGTAAGCAATAATTTGTATAATTGTTCCCTATTTAAAATTGATTGCATTAGTAGTTGCTGTAAACTAATGTGATATGGATTTATGTGTAGTAAAATGAATGGTAACATGGTAACAAATGAGGTAAGCCTTTTGTCAGTGATGGATGTTTTTGGTTGATCAGAGACATTGAAATCTTAGACATTTTAATTTCATCAATCATATGATTCTCAGATACATAATATATTCGGCTTTAAACACCGGACTTGGCTGTATGGCCTAGATTTCCTTGCCTTTCCCAAAGGCGATAATAATATCTCAAAAATCTCCACGCCTAGCACGCTAGCTTTTATCGATGACATAAAGCATTTATCTCGTTCTAACCAGTGAGCATGTGCGAGAGGGACCAAAGCGTTTATTAGCGTGCTACTAATAGCAAGCCAAACAAGAAACGCAGTAGATTTTTATGCCAATGTGCAACCGCCTTTAAAAACAATGTTGCCGGCTATCAAATGTGTCCGTTATACAAGTGAGACCAATAATCGATCAAAGTTTTTATTCAAAATATGAAAAATTACCATATTTTTTTAAAGATACTCTATCTGCAATAAAGCAGCATTAAATAGTGTTTTGCAACAGTAAAACTTTCAATTGTATTTAGACTGATTAATGAATGCAAAATTCATCTTTTTTATATATTTCCGTAACCTCAAATGTTTCTTCTTCTTATTACGGTTTTGTATTGAAGCAAGTTGTTAGTCATACATGTCCTACTATTATTATATTATTATTATCTATCTTTTAAACTTGCAGTCGCTAAAAAAGCCAATAGTTTGTGTCAAACTCCATAGTCTGACCACACTGACGCATACTACGCATGCGCATGTCGAATTCGTCATTCATCGTTCGCTGTGGCCGACATCGCGAAACATTAATCCCTGATAAATCTGCTAATTTTTCCAACGAATTGCATTACTATAAATATAAAATGCCAAACCAGGTGTTAACTATAGAGCCGCAAAATGAACTCAAGTTTAAAGGTGAGTGTTATCTCTCATGCCGCGTAAGAAGCAAACCGTCGCATTGAAACTCACATCATACATAGGTCGAGAGCTAGCTGCTGACAAATGGAGTTTCTATTTCCAGATATCGGCGTATTGTCAGGGTGCGGTTTTTTATATTTCCCTTAATTAACGCTTAAAATAACTATTTTTTTCGCTATGAGTCAGCTAAATAGAGTGAAAAGCTAGATTAGTACCAAGTTAACAGTATTCTTTGATTGTGTAGATGGTTGGGTACATGTTCCGGGCACGGACGTGTAATCTGCCATATGAATCGACAGTATCGGTATGATTGTTTATTAGTGGACAGTGGAGGTGATCGCAATCAGTAAACAGAAATGAAATCAACAAAGTTAAAAAAATAGTGCTTGGTACCTACATCAATTCTCTGAATACCTATGAAATCACTGTTTCCTTTGAACTGGAAACGTTTTTTTTTACTGTGTCAAATATAATGTGTCAAATTTGGTCAGTTTTGATTGGTATCTGATGTGCCACTAGTTAATTATGGTTTTCTTTTAGACATCTCACTGGTCATAATATCTTGTTACCAAATTGTAATTCCAACAATGAAATGACAAGCTTGGCCTTTTATATTTAAATTCTTTTATATAAGTTTATTCTCTTATTTACTTTTAAATTCTAAGTAGTTTGGTTAAAAACTTCAGGAGAATTCTGTGTATTTGAAAGTTATGTAAAACTCAACTTGCTTACTGCTAATTTTGGGTATATAAAACTTGCAGGATTCAAGAAAAAGCTCAAAATCTAAGTCTCACTGTCTCTATTAAGTTTATTTTTTAAGCTAGACTACTTAAAATAGGAATCCGGACACAAATGTTAGACATGAATTTCTATAATGTTTACACCTTAACATATTTCTTGTGTCTGGATTGTGTCCATATATTTATAAATGTATGGAACTTATGACTAAGCTATTCACACCCTAAATAATGTAAAAGAGGAATATTTAGTTCTTGGTCTCCATGTAGGTATGTACAGCCACCATTGACATGTTATTTATACTAATATTTTACATTTTTATTAACTGTTTTTCTAGAAACCTATATTATTTAGTTACTGCTCTGCCTGTGACTCAGTATGTGTAGAATTCTTACATCACTATTAAATGGGAATATTGCATTGCCCCAAGATAAAAGTATTTAAGGTTTTACTCCGGAACATTGCTAGTTATCTGCTAAATTTCATCTAAATCTGTCAAATCATTTGTGTGATGAAAAACAAAGTTTCAAATATCCATATAGTTTCATATTTATAATTTTGAAATGAGATATGAATAAAGTCAGCTACTAAGATTCATGTATGTATGTTTATTACACATTCAGCTTGGCTGCTTGCATTACGATGTGGATTTAGTTTGCATATTACGTAGTCAACGAGAACCAAGTCCTCAGTTGCACCCCAGTGATTAGTAAAGGAAGTACTTGATGCAATGTCCTTGGGGGGTGTGGGTCCACAATATTTCATCAGAGTGCCGCCCTACAACTTAGAGGATTAAGTACAGGAGATGGCATTCAATGACTTACCTCTGCCAAAGGTATAGGCCTACACGAAGAAAAACTAAATTAAAATTGTAATGACAACACAAAGAAAAATTTAGGGCAATGGCAGGACTTGAACCTGCAACATCAGCATTCCGTGCCTTACGTTTTCCAGTTTCGCCACACTGCCGCTGCCCTACCCTGCAAGTTTTTCAATGTGCTTTGTCTTACGGTCATTACATTATTGATTTTAAGGGTACAACTACCCTCGGTGTCATCTATTTGAAACGTTTTTTAACAAGTTATCATATTCAACTGGGTACCTTTACAGCTACCGCCAGCTGACAAGGGATGGCCAGCCAAAATTCGCAGGGTAGGGCAGCGGCAGTGTGGCGAAACTGGAAAACGCAAGGCACGGAATGCTGATGTTGCAGTTTCAAGTCCTGCCATTGCCCTAATTTTTCTTTGTGTTGTCTTTACAATTTTAATTTAATAATTTGAATGTTAAAAACATTTAAAATAAAAATCGAAAGAAATTTCGGTTACAAAATTTGAAAAAAAACTAATTTACAATTAATTAATTATTTTGTCACTTGCTAAATCTGTACCAAAGAGATAACAGCTCACCAAAACTGCCTTCATGTGCTATATGCACCTGTATAAATTGTTCCAACACATCAAGTTTAGAAAAGGAGGGTAAAAGATTTCATTTGTAAGTTTTTTTCTACTCATATCTAGCTAAAACATTACTTCTATGAAATCGTTTTTAATGACATGACTAATCGAGTCAAAAATAAATCATTTGCTATGTTTGCATGTGTCTTGAGTGTGTGTGCGTGAACATAAGAATGTGATATATTTTCTAAAGGTGTGAGTGCATAATGACGCAAGCAAAATTGCTTTAGTGTGATAGGTATGACAAGTTACTCCCCCCTTTCCCCACCCCCGCGAAAAATGCCAGAATTTTGTATAAGCAAATAATCACACTCCTGTACTTAATGTTTTAAGCCGTAGAGAACCATGTGCAAAATTTCTTTTTTTTTATTGCATTGTTTTTTTTGTTTTTTTAAGGACAGTAAGGCACAAAAAGACTGTTTGTTTCCTACACATACATTTTGGCTTTTAAAGGGTTCATTTGATAAATAGGAATGCAATGTGTCATGTTGCAAGAGCCTAACCTAGCCCGTTGTATGTAAGAAAGAAGGATTGAAAAGTTCACAGCTAGCCAAATATATTGTTTTTCTTTTAAATGCCTTCATTTTGAATTGTCATCATTTATTTCAGTGTTCACAAAGCTTCAATTGGCATTTTTATTTAGATACATAATTTTATAGCTAGTTGGAATAATATGAGACGAATAAATTTCTAGTTATGGTAAAAATTTAATGCGCTGGAATTAAATACCTGTATAAAAGAAGTATGGAATGTGCTACAGATTTATGTTGAAATGTGAGGTACCTTAGGGGAGACCTGTTCATCATATATGATACTAGCGGACGCGCGCGACTTCGTTCACGTAAAATTAGTAGCCTATGTCCGTCAGGAATAGTGTAGCTTTCCATCTGTGAAAGAGTTTTTGAAATTGGTTTAGTACTTCCAGAGATTACCCTTACATACAAACAAACAAACAAAGTTTACCTCTTTATTATATTAGTGTAGATTAGTGTACACAGTGCTTACGATATGCACCACCGGATTCCAAGAATGAGATGTATAGTTTCATAATAATTTAATGTTCCTTTAATTTGAAATGTTATGTTTTTCTAGGAAGAAATGGATCCTCGTAATAGGGAACTTGCGCCCAATATCATGCAGTACAAAAGTGTACAAAAACTATTTTTTTACTGCCCTAACTAGTATTTTTCATACGTTATTTAATTTCTAAAGAGGGTCAGATGTTTTATAATGATAATCTGAGTTGTTGCCAAACCTGTTTTATTCAATTCTATGACGTAACACTATCGCGTGTTGTGTGTGACATGACAGTCAGTTTCTTTAGACAAAGATGTAGATGTCAGCCTCAGGGACGCCATGAAATCGCGGACGGTGTTTCGGGCTATAGTTTCTAGATATAGCTATAGTTCGGGCTTGTTTAAACACAAAAGTTAGATTTATAAATTAAAAGAAGAAAAATATCTCTAACCTTGGTGAGATAAAACCTGCATATTTCAATTTCCTACTGCTAAGCAATCGTTTTTGTTTCAATATATAAATCAGTAGCAAATGCCACTGTCAACTAGCCTACTAACTATTGCATGCTTATAATTGTAAATTAATTAATCGCATCATATTTTCCCCTAAGACCTACTTTTTAACCTATGGGCACTAGGAAAAATAATCCTGGTGAACCTATTAGGCTAATAACAGTAATAATAGAAATTTACAATCTCTAATCGACCTGTACTAACTCGGAGAACGAGGAAATTGCTTGCAGCACATAACAGCATTCCAATGCCCAAAAACAAAATGTAAAAACGATTTTTGGAAGATTTTGACACCATTCGAACATAAAACCTGCGGGTCGATTTTTGACTTTCGAGCGCTCGACATTCGTCAATAAGTGCCGGCTAAAACACACGCTCGCGTAATTTATAATGTCGAGCGGTCGAGGGTCAAAAATCGACCCACTGGGGCCTGTACCACAAAGTTTATAATAAATGCTACGACCAGCCCCTTGTGCTTTTTCGATGTCCACAGTAGAACACAATAAGGTGCCAGTGCCCGGTACGTTGAGTTATTAGATCATTTGTACGATGCTGATATTATACTTCATTCCATATAACAAGAAAACCTCCCAGTACACATTAGACAAATATAACACAATCATCACGTCTAGACGTGCAAGTTTGTTTACTTGATTGTAGTAAAAAAAAAGTTATAACTAAATGTTTTAAGGTGTCAGCTGAACGTTAATTAGGGATATTAGAAAATAAACTACGGGAAATGCCTCATAATCCTGTTTGCAACAAATGTAGTTAAGTGGAGTTTTTATGTATCCTCGACCAAGAAATTGCTTGACCACTTTTGAACCTTATCCGTTTGTAATACGGTCGAAAAGTGGACAAGTAATTTCTTGGTCGACTATACGTAGCTACAGATTAGTAGCCTTATGGTAATAAAACATGGGAAAAAATAGAAGTGTAATGGGTGCTATTCCGACATTACAAGTCTTAAACTTAGTAATATGATCATTTTTATTTGCTAGTGGCGCTCCTGATACTTGGAGGATGCTAAAATATGATAGATTTAGTGGTAAACATAGCAAGCGGCACAGGTGCGCGCTCTGGGCGCCGTGTTCCATGCGCTCGGTCAAATTGTATAGAATAGTTTGAGCCCGAACTTAACAAGCGTCCGCGGCGCTGCTGCGAACGTACCACGCGCACATGCCGCCGCGCGCGATGCAGCAACACGATATTTACGCCTGCCAAGTCGCTGCATTTCCTCCGTAAAAGTAAACTGGCAGTTGCAGGTACTCCAGTTACCATGTTGACGGTTCAAAAGTTCCACAAGGTGTGTATTCTCGTCACTTTCGATACGTAGCGCCCTGGGCTCCGCGCCTCATCCGCTTGCTATGATAATTTAGTCTCTAATGTTCAATCGCTTCCCGCCCTTAAAAGTATAGCCAATATTATTTATTTTTTCAGTTGACTTTTCAGGGCTCTTTGAGCAGGGCTATACTACCTACATGCGACTGATAAACCCGACTACGGATACAGTTCTCTTCAAGATTAAGACAACCGCGCCCAAGAAGTACTGCGTGCGCCCCAACTCGGGCGTGTTGGAGCCCAACTCCAAGGTGGACATAGCGAGTAAGTTGCGACGGCGCACCACGACTTGAACCGAAACAATGTAGAACACATTGTGCCTGGCACTACGTAAATGTTTTGTTTACGGTTTCTTTCGAACCACGCTTCACGAATGATAAGCAAAGAATTAAGAAGATATTAAAGCTCCAACTCCAATTTTATCCACTTTTGAACAATTTAAAAAACATGTGTCGACTTTAACATGGGACGACGTCTTTTCATCGTCGTCCCTTTTTTTCTGAACACAAGTCGTTCACGACGGTCGTGTATAGCGAGGTAACCGTTAACTAACATTCACCTAAAATAATAGAAGTATTTATTCTATTTCGTGTTTGGCTGGTATTGGAACTGCATGGGAAAACAAGCGCCGCCGATGTGATCGGCGTGAATTAGATTGACGGACTCTTGTTGCATACGTACAATCGGCTGCATAAGTAGCTAAACACAAAGGTCAACAAGACCTACACTAGTTCTTACTGTTTTACCAATAGAGTCGTGTGTAGATCTTGTTGATATTTAGACTGTGTATAGCTGCTGCTGGGTGTACATATTTAATGTTGCTGCGGTGTGCTCATACGTGACGGGCCTAGTATAATGCTTGCGCGATTGTTTTTTTTTTTTTTTTCAGTGAGAGCTGACATATTACCGTTTGTATTTTTCAGTAACTCCACAACCCGTGTTTGTTGATCCTAATGACAAACATAAACATAAGTTCATGGTGCAAAGTGTCATCGCTCCTGAAGGGAAGACCAATATAGATCAAGTGGTATGTGACAGTGTCGCTGTAAATAATGACTAGGCAATACATGTAACTGTTAAATAGTTTAGTGTTAGAGGACCGATATTAAAGACGCATAGTAGAGAGACAGTAACGATGAGTGCTATATGGAAACTGATACTTTGACATCCGATGCGGGTGCAGCATCATTAGCATGACTTTTATTAATCTATCCACTTACGTAACTAAATGTAACCTCTTCCATTATGCTGAGCCTTGTGCGTTTTGCATTGCAGTGGAAGGAAACGAGCCCCGATCAGCTTATGGACTACAAGCTCAAGTGCGTGTTTGAAACTCCACGTGGCACTAATTTGAATGTAAGTTGGTCTAGTCGGAGCTAGTGACGTGGTGTTTATTGGCAATTATCGTCCGTTTGTAACGTTATGTTTATGCGCAGGACGCGGGAGACACCGCCGCGCAAAACGAAGTCACCAAGAAGCGGGTCGCGGTCGCGGAAGATGCTAAGGTACCGTCAAAGGTACAGTTTTCATTTCATTATATACTAAATAAAAATAACAGACGGTGTTGATCAACTTCGGGGTTTTGGCATTGACTCGTTCATCCCTTTTAATGGATATGTGGTCCGTATTTTGTACTAGATGCGAATATTCAAACGTCTGCGTTCGTATATTCACCCCTTTACAAAACACCGGCAATGTGCGTAACCATTTCGCATGAAACTGCCCCTAATAGCGATTACGTGTTGATTATATGTTTAACGCATTGTAACCTTAAACATTATTTATAGGTTATCATGTGTTTTAGGTGTTTGTAAGCTTTTTAAATTTTATTTTGCCCTTTCTACCATCACGTTGTTTGTAGTGAAAATTAAAGTCTTAGCACGGTTAAACCATTCTAATGATGACCATTGTTTATACGCATTGTTTGCTATTGCTGATCATGCCAATCGTCTATCATTTACTTCATTTATTTGTGTGACTGATATCAGAGTTCAAACGTGTAATCTGGAATTCGGTAAAAAGTAGCTACTCCAAGCTTGGCATGTTGTTAAAATTGTCTTACAGGATGCCGTAGAAGGCCTTAATCAAAACGAAGCTAAGAGGAAGGATGATGACAACACATCTGGATCTTTAAATGCAAACCCGGTTTCTACGGTACCCTTATTTTCTATATCTTTTAATTTTAAACTACTGTTTACATGTGCAGTGATACTACAATGACTACTCCAGTACTGTGTGATTTGATTACTGATTACAGTAACAACAAACAGCTGTAAATATTTGATCCAATTGTTTTAACTCTTCGGTGCACTTGTCTAATTGCCAATGTTTAGTGCACTGCATTAAGGCAAGCATATTCTTGGCGACATATTCACGACATGCTGATTTATTCCGCCTACAGTGACACTAATCACAGTTTGACAACTCCGGTAGCGAGTTTTTTATTTACTTCAATTTCAAAATCAAACTTAAAAGACCTATATTACGCATATTTCTTGCTACAAACTTTATCGAAACACTTCTTGGAATACTACTGTCAGTTTGACTCTCTTAACAAATTGTAAGTCGCAGGCAACTGTAAGGATTAGGCAAGCCAATGCGCGACACGGTATATGGGCTCGATAACTTCTAAACTATATTGTACAATAACAATGAAATAAAATAATCCAAAGTGATTTAACATAGCGTTGCTGGAGTGCGACCCTTCACCGCGCCCTGCGAACCAGCAGGGAATGAGGGAGGAAAGATCAACATGATAGCGATATTCCTACAGAAATTAGCGTTTGTTTTTGCAAGAAAGAAACACGTTAAAAATCTTGAAAAATAAACAAAACGAAATTGCATACCGAGCTTTGTAATCAAAAAGTGTAATCAGTCAAGCAAAAGCGTTTATAACAAATTTTCAGTCCACGCCATTTACAGTACAATAACTTGCCTAGATTTGCATCACATGAATAACATCTCTCTTCACTTTCATTGTTTTTCACTATCTTGGGTTTCTTTGGAAAATGTTAAACGTGTGCCACTTGAAAACCAAATAAACCCATGTCTTGTCATACGTTATCTAATAGTTCTTACAGTCTAGCACAGTAAACTTGTTTATACTTAAAATTCTCCAACCGCATGCTTTTTCTTTTATTTTTTGCAATATATAAGTTTGTTGACAACTATGTTTCGTGTAACAAAATACACCATTTACAAGTATATATATATATATATATATATATATATATATATATATATATATATATATATATGTATATAAATAACCCTAAAACGGATTGCAGAATGGCCAGTTAACTTTCAATGCACTTCTATTTTTTGTATTGTCTCATTCATGCAATAGTATAGATACCTAGTTTATCTTCTCACCTTACGATCATAGTTAATTACACCTGCTAAGACATCGTGCGGTGACTCCCTGTATAAAGAGTGGAATAAACCGACGCGTAAAATTGGTGTCAGTTAGTTTTTATCACCCTCATAAAAGAAAAGGAATGCTTTGAAAGTTATTTGGTCCAAAGACAATATCCTGCGGTACACTGGAGCCTGCGTTGACTTGTTTTTGCTATTACCCAACCGCATGCGTTTTTTTATTATACTTAGATTTTATCCTTATTGTGAGTTCTATTTTGAGACTTGGAACATATATTTTTTTATTTTGTCTTTTTTTCTATAAAATTCCAGGCTACGTCTTTCCCAAAATCGGAGAATGCGGAAAGCGACTTGCAAAAAGCAACATCAGAGGTCATTCTTTTGAGGGAGGAGGAAAGCAAGCTAAGACATGAAAATCTACAGTTAAAAGTGAGTTTCGCGTGTTTTTTTAGTAATTTCTTATGATCCTTGTTTGATTTTATTTATTTACACGCTGAAACTTACACATTCTGTCTTGCAAACATCTATAGCATGTATGCTGCAAAGCGAAATATAAATGATTTAGTGTTGATTGAAGGCGCCCGTGCTACAGTTTTTGGTGCAACGGTAAGCGAAAGGATACCTCAAGTGAGAAAGTCATGCTCAACTTTCAAAATATGGAATGTACCAATTTAAATCCCCAGGCCGTAATTTGAACATAGCGGCGTTAATTCTACTTCCCGAGGTCATGAAATATAAAACAATACAATACTCCCATTTTTTAAATAGCAAACAGCAATCTTCGTGTTAGAAACACAAGCTACAAATATTCTGTCAGATGTGAGAGCGAGTGTGGCAAATAGTTACAGCGAAGATTGCCGAAAGCCACCAAGGAACTGTTAATACCATACATGCGCTAAAGAGTTTCTGAGCTAGTCATTAGCACAAATCACGAGTGGCATTGTGATAACATTCGCGTGTCACGTAGGGATGGTGAGCTAATTTGAGTCCTGCGCCACTGTGAACCTTGTTGCCATTAATCATCCCTGTTACATGATGGCCACCAGAAACGCCACAATAGCACAGCGATAACTGTTGAACTCACTAGTCATACTGACCTTTGTTGCGTAAACTTTCACTGTGGCCCAGAAAAACAATTTGGTTTAAAATGTTTGAGGTTAAAACCCTTGAAAGATGTATAAATTTTTAATGTTTGTAGCGTCTCGTATTTTCCTTTATAGTCTATAAATATTCTTAAGCAATTAAGTAATCGCTTAAGTGGTTCATTTTTATTTTGGGCTTAGGTGTTCCAATGGTTTTCCTTATTAATTACTTGCCTTGTGTAACTGCGTAGGAACCAACAACGCATAATTTCTAATATCTAAACCAAATATCATCAAAATCGGTTCAGTAGCTTTGAAACCTAAGTTAAGTGTTAGGTATTTATATAATTTTCACGCCGTGTTGAAGTGAAAAGTCATACAAATTTCGAACCAAACTATACACTGAAATAAAACAGTTAAAACAGCTTAACGGATATAAACCGTTTTAATTGTTTTATTTAAATGTCTACAAGTCGCGAAAACAAGATTTTATTGTACAAATTATACACTTTTTGTGGTATGGGATAGCTATGGTGTGATTCAGGTGTGCGATTTTAATCTCACCCAGTGACTAAAGATCATCAAAACGACCGTTTTTCATAGAGATGCGGCCATTTGGGTGGGCTTTAGTCACGTGGTGAGATTCAAAAATTGCACCCCAGTTAGGTTCACCATTGAACCCTGTCTTATATTTTTTACTGAACGGATATTCTGAAATTTGGTGAAACTGAAACATCATGACTTGAATCACGATAAACCTTACATAGGTTCTCTAGTCGAGAAATTTTAGCGTATCTGCTATGCACAGCGACATTATGCACATGTATAAATAATTAAATGTGTAAGGTAAAAAGGTAAAAAAATGGTTTACTGATTTCATTGTGATACAAAACTTGTAAACGATTACATAATGTTTTATGGGTACCGATTCTGTATCATTTTTTTATTTTAGGTTACATCATAAGACCCACCGTCCCAAATTTAAGACAATTGTCAAAGTGACTTTAAACTCGCTCTCTGTAGGGACATGGTTCATATTTTATCAATTCATTTAACCAATGTTTTGGAGAAATATTATGTTGAATGTTGTGTACTGTATACGGAAAAGAAAAGTAATTATAGCAGTAAATGATTTATTTAAAGACGGACTCGTGGGCGCAACTAATCTAAAATTAAAAAAAATGACACAAAGTCGGCTCCCATAAAACACTGGACCGTTCGCTACGGCATACCCATATAATTTTTTAGATTTTTTTTCCACTTTTTTACACAGTTGGTATACAAATAAAACTATTTTCAGTTTTCTCGAAGTATTTAAAAAAAGTTAGTCCAATTACAATTTATAGTTTTGAAAGTCATTGTTACTATTCCAACAAATAAAATAATCACACTGTTATCTTTCTAAATACGCGCAATGCGAATTGACTCGTCATCAAAACTTATATATCTCTCGGGCTTGTACTGCGTGGCTGTGAATAAATTGGCAACTAATCCGATGTCACTTTATTGTTTTCACTAAGACTAAGGGTTCATTTTCTCTCTGCGGATTTATTTTAACATGAAGGGTTTTCGACAGTCAAAATATCGCTCTATGACATTAGCGTCGAGAGTACCTTACGACATATCTTTCACGTTCGGTTCAGGTCTTGTTACCTGAAATAAAGATTTAATAATATTAAAAATTACCTTGTAATTTAATTTCCTAATTTTACTGGATATGACAGATAGATATGTCATTCAAAGCTCTCGACCACAGAAATAAGACGCATAGGAGTCTAAATATTTAAAACAACATTGTATGTCGAATCTCTTTACTTTAAATGGCAATTCAACTGGCCAAAATTAGGCAAATTTAATCTCTTAAGCTTAGAGTCTAAAGTAGTCTAAACTCTAAGGGTAATGAGTAGGTAGGTAGCTTTAGAAATGATATCCGTATTCTTTGGTGTACATTAACCTCACCTGTATTTATTTTCACCTATATGAATACATGTATACATTACCTTAATGCACACCAAATACTTACAGCCATTTTACAGTTTCATGTGTGCACTCTTAAAGAAGTTCTGTGGCTCCATCCATGCTTTATCTTGAACTAGTCATTCATCCTTATAAACGGGCTAAACTTTTTAAGTTAGTTAGCGCAATCGTACCTATAGCAAGACAACAAAACAATACGGCTAGAAATGCTGAAAATGACTTGACACCAGAGGCTTTATTGCCAACTAGCGATATGTTGACTGTCAGAAAAAAAATCTAATAACTAAGGAAACTCCTCTAGGAGAATATTTTGACAATTTGAAGCTTAATAGCAACTTTACTTTGCCCTTGCGACGAATTAACTTATCGAAATATAACCAATTCAGTCAACATGCCGACTGTACTCAACTCTTTTATAAACACAGCAAATGTGAATAATACCTAACATCGCAATTGTAGTTCTACTCTACCAAATCATTTGCTAAAGAACTCCTAAAATTTATCGGGTTTGTTTCTGCATTCGCCAGTGTTCAATTTCAACCTTCACTGATATGTCTTAAAACAAGTTACGTAATCGTATGATGAAATCTGAACTCAATGCATGAAAGTGTAGAGACACGCTGATTATTAGCTAATTATTTGCTAAATCAGTCATCATTTTATGCGTTGGTGTTCGGTTCGATTGCTAAACATTTACCTAAAATGTGAAGTACCTATTTACACAAAATGCGACAGGCTTACTTAGTGATTCTCTAAGACGATTCTCACACTAGCATCGCGCTCCGCCTCGGTGAGCAGAGCGACGGACATACATTGCACCCGCGCGCCGACGCGATGTCAGTGTGTTGTACCGGGCTTATTTTATATACGAACCTCGGTTCGAATCTCAATACTTGCATGCAATATTAAACCTGCAGCCGCACACACCGCGGCGGAACGCGTTTCGCCAGTGTGAGAATCGCCTAATGGTCGCAATTCGTTTTTTTGCAAATGAGTCTTATTAAAAATCAGTAACCTTTACCTTTCGGTAAAAAGGGTCAGTTGAGCATGAGCGTAACCGAATATTCGTATTCGGTGGTATCCTAATTAGAGTCATCGCTCTAATCATTAAGTATGCTGCTGCGCGTATTATGTGATGGCCGATTCACGATTTCCCAGTGTAAACTTCACAATTTCACTAGATTCTAACTGTAAAATGTTTTACAAAGAGATAACATTTAAAACATAGTAGAACGTCGAGGAAAATAACGCCCCGCTAAGCTTTCGCCTCACTATTAAAATAATGTCCATTTAGACAAATGAATAATGAATGTGTTGGTGGGTTATGTGACATGTGACGCGTATCCGCAGGAGGAGCTCTTGCGCCTGCGCCAGTCAGCGGGCGGCGACGGGCGCGGCGTTACGCGTCGCCACTCGTACGGGCCCGAGAAGACCGCGCAGGTGGCCATGATGCCGTGGCTGGCCACCGCTGTCGCCATGGCCCTACTCGGCATCATTATTGGCAAGTTCCTCATGTGAACGGTGTCCAAGCCGCCGCGGTGACCGGACGCCTCACACTCATCGCTGTTATTCCACTCCCAACGCATCTTCCTCGCACAAGGCAGCTTCATCTTTCTTTAAAAGCCCTTCTGACCAAACTTCGGTCATGGCACGCTTTTGGCGGGTGCCGTGTCGCTAATACCATCCCCGTGTCACACACTGGAACGGTTCGCATCAAAACGTGTCATTTTAAATACTTATTGATTTTTATCTGCCAGTCTTTGTTTTCTGGAAACCTCACTTTATTTTTAATTTTCGATCCGATCCGATTTAGAATCTGTTTCGGGCATTACCAACCAAAAACATGTCAAGAAATCGTTTTTTGTAAGTCACACATAATCATACTACTAATTAGTATTTGTATAAAGATTTAATTAATAGCTTCTCTTTTACGTGTACTTGTGTCACATTGTTCTAGATCAACATATTCTGTAAAGACTTGGATATTTAGATTTTGTCTGAATTGATGTATCGTGGATGAGTGTGACGTCGCTGTACATTTAGAATTCGTATTACATTGGAGCATTATTCAAACTTAGTATTAACCGTACTTGTACTTTCTTGGGTAATTCCGCTTTCATATTCGGATAGGTTATAATAAATATGTAGTGGTTTTATAGCATTCATGATTACTGTATAAAGTAGGTTGGTGCATCGGTTATAAAAAATGAATTTATTACCTAATTGTTTTGTTGCGGTTTGTTGGATGTCTAAAGTATTTTTTAAGGTTTGCTGAAAACAACAATAAAGGAATATGCAGACGTGAAAATTCTAATGGTCAATAAATCTCTAATCTCAAGAATTGGGCTATAACCTGGAAATAACCCTCTAAAAGAAACGTACATTTAAAAAATCTATAAAACTTTTTTAGAATTAAACTACTTTTATTACAGTTACAGTTTT
Source organism: Ditula angustiorana (assembly GCA_963691745.1). Classification (NCBI taxonomy): domain Eukaryota; kingdom Metazoa; phylum Arthropoda; class Insecta; order Lepidoptera; family Tortricidae; genus Ditula; species Ditula angustiorana. Next base: position 5,334,552 of record OY829472.1, read on the forward strand.
GGTTACACTCCTTGTATTGTTGCTCTAGACCTTGGTTTTACTCGAACTGGGTTTTATTATAGCGAGCAGGCATTACCGTTTTCAAAATACTGCGCAGTTAGTCGGAGGTGTGGCAGTGCAAGCAACAGTGGAGAAGTAGACGGTGCACCAGACAGTCACCAACTATCGCGAGTCAAATTTGTAACTCCCATTCGTAGAAAACGATACCGGCATTGCTTTTTAATTATTGCGTTGTATGTCACAATTTTGCTTTTTAATTTTAAACTCTTGGAAACCCTGTGATTGATAAATATCATTCTATTACTCTTGTGTAATGGCAAGTAATCGCGCCATTTATCCCGCTTGGTAGCCCCACTCTCGACAGAAACTTGTAAAAATGGTTTAATCGCTTGACAAACGTGATTCTGTACTTCTTGAAGAGAATTGAAACACCAATTAGCTTAAAGGCATCTTTATTGCAATACACCATATAAAAATCAAACATAAAGTCACTTTTGTGCCAGAATAAATAATAGATTGTTCAACGAGGAATGAAAGACATCCACTACACACGAGATGTTTTGGCGCATGAGCGGAGCGAGTGTGCCTTTAGTTCGAATGTGGAATTGGTGTTTCACCCAAGTTAAACACTGTTTTTCATTTCGACCATGAAGAAAGCATGTCATGAATAATAAAAAAAGGTCTGTAATATAGGAAATTATTTTTTTTATACAAAATCAAGGTTATGGGATTCAAAGTTAATGTCAGATTTGGGTTCATCATCCACCACCTTAGATTCAGAAAATGATATAACATTTGGATTTATTTGTCGATTTTCATTTCGAAATGTCATCCGCCATCTTGGATCCAAACGTGTCAAATTTGTATTTGAAAAAGTTATCCGCAATCATGGATAAAAAAAAATTAAGAAAATTTTGTAGGACTACTCGAAAATGACCATGATCTTACTGCCACACCGACCGACGCGATGCAACTCAATCGTTCGCTTTTACACTTTTGTCTTCAGCCTTTTCAACGCCATGTCAAATGTAAAAGTCGTCGTCCATACGCCAAACTTTTTATAAAAACCAACGAAGTTGAACATTATGCAAATGTACGTATGTTACTTTTTATTGTACGCGTTGATATATTATAACAGTCATTGACCTTGAAAAGTTTAAAACCCTTGGTGTATATTACGGAACTTAAGGTAGGTAATAAATAAAAAACCTAGCCCGCTCTCCCACGGATCGGTAAGCTTTTTCGACTAAAAACCGCGCTTGGTATGCGCGCAGCATACTGGTTGCTAGTTGCTATGTACGGTCAAAGAATTTAATTTCCTACCCATTTCGTTGAAATGTCGTCAGACATTCGCAATGCATTAAGGTCGATATGTCAAACTAACGTCTTGCTCTAGTAAGCTCTTATGGTGACAGTTTTGCTATACGATATTGAACCTTAGGTGGGTTGGAAATTTAATTCCTTGACTGTACGACATTATGGCGCCCGAGCACGGGTTAGTACTCGCGTACAGACAGCAACAAACTTAGCCGAACATTAAAGAGGGAACTGATAGAAATTTTCTATGCTCGATAGGGATAGATATATCAACTTCATAGTGCATACTATATGCCTCCCTTTCGATAAATGAGACTTTCTCGCAGGTCCGTCTTTAATGAGGACTTGTGTCTTCGATTGTCTGCGACGAAACTTTACAGGCTCGTGAGAGAGCGTACAAAGAGAGAAAAATGTGTACATATATAATTGTGTAAGAACAGTTTACGGAGAAAGTGTTTTAAAAAAACTGAAGTATTTTATTAGTAATTCTTTACTTTGATTAAAAATAACTACTTATTACAATGCACATACTTAAAATATACTAGAGGTCCAATGTACTCTGAAAGAAATCTTATATGGCAGTGGCTCAAGTAAAAAAGAGAAAGCGGGTGGTAGGACCTTGTGCAAGGTCCGTCCGGATCGCTACCACCATCTTGCTCGCTAATCCTGCCGCTAAGCAGCAGTGCTTGCACTGTTGTGTTCTGGCGTGGAGAGCAAGACGGCCGGTGTAATTACTGGCACAAGATGTATTCCATCTTAGCCCTCTGGGTTGGCAACGCAACCTGCACTCTCTTTGTTGTTGCAGTGATCACTTACCATCAGGTGACCCACTTGCTTGATTGCCTTCCTATGTTGTATAAAAAAAACGAACTCTACGCGATTGTAACGTGTTTGAATGACAAGACAGCAAACTTAGTATGATTTTTTCCGATACCTACTTTGAGTCTTTTGACACACTTTATCGAATAAAAAATCGTCACACCAATAAACTGTTTTTTCGTCTATTCGCTAGTATATCCTGACTTTAAGGACCCACTTACTTTCTTTCGTCTGGACATGCAGTGGCATACCAGTCAGTATCAAATTCAGAGGCTCCTGCGTTACAGTTGAATAACTGCAATGCAACAACTGCACCACTAGTTACAGACACATTTTTCTCTCTTTAGTTTTTTTAAATCTCTTTTAGAGTATTGCAAGGAACAAGTTTTCGCTGTTGACCATAATCTGATAACTGATGAAACTACATCATACATAAATATTTTCACAGCGTGTCACACTTGTAAAAGCGATTTAATATCAATTTCTTGTTTCAAAAGCAAATGTGCATTGTTAAGTACGTGAAATTCAACATTTATTTATAAGATTGATGGAACTGGATTGGCTAGAACTTGTATTATTTTAGAAATAAAATTACAACTTAGTAATTCTTAAATATATATCTGAAGCAAATTTTCTCATATGAGAGAATCAGAATAGAAATAAGTTACGGGCAGTCCGACCTAATTCAGTTTGACGTCACGGTATGGTAGAGCAACTAATAGTGTTACCAACTGCTAAATTTCTTATATTTTATGGTTTTATTTGAAAATGTAAATGTAGCATGGTGGAATAAGAGTAATAATAGTCTTTTTACATGCTTACGTGACTACTCAATTGCAACTTTACTAAAACAATATAATAGAGGTCATAGAGGAAATGTAAAATTGAATTTAAGTCAACCCAATTACCGAGCTCCATGCGGAGCCATTAAGGAAACCTCAGGCCTCCTGAGACCTGTGACTTGTGAAAAACAACTGGTTTTTAGAGGCGAGACATAAGAAATGCAGTATTTTCTATATTTCCTCTAAGTCTCTACTTGAAAATTACAACGAATTTTATTAAACAGTATTAAGCTATCACGACGATATTCACGTCGTACGTCTTGCTTTATTGATTGACCGCCAACCGCCACGTCGCAGTACCAGAGGGCACTGCCTTGAACAGTGGACGGCGGCGCCGCGCAAAGCACCGCAGGGGCGAGGAAGCAGCCAGTGAGGGTTCTTACTTGCTTTTAAAAGCTATTAGAGTTAATGCGACCGGTCAGTGTCCGGGTTTACCGTTTATATTTAATATGTTATTTATTTTTGGTCAAAGCAAATAATGGTCGTAGTTTTGAATCGAGGTGTTCACATATTTTTTTGTGGTCTGGAATTGACAGGTATCCCTGTCAATATGGTAATGATGATTCGCTTACCTTATAATATCATGGTCGAATGGATCATTTGGTGTTGCAGAAGTGTTTTAAGTGCGTGGGTTTCACGACAAAACTCGCCTAAGTTTTTAAATTAATTTCTAACAGCACGTCATTGTTTCCAAATGTCGTCAGTCATGTTTGATAGCACTTAATAGTAGATTCGTGTCAGTATATTTAGGAAGATTTCTCTCTTGTTAAATGCTGCATTTTAATTTTGTTTCTTTTGGCGTACTGTTTACCGGGTATAACTTTTTACGCTGACAGATTGAAACTTTTAATAAGCGTTTTATAAAACCTTATGTCTACTTAAAAATTAGATGTGAATATTGCAGAAATATTATATATTTTAAGCACTTCTACTAAAAAGACAAACTATATATACGTATATCTAGTAGCGTTTTAAAATAGGTTTAACGAAAACCTTGTTACCACGTGATCCTTTACAAGGGGAACTGTGTAAAAAATACAATAACTTGGATCTGTACGATAATATAGGAACCATCTGTAGTAAGTGTTCGGACAGTCGTCAGCTTGTTGAACGTTTTAATCTATTGGTGTAAGTGATTGTGTTTACTTTCGAACAAGTTGTATAGTGAGGCGCTCGCTCGTAGTCCGGGACCCGCAGGCCGAGACGCAACACGCGGCCGGTTATTGCGCCCGCAGTCTTTTTTTTGTACTTTTATGTCTGATGGTATAATTGACTATGTGGTGACTGTTGATCGGGCGTTCTGCTCGGCCGTCTGTTTATGCCTCAAGGGCTGTTTTTAATTATCTGATTTAATAATGAACCTATTTTATTATATAACAATGTTACAGCTTAGCCTCATGTAAAGGACTTCAATTTTGAGATATGATTAATTTATTGGGACAAAGACAATTAAACATCATTTCGGTTTCTTTTTATTTAACGGAGACTATACTTTAATTAAACATTTCCGTATGGTATTGTTGTTATACTATTATGCTATATTGTATCGTTTTCTGAAATAAAATACTTAATTTAATAAGTTTATTATTTGTATACCATTAAAAGTTGAACTGCCACACATCGTGAAGCTTTTGGATTACGGAACAAGCAGCCTGTGCCTTATGTTATTTGAGCATCCTCTAAAGGCCAGTAGAAACCGCATCAAAACCCGTTGCGGGGTTTAAAACGCGACCGAAGATGTGAGGATAGACTGGCCATAGCAACTTAATTTTTTTGCACTACGTGGTGATACCCAGCTTTACAGTTAAATATTCTCCACAAAGAGATTTCAATTAGAATATTCCTTCACTTAATTAGAAAGATGTCTCCACCACTAGTTCCACCTATCTCCTCTGGTAAGAATAGATACATGTTTTTCTGTCATTTTTCTCACAGGAAGAATCTAAAACAGTGGTCAGCAATTAGTTTTAGGTGTGGTCCGAATACTGTGGGAAAATTTTAACGAGGTCCAGAAAAAAAACAACTGATATTAATTAAGTGGTTAGGTTTCAAATAAAATGCTGAATTTCAATAAATAAAGGTATACCTTGTCTACGTATTAATTTTATTTAGACGATAGATAGCGTAGTGGTTAGTGACGACTACAAAGCTGGAGGTTCCGGGTTTGATTCCCGGAAGGGGTAAATGTGTGCATGATGCCTTTGTTCCCAACGAGTCACACCCGCAACTGTCGCACTGAGTCTTTGGGAATACTTTTTGCTACAGTAATCCCAACTAGTCACAGTGGTACTCGATGGGTCAATATTTAATATTTGTTCCTTTCGAGTCATATCTGCAACTGTCACACTGTGACTCGTTGGGAATACTTTTTGCTACAAAAAATCCCAACCAGTCACACTAAATAGATAAGACAGTCTTAATATTTGGGCCAAAATTCTTTTTGATGCCTATAAAAATGTCCCTTGTACATTTTAACGCATATTTTTTTATTTATCCTGATATTCTTAAAATAATATGTTATCTTTAAATTCGGAATGACATACACATACCCAAATGATGACTGTTATAAAAATATTTGGGGTCAGAATAAGAAAAAAACTATTGTTTGGTAACGCAGTGGACACTATTCTTGAGGAGTCATGGAGACTGGTAACGCAATGGTAATTTGGGTACAGAATGAGAATTTTTTGTAATAAAAAATCCAGGATGGTGGGAAAATTCATAATAAAAATTGGGGCCCGGTTGAGAACTAACGTAATATTACTAGGAAAATATTTCGAGACATCTACAATTTTGTAAAAGTGCTTATACATTTTCAATTTTTTTTTAGGCACTAAAAAGAATTTTGGCCCATTTGTTCCCAATTTATAGTATAAATAAACACACAGATCCGCCGCTAGCTGTTTGGACACCCGTGTGCAATGCCGATTATGTCGCCCCTGTTTATCTACGACTGTGCATGCTGATCTTATCAGAAAGGCTGTTTATTGTTTATCTCATACGTGCCGCCCGCGTGCGTTGCACGCCCTGCATGCCCGCTTACGGCGGGCTTGTAAACGAACTGGTTTTAGTGTGATTATAGCATATCACTGGGTTAGATGGAGTCGACTTTTACCCCTGGGCACCATGCTGAATTTTGAGTTAGCTTTTAGTTAGCGACACACGTGAGATTAAAGGTGGATTCACAACCAGAAGTTACGAACGCTAGAAACGCGACAATCGTTTCCTATGGGTCGATGGCTGCGTTTTTATCGCTCGCAACTTTGCATTGTGAATCCAGTGTACTTAAGACAAATCAATATCATCAAAATCGGCCTACGCGTTTGGCCTTTAAAACGTCTCAAAGTAACAAATAGGCTGTGGTATAGTAAAGAGGCTATAGACAGGATATTGACACCCAAAATAGTGGTTGGCACCTCTGGAGTGCGATTTTTGAATCACACCGGGTGACCAAAGCTCACCAACATAGCCGTTTTTCATAGAGATTCGGCCATTTTGATGAGCTTTAAGCACCTGGTGAGATTCAAATATTGCACCCCTCGTCCTTGGGAGTATCCTCGCACCACTATTCCCTTGAAATGTCCAATAATGGGGACGTTCAATCTTAACGTCCCCATTATCGGATGGGTGCCAAAAATAGGAGTGTTTACATAAGTAAAAACAGCTTTAACACACAATCTGCCTTTATTGAATGAAATGATAATTACATAACTATGCGCTACAATATTTAATGAACAGCATTTCTCTGCTTATTATACTTTAAGACTGAAAATATATCTACAAAATTAAGGAGTTAAAAACAAGGACTTGATCATTTTAAAAAGTGGTGGAAGTAGAAATGTTTCAGTCATAGAGTGCAATAAGAATTCAAATTATTCAACCGATTTATAAATATATATAACATCAATTTTAATTTGAACTACTATTAACTACGATTTCAAGTACAATAACAATATGTAAACACATCTTTGTTTCGGGGTTCTCTACACTCAATAGAAATTCAAAATTGTTCCAATTAAAATTGGGGGAAAAGTGCATAATAAAAGGAAGGATAAAGGACGTCAAAATAGTACCAGCCACATATTTATGTGGGCTATTATTAGGCCATTTCCTACGCTGACAGTAGGGTTGCCACTTAGAATGGCATTTCAACGAAATCTATACCTACACAAAACAAAAGGCCCCGAACCACTAGCACAGGGCGACCGGGCCATATACAATACACGTAGTTACTACGTATGCAAGGTCACGTGTATACGCGTCGTGAGTCGGCGCCATGCAAAAGTAGTTATAGACTAGGAGGTCACGACAAATTTGGCAACGATCACCAATATGGCTGATCGGAAGCTCACAAGATAAAGGGCAACTCCGTGATGCCAAATATGTCGGTCTGCCTGCGCTAAGTGGTTGCGTTATCGAAATATGGCGTCTGCAAAACCAGTTATTGTTCCCAAAAAAAAACGATAAGTAAAATGGCTGAATAAAGTACAGAAAGGAAGTACCGGTTGCACTCATGTGAATTCTGCTAAAACTGAACAAATATTTGGTCGCGTTTCGAGGTTCAGCTCGTTTAAAGACCGTTGATCGTTGCCAAAAAAAAACGATAACGGAAATGGCTGAATATGACGTGGTATAAAGTATCAGTATGTACAAGCTTAATGCACCAAAACTGAAAAAATCTTTGGTCGCGTTTCGTAGTTATGAAGCGGTCTAGGTTAATATATCTCATACATTGTTGGAGTATTTTTTCAAAAGCATTGGATAAATCAAGTTCAAACATATTTTTGGGGAATAAGCACAGTGTCAAAAACATCCTCCTACACTTCTTTAGCAAACCTACCCTCCACCGGTTACGGGGTAAGTAAGATCTGGTATCCAAATGGAAGACAAATTCTTTCTCACCTGCTGAATCTTATCAGTTTCTGGGGGCCTAGCACGCTAGCTTTTATCGATAACATAAAGCATTTATCCCGTTCTAAGCAGTATGCGTGTGCAAAAGGGACGAATGTTTTTTGTCAGCGATAAACGCTAGTGTGCTAGAGGGGCTGGATCCTATTCATTTCTTTTTCATCCACATCGACATTTAACGAAAAACAACCCTTAAACTTAACAGTTGTAGTTACGTTCTAATGAACGTAACGACATCATTACATAATTGCTACCGTCAAATCGAGGTTTGATGATAATAATTATAAAAAGACTTCGTTTATAGTTCTAAAGTGAGTTTATTTTTCAAATGCTGCGTTTCTTTTGATTTATGATGATGATGATGGATTTGCAACTAGTTTCATCCCCAAAGCTTTGAGCCCTTTTCAGATCTCGTGTTTAGTGGCAGACTGATATAATAATAGCCTATGTACGAGTATGACGAAACATTAAAAAAATACATACTACAGCTTAAATTCAATAATAGACATAAAAACACCCTGCCAATCTGCTAAATATAAACTGATTTTATTTGATCCTTACGTCTAATATTCCTGTTATCAATAAAAACAATTCTAAAAGTATAAACAAGCTCCATTTGTTGGCGTATCATCGGTATCTTACCTGCCGCTCAACGACGCCACTTCGCATCGCGTTGCAAAAGCGCCACTGTGCGCTTAACGGGAAAGACACAAACTATTCCGGTAAAATGTATACATGCGTGCCGCGCAACCATGCGGATACAGATTAGTGTGCATTCCTATAGATAAGTAGCACACAATGATATAAATAACGCATACAATAGCACAGAGTAAACAGTGTCTTTCTCAGCTTGAACGTCAACAATTACCGAAAATTTCCGAACAGTTAGCTTGATAGTAAATGGCTTTTGTACACCTGATTTGAAATTAATGAAAACCAAACGCAAGTTAAACCGTCACTTAAACGTCTACCCTGTCTAAAAATTCTGTGAACGGCACTGAACATCAAAGCAAGACATTTCATAAAGGAAAAGCTTCGGTAGATGAGGAAGGACTTGTCTTCTATTTGGATACCAGATCTTACTTACCCCTAACCGGAGGAGGTTAGGTTTGCTAAAGAAGTGTAGGAGGATGTTTTTGACACTGTGCTTATTCCCCAAAAATATGTTTGAACTTGATTTATCCAATGCTTTTGAAAAAATACTCCAACAATGTATGAGATATTGTAACCTAGACCGCTTCATAACTACGAAACGCGACCAAAGATTTTTTCAGTTTTGGTGCATTAAGCTCGTACATACTGATACTTTATACCACGTCATATTCAGCCATTTCCGTTATCGTTTTTTTTTTGGCAACGATCAACGGTCTTTAAACGAGCTGAACTTCGAAACGCGACCAAATATTTGTTCAGTTTTAGCAGAATTCACATGAGTGCAACCGGTACTTCCTTTCTGTACTTTATTCAGCCATTTTACTTATCGTTTTTTTTTGGGAACAATAACTGGTTTTGCAGGCGCCATATTTCGATAACGCAACCACTTAGCGCAGGCAGACCGACAAATTTGGCATCACGGAGTTGCCCTTTATCTTGTGAGCTTCCGATCAGCCATATTGGTGATCGTTGCCAAATTTGTCGTGACCTCCCGTAATATTAGTTTTACGCCAATCTACAGGGGCGAGACTTCTGTGCCATTCGTTAAAAGTTTAATTTCAGTCAAGACTACGTTGCGTAGATAAGATGCCAAGCGGGGACTTCGGTCTGTGCAGGCGGCGCAGGGTTAACCCTACGGTCGTAACACTAAAGTTGAGGAGTGTAAATTCCAAAAATGTATAGAAATGCGAAAGTATGCTTATCGGTTTGTCCTTCTTTCATGCAGCAACGGATCGACATGATTTTTTGCGCGCCAATATGAGCTGACCCTTAAAGATAGTTCCGATATGGCATTTAAATGTATAGTCGACCAAGAAATTGCTTGATCACTTTTCGATTGTATTACAAAGGAATTAGGTTCAAAAGTGGTCAAGCAATTACTTGGTCGACTATACCTACTCCCAAATCGAAGATTTTTAGGTTTTGTTTGCTTGATTGCGCAAAAATTATTGGACGGTTTTTAACAGAAAACTACCGTGACATTCTTACTTTAAAATAAAGGGAAACTCGCGTATTTACAGGCAGAGTTACTGCTCGACATGTTTTCAGACCCATTGAACCTATTTGGCGCGTGAATAAGATAGCCCCTCACGGCGTGGAACGAATACCTACGCTTGCTGCTAATTCCCTGTAAAAAAATTAAAAAGAACAACGCCTACAAATTAAATTCCTTCCTTAGACGCAAGCAATGTTTTAAGACGCGTCGACACTTTTTCCAAGTAAACTGTTCATCAGAACTTTTAACTAGAATTAATCGGTGGTGAATATTTTTCGTATCCTCACAGCTTGCCTGACTGAAAATATGCGAGGATCAAAAATAGCTATTAAGATTTACAATGATAAGTACGTTTATTTTTAAATATAATCTAGAGACAGAGATATGAAAACATGACGTCCCCGCGACAGGGCTCGCACATTTTTGGTCAGGATATTTAGAGTTACAAGCTTTTTATATTCGCACCTTTCAATATATTTAACGCTAACGTGATTACACGCTAATATTAATGCATTTTACATTGCACATAAAACTATACAAATAAAACATGGCCTAATATTTATTTCTTACACTTATAGCAATGGCTGATGCAGACCTGAAATTAAAATAATCGAATACTGTGCATCACTGAGATCATTTCGAAAAATTAGCCTAGGTATTATTTAAGTTTAAGGTATTTAGCTTATAAATATAATATACCGGAGATGCGCGATGGATGGTGAAAGCCATCGGAAGGGAACATTTCGAAAGCATTCGACAACTGCATTCATAAATTACCTCCTTTTTTAATTTTCATCGCATTTTTCAACAGGTATGTATAAAGATGTGATACCTTAATAATTTCTATAAATAGTAAACTTAAAATTATTAATAAATAGTTAGTTGCACATTAAATCCAGGCTATAGAAACACGAAAAACGCTTACGGCCCGAATAACACTCAGCGCCGGAGACACAATGCTTGTGTTGTTCCGATATATAATATGTATATAACCCGCACTGAATAATACAATAGGAAAACCAAAAGGTAGTCAAAGTATAATAAATACATCACATCATTCAACTTTAGAGGCATACAATAACTACTTCACATTCAATATAGCAATTGTTTAAATATATTGAGATTCTATGTGTGTACAAAATACATATTATATATGTAGTTACTTTGCACAAAAAGCCCTTAAGCGCCGTATAAACCTAAAACCATTATTACTATCTAATAGAATCATAATCAAATGCCTTAGTAAATACCTGTCTAGACATGTTGTACACATCGTTTACTGACTTTACATATTGACTTGTGCCCTTTGCCATTTCATTTTAATTATATTCAGTAAAAATAAAGAAGTCAAAAAGCTAGTGGAATGATCGAATTAAAACAAAAATAAGTATAAACTTAACTTGAATCAAAATTAAAACATAACTCGAATGTTTTAAGATTAAATTAAATACAAGCTATAAAACTACGACTATGTGTAAAGTTTCGAAATCAATTTTTGATTTTTGTTGTAGGCGAAATATACCTTTAGGATGGCCCAAATTATAGGTTTTAGGAAAAAGTTTTGATTGGTATCAAGAGCGAGACCTTAATCAAATGACTCTACAACTTCTACTTTTAATACCTATACCCTCACCATGAGTACAGTGCTCCTAGCCGTAACCATACTCGCTAGAGACAGCGTAAAACGATTCGTATGGGAAATTGCACAGCGCCTCTAGCACTCACTTAGATAACTAAAGATCGCTAGTATGAGTCCAACGGTAAATTACCTATCGAAATCTGAACGTCAGTGTCTAACGTTTTGTAGCTGTTGCCGTAGAATTACCAATATTCTACGGCCATGAGTCACAAATTTGACACATGTCATCGAAAATAGCGTATCGACTATGGTTAACTTTTTCACTGACAAACGGGAGCGTATTCAACCGCTATCGACTGTAGTAACGTAATACGGATTTTCGATAGAAACTCATGGTAATGGTACTAGTCACAGAATAAATAAAAGTACAAGTACAGAAGTTTTAGGTACTTAACAAAAATGGCGAGCGTCCTACTGTAGGCCTCTCTGAATATAGTAACCTCTCATTCATTCGCACACGCGGCAACTTTATTGCGCTGGCCCCAGGGCAGTGGTAAGCCAATATTTTATTTAAGTTTTATGGAGTGTGAATTAAAACGAAATTTAGTACAAAATTTTGCAGGTACTAAAAATGATCCCGAGTAGTGAGCCTATATTAGTTCATTTTACGTACCAGGGCCAAAATTCTTTTTGATGCCTATAAAAACGTCCCTTGTACATTTTAACGCATATTTCTTACTTATTTTGATATTCTTAAAAGAACATTTTATCTTTAAATTCAGAATGACATACGCATACCCGAATGATGACTGTTATAGAAATATTTGGGCTCAGAATAAGAAATAAAACTATTGTTTGGTAACGCAGTGGACACTATTTTTGAGGGGTCATGGGGACTGGTAACGCATTGGTAATTTGGGTACCAAATGAAACTTTTCTGTAATAAAAAACCCAGGATGGTGGGAAAATTCATAATAGAAATTGGGGCCCGGTTGAGAACTAACGTAATATTATTAGGAAAATATTTCGAGACATCTACAATTTTGTAAAAGTGTTTATACATTTTCATCTTTATTTTGGGCACTAAAAAGAATTTTGGCCCACCAAATAAACATAAAGTTGCAATTACAAAGGTCAGATAGCAGTCGCTCTACTGTAATAACCTGACTTAGCAAATCTTGGATCAGGGATCAGGAACAAACAAATCACTGGCCCGCTATTAGCCTTCAGACAACTCGACGAAAGAAACATCGGGAGGGATTTAGTCGGCATAACGACAAAAGCTTTTCGGATGGACAAGACTCTTTGGATTTAACCGCACCGGCAGCAGTAAAGAGCACAATGCTAAGAAGCAGAGTATTATTATACTTAAGTACGGTTGGTAGATTTCTCCAGGCATCACCCCGGTAATTCTGATATTTTGATTTTTTAGCTAGCTTGGTGAAGGCTTTTTTATTTAGGCATTTAGATTTTTCTTTGGACGTCAACTTTTGGGACATTCTGTATATTTCGTATAAAACAAAGTAATTGATCTCTACCACCTCTACTTACGCAAAACCGGTTATATTTAAAGCAAGCCATTTATCAAAATTACGCTGCACTTAAGTACATAAATTGTAGCATTAATGCAAAAAATTTAGCTCATATTTATGATTAACATGCCTTGTAAGAAATTCATCAAAACAAATACAATCGTCTAGTCCACCAATGCATCAAAATGATTATTTCCAACCTAGACTAAGGAGGTGGGTTTAGCAGCCGCTATTTATCCAAATATTATAATGAGCCCGCCCATTTTCACCTTTAATTATTATCGGTTTCTTTTAGTCCAGTAGAAATTATTTAGAATTTAGCATTTCATAATATTACTATAATACACACAGGGACTAATAAACTCCAGTTGGTATTAGTCACTACATTCAGTACACCTATTATTTTAAAAAGTTGTATTTGACCGCCAATATTCATTTCTCAAATAAGTAACCTGGCAGCCAAAGAATTAACGCTAAATGGGTAACATCGACGCTACAAGCTTCGTGCTGATGCGCTGTGTGAAGTGGGACCAATAGTATAAAGAGAAAATTACAGAAGTTCATTCGCCTCAATGGAATAAGACTACAAATATTTATTACACTCGCTATAGCCAGACGACTAGCATCTAGAACTAAAGTCGAACTACCTACCTATCATAATAGCCAAGCAGTAAGTCAGCACTGCATCCGAATAGTCAGTAACTACTTTATCCTTGTGGGCAACTAAACAGTACTAAGCTCTTATTGGTCTACATCTATATTGGTAGTGATTTCTCCAAACGTAGGTTCATCTTTCAGAAATGTCCCCGATCGCTGCATCAACGGAATTTCGGTTGTCTGCTCGTGGATTTCTTGTCTGCTAGTATGTTTAAGCGGTCCTCTGGTAGTCTTTGGGGTCGCTTTGATTTGTTTTTCCTTGGTCGGCTTCGTGACTATTTTAGCGGAGCTAGACTTTGTTGCGTTCATGAGAGAACCGGGTACTTTCCGCTCGATTGGTGCTTTATGACGTATCGAGTTCGATGAGGGTGCTGAAGTTTTGTTCGGCTGACTCAATCGCTTCGGAGATTCAATGTTATGTTGTTTTGCCGTATTGTTGGGTTTAGCACCTTGATTTAAGTACACAGGTATTTTTGTCTTCATTTTATTTCCCGAGGATGAGGATTGTATTACCCCATGGTATTTCGTTGATTGGATGGCTGGAACAAAACACATTATTAAATCACACATTACTTCACAAGTAAAAACGAATAAGTAAATACAGATAGGAATAAATCGCATTAGTACACCACTCATACTTACATTCAACAGAACCTTTCGTTGTATATTTCCGTTTAGTGTAGGTTGCGTACTTGTTGCTATTTTGCGATTCGCTGAGAGAGTCGGTGGAAGGCTCGGCGGTGCGCGGGCGCGAGCTGGTGGCCAGGCTGTCCTGCGACATGGCCTGCGCGCGCGCCGCGCCGGCCTCCCGTGCGCGCACGCGGCTCGCCCGCACGTTTCTAGCAAGAATAGGACTAGAATTTCGCGAGGACTCACTAGAAGATACCATTTTGTTCATTAGTTTTTTAGCCGTAGGTGACTTCTTTTCGCTCTCTTTATATAATCGCGGTTCCAAGTATCGCGGTTTAGTGTTTTCGAATGTTTGAATTCGGACGCTCGCTTTGCTGGTCAAGCGGTCTTGCGATTGATGATTTGTTTTAGCCATATTAAACCTGGCGCGCTCCTCCTGCGCTTTCGTAGTCCGTATCTTGGGGGGGATCATCCTGATGGGCTTTCGGTCCCGCAGGTCTTGGCTGCCTTTGATCACATCGACGGCGGCGACGTGAGACGGTTTGGGCGCGTAGGGCACGAACGACGCTCGTACCTGATCGATGTCGAGGCTGCGCGTAGCGAGCGCGGCGTGCGCCTTGTTGCTCTTGGCATGGTAGGTGCTTCGGCTTTTGCGGTCGTGCAGCGGCGAGGCGGCCGGCACGACCTGCGGCCCGTACATGATGCAGCCGAGCTCGCGCAGCCGCTTGCGCAACTCGGGTGGCAGCTCCTTGAAAGCCTGCGTGTTGACGGCGCGCGGCGCCGCGCGCACTAGCGCACCCTCGCACTGCAACCGCCAGCTGGCGGCGTGCGCTGCGAGCGGAGTGTCTGGCGGAGCGCGCGCGCCGTCGGCGATTAGGTCGGGTTTGGCGCGCTGCGCGTGGGCGGCGGCGGCGGCGGCGTCGGCCACGAGCGCCGACAGGAAGGCATAGGCGCGCGCGGCCTCGTCGGGCGGCGCCCACTCGATGGCGGCGGCCAGGCAGTCGTGCAGCGCCTGCGTGGCGGCCGGCGGCGCAAGCGGCGCGCCGGCCAGCGCGCGCAGCACGGCCCCGAGCCGCGGCGCCGCGAACTGGGCCGCCGCGTTCACGAGCCGCCGGCACATGCGCGCCACGCACTCGGCCCAGCGGCTGTTCTGCAGCGAGGCCACTGCGACAATACATACAGTCAAGGAAATTGACAGACGTACCACCGTAGAACCTAGTCGAAGAGACATATGCATGACATGCGATAGGGTTCTAAGGTGGTACGTGAATATATTTCCCCTGCTGTACATTATGCATTTACACATTATAGTGGAGATTCCATTTCTAAACTCATAACGAAATATAGATATAGATTTATATTTATTAATCAATATAGAAAGAGATAATAGAACAATAATAATTTAACTTGATTACCGTAACAAAAGTAAATAATCACCATATAGTGATGGCATTTAATTAATGTTATATTTGGGCATAGCAACTTACAACTTTTTACTCAACAGAAGAAGTAGCAGGTAGGTAAGGCGGGATTAGAAAACTAACGCACAGCAGTAAAATGTTTTGTTATTTACCACACAGTAAACTTAAAATGGAAATGTAGTTATCAATACATTAAGACAGTACGAGTATTTGTCTTGCCACAGTAAGGCATCGGTAGCATCACTATGCTCGAGGGGCCTCGTAGTTGCGCATGCTAGGTACAGAGTTCGATCCGCAACGGCGGCATGTAGCCACAAGTTTTTCTAACCTATGTATACTACCTTAGTAACCACTGTAGTAGCCAATGCTCTTACGACCAAGCAAAACACAAGGAAAGCTGCACATTCATGTAAATGAATATGTAACTATGACACTATCAATACAACGGAAATCATAAAACACTGGAAGTGCAATGGACGCGTGATGCGCGTGCCAACATTACGTACTGTTGTACGTAACCTCCGCGAAACCGCTCCCAGTCGTGGAGGTGTTAGTATCGCGAAATACCTTATTTTTCCCTAGCTATGCCGTATTGTTCAGTTTTAGAGTGCAAGAACCATAGTAGGAGTATAAATCTTCAAAATGGGGTTGTTTCGTACCAAGTTGTTAAGTACGATTTTAATGATATTCCATAAAAATCTTAGTTATTTTCATTGTACTAATAATTTAACAGAACATTTAGTCAAAATTCAACCGTACAAGATTACAATAAAGTTTATTATTGATTGGCTGCAATGACTATTTCGCTCTGGAAGGTTCTGCGCTACGGTTGTGACATCTAGTGTTGAGTAGCGGAACTACGAAGCCAAATTTTTCTTTTGACGTTTACAGATTAAAATGTCGTATAATCAGTTTGACGTTAATAAAAAGTAAACCTTAGTGTCACTATCATAATATATATTTTCTTACAAAAACTTGTGTACCATTTGTCTTGTATCGTTTGACAATTTTAACCAATCAAGATTATGTTATTTTAGTAGTGTAGTATAAGATGATATCCACAAGTGTGTGCGTGTGGCGACACCGGTACGGGTACAAATAATGCTTTAAAGCACTTCTCGTGTTTTCTGATTTCCGTGATCAACACACGTTCTCCTGGGCACAGGGGTTACGGAGAGGGGTTACTAGGAAGATGCTTGCTTTGTCACGATGCATCAGTAATACCGTAATACCATCAGTATCAGTAGTACTTCGCGTGCCATTTAATTTTGAATACTTCAACAAACTGATTAGCAAGGTTGCTATTGGGGGTTGGCGGGCACAGGTATATACGTACAGGTGGGGGGGGGGGGGTTACAGGTGTATACGTACCGGTTATACCGCATCCGTATACGGTATCAACTAGGTTTTCTGTAGTAAGATTGACGATGTGCTGTTGGTAGCACTTGTCGAGCAGTTCCTTGGGAAGGGTGGCGAAGGCCTTGGTGGGCCAGACCTTGGAGAAGTGCTTGGTGATCCAGCGCAGGCACTTGCGGTACAGGTCGTCCAGGCTGTACACGGACGACAGCGGGAAGCACTCCAGCACGCCTGCCGTGCACACTGCGCATGGCTGTCACAACATCCCGACCAATCAATCACTCGTCCACCCCACTAAATCATATTGCAGGCTTCTATTTTTTTTTTAATGACCGTTATAGAGCCCAAGTGAACGTTGTTATAAATAATAATAATATAACTTATTAATTTTACAAAAAATTAAGAGGACAACCCTAGCGCTCCACCGGAGCATTGGTATCTATCTCAACAAATAGGCCCAGTTTTGGTACTGCTGTATTTATATATTGTGGTGGCGTGATGAGCACGATCGCTCGCGACACATTTAGCGTCCTTGGCGTTCAAAGGGTTACTGCAAAATGACATTTAGAAAAATATGTAACTGTGTCATCGACTTCGTTCGCATTGGCTTTGTTAATACGACCAATTACAAAACGAGAACCAGATTCGTAGTGTCCAAAGAAGTACCTTATGGTCTTAGCGACTACCCTTGAAATAAGGATTATAATACAACGTAAATCAACTCAAATCAATCAAATTCGTCTTGACGCCTATTTTGAATTTTGATACGAAAATATTGCAAGTAGACAGCCGCACTATTTGTATCATAATGGCTTGTGAAACCTTTTCACAATAAATTGACTTGGACATTAAACATTGACTTCCTTGGCTGGTACTTGAATGTCATTAAAATCGTGAAAAGATTCCAAAGGGGCCTGTGCTTTAAATTATGGGACTCGACAAAGTGTGCGCGTGAATAGATCATGTCGCGCGCACAATAAACATGCATAGATGATCCAGGGGCGTAGCTACCGCCGTATCAACCGTATTAATAACGCGGGGCCCCTGTGGGCCACAGAGGGCCCA
Organism: Ditula angustiorana; assembly: GCA_963691745.1. NCBI lineage: Eukaryota > Metazoa > Arthropoda > Insecta > Lepidoptera > Tortricidae > Ditula > Ditula angustiorana. The sequence goes on from OY829472.1 coordinate 5,352,827, forward strand.
AGGTTGTAAGCAAAAATATTTACCCGGCTTCAGCGCAGTCGAGAAGAAGTTCCCCGATAAATTTTGGTAAGGGCTCGTCTACGGCAAGCTACGCCACTGGATAATTTGGTAAGCTCTTCTTTAAGTGGTAACTAGGCTTGGCTTGTTCAGCAGCAGCGTACCCTGTGGAAGTGGTGGCAGTACTTGGCCTTGAGCGTGAACATGATGGCCTCTTTGAGCCCCTCAAGGCCGAGCATGTCGGCGAGCGTGGCCAGCTCGACAATGCTGATGGAGTCGGGGATCGTCGACATGCCCGAGTAGATGTGGCACAGCGCAAAGTGCACCACGTTGAACGAAAAACTGCAATGCACAGACCTCGTGTCAAGCATCTGCCAAAAGGGCTAGTTTGTTTGGCTATTTCTAGCCTCAATTGTACGAAAGTAAGTAAACACTTTATTATACGGCCAGCCACAAAGGTAGCTGAACATTTAGTACCTCGTCGCTGACAGTAATGTGACAAATTCGAGGTACTCTCATTTCATACGTTACTATGACTAGGTTCTTAAGTGTTTAGCTACTTCTGAGGCTATATGTACATAAACAACGCTACATAACATTACAATTAAGATAAAATAGTACGAAGGCAAGCATATCCCTGTAAGGGATCTCTTCCAGCTAACCTTGAAAACATTTACACACAGTTTACAAGGAGAGACAAACTACAAGCATTAACTGTGTAGCTTGTACTGACATGGACGTCGCTGACTTGCATACATTCTGAATCGAAGATAAAATTGGAAAACATGTCAAAGCCCCCGTTTAACGGAACAAATATCAACCCTAAGGCACCAAATACAGGCTACACAAAGAATTCAAAATAGCTAACTGATAAGCTTTTTCACGTGGTCATTTACCGTACCGTACTGTTTTAAAGTTCTGCTAGTAAAAACATATATGTTAAAAACTAACTTACGGTGGCAAAACTATCACATTTCCAGCACTCTCCACCCAGCCGCCACTCAATATCCTAGCGAAGTACTGACACCTGAAACATTATACTCATTAAGATGGTTCGCCTAAACAAACACATTTGAAGCAACAAAGGCATGTATTACCTAGATGATAAAATACACTTGTGCGCCTTAATTCGCCTTCCAGAAACTTCTACAATAACATCCGGTGTGATTTCCTCCAAAAACATTCGCAAAAGATCCTGGCCGAGTCTTGATTGACAGAATCCTATAAGACTCGATGTTTGACTGGTGGTATCTTCTGTTGTGCTATTTTCTGAAACAATTTTTAGTTATTTAAATGTACCTAATTTTACACAACTATGTACAACTATTTGAAGCTTTTAATTGTTACGTAGTTAGCTTAGGTAGGTACACTCACGTATTTTCTACGTGATACTGATCTAGTTTGCCGTTACTATTGGCGTTCCTACATTTCAACACAATGTCATTCGCCATGATTATGGGTTGGCTAAATAATTTGTGGGCAGGTGTTAAGAGTCCGTTACCGTACCTACTCAGTTTACCTTAAAACTTAACTATTAAAAAGTATTTATCAGTCGGTACAAAGCAGCTTTTTTACACGCAGACTTGATAATATTGTGCATTTTACATACATACATATTTAAATTTTAATAAACCATTACTTTCTGATAAAACGAAAATCCCTTGACATTGTCCATTGACATTCCAATCCCAATTTGAATTAACTTGAATAAGTTTTTTTTTATTAAGACCTTATTTGCAGTGAGACACAAATATGGACTATTAAAAAAAGACCTTATTTATGAACTCTCATTCGAACAATTTAAATATATGACTTTGAGTTTGTGAAGTTACACACACTGAGCTAATAAGACTTACCGACGACAGAGCGGCACATGCTGCTCTGCACGCTGCTGAGTTCCGAGACATCCGACGCCTGCTCGTCCGGTTCCCCCCGACTCGAGGCGGCCCGCGTGCGGCACTTGCTCGATAACGACCCGGGCATGCTCTTACTAAATTCGTTCTTCAAGTGAGGAAACAACCTATTCAAGCTCAAAGCATTTTCTGAGTGGAATGAACTGATAACATCCATTGGTTTCGATGCATTGCTTTGGTTTCCCCAATTGTTATCAGGAATAGACCTAGTCATTCTAACATCCGAAACCGTCTCTTCGTACACTGTGGGTATAGTTGGTGTATCAGTTTTCGGTGCTGGCCGATCTAAATCTGACAATTTGACGAAAAGATCACCAGACTGATCTCCAGTTGGCTCTTCGTGAATTACAGCATCTCGCTGAATTGAGGACTTGTCAACGCCAGAAACTCGCAAGGGCCTGTCCTTCTTGACTGTTTCAGAGACACCTGCGCTGTTGCCTTCTGTAGTATCGTTTTTAGGTTTGGGCTCTGGGCATCGAATGATTTCTATAATACTTATATTTAGATCATTACAGAGCGATTCATATTTTTCAAATGTACCGGGGCTACCGGAGTCATTTTTGTTAGACACAAGAGCGACGGCATTTATTCCTGAACCTTTAATATCTTTACTTGCAACAGGTTTAGCCTTCAGTTCAACGGAGGTATTTTTTTTCGAATTCGAACAAAGCCGTGCTGGCATTTCTTTTAGAGTCGATTTTTCACCCAAGTCAATGTACATTGAGAACATATTCTTCTTTTCGATGGAATTTTCAATTTCATTCTCATTTTTCGGTGGTATAGAATCAGGCAAACTAGATAAGTCTATATAAAATTTCTGACTTGATCTCTCACCACTATCAATGTTCAGAGAACTCGGACTTTTATTGGTATTATCAGTAATGCTACTACAACTTGAATCATTTTTTAATGAATCGCACACCCTATCTGCTGGCTTCATGTAATTAACTTGGGCGCTAGACGTGTTTTTCTCGTCCACCTTTGGGCTTATTGACATATCGACTACCCAAGCTGAAGCTGATGAGGGTTTCGGAGATTTCCTATTATTATCTTCTTCTACCGGTGCTACATAAGCTCCAGAAACTATCGGAATATTTTCAATTCTTCTTCTTGGTACAGGACTGTCAGAATGGCTACCGGATTGCGGTAAATAATCATCTATTGAAGCACCTCCCGAAACAATAGGAGATGATTCATTGAACTTGTGAAGTTTTTTAACATTGCCAAAGCTTTCTGGTCCTGACATCGACGAGTGTATTCTACTGTCGTCAGAATCGAGCTGTTTCATATTGCAGACATTTAGCGACATTATAGAATTATGTGGTGTACTAGTCACAAAGACGGCACTAGATAGCGATGTGTTTTTTTCGGGGGTTTGATTACAAATATTTGCAATATCTGGGGCTTTGTTATTCTCCTTTGCTGCCAAAGCTGCCTCTTCATAAGTGTTTGCACACAAAGAGTCTTCGGTTATAGGAGTCATTTCGAAAATAGTAGGAGATAAATCTTTTTGGATTGAATCTGGGTCTTTATTATCAGGTTGTTCTAACGAATCCTCATTATCGTTACTCTCGGACCAATCATTTGGACTCATGTCAACTTTTGCAGTGGAACAAGGAACGGGCTGACTTGGTGTTGGCAGCACATCTGACTTCAGCACATTTATGGACTCTTTTGGTAGAATTTGTATATTTATAGTGTCGTCTTCTTCATCTGCTAAACTTGCAGCATCGATAAAACAAGATGTTGACTTAAACGGAGATTTTTGAACTAAACTAGGGCACAGGTCTTCTGAAAAATTAAAGTAAAATAAGTACATAGGTGTTAAATGAGTCAAATAGAAGCAAAGTCAGCAACATCCACTTAACATACATAAAAAGGATTCGTACTGACTCGAAGTGGATGTTGCTCGCTTTTCTTCTGTAGGACTCATATGTTGAATAAGATAAATGAAAGTACTTTTTAACTTACATTTCACCATAGATATGTAAATTTTACACGTATATTGGAAGTCTCGGATACTTTTTTTTAATTCTTTTACGTTTTCCATTGAAATAATTAACTTTATAAATGTGTATTTACCTTTCACATCTTCAGTGTAAGCATGTTGTCGTTCTTTATTAATAAATCGTTCACAAATTTCTCTTTCAGGTAACTTGGGAGGAAACACTGATTCCCAGGAACCAGTCTCTGAAGACAGAGATGACGATTCCATAATAAATATCTCTTCATTTTGACGCTGCTTTTCTTCTTTAGACGATTTGCAACATCCTACGTCTTTGTGCCTGCTCGGTTGGTTGATTCTTTGTCCGTTGATCTCCGCATGCGCGTTTAACGAGACTGGATTACTCGTACTTGGTAGTTTTACTCTATGGTTTGGATTGCTGTCTACTATTGGACTGGACGTGGAGTAATGAGTATCGTCTATAGTTAAATCGTGCAAAGTGCTCTCTGTTAAAGATAAATCAGTTAGCGTAACGTCTTTATGACTGCTAAGGCTTTCCAAAAGACCGGTGTTTTCCAGCCCCGAGTCTGACGACGTGAAGACGTTGTCCATTTTGGAAATATTGTCCCCAACATTTAATTGAGGGACGCACGCAGAAGAGCTAGCGCCTGGTGAAAAATTATAGGCAGCAGACAAGTAGTCTGAGGAGGAACTGGGTTCGTCGGCGATCAAGCTGTCTGGGGAATAAGCGGGCTCTAAAGATTTCTCCGAAAAGTCGATATTGCAACTCTTCACTGGGTTTCTCGACTCGGCTTGACTACTACTAAGGTTTACATTAATGACAGTTTTGTTTAATTTGTCATTACTTTTTATGATTTCGGATGCAATATTATCTCTCAGATGACATTTAAATAAAATATCACAACTGTTGGAATGTTTGACTGGATCGGAAGTGTGACTAGAACTAAGAGATAGCGAAGTTGGTTTATTACACTGTGAAGATTTCGTAGCTTTTTTTAAATCATCGGACTGCGTTTTAATAATCGAGTGAAATGCGTTTGAGAGAACGTCCTGTTCAATCAGTTCCTTTTCTAATAAATTGCCATCGATGGGTACCAAAGCGTAATATTCTTTTGTTAATTCGGTGCTAGGACTAGAGCTTACACTTTTTTGGCACCCTTTTTCGACGTAAGGGCTTAAGCACTTGGGAGTTAAAAATACTTCAGTGTCCTCAGTTTCTTCTTTATTGATACAGTTGTTTTTTGGAACTACTTTTACAACTTTAAATGTATCGTTCAAATACGAGAGTATTTCCTTTTCTTGATTTCTGATATTGCACTCTGTATATGCATCACTGAAAATATATTTGTATTTTAATTAATGTCGAAAATTTACCTAAAACTGAAAATATTATGAAGTAATTGGCAGCAGAAACATCTGTTAAGACTTACCTCACAAAGGAATAAATTTCATCGAAAGTACTGCGCCCAATGTTTACATGCAAAATGGTTTGAAGCTTATGGTAAAATTCATTCGTGCGAGCTTTTAGTATACAAGAGTGAGTTAGGATTTTTAGTTTACCACACACCACTTCAAGGTCGGAATAGATAGACTCATCAAATATTCTGCAACAAGGTAGCGGTGATATTTAGACGGAAATCATGTGCAAGACTTGACACAATGTTCATTGTAAGTCAGTCACTATTGCATCGAATATTACAATACATTCAAAAAAACTTCAAATTGATTGATTGATGATTAGTTCCAGTCCTTTCTCGTGGGTTTCATTACCAGATATTGGCAGAAAACGTCGTTTCCTTGCCAAATAAAACTCTCAGGGTAATGGCATTAAGAAAGTTCTAAACGGGCGTCTAAAGTGAAATTTAGTCCTCTATCTTTCTATTTATAAATTATTATTTCTTTTCAAATTTAAAATCCACTACTCTCTAGGTATAGCCTATCTGTTAAAAATAAATATCAAAATCGGTGTAGGGTTGGCGAAGACATCGCAACATATTTACACACAAAAGGAAAAATATAGTCGTATGTACTGAGAAAGGCATCCTTTTTTTGAAGACAGTTAAAAAAAAAATCTTGGCTGTTTCCGTGGATTGACAATACACTTTTCTACTGATAGGTTATAAGGTCATTCATTAAATACATTTACAAAATAAGACAGGTATTACGTCACCTACAATCTTCAGCGGTAGGTAAACAGGAAATTGGTAAATAATGAAAACCAACGTCAGTGTTAAGGATGGACTGCACCTGAATCCCAAGCACTTAAGGAGATGACACAAGCATATAAATTCTGTTTCCTGGTATGTACCTTGCAATGTCTTCTTCTAGTTGTCTCTGAAGATGAACCTCCAGCTGCGACGCTTCATCAGAAGCTGAGGGCTCAATCGCCGGCACCGGCTTAACCCTCGTACGAGCCCCCGGCATTAAGCATCTCTTACACCTGGGAATTTTCCAAAGTCATCTTATCACTCAGACATGCTTAGGAATTGACTAAAAATAAAATATATTACTATAGGTAGAATATGGGTTATAAATCAATAAACAGGATCGTTATCTTGGAAAAAAACGGTTGGACATTATACTTATTTATTTACGTTAAAATTAGGTTTTATAAATCAGATCAGATGCGATTACCTATTGATATGATAAATTATCCAGTTTAAATAAAATGGGTACGAAAACAAATAATCACGAACAGCATATTAACAGCTAGAATAACGTTACAATATTTAATCCAAACTAATATTACAAATATCAAATTGTGTTTGGCTGCCTGTCGGATGTTCACGCATAAAAGGCCAAACTGAGTCTACTGGGGATACTGTGATACTAGGGACAGAGTGACGGACATAGGCAACATTATTTTAAATCTACTCCTAATTAAATGTGTGATAAACTTTGTATGAGAAATGCTAATTTTTGGACGGAAGAAGTGGCGGGCAACAGATAATGTAGATGAGGCGGGGAGTTGTTGGCATATCGAAAATAGCCATAGGCTACTTTTTATCCGGAAAATAAACAAAATTGACGAGGGTTGACGATAACCGAATTCAACGTGCACATAGACGCGGAAAACAGCTAGTTGTTATTTAATTATAATATTTTAAGAGGATGCTCCCAAAATGTTGTACGTATTTAAACAAATGTGCCACTGTCAGCACAACACTTACTTCATTAAACATTGGTTTAATGAAGTAAGACATTACAGAAGAAAAATGTTTATCTCATTACTTCCCTACCAAGTCTATCGAACGACACACGCGATCTTTAGCCTTGTAACTATGCTCGTAGGGTTTATATACCCCACACCGCCAGCACTAACCCCAGTCCCTCGTATCGCCTTCGCATCATTTTTACTCAGCCTCGGGTTAATTTAAAGAAATTTATGCACTGATAAAAATGTCCCGCAATCTAATCGCCTAATATCAATCGTCGGCAGTAGTATGATAACGGGTGATTATGCAATTCACTTTCTAGATAGATCAGAATCATGACAACGTAGAATGTAGTGCCAACTACTTTTATCCAAGCCGTTTGTCCTCTAGCTGGGTGCGTAACGTATGCAGTACACCCCTTTGTCTATAAAATATATGAACCGCAAATGAAAACACAACGGTAACAAAGAAGGCCAATAGTTATAGGTAGTAATGTTGCCCTATATCGGTTTTATAATATACTTATTGCAAAGAACTCTTGTTTTTTTCTATATTCCTACACAGAGGGTGGTAGATTAAGCACCTACCTATTGACCAATGTATGACTTCGGAATGCTAATCATGCAGTCGACCAGCAGTGTGCCCGCGAATGACATCATACCATACAAGTAGAATCACTGATATCACGCCTATTCATATGCACGACGATATGTCCAAGAAAACCTGTATGCGAATATATATATGCTTATACCTATGCTAACTATATTAACTAATTTAATTTGTCACTTATGTATATCCAAGTTAAACAATATGAAAGAAGTTTTATAAAGTATTATTTATTGTATTTTACCACTGACTCGCCAGACTTCTCTCGTGAAATATATTACGTATAACGTTTATAACTAAATACAATAGCGTCAACTGCTTCTCTATCAAATATATTTTACTAAATATCCTTCGATGATTTCACAAATAAAAATCATAAGGCACACATCACATGCCGTGTCGCCACATAAAATGGGCGGCAAAAGGGGTAAGCCTCGAAATGAAAGTAAAGTTAGCTAACTAGCTGAATACTTATTACCCAACTATGGAAAGTCCAAATGGAAGAGTTATACTATTAATTTAGTTTACCCGTTGTTTAATGCGCAAGAACAAGCAGCCTTAGATCCTTAATTTGGGACTAGGTTAAGACTATTGTGTACCCAACGCTCACCATACTAACGGCGATAACGTTTTCCACCTTCTAAATCTTAAGCTCTAGCCATATTTTTTTAATATATCTACTATTATTGTTCTGTAAATCATGGTTTAGATTCTAAACTTTACCGCCGTTTGTATGGAAAGCGCTTTTTGAGGCTTGGTACAGAATCCTCTTAATTGGTGTAATTTGTCGAGTTATTTATTTATTTATTCAATGTTTTTTTTCCGACTAAACGTTAGCTAAAAAGTATCACGTCACACTCGTAGAATCACGAGTCAGCGAGTCAAGATATACAAGGTCAAATGTCGCGAAAATCGGTGTTTCGTGAATATTTTGGTTGACATTTACGTGACAATTTACAACACACCTACGGATTATACTCTCTACATGCGATATCCACTGTCAACCTTCCTAATGATAATATTCTCATCGAACCTTCCTATTTGGACAGCATGTTACTACACCCTAAAGTGATAAAAGCTAGCGTGCTTTGGCCTCAGATAAAGCGATTAGACAGCACTTGAGTTATATGTTAAAACGAGATGAGAATACACTTGTGACGCTTTAATATATTAATGTAACTCAGAGGGAGCGTTCATATAAATCACGTGACACTAAGGAAGAGATTTCAAGTGCCACGGGTGCACAAATAGTGTAATGCTAACCTAACTGGGGGAAGGGAGCAATTTTAGCTAAATATGAAATACCTGATATATGGATAGGAACCCTGAAAACATTATTACGATAAATATGGATCTCATGGATTACGATGCCAGCACAAATGAAATTTGAACCAAATTCAGTCCAGTCCAAACCTTGATCAGATAGGTTGAATGGGGTAGAGCGTTATGAAGAGTAGGCCAATGCCTTCATCAAAGTAAACAAGATAGATGAGCCCTGGTATCAAATATAAAAAAAAACTTCAAAGAAACCGGTTTTTTTCAATATTTCAAAGTTTCATTCAAATGCGAAATTACCTATCTACATCTACACTAATCTAAACTTTGTTTGCTTGTTAGTTTGTTTGTATGTAGGGGGTAATCTCTGGAACAACTGAACCGATTTCAAAAATTGTTTCACAGATAGAAAGCTACACTATTCCTGACGGACATAGGCTACTAATTTTACGTGAACGAAGTCGCGTGCATCCGCTAGTAGTATATGTTCGGCCGCCTTCTCCTTCTAAAGCACGCAACAGATTTGATACGGGTTTCACTGTCGCTTAGAGATTTTTTTTGACATTTACGTGACAATGTTCTTATGTACATTACATCCTGATTGTACCTGTGTAAAGCTGGGGCGGGTAGCTAGTAATAATTAAAGCGTAATTATTTTTTTAAGTTTAAACGAGCAGTAATGTACAGTCAAGGAAATTGAAACACGTACCACCGTAGAACCTAGTCGAAGAGACATACGCATGACATTTGTATGACATAGCCTGGCGTTTAACGCGTCGCGTCATTGCGATAGGGTTCTAAGGTGGTACGTGAATATATTTCCCCTACTGTATATCGCGCAATTTGATGTGACAGTTTGTACATAAGGTTTTGTTTTCGTACATTTAGTTTCTATCCTAAGCCGTATTTGACGATCGTACTAGTGAAACTAAGATATTTATGTAAGAATTAAAAATCTATTATTAGCTACAATCAAGAAAATACTTCCCTTCGCTCGTTCTTTCGTCCGTCTGTCTGTCCGTTCTTCCGTCCATTTGTCCGTCCACCCATTTGTTCGTATACCCGTCAGTCTGCCAGTCCCCCCCTCCGTCCTTCCGCCCGTCTGTCTCCCCGTCCTTCCGCTCGCCCGTATGTCCGTCTGTCTACCCATCTGTCTGTCCGTCCGTCCGTTTTTTATTTAGAGCTCAAAAAATCCCAAATGGTTGTTACCATCAAGCCAGTGTGTTATTATCAATTTTAGGATTAGGTGAACCAAATCCTAAACACACTGATAATAATGATTTTAAAAGAGCTATCTATGATACCTCACTTATTATTGGTTAGTTGCATTCTTCAATTGTGATGAACGCTGTGCGCATGCTAAGTATGATAGTTTGGAATTACAACGTCGTGCATGAAACGAAAAAAAACCAATTGAAAGAAAAGTTGATAATAGCCATCATGGTATAAATGGCACATACACCAAAGAAGGTTCACCATCCCTGCCTCATCATAGTTAAATAACACTCTTTAGTTGGTTTAATGAAAAGGGTTATGCGTCAACAAGATATACATATATTATATTACACATACACAAGAAATTTGGAGGATTTCAAAATCAGTCCTTGGATTTCACAGATTAGCATTTTGCTTCTGCAACACCGATTGTAAACCTTTTGCCTGTGACTACATTTCTTTTTAAATGATGGATGAGTAACCTGTGTCCTGTTCCAGACGTCCATCTATTTTAGCTGCACAGTAATATTTATCAATTTAGTTGTCTATTAATTGAAAATTGAAGAGCGCTTCATTTTGTTTGATGTCACTTTTGTTTATTTTAAATGTTTTGTTTTGTTTTGGTGGTTTGATAAGGAAAGTTTAGTTAAGCAGTTATATTGTTGTGATAACTCTTTCAAACCCATTCAAACCCTCTTAGGGGATATTCAGACCGAGTTAGCACTAACTAATTTCAAAGAGCAAGTCAAAGTAAAAATATCTTTATACAGATTAGGCTTACAGGAAGCAATTATGAATGACTGTCATAAAATTTACCGGCTCTATCGTTGAGTACCCCTTCATAAGGGATAGTCAAACTAGTGGGGTATCATTTGGAACGGGTAAGTCAATTTAATGGGTTATTCTTTTTAAAGGGTTAACCCAATGATATTATAATACATGGATGTACAGTGTCATACTAAATGACAGCAGAAAAACGGACCTACATAAGAATACAGGTTGACGCCAACATTAGCATTACATAGTCATTGAATTTACAACTTTACATCTAACTATATAAAATAATAATTTAGTAAGATTCGTTGCAAATAGGTTTTTTCCAGAATAATAGTCCGGTCCGTCCGGCAGACTGACAGCGCGAGAGATTGTCGATTTGTTGTTCTTTTGTTCGACTTTTGATGCGGCCTTACTTTAAACGCTGACTAGAAGTCCATTACTTATAGGTCAGTGGGTTAACCCGATGAATAGGTTGTCTGGTCCCTGATTATGGCATTTCACATGTGGTAGTTTAGAAAAAGGTGCCATATGTACTTAAATAATATCCTCAAATAACAATGTTTTATTTTAGGTCTTTGTTTTATTGTTGAGATAAGAGATATCCAACTAGCTTAGACTGAATTCTGGCTTTGTATATATTTTAAACTTTTCTTTATCTTTTCTCCTTTAAAAAATCATACTCGTCTAGGATGACTTACTTACCTAAAGGTCTTTATTGTGCTGTACTAGAATATTATTAAGGTTGAGCACCTAGACGACAATCGGCGGCGCGCAATAACTTATTTATTTTCACTATATCTTTTATAGTAGAAGAGCGACACCAGTCCAATATTAAACACAATATCACCGATGTCCCTATTAATTTGAGATTTATAAAATAGCGAAGGCATCCTTACGAGTTTCGTTCGTTCTACATAATATAAATAAATTGAACATTCATCACAGCCGATCATAAATTCTTTGTAAAGTATATATGACACTCACCTCTATGATTCCAATAAGTAACGAAATAGTCAGTTGAGGATACTTTATTTAATATTGATATTAAATTATAAACAATCGGCTTTTCACGAATACACGATCGATAATTTTACAATGCTGTCGTGACATTAATAGACTATAGAATATAGAATAACTGGAGAGACAGAGACTGGATTCTACAGACAGAATTCGCTTGTGCGGAATGACAATAGGTATAAGGACGCGCAGCTAGGTGATATAAATATATTTGTGAATTACATTATTTACAGCTTTTATGCAGAATAATTAAAATCACGAAATATAATAGAAACTAATTTATGAGATTACTGACTACTCTAAAAGTTTATTTAAGCCATTTAACATTTAGCCAACATAGCAAACCCAATTTTATTCTTTAATTATAGTTTAAAGTATTTTTTAGCTAAATTTAAACAATTTAACATTGAAGATTTGGTTTTTAAAAAAACAAAATCAAACTCAATATCTTTTGTTTTTATCAAGTTTGCAAAAAAGATCCGAGAGCGGCTTATGATAATAATGCGTAGAACGTAACATTCCAATTTGTATTGATTTTTAATTTTAATTTTCTCTCGCGCCAGTCGCTGGCATTCGTTTCGTTCGTACCACTACTACCACCCATCCGACAATGACAGATCGTGATCAAAATGTATAATAGTTTTCGCGATTTCTAGTTTTAAAGCTTTTTAACCAATGAAGCTTTATAAAACCTACGTGTTATTAACTATAAAACGCAGTGTTTTAGTATCACTTATGACAATGTTATTGAATGCTAGCGTATGAAAGACTTCCGGTGTATAAGTTATGAAAATCTATGATTTTTAGGCCGTAATTTTTCAATTGTAGATTATTATTTGCCTGGATCTCTCTGTAACATTTACCTCACGTATGATCCATGATATCATCGCAGATATCAACCCTTTATTAAACAGTTTGTAATACTTTTCTATTATAACTGATATCTTAACTATGTAAATATGGATACTCCATCTGAAAACTGGGACCCTGGTAAGTTCTTTGTTTGCAATTATTTAGCACTCAACTATTTAATATAGTATAAATATATGGGACGAATATCTGATTACTGTCTGGTTACTAGCAAATCCAGCCAGATACTGGATAACACAAAAAGGATGAATTTTGAGTAGTTCAAAAGCTCTTGCAGTAGTATTATTTATAAAAACTTAAGTGAAAACTTTACAACTACAGCTAAACTATCATGTTTATAATTGTGTTTCTTTTCTAGTAGTAGGACCATACCTGGGTTTTGCATATTTCGTAAAACAGAATCACCAAATTTAGAATAAGGAACATTTAGGACAACAGGGACTAAATTTGCATTCACATTATCATTTGTGTGCGTGTGTTATTGTAAAATTCCAAGCACAATATTTACAGCAAAGATTAAATGTAAAAATTATTAAAATAGACAAAAATGTTTGAAAAAATAAAAATGATACTTTTGTATTGCTTGTCGCATACATTTAAATATTTTACTATACAATTTATAATGTAAAACGAGGCCTTTTAGGTTGAGCAGCTCAGCAGCCATGTTCAAATAACTTCATTAACATGCACAGGACAAAGATTTAAAAAGCTTAAAGTTTTTGTAAGCTTATTAATTCTTGTACTCCATTAAAAGTCCAGTTTCATGTCGACTATAATGCATTACCAAATTATAAATTTTTTTTAACATAAATTTTATGTTTATTATAAAAAAAAACAAAAAAAAAAGGCAGAAATATTTTAATAAAGTAAAATATTTTTTTATTTGTATTTAAGCACTCACCCGTCTATTAAGCTCATTGAAAGAAGTGCAAGCTGAAGGCGAAGATGTAGCCTTCCTTAGCGAGCTCCTGCAGTCCAAACAGCTCCATGCTCTGGTCCAAGTTCATAACAAGATCGTAGCAAAAGGCAAAGATGATAAGTTCTTCCCGCTGCTGTCCAACGCAATGCAAGTCACCCTTGAAGTGCTGGATTTGTTGGGCAATGTTGTTGCCGTCTCTAAAGAATATCAAGAGCTCCTTAGTCTGCTACAAAAACCACACTTCCAGGTAGGTATTTCTACTTTTACATCGTTCTTACACTGTACAGTACAGTTACTTTATATGTAACTATTAGAGATGCGCCGAGTAACGAGTACCGAGTTTTACTTGGTTAAATTTTTTTCAACCGAGTACTCGGCCGAGTAATTCGGTTCAATCAAATTCCCATTTCGCGCGTAAACAAGTACAAACAGGTTCGCGTTGATACACCCCTCACCCCGCTCTCGCCTTTCAACTACCAGTCACTTGACAGTTTGCAAACAAATACTGCACGTTGCGAGTCATAGTAGATAAATAATTGAAAAAGTTTGTTAATTAACGATTGACTGTATGTAGTACCTGATCAGTGATAACCTGATTTTGATTAACACTGTTGTTTTAATTATATCTACCTAAATTTATTGCTTTTCTTAAACCGAGTATACTCGGCATTCAAACCAAGTTATTTGGCCGAGTATGAGTATCAAAAAGCCTACCGAGTACGCAGAGTACCGAGTATCAACCGAGTACTCAGCCCATCTCTAATAACTATAAAGTTCTTGTCTTTGCTTTAGTCGACAGAGATCGTTTTAGATTTACATTGCTTCTTTGAGCTATGATATGATAACTGATCTGTTTGACTGTCTGTTTGCAACAGGCTATTCTTTGCACCCACGATGCTGTAGCACAGAAGGACTACTACCCTCATCTCCCTGATGTGCCATCAGATGCAGACGAAGAAGAAGAAACAGTCAAAATTGTTCAACTGGTGAAGAGTGATGAGCCACTGGTATTTATATTCTTTATTTATTCTCTTGTTCAACATTAGCAAACACTGTTTGACTACGGATATTAGTCGAATAATTTAAAAAAAAACAGCATTATCATCTTAACTTAGCTATATAACTTCTTTATAAATAGTGCTAGTTGGATTTAGAAAATTATGAGCACCTAGTTTGCTTGCAACCTAAATACCTAACTAATTAACATACCTTAACCAACTGCAACTGGGTGGGTCTCCAAGGGATTGCCAACCTAAATTAAATTTTTGACAACATAAAGAGTCAAATAGCAAGTTTCAATTGTTTTCATTAAACACTAGCTGACCCGGCGAACTTCGTACCGCCTAATTATTGGAGGCATATTTGCTCACCGTTTAGACCTACCCTGGACTACGACAAACATTTTAAAACCAAAATCAGCTCAATCGGCCCAGCCGTTCTCGAGTTTTAATCAGACTAACGAACAACAATTCATTTTTATTTATATAGATTACTGAGACAAGCATCATAAAAGGGGACGAGCAAAATTCAAAAGTGAGTAAATTTGGTCAAGTGGGTTCTGAGTTATAAAAACTAAAGGCACTCTTAACAAATGAAATATTTAGGACGCAAAATGAAAAACCGAGCAAATAAAATTTGTATTGTAGCTAATGCGTATCGAATGAAAGCTAGGGCTTTCTTGGCAAAATAAATTGTATTGCATGTTTCTTTATTAAATATTTGAAGGAACGCTGGGGCCTTGTATTTATCTCAACACCCATTTATTTATTTACATGTAAATTAAAGATCCTTATTCGTCTTCGGATTGTTAAGGGTGTCGCTTGGTTTGAGGCGGGAATTGAAAATATTTCGCTTTAAGTAATTTAAAATTCGCTAAATATGATATGACTTTAACAACCCGAGCCGTTTTGCTACGATAAAGGAATGTTTTCTACTTGATTGTGTTTTGATTTTGTTACTAGTTTTAAATAATGATGATACACTACAAGTTTTAACCAACTTTTTTGCAATTAATGTACAATTATTTAAAATTGCAACTTGTACTTTCAAAACAAAACATAAATACAAAAATTAAAGCCACGATAAATAAATAAAAAGAATAATTTCGAAATTCCCGCCTTATACGGAGAGATCCACCATATAATGTACTGGTCAACAATAAATGGGGTTGCAGAACCTTCACAAACTCGCGCTTTCCCCGGTATTCTTATAACCCGAACACTGACAACACATCTGCAGCAGGGCTGATTTAGGGCCCCCTGATCGGTATCCGACTTGTGATCCGGGTGGAGGTAGGGGATGCCTTGTGTCCTAATCTAAGTGCAGTGGCCCAGCAGAGGGTACAAGAGATTCGGTCTGGCAGAGGCCAATTAAATGGCTCCGGGTATTGCTGACCGTAAAGGCCACCACAAGATTGTGCCTTAAGAGGAACAAACTCCCAGAAAATATAAATTAGGGAACTGCGGGGCCACGTGGGTGGGAGATCGGGATCTCTTATACTGGCATTGCGCGGTTATGCTGGAAAACCACGTCGGTGGGTGTCATTGTTTCGAATGTCTTCCGATGCCCGACGAAGCCGTCAACCAGGCTAACCAGGGGGGGGGGGTTAGGTGGCCCTTTTGTATAATGTATTGTGGAGCTACGGTGGGAGAGCTCCTCATAAGTACTCATAACAGAATATAACCTTTGTCCCCCGGACTCGAGGGTATCCATAAAGAATGTCTCCCCGTAAAGATGGAATTATGGTGAACCTGAAAGGGAATGCTGAAATAACTCGTCTGTTTTCTCTACACGCAAGTCAGCCTTTTAGAAAATCATCCTTGCTTACCTTTTTGTACACACTTCGTGATTTTATCAGGAAACGATCTTTTTTAAATCTAGGGTCACCCTCATTCTTTACCCTTTACCACTGACTTCCTAATAACACTAAATCGAGGTTATAAAACGTAAACCACGGCGTCCCTGGATGCCGCGGAGAACCAAAAGCGTCACGAGCCCCTTCTATTTCCTCTTCTCTTACTGTATTTATAATCATGCGGTATACGCATAAAATGTTGATTGTAATGAAATGTTGACTAGTGCGCCGGCATTTAAATAAAAACCTCAGGGATGATCACGTGCCGTGGCGCCATGAAATTATTGTCTTATCCATAACGAGTTGGATTAATTTTAAACTCTGTTGGATTGTATGTGATTAAAAATATTCTGTGCTTTAATTCGGCACATGATCTATCTAACAAATGTCATCTAAATTCGTCCAGCCGTTAATGCGAGATTGCGGAACAAACATCTAAATATCCAAATGGCTTTCGAATAACGCTCACTAATCCACATTAGTCACAATACATATCTTTTTAATCCCTCATTGTGAATGGAAGGAACAAAATATACAGTTTTAAAGTTTTATAAGTTAGGGGCTAAAGCGTTAGGTGTGCCGCGAACTGATTAAGCTTGGAAACCCTTTTAGGTACTTAAAACAAAGAATCCCATTGCGTATTCATATTTACTGGTAGAGTAGGTAGACTAAAGTGTTTATAACTTTTAGTTAATAAATGTTTAATTTCATTTAGAAATAGCAGCTATGTCCGCACTTTGAAATGAGTAACAAAGAACTGTGTCTGAAAATGGAGAGTACCTTCAAAATTGTGACTTGACTTGACCAACAAACTCAAACTCAGACAATACAAAACGTGTATTATGTATTTATTATATATAATGTGGTACGTTACTAGGAGGGTTGAAAATTGAAAAGAAATCTTTCTATTAAAAGGGTGGAGCTCAGAGTGCAGAGCCAATTGTGGTAAGTTTATATAACCTTGTTGCGAGTTATTTGAATGCTTTAAGTTCACTGTATTCCTGTCTTGTGGATTGTAATTCGTTCACATACTTTTATTTTATTTGTCTGTTTGTCGAACTTCCTCTTGCGATCACCCTTCATTCTCCATGTGTCTGATTTCAATACTTATTAGCTGCTATCTCTAGATGTTTATGCAATTTTTATTATGCTGTATGAATACAGATGACCAAACTTTATTTTTTTATCCCAAGCCACCTTACCTTACCCTTAGTCCTTACATAATGATATACTTTGCTTCGTTAATATTATGTTTATTTCACCCACTACGTATAATTTGATGTCTTACGTGGCAAGCAACGATTTAATTTGTTAAGTAGCTGTTATTGACATAGTAAATAAAATCTAGAAATCATAATCCTGATGTCGGGATGCGACGCCACCAGCGCGTCCATATTACAGACGCTATCACCTTATATGACAGTCAAGCCGTCAACGGACTGGTCGTTGCGATTACCTGTTTGGAACGGATTTATGATGAACGATCAATCGGTAGGGTGCGACGATCAAGACGGACGAGGAGACTGGGAAGATCGTGATCGCGCGCGTGATGCACGGCGGCGCAGCCGACCGCTCGGGGCTCATCCACGCCGGCGACGAGGTCATCGAGGTCAACGGCATCCCCGTCGAGAGCAAGACTCCCGCCGACGTGCTCGCCATCCTGGTAACACACCGCCCGCCGCCACCGCACCCCGCACTCATGACGGCTTCGTCACACCTAACTGTTGTTAATTCTCTTTCAGCAAAGTTCAGAGGGCACTATAACTTTCAAACTGGTGCCAGCGGTGGGCAAGGGTGGCTCACGCGAAAGTAAAGTGAGAGTCCGAGCTCTTTTCAATTACAGCTCAGCTGAGGATCCCTACATACCTTGCAAGGAAGCCGGACTTAACTTTAAGAAGGGTGATGTTTTACACATTGTGTCCCAGGATGACGCGTATTGGTGAGTTGGACGACCGACAATACGTTATCGATATAAACGATACGATGTTAACGTGTTTCTGTTTTAGGTGGCAAGCACGTAGAGAAGGAGAACGCGTCATGAGAGCCGGACTAATACCATCGAGGGCCTTGCAAGAAGGTCGAATCATTCACGAAAGGCAAACAGACCCGCAAACAATGGACGGTATATATCAAATAAAATATTACCCATACATTATCTATGCAGATGTAATGTAATTGAAAAAAAATACTATTTAGCATATATGTAGTTGTAATATAGAACCTATTCAAATTTTTTTTTTAATGGCATTGTTAAAATTATTCGTAAATCTCGCGGCTAGTCTTTAAATTACTATCATCGAAAATAAAGTAGCATTTAGTGAAGTAATTATTAAAAGATTAGCCGTGTTAGGAGACCGTTTCGTCGGTCGCGCGTGTTGCCGCTCGGCGATGATTGTGATGGACATTTGGCGTGTGGCGCAGGCAAGCGGGAGCATTGCGGGCCGGCGGGCGGCGCGGAGTGCGCGCCGCAGACGCCCTGCTCGCCCTCCCCGACGGCCGCCGCGCTGCTTCCCTGCAAGTCGACGCCGAAAGTGAAAAAAATCATATATGACATTACAGAGAATGATGATTTTGACCGCGAAGTGATACCGACATACGAGGAGGTGGCGCGCCTGTACCCGCGGCCCGGGATGGCACGGCCGCTGGTGCTGGCGGGCGCGCCCGGCGTGGGCCGCAACGAGCTGCGCCGCCGCCTCCTTGCCACAGACCCCGACAAGTTCGTCACGCCCGTTCCCTGTGAGTCCCCACCTTCCACCTCGCCCCTCACACTTTATTTAACGCCATGCCTCTTATATCATACCTACCCTACCTTTGCAATACTTTGCTTTCCAAATACTATAACGGTCCGCGGTATACAGACAGCAGTCATGTCACAGGTGTTCTCCATATGACAGGGCTGTTTCTTGCATAACGCGGTCCTATTTATCATGAGACAACTTCGTTTCCGTTAATAGCTTTTGCATATATTGAATAGGGTTTATTCCCGGAGAGCGATCTAATGGACGATCTTTTAGCTTTCTCTTGTATCAGAACTGAATTTATGTCGCATCACACCTTATGACGGTACGATTAGTTATGTACAGCAAGGTGTCGAGTTGTCTCATTCAGTAATAATTTATTTCTTTAAATACAGACACATCCCGACAGCAGAAACAAAGCGAACAAAACGGTAAAGAGTATATGTTCGTAAGTCGCGAGAATATGGAGCAAGACATCGCTGAAGGCAAGTTTATCGAGCACGGGGAGTACAAGGGCAACCTTTACGGCACTTCGGCGGAGAGCGTGGAAACAATTATTAATTCAGGTCAGAGTTAGCCCGTGTCACTGACACAATTTTAGAAGCATGCTGCGTTATGAAAAATGACATTAATTAGGTACGCTAAAAAAAGTTTACAAAGCTGTTCTTAAAGTTATTTTTGAATATACCAACCAATCCAGAAAATAGTTTTGATTTGATAGTGCGAACTGCAGCATTTAGTGGATAAGGCCCCGATTGGCTTCGGTTATTTTATTATGTACCTACCTCTCTGATGTTCCCAGTGCATAGCGAATGTGTTCATATCTCACGCGCTAGTCTAATAGTCGATATGTTTTTTTAAACCAATAGGCAAAATATTTTATGCCCCTTTAAAGATATTCGATCAAATTAGACTAAGAAATATAACCTACGGACGGGGCGGATGAGCTAAATGAAAGCAGAATGTAAAATAATAAAATAAATTATATCTCGTCAAAGGCTGTTTGAATCCAGGGCGCAGCAAAGGAAGGCATTAAAGCGATAGCCCAAGACGATTTGCTACCGAGTGCCACTGCTGTTTCGCTCCACCTATGAGGAAAATGCAAATAAAAAGCTTTTAAAACATAACATGAAGGTTTAATAATAAAGCTCCATCTTCATAGTTTTATCCGTTAATTTGATCTCTCTTTTATGGCCTAATAAAGCTCTTTTCTGAATAGGTGGGATGAAACCTAACATTACTTGTCAAGGTTAGTTTATCTCTATCTGCGTCTCTTTCTTATGACACTAGTTAGACAGAATCACAGGGAGGGGTTAAACTAAACCTGGGCTGTCATGTTAGGGCCGCAGTTCAATACTTAACCGGTATTAAGAAGGCTCAAAGGCGCTAAGCGTTTTTCTTATTAGTTGAGTGAAATTGAATAAAATTCTAAAATGCAATATTTGAACATCCTTAACTGTGTATCTAAGTAAAAAATATAGCTTGTGAAAGATGCTACCAGAGTAGTTTACACTGACGTCGAATTAATGTCCGACAAAACTTTCGGTCTTGGCGAGTTTCGGCGTGAAATTAAAGTTTCGGTTTAGTTTCGTTTCGGCCAGAAAATCGGCCGAAACTGGGCTCGTGTACTTTTTGGCGTAGTGGAGTAACCGCAAAAAGCGTTAGCATGCCCGTCGGTTTGTTACTATCGTGCGTTGTTACTTGTTTGTTTGTGCTGCGCTGAAGTGTAGTACATGCAACAGTTTAGATGTTAGAGCTAAAATAAGCAAATGCTTTACAAATATATACAGAGGCGTATTTGAAGATTCGGCGCCCGGGCCATTTAGCTTTGGCGCCCCATTAAAGGACGATATAGTATTTCATTTTAGGGGCGGCTGCCGCCCCTCGCAGCCTGGCGCCCCGGGCCATGGCCCGGATGGCCCTAGGGTAAATACGCCCCTGAATATATACTAGAATTGCCCTCGAAGTAAGTTTCGTTTTCGGTTTCGGTCGGACACTAAGTCGAATACAACATTTAACGTGAGACCAAAACCATACAAAATTTAAATCTATTGTCAAGAAGACATTAATTTCTCGGGCGTATTACAAAATCAATGACTATATCTTGGACAAGGATGTTTGGAAATGATCCCGATTTGTATTGGCGATCCCTGGCTCCAAAGATTGTACACCTGTGGCCCGTTTCAAGAAGCTACAAGTTACAATTTTACAAGTCTAAACCGGCAACATTGGTCATTATGCCCATTTCCATTGGTCATTATTGACCAATGTTACCGGTTTAGACTTTTAAATTGTAACTTGTAGCTTAGTGAAACGGGCCACTGCTGTGTTAAATTGTAATTTTTTTTTAATATTTGAAATGTAAAAGAACATTGTAATTTTGATTTATTTAAAAAATTACACCTCGTTGAGTTTCTTGCCGGTATCTTCTCATCAGAGGTTTTTCCGAACCGGTGGTAAATTTTTTGACATTCATAAGTGCTACCTGTAAGCCTAATTTGAATAAAACATTTTGACTTTGACTTTGACCGAGGCCCTAACTCTGTTTGCTCGGCGAGCCCTACTACGCCATTGGGGAGCAGGTGTCTATGTCTAGTCGTGATGAGTGATGCGATGTGCGCAGGGCGCGTGTGCGTGCTGAGCCCGCACTGGCAGGCGCTGAAGGTGCTCCGCACGCCTCGGCTGAGGCCCTACATCGTGTTCATCAAGCCGCCGCCGCTCGAGCGGCTCGTCGCCACGCGACAGGCCGCGCACGCGCGCTCCTCCTTCGACAAGGAAAGCTCCCGGGGTTTCACGGTCAGTCTGGACCCCAATACTCGGTTCATGCGAGGTGCATCTCACGTGCGAGATACGTCAAAAAGTGATAGATTACCAAGGGATTTGACAGTTATTTCCGTGCGAGATGCATCTCGCATTAACCGAGAATAGACCCGCTGCTCACTTGACTTAGAAAAAGCCTCGCTTTTGTTAGCATCCCCATTTATTGCCATTCGTCAAGGTGTTTTTTTTTTGTAATGATATAAATTATGGTTTGGTGCATGTTTTGTTACAAATGAACAAATGACGTTAATAGTATTTTATGCAACTGTTGCATAATGAGGGGTCTTAAAACACGAGTGTAGTTTTATGAAACGAGCGTCGGCGAGTTGCATAATAGGATCACACGAGTGATTTACGACCTAATTATGTACAGTTGCATACATTACTTTATCTACACACATATCAAAACTGCAAAAACCGTAACAGCAATAACTAACAAACGAATGACAGCAGTAATGGCGGCAATTCGATTCATCCGTCAAGCCGAACGTTTTTTTTTAAATCATAGACAAACGCATGAAATACCTATCCTCATGTCACTTGAGATCAAATGTCGTGCGTTCATATAAAAAAAAAACACACTGGATTGACGTTTCGTATCGATAACTGTTTTAATATCTATGGATAGGATATGGACCCAATTGAATTTTGACAGCTGTTCCAAATTAAAACTCATAAAGGTACAGAAGTCAGTACTGTAATTACCATTACAGTACAGAAATCGGTACTGTAATGACCATTACAATACAGATTTGCCTACTACCACAGACAAGAAATTTCTCATAATCATTTCCAACGGTTTTTGAACGCGTTTTTGAGCACTTATGAAATGTGTGTAGATAAAATACTTTACGGATTGTGTAGTTTGAATGTGGGAATGGGGAGGAGGCGTTATCTTGAAATAGTGATTTTGGTGTGACGTGGCGTGATTTATGTGCTACCGTTGTATCGTAGTTTTCAATCATGCTTCTGATGTAGATGTTCAATTGAACGTGCACTTTAATACATGATTTAATATAAATTTGTGTTTATCAGTATATTAATCTCTTCATGGTATTAAAACATAGTCTCTATCCGAGCCTGTCCATATCGTGTTTGTTTCTCTATACATATAATAATGTAATAAATACGTGTATAACGTACAAGCTCATTAAAGATGGTCCAACTTTATCCATTTCCAAAAAAACAACAAAAGCTGGTAGGTTTTCGTTATACGAATCTATCTATCTAAATAAATAAGAACCATTATTTATCAAACTTGACCCAATTATGTACCTTTAGGCAATACTAGTGCCCGCCTCGGCTTCGTACGGGCACAATTAAAATGGGTACAATTAACTACATAAAAACCTTCCTTAAGAAAATCGCTAGATGACATCATTCATCAAATGTGTTGCGTAGTTAAGACGGAGTAAGCGGCTTAAGATATGTGGACAGACAAGGACAGATGACGAATTGGCAGTCGCCAATTATACTGCGTAGTGATGATGATGATGATGCTCAACTACTAAATAGTAATAAACTGGAACAAATTACCTTGCTACTCCGCGAAACCAGTGCGGGGCTCGTGCAAAATAGCTGCGTCTGTGCGACACATATGTGTTCATGCAAAAACCCACCCTCCTCCGCTTCCACACGAAACAACATATACACACACATACGATCTTGATGATGCCTCGTATAGAGGCGAAACGCGCGTCGATCGTGTAGTTTTAGTGTTTAGTGGTGGTGGTGTGTAGTTGAGTCTGTGTGATATATGTTGTTTCGTGTGGACGCGGAGGAGGGTGGGTTTTTGCATGAACACATATGTGTCGCACAGACGCAGCTATTTTGCACGAGCCCGGCACTGGTTTCGCGGAGTAGCAAGGTAATTTGTTCCAGTTTGTTGATATGGACCTCCGCAAAGTAACGCCTGAATCTATTAATTAACTAAATAGTAATGTTTGAAATGTTCTAGGAAGAAGAATTTGCTGACATAATTCGGTCGTCGAATCGGATCAACTTCCTGTACGGGTACATGTTCGATGAGGAAATCGTGAACGAGGAGCTGGCCACGGCACTGGCGCAGCTGCTGAAGGCCGCGTGGCGCGTGCAGTCCGAGCCGCTCTGGGTGCCCGCCTCTTGGCTCCAGTAAACCCACCGGAACCCATTCACAGGAACCAAATTTCTTAGCTGAGGCTGACTGAAGCCACCATCGTTAATGGTTGTAATAAGCATTGTTTGAATCCCTCGGAACGATCTCATTAGATCTCACTGACTGGTTTTAAGAGCGTAGTTCGGCTATATTTAACCATATCAACGCTGATGACATCTGTAGGCGTCTTGAGCTGTGACTATCACGCCACCGACTCATATTGTAGTCCAACTGCGACCTACATGCATATGCCCGAGATAAAAGTTTGACGACACATTACGGCGACCAGTGGCCCGTTTCACGAAGCTACAAGTTACAATTTTACTAGTCTAAACCGGCAACATTCGAAATTATGCCCATTGCCATTGGTCATTATTGACCAATGTTGCCGGTTTAGACTTGTAAAATTGTAACTTGTAGCTTAGTGAAACGGGCCACTGGGGTGTGACAACTTTTCTATGCAACGTTGGCGTTGAAATGGTCAATAGAACATTACCGTTATTTTCTTGGCGAATTAAACGTAATGCATGACTTGGATTTTTCTTATATGCAGCAACAAGAAACTTGTCTTGTATAAGGTGCCACTAATTTTTAACATAAAACTACCGTGAGACTCGGACATATTAATAATAAAGATGGATCTCTCACGTATCTTTAAGTCGAGAATTCCCCGACATGATTCGGACCAGGCCGTGGTCCCTTAATCATGAGCCCCCGCGGCGGTGGCGCGACGATGACTTAAAAATAGGTGAGTGATCCGTTTTAATTAATATGTGCCACTAATTGCTTGTATTCTATGGAATAGATTGCACTTGTAACTAAATCGAGTTGACCGGTTCGAAATTTCCCTCGGGAAAATGAAGGGATATGTACTTCACCGATCTCCTGCAGTGGCCCGTTTCACTAAGCTACAAGTTACAATTTTACAAGTCTAAACCGGCAACATTGGTCATTATGCCCATTGCCATTGGTCGTTATTGACCAATGTTGCCGGTTTAGACTTGTAAAATTAAATTGTAACTTGTAGCTTAGTGAAACGGGCCACAGATAGGTAGTTGTTAAAGGATATGCTAGTGATTATGAAGGGCACTGCTCGCATTGATTTATTTCGCCTTTTCAACGACAAAGACTGATGTATCCTTCACTAAAGGTTTACCGCTAATGACGGATATATTAGTTAACGCGTATAATATAATAGTTCCCTATGTGCATTCATATAAGCATCAACTTCATAACTTACAAAAAAAGCTGGTACGCAAATGAATGACGACTAGACTTATATATTTAACGTCGATTTGAAAAGGTTAAATGTTTTTAGCTTAATTGTGTATATAGATGTTTTAATTTAAGTAGTATGTTGTTTTAGTAAATTTATTTACTGATAAAGTCGAACACTAGCGAATTTTCTTATAGTTTGTAATTATAGTCAACATACTTTTGGCGAACGCATAGCTTGACCGAAATTTGAAGCTAAAGTGGAGCATAAAATTTTTCCATGCCCTTTGAACAAGACTATAACGATTTTTCTTTATATTTGCAATGGTTAAAAATTATATTTATTAAAGGAGCATAAAATGAGGCTATTTTCTTTTACGAAAAAAAAAGCTACTTTCGACGTTAGCTAAAGGCGAAAGTCGGAAGTTTCATTTTAGACAGTGTTTAATCGGACGATGGAGCATTTACAAGAAAGTCACAGAACAGCTACGAAAAGTATTTTGTAATCGATTCTTATTTGAAATGAGAACAATTTTCAACTAATTACGCAATGATTTTCAATTCATTCATTCTTTTTCATTTTTCTGTAAAAACGCTACCATCGTCGCCAAGTTTGTGATACATTATCACAAACCACCACCATATATTAATAATAGCCGCCCACTCTAAAGCCTAACTAAACCAAGAATTGTAGGATACATGATATTTTCGAGTTTAAAAGGTGAATTTTGACTAAACAGTTGCTCGTTGAATAATTTACCAACCTATGTAGCAGGTAGTTGAGGAAGAATTGTTCATAACTCGCATTAAATGGCTCTGTTCTTGCACTCGAATGATGGTTTCAGCTCACGTCGAAACTTTCTTTCTCGTGTAACAAATCGCCTCAATTTATGCTCGTTCGCTACGAAACAATATTGTAGCATTGGCGGCATCTGTACTTAAGATCTACCAGTCCCACCGGGTTTGGATGGTGCCGGTTCTTTGTTCATATTTTATTAGTACCTAATTGACTATTAATTAATTTGTTATTTTAACCTACCAGGTTATACGACTTCTTTCTCGACTTAGGCAATTCGTGGCTTCTTTTATTAAAATATTTTGTTAGTCCTGAACGGCTAACACGCTTGCCGTTATCGCGTTTGTCGCGCAGTGCGACTGTATCCTACCGGGCAAGTTAGTAGAGGAGAACAATGCGACAAAGCCAGTCGCGATCACTCGTGCCAGCGGGTCAGATCCGACAGAGACTGATGTGTTCACATACAAGCTTATTACTAAGTGTCACACAAGTACGTATTCATTTCGAAAGTGTTTGTGTGCGTTTTATTGATAGCGATGTCTGCGTGTAGATAATTTATGTTTAATCTTTCACTGCACTCGGTACCGGGTCGCTTAAGTATCAGTGCCTCTAGCTCATTTGATTCGGTGCGTGGTGTTTTACTGGTAACGAATGGTGTGTAATTATTCTGTGGAAAATCATTTTTAATCGAATGGCACACATAGATATTATAAGTTACTTTGTATGCCAGATTACTGCATTTATTGCTTGTTAAAATACTTACAACTTCAATGGACTTCTATAGATTAGAAGCTTTAGAGTAAAAGTTTTAATCATAGACGGTTGTAATATGGACATGACATATTTTACCCTCAGTTATTTTCTCTATAGGTAGGTAATTTTAAATCCGTAAAATGTCATAGTTTTAAAATAATAACGCCATAATTATAATTATATAATTGCCTTTTCTAATACCCTTTTAAGTATTTTTAGATTTAGGTCGGTCTTATTATTCTTTACTATACCAAAGTTGACATGTTACCATTGTGACCTGAATAGTTATAGGTTTAACGTGTATTGAAATGAATCCTAAATTATATAATTGAATTCGAAATTTCGTAATATTTATGTATCGACCGATGACAATACGAGAGTAAATCAAGATAATATATCGTACTGAACTAAATAGTAGCCAGTTTATATGGTTTGTTTCAACTTGATAGCAACACCAACCCTGGATTGCTGTGGGTGTCCCAGGAGTTTCGGATTCGTATACAAACGTGGTGCGACACGAGAATATTGGTCGGACATTTTGTACATCTTGCAGGGTTTTCGCCCGTAGTTGAATTAGAAGAGCGAAGCCCATGCATTAACTGGCATTGTTTATTTATTTATTTTTTACTAGTACTTCATATAGAAAAAGTTTTGGAGGACGTTCTGTGCTTAATTTCTCCTGTAAAATACCCCTTTTGACAATTTACTCCCTAAAATGAAATCTTTTATAATTTATTCGTGTGTACTTCAAAAATGGGGTTATTTTTCTTGCTTTTAAGAGTTATACACAAAGGGTACTTTCACCTTATGCGGACGCCTAACTACGACAGCCAAACAACAAAGTTATTATATGTAGGTTACAGTTTTTCATAACTTTGTACAGAACCGTAATAATCTTCCCTGTTCCAATAAATGAACATTGTTACCAATATTTATGTTAACTTTTTAAATGCTGTCATTGTGCTTACTTGTATGTTGGTAAAACTGTTAAAATCCCTGCTGACTGCCTGTAGTCTGGGTGTTTAATTTTGACAGTTTAGGCTGCCTTTCCTCTGGGGCGGAGCGAAGACGAGATGTGCAGCGTTTTCTCACATTGGAAACACTGCTCGGCGCCGCTCTCATTTCACATTCCGTATGGAATCGCCGCGAGTCTACACTCCGTCCGCCTCAGTAGAACGACAACCTTACAGTTGAAATAAACTAAAGTGGTAGCAATAAAAACATGTTACAGTGGGTACAATTATTTCATGGACAGATGTCTTATGCCATTGGAAATGCCGCAATGAAAAAAAAACCTGCATTAGATACAATATCAAGTACCGATTAATGGTGCAAAGAACCAACGTAAATCAAAAACGATCTGTAGACTGATGCTGAGCCCAATGCATGAGATAATCTTGTTGTAACCAATCATTTACTATTAGCGTGGCACGGCGGCGACACGCAATTTTTTTTTGTGAGTATATAGATTTGACGTCACTGATTTTTATTTATCATCCCATTGAGACTTCATTAAGCACACAAAAGGCAAAAACGGTAGCCGTTGATACGAGAACACGGCATATTCATTTATGTTGTCACCTGCAGTTTCTGTTCTTACCTTTTTTCTGTTTTCGATGTCTTATAATTGATACAGAATACTCAGCACCGCGAGTCTAAAACTAAAATGCTTTAGACTGATTTCTTATATAATTACTGTGAAACGTTTTTAATTTGTCGTGGCCATCCTTGTACTTGTATTGAATGCATGCCGTAGGTTACCAATAATTGCTATGAATGATAAGGATAAGCGAATTATGTTAAAATGATAAAGATTTAGTGATAGACCCAATGAAAGACATTGTTTAAAAGTCTGAATATACACAATGGGATTTATGTGTCCTATGTAAATAAATATGTTTAAAATGTAGAATTAGATTCAAAATATACATTTATAATTATATTTATCTTTGCGTGCTTTTAAAGCATTAATTGTGAATAGAAACAGAGTATACAAATTTATGCTCATAATTTTTTCCTAGCAAAATTCAATTTAATGTCTGTATTAGATAAATGCCCGCGTATGAATAAAAATGTAACGCCTTATACTATCAACTGATATCTGATTGCTCTGCCGTACGTACTGTTCAATTCACACCTACCTTCCTTCATAGCATGCCAACATGACTTATTGTGGGGCCTAATGTAAAAATGAGCTGAAGTATTTACGTCGAGAAAAAGGTATTCCACTGTAAAGAAAGACTAGATCACTTACCAAAATTATTTAAATAATTGTACATCTAGTTATCCAGTCCCCGTTATCTAGCGGACCTACTATTTTGTCCTATCATTAGGACAACGAAGAGAGCTGTCTTTTATGCGCTGGCCTAACTGAGTGTTGATTCAAAAATCGGCAAAAGGCAATGTATGATGTCCTTTTAAGTGCATTTGTCTACCAAAGTCGTACATTCTTACAGCGTTTCTAATAAGATAGTTGCTAACTAACATTTCATAATAATTTTAGAGGAGGAACACAACTGTTTACACTGATTGGCCCACTGTGGTATCATAGCCTGAAGTCATAACTGAACCCTTAGAGGTAATTTCGCCTCTACAATGATAATGCGGGCACCCACGCCAAAGTAGGTAGAATAGGAATAGGTAATTAAGACCTGATTAATTGAAATGTATAAATGAAATAATATTCGAGTAACCAAAATTACTTCCTGTAGAAAAATTCAATTTATCAATCAATTAGAGTGATTGCTAGCCACACCCAACAGACACTTTAAAATAAGCTAAATAGCTTGGAAAAAGCTTTTCTAAAAGATGAGGTCGTTATATTGTTCTGAATATATTGGCATCATCGTAAAACTTTTGCCTGATCTTTTGCATAATGCTACCGCTTAATATTGTGGTTGCCACTTGAAAATATTTCAGCTCCATCTATTAACGCGTCGAAAATCTTTAAATATTGCTAAGTTTTTGTGCTGCGATTCCAACATCACTGCCTAAACTTAATTTATTTTATATTTATTTATTTTATATTTTCATAGGAAAAGGATGCACTGCGGAATAGCGATGGTAGAGTCTCAGAAGGTACATTTTTGAATTAGCCCTTAGTAAGTAGGACCAACAAAATTAGAGGCATACTAGCAGTAGGACCATAAAAGAGAAGTTAAACTGGAAACTCTTTTATCGTCGAGGGTTAAGTAGTACCTAGTCGGTCCACGAGATAACGGGGTCCAAATTAGCAACGATTGTTGTGAAAATGAATTATAGGTACCTATTTCTATTTGCTAACACATGAAATAAACATTCACAGGTTTAAAAACTTTAAAATGTGATCATGTGCAAATTATGTGTCGTACCTTGTAAATCTTGTACTTAATAGTGTTTATCTAGAAGGCGTCTATTTCAATGCATATTTTAGTTGAGCTTTTAGCCAACTTCCATCGCTTGTTATCCTGTCTCCCTTCTCCCTTGCCTGCGACATCCACGCGGTCCTATGTTGACTGTATTAATACCCGTGCCACACTTGCCAATAACGTCAATAATAATTATGTTCCCGCGGGAATTGACATCAAGTGTAGGATTGAGTCAGCGTCACGAATAGGTGTCGCCTAGATAAACGTAAACCCGTCTAAGGTGACTTCTATTTGGCATTCCGACTTCCTGCAAACTAGGTGTGAAACGGTGTCTAAAATACCCGCCGACAACTTTACTATCAAATAAGTTTGGGTTAGGATAAACCAGAATATTCAAAGGTAATAGATAATAATTTAATGTTCTGCGTAAATTAATTATGGCCTTGGCTCCAATTTGCTCCACTAGGATATTGTTTACTAACATTTACAAATCACAAATAAGTATCACGCTGTTTAATAAATTGTTTGAAAACTAAACTTTCTTTTATTAACGCCACTGCAACCTTTTTACATTCTACGAGTGCAACGAGACAAAAATATTTTGGTTTCTTTACATATAATACCTGAAACAAAGTTGCTATCAGTTCTTTTCTGTCTTTGTCGTATCTTCGGCCGTTAACTCCTAATCTACGCAACAAACTTGGATAAGGTTTTCACTTCATTTAGAGAATCGCTTATGGAATCCTAATTGAACCAGTACGAAGCCAGGGCGGGTCGCTAATCTACACTAATATAATAAAGAGAAAAACTTTGTTTGTTTGTTTTTTTGTTAGTTTGTTTGTATGTAGGGGGTAATCTTTGGAACTACTGAACCGATTTCAAAAATTCTTTCACAGATAGAAAGCTACACTATTCCTGACGGACATAGGCTACTAATTTTACGTGAACGAAGTCGCGCGCGTCCGCTAGTTTTAAATAAGCCTTTGAACTAAGCAGCCAATCATCTTGATCTCAACTACTTCTAAAATACTACAATTTTACTCCCTTTTTCTCCTTCGATAGATTTTTTTAATCTTTTGGCAGTAGGTAACACTCCAAGGCTCCTAAGGAAATCCCCGTCAAGTCTTTAGGTTCAGCAGCGTTTAATTTATCCCTCCATGCGGCTCTTAACTTAACAAGAAAGGATGCGCAAACAGATAAAATGAACTAGGGCTAGGACCAGGCGCGTAATTCTCTCATATCTAACTTTAAGACGTCTTAAAGCTAGAAATACTAGCTCTATCAAGCGTTAGAGACCTAACTAAACCGGAAACGCGCTTGTTCAAGCTCAACACGGTTATCTTTAGATAGAATTTACGTTCTATAAGTTGTATAAAACATCTTTTGAAGCACAGGAATAGACTTTTGTGAACACGGGACACTAATAGGCACGTTTGTGCCAACATAGAATGCCTTAGCCACGCCATAACCGAGATTTCCGCCTATTTTCAGGTGATCCATCTCATATAAGTAAAAGCATGAAGATTATATGCTTAATTATTACCTATTTAATTTTATAAGCTTCTTGGCTTTACGGTTTCAATTATGTGTTTATAGGTCAGTGGGTTTTGTGACATACGGGTATGTAAACTTTTTATTAGTAATAGGTTCTTACCCTCTTGTTCTTGTCAAGAGCATGTCACTCAATGCCAGTAAGACACTGGTAAATAAATATAACTTATAATAAGTAATATTATGATCGCATACAGGTTTATAGTCTTTTTGTTCCTACCAAGACTGATTCGGCTAGCCAGTTCCAGCAACGACGAAGGCAACGATGACAAACTAATATTAAAACCAGCAGAGCTGGTTGATCTCATTTTAGAAGAGCGAATGAGAACAGAAGGACTTAAAGTTAAAGAGAGAGCCCATAATGCGAACGCGGTTATGAGATTTGGTGATTTTGAGAAGCAGACTACAGAAACTAAAACAGGTAAGTAATAAAAAGAAGCACGAAACCTTTACTTGCTAGACTGACTTTAGATTTTCAAATTAAGCCATATCAACTACGAACATTTGACCCTATTTTAGATGAATGCACGGACGACAGCGAAACGTTGAAGAGTCGTAAAGTGTGGAGTCGCTGGAGCAAGTGGGGCCCGTGCTCGGTGAGCTGCGGCGCGGGCGTGATAACGCGCAGGCGCGCGTGCGTGGCCGGCCGCTGCGCGCGCGGCGAGGCCGAGGAGCAGCGCCGAGCCTGCCGCCGCTCGCCCTGCCACCAGCCACGCGAAACGCACGACGAAGCCATCTGAACTAAATTACATAAGAAGTGCCTAGTATCGGTATAGTAACCTTAGGCATTTAGATATAGATATGAAATTAACACACCCATGATACAAAACTATCTAAAGCTAGGTTTTCATTGTGATTCTGGACAAATTAGAGAATAATTTACAATATATCTAAACAACATCACAAGTAAAACACAAGCATCACCAGTGTTTATTGAACATCACGTAAGAAACGTGTTTAACTTGGCAAGCTGATACTGCGGACTCGGTGATGCGACTATGTATAGACACGATCATTCATGCACACTGAGACTACCCACACACTACGTTTCACGGTAGCTTAGGCTTTCACCCTTATCTGCCAATCTGGCAAGCGGTCGCGACCTTAATAGGGTTGACACAAAGGTAATTTGGTACGTGATTCTCGAAGCGCGACAGCGACGACCTCGATTGTGAGGCAGCATCTGGCTTGCTCTATAGCGCGTCAACACGCGGCACATACGCCGTTCGACGCAGTCGCGGGTGGACGTGTTTTGAAATTATCTGTTTCCTAGTCGAATATTCTGCGGTACTAAATTGTGATTGGTCAAGAGCTAAATTTTCAATTCCTTGTTACTCTTGAAGTGATCTTGCCTGCGGACTCCACCCAGTGGGCGGTCTCAGAACGGGACAGAGAACTTCATCGTGTTCCTGCTAAAGCGCGGTACGTCACTCGTCGGGGATCGAACCCGTGCTCACTGCGCAAGAGGCCGTGTTCCATACCACTGAACCACGCAGCAAGTACTCGTCCGCGGCGAAACAAACCGCTGCTATACGAGCGTGTGACGTCGCGAACGCCGCATCTGCTACGCCGAGTGGTGCTACGAGCTGCTACGCGTTGCTACGTTGTCGCCCGGTTAACGACCCGCTTACTTGCTACTAGTTGCTACGCCTACCATCGCTTTTGTTTGCTTCTGGCTTGCTTGTAGTGTATAGTAATTTAGAACGTGTGGACGGTGCAGAGATAGACAATGGGGTTGGACGATAGTATGGTCTGCAATGCCTGTCTTACAGATCTATTGGTGGGTACGGAGTATTTGCAGTGCATGGTGGCGACGTGCGGTAAGATGTACCACTACGCGTGTAATAATAAAACCCTCACGACCGAGGAGAAAGCTACTTGGGCCTGTCCAGAGTGTACCTGTGCTGCTAGGAGGGCGGGCCGTAACTGTGAAACCCCGGTTGGTACACCTGCTAGTGTCAAGAATGTGGCGCTAAGGAAGACCTCGGCGGAACCGTGCCCGGTATCACCTCTTAGATTCTCGGAGGGCGACTCCTCCGTATCGACCTCCTTAGAGATTCAGCAGCTGCGCGAGCAAATGACTATTCTTTCTGAACAACTTGCTGATGCGTTGACTACCATAGGACGGTATCACGCTGCCCTTACTGTATGCACAAACAGGATTGCGGTCATTGGAGACAAACTGGAGACGTTGGAGTGCGCTGCGAAATCCCGGCGCCCATGCTGTGCCGTGTTTGGTGAGGTCTCGAAGTCTGGTGGATCGGTGGAGTCGTGCTGTCCAAGAAGCGATGGTCATGGTCAAGGCAGTGGACCTGAGAAAATCACTACACTTAGTACAAAGGTTCAAATCACTCCGCAGTCTGAGCCACATGACGAGTATTTCCCGGAACTATTGGCTTCTCAAAGCAGCTCCAGGAACCCAAAAAAAACCGACCACCTTGGAGATGGTGAAGCCAATGCTGTACCTACTGAGGACAATAATGGAGTCTCAGGGGCAGATTGGGAGGAGGTTCGAAGGAGAAAACAGAGACGCCTAACCTCTTTGCGTTGCACGGGGGGTCCGAGCACTACGTCTCTCAAAGCAGTTGAGTACCGGAAACATATTCATTTATGGAACATGGTGTCAGGTGCGGAGGACATCCAAGAGTACCTGCAGAATCTATGTCCTGATAGTACCTGCACGGTGGAGGAGTTGAAGTCCAGGGGTGACTATAGGTCCTATAAATTGGGTGTCCCTGCTACGTTCTTCGAAAAGTGTTTGTCTGCTGACGTCTGGCCTGAAAATGCACGGGTAAAAATGTGGTTGTTTCGAAGATCAAGCGGCAAATCCGAAAAGGTCCACGCCTAAAACACCTAGGCTCCCTGCTTGTGGTTTAACGGTTAACATCGTGTATCAAAATGTTCGAGGTCTGAATACCAAGCTAAAACATTTTAGGCAGAACCTTCTTGTACTTGACTGTGATATCGTCGCAGCTACTGAATCGTGGTTAACTCGATCCGTGTGTGATTCCGAGCTTCTGGCTGGGGAATGGAGTATTCTGCGCCGGGATCGCGCCACCGGGAGACATGGAGGAGGCGTGTTAGTCGCTGCGAGACCAGGTATTTGCCTACGACGCCGATGTGAGCTTGAAACAGCCAATGGGGAGGACTTGTGGGCAACCTTTGTGATCGAGGAAACTGTTGTTCACGTATGCGTCGTGTACATTCCACCCAATTCCGCGGACGAGGTGTATATGTGCTTCTTTCAACAAGTTGAGGCCATTATTGAGTCCCTAAATGGTATTGTTATAATTGTCGGCGACTTAAATTTAAACCCTAAGTTTACATCTCTGAGTATCCAAAGCTACTATTGTTATTTTATTAGTGTTTGTAATCTGAGAGAGACGAATGCTGTTTTGAATGCGTATGGAGGAGTGTTAGATGTAGTGCTGGTGCGAGAGCGCGTAAGTGCTGTACAGGTCAATGAGATAGAGGGGGGTGGGCTTGTTCTGCATCGTGATGCTTACCATCCGCCGCTTGAAATTTTTGTTTCGCCTTCCGAGGGAGCACGTGAG
Organism: Ditula angustiorana; assembly: GCA_963691745.1. Taxonomy (NCBI): domain Eukaryota; kingdom Metazoa; phylum Arthropoda; class Insecta; order Lepidoptera; family Tortricidae; genus Ditula; species Ditula angustiorana. The sequence continues at coordinate 5,388,299 of OY829472.1, forward strand.
CGAGCGAAGGCAGAACCAAGCAACGTTGACCCGAAGTGTGATTGGAACTTTTCAAGGGGTAACTATGATCGACTGTATCACTTGATGTCGGAAGCCGCTTGGGGGGAAGTCCTCGAAACTAATAATGTCAATATTGCTGTTGATATTTTTTATCGCTTAGTTTATGGCATCTTTGAGGCATGTATTCCCAGAAAAACTAGGCCTAGTAAGCCCTGTCGACGTTATCCAGTCTGGTTTACAGCAGATTTAATTAAAGATGTTAAACAAAAAGCCAACGTGCATCGAGAATGGAAGCGGACAGGGGACCGGGCTGTATACGCTGTTTTTTCTGGGCTTAGGGCCGATATTAAGCTTCGAATATCGTCTGCTTATGATGATTACTTGGGGTTTATTCAAAATAAAATTAATAGCGATCCTCGTGTCTTTTGGCAACATATTAGTGGTTTAAAATCAAAGGGTGGGTTTGAGTCTCGGGTTACCTTCGAGGGACGGGACTATGAGGGTATTGATGCGGCTCAGGCTTTCTCTGATTTCTTTTCAAGTGTCTTTTTGTCTTCGCAGCCGCTTCTTGATCATAACAGAACCATTTACGAGGAAGGAGTGAGTAGCGCTAGTTATATCCATGTTGATAAAGTTTTGCTCCAAAATGTGGAGAGCGGCATTAGTCGCTTAAAGCCCCGCAGTTCTGTAGGGCCCGACAACTTCCCAGGGTTTATATTGAAGGGCTGTAGGGAGTGGCTTAAGGTTCCGCTACTCCATATTTTCAACTTGGCTCTCAGTACTGGGGAATACCCGTGTCGTTGGAAGGTTACGCGTGTGAGGCCAATTCCTAAGTCGGGAGATATTGCGAGTGTTGAGAATTACCGACCTATAGCCGTACTTTCTTCGACGGCCAAGGTATTCGAGTCTATTGTTAATGACCTTGTTGCTCCCCAAATACGGCCTTACCTCTGCGACTCTCAACATGGTTTTAGACCCAAACGTTCGGTTGAAACGAACCTTCTAACACTGGTTGACTCCATTTCGGAACACTTGGATAGGGGAATACAAGTTGATGTCCTTTACTTTGATTTTAAAAAAGCGTTCGATCGCGTGGATAATGACGTACTACTGGGTAAGTTGTGCCATATTGGGTTATCGCCCAAACTGCTCCGTTTCTTTGCGAGTTATCTGCGCGATCGACAGCAGTATGTGCAGCATGGATACTTTGTTTCGAAGACTTATCACACCCGATCTGGGGTCAGCCAGGGTTCGATTCTGGGTCCATTGCTTTTCAGCCTTATGGTCAATGACCTGGCGTCTGTTACGAGGTCCGCCAGATGTTTGCTTTTCGCTGATGACCTAAAGTTGATTTATGGAGTGCAACAGGAATCAGATTGTGAGTCATTGCAGAGAGACATCGACCGGATCAATAAATGGAGTGTTGAGAATAAGCTTGTGTTCAACCCTTCAAAGTGTTGTGTCATGAGTTTTAGTCGTGCCCGTGACCCCATTCGTGCCAACTATCGGTTGGGTACAGCTACTCTAACCCGCGTCGAATCGGTCAGGGATTTGGGGGTTGTATTTGATACGAGTTTCAACTTCCATGAACATATAAAAGCACTGGCAGCTGACAGCTTTCGGAGGTTGGGATTTGTTATACGCAACGCTCGTGAGTTTGATGATCCTAGGGTTATAAGGCTCCTTTACACTGCTCTGGTCAGGAGTAAGCTTGAGACTGCCTCAGTGGTATGGAATCCGCACGAAGTTTCTTATGCCCTACTACTGGAAAAGATTCAAAAGGCGTTCCTGCGATTTCTATACAAAAAAATGTATGGGTATTATCCATTTTTATACCCAACGAAATTCCTGCTTGGCCTCCTGGGATTCAATTCCCTGGAAGTGAGGCGTAACTACCGGTTGCTTACTATTGCTTGTAGGACCTTGCGTGGGGACTCTGACTGTCCTGAATTAGTGACCCAACTGTTGCGTCTGCACGTCCCTCCAGTGGTCAAGTTTGATTTCCGGCCACGACACCGCCACCTCCTGGCAGTTCCGCCGGCTCGCACCGTGTCACACAGGATGTCACCGCTCGTTCGCGCTCTCGATTACCTCAACGCGCTTCTAGCATCGGCACCAGGCTGTGATATGTTTGCTGGTCAATGGGCAAGTGTGTGTGATGAGTGCCTGAGGTTCTGTGAGGTGATGGATGGGCGTGTGTCCTCAATTAGATGATATATTATTATTTTTTACATTTGTACTCTTGTTTGTGTTTTTCTCTTTTCTATTCCTTTTATTGTATAATGCTTTAAATTTCACAGTGCCTTAGTGTAAACTGTTATACTGTGTAATCAATTGAATAATAAAAAAAAAAAAAAAAAAAAAAAAAAAAAAAAAAAAAAAAAAAAAATAACACGAGTAAGGTAAGCGCGCCAGTGCGATGCCACGACGACAAATCGACGCTGATGCGCTTAAAGGATAAAGGGGCAGAAGTCTCGATTTGTACAGTCAAGGAAATTGAAACACGTACCACCGTAGAATCTAGTCGAAGTGACATATGCATGACATTTGTAAGACATAGCCTGGCCTTTAACGCGTCGCGTCATTGCGATAGGGTTCTAAGGTGGTACGTGAATATATTTCCCCTACTGTACATACTCGTGTATATAGGGTGGCCAACTGTCCTGTAATTTACAGGAAGTCCCGTTTTACAACTTTTGTTTTGCCGTGTCCTGTATTTACGGGACTAATCATACGATAAACGCGTTGTCCTGTATTTTTATATGAATCCTGTAATTTTAGATTATGTGTCCCGTGAAATGAGCACACAGGGTTGGTCACCCTACGTACCTATACAGAGTACATACTCGTATGTCTGGTACCAAATAATCAAATGGATACACTTAAGCGGATACCAATTTAATTTGATAGATTCATAAGATTTTAGGCCCCATGAGACATTTTTTAACGCTAACAATAGCAGATGGAACCGTCGCCGTCGGAACCCTAATTAACAGCACACTCCATGTTATGTTATGTTTGTTACCAAGAACCGTATCCAATGATCTGCAACATTTCTTGCAGTCTGTTCGCGTCGCGCATTTGCAAGGTAAACATTCCAAGTGTTCCGCAGAAACCATTATCTTTTCCCGAAGTGAGAACGTTCGTGATGTTCATTGTCATACGCAACACATCGGCGTGTTGAGAGGGATAAGCAAAGCTAAAAAATGAATATTTTTCTAACGCTGACTTTACTAGCAATGACGAAAAACTTAGTTACGGCGGAAAGTGAGTATTGAAAATAGCACATTTATTTTACTTTGCTTCCTTAAGCCAAGTCGGAATCGGACTCGCGCACCGATGGTTCCGTACCATCACATAATTCCATTCGTAACAAATCCGATGACGATTCGATTTTTCGCTGATTCCATCTGGTACTTTATTTGCGAATATTCACCCCTAAATCTAGTTTTTACAATTTTTTTAGGAGAATATATATTTTTTTTTTTTTAACAATTATAATCTTATTAAGGCTCACATAAAATAACAGAACAAATTCGTGTATATAGTGGTTAGTCGTGGTAGTGGTGGTTTGACGACCGGATAGCCAAGTGGTTAGTGACGCTAACTATGAACCTTGAGGTACAGGGTTCGATTCCTGGGATGATGAATATGAATGTTTGTTCCCGAGTCTTGGATGTTATATGTATTTAAGTATGTTTTTATTAATATAAATATGTATATCCGTTGTCTAGTACCGATACTACAGGCTTTGCTTAGTTTGGGGCTAGGTCAATTGGTGTGAATTGTCCAGGGATATTTATTTATTTACTTTATTTATTTCGCATATTCATAACTTAACACATGCAATTCCTTTTTGCTGCTGCTTTTCTCCAAGCATAATAATATGCATATATTTAATAGGTACCTACTTCCTCATCTAGAAATGCGCAAATGATGCCATCTATGATCGTTATTTAGTACCAATTATAATTTGTACTGGGTACCCTATACCTAAGTACGTACTTTATGTGTCTACAGTGAAGATGTCGTCTAAAGAAATACATCCGAAAACCGCTATTAAAATACCGCAAAAAAAAACACCTGTCAATCAAGTGTCTCCTTCAACTGCCGGTCCGGTGACAGAGAAGAACCCACCAACAAAGGACGACCCGAAAAGCAACAATCTATGGATACATAATCCAGGTTCTCAAGTAAGTATACCTAAATATCTAGTCCCTATTTTATGCCGAGTGAAACGACGAATCTAGAAATGATCTTAGACGAGGGCCCTTTCCGCTATTTAGAGGAGTCACTGTTAGGTACTTACCTAATGATGTAAGGCATGGAATTCTTATCATGTAAATTCATACCTTCATTCTTTCATTTTCGAAAGGTTTCTAAATACCTTAATTTGGCAATTGTAGATGAAAAAACCAGATGTTCAACGCTTTAAATAAATGACAACTTGAAATAATTACTTAAATTCAATCCCATTTGTGCTTAAGTTCAGTCGGTGAAGACGTTTCAAGATTTTCAACGAAACTCGTTTCACTTACTTTTTGTCGCCCTTAAACAGTCGTTACCTAGTAAAAATGTAGTATACCTAGGTCCTAGAGTACATATGTAATGCAGAATAACTCGATACGAGTAAACGCACCTAGATGTAATAGAAGAGGGGGGTTGACGTCCGCCCCGTAACGCCCCCTGGGGGATGCCACCCCTTGATGATGATTCCAAATTGCAGTCATTGGGTAGTCTGGTAACTCTTCTATACATCAGCACGTTATAGCGTGCGCGTGTACTACTGACTGCCTACAGTGCCGAAACTTTAGCATATTGAAATATATAAGAACTGTAAAATACAAAATCTCACAACGAGCACGACTGACGACTTAGACACTTAAATAGTAACATCTGATCTGTGGTATTTATTTATGTACCTACTTGTGTACGGGTCTAGATACTTATAAGCCCGTTATGTACGTCTTTTTTAGACAACCACCGATACGACATGTACATGTGAATTTAGTTATTAAAATGTTTCCATAGGGGAGCCCGGGGCTGGAAGTTCCCGGGGTAAGTTGTTCCGACAGTAATAACTTTTTAAAGAAAAGAGATAGCAATACACGTGAAGTGCGTCGCTTGTGCATCAGGTCAGCCGCCGTGCTGGCGGCCATCTTAGTTGCTACGCGGGCAGCGAACGAGCGGCTGTGCGCACCGTGCTATAAAACACCACGTGAGTAAATATTTTCGTATTTAAACTTTTTGGTCTATTTTTATTTATTATTGACCGATTCATGTGTAACTTTTCTATTGTGTAGTGGCATTAATCAGGTATCTTAATGTTTGATTGTTTTTTTAATTGATTTGCTTCATTTCCTAGTATGAGAGTTTTAACATAATATCGTAATTTGGGGCTACAAGTTCCCTCTCGAAGGGGCTGGTTGTTCCCCGGAACAACTTACCCCAATTTAACCTTAAATGTTTTCAATAACTTTTACGGTAATTTTATTGTTTTAGGATGCGTACCTACAAACGAAAAACGGATAGAGGGAAAACCTCCGAAACATTAATGCGTCAAGCTGCAAATGCTGTAATAAAAGAGGGAAGAAAAATTAAAACAGTGGCTAGAGAACTGGAAATTTGCCACATGACGTTACACCGATTTGTTACAAAAATTAAAGCCCATAAAGATCCCACCGTAGGTTATAAAAGCAGGTTAATTTTTACCACGGAACAGGAAAAAGAGTTAGTGAGGTACATTTTAAAGTGTTCGTCAATATACTTCGGTCTGCTACCAGGAGAGGTGCGAAAACTCGCGTATGAATGTGCAGTGAAATTTTCTATGGAAAACATTCCCGCTACGTGGCACAAGAATCGACAAGCAGGGGTCGACTGGTTCGCTGGATTCATAAAGAGGAACCCAATATTGTCGATACGAACACCAGAGGCGACTAGTGCAGGGCGTGCATCTGCGTTCAACAAACATAATGTGAATGATTTCTTCACTAAGCTCGGCGACATTCTACTCAAATATAAGTTAGCACCTTCCAGAATCTGGAACCTGGACGAGACTGGAGTCACAACAGTATTGAAGCCAAAGAAGATAGTGGCTCAAAAAGGTATAAAGCAGGTCGGTGCTATAGTGTCAGCTGAGCGTGGGACTTTAGTTACCGTGGAGCTAGCAGCAAGTGCTGCGGGAAACACAATTCCGCCAATGTTTGTGTTTCCCCGTTTAAAATACAAAGACTTGTTTTTACGAGATGGCCCCTCTGAGTCTATTGGAGCTGGGAATAAATCAGGTTGGATGACTTCCACTGAATTCCTCACATACATGGACCACTTTATCAAGTTCACAAAACCCACTTCAGAAGAACCGGTGTTATTATTACTTGACAACCACTCGTCACATATAGACATAAACGTAGTTGAGAAAGCAAAAGCAAACTCAATAATAATGCTGTCATTCCCACCTCACTGCACGCACAGGCTACAGCCGCTGGATGTGGGCATCAATGGGCCTTTCAAATCTTACTGTGCTAAAGCTCAAGATAATTGGCTCCGAAACAACCCAGGAAAAACCATGTCAATATATGAAATTCCTGGGATTGTGAAATCAGCATGGCCATTAGCAGCAAACCCTGTCACTATTATGAACGCTTTTAAAAAGGCTGGAATATGTCCTTTTAACCCTGATGTATTTACAGAAGAAGATTATGCACCATCCTTCGTGACAGATCGGCCATTCCCAGAAGCTGCTTCGTCTCAAGCTGTGACAAATGAGGAACCCATCCAGCCTTCTAGTAGTTCAATTGCGGCTCAAATTGATGATCAACCAGGACCATCCAATATTCAAATGTTACCTCAGAATAATGTGCAGCCGGAACCCATAACCGCTTCAACATCAGGTCAAAATAGGGAACAACCTCAGCATTCGACAACAGATCAAGGTGATGCGCCTCAGTCTCTCGCTTCGAACATAAATAGTGGACAAGAACTTCAGTTAACACCAGCAAAGGCCTCAGCTGTGTTTAGCCCTGAAATCGTAAAACCTTTACCAAAGGCACCACCACGATTGCAGACGGCTACAAAACGACGTGTAAGAAAGACGGCTGTTTTAACTGACACGCCAGAAAAAAATGCATTAGCTGAAGAACAATCAAAGAAGGCAAAGAAGAATAAAGTCATTGCAAAGAAGGGAAAAGAGAAAAATATCAATAATACAGGAAAAGGTAAAGGCAAGGGGAAAGGAAAGGGAAAGGCTCAAGATAAAGGTAAAAGAAGAGTATTACAAGAAAGCGAGAGTGATAGTGACAAGGATCTGGAATGGTACTGCATCATTTGCTGTGATTCATATTCAAATTCTCTTCCAAGAGAAAAGTGGATAGAATGTAGGATGTGTAAAAATTGGGCACATGTTGAATGTATAAATAAAGGCGATAGTATTACTTACATTTGTCCGAATTGTGAGTCAGATGAAGAAATTAATAATGAATAAGAATGAAAATTGCCAAAGTTGATTACGACTGATTAAAACAAGGCTGATATTAATTAAGCAGTTTTGTTATTTGACTAGATTTGTAAGTTGTGATCTCAATTGTCATTACACATATATTTATTGAAACGTTTGTCTAGCCAGAGGTTACCAGCCTATATTATGTAGTTTTTATAAGAGCAATTATGCACGTGATAAGATTTTTAACTTGATGAATCTCTATTATGGTTAATTGATAAAAGAAACGGTTGTCTGAAGGTTGCCAGTTATGTTTTGTTGTTGTTTTTTTTTTAGTTCTATTGTGGATATGACAATATTTAATATCTCGAGTGTCCTTTTCAGTTATATTTTTTGTATTCGAAAGTTTAATAAAGCGTTTGATAAGATAAGTAAGCTAATAGATCTTAATTTTAGTTTGCCAATAGAAAAAAAGTTTATCTGGAATTGACCAGTAATGTTTTGTTGTTGTTTTTTTTAGTTTACGTGAACGCACAATAAATGAAACTATAGAAATGATTGTTTTAATTAAAATAAACTTACGTTATTCCTAAACTATATGTCTATTATTTAAACGGAACAAATTGCCCCACACATGGAACAACTCGCCCCAAAGTGGGGCTGAATGTTCCCCTCCGAAATTTTGCGAAGAATTGCTTGTAAAATAAAAACTATTTAGATACTGGCAGAAATTACTATACTATTACAAAGACCGATAAATATATTTTAATACTGCTAAATATTAAAAATGTAACCTTTCATTTTCATCATGAAATTCCATGTTATTTGAAATTCGGAACTTCCAGCCCCGGGCTCCCCTACTTTCCATCAGTCATGCAGCAATTCCACCTCTACACGACGCCCAAGATCAATTTTTTGCCGTTACATATCAGCTCTGTCTAACACGTGTCATCACTCATAAGAAAGGAACGCGTAAGAGATAAATTAAAGTTGGGTGGTCATGTAGGGTAAGGTCACAGGAGTGGTCGTACTAACTAACTTATCCGCCTGCTAGGCAATTTTCGGTGCCGCGACTATCCGGAATAACCAAACCAGCTTTGTGGCATTTTGGTACGCAGATGGATCACGATTTCACCAGTAATGAGGCCCTTTGGTACGGTCAGCCTCAGAAGTACCTGACCATAAAATAAAATAAAATCATTTTAGTACCTTGTCGCTGTCAGTAATGTGACAAATTCTAGCAACTCTCATTTCACACGTTACAACGGCAAGGTTCTTAAGTGTTTAGCTACTTCTCAGGCTGACTGTGCACGACGGTGCCTGAGTTTTATGACATTTGACTAAGTAATAAGTATATATACAAATTAATTTTTCAGTACGCAGATCAAGTCGCGAACGATACCCGACCGGTTGTTGTAAGAGCGCAAATTTCAAGGACAAGGATCGCGAAGGCACATACTCATGGTATAGATCCGTATTTCAAAAAGGTAGGTTATTATTGTTAGGATTTTGATATAAGTATGAGGTTAGCGAAACTTTAAAACACCATTATTTGTACACATGCCTTAAGGCATTAAGTCCGCCTTTTGTAAATTTAAATGTATTTTTTTGTGCAAATAGATTAAATAAATAAATACACCAGACGTAGGTAACTTAAGAATAACGTCGTGCGCTACCAGCAAGCACCAGCGTTTTTTTTCGTCCCCAGCCTTCATAGGTATTTAAGAGCTGATACATAATTCAGTCTTTTCTGTAATAATGTAATAAGAAAATAGGGAAATAATTATGTTGGGATACACATAATGTGCAGAGCGATACTTTAACAATTGACACACAACCTACTACTACCTATACTGCAAGTCACTGGCTATAGTCCGGGGAAGGCTGAAAGCTAGTGTGCCTGACAACCAATGCTGTGATGGAGCAATCGAGCGCACCTCATAGCCAAGGCCCAGTATCCAACAGATGGTCAAAACTCCGAATGTCGCATTTGATCATAAAATGGTCATGCCATCAGATAAGGATGAGGGCGATGCATTCTTGAGGCCCTGCTGGCCTCTACCAACCGATGAATCATCGATTCCTACACCTGAAGGTAGTACTTACCAATCTTAATGCTATAAAGCAATTAACCATAGCTATTGGTTATTCATAAGCCTGTAGGCTTTCCTTTAAATAAAAATTTAACGTCTTTCTAACCTAAGAGGACAAAAATTTATGCAGTATACACCAGTGTGTGCAATCACTGCACTGTGAGTGTAACTTAAAAAAACACTTCAGTCAGAGTGTTACCGAGCAGATTTGTTTTACTGAATCCCAGCATAATATATATTTTTAATAAATAATAAATAAATCATTTATTTAAATAGTAACAGAACAAAACATAAATGGTTAGTAAGGTAACGGCGCCTATTACCGAGGTACTTAAGGATGTTTTCAAACAAGTCCTTAAAATTAAGAGTATCAAAGCTACTTAATGACCGAGAATATTTTTTTTATTTAAGAGTGTTTATCGAACTTTCAGCGTAGTAACTTTTTTTACTCATTTTACTTATTCTTATTTGATGAAATAATTATTGAAACCAAAGTACCTAATTCTTCTATTACCGTGGTAATGGCTAGGCTGTGATTCTATTACCGCAAATTGAGCTTCCATTACCGACGGTATACAAAGCAGCAATTTTCTACCATCGGTATTAGGATTCAGACTCATGTTACGATTCGGAACTAAATAACGAGGGTTAAAAAAAATATGGTTTTGGTGCTGTACATTATAGCTGTACATTAAGTTTTTTAAGGGTAAGTAAATAAAACGTTAAACATATACAACTTATGACAACTACATTATGTGTCTACCTACTAATCTCCTATATGGATCAGTACAAATGGAAAAGATTCCAACTGATAAGTAAGTCTCAATTTTATCAAATATACTGTACTTACGGTACCCTAAATGCGATTTATTTTAATAAAAGACTGAAATGTCACTCGATAATAGACACTTTTTTAAAAGCCTATCACCGACCCAAACAAATATTAAGGGGATCGGCAATAGATTCCCATACGTTCTAATACCGAGGGTTATGTGATCTAAGCATCGGTAATAGGCTTAATTTGGTGTGTTATAAAACCTAATTCCGACCCATAAGAACAATAACATACAGTTGTATTTTCATTTCAAATCAAAAATATAAATTACAACCTTGGTATAAAACCAAAATTACATAACTGGGCAGTAAGTATATCATTTTATTTCAATATTTAAACAACTTGACAAAATAAGGGTTTCTATAGAAACTACAAAATCAGTACTGAAGTTTTTGTTAAAAATTAAGGGTTTGTTGAATACATTTTATACCACGGCAATGGTTCTTTATTAGCGTAACTAGATCAAGATTGGAATAACTGTAAGAACTTAACTTACCGGTCACACATACCCAAATTAAAGCATAAAGAACCAAAATCACAACTTTAACTAAAACCGTGGTATACCATGGTAATAGAACCCACAGCAAAAAAAGGTGCCTATCACCGCTGTATCTTATTTTCCATTTTAAACGTATTTTCAGATATAAAGAGTACTCAGCTCTCGTGCAGAAAATTACAAACAACCATTTAAAAACCATAACATTAGTTCAATTGCCATAACCATTACGTAAAATACTAAATACGATTCCAGTTCACCTACATGTGGCGTCAAGCGTTAGTATGGTACGACCTGTTCCTGCGCTGGCGTTGCGGAAACGGACGAATTGCAAGCTCTTTGTTTTATTTACACACACTAGCGCTAATAGCACCGTTAGACAAGCAAATAAGCTTCGTTCGTGAAATATTTTTTTTTTAAGATATCAATCGGTTTGCTTATAAAATACGTATTTCAAAACGCCGCGGTGATGGTCGTCGATTTTGATACCCCCGGTAATAGGCGCCGTTACCTTAGTCACTTTAGTATATCTATATTAGTACACAAAATGCTGAGTTCTATAATAATGACAAGACTTAATTATACATGCGCTTGCGCGCCTACTACAATAAAACTCTGCTAGTGCTAGTTTACAATTTACTTACAATTTATTTAGCAAAAATCTCTCGTATTTTCTACCCGTAGCTTGAGCTCAATTAATTTACAGATATTCCTATAATTTGCAGTTCAAATTCGCTCTCCTAATTCGAATTAAAAAACACGTAACTTTTATCCTTAAAAATACGACTCCTGTGCCACTGCCAATATAGTGCCAAGACGACGAAAATAGTACAAGTACCCCCGTTGCCTAAATTCCAAACTTCCAAACCTTCCTTGTATGAATTATGGCTGGTAAAATGAGAAGCGGGTCTAAATTCCGATTTCGATTCCTAAATATCCTATGTGATAAAATATTTTGGCCCGCAATAATGAAAATCGCATTTTCTAAGGACACGCGTGCATGCATGTCGTAAAAACATGTGTAAATATACATGTAAATGGTTGGAGTGTTCATGCATTTCAGAATATTGACGAACACATTGTTGCGGAACTTAAAATAGACTACAGTATTCAGTCGATTTCAATCATTCCGTAAATTAGTCTACTGGCTAGATTCTGCCACTAGAACAACTCGCCCACCCAAGAGCTGTCAAACGGAAATTTATTTATCCACAGGACTATTTCGAACCTTTTGAGAAGCGACCGAAGCCAATAAAACTAGTCGCCTTCAGGAAAAACGGACTTGCACCTCGCCAGAAAATTGCAGTAGGTATTTGTACCATTGCACTCATTTAATTGCACTACTGGGTCATTTTTATTCTCATCCTTTTTCTTGTGACATGTAAGAATGAAGAGTGTTTTTTGCAATTAGATAATATTCATTTACCAAATTATAAAGAAATCAACCGGTTTTATCACGCTAAGATATTTTTAACTTAAAATATATTACCAATATTTTAATACAAATTAAAACAACCCCAAAAAGTCACGACAATGCGATGTGAGATTGCCAAATTTTATGATAAAAGTTTTTTTTTCTGCAGAAATGTAATCTCAGTGGTCAATATTCAATCACCCATGATGCTTGATCTTCGTTTTACCATGTTTCCAGTAGAATTTAACACATAGTCAAGTTTTAATGCCGTGGGGTACCGGCTTAGAATAGTACTTCCCCATCTCTTCCCATGGGTGCCGTAAAAACCGGCTAAGGGGTTTCTTCTCCAGAAGGTGGGCAGCAGCGCCTTCTGCTCGACACGTAAATACTGCGCTCGCCAACCCGCTTGCCAAGCGTGGTGAGTATGGCAAAACCCCTCCAAAGGAAACTAAAATGACTTCACAACAAAGGACCAGGCCCCCAGTCCCCGGCGGCTCCGCTATTCCGGGCCACGGTAGCAGCCTCGGTAACGGCGGAGCAGGGGGTGCTAAGAATCCCCGGCAGACGCCCGGCTACCACTCCCAACCCAAAAGACGACTGGCCCTGGTAACACACAACATTCGGACACTGAGAACTGACGAGAAGCTAATCGAGCTGGAAGAGGAGATGAGTAGGTTACACTGGGATATTTTGGGGTTATCCGAAGTCCGTCGAGAGGGTGAGGACACGATAACTCTGAAATCCGGCAACCTGCTCTTCTACCGGGAGGGTGACAAGCGGTCCCAAGGTGGTGTTGGGTTTCTCGTTCACAAGTCCCTTGTAAACAACATTCTCACCATCGATAGTGTGTCGAGTAGGGTAGCGTACCTGATACTCAGAATATCTAAAAGGTATTCGCTGAAGGTCATTCAGGTATACGCGCCGACCACGTCACACTCCGATGAAGAGGTAGAGGCAATGTATGAGGACATTAGTAGGGCCATACATACCTCTAAGACCTATTTCAATGTTGTTATGGGGGACTTTAATGCAAAGCTGGGCGAAAAAAGCGATAGTGACCTGAAAGTGGGGCTATTTGGTTATGGACAACGGAACCAAAGGGGTCAGAGGTTGGCTGACTTTCTGGAGAAAGAGGGACTCTTTATGATGAACTCTTTCTTCCAGAAGCCACCTCATAGGAAATGGACCTGGTTAAGCCCTGATGGTTCCACGAGAAATGAGATCGACTTCATATTGACTACTAAGAAACAGATATTCAATGATGTCTCTGTGATCAACATGGTTAAAACCGGAAGCGATCACCGCATGGTTAGAGGCAAATTGAATATCGATGTTAAACTTGAGAGGTCTCGTCTTATGAAGTCCACGCTCCGTCCTTCTCGCGCCCATATCCAAAACCCCGAAAGCTTTCAATTGGAACTCGCAAATCGCTTTGAGTCGCTAGACAGCTATGCATCGGTGGACGAGATCAATAACAGGTTAGTGGAAACTGTCCGTATGGTTGGCGCTAAGTTTTATAAGCCCAATCGTACCAATAGACCACAAAAACTCTCAGACCATACTCTCGACCTCATGGCTGAACGACGCTTGTTGCAACTGCAGTCCTCTCACGACGCGAAGTCATATAGACAGCTCAATAGACGCATATCAAGTTCCATGCGGCACGACATCCGAACCTTTAATACAAATCGTATTAAAGAGACGATTGAGCGGAATAAAGGCTCCAAAGTGTTCGCAAAAGACTTGTCTATTGGGCAGAGCCAGCTGACGAAGCTGAAGAGGGAGGACGGTAGTATAGCGTCGACCAAAGCAGAGGTGCTGAGGGAGGTTGAGAGGTTCTATGGACAGTTATACACCTCGGTCTCAAAACCTGTTAGCAGCCTGGCCAAAGATCCAAGAGCCAAGCTGACCCGACACTATACCGAAGATATCCCGGACATCAGCCTGTACGAGATTAGGATGGCCCTGAAACAGCTTAAAAACAACAAGGCGCCGGGTGAAGACGGAATCACATCAGAGCTTCTGAAAGCGGGTGGAACACCAGTACTTAAAGTCCTTCAGAAGCTCTTTAATTCCGTGGTGCTCGGAGGTGCAACGCCAGAAGCATGGAACAGAGGGGTGGTGGCGCTGTTCTTCAAGAAAGGGGACAACACTTTTCTGAAGAATTATAGACCCATCTCGCTTCTGAGCCATGTTTATAAGCTGTTTTCCAGGGTCATCACGAATCGTCTCGAACGCAGGTTTGATGACTTCCAGCCTCCCGAACAAGCCGGCTTCCGAAAAGGCTTTAGTACCATAGACCACATCCACACGCTGCGGCAAGTTAAACAGAAGACCGAGGAGTATAACATGCCATTATGCTTAGCGTTTGTGGACTATGAGAAGGCCTTTGATTCGATCGAGACGTGGGCGGTGCTTGAGTCTCTCCAGCGATGCCGTATTGACTATCGGTATATCGAAGTGTTGAAGTGTTTGTACAATAACGCCACCATGTCGGTCCGAATACAAGACCAGAGGACGGAGGAAATTCCATTGCAAAGAGGTGTGAGACAGGGAGATGTTATCTCTCCGAAACTGTTCACCAACACAATGGAAGATGCCTTTAAGCTTCTGGAGTGGAAAGGATTCGGCATCAATATCAACGGCGAGTACATCACTCACCTTCGATTTGCCGACGATATAGTAGTCATGGCAGAATCGATGGAAGACCTTAGCACGATGCTCGAAGACCTCAAACGGGTTTCCCAACGGGTGGGCCTTAAGATGAACATGGACAAAACGAAAGTCATGTCGAATGTCCATGTAGTGCCCACCACAATAGCAGTAGGAAACTCAACTCTCAAAGTTGTTGACGAATACGTCTACCTAGGACAAACAGTCCAACTAGGCAGGTCCAACTTTGAGAAAGAGGTCAATCGTCGAATCCAACTCGGCTGGGCAGCGTTCGGGAAACTGCGAAATGTCTTCTTGTCCAATATACCTCAGTGTCTGAAATCGAGAGTGTATGATCAATGTGTGTTACCAGTGATGACTTATGGCACTGAAACGTGGCCGCTTACTATGGGCCTTATAAGAAAGCTCAAAGTCACGCAACGAGCTATGGAGAGGGCTATGCTTGGAGTTTCTCTGCGTGATCGAATCAGAAATGAGGAGATCCGCAGACGAACGAAAGTAACCGACATAGCCCAGCGGATTAGCAAGTTGAAGTGGCAGTGGGCAGGGCACATAGCACGGAGAACTGATGGCCGATGGGGTCGGAAAGTTCTCGAATGGCGGCCGCGTATTGGCAAGCGCAGCGTAGGACGACCAGCCACAAGATGGTCCGATGACCTCGTACAGGGGGCAGGAAGGCGCTGGTTGCATTCTGCTTCCAACCGGCCACTTTGGAAATCCATGGAGGAGGCCTATGTCCAACAGTGGACTTCTTGTGGCTGAGATGATGATGATGATGAAGTTTTAAATTTTTCACAGTAATCGAAAGTTTGTGATCAATTTTTCAGTCACAACCGTGGCCTCTTCTAGAAATGTTGAAAGCTCGGTAGAAAATAATATTTGCCGTGGGTATCCCCTTACATCTTTTTGTAGACCAACAACACTATATATTTGCCTCTGTGGAAAATGGTGTGAACAGGTGGACATTGCGGAATTATTTTATTGGTATTTAATTTTTAAAACCGACAACCTTAACACGTCAACGCCGTGTACCGTGTAAAACTAGAAATATTACTATAATGCGTATAGTTTAAATATATATTGAACTTAAGGTGTAGTATATAAAGTTAATAACTAACAACATGCAGAAAAAAAACAAATTTGTAGATTATGATGAACACGTTTCGAATATGACACGTCCATGGCCTGTTATAATGGTCACAGCTGCAGCATTATTGACGCCATGGTGGTGACATATTAATGCATGGCTGTGACATGTTTGTATTCTTTTGGAATCAACACTTAATCGTACGCATAATATTCCCGCTTTTATGCAAATATTTCCGCTCTCGACTTTATGTGGTGGTAGTATAATATTTTATACGTTATACAAATATTAAAGAATAATATTTAGGTGTATTATGTACGGTATAATACACGGTCGTGACATTCATGCACAAATTTTCAACCGTTCCTGAAGGCATTAAGCTTGCTAATTTGCATAAAAAGTATGCTTTTTGCATACACTTTTCATTGGAATTGTAAAAAATATCGAAAAAAAAAGAAAATAAAAACCTTTTAAAAACTATACCTATGAGAATGACCCTACTGTACTCGACTTTATTAAGTATTTAAAAAGTATATATTACCTACATACCTTTATTTTATAAGCATTACTACAATAGATACATCTGGAAATACAATAAAAGTATTTCCAGATGTGTTTTAAAACACGCAGATACCTATTAGATTTTCTATTCCATTACTACAATTGCTTTGGTTCAGTCATCGAAAAGGTCAAAAGACGTACAGTCAGCGTCAAATATACCAGAAGGGGCAAGGTGGTCAAAAATATCTGAACACGCCCGAGCGTATTTGACAATAGAATCGAGTTCAGATATTTTTGACACCTTGCCCGCTCTGGTGTATTTGACGCTGACTGTACCACGATTGTCAAGAGAGTAAAGGTTTGTGTAGATCTTTTGACCTTTCTAATGTGTCCAGCTGCCTCTGCTGCTGACTCTTGAATACTAGTAGTATTAATCAATTGTGATGTGGTGTTCAACCAGGTGCCAGCCCGCAAGTCGGGCGAAGTGGCGGAGCTGCAGTCTCCCTTCAACAGCATCGGGAGCTTTTGGCAGGACGACATCGGACAATCTTAAACAATATTCAATTTATCAAGTTATCAACAAAATATACCTATCTCATTTAATTTGTAAATATCATAGCGTAACAAACTTAATTATGCTTTCCTGTGTAATTTATGTTTTATTACAATTATACAATACTTTTCTAGATTTTTAACTTTATGGGCTAAAAGCTAAGACGTAAGCAAAATATTAAGTTAATAAAAACTAGTTCTTCGTAAAAAAAGGTAAGTATTTGGTTAGGACAAAAAATATATAATCTTACGCCGATTGTTGAACAAAACCCAATTTTCTTTATCGTATTATGAAGATTGCTACAAATATAAATTGTTACGTTTACAGCCTGCACTGCCCACTTCAAGTATTTGCCAAGCAAAGAAATGTTGTAGTTATGAGTTATATATTTTTTATAAGTCTCGGGCTTTGCTTGGTTTTTATTCCGGAATACGCACTTCTTAATGATGCGTTACAAATTAAAGAAGTTAACAATGAGTCAGATGACGACAAATTAAATCAAGCTTTAATTCTGGTTGATATTTTAAAAACAGGTATGAGGTATGAAACTCTTACGTTTAATTAGGGCTTTGATATACTTGGTATTGTGTTAAGATTAATCATTTGATAATCTGATACTGAAGAGTACGTCAAGCTACTACGGCAAAACATGGAACTCCGACACGGGGAAGAAAGCGTGGTGGACGAGGTCGAGCAGTCCACATGCGCCGCCAACGCGACGGACTTATCCGACACTCCCCTCGGCTCCACGACAAACGAACATAATGAAAATCACACCGCGAGTGAGTTTTACAATTATGTGACGTCATAACCTAGTCTCGTGCACTTGCTTCTAGGGACTAAGTATAATACCGAAATTCTTTAGTCGATATTTTTGTAACAACCGATATTGTGATTATCGATATCTAGACCAGTACTAAAATATCCATATTAACGCTCTGCTCTGTGTACAAAAACTTTGGGCTAGCCCTTAGGTTCCCGCGTTATCAAATTTAGTCGGTAAACCCGATAACTAAAAGGACGAATTTGAGTAAATTAAATGATGCAATCTGCATGAGAGATGACCAGTTTACCCAGATAGATGCAAAGGCGACATCTTTCCTGTGCCCAATTTAAATCCTCCACCATCAACCTTTAACTACAAAAGAATATACGAGTAGTTAAAGAAGTTAAGAGATAGCATCTCTGGAACTGATCATTTCTCAAACATGCTTGGAAATGTACGTGTTACCATAGAAAAAAAATAAACAGCAGTATTCATTATTCTATGCTCGTATTATAAGTAATAAGCCTCGCTTGCCTTCGGCCTTCTATCCCATACTCCGGCAACTGCTACCTTCCTAGCCTCTGCAGTATTGTACTCTTTCGTGTACGTACCGACTATTACATAATGAATTAATCTTCTCAGAACCTTACACGGGTCCAAGTCCGACGCCCGCTACGGCCTCGACGCCTCGGCTCGAGACGGCGCCAGCGCAGCCGTGGCCGTTGTGGCCCAACATGTCTGCCACGCCCGCTGCTATAACTTACTACGATATGCCTCCGCCATCACAGCAACAATTTCCCTATTACCAGAAACCATTTCAAGCTCCTCGCCGTAAGAAAGGCTTCATGTAATTAAAAAATAATAGCTTTGTTTGCCGTGTTCAACATAGTCATAATATATTTTATTCCATTCCAGGATATTTTCGGCGCCGCATCCCAGACTACTATTACTATGGTATATTTTTAAATTAATAACGCAGTCTTAATGCAGTTACATTTTAAATTAGAGCACCTCCTATGTACTTTGGATTGTTCTGAAATATTAAGAATTAACCTCTTTTTTTAGATTTTCCCCGTCGTCGGTTCTACAACGAACAGCCTTTGGTAGGTAGGTACGTCTCAGCAATTCTTCGCTACTTGAGCTAGACTTCGCTTTCAATACAGTACTAATTTTTTAAACGTTTCTGGCTTACCGTAGGACAGTTGCAAAGAAACAAAATTATACCTAATTATCGAAAAACTTTACGAGGTAATCTAATCTTATACTTTATATTTTTAGTTTGCCTTAACGAACGCTCCTGAAAGTTTATGATGATGAATTATAAATAAGGTTGCCACCCCTGAAGCAACTCCAACCCGAGGACGTATTTCAAAATTAAGTGCCCTGGACGAAAATTATCGCCCCGCTGATTTCAGTGTCACGTGGAAGTCTAATGATGTAATTAGACTTCCACCCCATTTCAGTAAATACATAGGTAGCACAAATAATATTGAGTGGCGGTACGGAACTCTTGGTCCAACTCGCAATTGGCCGATTTCTTGTGGTGTTAAAAATAATGTTTGAACTAATCTAGCTTGCTCCTCTAGTCTCTGTCAATTACATTATTGCATTGTTCACAGGATCCGATTTTAGAAGATTTGATTACGACAACGATCCATTTAATGAAACTCCTACTACAGTTTGTGGGTACACCGTATTTTTATCAGATAAATAAGCATGCATATATGCACAAAATCATTACTTAACTCGTGTTTTGTTGTTAGTGACGACAGCTACAGAATCAACTACTATGGCTAGTACTACTGCCGAAACACCCACGGTAGCCTCCTCACAAGGCTCTACAAGTAGCACTCAAGATAGCACATCGGTCCCGACAACTGCGCCACCCATTACAAATGTCAAAACAACGCCGACGCCCATCAAAAATACTCCAGCTGTAACACCTGCTGCCACCAGTAAACACAGTGCAGCAAGTTCTGTTGTAACACGCCGTCGGAGTCCAAGTACAACTGCATCGACTATTCGTCGTGAAATTCGTGAGTTACTGTTACCCCTGCCCTCACATACCTTACATATTCATTTACGATCTTCAGAGCAAAAAATATCCATGTAGAAGAACCGCAATTATAATTTAAAACACGGCGTGAGAATGAAACGTCCGCAATAAAAGGGCGTTTAAAAAAAAAAGAGCGGCCCAGCGAGTTTTGAGTTATATTTAATTTGATACAAATGGAAATTCGTCAACTTGAAATGACCATATCGAAGTGGGATCAAAAGTAATAGTATCCAAGGTCAAGTCAAAATATAATGGTGCTGGAAAGTATGTATATCCAATTGTTTTAAACTTTCGCGATTTTCACACAAACTTCTTACGTTTATCGGGACTTAAACGCGATTAAGTCCCGATAAACGTAATTTCTTTTCGTTCCTATATTAATTAAGCCCAAATGGAATTTTGTCCATTAAAAATGATGAACAAAATTAAATACACACTAAGTGAATGTAGTCTAATATGATATGAATTAAGACCAAAATACAAATTATTGTCCTGTTATAATTCCGCTGAAAGTGAAAATAGTCCAAAATGAATTAGGGCTAAGTTAAAAAATGGCCTATTGTCGGGCCTGTTTGTTTGCGTTTCATTGGATCAGGGGCTCTACAGGGCCTTTGAAAACCGTAATTTCGACTTCGTCTATTGCTATCTTTTTTGTTCTCAATCGTAACGAATTTGCAAAATATGACGGGGCAATCCGAAGTTCTAATTACGAATTTCAAAGTAGAGCCGCTATACAGAATGTCTCTTTTAAATCGGTCAGTATGGGGAAGTCTGAAACTATAAGACATACGAAGATCTGTTCTTAGGAACCATATATGTCATCGATTTTAATAAGAAGAAAAACTACATTCATACATTTATAAAAACCTGTACTTAGGTCAGGAATCGAACCCGCTTGTTTTGAAAAAAAAAACTTACACTGTTTCTATTTAGATAACGATTGTGTAGGTCTTAAGCAGTAAATGGCTCTATGAAATATGATGTCTAAAATGAATAAAATGCATTGTTTTCACACACTTTAATTTATTTTACATGTCTGAACTTGTTGAATATTTTAACGACGGTCACTTCGAACACGAATTTCTTATGTTCTATTAATATATAATCTTCATGTCCCGCCAAAATATCGTCTACTACATATATTTCACTGGCTCAATATGACAGTTCTAAGATATCACATTTTCAAGGTGGAAAGTGAAACATCTAAAATAAGGCACTTTGCATATCAATAAGTTTTTCAATGAAAATCAAGGGATCTACTTAATTATTACGCAATCGGGTTAAATATCGTTCATATTCCTCATCAAACATTACGTTACTTCTCAGTGTACATCTGTTTTTTTTAAAGAATGAAATACTGTTTTTTCGTAGAATTCAGTCAAAGTGCGTTGCCTCTTATCTCATTACTTCTACGAACCGAAATATGTTCCATGACGACACTCGGCATTTTACTGTTAAGGTGACGGTGCCACACCTGTACCATATTAGTAGTGCGATGCTTAGTATCAGAACAACCCAATGTTTCTAATGGATACCTTCGGAACCACTGCTGCCTTTCTATATATTATCCCTTTCAGCACAGATAGGAACGATCGTGCGTTCGACTTTAAAAAAATATTTTTGTAACATAAATTCCTTTTTCCTGTCTCAAACCGGCACCGATCGATCGTGCGTTTGATTATAATTTCAAAAAAATAGTGCAGAGAGGTTCGGGGCTCAGCCACCTGGGCAGATCGCGACAAGAATGGACGTGTTCGTGACAGACGGCAGAGTACAAAGTAAGTATTATTTTTATTATACATGATTATTAATATTGTATGTTTTATTGATATTTTCTGTTAAAGCATTTCTTCTATTTTTATTCAGATTTTAAATTAGAGTGAAACTATTACATTTTTAGTTTTTAGTTTGCAGTGAAGTTATAAAACACGATCGTGTTGGTTAGGATGGATGGCGGTAAATCATAATTAAGTTTAAATAAAGGTTTTTTTTTATTTTAGAGCTTTTAACGTCGGATTTAGTGGCACAAATGATTGGCGATGGCAACCAATCTGATTTTGAGGAATCAGACCTTGAAGATCAGTTTCTCCAGTATGATAAAGAAGGCGGAGTGTATACCTCTTCAGACAAAGATGTTCAAAAGCAGGTACAATTTGAACCCGAATACCTAATACGATATCTCCGCAACCAGTTCCGTCCTTCAGCCGCGGTTGATCACGTGGTCGTCCGCCTAGTCGTGGTTCTCGTCGTGGCCGTGGTCGATCGTCTTCCGAACGCGGAAGCACCGCCTCCTAGATCCTAGATCCTCCTAGATGTGATAGGCGTAGTAAGTCGGCTGATATCGATCAATCAAGAAGATTAAGACTCTGGAGGCAAATTTCATACGATGATAAAGACCACTCTTCGTACACATCATACCCTGAACTGCTTACCTGTCGACCACCACTCCAATGTTTTAAAGAGTATTTTTATGATGTTTTTTTTTTAAACTGTGCTGAGTGTACCAATAATTACTACATGTGTAAAACGGGTAGAATACTGAATACATCAACAGTCGAAATGAAGAAATTTTTTGGAGTTTTGTTGGTAATGGAATGCATCACCTATCCTAGGATTCACATGTATTGGCGACAGAATATGGCATTGCAATTAGTAATGTGCCAAAAAGTTAATAAAACCTTTTATTATTTGATTTCTTATTTTATTTGATTTATTTTATTATCTTTCAGTTCAAACTACCGTAAGGCTACGACCAATTAAAACATATGCTTTAGCAGGATCAAAACGCCATGTTACGATAGTGCGGGTGGGTTTTGGGGGGGTTAAATAAGGGTGAGATTTTTTTGTGTATTTTTGTCGTATTTAATACAACCCGAAGGCTAAGGAAACAGTATAAATGATTGCTATATTATAAAAAATAACTCTCGTGCTGAAAGGGTTATACTGGTTCTCTGAGTAAATAACCATTATTTGTTCGTTGATACTCGTATCTTAAATTGTTGCATTTCGGTACAATCAGGACTTTCATTGAAAGCCAAGCATCTCTCATGTAGTTTCAGACAAGAGTGGCAAATATATAATCATGCTCGTAATCCTTTTTTCCATCCGCTACCGACAAAAGCCCATTTTTTCGGTTTTTTGATAACTGCCTTTTGGAAATAGTAGAAACAACCGTAGATATTCGCATCCGTATACACAAATCGAACCGCGTTCACGATCGCAATTTCGTAATCGCATTTGAAATTACATATACCTATTTACTTGCATTTCCTCTTTCAGGAATTCGAAAACTCGCATGTAAGTAGTTTCACATTTATTGCGAAGTAATGCGTAAACTATAGGGATTGTGTTAATTGGTTTGTTGTTGGAACCTAAATCCAGTTGTAGGCTGAATATCTGGTAAAACAGAGGCGGCACTGCTTTAAAAGTTCCATCAGCAAAGTAAAAGCTATCTGTTTGGTTATTGATAGCTTTCAAGTAATCCCGTGTTAAATTCGAACAAACATTAAAATGTTCTCTTCGGTCCGTCATTGCACACCAAAAGAAAATTCTGCCAAATTCATCGGAATGTATACTTCTGACGCCTTTGTGTAGTTTAATTTTGGAGTAGTCAATACCTGTTCTCTTTCTTAGTTATTATAATCGTGCATAAGTACTTCCTGTAAGTCTAATCTGAATAAAAATATTTTTACTTTGAGTTTAATAAGTCCACTCTGAACATCTTTAAGACGCCGTACTACGTTCTAGTTGTTGTTGCTAAAATTATCAACATGTTCTTCAAAGTAATCTTGAATGGACGTCAAATTATTCCTTATTTCTTCTTCTCATTTGGACATAGCTATACCCGCCTCATTTTTATCATAATCTTGTTCAGACATGTGTGTATCGCGTCGCACCACTTTTTTACGCTATTCAAAGATTATTGTTGAAGTGCAATCGCTTCCCCATAGTTTCGTACCATTTCTGTTCGTCTTGCTATTATTTTCGTTGCAACGGTACCCATTTTCAAGTAGCGTATTCCGTCCTCTTTGGTTTTTATAATAATGATTTGTTAGTGTTTGACATTGGCAGTTAAATTATTTTATATTCTAAACAAAAAAAAAATGATTCAGTCTATGACAGGTACTTCATTTGACTATTTGATCATTTGATCAGTTACCAGTACAAGTAGATAAGAAAAGACTTGAAGTAATCAATGTAATAAATTAAAATAAAGTATTCAATATTTTAAGTAGGTACCTATATTATATGACATTATACCTACATGTATTGACACTAAAATGTCACAAATATATGTATACGGGAAATAAAACTTAATTTTTGAAAGCAGCACAATCTTTTTAATAGTTCTATGGCTATGGTATTACAACCTCTTTTCAGTCTGTCTAAATATGTAGGTATACACAATATGATTCAATTGGTCATATTTCTGAGTGTACGTAAATACAAATGGACGTATATTTTTCGACCTATATCATATTTGTCAATTTTACTATGGGGCATAATTCTATTTTCAATATTAATCTGGTTGGACAAATTTCCTTGTTGATGTATTTCAAATTGTCATTTTTAAAATTTGACGCATAGGTACTTAATTTCGAGTCGACGAATTTCCATTTGTGCCGAATGACAGTATAATTCTTTAATATTTGCCCTTATCAGATTTACGGTTTTCGATTTTTCCCTAATTTGTGCTGTGAAACCTTCCTTCAAATTCCATGATTCTAATTCAACGGGAAGTACCCGATTGATTTTTTTTTACAGCTTCAAGGGAATGCAGGCCTGAGCATTTAATATTGATTTCAAATCTATATTTCCACGTCTTGAATCTTGTAGGAAGGGTCTTCCTTTTGATTCTTTTGAGGTACGGAACCCTAAAAATCGTATCAAAATCCGACCATCGGTTAGCGAGTTATATAATGCCAGAAATAAACATACATACAGACAGACAGACACATATACGTACTGCTCCATCCGTGGTACAGTCAGCGTCGAATATACCAGAGCGGGCAAGGTGGTCAAACATCTGAACACGCCCGAGCGTATTTGACAATAGAGTCGAGTTCAGATATTTTTAACACCTTGCCCGCTCTGGTATATTTGACGCCGACTGTACATAACCATAACATACTACTTTTTACAGCTCGAGAGCCTTTAAAAAGAAAGGTAGATCATACACCCGCATTACACACCAATGATCCTGTAGACGCAGAGATCGCATCAGAATTGATAAACGAGATGAAACAAGATGGCGTTCCATTAAAAAATTATGTAAAACAAAAATCGGCAACCAACCCGACAATGACTACGGATATCTTCGATGCCGCGTTCAAGACGAGCCTGAGAATTCATTTAGAGAAGAGCACAAGATATCCTATACCTCTCCCGGAAAACCATGCATTTTGCTACACAAATCCAAATAATCCGCTGTGTCGAACTTTAATTAGATGAACTTATGTAAAAATACATACGTCCTGTGTACCTAGTACCTCTGACGCCATAATAAATATTTTATAATAACTAATGTCAAAGTACGTTTTAATTTTCCATTCAAATCTACGTTGTTTTGCAAGTAGTCACCTAGTTAAAGTAGTGGAAGATCACACCTGGTATTTGATAGAAATTATATATAAAAAGGTTACATGTAGGGCCTCACAACGCCGCAGGTATTGCGTATCAAAATGTTACCGCAAGTAGGTACAGTCAGCATCAAATATATCGTAGCGGGCAAAGTGGCCAAAATCATCTAAACACGACCGGACGTATTTGAAAATAGAATAGTTCAGGAGAGTGTTTCTCGAGCGCGACGCGATAAAAGCGACGAGATCGACGCTAGGTCCAGTCTTGCTTTAACGCGCTAGCTCGAGTGAGACAAGAGCCATGCCTCGATGTCGAGTCTGGCGCTGATGCGCTTAGGAATAACAGTGCAGATGTTTTTGACCACTTTGCGCGCTCCGACATATTTGATGCCGACTGTACTTTTATCATAACCAACAAGTTAGCTTTTATCGCTTATTTATGTCAGCGATATGTCCCTTTCTAACCAGCTAGCGTGTGCGAGAGGGATGGATGCTTTGTCCGCGATAAACGCTAGTGTGCCTAGCAGGGAAGCATTATTATAGGTTCTTGCTAATTTACATGGCATCTTTGTATTCAATAATCTAAGAAATTACTAGGTAAAAATAGAATGCCACCTCTTTGCCACTTTCTCATTGCGATGGTCTGCCGCACATAGACATAAGTCTTTCTTTCTTTTCTTTCTACGCTGCCGCACCTCTTGGGTTGCCGGTTGCCACTATGTCATAACGCACCCTTAGAATTAAAGCGACTCAATTCTGAATATGTTATTTCCCAAAATTAAACCCTATGTCTTTTAATTAAGGTGATATTTTGGGACGTGTATTATTCAGAAATGGGTCACTTTAATCCTAAGCGTGCGATAACTGCATTGCGTCACTTTCTTAAGACCACAGACTTAAGCTTAAGACACTACAAGTGACGCGTTGAGGGATAAGTCAAACCTAGCCCGGTCATGTAAGGGCCACTGGTCGGGCTTTAATTATGGTAAAGGTACTTGCGGCAGGCTAGGCAACCCTGCGGCGTTGTATGACCCCACGTGTAACCTTTTATAAAATCAATTCGATTAAATAACAGTGCTCGTGGTGCCCTCTCCAAACACCTTGCCAAAACAGTAACAAACTCAACTGACCATTAAGAGAACTGAGAGAAATTGTTCATGCTCGAAAAGGATACATCAACTTCATAGTGCAAATTATAATGAAATAAATGTCTTGGGACAATTTACTCCAATCGACCTAGTCACAAACTAAGGAAAGCTTGTACAGTCAGCGTCAAATATACCAGAGCGGGCAAGGTGGTTAAAAATATCTGAACACGCCCGAGCGTATTTGACAATAGAGTAGAGTTCAAATATTTTTGACACCTTGCCCGCTCTGGTATATTTTAATTTATATAGAAAAATATACATATAACATCCAAGAATCGGGTACAAATGTTCGTAATCATCATACAAACATTTGCCCCTCCCGGGAATCGAACCTGGAACCTCCAAGCTCCATAGTCAGGATCACTAACCATATCATATTCCTCCCTTTCGAAAAAACACTCTTCTCAGTTCCGACTGTAATAGTCACTTAAAGTGTCTTTGATTGTAGGTGCAGAATTTTACACATCTATCTCTTCGTCCAAAGGTTGACAGGTAGAGGAATGCCTTACGGCATTAAGTCCGCTTTTGTATATTTTATTGTAATTTTTTGTGCATTAAAGATTAAATAAATAAGCAGGTGGACCACGACCGACGGCGGAGAACTGAACATCATGTATACCAATATACTGGAGTGGGGACGTCAGTAACTATGGTCAGGAGCTCAAAAAGGTCTACACGCGCCTTGTCGTGTGCTTCAGAAGTTGAGTTCTGAAGACTACACTTTTACGGTTAACCTTTTCAACGCTATGTCCAATACAAAAGCCATCACTCAGACGCCAAGCATGGCAGGTTAGCGACGGAAAGTTAAATCTTTCGCCAACTTACATAAATCCCTTTTGAGCTGTGATGATGGAGGATATATCAGTTCATGGCGTTGAAAAGCTAGAAGCAAAATTTTATGAGCCAATGCAAAAAACAATTAGATTTTCATTACTTTTATTACGATAAGAAACCTAATTTTGACAATTTTCTGTTACTATGTTTAAAATAGCAATCTTAATTATAATGAATTTTCGTTTTTTAAAGTCAGTTCCCAAAAACATGCACAAAGATAATTATCATATTCATTTAGTAATATTGAGGTAGTTATTAGTTTCAGAACTTATACCAATTAAAAATGGTTCTAAAAATAACAATAATCAAAGAAAATTTTGGTGAAATGGTGTTCAAACCATTGAGGTCGAACATTTACAAAGTAACTGATGAAATGTATGTATATTTGGACCTTAATACGTTTATGATAGAAGCAACAATAACAGCTCCTCCCTATCTAAATATAGCAGCGCCGAGTGATGCTACCCATTTGTTCTATAGTACTGGGATGTAGCAAATCGATGGTATTTTTGGTTCATAAAAGGAACAGAAGCAGTCGTATAGAACAAGCCGGCAGTACCGACGGGCGCCGCGGCGGCGCTGTGTGCGCATGCGCGCTTTGCTATGAACGTACTGACACATACATACTCTAGTATATATTATAGACTCGATGGAACATCAATACATTAGTTAGACTGAAGGGAGTGTAACATACGAACATTAGATTGAGTGCTCCACATCCCCGCTAAGTAGAATGTAACAAATATAGTAAACTAATTATAGGTACCAAAATGCAATGTGTGCTCGACGTTTTTCAAAACAACGTTCAGAATAAAATTGTATCATTCCATTCACAGACTTTATTTATAAAATACAACCATGCACATAAAATGAACTTGATAATTCTGCCGATCACACACCAAATACACAAAACAGTGGTTTACACACACGAGAAAGAAATATGTAAATAACAGTAGAACGATCAAACAAGAATGATAAGGTATATCAATAGCGAGAATGACATGTAAAGTAATGGACGGGGCGGCGCGGCGGCAGGGGTGTAGTTCAGTCTCGAGGCCGCGCGCCGCCCGCGCCTACTCTCAACTTAACACTACTTCACAACGATACAATTAATCAACTAAAACTATTTCTGCATCCTAACACATTACAAATCATAATGTACCCTCTTTTTACATTTGGAAGGAATAAACAACATGCCTGTATATGTACACTTCCTATCGCAGTGAAAGTAACCGTACATCTTCCCCAGTGGGTTGTTAGCCGACGATGCCTAGTGATGCGGAGGCCGGCCGGCCGGCGGAGCAGCAAGCGCGGCGCGGCGCCGCGCCGGCCCGCGAGGGCCCGCATCACGCCCCGGGCCTACGTGGATCATGTTCCACGCTAACGCATGACCAAACAATTCCTTCTGTCCAGTATAAGAATATTATAATATGGAACTTTTATGGTATTTATTATTTATTATGATGTGAAATGTTACACCGACATGAACGTTTAATTAATTTAACACATTTTAATTAACAGCAACATTAAAAATGCATACTATTTCCCTACAATTGGGATGTGTACATTGAAATATACAATAAACTGCTAACACCATGACTAAAATGTGCAATTTCAAATTTGTAGTCAATTTAGATTACAAATCCTTACTAGGTGGATTTAAGTCACCCATAAACATTGAATATTTTATACTTAATACAGCAGAACGAACGTGGCCAACTTCTGCCGAGCAGAGGTTTCAACGCGAACATTGCCCGGTGGTGTGGCGAAAGTTTCAACGATACCACACAAACACAAAAATAACTAAACTGACTACAGACAAAGCAAAGTGTTGGTCAGTTATTTATCTTTGGCCGTACAAATAGATATTAATTCTAAAAAAATGTGTCAGCACCGTTAACAACTCTGATGACATGTATTGGAATGTATAATTAATGCTGTCATTTGCTCAGAATAAATATCCCAAAGGTAACTATTTGCGAAAGTTTAGTATCCCAGAAGCCCAGCGCAGTCGACGCGACAAGTTACGGCGAAATGAGACTTAATTATTTTTGTTAACCTTATTCCAAGTGAAGCGCAGAGCAGCGCTCGCGCACTGGCGCCTGCCGCCGGCGTCGCGGCCAGGCTTCGCGAACACTCGTCAGGTCACTATACCAATACATAAAAAATACAACGGCGCGTAGCTATCTTCTCAGAGTTCGTTACAACTCTGATATTCAAATTTTTGAACAAACATTCTCTTAATTGTTTGGAATATGTATATGCGATAATACCAGATGATCGCTATCGTACTCCCCGAAATAGTGTTTATTCGTAGCATAGCAAATTAAATATTGTTAAGTCAAGTATGCCAATTTTTATTATCAGTGGCATTGATAATAAACACTTTAGATGGGCCCCTTCCCATACTGTGAGCGCGCTGCAATGTGCGCGCTCCAATTGTATGTGCGGCACTCCTTTATGAGGTCTTCCGATACCAGTTCTGATGCGAGTATATACTCTGTCCATTCATTTTCATTGCAAAGACAATGACACGAATTGTCGACGCTAGGGCCCACCTACCTTGTTTACGTCGGTGATGAAGCGTACCAAACGAGCAATTTGCCAGTATTCTGGCATTTTATTGAAATGAAAAACTAACGAATATGCTTTATGATTACATTTAAATAGCGCATACTTGATCTGTATTCCGAGGTGCACATAGTGTCAGTGATGCGATTGCTCTGCTCTGATCGCGGCAGCAGTTGTTTCTCTGTCGTCAAAGTCAACTGATATATCTGGTAAGAGTCAATCAGTAACTAATTTGTAAATCAAAAACCTGATGTAAGTATTTCAAACGGAAGCGAATACTTTACATTTCCGTAGCACTCGAGGGAACTATATAGAATTCGTGCATAGTATGTTTTCACAAGTGGAGCCCTGTCTAAATCCAGACTGAAGATATTTTTGGATAAGGTGTTTTATTATTATATGTCTGATGTGTAAGTTCAAATGTTACGACCTTTTAACGTTTCAGCATAAGTGAACATTTTCTCACCAATCTATATCGTTAGCTAACATTAGCCGTGGGCGACCACGATGTAGCCGTGACCGCACAGATGCGGCGGCCGCGCCCGCGGTGCGCGCCACGGGGAATGCTAGCTAACCAACCTTCAACTAGACTCGAGGAGTACAATGCTTGCTTATTTCAGATAATGCTATCGACCCTAATAATACTGGAACGCTATAAGGACCGATGCCAAAGGTGAGATTATTTTCAATAATATGTGGAAGCATTACAAAACAAAGTTTTTTTTTTATAATGACACTTTGTCCAATAGTAATATTAATTTAACCAAATGTTTACATACCCAGATAGATATGAAATTGTTTTACTAGGCGTTTCTACCGTCAACGGTGTGCTGTTTTTATTATTATATTTAAATATCACGGACAATTAATTAAAATGAAGTGAAAATTATTTTAATGCATTTGGGATATAGTTTAACCTTTAACCAGGCTTGAGGTGTCTACTTCATACATGTATTCAAATATCAACTATAATAAGTACATGTGCGATATATTGATCGTAATAACCTGATTATTGTCCCTCTCGTAACAAGTATGAGTCTATTTGATTTCTTCGAGGAGCTTGATGTTCAACGGGGCCTGGTTAAGGGTTAATTATTGTGTTCGACAAACATAATGAGTGAATAATAGAGCGGAAGGAGGCGCCGAGACGGCGGCCCCACGGCTATAAAGGTTTTCCACGGCCGCTGGAGCCGCGAATGCCTCCTTTAAACTAGATTTAAAGTATTGAAATCAAGAATGTTAAATTTTTTTTTGCCAAAACTTCCATATATTATTATCACAATTATAAATATAAATATCTTAGCCTTTCTTTAATTTTGATATTATTCACTTAATCTTAATATCTCATAGTTAAAATATCTCACTTGGCACAATAGTAACACAAATCGTACATTTCAATAATAAAACATATCACGATAGAATCAAACGATACGACGCTTCCACTGGCACCATTAAACGCTACGGTGTTTTCTTCATTTTCGAAATCTTTTCGTCAAAGTTTCATACACGAAAACATTATAAAGCTAACAAAGACAAAATTACAAAGAAAACGATCAACAAATCACTTACAAATTAAAACCCATACGTTTAATTCTTACTTTCCAACAATTACTATTATATCAAAAATATTTATATCCGTCATAGGATTTCTCATCACCGTGGCAGCGGCGGGCGGCGGCGGCGGCGGCGCGCCCGCGCAGCGCGCGCTGGGCTGGTCGGGCTGTCACAGCGAGCCGACATCGCCGTCGGCAAGCACTCTTTGGATTAGTTACTCCACACCCAACGCACACGTTCAATTGTATAGTCATTGTACAACACTCTTAATCCGCATGCATGCAGAAAATCTGTATCGTTTTAAAGAAATTACATATACTCGCAAAAGCATCTGTCTGTTCATTCATTGAGCCTCCTCGGTAAAGCCATATCATGTTTAAAATCCGTGGTTCCAAGTCGGTTAGTATCCCACACACCCTTTAAATTATATTAACAGTGTAGTGATTTCAACAGATTAATCTATTACTTTATAACAAAACAAAATATGTACTTCTCCTTTGTATAATAATGAAGTGATACTATAGCTATTGTCATCAACATGTGTATATGTATAGGGAACATAATCATTAACTATTGCATTATATGACAACTCTTCTTTATAATGTAGCTGAATAACATGGTATGAAAACTATAACAATAAACTATATGCGCGGCATTAGATTCATATACTTAAGTGGCACTATCGTTAAGAAAATAGTGTATATGAATAGTATATATTCAAATATTAATCATCATCAACATATATAATCCCGGGGTAAAAATATGGATTTATCAATAGTTATTAATTACAATTCACTACATTAATATCAACAACAACATTTGGACACAATATGCTGCCAACACAACAGCCTGCCTGCGCAATAGTCGGGCAAATCTTGTAGAATCTATAAATCTGTAACTTCATCATAGTTACTAACGCAATTCTGTCTAACTAAGACGTAGCTAATATCAGGGTTACCGCTTTATTCTAACGACAGCGGGTTAAAAATGTAGTTCGGTATCGGCGAGGCAGCCCTGTCGGAGCCGGTAGGGCGAAAGGCTGTGGGAGGCTGACGGTGTTTATGGAGCGAGGGTTGGTGAGGGTGAGTGGTTCGGGCGCGTGCGGCGGCGCTTACTGCGGCGCGGGCGGCGGCGGCGGCGCGGCGCGGCGGTGGCGGCCCGGCGCGCTGGCCTGCGCCACCATGGCGCGGATGCGACGCTGCGCCGACTGCCCAAACAAATAGCCGTTAGCTACTGCCACATAACGTCACCACTGCGGCTACACTCCGTACATCACTAACGAATAAATCAACTAACCGAAATGGTTTATATTTGTACCAATCACGTTGGTTTTAGTTGACCATTCGCTATTTATTTCAATATAAAGCAGGGTACCCACCGCGATAATTCAGCGATGTAACAAATGGTTACATCACTAATATTTTTGTACTGGAGTTCGCGACGCCTGGTACCAGAAAGCTATTCAACGTGCTCACCGTTGTAATGCTCAAATATGAACGACTAAATTACACGCGATCGATGGGGTGGATACCCAGCTTTACACTTATGGTGTAAAGCTTTACAGTTATAGCGTACAGTCAAGGAAATTGAAACACGTACCACCGTAGAACCTAGTCGAAGTGACATACGCATGACATTTGTATGACATAGCCTGGCGTTTAACGCGTCGCATCATTGCGATAGGGTTCTAAGGTGGTACGTGAATATATTTCCCCTACTGTACACAAGGCGGTCGCATGTAGCTCTTTAGCAACACATTCGCTAATTGCAGATGCAGACTACATCTTAATCACTGAACATACACATGTATTCACATGTTAATTAAATATTTTACGCTCTTGCCTAAAACCCTTATAACGCCGAGGACATTATAATGGTCAATGGTATTATAGTAGTCTATATGAATGTCTTAACGAGGGTTATAGCAACTTGCGCGCCATGTTCAATTTAGTGTTTGACATTACGACCACGTGGCGTGTGAGTGACGCAAACGACTCTTAATAAAGGTATATATCTAACTCGTTTGCGTTTAAAGGATGTTTATGGATATATGATTAATTAGAATATAAGATTCTCTTAGTGTTATGGTCCCCTGCAAAGGGGTGACGTAAATTGCTGATTGCTGACTTATCTTTCCCTTTAAGAAAGAATAGAATCTTAACTTCCTATCTCGCCCTATAGCATTATTAGTCTGGGTTAGTGTAGCGCTAATCTTAAATGTTGGCAATTACGTCAGAAAAAAAATTGTACGATGTACATGTTTATATGGATTTTTGTATGTATGTAGTTCAAGGAAATGTTGGACGGTGTGACTCGTATCGCAGGACCCCGTTCGCAGGATGACACCGCCAAGTGCGGTAGCTAGCGGTGTTATCAGTGAAAAGCGAAAAGGCGTTAGAGTAATAAATACCACCGTAGTTAGTTACGAGAACCCACGTAAGAAATCACGACCTGTCCCTGTTGCGCCAGACTAATAAAACGCATCACATGTAGTTACAAAAGTCCAATACATAAATTATTAAACAATATTGTCAAATAAAGGCGAAGCATAAATTAAACACAAAGTAAATTATATTATTTTATTATTATAAGGCAATTGTATCCGTAACATTCGCAAAGTGTTTTATTTTATTAAACAATACAATACTAAAGTAACACTCACCTATCAAGTAGCCAAAAAGCTGTTATCAATAAGTCATGGCCACAATGTGGAGCCGTTTCACAGACTCACTCTGAAGTATTGACCACACTCCACTACGTGGGTCAGCCGGCTTCAGGCGGTCGCTACAAAATGTAAAAACCTTAGTTACGCCACACTTTGCCACGCCAAGACAATTCATGAAGTTCGCTCAGCGCTCGAACACTTAAACCCTATACTTATCTTAAACACGCGCCACACACCTCACTCCCAACACGACACCTTCTTAGACTACCTTACATCACAATAGTTAGTTTATTATTCGAAATGGACTTGTGTAACTTCATGTGTAAATAAACGTACATGCGTTTGAGAACATTAATAGCACAATATCGCTTCGCATTATTATTTATCAATCTTAAGAATATACAGAAAAAGCAGACATATTATCTATTAAAAGGGACAAAATTAATTAAATGTGGTTTCAATAGAAAATTAAGGCTCACAGAATGCTTTATTAAGTAAAGGGTAGTTTACTACGCTGCCATCTCCGCTAAAACGACCTAGATGCATTACGAAAACAGGCGTAGCAAAGTGCCGCAATACGAGTTTACACAGAAAAACATTAATTGGTATGTTAATCAACTAGTTTATTAAAATCTCGTACCTTTTGTAGATAATATGTTTGATTTATTAGCAACCAAGTAAAATCAGCCGATACCGCCCGCCATACAAACTAAGTCTCTGGCAGAAAACACCAACAATCATCAGCATCATATTTATCATGAGGATGTCCCTCATATGCATTAGTAACACCATACAGGTACCTACATTCAGGAGTACAAATTGAAGGAAGGTTGAGAGGGTAACGCTTGTATGGCGCGGCGAAATCGTGCATGCATATATACATAATAATATATCGGAGGTGGCAATTGCAATAAGGCGTACCTGTACGCTGTAGAAAGGTCCGACGATGTGCACGGTAGTGTCATGCTCCTGCGGCGGCGGGCCCTGCTGCTGCGGCTGCTCGGGCAGCTTGATCAGCGAGCCGGTGACGCGCTGCAGCTCGCGCACGTTCTGCCCGCCCTTGCCGATGATGCGGCCCACCTGCGACGACGCCACCACGATCTCCACCGTCAACCGCACGTCGTCCGAGCCCGACATGAAACCCTCTTCGCGCATCTTCTCGAAGATCAGATATTGAGCCTGGAATATTATACAGTTCCAATTATTATCAGCGGCAGAAGCGACATTCAACTTCAGTTAAGTTAAAAGGAACGTCACTGTATTACATATATTTTTCTTCTCGCCATTGACATATATTTTTCTTTAATTAATTGTACAAAACGTATTTTTACAAACGTACAAAATATATTTTTGTGTTACAGAATTTGTACTTTGTTTTCTATAGGTATGTATTTTCTACCCATACAGGATGTCCACAGCAAATTAAAAAAAAAGCTCTCCCCTTACCCGAGTTTCCCTGACCATTTTGATTAGTTTCCCTGGCCAACCATATCTACATTTAAGCAAGTTTTCCTTATTGTTTGTAAAAAAAACTTTCATTAATTGCTAGTTTCTTTACGTAAGGTTTTTCCTAAACCAAACAATAAATACAGTATGCGAGAAGACAAACAACTTATTTTTTTTATATAGAAAAGGACTGAACTTTAATGAGCGAAGATTGGGAAAATGTGTGAGCTAATAGTACATTTCAGCTTTTCCTGAGTTTCTAGGTTATCCCCTCGATTTCACTGACTTTCCCTAACTACCTCGAGCTGCCCTGACTCTTCCTGACTTTTCAGAATGTGGACACTGCCATATCTGAATTTTGCCTTATTTTCAAAAGGACCATATATCCTCTCGCCCTTTAGCTGTTTGACATTAGGATTGACATATTTTAACTACACTTGAATTAAAAACTTTAATGTCATATGATTGATTTAGGTTTAGCTTTAGACGGAAAATATCTTGTGATGCCCACTACCCACTAAAGAACTAAACTGCACATAGATCCAGCAACAGCAAAGCTTAGACCCAAAAAACATAAAGCGAGAGCCAAGTTACGAATAGAAACTTCTCGTCGTGGACCCCCGCAGGCGCACGCCTGTACAGTCGACCTCAGAAGTAGCTTAGCACTTAAGAACCTTGTAGTAGTAACGTATAATATGAGAGTTGCTCGAATTTTACACATTACTGACAGCGACGAGGTATTAAAATGTTCACCTACTTCTGAGGCCGACCGTACCCCGCCATTTTGGCCGCTTTTCTAAACGTCATAAAAATTATTCAATAGGGTTGGTTCGACCACTTACAAATAAACTCTGAAATATTAAAAAGGCGCTCACCTTCCACTGGGCTTCCGGACTGCCGACGATAGTGACTTTACGTTCAGGTTGAGCGTTATTCTGGTTTTCAGCCTGCTGTTTTTCTTGCTCCAGGGGAGCTATCTTCACCGAAGCGTTGCTGAACCGAATTATGTTCCGAATATGAGAGCCCTTTGTGCCGATGATCGCGCCCACCGCGTTGTTGGGGATGTACAAGTACGTGGTCTCCTGTAACAGTTAAACGTAATCAAATAGAAGCAACAATGAATACAGTGTACTTG
Organism: Ditula angustiorana; assembly: GCA_963691745.1. NCBI lineage: Eukaryota > Metazoa > Arthropoda > Insecta > Lepidoptera > Tortricidae > Ditula > Ditula angustiorana. The sequence continues at coordinate 5,425,140 of OY829472.1, forward strand.
ATCATCCACATAATCATAATCATCATGTATTCGACGCCATATTCTATAGCAAGTTGGGCCTTAGGAGGGGGCTCTGTCGCGCTTATAATTATGGGTGTAGTTATTAGTCCTGGGTGGTCAACTGCATTAAGCCTATAAAACCATGAATCGCCAAACTTGTTCACTTATGTTTTTTATCTTTTTCTCACATCGTAATTAATTGCTATATTCAGAAAGCAATACCTCTTAAATTGAAGTAAATATGTGAGACTAAGATGATTCTATTCAGTGGTAATGATATTTGGAAAGAATTTATTTATAGTAAACTTATAATTCACCTTTGTGAATAAACTCGTCTTGAATACAAGTTCAGCGTGCAATCTCCAGAGATTATAAACTTTTTGGGCATATCTTTCATTGTTTTTTTTATATGTGTTGGACTAAGGGTAGTCAGTATTTACACCATCCCAGCTGTCATAAAATGGTTTATTTTTTATAGTTAAATGAGACAACCAAAAAATCTGATATAATTTGGGGTTACTTAGGAAGCTAATTATTTAGTAATGAAAAAATATCCAAGCACTTTGCTGGAGTTCATCCATAGCGAATTGTGCGGTTCTGCGCAAGGTAGGAAGGTAGGTAATCCGTACCGACTAAGAAGTTAATTTGCAATTTCTTCATGTCCATTTTAAGATAATGTAATTAGGTATCGTTGTATATTTGTTACCTGCGAATCTCCAGCTCCTTGCTGAGCGCCTCCCTGGCCAGCCATAGGCGCGTAGATGGGCGGTGGGAACGGCGGTGTGGCGCCGCAGAAGCCACCGCGGCCCGTCGACATCATAGCCATGGGATGTAGCCCCGGGAACATTATGCTTTGAGGCGCCAGCACCTAAAAGTTACAAACACATTTCACTTAGCATCCTTTCAGTAGTTTTCTCTACATAAACAACGTTTTTTGAATGGTGGTTGTTAAAACAGTATTTATTGACAGTCGTTTATAAGGAAGGTACGACATCGCCCACCCATATAACTTGGTGCCAATCAAGTTTCTTGCGACTGTGCGAAGCGAAAAAGTTAAGCGACTTTGTCCTTTTGCTACTTCTGTCAGGTCATTTAGTTAGTATGAATATAATTCAATTACCTGCAAATCATTTTCATAGCTCTGCCGCAACTTGGCAGAAATTTGTGACTCCGCTTTGGCCATGTTTTCAATAGTTCCTTTTACGGTAATGATGCGCTCAAGGTTGAAGCTGTTGATGTCGTTTATGGAGGAGACTGTAATCTTGGTGTCAGTCTCCTGCATGATTCTCTTGATCGTAGTGCCACCTTTGCCTATGATGCGCCCGATGAGATTATTGTGCGCCAGGATTTTCAGCGAGATTTCCCTAAAATATGGAAAACCATTTTTAAGATGCCATCCAACCTAATACTGTTAGTTAGATTAAAGCAGAGTAGTCGTTGGATATACTTTGTTTCACTCCAACTTACCCTTTGTTCGTGTTGTTGGCCTCCTGTTGCATGACCTCGAGTATTCTCTTGCAGGCGTTAGTGCAGTTTTCGGGGTTTCCGTAGATGGTGATGGCCTTCTCGAGCGAGCCGACGTTGTCCTTGCGGTGCACGTCGACGCGCGCACGACTCTGCTGCGTGATGAGTCGGATGGTGCTGCCCTGGCGGCCGATGATGGCGCCCACCATGTCGCTCTGTACGAGCAGGCGCAGCGGGAAGTCCGTGGGGCGCGAGCCACCGCCGCCGGCGCCGCCGCCGCCGCGGCCGCCGCCTGGCCGACCGCGCCGCCCGCCTCGGGCATTCTGCTCTGCCGCTTCCACTTTAATGCGACTTCCCTCAAGCTCATAGCCATTTAGGCCATTGATAGCTCTGAAACAAATAATTATCCGTTAACACCGAGAAGCGATTTGTCGAGGTTCGACCCGCCTTATCAAGCTCCCTTCATTTAATCGTTGGTTTTAGGAACCTTGTAGATAAAATATAAAAGAACGCGATTTCATCTTCAGCCCTTATATACATTACACTGCTGTGCACAACAGGCCTCCTCTCATAATGTGAAGGCTTGAGCTGATTAAATATATTTTTTGTTGAAAATATATAATTTTATTTCATTTACATAAATATTAATGTTCTTTACAAATAAAAGTAAGCAACGAGCAAAAATTCACGTATAAATGTACGTCGTACATGAAATAAGAGAATTGAAAAATACGTTCAGCAGATATTAAATCTTAAATATGGATAAATATAAGAAATCGCGCGAAAGTTTTGTCACTGGCATTGATAAACCGATTTCTGAGATCTAAATAAAGTCTTTAACAAATAACAGTAATAGTCAACCGCTGTTTCAACGTTATAACAGAATATCATCCATTATTCAAAAGTTACGCTTACGAAATGAGTATGTCAAGCCATTATTAAGTCTAATTCTTTCAACCTAATATAATAAGAGTTCATAATTCGCTTTTTTGTACAATACAAAGTCTAATTTTCTTTAATTTAGTCTAAATAACTATTTCTCAGTCATTCCCTCCCTCAATCTTATCCTAATTTTTACTTATATATTAAGCCGCAGTGACCCGTTGAAAATCCTGTCACGTCATCACATAATCACCTGAATACCTACATGATTTCCAAGCTTTATATATTTTTTCTTTATCTTTAACTTAGCAACCTAGATTGTATTCGGTAAACCCGGCCGGGAGTTTCTTGACAGCGTCCATTTTGTTAACGTCGCCCTTACCTCTAATTGTACTAATGAGCTACAGAAAAACTTACTCAAAACAAAACAGGGCGTAACTTCTCTTCGTAGAATTAAAAATAGATATATATTTCTAGTGATATATAATTTGGAAGTAAGATTTTATTTTATATTATTAATTTCAAGTATAAGCAATTTATAAAACCCTACTTTAAAACTATACTTTGGCACATGCTTATTTTTTTTTTTCATTTTTGTTTTACAGAGAAAAGTCGAATGGGTCCTATTTTATTTTGAGTAGTGTATAAAAATGGGATAAAGTGTCACGGTTGTAGCTTCATAATTGACAAAACATTTTTCTAGCCACTGCGGTGTCCACAGAATGGTCATAAAACTATTTGCTTAACTTGGCGTTAGTTCTTTTCTATGAGTACAGAATAACATAACGAGCATAATCTATAAAAAATCATAGAGCCTGTGTCTATTCGCCAACTTCCGAGTGATATAGAAGCGAAACGAAAACCAGACGCTGATACAGTCGTAACACGCAACCTAACCTGTATTCCACTCCCACTCATGCGTTAATCGGGTAGCGTACACTGAACACGATTATAGGCATTCAGAGCGTGCAAACAGAGATTTGGCAACGTCGCCTATGGCTGCCAAATATTTAGATATTTTCATTGATTTATCAAAATTAATTAATTAAAATACGGAGTATAGCAACGGTATGTACTAAAATATTGATAATGCATTGCAATAGTTAATACAGTTATACTAAATAGTTACAATTAAGTGTAAAACATGCATTTGGAAACTTTCCATTTGTAAATGTGTACATTTCGGTATAAGTACATAAGGTTTACTACATACCAACAAATGTTAGAACACAAGTTCTAGTACATACCGTTGCTATATTCCGTATTTTAACTCATTAATTTTGATAAATAAATTAAAACTGCTAAATATTTGGCAGCTATAGGTGACGTTGCCAAATCTCTGTTTGTACGCTCTTAAGACTAACGACAGACTAGAAGTAGCACGCTTAGCTAACGGCAAGCACATAGATAGCTGTTATAATATAATAGTGCGGACGTCAGTTGACTGTAATTTTCCCAAACTAGCGAATAAACAATAAAACTGCAGTCAACTCGTGCGCCTTGTAATACATGACATATCCTATTATAACTAAGTGGCTCAGTAGACCGAATGATATTACACACAGAAATGATAGAGAGACGAAGCTTAATGATTGGGAGCCTGCACAAGCGATTACACGTAGTTAGTTTATACACGCGCGCAATGTCTGCTCACAATGAATAACGCAGACGAGACAATATAAATCGAGATTAATGAAAAATCCTACCTTCGGATTTTCAAAATAACACAGTATTTGAATTAAATGTTGTTCGATACATACTTCTAATTAAATAATTATATAAGTATCGCGTGTGTAACTGGTTTACTCCAGTCGTTGACACAGTTAATCCTCATTATGATACTCACGTTCAGGTCTACTAGTCCCCTTTGATTATAATTTATAATAATCAAACATAAGAAGAACTGTCACAGCAACTGAACTTTACAAACCGAAGCTCCGAGTTTCAGAGACTAACTTTACTAACCCAGCCAGACTAACTTTAAAACGGTGCGCAAACCTCCAAAAACTTCATATGTAAAGTGAATTTAGGTTCTTGGTGATGAATATTGTCAATATATTTTCATTTATATCATTCATTCATTCAGTCATTCGGGGAGTTTATTAGTTTTTTTTTAAATACTCTGAAGACGGATTCCCTGATGGACAAAATGTTGCTAGATGGCGTTAGGGTCGACTGTTCCATGTGACATTTCTTTCTAGCCGTGGGATGGCTGCACAGCCCGACACCCTTTTAACCTAAAGGAATCAGGACTGTCAGGAAACCCTCAATAATAACGACTGTAAAAAATATAGAACATTCTATAACCCGCATATCTGCAGCTCGAGTTAATGGAACCTAGAACAATTTATTTAAGAAGGAAATGTAATAAATATCGATAAATTGGATTCAAGAAATAGTTCTCAGTAATAATAACGCCATATTATCAATGCGAAAGTGTGTTTGTTTGTCCCTCGTTCGCGTCGTACAAAATGGAGAGTCAGACTGTTTTTTTATACGGATAGTTAGAAGGGTCGGAACAGGGCTACTTTTTATCCCTAACGAAAAAGTAGTTCCCGTGGGATATTACTCGTGCCTCGCGAGGGAAGCGAAGAATTTTTACCTTCTTTACCTCTTCTTCTTTATCTGTACATCATTACACAACATATTATCTATTTTATAAATATGTATGTAGTATAAAACAAAGTCACCACCCGTGTCTGTCCTCACATTTCCGGCGGCTTACTCCTTCTGAACCACGCAACGGTTTTTTTGTCATTTTAGAGAATGATTGAGATTTAGAGAATTGTTTAGCTAGCTTTTCATGTACAGTAGGGGAAATATATTCACGTACCTCCTTAGAACCCTATCGCAATGACGCGACGCGTTAAACGCCAGGCTATGTCATACAAATGTCATGCGTGTGTCTCTTCGACTAGTTTCTACGGTGGTACGTGTTTCAATTTCATTGACAGCACGTTACATCCTAATTTTACCCGTCTGTCAAGTGGCTTAGTCTGCATATTGAAAATTAAAACAAACTGTTTATATCGCGTCTCTTGTTTCGAGCCCTTTTCGGGTTTAATGGGAGGACTGACAAAAATAGTTAAAAAACAATATTACCAATTTTGAAAAAAAAAACTATAAACTAAATTCTTCCAACTAACGAACGACGAAACGACAAAATAGTCGATTTTAAGTTAAGTTTGCCATCGTATGCACAGTGTATATTTTATTATGTTATGTCAGTTACGTCCAACTGAATTCCTATTAGAACCCGACTTAGAGACCATAACGAAAAGCCCTAATTACTCAATATTATGATTTTAAACATCACGTAAAGGCGCAAATTGCTCATATGTGAAGTTGTAAAAAATCAGCTACGCCCCTTCGTGAATCGACCGACGAATAAGACTACAGAATACCACTGCTTCTGAAAATGACATCAGCAATCAAATCAATGTCTACAAGTCGCGAAAACATATGAAATTATTACAGTCTACATACTTAATGTCATTCATTAATATTACACTTAAAGAATAGGTAGGAAAAGATTTATCCTGGTAAACCAAATATTCATCAACAGTCCTTAGCGGTATCTTAATCCATTACAATTCGAAAAAGGTATATATCTCCTCAGTATGACTTTTTATAACTTTAGGCAGCTAAGGAAATAAACAAACAAATACTCCGCCGAAAAAAGTCGCTTTTAAAATTCATACACTGTGCACGTGCATCGATATGCCAACTCCACTGCCGACAACACCATTTTTACCCGACTGCCGCCAGAAGGATACATTTAAGACGAAGTATACCGATTTACTGTTACTGATTTGACTGGCCATGTACCATCTTCGATCTATCGATAATATCACTAATTATCGATAATATCACTAATTATTTTTAAGTCTATTATTTTTAGTAGAAATTTTGAAGGTGTTTTATTTGTCCGATTGTACGCTCGAGTGAAAGCTTTTAAAGCAATTTTGGCGCACTTCCAGTTTTTGGATAGACTTGAATTTTGGTACCTATGTGTGCATGCATAAAGGTCGATCAACAAAAAAGCTTGCATTAAAATAGATTTTTAGTAGCAAATTTAAATAATGGTGGTCAGATTGACTCGGGTTTTGGTGAAAACATGGGTATTTCTGAATGACGATGCAATATTAAAGTACGCCCAATAAAAAATGCCAGTGTTCAAAATGAAGCTTATGAAAAAAGTTTTCACGACCTTTGATATTTACCTTAATATCGGTGTTTGGTTATCAAATCTTACAGTGCCACTTCACTTCGTATTCGTATTTCGATCACTTGCCTGTCCTCTAATCATGTGAAAAACAATAAGTACCTATACTGAGCTAGTCTCTTTCGTTCCTGCGCATACGCACGCACCGAACGGAGTGCAAACTAAACAATTTTAATAACGCTGACGTCAACTTTCTTTTCGATGGGTATTATAATACGTGATTTTAGCTGTTCGGTATAGAATCCAAACTCATGAGGTATAAAAATAATTTAAAAAAATTACCTGCGTAAAAAAGTAAAAAAGAAAAACGAAGCTATTTATAACATAACGTAAAAAAACAAATCTCCACCTTTTCCCTTCATATGTATACAGATTTTTCCTATAAAATATAAAAAGTGACATAATTTAATTGCATCTTGAGGCCATCTGTTAGCTTATTACCTGCTAAGAAATCGTTAAAGGTTTTCACGACAGCCGGTATTTTTAAATACGTGTTTCATTTATAACAATAATATTGTTCCTCCCTGTGACATAACATTACTAATTTGTAATTATTGACAATTTTAGAGATTAGACAAAAGCAAAATAAACAATCACGCCAAAGGTACACGTAGCTTCAATAGGCTCACCAATCACCACCCCAACTCAACAAGAGTTGATCACAATCAAACGCACGTTGACCGGCCACAACCGTAATGAATGTAATATCAACGAGAGCCTTCTAAGGGCTCGCTTGATCTCCGTCAACTCAATAGGTGAATGAATTGAATGAGCAAAATTAGAGACGGCGAAAAGCGATTAGCGCAGGATATCCTTGTCATGCTTTAAACTGATATCAAATGACATTAGCCCATGTCAATGAAAAAGACCAAGAAGAGCAAAGAGTGAAAGCCATAATCATGCATAGAATCAGAGGGCAGCACGGTAGAGAGGAAGTACAAGGAAATAAGGAAAGGAAATGAAGAAGTAGCAGGGAAGACCAAACAATGTAACCAGTGCAAACAGTGCAGTGCATCCCAGATAGTTGCATCAAACAGTCGTATACTCACTGTTGCGCTTGATCCGAGGTCTCGAACGTGATGAACACCGCTTGGGTGCTGGCGTCGCGCGAGTTGGCTTTGTCGCAATGCTGCACGTTGCCGTACTGAGACAGCAGCGGCTCGATGTTGTCGAAACGGACATGCAGCGGGAGCCCGCTGATGAGTACCTTGGATGACCGGCTGCGAGAAGCGACAGAACCACCAATGAGACCACTCGTTACTTATAATCATCAACAATAATACTAATCGAAAGTTTCCTCATTACTTTTCTTTTAAATTATTCATGTATGAAATCTCAGTAATATATGAAGAACTGACGTGAGTAAACGTTTAAGATCATTTGTTACAAGAACTATTCACTCGTGTTGAGCAGTTGGTTACCTAATCTGGGCTTAGTTTTATTGCCTGACCTAAAATATTGACTTGACTAACCAATGTAGTATCGGTTCAAGATCAGAATGGAAATGGATATACAGTTAGTCAACATTTAAATTTGTTAGACTGTTGCCTAGGTTCTGACATCCGGTAAGTGCAGTAAGCTAGCTAATAATAAAAATACAACATGTACTTTATCTTCCCAATGTCAAAATGTTTTATAAATTCGCATACCTTTTTAGCAGTTCTATTTTCTGACAACTATCCAAATTCAGAAATACCAAGTTTTTCTCCATACTCTACCAACCGAAACCAAAACTTGCGGATGGAATTTGTCTGATCATAATATATATTTAATGTCAGTTTATATACTCATATAAGGCCTTGAACGTGTTGTCAGATGATTGCAGCAGTGGCATTTGTGTATGTAAGAGGGACAACGCAACTGCCGGTAGTGGTTTAACGTAGATACATTACAGATCGACCCGAGAATGACATATTATTCTTTCAGACTTGTGGCACGCTAGGCAATAAAATATCCTCTGCTTTTGGACCAAATCTGGAAACCAGGCGTCCTGTGGTGGATTTTGCAACTCTCAAAGATAATCTTTTTCCGCCCATCGCAGACGATAGCAAAATCCTCCCAAGCGTGCTTTTGGCGTCAAATGCAGCCGTTTTACACGTTGCGCCGTCTTTGAAACATACCATTGGACGGCCTACTCTGATTTTAGCAGATCCAATTCGCTAAATGTAGCTTTTCTAAAATAAGTACAAAGTTATTTTATGATATGAACCCAAAACTAAAAGCAATGTCATCTGTGCAACAAGTGCGTGAACGAATTTAAATGAGGAGGATTATCAGAAACCAGAGCGGCACGAGACATGCAATGGTAGGTTGCATTGAACCGTTTTGCATTGCAAGAGAAATGATATTTCTTTGAATCTCTCATTCGGAAAGTCTTAGTCTCAGCCTTAGCTGACAAGCCTCCAGGAAGTAATACATATCAGCATCCGTGCGAAAAAAAAATCCACACTACGTATCTAGTACCCATTTATTCAGCCCGTTCAGCCTATTAAGTGCTTGGTAGCATCGTTCTCATTTTATTGTATTGTATTGTAATATCATCTATTATTATTTTTACTCTTGAGCGATTTGTAAGTTAATTTAGGCCAAATACCTGCGTATCGGAATAGCGCACAGAGTTCCTTATAAACAGCACCCAAAAAAACTATTGTCTTCCTTTTTAAAATCTTAGATAGCGGACAACATTTTGGAATAAATATTTTGCATTGGTCTAGTTTATTTAATTTAGCTGCGATACAAGCAAATCTAACATTATTTTTTTAATCTAAGGTGAGAGTTTGAAATTTTGGCAAAAAATCGTCATACTTGTGCCGAATTTGTGTATTTTAACAATGCTAAACCTCGTATATATAAAAAGAAATTTTATTAAAATTGATGACTTTTGCTTCCCTCTCAGGTCGAAATAAAAAGCAGAGTAGGTACTAACATAAGGGGAAGGACCAATCTCACACTCGAACTATGGGCGGATCTTTCATCCCTCGTTGAACAATCTACTATTTGAATGCGTCAAAAATGTAGTAACATTTTAAAATACTTCACGAGTCTCATGACATTCCCAGGGTACACTATAATTCTAGCAAACATAATATTTCTGTTTTAAACAAAGATTAATATAAACAAGTTTCGGTTTCGGAGAAAACCAGAAATTAACCGAAACGTCGGTTTTGGTTTTAGTTGATTTACTCGGTCGGGCAGTAGTTTGCAGTAATGCAATTTTTATAGGTCCTATACGTCAATTTTACGTTTGTGCTCCAAACCATTCTGATCGCGGACCTTACAGCAGCGTTTCTGAACGAGGCGAGATAATAAATAACGTCGCTAGGCAAGATATACGTATGTGTGTATATCTGGATACGAATCGATTATTATGTGCCCTGCTTTAGACTACATGCATATGATTGATTGCGGTTTCATCCTCAGGCAGGGATAATAAAAATGGAGCAGAATGGCGAATCTTTTTTGCTTACGCTACGTACTGTTCCAGAAAACTAAATTTAATCACGGCATGACATCTATCCACTTTTTTGGCCAGTTAAATATTATTATTAAGTAATGCTGACAGTACATCTACATGGACCAAACCCAAAAATATGTACTCATGCTCTTAATCTCTTAACAATAGAGCCGTGTTTAGATCCTTCTTCGAGTTGTACCTACGCCTTGTTGTGCGTTATAGCTTCGCCATCCCTGCTCAAGATGCTTCAGCTACATTAAAGGAATATTGCAAATAAAAACATTGTCTGGAAGCCGAAATGTGTATGTCACACAACCCTTACTTAAATATAAAATTTAAACATTTTCAAGATTCTGTAATTTTGTTTGAATATTTTTAATTCATGGGAGACCATAAATTAAAAATATTCAAAAAAATACATTGTCGTGCCGTGTTCTTAGAAGAGATTCTCCGTACACGAAACGACAATGTATTGCTAAATGATAATTTATTTCGTGAAGTATTCTTTAATTTCCTTTTTTCATTGATTACTTACATAATATTTTTACATAATTGTACCAAGAGGTGTCAAACAACACGTGGTTAGGTAAGTCGGTTTGACCTTTTTTTTGGTTTTTAGGGTTTCGTATTTGTTAATAGTTAGCTTCTGGTTAACCAACAAACAGCCAAATGGTGAGCTTTAAGATGGATTTCATTGGATACCAAATAATTTATAAATGAGTTTGGATGTTTGGTTGTTACTTTAACAGCGACAAAGCGAAAACAAAAATGCCAAAATTAGCGATTCGGTGTATAGGTAGGTAGCGCAGTTATATTTTTTTATGAGAAAAAAAACGTGGCAGGGCCGTTTAGACCGAATTACTTTACCACCTCCAAGAACATTGTGGAAGAAATTTGTGTAGGTACCCGGTATAACTAGTCACCAGTGACAGAAATTTTGGAAAGCGGAATTAACGTGCAGTATGATTAATTTAAACGTTGTTTTACATTTACTTTTACTAAATAATTTTCTTTCTTCGAATATTTCAGTGAACGCTTACTGATTTACGTGAACGACAGAAATGCAATGACCGAAATGCGACTACGAACCGCGAGGTTCAACCAATTACCCGCCCGGGCTTACAATTAACTTGCTTGCTTTCCTTACAATTAGAATGTAATTTACCAAACCTTTTGTAATAAATTCTCTGACAGTGAAAAAGGTATCAAAATTCGTTTCGTGGTTTAGCTGCAGGAGTAACAGCCGAAGTTACTATGAGGTCAGGTCAGACATGAACGCATAGAGACTTTGTTCTATGCTATGTAAAGAAAGGAAGGTAAAGTCTATATAAAGAAGATAAATATTTCCAGAAGTCATTCAGTACTAATTAGCACATTTTCTCCTTATTGCGATGATTAACTTCTATATAACACATTGAGAATGTTGGTTCCGTATAAATAAAATATTAATGATAACTTATGAAATAAAAAATTAAAAACATTTTTGTAAATATTATAATAGCGAGCAAATATTATTATGTATTTATTAGGTACTAATAGTTTTTATTATTTCCAATCCACGAAGCTCTGGAAGTGAAACAAAAGCTACTTTCAGTAATTCATAGAAACCAAACTTTTGGTGCCCATTACTTCAAGACCGCCAGATTTCTTTTAATACATGTTATTACACTGGCCAGCAACTGAGGGGTGGCCAGTAGGTATAGTGTTATAGGTAAAATTAATATTTTTAGTAGGTATAGGGTAGTACACCCCTATTTTTGGCACCCCTCCAATGATGGTCACGATCAATCTTGTTTCAAACCAATAGTCGTGAGTTATTTTTGACAGATAACAAAAATAATTAATTGCCTATGCAAATCATTATCACTTTAATGTCCTCTCCTCATTTTTTGTTTTTTATTCATAGATTTCAATTAGCTCTCGGCTCTGGCTACAAAATGGCGGAGTGCAGATGACATCACCGCAATCGCATACTCGTATCGTAATGGCCCCAGCACAGCAGTACCCTTACCATGAGTACAGTGCATCTAGCCGTAACCGTACTCGCTAGCGACAGCGTAAACTATTTGTATGGGAATTTGTGCAGCGCCTCTAACGCTCACTTAGAAAACTAAAAATCGCTAGTATGAGTCCAACGGTAAATTACCTATCGTAATCTAAGCGCTAGTGACTAAAGTTTCGTAGCTGTTGCCGTAGAATATTGGTACCATGAGTCACAAATTTGACAGATGTCATCGAAAAATACCGTATCGACTATAGTTAACTCTTTCACTGACAAATGAGAGCGTATTTAACCGCTATCGACTGTAGTAACGTAATACGAATTTTCGATAGAAACTCATGGTAATGGTACAGGATCGGCAAGCGTCACTCGCTACGCGCCGCGCAGGCCAAGCACCCCGCTATCCCCACCCTACCACGCCCGGGCGCCATTCACAACTCTATCGTGAACCAACTAGCGCAGTAGCGCAGCGTTGCCAACGTTAACGACTTGTGAGAATTCCTTAAATCATGTGGCGTGACGTGAGTCCTCATGAGGAACATCAATTAATTAATTACTATTAAGAATATTAGATATTTCGTGAGTAGGATATACGTATTTCGGGAAAATGCAAGGATTAAAATTAGGTCATACCTATGAGTCAGATTGGCAATAATCTTTCCAAAATATGACAGTTTACGACGACGGTCTAGGTATCTATAGGCATGTTTTTGTCAAGCTTACATCCTCTAGTACAATGCTTTGTAAAAGAACCTATATTAGGTACAATTGTTAAACCCAAATAGTTCTTTTGACCACCGCCACTTTTTCTTGTTACTTTATCTATCCATGCGTATGACCCAATTATATTAGTCTGACTAACACTAAGCCAAATTTTGAGTGAATTAATTTAATGTCAAATGAGCTTCAAAATTGTTCTGAGAGAAAAGCAGGTTTTTATAGCAATTAAAGCAACTAAAGCATTAAGACTTAAAATAACTACTAGATTTAAAAAAACTGCATGATTAATAAATGTGGTCTTTGTTCGTCCCCTGTCCGTGAGACCAGATAAGAATCCTTTCTTATCTAGTCTCACGGACAGGGAACGAACAAACGATTATTGGATAGACCAGGTTTGATAAATATGTCATATGATTCGTCGTAGGGTTGCGGATGAAATTGAATAGGTAGATAAGAATTAAAAAGACAGAATGGAGAATTGAAGACGCCATACTCTGTAAAATTCTGTCAAAAAATAAAATATAGTCTAATCAAATCTAAGCATGTGGCTACCGTACACGCTATCCTCGCTATTGCATCATTACTCATCTTCATTTGGCTGAGAGTAATTAGGTACTGGCTACCTAATTAAGTATGTAGTTAATTTGATTTTGCATGTTGTCAGTCGTGTACAGTCAAGGTCATAAATACTTGTACGTTACACCCGAGTCAATAAAGACAAATCATAAGTGTATATGATGACCTTTACTGTACCTACACACGTGCACGTCAAAAAAGTGGCTGTTGACAATAAACAACAATGTTGTTTCTAAGCAACCGCAGTGGGTTCCATATTTAATATAATTTTAAATAGAGTAACTACTACTTGACCTGACTTATCCAGTTATCGCTTTTTAATTGTTTATATCTCTGCTCGTACGTCTTGCAAGTTGCAATGCCTATAATATTTATCTTTCTCTCTGTTTGATTCACGAACGCTGTCTATGTTCAACTGGCTTCAATTTCAACGACTTACAGAAGCCAGTAAAACAAAGACAGTTTGAATTATACTTATAACATGCAACTAAAAGATATCTTGCACCCCTTGCCAGGATATTTGATACTAAATTTCAAGGTGATCCGTTATAAAAAAATTGTCAAGTGCGAGTCGGAGTCGTGCGAAGAGGGTTCCGTTCGTCCACATAACATCTTACTTGTAATGTATTTACCAAAACACCTCGCATTAGAAACATAACCCGGATTTGTTTTTATTTCTAAAAAAACTGTGATAGTAATAGATTTTTTTTCTGCTGTAATGACATACACTTTCATGAAAAAGTGATTAAATGCATTTACAATTAATATGCATAAATATTAAACAATTTTCAATACATATTTCGTTTACCTAAGAAGAGTTTATTCGGCGAATACCTCGACGGTTATTGGAGGGGAGAATAGTTGAATCACTGCTTTTGACTCAAAAGTTATTCAGTGTATCTTAGCTTTACCTACTGAAACTATTTTCGTTGATATTCATTTTGTTAATCGTATGTAAAAGACCCCCCCCCCCCCCGTCCTCGCTCATTTCCCTGACCCCTATCTTTACGGTTGCATAAGATGTGACACTAGCAGTTACCTAATTTGATATTCGCTACTCAATTGTAGAACGGGGATATAACTTATAACTAGCTAGGAAGTTACCGTACGATCTAAATTCGCTTTTTCAATGCCAATTATGTTACTACATACTACCTATACAGATAATAAGTAAGAATAACATGCTAGAACTAGTAACACATGATTTTACAGCACCGGAAATTGTTGATACTAACCTCAATTACGACACGGGATGTAAATGTAACATATTGTACATAGTACTGAAGTGGTAATATCATCATGCAACACGTACAGTCATGACCTATAGCGAGCGTTGCAGAGCTAACTAACAGTGCCGCTTTATCAATAGCCGGCCGGCCGGTTTCTGTGCGAATGATTCATGGAGGAAGCCAGCGTCGCGCGCCGGCCGCCAGCGCCGCCGCCATTTTACTTTAAGAATACGAACCACGTGCTCATGTGCATTTAATTAACTCGTTATGAACTAGAAACCAATATTTTCCAGATAAATAATCTTTCTTTCACCATGTTATACGCGTCTCCCGAAGTAGATAACCGCCGCGATAAAGCCAGGAATGCTGTCGGCGTTCGATGAATGTTTAATATTGCAATAGGTAGCGTAACCATACCTGCGGTTTCTCGCCATTCTGTACGCCATAAGCCGGTTGTGAAACAGTACGCGCTCGACGCGGAGGCACAATAAAGTTAATTCTAGACAGGTATCCCAGCACTTAAATTACAAAAGAACAAGAGTATAAAATCCTGTCATGAGTAGTCGACGACGAGTGAGTATCACGACTGAGAACAGTAGAAACTACATGAAGCGATAGGAGTGAGTGAGTGATGAATTGAGAAGTATATTCGCAAGGGAACCTGTGGCGCGACTGCGAATGTTGCCGTGTGACTGAGTGAGTGGAGCGGCGCGGCGAGCGCGAGCGGCCAGCGAGCGCGCGCGGCGGTCGCACAGAACGAGCTTGCTCGCAATGCACAACGACCGCCCGCTCCCGCTACCCGCGCCACCCACCCGCGAGCCGAGCTCACTGATAAAAATTAACAAACCATTCACCACTAACTAAACCCAATTCCCATTCCTATTAGATCACACTGCGTTTTACTACCGGTAATTGCAAGAAAAACTAAATACAATTTGGATGCAACTCATTGCAAGTGCAGAAAATTTGTTATTTCTTACGAAACGACTTCGTACGCGTAGAATTCGTTTATCGCCACCCCGCGGGGACTATCAATTTTAACAGAATAAAAAGTATATTTTATGTTAATGATCCATAGTATAAGAACTTAAGAAGGTATCTTCGTTCCAAAATTCATCCAAATGATCAGTGTTTCAGCGTAGCAAAAATTTTACAGAAACTTTCAGCTCAATAATATTTGTGTGATAGAGTGATTTGAGTGCACTGCGCTGACCTGCACCGAAGGCCGGGGTCAACAGGCGTTGACAGGGTACGAAATGGCAATTCCGTAGGTTAAAATGGTTCCCATTAAAAAAATTGCTATCCATGGACGAATGTGGATCATTCAACATTTTAATTGCCTATATTTTATCGCCATGCAGCCGCCATAACCGTGGGCGTGACAAAAAAAATGGCGCATATTAGTTTTAAATTTTGGCGAGGCAACTGCAATTCAGCAAAAACCAAGTAATTAAGTTTTGCTTTGAACTGGTTTTTTTCATCAGGTTGGTTTTTGGTAAAATAATACCATAATGCATGCATGTTATTGTTATGTTTGTACTGAACGAAAGTACGGAACCCTCGATCGTGAGCCTACGACGACTGTTTAAACTGCGACAACTCAAATTACTGTAGGTTCTTTCTTGCTGTGGCTGACAACTCAAAAATAACCGTTTATTCGATTTGGTAACTATTTATTTTAAATAATTTTTATAATGTCTTTATTACTGTTTTGTTCTGTTTTTTTTTATGAAATAGGAAGGAAAAGAAGCAAGTGGGTCACCTGGTGGTAAGTGATCACCACCGCCTATCTATAGACACCCGCAAAACCAAAGAGTTTGCAGATGCGTTGCCAACCCAGAAAGCTAAGATGGAATAACTCTTGTGTCAGTAATTGCACCGGCTGCCTTGCTCTTCACGCCGGAACACAAAGGTGCAAGCACTGCTGCTTTGCGGCAGGATTAGCGAGCAAGATGGTGGTAGCGATTCAGACGGCCCTTGCACAAAGTCCTACCGGCCGCGTTTATCGATTAAGAAAAAAAAATATTTTTTTTAGGCATTTTGTAGGGGCGGTTTTTGTATTATATTTAAATTTTATTTTATATTTCACTTAGCTTGTTTATTTATATTCAGCTCCATACTATTGTAACTACATATTGTGACAAGTTTTATTAAAATCGGCTGACGAAAAATTCATCCCTTAATTCTCCACCCTTTAAGGTGGAATGTTTTCTCCAAATTTAAATGGGACCTACCTCGAATAAGACCAATTCAATTTTAAAAAATCAAAATTATGACTCTTTTATGCAAACACCTGAATAACTTAAGGCCGGGCCACACCGGATGCGTATGTAGCAACGGTGCCGGTTGTTATGTATGAAATTTTATGTTGAGATGCCACATCGCTTGCGTTGCGTGAACGAACTGGGATCGTGCTGCATAAGCCTCCGGTGTGGCCCAGTCTTTAAGGGCTTATTACACTATGCGGTATTCAGACAGTCTTAGTAAGCAAGTACGCACGGCCGAACCCATTCGGTCGGTCTAATTAGACAGGCTAACTCTTACTGCACTATGCTGAATCTTAGTAAGACTGCCTGAATACCGCGTAGTGTAATAACTAGGCTTCGGACTTTTCGTAGCACACCGTGGTTCTAAAATGTATGGAGTCGCTAGTTGTAAAATATCATTTTTTAAAGTCAAAAGAATTCATTTTACATGTAATATACATAATTATGTACAATTTATTTTACAATGATGAGATAAAAAAACCCTCGAAAATACAACGTTGACTTCAGTAGACGAGAGGTGATCGGTCATACAAAAGCTATAATATAACTCGCTACGCTTTACTCAACAAATCAAACTGAAACTGAAGCTTTTAGTGACTATAGCAAAATTAATGTGTGAAACCTTTTTTTTGTCGCTTTGAAATATTACGTCATACTTTATGACTTTGACTTCGAAAATTACATTTCACATATGGCGACTCCATAGATTTTAGAACCGCGGTATGCTACGAAAAGTCCTAAGCCTAGTAATAAACACTACCACGCTATGTATGTATGCATGCCTATAAAATTGAGGATTACCCTCGATTTTTGGGACTTCTGGGATCATACGATCCCAACTTGGTAATTAGGGATCACCTCACGAGCAGAGCCCACCTTTCCAAATTCAAAGTAGGAGAACAATAATCTAACGAAAGCGTCGAGGAATATTTACTCGTATTATAAACTATTTTATTTTATACAAGCGAGTTTGATGAAACAAGCTGTTCCTTAAGTTGAAAGATTCTTAAACAAAATTAAAATTATTTCAATACGATGTCTAGTTTCTGCGAAAACGTGGACTAACTAACATACTTGCATGCATTAAAATAAACTGTTTATATCGCGTGTATTGT
The DNA here is from genome assembly GCA_963691745.1 of Ditula angustiorana. Taxonomy (NCBI): domain Eukaryota; kingdom Metazoa; phylum Arthropoda; class Insecta; order Lepidoptera; family Tortricidae; genus Ditula; species Ditula angustiorana. The sequence continues at coordinate 5,443,074 of OY829472.1, forward strand.
AACGAATCTAATTCCAGAAGTTTCGAAACCTCTTCAGGTCTTATGTGTTCACGAGGAGACTGACAATAATAGTTAAAAATACAACGACCCAAATTAAAAAGAAAATCCTTTCAATTAACACAATATTATTACAGACTACCAGCGCTTCGGAAAATGGCATCTGCTGAGAAGAAATACGCCGCAAGAAACTTTATATTAAACCTTTCTTTAACCAAAAATTACTAACAAGTTACATTTTAAACAAAACCAAATTATCGAATATTAACAAAACAAAATCAAACGTGTCAATGCAGCAAATATCCACTTTGCCAATCAATGCCATGGCCCTTCAGCTCGTTCTACAACTTCTACAGGAAAACTTTTTTTATACGAATTTTTATGAAGGTTAACTAATATCTGAAGCAATTATTTGATTTGATCATTATTTTAAGTTGGTTTCCAAAATACATTCCCACGATCGAGTCTTATTTCCTTAACGAGCTGTATAAATAAATCGGATAAGGAAAGAACACTTAAACAAATAAAATTAAATAATTTACGGAACAATTAAACGTAGCAAACATCTTCTTAAAACGCACCCACCAGCTAAAACGTGGGTAATTTTAATCCCTAAACTAACAACATTTAAGTATAAGGCTGACTTTCCACTGAGGCGGAGCGGAGACGTGCGGGTTTTCTAACATTTGAAACACCGCCAGAGTCCGCTAGACAGAATTTTCGGATGCATTTGACAATATTTTATTGCACAAACCGTCATAATGCAGTAAAAAATGCAGAGCTGTTGACGGTAGCATCTGACACTTTGGTCTATCGTATCGAACCAAGCGAAGGCCTGCGTTACACGCGTAACGCAGCTCTAAGAAGCTAGTTGGAGCCGTGCCGCATACCCGACCGGTGTGGTTCGGCCTAAAGAGCGGCAGGTGATTCTCACTTAATCCAAACTAAAAAGTGTAAAATAAAAAAGTAAATAAAAAAAATAAAAAACCCAACTGCGTAAAAAGTAAATCAAAACTGAGAAGACTTAAACAAGCCCAGTAGTCTGAAGTTCTGGTAAGTAATGTTGAATACCTACACCATCGCAATAGTTTCATGAACTTCAACATTCGGGACCCATTATTGGAAAGATTTGAGCCGGTCTACATTTTTAACGGGTCCCGACTGTTGAAGTTCATGAAACTATTGCAATGGTGTAGGTATTCAACATTACTTACCTGAACTTCAGACTACTGGGTTTGTTTAAGTCTTTTCAGTTTTGATTTACTTTTTACGCAGTTGGGTTTTGATTTTTTAATTTACTTTTTTTTCGTTATTAAGTAAGATGGTTGTTCTTAGGTAGACACCGATGTAGCTAATGTTTACTTTGCTTAGGGAGCATTTACCAAACTAGGAGTTGGTCTCGTAATACGTATATCCAGGTATCCGTACAGATTATTTACGAGACAAAGAGCAATTGGTTGTTAAGCTAAACGTCGGCAGCGCGGCGCGTGCGCATGCCACCTGCCGGCAGGTGCAGGGCCAGCCGCGCCCGCGCCGACCACGTGCCTATAATACATATATAATGCCCTTACACACACGGGGACCGAGCCAATGGGCCGGGTAAAACATTTCTTTAATATATTAGTTTTTATACAGAATGGCCACGCACCACCCCGGACCGAATTCTGATAGTACAGTCCCCGATAATGACGGAAAACTGACGACTTTTAGCATAGCGCACACTTATAGCCGTACCAAATAACATTAACTTGCTCATGTAGGACGCGTATTTTGTACGGTGTCGCCACTTGCTTGAAAGCATAACGTCACGTAATAATATCCCATCAAAAACATAAATGTGAAATGAGAACCAAGTTCAAGATGATGATATGCCTTGGTTGTTGACTTCAACGACGAAAGAAATGAGATCTAAATGGGTGCCAAGTTCAATGGTCAGTCCTGAAATTGATTTATAACAACATAAAATATCTTTCCTTCTTATAACTTAGGATAATATATTGTAACCTAAGGTCTGACTTGGCCATGTAAAATAACATTGTAATTTTGATTTATTTAAAAAATTACACCTCGTTGAGTTTCTTGCCGGTATCTTCTCATCAGAGGTTTTTCCGAACCGGTGGTAAATTTTTTGACATTCATTAGTGCTACCTGTAAGCCTAATCTGAATAAAATATTTTGACTTTGACTTTGATTGAACTTGGCTCTCATTTCAAATTTATGTTTTTGACGGGATATCATTACTTTTTGTCGCTAAATTATTAGTTAAGTACTTATTAGGTAACAAAGGGGGGTATTCAACTCTATACATATTGACATGAAGACCTTAAAATCCACATAAAGACCGGCTGTCATAATAGAATCGATTAAGTGAAAAATTATAATAAAATGATAAAAATTTACCAGTGTCTGATTTATTCCTTTGTATTCACCTAATTACCTACCTATCTGCATGCCAAATTTGAGCTTTCTAGGTCATCTGTCTATAGGTCAGTCAGTGATAAAAATGACGATTTTTGGACGTGAATATCTAAATAACCGTTTGAGATGTGTTTATGAAATTTGGACATGTGTACCTCGCAAGTCTCAATATATATGAGCCAAATTTGACACGTTTATGTAAAATAGTTTTTGAGTTATGAGGGGGTCAAAAGTGGCTCCAATGGTTCGTGTAATATTAGACACGGTGCTGCTCGCCAGTTCTGTTACTTGAACTTGGCTTGACACGCTACAACGTGTCTAGATAAGTAATAGTGTAAATACCTACATAATATGTGACTTTGACTCATTCCTCTACTTTAAATACTGACTTCGAGTCAACCCTAAAACCTCGCTCCCCCTCCACACTTCCTAAATTTGAACTCAACCGACCTGAATATTAAGGTTCCCATTATGCGGCCAACTTTTTAAGCAATTAAATGCCGCATATGTATAGTTGTCCTGCTTTTATTTCTCATTCTAGACCGAGACAAATACCAAATTGGGGCAATTGCTTAAAAAGTTGCAAGGTGTACAAGCACCTTTACAGGCAGTTATCATTCCACAAAGCGCTGAGTCCAAAGCAGTGTTGCCAATTTAGCGACTTTGTCCCTAGATCTGGCGGGTTTTCGGACTACGTTGGCGACTATTTCTGCAAGTGTTTCATACATTTTCAAGACTAAATAAAATTCTAAGTATCACACACACAGTACACAAAAAAAAACCGATTAGTATTTCTTAATAAGGAACAAACTTCAGAAATAGCATCATCCAATTATTTAGTACTGATGTGTAACGGGATTTTTAACTTATATTTTTCAGCTTGCCGTTAGTTTAATCGTCCATGTTCCTTACGATTAGTTTCTTTCTCTTCACGTTGTTAAGGAATTTCTTCTTTTTTTGTATATTATAAATTGACGGTCTCTATTATATGTATTGACTAAGTATAATTTATATTACCTAAACGCCAAAAAAAAATATTTAAATTATAAAATAGCTAATTTTTTGTGGCTAACGCGGCAATAGCACTCCTTCTCCTAAATACACAATTGCCCGTAGAAATAGGTAGATTAATACTCGGCTGAGTTTAGGAATTTATATTCATATATGCATGCTATTTTTAAATATGGCATCCCGGCCAATTTTATGATATTCACTAAAATATAGGATCTAAACTCGGCCTCACCGTTTATTAATAAATTAATTCAAATAAGGGTGAAAAGTCAATTGTTTATCCCTTCCGCTTTCATAAAAAAAAAACACAAGATTTAAAGTCTATCAAATCGGTTCCTGTATCGACTGCTACTACGGTAAGATCATATGACAACATGGGTATGGATGGGTACATTTCGTCCCAACCAAAAACAAAAAGAACAAGGTTCATTTTTGCATAAAAATATCTTTATAATACTGGCAAGTTCTTAAGGTATAGTGTAGCAGAATTTGTTAGACGTAGCCAATTTTAGGCGCAGTCAACCTATATCCATTATCAGCGGTTTAAGCCGTGCGTTATCTGTCAGTTAGTAAATTCACACGGGGGCAAAACAGTAAGGCAGGAGAGTGAACAGCCCCCATGTGAATCTAGCCTAACGGAACTCGCTTGTAAGGATGCATTGTGGCATTGTGGCCTTTAATAGGTCACATTTGTGATTCATATACAGAGTGTTCCTAAAACCAACGCCAAAACTAAAAGGGCAGTATAACTATTTTTTAACTAAGATTTTTAAACAAAGTTTTTTGTTAAACGCATTTTTTCTACCGCTCATCATTAAGATATTTAAAAAAAATCTTGAATCAAATTCGATAGCAAATTATTTTAGCCACATATTGCAAAAAAAACAGATTTAAAAAGTACTTTTTACAGTGGTCGCATTCAAAGCACTGAAAGTATTTCGATACCGCGATACTGGGTTAAGAGGAGTGTGTCTCGAGTGAGCTCGATATTGTTTGTCTTAAGAGGACTGTGTTTCCAGCCTCAAAAAGCGCTCTCCATACAAACGGCGATAACGTTTTCCACCCTCTAACCTATAGCAATGATTTTTTCGTATGTTGTCATTAGGCCTCACAACTAGGTTTTGATTTTTTAATTCTTTATAGATTAGACAATATTTGCTTTTTAGGAATTGAATACAAGAAAAAATAATTCAAATATTTTGGAAACTATAAAGAACATTTCAAAAATCAAACCATACAAACCTAGTTAGGCATTATGACAAACAACACACACACAAAAACGATAGGTTAAGGTTTGGGTGGAAAACGTTATCGCCGTTTATATGGAGACCGCTGGGCACCTTAATGTCTTGTGGTGTCTAAGCTTCGCTGTATGACCCTCCTTTTGGTGTAAATAGCTTTGTCTTTTTATAAGTTCTACCATTTTGAAATCTACAATATTTATATTTTTTTGTTTTGTGCCACGTTAGTTTAGTATACTTTTTAAAATTACTTCATCAAAATGTAGATAAAAAAAAAAACGAGTCAGCATCATGACATGTAAAAAGTATTTGATTGGTTACAATCGATAGCACAGTTCTTGCGTAACATTATGCAAAAATTAGATTTACAAAATTCCGATATTTGCTGTCGCAGCATCCGCAAGACTGGTTCAGCTTCAGGATATCAAAAATGACGAGTTTTATAAAAGCGTCAATATCTCGAAAACTGAGATTTTCATTAAGATCAAATTTAATTTGATATCTTGTTAGCCTTCATAGTTTTGGCGTTGGTTTTAGGAACATCCTGTATGTATATAACAACAAATAGCACGTCATGACAAAATTAACGTTATTTATTATGTCAGTAATGCCAATATGTCAGAATATAAATAATAATTATTATCCATCTCCATGTCCATACATTTTCAGATTTCTTCAACGTTAAATACTTCAAGATATTTTTACACGACAGTTTTTCCTTGTTCATATAATTTGTTCGGAATTATTATTTTATATTTACCACAGTAATCATTATTATTTCCTCTTTAATAATCACATCGTTAATGTTGCCAGTAAGAAAAGTTCAGAGAATTTCTGCGATATGACGAGAGTTTGAACTCTGGTTTGCACATCTAATCTAAGTATAAAGTATCGTGATTCGATAAGTCTGGAGGATATAGATATAGAGCCATGTGTGCGAGTTTGTGAAAAACTGGCATATGTTTTGGCTTGATCATTCTTTCCTTAACGTAATATCAGTGTTGCCAATGCTACGGCAATTGCCGCGTTCTACGGCTTTCAGGCCAAAAATCACAAAATCCACGTCCTGCGGCTGTAACGCTGTGGCCGTAGTAGATTCTACGGCTTTTCGCGAATTCTACGGTAATGAATTAATTTATAACAAATTCATTTTTAGAGTATTCGACTGTTATTTTAAGTATCTGGTTCGACTGTGTACTGTATCCGATTCCGAATCCGAATGGCAACTTTGCAAAAATGTCTAGGGTATTTGAGCTGGGCTTAATGTAAAAAACCTTAAAACAGCGCCATTTGGCTAATGTTGAAAAGTGTTTCTTTTTTTTAAATAGCGACTCGGCCCACCGTTTAGTCTTTTTCCATAAAACGCGGCTTTTTTACCTAATATACACGGCCGCCTAACAATTTGCATTGGCAACACTGCGTAATATAGCTAGCTCTGCTGCGCTTAAGAGGAGTATGAACCCAGCGCTCCCCATACAAACGGCGTTAACGTTTTCCACCCTCTAAACTTAACCTATTGCTATGATTTTTTTGTATGTTGTCATTATGTTCTAGAACTAGGTTTGTATGTTTTGATTTTTTTAATATTCTTGATAGTTTCAAAAATATTTTTTTGTTTTGTATAAATACCGTAAAATGCAAATATTGTCAAATTTATAAAGAAAATTAAAAAAATCAAAACATAGAAACCTAGTTCCAGGGAATAATGACCACATACGAAAAAACCATTGCCATAGGTTAAGGTTTAGAGGGTGGAAAATGTTACCGCCGTTTGTATGGAGAGTGCTTTTTGGGGCTGGGTTCACACTCCTCTAACGCAGCTCCGCCGGCGGTTCGTAGCGCTCGCTCGAACTCGAACCTCTGTCTAGTGTAAGTAATCTTAGAATTAGATGTGTAAGAGCTGTACGAATTCAGTCTCAATCGCTGGCGTATCGTTCAAGCTAAACGCAACGATGTACGTTAGCTGGCGTTAGAGAATTGCACTTAACGATACGCAGTAACATGTGTAGGGCTGCCCTAAGAGGGCTGTGAATCAAAAAGTCTCCATCCATACAACAGGCAGGAACATTTTTCACTTTTTAAACCTTAAAGGTGTATTTCTAGTATATAACCCCCGTATTCATTAAAACTTAACAATCTTTTTAAGCTAACAAATGTTTTGTCCCTTTCATTTGAGGGGTAAACGTCACAAAGACAAAACATGTTAACTAACAAACGTTGACGAAGCGTTTATGAATAAGGCAGTGTGTGGCCGGCATGGATAAAATTATTGGCGTAAATTGTGGTCCGTTAACAGCACTGAATCACAAAGAAATTGTGCACCGACTGAAAAATATCTTGAGGTCAAATTCTAATGTTCTTATTAATAAATAACATTACTTCATCCCGTTGTTTCTATAATTGCTAATCAAATATCTAGTAACTAATAATTGATTAACTAGTATACCTAGGTACCAAACAGGTACACTAATAATTTCAACGCCTATTAAAAATCAGTGCTAAAAATAGTACTTTATATATGATTGACTAATAAACAAAACATAAAACTTTAATGGCACAGTCTATTTTACTAACCTTAGATCTTGATGATCCTCCTGTTCAAATATTTGATCATGGTCCTCTTGTGAGAGATTAAGCTCGCTAAATTGCTGCTCCACGGAATTGGCCATTTCACTTTTATTAACGACACAACTATATATTTATTATAATACTGTATGGTTGGAATGAGTCAATAATGGACACCACTTGTAAACAAAATTAAATTATCACGTTGGCTAAGAAAATCCAGGGCTCGGCTACGTGAAAATTGACACGGGTAACATTGCTAATACTTCCAGTGGTAATTGTTATGCCGCGCTCTCGGTAGGCTGCTGTTAGGTAAAATGCGATAACAGAAAACTTTGCGTAGCGTGCGTATTTCTCCCGGTATGCACACGTGTTTCTTGGATTCAATGGATCTGTTTATTTTCGTATTACATAATACGCATTCGCATGGTTTGAAGTGGGCAAGGCACCGATCGGAATGGAGCGGCGCGGAATGTGACCGGTGGCGGTGGTTTCGGTGGACGGCGGCGTCGCCGAGCGAGCGGCGGACTCGCTCGGGGGACGGTGCGGGGGAAGGGGTGGCCGCGAGTAGCACGTGTGCGCCGCCGAGCGTGCGGTGCGCCGGCTATCAAGATCACTTCTCGACTGAGCTGCGTCCCCGAGCCGACTGGTGCGGCACTCGACGTGTGTGACTACACGCGGACGACGCCGACTCGATTCTCTGTGCATCCATTTCGTGCGGATTTTGTTGGAGAATGCGCGCGCTGGGCGTGGTTCTGCTCGGGGCCCGAGGGGAGAGCGCGGTACGCCAGTGAGGCGCTACTATCGATTTAATTTATATCGAGTTTAGGTAACAGGTGTTTATTTTACTTCTAAATATTTATTTACTAAATATGTCTAGATTTTACGCTTAATAAGTAAGCTGTGGAATATGTCTAGAATGAGTGTGAAAGTATCATACCAAGGCGAGGTTTGGTATATACTAAACAGATAAGTAAACTTAGAATAAATACGTCCAGAAACCGAATCCACACACGAAAAATGTCGCCAAAAATACCTGGGTAGCCGGAACCAGATAACCCCCCTCGGCCGGCTCAATATACTATGACGGTTTGTGCAATCCAAGGTTGTCCCAACGCATCCGAAAAACACAAAAAGCTTTATATAATTATATTAATTATATAGGTATCATGCGTACGTAAGTACAGACTTTAAACGAATATTTTTTGCTTTAATCTACAATTTACTTCGTAATTTTTAACGTCGACGTTTCAAGTCAAATATTGCCAGTTTAGGGATTAAAATTCCCCAAGTTGAACCTTTTGCCAGATACTCGAGCGGAGTTTACGAAAATAATTTAAAGGATGTACTTACTTATTTATTCTGGAAACCAACGAAACCTGCCAAAATATGTTCTGCAGATTATTTAGACACTCAAAAGTCCACAACTATACGAGGTTTGTGCAGATTACATCGTGGTGCCTTCCCAGCAAAGGTAAATGTGTAAATAAAAGGATGCATCCTAGAAAATTTGAGCGTCTATCATTTTGAGAAATATTTCCTTAAATGCTCATAAATTTTACGACGATCTGCAAGAAGGAAATATTAACATTAACAATTTATGCGGTACATGATCTTCACGCGACAACCCGCCACGACTGGTTTGTATCCTATACAAACTAATTTTATAAATACCAACGAAAGAGAGTCTGACAGTCTGCCTGTCTGTTCGGGTCTTAACTGTTAAACGCAGAGCCTTAAAGGTATAGCGCTGAAAATAGAATTTTAGAACATATGTTCCTTAGGGGGTGTAGTGGAAAATTGTTATTATAAATAAGCAAATAGTTATTTTGTTCTAGCTTTAGCTAATAGAATGTCATAAAAATCCCCCAACTCCCGCGGAAACTGATATTTAACTTGCAATATTACGGAGACATTAGTGTGCGACACCAACTTTTGTTTCGGACCATCAATCTGGACGTTATTCATCAAAGTAAGTAAAGGAGATGCCAAGCCGTATTATCACCTAACAATTTTTTCTCACAATTTTAGCGGGGGGAGACGGGTCTAGTGTTGCGAGATGGCCGGGAAATTCGGGATTGTCCTGGAATAACGTGTCTTGCCCCGTGTCCAGGAATTACACTTTATAGTCCCGGACTTCGAGTATTACAATATTTTCAGAGTTCCTTACCTCAAAAGGAAAAACCGTAAACAGTATCGGAACTTTTCAGATGAGACATCCGGATAAATCACAACATGCTGTCGGCAACACTGCCACGAATGCTATGATGTCAAATTTTGAAATGTTTACGTTATGTCTGTCAAAAAGCTTATTTATTTAAAATGTTTTTGGTGTTGAAAATAATAAATAAATTGTGAAGAAAATTACTTATTACGTGTGATAATAAAATCCATCTTTAGTGAAATTTGAAGGTTTGACCATTTTTGCAGAGATCGCTTTTGCGATACGGACTAAAGCGAAATGACACACGGTATCGCGCCGAACTGGTTTTTATAAACCGTTATGACCAAAACTCACGACTTTGGTCATGTGCTTTGGCAGAGGGGAATGCGTGCGCGCCTTGGTTAAATTGTCTAAGGTAATTAAACTGTGTGGCAGTACGTAACGGCACCCTTGATGCACTTAGACACCTAGTCCAATTCCAACTTGGCCGGTCAAAGTTTCGGATTAGGAGTACCCACCCCACCTACAATCAATGCTCAAATAAGTAAAGTCAAGGAATTAAATTTCCAACCCACCTAAGGTTCAATAGCATATAGCAAACTGTCACCATAAGAGCTATAGAGCAAGACGTTAGTTTGACATATCGACCTTAATGCATTGCGAATGTCAGACGACATTTCAACGAAATGGGTAGGGAATTAAATTCCTTGACTGTACATAATGGGATCAACTATGATGTGGGATTTTTTAAAATTTCATTTCATTAATAATTTGTCCAGAAAACGGAAGTTCTAAAACCACATTTTACAATATTTACAATTGCAACATGTTAGAAACGATCAACAAAAAACCTTGAGAATGAAGTTAACCTGTGGAGCTTGAACATAGTGATTGTACCTATAAGTCGAGGGAGGGTGAAGAGTCAGCGCGCGCGGAGCGGATGCCGAGTTTAGCCAATGGCCTTGTAATCAGCTTAGGTTGGGCCGAACCACGCTGCGCGTTGTGCGATGCGTTACCGTAACGCAGCTGTATGGAGCATTTTAAGTAGAGGTTTGCACCGGAGCGGAATTTTAGGAACCGGTGAAAATAACCGGTTATAGGCCGATCTCCGGTGATTCACCGGTGATCTCCGGAGATTAATGTAAGGCGGCCAGTACACAGTCAATCTCGATAGCGATACGTAGTTAAATCAAAGATCGCGATCCAGTTTGATTGTCTGATAACAATAAATTCATAATGGATCGCTTAAGTGAAAAAGAACGCTTCGATATAATGACCTTAGGTGGATCCTTTCGTATGTGGCGGGAATTTCAATATTTTCTTAGTTTTTAATTTATTGTAAAATGGTGTGATTTTTTATCAATTCAAGTAGCTTTCCAGTAGTAAAACACTGTTTTATATGCGATTGTGGTATGATTATGGAAATTCAAGTTACTAATTTTAAATAATTGTACCCTTTATGCATCAACGGACTTTTAGGCATTGAATGCACAATTATTTAAAATCAGCAGCTTAAACTTTCAAAAACGAAACACAGTGCCTTAATAAACAGTATTATAGTACCGGAAAACCACTTGAACTGATAAAAAGCCACACCATTTAGCCACAATAAATTAAAAACTGTGATAATTTCAAAATTCCCGCTTCATACGAAGCGATCCACCTTATTGCAGTTTCACCGAAGAATAATCGGTTTTTATTCGATGATTTCACCAGTTAGTTTTACCGGAGAATCACCGGTGTTTCTCCGGACTATCTGCTCCGGTGCAAACCACTAATTTTAAGCGAAGTGTACGCAACCGGTGTGGCCTGGCCCTGAACTCCTTTTGAGGCCCCATTGATATATATATAGATAGGTTACAAAAAAAATAAAGAAGATGCAGTTTCGTTACGATAAAACCAAAAATTATAATAAAGGAAGTAAAATTTCAAATCAGTAAAAGTACATTCCAATTTGTATCATGTTATGTGGACGCTAAAGTTCAAATTAGTGTGGTCTACCTGATAAAGGTACGATCGTACCTTTATCTACGTACTACTACCCTGATCGTACATTTGTATACGAACGTGATGACGTTACTGTTTCTAAACAGTCTTTGGTTTCTTTTGTACATTTTACAACAGTAGAAAAAAGTGTTTAAGCGAAGCTCTCATACTAAAAAAGCCTTTTTTCCAATTTTGATGATTTTTGAAATGGATATGAAAAGTAATTAGTTAATTTATATTACTTATATATTAAACTTTTTTTTACATGCGATTTTTTTATTTCACATTCAAATCGAGAAATTATGAATATTATTATTTTTATTTAAATACTTTTTATAAACGCTAAAAATCATTACAATTGGACCCAAGACATTTTCACAAATGGGAGCTTTGCTACGGCCTTTAACTTGATGCCGTCATTTCGATGAACGACACTTTTTCCGAAGGTTCACGATAAGGTACGATTAAGAATAATGTCATCGATAGAATATAATATTGAAATAACTTCCTAATTAAAACTTGCAAACGATTTGTCTTCATTATCATTACATATAAATATAATAGCGATAAGAACCTCCTTTTTTTGAAATCGGTTGAACATTAACAAGACGTACGAGTCATAACATAATAATAGATAGACTTTAGGACAGATTCAAATTAAACTTAAAATGCTATATAATGAATGACAACACAAAGAAAAATTAGGGTAATGGCAGGACCTGCAACTTTAGCATTCCGTGCCTTACGTTTGCCAGTTTCCGCCATTTTCGATTAGAATAATTTAGGACAGATTGTTTCCTATTTTTAATATTCCTATCATACCTACTATAGTTTTAATAAAAATGTTATTTTATACTCAATACCGCCCCGTTGTCACATTGTTTTCCTTTTACTTCAGTGTTAAACGAAAGAAACGCCAAGTTGTAGTTATCATGCATTCATGCCCATTATTGTAGACTAGCTGACCCGGCGAACTTTGTTCCGCCTTAGACGCCATAAATGAGCAGATTTTTGATTTTTTCTTTCATAAGAACCTTCTCCTGATAATAACGAACAGAACAAAAAAAGAATTAGCGAAATCGGTCCAGCCGTTCAGGCGTGATGTCGTGACCAAGGGAAATAGGGATTCATTTTTAAATATATAGATAACCAAACGTTGCCAGATACACGGTAAGTAGATCTACGGTTATTTCAAGTAGGTAGTCTACGGTAATAAATATTCTGCATTTCCATAGAAACACGGTATTTTTTGAATTTTTTAATAATTTTGTATGGTTATAAATGACCGCATTTTAAGTTAAGCTACGGTATTTGGCGTTGGCGTTCCTGCATGCTGGTACAGTCAGCATCATAAATATATATGTTACCAAGACGTCAAAATTATCTATACACCTTTATGCCACTAAACATAAGGTCGATGTATACATATTTTGACGCTATGACTGTATACATATTTTTACAGCTGACTGTACCATTGCAATTAATTAACCCTTTAACCGCGCGCCCACTACATTTTCATCGGCACTGTCATACCACCTAAATATATCAAAACTATTTTGACTTTTTTCTTAATAATTACTGCGGCGAAATGAGCTCGAAATTGTTAATTTTAAGAATACTGTAAAGCCAGCCTCAAAAAGCGCTCTCCGTACAAACAGCGATTACGTTTTCCACCCTCTAATCTAAACCAACAATTTTAGGAGTTTGGAACAAAATAAAAAAGCGTTAATATTTTTAAAACTATGAAGAATAAAAAAAAAACAATTTCTAAGGAATAATGACATCATGCCAAAAAACCATGGCTGTAGGTTAAGGGTTGTAGAGTAAAAAGCATTATCACTGTTTGTATGGAGAGTGTTGGGTACGCAATAATCTTAAAAATAAGACACTGGCGGTTAAAAGGTAAAAAAATATTTATGTCGTAAAAGAGGGGTTAAAATACAGAACAAACATGACAAGGAAAGCCCTTCTTTGTTTCGAAATATGTTCGTTCGAAATTAGAATTCAGACAAAAAAATTAGAAAATTTAAGTACGCGAGTACCTATATATCTAAAAATCCTATAAAAACGTTGTGTAACTCATGTAAACATCCATACTGCTACAAATTATGTACTGTAACCATAGCAACGCGAAGATTTTATGAAAAAAAGGTCGCATTGCAATTGCAGGCGCGCTTCAAATAAATGCAATTAACGATAGCGCGTCTTAAATGCAGGCAGGTTGAATTTAAAGACGACAGAGTTTCTTTTCTAATACGTACTTGGCTGTAAAATACTACGCGTGAAGTAGAAATAAAAATGAAATTTCCAACGTCTATCAATTAACATGTTTTTATATGAATTTGAGCCGCGCTGTAGTTGGCCGCAGTCTCAGAGCCGGGCCATACCAGATGCGTATGCAGCACGGTGCCAGCTCGCTTCGTAGAGCTGCGTTAAGTACACGCAACGCAACGCAAGCGTGCAGCATCTCAACATATAATTTCATGCAGTACAACCGGACTGAGTATGCGCGTGGCCCCAGCCGGAGCCATGCTACATACGCATCAGGTGTGGCCCCGAGGATTAATACTGCCAGCTTATAAGTTATCACTTATACGTTTTCATTACATTTACTAGTTCCGCCGTCACAATTTTGCAATTGACAATTTGCATGGAATTTATTTATTTCAAAAATGTAGGATGGTGAAAAAAAAATCAACTGTTTTTTCTAATTTCTTAAACTATCTTACTGCAAACTGCTCAATATTATACGGCTTCGCCCGCAGATGTGCAATTTACTAACAAAAACCAAATTAGAATGTATTGTACCTACAATGAGACACAGAGAAAAGTAGCCCATTTGCATGGATTCGTTAATAGACGGCCGGTTAAAACTTCTCTCTGCAGCTGACTGTACATGAAAACCTTGTGTAAAAAATATATGTATAACATTATCGGGACTTTAGCGCGATAAAAATATATTGTTGATTTACCTCGACATTTCGGCCATGTTTCAATGGCCGTGGTCACGAGTAGACTCTTTTTTGTGTAAAAAATCTCTAAATAACAGTGGAAACCACTGTGGAAACCTATTAAAAGCCGTTGCGTAGTTTAGAAGGAGTAAGCAGGCGAATATATGAGGAAGGACAGATAGAAAAGATAAGAAAAGAAAGATAAACGTAAAAAATTATATGTCGCTTGCTTATTACTATTATTGATATAATTAATAGAGTAAGCATATTCACTGTCATTAAATTGAAACATCCAAATCAGTTCAGCGGTTTCCGAGTTACAACTTGAGGCGAGGGTTTCCGAGCGCAATGGGGTGGCCAACTCGCGGGCCACGCCGCACCGTGGACATTTTACACAAAATTTAGGTTTCAAGAAATTTAAAGAAATAAATTTTACGCAAGTCCCTATTCGACTAAAATGTCTCACAATTCCACTAACATTTATTATCGTGTCGTTTTTTTTACCCAAAACTAAGTATTTATAAACTTACCTAACTTAGGTGGAAAGAATTTAGATTACAAATTACAGTCAAGTAGATAAGAGCATGATTCGAAAGGGTAGTGTTAATATTAAAACAAAAGACTGAAAAATAAGTTAAAATTGAATTTTCAGAGTTAAAATATGTATGTACTTGCTTAAAACTTTCAAGAAAGTAAGTACGTATACAAAGTACAGTACGGTATTCCAATGACTTTTTATTTCTTAAATGGAAATAATCCCTTGAAAGAATGAAAACCATTGTTTTTATTTACGAATAGCTTCTGCCCGCGGCTTCGCCCGCGTGGCCTACAGAAAACAAGTGCCTTTTTTAGAATCAAAAAACTTATAAGGGCTCTCACTCCCTCTCTTATTTTCACTGCCCTTTACCCCCTTCTAATGTAAAAATCCAAATACCCTAAAACAAACAAACATTTTGAAGTTCCTAATTTTGAATAAACCGATACCTCCCCTCCATACAAATTTTCACCCCCGTTTCCCACCCCTAAAATTCGATAGTCGTAAAACCCTGAAACACATCATTATTTATTTATGATAAGTATATAAAATTCAAAATTTCAAGTTCCTATTAATAACCCGATATCTTCTCCATACAAACTTTTACTCCCCGTTTCCCCTACAAATTTGAAAATCCAAAAACCCGGTGTCACGTCATTATTTATTTATGATAAGTGTATTTCAAAATTACAAGCTTACATTAAAAAAAAAATCAATGCTTCCCTACAAACTTTCACCCCCGCTTCTCCCACTTTAAATGTAAAAATACAAAAATCCTGGAACACGTTATAATACTTATAATATAATCTATTTATGATCAGTAGTTCTAATTAAAATTTTCATGTTTAGAACTTCAATTAACAAAAACTTTCATACAAAGTTCAACTCCCACCCCCCGTTTTCCCCCTAAGGTAAAAAATACCAAAAATGGTTTCTTAGCGGATGCTGACGTCATAAAATAAACCTATATTCCAAATTTCAGCTTTCTGGATGCAATAGTTTCGGTTGGACGATGATCGCAAATCAGTCAGGACATGTTTGCGCGTGGCAGACAGATAGACGGATGGCAATAGAGGCTCAGTAATAACACGTTACCACGTACGTTATTTTTACTTCAATACAAAAAAATTATGAACGATCAACTCAAATACTTACAACATTTCGTCCCCTTTTCACCCCCTTAAGGTTGTCATTCCAATAACACCCGATATACACGTTGCGTTATAAGCGTAAAAATAATAAATGTAGTGATTATTGCTGAAAAAATTAAGGCCTTTCCATATACAACTTTATCTCCCTTTTCACCCCTTCAGGGGTAGAATTATGAAAAACACTGAGACACGTGTAATTTTTTTTTTACGTAAGCCTAACAACAAAATTTCAAGATCCTAACTTCAAAACTGACGGACTTTCATACAAACTTTCATCCCCTTAGGGGTGGAATTTCCAAAAATCCTTTCTTAGTGGATGCCTACACTATATAAGGTATCTATGTAAAAAAAATTCAAGTCCCTACGTCCAGCGGTTTGGGCTTTGCGCTGATATATCAGTCCATCAGTCAGTCAGGACTTTGAATTTTATATATATAGATAGATAGATAGCAATTTTTCGATATAGTATCACGCGAGCACTGTTAAAATGTACTATCGCATTCGCTCGTAGTACAACACCATGACGCCAGCCGCTTGAAACTTGAAACACGTACCACCGTAGAACCTAGTCGAAGTGACGGGTACGTATCTGAATACCGAAAATCAATACATCGAAAGTTTGAATAACGAAGTTCAAAATATCGAAAGTTAAAACAGCGAACGGTCAAAATATCGAAAATCATTATATCGAAGTCTGAAATGCCTATGAGTAAAATACCACACGATTAAAAAATCGAATGTTCAAAATGTCGAAAGTTATTTGGTATATGTATTAAAATGTCGTCAAATAAAATATCGACAGTTTAAATAGCGAAGTTCAAAATATCGAAAGTTAAAATAGCGAACGGTTAAAATATCCAAAATCATTATAACGAAGTCTGAAATGCCTACGAGTAAAATACCACACGATTAAAAAATCGAATGTTCAAAATGTCGATTGGTATATGTATTAAAACGTCGTCAAATATAATATCGACAGTTTAAATAGCGACTTTCAAAATATTGAAAATCTAAATGACAACCAATCCAATCCTCTGGGGTCCGCCAAACATCCCATTTTGTGTAAAAAGTCTGTCCATTGAAATCAGAATCTATTAGGTTAGGTTCAGAAGGCAAAGGTGGGAGCGTAGCGTAGCGAAGCTCCCACCTTAGACTTCGATGTTAGGTTTTTTTATGTTCCCACAAAATCATTACTGCTAATACACATGGCAATAGGGATGATGACTAAAATTTGTCTGTTATCAAAATTGAATTAATTATTAAGTATATCGAAATAGGTAATTATTTGTTTACTCGCATTCGAACAATAACAGTGATTGTCATTTACTTGTTACTTACCTACGTACTTTTTCTTTTATCAAAATAGAAACCAGTTCTGGCATTCGCCGGCCGCTGCCGCGGCACGCTCGCTTCGCTCGCTCGGCTCATGCGTGTTTTGGTCACAGTCAAAACTAACACGCTTCTCCTCGCTACGCTCGTCGTCGCACCTAAGTTTAAGGTTCAGATTACTCAGACTACATTTTAAAATATTCAAGATTTTGAATAGTCTGTAGTCTGAGTAATCTGAACCTTAAACTTAGGTGCGACGACGAGGGTAGCGAGGAGAAGCTTGTAAGTTAAAACTGTGACCAAAACACGCACGAGCCAAGCGAACGTAGCGAATGTAGCCGGTGAGTGCCAGAACTTTTTGATTTTATGCATTTTTATTTTTATATAGCTTTTAAAAGCTTTAAACATGAAGAAGCACTTGTTCACATTTGTTTTTATTGTTTTAAGTAAATATAATTTTTTGATGGTCAGAAATTATTTAAAATTGCTGAGTAAGTACACTTTTGGTGAAATTGTTAACGGGGATTGCCTCAATGCTTTAATCATGGAATAGAAGCTACTGTTTACATCCATATTTTTTATTTATATTTTTGACATTTATATTTTTTATTTCTAGTACCCTATTGTTGAAAATAACATTTAAACAATGTGATTGCTCGAAATTCTTTTATTTTCCTTAAAAAAAAATCTATATTTCCTGTAGGACATTTACGTAGACTTGTAACAAAATAACTAACTTTGTTCGCTATTTTAACTTTATATAGAATTTCGATATTTAGATACGTTACCAACAAGTACTTTCGACATTTCAATGTTCGACCTTTTAACCGATCGCTATTTTAATTTTCGATATTTTGGACTTCGCTATTTAAAATATCGATGTATTGATCTTCGATATTTAAATACTTTGGCAACAAATCCATTCGACATTTTGAACTTCGGCCTTATAGCCGTTCGCTGTTTTAATTTTCGATATTTTGGACTTCGCTATTTAAAATATCGATGTATTGAACTTCGATATTCAAATACTTTGACAGCAAATCCATTCGACATTTTGAACTTCGGCCTTATAGCCGTTCGCTGTTTTAATTTTCGGTATTTTGGACTTCGCTATTTTAACTTTCGAAATATTGATCTTCGATATTCAGATACGTACCCCGAAGTGACATAGGCATGACATTTGTATGACATAGCCTGGCGTTTAACGCAACGCGTCATTGCGATAGGGTTTTAAGGTGGTACGTGAATATATTTCCCTTACTGTACATGCACCAACACCAAGGGCCAGGCCACACTTAACTAGTTGCGAACACGTGCTGCATGGGTAATGAAAAAATTTCGTTAGGAAAAGAAAAGCGAAATACTTATTTTTCCAGTAGTTTTCCAATGTTGCCAATATTTTTCTGATATTTTTCCTAATCCACTATGCTTAGAAATAAAGATGTTTATATCGAAATAAAATCTCCATTTATTCTTTAACGATGAAAATACCTAAGTAAATAAATGTAGATTGGAATTCATGAAATCAGACGAAAATACTACTCGTGTCTTTATTAAATAGTTTAATTGAAATAAAACAATATTTTGTTTATGTTTTACACTAAACTATACTTTCTTTACATTTATTTATTTTCCGAAAATAAGACTGTAAATATTCCATGATTTGAAAATTTCGGAAAATTACCCATCACTACGAACACTTCGCGTATGCGTAACGTGACCATTTATTTATTTTGTCAGACCGGGACACATCTGCGGGAATACCTATTATAACAAAGAAAAGTTTTTAGTGTTTTACAAGTATTTTATTATAGAAGACGGAATAACACAAAATAATTAACGCTCTAAACACAAATAGTTAAGTTGGCATGATTTACTAACTAAGCCCCCAGTAGTGGCGTGTCGGGCCACGCATTTCGAGTGGAATAATAATTTTTAAACTATTGTTGGGTCTGCTTGCAAAATCGGGACTATAGATGCAGGCGGGAATCTTTCCGAATCTTTCCCAGGGAATACTTCCAGTAATATTCGGAAGTATTCCGAAACATTCGGAAGTTTTGACTATCGAAAAAATGAAAACTTCCTTAAAACTTAGTTAAAAAACTGACGTCGTGCGAATCGAAATCGCGCACCGAGGGTTCCGTACAAACTTAATAAGTGACGGTCTTAGGGTTGCCAATTTTTTCGGTTGAATATAGTATTTTTGAGAATAAGCTATAAAAATAATAGTACGCTTCAAAAAAATATAGTATTTTTTGGAAATATGTGAAAAAGGCAATGGTGTAAATTTGTTATCTATTCATCATTATATCTATTTTAATAAAAGGACAAGTGCTCGAAATATAGTATATTTGCGTACTATATATGAGTTCAACAGTATATAGTACGGAGAGCCGAAATATAGTACAATACTAAATAATATAGTACGGTTGGCAAACCTAGATGGTCCAGCAGCCCCCGCCTGTTTTTTAAAGTGGTTAATAACAGGCTGAATCTTCGTGAGTTCGTTCGGTTCCACGAGACGCCCAAGTTTTCCTATTTGCATATTCTCAAAGAGGTAGGTAATGTAGTGCCGTGGAATCGAAAACTTCCAAGCGTAGGACTAGGAAAACGTAGCACTACATTTGTAGGACTTTGTGGCATAGGATGTGATCCTATAAGGGTTCCTTTCCTTTTGACCTCAAAACACATCACCCCCTAAAAAACCTCTAGTTAAAAACTTAGGCGTCTCGTGGAACCGAACGAACTCACGAAGATTCAGCCTGTTATTAATCACTTTAAAAAACAGGCGGGGGCTGTTGGATCATGAATGTCAACAGTTTTCTGGTGAAAATAAAAGAAAACAAATTTTTAGAGTTGATCGCAAAAGCAATGAAATATTTAAAATATTTAAATCCATTTTGAAAACAAAATGCTATTCAATAATCTTTAATACTTACAAGGAGCAAAATCATTTCATTTACAGGAGGCAGAATCTTATGAAAATAAATTAATAACATTGTAATCTAAATTTATAAACTTTTATTAACTTGTTTGACAATAAAAAGAAATTCACAACAGTAACTAGTCTAAAATTGAAATACTTAACAATTTAAACGGCTTACATCGTGTCACCCCGTGAAATTTTAATGGTTTCATTCATCAGACTGCCGCGAGAAGGGAGGGTTATATTTCTCGAGTGCACCTACGTATATATCTATGTATGTACATACCTATGTATATGTATGCAAGTCTATTTCTTTAGCACGCTCTGCAGCCTAAACGGCTTGATGGATTTTAATTAACATGAGACGGGTCAGTAGATTCGTCTTGATTGTGGGAGTGACATAAAATTTCCAATATCGTTTGGTTTGCGAATTGGGGAGGGCGGGGTTAATGGGTATTGGATCAAAGCTAATGAAAAACTATACTATATGTATATATACATATATACTCGTATATATCAGTATGCATATATGTACTTATGTATGCGTATGTCTTTTTTTGCTACCATTGAAAAAAAATGGTTAAGGTTAAAAAAGGTGTTCCGAAAAAAGGTCATTAGAAAGACAAAAACAAGTCCTATAATCCAAAAATGTTTGGGCAATGCAGATTGAAACATCTTCAAAACTTGTAAAATAGGTAAGTACTTATGTCTTAAAATGTACTGCAGTGGCCGTAGCATGACCGCCCGAGTTTAATTTAACTTCGTTTTAACCCTCCCTGCTTCTCTGTCTAAACAGCGTCGTAGAAAGAGATGCAGGCAGAGTTAAAACGGTGTTAAATTTAACTCGGGCCGTCATGTTAGGGCTACAGGCGGGTCAAACCAATAGTCAAAATACGCTTGGTGGTAATGGTGGTGGTGAAATGTTTTGTAATTTTTGTTTATCTCCGCCGGCAATACCTACCTTATAACAAGATTAAGACATACCTATTATTCAAGGCTTTGAAGGTGTTTCTATTTACATTTATATTTATTATGTTATTTATTTTTTACGCAGACAGATTCTAGGGTACCTATTGTGTTTCACATTACCTTAGGAGTACGAGTAGGTAAGTTAGTTATCTAATGAACTAATGGACGATGTGCGAGCGCGAGGCAGCGTTACGACCGCGCAGCCGGTCGGTCGCCCGCGCTGCTCCGCGCTCTGCCACGCTCAGTTTATATCAAAGTGTTACTATCGGTTCGTGCTCACTTTCGAGGTCAGCTTTTTTTCAATTCTAAATTCGTAAAGTTTCTAATTCTAGTAAGATAAAATCATCTCGCCACGAAAAAACGACCATTAAAATTTCACACATAATACTGATAATCATGTATTTCGTTTTCAGGTTTCACTAATCGCATGCTCGGTATAATTACCTAGCATGCGATTAATGAGACCTGAAAAGAGTACGAAACGTCGAGACCATGTCGAGACTTAAGTTCTTCGTACGCAAAACAAACCGCTCAATTTGTTTGCTTTGACTGCTATGAGGCATGAAGAGATAAGTTGCTAAATTTTTTTATTGAATACCTTCCGACATCTCTACATAATCAAAGTCATTTTCCAAAGGATCTTGTTGCTGATAAATATCTTGATCGTTCGATACTACAGAATCATCGTCGCTATCTATCTCGTCCTCACTCGCCGATTTATTATTTGTGATTTCAGGAACAGTGTCCATATATTGCAAATTAGCACTAATAGTTATCAGTTTATTGACGCGATCATCAGTTAGTCGATTTCGAGACTGTGTATGAGTTCGAGCAAAAAGTGACCAATTACGCTCTGCCGATGCTGATGAAGGCGGTATACTTAAAATCTTTATAGCTGTAGAAGCAATTGGTTGACTTTCACATAGCCCTTGCCACCACAATCTGGGTTCTAAATTTTTAACCGGTAGCCAAATTTGAGGTTTACTCCAGAAAGCAGTTTTGGTCCGAAACTCTGCAAGATTAGTCATAATTTGCACCAGATCTTGATGCAAGAATGTCGCAAACTTGGACAAGAAGTCTGTTGCAGTACTAAATTCTGCGCTTCTTAGATTAGTTCCAAGATACCGGGGGTCTACTAGGTTTGCAGCTAAATGAATAGGTCGAAGAATGAATTGCCGTCTTTTGTTAATTTCGTTTATGATATCAATTTCTTCTTCAAATGTAATTAAGTTTCTGGTGGTTTCAGACTGTAGTTGGGTTTCAATTACTTGTTTTATGTTATCAAAAATGTGTGGAATGTCTGATAGTAAAGCATGATTTGATTCTGTAACTGAGATTGCTTTCCCAATAGGAGATAATAAGTCTATCCAGCAATCTATATTCCTCCAAGTCGCAGCCGAAATAATTATGTTCTCCAAACCTGCTTCAATTTGTACATCTCGTGAGACAACTAAAAGTTCAAGGGCTTGTCGATTTTCTTTAAAGCTTTTTAAGCTTTGGATAGCTCCACCCCACCTCGTTTTAGAATAAAGTTTCAAAGACTTTGAATTGTTGCCGTATAATGCTTTTTGCTTCTCTGTGAAACAAGCCAAGACGCGATTCCTTTTCTTTATGTATTTAATCACCTTTTTACAATCTCGTATTATTTTTTTACATGAAGTTTTTCTAACGATATCTTGAAAAAGAAGATTAAAGGTATGAGCAGCGCAACCTACGCAAGAAATATTTTCATACGTTTCCTCTATTATTCGCCAGGCAGCTCGCATGTTGGAAGCATTATCGGTAATAATACACACGAAGCGTCTACTCCCAACTTCTTCAATCACTGACTTGACTTCTTCAGCTAAGAATTGTGCCGTCTCACTCTGGGTCCCAGGTGTAATACTTTTAATAAAAACGGGATCTGGTGTGGTTATCAAAAAGTTCAAAACTGACTTTCCTTTGATGTTGGTCCATCCATCAATTACTAAACCCAAAGCTTTGGCTCCAGCAACTTTTTTATTCATGCTTTCTTTGACTCGGAAGTATTCAGCTTCAAGCAAATTTCCTGATATGGAAGTTCGAGAAGGCAATTCGTAATCCGGGCAAGCAATTCTAAAAGCCTCTTGCCAATATTTTGACTCGAACAAGGACAATGGTATTCCGGATGCATAAATTGCACGGGCAAAAGCAGCATTCAATTTTTCATAATGTGTGTGAAAGTCTGAAGTTACATGAATCTCGTTTGGTTCTGCGTGTGTACGAGGAGGCGAGTGATTTGGAAAGAAAGTAGCATTTGAGAATGTTGTTTGGTTTAAATCTGTTGTGTGGATTGTACTAGATGTTGTAACTGGGATTGTACGAGTCACATTAGGTTGTGCATACAATGGGGAATGAGACCCACCTGAAAACGTGTTTTTTATATCCCATGGTACACTACGGCATCTCAACAAATGTTCTCTTAATTTTGTCGCATTTGGGCTTTTAAATTTACTGTGACAATGATTGCATACGATAACTTGCATACCCTCAACGTCGTTCCGGCTATAAAATTCCCAGACATTTGATTTTTTCCGTGGCATTTTTTTTATTGTTTAATTACCTATCTGAAAAAAAAAGTTATTGTATTTGTGATATATTTATAAATACGGATTTAGCTATAAAATGATACATTGTAAGTACAACAACACAAACTATGCTTGCCCACGTTGCCGCTTAAAACCCACTAAATATGATACATACCCCAGGATTGGCAAAAAAAAGTTTTTTCTTTAAAACTTTATAAATTAAACAGTTAAAACATTTATAACTAGAGGTTTTTTAGGGGGTGATGTGTTTTGAGGTCAGAAGGAAAGGAACTCTTATAGGATCACATCTTTGTCCGTCTGTCTGTCTGTCAAGACCCTTTTGTCAGGAATGCCTGGAAGTATCAAGTTGAAATTAATTCCAAGTATATAGGTCTGCAATTCCTTAGAGCTGTGAAAAAATCAAGTTTCTAAATCAACGCAATCAAAAGATGTGGCCATTTATGCCGCCTATTTTGACGCTCGTAAAGTAATCAAAATCATTGGAGTACTTCTTGTTGATCCAGAACAGTAATTCTTGGCAAGAAGCAAGGTCTCATAGGACAAATAAATGAAGAAATCCGAAAACTGTAAATTTGTAGTTACATCACATATTGTTTTGTGATTTTAAACTTATTACAGTTGGTAAACTGAGCGAGACCCGCAACGTAAAATTTTAGTGCTTGTTTTCCCGCGGCGAAATGATTAACTAGAATCATAGATAGCGAATTTTAAAATGTGTAAAACTAAACTCGAAAGTTAGCACGAACCAATGGTAACACTTAGATAGGTAACCTCGAGGCGCAGCGCGGAAAACAACCACTAATATTTCACAGTGTATATCGATATATTATGTGGCACGTGTACGTTTACACGCATTGAATACTCTTGCCTATTTGTGACAGTAATGCGATAGAAAGAGATGGAAATTCGACACGGCTGTGCAACCTGAATAATTGCGCTTTTCTCATCTAGGAAATAATTCTACACTTTAGCGTGATTTCGAGGCATCTTGCTTGATTTACTTAATTGAAGTTCAACACGAAGAATACCTAGGCGAATAAACTGAACGGCGCGTGCGGCGTTTTACAAGCTTACACACACAACGCACAGTATATCTATACTGTGCACAACGCAACTAAACGAAATCAAAGCCGCCGCGCGCCGCCGCGCGCCGCCGCTCCGGCCCGCCCGCTCATATCAGCCAGGTGGCGCCGCGCGCGCAACGTTTCAATGTATGCAATGCACTGACTGGCAACGCGCAAACTGTATGAATTAGGTAAATTTTGTCCGCCCAAAGTTGGCGGCAATTTTACCGTAATCTATATAAATGACGAAGGAAGGAGTAAACTATCGGTATTTTACGTGCGTTTGTAGTAAAACTACGTAGCGGGCGACGGAATGGGATGATACTGGCAGGCGATTCCCAATGGAAACTTTCCTTATAAAAATCCTGATCAAAATAATAAACAACGCTTATTTAGATCACACAAAAACTGTGTTTTTAAGCACGTCATAAAAACATCGTGTTAATCATGCCAATTCTTTACATACGTACATACCTACATACTCGTGTATTAAAATAACCCTACTGTTATGGTATTCTTTCATTGTAAAACTAATAGTTAATAAGTCACCTGGACTACAAGCATTGACTACAAGAAAAGGATTTACGTATTTGTATATATCTACGCTATTCTATATTCATGGGATACAAAAAAAAAGACACGGCGGCTAGGTTTTTAAGTTGCGTTTTCGATAGAATATAATATCCTAAGAAAACCATGACTAAATTACAAAATTTGTACATAACTTTCCCTGACATAGGTAATACAATAAATATTTCTGTTTTAACATCAACAAGAGTGAAAACTTAACTTACTGGAAAGAATCCCAGGCAAATACGAAAACTTCCTTAATTCCTTCGGAAACATTCGGAAACATTCCCAGGGACGTATGAGGTGGGGAACTATTCCGGGAGGGGAGGAAGTATTCATTCCGCTCGGCCTCGGGCTGTCATTTTTGAGTGTTGAAAGGCAAAGGTATCTTAGCACATACAACCATGTTTTGTAATAATATAAAAGGCCTGATCCTTTTTTTAAATCTATGTTTTCAGTGATCATAGATTAATTTGATGATGATGAATAAAGATGAAATGCTGATGTTACGCATTTTAAAGTCTCTGGGCCCCTATTCTGGGTTCATGCAAGATTCATCTCGCACGAGAATAACTGTCAAATCCCAAGGAAATCTGTCATTTTTGACGTATGTGGCATGCGAGATAGCATCTCGCATGACTATAGATGCAAGCGGGAATCTTTCCGAATGTTTCCCAGGGAATACTTCCCGTAACATTCGGAAGCATTCCGAAACATTCGGAAGTTTTCGATGGCCGAAAAATACGAAAATTTCGTTAAAAACCGACCAAGTGCGTGTCTGGCTCACGCGCCGAGGGTTCCGTACAAACCTAATAAGCACCAAGCATTGCTTTAATGAAAAAAGAAACCGAATTGAGGGACAAACTTAACTTTGCTATTGTAAAACTCTTGGTCCCATACGTACTAAGTGCAAATATAAGATTGTAATAAATACAAAATGTGATGTAACATACCTTACAAGTTTACAGTTTTCGGACTTTTCCCTTTACTTGTGAAAAAAGTAAAAAAATGTATGTAATTCTGAGGTTATTACTCATTATTTACACTATAAGTTAAGAATTATGATACATAATTATAAAATATGTAATTCCAACTTCCAATAGAATCACTGTTTAAATAGTAAGTAGTGATGCAG
Organism: Ditula angustiorana; assembly: GCA_963691745.1. Lineage (NCBI taxonomy): Eukaryota > Metazoa > Arthropoda > Insecta > Lepidoptera > Tortricidae > Ditula > Ditula angustiorana. The sequence continues at coordinate 5,469,653 of OY829472.1, forward strand.
ACCGATAAAATTACCCTGGTAAAATACGGTAAAATTCACTATTTTTCATACTTACTTCATTACTAGCACAAGTGGTATTCCATATTAGCCCTCTGGGTTGGCAACGCACTGCAATCTCCTAGGTGTTGCGGGTGTCTATGGGCGGTAGTAATCACTTTCTATCAGGTGACCCACTTGCTCGTTTTCCTTCCTATGTTGTATAAAAAAAATTGGTAAGAGTAACGCGATAGAAAGAGATGGAAATTCGACAGGGCTGTGCGAGCTGAATATTTCTTTCATCTTAGAAATAATTCTACACTTCAGCTTGATTTCGAGGTACCTACCTAAGTACCTTGCTTAAATTACTTAACTGTAATTCAACACGAAGAATAGGCGAATAAACTGAACGGCGCGTGCGGCGTTTTACAAGCTCTCACACACAACGCAAGTAAACGAAATCAAAGACGCCGTGCGCCGCCGCCGCCGCCCCGGCTCGCCAGCTCTGCGCGCCGAAAACTTCCTTGATTGATTCCATCTTCGGTAACATTCGGAAACATTCCCAGGGACGTATGAGGTGGGGAACTATTCCGGGAGGGGAGGAAGTATTCATTCCGTTTGGCCTCGAGCTTCGGGCTGTCATTTTTGAATGTTGAAAGGCAAAGGTATCTTGGCACATACAACCATGTTTTATATAACACACGCCGCAAACTATCGGTATTTTACGCGCCTTTTTGTTAAAATTACTTACGTAATTTTGCAACCGTATGTACATTACACGCAGTACGTCCGTAGTTAGTAGGGGAAAAACCTAAAAGTAGATATCCACTGGATAGTTCCGGCAGGCGATTACCGATAAAGACTTTCTTTGTAGAAATCCAAAACAAAATAATAAAAACTACGACGAAATTGTTTTTAAACACTTAATAAAAACATCGTTTTAATCATTCCAATCCTTACATAGGTACATACCTACATACTCGTGCACAAAAATAACCCTACTACTGTTATGGTATTCTTTTATTGTAAAATTAACAAATTAACAATGAACAAGTTACCTGGGCCCAATTTCATAAACGCGACAGGTGACAGTGACAATTCGCTATACATTACTATGTCTACAAGTAACGCTACAGACTTGTACAGACTTAACATCATAGTGGGCAGGCAATGTATATCAAATTGTCACTGTCACCTGTCGCCTGTCGCGTTTATGAGATTGGGCTCTGGGACTAATTTCATAAACGTGACAGGCGATAGGCGACAGTGACAATTCGCCGTACATTACTGTGTCGACATGTAACGCTACAGACTTACAGACTTAACATCATAGTGGGCAAGCAATGTATACCAAATTGTCACTGTCACCTGTCACATTTATGAGATTGGACACTGGTACTAATTTCATCGACGCGACAGGCGACAGGTGACAGTGACAGTTTTCCGTACATTATTGTGTCAACAAGTAACGCTACAGACTTAACATCATAGTGGACAAGCAATGTACACCGAATTGTCACTGTCACCTGTCGCCTGTCACGTTTATGAAATTGGGCCCTGGACTACAAGCGTTGACTACATTCAAGACGAGGATGTACGTAACAAGTATCTGTATATCTACGCTTTTCTGCATAAATTCATGGGACAGAAGAAAAACACACGGCGGCTAGGTTTTTAAATTGCGTATTCGATCGAATATAACAACATAAGAAAATCATGATTAAATTACAAAAATTGGTACATAACTTGCCCTGACATAGGTAATACGATAAATATTTATGTTTTATTTACGCTTTTTTAACATCAACACGGGCGGAAACTTAATTTACCTACTGGGAAGTATTCCCAGGCAAAGACGAAAACTTCCTTGATTCCTTCGGAAACATTCGGAAACATTCCCAGGGACGTATGAGGTGGGGAACTATTCCGGGAGGGGAGGAAGTATTCATTCCGCTCGGCCTCGGGCTGTCATTTTTAGTGTTGAAAGGCAAAGGTATCTTGGCACATACAACCATGTTTTGTAATAATACAAAAAGCCTGATCCTTTTTTTAAATCTATGTTTTCAGTGATCATAGATTAATTTGATGATGATTAATAAAGATGAAATGCTGATGTTACGCATTTTAAAGTCTCTGGGAGGTTGTTTAACCAAAGTCACATCGCCGACGAAAGACTTGACTAGCGGTCGTAAATAGTCGTAATATAAGCCTGATTGGATATTATATGTATGTATAATTTCATACGGACATTTTAAAATAAAAATATTTCACTTCCAAATATTCCAAAATGGCCGAACCATGAACTGATGGACTGCGCGCTGTGAACAGCACAAACGGTCTAAGCGAAAGACTCGAATTAAACGCCTCTGTCTCTTTCTAGTGTTGACATCATTAGAATCGAATTTCCTGTCACTTTTTTTAATTACTCGTTCTGAAGTAGAATGACTAAATGTATGCACCCTTATGATTAAGGAATGTTTTCTGTTAAATATAATAAAAGAGTCCAACTCGCACGTGACCGGTTTTATTACTGGGAAAGTTTCCGAGTAATCGAAATATTCCCGGAAGTTTTCCGGAATAATTCCGAATATTTCAGAAGTTTTGCAACTATAATCGGGACTATGTTGGCTTCGCTGGGGACACCGGGACAGACTGCCTGAAATCGGGACGTATGGTCACGTCACGTATGCGTCGCTGCTCCAACTAGCTTCGAAGAGCTGCGTTACGCGTGCGGTACGCTCTATGCAAAGCTAGTTTGATATATATAGAAAACGTACGGAAGGCCAGGCGGACGGATGGACTGGCAGGCGCGGACGGACAGGCAGGCGCGGGCGGACGGACAGGCGGGTGGAGTAAAAATGTTTGATAACCAAAACTGTTGAACAGGAGATGCATTATTATCAGGATTTTATCATAAAACTCAAAATAAATGGTTGGTAATTGCACATTATGAATAAAACCTGAAAATAAACTACATAATTATGTTGAAAAAACCCGGTTTCAATCAGGTTTTTATCTTAAATACTTAACCACTTTAACCTTATTAGCAAAAAGATACCCGAATAAAACATTGGAATTTATCGAAATAAACATCAGACATTAGGTTGTAATGATATCTAGGGGGCCTAGCAGGCTAGCTTTTATCGATAAAGCATTTATCCTGTTCTAACCAGTATGCGTGTGCGAGAGGGACCAAAGCGTTTATGTACGCGATAAACGCTAGCGCGCTATTATGGCATTTTCTTTTAGGTTTCAACGATAAGCCTACATAGGGGCCGCTACTTACTGCCAGCTTACAACTAAACTAAAACTTTTTACATTTTTATCTAAATTAGAAGGTCCATATTTCGAAACAAAAAAACTGACCTTTTTCTGCGTAGTTTTTGTAACTCTTAATTTTTACCCCTTCTTTAGTGATCAATACACTTTATGACCTTTTCATCGCCTTTGTTTGATTTTTAATACAAACAATATCGAACTCATTTTGTCAAAGTCATGATTAAGACAAAAATGTCATATAGTTATGGTAGACGTGGCGACACGGCCATGTCCGATGAAAATGTCGGCGGTTAAAATTGATTACAGTACAACAATTTCACCCTTTTATGCCATTTGGTTTGTGATTGAAATTCTGTATTATACATTTACACTTAAAAAATATGTAATAATAACAGCCTTTATAATGGTCAAACAATGTTAAAGCCCCTTTCTTATTTCTAATATACGGTAAGGCCACGACGGGTCACGGGAAATTGTGTGCAGTACCCTTACCATGAGTACAGTGCACCTAGCCGTAACCATACTCGCTAGCGACAGCGTAAAACGATTCGTATGGGAAATTGCACAGCGCCTCTAGCGCTCACTTAGATAACTAAAGATCGCTAGTATGAGTCCAACGGTAAATTACCTATCGAAATCTGAACGTCAGTGTCTAACATTTTGTAGCTGTTGCCGTAGAATATTGGTACCATGAGTCACAAATTTGGCACATGTCATTGAAAAATACCGTATCGAGTATCGACTATAGTTAACTCTTTCACTGACAAATGGGAGCGTATTTAACCGCTATCGACATCACGAAATGTTCATTTTGACCGCATCCAGTTCCACTACGTTACGCACGTAGCGCAGCTCTACCAAGCTAGTTGGAGCAGTGTCGCATACGAAACGCGTGGCGTGGCCCTTACTATCTTAGTGAATTCATAATTGTGTAATAACATGTGTCAGAAATTAAGTCAGTTAATTCCTGAAACTTTCAGTGCCCTCGTTACTTGTAATAAACAACACAGAAAAACCTTTTATGTTCCCGCGGTAGCTGTAAGTTATTGTTATTTTATCTTTATTATTCAATTATTCCAATTCTTTTTTTTAATTAACTGTACTTCAATATGCTTTAAATGTTATTGGTTCGTCCATAGGAGATGAGGTCATCATAGTAATGATATAAAAACCGATGGTTATCTTCATGATCATAGTTGGTTATGGCTGGCTTTATTTGACCCCAAACTTCCGTTTAGTCTATAATTCTTCCAAGCTTTTACTGCCCCGCACAAACACTAAAAATTAAATACGAAATCTAATCGTTCAGACTAAGATGACGCGATGTAAGGTGCTATTGACAGAAGACAAACGCGCCGGGAGGGAATGTCAAGGTCCCCATTAGGGAATGCGATCCCGCAGGATAATTTCAATGCCGGTATTTGCGGGACTGAACATTCTCAATCCCGCAGGATCCCGGTATTTGCGGTATCATGCAGTTAGTGATGGGTAATTTTCCGAAAATATTCAAATTATGGAAAATATTCTGTTTATTTTTCGGAAAAATATTGTTTAAAGTAAAATTTAGACAAATAAATAAAATTACGTTGCATTGAAATAAAACTATTCAATAAAGACAAGAGTAGTATTTTCACCTGATTTCTTGATTTCCAATTGTATACTTAGTACCTATTTTTAATGGTTATAGAAAAAATGTGCATTTTATTTCAGTGTACTTATTTTGTTATTTTTATTCCTCACCATTGTGCACTTTTAGATTAAGATGTTTTTTTTAATAAATATTGGAAAAATTGAAAATCTAATGGGAAAAAAATCTTGTCCAAACTCAATTTTTCTATTACCCATCAGAGCCTGCAGTGTACTGTAAAATTTCGAAAATAAATCATAAGTTGTAGAGTTTTAATTTTGCAGTCTGTAAATCTTATATGCCTTCGAAATGTACTTCCATACAACAAAAATAGGTACTAGAAAAGCCTTTACACACAGAACTTGATGTAATTATCACTATTTAAACTATATACGCACTGAAGGATAGTAACAAAGTTCATTCTAGTTAATGAGAACTAATTAAACTTAACGTGTTGCGTAATTTGTTGCCAGTTGCGTCATATCTTCCAGTTGACACTGGAAAAAAAATATGAACAAATTCGCGAGAGAGCCCTGCCGCTGTAGTGCACGCCCTGTCGGTGCACTACACAACATACAATATATCTCTCCGTTTTCGTCAGTAAGCGTAGAGTAACATATAAACTGAGTTACATTTGAGTCCAGTAAATCCCGCGGGATTCCGGTCAATTTACGAGCGGGGTTAGTTGCGCATAGTTTGTGTGGGATCCCGGTATTGCATTCCCTAGTCCCCAGATTGCACAGCCAGGACCTGCCTGGGCCCGAATGGAGCAAGTAAAATATTTAAAGTACGTTCTTACCTTTTAACCTAAGTGCGCCTACTAGACCTAGTACCCAGAGGTACCCCAGTTCCATGGTAGCCGATTGTATGGTGCTGCTTACGCCGGTGTCTGTCAATTTTAACCAAGTCATCTGTTTATCTTATAGGGGTCCGATCTCCGCTGCGTTTCCCGGCCTGTCGTCTCTTAATCGAGGACAATCGGCCAATGGTTTTACTAGTTATGCCCTCAACGCATTGCCAAACTTCAAGAGTTATTTTATTGGCTACTTTGGTTTTACTGCGGGTTTCTTCATCACTGAATCTCCGCATAGAAAAACTAAGACCAAACCTAATCTGACTCTCTCCATATCATTTTGAGTAGATAACTCTGATTGTTCAAAGGGACTATTTGTAAGTTGTGAGGCACCACGTTATGTTAGATACCAGGCGATACCCCTTCGGTATTGTGTGTCCCCTGGTCTATCCCCTGGGGGAGTCATCAGTAATCTTTTAGTGCAATTCATTAAAGGCAAAAAACTGCCACGCTGCTGCTACTACTGCCTGCCACTACATACCTGACAGGGATGCACGAGTACTTTAATTATAATTCAAAACCCAGTACAAGCAAAGCACCAGGACAAGAAGATTCCTGATGTCTCCCCCAGGGGATAGACCAGGGGAGACACGACACTGAACGACCTTCTGTAGTGTTATTCTCGATAGTAAGGGTTCCCAATAAGTTTTGGAAGTGGCCAATAATTTTAATTTCATTATAGCCGGTGGACCACCACCTATCGTCTATCGGTTTTATAGATTGCAGTAGTTGTGAATTAAATTAGTTCTGTTCCAGTGCTGTTGGCGGGTCATTTTGTGGCTGGGGGCCTGATATTGAGTATTGAGCAGCCTTGCCCTAAGGCGATGCGCCGCGCTCTAATCTCCACAATGACTGCATACTTAAACAGATTCGGCCTGCAATGACAATCTTCTCTAGCAAAAAAATAAAACAGAACTAAAATAGTTCTATATACCTGTAATAGGTAATATATATATTCTTTATTCTTTCATGTCATAATTTCTCGTTTTTTCTGGTACCTAATAAAATAATTATGTATGTCTCTAATAGTCGTTAAAACAGTAAGTAATTGTAACTGGTTCACTTATCGGATTTTGTTTTCTTTTACACAGTTTTTATTGAAGTAGTTCCACAAATTAATGAGGTACTTACGAAGTACGTGTCGTGTCGCAATGATTATTTGGAGGTAAGCATATACTTTGTAAAGAAAAAAAAAGAACCAAGGCTTTTTTAAAAACAGACTTTAACTGCGTTAATTTTACTAATGCGTTAACTTTTTAATGAGAAATCTTAATAAAAGCCGATTTTCAATGCTTCAACCGCTTGTGTTGGTTTCGCTCAATCGTCTCTCTAAGTGAAAATGCGGCTGATCTATCCTCCATGCTTATATTTTTCGTCATCGTTCTGTCCTGCTCCGTCCCTGTATTTAGGCTAAAAATTAAGATTTTTCTTTAGGTACTAAATACTTATAAATGTATACCACACGATGAGGGTTGCCAGTGTCCGGCTATAGCTGGACATGTTTGGCCTTTTACGGACCTGTCCGGCCTAATATTTTCTCGTCCGGTCTGTCCGGCTTTTATTAGGCATTTTGACTGGCTGTCGCCTAGCGCGCGAATCGAAAGTCGAGTACAAGTGAAGTCGCTAGTGGCGCGGTATAAATATTGTCCGGCTTTTAGAGCATATACAAGTCTGGCTTTAAACAAGCTATGATTAGCCACTAAAAAAGGTAAGCGGGGCTTTTAGGGTAAAATGTCCGGCCAAATTAAGCGCAGACTCCGGCTTTTGTGGTTTTGGACCTGGCTACCCTACTTCCAGGTGATATGATGATGATACGATTATGCATGGATCACGTGTTTAGACTGCAAAAAAAATTCTAAATTCAAAATCCATAAATGAATAAGGAAGAAGTTTTTTATCGGCAGCCGGACAAAAGTCTAACAACAACCAGACAGGCCGGACACAACCGTAAAAAGCCAAAGATGTCCGGCTGGACAGCTGACTACCAAATGACGGCTACAAAAGACGTCAGTACTCGCCTACTACTGTCAGTAGAGTAGTAGGGTAGACTAGACAGGCCAACTGACCCATATTCAATAGGACGTCCTGTTATTCAGCTACCATTTTGGCAGTGTCCGGTATTTTATTAAGAGAAATACAGGACCATACATGTTATACCGAGGGTTGCAGTCAGGCTTTAGGCGGACACGTTTGGCGTTTTACTGACGTGTCCGATGAAATATTTTCTGGTTCGGCCTATTCGGCTTTTGTTAGGCTTTTTGTCTGGCTGCCGCCTGCCACGCGGCGCGAGTCCAAAGTCGAGCGCAAGTAAAGCCGTGATTGCCCCGAGCGTCCGAATACTGTTCGGCTTTTCGGACATCTGTCCGGCTTTAAAAGATAAGATTTGCTACTTAAAAAGGTATGTTCGGCTTTTAGTCAGGCTTTTGCATTTTTGGACCTCGCAACCCTGGTTGCCACTGCCAGCTGGAAAGACAAAATATCTGGGCAAAATTTCAAAAAGTACTTAACGATTTTGGGATTGTTGTAGGAACAAATAAATATATGTAGTACTTACTACAAATCAAACGTTACTTTTGTTTGTTACAAATTTACAAGAAGCTGTTTGTCGGGAGTATGAAATATCGGAATAATCGAAACGAATCCCGACCATGTCCATCTGGCAACCCTAGCCATACCATACCATGAACACGCTGTCCTTTTTTTCCCTTAAATGCTGTAATCTTAGATCACATGTATGTAGGGTTGCCAACATTTTTTCGGTTGAATATAGAATTTTTTGGAAAGATGAAAAAAGGCAATGGTGTAAGTTTGCAATCTATTTTAATAACGTGACAAGTGCTCGAAATATAGTATATTTGAGTGATATTAGTTCAACAGTATATAGTACGGAGAGCCGAAATATAGTAAAATACTATATAGTATAGTACGGTTGGTAACCCTACATGTACGTACGTTCTATGTACCTACTGTAAAATGAGTACACAGGGCTTGGTCACCCCAGCTAGTGAGGATTTTGGATCGCGGCTTGAATTTGGTTAAGTAACAGACTTGATGCATGCTGAAGGCTGAAGGACTATTGAAATCAGCAGACACTAATTTACGGGCCCTATTTTCATATTATTGTTCCGTGCCTATTCCTTTACTATCCTTCCTATCTATGCTGAATAATATAGTATACCTACTATGAAAAACAGGCTGATTGATTTTGATATTTCAGATTTTCAATTTTCTAAGTTTTCATAGGTATCTTATCGACATTAGTGAAGCGTAGTCTAATCACTAAAAGCAATAGCAGTTCGTGAAGTATATTTGTTACTGGGTCCGTGCCACGGCGCCCCGCGCTCATGCGTTCTCCACAGCGCTCGGCCGGGGCCCGCGGAGGGCGGTCGCCCGCCACCGGCGCCGCCTACTTCGTCTGGTACAGGCGTCATCCGCCTCGTGTCCCGCTTCACCTTAAAATTAAGTAGTCGAGACGTCGATCCAAGGAGAGAAAACGCCCTTCAAACAGCTCAGCTTTCTAGACAACCCTCGCCCCGTACCTCGCAATCGCAACTACTACCGAGCCCGGCTACCGCACCGACCGATACCGCGTACACTAATTTGACACATGGCTGACCCGATAAAAAAAAAACAAAACAAAATGTTAATAAACGAAAGTAGATTAATTAAAAAATATACTATACGGCAGAGTAATGAAACGCGTTTACCTTCCTAAAATGTCTGTGGAAGTAATAGTGATTATTAGTCTTGTGCGAGGTGCGACTGGAGAGCAGGCGAGCGGTGCGGTGCGACCCGAGGCCGGGCCGGGACGGGCGCGCCGGGCGCGGGCGGCGGCGCATTAACGCATGCACGTGAGGCGACTGGCGCACAGCGATTAATCGCACACCACCATAACCCGCTCATTTCTACACAACGGAACCAACGCAACGCAAGCAGGCAGCCACTTTTGCCGCCATTGAACACAAATCGGTAACCTAACTTCAATAATGAATGGAGGATTCTTAAAATGAGAGAAGTCTGTAACTTTGGTAGCCTCAATTAAGACTACACCCTCCTAAATACCATATGATCCGTTGCAAATTCTACTCTTCGCTTCTGTTATTTTAGTATAACCAAACTAGAAGAGAACAAGTAGGTAGGTATTCAGGATGTGCTATAAATGCTAGAATATCCATTATTTAGAGGCACCTACATACTTAAACCAACTCCATTGAGACTAGGGTGACCAGCCCTGGGTCCTCATTTTACAGGACACATGATCTAAAATTACAGGATTCATGGAAAAACTACGGAACAACGCGTTTTTGGTATGGTAGCCATAGTGGTAGCTAAAAAACTGACAGTCCTAAATATTTATTTAAATCTCATAGATATAATATACATAGATCTATAGATAGAATTTGAAAAAATAAAGACCACAATACTGCGACTCATTTTATCGATAAAAATGGCCCTTAGAGATTAAATTTACCCCTTTCACATGAAGGTACTGACAACAGGTACAAGGTAGAGACAGAGAGATAATTAATATTTTCAGATGTTACTTTGCAGAGTAGAGTAATTTCAACAACGCCAATTTGATAACTTTTTCAAGTAGAATAATTATTTTTTACTGTAAAACCTTGGCTCTATAGTCAAACTTGGATCCCTTAGCCATGTTTGTCTGTAAGTCACACTCATTTTTTTCTGGAAAACTATAACACTTTATATAAATTACTAAATTAATATATCAAAAATATATATTATTAAATAGTTTATTTTTATTTAATAGGTACTACTAGCGACAGCTGGCGTTATTAATAACGTTTCATTATTAATACCTTAGTAATAATGAAACGTAGTAAAATTTATTTTCTGTCTGTTGGTAGGTTCGTTTCAAAACGTTCAATATTTATATTTATGAGGAGTTTTCTCCTCTTTCAGTTGATGTTCCAATCGATGATAGCAATATATCTAATCACAATAACCCTCTCCATTTGACTTCGCCGTAGGCGGGTAAAGCAGTTGGCCTAATTAAACTGTTATGCTTAGAGTTCCGTACCCTGTCTGAAAATTATTATTTTCCGAGATTTTGATAATTTTAGTTTACGATATTACTATGGAGATTAATATTTCATAACTTTCTTTAAAGTATTTTCAGTGAATTTTCAGACAACCCTGTCACATGACCTTTTTTGTTGCAAATAACCTCCCACCATAACCCCTTGACAGGAATAGGTCGACTTACCAATAACCCAATGTATATACTCACTGGCTTTAAAGCGAAATGTCCTGGTATTTCTACCTTCAAATCCTGGATTTCAAAGTTTGGAAATGGCAACCCTACAATACAAAAATGTATCCTATTTATGAGCGGAAGTAAGTCCAGGGGTAGAAGGTAGTATTCCGTGTAATTTGTGCTAAGTCCCATTGCATTGATTTTATTTACTTACCTTCCACACCACCGGTACAATACAATTATAAAGAATCCCAAACAGCACTTTAGAAGACTCGGCTTACTGTGGAAGGGGTTGTTATACCTTGTTCTCTATATATATTATTTAATCCCTTAAACATTAAATAATCCTGGCCATCAGCAATGGTATTGAAACAGCCTCACCCGACACACTTTATCTGCAGAGACACAATATTCATGTTTTGCATCACAATACGACAAGCGGTCTTTCATTCGCGGGACAAACCAATCCAAGAGCACGAACTGATCAAGATCGCTCACATTCAAGGCAATCGAGTTTCAAGTATTTTAAGAATAGCCAAATAGTTATAATACCTAGTCAAATAGGTTTTCTGTACCGGAAAACAAGCATACGGGTCACCTGATGGGAAGATATCACGATTGCCCATGGCAACCATGGGGTTGTTACCCCAAAAGGATTGAGGGATAGTAAAACACTGGCTTTCGCCATAGAAGTCTATAGACTTCTATGTATATATATGTACGTGTATGTACATAGAAGTCGAGAGCTTTCGCACCATATTCGGAATCTAATTTGGTGGAGGAAAAACATCGTGAGGCATTCATAGGTATCCAAAGTAATCCAAACGGTAATAGCTAATAGGTCATACAGGTTTACAACCTTTTGAATACTATACTAGGTAGATCACTTGGACAATCTAAACTTGTGTAACCGTACAACTTCGCGGAAGAGTTATTCACCCTATTGCAATGCAAATGCTATAGAGTGAAGTAAAAAGGTGTATTTACATATTTATGACATGACCTTGACTGTACCACGCTGAAAATTTCGTGCGAGTCTAGAGGTAAATAGATACGGGTAGGTTATATAATAAACATAGTGTACAGTCATCTACAAAGGTGGACTTTCCTTTTTCCCTACAGTCCACGAGTCAGTCAGTTTCGAGGTGTTATCTAATGTACAAAGTTGGGCAGAGTTGATCGGAAACCAAAGCATAAGGACTGTCAGTGTATCCGAAACAATGGTACGGGGACTGCGAACGTATCAACTGTCAACAGAATGTATTAAAAAAGCGAGTAAAATCCCTTATCTAACGACAGACAGGTTTTTAATGTTAAACTGTTATTTAAGTGCGACAGCTGGGCAAAAGGAGAGCTCCTCGTGATTTCCACATCACGCTGTTCTTGGCTGAGAATATTAGCAGATACAAATGACGCCCAAGTGTTTAATTAGTAGGTATGGCCACGGTACGTTTATGAATTTGATAGTTGGAAATAAATATAGCAAAGCGAGCATAGAGTAATAACAATGACGCATGTCATGTCGATGGCCGCGGCCGTGACCGTCAGCGAGGCCACGCCGCAACATCTAGTCGTGGTCACTGACACATTACGTAATACGCTGCCACATCGCATCAATCAAATAGAATAGTAACGCATTGAAGTTCTCTTGTAATTCTCGCACTAACAATATGGCATCAATTGAACAAAGAACAAGCCAGCCAAGGCGCCCAGGCGCCCCTTCCCAATGGCAGGTAAATTTTGTTCCTTTTACATACAAATCGGGAACGTCTACTTTTTTGCACTGACGTCGTAACCCAAGCCTATCTTTGCCGAATTTCACGCCTAAAACCATTTTAACTTGTGGAATTTCTATTGTATTGTCTTCAGAGCGTTATCACATCTGATCTGACGGGCGACGAACCAAAACCAATAAGTAAATTAATGTTTACTATAATATTTGTATTAAGTTTTTGCGCTACACGAATTCACCATATTCTGTCTGAAATTCAGATCAGACTAATCATTCGCCCCCAAGGGCTTCTAGACGAGACCTTATGTCACTTCCAGTGCGATCCAACAAGGTCAAACTGCTTGGTTATTCTCTAAGCGCATCAGCGTCGAGCTCGACGTCGAAGCAATGCTGTCTCGCTCACTCGTACGTACATAATACAGGGCACTGCCCCGGCGCCGAGCGCTTGCGCTTAGATAAATGTTAATGATAATGAATAACCCCCCAACATAGACTAATAGATCGACTACAAAAACTATCACACTTTAAAAACAGATATTTGAATGTAAGAAACGTAAGATAGTAATGACAATCAGTACCAACAACAAAAAGTAAGGGTTCGCGTTAACTTCTCAATTACTATGAGATACTTAACTACATAGACAGCACCTATAGCGGCGCCTATCCGAAACAGTTAGTTTCCATAGTATTTTAGAAGTTAGGTACACGTTCGAGACGTTTGACAAAAACTGAGTCTTAGTTAGAGCCAGGCCACACCAGTTCCATACACGTTGCGCATCCAACACGGCTCCAGCTAGCTGTGTAGAGCTGCGTAACGCGGCTCTACGAATCGAGCAGCAAACGCATCCGGTGACTCGGCCATTATGGTTTTAGGGTGCAATTTTTTAATCTCACCTGGTGACTATAAGCTCATCAAAATGGCCGAGCCTCTATGAAAAACGGCCATTTCGGTGAGCTTTTGTCACTCGGTGAGATTCAAAAATTGCACTCCTGGTAAGAAAATATCCTATCAATATTCTACAAATTGGTCACTATAGCGTTTGGATTAAAAGTGGTGTATTTTAATAGATTTCAAAAAAAGGATTAATCTCTCAATTGGTCGCGTATTTGTGTTTTACTTCTGGAGTCTGGAATTACTGGTGTCAGTTTATCTTTATGTTGTGCGTAATAGTATTTTATGCAACAGTTGCATACATTACTTTATCTACACACATATTATAAGTACTCTATGATGGGTTCAGAAGCCATAAGGCAATGACCTGCATTGCTACTAGCTACTAGTGCTAGGTACCTATTAAATATCTATAGACTGTACACATTAAAATAATGTAATAAAAAATGAATTTGAACAAATATAGAAACAAATTAGAAAATTTTTCATAATATTATTGGTTGTTATAATGCTGGTCATTGCATACGGTTCCTGAACGCATTATAGAGCATTTATGATATATGTGTAGATAAAATATTTATAAAACGCCAGTGTCCCATGATTTAAATTTTGTTTTCATTGATTTTTAACGTGATATATTTAAACGACAATCCCGTTATACTTTTCTCATCGTTAGCTACGTCATTTTGATGATCAATACAGCTTTTAAGGTCTCTCGCGCCACCAACGACCTTGGGCGTAGCGTAGCGTGTGGGTGCCAGTCCCCGCACCCCCTTGCTGCTGCAGTTTCTCGGTTTTTAAGAGAAGTTAGATACATTTCCATTTGATTCTATATCGGACTTACAATACAGCAAGATTATACATTATCATATTTCAGATAAAAACTGCAGTAATAATAGGTTCCAACCATAAAATAAGGTGCCAGTTTCGTTTTTTTTACGACCTAAAATAAAACAGATGACGAAAAAATCCACATTAATTCCAATGTCATATGATAATTAGACTTTTTTCCTAATAAAAATCGATTCCATTGATGGTTGCTGTAAAAAACATTACGTTCCCAATTTTACAGCATCTTAGATTTAGTTTCCTGAAGGATTGTGTATCTACTAAAATGCCTGATGATCTTTTAGAAACGATAACTTTGTCCTTTTTATAACACTGGGCATAACTGCTAAAATCGTCAGTCAGTTATCCTCATTTGGCATTTACAAAAGACATTGTGCATAATCTTCACAAGAATTAATTCTTATTTATTCGGTATTCACAAATGACAATGAACATGAAATGTTTTTCATGAATGACGATAAACACTTTTTAGTATTTTTTTTATGTTTTTCAATGAGCAGGTACACGTACGTTTTAAATCCATAAAGATAGATTGCTATTATTTAATAAACAACTGAACTTTAAACTGGTCGTGGTTGCGATACTTGTGATGATTTGATGAAGGAGCCCTATTTGTTGTGCCCGTACGCCTCGGCTGTGCGTCTGTCTCTATGTCTACCCTAGCTGCTGATGGCACCAGGCCAATCAACGTCAATCGTCACTTGAATTCCTTTTGGTTCTTTTTTCTATGTCGGAGTCTCTTAAAACATTCACAATCTTACGAATTGTTAGTCTAAAAAGTTGTTCTCTTAGTTTAAGTTTAAAATCTTCTAGTTTCATGAACTTAATAGGTAACGTAAAAATAAAAATATCATACACAGGGTAGAAAGTTAGGATTGACACGATGTACTTTGAATACTTAAGTCAAACATCCGAAATGAATCTTGTGTTAGCTATTACTTTTGCCATGATCGGATTGGTATTTATGGAGCAAGCTTAATGCCGTAAACTTGCTCTGTCAGGCATGTGATGAGAGCTTTATTGAATTAGTAATACTATCGGAACGCGTGGTGGCACCACTAGAAAATGTCAATCGGAAAAAAGAAACAAACGGTGCTGAAGTAAATAAACAAACAAAGTTATGGAAATGGTAATATTGTGTGTAGTTTTAACTTACTAACACCTGTACTTAGTGTATCATAGTCTGACTATTAACCATGTGCCGTCCTTTTGTTTTAGATCTCTCAACCGATCATCATGCAGTTTCTTCGTTGAAAGCCATAAAGGCCAATCAGCCTGTAGCTTCAAACCTTGACGTTGGCAAAGTTGTCCCATTGGACAGAAACCAAACAAGCAAGAAAAAAACGAACTAATAAGATAAAAGTTGCGGAAGGGAGTTACTTTTATCACTTGTTTCGCTAAAAGCATTTTTTACTTACCGAGTTTTATTTTGAATTAATATTTAA
Source organism: Ditula angustiorana (assembly GCA_963691745.1). Lineage (NCBI taxonomy): Eukaryota > Metazoa > Arthropoda > Insecta > Lepidoptera > Tortricidae > Ditula > Ditula angustiorana. The sequence continues at coordinate 5,485,524 of OY829472.1, forward strand.
ATAAAAAGTATTATTTTAGTCACAACTATTTAATAACTATTATGGGGGATTTTAATCTTTTAATACGTAGACGTTTTGCTTAAAAATGTCCTAAAAAAAATAATCTATTCTAGCTGATTTTACAAGTTTGATAGATTTCAGGAAGTTTTCAATCCAATAACTAACCCAATTTTACGACAATATGTAAAAAGAAGAACCAATGGAGAATTTCTCCGACGTCAAACCCTATATATTAACTGGCGTAATATTATATTCAGCTAAGCTCGTTTTAACATTTTTACTAGGTATATTATAATTCGTTCGGAGCTTTAGAAAATTACCCAACCTACATTGCTTAATCCACACAATAATCTAACATTGATTCTAACGGCAGCGGCAGCTGTGCGCCGGCGCGGCCGGTTGTACAGACAACCCCTCTCAAATCCAAAATACACATCACAACATTCTCTCGAGGTCCCATTGTGCCGGTACACCAGCTGCCAGGGTCTCGGGCGGGACTTAAGCTCAAACTTAGCTCTAACATCAACCATTCCTGCATCGATGCCTCGATGCCTCCGCAACGCTGATGTACCCTACTGATCACCAAAACTTTTTTGTTGTTGTTGGCATAAACAAATTCTAGAATTACAATGCGTCTCTTTTTACAGTATTACCATGTTAAAAGAATGCACACTGATCACTTCTGGAACGTATCCCTTTGAAATATGACCGAAGAGCGATAGAGCAGGCGTCTTGGTATATTATATCCCACCAAAAACATAAATGTAAAAAAGGAGAGCCAAGTTCAATACAAAAATTATGCTCGGCTGTGGGCATCGCCGCAAAAAGAATGGAGATCTAAATGAGTGCCAAGTTCTATGCAAAATCCAAATATGTATTTATAGGAACAAAATAACATTATGAACAAGTATTGAACTCTATTTCTTTGCTTTATTGGATACCTATAACAATGACTGTTATTTAAAAATGTGAGATCTTAAAGTAGGTTAGATTTGCCTTGGTCAGTTTTCATTGTATAAGTCATTTTATAAAGTTATTTAACATATATATATTTTTTAATTCTGATAAAAACTGGCCAAGTCAAATCTAAAATTTTTCCTGATAGAAAATTCTGCAATATCATTTTGTATCATACTTCTATCAGGTCGTTCATAAACTGTGTTACAGTTGACCAAATTGAATTCTAGGCCACTTACTGTAGAACCTTCTTTCAACAATTGTCATTTTATTTAGATTTTTCACAGTACATGTCCTAATATACAGTGATTACTCATTGCAACGAGGTTCCAGCGGCCTAGAATTCAGTTTAGTTGACTGTCCCCAAAAGGCATAAGGCGGGGTATAGCAATCTGTGTCCACTGACACGGATAAAAATATAGATTCTTTAAAGACAAAATAAAAAAAACGAGAACGAGGAATGGGGCCTCGAAAAATGTATGTAATTCTTCTGAGTTACGAGGATAAGAATGACCGACCAATACAAAGTTTATCTGCAGAGTCAGATTCAATGCGGGATTTTCTGCTCGAATTTGCGAATATTTATGAACTGCCCCAAGAAGTAGGCTGTACTGTACCTACTGTACGTTTGCAACTAATCTAACTTTTCGACATGAGAGTATGATGAGCTAGATGTGAAATTCAATCAAAAATAGTTACTAGATTGGTATAGATTCTTTCTCGCCCTTTATTAGGACAGTAGGATAACGGTTAAATTATACAAATAGTAGCTCGATAACAAAGGTACGAGGTCGTTGGAAACGTTAGAAGGCACAAGGCAACCATCCATCCGCTTACATTTGAGCACGACGACAACCCCTCCGTAAGTTGAATTAATTGGTGAGATCAGCGATCAGGTTTTTAGCGTGATAGAGCGTGATGCATATTTAAGTATGCTACTTTTAAAGGAATTCCAAAAATAATTATGCATTGCGTGTATATACTTACCTAAATATATACATATTTCAAAATTAACTGTAACATACTTGGGTACTTAATTATTTTGGTTCTTTTCATCCTATTCAATGCATAACGTTCGACTGATTGTATAATCGACAAAATGGAACCCTGACCCACCGTGAAACTGTCAAAATGGCGTTAAGTATAAATCAAATCGTTAGAAGGCACTTATATATGTACTTAATATACTTTTTATGTCAATTTGATATTGTTCCATGGTGGGTCAAGGTTCCATTATGTTATTGCACTTAAATAAATAATAATTATGCGGATGCAGGTCAAACGCAGAAAGACCCATTCTTGCATCGGAGTCGGTTAAAAAGGGGTCCAAATACCAATGACTAAGATGCGGTGTCGTAAATTGAACACAACACAAGTAACATAACGCAACCCCTTTGAAAATCGGCTAATCGTCGGTTGAAGGTTAACGAGTCTTGTCAACCGCTGGCGGTCTTTGCTACACAATGTTTCGAGTAGACTGTCAATTGTCCGGACCTTAACTCGTATGCAGCATAGGTACAGAGTCTGTACTACAGAGTACGGTAGTGAGAATTAGATAGATAGATAAAACGTTTATTTGGTACTTGCAAGCACACAAGATCAAAATTACTTACAATTTAGAAAAAACAAAAATTAACAAATTTGATAAGGACTTGTCTGTGTGCGCTGCAGCAGTACAAAAGGACACAACAATAACTAGAAAATAATAGGAGTGACAGGCAAATACGAATAAGAGAATTAATAATAGCAAAGACAATGCTTAGTACGAGGGCATAATGAATTCGCTGACTCCCTAATTAGCTCACCACCAAGTCCCGCATACATCAGATAATAAAATAACTCGATACTTTGCAGTTGGGTAACTATACGATACTTGGAAACTAGTATAGAATAAACGAGTTTGGGAAATAGTTGTAACCTCTAGCTCGTAGCTGATACAGCGTTTATTAATACAATATTGAACCGCCCCGGCTTCGTGCGGGTGCAATTTACTAACGAAAACTGTATAGAATGTTTTGTACAGTCAAGGAATTTAATTCCTCGTTGAAATGTCGTCTGACATTCGCAATGCATTAAGGTCGATATGTCAAAGTAACGTCTTGCTCTATAGCTCTTATGGTGACAGTTTGCTATATGCTATTGAACCTTAGGTGGGTTGGAAATTTAAATCCTTGACTGTACATAAAAACCTTCTGTAAATCGAAATTATAGAACCCGTATCAAAATCCGTTGCATGGTTTAGGAGTAAGTGATGGAAGATATGAAGAGAGATAGCATCAGATAGCTACTTTATTTCATACCAAGTATGTGAAGAAAATGAAAAGAAAAAACCTAGTTTGTCAATAATTTGTCAATTCAGTATTTTGGCTACTTTTTAGAGTTCCGTATCTCACAAGCAACCCTTATGGACCCTCACTTCGTTGTCCGTCAATCTGAATATCGGTTAAGCGAAAACTAATGAATTATGAACTTAGGCAAGAAGTAGGTAAGCAGGTAAGGTAAATAACACAAATAAACGATAAAATGTCATAAAAAAAACAGGAGACATAAAACGGGAAAAAATCTTCGAGACTACATTTACGAACTATCTACATACAAAGTACCTACTCGTGTTTGAACCTTCAGTTCAGTGCGCAAGACAAACTATCACTATTCCGATTATTAAATAGTTTGATTTTGAAAATACTCCTTGAACTCTGAAATTAAACTAAGTTGTCCAAGTATTTCCGGTTTACGGTACCACTAGCAACGTGTTGACGCTAAGCGTAGGCTGCTGTAAAAAATAAAAAAACGTTGATCAGCTTGCAGGGGCTGGCGGCACGGTCGAGGTGGGATAAGGGGCTCGCGTCGCATCGCAGGTAGCAGATTGCTTATAAAAGGTATAATGACAAGACGCATTTAGTCAGTGGTATAGTGGTGCCATCTGCCGTGCAATGATTAGTCCTCAAAGGTGTAAACGAATAATTTGAGTGTACGTAAGTATTGCTGGGCGCTGAGCTGTGAAATAAAGTTTGCGATAGTATGCACTGACCAATGATTCCAAAAGTTACAAAAACGACGTAAATTATAAAGTTTATACTATAAACGGTTCAGTTTTGCAATTTTGTTACAAAATTACCGAGTATATCATTTCATTTGTGATTAGTATTATCAAATATAAGAAAAAATATAAAATTATTGGCAGAATATCCACAGTTATTTAGAAATCATCAAAATTTGTTAACATCCAACTTGTATTGCTGTCCAGTTTTGTCAAACACAAGACAAATATATTATTTGGTGTGCGGAACCCACGCTGCGTGTGTGCGACTCGCACTTGGTTGGTTTTTTGTTTAATAATCAGCACATTAGAGTTCAGTCTTAATTTGACCTTTACGCACTGGAGGTGCAGAATCGTGCTTTTCAGCTATGCACATAATCGCATAGCGTCTAACAAAATGTTAGAAATGTTGATGCGAACGCCCTCAGTAGACTGCGCTCTAGTGCAGTGTATGTCCTGCCAGGCAACGCTCGCCGCCCGCCAATGGCAGGCTGCGGCCACACCCCCGGCTGCACATGCACCCCCACCCCTCCCGGCGCCGCACCCTTACCGACTATACTGAGCAGTAACATCACATCACTATTATTATCATCAATCTATACATATAATAACTAGATTTGACTCTCCGCGCCTGGAGATACATTAAAAAAAGTCAAAAATAAAACTGGAAGTCGTTAGTAAGAAGAACTTTGATTCGTTTGTCGGCTTGTTTGATCGTTCGTGCGCGCATCACGCAAAAGCCCTCATTGAATTCAAAATCTAATTACTGTAAAATGTGGAGCTTTACTTTTAATGTGCATTTCAGTAAAATCGACTCACGGTATCCAAAAAATGTTAAATTTTAAAGTTTAAATAGAAACCGCATAGCATAGAGCATTAGCATAATCAAAGATCTAAGTCCACGCGGGCGGCTACACGTACTACTAGTAAAATGACTAAAAAAAAAAGGTGACCGGTAATTAAATTACCATTAGATAATCTATTTGATCATAATGTCAAAAGGAACTTGAGAAGACAAATGTTTACTAATCTAGAGAACTACTGAGATAATTGACTGGCTAACTGAGTCACAACCATAGGCGCCGAAACTACACTGGTAGGAACGAAAAAATTTATCACCTACTAGCTGACCCGGCGAACTTCGTACCGCCTAATTATTGGAGGCATATTTGCTCACCGTTTAGACCTACCCTGGACTACGACAAACATTTTAAAACCAAAATCAGCTCAATCGGCCCAGCCGTTCTCGAGTTTTAATCAGACTAACGAACAACAATTCATTTTTATTTATATAGATAGATAGATAGAAGATAGATAGATAGATACTGATGATACATCACCGTAGTGCCGAACCTACTAATGCTAAGAACTCGTAATTTGTACGAATACGATACGATTATTTCTGAGAGACATAACAATTAACAGATTTTAAAAATTCAACCACTAAAGGATTAAAAAAAGGGTTGAGACTTTTTATGGAACATCCTTTATAATTGCAGTTTAGAAACATGAGAATTGGTATGAAGGCTGACGACTGAAAACAAACAAATACGTGCTTTGGAGCTTTGTGAAATTAACACCTAAGAACGTAACATAATGATGTTGAATGAAAGTTTGTACAGGCGCGCTCGTAGCCTACAATTTGGGGGTTTACTACTGGGCTCACGTACCTCTCACACTTTTGCATTTACTTTGCAGAAAGGATCATTTTGTGAGGGTCATGTCATGACCCCTGTGACTCCTCCCACGGACCGCGCCTGAGTTTGATGGATTAATTCTTATTATTGAAGTTGAAAACGTAAAAATCGGTAATGACGATGAAGAACAAACTCGTGTTTGAGTTTTTTTATGAATTCAACCCTTAAGATAAGTTAAATAGGGGTTGAAAAACAAGCTGTGCTATCTAACGTGTCGGTTTATAAGCTACTGACTGAAAGCATAAAAAAATCGGTTAGAAACAATCAACCCCTAAGGCGGGCAACACCGCTAGACCGCTTGGTAAAAGTTTCAATTGTAATCCGAGCGAAGCGAGCATTGAGTTAAATAAACAGTATATGTTTTTGTTAAATTAAAAATATATAGTTTTCATTTACCATCTATTGTTTTCTGTACATATCATAACATATGAGTAACGCTGTACATTTTTTAAATATCGCTTACGTTCCCTATCTTAAGGGTTACCACCAGCACGGTGACTTACCGGCCAGTGAGTATTATTGCCTAGGGTAGTTATAGGATTTTGAAAGAAAATGTCATCCATAGAAGTAACGTGAGAATTACCCATATAATAAGGGTGCTGATAGATTTGAGCATTCACGTGTTAGAAGTATTCTAACGAATGATACAAAGCTCACTAAATATATACGTAGAAAAAACAGCGCGCAGTGTGCAGGCGTTCAAAAACGGCGAACGCTCGATGGTCGGCCACAAGTGAATGCTCAAGTCTATCAGCACCTTAAGGGTAATTTAACAAACAAGTAAACTATAAACTAAATACTACGTAAATTATTTGGTTACTCCGAAATTCCCACGAATTCACCCCTACAAGGTCACATTGAATTTTTCCCTTATTATTCATGAGCAAAGTCCTGGTAAGAAATCCTTACCAACAGTATAAAAAAATCAGCTCATAAAAACATTGTTCTCACACTCCCAAACACAAAGCCTATTTAGTCAAATACACACGTACTTTATGTAATGGTTATGTTGTTTCATCTCTCAAGGGCCATTTAGACGATCAACATTTTTCGGCAATGTTTTGGCGATATTATGGTCATACTTCGGCAACATTCATCCAATATTGTCACAATCTTGCAGCATTATTGCTGGTATTGTTGAGATTTGACAACAAGCTCTCGAACAAGCGCTTTGGCGTCTTTGTCATGCGTCCTCGCAGAGATCGGGCGAATGGGCTCGTGCAAACGCAAAATCTAGGATTTCAATTATCAGCATCAATCTCGCAATATATTGTTGCAACGGCAATCAGTGTGCAGCAGACGGAGGATGCCGAGCAACATTGCTGTTTATTGGCAGACAAAAAATTGCCGAAAAATGTTGATCGTCGAAACGGCCCTTTAGAACCGAGAGATCCCTCTCAATAAATGTAGGGATAGGCAAATCACGGCTCGGTGACAAATAGGTATGAAAATACCTTTGACCTGTTTGGCACCGAGGCGCCGCATATTATTTCCATATATTTTACACTCGTGAGTTCATGACGTGAATTGTCTCAAGTCGGTGATCCATTAACAGCTATACTCGTATTACGTATCTAGTGATTAACGCTCGCCGTGGATCAAAAACAAAATTGTACGTCAGGTTAGTGCCGCCAGGAGGGAGGGAGGGAGGGCTGTTTTCGAGTGTATATTTTTGTGTCTACCTCTTCGAGAGGCTCTGTAGCTCATATTTAAAGGCTTGAAGGCTTTTTACTTGTCAGTTGTAAGATTTGTCTTAATTGTGGGCACGACACAGGATATACGAAATTTTAGAGTCTGCGAGAATTATTTCTTGTATATTTTCGCGACATGTAAAAATTGTAACATTTAAATTACTATTAAAACGGATTATATCTACACTTAACACATTAAAGAGGTAAACTTTGTATGTATGTAGGGGGTAATATCTGACACTACTAAAACGATTCCAATTTTTTTTTCACTAAGTAATAGAAAGCTACTAATTTCACGTGAACAAAGTCGCGCGCGTCCGCTAGTGCAATATATACGATATAAACCGTTCCAACTTGCTAACGAAGTTGACATTTATTTAAAGAAGCAACAAACAAGCGTCAAATTTGATGTGATCAGTGCGAACTTTAATGTAAAATAACAAACAATTAAAACCCGCCAATTAACGCCTTACAACACGTCTTAGCAAATTTTTGTCTTTGTCGCACAAAAAAATTACGTGTATTAATTTAATTAAGAAAATCAAGCCGATACAAATTCTCTTTATTATTTATGCAAATTAAATGGTCAAAGTGTATGCAATTAACCTACTAAAATCGATTATCCAAAGGCAGCCAGGCTGCCAGAAACACGGGAAGACCTCAATTTCCAGCGTACAGAGACTGGCTAAATCGATGCAACATTAATGGTCAATTTTACACGTTTTTACAGCAAAAACCCAAAGAATGTTACTGAAGAAACGACAAAAAGACAAAGTTCGAATAAGTACTATTACTCAAGTATAGATAAATGTCTCGTGCGTATTATAAAACAAGCTGAAGCCCTCGTCCGCTATAAAACAACATACTTTAGCGTATTTGTCAATGTTCAGGGTTTAAATTAGACTATCTTTCAATGACATACCTTGTTATTTGTAATCAATCAATCCAATTTTTTTACGTGTTTTATCCGACTTCGGCAAAGTCTAAAAGAAGGGTTCTGTTTTTAGTAGTATGTACAGTGGGGGAAATATATTCACGAACCACCTTAGAACCCTATCGCAATGACGCGACGCGTTAAATGCCAGGCTATGTCATACAAATGTCATGCGTATGTCTCTTCGACTAGGTTCTACGGTGGTACGTGTTTAAATTTTTTTGACTGTCCATAGGTATTTATATGTTTTTTACTCCATAAATGACCGTGGTGCTATACTCACTATCAACTGTCACTTTACATTACATCCTTATTTACAACAACTATAATTTTACAGCCTTTAAGGATTAATAAAAAAATACTTGAATTATGAATTTCCAACAAACCAATAGCGATAGATACTTTCTTGCTACTTTCAGTCTCCCTGGACGATAAATTCCCAAAACCCGGTTCCTAGAATTCTCTAAGAACCGATGTAAAAGGAATCTACTCGCCAATATACATATTTGTTGGATTTGTAATTTGGGAGAATTAGTTCTCTTACTAAGTGAGCGAGTGGTATTTCGCGTTTGTCTACCTCTATTGTCTTGAACAGGGATGTTTCGAAATGATCCCGGTCTGCATTGGCGTTTCCTGGCCAGAAATAATGTAATTATTTTATTGTGCAGAGAATACAGAGTTTCAAGTCCGCTGCTTCACAACAAAGGTGTTTTCCGAATCAAATGCAAATTTAAAACTGGAAAAGCAAGGTAAAATTATTCGTTGTTTAAATATAAGGAATTGCGAACGGCGAGTTGGGCACTCGTAATAAGTACCAAATGTAAAAGAAATACTATTTTTATCGCTAGTTTTTTTTCTAATCCTGCTTTTTGCGATGGAAGACCGCCTTGACTGTTCATCAGAATGCAGCATCGAAGACGAAGTTTTCCTGTTTTCACAAACATGCATTCAGTTTCTATTCCAAACAGCAGTTTACACTTTAGTAAGATACAAATAAATAATTCATGTGCTTTATTTAAACTGCGATATGACAAACAACCTATGACGTTCAAGACTTCAAATTCATGCTGAGCTGAGCAAGATAAAACTTGATTATGGTCTTGGATTGTCTCAGAGAGCGATAAAAAGATAGCTTTAGCAGACTGCAGGAGCCCGGATTGGATTAAAGTGCCAATTTTCCGTTTTATCATTTCTCTTATGCACTCGTACCAACTGCATCTGAATCGTAGGAGGTATAATTGGGAAACTTCCGGCCATACGGGTAAATGATTAGGTTGCTGCTAATCGGAACACGAGATGAAACGAAAAACATCCCAACAACAGTTCATCCTTTGAATTTTGCGGATTTTGTAAATAATCAGTTTTTTTTAAACATGAGTTATTATATTATATTAGTTTGCAATACTTAACAGTACGTACTTCGTTTTTGTTGTTGTGCTAGGGATAGAAAGATATTTAGTTTCACATAAGATAATTGGAAGGAATGGAATGATAGTGGGGCGTGTAATCCAAAATCTATGCGGACGAAGTCGCAGGCAAAGCTACATATAACCAGGATGAGGATTTTCTTGGCACTTATGAAATATAAAGCATTTATAGGATTATCGCAGTGGTTCCCAACCTTTTATCGATTGAGGACAATTTTGTTCAGTTCTTAGCAGGGACCGTTAACCCTTTACCAGGCTAAGGGAAATTATGTCTTACATCCCACATACATGTAATCAAAATGCAACTTTAACAACTACGTGTTGTCCAAATAGTAACAAACATTGATTGTGTCTGTATTTGATTTTTGGGGGAAACTTCTAGTTTGATGGGACCTGGTTAAGGGTTAAGTTAAGGAATCGTAAATTAAAAACCTTATAACTATTGGTAAAACTTTATAAATAAAGGGATCATATAGTGCAGTTGGTGACAATCAATAAAACAGGGTAATTGTGTATGCTCGAAAAGGATAAGACATAAATTTCATTGTTTATTTACATGCCTCCATTTCGAAAAATTACAACTCTCAGTTTAGTCTTTAATGGCCACTTATGTGTGACTGTGTACTCTTGCGATATAAAAAAGATATTTGTAATTAATTAATTTGCTTTTTTGCACTAATATAATTTTTGAGTTTATTTTATTAACAAGTTAGCTATCCTGGAGGGACTAATGTTATTGCTCAAAGCTATATGCATATCATCACCAGCTTTCAATCGGTTTTCATGGTTCTGGATTTGTTCTTAATGACCAACATAGCAAAAGTCTTTGTTCGCATAAGTAAGTCGTGGAGAAGACATTTATTGGCAACTCTTTAAATAAGTTTCTTGATACTTCTGCGGACTAATGGCGAGGCTTCCATGGACCACCTGTGGCCTGTGGACCACCGGTTGGAAACCACTGGTTTGTCGACTTCCAGACTTCCGTTCTCATGTATCGATATACCAAACTACAAAACGGATTGTCAGCGTGCCACATCGTGTCACGTTGGTAACCATCCTACTGGTATAATATAATCTACCTACCTATATTGACTTTTGATTTTAAAGACATAATTATGTAAGTACTGTAAATCATTAGCAATTATTGTTGCACGCAGTTTCTTCCACGTAAATAAAAATGACTCTTAATATGAAAGTTAATGTTGAAACTGTTAGCAGAGCTAACAAAAGTGGAGAAATACATATATCCAAACCATCTAAAGTCGATTTCATGCAAAATCCGTTTAGGTATCTCGAAGTGCTGACGTGAATGCTGGACCCTGCATTTAACCATAGGTCTTAAAACATACTTCCTGCTAGGGAACTAACACGCATGAAGCAGTTGCTTTAGTGGCATGCGCGTGCGCCGGGCAGGGCGTCGCTCCGCGCCGCTCCCACGAGTCAACGAACGCGCAAAGGAAATGGGACGTCTAGACCAGTGTGCTTCAATTAATCGGAAGATTGGCCGCAACATAAGTGCATTATGACAACTGCTACTAGCGTAAGCTGTCACTCACCTCGCATCATCTCTATATAGTCGCTCTATAAGATTACCTCTTTGAAATCACATAACTTCAAGGTGTCAAGGAGCCCATGTGTGAAAATAATGTAACAGATTTTCTTTCCAAAATTGCCGCCTTTCGGTAATCGGATTAAGGAGCAATGAAATCTAATGTGTGTGAGGTACGAATTCGGACACTGCATAGAGAAGTTTTTAAATTGATTTGGAATCTCTAAAACCAACCGTTCGTTTTAGAAGCAATATTTCTTGGACCAATTGTTTCTATTCATTATACTTAATTAATGAATATATGCCTAAAGTTATGCGAATGCAAAAACGGAAACTGTATACTTATGGCAGTGACGGTCCGTTAAATATGTAGGAGATGTCTAGGCTTTGTTAACTAGACTAGGGGTTATGGAGGTTTATATGCTGATATTTATGTTGATCATGGACATAAACGTCTAAATGACAAGACAGCGCATCGGGGTCGAGTTACAAAAGCTGCGCGCGCCGTCACCAGACCCACACCCGCGCGCACGAACTCGACACGGCTATGTTGTGGCTACACTCCGCATTGCCAGCCGCCAAATGCACAATTCCAATACGTCGCCTCGCCGGACACCGACTTGATTCCAGAGAATTTACAGCATTATTGGATACTACAAAAACGAGTTTGGCTACAAATGGTACGGTATAATAGTCGCTTTACAAATTAACTATTCATTTGGCAAACTTCATCGGGTCGTGGTTATGCGTTCGCGTGTCAAGAAGATCCAGGTGCCATTGTGCCAGAGTCTATAATTCAAGTCGAAATAAAGGGCGCAACGAGCCAGCGAGATGCACCAAAGAGAAAGTGCACTTTCGAGCGGGAGGGTAGGGGAGAAACGGCGCGTGCGCGGCGCGTGTATCGCGCGGGCCACAGCTGCGCCCGCGCTGCCCCGCGCAATCTCTTTCCTTCAAATACCTACCTATTTATAATCTAGTATGTTGAATACAAAGTTCGCACTCCACCTAGAGGGTAACTATATGCCTATCTTAGCAAAAAGGCATTTTTTTTCTAAAACTACTACTTAATTTTTCTGCCCAAGAATGATACCTAGAGAACTTTAAAAAGTTAGCGTAAAAGTTTAGTGGAAATATAAAAATTGTCGTAATTATGGAAGTTTTTAAAAAAAATAGGTTACTAGAGTCACGGTACTCGCGGTCCCCAAACAAACACACAGCAAAAAAAGTAGAGTCAGCCTCATATCTTCTCTGACCAATTAAGTACAGTCAGCGTCAAATATACCAGAGCGGGCAAGGTGTCAAAAATATCTGAACTCGACTCTATTGTCAAATACGCTCGAGCGTGTTCAGATATTTTTGACCACCTTGCCCGCTCTGGTATATTTGACGCTGACTGTACCTCGTCGTTTTACCTTCTTCAGTAATTTCGTACGTACACCTAGATTAGAGTGAATCGTTCTCATCAGCGATGTTGTGCGACCAGTTCCAAATTTGTACAATTTAGCAGTAAAGTCTGGTTCGATAGAAATGGCCAACATTGTAAAGAGGTAAATAAGGAACTCTTATGGGACGACTTCATCCTGTCTGTCTGTCTGCCACAGCGGCATACTCCCTGTGTAACATCATTTTTGTATTTATTGGAGACTTATTTACATCAAATTGCAAACGTTCGCCAACCCAGCAAAAATAACTAACTAAATAAATAAGTCCAGGAAGTTGGAAGAGGGATATCCATTTTTATATTTATAAGGTGGCAAAAAATAATAAAGCATGTTAGTTCGAGTCGTTTGAACATAGGAGTGCTAGCTTCAACCGCATTTTTAATTACGAGGAATATATATTATGATGAATCATCATTGCAGCAAAATTGACAATAAAAAATAGCAAAATGTTTTTTGTTTACAATATACCATTTTCACAAGCTATTTGCAGTGTTTCTTGTAAATCCGGGAGAAATGTTACGATTGATTTATGACCCACTACCAGCCATCGGATTAACTTGAAGGTCGGTTTGTGTGTGTCCGATTTGATGGCAATCCCGTTAAAGTGCCTACCGTCAACCAAAATTGGTTTATATTTAAACATCAGAAATGATAATGATTCATTCAGAAAGCAACAACAAACCTGTGGAGGTATTCATTGATACACGGTTCACTAACCGTGTTATCTATCAGTTATCAACTAAACCCACTTTTACTAGCATTTGGTATACAGAAGGGTGAGTATAAGTATCCAAAAGTATAAGAAATAGGGAAATTTGTTCTACGGAAGTTACGGAACCATTGCTCCTAAAACCACCGGCCAAGTTTAATTGATCCGAGTTTCCTCTATGTGCGTACCTTTCTCATGACACTTAGTTTGACAGAGGTGCGAGTAGGGTTAAATTAGTCTAGCTTTAAATTCCAACTCGAAATTTCAAGTACTTAATCGTTGTAAGTTTCTTTAAAGCAATTTTTCTAAGCTCTATAATCAACGCCCATGGCTCCTTAGAACCTGAGCTTAGAACCAAATCATTTCTTAGTTTTAGACTTCCCCGTACCTACCGACCCCTTTGGATTGCTCTGCTTTGCTTACCCTATATAGACGCACAAAGAGCCCTTGGCGTGTGACGATTTTTGATTTAACAAAGTGTACTATATCATTGTGTGTGTGTGCATTATTACACATGGGACAGTTCACACTACGGCGTGTTAGCGTGCTAAAGGGCTTATTACGCTACGCGGTATTCAGGCAGTCTTACTAAGATTCAGCATAGTGTAATAAGAGTTAGCCTGTCTAATTAGACCGACCGAATGGGTTCGGCTGTGCGTACTTGCTTACTAAGACTGTCTGAATACCGCAGTGTAACAAGCCCTTGACTTGTGAGACCATGCCGCGGCTAGGTAGTGTATATATATTAAGTATTGGAATTTGGAGAAGGTTCGCGCGTTACATCTCGGTCGTTCACGTGAAAACGATTTGAATTCTAAACAATATAACTATATCGATTTGACAAGACATCGTGCCCGTGTCCGGTCCAGCCCCCGATAGCATGGCCGCGGCTGTACAATTTTGCATTTAGAGAAAATCTAATTAGGAAATCCAACTAGTCTAGTGTCTAAATTGTATGAACAAACTGGAATCTGTCCTACGTACAAATCGTACAAGTAAAAAACAGAAAACAGAAACTGGCTTTCTCTTTAGCATTTTAATGCAATTTGTATGATTCCTAATAAGAAATCCTGCGATTAAATCCTCTTAAGTTTTAATTAGGTTTTTTACAAAACACATTAACAATGCTAAAGAGAAAGCCAGTGTCTTTGTTATCCTGTTCTTTGCCTATATTTCCCACTTGCACACATTATGTGGACATCTAGCCAGTGACTCATCTAGTCTAGTGTATTTACCAAAGAAAATAATAACGAAATGGTAGTAATACTAGTTGTAGTTAATAAATAATGAGGTAGGTATGCAGTTTGTGTGGAATTAGTGTCAATAATTGGTTTTATTTCGTATTAACATGCCATCTTATTTTATCAACGAAGCTTGCAGGGGCCTAATACTAGATTTATTGAAGAAAACATGGTTCACTTATCAATCATGTTTCCGGAATTATTCGGTACGATATTCATCAGTTAGGTAATTACATATTAACTGGTCCTAGCTAAAGGGGCGTGTCCCTTTAAATTAATTCGATAAGAATCTAATTCAATCCATTTGGCATCTTTTACTACATTATTGGATTTATTACACTATCGCAGACTGAACTATGATAAGAACTAGTTAGGTTATTGCATGTGTGAGTTGTAACTTGTAAGTACCTATTTATACAACGCGGCCGCACAATCCGAAACACATTTAATCCAGTAGTTAAAAATCGTTTCCTATTGCTTAAAACTTAGTCCATAAATGAACTCACAGAGACGGCAAAACTTATAAGTACTAATTTCGTACGTCGACAATGTTTTAATTTCCAATACCTTATCAATCTTACCAAAAATAAGTAAGTACCTATTACCTAAACTACATTCATTAGGAGGCGGCGTGAGCGTGATATTGCAATAACATACATACAATTATTATCACACTAAGTACAATATTTGTACCTGCCAAGATAACGGCACAGAAAGCGCCAACAAAAGGATAGATGGCCACTTACCTATCTTCGTACGTAGGAGAATCTTCCCCGGAAGCGCCCTGAGACAGGTCGCCGTCCATTTCAAAACAAATTAGGTCGTTCAGTTCCACGGAGTTAAAGTCTGGAGCTTCGAGAGGTTGTAAACAATACGAGAAAGCAGGCACGCGATAAAAACCGGTACGCGAAGACTGCACTACGCGGAATTACGGAGTGCGGTGTACGAGCGAGCGGTGCGCAGGCAAGGGCCGCGTGAACTCCGACCGAACTGCGAGCACTACGAGTCGAGTACTGTAGCACGAGGCGCGGCGCGGCCCGAGCGAAACAAGTGAACGAACTGGCGCGGGGGAGGCGGGGGCGACGGGGCCGCAGGGCGGAGGTGTCGGCAGGGCTGCCACTCCACGCTCCCACGACAAAGCTTGGCGTTGGCGTGCCGGGTCACCATGGTTACTAAACTATTTCTAGCTAGGGCCTCTGGGAATATTAAACTGAATATTTTATTAACTTATGGATAGTAATAAAGATAGTATAACAGATTCTAAAATAGTGAATTAGAATAAGATAGGACTGAAATCACAAATAAATATACTTAAACTGAAATACTTCTTTTTTTTAGACTAATTGATTTTATTGGCAAAAGTTACGCTCGATGCAATTATGACGGTTGGATGTAAACAGTGTGCGGTGTGCGACAGCGTCATTACAGTTAGCGAGATTCTAACTGTGAAATTTGACGTTTCCTAAGCGACATATAAAGTAAATTGAACATGGTCGACGAAAATAAATAGGAGACACTTGTGCTTTTCAACATTCACAAAATACGTTTGCCGATTTGTTCTTCTACTTAAATGAATACATTGGCTATTTTTATTTATCTAGTGTATTTCTTTTAAAATTAACAATTAAAGTACGACTGAAAAACAAATACTTAGTGACGTTCTAAAGCCGTTTTTTATTAACAAGTGAACCCGTTTTTAAAGTGTAGTTCATGTAGACTTTGAATAAATCAGTAGACAAAACAGTAAAAGCTAATTATTATAACCAAATAGGCACATTGAAACTAATTCAATAATATTTATGATAAATAAATAAATAAATATTTTGGGCCATTACACCAATGGACCTAGTCCCAAATTAAGCAACTAGCTGCTTGTGTTATTTAAATAAGATTAGTTCAAATTAAATACAGGTAATGCAAATTATAATATTAGGAATAGCAACACAGTCCCCAGATACTAACGACGACTAACTAACCTTAAAAATAATCGAGTCCTAAAATCGATTCACTCTTCTCGGATTTGGTATCCCACGATGTGCATTAGCCTCGTCTCTTTTTGCGTCAGTTGACAAATGGCAAATGGGACAGTCAAAATATTGTGGAATTTAGGTAACCATTGTTGAAATAAATTTTCAAAAAATTCCGAAGAAAAACTTAAACATGGAAATGAAAAAACTAAAGTGTACAAAATATCACTTATTACTTAACCGTTAACCAAGCTAAGGGAACATACATATTTAAAATTCAACTCTAATAACACATATGGCGCAAGGTTGATTGTATAAACGTGAATAATGACTTCCTACTAAATCGATGTTCCATAGTAACGGGCATCGGTCTTTATTTGATTTTTTGGGAAATTTCCAGCTCGTTACAGAGTCGTGAAGGATTAAGGTTGAAAAAAATTACAAGGATTTAAATAAATGTTGGCATAATAACACTCCTGATATTGATGTTGACTTAACAATGTCACTGTGACAAGGTTCCATACAGGCTTAACGATTAAAGTACTACGATTTCTAAAACAATATATGCAGTGGATAAGACTAAATATTCAGAAAATAAACAGTACTTCGATATAGGTAATATAATTTTGTTTTTTGTTTGTTTCAAGAAAACAAATTTAACTGAACACAATAAAAAGAGCAATTGTAGGTTAAGAATACTTTTTTTTTAAAGTGCTCGTTCGGGTTTTTTACAAGACCGTAGTAAGTACATTCTTTGACATTAATATTAACAATCGAGGTTAAGTCTCTAACTAACCTTAATTAAACCAAAAAGTGCTTTCTTAGTTGAACAAATAGAAAAAGCTACTTACATATTTAATTTAACGTATTAATTTATTTAATTTAGTCAAATAAATGGTCCGGTACGACTAGGCTAGGGAAATTCTAAAACAGAGGGGTGACCCTAGCAGTTAGGTAGTTGACGAATCGTCGCGCGGGGATTAGCGGGCGGCGAGGGGTGGGGTGCGGTGGCGCTGTGTGACGTGCCGTGCCGGCGTTTCCACGGTAACGGCGCCGGCGGCATGCCGCCCGCGCCGCGCGCCGCCCGCCAAAGCCGCCATGAGCTTCTCCCAACAAAACACGTGGGCAAATGCCGGCTTCGCGGACTTTTGAAAATATTGAACAAAGCGTTACTCAATTCGGTTATGCAAGGTCTTTAAACACTCGTCACCACCATGACGTGTTGTTAAGTATTATACTGACACCAGACCGGTAAAAATAGTATGAAATTCAACAAATGAACATTAGGTACTTATTATAAAATTAGGAAAGTTGTTATGAAATTTTTACGTTGTTGATATTCTACCTACCCGTGTAACGTAATTATGCTCGCATATGCTTATATCTATAAAAGCAACGTATTTAAAAAAATATATATTTATATATTAAAAAAAAATATATATATTTTTTTTTAATACTTTGCTTTTACAGATACAAGCATATGCGAGCATAATTACGTTACACAGGTAGGTAGAATATCAACAATGTAAAAATTTCATAGGTAATAACTTTCCTAATTCTATGATAAGTACCATATCATAGAATTAGTAAGTATAAACTGAGTAGGAATGAAAATGGCCGCGATATGGTACTAACTAACCACATTAGTTTTTTTCGGGGTTTACTCTCCTATCCTATTCTAATCGCGGTTTAATTATTATTATTTTACGACTTAGGCTCCTGCGATGCTGTAGATTAGTCTAA
Source organism: Ditula angustiorana (assembly GCA_963691745.1). Classification (NCBI taxonomy): domain Eukaryota; kingdom Metazoa; phylum Arthropoda; class Insecta; order Lepidoptera; family Tortricidae; genus Ditula; species Ditula angustiorana. Next base: position 5,503,921 of record OY829472.1, read on the forward strand.
ATTTTCTACTTGTAACCCGATTCGTTCAGGGATCATCCATTGCACTGCACCTGGGTTATCGCCAACCCAAACGTCAAACTGATGCACCGGTTTTGTAGGACATCGCTATTAGTCCAGCAGCACCCGCCTGTTTTTTTAAGTGATTAATAACAGACTGAATCTTCGTGAGCTCGTTCGGTTCCACGAGACGCCCAAGTTTTTCCTATTTGCATATTCTCAAAGAGGTAGGTAATGTAGTGCCGTGGAATCGAAAACTTCCAAGCGTAGGACTAGGAAAACGTAGCACTACATTTGTAGGACTTTGTGGCCATTCAATATGACAATAAACTCGGAAAAATTTATTGGCCTACAAAATCGATGGATGAGTTGGAGCGTCTTCCACGCTGAATATGTCGAAATAATGAGGTCATAAAAATCATTAATAACCAGCTGATTTTTTGTGTGCAGCTTAGTAAATATTAGTATAATTTAATGGCCACTAAGTCCTGGGTCCAAGGGTATGGCAGTGGTAATGTGGCGAAACTGGCAAACGCAAGGCACGGAATGCTGATGTTGCAGGTTCGAGTCCCTGCCATTACCCTAATTTTTCTTCGTGTTGTCATTCATTATATAGCATTTTAAATTTAATTTGAATGTATAAAAAAAATACAAAAAGAAAATCGAAAAAAAAAAATCGTTTACTAAAATTTAGCTTTAACCCTTATTTATTAGGCAGACGAAGGCGCGGCTTACTCCGCAGAGCTACAACAACATCGGTGCACCACTGCACTGCGGCCGCGCGTGCGAATGAATAAGAGTTAAATGATAGACAAAGATTTCTGAAAAAGGTTTTGAAAATAAAAAAATACCTACACACATTAACAAAGTAACACTTATTATTGCACTTACTGATAGTTTATGGGTCGTCTTATTAGAATTTATTCATAACTAGCTGACCCGGCGAACTTTCTTCCGCCTTAGACGCCATAAATGAGCAGATTTTTGATTTTTTCTTTCATTAGAACCTTCTCCTGATAATAACGAACAGAACAAAAAAAGAATTACCGAAATCGGTCCAGCCGTTCAGGCGTGATGTCGTGACCAAGGGAAATAGGGATTCATTTTTATATATATAGATTCTTAGCCAGGCACTCGTGTATTTAAAATGCAACTGAAGATACAAATTCAATCGTATATAATAACTAGATGTCGCGTGGGGGCCGCGGGCCCCACGGGGCCCGCGGAGGGTGTCGTACTATTGGTCTGTCTATCAAGCTTCACATTAAGTCGTAAGGATGGCATCGAGACGAATCGAAAGAGTACCAACACGAGGGGTCTAGCATTTTTGGTTTCCGTGATAGAGCCAAACGAAGGTCGGGCTGCCTTAGGAGGGGGGAGGAAGGAGGGGGATGAGTTCCAACTTCACAATGCAGCTCGCCCTGCGGGCTCGCAAGTTACTCGGGAGAACTGCCTCAGAAGGGACGCTACGGCGCACGCGCCTACGCGGAGCTCGCCCTCCGGGCTCGCTGGGGAAGGGGGAGGGGGGTGATTCCGACTTGCTGTCGTGCCCTCAGATCTGGGGCCCAACTTCACACTCAGTCGTAAGGATGGCATCGAGACGAATCGAAAGAGTACCAACACGAGGGGTCTAGCATTTTTGGTTCCCGAGATAGAGCCAAGAGAAAGTCGGGCTGCCTTAGGAGGGGGGAGGAAGGGGGGGGGGGGGGAAGAGTTCCAACTTCAAACTGCAGCTCGCCCTCCGGGCTCGCAAGTGACTCGAGAGTATTTCGCGTCCAGTGGACGCTTCGGCGCACGCGCCTACGCGGAGCTCGCCCTTCGGGCTCGCTGGGAGGGGGGGGGGGGGGTGATTCCGACTTGCTGTCGTGCCCTCAGATCTGGGGCCCAACTTCATATTAAGTCGTAAAGATGGCATCGAGACGAATCGAAAGAGTACCAACACGAGGGGTCTAGCAATTTCGGTTTCCGAGATAGAGCCATGAGAAAGTCGGGCTGCCTTAGGAGGGGGGAGGAAGGGGGGGATGAGTTCCAACTTCACACTGCAGCTCGCCCTGCGGGCTCGCAACTTACTCGGGAGTACTGCCTCCAGAGGGACGCTTCGGCGCACGCGCCTACGTGGAGCTCGCCCTTTGGGGTCGCTGGGGAGGGGGGAGGGGTAATTCCAACTTGCTGTCGTGCCCTCAGGTCTGGGGCCCAACTTCACACTCAGTCGTAAGGATGGCATCGAGACGAATCGAAAGAGTACCAACACGAGGGGTCTAGCAATTTCGGTTTCCGAGATAGATCCAAGAGAAAGTAGGGCTGCCTTAGGAGGGGGGAGGAAGGGGGGGGGGATGAATTCCAACTTAACACTGCAGCTCGCCCTCCGGGCTCGCAAGTGACTCGAGAGTATTTCGCGTCCAGTGGACGCTTCGGCGCACGCGCCTACGCGGAGCTCGCCCTTCGGGCTCGCTGGGAGGGGAGGGGGGGGGGGGGTAAAAATTACAACTTCACACCCCAGCTCGCCCTTCGGGCTCGCAAGCGACTCGAGAGCACCGATGGGACGCTCCGGCGCAAGCGCCTACGCGGAGCTCGCCCTGCGGGCTCGCTTTCAAAACTCCCTTGTATGGCGGCCATCTTGGAAAATGGCGGAATCGAAAAACTTTTCCCGGAATCGGAACCAGCGGCCTCCGGAGCCACCGGGTGCAAAATTTCACCCCGATTGGACAAAAAAAAATTTCGGCCGCCATTTTGGATCCGCCATCTTGAATTTTTTTCAAATCCGTCAAATTTCCCCCCTCCCCCTGAGTGACATTTGGTCGAGCACCCCCCCTCTATCTCTGATGGTTTTCGAGATTTTCACGTTTAAAGTTTGTATGGCGGCCATCTTGTTTCGGCCATTTTGAAAAAAATTCGACCGGCTCACCCATTGGCCGGCAGTTCCCTACGACTTTTGTTTTGGAACATGGCCGTACCTATTAGAGTTTCCGAGATCCGCACCTCACATCAAGTCCCTTTCCACGTTCAGATCGGTTTCGTATTTTTTGTCTACTCGTTGGAGCACCCTCTATATGATGGTATATCCAGTTGCTCCCCACCCCTTCACATCTCTCCAAAACAGCATGTCAATGCTTGTAAAACTCCCTTGTATGGCGGCCATCTTGGAAAATGGCGGAATCGAAAAACTTTTCCCGGAATCGGAACCAGCGGCCGCCAGAGCCCCCGGGTGCAAAATTTCATCCCGATCGGACAAAAAAAAATTTCGGCCGCCATTTTGGATCCGCCATCTTGAATTTTTTTCAACTCCACCAAATTTCCCCCCTCCCCCTGAGTGACATTTGGTCGAGCACCCCTCAACTAAGTCGTACGGTTTTCGAGATACTCGCGTTTAAAGTTTGTATGGCGGCCATCTTGTTTCGGCCATTTTGAAAAAAATTCTACCGGCTCACCCATCGGCCGGCGGTTCCCTATGACTTTTGTTTTGGAACTTGGCCGTACCTATCACGGTTTCCGAGATCCGCACCTCACATCAAGTCCCTTTCCACGTTCAGGTCCGTTTCGTATTTTTTGTCTACTCGTTGGAGCACCCTCTATGCGATAGTAGCTCCAGTTAATCCCCACCCCTTCACATCTCTCCAAAACAGCATGTCAATGACCCAGTCAGTGAGTGAGTGAGTGGTAATCGAGCTTTATATATAGTAACTAGATGTCGCGTGGGGGCCGCGGGCCCCACGGGGCCCGCGGAGGGTGTCGTGCTACCGGTCTGGGTGCCCAACTTCACATTAAGTCGTAAGGATGGCATCGAGACGAATCGAAAGAGTACCAACACGAGGGGTCTAGAATTTTTGGTTTCCGAGATAGAGCCCAGAGAAAGTTGGGCTGCCATAGGAGGGGGGAGGAAGGGGGGGGATGAGTTCCAACTTCACACAGCAGCTCGCCCTGCGGGCTCGCAAGTGACTCGGGAGAACTGCCTCAGAAGGGACGCTACGGCGCACGCGCCTACGCGGAGCTCGCCCTTCGGGCTCGCTGGGGGGAGGGGGGGGGGGTGTTCCGACTTGCTGTCGTGCCTTCAGGTCTGGGGGCCCAACTTCACATACAGTCGTAAAGATGGCAGCGAGACGAATCGAAAGAGTACCAACACGAGGGGTCTAGCATTTTTGGTTTCCGAGATAGAGCCCAGAGAAAACAGGGCTGCCTTAGGGGGGGGGGGGGGGAGGAAGGGAGGGGATGAGTTCCAACTTCACACTGCAGCTCGCCCTTCCGGGCTCGCAAGTGACTCGAGAGTATTTCGCGTCCAGTGGACGCTTCGGCGCTCGCGCCTACGCGGAGCTCGCCCTTCGGGCTCGCTGGCAGGGGGGGGGGGGGGGTAAAAATTCCAACTTCACACCCCAGCTCGCCCTTCGGGCTCGCAAGCGACTCAAGAGCAACGATGGGACGCTCCGGCGCAAGCGCCTACGCGGAGCTCGCCCTGCGGGCTCGCTTTCAAAACTCCCTTGTATGGCGGCCATCTTGGAAAATGGCGGAATCGAAAAACTTTTCCCGGAATCGGAACCAGCGGCCTCCAGAGCCCCCGGGTGCAAAATTTCATCCCGATCGGACAAAAAAAATTTTCGGCCGCCATTTTGGATCCGCCATCTTGAATTTTTTTCAATTCCACCAAATTTTTCCCCTCCCCCTGAGTGACATTTGGTCGAGCACCCCCCCTCTATCTCTGATGGTTTTCGAGACTTTCACGTTTAAAGTTTGTATGGCGGCCATCTTGTTTCGGCCATTTTGAAAAAATTTCGACCGGCTCACCCATCGGCCGGCAGTTCCCTACGACTTTTGTTTTGGAACTCGGCCGTACCTATCACGGTTTCCGAGATCCGCACCTCACATCGAGTCCCTTTCCACGTTCAGGTCGGTTTCGTATTTTTTGTCTACTCGTTGGAGCACCCTCTATACAAAAGTGTTTCCAGTTGCTCCCCACCCCTTCACATCTCTCCAAAACAGCATGTCAATGACCCAGTGAGTGAGTGAGTGAGTGAGTGGTAATTAAGCTTTATATATAGTAAAAAAATTAGAGATGGGCCGAGTACTCGGTTGATACTCGGTACTCGGCGTACTCGGCGGGTTTTTTGATACTCGTACTCGGCCGAACAACTCGGTTTGAGTGCCGAGTATACTCGGTTTAAGAAAAGCAATATATTTAGGTCAATAAATCGTTAATTAACAAACTTTTTCAATTATTTATCTACTACTACTTTACTATGACGCGCAACGTGAAGTATTTGTTTGCAAACTGTCAAGTGACTGGTAGTTGAAAGGCGCGGGCGGGGTGAGGGGTGTATCAATGCGAACCTGTTTGTACTTTTTTACGCGCGCGAAATAGGAATTTGATTGAACTGAGTTACTCGGCCGAGTACTCGGTTGAAAAAAAATTTAACCGAGTAAAACTCGGTACTCGTTACTCGGCAAAAGTGTTACTCGGCGCATTTCTAATAATAATGTTACCGTGAATGATGGCTTGCTACTAAATTGATGTTCCGTTAGTTTCAAGTACGGTCTCTATTTGTTTTTTTGGAAAAATCCTAGTTCGTAGGTGCCTGGCAAAGGGGTTAAGGCCTCCTTCACCGCCAATGACCTTGGGCTTGCGGGCGCCGCGCTGCCCGCACCACAGTGGCTGCTGTTTGCGAGTTTTTATAAAGAAATAAGATTAATTCATAAACATAAATTAAAAAGTAAGCGAACCAAAATGATTTTATAGGTACTGCACTGTAATACAACATTTCATGTTATTCCGATGAAAATTGTAGTAGTAATCATATAGATGGCACCGAGGGTAGTTGTACCCTTAAAATCAGTAATGTAATGACCGTAAGATGAAGCACATTGAAAAAATCGCAGGGTAGGGCAGCGGCAGTGTGGCGAAACTGGAAAACGCAAGGCACGGAATGCTGATGTTGCAGGTTCAAGTCCTGCCATTGCCCTAATTTTTCTTTTTGTTGTCATTACAATTTTAATTTAATAATTTGAATGTTAAAAACATTTAAAATAAAAATCGAAAGAAATTTCGGTTACAAAATTTAAGTACAACTAACCAACTAACTAGTTTGGTTTTTTTTTCTTCGGTCATCTGCATAAATTGAAATAGATTTCGAGAAAAACACAGTGTTTTATTTCTGATAGAAAAGTGCTACGATTACGGTAATAGGCGCTTTTAATTGCTGAAAATGAATAAAATATTTTGCAAGTAGGCCATATATAGGCTCTTTTACATGTCTGAATCTACTAGCGCTTCGGAAAATGGAAGATAGGTACCACAGAACAAACGCCGCAAGAAATTCAGCACTCATTGCTTATAGATAGGGTTGCCAGGTCCTAACCCCGAATAGCCCGGACAGACCAGCCAGTTTAGCCGGACACTTAGGTTATAAGGCCGGACATGCTTAACTATTAAGAATTTTTTTCTTAGTAGCAATTCACCGCGAGGCAGACGGAGCGGGACCGACCACGTCACTGATCAAATGAAATGCAAAAAAGCCATACAAAAGCCGGACACCGTTTCATTTGCCCGGATACGAATTCAAAGATCCTAACTATCTTCGGCTTTATCCGGACGCCTGGCAATGCTTCTTATAGGTACTCGTTTGAGTTAAAAATGCTATATTAGGTCGGGAGTTAGACTTATTAGATAGGTGCCCGAAGGCGCTTTAAATTCATTTATAATTTAAATGGGTTATATCCAGCCAGCTCACTGATTATGGACTACTAGACGTCGGAGTTTAACTTCAATAAACGCAGAGTTAAGTTAACACCAAATCGGCCTTAGTCCCGGTTTGTTTATCCCTCCCCACTGTTACTTAACTCAACCCCTAATAATTGATAACCTAAGAACTTAACCATGTCCTTAATAGTACCAGCTTTTAGTGTTTTGCTAACAGATAACCGATTCACAACTAAGTACTAATCGGGTTGAGAACTCCGCAACGGATCGTGACCAATGGATGGATAATTTGGAGTAAAATTTGTGTGGTCAAATCTGGAGGCGATTACAAAGTTAACACCGAGCAGTGTGTTAATTAACCAACCCAGGTTAACTCGAGCACACTTTTAATAGATGGATAAATTGTATGCAGCATAGGTTAGACGGGCGGCAGCAGTCGGTCCGGGCCGGCTGAATGGCGGCCGGTCCGCGCCTGCGCCGCGCCGTATCGATCTCGCGCGGCCACGTGGGCGCGCCCGGCGCCGCGCCACGTGTTGCCGCCGCGCCCGTACCGCGCCCGTCGCTCATCGGACTGTCTCCCGCTCCCGGCCCATCCCATACTGCCGGGATCGGTGGGACTACCCGGCCCTTATCAATTCTGATACCGTGATGCTATATGGTATGATGTTATTTATTATATTATCAGCAAGTTTAATGCGGCCGGTAGATGTTTGAAACAGCGAGAAGTATATTTTTTTCGACACATATTGTCACTGAGCAGACGTAAACTATTACAAGGCAAGGTGTTAAAAATAAAAACATAGTTTCATTTAAATATTCAATCTTTAGCCAGACAAGGTCATTAACTAGCTGGTTTAACGCTGTAAACAGTAAAACATGAAGGACTTGAAAATAAGTTTCACCGATTGTGTAAAAAATAAACATTTATTTCAGGCTGCATAGGCCCATAGAAAAAATACTTTAAAACTAACATACATACATTACTCAGACACGGAAAAATTAAGAAAAGGTACTCACTTTAAAATGTACCCTGGCTATGACAATTGTTCATTTTATTACATACTACGCGCGCGACTTCGTTCGCGTGAAATTAGTAGCCTGTCAGGGATAAAGTAGCTTTCTATTGGTGAAAGAATTTTTGAAATCGGTTCAGTAGTTCCAGAGATTACCCCCTACATGCAAACAAATAGACTGGTTCACTTTTCTCAAAAGTGGCCATTTTTTCAGTTCTAGCGGCATTTTGGGAAACATTTAACCAATCGTGTTTTTTTTACTAATTCGGACCTGCTGAACACGAATATCGAGGTTGGCATTCCCGAATTTTGACCGGAAGCTCAGAATTCAAGATGGCGGCCAAGATGGCGGACGCTTTCTTACTAGTGCGATTTCTTTCGTGTAAATGCCGTTTTCAGGTTTATTTTCATCGTTGAATACGAAAACAATTGTTTTAGAATGTTCAACCAATTATTTTGCCTTGGCGGAAGCTCAGAATTCAAGATGGCGTCCATGATAGTGAACGTTTTCTCAATTTTTCGACTTACCGACCGATCTTTCGTTTTAGGACTGTTAATTGGATTATATTTGTCGAATAATACGCTTATGATTGTTACAGAGTGTTAAAGCAACTAGTTAAACGTCATAGAATAAAAAACTACCCCCAAAACATGAAATTATTTTCAGTGGAATGCCCTTGCATTTGACAAAGTTCATGTTTTGATATGATATTGCATGGATATTCTTTGTCTTTTTATTGTATATATTTGCCGATATTTCTGGTTTGGCCCTTAGTTTGACGTTTGATGAGTGAAACTAGGTTGTTGAAGCTATTTACTACTTTTAGGTAAATGCAATAATATACAAAATGTGCCGCGAGAACAGGTAAACTACGCTGCCTGAAGGTAATGACGAATGAAATATCTATTATAATACTAGACTTTTAAAAATTATATTAATCATTTAATCATCATCCTCATCATCATCATCTTTTCACGAATTTGTACCAAGTCCAGAACAGAAACACATTGAGGTACACTTAACATAGCCTTCCGGCATTTGTAAAACTTTGTTGAACAATCTTTTTTGCAACCGCAAAGAACAATATTTATTGGTAGCAGCCTTTAGAATGGGTTCCAGCGTGATGTAAATGGGGATGTAGCCGTCTATTTCTTTCTTCCATCTGTCCTTAAAGACCAGCAAACAACACCGATTTCCTCCCTCGACACATGAATTGTTCTGAACGCAGTGGCAAGTACTGTAAAGCAAACTGTTGTGTCTGCTAGATATCTTTCTATTGCTCCTTTATCATTTGGATAAAATACATGCAAATGAAGTATGGATAATGGGTGGAACTGCAAGAAAGAGAGTTTTTGTACCTGTTCATGTCATTCATAGCCAATGAAGAGTTTCCTACCAGTTGAATTACCGATCACCGGGAGTGATGTCACATCATATTTACATAGTTTCTATTACAAAACCAACAGCTTTTCAAGTGTTTCAAAAGCAAATTTCTGTTGTCCTCGCTTGGCACCGTGCATCTCAATCTAAGAAACAAGGTGCGATTATATCTTATGCGACAAAATTATGCAAGGTTTGTATTACCTACTAGTAAGTTCAACTTACCTTGTTATTGTTACCTACGTCGCTTGGCTCGTACAATTCAATTTGGTTTCTATCTTCTTTAGGTAGCTGACTCAATAGTTTCAGCTAACGTTGCGCTTATTTGCTCAAGTAAAAAACCCAGAGTCTGTTTCGCTGATCAGCGCAGCGCTTTTGGGACATATTAAATGAAATTACTACCAAACTTCCGAAAGGGAGAACGCTCACCTGCCAGGCCCCTTTCTTTTTCATCTTTCTATTTCTTTCTTTCATCTGTCCTTAAAGACCAGCAAATAACACCGATTTCCTCCCTCTTAAGTTTTCACGAGAAAGAAGACACATGAATTGTTCTGAATGCAGTGACAAGTACTGCAAAGCAAACTGTTGTGTCTGCTAGATATTTATTTCTATTGCTCCTTTATCAGTTGGATAAAATACATGCAGATGAAGAATGGTTAATGGGTGGAACTGCAAGAAAGAGAGTTTTTGTACCTGTTCATGACATACATAGCCAATGAAGAGTTTCCTACCAAAGAACAATATTGGTAGCAGTCTTTGAAATGGGTTTTAGTGTAGTGAAAATGGGGATGTAGCCGTCTATTATTATAAGTTAGAAACCAAATTGAATTGTACGAGCCAAGTCGACATAGGTAACAATAACAAGGTAAGTTGAACTTACTAGTAATACAAACTTTGCACAATTTTGTCGCATAAGATATAATCGCACCTTGCTTCTCAGATTGAGAGGCACGGTGCCAAGCGACGACAACAGAGAATTGCTTTAGAAACACTTGAAAAGCTGTTGGTTTTGTAATAGAATCCATGTAAACATGATGTGACATGACTCCCGGTGATCGCTTGAAAGGCCGGTAAACTCTTCACTGGTCAGTCAACTGGTAAGAAACTCTCCATTGGCTCTCTATTGCTATTCCACTCATTAACCATACTTCATTTGCATGTTTTTTATCCAACTGATAAAGGAGCAATGGAAAGACATTGTGTCTAGCAGACACAACAGTCTGCTTTGCAGTACTTGCCACTGCGTTCAGAACAATTCATATGTCTCCTTTCTCGTGAAAACTTTCGAGGGACGAAATCGGTGTTGTTTGCTGGTCTTTAAGGACAAGTGGAAAAAAGAAATATACGGCTGCATCCCCATTTTCATCACGCTGCAACCCATTCTAAAAGCTGCTATCAATAATTATTGTTCTTTGCGGTTGCAAAAAAGATCGTTCAACGAAGTTTTGCAAATTCCGAAAGGCTATGTTAAGTGTACCTCAATGTGTTTCTGTTCCGGACTTGTTACAAATTCGTGAAAACATGATGATGATGAGGATGATGATTAAATGATTAATATAATTTTTTAAAGTCTGGTAGTTCTGGTATAATAGATATTTCATTCGTCAATACCTTCGGGCAGCGTAGTTTACCTGTTGTCGCGGCACATATTGTACATTATTGCATTTACCTAAAAGTAATAAATAGCTTAAACAACCTATTTTCACTCATCAAACGTCAAACTAAGGGCCAAACCAGGAATATTAGCAAATATATACAATAAAAAGACAGAGAATATCCATGCAATATCATATCAAAACATGAACTTTGTCAAATGCAAGGGCATTCCACTGAAAATAATTTCATGTTTTGGGGGTAGTTTTTTTTTCTATAACGTTTAACTAGTTGCTTAAACACTCTGTAACTATCATAAGCGTATTATTCGACAAATATAACCCGATTAACAGTCTTAAAACAAAAGGTCGGGCGGAATCGAAAAATTGAGAAAACGTTCACTATCATGGACGCCATCTTGAATTCTGAGCTTCCGCCAGGGCTAAATAATTGGTTGAACATTCTAAAACAATTTTTTTCGCATTCTACGATAAAAATAAACCTGAAAACGGCATTTACACGAAAAAAAATCGCACTAGTAAGAAAGCGTCCACCATCTTGACCGCCATCTTGAATTCTGAGCTTCCGGTCAAAATTCGGGAATGCCAACCTCGATATTCGTGTTCAGCAGGTCCGAATTAGTAAAAAAAACACAATTGGCCAAATGTTTCCCAAAATGCCGCTAGAAGTGCAAAACGCCGAAAAGTGAACCAGTCTAAAACAAAGTTTACCTCTTTATTATATTAGTGTAGAATACACATTCATACATGGCTATTCAAACTTAACAGATATACACTTATGACGGAATGTTAGCGCAAAAACCTTATACTTAATGTACCTAACTATGTAACATAAACTCGGAATGATAATTGAAAAAAAGAACCATCAAGTAATCAGTGCAGTGCTTATTAAGTTATTTATTACTTATTATTAATAATTATTTATTGTTAAACTTGTCTTTAAAAAAAAATCAGAAATTAATGTAATTCTATCGTAAATATAAAGAAACAAAATCAATTAAGTTTGCGTTACAACTGTCCCGACAATAGTTCGATTTCAGCTAAATTTGTCGTTACGAATTTATATAAGTATAGTCGACCAAGAAACTGCTTTACTACTTTTCGACCGTATTGCAAAGGAATAAGGTTCAAAAGTGGCCAAGCAATTACTTGGTAGACTATACCTACCTAGTTTAACCTTACTTACCTATAAAATGGTATGTCATTATAACTGTTACCTGCTTTTTTGTATTATTTAAAAGTAAAATGGTAACCCTAGAATTTAGTAATAGTTTGTGCTATGTAGAAATGTATAAATATTATTATTATAGTCATGTACCATAATTTAGTAATAAGTTGCCCTCTCGTCAAAAGTTGCTGTGCCCGACAGGGTCCACGATGAACACATAGCTTAAGACAACATCTGTAACATACATACTTAGTTGGCTTGGTTGTTGACATGGCGACCAGTACCCTGTACACAGGCTGTTACTAGATGGGCGGATCAAAAGAATCTGAGCGATGGGAGACCTCAATAGCTATCGATTTAACCCCCAGGCCCCCATGAATGTTCTTTGATTTTAAGTAAGGTACTTAGTTACAAGTTATTGTCATTTCTATTAAATTTAAGGGACTTAACTAGAATTTGTTACGTATCTAAAAAGAACTCACGTTTATAGAGCGAGCGTAACTGACAATTCGATTGCTTACATATTTGCTTAAGAGGGTCATGTTGAAAAATCGTCAAGCGCTCGTCAATCATCTGCCCTCAAATACGGTCGCCTTCAAAAATACTGAAGTGACTGTACAAAGTTGAACTACTATGTTCTAAGTCAAAAAATGTGATTACTACAAAGTGTATCTATAGTTATAGTGAATGGCCAGGTTCTTGCTACGGTTTTAAAAACTTTGATCGGGTTTCCAACAAGCACTTATCGCGACTATGACAAGGCTCAGTATGTTCAAAACAGTTAAAATCAGTGACGGTTCACGGTAGACATTACATGTACCTACACCAATCCAACCAACTTAAGATAGGTAGCAAAACAATGCCCCATAATGCGCCGCCGACAAGGAACGCGAAAGTAGATGTTCAGAGAAGATTAGCGATCATAACGCGATTAGACAACATAAGAGCGTGTGAAGTCGCTGCCGCCCCCCGATTCGTGTTCGTGCCGCCGCGCGACCATAAAGCATACCGCAAGCAAGTGCCCGTTTCGGCTTCTTGGAGCCCTGGAGTGCCATTGACAGCTAACTCCAATTTATTTACGGCTCACAAATAATGTCGCGGTGCAACAAACACGCAACTAGTTATGGTGACGTGCCCAACTTGAACAATTGACAGGAACCAAACGTAACATCTTTACTAATACGATGCACGTTCAAGATAGCTAAATCATTATAGATGACGTGCAAAAATGTTGCTTTATCAGCAGTAAACATGAATCCCACTTACCTCCAGCCGCCGGGAGGAGAGTCGTTACTGGTCTCTTTCAGTTGAGTGGTGCTGGCGCTCTGCAGGTTCAGGACGTTCACGCTAAATAATAAATAAACATTTATTGAAACTATTAAATTTTAAATTAAAAGAAGTACGGCTTTAGAATGGTCACTAGAACTGGTCACTAGAACAAATAAGTTCCAATTGACCCCAACTATCTCCAGTTTTCATTTGTCGAACGACGTGCCAAACATCCTGCATAATTAGGGGGTTTTAAGCTTTGATGCAACTTTCTTTGGATTATGAGAGCAAATTTTTATGTTATGTCTCATTTCAAGTTGATGTGCTTATTTCGCTGCACTAGGATGTAAATAATCTACATAACAAAATTCCTTAAGAAATTCTTTAAAATACAGTAACGCCGTATCAAAAGCCTTTACGTGCTTTAGAAGAAGAAGGCGGTCGAACATACACAATATTGTTATTGACTTAGGACAGACAGGAACGAACAGCGACGTTATACTACCTATGTAAAGTTTCACATGTAACAGGTCTTAACCAGGCTACAGAATAAATAATAGTATTAACGTAACTAGGCTATGGGAATAAAAAATACTCCACGGAAACAACATGTCTAGACACTTATTTTTTTGGAAATGGGATTTTAAATATTTAAATCCCAAAATATAGCTCATTGCGAGCTAGACATTTTACATATTTGCAGAAATCAGGGCGTAATTAAAAAAATATTAAAACTGCAACTACCCCAATCCTACTCGACGCGCGTTAATTCGCTACGTAACTCAATGCGTCTCTGTTAGAACGAGACGTACCGAGTTATGTAGTACGGTAACGCGTGTCGAGAAGGTTCGTGCTGAGTGCCTTGAGCTAGGGTTATTATATTATATAGTATTTTACTATATTTCGGCTCTCCGTACTATATACTGTTGAACTAATATATAGTAAGCAATAATACTATATTTCGAGCACTTGTCACGTTATTAACATAAATAGAATAGATAAACAGATAACAAACTTACACCGTTGCCTTATTTTCATCTTTCCAAAAAATACTATATGTTTTGAAGCGTACTATATATTTTCTTAGCTCAAATTATCCTCAAAAATACTATATTCTACCGAAGAAATATTGGCAACCCTAATTGAGACCGTTACATTTTTTTTACCACATTACGACTGTTTTTGTCAGATCTTCGCTGTTGGACGAGATTGCTTTACTTAATACTATTTTCGATCGTATTTGCATCAGCTTTTAACCGCCATTATCTGAATTTTAAGACTATCAATAGCGAGCTCAAATCGCCGCATCCTTCTTATAATTAAGAGAAACGATAAAAAAAATAAAGTAAGTAAGTAGATAGATATAACATAAAAATAAATAAAATTAATGTTATATACCTAGTTTTGGTATAGATGGCGAATTAGCGATACGGACATTTTCCATGAAAATGTAGTCGGCCGTTAAAAAGTTAAAAATGCCAAGTTAATTACGTGGTCGACTATAACTATACTCAACCCTATTTAATCAGTAAATTGAATATAATATATAAGAAATTACAGCCTATATAGTAACAGTGACCCAGGCTACAGGTCTTTGGCTCGGATCTCGATGGGCAAACATTTGTAAGTATGATGAATATGAATGTTTGTTCCGAGTCATGGATAATTATGTGTATTTAAACATGTGTTTTTATATTTATGTTTGCATGGATATCCGTTGTCTAGTACCCATAATAACGTAAGCTTTGCTTAGCTTGGACTACGTCAATTGGTGTAATTTGTCTCAGGATATTGTTATGATCAATTATTATGCAAGTAACCTGAAACCCTGTCATTGCAAAGAAGTGCCTGAGATAAAAATAGAAGCTCCTGAAGCTTCTATCCTTCTAGTAGTTACTTTGCAATGCAACCATTGTTCCGGAATTCACAATGGATTGTTTAACGATATCAACAGGTCAACACAAACGATCGTATTCGCGGGAAATTAAATTACAATACTGGAAGCCGTACTCTAGAACTTTCTCAACGGTGATAAACTATGGAAAAGATCGTAGTCATATGGAGGGGAGCTGGTGCTGTTCAGGCCCTTCATTAGCGTTCGTAGAAACACGTGACGTTAAGTCACAGTTAAAAACTACTTTATGTTTATGCATGCACTCCGTCCCTCCCATGTTAAAAGAAATAACCGCCATGTAAGTTAACAGCCAGAAAGCCATTGGGATGCTATCAAACTATATATGTAAGTACTCTATACCTATCCTAGATAGTTTTGTGATAGTGTAGGCGGTAGATATAATAGCTAAATTTGCCCGCGACGCGATCTAGTCCGTGTATGTATATTTGGATTAGGTACATACTAACTCCCGCCTCCCTCCCTCTTAACCCCTTTAACGGTGGGATTTCCATAAATTTTTAATAGAGTGCCTCTATAAGTACAGTGACTAGGTACTCTAAGGAACACTGTTTTCATAATTCATGTTTGTATCTTTAGCGGTATAGGCTGTGCGTTTCTCTGACAATCAGTCAGTCAGTCATTTTAAGAGCGTGCAAACAGAGATTTGGCAACGTCGCTTATAGCTGCCAAATATTCAGATGTTTTCATTGATTTATCAAAATTAATGAATTAAAATACGGAATATAGCAACGGTATGTACTAAAATATTGATAATGCATTGCAATAGTTAATACAGTTATACTAAAAAGTTATAATTAAGTGTAAAAAAAGCATTTGGAAACTTTCCATTTGTAAATGTGTACATTTTGGAGCTATATGCAACGTTGCCAAATCTCTGTTTGTAGCTCTTAATTGCGGAACTATTTTTTGTTAAAACATCATGTACCTAATTAAGACTGGTTGCAGGGAGCGTAACTTTGGTGCCGATGACAGACGTCTGACGCCAAGCTACTAACAGAGTGTTTTTATCTAGATTATACATAATCACTAACAACTTATTGGCCCCTTTAGTTTACTGATATTATTACTTTTATTTATTGTTTTAGATAATCAATTTTCGTGGATGAGTTTGGGATTGCCAGAAGTTTTAGGCAAAGAACTATTTTTAAAGTCATTGTCATCAAAAGAAATTGATTTAGATGAAGAAAGGTTGAACTTCAAGAATATTTGCTGGTGCGGTTATAGGGATTATGACCCGTGCAACGCCAATATTTATAACTGGCGAGAGGTTCGAGAACTATATTGCCCTGAATGTACGTGTGAAATGTATATATGCAAATAAGAAAGAAGATGCAATATCATAATATTGAAGACGAAGTATGCAGAACGCTTAAAGCTTGAACATATTTAAGCTTTAAGCGTTCTGCATACTTCGTCATCCAACGAAACAATTGTTGTATTGTTTCATTTAATTGAGGAAAAACATTTATGTTAGAATTAAATTGCCCAATAAAAAATGTTATTCGTATCGTTTTTCAATATTTACATTATTTTTGTATATAATAATAATACAAAACATTATTTATAAATAAACAATATTCTTATTACCATTATTACATTATTAAGGTGTTGCAATGTTGTTTCAAAAAACTATAGGCGACTTTGCGTCATAATGACGTCACCGGCACCAAAATTACGCTCCCTGCTGGTTAGACCCTACCAAAATCGTTTTTGTTCTCTTAGCTTAGCTCTCCAGTGTAATTTATCCTCATTCGTGGATATTTACTACATAAAAAATAATATATGTTACAGACTCGTTAGTTTTTATTTTCAAAGTGTCTAGTGTAAGGGGGTGAGGTAATAAGTAGGTATATTTACTAGTTAAATACTCACATTTTCTTATTAGCTACTGAAGGTTCCACAATCAATGGAAGGCCGCAATACGAATAACCTAAAATAATAAAAACAGGTAAGTAGACAATTGTAACCGTTGAGAGATTTGCGAGAGCTGGCATGTAATGTGACAATACGTTCAGGCCAGCCGAATTCTTTAGATAGTGTAATACAGTGCGTACAATAGTATAGTGAAGTGATTTTCTGAAACTTTTAAACAGAACATATAATTTTTAGACTGGCTCAAAAGGACAATAATCCAGGGCCGTAAAACCACAAAAAAAAATACGTTCAGGCCATCCGGTGAAGTCAGAAGTCACCGAATTAAATCTGAGCTGTAACATTACCCGCAACGCTTGTGGTGGATACCGGCCTTAGGTACTGGTCCCGGAAACATGACAACGGCGCCACCGCCACTGTTTGTACTTATTTACGCGCACGAAATGGGAATTTGATTGAACCGAGTTACTCGGCCGAGTACTCGGTTGAAAAAAAATTGAACCAAGTAAAACTCGGTACTCGTTACTCGGCAAAAGTGCTACTCGGCGCATCTCTAATTTTAATCACCCTGTGTTGTCCATGTTTACCGTACTGAACCACAACAAAAACTATGTCTCACTGATTGACCACCACACAGCAGTTAATGATAGGGTTGAATTGATAACCTCCTTTTTTAAAGTCGGCTGAAAACTAAGACATACGTTTACGAAACCTGAAGTTAACTTTATGCTTCAGAAAAGTACGTTTAAACTACTCAGCCACTGCCTTTCTTAGCAGAATTATAGTACATTATAGCATAGTTGCTATAATGTACTATAATTTATGTTTTATACCTAATCGCGTCTAAACGAAAGCAACCCGATACGAGTAATACTTACACTAACACTATGAATAGATTTTTCGTAGCTAAAACTATTAATTCCAATTTAGTCTTATTTATTCAAATGTACTTACAACTACATATATATAAATTAGCTAAGTAGTATGATGTAAAATTATTGATTTACCATGAAGTTTATCAATAGCACGGTCAGCGGCAGATTGATCCGGAAAATCAACGAATGCGTAACCACCTCTCTTCACAGAGATATCCGCCACGCTCAGATTGTGCTCTGCAAAAAGCTGCCTTACTGCCGCTTCGTCTGCTTCAATTGGTAAATTTCCTATGTACAATTTGTTCATTGCAGACACGGTCTTCAGCTGTTCACTCATTTTAGGCCCGGTATTCAATAGAAACCTAGCAGGTACTCAAAAGTCCGATTTTTCGTCAAATTAGAATGACTTACTAATCTAGGAAGCCTGACGAATTTCTTTTGTCTTTCTGTCAGATTATATCCGACGTCTACCTAAATTTCGAACTTTTGATTTGTTTGACATATCTGTCTACATGGCCATGATGGTTTCTTTTGTTAAAAATCAGGGAGGTTGTTATTTTGAAGTGGTAAAGCTGAGTTTACATAAAAAAAATAAGTTAATTAATACCGGTTCTAATGTAACATAACATGAATATTGAATGCTCACAAGCAGAGCTAACACTAAACGATAGAATTGGGTCGATTTTAGGCAAATTGTCTCTTCAAATAGGTATTTCTTGCGTTAGAGCTTGGCTCGAGCATATTCTGTGGCATGCTGCATAATTTATTTCTCCTCTTTACTTATGGCTTGTATTGTGGCTAGGATTAATCCATTTTGGACCACTGTCATGAAAATAGCTTAGCTATAGGTAGTGTAGGTGTTGCGCGCCTGCGCCCTGCTCCTCAACCTGTTGCTTGCTATAGGTGGTTCAAGCGTAAGAGCTGCAGGGAATGGAGTTGCTATAGTGTGAGTGCTAAAGGTCAAATGTCAATTTATTGAAAAAAAAAAAACACTTTTATAAACCAAACTCAATTTGTTGTCCTCTGTGTAGGGTTCTGGAGCAACTACTACAACCGGTACCTATTAACGTTTCCGTCACCCTTTAACTCAAGAACCAATAAGTCATAGTAGTAATGGTTTTTTTTAATTTTAAGCATTTTGTAGTTTTGGCTGTATGTTTTTTAATACATACTTTGTAGAAAGTTCTTACGGAATAAAATTTAAGAAAGTTGCGCAGAAAATTGGAATAGCGATAAGCGCGCTACGCGGACGAAGTCGCGGGCAACAGCTAGTAAATTTTTGTCACAATAAACATTTCGAACGCGTCAGCGTCAACTTCTTAATTTTAAGGAAATAGACGACGCCGCTATCTCCACGTAACTGCAACCGCTTCCATACTTAGTTAAAACTTAAGTTAACGAAAACTCGTTCCAGACGTTTGTTCTTACACTACAAAACTTATCAATATTTATATGGACACATTTTTTTTAAGAAACTATCTCCTCACTTTTAACAAAATTAAAGCCTCGTAATGTATTTTTATGTACACATCGTAAAAGTACTTATACATATATATTTTCACAAATGAAACACGCAATGGAAATAAATGAATATGAATATATTTTTTACGAATGGTTTATTATTAGGTACAAAAATAGTTATAATATATATCCTAAATGCAAATTCAGACGAGGAAAGTGCCTTGAGGCAAGATCAACAAAAATCTAATAATATTGTTTTTATAATACCGTTCAAAATGTAACAGCCGTAGAGTCAGAGATATCGTTGCGGAGACAGTGATCATTAAATACATAACTGAGATTTTCGAAAGAGATACGTATAATCTACACTGTAAAGTTGATAAACCTATCTCTTTCGCGCATAGAAAAATCCTTTTAGTTCCGTCTTCAATTAGAATCGTCTTCGTCTGTACCAACTACAACTTTATTCAGATGAAGCCATTATTTAACTTTAACAATATTCTTGTACAAATTGGCAAGAAACTTTCCACATCTAAATGTTTTGAAATTATACAAACAAGAAGATTATTTAAAAACCCAACCATTATCGCAGTAATATTATATTAAGTGCGCTGGGGTCACTACGCGTGGAAGGAATGATGGAAATGATAGATAGTTCGGACGAGATGCCTTTGCCCAGTATTGGTACATAAAACAATGTTTTTGTAAAAGTAAATACGTGTCCATCCAGGGCCCCAATTCTGGCGCTCATCGAGATTCATCTCGCATTCGATATGTGTCAAAAATTGACGGATTTTACAGCTCTTGGATCTGACAGCTCTTTTTGGCATATGTCGAGTGTGACTCCATCTCTACTGACACCAGAAAGGCCCGCTGTTCTAGTAGCACGCTAGCGACATAAAAAATTCGTCCCTTTCGCACATGCCTATTGGTTAGAAAAGGATATATCGCACCCTTAGAATTAAAGCGACTCAATTCTGAAAATGATATTACCCAAAATTAAACCTTATGTCTTTTAATTAAGGTGATATTTTGGGACGTGTATTATTCAGAAATGGGTCACTTTAATTCTAAGCGTGCGATATGCTTTATGTCCGCGACAAAACCTAGTGTGCTAGGGACTGGATTATTATTATCCCAACGCACATTCTGATTACTCCGTAACTAACACTTTGAGGTTGTACAGTCAAGGAATTAAATTTCCAACCCACCTAAGGTTCAATAGCATATATATAGCAAACTGTCACCATAAGAGCTATAGAGCAAGACGTTAGTTTGACATATCGACCTTAATGCACTGCGAATGTCAGACGACATTTCAACGAAATGGGTAGGGAATTAACTTCCTTGACTGTACAAGTGAGATTGCATAAAAAACTAAACTAAACATTATCAACAGCTTGCTACCCCCATTCTAGTTTGGTAACAGAATGTGAAAAGAGCCTCTGGTTACGATCTAGAATTAACATCTAGGGAATGTTATACATGCGCCACTGTTACTCATCGTTATAATTCATTATAAACTTTTGCTAATAATCCAAACTAAAACGTAAAAATTAAACATAAGAATAATTGAATCCAAATAGTGTTGCATATTCTTCCTTTTTTTAGATCAAAACCAAAAACTTAGTATGTATTTTTTTACTGGAAACTGCTTCATAAAAGCTACGTAGGATTGTCTTTACATGCGAGAAAGACACCGCAGCACAAAAAACCTTTCGAAACATAAGAAAATTATACTTACCCGTTGATTAACAAATTCAAATGGCAAAATTTGGCTAACGCTTACATTGCTATAGTTGGCGAGATTATTATTGTTCCTTACCGAAATAAAATGTAAATTTAACACATTTAACAAGACTAAAATCTTTCATATTTCGTTTAAATTTAGTTAATCAGTTTTAGCACTCTCACCTCTCTTTAGCGTCAGTCAACAAATGGAAAATGGGACAATAAAAACTACGCCAACTGTAGGCATGCTAAACTGTAACAATGTAATTTCTTACCTCTATATTACAAAACCACAAAAAACTCAAGAAAACTAACAATAGTGGACGCAATCAAAATACGAATAAGTATACAATGCACCTAGCATGAATCTGCTCGATACGCGTCAAGAGGAGTGTGAACCCAGCGCTCCCCATACAAACGGCGGTAACGTTTTCCACCCTCTAAACTTAACCTATTGCCATGATTTTTTTATATGTTGTCATTATGCCCTAAAGAATCCATCTATGGAACTTGCTAACCATGTAAACAAAGCGCCATATTGAAATTGTCTCTGAATGATGAATTTACTAGTGATGGGCAAGACTCTTACTTATTCCCTTATGTCAAAAGATATCGAATAATAAAATACCGAAAGTAAGAAACAAGTAGGTGGAAACCATTGCCATAGGTTAAGGTTTAGAGGGTGGAAAATGTTACCGCCGTTTGTATGGAGAGTGCTTTTTGGGGCTGGGTTCACACTCCTCTTAACTCTCTCCCACTAGGCTATTTATAAAGAGACGCAGTTACGTAGCGATTTAACGCGTATCGAGAAGATTCGTGCTAGGTGCACAGAAGCGATGTAGGTGTCATAGCTTCACGTCGTGAACCTATCAACTAATCAACAAAATTATTCATAATTTAGCAACACTTAAGGTATACTTTTAACACGAATAGCCTTCTACCACCAATAGCATGCCATTATGGTTAAGTTGCCCGGTGCTAATGTTACCAAGGGTTAACACAACTAATACATTAACCCTTCCTACAGCCATAGCTTTTTGTAAACACTGAGATATTTACCATAGGGAGAAACTCAAGTCAACACGAATAAATTATTTTAAAAATAAAGCTATATGACTGTCAATTGAAGCATTACTTATAACAACCCCATAGACAGTTATAATAGGACCGGGACACCTTACCAATTTTATATAAAAAGTATTATCAATCTATGTTAATTGTCTCTTGCGAGATTAAAGTTTAGTATAAAAACAAATTAATCGAGAAATATATTGAACAATTTGGTGCCATATATAATACAACCGTTAGCTCGTAAAAAGACCTTCAGGTTTTAAAGGGTTACGTTATCGACGTCCATATGCGAATACAATATTGTTCTGAGCTGCACGTGAACTTAAAATTTAATATTTTAACCATGTCTGTGTAGAAATAAGCTTTACTAATGCGACGGCGCATTACACTTATTTTTTATTGTTCACTTTAAAGTGATATGGGTCAGGTAAGGTGCATGCATTCACGTTTCTTCTAAGACGAATCGTTGTTACCAGTGCACCTAGCACGAATCTTCTCGATACGTAACTCAGTGCACCTCTTTCTAACTAGCCGAGTATGCGAGAGACCCACTGAATTACGTAACGAGTAAACGCGTATCGAGAAAATTCGCGCTAGGTGCATTGAACGTGAAGGTTTTCTTAAAGCTATCAACTGTATACGTTTTTGGTATTTTTACACTCGCACATGAAAATGCAAGCCGAGGCGAGGGTTGGCTTCTCATATTCTAACATAGCCTCCTGCCCATTCTTGTAATCTGGTTATTCGACAAACAGCAAAGCACAATAAATCTCAGACAGACATTGCTTTTATTTATAGCCAAATGTGCCTGGAACTTTGTTCGCGTCGCATTCGAATTACCAGTAATTACTCGTACAAATTTGTACGTAATCATATATATAAATATGTACAGTCAGCAGCAAATATATCTACACAGTCGAAGAGACCATAAAGATATACGCCATAAACGTGACTTTATTGTCAAGAGAGTGAGAACCTAGGACCTTGTGTAGATATTTTTTAACCTCTTCCGAGATTTTAGATAGTGCTGCTGAATATACATTTAAATAAATGAACATTGTAAATTATCTCATGGCAATGCACTGACGAGATTAAAGTTTCTTATAAGTATAATAAGATTCCAGGATCCAGAATTTGAAAGGATAGATCTAGCTGCCTTCTAAATTGACTCAATTCTATTCAGCCATTTTTGCGGATTCTTTTACAAACATCCAAATACATACTTTTACAGTATACTAATATTATAAACGCGAAAGTTTGTGAGGATCAAAGGATGTTCGTTATTTTTACATGCAAAAACTACTGAAACTTCACAGTAATATAACACGTACAACATAAGAATAACATAATAACATAGGCTATTTTATTTGTACGACGTACGGCGATTTAATTTCACGCACGTTTATAACATTTGGGGGTACAGTAAAACGTTCGTGTGGTGTTGCAGTGGTCAGTTGGCTCGTGCTCTCGGCCGTGGATATTCGACGGATACGTTTTGAATGCATCTCTACACCTCATTTCATATCTGTCATAATCACCAGCAAATACCTATACGGACGAAAAGCTCAAAAAGTTCTACATACAAGTCTGTTTTCAAGATACTAAGAGGTTGTGTACCTACATCTTTTTGAGCTCTAACATCCATGGTCGCGTTGATCAGTCTGCTTTGACAGCAAATGCAAGATAATTTATGTAATAGTATTTTATGCAACTGTTGCATAATGAGGATTTTACAGTTGCATACATTACTTTATCTACACACATATCATAAGTACTCTATGATGGGTTCAGAAGCCATAAGGCAATGACCTGCATTGCTACTAGCTACTAGTGTTAGGTACCTATTAAATATCTATAGACTGTACACATTAAAATAATGTAACAAAAAATGAATTTGAACAAATATAGAAACAAATTAGAAAAATTCTCATAATAATATTGGTTGTTATAATGCTGGTCATTGCCTACGGTTTCTGAACGCATTACAGAGCATTTATGATATATGTGTAGATAAAGTTCTTGAATGATAAACTTTTGTACTTCAGTCAACAAGTAGGTACTTATATTAAGATATTTCTAACATTAACTTCTTAACATTTTGATTTTATCGACCGATTTTATCGAAAATGCAATATTTACCTTAGGGTTTTCATTTCACATGGAATGATTTGTACTATGTTTAGTCTTGTAGCCAGAAAAAGACTGCATAGATAATATTATAAGTTTACGTTTTTGCTGAGTGGATAGATAAATTGCATTATGATATGAACTATTTCCAAAAAGTTTGAACTATCTTGTAATAAATACATTATCTATTTCTGGCCTTTGTCTAAGTACGAAAATCTAAAAATTACTCATTTGTCTTTCAAAATTTTAAATGCATGAAATAATAGCTTAAACTGTACGTGGTCAGTTGACCCGGTTGAATACGTGTTCCTATAGGTATGTGTATGGCCATTTAACTTTTATTTCGTAATCAAACTGAGGAAGAACACCATTTATGTTCTAAAATTTGCGTGGTTTTGTAATCCAGTCTTCACTACCGGACTAAAAAGCGAGCACCTTTGTTAATCCAAAAGGGACATTAGACCATATGAAAGCTTTTTATGTATCTGTATTTTTATGTATCCAATAAGTACTGATTATGAAACTATTGCAGTCGCATTAACACTGCAAATAGCGCTAGAGTGAAAATGACTCATCATCATCATCATCTCAGCCACAAGAAGTCCACTGTTGAACATAGGCCTCCTCCATTTCCAAAGTGACCGGTTGAAAGCAGCATGCAACCAGCGCCTTCCTGCCACCTGACTATAGCCAAAATAATAGTTTAATAAAAAAAACCACATACACATATGTCGCACAGACGCAGCTGTTGCGAACGTGCACGACATTGGTTTCGCGGAGTAGTAAGGTAATTTGTTCCAGTTTGTTCATATAGACCTCCGCCAAGTAACGATAACTATTGTAACTATTAATTCTTCAATTTCGGCATTCATGGCTCATTTAAGTGCATATCACACTTAACCCGAAACTAGTCATTTTGATGATCCTAGTTTTTTGATGATCGTTAGAGTTCAGTATTTTAAGAACTGGTTGAGCCGTATGGCTAAATTCACTAAATAATATAGATAATTTAGAGACAACGTTGCAAAATTATACCTAAAATACACTTAAGCATCGTTTGAATAAGTAACTCTCATCATTTACTTTTCTTTAATTTGAATCCTTTTATAAAATCAAACCGCAACTCCACTTCTTTTGAAGTTTCCATTAGATGTTTTACAAGGCCAGATGTCAGTGCTATTGTTTAACATGTTATAGAACCGATATTTTTATTTGTACTATTTTGCTAATTTAAAATTATTTATAATGCAACTCCCAAACTATTCACAATTTTAGTATAAAATACCTTATTATTCCTTGGACGTTGTAATGCTACGAATAACATTAATTTAGGGACTTTTCAGTCAGCCACGTAGAAGAAGCATATCAATTAGTATTTACTTTAATAAATTACTTGTAGGTAAAATAAAATTGAATTAGGTATATAGTATTTCATAGAAATAAAGTAATTAAACGGTTTACACCGGGAATATTCCAACGAATCTTATTCCCGTTACTGCAAGCCCTTTATATAGCTACGCTACGACAGTTACGAGTACAATACGCAAACTATTCAGTGCTGATGATATAAATCTATTTAAGTCACGCAATAAAACTGACTCTACCACCAGCGCAGCGCCTCGGAAAATGGCATCTGCTTAGAAGAAGCAGTTCCGGGTTTCTTGCGGCGCTTTATTTCAACCAAAACTTATAAGACACGAAATTAAAGAACAAAAATTACAAAATCCACTTAATAATACCCCAAAAGTCTAGTGTAGTCCACAATTCCGTGTCAAGTTCTAGATTTCAACAACTTTAAATTATATGCAATGACAACGCACAGAACAAATGCCCAAACGGGCATCCACAGGACTCGAACCTGCGACCTCAGTATTCCATGCCACCCTCTATTCAGTTAAGCAACAGTTCCCTTGCCAGACATTGCAAACTTTTTTAAGGTTTAACTATCCTCGGTGCCATCTATAAGAGACATTTACAAGTTATCTCAATCAACATCAGGAAATAAAATCGTTTCAATAGACGCGATATAAACCGTTTAAATACATTTATTTCAATACCATGTCGCCAAAACATGCGAAATTAAGTCTATTTTACATTAAATAAATGACTTTCGTCGTGTTATACACGAACAGTTTTTGATGTTAACTGCTCTACAGCAGTAGTATTTTGTAGTACAATTAAATCCCGCGTAAATATCCCTGTTTGATACTCCTATCTATTAAGGAACACTGCTTTTATATTTCTACTTGTATACCACATATCTTTATAACCTATGATTCCAATATCTTCTCCTCTTCCTTTTTTAGGCTTTGTTTTTTTGCTCATTTTCTTTGATCATTATCATTCTTGAATGCATACGGAATTGGAGTCGAGATTCTAAAGAATATCCAGAATATTTTTTCCTGTAACAAACAAAACATTATTATTTTTCACTCATTCAAATGAAATTTTATTACCATACCACAGCTTTAGCAGATTTCTAAATCTTAATAGGTCGGATCGGATCCTGCATGGCCATAAATCGACAGTGGAAATATCAAATGTCGCAAGGGACATTAAGGGACATGTCCCTTACAAATCAGAAATCTAGTGTCGAAATATGGCATTCACGGTGTTCGAAGCAATTTGAATTTTTCAAATCGCTATGGCATACCAGGTGAACAGTCCATAGAATTAAAGATGTTCAGTCTATTCGTCGATATTGACGGAAAATGGAAATGACCTTGAGAACTATGGACGGTAAATTTGCAGAATGATGTATTTAGTGTTAGTGAGAAATTACGCCGGTTTTTAGATATTAGAATAGAACCATTTATTTCAGGCTGCATAGGTCCATAGAAACAACATACATATTCATAAAACAAAACATTAGAATTAGCACGTTTCTTCGGCGTAATATTAAGCATAGCGGTAGGTATGCAGTGGCCCTAACAAGACCGGCTATTATCATAAGTGAAGTAAATAAAGGTAAACTCAGTAAAACTAAACTTGGCCGGTGATGTTAGGGCCATAGGTTAGGATTGTGTTAACACCTGGTGTCGTGCAGGATCTGGCCGGCGCGCTCCGTATCCCCGAGGTGATAGTAGCACATAGCGATCTCTGCCATCGTGTACGGCAGCAGAAAGGTGTCTTCTTTGATCTCGCTCTTCAACCTGAACAATATCAATACTAAATAAGCTGTTGTATGCTGAAGCGAACCCTTATCAGATTCATAAAGAGGAACTGAATTAGACAGGTCATACGTCAATTCAATATCAAAAAGTGATTACCGCTTCCTGGTGGTCGCCCGTATGCTGACTAGGTTATCATATTTTAAAATATGCAGTTTAAAGCTGTCAAAGTACTATATAGTTTTAAAATGTAAAATTTGGATGGTTTATATGAATGTTTACTAAATTACAGTTTTACCAAAAATATATTATCCATCGGCAGTTTTCGTTTGCGCAGAGAAGCGCAGACCGGTTTCCGACTGTAGCCGAACGTGTGAATAATCCATATTGTACTTTATTTGCAAGCGCAACTGGCAGAGTATTGCTTGCTATGCATTCTTAGCTTTGTCCCGCTTACACAATTCGTACACTGTGGCGCACGGGCTACTGCCATGTTGCTGCGAAATCGATAGACCAATAAAAGCGCAAGAGTTTAGCGCGCGTAAAATTTTACTTTATCATTGGTAGATCGAATTTTTCGCGCTACTAAAATTGGTCTACTGCGCATGTACATCGTGGCATTCGTGGCACAATATATTTTTGGTAATACTGTAAGGTTTTATTTTAGCTGATCCCTTAGTAACGTCTGACAACAAGCGATATACCGCAGCCCAGGTAGCGGCGCTGCTGTAAAAGCTAGCTCCGTTACCGGTGACTTCAGAAAAGTCCACCATTGATAAGAATGTGCTCACTGCATGACGGAGTCTAGCGAGTCGAGCGCGAGCCGCGGCAGGCCCATGGCGGACAGGCAGCAGCCGTGCAGGTAGCGCGCCAGCGCGAGGTTGTCGGCCGCCAGCCCGCCCGCCCACGCGCAGCCGCCCTCCAGCGAGTCGCGGGTCGCCTCTATCAACTGCAACGACCATAATAGTACTGCAGGCCCCATATAAAAAAGACAGAATGCGTGCGTTTGACATGGACGATCCACAAATAATGAGGTTTGCTTTTGCTACCTTACACCAAGTCTACAGATGCTATAGTTTCTTCTAGCATTGACCCTAACAGAATGGCACCTTGTCTAGACACCTATCTTTCTGACAACAGCTGAAAAGCGCGTGCATGTTCAAATACACAAATACCATTCTGAGCGTTTGATTTCAGATTAAACAATTGTCTTTATCAAGCGTGTAACATAGCATTCCACCAACCCTAGTCTTGAAGTCTGTTTTACAAAGCAATTCACAGACTTGCAACGTTTTTCTCGAATTGGAATTCGTTTAAAATAGAACTAATTATACGGTTTTAAATGCCTCAGTCACCCAAGAGGCGTAAAAAATCAATGCTTGTAAAACTCGAGATAAACAGCGACACGCGATTTGATATTGAGAAGTATGCAAGTCATTAGGAAAATGCAGGGTTGTGAAATGTTTTTGTGATCGTGTGTGTGTGTACCTTGAGCACGTCCTGGGCGGCCCGTTCGTCGCGAGCCAGGATCTGGAACATGTTCCACAAGCAGAGCAGCTCCAGCGCGGGCAGCATCAGCCGGCCGCCCTGCGCGCGGTAGCGATTGCAACGCTTGATCATGAACTTTTCCATGGGTAGCGATTTGCCTGCGATGCGCTGCTTGTAGTACGACGCGTTCCTGCATACCAAACACCAGCTGAATTATCTACCTCATGAAAATTAAACACCTAAGTAGAAAGTGAGGGAGAAACCTCATTCATGTAGCTGAATCTGGTTTTCCTGTCAAAGGGGTTAAAGAGATCGGATTGCAATCGCTCCAATCATCAACCCGAAATGCTAAATCACGCAACATGATCAAAAGTGTACCTCAAATGAAGAAACGGGAAAAAGCCCTAGAAGAATGGGTAAGGGTAAAACGAGAAGTAGCGAGTGCGGGCATACCTCATGAGGTCGTTGCAATGCTGGCGCTCGGCCGGCGTCAGCGCGCCTTCCAGCTGCAGCAGCAGCGCCGCCCGGGTGTACGTGTAGATGGTGCGCGACCAAGAGCTCTCCTCCATCAGCCGGTTGGCGTACGACGCCGCTTGCCGCCACTCCATCTTCAACCTTACGAATACGCATTCGAGCGTTCAATGACAGATGATTATCAGAATATTACCAAATCCACACGAGATGATTTGGCGCAAAAGCAAAGCGAGGGTGCTAAACACGGTGCTTTAATTTCGACCATGAGGAGAATAATAATTATATTAATAGAGATGCCACAGTTATTACACTTACCCGTTGACCCACATGATTTCCCAGTAACAGACGTGCCGGAACTGCAGCCATATGTCCTGGCTGTCTATGGCGATGTTGTACGTTACTATGGCGGGGTTGAACATGCCCCGCATTAGCTCGAGCCGCCCTTTGAAAAGAAGGAACCATACGCCGTCAGGATACACCTGCGAACAAGGTAGAATTATATCGGCATATGTGCAGGTTTTGCTTTGCAGCATCTTCAAGTAAGTATATTGCTTTACGAGGCGTCAGGAAAAAATTGGGCAAATACAAATGAAGCTTCATTATCACAATCTTACATTGAACACAGTGAGAGTGAACTTCTCGATAGCTACCACTTGGATCTTGTGTTTACATTTGTGTAAAGGTCCGACCGATTCTTTTGTCTCCGAAAATTAGAAAACAAACCAATAGCTATTTCAAAACGAGGAGATATTTAGCAACGTAGCCGAGCTTTGACAGCTGATGATGAGTGATGGTACCTTGAGCTCCTTGTCGAGTATCTCCTGGCAGACGGCAAGGTCACCGCTGGCGCCGATGAAGTGGCAGATGACGAGGTGGTACGCCAGCAGCGTCAGCTCGCACAGCACGGCGCGCAGCCCGGGCGACCGCATCCCCGCCACCAGCTCGCTCAGACCGAATTGCTGCCGATTTAATTTTGAAATAAAGCTATGTTAAACGGGCAAGATTGCGATCAATTAAGACAATGCAATCGTGGTGGGTGGGTGAAGCTACGCCCTACGCCTACGCAAGTAAAAACATTAGCAATTTCCAACTAGTCAATGCTGCTTGCGTAGATGGTGATTCATCTTGAACTTCCTTCTTTTTGAAGTCGCTTAAAAGATGACAGTAGTCGAGTTTTTTATCCTGCTTTTACTTCGTTTATTTTCAAAAATGTTGTATATTTTTAGGGTGCGTGTGGTGTGACCGTGTGATACCTTGTTTCCCGAGAAGCCGACAAACTCGAGCAGGCTGATGATTCGCGGCGGCAGCAACGAGATCATTACGTTGAAGGTCGCGGTGCCCAGGCGCACGCCACTGTGAAAGTGAGCGCGCGACGTCTCGCTCTCCCACTGCTTCCGCGCTAGGATCTTCGCGCAGTCCCTGTAAGTGATTAAAGTTTAATAGTTTTTCATTAGGCCACGCAGATCAGACCCTGAACATATCAGGATAGTTAAGAAAATATAAGTTATTAGAAACTTATAATCGCAGTTGCACAAGTTACCTGTTTTGAATGACAAGTAAGCTCGCTTTATTTGGTATGAATTTCCGCAGTACTCGGAACCTTGTAGCACGCTTTGGCAGATCAAAAATGGTTATACGATAATGAGCTCTTTGTTCGTCTATTTGCTATTATGCACTAAGTATTCATGTTATAGTGTTCGCTACTTCTATTCACTGGATTTCTCTTGGGCAGTGCACTATAGATTGTGAACATACTAGTGAAATTCGCATACGCATGTTTTATTTATTTATGTTTATTTATTCAGACAACTAGATTCACAATTTTTTAGCAAATTACTTATGTCTATGTTAGTTATATCTTAGTATTCATATTTTACAAGTGACAGAGTTTTAGAGATTATCAACCTATATTCATTCGTTTTCACAAGTTGGTGGTCTAAGTAGATAGGGGCTGGAATCGTGATCGTAGGGTACCGACTTCGATCTCCAGCGGTCGCTATGTTCCAATGAGCTCTTCTAGGTTATGTATACAGTCCACAACAAAAGTAACTGATCAAAGTTGTACCTTGTCACTTTAACTACTTTGGTGCATTCGATCTGTCACAGTCACTGCGAAAGAGTATTAAAATGACCATCTGCATTTGATGCTGCCTGTACCGTATGTAGCTACTACTTATGGAGCCATAACACTTTTACAGCAAGGGAAAGCATTGTGAGAAATCCTGAAAATTCACGTTACTGAATGTATAACTCTATGTACAATTCCTTTGATAACGTTCTGGTTTCCCTGTCACTGGAAGTCAAATGGCAGGTGTTGCTAGGCTACAATTAAACCTGAACGGAATATTTTGGATAAAGAGTTGTACTCTCACAAACAGGGCAAAGCGCTCATTAAGCGGCAGGCAGTCATTAAGCGGAAGGTGATAAATAAACATATAATTATCAATTTATTTATTTATTGCTACCGCATTCGCTTAGCTACTTCTGCGACAAAGATACGGGTTTATAATGACGGGCGTATGTTTTTAACCTGTAAAAAGTCGGACTGAGACCAAAGCAAGGAAATGGCTACCGAATGGCACCCAGAAGGCAATTCACAAAATTCGCGCAGCGAAACAACAGTTATGCTCCCCACTTCCACTGAGTAGGATTCGTTACGAATTTATTTCATTACTAATACGATCTCAAGAAGTTTATATTTTCTAGTAAGACTGAAACTCGAATTGAGTTTATTTTGCGCGAAATTCCAAATGAATGAATGAATTTTAGGTAGACTCTGCTTGTAACAAATTCTACTCAGCCTACCATCATATTTTTTTTATTTACCGCGGTCTGCCAACGAAGTAAACAAACAACGTAGTTATACAGCTTAGTTATATTGCGCGAAAAAGTCCCGTTTTAGTACACATAAATGCGTAGGCATCTAGAAATACATACTTATAGCTGTTGTAGCAGTTCTTGACTTTGAGGGTGCCCTTAATGAGACCGGTGAGGTCTTCGCCCTCCATGATGGTCATCATAGCCTGCAACAGCAACGCCTCTGCGTAGCAAAGCTCCGCGTGCGCCTCCAGGTCTGTGTAAGTGCTGAAGTTTGGCTGTTCCAAAAACAAATACAAGTCGCTCACTTAAGTGTGCATAGGCATACAGATGTTCTTTCTCACAAAATCCATTGTGTTTTTGAATGTTGGCACGCGTGTATGCACGTCGTGATAGCACGCGTCTGTCAAGTCTGACAACATTTAAAGCCAAACAGATTTCGTGACTTGGGTGTCTATAGTTGGGGTATGAGTGTAGGGTCCTGGGCCAAGAGGTGCCTCCCCCTTGTGACTGTTTTTATATCAAACTTGGTCATTAATTCGTGGACGAGGGGGCCCGAAAACTCTCGACTATGTTCAAAGGAATGTTTTTATTTAATACTCATAACTTTAACAAATTAAGAGTTCACACGGAACATACATAGAAATTATGAAACGAGGCTTTTAGTTTTTTTTATTTCAGTTTTATTTAAGTAGCGAACTAGCTATTCCGTCATCTGTTTTCATTATACAAACACTCGAATCGAACCCGCCCCCTCTATCTTCGTAGTCTGGGTCAATTAGGTTGACTATCCGCTCGTCGACGTGGGTGTTAGTCTATTTTTTCTTTCGCTTTGGAATATATAGATATGCAGTTATTGGAATTCAAAACAGCACCTTTACAAATTCTGTCAATTTTATTAAATGTTGACTTCCTTAATGTACGAGTCAAACAGGTTGAATACAATAGGTATTTATGCAATAGATATTTAGTCAGCTATTGCATTGTCATTACATACCAATTTACTTGTTATGTGCACGATATCATGTTCTTAAGGCAATGACCGAATGACGTACACAAGAGAAATGATGAGTGGCAGGTTAATTCGAAATCAAAACTGATACACGTTACAACAATTCGGCAGCAAACAAAATTTTAATGTTTTTTCAGAGAAAGCTACGTCTGCTATATATATATAATTCGTAAGTGCCAGTGTAAGAAAAAAATCTGTATTAAATTTCCGACAGAAGTAGATATATAAAACTCATAGGCCGCTTGATTAACAGTATTCGTTTCAATTCGCTAAAACATGGAAACCGCTTATTTGTAATGATCATTAATTAAAATATTAAGTGATCGTACAAGTCTGAACAAATCAAAATCAATGTCTAAAATCGAAAATATGGTAAACTCGTTGCTGTGCAGTGGTAAACATGAAAACTTCAACCTGTGCCCCGCCTCTATGCGTGTTCTTGAAATTCCGCGCCAACATTAACTTGGCCCAGTGGTTCAATGGTAAGAATTATAAACACTAACTTTAGTACAATACATCAACAACAAACTATAATGATACCTTTCTGATCATAGTGCCAATGCTCTCCACGAGGGAGTAGTTCCGCCTGTGCTGGTTGCAGATGGTGATGCACACTTTGAGCGCTGCCAGGGTGCGGTTGATCTGGCCGTGGTCGAACGTCAGCATGGCCGGGATGAACTCAAAGATTGACATGCCGAGGCTGTGGTACAATGACGTGCGGCACCTGATGACAGATTATCACAACAGTTAGCAGCATTGGCATTACGCCAAAAGTTAATTTATACTAAATATACACTATTAGTTGTAACACAATAGTATTGTCTATTGTTAAAGTTATAGTTATTTAGTTAGAGGTAGTCCTACAATAGATAAATAAATTGTAAAGAGCGTAACCCCTTAAGATCATGTTGTATGATTGTTTTTATGATTTGTTTCCCATAAACTTAACACCTACAGATCCTCTCGCAGGCAGATTCGTATTGACATCAGGTTTCGGTCTCATGATTTAAAACAAATTTTCTTAGCAATATATCCTAAAATATTTTTGGAGTCCCTCAAATCAGGGCGTATTGTAAACTAACAACAGGTTCGTCAGTCGATAATGTTATAGTTCATTCACATGGAATTATATTCACTGGCAATTTGCGTTTTTCAATTTGCATGTCGACAAAAAATCCGCAAACAATACAAAAATGGGAATTAACAGAATAAAGCTTGTTATCACATTTTAGTAAAGTAGGCCTGACCTACTTGTAAAGGGCTTGCAACATGCGAAGAGTTTGTCGAATTAAAAAAAAAGATCAAATGCCCGATCCCCTAATGGTGACGCTAGTTAATAAGCAGCTTGCTAAAATGACACTAAAAGTACGCACAAGGCTGCAAGTCTCCGAAGTTCACAAGCCTTGAAGTCTATAAATAACAGCGGCCAGAGAATTAATATGAAGATTTAGGATTTGAAGGCCACTGACGTCAATATTTTGTGTTTATGGAATGTTTTCATTTTGCTATAACACGTTGTGGGTATTACCAACAACTTGATTAAAATACATCGCAACTATTAACATTTAATAAGAAAGCACAGGTGAAGGAAGATTGCTTTTAAGTTGTATCAAACACAATAAAATATTCTAGAAAATTCGGGTTCAAAATGAATCTTTTACCTTTTAAGTTAAAGCAAATAGATATAGAAATAATGTTTGCACATCATTACTTACTCCCCTAAATTCATAAACAATACGTACATATGAGCGATAGTTGTTTGACGTCATAATATGTCTCCTATAGACATACTTGTATGTGGTATCGTGTAACGTAAGAGAAGCCAAAAAAACCCCTTAAAATGGAACTAAAACATTTGGCCTCCTTAGGTCATACCGCTCCGCTGTCATGTGTTTTCTACCTTCTCGTACATTATACATACATATAAAATGCTAAACGCAGTAACAAATTTGTGAGTATTCAAAATTTAAGATTTTTTTAAAACTATGTTAATACAAAACGGATCACTCACGTATTTTTAAGTACAGAACTGCCCCATATGTTGTTGTGATCCGCTTTGCATGAATATGTCCGAATCTCACGGTAGTTTTATGTTAAAAAAAATTAAGGGATAATATCACACATAAGCAAACTTCGCTATCCAGCAGGCGACAATTAGGTCATTTCAATGTGTTAGATTCACGAAATAAAGTCGCCACTCAGTTGAAGAACAATGAAAACGTAAAAGGCTACAGCTTAGATCGCTATGGGGCGGATCAGCGGGAACTTCGGCAAGCTCACGTAGAATAAAGTCGAAATGCTATGTTACGTCTTTCTTTAACATACTTATTAATACACAATCGTGTTTGTTTGTGAATCTTACTTACCGGTATCCCGACTTAAACGCCCGATACTGACATACGCTCATAGAACACGAAAGACAAAATTACACAGCTAAAAACGTCGAAATAAATAGCATTGCGTCTTATTTCTATAGGGATGGCGATTGTTTTTGTGAACCATAATTGAGTGTACGGGGAATAAAACTACCTTGCTTTACCTAAACTGAACCCCGCCTCCCAGGGGACCAGTAATCCCAAGAGAATCTCTGCTCTGTTGCCCGCCTTTAGGTCCCCCCCCCATAGGCCTTAGGATCCTCACTCACCGAATGAAGCGCAATAGCAAGCTACTATTTCACACCAGTCCTGTGAGAGTGCGGTAAATGGAGACGCGTCTTTTCCTCAGCCACGTCTATTTTCATAACCGATAGACTTACCAAGGTTTCATTATATTCGATGCTCCCACCAGGTCGTTATTAAAGAATTTTCTCATGGCAACTTCGCATTCTTCGAACGCGGTCTGCAAGTCCATGGTATACCTGCAAATTATTTATAATATTGTTTTGAGTGACTTTAGAACTAATTTTTACTTCAGCGTTATTTGTTATTATGTAACTCACACCTGAAATGTACATTAAGAGGAAACACAAGGGTCGTTTTTCCATACAAACGTCGTCCCTTGTTTCCTCTCTGGATAATGCCAGTAGAGCAATATTTTTTTTCCAAAAAATCGATGGCCACTATTATGCATGTCCCTATGTTTTCCTTTTTTTCATAAATTAATTATTAAAAGAGATATGAACATTCCAAAACCTAAAAAATTGGCCAGATTTTCGGCTGCGTTCACACATTCAGAAAACAAATTTTACTAGATTATATAAAAAAAGAAAAACATAGGAACACTGCCAAAGCCTTTCTTTAATTTTTAATGAAAAAAGTAGTTAAATCGGTTAAGTTTTGGAGAAGGAATCAGGGGTCTACGAATCGTTGATTTTGTGTACTTTAAATAGGTATTTTCAGTCCAAGCTGCGGCTGTCTCTATTGCGCTCTGCGGGGGGAGGCTTGATAGATGGAGGCAGCAATAGATTTTACAAATACCTATTTTTCAATTCTCTAGGCCTTGGTGTTTCCTCTTAAACGAGTATTTAATACCCTTTTATAACTTTTAGTTGATAATTTTATTTTGAGTAGCTTTTGTGTTGACGTTACAATATTATTGCATATTCCTGGGAACTATGTACCTACACACACCGAAAAGTTGAGCTGATTATTGCAAATGGGTCATAACTCGTTTAAAAAAATCATTCGAACATATAAATGAATACAAACAACGCAACGCAAAGTACAGACTGCTTGGAGGCTTATAAAAACAACTTACTACGGTCCTTTATTAGTTGTATTTAGGGCATAATAACGTGACTTTATCACTTCCGGCTTCATTCGTGATAAACTCCGGAATCATAGTAAGTATAAAGTACATTTAGTAGGAATCGATCGAATTCGATCGCCCAAATATTTACTTTTTGTTCAGCAAAGGTATTTTTAGATTTTACTTGTAGAATATATTTTTCTGATGAACAATACGTCAATATTCTGCCAAGCGTTTCATTAATTTGTTACATTAATCATATGCGTATTAAGGTAGATTTCCGTGGAGCGCACCGGGCGAACCTTATGGAAATCTATCTTAATCCGGATTTAGGTACTTGACACCTTAAACTACTTTTATTTTATTATTAATTTACGGTTATCTATCAATATGCCCACCATCACCGCTCCGATATATTATATATATTATGGCGAAGGTACGGTACGGTCACTCTCAAAAGTAGCTCAACTTTTTAGTACGTTGTCGCTGTCAGTGATGTGACGAATTCGAACAACTCTACGACAAGGTTCTTACGTATTAAGCTACTTCGGAGGCTGACTGTACTAGCATGTGATCGTTCAGTATCGGCTTATTAAGATCCCTACTCACTCGAGTGGCTCCTCGGCTGCATCTTCAAATTCATCCTGGAACAAATATTTGATTATAGGCAAATACTAATGTTTTCGCAGCGCATTTTTTTTTGTCGTTCAATTAGGATTCTTCTTTTAGTAACAACAATATTTTAATGAAAACTAGCAAAAATCACTTAATATTAAATCTTTTTTACGTTTTAAAATCCTCCGGTTGGCTGGTCTAATGTCTTATAACCTAATAATCACCAAGCATCCAACATCGGTTTACCAAAACTTAAATAATTTAAAAGAACATAATTAGGTGATTTGATGCGTAATAATTAAATTAAGTGGAAACTTTATATAAACAATATAAGTCATATTAAACATTATTTTATTTTACTGGTAGTGCCAGGCGTGGCTTACTTAGCGGAGGTACAAGAATAGCGGCGCAGCATTGCACTGGGGCCGGCGCCATGGAGTTATCGCGCGTGCAAATGCATACGAGTTATACGATAGACAGGGAGGCATACAGTAAGACGCTTCTTATATCTAAACGCCATTTTTGGTTGAAGTAAAACTTCTGTACTTGTATAGTCGACCAAGTAATTGCTTGACCACTTTTGGACCTTATCCCTTTGTAACACGGTCGAAAAGTGGTCAAGCAATTTCTTGGTCGACTATACTATTATTTATTCTGTGGTAGTGTCTAAGGGAGCGTTCAAGTATTACGTAACGCAATTTGGGGGGGGTCTCGTGAAACGTTACGATGCGTTACAGGGGCGGGAGGGGGTCTTTCTTACAACACGTTACGTAACATTGTTTCTAAAAAATTAGGGAATTAAAACTCCCAAACTGGCAACCCTTTTCATTAAGGTTACGGGGAATCCCTCGATTGTATTAGTCTGGTCGTCATTTTTTTAAGTTTGTTCTCGCAAGTTGGCACCTTTTCGTTTATATTTTACGGGGAATCCCTAGATTGCATTGTACGTCATTTAATGTTGTTTTTGTCATTAATGTTTTTTTTGTCATTTAGTGTTACGTAACGTTTAGAGAGGGGGAGGGGGGGGGGGGGTACTGAAAAACGTTACGGTGCGTTACAAGGGGGGGAGGGGGGGTCAAAAATCTACAAAAATTGCTTTACGTAATACTTGAACGCTCCCTAACTGCTAAGAAGTGTCTAGCGAAGAAAACTGTCATATTTGGGGCATTTAATGCGGAATTATAAGTACGGCCTGCTTCAGCTCACAATCCAGGGGAAAATACAGGGCCGTAGACCACCTGGCCGAAGACGTACCTCCTGGATTAAAAATCTTAGGGACTGGTTTGGGATGAGCACCAGATCCCTCTTTCGAGCAGCGGTCTCTAAAGTAAAAATAGCTTTAATGATCGCCGACCTCCGATAGGAGAGGGCACTAGAAGAAGTGTCTAACTGGTCGCGACGCGACCCACACTTTGTAAACCACCGAACCAGTCCAACTAGTTTAAAGAAGTGAGAATATAATGTAATAGTTCATTAAAGTACGCACGAGCTTTTGTTTGGAAGGTCGTGCGAGTCTCAAAGTCGTGATCAGCGGCGTTGTCATCGCAACGCGCCCGTCTCTAGCGCGTGGGCGGCACATTTTAATAGATTACGTTTAGATGTTTTGATGTTTTCGTGCGTCATTGAAAGGAGTCTGTGCGAGCGATAATCATACAAGGCATCCCACGGCTGAGCCACACGGAGGTAAACTATATATTGTAAACAGGAAATTTTGTTTCAGACTTCATTGCATTGTTAAAGCATGTAATACTGCATTCAAAGATTAAAAAAAAGTTTTATGCCTCCTATATAAATCAAGCCGGTCAAATGCAGAAAAGACCGCCTGTATTTTATGACTGTATTCATTCCTTCTAAGTATTATAGAATTTTTTGAATAGGAAAGAAATAAAAGTCAGAGATTAACCTAATAAATAATACAAAACCAATTAAAATTTAAACTTTACTGATAAATATTTCCTAAGGTGCTCATAAGGCTGGCTGCATTGCCGCGCTGAATCGCGATGTCAATACGGTAGCCATGAAAGCCAGTTTAGATCCGGATGATGCCTCGTACAGAGGCGAAACGCGCGTCGATCGTGTAGTTTTACCCCCTTATTCATAAAAACTTAACAATATTTTAAGCTAACGATTGTTTTGTCTCTTTCATTTGGGGGCAAACGTCACAATGACAGATAAAGACATTAAAAATGTTAACTAACAAACGTTTACGAAGCGTTTATGAATAAGGGGGTTAGTGTTTAGTGGTGGTGGTGTGTAGATGAGTCTGTGTGATATGATATATGTTGTTTCGTGTGGAAGCGGAGGGTGGGTTTTTGCATGAATATATGTGTCGCACAGACGCAGCTATTTTGCACTAGCCCGGCACTGGTTTCGCGGAGTAGCAATGTAATTTGTTCCAGTTTGTTGATATGGACCTCCGCAAAGTAACGCCTGAATCTGTTAATTATTCACGCAACCAGTATTTTATAATTAAAATCCACCAAACTTCTTTCTAAAAGTTTTCGTGCTGTTTACTTAAATAATAATTATTAGGCTTTGGCAGTAACGCATCAGATCAGACTTTCTTGATTTGTAAAAAACACTCGTCATATTAGGTAGGTACTTTAATATTCAAGCCGCGCCGTTTAAATTAAAGCCTCGGATAACCGACGTCATAGTCACACGAAGGTAATCTGTTTACAGGCAAGACAACCATTTTATTTACTCGTTTTCCTTATGAAAAACTAAACGTTGGCTTTTCATTTTCCTACGTAATTAAACGACTTCAAAGAAGGAGGTTCGACGGAATAGTTTTATTTTTCCGCATGGCATCAACTCGATAAAACGACACCCTTGCCATTTCCAGGAAATACCAAATGTCGAAGAGCTAAATAATGTAAATAAATAAAGACTAATAAATGGTTGCAGTTTAAATTTTAAAGTAAAATCAATTCAATTGTTTGTAGTTTTATTACTTAAAAATTGCTTCTATCCTCTAATAAGGACTCGTCTGTAGTTAGCAATTAGCATTACTATTTTATGGTAATAGAATTTTATGCAACTGTTGCATAATGAGGGGTCTTAAAACACGAGTATGGTTTTATGAAACGAGCGTCAGCGAGTTTCATAATAGGATCACACGAGTGTTTTAAGATCTAATTATGTACAGTTGCATACATTACTTTATCTACACACATATCATAAGTACTCTATGATGGGTTCAGAAGCCATAGGGAAATGACCTGCATTGCTACTAGCTACTAGTGCTAGGTACCTATTAAATATCTATAGACTGTACACATTAAAACAATGTAATAAAAAATGAATTTGAACAAATATAGAAACAAATTAGAAAAATTCTCATAATAATATTGGTTGTTATAATGCTGGTCATTGCCTACGGTTTCTGAACGCATTATAGAGCATTTATGATATATGTGTAGATAAAAGGGTATAACCTATAATAGTATTTTGTGCAACTGCTATATAATGAGAGGCCTTAAAACACGAGTGTGGTTTTATGAAACGAGCGTCAGCGAGTTTCATAATAGGATCACACGAGTGTTTTAAGGCCTAATTATATACAGTTGCATACATTACTTTATCTACACACATATCATAACTGCAAAAAACCGTAACAGCAAAAAACCAACAAACAAGTATGGCGGCAATTCGATCTATCCGTCAAGACGAACGTTTTTTTTAAATCATAGACAAAAGAATGAAGTCCCTATTGTCATGTCACTCGAGATCAAATGTCGTGCGTTTAAATTAAAAAATCACACTGAATTGACGTTTCGTATCGATAACTGTTTTAATATCTGTGGATACTAGAATAGAGACCAACTTGAATTTTGACAGCTGTTCCAAATTTAAATTCATAACGTCACGAGATATCGGTAATGTAATCACCAATAAACACAGACTACTAAGAGATACTACTCAATAAAGAAAGATTTACCTACTACCACAGACAAGAAAATCCTTAAAATAACATTGGTTGTAATAATGCTGGTCATTTTCTATGGTTTTTGAACGCGTTATTGAGAAATTATGATATGTGTGTAGATAAAACATACAACAAAACATCTTACAGATTACTCTACTCGCGAGTGGATTCGCTTTTAGGCTGTTTTTTCTCCTTAGACTTCGTTATCGTAGGATATGTTTATAGTCATCTTTTGGGAACTACGCATTATTCAGCGAATATAAAAGCTATCTACATGTCCTACATACATATAATGTTATTTTACTTCACGTTCTTCCGATAGCTTCGGTGCAACGATTGAAGTGCTCAATTGTAACGTGAAAGATGACAAAGGGATACATTTTCGCAAAAACATTAATATTTGCAAGGAAAGGAACGCTGCTAAGCTTACATCTGCCGAGACAGTAGGCGGAGAGTGCACCGCCTCGCTCATTTGCTTAGTTTGTGTGCGGGACTGAGCCTCTCAGAAAGCTTGGCGTAAGTTAGTTTACAGTACCAAATATGTGCCCGCTTTCTTCTTTAAATTTGAAGTGGTCACTATGTGGTTAATTAAAATTAAACACTAGCTGCATGTCTTTCGGTTTTCAGAACTGATCTTATGTTTTATTCATGTAATAATTATCAAAAGTTAACTTAGAAATCGTATAGTTATGGGATGATGTTGATGTATTATAATTTATAATTATAATGTACGGTGGTACCACGTCATCGAAGTCCTCGCTGGCCAGGGGCGGCGCGGCCGCCTCCCCGCGGCACGGCTGGGCGCGGTGCAGCAGCGGCGACGCAAGCGCCGGTGCCGTTTCTTGTCTCAACGCCATCTATCAAAACCAATAAACATACCAGTTAAGCTAAAAAAATCTAATCTAAAAATAACAAATACAAGAAACGACAACAAACATTCGTTTAACTTATCGTGCCTAAACTTTTGGATCAAAACAAGACTAAAAGTACTTCTGCAAGTTATTAATAATATTAAAGAATTAGCACAACCGATTTAATGTTATCTAGCTACACCTAACAAAACGATACTTACAACATTACTCTTACACACATACATATCTACACGTGTAGACGGTCAACTGCCCCAAATGTGCAAAAGCGCATTGCAAAGAACGTAACTTAATTCCAAATTCACTGATTCATTCGAATTTTACGGCAATTCCGTCCAAAATGGTAACACGTACGCATTAGTTGAATAACAGCGAGTTAAATTCACAGTAGTAGGTCAATATTAAAGACTTTCTTGTGAATCTGATTTAGGTACCTAAAGGCAAACTCGAATATTTACATTAATTTATATATGTGTAGGTATTTATGCACCACCTACAAAATTTTATTCATGATTTTAGTAGTGTGAAAAGCAGAAAGATGTATATTTCTTTGGAACTCTTTTTGTCTGTTAATTTAAAGAAGATCTAGCTTGCGAATTAGGGCGAAAAGTAAATGACTGAGTGGACTTAAACTACGAAGTAAGTAGCTACGGTAGATTCCTTAGAAACTGTGGTGACTATGAACATCCTGTGACGGACCCCGGACTGACGCTAATAGGTACTGGTTTTTTGTGACCAGGGATAGTACTGAAACTCTTTAATGGTTAAAAGCACGTGCATGGCTTTTGATGCACCTATATTGCAATAGCAAGCACGTTAATGTGTCATGTCAGGGATTGAAGCTGGAAAGTGATGTGATACGTTAATGGTTTAGTGTAATTTTTCAACGAATTTCATATTCATACAAGATTTATTTTGGGCCCCATGTTAAAGAAATTTATTATTTCTAACACTCACTACTCTCATTTCATAGACAGCTATCACTTTCAGCAAATTTCGTATTTCTAATAAAAAAAATTACAAACGTGAGATGTGAGATGATGGGTGAGAAGTGAGATGTACGAAGATTTCCAAAAACCACCAAGAAACTGGTAGTAGGTACACTACAACCCTAGTCTCGGTTTAAACAAGAGACAGTTATTTACAAGATTTTTGAAGGCGGAAACGTAAATAGAAATGTATCTAATGGTTCTAAAATAGCAAATACGAATTCATACATAAACTGCGTCTTTGTTATCGCGTTTAGCTTTGGTGTAGTCGCAGCGCTGGCTTAAGCATTGACTTAATGAGACTATTTTTACTTAATGAGACTAATGGGTCACCGCCGCGCCGCGCCGAAAACGAACATAACATCTCACGTAATGGTAGCACTTCACTTCGTGTTTCGTTTTCACGTATTCGCGAGTAAAAAGAGACATAGAATACACAAGCGTTTTACACATGAACGACGGCAATGCAATGACCGACACACGAATACGATACAGGAAGTACCTAATGTTCTAGCATAAAAAAATAACGCGTGCCTTAATTTTAATCCATCGCATGGACCGCCTGGCAATTATTTTAGAAGTAGGTAGGTACCTGCAATAATAGCCGAACATCAAGAGCGAGTCGTCTAATTACCATCAGCTTAAAAACGGATTGAAATCATTTACGTCGATCTGCGAATGTGGCAATTAAGAATAACTAGTGCCTGCGTGACAACATTTATAGTTGCAATTAATCTAGATATGTACCTTGTTTTTTAAACCAGCGGTGAGTTGCTTATTGTGTCATGCCTTCACGCCTGTAACAAAGAAATATAATTGTTATTTTCAATTTAACCTTACCTAGTAATTATTATCGTCAAAAGTGCCTGCGTCACGCTGGGCCAGAGTGTTTTGGGGTCATTCATTACTAGGGACACGTAATTATCATATTTACGAAATAGGTACGCAAAGATGAAAATACGCCGACACCTGTGATTTTTGTTTTTTTAGTACTTTTCTGCAAATAGTTTTGTTTTTTTTTAAAAACAAAAAAATATTTTCTCTCTAAGTTTTACACGCCACTACGCTACTCAAGTCTCTTTAGTATATACAGCGTAGATAATGAGACATTTTATTAGTATCAACAACATTTTTACAAATGAGTAAATGACTGAAGGAAGAAATTTAAAGACTACTAATGTAAGCCTTATACTGGTTTTTTATATTTAATTCATTTTTGTGATTTTTGCGAATAAATATGAAATTTGGGATTTGTATTTTTTGCTTTGCGCTTAAAACCACTAAATTTCATAATACCTTATTCACTAATACCTCTAATTTTCAAATTACCATGGAGTCATAATACCTACATATCAAATTGTCTCATTCTTAAAATGAACGAAATTCATTATGACTTTGACCGAAAACGTCATATTCTCTAAATACCTAAAGATTGAAATGCACAATGTCGTCAAAAACAGAATGACAGAAATAAAAAAATATTAAAATAACTCGAACCGAAAATATACTGCAATTTCAAGTGGCCAGCATTAAAATTTATTACATTTTGGTATTTTCACATTAAATTTGGTTGTTTTAAGCATATGTTGTTTTGTTGTTTTATCACGCGTCACGCTGGGCCAGAGTGTTTTGGGGTCATTCATTACT
This sequence comes from Ditula angustiorana, assembly GCA_963691745.1. NCBI lineage: Eukaryota > Metazoa > Arthropoda > Insecta > Lepidoptera > Tortricidae > Ditula > Ditula angustiorana. Next base: position 5,548,735 of record OY829472.1, read on the forward strand.
AGGGACACGTAATTATCATATTTACGAAATAGGTACGCAAAGATGAAAATACGCCGACACCTGTGATTTTTGTTTTTTTAGTACTTTTCTGCAAATAATTTTGTTTTTTTAAAAAAACTAAAAAATATTTTCTCTCTAAGTTTTACACGCCACTACGCTACTCAAGTCAAGTTTATGAAAGTGTTTTGAAGTTTAGGCATTATGAGACTAAGCTATTTTGAAATCCGGCCATATTAAGATTCCGATGTTTTAAGAAAAAAATTAGGCATTCCGCAATTTAGGTATTTTGAGACCAAGAAGTTTTGAGATCTGGGAATATTGATAAAGAGGTAAAATGCAATTTAGTAGTTATAAGCCCAAAGCAATTTTTTTTACACATTAATACTCATTAAATTTACCAGAACATTAACGCGATAATATACACCTTACAATACCTACGCAAATACGCCCAATATTTTTGCAATACGGCCAAAACGTAGACTTCGACTTTGTAAAAGCTCTGAATTAATACCTTTGTTTTTAACAATAAAATATCTCAAAAAGACTCATAATTACGAGAAACAACCCTTGAAAAGGACCCCGCAGAGGATGTATGAAGAATTAGTTTTCCGTCAAATTGTCTGAAACCTTATCATAAAAAATAATAAATATAAAAATTGTAATAATAATAAATACCGCAATAGTTTCAGAATGAATTTTTACAAAAAGATATTCAATGTTAACGTGATGTAACGTGAAGTACCTACTCGTGGAGTGATCACGTAGTGTGGTTTTTTCGATATGATGTGATGACAACCTGTTTTTCTTACAATTATAGTTTACGTTTACTAGCAGATTAGTAAAAAAAAAACAAATACACGGGTCAAATTTCGAACCTCCTTCGTTTTTTATCGTCGGTTAAAAGGGCAATATCATCTGTGGATAGATAATTTAATCATGTACGAGTGTAATGTATAGAACAAACCTTTGCCTGTATCTTAGAAACTAGTAATTTGCGTTTTTTATGGCCATGTTCAATTTTTATTAAAAGATAAAAATCTGTAGGTTCAGTCAACTTTAGAAGTAGCTAAACACTTGAGAACCTTGTCGTAGTAACGTATGTAATGGCAGTTGCTTAAATTTGTTCTTAAGTGTTAAGAACCTTGTCGTAGTAACGTATGTAATGGCAGTTGCTTAAAATTGTTCTTAAGTGTTTGGCTACCTTTGAGGTTGACTGTACCATGCTAAAATTTCAGGGGTCCTAGCTTTCATTTCACTAGGTTAAGGGGATAATTTTAAAAATTGACTGAAAAGATCTCAGTGCCAAATTTCCGTACGTAAGCGTTAATTAGACTTAAGTGCGAATCAACTCGCGCGCCGAGGGTCTGAACGAGTTTAAATGCTTAGGATAAGATCTTACTCGTTTTATTAGCAAAGTAAGTAAGTAAAATTCATTTCAAGTATCGAAGCGAAGAAAAATGAGGTATTTGGCAACGGGAAGATGCAATCAAAGTATACAGTTTCAAAAACAATAATTCAATTGCTTGATTTATATTGGGTCCGAGATTTGTCATCACTAACAGGTTTACAGAGTTTACAGAGTCAAATTACTGACCAGTTTATTTACATGCCTCTTAAATCCATCTGACACTCCCTATAGGATTAAAATTGCAAAGCACATTTCATTTACTCGGCTACATTAACTATTGCAGTCATACATAGCATTCTTAAGGTTTAGATAAGGTTATCAGTGACGTTTTTATATTGACGCAGAATACCGAAGAACAGTGTTGGAATAATGCTGCTATCTCCATTTGAAAATATCAAATTCAAATAACCTACTACAAGACAGTGCATGTCAAAAAAGGAAAAAGCAAGTGCAAAAATGGCATAAGAATTATATTTTTTTTTATACAACCTTTTCTAAGTTAGCTTAGGTATTTGTACTAAGGTAGTTTGGCTAATTAGGACTGATGATTGAGTTACCATGGCTACTGTAGCCCCTCAACGGTTGGCGTTCCTTACGACTTATCAACTGATATTTGAGAACGTTGCTAGACAATTTATTTTCATAGGAGTGTGTCTGACAAAGCGAAACTGATAGTGGAGTTTGGATAAGAACTCCTCAACGGTTTAACAGTCCTTGGATTCAGATAGCAACATACAAATGTTGGCGAGTTATGTACCTACTGCTATAGTCATCTGATGCAGTTACATTATACTCACTATAAAAGCACTAACCTTTAAAAAACGGCTTCAAAATCCTATTTAATAATTTAAATTAAAATAAATTATAAATTAAAAAATATTTTACAAGTAGGCCATAAAGGCTTTTTTACATGTTGGAGTCTGTCCATCTTTATATGGTGATATTTAAGTAGACCCTTGGTACTCGAGTTCGACTCGTACTTGGCCAGCTTTCGCCATCAGTACACCAAGTCGCCAATTTATATCAACTCTGATGCCAGTACCCGTGTGGAGTTAACAAATTTGAAATCTATGAGTGAACTACCCAATCCATGACTTCCTAGTACAGGTTCAAAACAATGAACCTGTCACGGAAACATCCGCCGGTCAAAAGATCATACCTATTTATAGGCACCGAGAGAACGAAAAATAATAAAATGACAACAAATGCTGGAAAACATCTTGACAAACAACAGTTGTTACGCTACGCAAAAGCGGAAAATGAGCGGCGGAAGTCAGTTATCTTCACATACCTGATGATGCGCTCTGTGCTAAAGTAAAACTGCAAATCACGCATTTATAGCTTTAACGAACGGTTGGCTTAGAAATATACGATACGCTATGCCATGACAGCAGAACCGAGTTGTCGTAATCATTAATTAAGTGCAATGTTAGATTACATGGGTAATAGTAATAATAAGGTTACCCGTAATCTAATATCGCACTTGAAAACAAAGGTCAATCAATTAATCGTAATACATACGTATAATAAACAAGATAAATCAAAATCACTTCATATCAAGTCAACTATTCATTTCACAACAAAACAACAAAACCGATATTTTCCCGGCAACATCCCTAGTAGAAGGACTCTAAAGTTTATTGATCCCCCTCACTTAAGTTTACTACTTAAGTGAGGTGGGATTCAACATTCTAACCCAAACATCGTTTATTGCCTAAATAAAAATAAAGCCAATCTAAGCTTTACGTAGAAGAGGCAATTTATAATTTGTTGCATTGTAATGTTTTATGCAAACAATATTTTGACGGCAAAAACTGAAATTTTAGATTAGAATGTTGTTTATTACTCAAGACAAGTGAGGATGAAATAGAGTTTGAATGGATGCTTTGTCAGTGGCGGCCTTTAGAGCATTGGATGGTTTTTGTTTTGTTTGTTCGAAAATAGCTTAAGTAGCTAGGTATTCTGATTTCGATCTTCATGTTGCTTGGTAGACGAGTAGTTGAGGTTGATACATTTTTAAAATTAGAAGCTGAATCGGCGAAGTGGGGTCACGAAGTTAGGGGGATCATAAGATGCAGAGGTTCATCGCTAACACGAGTTCGGAGAGAACTATCTATTTACAAGCATACTATAAGTCCATAAACAATAGCTATACAAGCCCCCAGAAAGGCGATTAAGTTTTCAGAGTGTATAAACTTACACCTGGGGCACTTACTACAGGCATAAAGTCCATTTTGAATTGTATTTAAATTCACTTCTGTATCACGGCTATTAGTATTTTTACAGACTTGCCATTACTGGTTTTGTACGAGGAGGGCTGCTAGTTATGGTATCCGGAATTGGCAAAACTAGCTTTTTTAAACGCTATATCTGACCTGCATGGTGAAATTTACCTTTTTTAACACTGGCTGTCTTTTTTTTTTATCGTACGGACGCCTTTCTTTTGTTTTTGGTAACTTTGAAATTTCATGACGCTGTAAAAATGGAACCTCTTACTCGGGAAAATATTCGTGAGTGGGATTTATTACGATTTTCGGCGTGGGTTAACACAACACCAGTGCATCGATCAACTCATTTCGACTTTTGGCGATGAAGCACCATCAAAAACCACTGTGTATCACTGGTTCAATGATTCCCACTCTTTGCAGCTATAGAGGGGCTCAAAACGCGTCGCAGACGGAACTCACTGGACGCTGATGTGTTTGCTGTTGTGTTTGACAGCTGGCAGTCGTTGCTTGCAAAAATTGACAAGTAGGTACTTAAGTTTTTCTGAAAGTTTAATTTTAGTGGAAATGTGATGTTTGCCTACTTATAACTATTCTTTGTATGTTAGCATAATAGGTGTGTTAGTTATAAACTGTAAGCCTATTTTTGTAAATTAAATTGAAAATAAATAAAATAAATTTCAATCGTGGGCGCTGTATGCTCACGGACGAATTTAAAGAAGGTCTCCCAAAAGCGGTTGTTGTACCACAAAATATCGATGCTGTGCGTGATATCATAATGCGAGCTCGACATGTTACATATTGCAAGATAGACGCGTTTCTGGGCATAAGTATGACGAGCATACATAAAATATTTCACGAACATTTAGCCGTAAGAAACTTTGTTCACGTTGGATCCCGCACAACTTAACAAATGATCAAAAAGAGGTTCGTGTTGAATGGTGCAAAAAAACGTTGAGATAATACAATCGCGGTGAGTCAAAAGCTGTTTATAACATCTACACAGGAGATGAATCCTGGATCTATGCGTATGATCCCAAAACTTAACAGCAGTCAACCGTGTGGGTGTTCCAAAATGAGCCGAACCCAACAAAAGTAGTTCGTGCAAAAAGTAAATTAAAGCAAATGGTGCTTCGTTTTTTTGGTACAGATGGCCATGTGGCTACAGTGCCACTAGAGAATCGTAAAACAGTTAATTCGGAGTGGTACACGACCATTTGTTTGCCGGATGATTTGAGGAAATACAGAAAAACAACCAGCGACGCAGAATCATTCTTCATCATGACAATGCGAGGTGTCACACGTCAGCCGAAACAACTCGGTTTTTGAAAGGTCAAAAGATCGAATTATCGGGTCATCTGTCATACAGTCCTGATCTGGCACCCAATGACTTCTATTTATTTCCAAGCGTAGAAAATAAATAACGTGGTCAACTATTTTAGACCCGAGAAGAAGCCGTCGATGCATATAAAAATTGGTTTTAACGTATGCAAAAGTGCCGCGATCATCATGGAAAATATTTTGAAAAACAGTAAAACCATTTTCAATGATATACGTTTGTTTATTTTTCTTATTCCGGATACATAGTAGCAGCCCTCGTAATAATGAGTCACCATCATGGATTTTTTTTTAACTTCGCTCACGTGAAAGTGCCTCAAGCATGAACAAATATTTGACCGAAGAGAAAAATGTTAGAGCAACAACCTGTTTTTTAGTCATTTAATTTTTTATTTATTCGTTTCGTTAACTACACTGACATGACAACGGCATTTGTCTTAAGGCCCTAAATTTTTACAGTTATTCCAGGGCAAGCCAAGGTGACCTTGACAGGTGACAGCGAAATGAGCCGCTACTTCCCTGCGTCTTACTACGTTTTTTTAGCATGAGAACGAACTTTACAGAAGACTTGTTTTTTATTAAATCTAGCTTGCTACACAATATTTAAAACAACTTCCACCAGTCGTTTTGCCTACACCTAACCTGTTTTTTACACATAGGAAGGCAAAGAAGCAAGTGGGTCACCTGATGGTAAGTGATCACCACTGCCTATAAACACCCGCAACACTAAGGAGATTACAGATGCGTTGCCAACCTAGAGGGCTAAGATGGATAAAACCTCTTGTGCCAGTGATTTCACCTGCTTCTTTGTTTAGCATATTTCTCATCCTAAAAACAAGTATAGCACACGTGAAGCATACGAGTCGCTACCTTGGCGAGTGCTTTCATTTGGCGGTCACCTGACAATGTCACCTTTGCTCGCATCAAGTCCAGTTTAATATAATCATTCAATTAATAAGAATCATTTAACAATGTGAGGGGAGGTTCTTAATTCTTACTCACTTGATGCGAAGATGAAATTATTCAATATTATGAATTGTTTTGCAACGTTCCATTGTTATAAAAAAGGTAGTTTACTTAAATGTATAAATTAGAAGTTGTATATACATTAATTGTGACATGAATAAAAACACACATTAAAACAGAAAACGAGTTAAATACAAAATATACGATTTCGATTGTTGTAAATGGTTGTCCACAGTTTTTAATGAAAAAATCCGTCGTCAACAGCTCAGTTCTAAACGTCGACAATCGGGTCCACCTTAAAAGTACGTAAGGGCCGCGTTACTGGTACGTGTATTGTTTTGAGATTAAGATATAGCTGTCTGCTGTCAAGGCAGCAAGTCACACATGGGGACCTAGGCATCACAGGAGTTAACTCAAAATTCAGAATTTTTTTTTGCAGAGCATTTGATTTTTTTATAAATCTTTGTTTTAATTACATTTAAAAAACTACAAAAAAATGCTTTAAAAAAAAAGGTTTCTTATTTAACTAGAAGTGGTATTTGAACGACTATCAACAGAAATCAGTTACATAGAAACTGAGTATTTTCTTTCAACATGTAAACAGAAGAAGCTTGACAAAATGCAAAAAATATTACAAATCTAAGGCGGTTTCGTGTGGGACGACGAGGCGGCATTTGTATGTCCAAGGTTGTTGGGGACTACAGGGGCCTTAAGTAAGTGATACATCTAAGCGTTCGCACGGGCACCGGGCAGAACATCCAGCTGAACAACGAGCATTCGCCGGCACAATGAACACATCACTGACTATTTAGATGGGTATTATTCTAAGCAACCAAACGCACAGGGAAATGCGCGACCGTCCGGCAATAACTCGCTAACTCTCGAATGCCCTGCCGCCCCTGTCCCTTCCCGCGTCCTGTCGGGAGAAATGTTGGCTCTGCAATCGTACGAATGTGCAGGTGTATAATCAATCTCTATAAAATCAGTTCGTAAAGGTAGTATCCCTGTCAATTCTCCTAAAACTATTAATTGAAATTAACGTTTATTATTCTTATTGCAATGTCTCTTAAGTCCAAGGTAATTGTTTTTAAGCTGTCAAAATTACGCCCTAATCGCTGAGTAGATAGCCATTGTAAAAATATTACAAAGATGTCCTCTCATTAATATTTGAAATCTTTTGTTAAACTATTCATAATCATGTAGCCTATTGTTTGGTTTATAATATAAAAAAATTATATCACACCCATATTATACTTTGGGCTTACAACTAGTAAATTGCATTTTTCCTCTTTATCAATATTCCCAGATCTCAAAACTTCTTGGTCTCAAAATACCTAAATTGCAGAATGCCTAATTTTTTTTCTTAAAACACCAGAATCATAATATGGCCGAATTTCAAAATACCTTAGTCTCATAATGCCTAAACGTTAAAACACCTTCATCTAAGCTTTCATGGCAAAACAACATAAATGCTTAAAACAACCAAATGTCAAAATACCTAAATTTAATCAATTTTAAAAACCGGCTAAGGGGTTTTTTCTCTAGAAGGTGGGCAGCAGCGCCTTCTGCTCGACACGTAAATACTGCGCTCGCCAACCCGCTTGCCAAGCGTGGTGAGTATGGCTAAACCCCCTCCAAATGCAAAAAAAAAAATTCACAACAAAGGACCAGGCCCCCAGTCCCCGGCGGCTCCGCTATTCCGGGCCACGGTAGCAGCCTCGGTAACGGCGGAGCAGGGGGTACTAAGAATTCCCGGCAGACGCCCGGCTACCACTCCCAAACTAAAAGACGACTGGCCCTGGTAACACACAACATTCGGACACTGAGGACTGACGAGAAGCTAATCGCGCTGGAAGAGGAGATGAGTAGGTTGCACTGGGATATCTTGGGGTTATCCGAAGGCCGTCGAGAGGGTGAGGACACGATAACTCTGAAATCCGGCAACCTGCTCTTCTACCGGGAGGGTGACAAACAGTCCCAAGGTGGTGTTAGGTTTCTCGTTCACAAATCCCTTGTAAACAACATTCTCACCATCGATAGTGTGTCGAGTAGGGTAGCGTACCTGATACTCAGAATATCTAAAAGGTATTCGCTGAAGGTCATTCAGGTATACGCGCCGACCACGTCACACTCCGATGAAGAGGTAGAGGCAATGTATGAGGACATTAGTAGGGCCATACATACCTCTAAGACCTATTTCAATGTAGTTATGGGGGACTTTAATGCAAAGCTGGGCGAAAAAAGCGATAGTGACCTGAAAGTGGGGCTATTTGGTTATGGACAACGGAACCAAAGGGGTCAGAGGTTGGCTGACTTTCTGGAGAAAGAGGGACTCTTTATGATGAACTCTTTCTTCCAGAAGCCACCTCATAGGAAATGGACCTGGTTAAGCCCTGATGGTTCCACGAGAAATGAGATCGACTTCATATTGACTACTACGAAACAGATATTCAATGATGTCTCCGTGATCAACATGGTTAAAACCGGAAGCGATCAACGCATGGTTAGAGGTAAATTGAATATCGATGTTAAACTTGAGAGGCCTCGTCTTATGAAGTCCACGCTCCGTCCTTCTCGCGCCCATATCCAAAACCCTGAAAGCTTTCAACTGGAACTCGCAAATCGCTTTGAGTCGCTAGACAGCCGTGCATCGGTGGACGAGATCAATAACAGGTTAGTGGAAACTGTCCGTATGGTTGGCGCTAAGTTTTGTAAGCCCAATCGTACCAATAGACCACAAAAACTCTCAGACCATACTCTCAACCTCATGGCTGAACGACGCTCGTTGCAACTGCAGTCCTCTCACGACGCGAAGTCATATAGGCAGCTCAATAGACGCATATCAAAGTCCATGCGGCACGACATACGAACCTTTAATACGAATCGTATTAAAGAGACGATTTAGCGGATTAAAGGCTCCAAAGTGTTCGCAAAAGACTTGTCTATCGGGCAGAGCCAGCTGACGAAGCTGAAGAGGGAGGACGGTAGTATAGCGTCGACCAAAGCAAAGGTGCTGAGGGAGGTTGAGAGGTTCTATGGACAGTTATACACCTCGGTCTCAAAACCAAAGCAGCCTGGCCAAAGATTCAAGAGCCAAGCTGACCCGACACTATACCGAAGATATCCCGGACATCAGCCTGTACGAGATTAGGATGGCCCTGAAACAGCTTAAAAACAACAAGCCGCCGGGCGAAGACGGAATCACATCAGAGCTTCTGAAAGCGGGTGGAACACCGGTACTTAAAGTCCTTCAGAAGCTCTTTAATTCCGTGGTGCTCGGAGGTGCAACGCCAGAAGCATGGAACAGAGGCGTGGTGGCGCAGTTCTTCAAGAAAGGGGACAACACTTTTCTGAAGAACTATAGACCTATCTCGCTTCTGAGCCATGTTTATAAGCAGTTTTCCAGGGTCATCACGAATCGTCTCGAACGCAGGTTTGATGACTTCCAGCCTCCCGAACAAGCCGGTTTCCGAAAAGGCTTTAGTACCATAGACCACATCCACACGCTGCGGCAAGTTATACAGAAGGCCGAGGAGTATAACATGCCATTATGCTTAGCGTTTGTGGACTATGAGAAGGCCTTTGATTCGATCGAGACGTGGGCGGTGCCTGAGTCTCTCCAGCTATGCCGTATGGACTATCGGCATATCGAAGTGTTTGTACAATAACGCCACCATGTCGGTCCGAATACAAGACCAGAGGACGGAGGACATCCATTGCAAAGAGGTGTGAGACAGGGAGATGTTGTCTCTCCGAACTGTTCACCAACACAATGGAAGATGCCTTTAAGCTTCTGGAGTGGAAAGGATTCGGCATCAATATCAACGGCGAGTACATCACTCACCTTCGATTTGCCGACGATATAGTAGTCATGGCAGAATCGATGGAAGACCTTAGCACGATGCTCGAAGACCTCAATCGGGTTTCCCAACGGGTGGGCCTTAAGATGAACATGGACAAAACGAAAGTCATGTCGAATGTCCATGTGGTGCCCACCCCAATAGCAGTAGGAAACTCAACTCTCAAAGTTTTTGACGATTACGTCTACCTAGGACAAACAGTCCCACTAGGCAGATCCAACTTTGAGAAAGAGGTCAATCGTCGAATCCAACTCGGCAGCGTTCGGGAAACTGCGAAATGTCTCCTTGTCCAATATAACTCAGTGTCTGAAATCGAGAGTGTATGATCAATGTGTGTTATCAGTGATGACTTATGGCATTGAGACGTGGCCGCTTACTATGGGCCTTATAAGAAAGCTCAAAGTCACGCAACGAGCTATGGAGAGGGCTATGCTTGGAGTTTCTCTGCATGATCGAATCAGAAATGAGGAGATCCGCAGACGAACGAAAGTAACCGACATAGCCCAGCGGATTAGCAATTTGAAGTGGCAGTGGGCAGGGCACATAGCACGGCGAACTGATGGCCGATGGGGTCGAAAAGTACTCGAATGGCGGCCGCCTATTGGCAAGCGCAGCGTAGGACGACCAGCCACAAGATGGTCCGATGACCTCATACGGCGCTGGTTGCATGCTGCTTCCAACCGGTCACTTTGGAAATCCATGGAGGAGGCCTATGTTCAACAGTGGACTTTTTGTGGCTGAGATGATGATGATGATGAATCAATTTTAATGCCAGCCACTTGAAATTGAAGTATTTTAAACGAAAATAAATTTTAATTTTGCCATATAGGTGTTTTCAGTTTGAGTTATTTTAATATTTTGTCATTTCTGACATTTGGTATTTAAAGGAATTGTGCATTTCAATTGTATATAGATTTTATAAATTTCAGTCTTTAGGTATTTAGAGATTATGATGTTTTAGGTCAAAGTCATAATGAATTTCGTTCATTTTAAGAATGTGACAATTTGACATTTAGTTATTATGAGCCCATGGTAATTTGAAAATTACGGGTATTAGTGACTAAGGTATTATGAAATTTGGTGGTTTTAAGCCCAAAGCAATATTATAAAGCTAAGAGTTTGTTGCGCAACTTAATAATTTAATTTGTTACTTCTTCATACTAAAATGGGTTGATGAATTTGGACGAAATTTTGAATGGAGGTAGCTGGAGCCCTGGCTTAACATAGAATACTCTTTATTCTGTTAAAATGCATAGTTTCTGCGGGATAGTGGGTGAAGCCGTGGGTAAAAGCTAGTAATATTTAATTTGTTTTTAGATTTAGTTTAATTTTGTTGTTTGTCTCATATATTATTTTTTCTTTTTCTAAAATGTACTTATTGTTTTCCAAAGACATAAATACAATTAAGTGGGATTCAGACTTGTGGGCAGAGGACTCCTACACTTCGGGTCCTGTATCACCAAATAATGTGTGTGTTTTATGTTGTACCAAACATTATCTATGGTAATTTACTCGGACTGTTTCATTACACAACTGGCAAACTTTTTGGTCATACTGGTCTGATAATGGTTTAGTATAAGAATATGCTAAATTAATTTACTCGATAAGCGTCCAAGATAATTAAAATACACAGATTACAAAAGATCTTTTACCTTTTTGTTTACTATTAAAATAGGTACCACAACAAAGCAACTAGAGCTTTTTATCTAAAAGAAAATGATATAGATTTTTTTATAAAATGTTGAAAATCTTCATATTGTAGCTTTGGTGTTAAAACAATTTGGCAGGTAGTTGTTACTGGGCACACAATCCTAACCTTGATTTTGTTCCATCTAGGTCAATTGCTCACCCTCCCAACATACCAGTTACTTTGAAAACTGACTGGATTCAATTGATTTAGATAATTAATGATTACAGTTGCCAAAAAAAAAGTGGTGAGATGAGAAGCGTAAAAGATTTTTGTGAGTAGCGAGGCTGGATATTAGTTTGCTCTCTGTAATGGTAATAGACATTCGAGTTCGGAGAAAGTCGGCGGCGCCGATGACATGAGCGCTTTCACTCTGCCTGCACCACGCATCGCGCGCGTAACGTAATACAACGCTGGCTGACGCATAATGCTAATATGCTCATTTTATTAAGTATAATCTACGTATAATTAGATTAATAAACAATTTGCGCATATTTTTTTCAAACTCAACAACAAACTATAAGGAGCAAATTCGAACTTTCCAAACGTAATTAAGTAGAAAATTAATGAAAAGAACGCAACCACAGCCATATGATGATATAAGTAAGCGCCTATACATTTAATGGCATCTTAAAAAGTTTTATTAGCATTTATGGACAAGTGCAACCAATTAATGACCCGCCTTAGCGTCGCGCAGTCGGGTAAAAGGGCAGATATGTTCAGAGGTAGTAAATAAAAGTAACAATACCGTTTATAACCGAACATCACCAAGTATCCAATTTAAAAATTTTAAGTTTACAACAAAATGTTCAAAGAAAATCAATACTTACGCGTGTTCTTCAATGTAGGACGTAAACAAATTGCAAAAGCTGGTTGTGTCAAACAAAACTACAACTTTTTATATTGATTATGCTTATGTATGTATTACTCTTATCTTACTGAAACACGCACTCAAAAAATTATTATAAAACAAATTGTTTGTATTTACGAACTGTTTCTGTCCGTCAAATTCAGATAAAAAATACGAAGTATAAGCTAAGCCAATCAGCCAATAACTAAACTAAACGGACGAATGAAGAACACACCAGTAAGGTCAAGCAAACCAGCGGAGCTAAGCTCAGTGTTACCGTGTCAGATTCAACAATATTGCTAGATTTATGTCAAAAAGTTGCTATTTTGTAGATTATGGAAGTAGTTTTTCAATGTAGTATCCAAACTCTTAAATTATTTTCGAGTTTTACTCTTAAATACGACATTCTGATTTAAAAAAATCAAACTTTATTGAAGAGTTTGTATACTATTTTGCTGATTTTTGGTAGGAAGTATCTGGAAAAATTTGATATTTAGGCAATTAGAAGGACAATGTATGGTTTTATTTTGAGAAAAAATCACAAATTAACTTATATTTTTAAATTATATTTTTTATTTGGTCTTTTTTATATCATAAGCAGTATTAGTTTTTTTGGTAGCGATGTAAATCTATCTAAAGAACATAATTTCAAAATTTGAAGCAATTCGCTTCCAATAATTAAAGAAGTTGCGGTGCATCTGACGTGACGGGTGAAAACAAAATTAAAAGGTAATTATTAGTTTTCATGGCCTTCCGTTATTTTGACTGTGTTTGTTATTTAGAGAAAAATGAACCATATCAGTATGCTATATTTTGTCGAATTTGACCGGTTCGAGTCCCGACTAAGACAAGCGATTTTTCATAAATCTATAAATGCCAAATTGATTGTTTTTAAAAATAAAGGAAAGTCCCCTTTTTACAAAATATGCTATTTCCAGTATTTAAGGTAGTTGCCATCAGAGGCGTATTTAAAAATTTGACGCCCCGGGCCATTTAGCTTTGGCGCCCCAATAAATGACGATAAAGTATTTTATTAAGAAAAAAAACCTGCAATAGGTACCTATGTGGATTGCAGGTTTTGCAGGGTTTTCTTAAACGAAAAAAAAAATTAACTAAGTAGATACATATTTTCATTTAATTTTCTGTGTACAAATTGGTTGATAAAATCATCAATGACGCTATCATAATTTATGACGTTTGTCAGCTCAGCTTCTATATTCAGAACAGCTAAGCTGTTCAGGCTTTCTTCGCTTATAGTGGAACGTACATACTTAATTCGTTATCCTTTTGGGTACAGAAAACGAACGTTCTGCACTGCAACTCGCCACTGCGGTGCAAAAAAAATGCGTAATGCAATCTCTACATATGGGAAAGCTTCTTTTAAGTCCTTATTTTTTATAAATAAGCGAAGTTTCCTTAGACTCATTTTATTTTATTTTTATAGGCCGCCAGGAAGCGGTCTATTAGAACACATTCATCTTGTAGGTCTACCGCGAGATCTGACGGGTATACATTTTGAAGGTTTACGGCATTCCGTCTAACTTCTGCCTCAGACATTGTATCTAATTTCCCTAAGAAGGTAAAATTGGCGGTCACTGTGTCATATATGACATTTTGCGCCTCCTCAACTCGTCCAAAAACTGGCCACATATTGGGAAAAAGGTCGAACGTAGTCACGTCCCTGTAGTAACGCTTTTCCTTCGCGGCTTTCATCGTCATGTTTCCTCCTTTTGACAACTATTTTTTGTTGTGCTTGTATTCTTCGGGTGATTTGGCTTTATCCACCTCTTCGAAATCGTCGAAACGTTCTCTTTTATTTTTAATGAAATTTATTAAAGAGTCATAAAGGATAGAAACAACGACTGCAACTTTCCAGGTCCAAGCCAACCCCTTGCAGAACTTTTGAAGCTATATTAAACTGCTTTAAAATATTGAAGTAAAATAATTTAAACGGTTTATTGTAACGAATCTAATTCCCGACGTTTCGAGCCTTTGACATATCTCATGTTTACGGGCAGACTGGGACTCAGTACTACAGTTGGTTAAATCTCAGGCTCGACATTAGATCGTATGACTGTTGGAATTTTAATTTTAATTTTGAATATTCAATTACCATTTTTGTAATTTTATTTTTATCTTTATGTAACTTATTGTTTGTCAAAAAAGAAATTATTTGGTTTAAAAAAGGCTTAATGCCGAGTTTCTTGCGGCGCATTCTTCTCAGCAGATGCCACTTCCGAAGCGCTGGTAGAGACTTATTGCGTTAATTGGAACGATTTAAAAAAAATTCAATTATTTTTGAAAATTGGGTAGTTTTTTTTTTGTTGCCTGAATGGTCTCGTCATCTACAGGTCGCGAAAACGTAAGAAAATGCTTTAAAATGCTTTAAAATATATATGTACTTATTGTAAATTATGAATGATATTGCCATGGGCCTATTTGTCTGAATTGAACAAATAATTATAATTGTGATAAAATAGCGCGCCAAAATTCTGAAAAGATCGCTGTTTCCAGGGAATTCAACTGTTTAATCAACCCTGCAGGCCCTGCAGCTTCATTTCTGATCAAAGTGGTTTGGTTGCCAAAGTCACATTTTGTGGCTTCAAGGGCCGCTAATACTTGATTTCAGTCCTTGTTAAGACTGGAACAAGCGTTGTCCCTAGCTGGCCATCTGGTCTGGGATAAGGTTTTCAAAGCTACATTTTCGGGCGCCGTCAAGAAATCTTGCAGTATTTAGTGCGCTCCGTTGACGCTGTAAAAAATACGTACAGATTCTGCAACAATCCAAAAAACTTTGTAGCTTCTAGGCAACATTCAGCTGCTGATGTGCCGAGGCTTAACGGATGTGCCGCGTAATGTACCTCTACGTATGTCGCATATTGGCATATTTGTTTTATCTTGGCCTGGAGGCCATTATACTGGCCAGACATGTTACTCTAGCATTGTCATAGGATTGACCTCTGCAATTGTATGTTTTATTTATGCAATTGTTTGTGTATGTATGATAATGACGATGAAAATATAAAATTTTATAAAAAAAATGTAGGTAAGCTTGACAATAAAAGGCACCCAGCGAAGGCAGCAAGAGGCGCTTCGGCGCCCCTCGCTGCCTGGCGCCCCGGGCCATGGCCCGGATGGCCCTAGGGTAAATACGCCCCTGGTTGCCATCCATGTGGCATTCGATCTTTCCACCCTATATAAATAGGTGAAAAGCTGACAGTATCAAAACAGACATGATTTAGTGTTGGTTCCATACAGTGTTGCGATGACAAGACAAGACCAGACAAGACAAATACTCTTGTCTTTTGTCTTTTGTTTTGCGATATAGTGGCGTAACTAGTGTTTTATGCAGCGGGAGGATATTCGGGGAGGCTGAACTAGTAAAAATGCAAAATTTTAGCTACAAAGTGGATAAAACGGCAACACTAAATGTTTGTTTTTTAAAGTTTATTGCGTCCTGGAATGACAAAAGGATTTATGACCATAATGCCTTGCCTGATGTGTAAAAAGACAAACTAGGCTGGATTTCATGTTCAAATGTGCTTATCTCTCCTATGGCTTCGTTAAATCCCAGCTGCGGCATAATTCAAGTTGCGCATACCTACCCTACTTAATACAAAGCATCATATGGCTCAGCGTGAAAAGTAGTCAGTCAGCTGAGGTGGAACCCAATTCTCGGATCATGCGAGAAGCATCTCACGCGCGAGATACGTCTAAAAATTTCCAAGGGATTTGACGGTTGTTTCCGTGAGAAATGCATGTCGCATAAGCCGAGAATAGCCCCGCTGAGCATTTATTAAGATTTTATCCATAGTTTTTACCGGAGAGAATAAAAAACCAAAAATTGTCTTTACATCACCAAAGAGAAGGGATCAATCCTAAAATATGGAGACAGAACCACAGATTACTAATATGTATCGCATGTATGTGTAATAGGACAGGACACAGGACGCTCATATTTTCCTAACAGTTATGTGTATGAAACATAGGCTAATGTCATACGAAATTGTACAGGAATCTCTTATGTTTCATACGTAGACAATGTTTCCATTTTCACAAAGGTAGTTGAGCCAGCGAGACGAACATAGTGTGACTTGACTTTACTTTGTTGTCTAGAAAAATCTGTGGAAAATGTAACGACCTTACGACGTTTGGTTTGGGATTAACGCTATATTTACAAAATTAAAGAAACAAACTATAGTAAACTGTGTCGTGCATGTTTGTCATGTGGGAAGGCAATATAACATATGTTACATTGTAAGCGCATTCTCTACTTTAATAGTTTATAGCCGATTGAACTCTGCTCTGCATTTCTGATTTTGCTGCATCAAAGGCATCAAACATGGCTTCGTCGTTGACTGTTCTAAAGCAAATTAAAATGGAACATTTATGTCGGACTTGTTTGTCGAAGGAACTCATATTGCATTCCGTGTTCGATGTGTACTCGGGATCAATAACCTTTGATTATGTTCTAAGTGCAGTTACGGGCTTAAAGGTATTTTTGATTTTTTGATTATCCATTATTAATTTGGCTAGGCACGCACTACAATCGAATATTAATGACACGATTCTAAAATCGCTTATTTTTTATTTTTTTTGGCAGAGAACTGCCATAAACATTCGTATGAAGCATTTCAGCGATACAAATTTCGCCCGATAAGCAATCATAGTGCGCGCTCAGCCTTGGAAAGTAACTAACTTGTTTTATGGCGTTATGCACTTTTTTCTACACTGCTATTTTTTAAGACTAATCTCACTCATTTGATAAGCTCTGTAGCAAATTAGTATGTCGTCATGAGTATAGCTCTTGAAAAGCACCCTTCAAACTCAGTGAATTGGTGCTGCTGGCCCACTGGCAGTTAAATATGAAGTCCTAGTGGATCTACCCCTCGATAAAATAAAAATGAATAAATGCAGAAAGTCGAAAAGTAGTCAAACGCTGTATTCATCCAGAACCAGGCCCATAAAACTTAAACTAATTATTATTTATTTAATCAATTATAATTTTACAGCATTACAGTTCAAACCAAACTACTGAGAAAGCTATCAATTATGGCAGTTACAATAGAAACAATGCAACACCATTTGTAACTTCTATTGAATGGTCAGCCCAAGTATTAATTAGTATGAATATTTGCATTATTTTGAATAGCACACTTGGAAAGATCCAAAAATGATTACATGTCATCTAGCTCATTGTAGTCTGTACTAGTTCTCAGTTTATGTCTAGCTCAGTCTTTTAATTTATAGTGAACACTTTTTACAGTCAGCGTCAAATATACTAGAGCGGGCAAGGTGTCTAAAATATCTGAACCTCAACTCTATTGTCAAATACGCTTGGGCGTGTTCAGATATTTTTGACCACCTTGCCCGCTCTGCTATATTTGACGCTGACTGTACATGGCCATAATAATATTTGTGGTTGGACTAAGCACACATTTAAATATAACTACTCAGGACTGTGGATTGGGACGATCTGATGGCACTCAGATGACACTGGCTGATCTGGCCGATACTTGTTAGCGTATCACATGTTGTGGGGTCTTACTCACTGCAATCAGAGTTTGTATTTAATTGTGTTATGTCCAAGCGTACTCTTATTTTGGCAATGTAGTAAGAAGAGGCTACCCCCGAATGTAATTTACAATATGATTGCCACTCTGCCACTCAAGGTCAAAAATATATTGGTATAGTACTTTTAAGATTTCAAGGTCAACTTGTGCGAATGTGTCACTAATACCGCAGATGGGCATTGTTGTGTCTGATGGGACAGTTACAGTCATAGTATGGTACACCATTTTGTCCCCTGTAACAAAGGTATACTTATGTATGCTGAGAGAGAATGAGAAAAGCCAAAAAAAAATATTTTACCCAATTTTTCATTGTTATTTGTTACAATTACTTTTATGTTGTGTTGTGTGTTCCACAGATTGAGCAAGATGACGGTTTACCGTCAAACATATGCCAGGGGTGCAAGGAAAGAGCTGTCAATGCATTTGATTATAGGATTAAGTCGCATGAAGCACATGCTGCTCTTCAGATTTTATACAAGAACGGGAATTCAGAGGTGTGTAGCAATAAGCTTGTTTCATTTCCCAACTGGGAGGCAAAGAGTGTGCGCCCAGTAAGTAGAAATATTTATCGAATCATATGGCAACTGAACTGCTAGCATGCATGTTCATTTCTTTGCTTGTTTGCTTAGTGCGCCTCCATCCTATTGGGCTAGTTAGAAAGAGACGCACTCAGCAAAAAAGCGAGCCTCGACGTGTAGGGTGGTAGAGATACAAGACTTGCTGTTGCTGCTTAAAACATCTTACATATACTTTATTTATTTTTGCTTTTGATTGCAGACATTAACAGATGGTGTCAAAGTGGAACAAACTGTTGCTGATGACAATGATGATGGCTTGGAAATTGATTTTTCTTTGCCTGTTACACCAGAAACCTGTAGAGAATTGGGTAATTGTTGTTGTTAGTTTGACTTGTACTGGAATGAAATTTAATTCTTGTTTATCTGAAAATGTAGTCTTTATTATTGCTATTCGATCTTTATTAGAAAGAAATTTAATTATGTTTTTAATGTTACTTTTTTAGATACAATAAAAAATGAAAGTGAGGTTGATGGTAGTCAACAGTGTCAGCAATGTAAGAGCTGCTATCTAGAGTTTAAGTCTCTGGATAAACTTAAAGAGCATTTGCAAAAGAAATGTGTAAAAGGTAAGTTAAGGCCCATTTACATTGTGCGAGATCTCGCATGTGAGTTGCATTACATTGTGGGCTACCAAGATATGATGTGATAGATTGATTGATTAAGCCGCGCAATGTAATACAACTTGCATACGAGAACTCGCTCCATGTTTAGGTCCGTCCGGATCGCTACCACCATCTTGCTCGCTAATCCTGCCGCTAAGCAGCAGTGCTTGCACTGTTGTGTTCCGGCGTGGAGAGCAAGACAGCCGGTGTAATTACTGGCACAAGAGGTATTCCATCTTAGCCCTCTGGGTTGGCAACGCATCTGCACTCTCTTTGTTGTTGCAGGTGTCTATAGGCGGTGGTGATCACTTAGCATCAGGTGACCCACTTGCTTGTTTGCCTTCCTATGTTGTATAAAAAAAAAAAATTTAAATGGCCCCTTATAATTTAAAATTGGATCCTCTTTTAACATAAATATTAACATAATACGTATGCATGTAATTTAATTGATATAATTCTCTTCGATTTTTAGTGGAGTGTGAAGATGAACATAGTACATACTGTCCACTTTGCGGCACGTGCCACGAGGACGCCGGTAATTTAACAAAGCACATGTGGACCAATCATGCTGAATTCATGGGCCCAAAGAAGAGAGGCAGACCAAAAAAGTTACTGACTAGTGTAAGGAAATCTCTTGAGACCTAAATTTATTATTAATACTGATAATGATATGTGATTGGTTATTGAGTGGGTTTTTTCAGACAATATTAAGTAAATTATCGGAAAATGGTTACTACATGAAAGCTGACCCTATCAAAGCAAAAGGCTGCATATTTTGTAAGGAAGAATTTAAAACTAAGTTACAATTAGGAATTCATATGATGGAGCACAAAGGTAATAAATACAGTTTTTGTTTATTGTACAGAATATTTGGATTTTGCCTTCCATGTCATTCATATTTAAATCTATTTGTTTATTTAAACTTTATTGCCCAAAAAAATACAGAATGTACAAAAGGCGGACTTAATGTCTTAAGGCATTCTCTGCCAGTCAACCTTTGGGCATAAACAGAAAAGTTGTGGGCGGTGCGGATAGATTTATATGCTCGTTATTCTTTTTAGTTAAGCATAACATGTCAAGCCAAATTTCCTTTAAATGTTATTGATTTTAAAATGTGTTTAATATGATATGAAGACCTTTTTGGGCTGTGTAACCTGTATGAAGTCTTAGGCAAAATGTGATAAGTAACTACTACCTGTTTCTATTTTAGGAACCAAGATTTTATGTTGCGTGTTGTGCAAGAAGATGTATCTCAATATTTTACATTTTGAGCAACATACTTGCATTAATGACACGAGTAATTCAAATAAGATACTGAATGTAAGTACACACTTCACACGAGTACCAAGGTTCTTATTTCTGTCTGTTGTACTATTGATGTCCTCATTGATGTCGACGACGTCGTCCTCAAGTTGTTGTTGTATTTTTTGCCTGTAGAACTACTAATCTGCGTATAGTAACTGATACTTAGTTAGTTAAAATAACGTGGCGCTATATATTCAACATATCCTTGTACAATTAATCACTGACGAACTTTCATCAAGTCATGGCGTTAAGGTCGGGGTCGTCCATAAATTACGTCACACGATTTTTAACATTTCAAGACCCCCCCCTTCGTCACGCCTTTTCCTATCTCTTTGACCCGGGCTGTCAGGTCATTTATGGAATGGATGACCCCATACTACGCTAATATGGCTTGTTAAATAAACATTTAAAGGAGGTTAAAAAGGAGTGTTTTATATCCAGGACATGGGCCATGGGTGCTAGGGCCTCTGGAGCTGCATAATTCTTTCCTGCTACTACATATATTATATGTTACTACCTAGGTTAGTAGTACCAGGGGGGTTCCACTCCGCAATGTAGGCGCGCTCGCCGCATGACCTATGGCATAGGTTAATCGCAGTAGGTTGCCGGCTTGCCGCGCGCGCGCCCGCTCGCTCTGTGTCGCGCGTTGATAGTATTACAGTAAGCAGCCCAACCCTAGCGGCGCGCCAGGGCATTGCGGGTAGAAGACGGGCGCAGGCGGCGCCTTCCTTTTGACACATGCCGCCTGGCGAATGTTTATGAAGTAATACGAACTTTTTGTACCTGATCATAAAGTTGGAATTCGTTTAATGGTGGTCGAAAAAGAGAAGTTTCTGTACGTTAGTACTATTATTTATTCTGTGGTAGTACTACAGGCAAAAAGTTAAACCGTAGCAATGTGTTACCGCGCGTGCTAATGAATATGAGTTATACGTTAGGCAGAGAGGTATAGGCAGAGTATAACTAAACGCTGTTTTTGTTCGAAGTAAAACTTCTGTACTTGTACTTTTATTTACCTTCTCCGTTACGGCGGTTAGTGGTAATACCAGTACCACCACCTTGTTGATTAGAAAATGATGCTTATTTTGTCTATTTAAGGAAGACGCAAGTTTAAATATTGCCACCAGAAGCAAACATATTAACTATCTCACAGAAGTGTTTTTGCAAGAACTACTGGATCCAAATGGTGATATGGTAGGTACAGCTCAGTAACTCCGAGTACCTACTAATCGTAATTTTAAAAAGTAGCGAAAACACTTCATCGGCATCAGGTGGAAGAAGACAGTAAGTAAGCTATGAACACCACATCCAAAGGTATCATTATCTATCATTTCCTACAAGTTACAGATTTATGGAGTCTTCGTTTTTCTGAAAATATAGAACGTGTCGGTAACTAACTAATAACCTTATCACTAAAGTCGTATTGCTTATATTTTAGGAGAACATGAATGTTCTTGAAGTTTGTAGTATCTGCAGTGAAGTATTTTTATCAGAGGAAGATCTTGTGTCTCACAATGATGCTGAACACCCAGAACTCTCACAACGGTGTAACCTCTGTTCCAAGGTGAGAACTTGACAACGCTACTAGCGCTTATTCAAACCCTGCAGCCAACTCGTATAAAGAGTAGAGTAATATAACAATAAATTTTATTGTGCATACATGTTTTACAATCTATGTATAATCTAGACGCGGTTTATTGTAAACAAAACCTTAATATGCGGCCTTTACAGTTTTGTTTTAGGAATGAAATTCTACAGCTGTCATTCCAGTACTATTTTTGAGTTAGTTATTATAATATACTTATAAATTGTACACCTTTTACAGCTAAGCTCTCGCAAGCACAATAAGAAAAAACTTTATAAATGCTTTTTATTTTAGGTATTCGCGACGTTAAAATCAGCGGCACGTCATAGAAATATTTGCAAGCAAATAGAAAGGAAATATATATGCAGTACTTGTGGCCTCAAATTTGCCTATGAAATATCATTAAATAAGCACATTTTGCGTTTTCACGAGGGCCAAAGCGTGTCAGTTAAGTTCATGGATCCAAAAACTAAATTAGACGAGAGACAGTACCAGTGCGACACTTGTAAAAGATGTTTTTACAGGTGAGTAGATTGTCATTAAAGTATTTGCACCAAAAAGATGTGGTAACTTGGTAAGTCAATAATGATTTATCCATAGCTTCTAATTTCGGGGATGTTACGTTTATAAAACGTATTTTCGTCAGCACTTGATGGCTGCAGCTTGCGTAAAGTAATGTAGGGTTTCATTTCAAACATAACCTTTAGTGCCTTAAAATACTTAACTTCATCAGTTAAAAATCAATCGTTAATAAGTAAATAGAAAAGTTCAATTAAAAATGTGCTTGTACTAATTTTAAACTGCTGAAGAGTTAACGCGCCCCATTTAATTTCAGAAAAGACTTACTTGCCAGACATACGAAACAACACATGCCAAGTGAAAAACTTTTTGAATGTGATGTATGCAAAAAGAAATTCCACAGAAGAGACAATCTACGGTTAGTGGAGTTTAAACAGAACATGAACAGATACTTTAATTGTAGGGAAAATACATTCCATAAAGTTATTATTTATTTCAGTTCTCACAAGCGAGTTCATGAGATCCATCGCGATAAAAGTGCTAGTAATAACTGCTTGTGCCTGTATTGCGGTCGCAGCTTCTCAAACTCCTCAAATCTAATCGTTCATATGCGCCGTCATACGGGGGAGAAACCATACAAGTGCGACTTTTGTGGCAAAGGTAGGTAACGTATTCTCTGGGACAAACCCATAATCAACCAGGCCGTATAGCGTTT
Organism: Ditula angustiorana; assembly: GCA_963691745.1. NCBI lineage: Eukaryota > Metazoa > Arthropoda > Insecta > Lepidoptera > Tortricidae > Ditula > Ditula angustiorana. Next base: position 5,571,946 of record OY829472.1, read on the forward strand.
GATTTGTTGACTTTCAGGTTTCCCGAGATCATCAGACTTGCAGTGCCATAGACGGTCACATACTGGAGAGAAGCCTTGCATTTGTGTTATTTGTGGGAAAGGTAATTTTTCTTTACAATTTGTTTGACAAATTATACTGACCAAAGTAATAATTACTTGCCTTGCTTTATATTATTTATGTTAATAAGAGGTTGATCCTTCGCGTTTTAGTACGACGGTATATTTTCAGGTTTCTCCCGTAGTAACAAGCTGTCACGCCACATGCGCGTGCACACGGGCCACAAGCCCTACAAATGCACGTACTGCGACAAAGCGTTTTCGCAGAGCAACGATCTCACGCTCCACATCCGACGGCATACGGGAGACAAGCCCTACATATGTGAAGTATGCGGTGATAGGTTTATTCAGGTATGAAAATGAGACGACCATTCGGTATGGCCTTTGGTTTCCTTGTAGTAATATAATGCGTTTTTATTGCCTTTGCTTTTTGCTATAGTTTAGTGGTTCCTAACCGGTGGTCCGTGTGAACCTCGGCTGTGGTCCGCAGGATGATTATGCAACTTATTTAAAAGAGAAGTTTCTTATAAATTGAGATAGAACGTAATGCGCGTTGAACGAGATGGGATGAACACATCCATATATGCCCATAACAGTCATACATATAACTTTTTGAATTGAAATCTCAGACGCAGTACCCGTATTTTGAGGACATTTTCAAACATACCTGAAGAAGCTAAACTAGCAATTGAAAGGTTCTGGATACAAAATATTTAACGGCGTTGCTCATTAACACGCCATAAACAGTACCGGCCAATGAGATCTCCTCTTCGGGTGTTTCTCAAATTATCGTATTGATTTATCATGCATGATGATTAAAAGAAATAAATGGAAGTTCATGGATTTTGAAGTGCTTATTTTTACATGTCAAGGTTTTAGAATAATATGTATTTAATGTATGTAGGATAAAGAAAACCCCGTTGTGTTACTTGTAAGACAGGTAGCCGAAAATGCTTTATAAAACGACGTTGAAAGCAACGAAACTATAGATCGATAAAGCAGCTTGTTTGTTTTCAGGGGACTTCGTTACACAACCATCGGCGTGCTCACGGCCACTTCCCGGCCTCCTCGTCAGACACACATTCTAATGTTCAAGGGCTGTCATACACTTCCATAGCTCCTCACAGTTAAAATGAAATAGATCTTGGTATTCACTAGTCCTATCTATGTATATATATATATATGTATAGTTAAAATTATTATAAACCTAAGCCTAATGTAAAGCATTGTACCTAATTATTTGACTATGAATCTGTATATATTTTTATGGTTTGCGAAAAGTTTGAATTTTTCATTGCGTAATTCCTAATTCTGATATAAGCCCAGTCTGTAGGTGTTTTCTTCGCCCTAAAAAGGTGGGTGTCGAAAACGTTTAGTTAGATGTGTGTCGGCTAAGAATAGGGTCCTATTGAATATATATATTTTTGAAATTTCATTTTTTAAACAAGCATTTTTCTCGATGGTGTTATCTATTATCACCGGAACTACATGCGCGTACTAATACTAAAAATACAATAATTAAACAAATTGAAACATTACGTCCATTGAAAGTGAGTCATTCACCTGCAAATTATGAAATCAACAACTGAGTTTAGTAGAAATCCTCGTTTTCCGCCGCTATCTTGAATTGAAAGTGCCAAATCGTGTTTTTTTCAAATAACCAATTAACCACTCGCCTATTCTCTCTATGACAATTAGTGCCCATGAGAAATAGGAAGATAATTAATTAAATTTTAGGGTTCCGTAGTCTTGACAAGGAACCCTTTATAGTTTCGGCATGTCCGTCCGTCGTCCGTCCATCCCGCTGCACACAGATAACCTCAGCAGAGACCCTTAGTAATTTGGCATGGATATACATATTAGTCGTGCCGAAAAAGTGGTAGTATAAAGTCTTAAAAATTCTAGGGTACCTTCCTTACACGTTAAGTGGGGATGTATTTTTCACGTCTACCTTATGGTGCGGGGTGTTGTTTTCAGACTAACTAATGGATTACTGAACAACGCACAGCCTAAATCCGATTTAATGCTGATGGAACCAGAATAACGAGTTAGGTTACTAACTCGTTATTCTGGTTCCATCAGCATTAAATAAGTGTCTCATTTTTGTATAAGTGTACAAATCGTTGGCTTATTCTAACTTTCTGACTAATCGGATAATTTTCGCTACGACGTTTTCGCCTTTTTGGAGGCAGTCTTATGCCTGCAGTATTTGCCGTACCTTAGTTTTTTTTGGTACTTGTGATTGATGATTGATAAATCCTTATCTTTATGTTCTTTACTTTTATTACTTACTAGCATTTGCCCGCGACTTCGTCCGCGTAGACTTGTTTAATTGAAACATGCAATCTGCAATATTTCTAGGACAAATTAATGAGAATTAGTTGCTTTGCTGCTCATGACGTCACGGCGGTGTATAACTCACTTATCGCTATCCCGTGGGAACTTTGCATTTTTACGGGATAGAAAGTATCCTATGTGTTAATCCAGGTTATAAACTACATGTGTGCCAAAAGTCATCCAAATCCATTTAGTTGTTTTTGCGTGATTGAGTAACAAACATCCAAACATCCAAACATACAAACTTTCACATTTATAATATTAGTAGGATTACTTAGGTAGTATAAAGTAAAGTCGCTAGCCATTCCTGTCTGTTTTAAATCCTTATAGTGTATGTTCGGCCGCCTTCTTCTAAACCACGCAACGGATTTTGAAACGTGAAATTACACCCTAATCGTATCCGAGCGAAGCCGGGGCGAGTCTTAAGTCTAATATAAAAAACATAACCCTTCCTTTTGGCTTTGCCGTAGTCGGGTAAAAAATGCTTCGCCTACACCGAACTCGCAGAGATTGGATTAACTAAATACTGTTTTTTGTTTGTTAAAGAAAAACAAATAAGCTCTGCTCTCAGAAAAAAATATTTTTAATAGTGACACAATTCAAACAGTAGGTGACAGTGATTCCAAACACTGCCCACTCGAGCGATCATAAACATAGTGAGACAGTACAAAACGCAACAGGAATTTTAATAAAAACTTAAAGGAAACTAAAGATTTTACAAAGAACTTGTGCCTACTCTCAGGTAAAGCTTTTGTAAACACGTCTGCTTCTGACTCTGTGGAAGGCTTGTACTCTAAACATATTACTTTGCTATTAACACAATCTTGTATAAATAATGATGAACGTGTAAATGTTTAGTTCTTCTAGAGATTCATTCTCTACCATTTTCAGTATGCTACGATTATCGTTGATTCTTTCTCGATGTAAGTTGAAAAAAGAGCTTCACCTAAAAAACGATTAGGTACCTACAAATATACAATTTCACTCAAAAGAATCTAAGGTCTTGTTTTCGAAACTTTGTGCTTGGTCTACTGACAGCAGGGTCTGTTAGGGATTTGTTTAAAACCTTCGAGGTAAATTATTGTGTACGTTGGTATTTTAAAAACCATGAAATATGGTATTTAGTATCAGTGATCTGGTTTATTGTCGCTTATAGTATTTTCGCGTTGTTCTGTTTTATTGCTTGTCAGGTGCCTGCTTCGAGTATTTCTGTTTTTGTTTGGTTTGTCTACAAATAAGAAATATTATTGTATTCGATTGTGTGTGTCTTTTATTTGGTATCTATTTGGAAAATGGGACATAACTAATAGAGGGCTTGTGTTACAACAATTATACAAACAGCCCAAATAACATGCGAGATATCAAAGTGTTTTGGAACACAAAATACAAATACGTATGGTTTATTAGAGTGAGTATTGTTGTGAAAAGCATTTTGTTTCTGGTTTTTGTAGCCATTTAAGGTTTGATATTTTACTGTATTTTAGCTATTTCGTAGTAAAATCGGTTTAGTTCTTGCACTGTTGTGTTCCGGCGTGGAAAGCAAGACAGTCGGCGAAATTACTGACACAATAAATTTTCCGTCTTTGCCCTCTGGGTTGGTAACGCATCTGTAATCTCCTTGGTTTTGCGGGTATCTTTGGGCGGAGGTGATCACTTACCATCATGTCACCCACTTTGCTTGTTTGCCTTTCTATTAAAAAAAGATCTAGTCACAAAAATAATAATTTGTGACTTAACAATTAAAATAAAATACAATGAGAATAAATAACATAAAAATAAAATTAATTAAAAGTAAAAATCTTCCGTAAAAAATCTCTAAATGACATTAAAAACCGTATCAAAATATGTTGCGTTGCATTTAGGAGTAAGCTGCCGAAGTTATGAGGATAGACAAGGACGGATAGCGACTGTTTTATACTTTGAAAAGATAAAGCTTGGTAGGGCGAAGAAATGAAAAACTGTAGGCAACCTCTTGAAATAGGGAAACTGTACAGGCTGTTACAAAAATACCCGTAAAGCCGAAAGAGGGTTAAATGGTGCCTTATAAGGAGTCCCTTTACAATATTTGAGAACCGTAGTTGTGTCGCTGTATGATGTACCGACAAAAAACATTATTTTTTTCATTGATGTACAAAATTTTTACCTATGTACATTTGTACCTAATTCGCGGAACGATAAAGAGACGTAACAACAAAATGTACTAGATGTTACAAGTCGAGTTTTGCAAGATTTTAAAAGATCTAACCTAAAGAAGTAACCTAAATTATCACTTACTTTTTCGTAATTAACGTCAAATTTACAGGAACGGCTCAAAATGTACTCCACCTTGCTCTATGCACAATATCGCTCATCGGGATACGGCTTGTGTGGCATTTCGCACCATCGCCAGTGTTATGACGCGAAAACAGATCTTGCACGCTGCTCCATCACGAAAACCGTTGGGCAATTGGAGAAATAGGCTGTCCTCCACATAACCCCATAAGAAGAAGTCCAAGGGTGTGAGGTCCGGAGTACGAGCAGGTCATAACACCGGTCCACCACGGCCGATTATCCTCGCGGAAAGCGAACGTTATGATATTCTCGCACATCGCGAGTAAAATGTGCCGGAGCTCCATCGTGCTGAAACACCATGTTGCTTTGGTTGTAGAAATAGAAATAGAAATAATTTATTTTGAAACAACAACGACAACTGTCGGCCACAGCAGAGTCGTGAATCGCCTCCTCAAATTTCGTTTGTAAAAATATTAGGTAGTTGCCACCGTTCAGACGTGATGGCAAAATAACGGGACCGATGACATGCCTATTATAAATGCTAGCCCACACATTCAGCCGCCACTGGTGTTGGAATCTGCTCTGCCGTGAAGCGTGTGGATTCTCAAGAGCCTCTCGTGAATATTTCCTCATCCGTCTAAAGAACATAGTTTATGTAGTTAGGGTTCTCCCCTAATACCACTCGCAGAAGTTCCTCCTGGGTGCAAGGTCGGGGGATATCAGCTCCTGTGTACGGCGATAACGATAAGGGTGACGATTGTCGTAACGAAGAATTCGCCAAACTGCAACATGGTTCATACCGAATCTTGCTCCGGCTGGCCTCGTACTCATGTTTGGCTCTTCTTCGAAATGCTCTAACACTAATTCAGCCTGCCTTGCCAGGCAGAGTTGCAAGACTGTCGACTGTGCTTGCACGTCCACTTCCAGTAGATCGATGAAAGGAGCCTATGGAATGTAGGCATCTTGACATGTTGAGAAAACACTGGTACGAAGGTAGCCGTCGTTGTTCAGCGGGAGGTCTTCCATCGATAAATCGTAGCCGATACAGTTCGCGACCGCAAATGTCTGTGTGAATGATTTCTAATGCTCTTATAGCTTTTGACTGGCAATTTGAAAAAGGCTTCCTTGTCATTTTAGATTTGATACAGGTTTCACATTGATCCAGCTTGAGTGATTCTTGTACTATATCCAGACCATCAAACATTTTAGCAAGGATTGGCTCGTCAGATATGTGACCAAGCCTTTGATGCCAAACGTGTAAGCTTACTGCTTGCATTGCTGTTTGTCTTTTCCAAGCATGTACCTAGAGTTATTTAATATAGACCAGCATTGTTTTTTGCCCCACTAACAGCGATTTTTCATTTTTCTGTACTATTGCTTTGTTTCCTGCGAAGAATACACTACTATTTTTTGCTGTTTTTGCATTTACTGATAAGGATTCCTTGATATATCGGGAACATAAAGCACATCTGTGAGTTGACATGTTTCTTTGTTTGCACAGCCTATGGAGACTTGTATCTTTTCCGAATATTTCAAACATCTACAATTATTTTAAAACATGTGTGAAGATGTACCAGAATCAATAATTGATTCTATGGAAGAAGAATTATTACAGTAGTTCACATTATATGTTTCTACACTTATAGATTCCATGTTTCTAAATCTGCGAAAAACTTCCTTATAACCTATTTTCTTGCAGATAGTGCATTGATGTTTATTAAAGCAATTCTCAGTCGAATGTCCGTGCTTGTTGCATACTTTACAAGTGATATTTCTGCAAAATCTTGCAATATGTCCTGGTTTTCCACAACTGTGACACGTGCGTTCGTTTCCTTAAGCTTAAGCTTCAGTACAAGATGAACTTGGCTGGTTATTGCTATTTCTTTCTAGTTGTAATCTACTAACTAGGTTGGCTAATGTATTCTCAGTAGAAGATGTGTAATCCCAGGCAGTTTTAAAGTATCTCATTGAATCTGGTAGGAGATATAAAGTATAAACTTTTATTTGTTGCTCCGCAATTTAAATACAAAACATGTCGTGTTCAATAAACTCTCTCTATTCAAGTCCCATCTTGTAATTGAATTTGTCTGTAAATCGAACTAAAACTAAAATAGCGTACCTCGACACAAAGCATAAATTATAACCGTCTTAAACCTAACATTTTGTACTTCTATACTTATTTTGTAATTCTATCAAAACAGAGCAGTGGTTATTTTATCATCAATATTTAAAATCCTCTAAATTAAATATTCTTTATAGTTTCTACAATATTCACACTCCATTGTTTTGTATAAAACTCCTAAAATGCAAATATTGTCAAAACTATCAAAAATATTAAAAAAATGAAAACATACAAACCTAGTTCTAAGGCATAATGACAACATTGACAACATACCAAAAAATCATTGTCATAGGTTAAGGTTTAGAGAGTGGAATACGTTATCGTCGTTTGTATGGGAAGCGCTTTTTAGGGTTGAGCTCACACTCCTCTTAAGAAATATGACCTTGTCGACATGCGCGTATAGACATAACAGAATTTAAAAAAAAAAATTATAACATGATTTACACCGAAACTAAAAATATACTATTTAATTTTAAGTTAAAAATTGTGCCTTTACTTCAAATCCAGTTATCAATCCACTGGTTAAAGTGAAGAAAAATGAATATTAAAATTGTAATGACAACACAAAGAAAAATTAGGGCAATGGCAGGACTTGAACCTGCAATATCAGCATTCCGTGCCTTGCGTTTTCCAGTTTCGCCACACTGCCGCTGCGGCAGATTTGGCCATGTATATGAATTTGGATTGTATTTTTTTTAATAGGTAGTTAGTAAATTTCGTTTTTTGCGGCCCCCCTAATTTGGCGCCCAGCTGCCCCATCCTAGTTACGCCCCTGGGTAAGTAGCAGCCGTTTAGCGTCTGTCCAGGCTTAATAGAAGACTACATGTGCACCACAGCATCCGGCGGTGGAGCCGAATCCCCAAAAAAAATTCGGCTGGATTTAAACAGCAGACGAAAACGATACAGAAACAGGCGGTCGTCGTCAAGGAGGGGGGGGGGGGGGTCTACAGTGAGAATCTACAGTGAGAGCCCACAGACGCAGATACAGACAGCGAGGTCAGCGAGCCAGGAGCGCGCGCGAGTTTTGCGTTTGGGGGATTTCATATGCCTACTTTTGTAGGCGCTTGTGACCAGTAGTACCGACTTTCCTTAAGATACCGGACATTGTTCTGTCCGGTATGACCATTTATTTTTTACAGGACAGGCCTCGAAAATACCGGACTGTACGCTTAAATACCGGACATCTGGCAACCCTATTTATGATTCGCGCCAAATTGAATGTCATTAGTCTAGTTACTTTTGAAACATCGTATCTCACTCAAGTAAAACGTAGGTAATTATTGCCTACTGCAACTTTTCACATGAAGGAAATAAAACGTATGAAAGTCACATGGTGATGAACAAAACTCAATTTAGGCAGTCAAAATTTTAATGGTACAATGAAAAGTAACATTAAAAACAAATTAAAAAAAATAACATTTCTCTAAAGTGACACGAGTTTGCTCATGTTAATTTTTAAACATACTATAAAAGCAAAAGCTGCTCAAATTGCGAGCCACCTTGTTGTAAACACACCTACTAAACATCGCGTAAGATGTGGATTCAGATCACTCCCCAGTAATATTCATTACGAACTTTGAATAATCCGATTCGCGTAAAAGTATGTTTCAGTCTAAAGAATTGAATTGAAGTTTGTTCATTTTCCTAAAGCCACTGACAAAACTGCATTCGTAAGGGCAATTCAGCGGCCGAAATGTCATGAACCGGTTGATAGTGATACGGGTTTAGCCCCGAAGCATTTAACAGCCGCCAAACGTAAGACTAGGACACATGGTATCGCCTAGCAGCTTTCCGAATACTCCTCCACGGATCTTCAATGAATTAATTTAGTATCTGACGATCAAGTCTTTTTAAATCACATTGCGGTCCACCTTGTGCTTGGGCGTGAGTGGGCACTGTCATTTGCCCAAAATCGCGGAGATTTTGTATCATTCGGATTATTAACCTTGTGTTGCGTTCATGAAGTAACTCATTCGTTCTGCTGATATTGTTGGTCTGGTGGTAAAACTTTACCATATCTTATCTTTCAATGGTGGAAAAAGATATGCCTCAACCTTTAGGCCTCAACATTGTAATTTTTGATTATAATAATTTAAATAATACCAACAAACTTCATAGTCTAAATGCTATCGTAACAGCATCGTAACAGTTAATAAAGAGGTTTTATGTTTATCAATTAGTTGTTGTAGGGTAACCATTAATACAGAATTAAACTTTTACTTAACTAAAAAAAAAGGAAAACGTGAATGTTTCACTTAAATACGATGGTGTACGATCCATTACCATTTACTATGTGTGTAGTGTTGGTCATGCTCACGTTTCCCGAATCACCCTGTATTTTATAATAAAACGGCAAAATATAGCAAACATCGTTTAATTTTTCGTAGTGGTAGAATGTCATAATGAACAGAAAAGCATTACAGTTGTAGGTTTTTGCTAATTTATAGTGTACTATAAATTATGTATAAGTGTACTTTTGTGGGGTATATCTCCTCGACGTGCAGAACAATGAAACAGCCGATGTATGACAATATCTCACGTGTAATTTATGGAATTGTACACTATACGGTTGTAACAGAATTACAGTGATTGAGCTAAATAAATAAATAAATATCTTGGGACAATTTACACCAATTGACCTAGTCCCATACTAAGCAAAGCTTGTACTATGAGTACTGATAACGGATATACATACTTATATAGATAAATACATACTTAAATACAAATGACATCCATGACTCAGGTACAAACATTTGTATTAGTCACACAAATATTCGCCCATACCAGGATTTGAACCCGGGACCTCTTGCACAGTAAGCAGACACATGTGCCACTGTGCCATACAGGTCGTCAAGCTCGTTAGCTTAATTTAATCTTAACATTTATAATTGTGCGAGCGCAACAACTCTTTTTCTTTTCCATCTGACAAGTCAGATGGCGGCGCTGGTATTGCCAGTGTAAGGCGACCGCCACACTTAATAGTATACTTGTATAATAAAATCTTTGATGGTAAGCATTGCGATGTTTGACAGTGCTTAGATATGACAGCGATAAATAAAGGGGAAAAAAGAAAGTCGTTTATATAAATCAATCATTTTAATACGAGAAAAACCAAACCAAACCACTGTGGTGTAATATTGGCAGTACATTGTCATCTGGGAATGTTCTGAGATTGTTTAATCTGTTACCATTTGGCAGTTGCTTCCAATACACTGTTAAAAAAAGTATTATTATAACACTCCAAATTTTTTCTTTTTAAATAATTTAGCACCAAAAAGTCACAGAATAGAATATCTTTATTCACAGACAAGTATCGTGGCCGAAACGTCGAGGTAAATTATCAATGATTTTATTATTTTATGTGTGAAAATCGCGAAAGTTTAAAACAATTGATACATAAGTTATTTAATGAGGAAAAACATTACGACCATTAATGAATAACACCAAATCAACAGAAATTATTATTATAACAGAACATAACTAAAAGCACTAAATAAATATACAAAGATTCTTATTCAATCTCTTATAAATGACATTTTAATTAAGCTTATACATTATTGGCTTGTAGTAAGCTTGTTTCGTTTCAGCCGTTCTAAATACTTAATATAACGTGATATAACTAAGCTTTATCAAATTCAATATCGTGCAACTTTCCGTTCTTTTCTAGTTTTGAAAATAAGCTTTGATGTATGTATTTGTGTTATCCCAGTAGACGATTTATTTTTGTTACAGTGGTGGGTCGTTGAAGCGTTTTCAATTAACGCAACGAAACCGTTTTTCGTCAACAGTCAACTAGTAAAAAAATTCAGTTTCGTTGAATTAAACGTAAATGGCATCCGGAGCTTGGGTCAATTTATTTCAAAGTCGTCTCGCCACAGTAGACTCTCTTTAACTAAACGAGCAACTTGTTTAGCATTATTCGCATCTGCAATCTTCTTCGTGTTGCGGGTGTCTATAGGCGGTGGTGATCACTTACCATCAGGTGACCCACTTGCTTGTTTGAATTCTTATTTTTTTTTTAACAATAATAAAAAAAAAATTACTTGAAGGATGTTATCGCACTCAGGGCTTGCAGTATGATGTTAGCTACACACCTACCCACTACATCCATGGTCTCGTCGATGCAAATCCACAATTTATTGTCATTTGTTAGTTGCCTAATTTCGGTTACTGTTTTTGGAAAACTAATTCTTCTGCTAATTTATATTCTGGTCTTAAGGATTTATTGAAAAAAAGATCGAAATTAAGGTTGATTGACACTATACCAAGGTATGTATATTACAGTAAATTAATAAAAGGGTGAAATCTAGTATAAATGTAGATTCCGGTTCTATATTTCCACAATAAGTTTTGTGCCTTCTGTTTTTTGTATATAACTAATAATTTTCGCTCGTCGAAACTTATTTCAGGGTAACACTGGACCCAAAAGTTAACTAAAATATTGTGGGCCATTTTTTAAATTATTAAACTTTGTAATACACTTGAATATTGATACCCTTGATTATTACGAGTGACACAATTTTTCACAAAATGCTAATCTGACAAATGCATTTCTTTTGTCTTTCTAGACAGCGAGAAAAGGGTATATCTAATTAAAATAAGTTAAAAGGACATCAATTGTCTTGTAGTCAGGGAATCATCAATTATTGTCTTGTAGAAATGCAATCTCAGAATCACAAATAATTCGGATTGGGTGCGATAAATGTTTACTTTAGAGCATACCCATACGCATATGTAGAAATTTTATCTACGACGACATCGACATAGACTGCATAAAAAATTCACTGATTTCTTCTTCATTAGTATTTCGTCCTGTTCCGATCGCCCGATCCCTAGATATTATATTTTCCCGCAAAAATATTTTGCTTTATCACTTTAGTATTTGTGCCCCAAATTAGCACACGTTAGGTGTTTAGTATTCTAAAGCGTTATTTTACGAGTCATTAACGGGTCCCATTGTGTGTGTAGTCGATAGTCTTAAGTAGGTAACTTCTTTTGTACACATTCAGTTTCATTGATACGACATTTATAAAAAAGTCTCCAGACAAGTGGGGTGATTGTCAAAGTTAAAGCGCTCGACACTTGCCAGCAAAATCACTGCCGGCTGAAATATACGCTCGCGTATTTGATAGGCCCTCGGCTGGCGAATGTCGAGCGCTGAAAGGTAAAAATTAACTCGCAGGTTATATATAGCCGAAGTCCAAAATGGATCGAACATAACTGAAGTACAAAGTTTTGTAGAAAAAGGTAGTAACACGCAAGACGAAGCTGAGCTATTGGTTACAGTCTTACAGTGTCTAATATTGAATGATTTATTGTTACCTACAATTGTGGGATTTTCGAGAGTAGTTATTTACAGCACATGCAGGCATTTTTGGTGAGCTGTTATCTATTCGGTGTCGATTTAGCGAGTGAAAAATAATTGATTATAAATAAGTTTTTGTGTCGCGTTGGAACATTGTGCTTATACCTGTGGCAGAAGGGTTAGTTATTTAACGCAGTCTCCTGTACTGAATCCTCTAAGATTTTCCTATGTTGGTAATATAAATGTTACGATAATTGAACACGTATTAAGGGCTTTTTTCTTACGTGTGCTTTGCAATTGTGCCCCTTACACTGCAATAAACGCTAAAATTTAACATTATAAATATATATCTGTTGTTTTACTTGTTTAATGAATATCGTTCGTGAACATATATTTGTGATTCATGTGTGAAAAGGTGGCTGGTTTCAAAGAGCCTAGTTGTAAGCCCGAACGAGCCAGAGGTGAGTGCTACATAGCATTTGGACGAATCGAGTTAGGAATGAGAATGACCACGTGGCCATCTCACGACATGTACAAGACAACATTATTTATATCCACACTATCTCCATCTTTACTAATTCCATTTACACTAATCTACATCTACACTTTTACACAAATATAATAAAGAGGTAAACTTTGTTTGTTTGTTTGTAGGGGGTAATCTCTGGAACTACTGAACCGATTCCAAAATTCATTTACTAATAGAAAGCTGCACTATCCCCGATAGATATAGGCTACTTATTTCACGCGAACGAAGTCGCGCGCGTCCGCTAGTTCACACTAATATAATAAAGAGGTAAACTCTGTTTGTTTGTACGTAGGGGGTAATCACTGGAAATACTGAACCGATTCCAAAATTTATTTCACTAATAGAAAGTTACACTATCCCTGACGGACATAGGCTATTAATTTTACGCAACCGAAGTCGCACGCGTCCGCTAGTAAACAATGAAACTGTATTGCTTATACAAACTACCGGGCAAACTTTTGTCTTAGCCCACCTTGATCGATCGGATGAAGACTTTTTTTATTTGCTGCGGGATCGATTGATAACTAATAAATAAAAAAAAACCTTAAGACAATTCACACCAATTGACCTAGTCTTAAACTAAGCAAATCTTGTACGGTCAGCCTCAGAAGTAGCTGAACATTTTAGTACCTTGTCATTGCCAGTAATGTAACAAATTCGAGCAGCTTTCACTTCATACAATACTACGACAAGTTTCTTAAGTGTAATTTACACTTTTTAGCATGTAATTAACTCACCCTGCCTTAATCTGACGCACTCGAGAATTTCTGATTCTAATTTTTTTTACTAATCTGATCCTTTATACCAAGCTGTATACCATTGTTTCAAGTCGAAATTTGTGCAGCATGAGTGATGTATTCTTTTTATTTGATGGGTAAATAAATGATAAAATCAAAAATGAAATTAAAAGATATGTAAGTTTCTGATAGAAAAGAAGATAAACGATTTACTTACACCGGCTTCGCAGTCCCTTGAGCGACACTGAAACGCGTATAACAACTATAAGGTTTTATTGTCTTTAATTGAATATGCCAATGCACTGTTAAAGTTTTTTTTATTCACAAAAATCTACACGTATTATTCACTGTGTTTTGCGTGGGTAATATATATCTAGATACGTATGTAGGTCCTGTTTGAATAGAACCTAAACATTAAAAAAGTTGTGTTATTGTGAAGTAAAACAAGGTACCTCAGACACGCAGAACGATCCTCGACACTACACGAGTAAATATCAAGGAAAGAAACTATAAAAGAGGTTATTATATCTTGAACTTAACGTCGCGTTATACTGGGTTATACGGTATGCGGTGCATATATTTTAAGGGGATACATACGATAGAGTCAACCGTAGTAGAAAAGGAGAAAAAATTATTTTTTAACAGCATACTATCAGGTTCTATTGCTGGGCAAAGGCCTTTTCATTTGACATCCATTCATGTTATCACTGTAAAAGAACATGGATTGTTTCGGGGGTTCTTCAGGGAAATGTTATGTTTTTATAGTCTCTGATAGTTTTAAACGCTTTAAAGCCTACTCGCCTATTACTGTCATCGTTGTAACGAATCTAATTCCCGATAATTCGAGCCCTTTTCAGGTTTCACGTTCACGGGCAGACAAACAAAAATAATTAAAAAACACGAAGTGTCGAATTTTGAACAATAAATTTAAATATAAAAAACGACAACCGACAATCCAATTAACGCAACTAGACACAGACTATAGCGTCAGTTCGGAAAATGGTATCCGTTGACAAGAATGCGCTGCAACAAACTCAGCATTAATTAACCCTTTTTTCCACAAAAAATTACAAACAAGAAATTACGAAAATAAAACGAGTAGAATAAAAATACAAAAGTCATACAATCTGTCTAGTTTGAGATTTAAGCAACTGTAGTGGTGAATCCCAGGCTGATGGCGCTCTATTGAAATTTGAGTATTTTTAAATTTCAGTTGCTTCGCATGGCATGGCATGTTTGGGAATGGGATACTTCACAACTTAAATAAGCAGAGTTGGCAGTGGAAGCGTTTTGGACCCATTCTCAAATAAACACAGTTTTGCAGTGGATAAAATCAGAGTGTTATGGTATGTGTTTAGATTCACATTTACAAGTGAAGTGACTTGAGTAACCTGACATAGACAAACAAATTAGAATTAGAAAACACATTCAAATATATAAATAGCATACACAAAACACTTATAATATGCTTAGACAATTTAGCCACTGGACCTCGCAAGGCACGCATTCCCTTCTACCAATGCATATTATTATGACCTAAAACCGTGAGTTAAATCATAACGGTTTATAAAAACCAGTTCGCCGCGATATCGTGTGTCATTTTGCTTTAGTCCGTATCGCGAAAGCGATCTCTGCAAAAATGGTTAATCGTGCTGTATTTACCTTCAAACGGCTATCAAAAACTTCAAATTTCACTAAAGACGGTTTTTTTTATCACATGTAAATAATTTTCTTCACAATTAATTTATTATTTACAACACCAAAAACATTTTAAATGAATAAGCTTTTTGACAGACATAACGTAAACATTTCAAAATTTGACATCATGGCATTCGTGGCAGTGTTGCCGACAGCATGTTGTGATTTTATTCGGATATCTCATCTGGAGACTTCCGATACTGTTTACAGTTTTCGGATTTTTCCTTTTGAGGTAAGGAACTCTGAAAATATAGTAACACTCGAAGTCCGGGACTATAAAGTGTAATTCCTGGACACGGGACAAGACACGTAATTCCAGGACAATCCCGAATTTTCCAGCCATATGGCAACACTAGACCCGTCTCCCCCGCTAAAATTTATTATTATAAACAATAAAGATTTAACATTCCAAAACCGCTGCTAGGGCTGAAGTTCCCAAGCGGGTACAATTCCGATAGGTAACTTTCATACGCCTCATAAATTCACTTCGCTAATGTGTGCAGGTTCTTTGATGAGGTTTTCCTTTACCGTTAAGGTAGTTTTGATAAATTTCAAATCAAATTTTGCACTTTAATTCCAAAAAACCCAGAGGTGCGAGCCCTAATTTCACCCACGTCCTTCTTCTTGAAAAATAGTAGGTTAAACCATTGTTCTTCATAATTGATTAGCATTATATTAATAAGTATAAGGACATAATTACCTGTGCCTTGCATTTTTCTCCAGTGCACTTGAAACACAATAAAAAAGTTGTTAAGTTCCTTTGTTTTTATTTTCTAGGGTAACTTTTTAGGGTTAGCGATACCTTTTAGTTCCACATGTCTGTCCGTCCGTTTGTGTGTCACGGGCATTTTACTCGTCGACTATAGTTACTGCAGCATAATCCTCTAAATCCTATGATAGTGATTGCACACGGCGAACACCAGCGAACACAGTAAATAAACGTCGAATTTTAGATGATTAATAGATTTATTTGCAACCTTGAAATAAATAGTACAATTAGTGATTCGAAGATGGATGAGGTAGCGTACTAACAGTTAATAGATAATTTTTATGACAAAAGCAAAAACAAAAAGCAAGCATGCCTACAAGATGAGCAAATTGTAATTTAGGAGAATAACATCTTAACAAATACATTAAACATACTCGTAATATCCGTATACGTCAAAGTAAACACAAAGAAATAAACACTCTTTTACGGAATAAATCACAAAGTTAAAATCACACTAGGCAGAGTTAGGAAAAAAACAGCAAGGTGTGTAGATTAGCATTGAAAATTTCGGAAAAAATCTAATGATTTTTTCGGGAATTTATGAATTTCCGTTTTTTTTCGGTTTTTTTTTTTTGATTTTTTCTGGAAAAAAAATCAATAAGTCATTACAATTTATTTAATTTCATTACAGTTAATCGTCATTTATCACTATAACCAAAAATTTAATTGTTTCGACCGAATGTAGATTAATTTGTTTAGCCGTTCTGGCAAAAGTCGATTGCGGTCTTTGGTATGGGTCCTTCCAAATAATGACTAATTTCTTTCTGCGGCGGCAGATGATGGAGAAATACTCAGTAATCGGATTGCAATTTTTGAAAGCAGTTTTTTAGAATTTTTTAGAATATAAAGTTCAGCGTGCAATCTCCAGACATTTAAACTTCTAGGGCAAATGTCATAGTTTTTTTTTTTATATGTGTTGGACTAAGGGTAGTCAGTATTTACACCATCCCAGCTTTCAGAAAATGTTTTAATTTTTTATAATTAAATGAGGCAACCAGAAAATCTGATATTTAGGGTTACTAAGGAAGCTTATTGCTTTGTAATGAAAAAATATCTAAGCACTTTGCTGCAGTTCATCCATAGCCAATTGTACCTTTCCACCAATTAAGGGGATTTTTGTTCGTACAGTCTACCAAATACACTCGTTACCCCAGAAACCTCCTTTCGATTGCGGTAAATTTCATGGTTATTTCTGTAAAAATCCAAAAAAAAAAAATCCGGAAATTTTCAACGCTAGTGAAGATATACCTAAGCAACCTTATCGTCATGCGCATGAAGGCAATCACAAAATATTCGCCTTGCAAAAAATATACGTCGTAAAATAAAATTTAATACAAAAACTATCTCTCCTACATGTATCTTTTGCACCTCACATTGTATTGATTGAGCCTTGCAAAAATTTTGAGGGTCGCTTTAACCACTTTCAGGATAATCATAGGCAATAACTTTAAGACGTAATTATTTTGAATGAGGTAGTATTAACAGATTTGAAAGTTATCTCTGTCAAAACGACTAATATTTTTTGGGATATGGGATATGTTTGATTGAATTTACGATTGACACGCCATATTGAATTTAGCGCGCGCAATTATCATATTTTTTTCAATTCTTTGCGCGCATGCGTGTATATTTTATTGTATAAAATTTATCGTATATGTTATACACACGTTTGAATGACAGTTTTCGCCATCGCACTGGAAGAAAATCCGGATATATGTCAGTTAATTAATTTTGTCATAATATCACTTGTTATCTAAACATATGATGTTAGGTGGCAAAATGTTTTATCTGTTAAATTTTTCAGCCTATTTAAATCCTTAGAGTAGGTATTATAGTTGTAAATCTTAATATAATTTATAAATAAAGGCATTATCTATCAATATAATTGAAACAAATAACCTTGGTACACCGCGAAGTTTTAAATAAAACAGCTGCGTCTGTGCTATATCGCGGGCTTCAAGCCATAGGGTTGTATGAGAAGACAACTTCAATCAATCAAGCTATTAGGGCGTATAAACAGTTACTAATATTTTGCTTGTACTACTCTATAAAGCTTGAAGCGATCCTGTTTGTACACACTCATACAAAAACCTGCCCTCTGCTTCCACATGAAACAACTTAACATCACACATCATCACATCAATTAATAACCGCGTATGGCTTAACGTATATTAATCCCTACAACATAGGACTCAATTGCGCTTGCAATGTATTGTTCACTACATTGATCAGGATTTAAAATACTGAGAAATTCAGTCTTCAGTTTCAATTAATTGCTCAGAATTACTGCAGTGCTACCTCCCTCACTGTAGTAAATCGCTTATTGTAAAAGTTATTTCGCTTGGGATATCCCACACCTACGCATAAATCATATTACTTACTAACCACTGAAATTTAGAAATAGCGGCATTTTGTGTGTCGTGATATTTGTTTATGTTTATGACAGTTCCTTGTATCGAATGAAACACTGTACTCGGCTTTACATACAAGGTCGGCTTTTTTATCGGTTGTACAGTCAAGGAATTTAATTTGTAACCCACCTAAGGTTCAATAGCATATAGCAAACTGTCACCATAAGAGCTATAGAGCAAGACGTTAGTTTGACATATCGACCTTAATGCATTGCGAATGTCAGACGACATTTCAACGAAATGGGTAGGGAATTAAATTCCTTGACTGTACATCGTTTTTTTTAAGTACCTTAAATTGAAGCTTACTTGATATATTAGCTTACAATTATTAACCAGAGCATACATTTTCCTAATGGTATTTATTATCAAAAGTCAGCATAAAACGTGAAATAGGCTAAAAATATACATAGGACGAGCCACAAAAAAAAACTCACGCCGGAGAAAGAAGCCGGTCCTTGAGCCTGAATAAA
Organism: Ditula angustiorana; assembly: GCA_963691745.1. Taxonomy (NCBI): domain Eukaryota; kingdom Metazoa; phylum Arthropoda; class Insecta; order Lepidoptera; family Tortricidae; genus Ditula; species Ditula angustiorana. Next base: position 5,590,652 of record OY829472.1, read on the forward strand.
AAATATTCATGATTTCGTGAATGATGCTTATAATTTTTCAGATATTTATAATTCTGACTATAAAGGAGCCAGCCGTAAGCCGGCTAGGAATTTAAAATAACTTGACAAAATTTTTACTAGTTATACTTAATGCTTTAAAAGTTGCAAATCTACACTTATTGCGTCTAAAATCACTGTAGTAAAAAAGTTATTTCATTCAAGTTTAAATACAAATAAATTGAATTTATTTCGTTGGATTTAAATACCCACCAAAAGTTTGTCTATGGTTTGATCTTAGTTATTTGATCACTCAAAACAGCTAAACGGATATCGAAGAAATTCATCAGATCTTTTCCTGGATTATCAGATCTTCTAATACGAAATACGATGAAAATTAAAGTAAAGTTTTAAGTCGCTATTACCTGCGTCAAGCACGAACCAGAAAAACACTTAAATTAAAAAACACATTTTTTTATTGTATTGCAAATCTACAAAAACTATAAAAAAGTCCTTATACACTTACCAAAGTTTCACATGCACGCCCAAAACACTGTCAAAGTAAGAAATATATTAAAATTTAACGTTATCCAAACGAGGTAGTAGGTTATCAGAAAATGCAATTTTTCGTATTACCAACTAGCTGTTGCCCGCGTCTTCGTTCGCGTGTACTACGCAACTTGACCAAAGTATTCTTTCAGAATTAAGTTCATGAAAACGGAAGTTGATGATATTTATGAATCTAAAAAAACGAAACTGGCTCCAAATCAAATTTATTTACACATCGGCACATATTAAATTTAACAAATAATTTGAATTTTGTTTAAACATAATTTACAGATTATTTAACAGATAATTTAGAAATAAATGTACAATCTTTACAGTCAACAGGTTGTTTAAAATAATTCACAAATTGTTTTAAATAATTTACAGAAGACGGAAGATTATTCACAAATATATTACAAGTCCCAAATAATAATTTACAAATTACATATCATTTGCAGATTATTTACAAATTATTAAAAAATATATAGTATAGTATAGAATTTCTTTGTACACAATGTTAGCAGTCTGATGATCGGGTGAAATAACATATAGGCGCTCGGAGCACGTGGAACGTGAGCAGACAATATATAATTGTCCGTGTGAAAAGCATGCGGTTCTATTGCGGAAGGCATGCGGAAGCATAATTGGTACACCGACTTTCAGGATAATGGAGTGCGCTGGGAGCCCGGATGCACTCAAAGAGTTTAGAAATTCTACGGGGTATTCGGTGGCGCTGCACTGATCTACGACAGTGTTGATGGAGGTGTACACAACCTCGTCCCCCTCGATCTCACTGAGGATGCGGTCGTTTAAAACACCAGCTTGCTCATTTTTGGGGGTCAGTATAGCCCGTTCGCATACTCAGGAGTTTGCCCGGTTCGGTATGTTGCCGACATCACCGTACACGCTACGGATCAAGTCTCCAACGGATGATACAATCTGACACAGGGAATTCGGCAGTTGTATCAGTCCGTTGGTTTCTTGTGATCGACCCTCTCCGATCTTAAGCAAAATGTCTGGGAATTCCGTATCCTGTGAGTAGTCGCCAAGCAGGACCCCCATATTTTGCGCGAGCCGCAATCTTAAAATCCCCGGCCAAAGTACAGAACGCTTGAGGCAGGCGTTAACCTCATCGGCCCTGGTGCCTCGCGTCACCACTGGCAACGTCTGGCGAAAATCACCACAAAAGAGAACCGTGATTCCACCCATCGTACTGTTCTCTCTTCGTATGTCCCGTAGCATCCTGTCCACAGCTTCTACAGCTTTCTTGTGCGCCATTGTGCACTCATCCCAAAAGATGAGACAGCAGTCTTGGATCACTCAGGCTTTGTCACTATTACGTGATACCCCACACACAGGAGTTTCCGTGCAATCTAAATCGATGGGAATTTTAAAGGTCGTATGGGCCGTTTTCCCCCCAGAAAGCAGTGTGGCAGCGATTCCTGAAGATGCTACAACGAGGGCAATCTTCCCTTGTCGTTTTATTTCGGCCAAAAGTATGCCAGTGAGAAACGTTTTTCCGGTGCCTTCCGGTGCATCAAGGAAAAACGTTTCACCGAGCTGGAGTACCACGCTCCTCACGACTGTCATAAATCTGCCGTTGTTCGACAGTGAGTTTCGGAATATTATCACTCACGATCGTGGACATTTCAGCTGTACCGTAATTTGTTTCCACAGCGTACTCACGGTTAATATGCGGTTGGTCTGGGAGTTGCTGCGGTGTCGGTAAGCCGTATCGGTCCAGCGTATCGCCGCCGATCGCAATTATAGCATCTTGCAGTAGAGTAAGGCAGCGATTCGCGATCTTCTCGTCGGATGTGGTCACGTCCTCTTCAGTGTTTTGCAGAGCTCGCAGGATATCTTCACTGAGATAGGGTCTATATTTTTCCCACAGTTGGACTGGGTTTGAGAGCCCGCAGAACACCAGCATCACTGCGAACAAATGGCGTAGACGGTTTGGGCTTTCACTTATGATTGCTTCCTCGAGGGTACCATCCCAATTTTGGTCGTCATCCAGGAGGCACCTTGCGTTACAGGTCGCGTGAAACGTGCAATACGATGTCTCGCCTGTCGCACTCTTAGTACACCTAGAGGACAGCCACTTCATTTCTCGTGGGGGCATTGTAGCGCCCTGCATGGGTTCCTGTTGGTCTGCGATCAGCACTAATTACAAACCTTAAGTCTGTGTTGTCGTCATCTGGCACAGATTCTAATGCAGCTTTGAAACTACTGACATAATTGTTCACGGCATGTAGCATATTTTGTAGTTCAGTAATGATATTTGGGTTCAAGTGCGGAATGCGCTGCTGTCGGATATTAGCCTGCTCCATATAATCCGAAACGAAATAAATTTGCAGAAATTTTGGGGTATCCGTTGTCGCCGGCAAGCCGAGTCGGAGAGAAAAACTCAGAGGGTTTCGGTAAAAAGTATAATACAATATAAAGTCAAATATAATACAGCTTGTTTCAGTCAGTACTGCTCTTGAAATAAATGTAACTGGCCTTAGATATTCTGTAGGCAGACGTGAAGTCAGGGCAGGGTAATCCAGAAGGCCTCGGAGCTTCCAGAGGGATTCAGTCTTCACCGGCGGTCTGCTCCGAGGCAGAAAAGTGATAGAGGAAAGCCGGAGAGAAGAGGTTGGAAGCAGGGAAGCGGATCGGGAAGGGCTGGAAGGAATACCCTGCTTTATGGCTGCTTGAGGGACCCATCCAAGCCTCGTTATACTGTCTAGGCCAGTTATAACTAAACGAGACTTGGATTAGGTTTCACATTAAATTATTATATACAGTTAGACAATAAGATAGTATGTAAAAACAATACCTGCGTAAGTGGCAGCCCTTTTTATATAGTTCACAACACCAAAGTATTGCGAAGAACGAAGTTACAATTCAATTATAATATTCATGTAATTAAATCGCGCCTTGCGCGTTGCAAATTGTACAGCGGAGTGAAAAAAAAAACAAAAACCAAACGCTCGATTTAAAATTTAAAATTTACTTTTTATTGTAAGCGGCCAGTTACGTACCAACTCTACATGTTACACCACGTTACACCGTAGTAGTGATGCAACGGAACTGGCATAACGGAAGCAGAAACGGAAACAGATGTCAAAAGTAAATCTTAACGGAAGCGGAAACGGAAACGGAAGCGGAAACGGAAGCGTTAACACTATGAAAAAAAAGCACAGTTGTACATTTAAAACTTTTTTTATTAAATTTGTATTTTAGTAGTCAAAATTAAACAGCGGCAAGTTATATTTAATAAAGAGTAACTTGGCCGCTTTTTCACCTTTCAGCCTATTTCGATGTTCTTCATATATTAAACCAGCTCCGCTAAATAATTCTGCTGCACCGCTCCTCATCGCTTTCTCCCCGCTTCCGTTCAGAGTTCTGTTATAAAGTTTGCGGAACCAGAAGCAGAAACAGAAGTGAAAAAAAATGCGGAACTTCTGCAGTTGCGGAAGCGGAAGCAGAGTTCTGTTGCAACACTACACCGTAGGCATCAATGATCCGATGAGGTGATACACTTGACCTTGTACTTTAAAAATTGGCATGAAACCGGGCTCAGTAATCTGTTTGCGCCAAATGACCTCATTATTATATTTTTCCTGTGTCGGTGATTTGCCCGTATGTGCGTTTGAATCGTTGCAATGTTTGCAGACGAAGTCTTTGTCTGTGAAGTCCGGTGAAGTGCAGCCGTGAATGTCTTTTGCGCACTTTTGATGCAGCCACATGTCACAAATATCGCATTTCACCGAATTCGTAAAAAGTGACGTGTGCCACGCGCCGCGACCAATTCACTATAATTTCGCTATCCGATTCCGCTTCAACTGGGGGACACAGCTTTTTCAGGAAGCGACCTTCAAAATGCGTGAAGGATTTATTCCTTTTTTTATTCCAGGATTCTTCCTCCAGATTGATCTGATGTGTTCTGAGGGTTCCATTTGCCTACACAGACCAGTTTTTGCCAAAACAAACAAATGTTCCTTCGAAAGAGCCAACACCTCCGATCGCAATATTCGAAGGAGTTGGGAACATTTGAGTTTAGTGCGGCCATTTAATGTGTGTCCTTTTAGCTGGCCAAAATAATTCTCTAACGGGCCGTTGCTGACTCTATGGTCCTTCAGTAAATTTGCTCACATAGGTATATACGGTAAATATTTCTTTAATAATTTTTCAACTATCTCGACACACTAAAAATATTTTTTTTCAGTTTTGCTTATCTCTTTCTCTGAAGGAATTTTGTCATATATGTTTTTAAAGTGAACATAAAACAATTTTTTCTTATAATTGCTATCGGTGTCTCTACTCAGTTCACGTATTTTTGGGTTATCCTCCGATTTTAATAAAATTTAAATTTCTTCCTTTTTTTTAATTTATTTAAACAAAACTCTTGTCTAATTAATTAATAGAGCATGAAGTGGACATATATAAAACTTAAACTAAAACTAAAACTAGGTGAGGTCCCCCAGGTCTGATCCCTGCGGTAGGGTCCCCATGATTTCTTCCTTATTTTCAGAATTTGCTAAAAAACTTTTAGCCCGAATAACATCTTGGTTCTCAAATTGTGATCCATATGAGATAAATATGTTAAGTGTGTGCAAGCTAAGAGTCTCAAAATTATTGATTGTAAACAATTTGGCCATAATTTCTTTTGTTTGGGTTTTTCTTCAGTGGAAAGGTTCCCATACTCAATTCATATGAAATTCCATGCAAATATGTCCAAGGAATAATAAGTTTTATGGAAACTTTTATTCCCTATTTCAACACTTTGGGGGTTGAATTTTGAAAAATCTGTACTTAGTGGATTCTTTTGTCATATGAGGAATAAGTGTGCAAAATTTTAAGTTTCTAGCCCTAAGAGTTTGGCCTATGCGTTTATTTAAAACTTTCATCCCCTATTTTACCCTCTTAGGGATTGAATTTTAGAAAACGCTGAAATACGTAACTCATTGTATTTGTCGTAATCAATCTATGCGAAATTTCATGCAAATATATCCAAGGAATAAAAAGTTTCATACAAACTTTCATTCCCTATTTTACCCCCTTAGGGGTGGAATTTTCAAAAATCCTTCCTTAGTGGATGCCTACCCTATATAGGGTATCAATGTGCAAAATTTCAAGTCTCTAGGACCAGCGGTTTAGCCTGTGCGTTGATACATCGGTCAATCACCTTTGCCTTTTATATATACATATAGATAGATGGTTATAATAATGCTGGTCATTTACTACGGTTTCTGAACGCATTATGGAGCAGTAATGATGTGTGTGTGGATAAAATATGCAGTGACACTTTTCAACTGAAATAAGATGAAATTTAGAATTATTGAAAATGTGGAGTAAGTGGTCAATCAGAAGAAAGAAGAAAGAAAGAAGAAGAAAGAAAATAAATTTATTTGACGCATAAGACAACAACATCACAAAAACTTAATAACTAAACAAAAGAAGTAAAATAATTTTTGAAAAGGTTGTTGGCCAACGTCAAAAAGGCCGCAGCTCAGCATATGCTGTAACGCGAGTCACAGCGCTGATTTTCAGCTGCGACACTCTTTGAGTGACGACGGAAGGACAAGCGAAATTACTACATGATTAAATACATACATTACAACAGTTACGTACAAAGTTAGAAAAAAAAAAACAGTAAAATACAAATAGGAATAGAATTAAAAACATACCACAAAGAACAGAGCCACAAACAATTACAATTTAACATAACCCAACCAAACACTAAATGACTGCACCCACCTCTAACCTCCTTGCTGCTGCGCTGCCACGAAGTATGCCTTCAATTTAATTCGGAAAGAGGCCAAAGTTTTAAGATCACGAATTGGTGGAGGAATATTATTCCAACACTTCGTGGCAGCGTAGCGGAAACTTCCTCTGAAAGCTGCGGTCCTATGAAAGGGAACCATCTGTTGGAAAGCACAAGTCCTTTTTGGAACCTGTGACCGTGTCCGCATCCAGCTCAGTTTCTCGTGCAAGTACTTAGGTGCTTCAGCGTTAACTACGTTGAACATTACAGTTGCCAAGTGCAGCTTCCTCCTCGCTGTCATTTTAAGCAGTTCTGCATTATTCAAGAAAGGTGTTACATGAGATCGGCGAGGAATACAGAAACAAAAGCGCGCACATGCATTCTGAACCCGCTGTATCAATCGTTCAGTCCTGGACAATAAACATGGGCCATACACTGTATCCACATAATTTAATTTGGATAAAACTAAGGATTCGCATAGTTGAATGCGCATATCCACACTGAGAAACTCACGAATGCGATACAAAACTTTCAAACGGTAGAAACAGTTCCTGATTGACTCCAACACGTGACTCTCAAATCGCAAATTATGATCAAGTAGAAGTCCTAAGTTTCTAGACTCAAATACTCGTTCAATAGGGTCCCCGTCTACATCAATCCGCAGCGAGGAAGAAGAAATACTCTCTATATGCCGCTTAGAGCCCAAGATCATGTACTTTGATTTGCACGCATTCAAGACCAAGGAATTCCCATGAGACCAGTCGGCAATACGATTCAAGTCATCTTTAATCTTTTGAGTGGATTCGTGCACATCTCCAGGCTTAAACGACAGATACAGCTGGAGGTCATCTGCATACAGGTGATATTTGCAGTTAGTAATACAACGTATTACATCTGCGCTATAAAGAATAAAAAGAACAGGGCCTAGTATGGACCCTTGAGGAACGCCTCTAGGAACCCCACACCTACTAGAGGTCAACCTAGATCCATTACTCTTGCGTATTTCCACCACTTGCGACCGTTCAGTAAGGTAACTTTCAAACCATTTCACCGTCGCAACATCGAATCCGTAATATGAAAGTTTCGAAAGCAACAAGGAAGTATTTATTGAGTCAAAAGCCCGTGAAAAGTCCAATAGGACCAAAATTGTACCCAAACCACTGTCCTGTGCACTCAAAATATCATCCACCACATTCAATAGAGCCGTAGCAGTACCACGACCTTTACGAAAACCCGACTGCAAAGAAGGAAGAATATCATTGGTTTCAAGGTAAAGGGTGAGTTGCTGGCTGACGACTTTTTCAAGAATCTTTGAAAGGCAAGGCAAGATACTTATCGGACGAAGCTCCTTAATATCACTCGGATTGGGTTTCTTGGGAATAGGCCTAACCATGGCTATCTTCCACAAGTCCGGAAATGTCGAAGACTGGATTGACTTGTTAACTATGCATGTAATAGCTTCTAAACTCTGTGGCAGGGTCAATGTAATCATTTTTAACGAGATTTCATCTACGCCTTGTGCTTCCGATTTTAAGGTTTTAATAATCTTTGCCACGGTGTCGAAATGAACCTTTTCCAAACAAAATCTGGCAAGGCCATGATCATGAAATTCATAATATGACAGATCAGAAATCTTCACATGAGCGGTGCCAGGTACGTCAAGAAAATGCCGATTAATGGATTCAGGATCGTCAAAATGCTCAGGTAAACCAAGATCGGCATGATTTGGAAAAACGGTAGACTTAAGGTTTTTCCAAAGCAGTTTAGGATTGCGGATATTTTCATTAATGTTAGACTTAAAGTAAGCTTTCTTTTCATTAAAAAGTGCAACATTTACACACTTCTTCAAATCTTTGTAGTATTTTTTGTGCGACTCAGAACCAGACACCTGAAACTTTTTGTGTGCTGCGTTCCGTAGCTTCATCATTGCCTTAATAGTATCAGTTATCCAGGGGTAGGCATTTTCCCTGATACAAACAGTCGTCTCCGGTGCGTGCAAGTCAAATAAATCAATTAAACACTTATTGAACATCGTTACCATTTCATTCACATTATGGAGCGATGCAATCCGGTTCCATTCAATTGAATTTAGGTCCTCATTAAAAAAATTGGGCAATATATCCTTATATGGTCTAAATTTTATCGAGCAAGGGTGGGGCCTAGACTTTTTAAATTCACATTCCACCGATACAAAAGCATGCCTTCCCAGGTCTGGCGAATGCTCCACCGTTACCCTCCTGACGTGAACATCTGAACACTGTTACCCAGTCAGGTACAGAAGTTCGCCCTAGGGGATTTTCGAGTGAAACAAGAATAAAATTATAACAATAGGTTTTTAATGTTTAATAAAAGCTCCCTAGGACGACTAGAGACTCTAGGTCGTAAGTTCGTAATTCTTGTGCCTAATTCCTAACTTGAGTCAATTAACGTGATCGCTCGCACTCCCCTGGCCGTGACCCGACGTGTAGTAGCGTAGGCTTGAGGTTCGGCAGGTCTTCGTAGGCTGCAGGGCGTAGAAGGCTCGGCAAGGGTACGGTTGTCCAAGTAACCGGCTGGTAGCAGCTCGGTCAGGGTACAGTGTCCAAGTAACCGGCAAGAGGTGCCCTGCAGGTGGCTCGAGGATATGCGAAGCTTGGGGAACGTGAGCCCGTAGGTAGTTAAGTAGTCCGAAGGTAATTGGGTAGCCCGTAGGTAGATGGGTAGCCCGTAGGAAGTTTGGTAACCCGTAGGTAGTTGCCCAGTTGGGCAGAGGTTTCACCTTTTAGAGGTGGTTGTAGTGATGTAGAAAATATCAGCTCTCTGAGAGCTGCAGGGGCTTTTATAGCCCAAAACCTAGGCAGCCCTTCCAAAGGAAAGGGGTCGTAACTAATTCAAACAAACCCCGCCCCTAACGATTCTAAATGTTGCCAGCGCTTATTTATACCGATTGGTAAAGTAAACGCTGGCTTTAGCAGCGCCCTCTAGTGTGGCTCGAAGTGATATAGCACAGCGTAACAACACACGACATCAATCAGAGTCTGGCTGCTTTCGGTAAAGTGAGTTGGCTCAGTCACAATCTGACTAAGGCTAAAACTCGTCAGGAAACGATTAAGAACAATAGTTTTGCTATCAATTTTATTTAATACATTTACGTTAAAATCTCCTAGAAGCAATATTTTATCACTCTGTGACTGCGCAGCAACCGACTCAGATATCGCATCAAAGAACTCCTGCACATCCTGCCAGGGGGGACGATAAGCTGTTCCAATGACTAACTTAGTGGTATTCACTTTAAGGCTTAACCACATCTGTTCCACAGAAGACGTAGCTGGGTAAGGACATATTTTTGCATTGATGCCAAGTTTGATATAAAAGCCGACGCCTCCCCCGCGGCCCCGCACGGAGGTCGGCCGCGGCACATGCCGCAGTCGGTAGCCCGGGACCACAGGCGCTCGATTCTCTTCGCCGACTCGCAACCACGTTTCATTTACAGTCATTATGTCTACCGAATGGCGCTCCATGGCGGCTATAAACTCATCATGTCCCGTACCAAGAGAACCAGCGTTAAACAATCCAACTACCAATTATAACTTATTAGGGAGTGTTGAGTGGGAATCACAGTGTTCACTACTTTATTTTGGCTATCTAGGGTTAGATAATCTTCAATAAGTAGACTTTTATAATTTGTGTTCCCCATTGCCCCGATAAAGTTAATTAAATAACCTCTACCAATTTCTTTGTAGTAGTTAACATTGTTTATCAGACCATTTGGTAATATAGGCTTTAACGTGATATATTTTTCCTGTGTCGGTGATTTGCCCGTATTTGCGTTTGAATCGTTGCAATTAGAGGTGTAAAAGTAACGAAAAAATGTGTACCCGTATGTATTCGTTACTATAACAATTAGTACCCGTTACTTTCGTATCGTTACGTTACTCGTTACTTCTGATACCTCTTAGGAGGTATTTACTTTTTTAACTTTGAGTTATGTTTATGTTATATGACAATAACATTGCAATCAATTATCGTAATATGTATCGATTATAATGAAAAAGCCACAATGGGTGTCTAACAATATTTATTGACAACACATTTAAACAATATTTTAACTATAAATCAACATAGAAATAGTTTTACTTAGAATGAAATTAAACAAAAAATTAAATAAAACATGTTTAAAAAAGAAATACTACAACAACAAAAATCGTTTCTTCTTATAATTAAATCAAACATAATAATTAAATAAAAACTTTGTATTTTTAACAAAACTAAAACAAGAAAGAAAATATTTAAAAAAAAACATTAAAAAATAAACATTTTAGGACAGGAATCTTTGGTTCATATTTAAAAATAAAATCTTTTCCATTCGCTTTGGTTGAATAGAGCTGCGCCTTTCACTTAATATTTGGCCCGATTTGGAAAATGTCCTTTCAGATGGTACCGAGGTAGCCAATCACAGATAAATATTTCTCAGCTAAGTTTGAGAGTTTGGGGTATAGAATTGCCCGCGCCTGCCAGCATTTCAAAGGGCACTGATTTCGAGAAATAATGCGTTCTTCTAGATATTGCCTCATGATAATTATGCTGTTGCTAGCTAAGGAGCTTGAAGCAGACGCTGACGTTGCCAAAGCATCAAAATCTTTCCATATTGAGTCATTATCAATGTTGCCAGTAGATATAGCTAATGTCGATTCGTTCTCGTTAGGTTCTATTGGCTGCTTGTGTAAGTTAATCTCGTTTTGCAGCTCAGTTTTCAATGCATCTTTGGTAGACTCATAACTCGATGCATCAAAATTAAATGCCAGCTTCTTAAAACGCGGGTCTAATAGTGCTGCTTTAGATAACACTGGGTGCCTGTAACAATTCTTGAATCTACTTTTAAACTCCGTTAGTATTTTATTTGCCAGTTTCTTTCCTGTATCTGTAATAATATTTGTATCTAAATTGTGAAAAGTTCTTATCACACTTTCTGTCGAAGCCAGGATCATTGAAACAGTCACTTTTTTTTCTGATGACATTTCTTCAGTGAGCTGCTGGAATGGCTTCAAAATTTTTATTATTTCTGGCAGTGTCTGCCATTCGCCTTCCGAAAGATTTTCTATCGGATTGTGTAGAATTCCAAGAGACGCTTCTAAAGGTTCCTGAAGTGAACAAATCCTCTCAATCATGTCCAGGGTACTGTTCCATCTGGTCACTATGTCCATTTTTAGCTTCAATGCTTTTTGATTAGGCCTCAGTTGCTCCTGAATTGCAATTAGTTTTTTAGTAGCTATTGCACTTTTGTGGAAATGTTCCACAATGGCTTTTATTTTTTTTATCAGCTCCCCGAGTCCACAATCCTGGAGTCCTGCACGCACGACTAAATTAAGAGCGTGAGCGAAACACGGCAAATGTTCATACTTTGTTAATCGTATAGCCGCCTTCATATTCGCTGCATTATCTGTAACACAGACAAATATTTTATTTTGTATGCTCCAATGAGAGAGCAGTCTATATAGCTCATTTTTAATATATTCAGCCGTATGTCGCTCATGACAGTCAAAACATCCTAACAAAGCAGACTTCAACTCCCAATTTAATAAATAATGGGCTGTTACAGCTTGGTAAGAAGTTGTTGCTCTTGAAGTCCAGCCATCGGTTGTGATCGATACATATTTTGCGTTCTCCAATTCGTCTTTTAATTTTTTTTGGACTTCTAAGTATTGAGCATCCAATAAAGTATTACTTAATAGGTACCTTGAAGGCATTTTGTAACCTGGTTCTAAGTAATTAATGAGATCTTTAAAACCCGCGTCTTCAACTACAGAAAAAGGCTGAAGGTCTTTAACTATCATTTGAAAAATCAATCCATTAATTTTTTTCCCTTGTTACACCTACTGGACGTTTAATAAAGGCACTCAACTTGGTCTGCTGCGGATTGGTTTCATTTCTTTTAATTACAGGATTAGTAGATTCTGTATTTGTACTTGATGAAGTTGATGATACTACAGCTACAGAAGCTTCCGGAATTACTGCATCTGACACGGAGAATGGAATGATGGTTTCATAGGTTGATCTGTGCTTTTTTATAAGATGCTTTTTCAAATTTGTAGTAGAGCCGCCTTTCACTGAATACATCGAATGACAAAGATCACATTTTGCCTTATCATTATTAGTCTGCGTAAAAAAACTCCATAGTTTACTTCTTTTCTTATCCATCGTAGAAAGAAAATTAAACTGTAAAATAAAAATGACAATGTAAAAAATAATAAATCGAGAATAAACAATTAATAATTTTTGATAAGTAAAATTAACAGCTTTTCGTCGGCCCAATTCGCCATCCCGTAAAGTCCAGTTTTGGGCGAAATGACTTAATGCCATTAATTATATAGTGACAATATCAAGTTTAGTCGTAGCTACCAAGGGGATTTTAAAAATTTAAATAGTTAACGACTGAAGATTTTATGCAATTTTTGCAATGTCCTGTAAACTAAGTCAAAATGGACTTAGAAGGTCAACGAACTAGGCCGACGTTTTGTTAACCAAGAATCAATTAAATATTCTTAGAGCGGCTTTATTATAATATCTGTTTTAAGACAAGAACAAAAAAACGTCAAATGAAAATACGCTATAATAAAAAACAAAAACATACATATGTATTTCTAATTTGTAAAAAAAAATCTTACCTTGTTTTTGTTAATTCTGTTCCAATCTCAAACTTTGTCTACACACACACTACACAGTTAAAGTTAATAAACTATACAAACGCTCAACGTTTTCAAATTAAAATTATACGTAATATATAAATAAACAAACATCGATATTTGTAACGTACGTTTTTACTTTTTAAATTCACCGAATAAGCGGCCCAACGGCGCGCCCGTGCGAACAAACTGTCAACCAACGTTTCAATACACGCATAAACGCTACCCGTCCTTGCGTGATTTGAACCACACGACCCACGTTCCGGTATCCATACCATACGACGAAATGCGAGTAACGAAATGCATTCAGGTGTAACGTTTCGTTACTCGTTAGTAGATGGCGTACCCGTTACTCAGTACCGAATACATACGGTTCGCTACAGCTCTAGTTGCAATGTTTGCAGACGAAGTCTTTGTCTGTGAAGTCCGGTGAAGTGCAGCCGTGAATGTCTTTTGCGCACTTTTGATGCAGCCACATGTCACAAATATCGCATTTCACCGAATTCGTAAAAAGTGACGTGTGCCACGCGCCGCGACCAATTCACTATAATTTCGCTATCCGATTCCGCTTCAACTGGGGGACACAGCTTTTTCAGGAAGCGACCTTCAAAATGCGTGAAGGATTTATTCCTTTTTTTATTCCAGGATTCTTCCTCCAGATTGATCTGATGTGTTCTGAGGGTTCCATTTGCCTACACAGACCAGTTTTTGCCAAAACAAACAAATGTTCCTTCAAAAGAGCCAACACCTCCGATCGCAATATTCGAAGGAGTTGGGAACATTTGAGTTTAGTGCGGCCATTTAATGTGTGTCCTTTTAGCTGGCCAAAATAATTCTCTACCGGGCCGTTGCTGACTCTATGGTCCTTCAGTAAATTTGCTCACATAGGTATATACGGTAAATATTTCTTTAATAATTTTTCAACTATCTCGACACACTAAAAATATTTTTTTTCAGTTTTGCTTATCTCTTTCTCTGAGGGAATTTTGTCATATATGTTTTTAAAGTGAACATAAAACATTTTTTTCTTATAATTGCTAATAAAATGAAAATTTAAAATTAAAACTAAAAATTTATATTCATCTTTATTAGATGTTGATTATATAAATATAGCAAGTATCAAAAGTCGCGCTTCATTTGTTTCTAAAATATAGTTGTATGAAGTTGAGTATTTTTAAACCCTAATTGCACCATTTTGCTTTTCTGAAAGCGATTTGAAAAAAAATCTGAAACAGGTATTTCTTAATTTTAAATAATAAGTATGAATAGGCTATTTCACTCTGTTTGGTGGAGTATCACATAATGCTTAGGAAGCAGTCAAGACTCACTGGAATTTTTATTTTATTTTTATACGATCTCTAAATATTTTAAAATAATTTTTGAACTTTGAATTATCCGACCTGTCTCAAAAAGCTTCCATTCAGATCAATGACGTCACCATCGTGATAGGTGTATTTTTCCGAAAAAATACAGTGGCATTATTTAAGCGCAGATTCAATCTATTAAATTAGTAAGACGAAAATACATCTATGAAGAAAAACGACGTCTCGTCTGTCAAACTTATTTTTGGCGGGAGCTAGAAACGTTTCTAAATAATGTCAATAATTTTAAGTGTAAGCGGTGAAAAATTAACTGAGCAATGAGCATACTTCATCAGTATAACTGTGTAGTTACCAACTGCAAAAGTTCGTCAATAAAAACACCAGAGAAGTTATTTATAAAAGTGCCAGATGATGTTAAACTTAAAAACATTTCGACACCAGCAATTAACACTACGCTAACTCGAATTTTTACGATTTTGCGTTTTTTATGCCAAGTTATTTACTATAATTTAACGCATCTGTTCACCAAATTTCGTCACCAAATTTTCAAAAACAAAAAAGTTTTGAATCTCAGAAAACGCTAAGTAGATATACTTTTTGATATCACCCGGTCTATAGGCCGCTAACTCTTTTTAGCCGAGTACGCGCGGGAACCGGGCGAGGGCATGATTTTTAAAACTACCCTAAGTATCAGTTGTCGTTGTGTAACTCGTCAGCACGCATTTTGTGATTACTGAAAGTTTATTTGCAACGTTTAATTAAAATTTATAGTATTCATTTGTAAAAGCAGTATATTACGCTTGTTACTTATTATAATAAACAAATATGTCTCGAAAACGAGCTAAATATTTAGTGGAACTGGGTAAAGAGAAGCACCGCGGCTACACCCCGGAAATAACTACGCTAAGTAATATTTGGCGTTGTTTAATATGATTCAGAATTTTTTATTTTGGAGACAAACACGGCTAATTTGTGCTAAATTCAAAATTAAGAAAACATGTTAAAAAATAATAATCATTTATTATATAATCGATACTGAATAAGTTATAGTAAAATCATCATTAAAATAGGTTTAAAATTTAAAAAGTTATCTTAAGTTTCCCTTTAATTGGCTCTGGTGTAAAGTTACAATTTTTAAGTTAGCTTAGTGTTCATTGCTGGTGTCGATTTGGTTAAACTTAGCAAGGAGAGATCCACTGTCGTTTTCAACAAAAACCAAGGTATGTTTGTGTGAGGACCACTTTAATGTAAGTATGAGTTTATATATCAGTGTCATCACGTATATATTATACCTATTTGTAGCACGCTGGTTACACTTATTTCATTATTATACTCATGTTTTCTTTTTAGTTGGAAGGGGATATGGAAAACTACACGAGATATAAATTAATGGGGTCTGTTAAAAGAATCCGAATGAAGCCAAATTGTATACCAACGAGGTTTGAATGGATAAATATCAAAGAAGTTGAAACCACTTTTGCAGATAAGGTCAATGCTACCCATTCGCCAAGTAACCAAGGTAATAATTAATACTATTAAGTACTTTATACTGCATTGGCTTTTTTGAGTTACATACCACAAAAGGAAAAAGGAACTCTTATAACATCAGTTGTTGTCTGTCTGTCAAGACCCTTTTTCTCAAAACACATATAGTCAACTTTCCAATGGCAAAGTTAAGTTTGTCTGTCCATTAAGTTCATCATTTTATTATAACAATGTTTAGTGCTTATTAACTTTGTATGGAACCCTCAATGCGTGAGTCTTACTTGCACTTGGCCAGTTATTTTTGTATTTTTTATGTAGTGCATGATAAAGAATATTTTTTGTTGTAGTCATCTTTTTTGGTTGGTAAATATGTTATGTATGATGTATAAAGTCTCTAAAACAGTCCAGTTATTAATAAATGTGCTTTATTTTTAATTTATATTTCTATTTCAGGTTTACATAAACAAATAAGTTTTGAAGCTAACCAAGATAAGATGAATAAAATAGTTCAAGTACAGCCAAGTATAGACTACAAAGCTGTTCAAACTAATGTTCCGCATAGGTCTAAAGCCACTCAATGTCGAAACCCAAAGTTCCAAAATACAATATCATCACCAATCAAGATAGCTACTACATCTACTGCCACATCCCCCCATTACAAGAACTTGTCACAATTATCTGCTGCTTGCAATAGCAAGAGACCTAAGTTATTGCATGTTCTAGAAGAGTTTTCCAGTGAGCCAACCATAACCCCAGAATCATCAAGCCAAGATTTTACCCTTTACGAAACCGAATGTAGGACAACATCAGACAGTAGTGATCCTGACCAACTGTCTTTAAACCTGCAAAATACAATAAAAAAAATTAAGAAGAAGCCTCGGTTGTATATTGGAGTTCCAAAACAAATTAATTTTTTTTCAACCGCTTTTCTGACTTTCTCCTCCAACAGCTTACCTCTCTTGATTGCAGGTGTTTCAGGGGTTCGTGCACCAAGTATAGTTGCAACTAGGGAGCCATCGCTTGTTTTGCACTTGCTGACTTCGTAGCATTTTGAAGCTGTTACTCTACCATAGCGCAACTCATACCAAATACTACTCTTACTTTGATCTCTTGTCAGTCTTTCAGCTTTCTCTATATTTTTGTCATTAAACATGTTTTTTATTGCAATCAAAAAGGTGTCACAGTCATTACTTCTGTTGTACCTGCACATTAGATCATGTAAAGAGAGTTCATTGATCTCAGATTCATAGTCTGGTTCGTGTCGCAAATATTGAACTGAATCAATTTTTCTTCTTTTACATTCATTTATAAAGTCCTGGTAGACACTGGTATTGGGCTGTAAAGCACTGTCATCTAGTTTTCCTAAATCTCGTGTTGTGAGAATTTTTATTGACGAACCAACTTTGGCCAAACTAGATTTCTTCCAGTAACACTCAAGTGAGGTACAAGAAGGTTCCTCACTGCGGCGATGCAGCCACATCAGGAAAGCCACTGCATGCTTACATCCACCCTCTGAAGCAGCGCAGTCATGGCACTGAGCACTGGTTACTAATTCCTTATTTTCATCACTTTTCATCTAACACTACAGTGGCCGAGTATGGTTTGATGCGCACTTTGTGTTCAGGACATATTTTACACTTCACTGTGCATAGCCCTTGCCCTCTCTTCAGCTGGACATAACCCACAGCATCGTCCCCATAGGATTCTCTTGCCGATCTGTAAATACAATATTTGATTAGTTTAATTTGTAAAACATAAATATAAGAGCTACTAATAAGTAATAACACTCAAAATTTTCGTATTTGAACACACGATTATGGTCAATAACAGGCCTTAGCAACAACTAACTTACCATTTTTAAGGGCATTGATAAGGTCCATTAGTCGCTACTAAGCCCTTTTATTGCAAATAACCTTTATCTTTGCGTAGTATAAAACAAAGTCACTATCGTTCCTGTTTGTCCTCGTCGTATCTTCGGCCACTTACTCTTTCTATAGCACGCAACAAATGTTGATACGATTTTTCAGTCATTTAGAGACTTTTTTAGGGAAGGTTTCTATTTATACACATTACATCCAAATTCTACCAGTGCAAAACCGGGACGTGTCACTAATTAAATATAACAGCTACTTACGCTGTTGTTTTAATGTTCCTGAATTCAGCAGAACAGAAATCAGGATTCGATGCAAAGAAATTTGCAACCATCAAAGCGTCGATTTTCGGAAGATTTGTTGAATCCCCTTTCACGAATCCGACGTCCATAGTTCAGTTGAACACAAAAATAGGTCAAAGTTGTTCAGATCAACTTAATAAGTCTGTAAGAAAATCGATAAAACAACTAACCGCGAAAGTAAGAAAGCGTTGGTAACGTATGAACGGTTGACATGACTTTGACATTATTTGACATGAAAGCATGGCGAACGGAGTTCTGTGCGATGATTGGTTTCACGCGAGTGACGTCACAACATGGCGGGACATGTTTCAAGCAGTGCTTCATTCAGCCAAGAAATGGTGATTTTCAAAATTAAAATTAAAAATTATTTTAAACTTTGGTAAAATAAAATCCACGTACTTCAATTCCAGATTGCATAAGCTACCGTTTCGACATAAATTCATATTTTATTATTGATAGAGTGAACTAGCCTATTCTGAGTTTCATGAATCTAAAACAATCTTTTAATTTTTTTCCATACAAACTTCACCACCTCATTTTTCCCCCTTCCTCTCCTTTTTTAAATTTTTTTGTAGCCTAAGTAGTATTCTGGACTTATTTGAATGGACCTGTGAAAATTCCATCAAAATCCGTTCAGCGGTTTTTACGTGATACGCGTTCAAACAAACAAACAAACATTTTTTTTTAAATGGTCTTATCGTGTTCAGTTACTTATTTTAAGTCGCCATGGGTGGTTCTTTTTCTTAAATCTTCAATGTACAGACTTTTTTGTTTCAACGATTTTATTATATGTATAGATTTGACTTAATTAAGACCGTGACCTACTAGCAATGTGACCTACTCAAAAATTGACTTTTTTCATTGTCTGATTCAGAAACAGACAGTTTCGGAAAAAAACTCAACTGGCTTAATTCGAATATAACCTGGCCAGCCTAAAGGGGCTTTAATGGTTTTTGTATGTTGAAAAGTGGAACATTAAAGGAAGTAGACTTTTCGGGAAGTTGTCGTTATGGAAAGTGGTCGTTTAAGATTCCGAGCGCTAGTATACGATTTGCTAGCTGTATTGTACCTATTTTTTCATTGTGCTAATGTTCGCAGTGGACATCCGGATTTAGTTGTTACTCCCAGCTTAGTAATATGTATACAACGTACCTTCGCCATGCAAACATCCGTCAGGCCATCACACTGAAAATATGACTGTTGATTTTCTTCGTCTCTTCCGAATTACCTCCGTCTATTACCGAATTGTTCGGAAATGAAGCGTGCTGGTTCGGGGTTGTGGAAACCATTTAAACAAAACATCAATCAATGCCAAAAAAACCAGTAAAAACCTATAAAAAGCTATAATAAAGTATAAAAAGTTTGCGCATCTTGCATAATCTTGAATACAAAGAACTCATTGGCATTAAACAATACCAAAATGTGAAAGCGTGCGAGAGCTAGTTACGAGATGTTCAAGAGGCGAACAACTAGTATCGATATCGATATTTATTTACGACACGAGTGAATCACTAAG
Organism: Ditula angustiorana; assembly: GCA_963691745.1. Taxonomy (NCBI): domain Eukaryota; kingdom Metazoa; phylum Arthropoda; class Insecta; order Lepidoptera; family Tortricidae; genus Ditula; species Ditula angustiorana. The sequence goes on from OY829472.1 coordinate 5,610,084, forward strand.
TCAATGTTGGTATCTGAGTTATATTATACTTACGAAATTGTAATGAAAAGACATATTTATTTATGTGTTAGACATTATAAAAAAGTTTCAAACATTTAGACTTCAATAAGTCATGTAAAATTTTGATACATGCTGCAGCACGTGCCTAAGAAATGGACATACGCTCGAAAAAGATAACCCTCCCTTCGTTTCTTTAGATAATATTATTATACAATTACTTAATTAGCCTTTCTCAATACATTGTGACGTAGATGACATTCGCGCCTTAGCATTCAAAATTTCGCACACTGCATTAGCGACCAAGACGGCTCAGTGGCCCGGGTCGCGGCTGTGACTGATCGCAATACAAATGCGCTGTTCTTTATTATTTGCTTTACTTTGGTTTAATTGATGTGTTTGTGGTTTTGTCTATGACGTCTGTCATGTAATAAATAGCTTTCCTGAAAACGAACGTGTTTCCATTCCGAGGATAACGAATCAGTATTTCCATTACTTCCATATCGATCAACCATGCCGTTAGTTTTACAAAACTCTATAAATTCCTTGGAAGAAATTTTTGCATCATTGTCAGAGACAATGGTTTCAGGTAGGCCGAATCTAGTGAACAAAAACTTGAGCTTTGATATGAGATGTGTCGTAGTCGTCCCACAACTCATATCAATGCACTTGCTGAACTGTCATTTGCTGAACGCGTCAATAACCACAAGGTATGTCCCTTGGGCCACGGACATGTAGTCGAGATGTATGCGCACCCAGGGCGCGGCGGGCCGCGGCCAGGGCTGCAGGGGCGCGCGCGGCGGCGCGGGCCGCAGCGTGGCGCACACGTGGCACGCGCTGACTGTCCGCTCGATGTCCCCGTCGACGCCCGGCCACCACACCCGGGACCGTGCGACACTCTTTGTTCTGACAATACCTTGATGAGTTCGATGTAACTCTTGTAGTATGGCGTTCCTGTGAATCGTAGGAATTACGACTCTATGGCCTCTTAAAAGGCAACCGTTCTCTATCTCTAGGTCTGTCTTGCATTGGAAATATGGTAATATATTTTTACATTCCACTTTTCGCGGCCAACCATGATTTATGTATTTAATCACGGTTTGAAGAACACCATAATTCACTGTCGCTTCACAAACATCCTTGTAAGTGACCGGCAGCCCCTCTAACTGAAGCGAATGTAAGGCCGGTACCCACAGTTCCTCGTCTTCGTGCGTATTTAAATCCAAAGGAGCCCTTGAAAAGAAATCTGCGACCGGGTTTTCTTTACCCGATGTATATTGAATTTTATAATTGTACGCAGAAAGAAAAACTACATATCTGACCAACCGCGATGCAGTAGTGACTGAAATTCCCCCCTTCCGACCGAAAATTGCCAACAAAGGTTTATGATCGGTTTTTAAAATAAACGGATCATTAATACTGTTAAATAATAGTATTTTATGCAACTGCTATATAATGAGAGGCCTTAAAACACGAGTGTGGTTTTATGAAACGAGCGTCAGCGAGTTTCATAATAGAATCACACGAGTGTTTTAAGGCCTAATTATATACAGTTGCATACATTACTTTATCTACACACATATAACTGCAAAAAACCGGAACAGCAAATAACCAACAAACGTATGACAACTAATGGCGGCCATGTATATTAAAAAGGTTCTCTGTGATTCGATCTATTCGTCAAGACGAACGTTTTTTTTAAACCATAGACGAACGAATGAAGTCCTATTGTCATATCACTCGAGATCAAATGTCGTGCGGTTAAATTAAAAAAACATACTGAGTTGACGTTTCGTATCGATAACTGTTTTAATATCTGTGGATACTAGAATAGAGACCAACTTGAATTTTGACAGCTGTTCCAAATTTAAATTCATAACGTCACGAGCAGTCACGAGATATCGGTAATGTGATGACTAATAAAGAACAGATTTACCTACTACCACAGACAAGAAAATTCTTATAATAACATTGGTTGTAATAATGCTGGTCATTTCCTAGGGTTTTTGAACGCGTTATTTAGTCTTTATGGTATGTGTGTAGATAAACAATTAAACAAAATTATTCAGAAAAAACATACGTACGCTAGAGTGACAGAAGGCACCATTACACTGAAAGTGAAAGTAAATGATAAAGTTCGATTAGGAAATGTGAATAGGTATACCAAGATCACCCAACCCGTATGTACGAGTACATGACAAGTGACACATGCACATAATATGTACATGCATAAGGAAAAAAATTGTAGGCAAATAAAATAACGTGAGCTAAGTTATGTATCTATGTCTGTTGAGTCTGTGCTCTGCGGAGCTATTCTCGGTTTTTGCGAGATGCATCTCGCACGAAAACAACTGTCAAATCCCTAGGAAATCTGTCATTTTTAGACGTATCTCGCACGTTAGATGGATCTCGCATGAACCGAGAATTGGGGCTCTGGCTGGACATAATTCCCTCTGGTCATTCCGTTTTTTGAATGCTTACTCGTATTAGTCTTACGGGTATGAATAATTATGTATTGCTTTAGCAGTAAGCAATGAGAAACATTGTGCGACAAGTTTATTACCTCGACTGTAGAAAGTTGTCCAATTACCTAAGTAATATAATTGAATAAAGTTAATATTTAATAGTTGAATTTCGAGTTGTAGTAGTATTAATAGTTATTTTTTTAATTTTATTGAACACAGTTTCATGCACTGATGTTTACAGCCAAGTTACATCCTTTTTTTATGAAAGGTGGAGCGGTGATGCAATATTAGCCATATTTGGAAGAAATTTTCTTAAATAATTGACCATTCCGAGAAATATCTGTAATTCCTTTTTATTAGTGGGACTTTTAATACTAGTCATGGCATTCACCCTTTCAGGATCTATTTGCATGCCTTTCTCTGAAAATATGTGGCCAAAATTTTTCACTTCCTTTAATTTATATTGGAACTTTTTCTCATTAAATCGAACATTATGTTTTTAAGCTCTCTCAAAAACTTTATTTAATACTGCATCATGCTCTTGTTCAGTTTCACCACATGGCCATAGATCTTATAACTTATTAGATAAGGACAATGTTTTGTATGAAAGGACCTGTTTTTACATTCGACCGGCATGACTTGGTGATCCCTCAGTTATGTTTGCTCTATCTCGCTACTGGCTGAATGAGTGGCTGTAATGGCTATTTAAAGGTATGTTGTTTAATATACATTTTGTATTTTACTTCACCTCAAAGAGGGGATGAAGAGTTAAGAAGTAAGATTTCTTTTATGTTGTTAAATGAGTAACAATTTTATTTGTTTTATAACTTGTCAAGGATGAGATACTTAAATTTTGTTTTGTTTAATTACTAATATGTTTAACTATTGAACTTAACTTTGGAAATTTATTAAATTGTTTAACTGTCTTAACTGGTTAAGTTAACTTTTGAAAATTATTAAAATGTATAATGTAACTTTAAAAATTGCTTGGTTGTGTAAAATGAAATTAAAAAATTGTTTGTAAAAGGGGATGATGTAATGAAGTAGTTCCCAAACTTATTTTTCTCGTGGACCACTTTCAAAATTTTACTGGTTTCGGTGGACCCCCTGCACTACATTTCTACCACATTCTTCTCTCCCGTGGACCCCTAGGGGTCCACCTGGACCACTTTGGGAATCAGTGATGTAATGGAACCTAAATTAAAAAACTAAATTTTTATGTTATCTGTGGCAACACCACCCCTTTCTCTCTCTCTTCCTCGCTCACTCTCTCTTGCAAAAACCAGGAACAAGCTCTGTAACGTATTATAATAATTAATGTAGGATAATAGAAAATATACCTCTGAAGACCCAATCAACAACCTTTTATTTCAAATAATACAAGATCTAATATCCAAGTGGGAGACAAGTCCTTTCTCATCTACCGATCTTTTTCTTTTTCAAATCTCCTAGTCTTAAACGGATGTGCGAGATTTTTAGTTCAACCTTTTCAAATAGTGTCCTGCAGCGTGACTCAACTAAAATCCTTCGATCATGACTGCTCTCCGTTAAACGGAAACTTGGCTGCAAACTTGATGAAGTCAAATCTTCGTTCCGTTGTTAGACTGCTTGTTTTAACAAAAAATTATGCAGACCCGTAAAATAATTAATTATTAATGCCTTTGAACTAATTATCAATGTCACTACGAAAGTGGTTTGAATTGTTAATAAATAGTTCTACTTAGTACCCTCAGTAAATCCTGCATAGTCCAATCTGAAGTCGTTGTTGACGAGGTTTTTACTTGTAGATATAAGTCTTAACACTTGTCTTAAAAATTTAATAGTGTTGGAAAAACAAAATAAATATAAGATTGGAAAATTAGACAAATTGACGTTTGAGAAAAAGAGAACATGATTTTTTTTTTAATTTATTGAAAGCATTGGCAGCAAGGCCATCAGCTTAAAAAGATACAATAAAAAACAAACAAATCAATTTAACTACAAAGAACACTAACAATAAGAAATTAACAAATTAGATTATTATACAATACAATATTTACAGTTTACCTATGGAATGTGACATAAAATTGTAAATAGGCATGTAGAGCTCCGGGAGTTTTAATTAACTTTGTACAGAATTAGGTATTTCATTCAAGCCTAGATCTTTACATAAACAAATGAATAAAAGTCTTTGTAAATGAAATTGTGGACAATGAAAGAAAATATGTTCAAGATCACAGAAACTAACATGAATATTAACTATTATAATACAGATAAGTACAGATTGGGAAATTAAGAGAATGGAATTATGTTTAATAAAAAAAAAACCGGAAAATAAGTTACAGAAAAAATAATTAAGAAGACTGTTAAATTACGGGAATGAAAAGATTGCTACTAGATAAAAAAAAGGAAAAATATCGCCATAATTAGTTTGGGTTACAATTAACTGCAAGGCAAAAATTAGCTTTAGAAATTTTGAATGACATACCCGTGCTGCAGCATTAAAACCTGTGGCCTGAAAGTCAAACAAATCATGTAATTGAAATTTTGTTTGACGAATATGAAAGTTGCACGACACACGTATTTAAATATTTAAAAAACTTACAGGTGGAACCAAGAATAAACGAGAATGCATTAAATTCTTCATCAATCATCACCACAATCAAACTTTTTTTCGTCTACTGCTGGACAAATCTACATCGAGAGGCCGAGTTTGGATAGTTTTCTATAGTTACACTTTGGTTGCAACTGTATTTCTCATTACGAAATTTTGAACTTTAGCTACTTTTATTTTTATCAAAGATAGCGTTTTGTTTCATGTTTATTCTATTTTTATGTTTTTCCTCAAGATTGAATGATTATTCCGACCACATACAGTTAAGTTCTATGCTACATTTAATTTTACGCATGCTTATGCTTACCACGGCTGACGACATAGTACCCGTACACTAAAAAAAAACCCACAAGGAAGTTGCTATAGTTATATAATATTATTTTTAAACAACGTGGCTCATTATGAAGCTACTTTTTCATCTTGCCAATGAGGGTTGAACACTATTGTTTTTTTATCGTATTGTATGAAAAATACCACATAGAATACTTAATATCTCGCCCTCAAAAACACTTCAGAAAATAAATAGTAAAATAAATAAATAATAATAAATAATAATCTTGGGATAGTTAACACCCATTGACCTAATCCCAAAGTAAGCAACTAAAGCTGCTTGTGTTATGGGTACTAGACAACGGATATCAATACTTATATAGATAAATACATACTTAAATACATATAACATCCACGACTCAGGTACAAACATTCATATTCATCATACAAACATTTGCCCCTCCCGAAATTCGAACCCGGAACCTCAAGCTTTGTAGTCAGGGCCACTAACCACTAGGATATTCGGTCGTCATAGTACCTTTCATTATCAAAAGTTTGATTAAGCTTAAAAAACTTCTTAGGGTGACTTGCACCAAAACGTTAACTAAAGTACATTGTATTCATAGGGCTGTAAATTATTTGTTTCACTGAAGCCGTTGTTTTGTCACGTGTTACATAGAACTGGTGTCGCGTTACGTAAAACAGACATAAAGATAGGTGCATATTTGGGCCCAACACGTTCAGAAGTTCAGAATAAATATATATATTTATGTTACTACAACATTTTAATATATGAATGAGTACCTAAATTGTAAACTTGTATATGTATAGTATTCTTATTTTAGGTACTCTTATAAACTACCTCTCCTAATATAAATAATTTAGATAGTAAGTACGCAAATTGTCAATTTAGTTACTTTGTTTTGTTTTTAATATTTTTTAGATAGTACAGAATTGATTAACTTTAAGTATGAAATTGCTATGCCCTAACAGGGTCTCATTTGTATAAATTTTGTGAAATGGTGCAATAAAAATACTGAATACTGAAGTGAGTACAGCTTAAACAGATCGCTAACCGATTCACACATTTTTATTCATACAAATAATTGTTGGAGCCCTTTGGTAGTTTTATCAATTTCAATTTCAATTTATTTATTCACAACAAACATGCAACGTTACAGGGTAACCTAGGTCATTACTATGTTTGATACAATAATTAGAATGTAACTTAAGCGTCATAAAGCGACAAATATTTTATGTTACATTAGTGTCACAAGTGGCAAAATCTACGACCTTACGCGTCTTTTCTATACATGCTTAGGTAATGGCATTTAACATTAAATCTGCTGCCCCGCGCACTGCGGCGGAGCGTGGTGCCAGTGTGTAAATCGCCTTACGGTTGGTAAGTTAAAATTAATTTTCATTGATCGGTAATAAATTACTTACGTTTGTTTTACAATCGTTTCCTTGGCACTGATGAAAAAAAAAACAGTAGCCTATGTCAACATGTCCATGATTTCAAAATTTTCTGATTTACTTACTTAAATGCGCGAGAATTCGTTGGTTCCACAGACGCGTGGATTGATTGGGATAAAACTTGGATACTTTTTATTTCGAGAAAATTGCAAATTGACGAGGAATAGTGTAGTAATAAAATAATATTATTCACCTTTGCAGAACAGGCTTTAGTTGGTGGTTTTGCTGCCTGTATAAGTATTATAAACAAACATAAAAAAAAAAACAAATAGTTTGTAGTCCGGATTATTACAGTAGTGCGACCACGAGCTTGCGATGTACTATTGTGCGACATTGTTTTAAACTTTCGCGACTTTCACACATATTTATAACATTATCGGGACTTAAGCGCGATAGAAATATATTGTTATCAACAATATATTTATAGTATATCAACAATATATTTCTATCGCGCTGAAGTCCCGATAATGTTATAAATATGTGCGACATTTCTAATGAACGATAGGCAGCTGTGCAAAGTGATATTGTGCGACGTATCACTGTACTTAGGTACAACAATACTAATGTACGATAGTTCTTTAGCGCGACAGCGTCATATTACTGTACGATACGTTACTTGTAATGTGCGACAGTACCTTCTTGTAAGGTAATAATACAATTTCGCATAATTTTACTGTATTCGAACGATACACCGCGCACATGACACTTTGCATAATCAAGCATCGCATAATAATCCCACATATGTAGTGTGTTGCAATCCAGTAATAAACCCTTTATAGTCTTATGTTTTCGTTACTTCAAGACATTGAAATAAAACTTTAAAAAGTATATCGCTTTAGCTCGGGATTTAGATTCGTTACAAGATATACATATATACACTTTTATTATTATACGCACTTCCGTATTAACTTCTTCAATTTGTTGCGCCATTATTGCACCCTTTAAAATGAATAAATTATTATTTTTGGTGTAACTTGGTTTTTCATAATTTAAAGTTAAATATAATAAGATTACCATTGCAATAATTCCGACAATCAACACAAAGCAATGAGCCAAATATAATAAGTTAATCATTAGCAGCACTGTTTCAATAGACTGCTACGGCATATATGAGTACCTATTGGATCTTCAACTGCACGTTCTCTGTACGGTAGAAAACTAATTAAAATTGTCTTTTCGATTTCACGATAAATTTTTCACGCAGTTTTTATTGACATAGAGCTATAATTCTTGCATTCATTGATTCAACATAAAGAAAGCTAGCTAATGTAATGTACGTGGGTGTTCGAGCAGTCACACTGCACATTAACATCCAAATCCAAAACGCGCCATAATAGTTTCTTCCTTTTGTACAATTGGGAAATCGGTCGATCTGAATTAATCAAATTACTTTTTTCTTCAGATCAATATTGTCAATATCAATCTAATTTTTTATAACGAATAAAGTACAAGTGTGGGGCTTAGCATGGCTCAGTTCATTTTTTTAAAAGTTAATATTTATTACCTAATGTAGTAAATATTCATCAATATTTAAAAAAAATATAGGTCTGGTTTAATTGTGTTGTAAGAAGTTCGATTTTTTCACATCTCCATAGAACAAGTACATCTAAAGTATTTAATATTAATTTAAACTTCTATTTAGGTTTCAACTTAGGTATAGCAGCCCTAAAAATATTTATAAAAATGGAAATGAAATCACATCCACATATCACACTTCCAAGTTTTTTTATTATTCAACGTAGGAAAGCAAACGAGCAAGTGGGTCACCTTATGGTAAATGATCACCACTGCAGATAAACACCCGCAACACCAAGGAGATTGCAGATGCGTTGCCAGCCCAGAGGCAGAGGGCTAAGATGTTTTATTTTTTGTACCAGTAATTGCATCGACTGTCCTAGTTGGTCTGGTCTAAGTTAATATAGGATGCAAAGATGATTATACTTTAATGACCCTGACGGTACTTGAAATTGTGAATTTCGATTATTTGTTAGGAGATAAAGATAGCCTGAGGCCAACTGTCCTGTATTTTAATAAGCAAAATAAAAAACAGCAGTCGAATTGAGAACCTCCTCCTTTTTTTGAAGTCGGTTAAAAATACGGGAACCTACATGCCATACTATAACGCGTTGTCCCGTATATTTCTTTATATTCCTATCATATTAGATCATTGTAGGCGAAGGGTTGATCACCCTACTGCGAAATCAAATGATTAAAAACCTAACATCGATGGTAACATTTCTGGGACATTTTGTTTTCTTGAAGGAAGATGAGCTAGAGTGCAATTTTTGAATCTCACCGGGTGACTACAGCTCACCAAAATGGCCGAATTTCTACGAAAAACGGCTATTTTGGTGAGCTTTAGTTACCCGGTGAGATTCAAATGCAATTTTCGAATCTCACCAGGTGACTAAAGCTCACCAAAATGGCCGCATTTCTATGAAAACGGCCATTTTGGCGAGCTGTAGTCACCCGGTGAGATTCAAATATTGCACTCCAGGAGGCCATCTTCCTTCAAGAAAACAAAATGTCCCAGAAACGTTACTATACGGATACTATTTATGGTATACTGCAGTTCTTGTATACTATGTGTTTATAATACTGGTAGTCATCATGCAGCAGTACTGATCCGCCTTATCGTTTAATGTAATTTAAACTCTACCGCTATATACGTTTTACTCGCATTCTACACTAAATAGCAATTTTATGAAAATATACCAGAGACAATATATTTGCTGATTTGATGAATTAATTTGTGGAGTGTTTGTCGAACTTAAAACGTAAAGTCCGATGATTTTAAATGAAAAATAATCTTTTTTTGTGTTGGGATTCTTGGAATTGAACTACTTTTTCAAAGGTTAGGTAGGCTCTTTGTAACTAAAAGGAGAATGGGCGAATTGTCCCAAGTGCTGTATACAGTTGTGCTATATCTTATTTGAAAGCTCTCTATAAGAGCTTATTTTTTTTATATGACAGCAAAACCGAGATGTTTGCAGGGAAAAAGCTACAGCCCATTTTATACCTCACTTTGTACTAGCAGTTGTATGAAAAGTATCTGTATAATCATGTTCGAGATATAGCCGAAAGATTTTAACCACGCATTACTGAGGCCACTAGAAGTAAAAAACGTAATTTGAGCATAGGTCTAATTAGCTGTTTTGTTTTTCTCTTTTTTCATACAAAACAATTATTAATTACAATTCTTAAAGTAAACCAACAACAGAATGGCAACGTCGCATACATTAGGGTGTGTTACACTTAAGTTTTATTGAAAAAATAATTTTTATTTTTGCGTCCCACGTCACCCCTGCAGACACTTGGTCTTCGACACATGGCCTATGATGATCCTTACACCGAGTGCTACACGTCCATACTACTCACTAGTGTATACAAGGGTTGGGACAGCGCCCATACAAAAATGCCCATTCTCCTTTCAGGCTTCTAGCTTTGCCTACAATAAAGATACAGGAGGAGGCTTAAGTGCCGTGCTTCGAGAAACGTATATTTTATTTAAAGGAATCGAAAGGTGGTAAACGAGCATGAGTGTCACCTGATGGAGAGTGATCACCGCCGCCCATAGGAACCAGTAACCCCAAGAGAATCTTTGCTCTATTCCCGCCCTACTTTTAGGTCCATTATCCTCTGGGCTTCCAGATCTCTGACCCTCGGTACGAAACTCAATAGTAAGCTACTACTCTGCTCTAGTAATTTGTGAGAGTATGGTACTACTCTGGTCGAGCCGACCTATTTGTACTGCAACCAGTGCAAAATGGTACGGGCGTACCCGTATTGTTTGCTATAATTTTTTGCTAATATGGCGGGAGCAGTGCGACGTACGTACAGTCAAGGAATTAAATTTCCAACCCACCTAAGGTTCAAAAGCATTTAGCAAACTGTCACCATAAGAGCTATAGAGCAAGACGTTAGTTTGACATATCGACCTTAATGCATTGCGAATGTCAGACGACATTTTAACGAAATGGGTAGGGAATTAAGTTCCTTGACTGTACGACCTCGAGACAACAAATCACACCTCCCAGCAGTCAGTCGGTTGCTAGGAGCCGAGAAAGAAAATTTGCCGATATACGTGCTGTAAGCTAAGTAATACAGAGGTGTGATAAATAAATAAAACCACCTCCTTTTTCCAATCTATGTTTATCTTCATAATATACACAAAAGGCAACTATTGTTAGGTACTCTTACAGAGTTAAATGGACTAAATTGTTCTATATTGTATATAAAAACACAGATTACAAGTATTGTAATAGATATTGTCTGATAAGATAGGCTCTAGAACTAAATATAAAGAAAAAACATATCGTCTTAAATACTATATTCCATTAGGTAGTAGTTGGTGAATAAAATTGTGTTATTGCTAACGAGTCTACTAACAATAAGATCATTTTTGAATATCATAGTATTTAGTATAAGTATTTTACGGATTCTGCTAAAAAAAAAAATATTTTTCTTTGGTCAGTAAAATCTAGTTAAAAAGAAGAATAATCCTTCTGTATAATATCTTTCTATTTTACGTATTTACAGGTAAAACATCTTATGACATTTCTCTTATTTACAAATACGTTTGATTTGTTTAGATCGAAAAAGCTCTGCTATGTACACGTACAGCACTATGCTGATAATTATCCCGCTTATATATAGTATCTAGTTGATCCCGCTTAAATTACACAGTTTCTGTAGCGACTAGCTACATCACTCCTAATTATCCTTACTATTTATATCTTCAGAATAGTTCTCTTAATTAACAAGGCTAAAAATTCACTACATTAAAAGTAGAGACGCTACAAGTTGTTACTGTGCTCCGTGCATCAGTGGATATCTAACTGTCAGTATTTACATTACGTTAGTGTTCTATGTCCACTTATTTCTTATAACGGAGCTCAGTCGTCGTCCCCACATAAGATGGTATCATACAATAGTTCCTTGTAGATGCTGAGTGTCCGGCGCAGGCGACGAGGCCACCGGCCCCGCGGAGGAGGACGGCAGAGCCGCGGCGACCTCCTGGTACCCTCCGTGCGGCATGCCGCTCCCCGGGAAGTGCTCCGGGGGGTTCTCCTCCGGCGGTGTAACTTCCAACCCGATGCTTCCATTTAAAGCGATTTTAATCGCGTTTACGTTTTGCTGTTGCTGCTGTTGTTGGTGTTGCAACAAGGAATTGAAATGTGATATGCCAATTTCTTCGAGACTGCTTTTTCTGCGCCTAGAGCCGACACCGCTCAGACCTTGTCTTAAAGAATTTGATCTTCGTAAAAGAATGTCGTCTACTACTCGGAGAGAATTGGACCGACCTCTGAAATCAGTAATGATGGTTGGACTGTCGGGAAGAGACAATGAATTAGCTTTGGTAGTGGAGAGAGGTGGAGCTCTCGGTTGGGCGTAGCTTGCTCCCATTCCAGACCCTCGTCTGCTTGTTCCACCCTGAGCTTGAATTAAAGCTTGAGAACAGAAACTTATGTTTGATTTTCGGCGGCTATTGTGGCGCTCAAACGTCTTCTGCGCAGAGAATGGCGACGGCCGCACTAAATATCTGCAATGAACGCAAAACTTTTATCAGTTAATGTAATTTCATTGTATTGTTTAGCTATACGTTACTAGTACATCACATGAAATCAATTGTTTATTTAGAAAGCATTGCATAGAAGGTTCGACACTAAGATTAAAGCGGGATACATAATTTTGTTTGTTATAGAATAACTAAACATTATTAAATAATAATTGATGTTCTCCTATAACGCATCCTTACAGGCAAAGAACAAAACTTTATTATATAGGTTATCTTATAATTATAACATAATACCTCTCTTTCCGTTATGTCGTCAGGGATTAAAAATTATTATTCTTTTAAATATGTTAGCGGCAAGATGTATACAATGAACCTTTGGATTTCTAGAATGTCATTTAATTATCATTTGATTGTTTTCGGAGAGCCAACAAACAATGACGCGATATATGTTCTGATGACAATGCATGGCCAGTTACTGGGTTTAATAAGTAGCAATAGAACTACACTTGCTGGTATACGAAGGAAGTTGATGATGCGTCTGTTACGTTACATGTATTTCTGACATAGCATGAAACTTACATGATATCACCTTCTTGTATGTTTAGGTCACAACTGGGGTTGATAATGACATACGACAAACTGTTCCGCTTTTCGCTTACGTCGTCATAGTCGATCCCGGTAAGATTTAATGACTCCATCCGTGATCGCACCAGATTGGCGATTTCAGCTCGCTCTATTTGCTGCGCATGATTATCTCGTGCTTCATCTGCTAGGCTTGTGGAGTACTGTGAATTTGATTAAGATTTGAAGAATTTAAAAAAGGTAGGTTAATACAGTCAGCAACGAGTACATGATTTAAGCAAGTCCGAGGTCGACCTTGTCCTCATTGAAGCTCTACGAACAGGAGAGACGAGCTCGAGCCTTAACTGCACTTGGCTTGTATAGTTCCGTTAGGTACGTGTCTTTACGCAAAAAAGATCCAAACATATCCTTATTCTCAGTTTTTTATCTATATGTATACAAGAGTAAACAGAAATGTTTACTATGTAGGTATATTGAAACAAATTGAATTTCTTGTTCTGCCCTGAACAAGTTATTACGTTAGGCTGGTTTGATGCTGCTATTTATTTCGTCAGTAAGCAAATGGTAAATGATACAGTTTTAAGTAATTATTATATCGGATTCTATTAACTACAAATAATTCGAAAATAGGGATGCTGAGACTTAGATAAATAGTAAAATTTAACGTAATGACACGTTACTAAAAAAATCTAGCCATGGCTTTTTTAGTATATATTTATTTTTATTTAACAAAGTGTTAGTTATTTACATTCTGTTTATATTTATACACTATAATACTGTTGCTGACTTAAACAGTGGTCATGCAAGAATTGCTAAGCATTTAATATGCATCGCTCATGAATGAAATAGGTAATTGCATATGTACACAAATATTTTTAGATGTACACTACTTGAGAATATTATATAGCTATTATCATTATGATGATAGTATGTGACTGTCAGTCGTGCGAAGACGCACAAGGGGTTGCCCAAAGCATTTCTAAAGACTACAGCTAGATCTAGAAGTGAAGTTACTTAGTGCTATGTGATTGTTGGTAATTATTTTCTAAAATGATTCCTAGTAGCTAACTTGACAATAGCTAACCTTAAAAGAACCCTAAGCTTGCGACTGTTGAGTGTGACATGCGATGAGTTTGTCAGTCTAAAAATCGATTGTCGTTTACGTCTTTGAAAAACTGATCCCATTTAAGTTAAAATATTTTAATACAGAATTACCACTTTTTGATCACGTCAACAATACCAGAAATAAAAGATCAAATGAGTCCTTCCACAAGGAAAATGGCTTGTACTTGTATGTCTTATGTCACAACGGCGCAGCGTTAGCAGGAAGTTTATTAATTTCGGATGAGCAGGTATAATTTAGAAGATCCATGTGAAAGGGCTCCAATAGTGGCCTTACCGCCGGCGTACGCTCTCCGTAGCAGCCGCCGAGGCAGCTAGTGGCCTCCCTGCGCCCGCACGCCGGGAAACCTGCTCCTTCTCCCTCCTCCTGCTGCAACTGTCGTGTCACAGTTTTTTCCGACTGTCGCCTCGTCAGTTTGCACAACAAAGTCTAACTACAATCTTACATTCAAACGGAATAGGCAAAAGTATACCATAGCAGGTCAGCACGATGGCCAACAACGAAACAGTTTCTACGCTTACGGCACCCAAAATATCATTAAAGATTTCTTTTTCATAGTAAATTTTACATTATATTTTACATCGATAAAGTGTTTCTGACAAATTATAATAATTAGTATCATTCCTTGAATTATAATAGAATAAAGAACGGTACAGTCAGAATCAAATTTCGGACCAGAGAAGGGTGCCTTAAAATATGCTAACACGGTCCAGCCTTTTCCTAAAGCATTATTTGCGTTTTGATACTTAGCTAACCTTTGCTTTTAGAGAAATTATGAACCAAGTTTTAAAGAGAATATATAGGTGCTTCAGTTTTATGTTTTTGTCATTCAGACGTAATTACGTTTAGTGAAATATTTGAGGGGAGCTTTAGTCGTTTTTTTAAACGTAACTAACTATTGATTTTCTAAATTATTTTAGTTCATATTGTTTCTTGATATGCCACTGTCATTTCAGTCGTAGTCTGTTTTTTTTAAAGATCGGCCATAGAACTAAGTAACTACGTTGTTGATCTACAATTAAAAAAAGATCTCATATGTAGAGAACATTTTTTTTTATCTAAAAAAGATACCTACTCGATCGCAAGTTTTGCATTAAGTTGTGATGGTCACTAAAGAAGCCTCTGAAATTGGACAAAGCTTGGGAAAGAGTAAGTAGCACTATTCGTAGTAAACTACTATTTACGCAGCCACAAAAGTTACATAATGAATTTTCAGTGAGTTCTCTACCTCATGTATTTTGGGTACAGTAATGGGTCAGCATGCGGTAAGCGGAAGCAGGATAATATTTTAGTAGTGCCAGCAAGTGTTCTCAATAAAAGCATTCAGGTTTAGTGGCAGGTCTGAATCCCGACTACCTACCCCAGATATCTATTTTTACTATTTCAATCCCATGCAGTGAATGCTGTATGACTTGACTACCGCTACCGACACACTAGTTTCATGTAGTTTAATTTCCAAAAAGGTCATGTTATGTTGATTACCCATGAGTTGGTAGCAAATATGAGGTTGTTCTGTTTTTTAGAAACATGATGTAGTATTGTAAACAATTCCTTCTATTTTGTACTAATACAAACATGCAAACATCTACAACAATTACAGTACTGAGGCGGGATTGCGATCATCGAGTTAAATAAAAACTAAATCATTTCTTGATGGTTCCTCAGTTAAGTGTGTTTTACGCCAATTTTGTTCAATATTTTGAAATGTAAATTACGGTCTAATTTCATACAATAACATTTTGCGTCCACGCAAAAGCAATAAGATTTATCATTGAGAAATAGATAGCAGTCTGCGGTAAAAAAATATGAAGCACGTGTAGTTTATAAGAAAATTATGTTTCGCGTGAAGAATATAAAGTCATTATGGAAATGCTAACTAAATTACAGACACGTCACAAGTGTTAGGCTGAAGATGTGAGTCAATAAGTTACAATCATGGAGAAAAGTGTGACGATGCCCCGCGATAATAATATCAAAAGGAGTAATTAAAAACCCCAAAAATACAGTCCAAGGACTGGATTGCATAAATCTGGTAAGGAAACGGAATTGAAAAACCATAACAAAGTAGTGTTTTGTTCGAGAGAGTTCAAATAGTATTTGGAAAAGAAGGACTGTATTTAAGGAAAGCAAGTCTGAGTGTAGAGGTAACCGACTCACCGATGGACGCGATGGTCGCATTCTCGCCAGGCGTGACCAAAACCAGTTGGAGGGGTTCCGTGGCGACATACTCACGTGGTGAGAGGGATCGGCTAGGCTCGTGTCCTGAGTGCGATAGATCCCGATAGGGATTTCACACGAAGTCGAACACAGTTTTTGGTATAGCCGACCATAAGTACGAATCCACATGTCCTCTTTTGATATTCTCATCTGTTAGAAGTTCAAGATTAATAATTACTTAACCCGTCGCGTTGGTGGCACAATTTTATAATACATATTTCAAGACAATCGCTTTATGCAATGCAAATAATTAATTCGCCGAGTGTGGCACTGATGAGAATGAGGTGATATATCGCACATAATTTAATGATTTCGCGATCGCTTCGATAGCAAAACAGCGCACCTCCTCTTATGTTCGACTCGACTTACAGAAGTTAAAAACCCAGATCCGGGCGCCTGGTCTACGCCCAACAGAAGACGGACGAAAGTTATGACATAATCTTTGACGAAAGCTTGGTAGAGCAGGGTGTCCAGCATAGAGGCCGAGAACACGGAGCCGGCTGCGAACGGCAGCCGGAACATGTACGAGATGTGCGATCCGCGCTCCTTCTCCAGCTGCACAAACAAGCACCGCACACTTCAACAACTACAGCAAGTACAACTCAAAACTTATATGAAAAAAAATAGTTTCTGAGGTTAAGAGAAAAGTTAAACAAAAATATTTAAATTCATATTTTTAAGTTTTCTCGAAGTTAATTACCTTTTCCATTTTAGATAAATGCAAGGCATACTTGTCGTGGGCTCTGAATTGCATAAAGCGCATATTGGAGGACTGTGATAGTTCCGTAATTGATTTGATAGATGGAAAGAACCTGAAAAGGAAAGAGGATGATGGTATTACTGCGGCTAACGTTTTCGTTACTTTTTAAGAATTCGCAGTTGCATGTTCATAATTGTTTCAATGGATCGCTTCGCTAAGCAAAAGTTCAAAGAATTAGTACAAATCATCTACGTGAAAAAGAGCTTTTACTTGAACATCGTCTGTACGGCCACAATTGTATTGCAATCTGCTAAACTGTCCTCTTCAGCAGAATTGGAAAGTTCTTTGTTCACTACTACTACATTTTCTGCTAATGTAATTCCGGCTCTGAGCAGATCATCTAAGCTGAAAAATGTACAGTAAAAGCATTATTATTAATTTTTATGGCTAAACCGAGATACTGAAGTGATTTAGAGTATTGATTACTCACCAATCGATAGAACCCAGCATCCAGTAAACCAAAGGGAAATAAGAAATTGCATCTAAAAATGCAATATCGGGCCTTCTCTCCAGCAGTAGAATGATTGGATTCAGAGAAGTCTTTGATCTAAAATGCGCTCGCAAGGGTATGATGAAGTTGTAGATCCCATTTGAAGCATAATCCGCTGCGAGAATAATAGTTTTGTTCTGCCACTGGTACTCTTTGGCGTTTCTGTAGGCGCAGTGTTCGCAGACTTGTGCCAGTTGCAAGCAGCACAGTGGCTTCTTTTCCTTCAGCAAGTAGCACAAAGTTGGACTCACGCCAATAAACGGCGACACCGGCGGAAAGCCCTTTACAATCCTGGAAAAACTTTACTCAATGGCGTCATCCTATTATTTTCACATTTTGTTATGTCTTGAAATGCCTTACGCCCTAAGGCAAAAGCAAAGCTTAGAAAGATATTAAGAGATAAATAATTTAAATTGCAGTAAAGCCGTAAAAGATCAGTGAATCTCGTATTACCTACTAGAGCAATTTATCGGTATTTTATAAGACAGAAGCAAGACAATAATAGTATTTTATCTACACACATATCATAATTTCTCAATAACGCGTTCAAAAACCATAGAAAATGACCAGCATGATTACAACCAATGTTATTATAAGAATTTTCTTGTCTGTGGTAGTAGGTAAATCTGTTCTTTATTGGGTAGTATCAAGGAGATTGTGGTAGTATCTCTTAGTAGTCTGTGTTTATTGGTGATCACATTACCGATATCTTGGGACGTTATGAATTTAAATTTGGAACAGCTGTCAAAATTCAAGTTGGTCTCTATTCTAGTATCCACAGATATTAAAACAGTTATCGATACGAAACGTCAACTCAGTATGTTTTTTTTAATTGAAACGCACGACATTTGATCTCGAGTGACATGACAATAGGGACTTCATTCATTTGTCTATGGTTTAAAAAAGACGTTCGTCTTGGCGGATAGATTGAATGGCCGCCATGACTAGTTGTGATTCGTTTGTTGGTTTTTTGCTGTTACTTTCTATGGTTTTTTAAACGCGTTATTGAGCACTTATGACATGTGTGTAGATAAATAACAATACGAGTATCGTGAAATATTCTTCAAATAGTAATAATAAAGGCCGTGATATTCTATAATATTGTGCTGGTTCATTGTCTAAATTCTAACATTCAACATAGAATATAATTCGAGATGATTATCTTCATGCTTAAAAACGACAAAGGGAAAGTGCATAGGATGTTTTTAAAATAAAACTACGGAATATTATTTCAGGAGTTAGAAAGGAGTATTTACGTTACCTCAAGAAGGTATATAACTGGTTTCCACATTAATCAATCATTTGTAACCCTACCGACCTGACTACAAGATTTAATATTCATTTGTCATCACTGGTTGCAAAATTACTGTAATTAAATGGGGAGGCGTGTTAGTGTCATTGGACACCTAAACAGAGCTTTTGTATTCTATTGTGATGATGATTAATTTAGACACGTGTTTTCATTTGCCAGTTGGTATGATCATACGATCTGGGTGAGCGTGGCAATCGATTTCACAGAGTGCAAGTGGGTATGTTAGAGGCCGTGTTAAGATTGCGGGTAGGGAGAGTGGTCAGTCGCTCACCTGGTGAAGTCGTTGCGCCAGGCGCTGTGCGGGGTCTCGCTGCCGGCCAGCGAGGAGAAGCTGCTGGTGGTCGCGTCGTCGCTGAAGGCAGAGGCAGAGGCGGGAGGGGCGTTGGGCCGGGGGCGGGGAATATGCTCAGGGGTTTATACACACACACACAATGCACACAGTTGCATAAGAAAATTTATAAACAAAATACCTAGCTGTGTATCGAGTACTGGTTTTTTACAAACGTCTTTAAAGTTGCGTACAGAAAGTTAAGTGTCGTTTTGCAATGTGCTGACTAACTAAGATTAGGTCTGGTTACATAAGAGTTAAGAATAAATGTTAGTTCATGTGAAAACTAAGTTTGTTGACTCTTTGTGGAACCACACCGCAGTAATTATGCAGAAGGATAATAAGCTAAGGTCAAACCAATGCTGTAAACCAACTTGTTGTGGTACCTATTTTATTCATTAACTAATATTTAAAACAGTGACAAAACGTTACATATTTAAGTATTGCTTCCGAGTGCGATGGAATATTGGAATATCGGGTAGCGCCATTTTGAAGCCCTTGGTTTGATCTCGATTTGCCTTCCGATTGGCCTAGTTAAATGGTTTGTGATAAAACATAACAATGTGATTTATTTTTATGAGAAGTGTGTGTTCAAAACAGACAAACTAGATTTTGAAGGTAGCAATAGTACAATTTTAAGTAAATCTGCTTGGAAATCGATTATTCTGTGCAAGTGGGACTTTAATGGGTTTTCTTAAAAAACAGGTACTGCCAACAAGTCCTGAAAACCAAAAAAATACTGGGCCCTGCTCTTCCATCCTTGAAACTTCGTAACATAAAAATACATTCAGATACATAAAATTCAAATTTATAAATAGTAATTCGCGATAAATGGTATAGGTACACGTCGCACAGAAAATGAGGACGTGAATCCGGTCCGACTGGTGTAGAACTCTTCTACAGATTTGTTCATAAACCTCAAGACTAAAGAGTTTCGTAAAATTACCAAGGAGAGCTAGCACCAATAAACTGCATCAGCAATTTGTACTATGTATGTGGGAATGTTTGCAACACCGAATGAACGACAGAATAAGATAACTAGGATTCTTTCCTTCCGTAAGAAATCCGGATCAATTACTACAAATTCCAAAAATATAACTAATTTCCAGCCAATTGCTCAGAAAAATTTCTCGAATGGATCAAGACACAAACATATCACTAAACAATTGAGAAGTCTCTATACTACTGGGATCAAACGTGCAAATGTAATAGTCAGGTGAAATTGGTTCCAATTTGGGCGTCTGGCGTTTGATACCTATATCAATTTTTAAACGTCATTGTTGTAGTAAAAATCTTCCAATATAATCAATAAAAGAAACACTGACACACAACTAAGTTTGCTTGTGAAGGATTTTTGATGACTGCTAAAAATTGACAGTTTAATCTATTTTTCCTATTAACTATATTGAAATAGATTTTATTTTTAACCCCTGTAATTATTTTAGATTTTAAATATTTCTGAGATTTTGTTAAATGATGTCTTTTGTTATTTTTTATATTATCAAACTTACGTGTTAAAAAAACTGTTATTGAGCAAATTTTAAATTAAAAGTTGTTGAAATAATAATGCTGCTGTGACAGACAGACATAAAGACGGATGAACAGATGTACAGAGTTCTTTTTCGTAGGAACCCTAAAACATTAGAAATAATAAGGGATTTAAAGAATAATATTTTAAAGAGATACATTCAATTATACCAAGAGGTCGACAGCGACATCGACTATGAACGCTAATTGTTTTGTTTTTTGATCGTCTGCTTTTCAATACATACTGTTTAAGAATTTTGAACATACGCTTCTCAAATCCGACCACAAAATTAAATATAACAAGCGATGCCAAAGAAAATAGGATAAGCTAAGCAAAATACACTTACATGTAAGAACAATGACGAACGTATTGTGCGGGGTTCATGCAGCTTGCGTGATCCAGTTCTGCTATCTAGGGAGTGAATGTACAGGCTAAAACAAAGGAAAATGAAAATAACACAACAGTTAACCGTGTTGATGGATTTCTTTGATATCGAACGAATTTATAAATGCATAGATTTACGCAGTGATTTGAGAGAAATCAAAATTTTGAAAAAGTCAATCAATAAATCTATACTTAGGTATTAAGAAATAAAAAATCTAATCGAAAGAGAATGTTGAAACAGAAATGTGTAGCGTGCATGTAGATGCAGTAGAAGCTGAGGCGCATGTTCGGGAGCTTACGCGATCTTTTCAGAGGGCGAGCGCCACGGCACGTCGTCTTCGAGCTCGTCCTCGCTCTCGTCCGCCTCCGCGTCTTCGTCCGCGTTGTCCGAGGGTATGGTCAAGCTGCTCGTCACCATGTCCGGCACGGGCAATATCGACGGTCTGCGACTACCTAGTCCAACATGACCTGCTATTGTTACCCCACATTTTTACTGAACAATAACATGATGAAAGCATTTTACCTCTGCGGTAATTCAAGGCGTCCGGACTGAGAAAGTTGGTATTGTCTGGCTTAGGCAAGAGTAAATGACTATCCGTTGCGCTGTCGGTGCCCGGAGAATCTTTAAGGCACGTTCTCGAGTCCGATGCAGATGTGCCTTCGCCGTATTTCGCTGTGTACGACAGGGCACAAACATTAATAGTACTACTAACATTCATATTGTCAAGAACTCATGATATTACAGTGAAATAGCTCAAAGTACTTCCTTGACATGACAGTAAGTCCTTGTGGTATGATTGTGTGCTGTAATTTTATCGATTTTTTCTTTAAAACGGAGCGAGTGACAGTGATATGTAGGTCAATGCCATGACATAATATGAGCCTCGATTAAATAATTGAAATGCATCGATTTACATGTTTCGGATGATTTAAGGAGTTTAAACTCTGAATGTAACTACTTTACACGACATTAAAACACCAAACAAACAAGATCTGCACAAACTACCTCTAGCAATAAAAATGCACATTTAACAACAATGATAGCCGACTGAGTCAAATCTAAAAAGACTTGGCGCAAGGTTCCATGGATTGTTAACTTGACTGACCTGAATCTTTAATAAATTGAACAAACGTAGTTTAGGATCGATGCGCCAAGTGATCAATATTCTGTTAATAGTGTCAAAGTCGTGGTATGACTCGCTGCGCCCAACCCAATGTCAAATAAATAAATGCATATTCATTATGTCAACCAAACATGCACAACATGAATTGCGTAATATACGAAAATATTGCGTGAAACTTATTTAGTACTATATCTCTTTTCCCTGACTATTATTATTATAATAACAAACCTGTTGCTCTAAATTCAGTGTTAATTTGTGGTATTTTATGCACATTTTAAAGCAAATTTTTAGAAAATCATTAACTTGAGTAAGGAAGAAAAAATTTCAAATATTTAAGCGGACCATTTATTTGTAAGCTGACCTGTTTATAGAATACCTTGTGTATGTTACAAGCCGACGCTATTATTAATAATGGCATATTTTTAACAGAACTCAAAAAGTAATAACAATTTAATAATACTAGTATATGATAATAACAAATATTGGTAAAGTCACAATACGTTTGTTATTTACACAGTCTTTTAATAATCGGTTTGATTGGTAGATATTGTTTGAAAGGGCCACAAAACCAAAGAGCAACTTAAGCAAATGCAATAAAAAGTAGGTCGAATACACTCATAAAATAACGCACAGTGTCGGGTGTAGATGTATTCGGTCTACTTTGGGCGTTTATCCAACTGTGACACTCACAGCTAGCGACAGTAAAGTTAGCGGATGAGACAGTATTAGCTTGGTTGATGCGTGATGGCGATGCGTTGGGTGTGGAACTCGCGGGAGCTTGGAGAACCACTTGTGGGAGTTCGTATTGAGCGACGCTACTACCGTCAGTTTTCTTCTGCTGGCCAGAGCCCTCCTCAGGATCGTCGCCCTTCTTCTCGTTTGAAAGCAGACTACAGGCGGTTTGGTCTTTAGGAATGGTCCGTTTGTTCTCAATTTGTTTGTCTGATATGACAAATGCGGAATTCTCTTCTTTTGTAATGCTCATGTAATAGCAGGTGTCACTACTTTTCATGATATGTCGAGGGCCTGGATTTAAAAGTATGGTCTCTTCATAAAACTCAGGTAACTCTGCTGGACGTACACCCACTAAAGCCACACCGTACCTTAAAATTATAAAATTATACGCTTATTTTATCTTTGATGTATGTTTAAACTTGCTTAGCTTAAAGACGATACGTACTTTCTGTGAGAATGGAAACTCGCGTATGTGAAACTTTTCCCTTCGTATTCGCCAAAAAAACGACTATCTCCTAAGACTATGTGATAAATCTCATTTCCAGAACATTTCCCATACAGACGATGCCATTCCTCTGGGGACTGTTGTCCTTCCCTGTTTAGAATACAAGTTGCATGATAATGTTTTGTATGATATAGCGATTTGTGTAAAGCGTGAAAGATGAAAGTGATTAGATTGAGTCGACTTACTGTCCTCTACTGGTGTGGAGCAGCAGAGTGACAAGCGTGGAGGCGCCGGGACACGTGCAGTTGTTAGCGAGAAGCGCGTACTTAAATTCATCTTCACAAACAACAAATTCAGCAAATTTAACATGTAACTTGTTTTCTGGTCTAAATATTTGAACATATTGAGGAACATCCGGAGCGAAATCTTTAACTGCCCACGATCTGTTAAAAAAGATAGACACAATTTGAGTGAATCCCTCGTGCAGGGTAATATGTACCGTAGGTAACTAATATTTACGTAAAGCAGTAGGCAAGAGACGACTTAAAATTCACGTGGTTTATTCGTGTTTACCTCAATATCGTGTGTTCGTCGGCGGCGGTCTTGTCGGCGTAGTTGCGCGCGGCCAGCACGAAGCATGCCTCCGCCTCGTTCATTCGCGCACGGATCAGGTCTGTGTCTTTTAAGCACGATCCTTGTATGTAGATGACACGCTGAGCCCATATCGGCACCTGAAGTTTTACATATTTCGAGATAAATCATTTCTAAATATTCTTGACTTACACATAGATTGATGTAATAGAGAACGGGGCTTTATTGAGCAGAAACGTAATTTAATTTGAGGATAGTTAGAGTGCGCAAAGTTCGAAAAACTCATGCGGACCAACAACCGTGTGCTAAGTATTTAGTGTAGGTACGATCTTTGAAGTATGGTCAAAACAAAACGTCACGGTAAATATGTAGAGCCGATGATTGAATGTAAGGTCTCCGTGCCAAAGTAAAATCAAACGTACTGTGCATTAAATAGCGATTTGATAGTGACCCTCCGCTCGTTCCTTATCTATTTTATATCTTACTGATGATTATAAAATCATTTTTCTGTCAAGTTTGTTTGCTGAAAAACTTTAACTATCGACATAATTATTGTCCATCCTATCCCATGACCCGTCGCAATTCGGTTAGAAAATCGGATCTTCTTACAAAATATATTTACCGTAAATTAGTTTTAAGATTTGTTTTTGACAATAATTATGCATTTCAAGCGTTCAACTAACAGATTTCTCACCTGCAAAATCATTCTCATTGTTGTATCTAATTCCATAGGTGATAATAGTACTACATAATAGTCTTGAAGGAGGGGGTGGGCGTAGAACTCGTTTAAGAAATCCATGATCGTGTCGGCGTGTAGCGTGGTCGAGCACACCACCACGTGCTTCTCAGATTGAGCACGATGTGAAGAATACGATCCTCCCAGTTTTTGTCTCTCCATCCAAGTAAACGCTAGTTGCTCGAACTGCAAATGTGTAAGTACATAATGCAAAGCAATCAGTTAAGTACAACGTAAGATGAACTAGCTTAAATATTATAAAGAAAGAAATCATTTAATTGCTTAAACATGGTAGGTACAATGGTGTTAACGTAGATAAAAACGGTATTCATGAATACCTAATATTGTGTTTTAGAGTGTTTTATTCAAACAATAATCAGTAGCAGTAGCTGTTATGGTGGCAACAGCTGAAATTTAGGGTTAAAATGTTGTTTACTAAAGACGAAGTGCTTTATATGACAACACTACGGTAAATAGTCTACTCTATAAAAGTAACATTATTCATTTGGCTAATTTTAATTTTCCCGATTAATGTAATAAGTTCGAGCGATCCAACAATGTAATGAAATAATATAAAAAATTGTGATTTTATAAAAGTAACGTTGTTTTTGGCTTTAATACTTTCAATCGTTATGATGTTGGTGTTTTTGCGCTGTAAAATTGATTACAACGTCTAGTCGGAATTGTCCTTGAAGGGGACATCGCTTTAATAGGCGAAGTTAATTGCTATAGTGGCGTTGCGGTCGCGTGACGTACCTGCGTGGGCAGCACGACGAGGGCTACCCCTATCATTATCACCATGTACAGCTGCGATGGCCAAATGTCGGGCACGAAGTCGCCGTAGCCCACCGTCGAGAAAGTGACCACTACAAAGTAGGTGGCCTGGAATAGGTTGAGGTGGCGGTGCCCAGCCCGCTGGAAGTGCTGGATCCCGCACACGCTGGAAACCAATTAACCGGTAATACAGTTACCTTTTACGTGAATAATGAACTCGTTATGCAGAACTCATTGTAGATTTATTGTAAGGAAAAGCTTTTTCATTTTTGCTCTCCGGGAATTGGTAAGAGCCGTAAACAATGTGGATTGGCAAAACCTTAAAAGGTTGTATAACTGGATTTGTTAGGCGTCAGTTGGAGGGGCGGCGCGTTGTTCGTAATTCTCTCCGTGAAAATGAAATAACGAGTATATATTTTTGATACTATAATGATATTAGTAAGTTTACCATTCAAAATTCAAGTATGTAGTTTAATTTTAGTTCATTGTACTGCATTGGACGCCTCGCAAATTTAAATTTAACAAATTGTTTTGTTGTATCACGCTATCAACCTCTATACAAGCAGTTTACTTACGGGTTGAATACAAGTAGCACTTGTACGAATAAATACATAAAATTACGATGATTATGCGGGACACAGCGGCTAGTACAGTAGTTTGTGTTCCAAAGTTAAACTTAAATTCGGCCTTTCAAAAGTTCATCTATTTTAGCCGTAAATAAGCTTTTTTAAGTTAAAGTGTAAAAAACTCGGACATAGATGTCTAAATCTTTGTGACATTAACATGGTAAATATTTTTCCACAATTAGTGTAGCTATTTGATAAATCGATAAGGGTTGCATATTCTTTTTTTACATAGTATAACGTAAAGCGTTATCGGCCACTTGCTCTTTGTAAACCACTGTCATTTAGAGATTTTTTTACGGAATGTTTTTATGTACAGTCAAGGAAATTGAAACACGTACCACCGTAGAACCTAGTCGAGGAGACATACGCATGACATTTGTATGACATAGCCTGGCGTTTAACGCGTCGCGTCATTGCGATAGGGTTCTAAGGTGGTACGTGAATACATTTCCCCTACTGTACATTGCATCCTTAATGTACCCTTGCGAAGCCGGGGTGGGTATCTATTTGGACATAAAGTGTTTCCTCTTGCATGCGAGATTATGGCTGATCAAGTGATCACCATAACTATCGATCAGAAAAATTAAAAAGAGTAGTTAACTAGAAGTAGTTACATGTAATATTAAGATTTACCTTGTGAAAACGAGGCACAGGAGGGTGACACAAAGGATCATCAGTTGCTGAGACAAGGCAGACTGTGATTTTTGCATTGCACGGTGCAGGTCATTCTGTAAAGTTAAATTAAGAATTATAGCATCGAATACAATTCATACAACGGTAATTAACATTCAATTTACATTGGAATCGCATTTCCTTGAAGTTTAATAAAGTTCGTCGTATTAGCGCCAAAGTTTTTGTGCGCCACTGGCACACTGTGTGGTTACGTTACGTGTAACAACACACAACGCAACCACACAGTGTGCAGAGTGTACTGATGGGAAGAAACCGGTAAAGTACGAGTTGGACTCATACACCGAGGGTTACATGTCACCACACAATATGCTTGGGTTATGTATAGGCGGCCCGTGGAAATATTGAGCATACTTAGAATCTCGTCATTCTAAAGGTCACTGAAAACGGCACTTGTATTATCTGGACTTTGTTCAAGCATACGGTTTGACCTACGGACGTTGTTTTGTGTGGGTCAGAGGGCAGAGATAAATACGTTTCAAATTTCTACTGTGAACATATTGCATGCAGTAGTGGGTATGGCGTCAGCTCTTGCCGATATCTATCTAAATATCTGCTAAAAATGCCTGATTTAGTTTTAAAGCACGAGTTTTAGACACGAGTCTTTTTTATAATTAATTTAAAAAACATAGTAATAATATAATAATAATAAGCTTATAACTTTTTCAGCTTTCTCAATATTATTGACCAAACATACCAACAGAAAAAATCAATAATAAGAACTTATTCTTATATAAAACATAGGTAGAAAAACTTATTCTGAATCAAAACTGTGAGTAAAAAAAAACTTGTTCAAAATTGAACGAAAGGTGAACAATATGTCTCTAGGGAGAGTGCCCAGAAGACTGGCTGGCAGCATTGCTTCGTTGCATGGCAACCTTGATTTGCTGAGCGAAGTATATACCGGTTCTTTGCAACGCCTGGCCCCAGGGCTTCGACCTCAAACGCCTGAAGAGTATAACTGACTTCAAGAAACCTAAGCTTAGAGACAGCGGTCTGACTTCTACTCTGCAGTTCTAAGGAGACGGACACGCTCTGCCGTACTGGACGTCTCCAGGACATGATTCCGTACCAGTTAGCAGAGCGGCTCGTCCCAACACTTCTGCGAGCACGATTCATGCAAGTTAATGCCAAACCTTGGCTTCGGTAAAGGATGTAAAATTGAGGAAGCGAGAGAATTTTACCTAAGTATAAGAGGTTGAGCGCTCTGTACCGAGGACAAAAAACAAACAGTGAAACACTTGAAATTTTGCGGATTCCCAGGCCGCCGGCGTTGTAGAAAATATATTTTCAAAGTTCGAAGACAGTAATTTGGCATACTTACGAACATATTTTCAAGAGAGCGTTTGGCCAGCCAGCAGTTAAGGAATACCGGTATGAATAAATTTCGGAGTGGTGGAAATGGTAGCTGTAATGAAAATAACGTAGTAATTTAATGTAAATTAATTAACTAACTATACGGTCAGAGAAACAAAGTAAAAATTAAAGATAAAATTGAAATGTTCGTACTCACAGTTAAAGCGAATGGTATTGTGTTCACCATTTCTAAAATGAAATGGAATGATAGAACTTGTTGCCAGATGTTACCCTGCAGGGACATGAAAAGTATTTTAAGATACATCTTCAATAGACCATACATAAACTTAGAAACTAAATTTTATTAATTGTGGCTCTTCTGTTACCGAAAGTTAAGAATTTTATGCCTGAGGTTTACAATGAATTTCTTCCACATGCCAAAACATACTCCTAGCCCTTTAGGCATACTCGTAATTTTGACCAGTTTCAAAACACTTTCATTGTTAATTTACAGGAACATCATTGTTAAGGAAACAGTGATCGTGAACTTAAGTAAATTAGTATATGGCTCAACGAAGATATTTTTTTTCTTTTGTCAATGTAAAGATAAACAATTTCTTTATTAATACAAATGTGGTAGCCGATAGCCGGCAGATTACCTTCCCGTAGGGACGACCCGCAGCGCACCCGGGCCAACGTGGTCCGGGCAACGCTAACGACATTACTACTCGTTCAGTTCTATTCGAGGAGGTAACAGATACTTATACAAAATATGAACACACCTTATATCCTAAATAAGCTAGGAGAATAGCTTCAGTGAATGATATCATAGCTAGTATGACTTGCACTATCCATAGGTAGAGTGGTCTGTTGACCCATATTATGCCGTCCCAGTTGATAATCGGGTGTTCTTGAAACTCCTCCTCCGTTAAGTTGGCGGAATATTCAAATTCAGTCTTATTCCCGACCCTACATCCGTAACTGTAAATAATAATTTTTAATGAAAAATGGTTTCATCCAATAAAACATGCCAAGTTGAACTATTGCTTTTTAAATGTACGAAATAAAAACTATATTTGATACACGTTAAAAACTACTTTTCATTCTAATAATTCTTTAACTTTACTTCCACCTAGTTTATTAATAGAAAGCTAGCGATTGCAGTGGCCCGTTCCACTAAGCTACAAGTTACAATTTTACAAGTCTAAACCGGCAACATTGGTCAATAATGACCAATGGCAATGGGCATAATGACCAATGTTGCCGGTTTAGACTTGTAAAATTGTAACTTGTAGCTTCGTGAAACGGGCCACAGTTGTTCCGATCATTGGTTTATCTAATCGAGCGAGTATTTAAATGTACTCTTGGACTAATAATAACGGCTTCAACTTTCATACTTTATTTCATTTATTCCGAGTACGTAAGGTGATGCAGTTTATTAGTTCCTGAGTATAGTTTTTAGATCAGATGAAATTCATTTCGCTGCCGATAAAAGTTTGAATCTTATCATGTCCCCTACAACCACGGGTTTATTCACAGCGAGCTGTCTTTAGTCACCATTTGTTTTACGGCGTTAATAAATGCTCGCCCGCGCCACGTCAAGCTACCACGGACAAGCTGAGTATAGTTCTTATAAGATCGTTTGAAATACGGTAATGGCTCTAGGTATAGTAAACATTTCTCGTTTGAAATGTCTTAGTGAGCCAGCAGCAGGGTAAAAATAATCGTAAACCTGGAAATGGAAACAGGAAAAATGTTAGATTGGTGTAATAAAATACGATAAACCTGTGTTAGTCACGAGTGTCGTTTGTGTCATGTATGGGCATAATGTGAAGTGGAATGTCTAACATGGGGGCAAAATAAACATTGGTTAGTTAGGGATATAAGCTAGCGTCAACGTAGTAAGCTGGTGTGGAATATATATGAAGATTATTTTTGAGTAATTCTCATAAAATTTTGGCACTATCTCATTATGACCTTCCCAAACCATCTATTTTTTTGTACATTAGTTCCAATCCTTATGGGTAGCTCTGACAGAGATCCCATTCTCCGTGTCTCTTCCATTCACTCTCTCTTGTTGGAAGCTAGCATATCGTTTGGACCCTAGAAGGGAATATTTATAGCAAGAGGTGTCCTTTGGGCAATAGGTGAGACGTATTATTGCGTTGTCAAATAATTAGCTCAGGCATGTATTACATTTCTGTAAATAACATTTTATATAGCCATGGCTTATCGGGTTTGTTACTTCAATTCCCTCCATTGTAGCATTGTCTAATGTTGTCGAAATAGCCTCAGTACCGGCGACCAGTGTCAGTTTTAGCCTGTTTTAATGGGTTCGTAATTTCAGTTATTCATAACTCATCAAACAAAACCCTTTGTTTATCCAAGTGAAACTGTCTGACACAAACTATTCTATCGGTGAGTTATTCTCTAATCGCTTCAAAGTCGAGTTCGATGTCGAGGCACGCTCTGACTCGCTATCTCGTGCTAGCGGGCTAAAGCAAGATAGCGCGCTGCCCCGGCGACGAGCTCGTCGCTGTTGTGTTTAGAGAATCATCTCCCAGGTCACGTGCAGTAATTCAGTGACGCAAATTTAATTCTTGTTGATTAATAAATGGTGCAACACATTTTCGCAACTGAAAAACCAGACGTCAATGAACGAACGATGTTATTGTAACTTACAATGCTCATTAATGCCATTATAGGAGCTTGGCATACATATTTTTTCCTTTAAGTACTTATAGGATCATGCTCAGTCCTGACACATTCAGTAGTACGGCGTTGAGGGGCTCCTACAAGTCCCGTCTCATTGTACTCCCGCGGCTTCAAGCCAGAAATGACTCTCCACAACTCAGCGTTGTGTAACGAGTAGGAGCCCGGATCCTAGCACAAATTTAAACCGTCGCATTTTTTGAAGAACGATAAGTATACGTATCACTTCGGTTTTCAGAATAAAGTTTTTTCAAAATCATTGTTTTGCTTTATATACCTTTTTTAACTGGCGTGAATTAAATATGGACCACCAAAGACATGCTAGGATAAATACCCCTTTTAGTGGCACATTGGAATTTAGTTTTAACTGGGTTGTCACCATTATTTTCTTGAAATTATCATTGAACGTGGCCTCTACCCTGCGTGGCCTGAACCCTAGCGCATCCGGTTGTAGGTTCATGAATATGATACATTTATGCATCAGATGCCGACGAGAAAACGTCTACCTCCTTCATAATTATAGTTATATTTTAAATGGAATACGCTGTTAGCTAGATTCATTATATTCTCTGGTTTGCGCAAAGGTTACTGTCAGAGAATACCGGAAGGATTATGTCTACTTTTTGTTAGTTTTGTGCAATAAAGTTAAAAAAAAATATATACTCCTTCATGCATAATATACTTTTATCTACACATATATCATAAATGCTCTATAATGCGTTCAGAAACCGTAGGCAATGACCAGCATTATAACAACCAATATTATTGTGAGAATTTTTCAAATTTGTTTCTATATTTGTTCAAATTCCATTTTTATTACATTATTTTAATGTGTACAGTCTATAGATATTTAATAGGTACCTAGCACTAGTAGATAGTAGCAATGCAGGTCATTGCCCTATGGCTTCTGAACCCATCATAGAGTACTTATGATATGTGTGTAGATAAAGTAATGTATGTAACTGTACATAATTAGGTCTTAAAACACTCGTGTGATCCTATTATGAAACTCGCTGACGCTCGTTTCATAAAACCACACTCGTGTTTTAAGACCCCTCATTATGCAACAGTTGCATAAAATACTATTACAAGTGTTAGCGTATAGTAAACCAATATTATCAAAAACGTGTTCAGAAGTTAGACCGTAATAACGAAGTTGCACATTTTATGTTATAAAGCTTATATACATGGTAATATACTCCTAGATTGTACAAATTTCTTTTAACATATTGAGTATTATTGAGGATATAGGACTTTTACGTTATATGATATTATTAGTTTTCCCTTTTAATGCTTGAAATAGATAGATAGATACCTACCAGGAAGCAGTAATAGGATCTCCGTCAGCGCAGACGCGGCATATATACAAGACGCACGCCAAAAGCTTGAAAAACAAGTTCGCTATTCTAATACGTAAACCTGAAACAATTAAAAATGGTTTTGAGCTTCAACGGACACGACAGTAGAGCACGGCCAGCGTGATAAATATCTGAACAATTTAGTACATTGTCACTTTAACATCATTAATGAGTGCTACATATATATTTAAACGAGTTAAAGCGGTAGGCAATTCATCGTCATTATGAATTGTTCAAATATTTAAAACGTTGACTGTACTCGCACGTATTTAGCAGTGTACATGTCACCAATTCATCATATTTTAACAACACACGCACGCATTAAGCGACATCACGAGCCTATAGTCATGGTGTACTCGTAAAGTATACTCGACAGGAGTCGCACCATGAAGGTTCCTGTTTTACATTTTTGGCACGGAACTTTAAAAACTCCGTGATCCTAGCGATCGATCATTATTAATCATTAACAATTACTATAACGACAACAGTACCCGTAGTGTTACAAGTTGCCAATACGTCGGGCGAGGAACGCGCTAGCCCTTGGGTCACCATAGGTGTAGACTATTTTTTTCTTTATTTTTTTATACAACATGTGGGCGTCGGGTCCCAGGGTCTCCACGGCAAAGGCAGCAAAAATAAAATTGTCACCAAGACACGCATATTTGCGGTGTTTTGCTGCCTCCGCCGTAGCAGCCGCCTTTAATGCCGTTGAGTTAAGGTAGGACGGCGCCAGAGTATCGACGCATGTTGCGTCCCAAACTAAGGGCCGTCCTAATTGCCAAGGCACAAGGGTCATGCCGTCGGGTCTCTTGTCATCGCTGTGTGCAAGGCCACACGGCTTTAACACAGCAGGCATGTTTGCGCTGACAAGAGCCCGACGGAGAGTGTCATTCAGGCAGGCATGACGGGACTGACGACCAGCGTTTTTCGGGCATCTAAGACCATGGTGATCCAAACTGTCTACCTCTGAGCGACAGAAACAGCGGTGTGGCACTACTAAATTTAAGCCTAATCTAAGGCCAACAGCCAGCCTGAATGAGTCGTTATCAAGCAGGGTTGCGTAGTGGACCGAAGGGTACGCATGAAGCCAGTAGCCGGACATAGCTAGAAGGCGGGCTTTCTCGGTGTCGGAAGAACAGGTATCCATGAGGTGGGTGTGAACTTTGAGACTTATAGGCTCGTCCCAACGTTTTTGCGTCTCTGCGGCTGACGTTAGATCTTTGCCAGGGCATGCGATTCTCCGGTCATTTTTCCCATCGGACAAGCATGCTACCTCAAAATCACTAAGTGACGGACTAAGAATTTTTCCAATTAGAGGTACTCGTAGCACACTGTGAACCGAGGAGATAAACGCCGGGAGAGCGACACTCGATGCCTGCCTTACTCCGAGGCCGCCGTACCTTATAGGTAGCGTAGCCTAGAGGAACTGCCGGCTGTTAATTTTGACATTAATGATTTTTTCTAAATGCGAATGAATGATGTTATCGAAATATTCACAGATATTTGGAAATTTCAAGATTATTGCTGGAACTTTTAAACTGGTATTTTTAAACTAAAAGTTAGAAAGGATTGTTACGTATTCATCTTTATTAGTGAGTTTTATAACGTCGGTTCTGATCCCGCAATTTGCAGCGTTTTCTCTAATTTACATTATGTGTTGAAATATCATTATGTTTCAAAAAAGGTTTGGAGCCTGTGAGTCGCGACCCGAGCGAGCAAAGCGACCGTGAATGCTTTGGCGAACCGCCGAAACCGAACTGTTTGTGATGTATTAATTAGGTCGTAGCAAATGGGCTTTGAGGTGCAGGTGTCTAAATTATAGCGAACTTGCACGGATTCCGCTAAGACTACAGTTAAAACAGTTTTCAAAAACTATTTTTTTTCTACTGTGCATATCACGGTTTGAAAATGGCGGCTGAACATCTCGACTCAAAGTTCTCAAAAAATTTGGACCCTACTTAATGACGTCGTCACATGGACAATATTTGTATTAACTTTGTATTGGACTACCATAATTGTAATGCAGACTTTCGCCTGTCTGAGTTTTACAGTGTCTCGAAATAAATATAACGTTCAAGTGTTCAAAAAATTGTTACAAATTTTTCGTTCGGTGTTTTGGCGTACAACCCAAGTTTTACTTTTTTTTTTTGTTTTATTTTCATTTATTTACGTTTCTTTTTGGGTCTATAATATGTTCTCTATATCTATTACTTAATGATACTTTTTTCCTTTAATACGCGAAGCAGGAGGCAAACTTAATTCTGGTGGCTTACGGACCACTACGGACCAATCTGAATTTTTAAGTGTCGTTTAAAGTAAGCTGCAATGTTTAGAAATCAAAATTGTAGTTATTAAATACGGAGAAATATTCTTGCTGCCGAGGTCAGCCTAAGAAATGCCTAAATCTTGACGGCACGAATTCTTCATCATGGACATTAATATTATAGCCTCCTTAAGGGGACAGGCGGTGTGTCAATTTTCATGTTCCAAGCATTAGTACTTTCGGCTCTGCAGTGATGAATGGTAATTATAATTTTAACAGTCATTTATCACCATCAATTAGGATTTCTCTATGTTCATAATATTAGTACATAAAGTTTTCTGCAATGGTTCGATAGAACTTGCTTCTTAAAATACTATTTTCTATGCGTGTAACACAGAATTTATACAGAAACTACGATGTTACTTAGTTTTGGGTATTATGTACCGGTGTATTCTGATTGAGGTTATTTAGTATAATTATTTAAGCACCCCTTATTATGCTGCAAGCAGTCCTTAAATCAGGTCATGCGGCTGGCGGCTGTCATGTCATTGACGTAGTTGAAGCCAGCTAATTTGTTGTTCGCTATACTAGTATTCCTACATTTTCGTTTTGGATTTGTGTCATTATTTACATTTAGCCCAACTTGACATTAATTAATCAATGTCATGTTGTTTGCCAACAAAGTGAAGGCCCAGGTAGAAAATTTTGCTTGTGTAAGTTCATAATGTAAGAAATCGGAACTATAAAAATGCTAAAGTTATTTTGGGCGAACAAACTATAATTTCGTCGGACGTGTCCGTGTCACCACCAACAACAAAACTAGATGACATTTGTCTTAATTATTACTGAGTTCGATATTGTTTGTCTTAAAAATCAAACAATTGCGATTAAAAGGTTAAGGGTTTGCATATTATTATTCATGCTTAATCCCAGACTTCTGACCTGATATCAACACAGTGCGGGATACATAATTAGATGTGTCGGCAGCCGCGGCAGTGTATTCGACGGCTTCGCATACACACACCTTTTATGCTCTCGCTATTAGACTAATTATGCTAGTTTGCCTGCGTTATATACTTATTATGTTGTACGAGGATAGGGGCGTCTGAAAAGTTCCAAGCTTAAGGGATTTTAAGAAAACCTTCCGGTCCCGTGTTACTCTTCACTTTTAAGGACTTGTTAGTGTATGTTACAAGGACTACCTAAATATTGAAAACTAAACTAAAATTTCGTTTTTATCCCTTATCTTTGGTTTCCATTTAAGGCCTAATTTTTAAACACAACTGGCAGGTACTTAAAAAAAACCTTACATACATATTTAGTTTGAAATCAAATGCTAATGAACACATTACGCCCCTTTATAGTAAATTATAAATAGGCTTTAAAACTATTTAACTATTTACGTCGCAAATCGGAGAAACTAAAATTTTATTTTTCCTATGTCAATTTAACGAAAAACTTTGACTGGTCTAAAATACTGTCCTACTCAATAAGTTGATCTACTTAGGCTGGCTTTTCTAAAAGTCCGTTTCTTCATCCAAATGTCCAAGGTCGTTGGCGCCGGGAGAGGCCTTAAGCGCCAGCAGTCCTCATTATTCGTAATCCAACACGCTCGTTCCTGGTGTTTGTATTTTACGATTTTGTGAAACAACTGCTTATGTACTTTGCTTTTATTCACACTGAGTTTGACAAGAAATCCAAGAATAAAAACCCAACCGTCTGAGTCGTAAAAGACGTGTTTTAACCTGTTTAACGCCTACAATGCATACACAAATTGTCATTCACATACCACGTTGTCATAATGTCAAACGCTAATTTAAACCTTAATTGTATGCACGTGGATTGCTGTTACACCGTGTATTGGACGACCTTATGGGTCCGTGACGCAATAGGCACGATAGCACATGCACGACACAATTAGGTGTTCTTGGCGTTCAAACGTTCAAAAGGTTAAAATTATTTAATTTTACAATGAAAACTGGAGATTTATTGGCTCTTTAAATTCTTTTTCTGAACTTATAAATAAATGTGACATTATGTATTATTCGATTGTTTAAAACGGTTTTTTTAGCTTGATCCCGAATATTAGTTTGTATATATATTCATTAATAATATCAAAAAGTCGTGATTTTCTGCTTTATGCTAGTAAACGTAATTATATAAACGTTAAATTCGATAACATGTTGTATCATTCCATTCAGGATAGTAGTCCGCTCGGTACGGTTATTTTCATCAATTAGTGAGTTTTGTAATGTAAAATATATTCGCATTATAAAGGTAGCGAGGGCGTTTTTGAATTATTGGTTGATTTAAGTATCTTTTTAGCGGATTATTCCTCCTTATTTCTTATCTCAAAATATAACTTAAGGGATTTTTGTTATTTAGTTGGTTCAGCTTCTCGTTTTTTATTACCTATCGTTTATTTTGTAAATAGAATCTAAATTATTACAAAAAAAAAAAACAGATTTACATTTAGACTAAGTGTTGACGGTCGGGCTCAGAAATTAAGAACACTTGCGGGCTAATAAGAATATGTATTAAAGGGAGCGGTAAAGACGATATAAAAGAAGACATACGACTGACAGACAAAGGCAAAACAAAGTTCAAAAGAGCTGTGGCTCTTCCAAAGAGGTCGTATGAGCCAGTTGTTAATACTAAGGTTATTTTGGAAATTATTTTGGGTACAATTGGAAATGAACATGTCGGTTTTAAGTTATGAAAGAGCGCGCGTCGCAATGGGTATCTGTCATTGTAATCGACACTTGAGTTGGGTATCCGCAGTCTGCGGGTAGTATTTCTTTAGTATTTTACGTCTGTCGCTTTAGCAGCGCCACCAGCCAGCGTAAGAGTTCTAAAAACTGGACAATGTTTAAAAACATAATGGTGGTTAGCGACTTTTCTATTATTTATCTTACCTCGCAGTAAAGGAATCGGGCTGCCATGAAAAACTATTGATTTTTCAACTATTGATTTTTCAACTATTGATATAGATAAAAAATGGGCCAACATGCTCATTGAAGATTCTTTCGATAATGCCTTTGTAAACTTTCAGTAAAATATATGTCAGGCGTTTGTCGATTGTTTTTCGTAACCAGCAACGTAAGATTTCATTTTCACTTATAACAAACGTAACTACTTAGTGGCTGATTCTTCCATTTTGGCTAAAGGCAAACTGGACTGGAGTAATATTTGAATGTACATATACTTTTATCCATTTCCTGCTTTCGTACCATATCTTGCACTAAGATAAATGATATGTCTTGGAGCGGTCATCCTTCAATAGTACCAATGGAAAAGATTCATTGAGCGACAAGTTAGCCAAATTAAACGTCCACAAAGATTCAAACTATTTTTTTAAAGTGCATGTTAAGACTTTTCATTCTTAACTGATTTTTACCAAGTAAAAGCACACTTATAGTGACCCGAGGGTAGCAAAAACGGCATTCATTATTCTTGTTTAAGAACGAACTACA
The DNA here is from genome assembly GCA_963691745.1 of Ditula angustiorana. Taxonomy (NCBI): domain Eukaryota; kingdom Metazoa; phylum Arthropoda; class Insecta; order Lepidoptera; family Tortricidae; genus Ditula; species Ditula angustiorana. The sequence continues at coordinate 5,647,950 of OY829472.1, forward strand.
AAAAGAGAAAATAAGTTTCTATTACGTACCTACTCGTAGTTAAGTAACGAATACGGTTACTAAAATGCCAGTATTATTATTGTTTAGCAACCGGTTATTAAACATAAAGTCCTTTTCCGTAGCTGGTTATGCAACGATGTCAATAAAGTCTCGTTCTTTCTTCGTTTAACTTAGCTTTTTTCGAAGTTAGTCAACTTGGTGACATCAGACATTCATCGATCACAATTTTCAAGTAGTACAGTATTTTGTGCCCAAAACAACTTCATTTGTAGACTTTGACGTACATTTTTCGATTTTTTACTTTGTCATCTCACATCTTTGCTGTTCATGCTGCCATATTGGAAAATGCAGTGTGGATAGTTGAGATGGGTTAGGGAGTGCCGTCATGCGAAAATAGCCAAAACCGAAAATAAGATATTTTTGGCTTGAGGCTTTACTAACTGGTAAGATAGGCACACAGAAGCTTTAGGCAATATACAACGAAATCATTTCGTGTTTTGCTCGTTTAAACTTTAATTCAATTTAAATTTACATTATGTATCCGTCATAAGAAAGGGATGCACAGCGCTCTTGGACGATTCGTTTAAGACAGCGCCCTTGACAGCGCTATAACCGGGGTGGTCATGTCGAAGCATGTGCCCAGTAACGGGAGTAGCGGGACTTATACAAGCCCAGGGGTTATGTATCAGCGAAATTAAATATGGCTTACTGGTCCCAAACGGGCGCTACTTGTAATGAGCATGTCATCGCATGTTACAAATCACACAAAATAAACAGCGAAAAACAGCGCGTCATTTATAGACGGTTGAAATCGGCGAATGCTCAAGTCTATCAGCACCCTTAAGAATGCAATGCGTTCGGTTTGAACGTGATATCATATTTATCTTTAGTTTTCTCTGTTTATTTACCTTATTTTTGCAATGAGTACAGTCAGCAGCAGAATTAGCTGAACACCGGAAAAGATCAAAAAGATCTGCACAAGCTTCACTCTGTTGACGATAGTCTTGTGCAGTTATTTCATCTATTTGATATCTCGATCGATATCTGCTGCTGATTGTACTTTACGGATTATTAGATAGCCTTGCAACCTCTTCCATGTCTGGCAACTGGAGCGATAGTTATAGTTTTTGCTAGAAGAAGAAAGTTGACTTTGGATTTGACGTATAATAGTCATTAGTACGCCCGATGATTCATCAGCTAAATCAATTTATATGATGTTACCTCCAAAATTGTCTTTTACTTTAAAGTCTACATCATCTCCTGCCTCTAGAAGTAGAATAATTATTTTCAATATCTCTATTACTTTTTTATCTCCTGTCCATCCTGTCCCTGTCTCTGTGCATCCCTATTACTTGTCACGCTCACATTAACTGCCATGCTTGTCCCCGCCATTATTATTTATGATTTTACAGAAACAACTTTTTTTTTTATTTTATGTTTTCTAATTATCAAATCTATTTGTCACTGCTACAACACTTACCTCAGAAGGGATGGCATAAAGCTTTATAAAACATCGCATACAATAACAATAATAATAATGCAGACCATTTACTAATGGCTCTCCGAAAATAGTTTTATCTATCGAGAACAATTTGACTTGGTCGTTATTTTAAGATCGCCACAGACAATGCATCCATTCGGAATGCTTCTGCTTCCACTAGTGAGTGATGCTGAACTGTCGATAGACCCGCTGTCGATAAACAACTTTGAAAAAACTTAAATATATAATCTTTTCGGTACAGGGGCGTAGCGACGTAAAATGGCGCCCAGGGCTCGCAATCCAACTGCGCCCCTTTCCCTTTGTAAATTATTTTAAAAACAGATACCTACATATTTTTTTATGATTTTACTAATTTTGTAATTTAATGTATACCTATTATACATAACATCCGCAGTTTGTTCTGGAATAAATGTATCTACAATAAGGATTGAATGATTCTCAAAAGACTTTTATTTGGCCATGTATGCGAAATTGGATTGTATTTTTTTTAAATAGGTAGTTAGTAATTTTCGTTTTTTGCGCCCCCCCATATTTAGCGCCCAGGGCACATGCCCTGCCTGCCCCACCCTAGTTACGCCCCTGTTTCGGTATAAAAAATAGCCTATGGCTATTCTAGACGTGCAAACATCTCCCGGCCTCATACAGATTCTCTATTGATTACAATTTCTTCCGTCCTACAATAGATAAGTGATTTTCGCGGGACTATTAACATTTCGACATCCCTAGTGGAAGCACTCCAAATGTATGCATCTTAAATTGCGGCCTTTAGTAAAATCTTTTACATAAAATAAAAAGTTAGAAATCTAATTGTTAGTGTATGTACTGATACAGGTATAGATGATCACAATCACGTGAAAACTCGTTAATAATTTTAACAATTCGGTTGTACGTAGGTACTACAATGTTAAATGAGGCAGTTAGCAAAATTTGTTTAGCGTTAGTCGTTTATCGAAAATAAAACTATATGAGACAATTTTAGACTATTAAAAATCGTAAGGGTACTTACTCGATCGCTGATTTTTTATAAAATATAGTTGCAGTCTTTCCTTAAAAGTATTTTCGTTTACGTAATACTCCACACGTACTCTGTAACAAAATAATAAATTATATTAATGGTCATTAAATCATGGTTATAAAAACGTGTTGGATTTAATAAAAAAATATGGAAACATTTAATTACGATTTTTCGTTAGCTTTAAAAATAATGTTCAGTGTCCCGCAACATTTGTAGGTAATACATCAAACATCAAATACAAAGATATTGAACATTGATTTAAATAGCTACCTATACATGTAATGCATCAATCATAACATTAAATTGAACAGTAATATCTACCTGTAGAAGCAGCGGCAGATAAACTGATCTACTTTTAAACAATAATCTATTTTAACATAAAACTACCTTGCCTTGGCCATATTTATAAAACGGACCACTCACGTATTTTTACGTCGAGAAATGCTCGACATGTTTCGGACCAGTCCGTCAAAATATTCTATTTTTTTTAAATAAAGAAGACAAAGTATTTTATTTTTTGTGGCGAACGCATACTGTAGTGCTACACTAGGAGTTTTCTGTGAAATGAAGGCTATGTCATGTAAATTTTTTAGCTTATGAAGATCAATTTAAAAGATAGTATGTCTCGTTTTATTATGACGATGATGATTCCACGTCCTAATCAAATTATAATTATGTGTATAGTCTAAAGTAGGTATGTTTTTACTAAAGGATGTTTGGTTATTTAGATAGTTGTCCTTCAATCACATATATAAAGTTGGCCGAATCTGATTGACGGCAGCCATACCTTGATTTAAATACATAGGATATTGTTCCCGAGCGAGTGCAGTAAACGAGTTACTATTTAATTCATAAAATATTTATTTTTACCTTTTCAGTTAAATCTATAAGCACATCGTAATTTCGTACAAGTAAGAATAAAGGTAAAACATTTTGTTTAGTAGTAAGTGTAGACATTAAACAGACTTAACGGCGCGTGCGTGTCCCTGACAGAGACGAGCAGGGTGTATACCCCCAAGGGGACAAACGGTTTTTATTAATACAACGTGCGGCAAAAACGATGTTATATTATTTTATATCAGTTCATTGAACGTGTATATAATCCTGTTTCTGCCCCTTTGAAAAGCGACTAACTGTATGTTTAACCACAAATTCAGACAGATATCAGTAGTTAAGTCTTGATTTGTTGGAAGAATTCGTGCTTGATGTAGTATTATCATACTAAACACAACTTTGACTTGTTATTAGGCATAGTAAGGTGGGTAGGTATGGTACCAAAGTTTGGCGAAATTTCGAGGAAGTTATTATAGGAGTAGTATTTTAGTAGTATTAGTTCACAGTTTTGGTCAATCAAGTTATCATTTATAAGTAAGTAGGTAGCGACCTAGACAGAATGAGTAAATAAACAATCACTCCGAAACTACCTATCTACGAGTATTAATTAGTTACTTGTTCATTAAATTATACGAATTACTTAAATAAGTCAATGACAGTTCCTTTCGTTAAGTACCCAGGTACATAAAACTATATACCTGCGTGTCGGGCTAATGTGGTGTCCCGTAAGTAGTGGATAAGCTTTCAGGTCTGAATAGCTTATTTGCTGACTGTACAAATGTAAGATAGTAAAAGTCTTATGGTTTTCGAGATATCTCACTTTAAAAAACCGGCCTAGTGCGAGTCGAACTCGCGCACCGAGGGTTCCGCTAGGAATAGCTACAATACAACACAATCAAAACATTTTTTTAAAGATGTGTCTACAAATGTATTATTTTTGGATTTATTCCTTTATTTATGCTGTGAGACCTTGCTCCTTGCCAAATTTGATAAATTTGATGAATCTATTAATAGGTTCTACGCGAATATTTTACTCTAATTTTCATATAAAATATATACTCGTACATATTTTGTTTAATGCAATTCATCGTCATGTTTGAAATTTACGGCTACATTACCACTTAATTACCCCATTCATTAATAGCAGAATCGACATCACGTCATAAATATTTGGCATCGATTCGCGCGTTATTTAGATGTCAAAACTCGATTTCAGCCCGACCACGAATTGAAAAATGCATGCACATTTTTGAAAGATTGTTACTGTATTTTCAGTTGGTAGAAATTGTTATTTACTATCATAGTATTTTAACACCAAGTATTTAATAATTAATTTTTCATAATATGACACTTCATTAAATATAATAACTTAACCTAATAAATTTATTTAGTTATTTACTTAACGTTTGCTTAACGTTACCTAGCTTGTGTTTCAGCTTGTTTACTTTTAAATATTTTAACTCATATTGCTTGTTTAACTAATTGCTATAGGTAGGTAGATATGCAAGACAAATATTTAAACATAGATACATAATAGAGCAAATACACTTTTTATATCAGTTTATATCGCGTTTATTGTAAAGAATCTAATTCCCGACGTTTCGAGATTTTTTCAGGTGTCATGTTTACGAGTTTGATGCTGAGTTTCTTGCGGCGCATTCTTCTCAGCAGATACCATTTTTCGAAGTGCTGGTAGAGTGTGTATTCTAATTAAGTTATTTGGAACGATTACATTTTTAGTTTTTTTTCCAAAATTTGGTAGTTTATATTTTTAACTATTTTTGTCAGTCTGCCCGTGAACATGAGACCTAGAAAAGGCTCGAAACGTCGGGAATTAGATTCTTTACAATACTCACGATATAAACCGTTACAAACCGGTAGTAAATTTTGTGACAGTCATAAGTGCCACCTGTAAGCCTAATCTGAATAAAATATTTTGACTTTGGCTTTGACTTTGACAAATGTTTCAATAGTTTTATTTTCATGTCTACACAAGGCGAAAATACATAAGAAATTTTTAACGCAAATAATATACTCGTGCGTAAACATATTAAAACGTATCTCAATGTTAGAAAGGTTTACGTATTTGATTTGTACATAAATTATTCAAGTTGCGGATCAAATGTTTGGTTACATAATCAAAATATTGTTATTTACCTTTCCCCTGGTAGTAGTTATTTATACAAATTCTCACATATTAATGAATCATTGGGCTTTGTTCCAATAACAAAGAACAGTTATAATCAGAAGCTACAAGTCGGGTTCATTATTATAGTAAGGAGTTCCTTTGTTGTATGATATGAGCCACTTAGAACCTTTTCACAAGAACAATGCTAACGATAATGACATATGCTAATGCCAGTCAAGGAAGCCAATATTTAGTACGAAAAGGTTTCATTATCGGTTCATTTGACATGATTGTGCATTCCCCGGTTTCGCATGCACAAGTACAAATTAGGACGTAGTTAATTTATAGGACTAATAATAATTTAATGGTCTAGGTTAATGCGTGAACCTTATTCCTTTGTAACACGGGCACGGTCGAAAAGTGATCAAGCAATTTCTTGGTCGATTATACATAAAAATCTCATTTAGGAAAATCTCTAAATTACAGTGAAAACTTTATCAAAACCCATTGCGTGGTTTACAAAGAGTAAGCGGCCAAATTTATATGAGAACAGACAGGAACGGATAGCAATTTTGTTTTAGACTATGTAAAAAAGAAAAGATAAAGAAGAAAGATAAAGATTCGCCGCCTGAAACGGCCGTGATTGAGTAATGAAATGAAAATGAAAAATTTATATTGCAAGTAGGCCATATAGGGTCTTTTACATGTCTGAATCTACTAGCGCATCGGAAAATGGAAGATACTACTGAGAAGAAACGTCGCAAGAAACTCAGCAGTTTCTTTTTCTTCTCTTTTCAAAACAGATTACAGTATTGATACATGATTATCACAATAGAACATGGCATACACAAGTTACATAAAAAAAACAGTAAATAGCACAGCAAGCTTTAAGCATATTGAACGTACTGGCATTAGTTAAGAATGACCAGGAGATGTATAGGGTCCCCAGATCAAAGAAATTAGATAGGGATGTATATGGTCCCTGAAATAATAATAATCAAATACTTAGTCTAAATAACTTATAGATGTATAGTCTCTAAGGGGTAAGTAGTTCGAGTAACAGGCGATTTTTAAACCTACCTGGGTATTTTGTCATAACTATCCCAACCAGTCAAGCAGTTGTATGAACTGTATCTGCTTACGGCAGCCATGTTATATTATCCTTTTGTTAAAACGTTCATCATAACAATGTCACTTTGATATTCGAAAAGAGCGCGCAGTAAGCCGAGTGCGAGAGCCGCGGAACGCCTCGGGGACACTGCACAACCCAACACTTAACATTTATCTATTGTGTAAGCACTCTATCGCACCATGTGTGAACCTTCAATATCTCTCTTACATATATTGTGACGGCCTTCGGCAAAAAAAATAGCCCGAACGCCCAGAACTAGTTATTTGATCTTTTCTCCGTTCCAGGTAGATAAAAAACTACTTTCTAGCGTCACTGAAATTGACTTTTCAAACAATGGTGATTAGTAGAAGTATGCTAGGTACGTTTTTTTTCTCTTTAATCTGTTGACTTTTCAAAAACAGTTAAATTTACTGGCACCTGCACACTTTTGACATTATGGCCCGCTTATCGTTTATTTTCTTTATGTTGATTAGAAGATTTCCATTAAACTTTTTCAGCATTTGTAATTAGTTCAGGTACTTAGTTAATTACTTCATCCCCATGCTTAAAGAGTATGAGTTGATAGCATGATCATGGTAATGAATGAAGTACCTGAGAAATGTTTTATATTAGTAAAATTATTAGTGAGTTTGTAAACTTGTTAGTGTTTGGGTTGTGGTAGTATTCTGAGCGGCGTCGCGAGGGTGCGGCGAGCCGGGCGCCGCGTCGCGCGGCAGGTCTCGACTGAGTCGCGAGGCGGCGAGCGGCCTCGGCTGGCGGGCCGCCCGCCCGCCGCTGACGCCGAATGTCTACCGCCGACCGCCGGCGTGCCGACTTACGCTTAACGAATACCATTGCGAACAATTAGCACACAATATCTACAATCCGTGTGTATATTCAACCGTGATGGAAAATTGCTTTCATAATATTTGCGAACCAGTGAAATACACACGTGAACCTACAAAACACTGTTAAATAGGTAAATAATCTCTCCTTTTGTTCGCTGCTCAGCAATTTTAATCAATGCTTTGTCATTCGGAAACTCGATACACAACAAAAACATTAATCGAGTAAGTACTTTCTAATTAAAAACTTCTCGGTCACAGTAGGTATTCAAGTCTTCGATAAGCTTTTGTGTTGGAAAAGGCAATTAAAAATAACTATCGATAATTCTTACGGCTAACGTCGGCTTCAACCTCAGTTTTAGACTGGGTGAAACTTCAAGTTCGCAAAGTAACTTAAAATTGGTTCACTCGAAGTTTGAAGTAACCTATGCAAATGAGTAGGTACAACATCCTTAACGCACTAGTTTCTTTTATGCTGTGCCTAGGTTTATCACAATTTTACATTAAAAACCTAGAATACACTGGCTACGGGTTAAGAGTATTGCTCTGTTCTCAGTAATGTATGCAAAGTATTAGAGTAAGCTTTGAGTAGGTTATATTCTTAAATGTACGCTGTGAAAATATGAGTTTTAAAAAAAATAGGGTAAACGTTTAATTACATTGAAAATAGTTCTGTCAAGTCGCTAATAAATGCCAAAATTTAAATTATCTACCTACCAATACCGAACCGAGTAGAACATTGGTTTTTTGCTAAGGTAAACCACTTGCCATTTTTTTTAGTTCCGAAGAGTTCAGTTCGACTTTTCTATAAGTACTGATATTTTGCAAACATTTTTTTATTAAAAACAACAGTTCTTTCTGTGCACTTTAAAGAAATAAAAAGTTTAATGAAAGAAAAGATTTTAAAAATTACTTTCAAGCAGTTACGCTGATTTCACGCCAATACGCGGCAGTAGGCTAAACAGTACAGTACTAATGCAATTTAAACGCGCACGCCCCGATCGCCGAGGCTGTTCATATTTTATTAGTACTGTCCAATCTAAAACTGCGTTACTGTTCTGCCCCCGTGTGAAATTAGGATAAGAGTTGACGGTGTCACGACTCACAAGTCATTGCCTATGTTTCGTTGAAAAAAAGTTAATAGACCCGGTTTCACTTATATCTCATGGACAACATTTTTTCGCTGTGGCGCCGTGGAAGTTGATATCGAATCCTGGGGGGTCGATATAGACCACTTAAGGAAGCACTGGAGTAGAATAAAAAAGCATTTAATAACTCTTTAGATAGATACACCTTATTGACAAGCCTTATAATACATGGCAAAATTTTTTCGAAAGTTTTTTGCAAAACTTGGTGTAATAAATTTATAACAGCGCAGAAACTAAATTGATAATATAGGAAAAATATAATAATAACATTATATGCTTATATTAATATAAACTAAACAATATACTACTTAACTTAAGGTTTAAAATTTAATGTATCAAAAGGTTAATAAATAAGTAAAGTAGATAGCTTAAGACTGTAAGTAAGTATTTAGTATTAGGAAACAGAGTATAGTATTATATAATTTGTAGATGTAGTAAGTCACACGGTGTAATACAGTGTAAGTAGTGTTTAAGTTATATTTAAGTGTATTGCAGTGCCCTCAACTACAGGGTTTCATGTTGGAAAAAATCATAGTATAAGATCTGAAATGTAATAATACTTACCCATGAAAACGATAAATAAATGATACTCGTGTGATATGAAAATATGAAACACTATTAGGACTGTTAAATCTTTCCTAACTTCTGTTCTATCAGCGATAATTGAATTGACTCTTATGACGTGCGGTTGATTATCCCTCTTCATAAGCCGGGAGGGTTTCGAGAGACCTAACGCAGTTCGTGTCATTTTGAATGCGGTTCATAATTTGTATTCCTTTTTTTGTTTGCAAAATGGGACATTTTCATTTGAATAAATAAATACGACTTTTAAGCCCATTTTGCCAGTAACACTTTTTTCATACCCGCTTAAGTAGTTCACCTCAATGATAGGGAATGAAGCAGGATTTTTTATCACTTAAATAAGCCACAAGTAATTTTATATAGGCTTAGTAAATCATTATTGCACAAACTAACAATTAAATGTACAAAAGGCGGAATTAATGCCTTAAGGCATGGTTTACTAGTCAACAATAAGTGTATTAATACAGGGGAAGTTTGTTACATGCGAGTTGCTTGACTTCTTTATTTGTGTGTTTGTTCGCTTCAAATGCTTCAAGACAATTTTGATCCGCTACCAATGGACGGATTGGCTTGATATTTAGTATGCATGCGTAGTCGTAAAGTTACATCAATGCAATATCTAAGTACCTACGGTCAGTAAAAAATCCTGTCTGAAAAATGATTTATTTTTATGTCATAGCATTTAGTTTTTCTATACTTACATACCTACCGAACACTCGAACATTTCAAAAATCTGATTTCAAAATTTCTTATCCTGACAATAAATAGAGCCGTACCTTTCTACACACATCTTAGTTCTACTATAGTAGCACGCCGCTGGACGAGGTTATGAGAAAAGAAAACAGACCATAAGTGACTTGAACAAAATGAAATTTGAAAACGTCGCAAAGATTCGACCGCAATATCCATTGCTCGCATGAAGACCCTAGAATAAAATTATAAAAAAAATAAGGTGCTCCTCGTACCTGTAAACTAAAGGTGAATTTTATTTTTATCCCACTATCTACTTCGAGCATGGCCCGACATGCTCTTAACCGATTTTTTATGACATTTGAATTTTGACCCTTCCGTTAGCTGAACCATGCCAGGTTATCCACTTCAAGGGGAATATGTTTAGACAAGCTTTTGTGTATAGGACCTAAGTAAATATTTGATCCATTTTTTACCCGCATGTCATTGTCTGAAACTCTCAGAGGTGAGGGTTAGGTGTTATTGAAACACTGCCGTTAGGGAACCGTTCAGGCGTTAGTACTATTATTTATTCTGTGGTTCAAGGCTAAATTAAATTCATTTTGATTTTGTTTGATGAGTTACGCTTGTATTTCTTGCAAAAAAATGCTGCTTGAATTTTAAGTATTAAAAAAAGCTTTTTTTTTAATTAAAAACCGGTTTCTTACGCAATAAAACAGGGTTATAGGTGGTGGTATCATAAGAGCTGCGACGAATGGGATGAAAAAAATTACGTCACCTGGCTTTGTCTTAATACATGGACCTCGTAATCAACGGCAATGTTTCGTTGTTCTATACGACATATGAAGACTAAGGTGTCATGTCGAAACGTCAAAGTCAAAATTGTATTTGTTGCTATTTCTTGGGAAGTTAAGACAACAGATTCACCTAACTAGGGGTATCAGGGAGTTTCCATCTAAATGTCTAAGTAAAGTGCACAAAACAGGTTGCTTTAGTATATGGTATGATAAATTGTTGTTACAATAACACTACCTATTTTGCATTGCCTTTTCCTGTTGTCAACGTTTTCATCATCGTTTTCAATCAGTTTGTAATTAATAATTTTGTGATACACTTAAAGATATTATTATTCATTAATTCAATCATTCACCTCAGCTCTTAAGATACGACCTGATGCCAAAAATTCGTTTGTAGGCGGCGGTAGCTGCTTCCGATCAGGCTAGCAGCATGCATTTTTCTACCGTGTGTCAATAATAAAAAGGTAACGCCTCAGGGTAACGCGCGAGCTATACTTCTGATGACTATAATATTGTACTCGTTTTTTTTTTTTTTTTCGATTTTTCTTTTTGTGTTTTTTTTACATTCAAATTAAATTTAAAATGCTATATAATGAATGACAACACAAAGAAAAATTAGGGTAATGGCAGGGTTCGAACCTGCAACATCAGCATTCCGTGCCTTGCGTATTCCAGTTTCCGCCACATTACCGCTAATGCACTGATGTTGCGGGTTCGAACCCTGCCATTACCCTAATTTTTCTTTGTGTTGTCATTCATTATATAGCATTTTAGATGACTATAATGTTCATAAGAGTCAATTATTGCTTAACATCAAATGAACCATGACGTATCTTTACCACTGTCGCTGTATAAAAGACATGCAAGAGTTATCCATGATTGTACATAAAAAACGTAAAGTGGTTTGGGAAAAGATCTTTTTTTAGATCATTAAAATTAAAGTTGTAATAGTTGTCGCTAACAAATTAAAAACAACCTCAATTCGTCAGGACTCTTATTTAACGGCTTTTAACAACTAGTGACATTTGTATCATATAAAAGAACATCTTCAACATATTAAAAAAAAGAAATTAAAACAAAAACCTAACTGCCAGCGTTGCCGACAGTAGTTATAATCCCATTTCAATATGTAGTTCTAAAACGTTCAGCTCCTCTCTTCGAGTTATTTCATATTATGCATATTAACCAGCAGTTATCAGCAGTGATCGGCACCATCCGTGCAACACGGAGTCAATGACCTCAATCATTATGTTAATATGGATATGCCCCGGGATTCCGGGATTCGAGTCGTAAAAGGAAATCAACATTTATGATTTTAATCCTTATCAGTAAATCAGAAAAGGATGGCATCAACTCTTTATGGGAATATTACTATTAGCAGGCTTTTTCGCACCAGCTATTTTTCAACTATGCGTTTGGTCATAAACGTAAACAATAGATAATCCGAAAGTGACTTTTGACAAGCCAGGTAGTCCGGCAAAGGGTTTTGTTGCACTTCAAATGATTACATTTTAGCATTTACATACATATTTTATACGAGTGCAAAAAATAAATGTAAAATATAAATAATCAAAATTAAAAGTATATCAATATTTTCTATAATGGATAATGATACAATTTATGAGTTTATTAAATATTCAAACGTCTATTTACAAATATATAACACTCAATACAATTATTTTTTCGAACACGATCACGGGATTATAATCATGTCCATATTAAGATTTCTACTCGGAATCCCGCAGTGTTGCACGTATGGTGCCGATCACTGGTTATCAGTTAAGCTACTTTTATACCTTCAGAAGTTCCACCTTCAATGAAACCCTAGTCATCACATTATTATATTCAAATAAACATTGAAACTAAATCTCTTATCAAGTCTCTTTATTACACGTTCATGCTAGTTACCGTTGAAGAGATTGACTAGTCATCCCAGGTCTACATCATCACATCACATAACAACGTCATATTGTGGTAGCATTTGCAAGCTAATAATGTATTTTTTTTTATTAAATGGGTCGCAACAGATAAGAAACGGGTTCTCTTTGACTTCCATAAAATTAAAGTTCCGTTTGACATAAACATTCATTTACCATAATGGACTTTTTGCGGAAACCCCTAAAACTCTTCAAGAAAGTTATAAAACAACCCTATACCTAATTTATTTTAAGGTGATTAAAATGGCAGGTGTCACTTCATGAATGGTATGTAACTTTGTAAGGAGGTAAGTAAAAAATGATTTTTTCGAAGTGAGAAATAATGTTTAGAAAAATGAAATCACCTCTAAAATGTGGATTGTGTAAAGATTTGAACTCGAATCTGCTAATAAAAGTCCAACCTGCTGCGAAAACACTCCGAAATGTTCAGTTATTTTCTTTAGTGACCGCCTTTACAATGTTATGCCAATGGGCTTTAATTGCTAGAGACTTTAAAGATTTAGAGATTTTAATGCTAGTATTGATGCTTTTAGTACTAGGAATACGTGTACTATGCGTGAGAGTATCGATAGTTTGCATAACAATAGGGACATCTCTAGTTACGTTAGGTTGACACCTCTCATTTTTATCACCTTAAAATAAATTAGGTATAACTTAATGGGTTCTTTGCGACGATAAATTTAATATGTGTTGAATTGTTTTAGGTTTCGGCAAAAACCATTTTGGCCAATAAATGGTTCTGCCCATCGATACATTCGTAACTTTAATTCTATGCAACTGGTAAAGGCGAAGTCGTCGTTTCACTGAAACTTAAATGCGTTTCCGCCTAAAATCTCACTAATGATACAATAAATATTATTTTCATTTACGTAATCATGTCAATTTTGTAATACATTTCTACATCGACATCATTCCAACTAAATAATCTTACACGATTTTTTTTCGTATCATACTAATAATAGTGAGATAATGCGAATAATAATATTTGCTACAAATAAAAATAACAAATTGAAAATGTGCCGACCGCTGATACTTAAAGTAAATCATGAGACTAAAATATATCCTACCAAGAATTAAAAAATCGCTGAAATATATGCCTAATATAAAGTTGGGGAAAAATAAAATAAACTGCTGATGAATTAATCCTATCGTAACATTTGCGATCGATGAAACGGGACGCAGAAAAATGCTACGTGTAAAATATATATTTGCGGAAATCATCTAACTGTTGATAATTACCGTCAGGTGAGTGTCCAACAATTTGAACACCCGTTGAATTGATGAGCACCTCCTTTGTTAAAGTCAGCTAAAAAAGACGAAGGTTCAAGTCAGATTTTTTAATTGATTTATATATCTGCGGCCCTAACATGACAGCCCAGGTTTCGGTTAACCCCTCCCTGTGTCTCTGTCTAACTAGTGTCATAAGAAAGGAACGTAGATAGAGATAAACTAAACTTGGCCAGTCATGTTAGAGCCACTGTGTATCAATTGATACTTGTTTATTGACTTTTTCTTACGAGGTTTTGTATATTTATACTCTTTTACATGACAGATCTTTTGATCACTAATGCCTTGAAGATGCTGGTCTTCCATGACATATCTGTTAGTTTTATCGCATGTGATTTCCTATAGAAGGTGATACCGCTTCGAATTGGCCACCCCATTGAGGAATTATTAATATTTGTCTTGGCGTTACAGGCGTTGCCTGAAAATGACAATGAAAATGAAAAAAATATTTTGCAAGTTGGTCATATAGGCTCTTTTACACGTCTGAATCTACTAGCGCTTCGAAAAATTGAAGATACTACTGAGAAGAAACGCCGCAAGAAACTCATTGAAAATGTCGAACCTAATTTAAGGTGCATTAAGAGTTTCAGTAAGGTGCCTGAAATTGGCGACAGTGGCACCATGACCTAATATTGCCCAAAACAACTCTAAGTGATCTTGGTAGGATTTATGTGCCGTCAAGAAGGAAAGGTCGTTGTTCGGAACTAACTTCGTATAGGTATTATATGCTTTGTATGCATTCTAACAGTCATATAACGCTTGTTTATATTGGTACTTGTATTACTTTGTTAACAGTGCTGACATAAACAAACAAATGTATTTTTACTTTCCCCTATCAGTGTTTTGGTATGTAACCGATGTTCGAATCCGAAATTATTATATATTTTTTATAGTTAAGCTGTCAAAGACCAACATCATTCAGATTCTCTATGCACTTAAAAGTTGCAACTATTCTTTCTCTATTCTACAAGATTTAAGGACATACTTCAAGAGTCATGAAATTCGGGAAATATAAGTGCCCGTCGCAAATCTAAACGGCTTTTGCTACACTTTTACCGAATATTTTGATGGCCAGCCTTACTTTCGTGATTTCGTTTATATGGGCAGGCCAGATGGACATTTTTTGTATTTTATTGAGATCTTCTAAAACTTTATATATGATTGGTTTTTGTAAGAATTTAAAGGAATCTTTTTTGTTTTCATTACGCATAACACCTATGACAAAATATGTATTTTTGCTTTCAATTGTAATTATATTTGTTTTCACTTACGCTGTCGAGCTAGTAACTCCAAATACGCTAGTAGTTTTTGAGGAATATCTGATCCAGCCAGGGTTCAGGATCGAGGAAGAGCAGCAATATACGTCCGTCATTTCATGCTTGTATTTTCGAACAAAAGATAACGTAATAGACATTTTATGTCACGTGGACATTTCACAGCTGCCAGTACACCACAGTTTTCTTTAGGAATGGTTTTCGGAGACCAACAGTCGCAGTTTCATTGGAATCAGTTGTCTCAACACACAAATCAACAAGACCCTCGTATTTTTTACCATTACAAATCCTTTGCTGTCTTATTGACAGTGGCACATATTGCATTTCTTTTTTGTTGTTTGCATGTAGAGTCAGCTAAAGAAAAAAAGGAGCCCTCGTTGTATAAATACATCGGTTGCTACAATAGGTTATGCACGCTTATGTAATGTACAAAACGTTTACTCAGAACTTTCTTTGCCAAACACCAAAATAAATGAATATTTTTTTGATAACCATATCTTTTGATTCCATTGCCTTATTTCAATATTTTCAGACATTCCCTGAATAACAAATCTTATATCTTAAAACGAATAACGTGAGCGTATCTCATTGTGAAATATGTTTAAAAAATTAGCCAAAAGACTGAAAAATGTCTATTTCATATTCAGCGGCCTTTAATTTTTAAATTTCATAAGTGGAAAAAATACAGTGCACAAGGCTTTTCGCGATAACTCTCCTTACACAAAGATTTGAACAAGTGACGAGTGACTTTGCTACGACGCAAGTTAGTGTCATCCATCGCACTTATGTAAATGCATAGGGCGTATAAATCTCGTTTATCTACACACATATCATAAGTGCTCAATAACGTGTTCAAATATCTTAGGAAATGACCAGCATTATTACAACCAATGTTATTATAAGAACTTTCTTGTCTGTGGTAGTAGGTAAAACTGTTCTTTATTGGTCATCTCATTACCGATATCTCTGACGTTATGAATTTAAATTTGGAACAGCTGTCAAAATTCAAGTGGGTCTCTATTCTAGTATCCATATAGATATTGAAACAATTATCGATACGAAACGTCAACTCAGTATGTTTTTTTTAATTTAAATGCATTTGATCTCGAGTGACATGAGGATAGGGACTTCATGCGTTTGTCTATGATTTAAAAAAAAACGTTCGGCTTGACGGATGGATCGAATCGATGCCTTTACTGATATCATTCGTTTATTGGGTTTTTGCTGTTACGGTTTTTTGCAGTTATGATGTGTGTAGATAAAGTAATGTATGCAACTGTATATAATTGGGTCTTACCACACTCGTGTTTTAAGACCCCTCATTATGCAACAGTTGCATACAATACTATTATTTCAATACTGCCAGCTTTTAAATGATTACTTACTTGGTAACAAAAGTTTCTGGGTATAGGTATTTTAAAACCAAAATATGTAACTTTTTCATCTTTGTAGCACTCTATTACTAAAAAAAAACGTTCTTATCCTTTACGTTTCTTACATGTTGAGCAACCAAAACCTCAGATCATAGAAATTTTATATTCTAGAGATCACAACATACTTTTTGGTTTCGTTATTAAAACCAGAAACTTTGTGGTGTGAACTACCGCATCAATAACCATTAAAATAAAACCATTGTTGCGTCCGACCGAATCAAAATATCTTTATATGATACGAAACCTTGATTTACTCGTAATACAAAGTACCTACATAGGGATTCATCAAATTCCTTGTGGATTCAAGAAAAGAGAAAGTACGCCCTAAACCAATGAAAGATGATATCAAAGAAAATGATCGAGTAAGTCCGCAATGATTAATGGGCTTATTGCCTTTAAAAGTATAATGTGCAGTATTTTACGAGAGAAAAAGGAAAGAAACACCAGTACCTATTATAAACAGCAGAAAATTATCGACGTCTCTAAAGTATATTCCTGGTTTACGCAGTTGCTTTATACGCAATGTAGGTATATTGGAAAACAGTTTCAGCAAATCCCTTCGGACTGAAGTCGTGAGTAATAATATATTACGTTATAGCAGTAATGTTAGACGTTACCCTTCCTGAGGAATCAATATCTGCTATGGACAGATTCTAATTGTACGCAATGAAATAATTTAATCGCTTCTGCCCACACAGAACTTTGATCCCACACGAAATAATGTAGTTGTTGCGGATTTCTAATTACGAATTAATATGGTTGCGGCTAATGCGTTTTTAAGATTCCGTAGTCAAATTAGGAAACCTTATCGTTTCGCTATGTCCGTCTGTATGTCTGTTTTTTTTTATATACCACATAGGACGGCAAATGAGCAAGTATGTCTTCTGACGGTAAGTGATCACCGACGCCCATAGACACACGCAACACCAAAGGAATTGCAGATGCGTTGCCAACCCAGAGGGCTAAGATGAAATATCTCTTGTCCCAGTAATTGCACCGGGTGTCTTGCTCTCCACGTCGGAACACAACTATACTATAAATATACTATTTGTATGAATGTACGTAGTAGCATTTTGTCATTGTGTTTCTATTACTCGTTCTCTATCCGCACCTCCCACAACCTTTCTGTTTATGCCTAAAGGTTGACTGGCAGAGAAATTAAGTCCGCCTTTTGTACATTTTGTATTCTTTGTGCAATAAAGTTTAAATAAATAAATAAATAAAACCCGTCTGTTTATATATAACACTTTTTCTCGAAAACTATGAAAGCCATTTTACACGCGTATCGTACACAAGGGCCAAGAACAATACTGCTACTTTTTATATTACCTCTCGTATAGTCGACCAAGTAATTGTTTGACCACTTTTGAACTCTATCCCTTTGTTATACAGTCGAAAAGTGGTCAAGCAATTTCTTGGTCGACTATACATGGAAAGCAAGGGGAAATATATAAGTGCAGCTACAATATAACGTGAGGTATCGTTAGATAGCTCTCTCAAAACCGTTATCAAATCGATTCGGAATTAATGAGTTCTTAATGCAAAATTTTCGTGTCCATCCAGTAGCCCTAACATGACTGGCCAAGTTTAGTTTATCTCTATCTGCGTCCCTTTCTCATGACTCTAGTTAGACAGAGACACAGGGAGGGGTTAAACTAAACCTGGGCTGTCATGTTAGGGCCGCTGTAGCTAAAACTACGTACAAATGCTAAGATCATAGAAAATGTCTAATTAAATGAAAGCTTTCACAAAGGAAAACTATCATTGCGAAAATGGTTCTTGAGTAAAAATAACTCCATTATTTATGTACATACATGCCATAACTTTACATTGCTTTATTTATTGAAATAATAAATTTTGAACGAGAGCACTGCACTTGGTTTTATAAAAGACTTTTCACAAGGGAAATAAAATTGATATCTCCAACATGTATTTTTACAATGTGGCACACGGTTTTACTGAATTTTGTTGTATTTAATTAATTGATTTAAAGATTTATTATTGACGACCGGATATCCTATAGTAGGTATTGGTTCCAGGTTCGATTCCCGGGAGGGGCAAGTGTTTGTATGATGAATATGAATGTTTGTACCCGAGTCTTGGATGTTATATGCATTTAAGTACGTATTTATCTATATAGGTATCTATATCCGTTGTCTGGTACCCATAGTAACAAGCTTTGCTTAGTTTGGGACTATTTAGGTCAATTGGTATGAACTGTCCCAAGACTTGATTCATACATTAATTTATTTAATATTTTTCTAAGACTACTTTATGTTAACGCATTGCACAGTTTATCTTTATACCTGGTCTACTGAAAATTATCGAAAGTAGCACAAAATATAATTGTTTGAAAATTTTTATGGACCGTTTTTGCGGGAATTGCGTTAGTTCGTTTTTCTATTCGCGATATTTTAATAAAAAAAATACCGTAAAACAACGAATAAAACAGTTTCGCTTATTATGAAGAGTTCTTGTTTTTAACAGAAAAATATAAGATGTCATTTACGTGTATTTTATTTATAAGGCAAAACATGAATTGCGAGTAAAACCCTTCTTACTCTTCACATATATCAGAAGGGTAAAGAAACCATTTTATTCGGATTGCGCTGGTTACAAATGGCAATGGTAAAAATTTACGGCTCGACCGACGTTGCGAAAGGTGCGTGCACCTTAAAGAATGTACGGCGACAATCAATACTATCAATAGCAAAAGAACTACTTGTGAGCCAAGTATGCCAATAAAATAGGAAGACAAACGAGCAAGTAGGTCACCTGATGGTTTGTGTTCACCACCGCTCAAAGACACCCGCAATACCAAGAAGAATGCAGATGCGTTGCCAAACCAGAGGGCTAAGATGGAATACTTCTTGTAATTTAATTTCATTAGCTGTCTTGTTCTCCACGCCGGAACACAACAGTGAAATCATTGCTACAATAATGACATGCTCCTGCTACTCACCTGTGTATAATTAAATTTTATGAAGAACCATTTATTGGATTAGAGTTTGATGATGATGATATTGTTGATTATTTAGAGTTTAATGCATCAGACATGCAATCAATGTATAGAACACGGAGGAATGAACTGAGTGTTGCGTCAACAAAATTTCATAATTTAGAAGATTCGGGATAACTGGACATCCTTAAAAAAAACTTAAAATAAGCTAAGAAGGAAATACGGATACTCATATTTAGCACTGAACAATCCGTAAGGCTTGAGAAATACGTCACTTAATGCTTTGGAGATGGTGCTGTTGAACGAATGCCTTAATTTATGCTAGATATATATTTTCCATTTTGCCGTAGAAGGCACAAATTAACGTATTTGCTTACCCATGGTATACGCAATTCTCTCTTACAAAAGTACTGAAAAATGTTTACGGATCTTCTCAATATTTTGAAATAATTACATTGTAATTAAGAAATTCAATGGACTATTTGGCTCGTTAAAAAAAATATTAGTACGAGCCACCGGTGACCATAGGGCTGGCTCATTCCTCGGCCAACGTATCGGCATAGCGATATAGCGAGAAAATGCAGCTAGCCTTATGGGCACCCTGCCCAATGACAACGACTTAGGGGATATTTGTAGATTTAGGCTTTTAGGTTTAGAGTAGTTACTTTTTAAAAGAAATTCAAGTGTGAGATTATGAGAAGGATAATATGAAAGTCATAATAGTTGATTTCATTGAAAGTGATATTTCGGGTTGTTTTTGCCTAACAGCAAAAATGGCGATAATTCGAAGGCGCATAATATATGAAGAAAGGTAAAGCAGCTTAACCTTTGTGTCAAGTAGAAAAATGAAAATAAGTCTTTTTGGCTTCCAATATGCTGCTTTGGCCAAAAAACTTGCTTTCTTGGTGTAGGCTGGAATTCTATTATCAAATGGAATTCAAAAAGAAATACAGAAGTCGAAAATCGTTGATATAAATGGTTGTAGTTGAAGTACTGAAATCATTTGACCTTTGAACATAAAAACAAAACAAGTTCGATTTCCAAATACGAATAGTCTCAAAAAAATATAATTTGAATATCAATTTATGGTTAGCTAATAAATGGAAGAATTTAGTCACAATAATTCATGTTATTACAATTCGTAGTTCGTAGTAATAGTATGCACATCTTGTGCATCTATTTTAGTCAAACAACAATATCTTTTTAATTAAATAGACTGTACTATTTTAGAAACTACATTAGCTAGGCATATTTTTAAACCTACATCCACTTTAAAATTATTACTTTTTACACCGTGAAGGGTCATAGCCACAGAATGAAATAATAAAATATTTCAAAACGGGTATTAAGTATTTTTCCTACTAAGCGTAAGCATCAATCGTCATTTATCGTCATAAAAATCAATTTTTCAGTATTCCATGTAAAAGTTTTAGTTTTCTTGATTGATAGCTTGACGTAAATTTCTGGGACACCCTGTATTTTGAATCATAGGTGTACTGTATTTCAACAACAGATTCTAAACACGTCCATTCACAATGTAGTTCGTATTGTGTGGTGGTACGGAGTCCTCGGTGCGCGAGTTCGTCCCGCACTAGGCCGGATTTAGCATTATTTACCTCTAGAACTCGTGGATATTGTAAACCACCTTTTCACTAACATTTCTCCAAACTCGTCACACTATAGCTCTATGAACAGTTTTAAGTATATACACACTCTACATATTACTATTTATAAATCATTCGTCATCCTAAGCCACATCAAACAATAAAATATTAATAAATTCTGGATGTCTCATCAAGTTTTTTATAATTTTGCAGTTGACGTTATAACGACCTAATATGTATTGATACTTTTGTTTCGTCAAAACTGTGGAATTGTCTATAAAATTCACCAATGGCCATTTGTGAAATAAGTAAATATTGAATAAACATTATATTTTGAAAACACTTTCGCGTTAAATAATATTGTGCTCGGGCATCATAAAATTAACCGTGTTTATAATTCACTAGCCGTACTAATGGCCCACAGGAAACAAATGACATCTACATTTGAAGCCCAAAAAAATGTGTTTATTTTCGACTTCACATTAGAAATCTTGAAATTATCAGTGGTTCTCTAATATATTAAGCATGTTATTATACATATAAACCTTCCTCTTAAATCACTCTATCTATTAAAAAAACCCGCATCTAAATCCGGTGTGTAGTTTTAAAGATCTAAGCGTACATACAGACAGACGCGGGAAGCGACTACTTTGCTTTATACTATGTAGTGATTTATTAATTTGTCTTCAGATACCTATTCACACAAATTAAGTATATTTTTAACACATTATTGGACCATATTCTTGTCTTATTTGAATATATAAATTAAATTAAATCTAGTGATTGAGAAACAGAACAATATATAATGTATTTTCTTAAATTCCTGAACACTTTCATCAAATCATAAACAGTATCAAGATGACTGTTTGTGTGTGTTTGTGAGAGTGAGAGAGGTAAGCCTGGCTGTGGCATCATAGCTCTCGAACGGGTGGACAAATTGATGGCATTTTTTATTTGCAAGCTAGTTTTATTCTTTTTCTTGAGTATCTGTATTATGGGAATTCTAACATGCGGTTGTTGAATAATTTTTGAACATGTCGGAGGTTGTGTTACAAATAGAACGCTTAAAATGATAAAATACGAACCAGCGCCACTTTCGCAGTCGAGCACGTGTTCAAATTGCTTTGTCACAGCTCTTCGCACTTACGTGTGATGCATTAAGGCCAATTAAATAGTTATCACTAAGAGCTGAACTTACCCACAAGGCAGATTGGTGCTCATTATGCAAAGTGATGCTAAAATGTCTAGAGACGACTGGTCGAGTGCTTTGGAACATGAAGTCGATTGAAAGTAAGATATGTCTGGGATATTAAAATATCGTTACGATATCACGGACACTTTTTCCACCAAGTTTTTAGCCTGGCAATAACGAATATTTATAATTCGAAAATGTGACACCATTCCGGCGGTTCCGTGGCCGGTTAACTGATACCGCGAGAGTGCTCACGTTACAGACTTCACGTCATCATCATCAACCTATGTTTGTCCACTGCTGGACATAGGCCTCTTCCATGGCACGCCACTGAGCACGATCCTCGGCCACTCTCATTCAGCTCTTGCCAGCTGCCGTCGCCGGACGTCCCACGCTACGTTTGCCGATCCGTGGTCTTCACTCAAGAACTCGTCTACCCCAACGGTTATCGGTTTTTCGGGTTATATGGCCGGCCCATTGCCACTTTATCGTGCTAATGCGGTGGGCTATGTCGATAACTTTGGTTCTCTGTCGGATCACTTCGTTACGAATTCGATCTTTTAGAGAAACTCCGAGCATAGCCCTTTCCATAGCACGTTGAGCAACTTTAAATTTGTGGACCAGCCCTACAGTGAGTGTCCACACTGTCCATGTTTCGGCACCGTATGTCATGACGGGTAGGACGCCATGATTGAAGACTTTCGTCTTTAGACTCTGTGGAATTGGGGATGTGAAGACTTGACGCAGTTTCCCATACGCTGCCCATTCCAACTGTATTCTTCTGTTGGCCTCTTTCTCGAAGTCAGACTTCACGTGCTAGTAATTAAGTTATTAAGTAGATTTTGTAATAAATATTTATGTTAGTCTTTAAGTTATTTATCTCTGGGCCTATGCAGCCTGAAATAAATAAATTCTATTCTATTCTATAATGTCACTTTAATTAGTTGTACACTACTCAATCAACACCAGTACAAAACATGAAATATAATGCCAAATCAATGTCAAAAATGGGCTGGCCCAAGCAATGGGCCAATCAGAATTTTGTAAGTAATCTTAGATTTAAAGCAATTTCATTGAAAAACTTAGATCGCCCGCGATCAAATAAGACGGGTGGTACCAGCGAGTTTTAGGAGTAAATGATTACTTTCAATTAAGCCTGGCGTTTGATTTGACCTGCTGTAGTAGCACATTAGCGTTTATCGCGGATATAAAACATCTGTCACTCTCGCACACGCTTACTGGTTAGAAAGGGATTTATTCTTTATGTCAGCCCTGCTATTACCAATCATTAAGCAATAACTAGAATACGTGGATAAAATAAACGCCATAGTCTGCTACAGCTATATAGCAGCCTAAAACATTGTAGGACCTTAAACTGGTACAGTCAGCCCTAGTAGCTTGACACTTAAGAAACTCGTCGTAGTAACGAATGGAATGAGAATTGCTCGTATTTGTCACATCATGACATCACTGACAGTGACAAGGTAATGAAATTCTCAGCACCTTCTGTGGCTGACCGTACCACGTTTGGATTGTAGCGGTTGATTCAGCTCATTGGCGTGTAACTCGTTTTGATCTGTCAAAGTGAGCTACGAGGGGCTAGGTAATGCGAGGGTTCATACTAAAGCGAGCTTACTTTTAAATGTTTGTAACCGAAATTTCTTTCGATTTTATTTTTAAATGTTTTAACATTCAAAAATAAAATCGAAATCTGGCATTGCGTTTGCCAGTTTCGCCACACTGCCTCTGCCATACCCTGCGAATTTTTCAATGTGCTTCGTCTTACGGTCATTACATTATTGATTTTAAGGGTACAACTACCCTCGGTGTCATCTATATGAAACTTTTAACAAGTTATCATACAAGCAAGGCACGGAATGCTGATGTTGCAGGTTGAAGTACTGCCATTGCCCTAATTTTTCTTTGTGTTGTCATTACAATTTTAATCGAGCTTACTTTTGTTCAGGTTCCAACGTCATTGTAATTATTTTACTTTAAGGTATTACTTTCTCACTTGCACGCAAGACGTGTAGTAGATATAATTTAAGTTTATGCATTTGCTATTAAAATTCGAATATAGAGTCATCTAACAACGTGCAGTCACTTTTGAATTTAGAAACGAGTAACCTTATATAAGGACCCAGCCCCATTTCCTGTTGTTGCTTAAAGCGCCTTATTTTTTGCAGCTTTTTATATATTCCAACGTAGGTATACATTTATGTACATGTGTCAGTATATATAGGGTATGTAAATATATATATTTTTAATATAAGACACAACATGTAAATACCTTTTTTCTCGTGCTACACATAGCTTTTCACCTCAGTAGCGAGAATAAGCTATAACGATAGGGTAAAATATAACTTAAATAACTTAAAAAGAAATACTGACTACATTTATAATTCGGCTTAAAAAAAACACATTTAAAGCTTTAGGTTTATATGTATTTCAGGACTTTTTATTGTTTGTTTCTTGTTTGGGGGTCTACTATGAAACCCCAAAACTGAATTTCGAATATACTTGTTTCTAATACGCGCTTTTTTGTAATGAAGTGAGAATAGATAAACGAATCGGAGTTCCAATCTTTCGAATTTTGTTAGTTCAACTAGGTAAGAAACATGTCGAACTGACAATTCATGTCATTCTACATTCAAATTACTTGCCTTACTCTCGGATCTCGCAGAAAAGTTTTCCAGCAGCAAAAGCTGCCAAAAAAACTTATAGTTGACCCTGATATTGGGGTTCCCCTACGTTTGAGTTAGTGTGATTCTTGGCAAAGACAAATGACTTTTCTTAAATACCTTAAGTTTCTTCTCTAACTGAAATAAAGTTTTCTTGTGACCCGTACTTTGAAGCACCATTATACTTTTACAATTGCCCGGAAGCTCTTTCATGTCACCATTCCGTTCTTATTTCTATATATACTTCTCAAAATAAAATAGGGCCCACTCGACTTTTCTCGGTAAAACAAAAATTTCAAAATATGTATGTGCCAAAGCATAATCATATGGCAGGGTTTTATTAAACGTTTACACATGAAACTAACAAAATAAAACCCAAATTACGAAACGTGCATTGTTAGAATCACATACTTTCTTACTTTAATTTTTCAGAGAAAAACCACGGGGGCCTTATTATGTTTTGAGTAGTTTATTAGATTCAAGATAGTTTCCAATTTTAAACTTAATTGACGTGAGAGGAACTCCATTTAGCAATCTAAGTTGGCGAAAAGCTTGTCCACTCCGTCTAGTTTAATCTGCATCACAAAAGCATACCGGAGGCTTATGCGGAAATAGTTTGATTGAATACTGGTGACCTGTGCACCCCCCAAATATAGGTCTACAAAATTATTACAAATAAAATCTGACTTCCTTTTTTTATTTGTTAAGCAACGACATTACTTGCAATAATTAATCCTAGGAGTTTAATGAAAGAACTAATAATGTATTCATAATTGCCAAATCATTAAATGTAATATAGGTTTGTCAGGTTAGGTGGGTACTGTGGCCGTAGGTAGGGTCGAGAATCAGAGTCGAACAAATTTTGAGGAATCAAATCCTACATAATACTTGCTTAACTGATTACTTTATGGTTATGGTATAAGGTTTTCCTACCACTTTATTTATATGTAGATAAGGTTGGTTTGTAAATTGGTTTGTTGGCAAGACAAAAAAGTGATAACGCAACATTGATAAAATCTAAAAATATCAGTTTACAAGAATGGAGAGTTTCAGTTTAACATTATAAAAAATAAAATAAAAATCAAAAGAAATTTCGGTTACAAGAAGTTTACAAAGCACAGTTTAGTATTTATTTTTATGTGTTTCTTTAAAATAATCAAACAGCTACGAAATAAATACAAATGGTTATTTTTAATATAAATATTGCAGATCGTTCTCGGATTGTAATAAGTCGCTCAAACTCTCGTTATTGTACTGAATGCTGAGGGAAGCTTTTTAGCAAATTTGGCCTGTGTGAGCTGGGTGCCTCTAGCCACATAATTAAATGCGTTTTTGTCCAAAAAGATGCGTGGGACGTGGACTGGACCTTCGCATCTACCCTTACTCCCAAATCCTAATTCATGAAGTTTAAATTATTGTTATTATTGTGATGGAAATGACTGATTTTAATTTAGAATCAGTTGGTGCATTATTTTTATTACCTAGTACCAACTTTTAGAATTAAATTAATACATTGTATTAAAATATATCAACAATGCCATACCACTGTCCTTTAAAATGAGTATAAATAATGACATATGGGCACTATCCGTTTACATTAGCAATGGGCTTACTCACATAAGCCATAACAGTAATCAATCATTTAGCAACTAGTAGCATTCATAATAACCAACACACATTAAATTGAAGTAACATCTTTCCGTTAATTTGGAAACCTGGCACTGATGGATGCAAGTAAATCCGATACTGTTAAAGCTCGGTTCATTATTACCCCCGCAGTTGAGTTCATGTGTTAGTAAAATATGTGGATGAATGATTCATTGCCAAAGTTTTTACTTGATCTTCATAGCCAAGGAAACAAGAATGAAGCGTTGAATTTGCTTTATTTATAATTACTTAGTAATACTTAGAACATCAGTCATTCGAGTATTGTATAGGTATCTACGAAATGTAGATCTATCAGTTTATTTTAATGCCTGGTCTCTAAATGTAATATCATGTCTTTTTTGAAATGCATAAAATGACACGTAGCGATAGCAGTTCGCTTTAGATGTCAATTGGAACATCAATTTTAAAATCATAAACGTAGCTTCGCTGCACTTTAAATTTGTTCTCGTGATCTAAAACGGCACTTTAAATTTTCCTGCAAAAAGTCAATTAATTCTGGCCTGCTAGGGCCGCTGTATCTTTCAAATTGAACTCTACTATTTCAAATAAAAATTTGAATTTACATCTTTAATAAAACTTAATTATATCTGTAATCTATACGTAAACGTAACCGTGAAATGCATACAGGGTGAACGTGTTTTACTCAAATTATTAAGACAAAACGCGTATTAATAGTATTTTATGCAACTGTTGCATAATGAGGGGTCTTAAAACACGAGTGTGGTTTTATGAAACGAGCGTCAGCGAGTTTCATAATAGGATCACACGAGTGTTTTAAGACCTAATTATGTACAGTTGCATACATTACTTTATCTACACACATATCATAAGTACTCTATGATTTGTTCAGAAGCCATAGGGCAATGACCTGCATTGCTACTAGCTATTAGTGCTAGCTACCTATTAAATATCCATAGACTGTACACATTAAAATAATGTAATAAAAATGAATTTGAACAAATATAGAAACAAATTAGAAATATTCTCATAATAATATTGTTGTTATAATGCTTGTCATTGCCTACGGTTTCTGAACGTATTATAGAGCATTTATGATATATGTGTAGATAAAATACGTTTACGATACAGTCAAGAGCAGATAGTACTAAACAGATTTCATAGCCGAAGAGGCCAACAAGATCTGCACGCGACTTCATGATATAGCGACTTTTTCTGATCTTTTTGAAGCCTTCGATTGTTTGGCAACTTCTCCTGCTGACTGTACTTTACTGTAAATATGATATTATCCTAATTTATATTATTTTTAATAGGTTGCTGCAAAAAATATACCATTCCAACCTCTCTCTTTAATTGTCAGGCTATTTTTAAATAGCGAAAACGATTCCTTGTCTACCCAAGTTTTATTTGGCGATAAAACACGATTAGACGAATGGACATTTAGAGGCAAAAATACTTGATTTAAAATGTGGCGAAATGGAAATGAAAATGTTGTCAGTAAATCGCGTCTGTCGAGCATATTTACGACTTCGTTACGCATTCGGGTGGCGACCGCGAGATCGCGACGTAACGCGGTTGCCGGGGGCGCGATAAGCGACGCACATTTGCTTGCGTCGCTGCCAAGTGTCGCTCCCGCACATCTTCACAGATTCACAATTCTTTTTACGATGGAACGTAACGGTGTCATTTTACTCTTATGGGCATTTATACACACGGTTGCACACTCGGATCGCGTCGTGCTGTTTGCTATTTTTATATTTCAGTTCGTTTGCAATAGAGGTATACGTGAATTAACGTCTTCCGATTCGATTTATTTCCGATTTACTCAGAAGGGGGAATTCCGAACAAAATTGTAAACGAATCTTCATGGTCAAAAACATTTCATATATGTAAACGTATTATCCAGTTAGGTATGGTTATATAGTGAAATATAATAATCTATTGTCTGGGTTCGAAAAGTATGTTGTGATTTGGGCCTAGTCGACCTTTTCTCTATCTTATTACAGGTACACTTTTTGCATTTTGTCAACCGCAAAGTCAATTTACTGCCGTAAACTAATCTGACCCAAATCGTTGTCGTTTAAATATATATATATAGATCTTCATTACTTATTGAACAATTTACATTAGCCGGCAATGTCGTCAACTTAAAAACTAATAGTAATAATAAAAAGCAATAATTACAATAAACATGTCCAGAAAAGAGCGTACTAATTATCTCAAAGGAATATGAAAAAAGTTACCAAATGTAAATAAAAATCACAAAAATAAATACAATAACATTTTTATTCAAAAACCAACCTTTTGTTGAGATTTGAAAAACTTTACGATAGAATTATATGTTTACGTATTTGAACTTGTTTTGCGTTGTTTCATAAAGCGGCTATCCTAAGTTTTATGTGGCCCTTTGTGGATGTCATCCTCATGAGGTTCCTTATCTCAAGTGGTTTATCGCTGCCTAAAGATAGCGGTAGCTTTGCCTCCCTAAGGGTTTTTTAAATTCAATATCTGCGTTTTCGGCCTGACGTATATTTTGTTTTTCTGCTTCTGTTTTTACTATGGATTTTTGATATCATCAAGTTTGATTACGTAGCAATAGAAATATTTTCACATTAAACAAATCTCGATATACTTGTATACTATCATGTTAAGAGACAAATAAACTCACAACTCCGTTACATTAATGATGAACGCAGACAAACTCGCGGCACTCGAGAAACGGTTATTGTACACAATGCAAAACTTGTGAATGGTTTAGTGTCAACACTCTTTATTAGTTTAGCAACAAATCCATATTCATAAATATAAATGTGAAAGTAACTCTAGCTGTCTGTTTGTTACTTCCTCAACAGAACCGCTAAATCGATCTTATTGAAAATTGGCATATCGTTAGTTTCGAGGAAAGTAATGGGCTACATCGTATCTCTGAATAATGCACAGTTCTGTGGGAGCGATACACAATTTCAACGGCACGCAATTGCGAGGATCAACTAGTCAAATATAATTAATTTCAAGCGCACAATTATTTAGTGTTCAGAAACCACTTGGCATACCAATAAGATTTTAGCAGTAAAGTTAATGCTAAAATTAACCATTTATTTTCTTTACGGCAGTAGTGAATAAAAGGATATTTGTAACACAGTATAATGTCATCACAAGATCACAGACAAGATAACTAGTCTGTGTATCTTTTGTTTCGAATGTCCGTAACGTGAATGTATCACCTGTAGACACAATTTGTATTACAAAACAGAGATTCATAGACGTTATCAAAGAGACTTCAGCATCGATTTTCGGTAGCACTAAAGCCCGGGTTACATGAGCCTAGCAAATAAAGCCAGGATTGTTTTGTATGATACATATGTGTGTAGACTGTACATGTTTTCACAAAAGCTAAGCCTACATGAAGCGTGAACTGATTGTAGCTGCGTATCTGGTGGAATAATGGCCCTATTACATTTGTTTATCGACGACAGATTTGTCGTCGATAAACAAATTAATTAGGTATTGTATTTCAATCTTAGAACTGTCTTCATAAATTATTTTGGGCTTTCCCTTAAATTCCGCTATTTTTATGTACAGTCAAGGAATTAAATTTCCAACCCACCTAAGGTTCAATAGCATATAGCAAACTGTCACCATAAGAGCTATAGAGCAAGACGTTAGTTTGACATATCGACCTTAATGCATTGCGAATGTCAGACGACATTTTAACGAAATGGGTAGGGAATTAAGTTCCTTGACTGTATGTAATATGGAGGCAAACGGAAATTTTCACACAATGTAAGGATTTTATTAAGCTCTATGTTTTGGTCGTTCCTATTTTAAACTTACACTGAAAAAAAGGAACAACCGAACTGGTTTGGTTACTCGTGTTGTTGATTAATGGTAATCAAAGTTCATTTAAATTAGCAAAAATATTTGCTACTGATAAAAAAATATATTTATATCTTTATTTATTTTTAAATTTATTTACATATCAAGAGTTTGGTAAGGTGTAACAAATAGTTCGGTAGTCACTTTTTTGTGTACTAGGTAAACAAAATTTTGGTTACGTATAACAAAACTGTATTTTCAGTGTTTATGCAACAAAAAACGTGGTCACTTGATTGTAGACGCTACAGCTAGGTAGCCCTATCTTTACCTGTAGCCCGAGCACGAATATTGGAGTCATGTATCATATATAGTCACCAATCAAACACAACTCGTAATGATGCTTAAAGGGCATTGCTTTCTCCGAATATACAACTATAACTTCCTGAATTGTTGATGGAAATAAGCGACACTTGTGCTGCAACAAATTTAAAGGACTTATTAAGCGTTTTTACATTATTTTCAACTCATTGTAATGCATATCTTGATTCTGGAATAAACGTCTCTTCTCTTTTAAATAATGTTTTTGCATACCTACTCTTGAGTTTTGCTTTCATTTCCTCAAGTTTTCTCATTTAATTATTTAAACGTCATTCTTGTAGCGTCGTATTTGATTGTTATAATAAATTCTCTTTTTGGTAATGCATTTTTATTTCTAATGTGTGCCACTGGTTGAGTGGTCGTATTTTTTTGTTTTAGCTAAATAGTTTTGATAAAATAAATATTACAAAATTGATAAGAAAAGTTCTCTATACCAATACCTTTCTTGAACTTTTAATATTCTGCGTAGTCAATATACAAGTAGGTACTACAGAAAAAGTAAATGGTCAACTACGTTATCTGAAAGTTCATTACGCTAAAAAAAACTCAAAAACTATTGGGTAGGTTAACTCATTTTTAATTTGGTACTTAGAACATAATAGTATTTTATGCAACTGCTATATAATGAGAGGCCTTAAAACACGAGTGTGGTTTTATGAAACGAGCGTCAGCGAGTTTCATAATAGGATCACACGAGTGTTTTAAGGCCTAATTATATACAGTTGCATACATTGCTTTATCTACACACATATCATAACTGCAAAAAACCGTAACAGCAAAAAACCAACAAACGAGTGTCAAACAAGTATGGCGGCAATTCGATCTATTCGTCAAGACGAACGTTTGTTTAACAAAAGAATGAAGTCCCTATTGTCATGTCACTCGAGATCAAATGTCGTGCGTTTAAATTAAAAAATCATACTGAGTTGACGTTTCGTATCGATAACTGTTTTAATAGCTATGGATACTAGAATAGAGACCAACTTGAATTTTGACAGCTGTTCCAAATTTTAACTCATAACGTCACGAGATATCGGTAATGTGATCACCAATAAACACAGACTACTAAGAGATACTACCCAATAAAGAACAGATTACCTACTACCACAGACAAGAAAATTCTTATAATAACATTGGTTGTAATAATGCTGGTCATTTTCTATGGTTATTGAACGCGTTATTAAGTATTTATGATATGTGTGTAGATAAAATACCGTAACAGCGTGAGAGGACAAGTCAAAGTAGGGGGAGTGGTGGGCCTGCGTCTTCTTTCACCAAACGGGTAACCGAATATGTTTAAATTTGTACGGAGAGTGGCTGTTGGCTTGACAATATTAGTTCTAACTACCTAGTTTAGTCATAAAGCGAAATCCTGGTAAAAAAACATACCGACGAATTGAGAACCTCCTCCTTTTCTGAAGAAGCTAAAATTTGTATACGTATATCATCATCATCATTTCAGCCTAAAGACGTCCACTGCTGGACATAGGCCTCTCCCAAGGATCGCCACAACGACCGGTCTTGTGCTGCTTGCATCCAGCGTATATATTAATACTAGACCACGTCAACTTAACATTTCTGTGGCCCACGAAGCTAAACGAAATAAAGACACGAGAATTTTTCAAAATTAAATATCGTTATTCTAATCTAATCCATATATAAGTAGCTACACATTCAAGAGACAACAACAAATACACTAATTTACAAGGTCCAATTATAGTATTGTGTTAGTTTCTATTTCCATTTAAGATCAAATCACTCCAAAATAAAAAATAAAGGAGAAATAATATTTTTATGTTATTTATTCTGCTCAATATTAATATTGAAGTACTATATATGTATTAAGGATGAATAATCTCGGCAATAAACACGTATCACAATTTCTATTTCATTTACTAGAATTTGAAAGTACTTGAAGACAAGAGATCGAAGTACGAACATTGCACTGTGAGAAACCGAGAGCAGAAGCACGAAAGGTGTATAGGTAGCACAAAGCTAAGCGAAATGATGAAATAGTGAATAAACCTGGGTATCTGCAGGGCGATTTCGTCCAGGCTATCGACGGGCGCGCTGAGCGGCCGCTCGAGCAGGCGCGACGGGGCTGTGACCATGTCCGATGCCATATTTCGGCTGTTTCTTGTGTTGCTATTGTTCTTCTTTCTCTTCTCTTCAGCGCGACGCAGATTGTGGAACCGAAAGAAGAACATCGACATTATATCACGTTTATAGGTGCGCTCTGCAAGGACACTAGTGTCTGTCCGTCAGAACTGGATGAAATGACAACTATGGCAACTTCACTGATGTCTCAGCTGGTAGATTTTCACTGACACTTTTTTATCTTTAGCGTAGATATAACAGTTTTAAATTGAAAGTAAGTGACTTTTTTACGAATGTGTAGGAAAAATACGTGAGTACTAAATAAGTTTATATTTTTGACAAGTAGTTTTTTTGTACTAATGCATTAATCATTATAGGTAAAGTTTGGTGTATATATTTTTAATATCCCTGTGTCTGACGACCTACATTTCATTGCAACTGTCGGAAACCTCGGTCTATCTATAATTTATAGGGTTTTTCATCTATTTACAGAGAAGCTTGCATAAGTGCGCTGTTTTATTTTTAAGAAATTTCAACTACAATTACTCTGCTAAACAGCATGAAGTAAAACCTGAGACTGTCCAGTCTATCCGCCAGAACCAATTGCTAGTTTTTATGAAACGTGACAGTAAATTCCTTTGTTTTCTTTTTACGAATAGCACCTACAAATTTTGTGATACAAGTCTCATGCAACAACGAGATTCAGCAATATTTATGCATATTTATTTCTGATTTTTATGATATCGGTTCGCAGCAATCCATATTAGAATATAGAGAAGAATTCTGTCTTCTTTTAAACGGGCTGCTCGGCATTCACAGTTGCGCCCTCCTTCATTTTCCCGGTCACGGGTATGTCCTTCGCAAACTTACTGTAATGCGTTTACGATCACTCTAGCGTTACTCAAGAACCTTTGAAAGTGCGAACTTTAGGAATCGCGACTTGTGTAAAAGCTAAGGCTAAAGCTCTAGTTTAGGTAAATACCTTCCGCTCAGCTTCATCTAAGACTAAAATCATATAACTTAATTCTTGAGCACTGTAATTCGATAAACATATGTAGCATTTTGATTTTTGTGAAAGTTTAAGTAGGATTGTTTATTTATTACGAATAGAGGCATCTGTAAATTTATGTCAGTTAAAATTAAAATAAACAAATTTACTTGGTTCTATTATTTATTCGTTTAAGATTATGACGAATAGGTTGTCAGTTAGAGTACTAGAGTTTAGTGTTAAGTACAACTTGGAGTTAAATTAAAATGTAATAAATGTTTTAAAAATTAAGGTAGATTAAAATATCTTCATTATTCACTTGTCACTAGTATTCTTAAAAACGTAAAGTAATGTTTTTTCTTGCTGATAAATATGTAATTACAATGAGTGTTCCTCTAACGATGAACTATTACAATAATGTGTGGTGAATTCATGACAAAGTGGTTGACAAATGTTGGGCGTTAACAGTTGTAAATGACAGACAGAATGATGGCACTTTATTAACGCATAACGAAATAAAAAATATCAAAGGAATTCTCAAAAAACAACTACTTAAAGCTATCGAATGTGACTTACAATACAAATTAAATATGTATATAGCTACGAAAACAAAGCCTCATGTAAATTTATGCTAATACCTCGCATTCGAATGAACTTTAAAAAATAATTGCTCTCCGTGGTATAAATAGGTACAAAATATATAACATTAAGGATTTGCCCTAGTATATTTGCTTATATTCCATTTAATTTCGAATAATAATAACTTTCGTTGCTAAAATATAATATATCTATCGATTTTATAACGACTTTATTTTATCTATACATTATTATTGCCTGATATACCTAAGTGAGGTACATTGTTTTAAACTTATTAAATTGACCAATATAAAGTAAATCTAATCAAAGAATCAAAGAGTACAATTTAAAATAAGTCAGACGTTTTGACCCCGAGAACAGTCAATGCGGGGTAACTTTGAACACTCGGATGACATTAATATACTTCTCAAAATAAAATACCCACCAAAGGCCCACTCGACTTTTCTCAGTAAAATAAAAAAATAAAATGTGTATGTGCCAAAGTATGGGGTTTATTATTTGTTTACACATAACATGATAAAACAAAACCCTACTTTCAAGACTGGCATTGTTAGAAGCACATACTTATTTTAATTTTACAGAGAAGAGCCAAGTGGGACCTAATTTGTTTTGAGTAGTTTATAATCTTCCCTTTGACTCATCCGCCAATTTCAAGCATTTGAACGTTTAACATTAACTGTAGGTACTTGGGTTCAAAACTTCTGAAATATTGAAAATTGCAGCTTTTTCTGACTGCAGTCTTCGGATTTATCATGGACCAGTACCCTCGTTGGCGACTTACAACATCAAAGATACTTAGGTATTTCAGGAAAAGTATGTCAACGTCTGATTGAGGCTCCGCCGTTCTGACCTCGAGGCTTCATAACAAATTTTATTATGGAATTAGATGGGATCGACGTAAACTAAGTTGACAAATTACTTATCATCTAAAAAAATAATTAAATTTTTATGTTAATTGTTCCATATAATTATTTACATTATTAAAAATTATCAACACGATGAAAACGTTTTTCCGAATTAGATTGAACTGAAGAAAAAAAGTAGGGGTAGGCAAATATATCATGCCGTTCAAGTGTTCATCCTATTTCTTTTATCGGTTTAGTTAACAATTATCACGCGGTCAAGATCTGGAGAGTTTTTACGATTTTAAAGGATTTAGAATGAAATAAATATTTATCATTGCTAATAATGCTATTAAAAATACATAAATATGGTACGGCCGTGCCCGTATTGTTTGACTTGCTCGACTTGGCGGGGGCACTGCGGTGCCCCCAGATACTTGAGCTACATACCAACGTACCTAGTCCCAAACTAAATAAAGTTTGTACTGTGAATACTAGACAACGGATACACATAACAATTTTTTATGTTTACGCGACTTGCAGACATTAAAATAGAACAATTTAAACGGTTTATATTACGTTTACGATATTGTAACAAATCTAATTTCCGATGTTTCGAGTCCTTTCCAGATCTTATGTTCTCGCCTTCTCGGGCAGATTGAGACGATACAACCTTGTTGAAACGTCGGAAATTCGTTTCGTGGCAATGTACGCAATATACTAGAATACTTATATTGCGTGTAGATAAAGTAATGTATGCAACTGTAGGCCTTAAAACACATGTTGATGTCATTATGAAACTCGTCTTTTCGTCTCGTTTCATAAACAGCTCTCGTGCTTAAGGCCTCTCATTATGTATCAGTTAAATAACTACTATAAATTATTTTATGTCATTGGAAACAAATACTTATAAAGATAAATACATACATAAAAAATGTGATATTGTATTTCTAAACTCCTTTCTTGTTTCCTTTTCTGTTTCCTGTTTGTCTTGTATACTCTTTTGCATCTGACATAATGTACTTTGAACCTAAACAAGCAAGCTAATTAAGCTGCAACAAGTTAATTGAACTACATTATGCTACATTAAAACTTCTAGGCAAAGGACTAGATAAGGTTAGTAATTAGTGCACTTAACCACTTAAGGCTGTGTTTTCTGAAAATAATACTTTGCGGAAAAGACTGTAGATCAGTACCATTACCATGAGTTTCTATCGAAAATTCGTATTACGTTACTACAGTCGATAGCGGTTAAATACGCTTCCATTTGTCAGTGAAAGAGTTAACCATAGTCGATACGGTATTTTTCGATGACATGTGTCAAATTTGTGACTCATGGTACCAATATTCTACGGCAACAGTTACAAAACGTTAGACACTGACGTGCAGATTTCGATAAGTAATTTACCGTTGGACTCATACTAGCGATCTTTAGTTATCTAAGTGAGCGCTAGAGGCTCTGTGAAATTTCCCATACGAATCGTTTTACGCTGTCGCTAGCGAGTATGGTTACGGCTAGGTGCACTGTACTCATGGTAAGGGTACTGAGCATCTGGCACGTACCATCTCGACACGCGTTAACTCGCTACGTAGCCAAGTGCGTCCCACTCCTGCAAGGCTAGTTAGAACGAGACGCACTGAGTTACGTAGCAAGTTACCGAGTGTTGAGAAGATTCGTGCTAAGTTGCACAGGTTCAGATTAACTCTAGATCGCGTAGTAATTTTTTTTCACAAATTAACGTACCTACTTTTAGCGTAAGAAGAAACGTCACTCATGGGCTGATTAATAAAACAGCGAAGCATACCGACTGACAGTTAAAATTCGTCATTTTTAGTTCCATACATCAAAAGGAAAAAAGGAACACTTATAGGATCATTTCGTTGTCCATCTATCTGTCATCATCTGACTTTTTTTCTCAGGAAGGTGCATGGGTCATCATCATCATCATCATCTCAGCCACAAGAAGTCCACTGTTGGACATAGGCCTCCTCCATGGATTTCCAAAGTGACCGGTTGGAAGCAGCATGCAACCAGCGCCTTCCTGCCACCTGTATGGTGCATGGGTATTTAGTTGAAATTAATATCATATAGGTCTAATCGGTATAGGCAGCAGTTTCTCAGAACTGTGAAAAATCAAACTTCTAAGTCAACGCAATCAAAAGATACCTACGGCCGTTTATGCCACATGTTTCGGCACTCGCAAAGGAAACAAAAACCCACAGGGCACTTCCGTTGACCTAGGACCATGAAATTTGGCAAGAAGGAAGGTACATCATAAATAGAGGAAAAAATCTGAAAATCGTAAATTTCAACTTACATCGCAATTTTGTTTTTGAGACTACATATTTATATTTACATTTGGTAAACTGACCAGACCGCGTCCTATGTCGATATATGGCGACAACAGTTTTCCAATGGCTAAGATAAATCTGCCCTTCAATTCGATTTATCTTCTCGTGCTCTAACGAAATGATAAATCGAAGTAACGAATGTAACGAACATTGCTTATTAAGTTTGTACGGAACCCTCGGTGCGTGAGTCCGACTCACACTTGGCTGGTTTAAATTTGTTTGAGTACAGGGTCTGGCCATTAACTTCACAAGTACAAATCCGAGCGTTTGGTGCTTTTGTTTTCGCACAGGGCAAACAACCCTGACATTGTACTGTATTCTTCTACGAAATATAGGTATTTGATTTAGAAGGGTCCAACGAAACGCGTGAGGCGCGCGGATCGCAATTTGAAAGGCCGGCAGTAGGCACGAGTACATACAAGTACAGTCAAGGAACTTAATTCCCTACCCATTTCGTTGAAATGTCGTCTGACATTCGCAGTGCATTAAGGTCGATATGTCAAGCTAACGTCTTGCTCTACAGGGTGACTTCTAAGTCGTGAACAGAAATAACTTTTTTAAACTCTAAACCCTTGGTATAAATACTTGCACATAATACTTTGTGAATCTGTTGACTTTAATTTTTCCTAATTAACTTTTGGTAAATTTAATAATTTTCTCGTAACTTTTGGTCACCCTAAACTTAATTGAAATAATAACTTATTAATGAATTAAACCTTCTTCATACTACTGGCTGGAAACTAGCGATGATGAATAAATTTCATTGACAATGACAATCTGTTACACGTCATAACATTATCTGTTCGGATTGAAAATTAAATAAAAAAAGTTTAAATCCGCGGTAAAAATGCCCGTTGCTTATCCATACACGACAGTTCAACGGTTTGATATGTTAACTTTTTATGTACGCACAAATAGCACCACTCAAGCACGAGAATCTTTTCGAGAACGGTATCCTGAGTCACCAGTACCGACCCACAACTTAATCCGTCGGATGGTTCAAAATATCAGAGACTTCGGTCAATTTAGTGTTCCGGCTCATGCACAGGCGTTAGGACGCCAGGTTCAACATCCGCAAAGGCTTTACCAAAGAATACGAAACTTTTTTAATAGGAACCCACAGGCAAGTACAAGACAAGCTGCAAGACGATTCAGAGTAAGCCAATATTACGTGTGGCGTCTGCTTAACGCATCCGGCCTTCACCCATATCACTTTCAACCAGTGCAGGACCTAGTGTTGGCAGACTACTCAAAAAGGGTAAGATTCTGCCAGTGGCTACTGCAGAACCCAGACACAAATGGGTTATGAACGGACGTAGCAACCTTCACGAGGATTGGGCTTAATGAACATTGGTGGAGTGTAAGAAACCCGCATGTTGTAAGGAAGAAGGCATACCAAGTAAGGTTTAGTGTGAATGTTTGGGCAGGTATTGTCAATAATGTGGTGATTTGGCCCTATTTCATCGAAGGTAGTCAAAATGGACGAAACTATCTTGGGTTTTTACGAAATGTCCTCCCAGAATTGCTTACAGGCGTCCCGGAAGAGTCTTTGACTGACTTGCACTACCAACAAGATGGTGCCTCGGCTCATTTTCTACGAGAAGTTCGCAGTCACTTGGACAATGTGTACCCTGGACGATGGATAGGTCAAAGTGGACCCGTAGAATGGCCGCCACGTAGCCCGGACTTGACGCCTTTAGATTTTTATCTATGGGGGGAAATAAAGAGAAGGGTTTACGAACATGTATCGAGCACAGTGACAGCTACGCTCAAAAATATTATCCGCGTTCGAGGAAGTAAAGGCCGACACTTTTGTATTACGGCGTGTTAAAGATAATCACAGGCGACGGGCACAATTGTGCGTAGAGTTAGGAGGCGAGCATTTTGAACATTTATTGAAATATGTGTAATTTAAATTTTATGAAATAATGTTTACGAAACATTTGTTGTAATTATTATTTACTCCTGTAAATGAGTTTATGCTAGATTGCAGCTGACTGGCCGCTCTGACCGCTCTGATGCATGATATTGATGACGTTTGCACTTATGAAGACATCGCAAACAAGTCACGTGGTCTGGGCCGAGTAGGGTGACCATAGATGATGATTAGTTAGGATTGATGTTCTTATTTTGTTTTAATTAATTGAGGGGCTGACTAATTGCGATTACCACTAGTGCTCCGTGTTAATCTTGGGCAGCTTTATCGGAAAACGTGATTTCTGTTCACGACTTAAAAGTCACCCTGTATAGCTCTTATGGTGACAGATTGCTATATGCTATTGAACCTTAGGTGGGCTGGAAATTTAATTCCTTGACTGTACATAAAGAATGTTATTGGTTCAATGTAGTAGAAGAAAAAGTTGTCTATCAGTTTAGACAATAATTCCTATTTTAGGAAATTCTCCATATTACGAGTAACTTGCATATTATGAACTTATGATAATTATGTTACAAGTAAAAACAACTTATATAATACTCGGTTATGGAGAATTAGCTTTTTATATTTAAGATTTACCTTACAACTTTTATTAAATTACGATTTTTTCCAAAAACGGTTATAAAATTAAGAAAAAATAAAAGGTTAGTATTGAAAAGTACCTCACTTAGCTGACTATAAAGTTTAATTTTTAATAAAAATGTTTCCATTTTAATGTTTTAGGATACTTTTATGAAACCCTATTTTAATTTTAAACCGCTTTATATATCTTTTTTTCGACACCCTTCGGTACCTACTCGATATATTGGACTTTGTAAAATAAATTGTCACACGATCACGGCGCCTTAGCTCCGCCATTTTGTCTTTTTTTTGTTTTTGAGGTTACTTCGCGGTAACTACCAAAACGAATCTAATCACACCAAATTTGTCAAAATGACGGGGAAAGTATAAAATTATCGTAGATTGTCATTTCTAAATAATATTTATCCACAAAAAATTATAAATTTAAAAATACATATTGGGGCTATAGAGATTTAAAGTACGAAACTTATGAAAATAACTTTAATATTTTCCTTTAAAAATGTTGAGAACCTTGATAAAAAAATGTTATTGTGTAAGTAGATGGATAAAGGTTCTCATAATTATAATAGTATAGATTTAGTTTCTCGCTCCATACGTTTATTAGCAAAAATACCAAGGCGTGACACATCTTATCTACGAGTATGTGTAGCCGTTTTATATGGCGCGTTTTCGCAGGGTTTACGTTGCTGTGTTTTCTATTCGCGCTATGTTAACAATTAGTGATCGTAGACAAAAATATGTATTTTTGAGCATTTTGAATGCACTTATATTTTTATACCCGACAGTAAGTGACGTGCAACATACGACATTGAACCCAAGGGTGGCAGACCATTTTTGACTGATTGTAAGTACATACGTATGACACCTTGTTAATCTTCAGATTTAGATGCTATGTGTGTTGAGTGCATAAGAACAACGCAGACAATCTAAGGACTTACACTCGAATATACGTTATATATACATGAGTGGTCGACTTTTAATTTTAACCGTGTTTTTCTGACATATCTTGTTAAGTCTGATTCTTCTCTTTATTATTACATATAATACAATATTGCTACAAGCAAAGCAGAACCCTGGAATCAATATTCAGAGGTAGGTAGGTATTTTATTATGTTCTTTGAAAAACACGCCGGGTAAGGTAAAGTGATATTACGTTTCATGGGTGATCCGCGCCGATCTGACCTGAGCACTCACCGGGGTCGGAGGCCCGTGTCTAGGCGGTGATCGCTCGCCTTCAAATTACACCACACTTCAATTTATTTACCTATATACCAAAGATTGGAGTAGTACATCAACGACTTGAGTTTCAGACAGTCTTTATTGTTTTCTTGTATAGCGACATAGACCCGTATACGGAAACACTGTTAGATATTTGTTATTTTGTTTTATTTAGGTAATAAATACACATTTAAATCGAGGCGAGAAAGTAACAATTAGATGGAAGAGTTAGAGGACTGAGCCGAAGATGAGGCACTTTGAGGCACGAGTCCAGCTATTATAGCACATACAGCCTAGAAATTTAGAAATAATTTTCAACTCATAAAAGTGATTGAAAACAATTTAGGAACGTAAAAAATGTTTCTTCATTCCAAAAATCATGATACGATATTTTCTCTGTGTTTTTTTAATAGGGTTTTTTAACTGGTCAGTGTCATTTCTACTTTAAAAAATGCTATATGCCTTTATTAAAACTTCGGTTAAATTTATTTTATGATTTTTATTAGTATTAGCATATATTAAAACAAATGATTCACCGGAACTAAAAACAACCTTTTCAGATTAAAGGGTTAATACGGTAGGTAGCTTAAAATATCTAATGTTTTAAGAAACAGAATGTTGAATGATGTTTGGTCGATGTAGTGTCTAACACATGGCTTATGTTGATTGGTCGAGAACATCGTTGTACTGAGGTCATATAAAAGCACATTATTGGGTTGTTTCACTCGTTGGTACAGAGATTGACAGTTTT
The DNA here is from genome assembly GCA_963691745.1 of Ditula angustiorana. NCBI lineage: Eukaryota > Metazoa > Arthropoda > Insecta > Lepidoptera > Tortricidae > Ditula > Ditula angustiorana. Next base: position 5,690,151 of record OY829472.1, read on the forward strand.
CTAGTAGGAATTTTGAGCAGCTATTGCAACATTTCCTAGCAATTTCGTAGACATTAGAAATAGGATAATTATAAAAAATCCTTTCTTTATCCTCATATATGGCCAGAAGTAGCAAATAAAATGTATTTTTAATATTGGACATTCATTGTATGCGAGCAATTTAAATAGAAAATCTTATCTATATATATTTTCCTCTTCCACCAAAGCCGATAACCAACCACGCATTTCGCCGGAATTCTTCTCGATTAAGATTAGGATCGAAATTAATTATCCGATAACGACTTGCGCAAATTGAAGCTGCCCAAATACATAATCATATCTGACTCACAACAGTTCCTCACAATCATGAATGAATGAATGACGATAGGATATTTGTATGTTTGCAATTATAGTATTTTATGCAACGGTTGTATAACTGACTGAGGTGTTTAAAACGTGAGTGGCGTGATTTGAAATTTAAAGCGAATGCGAATATCGCAACGGAAGACACCGCGACCCTTTTTCAGATCAAATTATACACCGTTGGATTACAATACTTTCTCTAAGACAACTTTAAAATGAAACACAAAAGAATATATTATTTTAGTGTATTCGGTTTTCAATTAAAGTATTCCAAGAAGAAACGCGAAATTAAAAATTAAGTTTTAATTAGTTTTTGGTTCATTTTGGTTTTAATTGGCGTCCACTTGCCGGGATAAACTGTTTTTTTTTAAAGATACAAAAACGAATAGAATTTTTAACATTTAGCACTAAGAATGTCGGGAAATGTATTCCGTCTCAGTTACTAAATTAAGTTTAGTACCTACTAATCCATGGGAACATTTGAACCGGCCACGTTGCAGATTAGGGATGTTTTCATTTCAGTTTTAATATGTATCTATGATAGGTAGTTTAGATTTTTGAAATTTTTAGTATTCTAGTTTTTATTTATATTTAGTTAGGTACATATTGAAAAATGTAATACTGTTTAGTGAATGAATAAATTAAGAAATGAAAGAGAAAAAAAACTATTGAATGTTTGAAATGAAACTAAAATTAGGTCATTATATTATTGTTCGTGTCTCTAGAATTAATAACAAATAAGTGAAATGAGTGTATAGGAAGTGTTTATAATCGGAACTACAGTGCGACCGTTTAATTTGCATCTCCTTTGCAGTGTATGACAGATGAAGGCCATCTCTTGCCGAGCACTCCGAGCAGTTAATAGATCAGTCAAGCCTTCCGCCTATAGTGGAAGTTATTTGCTAAACCGTCAGTGTCAGATATATCGATACGAACAGCATGCTCAAAAATATCTGAACACGCTTTGGCAGCGCTCACTAAAGTCGTGTTTCGATTTATGACACTTATTTATGAACACTTGTTCCAGCTGTATAATCATCTGACGAAGACCGCTGGTACTGTGAGTCACGGTCCAAGCGCTCAAAAATGTGCACGCAAAGTAAAGTGATGTTTATTTGTTGACTGGTAGATAAATACTTATACAAACATTGAAGTAAGTACTTAGTTCTATCAACGCTAAGCTTGTTAATATTCCACCAACGTATAAAAATATCAGGTTTGATTGCATGTTTTTCCAAGATTGCAGGAATTATTCTAATGAATTATTTTATAGTAGACACGGAACGATGGCTGTAATCTCGGCAAGGCTGGCAGCACTCATTTTTAAAAAGTTAAATTAATGACGGAAGGGCGGAAAGGTGGCAATTATTTGTAATATTCGTAAAAAAATCCTTAAACTTTAATTATAATTTTACAGGGTACAGCAAACGGGCAAGTAAAAACGAATTATCTTTCCTTTAGGTTACCTACTCTTCTATACTGTAGGTATGTTAAAGATACGCAGGGTATCAAAAAAACTCACAATATTTTGTAAGTTGGGTAAGCCGTGTGAAGAATTCTCTTGTTTTCTTAACTATTCATCATCTGGTAAACAAACTAATCTAGCATTTTAGGGCGTATATAGACATTTGGAAGCGCATTAATGAATTGACGAGTTGTAATTATTTTTGAGGTCAAATTTTAGGAGCGCAATTCATACTTGTGAATTTTTATGATCTTTTTATTAGAACAAATTGCTTAAGAGGGGATATTCAGAGCAATTAACCCAACCCCACAATTGACACCCGCTGCAAATACACGTAATCCTTTTTTTCTGTTATATTTCTTGAACAATTTTATCAAGTCGTGTACTTGTATTTAAAGACTCTCCTGAGATATACATTATTTAAAAATTATCCTTGTATTATTTTTTAGTATTTCATGATATATTGATACTAAAGTAACTTTCTTTTTCATTATTTATCCAAGTTCCCACATCTTCGGGGCGGGGTTGCAGACACAATCCTTCTTCATTTCACTCTATCAGAAGCCGCACGCTAGATTTCGTTCCTCGCTTTGTTTGTCATAGTCCGGCACCAGGTTTTCTTTAACACTCAGAATAAATTGTGTTAACCTGGTGTTAATGATAGTACAGCATGACGCGGACCTTTTCCCTTACTTTTTACTTTTATTTTTCTTTAATTTAACGCTCATAAGGATGGGAAGACAAATGTACAAAATACATGTATGTCCAGGTACTAAACAAACAAAACAAGGTTTCTTTGACAGTGCAACCAGTTTATGTCGTTTGAGGTAGAAGCAAGTCGTAATTAAAAACTCAACTACAGAAAACATTTAACTTATTTAATTATATTTCTATTAAAATGTATTGCTTGGCCATGATATAACTTTTAAACTTTGATCGTGGTACATACACCACTACCTAATTACGAAAATTTTTTTTTTTACCTCCGCTGCTTAAATCTCTAAGTCTGGACTGTCTAGACAAGTATTAGTAAAATTAACTTCCAAATAAAGTAGTTTAAAATTATTTAAACTAATCGAACTTTACCCTAAATTTTAAAGAGCTACAGTATTAAATAATAATTAGGAAAAAAAACGTTTTTCTACGTAGTTCAGGTTGACTTACCCAACCATAAAACTTAAGATAAACTTCGTACTGAGTGTGAAAATGAGAAAGCAATCTATTATAACAGTTGTACAAGTAAGAAAGAGAAAAAGCCGTTTTGTAACCTAGTTTGAATGACAGGTAAACCTAAGTAAGGACGGTTTAGCTTTATTTTCAAATTTTAAACCCTTTAGCAAACTTTGACCCATGAAAGAAGTTATGCGTATATACATATATACATATTATTATTACATTGTATTTTTAACCAACGAAAACACACACCACACATATATTTTTCGTCGGTTATAAAATGGTTATCGCCAATGTGCTATTTGTACGCATACGTATAATTGTACCCTACCACCTGCTTAAATTGTTGTGGATGGGCTTTGTGCAACTAGAATATAAAGGTGTATTTTTATACTTAATTAGGAATTTTCCCGAACACATTCATTGATTCACTCGAAGCCCGCCTCGCAAATCTTTAGGAGATTTGTCATTGTTGCCACTGGGGAGGAAAACCCTCGACAATTTACCAAACCGTTAAAGCGTAGCTCCGTGGTCTTCGCGCCGAGAAAGCGATTGCAGCAAATTCAAAGGCAAATACAAGAAACGCTTTTTTACTTAGTTAACTTTTTACTTAGTTAGTTTACTTAGTTTCCCTTTTCAAATGGTGATGTCTGCTTATCTTTTTATTTAAATTAAGTATGCAATTAAAACTAACCATGGCAACAGATAAAACCATAACTGTCAAAAATTATATAAGATAAAGTCTCTAGGTCCAGCGGTCTGGGCTGTGCGCTGATATATCAGTCAGTCAGTCAGTCAGTCAGTCAGTCAGTCAGTCAGTCAGTCAGTCAGTCAGTTAGAACTTTGAATTTTATATACATAGATTTTCCAAAATTTGTTCCAAATTTCGCGTCGATAGCTGCCATAACGATGACGCTGACGTAACATTTTGGTTGAAGTTAGAAACCCTAAAAGTATCCGTGCAAATAAGGCTAACAGGCTAAACACATAAATACGTCAAGTGCAGCTTATGAAAATCATGATTAAGCTTATTACCTACTGGCAGTGGATTATGGAATGATAATAAAACATAGGTTTGCGTCACAAATGCAGTCAACTTGTATTATCGCTCGAGCCAGATAATAGCAAATTATTCATAATTTGCGGACAACGGATTGCGAGTAGCGTACTTTCTGGTTTATCTAAACGAGTTTAAATCCCTACACAAGCAGAAGCTAATTAGGATGAACCAAAAAATGCGTTACGATTTTATGTTTACTTAAAAATGCAAATACAATTATTGTATAATAAGTAGTAACCTCTCCCATTTGCATTTAAATACAATTTGGATACCTACTAAGCTTTCAAGCTATGATGTAACTCGTGACATTATAATTGATCATGAAGTTAGTTTACTGTTCTAAGTAGCCATACGAAGTTGCTTTATATGTATAGGTACCCATCTTCATAACATTAATAATACGTCAAGGTTTATATTTTAACTTGCACTTACCCAAGTCAAAAACAATGTTGGTGAAAGTCTGAAACGGTGTTTGCTTTTAACTTTTTGGTTGTTATAAGACGAAGTCTGCAAGCCAATAATTTAGTGACCTTTTAGTGAGGCTCATTCAGCAATGAGATTGTTCACATCTATAATATCAAGTAAAGCTCTATATATGCTAAGTAAGAAGTAACATAATATACTCGTGAGTGCAACCTATCTCGGGTCCGATCGTAGCCGCAGCCGACATTACAATATGGACGGACGAAATGAAACATTAATTAAGTACGTGGTTACTATTAAAACCTCCTAAATGGTTTATGAATACATTATTATTATTATTTATAAGTACCTAATGGTATATGCATAATGTATTTTTAGGTATATGAACTTTATGTTTCTAAATAACGTGCGAAAGGATCTAAATGCCATATGCTATCCTACTTTTTACTGGTAGAATACGTTATATTTGTTTTGATACCTTGTACACCAGTTTTTACCCGCGGTTTCGCCGGCGTCATAATATTTTCTACGCATTTTACGGACTAAAAAGTATTCTACGCTTTAATCGAGGACATGATCTATCTATCTGCCACATTAATCCGTCCAATCGTCATCCAATGATTGAGGAACAAACATATAACTGTCCAAAATCCAAACATTATTATAACTTTCGCATTTATAATATTAGTAGGAGTAAGATTAATAGGATTACTGCAGAGACGAGTAAATAAGCTATGCTGGACAAATATTAAAAAAAAAAAAATATGAGAAAAAGTTCCGTGCCTCATTTTTTTAAAACTATGCCTTACCGCACGACGTCTTGTTTTAGCATTCCAACATCTTTAAGAAAAGTTGATTTTTTTGCGTCACGTATTCATTATAATATATAATTTAAGTTTGTATACGTCAATGCGTTTTTGTAATAATTGCTTTTTATTCCAAGTATTGATTTCAAGTTTTTAGGACTCGCATTGCGCAAAAATATGATTGTGATTGTTTATGTTTCTAAAGTAAACAGAAATACCTAATTATAGGGTATTTGTGGATCATTAGGTGAAATGTGTATTATGCATGTTTTTTGTGACGCCACCCGGTATTTTTGTTTGTGTATTTTTCAAAGGGCAAAGTATTTATTTATTTGCGATTCCAACTGCCAACTTTAGAGAGTTCTTGAATCCTAGAAGGGTTTTCCTATCCTCCCTTCGCGCACTCCGCCGGTATTTGTTATGGTAAATAGAGCTTTTGACGGAATAGTGAATTCAGAGCTTCGTTATACTGACGCCAAGGGCATTAAGCGTGAAATCGCTATCTTGTATTACGAGAAGGTAAAGAACCAGATAATGAAGCACAAGAGAAGTGGACGAGATTCAATAATGGTTAAGAAATATTTGATATTAAAGTCTAACTTTTCTTTAATCAATCTGTATATATAGACTCGGTTAACTAAAATTAAAGGCACATTGTTAAATCTGAGTAATGAATAGTAGCTATTTAGGGATAATTGTATCATTATATCAGCGAAGTTTCAGTTACATGTATTGTTTTTGTTATGACACATCTATTGGAAGGATCTAGACTAGTTTCCATGTACTATTCGGATTAAACGAGTGAAAATTTACATGTACAGGTAACACTAGATCTGAACCTGCCATAATGTCGCAATCACTGCTCTATAGTACAGTAGGGGAAATATATTCACGTACCACCTGAGAACCCTATCGCAATGACGCGACGCGTTAAACGCCAGGCTATGTCATACAAATGTCATGCGTATGTCTCTTCGATTAGGTTCTACGGTGGTACGTGTTTCAATTTCCTTGAGTGTACAAGAGCCCCTCCCAAAGAAGTCCGCCTACAAGTCGAGAGGCTAGCGTTCAAGTCTCGCGACCAGTGTAAAAAGTGATTTTGGAGTGCTAAGGGAATTTTTACTAATTATTAAATTTCCAAAATAATCAATTATTCTAGAAGAATCTCATACATCCGTTTAACTAGGAACCTCCCAAAGAGTAGATCAAGAAGTGAATATGGAGTGTAGTTAGAGTTGCTTTTAAAGAAAATAGTGGACAGTGCAAATTATTGCTATATCGAAATTGTCTATAGTTTGATAAATTTACTGCGTGATGGAAAAAAGGTAAAAACCCGAATAATCACGAAGAATACCGCTTACCTATACCACTACTAGCGACCCGCCTTGTCTTCACACGCGTGCAATTACAATGTAATTTACGTAAAAATTAACCTTAAAAATGTCTCTAAATGACAGTGGAAACCGTATTAAAATCCGTTGCCTGGTTCCAAAGGAGTTAACGGCTAAAGATGAGGACAGACAGGGGACGGAGAGTGACATGGTTTTATAACATATAAAGATACCACACAAGCACTTACACTTTGGTGAAAAATAGTCATGGCAAGCAATTACCGCCGCCTATGGACTCTAGGAGTTGTAAGCTCTAGAGGAATCCCGCGCGTTGGCGACCCAGCAAGAATCTTTTAGGGCCCCTGTACCCCGCAGCTCTTCACACAATGAAAGTGTTCTTGAAAGGAAACATCTTTTGAACTGAACAGTACGTGACCTTAGTGGTTCCAAAGTGTGAGGATGAACTCCCTGTCGACGGCGACACATTACCATGTTATAGTTTATTAAGCTCTTACGATGTAAACTGAAAGATTTTAAAACAATTAAAACACTACATTAAATTACTTAGTACTGAATTCATACGTGGACTGCAAATACGATTTACCTCTTAATAAAACGTACTGATTGTAATATTTCAATTTTCAATTTATAACTAATGGATAAATATCCTAGGTATGTATTAAGTTATGTTAGAAATACTACTGTTATAATTCATGAAGAAATAATTTGTTTACATAGTCCACAATTTGCGTCGAATTATTTATGGCAGATTGTAGCTATGATATGTTGAAGTGTAAAAGATCTTCCAATGGAAACCGAAAGTCTTTTTAAAAACGCGCAGACTGCAGTTTTAGACTATTTAAGTACCTTTAAAATTTAATACAACTTAAATAGTATATTCCTACCTAAAAGTGTAACTTAAAATTTTACTTTTTTTCTAACTCCCGAAAAATAAATGTCATAAAGCATAAAATTTACATGAGAATGTCGAAAGTTGGACCGTGAAAAGATATAACCTATCGCTCGCTCGCTCGGCGCCGTTACTTATTTGAGTTTATCGAATTGAAAATCGAACCAGCAGCAGGTATGTGTAGGTTCTAAGTACTTACTGCAAACGTGAAACGTGCCCCGCGTTACTGAACGCGCACGTCAAAGAAAGGTAAGGATCGTAAAGGACGTACTTACGCAATTCAACATAGGCAAATAAAAAGGAAGCCTTTCATACCGAGAATTCGACGAGAGGTTAACTGCCATTGATTAGGTACATTAGTAAATTCATGTTTACAATTGCCCTCCACCTGCGACGTTAATTTGCCCTAAGCACCCGCCTCTCTATACATATTCTGAGGTATGTGTGAATCTACAAAGTTTATTCTTCTTAGACTTATTCTTTCTTAGAGTTATTCGTTTTGCCTTTTTTATACGATTGAACGTGGGACATATGGAGCACCCACTGTACACAGCCAGTATGGTAGAATTAGATGACACTTCGCGTATACCTATACCGTTACCGTGGATACCTTCGTGCCGTTGAGAGATGTTGATATGAAATTCGAGATTGCGTTAATTCATCATCATCATCATCATGAAATGTAATTATTTGCTAAGAGCTTCTGAATTCCGTGTCGTATTGTTAGCGTTTGCTTTTGTTACCTGCGGAAATTGTAATGCGGCTTTACGTTTTAGAAGAAAATGCCGTGAAAAAAGTTTAGGTACTCCAGAAAGCTGGATTTACATTCAACCGATTAAATTTAAAGTAAATATGCATAGTTGGGGAATTCAAACCAAACCAAATTCAAACATGTTATGCAGCAAATAGCGATCTTGACAGGGGCCTTCCGTTACTTTCCCTATTGTAGGCTTAACGACCGAATAGCCTACACGTAGCTGTTACTGGGAGACATTTACGAGTATTATAAGCTTTTACATTACATGCTTCTCGTATATTCCTCATCCTGTCTTTCCTGTACAAATCTCACAATCTATTTTCCACTCGCTTCCTGAATACTATTTTTGCATGTTATTATCTTTACAATAGTATCTTTTTGTTTGTAAAAACAACTGGTATTTAATTTTTTTTAAACTAAAACTTACTCTTGGATGATGAATTTGCATACGTTTGTTCCCGAGTCGTAAATACTCTTTTATATACTTAGGTATACCTGTGTATTTGTCTATATGAGTATGTAAATGTATCCGCTGTCTAGTACTAATAGTACAAGCCTTTTAGGGACTATTTGGTTCAAAAAACGTAGTGTCCCGCGATATTTATTTAAGCAAAGGTAAAGTTTACAAGATGCAATAAAAGCTTGCCATTACACTTACATAGTTAAAAGGTCAAAATCACCGCTGGTGTCGTCCGCCTTCTTGCACAATTTGAGAATTTTATATTTAATTTTTTGATTTTTAACAATGATAACTCTTCAGGGTTTAAATAGATGAAATTTAAACCTCCATTTGTGCTATTAGATAATAAATCAGGAAAATCTTAATATTTAGTATCCTAGGACGAACTGCAGGGTCCACCTGCCGAGCTATTTTTAGAGCATTTTCTTAAATTATTTTTGTTTTTTTCAAAGCTCCCTTAAATTAAGGAACATCATACCTCTCTATCTGTTTCGCGAACAGTATTCTCAAAATGTTTCGAGGGGTCTCAGGCTCTCAGCTTCACTCTTCAATACTAACAAGGCGGCCCTGATCTCTACTCGTTCTAAAACCAATTTCTTCTAGAACTGCTGAGAAGTGTTTGATAGGATTTAAATATTTTGTTTAGGGAAGTTTTTTCATCGGTTGTTGTAGCCAGTAATCGTTTCCATATAGATTTCATGCAGTTAACAGTTTGTCGTATTGTATAGGTTTCTTCTTTCCTTGATCAGCAATTATATTACAAATATTTTGTCTGAAAAGCCTTCTCTTTTGCTGAATGAAATTTGAAGTCTGTACAACCTTATGTTTTCTGTGTACAATCCTTATATTTATCTCTGCACTAAGGTAATTTAACGGCAACTTTTGAAGTACTACTGCTTTGCTTTTCGATACAGTTTGGTAATCTTCATATGGGTTCTTTCCCTGAGATCTTATCGTTTATGTTTCAACTACATACTGGGAAAGAAAAACCTTATGACAGTAGCATCCAGATGTGGACTCTCCCTAGTCTCTTTTAAAAAACCAAGTTTTCCCTGGACTTGTATTTATGCCAATGCGAATTGTAGTTTTAGCCTATCCCTCTCTGTTGCATCCAATAACTCAGGAGTATCAGCTCCAACAAATAGGGACATGCTGCCATCAAATGATCTTAAAGTTATAACCTTGGCTTTCCAGGGTTTATTCCATACAATAGTCCAAAAGCAGTAGTTAAGACCAGCGTTTAACATCCTCATTAGCACGCCACTGATGAAAGTTCGTAATTCTTTCATATATGAATTCATTAAGTCTCTAAAGCAATCTCTAGTTCTCTCACTCATGTTTACTTCATATTCTCTAGTACATTTGATTCTTGTGTACTCGGTTTGGTTTCGGACAAGGGCTCCATTGTCTAATCTTTACTGGCATAAAAAGGTGATAGCACATACTATTATTTTGAATAGCTCAGCTTGGTCGGAAAGGACAGGCAAAGACAATTATCCTCTTATTTCCCCATTTAAGAAAGTTTCGTGCATGATAGTTCCAAATGAAAGCTTATGATTATGATTAGGAACATCTTTAAAAGTGCATTAGCTGAAGCTTTAGTATAGCCCTTCAATCGTTCTTGCATGTGTTTAATAAGACCAGAAGAATCTAGATATGTTTGGCATGTTTTTAAAGATTTTCTTTCTTTTACGATCTTCCTCTGAATTCGTGAGATATTAACACCAACCTCAACATGTTGATTGTCTATGCTGTTTAATTTTCTTATTTCTGAAGATCCCGTACCTGCTGTTTTTATTTCATTTAAATTCATGCATTTGAAGAAACATTGCATCCATTCAAAGTTGTTAGAATGTTATGAATGTTATTCCAAGTTTATCTATGAAGAATTTTAGTATCATGTAGTAGGTTATAGAACTTGCAACACGTCTCTCCAGTATGTTTGACTTTCTATCGTTAACATAGAAAGTTTTGTGACATCATCATTTTCATTGTTTTATTTAGAACATTATAGATGCTTAGTTGCTTAGAAATATTTTTGCGCTGTAAAACTCTCCGGGGTGCCAATTTCCCGTTGTCTCATTAAATGGAAAATCGGTTTTCTCATCATTCCAGTGTAGCTGTTCTATTCTTACCCCGAAATTGTACTTGTCTGTCTTTCTGTTGAATTCCTTTTGTCTATTTAATAATTAATAAATTCAGGTATTACTTTGCGGTGGAGGTCTAAAGCAAGTTGGTTATCAACAAATTGAAACATGACCTTACTACTTCGCTAAACCAGTTTTGTGTACTCATGTGCAAAGCAGTTGCGCCTGTGCGACATAATATATTTTTCATGAAAAACCCACCCTCCTCCATATGAAACAAAATACGTCATACAGACTCGAATAGTAACCACCGCCACTAGACACCCAATCTACACAATCTACACGTGTTTCGCCCTCTGTCTGTCTTAATGATTTCTCGTATAGAGGCGAACCGCGTAGATCGTGTGGATTGCATGAGACTACTGTACTGTCGCACAGACGCAGCTGTTTTATTGTACGTGAGTACCTACACAACACTGGTTTCCCGGAGTGGCAAGCTAGGTATTTGTTCCAATCGTTTTCTTTATTTACTCACAGTTAAAGCACCTTTGGGTGCTGGAGTCCCATATCCCGGTAGGTGTGTGTACAGCTATCGCTCCTAGGTCTATGTATATTCGCTTACATTTGAAAATGAAAATATAAAATAAAATGAATGTTTAAATAAAATGCTCTACCAGCGCTTCGAAAAATGGAAGATTTTGCTGAGAAGATACACAGCATAGCGTATTTCTTTTTTTCTTCTCTTTTCAAAACAAGACTACCGAGCAATATACTTAGGTCATACTGAAAATTTCTGGATTCTCATCGATAAGACCACATATTATGACTAATGTAAATTTATTGTTTTTCACAGTCTATTCCCTCACTATTTATACACTTTTGCATTCTTTGGAACCACTGCAAAAAGCTGTTATTCCAGTTTTCCGTAGGGACGTTTTCAATGGCCTCTTGGAACGCATTCACCGCTGTTTCGGGGCTTGTAAATCGTAAATCTGTAAGCTTATCTTTAATTTTCGGGAATGACAAAAAACACAAGGTGCAAGGTTCGAGCTGTGTGGCAAATGCATCACCAGTTCAAGATTTGAGGTCTTCAAAAACTCATTTGATACCTTGGCGGAATGTGAGGACGCGTTGTCGTGGTGAGAGACGACTTTGCTGCGAGGACGCTTTTCGTGAAGTTTTTCAATTACTATGGGCAAGCACATATTTACATACCAATCTGCAGTCAATGTCCTTTTAGTTTTCTAGCGACACTGTAGTGAAATATCCTGATTTGCCGAAAAAAGAAGCAACCATCTTCGTACCAATGCTTCGACTTTTCTTAACTTTCATCGGCAAATCTTCAAAAGGAAAGACCCAATCTACTGATTGGCTTAATCTTTCCGGTTCAAAGCAGTACACGAAGATTTTGTCACCTCTGACAATATTATATACAACCAATGACTGTCCTCCATTACATTTTTTTATCATTTTTCGGCACCACTCTACACGCAGTCGTTTCTGATCATCCGTTTAATTATGCAGTATCCATCTAGTGCAAAGCTTCCGAACCTTGAGATGTACATGCAAAATCTTTTGCACTTGGCTCATACTAATACCTAATGCAGTACAAATTTCCTGAGAAGTATTATTTTTGCCGGTTTCTATCTATTGTCGTATTGTAGCAATATTAGTTTCGATAACAGCAGTCGCCGGCCGACCTTCACGAAAATCGTCACAGAGATGATCACGTCCACGTCTAAATTCACCAAACCAGGAACACACAGAGCTACGAGATGTAGCTTCATCACTAAATGCCAATTGAAGTCTCTGGCAACTGTTTTGTTCACTTAGGCCGCAGCGAAAATCATAGAAAATCATGGCGCGAATATTTTCTCGAGTTAAATCCATAGTAATGTCGACACACAATTTTCAAAACGTTACCACATTAAAAAAACAAATGACAACCACACAAACTAAAATGTATTCTACTCCCAGAGAATTCCATTTTCAAAAACCATAATTTTTTTTTTTATTACAAATGGCTAGTTCCAGAAACTTTCAGTATGCCCCACGTATAACCATAGACACTTCTAAGCATGTTATTTGATTACAACTTAAGTTATTCGAATAAACTACATCTATCGAACAGGAAATTAATATATTACAATTTCATTATTTGAAGTTACTAATACTAAACTTTAATAAATCATATTTAAAAACCGATTACATAAAAATTCAGTGCGTGTTCCGTGCCAAAGTAATATTTTTTCACTTCAGGTCTATAGATAAATAAAGGAAAATTGAGTACTTTCATTTTAAATGGCAATAGAAAGTTTATTATCAGATTGGACCGTTGTCACTTTCGTTTAGAGGCGTCACTGCATCGCGATTGACAGACAAGTGACAGGGGATTGTCTGTTGTTCGTTATCATTGCTGCGATTTTGGGTTTGTTATGCAAATCTGAAATGTATTACTCAATATTTATTCAATAATACTTTATTTTGTTTCACCAGTCATACGGATTTTTATACTTAACTACACTTTCGTTGAAATTATTAAAATATTGAAAGAGAGCATTTGTAAAATGTTTATAAAAGTAATAAATTAGAATAAATGTATCGAAAATGGAGGCAGTATTAATTCAAATTTATTAACGAACATGACAAATATAGCGACTAGAGGTAGTTTCACCTTGTAATGGGTAGATATATGTTTATTATTGAATGTTATCCGCTAACGCAAGGACTTCCTTATTGCAATAACACAATGCATGATTATATGTGTATCTGCCCGACTCCCTAAAATTAAGAACGTTTCTTAAATCAGTAAAATCCATAAGTATATATATATATATATATATATATATGATTTATAATCTGTACAAGACCCATTAATAATAGCTTGTGGTAGTATATAAAACAAGCAAAGAATCTCATTGTGTTTTATCGTAATTAAATAAAGAATTTTGCCACTCCTTTGGACAATAATTTATTTCTAAACACAAGATAGTTTGTCATATTGTCGACAAACTTGCGACTTAAAAGTGGAGAGTGTATTGAGTACTTACAACTAAAACAATGAAAAAACTCTTTCAGTCTTAATATAAACTGATGCATCGCTTTAACAAGTATAACATGCTTGTATTTTTGGTCCATATCTCATTTAGGTAAATATTTATTTAATATTATGTTAAAATTGTAATGACAAAACAAAAACGGAATTTTCTTTGTGTTGTCATTACAATTTTAATTTAATAATTTGAATGTTAAAAACATTTAAAATAAAAATCGAAAGAAATTTCGGTTACAAAATTTATTAATGTTATGTGTTTAGTAAATAATTAAAATGAGGCACAAATCGTTCTGGTTAGGTTAATTTGTTTATATCAGCGACACCATCCCTTAAGTTTCATTTTAATTAAGATAAGATAAGTAGATAATATGTATGTTATTTATTTGTTTCTCGTGAATTTTTACTAGTACATAAGTATTCGTGTTGATTATTATTTAAATTTATTAAAATTGATCTAAATGAGCTTGGTTGTACTCATAAAAAATTAAAAGACCACATATTATTATATTTCGTAATAATTACCCTTAATTAACGCGTTGGAAGTACGAAAACTTGTAAACGAAATCCATGAAATAGTTTGCAACAATTATTTGTGAAATGCATCGTTAAAAGTAAATTTAAGAAAAGGAGGGAAAGTGGATACACCACGGCGGCACATAGAGGAGGAAGTAAGAAGTGCTTTCGTCTGGAGTGCTGTACTATTGCTGCACAACACAATAGTCTATTTTTGCCCTCGCGACTTGTCGAGTCAGTTGACCTCAAAATGTTGCTTTAAGCTGGAAGTCTACATGCGCTCTAGTTTGTGACAGCGTAAAGGAAATGTTGATAGCATGCTATTCTTGCTATAGAAAAGCTTGCAGTGATCCTCTTACCTACTCGCATAATTAGGTATTTGCAGTGACACAGCAGTGTCATTGAGAGCTAGGTAGGAGCTGTTCTACAAAGCGTAGTTTAAAATTTATGTGGACAAACAATACCTACAGCATATGGAAGTGAAGGTGCAACTGACTATGAATATTTAAAACTTCATGACTTTATTTACACTGAGACATAAGTAATACGAACCCACTGCGTCCATATATAAAAAATATATCGTCCCCTAATTCCATAATGACTATTTTTTCAGCATCAGGACAAATTTTGAAAGGATTTATTAATTGAATAACTACTGTTAATTAAAGCGGTTTGAAATTTGTAAAAAAGCACGTCGTATTCGATTTATAGTGTCAGCCAATCGTACGGTTAGGTAAAGGAAGCGCGGGCGGTCAGTTCGCGGGTCGGCGCGTGCCTTAGCGGCGGTTGTTTACATGCGTTCGCGACGGTCCGACACGCAGGCTGAGACGCGTTCGCCGCGCGATTCACATCGTCCCTAGACTAACGTGATTTGAGTCAGCGTCGCTCGCGAGCTCGAGATACCGCCCTCCGCCGGCCGCCCTGCCCCACTGCCCTGCGCCCCGCGGCCGCGCGGCACCCCGGCTCGCCGCCCGACTGCCGCTGCCTGCCCGTGCCTCTCACTTCTCGACCGCATGCCTTGATCCTTCACCTCTACGTGCCACTACGGCGAACGTCAATGACTTCCGGAGATTAATAGCAGGAATACACGAAGATTGGATGCAGGAAAATCTAATATACTTACTCTAGTGATCTTACTAACTTATCAATAATGTCTATAACTATCTTTTGTTTATTTTTACCTTTAGGTACATAGTGTAAAGTAAAGTCGCTGTTTTTTCCTGTCTATCTTAAATCGTTATAGTGTATGTTCGGCCGCCTTCTTCTAAATGACGCAACGGATTTTGATATGGTTTTCACTGTAATGCAGAGTTTTTTACGGAAGGTTTTTTTATGTTGTTTACATCGTGATTGTACCCCTGCGAAGCCAGAGCGTGTCGTTAGTTTAAAATGAATTCGAGTTATATATTGCGAGTTTCCCAGTAGGTTGCATAGGTTTAATGACGTTTGGAAATTGGCCAATGTGTATAGGACATCGATTATTTTAAAACATTAACTTTACGTCTTGCTTGACTTTCAGCTGCTGCACAAGATATGTTGGTACGTATATTGCCAAATGAACTCTACCTAAGTGAACCTTATTTAAAACATTATCGGGACTTTAACGCGATAAAAATATATTGTTGATTTACCTCGACGTTTCGGCCATGTTTCAATGGCCGTGGTCACGAGTAGACCATTGAAACATGGCCGAAACGTCGAGGTAAATCAACAATATATTTTTATCGCGCTAAAGTCCCGATAATGTTATAAATATGTGTGAAAGTCGCGAAAGTTTAAAACAATTTAAGTGAACCTTACTGAGACGAGACTGAAAGGAATCAGTCATATTTGGGATTCATGGCAAATTAACATATCCCGGCATTTTTTTTAATAAATAAGTACTCGTATTCCCTGTAATTAACTAAATAAGTAATAACATAATTATAAGTACTTTGCCAAATATTACAGAAAAACTTTTCTATATATTGCAATGAAGCATGCTGATTGTCTGATGTGATTTCTGAAATTTTAGACTCTTTTGTTTTGCTTGTTTGTGTTATTTACAGATACTTGAAGAGGCCTTGTAGCCGTGCCCAATTTCAGCCTTTATAACTTGACCGAAGTATCGTGGTGAGAGGCGCCCTCGAGTCTCGGCTTACCTATTTTCCAATAATTATATTGTAATGAATTTCTAACTTTAATTAGGTTATTAAAATATGTTCTTTCAAATATCATGACAACCCTCTGCTGGTAGCTAGTGCCGTCGACCAGAATGAGCCAGGTTAAATTAAAAACACTATTAATATTAAGCTCAATATCAGTTTATTTTATTTGCGGTTAGGAACTGACCGAACACGGGATTAGGTCTAATTTTGCATTGGTCCAAAGTTCTCCCGCCCAGTAAACGCATTTAATAACGAATTAACATTAATTTTGTTTGATATTGTTTGCATTTACCACATGAGCTGACCGATGAATGGTTAAACGGAAATGCTAGAATGTGTTAGTAAAATATGTCGTCCTATATTTAATTTGCACTGAGCGATATAGGGCGATAAAGGGCCGCATCAAAAACGAAGTGTGGAGTATTAGGAGTCGAAAGAATTAGGAATGGAAAGTTTGAAAGTAGCGAAAATAGAAGTTTGAGGGTGTACGTTACGCTATAGAGCGAATGCTGGAACAGTTAAGAAGTCGCTGTTTAAGGTGGCACGTGACAGAAAAGTAGTTTATCATGTTTCTGTTCGGTATTTTAACGCAGTTTTTGTTGCCGGCCTTTTATTTAAGTATTTCAATTTCTTGGATAGTAGTGTAATGATTTTGACTTTGCTAACGTCTTTCCTTTCTATCTATGTTAGTGCCGTTAGCAATATTTAAACCACGAATATTTGTCATAGAAAATGTGTCAAAATTAAGCCGTTGATAGGCAAAACAATCTGTGGTTTGAGTACTGGGAACAATCGATTAGAGAGAGATAGAGGTAATTGAAAAATAAATTACATTTTAGTTTAAATTACCAATTAATAGTAACGGCTGTCTAACAATGCACATAATAGAGATTATTATGAATGTTTGTGTTAATAACTTTAAACTTCAATACTTAGTGTATAATTGTTAGAGAAATATTACAAGTCAACTTTAACCCACTTCCAGTAGCTCCATTGTCCATAATACATGTATCACAGACTGCTATAGAGAGCTCGGTAAAGAACGAATTAATCACGTAAATAGTTCCGAATTTTATTCATAGATCAAGCTTTCAGCTGAGGTACTTAAAATATTCAATCTTCTTTCGCAATCTTCTTTCCAAGGATTACTTATGTAAGAAGGCCGCTTCTCGTCAATCGCCCGCACGCCGAAGCTCCCGCGACTGAGTTATTGTCATTAAATGGATACAAAAGTTACTCAACATCAATGAACTGAGTATATAGAATACTTATTACTTACTCAATTCACGCACATTAAATTTCCTTAAAGTAAAAGTTTCTTTGAAAAGTATTTGCGTAAGAACCTTTGAATTAGGAGCAAAATAAGTAAAAATGTTTACTCTCGTGCAATTGGGTAGGTAGCGTCGCGGGGAGGTAATGTACTTCTGTGTCGCTTGATAATTCACGAGACCGAAACGGCGCGCACTCGCGGACTGAATCTCGCCCAGTACCATGAATAATATCACTAATTTGATTACTCACATAATACCACCAACGCACGCGTAAGTTTAGAACGGCCTTCATCCGTAGTTTGTATTTGGCTGTTGACAAGCCTGTCACATTTAGCTCGCACGCGACTAAGTGTCGCTATCAGCTATGAGTGTCAGCGGAACAATATGAACATATGCTCATAATTGCTAGGTCAATACCCCTGGTCACGTGGTCATTCTATCCGTATTAATGCGTTCTGTGCATAGTAGAGTATCATACATTGCAGACCTCTCAATATATAACATTTTTTGTTGTTAACTTTATTGCGACTTGTGTTAGTTTTCTATTTAGATTTTGTTCTAAATAAAGTGTGCATACTATAATTACTACAAAAACTTAAATATTTACTGCAGATTGAGATACATAAAAACTTACTACTGCTTAAAAGCGGTAAGTACTGCTTATTTATCTAAATGATACCACGATCCTCCTTCCTCTCCCCAGACAAACAGCCTGGCATACAGTGGGTGCCTATATGATATGAGTTGGGAAAATTAAATGCAGGTATCGATTATACGCCTGAAATGGAGCAACGTTAGTTTCATATATGTACAACTCTCACATAACGTGATTGGGATAATAATTACTGCTCAAACTTTACTCGTGAAATCTCTGTACTAGCTAGCATCTTGTCTATTTGGAACGTCACCACCGCTATACTCCTGGAAGAGACCTAAAGGCAATGATATAATCTAATGACTACTCTATCTCGAAATAAAAAGCTCTGCCCGCGAACTACAAAAACATCTTTTATAGAAAACCTATCATGGATGTGTCATCTTGCGACATTTATCTCGATTGGCTGTCGAAATTTTCGTGACATTGTTAAGATGCTAAAGATAAGTGTCAAATGGTTGATGGCGCACTCATCTTAGAGGGCTTTTCAGCAGAGAAAAAATAAGGCTAATGTATACTAAATTAGGAGACTAATAATTGACAAATATGACTAGTTTTCAAACTCCTATAAGTTTATTATTAGAAATAGATACAATATTCACGGCAAGCACAAGTTACACAACAAAACAAACTAAACCACTGCAATAAGAAGCTAAAAATGTAGAAAAAAAAATATAATATAAAAACAGAGAGATACTAATGCTCTTAACATAAGAGAAAACGTCGTAGCCGGAACAGAATGTGCCAACCTCTGGCAACCCTTGCATACAACATGCATTCCGATCAAATTTCTTTGACCTGGGGACCAGACATATCTCGGTCTTTAAATCAGGTACCTGAATTTTTTTTAAAGAGAGGAATAAAGGAAAAGCTGCTGAGTTTCTTCCGGTGCTTCTTCTTTCTTTCTTAAAGCGCTGGTAGAATCAGGCTTTGTAGCCTTCTTGCAAAATATATATTTATTTTATCGCCGAGGTCAGATGGTATGTGCTCTAATGCAATAATCGGACCTGCCTGCGGACTCCAAATAAAGGAGGGCGAAGAGTGAAAATAATATAGCTTCCCTTAATTTTTAGACTTTAAAAATAACAGATGTAGAAGTAAAGCATCTCGGGCGCACGATCCCGGGGCGGGCCCTGCACGCTCTAATGGCTGCGATCCTTTAATCACTGGATGTGGACTGTGTAATCATTTCGTATAATTCAACATAGATCTCCTTTTATCCTTAGCAGTGACATGAAAACAGCATTGTGCAACATTAAGTCGAACCAAGGAATTTACGCATGATGAAGTCTGCCTGTTATTGTAGAATATTACTGTTTTAGACGTAAATTCGATGAACGTCTTACGTCCGGTTAAGTTAAGGGGATAATTCATAAAAAGGTGCGTCACAAAAAGTGTACGTTCGAGAGCTTCGTGTATAACCACAGTTGAAACATTACAAAAGTAATAATTACCTATACTTTGCAAAGATCAATCTGACGACTACAAAAACCAGTTTACTGCGAGTCAGAGTCCCGCACCGAGGTTTCCGTGTCACCGACACAATGTTTCTGCTTATATTTATTATGGTATTTACGTCTTGTATATCTCTAGCTTATCACCTAATAATTCTGAGGTCGCCCCCATTTTCACAACTTTGATATGTGTAGCTTTACTCACAAGGACTTTGGGGCTCGGCTTACAAATTGTTCGTTACTCGTGGGAACAGAAATGGATGTGAAATGAAATAGTTCCGAAAGCTCAAGAATAAGGCATTAAGTATATAAATGGCTAGCTAGTTAGCCGGACGGGTCGTTACCCGCCCGGCTTCGCATGTGTACAATAAAATTAGGATGCAATGTAGTACATAAAAACCTTCCTTAAAAAAACTCTAAATGACTTTCAAAACCGTATCAAAATCCGTCGCTAAACCACGATACGAGCAGGCGGCCGAAGATATAAGATGGGAACCCATGGCGACGTTGTTTTATACTATGCATAGAAAAAGGAGATTAAAGTTGGGCGATATTTAAATAATTTCTTATCTAGTTAATTATTTTAAATAAAATCATTTGAAACTACTTTATTCGAAGATAAAGTCAATCACAAATAATGTGCTGTCAACTCTTTTATTTAAATAAATTATCTAGATGAAGATAAAAACCTTGTTTGTTATTGACATTTTCCCGACAACTTCTATCTCTACATGTACAGTCAGTGTCAAATATACCAGAGCGGGCAAGGTGTCAAAAATATCTGAACTCGACTCTATTGTCAAATACGCTCGGGCTTGTTCAGATATTTTTGACCACCTTTCCCGCTTTAGTATATTTGACGCTGAGTGTACAGTACTGACATTCATCTTTTATATAAAAGCCCAACTAATTCATCTTGACAAGAATAATACTCATCTAGATAAATTCAAAACAACAAATGACTGATTATTTAGTTGTTTCAAATAACGAATAATTTTGTTATCTTCCCGGTTATTTTTAAATAGATAAATTTTGCCCAACTCTGAAGAAGATATGTATAAAACTTACACGAACTTGCCGTGAAGAACTTGCATTGAAATCAGGTCCAGGCTAACCGCAAAAAAAAACTGTTTTTATAATGTACCTGAAGAAAGATGGTTATCTATTCGATCCGCATTTGGTGTACTAGTAGTAGTACTTGACACGTGTAGGACATTGTTTTTACCAGTAGTTGACATCATTGTCTCATTTTTTACTCGTTTATTTCCATGTCGTTTCGTCAACTGTTGGGTCGACAGTGACCCCGGACTTTTTTACCACGTAGACACATCGATAATTCTTTTTTCGTTAGCTAGACGCAAAGAGGTCGTAAATAAGGTCAAAAATAGAACCGTCATAACACAGGTCATTCGTCTTATCACCGCGTATGTGAAAACTGGTGTCCAAATAGTTTATGTTATCAGGTAATTCTGGTAGCACCGATTCCGAAGTGCGCTGTCAAGAAATGTTGCTGGAAAAACTACACGTTAAACGATTTAGCTCAAACAATAGCGAAGTATCAGATAAACAATAGCTAGAATCCTGTTTCTACTCGCAGCGGCAATGGTAGCCCGTAGCACTACTGATTGCGACGCGCGCGATCACAGGATTGTTCGGTTCGGATTTCGGATCCATCGTAAAAGAAAACGTATTATTCTCAGATAATTGACATGCATTTTATAACGGTTACTAGGCAATTAACAATAGACATTAAAAAGCAAAATCATTTTAAAAGCAAGGAGTCTGTCGGCAATAACTGTGTGTCGTTTTGTTAAAATCAGAACACACGAATAAGATGAATGACATTCTACCGTGCTTTGTATCGAAATTACTGTCGGCGGTATATCGGTTCTATAAATCTGTCTTGGCTCGTACCCGACCCTGAAAATAACAGCTGGACAATACGACCATTTGCTCATAGTTGCTGACGCGGTTACATGGTCTTTTTACGTGTTTCATATGGTGTGTGGTTGAAACACATAATTGTTAAGTGGAATTTAATACCGATTGCACACGTTAATGATGAGCAAAGTTACGCTCACAACAGATTTTATGAAGATATGATAGTGAAAACGAGCACAAAAAAATGGAGACTACCAGCTTTACTATGTAAATGGGGCGTGGTGACACAAGAAGGTACTTGAATTTCTTCCAGGCCCGCTAGTGGGTCAAAGAGGTGAAGACAATAGGCTCGGTAGATTTTTAAGTATTTTTTTTAATGAAACTTTGAAATGCAATGCTCATAACGCTCATTTTGATGAATTGAATAAAGTTCTAAAATGTCAATTATGAATACATTTACCTATCTAAATAATCTGCTTTAAATACGTTAATACGTTAACCATAACCTTATAAGTTTTTAGAACGTCAAAGTGCATTTGGAGAGTAGTGTCCAAAAAATCATTAGAAATTGCACAGAAACGCAAGTCAAATCTGCTGTCCAAAATGTTAAGGACAGTTTACAACGAAATGAATGAAGATTTTATCTTCGTGGGCTAAGCTCGGTACTCGATTCTAACAACACTATGGAACGATTGTATAAAATGCTTTTCCCAGGCAATCATTTTACTCTTCTTATTCAACATTCGGATAATGCCTGGGAAGAAGACTTCGTGTCTGTGAAATTATATGTCTGGAAAAGAGTTCATTTACAAAAGCAGCTTTTGATGTGTAATATCGATGAGTTATATTAACAGTTCAAATTAAAACATCCTAATAAAAAGCCCTAAATACATTTTTTGCTGGAAACTCGGGTACACATGTAGTTTGCGTGCGTCACACTACCAAAATGTCATATTGATTCTAAGCGGTCCTTAAAAACCGCCACTAAGTGAACGTCGTAGCAAATGTCCTAGCCTTGACGTAATTCGAGAGCACCTGAAAAAACATTCGATAAAAAACCAAGTAACAGTTTAAATACATGGATTGGTACAGACCGCTTCAGCATCGCTACTCCTTCTATCTGACGAATTTATCGACAGCCTTTTCTCAGCTTTAGATCTTTTAAAACCTCATGCCTACATAGCTGACCAGCAAGCTCAGTATATTAAATCAATGAAAGAGTTAATTATAGAAGGATACATTATTATCTATGCGATTTTACTGAACACTACAGCTTTAATGGTTTAAGGTGCTGCCCAATGATTTCAGTGGACTAACGACCAAGCCACTCTCTTGACATCAGTATAATTATTATTACAGAGAGGAGCTAAATTTTTAAAACGGAAGTTATAATTATAATGTTTTCGGAATGCTACCTTTAATAAAAATTGCACCAGCAACTTCAGGAAAACTAGATAACTACAAGACAAATATACATATATATTACTAATGGGGCATCACAACATTTTCAAGCTGGACTTTGGTATTGATTCATATTATCTTTTTCATGCTACTTCACATGGCAAAGGCCCGTGTAATGTTCTTGGTGGCAACTTAGAACACCTGGCAACACTGGCTAGATTATAGTCAGCGTAAAAAAGCCAACATGACACCCGAGCGGTTCTACGAATGGGCTAGAACATCAACGCCTCAAACTAACATTTATTATCGGAAAAAGGAAATTGAAGAAAACAGATTATTTCTTTAAAGTAGATGTTACTCTTCATTGACAATATCGGG
Source organism: Ditula angustiorana (assembly GCA_963691745.1). Taxonomy (NCBI): domain Eukaryota; kingdom Metazoa; phylum Arthropoda; class Insecta; order Lepidoptera; family Tortricidae; genus Ditula; species Ditula angustiorana. The sequence continues at coordinate 5,713,720 of OY829472.1, forward strand.
CATAAATAAATACCATACCTTAATTCCGACTGTTGAAGGTATTATGATAACTTGGACATGTAAAAGTGAAGGTTATAAAATTGTAAAAAAATGAAAATAAACCTATCAGTTGTCATAAGACAAATTATCTTGTGTTATTTAATAATTAATTAAAATTAAAATTATTTGAAGTACAATGGAATACGTTAAAGTGAATAAATAACATTAGGTAGGCAATCTATTTAATTCAAAGTGTCTGTAAGCTCGCGCTAGATGGCTGCCACGTCCTGGCGGCGCCGGCCGCCGCGCATCGGCATTGTAACCCGTCTAGATCTTAAACTACTTCCACGCCTAGAATGAAACTTGGCAAGGATGATCTGCACACTATTAGCAAAATTTAGGAAAAAAATGGACCAAATCAGTAAAAAAAAAGCACTGATTGTATTTGTACAAACAACAATGCAAGTTGGTAACACTGCCACCCTATCTATAAAATAGATTAAAAATTTACGATTTGGTGAACGAGCTGGTGATGCCTTTCTCCCATTATCTAGGTACCAAATGTTCAGGTCCGAAATGAGGAGATAGCGATATAGATTTGATGGTATAAGACTAAAATTTCTTTTTCCTTGCTGATAGCCTACGCAGGATAAAATTTCGTTATCTTATCACCGAACTTTAACTTAGAACAGACACCGTAACATTGCACCTCAGGAAGGTATTTTTATATTTCATTGAAAAACATTGTCAACCGAATTAAAAGAAAATGTCGTTTGTGATCGAAATCCTGTAAATCGTTGAAAGTTTGAGAGAAAAACTATATTTCGAGGCCTCTAAAAGGTTTACGTGTCAGCCGAATCGGGAACATCGTCTTATCTTCGCTCGTCATTGTAATCTCATTGTGTTGGATCACGGCTTTTGTTGACGAGATCCATTGCTATCTGCTGACATGTAATGACAAGAGTGAGTGTATACACCTTCGTATGTATTTATTTAACAGATTATAATTTGATATTTATTGAGCTCGAGATTTAAATTAAAATAGCGTCACAACATATCCTTGCTGTCTGTCCGTCACTACTATTGGCATAAAAATACGTTAAATTCAAAATTTTGTGATTCTTTAAATTGTTTGATTGTTATTCAAATAAATCGTATTACATAATACTTGAGATGATCATTGTCAGATATTTTTAATAGAGGGGTGGGGGGGGGGGGGGCTAATCGTCGGGCTCCTGGTACAGTTAGCGTTTGAAATCTACTCCAATTTTGAATATAAACATCAATTAATATAAACCCGCTAACTTATCTCTGCCTGGGAACCCCGATTTATGAGGATAAAATTGGTCGATTGTTAAACAAGGTCAGACCCGGCACGAGAGCAAAAACTTCCATCCCGTTGCTTGCATATACTACGTTCCTTTTGCTAGAAAACCGGGCAAGAGCATTTCAGAATAAATTTTGATGAAAAATCAAATTTATATAATCTGGACATCTGTATGTCACAGGCATTTTACTCGTAAACTTCTCTTGACAATAGAGTTATGAATAGATCTTAGACCGATTGTGTAGATATTAACCGTTGCTGACTGTACCTTTACGGTTAGGTTAGTATTTCAAAAGCAATTTATTGAAGTAGCTGTTGTGAAAACGACATAATGTTTCGATGAAAGCAATAAAAGGCCTAGGTATTTAATTACAAATCGATAAGGGACGCACCGCATCGCCGCGTAGACACGTACTGAATTATTTATTCCAGTCATTTTGACTGTTGTTTCCGCCGTGTTCTCTATCGGTCTAATGTATGCACTACGGAATCATTATAAAGTTTCAAAAAAGATCGGTTTACAAAACTATCATAGAGTATAGTATCATAGAGAAGAGTATCTATTCACTCACGAAGTCTAGTAACTTAAGAATCCTGTCTTGTTTTTGGAAAACAGTTTCTTAACTACGATGTCGTCAGTCTGTTCCGTCCCATTTGATTCCAATTATTTTAGATGTCTGCCGCAAGCTGTTTTTTTTTTATCTATAATATTCAAACATTGGAGCATAATACTGATCGTCCGCTACCATGGGTGAAGATCGCTGGAAACCGGTGGATGCGAGCAGCACAAGACCGACCGTCGTGGAGACGCTTGGGGAAGGCCTGTGCCCAGCAGTGAGCGTCTTCCGGCTGATGTGGTGGTGGATGTGGACTGATCGTCATTGCGTCAAAACGTTGTTCCTTTAGCGAACTGAACTGCAAATAGTTAAGTAGCGTTAGCCGGACCAGACGCCGTTCCTTTAGTTCGTCATATCATTATAATAATTACTTAAGGAACAAGGTAAAACCAAGGAATTCTTCAGTATTTTTTTATTTCGCTAGCGTATTTTACAATACCTACTTTTTACAATTACGTAAAGGTAATTTGATTTTGATTTTGGTTTGTATAATATCAATAGGGGTTATTATATTGATTTAATTTTCGGACAATGTTTAATTTCTGTTCAATAATTATGATTAAAAACATAATAAAAACAACTATATATAGGTTATGGAGCCAAAACTTCAAAATGTCATAATAGTTATAGAAAATATTTGTGTATTTTGTAACTTATTGCTATTTACATGAAAATAAAAACATTGGCATTTATTTGTTAAGTTAATTATTACTTTACGCTTAATGTGTTGTCTTTGTAACACGGTAGTTAATTATTTTAAATTAGCGGTTTTCGACTAATCTCCGGTGATTATAATGGTTAGCGAATCGGGTAGCAACTCGCGGCAGCGACTCTTTTCGTTATAAACCAGGGCGCGACTGCTTAAGTACTAATGTACCTACTTATAAAACATGCGAATCATAGCAATTACAATTTACTATAATCACGAACATATAAACAACCGGCCAGAGACCATAAAGTAAAGCGGTCAAAATCCGTGTAGGCGCGTCCTCCATAACTGGGTCGCGGGCGAGTACCTGCCCACCATTAAATTAATTGGGTAATATCGTTCCTGAATCCTGAGAATGCTTAAGGGTTTTTATGTGGCTAATTGCTACATTGTCGGTAATTACAATTCATTATGCAGTTGGTCGATGCGTACATGTTTGATGTAATTTTGTCTATCCTACTATCGATCGATAGAACGGTTATTTCCTGTTACATTGAAGTGGATTAAATAGATTTGTAATGATTAAATGCATTAGTAAATTTAGTAATTGCGAAAAATTTTAAATACCTGCTTTAAGGAATCAAAATTACGGAAGGTAGTGGTATGGTATATAGAGTTGGAATGATGGTAAACATTTTATTATGGTAATGAATTAGTTTTGCTCAAGGAGATAGCATTGTATTAGATGACTCGAATGAGATTATAGATCAATAGCCAAAATTACGGCCCAAGTAGATTAGATTAGGGGATAGACAGAGAACTTCTTGGCGCACAGCAATCTACGGCCATGATTGCCCTCTACAACCGACCAGATAGCTACAGTCACGCCAGACGTGTAAGTGAAATACATCGTTTGGAGTGAGCCCGAAGCAATCAGCCTGTTCTTCCAGTCTTATTATCTGATGTCTAATAAAAGTTACAGGTGCTACAACTCGCCATGAATTTAAACTGTTACACACTTAAAACGTGACAACTATATCAAATTTAGCACGTTTATTAAATCGTTATCTGTACCATTACCACGAGTATCTATCGAAAACTCGTATTACGTTACTATAGTCGATAGCGGTTAAACACGCTCCCATTTGTCAGTGAAAGAGTTAACCATAGTCGATACGGTATTTTTCGATGACATGTGTCAAATTTGGGACTCATGGTACCAATATTCTACGGCAACAGCTACAAAACGTTAGACACTGACGTTCAGATTTCGATAGGTAATTTACCGTTGGACTCATACTAGCGATCTTTAGTTATCTAAGTGAGTGTTAGAGGCGCTGTGCAATTTCCCATACGAATCGTTTTACGCTGTCGCTAGCAAGTATGGTTACGGCTAGGTGCACTGTACTCATGGTAAGGGTACTGACCCCTATCTTATCAAACCTGCAGGTGGCAACGACAGCAATACAAAAACACTTCGAGTTAGCCAGTATGCCGAATTGTCTTGGTCACTGGCACCTGTCTGGTCTATGTCCAGGCAAGAATCGTTCTGCTTTAAACGTTTTCTACATTTAATGTAGAAGTTAATTCGTTTCAACAAGTACCTAAGTGATTTGTATATTATATGTTGCGCAAAAAATGCTTAAACAAAAGACTGAATTAAAGGCGTTAGCCTTAACGCAATCTCTACCGCTTAACCATGCACACAAAAATACAATACAACAGTGCATAGGTATTCTACACTAAAATTCATCGTTTTATGGAGGACGAAGTCGCGGGCGATGGGAGGTGCTTTGTTTTATTTACAACGGAACTCTGAAAACAAATGTGAAACACTAGCGTGGCGCGCTATAAAGATCGCGATTGTATCGTTGTACTGTTTCATAACGTTGAGTAAGACAAACGGACCGTTCTCGCGCCCATCCCACGTACAATGTGGTCAGCACATCATAAATAGTCATCGCAGACAGAGGCAAGTATAGACACGTTATCTCGCTACAGCTCTGAGGCAGGCAGCCGCACCGGCGCACCGGCCTCGATACCGATTTTTGCGATATTTTCAGCCTAGTTACTCTGAAAACGTAGCTTCGAATAATGCGAAAATAGTTTAAATATTTATAGGTTAAGCAAAAACAGCGCCATTTCGTTGTTAAAATGTTGTGATCGCGATATAGTTTTCCAATAAGTAACAGACTATATATAAATACCTACACAGACGAATAGATTAAGCAGATCTACACTTGACTCTATTGTCAATAGAATAAGAGCTTGCGTCGAGCTTTTTGTCCACTTCGAGAGTTCGGCTACTTCTGCTGCTCTCTGTTCAATATATTTGAGGAGCATATAGTAACATTGTCGTAGTTAGTAATTAGATGTTAAAGTCTTTGCCCAGCCCGTGGGGAGCTTTCAGGAGCGTCTATAAAAAGTAAAGTAAAAAAGGCATTGTAGCAGACGCCTCATGTACGTCTGCCGGTGCTGATAATAATCAGCAGGGTTTGCCTGACCACCACGTACTGCCTTTCACTGACGACGAGGGCGGTCAGGCCTCACATGGTGTTAACACCTTTAATGCTCGGCGCCGTTCGTGTCTGCCTGTTAGGTTTAAAATTACTTCTTACAATAGTTTTCTGATTTCAATTTTGTTTGGCAGGAGCCCTTTTTGTTTTCTTCTATTTTATCTGTCTTTAATATGTCATGGTGGAATAAACCGAATTTTCCGTATCTCTTCTGCCTTCCTTTTCACTACTCCTAAATCCACCAACCCATACGCTAAATTACGTTTAAGAGCATTTCCAAAAAAGTTGTCCGATTAACCCAAACTTGAGTTATATTTAACTCTGTCAGTTTGACATGACGGTGATGGCCAGTAACCACTCGTAAAGGGTACTACTTAAACGGAAACCGCCCTTCAATACAGTTGTTCGAAACATATACTTTCAACGGTGGTAGTCATATGTTGTAAGTTCAGTTTACGTCACTACCTACTGTCCCAGTGTTTTTATAACTAGAAGTCGGATTTAAAAATGTACGAGCAAAGAGTTTTATAAGAAAAAAAATCATTATGTTGACTTTATTAGGAAGAAAACATATACATAAAGCAAACAAAGCAACATGCATTTGCAAAATATATTATAATAACTACTTTAAACTATACTTAAGTACCGTACAGTTTCAATGATTTAAAAAATGCTATATATCAAAGGTGAACGAATTTCGAGCGAGTTTGCTATGTATGTAAATCTTGTATGCATCTACAATTAGACATCGTGATTTTAAATTGATTTCATTGAATGACATTCGTTTGTCGGCAAATATAATAATTAATATGTCTTTTTTGTTGATGTTGAAAATGGTTCAAATTGAATATACATATTTATTCAAATAAATTGTAAACACATAGGTACTATATAAATCTTACAGTTAAAAACTTACCGGTGGTCAATTTTATGACATTCATATGTGCTTCCTGTAAGCCTAATCTGAATAAAAAATATTTTGACTTTGACTTTGACTTATTAAAATCCCGCATTTCCCCGCTCAAGGCAGCGTCCCCAGAATGCTTGAAGGATTACCTCGCAACGCGGCCAAGCTGTCTTTGGGCGAACAAAGACTCAGCCCTCGGATCACCAGATACGCCGACCAGTTAAACCTTATGAACAAAGTTTTTGGTGTTGGATGACCACGGCCCCAAGGTTAATGTTTGTGTTTGTTCAAACAATAGCACAAGTTGGAAACACTGCCGCCCTATAAATAAATTATAAAACTTCAACAAAATCGATTAAAAGTTCACGATGTATGATTACAATGGTTAAGCTCGCACTCCGCCAGGACTTCGATTTGGATCATTTACAGTCAATGAAAAAGAATTTGCTCTAATTTGAGCATTACATAATTATTTTATGTACTGTATTTTTTACATGACTGTCTATTGCAACCTCTGTACTTGCCTTAGCCGTTCACTGTTTCACACTCACTTTGGTTTTTGTTTTTAACCGAATTCAATAAAGGGAGAAGTTCTCAATCCGACTGAATATTTTTACTATTTCTGATCCCGATGATTAGTAACAGAAGTACTCTAATTTTGCTGTCTCAAGGTTTCCAATGCGTTCTAGAATTTTTTGTTTACAAAATTTGAAAAGTACTGATACTCCACATTTTATTATATATATTTCAAAATTCAATATAACCACCATGCCTTTATTACCCAAGCTATTTAGTTTTCATTGAATCTATATGGTAGCTCATATTGACTTCATGGTGGCTGAACACGAGTTACGGTTTAAAAGTTTCGATAGAGTAAAATAAAGGAAGCATTTTACTGCTGAAAGAGGTTTTTTCTACAAATAAATAAAATACCAATCATTTATTTCAATACTGTTGTCGCCACAATAAGCCAAGTATTCAGCATGCCATTTTATTCTTATTATGATTACAAAAATCATCGAATTGATATCCTGTTTCCGTAATAGGTAAGTAGGTACGCCATAGTAGAACATTTACGAAAATAGGGTAGAAATACCCTCCATAATCACACAAATTCATTCGTATCATAAATGCAAAAGTTTGTGTGTGACTTGGTATTTTTGGTGCTCCTTAACGCTAAACGGTTGCACGGATTTCAATGCAAATTACTCTTTTTTTATATAATTTTCTTAAAAGTATATAAAAAATATTAAAATTTGTAAAGTTGTGTTACAGATGTTTGAGGAAAAGAGGTCTTATTTTTAAATTTATTAAATTTAGAAAATCGATCACTGTTATATTAAATTAATACTACACAGGTGGCGCAAAAATAATGCCCTGTCATTCATTTGAAACTTTTTAATACTGAGCTCATTAATTACAGTTGCCATCCCAGAACTATATTTAAGTTAAAGTATATAGAAGGAGATAAAAGCCTGTGTGATTGATAAAAGAGGTTTTATTTTTTGTTGTATTGTAATCCTGTAAAAGGCTGTTTTTAGATATGTTCTTTTCTAATAGGGCTAACAGGTTTAGCTTTAAGCAAAGGCACTAAATAAATAAAGTAAATAAAATAATACTGACAAAAAACTAAAAAATTGTTTTTCGTACATTTCTATTGCTTAATTAGTTCTGCTTCCGCCGACGACGACCACTTATCGATAAATCATTTCACACTAATTGACACATAGCCGTAAATTGTAACGATACATTTGTTATGCCTATTAATTTAAATTATGAATTGATTGCAAAGATTTTAAACGCAAATTATTAATTTCGAAAAAATCAGGCGGCTAACATAATTAACAACACATACACACATAAAGAGACGAGATCTACTTTTTAAAATTGCAATAGCAGCTAAAGCATTATAATTATTTATTACTGTATTTAATGTAAGATTATTTTACCTTTTCAGATAATTTAATCGGGTTTTGTAAATAATATTAGTAGCAGCAAAAACCCAAAAATTAAGGGTCCGCACGTACATATAACTGGCATGCAATGGCCTGGCCAACACAGAACCCCAATACGAGGATCGACGCAATGGCGCATTTATAGGACAAGAAAGAAGGTTTTTTTCGAGTTCACCATCCAACTCGACAAACCTGGCAAAAACTATAAGAGTAAAGCTGCCTTCAAGAATTATTTATAGAGAGCATTCCAGAATGCGTATTTAATAGGTAGGTTACAGTTGTAATTAATTATTTGCACAGTCGCGTGGCAGCTGTCATGACCGCCGATTTGATATAGCTAATAATTTCAGATAAAACTTTGTTTTCAACAATCATGAAGGTATGTATTATCAAACCGTGATTAGAATACAATTGGAGGGTAACGTCAGCTTACTGTTATTTCATAGACTTGCGTCAAGCTTCATTCCTATATCTAGGAAATGACAGTGTTGACGTTACCCTCCAATTGTATTCTATGATAAAACCAACTAGAGTTGGCTCTGAAATAAGCGAACAAAAGACAAATCACATTTTTTAAGCGAAGTCTTTTCTAACATTTCATATTGAAATTTTGAGCAATACAATACACTTAGAACCAGTTTCAAAACTGCATTAAAACTTTTTGATTAATCAACCAAATTTTAAGCTTAAGGCTTTGAACTAGAAATGCAGGGTCTATTAGGTGAATTGGAGTGTATGGTATGTTTGTTAATCAAATGATGTACGTTCAGAGCTGTAGCTATAATAGAACAGGCCCAAATGTGGTAAACTTTCAGTTTCTGCTTTTAAAATAAAACGTAGAAGAATCTCGTATAGAGTCCAAATTGGAATGATTGCACAAAAGCTCTTGCGAATTCAAGCGTGAGCTCCGAATTGCGCATGCTAAGACGAGGCTGGCCGCGGCAGAATGCGTCAAACATTTTAGCGATCCAAATGGCGCTCGCTTATATTGTAAAATTATAAAGTATCTATTGGTGAGTGGATGTAGAGAGCCCCTTTGTTCAAAAATAACCTCCTTGTTATAATCTCCTGTCTTCGTGGCATGACTCGTTACCTTGTAGGTATAGCACAAAAATATTCTTCCACAGCACCCACTTAAAACTAAGTCTGAATAGCATGGTACCTCTCTTAAACTATGAAAACTTTCTTCCAGAATAAGTTTCATTAAAATGTTTAAAGTAGTCATAATGACGAAACTCTTTGTACTCGTAAATACTAGTTGTATTCTTTTGTGTTTAGAATACAATGTTGACTTGAGGTTGCTGAAGATAAACAAAGCAAATACTAACCTTTCTTCAAAGCGTATACTGGAACGGCTGATGTCGCTCCACGCGCTCATTGATCGGCCGCGACCGCGGTGGTAGGTAGCGGTGGCGGCGGCGGTCGTGCGCCGCTCGAGGTCCACGTCGGGGGGAAAGTTGACCTTCGCCGAGCCCCGCGAAGAAGGACCTTCGGCAGACTCGCCACCGCCGGATAGCTCCATCTCGAAGGCGGTGTACTCGGGCGCTTCCTCGGGCTCGCCGTCACTGCCGTCACTCGCGGCCGAGAGCGCCTCGTACCCGTACCCGGGGCGGACGCCGCCGCCAACGCCGCTGGCCGCGCCGCCGCCCCCGCTGCGCCCGCATTCGGACCCCGCTCCTGACAGCCTCGGGGATGCTTCTATTCGACTCAATGACGAAGCCTTTACGGATGGTCCTCGAACGGTTGATGGTGAGCCTCTCGCCGGTAAATGATGTGAATAACGTAATTTGCTATGGCGAAACGTGGTGCCGCTTTATCACTTGCCTTCACGTGACGATTGAATAAATTTCAACTTTAAGTCACTGACTACAACTTGCGACAAATATTTTCTTTCACTTAATTGCACTTTGATGACTTATAAGACGAATACGGTAATTTAATTAATATACTTTTTAACAAAGGGTCCAAACAAAAGTTATTATTTAGAATTGCAATTCACAACAACAATGTCCGTAAAGAGAAGGTCAAGCTTCGCACACATTTTCGTGAGTACTGTCATCGCACATTTTGTGACTTTCGATCCGCAGCTGTAGCTGGCTCAAAGCTTACTGTAACAATGTGAAGAAAGTAAAAAAACGTCAATCGTGTAGCGCCGCCGAACATGGCCTGAGTGGCCCGTATTCGACTAGTAGTGACCTTTATGTCGCGGAGCGATGACAAGTTTTGTTAATGGGGGGGTTACCAAACAACAGAATCGTATAGATACTACTTGGGTTTCATACATAAAATTGTTGGAGTGAAGTGAGCAATGGTCGTCGTATTGGATTCACGTGAAGTGCGCCCAAACGGCGTCGGGCGGGGCGACGATCGATGCGGCGTTCATAGCGCTGCGCCCCTCGCTAGGTGCGTAGTCTCTGCTGCCACCACCAGTGTGGCGCTACTCTCTCTCATAAAATGTAATTAATTATTTGTAAACCATAATGTCGTATGTCGTCATGAGATTTATGTAGCATACACTTGTGACGTATTTGCACTTTAATATGTTATATGTATTTATAAAGCTTCAATTATTGAAACCATATCGTCAGCAAGGTGAAAACTAATTTTATTTAAATATTCTTACCTCCTAACATTGCTGAACTTTTTCTATGAACTTAGATATTTTATCGCGTTTTTGCTCGAGTTTTGATTCTGAAGAACCTATATTTTATAAAGTTAAACCCAAGCGTTTCATGATTATTGAATTGACCTACTTGTAAAAGTTTGGGCCAGTTTTTGAAACTGACCCAGTTAAACAACAGTCACTTCAGATATGTAAATACTTTAAAATGTTTTAAGAAATTCAGCAAACCCGCGTCAGTCTAGTCAGGACTGTCTTTTGGTTTTTAATTAACAAGCTACAGTTGCTTCAAAAGTTGCGCATGTCATCTCCTAAGCCTGGGTTCCACCAGAGATGTGCGAGGATGCGTAGCGAGGGATGTGTTTGTAAGGAACCAATGAGCCGTTTCCACCAGTGCAGTGCTGACCGAGACGAGGTAAATGAAGCGATTCTATTGGTTCTTACCAACACATCCCTCGCTACGCATCCCTCGCACATCTCTGGTAGAAAAGCAGCCTAATAATGTTTGATGGAAATTGTATCAGCCTATATCAAATATATCTAATTTTCACTCCACCGGGGACTTTATTCGGCCTGGGCCGAGTGCGCCGAGGCGTCCTTTTTGATAATGATATCACAATTTAATTTAAGAGGTACCATTGTCTGCAATCGTAGATAAGTTCTGGTTTTATTGAATGTGGTAGGTACACCTTATTCATTATTTGCCCAACCATTGTTAGCATCCGCTGCCAATGCTCAATTTATGTTATAAAATTGACACCACTTTAACCAGCATTTTAATTTCATCAGCTTTTATCTTTAAAAATATATTTCTAAACAAAGTCTATGTTTAAATAGCTGTACAAAGCTCCGGAGTTCTGTCCCTAATCCCTGAGTAGTCACGCGGAACATACCTACGGTAACTATAAGGGTTTGACGTAGTAACTTCTAAGGTAAACTTGCATTAATAAATTATTATTCCGGTGACCTGTAAATTTGCGTAGTTTCATTACGTCAATTTCTGTTCACAGACGATTCGCAGATGTTTCGGTTTAAAGAGTAATTGATATTTGATTTAGTTTAATTACCTATGCAATGTATTCGATTCGCCAAGTAGACAGGCAGAAGAAAAATGGATAAGCTGAATACCGTATTATTCAATTGTTCGTTTTTTAATGACTTCTAACAAGGAGGAGGTTCTCAATTCGACTGAATATTTTCTAAGTATATGAATTGAAAGTTAATCGAGTTGGGTACGACGAGGAGCAAAACTAGGAACAGTGCGTTGGTTACCTTGCAGCCGGAACGTGCGAAGCAAACGGCGTAGCTAGGCGAACGTAAATTTCGTCTAAGTCTAAGTCAAACTTGGACAAAGGTCATCGAAGTTGATCAAAAAGCAATGAGGAAGGTAAATAAAACAATTGGCTATGGATGAACTCCAGCAAAGTGCTTGGATATTTTTTCATTACAAAGTAATTAGCTTCCTAAGTAACCCCAAATAATATCAGATTTTTTGGTTGCTCCATTTAATTATAAAAAATAAAAACATTTTATGAAAGCTAGGATGGTGTAAATGGGTAAGCCGCCAAAATTATCTTTTTTTTTTAGAACAAAAATTTCCAGTTCGGTTTCATCAAAAATGTAAGCATTGTAATGCCTTTGTAGTAATTTGATTCTATAAAACAATTAATGAGCTTGTTTCCCCATATCGCAAACCGAATAAAAGTTGTTTGTGTCTTTAACAATCATGTTTTATGTTCGTCAAACCCCCCTAATTTTGACCGAAAGTGCCGTGTCCTTTTTTACCCGACTACGGCAAAGCCAAAAGGAAGGGTTATGTTTTTTCTCGAGCACTTGTTAACTGTGTAATTTCTAATTTTTAAACACTGGCACAAAATGTTTATATATATTGGAAAGACTAGACTATTATCCTCTGTTAGAAGCAATTACGTTGTTTAAATTGCGTGTTTTATTGATGTTTAGATTATGTCCCAAATTTTTTTACTTTTGTGATACAATTTTTTGTGTTACAAATAATTACCCCTAAATATTATCAAATACCTAAGGGAAAAACGTATACAGCAACTCTTTAAGATGTTAACATTATTTGAAATAAAACACTGGCATTTTTCGTTGGACTGTAAGAAACGACACACGTGAGCCGGCCGTTTTCGTCATTACGTTTTCAAAATTTGTGTTTACTGATTCTTAAGTAAATAACCGTTTATGGAAGTTCTTTTTACTATATTTGTATGCGTCTAGGCCAATGAGATTTTCTATAAAAATAGTTGCATTGGTGTCTTGGAAATCTGGTTTAATACAGCAGTGACACACATATCGGCTCCATGTTCGAAGTGCGTCGCCATTGCAAGTCATTGAAATGGAAAGGAGAGCCCAATGGAATGTACTGCTCTGTAGGCAAAGTACGTTTACACGTTTGTATGGAGACCACCCCACTCCAAACCATTTCTGGATTCTATCCGAGCGTACAATAGCGCATTTCAAACATTTCAAATGACCTCATTTGACGGCAAACAGATTGTTGAGCCCGGTTTAATGCCGAGTTTTAAAGTACAAGCTCATGTGTTACCGATATCCCAAAATTCCTGCAAATTTATTTCGTTTCAGATGATATAGAGCAGGCTAATATCCGACAGCAGCTCAATCCACACATGAACCCCAATATCATTACTGAACTACAAAATACGAGTATAATGTCAGTAGTTTCAAAGCAGCATTAGAATCTGTGCCAGGTGACAACAACACAGACTTAAGAGGAGTGTGAATCCAGCCCCAAAAAGCGCTCCCCATACAAACTGCGATAACGTTTTCCACCCTCTAAACCTAAATCTATGGTAATGATTTTTTAGTATGTTATCGTTATGCCTTAAAACTAGGTTTATATGTTTTGACTTTTTAAATATTCTTCATAGATTTGACAACATTTGCATTTTAGGAGTTTCGTACAAAACATAAAAGCGTCAATATTTTTGAAACTATTAAGAATATTAAAAAAATCAAAACATACAAACCTAGTTCTAGAGCATAATGACAACATACAAAAAAATCATGGCTACAGATTAAAGGTTAGAGTGTGGAAAACGTTATCGCCGTTTGTATGGAGATCGGTGGGTTCACACTCCTCTTAAGATACGTGATTAGTGCTGATCGCAGACCAACATCAACCCACACAGGGCGCTACAAATGAAGTGGCTGTGCTCTTAGTGGACCAAGAGCACAGCAACTTCACACAACAAGGGGGACATCGTATTGCACACGCGTGATAATCGTCTGCAGCGCATAAGCGAGACGAACCGCGCTTACGACGCGTTACAGTACCCGCTTATCCACTGTCGCGGGGAGGATGGCTACAACTTTGCGGTTTATAACGTGGATCCGCAGACTGGCGAGACGAACTACAATAAGAAAACCTCCGCTCTGCAGTTTTATAGTTTTCATTTGCAACACGTATTTCTGCACCGTTTTAAAGGCCTATTCAATACATTTTTAGTAGATGTTTATGCTAAAATTGAGACGGAGCGGCTGGTGTTCATCCGGATGTAAGTCTTTTACTCTACGTGACGCCATGCAGCAAGACTCGGATGTGGAAAACATGGGCCGGATGCTCATACTCCCCTCCACGTTCACCGGAGGGCCAAATTCCTCCTCGCAAGGGTCTGCCAAATTTAAATCCACCGAAGCTCTGCAACAGAACTCGGCTGAAGGTAGTGTCATTGCGCAGGAACGTCATTGAGGCAGAAATTCTAACAGTAGCCCGAGCACGAATATTGGAGTCATGCGTTACGTTTTCGTATCGCCTTTACTATTCGATTACGTTTACTTTACTTTAACGCAAGCTGTCGGTAGCACGAATCTCTAAATCTGACTCACGTTAACGTATCGAGTACACGCTACGATAGTTAAATAAAGCTACGAATCTACTGGATAGGTACGTTCGGATACCTCACTGAGCGAAGTCAATTACTAAGAATCATTTTAAATAAGTTAGAAATACAGGAAACGGCTTGAATATTACAGAAATCTGTGTAATTTGTATATTTATTTATGAAATTATACGAAAAATATATATACAGTAAGAAAATAATTAAATATGTTAATATAATAATCATTGGGACGAAAGAGTTGAAATTTTCGAACGTTGTATTTTGACACTTGTACTCTTGTACTCAAAATATAAATAAAGTTCGAACGGAATTTATTAGTTGTCGTTATTTAGATAGTAAATAAAAAGTAAAAGTGAATAATTTGTATTGGAAAATGAAACCAAGAAACATTTTCTCGCAGTTGGCCATAATGGCAGATTTCATGGAGAGGTAAGCTGTTAAATTAATTCTTACAACTATGATAGAACTACAATCAAGGACTAGCTCCTAATCTTCTAATTAATTAAATATTTGTTGATACGTTCATACTTTACAACATAGAAATTGATGTAAGTAAGTAGTTCATCAGTCTCTCAGTAAACATTCATTGTAATTTGAGTTTTATGAACGATACTTTAATTAACTTCCATTCTCGTCTAGTAACAAACAATAAAAATAATAAAATAATAGAATGTACCAGCTGCTTCACTTATTGCACATATCGTAAAAGCCAACCCCAGGCATGGACAAATTTCTCAGAAATCATGTCATAGGCAGTAATACTAGCCAATCTTAAATGCCATTGACACCTAATAATATGACTAATGTGGGTTTTCGCTACCTTTACTCTGTAAATGTTAAAAACGTGATTAATTTGCGGGTGGTAGGACCTTGTGCAAGGTCCGTCCGGATCGCTACCACCATTTTGCTCGCTAATCCTGCCGCTAAGCAGCAGTGCTTGCACTGTTGTGTTCCGGCGTGGAGAGCAAGACAGCCGGTGTAATTACTGGCATAAGAGGTATTCCAACTTAGCCCTCTGGGTTGGCAACGCATCTGCACTCTCTTTGTTGTTGCAGGTGTCTATAGGCCGTGGTGATCACTTACCATCAGGTGGCCCACTTGCGTGTTTGCCTTTCTATGTTGTATAAAAAAAAAAATATATAAATGAATAAACTTTATTTCAGGTCCTCACGTGATTCCTACGGAGATAATGCTGTCACCTACATACAAGTTCAAAATTGTGTACTGTGAAGTGTAAAATATGCCCGGAGCATAAAGTTCATGCTCAGTTAAATAGATGCGCACTCATTTTAGACGAAGAGGAAGAAAAGATTTTCTCTGTGAGGTGCGAAGACTGTGTAGCTTTACAGGGGGATGTAAACATGCCGTTGCATCACAGAAGTGAGGAACCTTCCTGCACTTTTGTTGAGTGAACGAAAAGACCTAAAATAATTACCTATGTAAAAAATGGAAAGCCTACAGGAAAATACAATCCCCAAGTGCAGCTTCAAATGTTTTTATCACAAAAGAAAAACTTATTATTGTGTAGCTGACCCAGACTATCCCAAAAATAAAAAAGTGAATATAATAAATGTATCATTCAACCTTGCATATGTTGAAGATTTAGTTAACCATAAGTTATTAAACTTTTGGAAAACAAATATATACCCTTTATTATATCATTATATATTATTATTATATCAAAGTGTAGAGTGAGTGTGCTTATGTGTAAATGAGTGTTTATTTAAATAAAAAACCTATTTGAAATTACATACTAGTTTTATTTTATTAAGGCATTGCTATTATCGGATGACCTCATACAGGTGAAAGGAAGGCGCTGGTTGCATGCTGCTTCCAACCGGTCACTTTGGAAATCCATGGAGGAGGCCTATGTTCAACAGTGGACTTCTTGTGGCTGACATGACGATGATGATGATGACTGCTATTATCTCCAGTCTTTGTTTTTTTTATCATGTATGGTCGTTCTGAGCTGCTGCATGTCCGTTTTCTTCTGTCTTCTGGACATTCAAATTTACTTCGAGTACCTACATCCTGGTTTCAAGAGCACTTCTGATACTTTTACCATAATATAGTATCATATTGATACTTGAGCGGTATAATTGAGCATATCATTTGGTAACTAAAAAGAAACAAAAACCTAACCTCAAACAATATTTACAATAGTCAAATAAAATTCATCAGTTTTGTTATAATGATGTATTTCCTAAATTACATTTTGTTAAATACTTACATAGAAATGACCTTTACATAAATACATTCTTGAATATGTTGATAAACAATGTGCAACATTTTTCTTGCAAGTGTTTTTCCGTATTTCTTGTTTACTTGGGACAAATATAAATAATTTGTTTGGTGTTTAAATGCTTGTGCTTTCACACTGGGGCAGCATACAGTACTTGTAATACGAAGGATTAATAATTTTTAATCACAAAACATTTACAATCTCGATACACAAACAGAAGCCCGAGCAAGAATATTGGAGTCATACCTAAGTAACTTTTTAGTATCGACTACTCGATAACCTAACGTTTACTTTACTTTTACGAAAGCTATCGGTAGCACGAATCTTAAAACCTCACTCACGTTAGCTCGATACGTAAACGCGACGATCAAGCGACGATAGTCAAATAAAGTCATGAATCTACGAGCCAGGTATGTTCAGAAACCTAACACTAATCATAGTAAGTTACGATGGATCATTTTAAATATGTTAGAAATACAGGAAACAGCATGAATATTACGGAAACCTATGTAATTTGTATATTTATTTATACAATAAAAGGAAATGTTGAAATATGGCAAGAAAATAATAAATATGTTAATATTTAATCATTGGGCCGAAAGAGTTTAAATTTTCGAACGTTGTATTTTGACACTTGTACTTTAATTATAAAGATCGAACCGTTCGATCGAAATGTATCAGTTTTCATAATTTAAATTAAAGTAAGGATGAAAAGTGAATAATTTGTGTTGGAAAATGAAATCAAGAAACAGTTTCTCGCAGTTGGCAGATTTTATGGAGAGGTAAGCGGTTAAATTCATTCTTACAACTGATAGAACTACACTCAAGGACTAGGTCCTTATTAATTTAACATCCATTTTCATACTTTACAATATAGAAATTAATGTAGTTCCTTAGTCCCTCAGTAAACGTTAATTGTGATTTGGCTTTATTTTCCTAGACTTTCTACCTACGGATATCCATATTGTGAATATTTGTTTAAGACACGAAAATTTATCTAAATCCTCCCAGGGCTGCAGAGACGCCACTGGTGCACATCACCAAGTGTAGCTAGCTGACAGGCTAGGCTGTGACGAGACAGGCGATATCCGAACTGAAGAAAACAAGCAAAAGGTAAACACTATATGTATAGTAAATGCGCCCAACCTTTTTATAACGTACCACATATTAATGTCATAAAAATATACCTACTTACTGTACAGTTCGATTAAAGTTTGAATGTCTGCATTACTTGACAAGGTCCTGTTTTATTTACACTGTTTTTTGAGTAAATATCTGTCCAGATATACCAGATTACCACCTTTTTAAGGATCTTATGCCTTAGTTTAATATGACAAAACGAATTGTAAAACCAGCCTTTTTATACTTTTCACTGTATTATTTAGTGATTTGACTGGTCAAATGTAAAAAGCTGGACAGGCGGAACACCATCTAACTTGCCTGAAGACATCTCCATAAAGCCTAATTATGCCCGGCTTTATCAGGATGCCTAGTACCATTAAATGTACTTGTTTGAATGTTTAATATAAATGTTTGTACCAGTGACATGGATGTTATATGTATTTAAGTATGTATCCACACCATATTTTTGTGTTGTTGTGTTAACTTTGACATATTGGTTAGTACACTCACAGAAGCACAGATTAGTTCAATTTGTGTACATCGTCCCAAGATATTTATTTATTACCAGAGATTACCCCTACATACAAACAAACTAACAAACAAAAAACACACAAAGTTTACCTCTTTATTATATTAGTGTAGATTGAGAATAATTATTGTGCATTTTACAAGTCTTTCGCTAAATCTCAATTTTGCTGCAGGGTGTTAGATTTTTGGGGTAAAATGTAGCTTATATACATCCTAAAAGAAGGACAAGTTATCTCCATCATGCTATAAATTATGGTTAACGGATTTGGATTCTTGTTCATTTAGAATCCTGTCGCATTGAGTTATTGTTGTGAGATGGCATTTTGTACTGCTGCAGCGCACACAGACAATAAGTACTCATCTAATTTGTTACCTTTCGTTTTTTTTCTTCTCAATTGTTTGTAAATTTGATTGTGTGTGCTTGCAGTAACAAATAAACTTTTTATCTGTCTACCTATCTGAAGAGTCAAAATTAAATTTATTGTGAAAAGAATCTCCGTAGTCAGAAATCAATTTAGTTGACTGTACCTATAATGGAAAAAACAAGGTTATAATTAATTTTTAATCATATTTTAATTACTTGCCATTCTTATATACAGATTGAAGAATGCCACCAGCTATGTCTGAAGACAACGACACACAGCCACCACAAATGGAGAAGCAAGACATCACTTGGTAAGCATTTTTAAAGTTGGATCGAGTGGCTTAGGTATGAAATTAAAATTTGTAGTCTTTACGTTTCTATATCCTAAGCACAAAACCACATTTCTGTCACCCTGCTGTCTGTCTGTGACTCACGCACGGGTCACTAGCTTGTGAACGGAATTTTGTATATTTTGTTTAAAATTTCTACTCAAAGCTGAATACTGATTTACAAATTAAATTTTATGCAGGGCATACTATGAAATATTATTATTTTATGTTACCCTAGCATTTACGGTCAGTCTCAGAAGTAGCTGAACATTTTAGTACCTTGTCGCTGTCAGTGATGTGACAAATTCGAGCAACTCTCATTTCATATGTTACTACGACAAGGTTCTTAAGTGTTTAGCTACTTCTGAGGCTGACGGTAATAGGGTGATCATTATCATTTTTAAAACTTGAAAGGTTTTATGAAATAACTAGCGGCTCGCCTCGGCTTTGCACGGGTACAATTTAAATTCAATGCACGTAAAAACTTTTTGAAAAAAAATCTCAAAATGAAACAGTGAAAACCATATCAAAATCCGTCGCGTTGTCTAGAAGGAGTAAGCGGCCGCAAATATGAGAACAGACATTTTATACTATGTAAAGATCATAAATTATTTCTATAAATTTTAGATGCAGATACATGGAACACTTCTGACTGCAGCCGCCGGACCGAGGAGACCGCCGCCGGGCCAAGCAGCCCGCCGCCAAACCGAGCAGGCCGCTGCCGGGCTGCGTCCGCCCCCCCCCCCCCCCCCGCGCCGAGCGGCGCCGCGGGCCCCCGGCCGAGCAGGCCGCTGCCGGGCTGCGCCCCCCCCCCCCCGCGCTGGGCGGCGGCTCGGGCCGCCGGGCCGAGCAGCCCGCCGTCGGACCGAGCAGCCCGGCTATGAGGCAGTGCCGGATTAAGCCAGCGCGGGGCCTGTAGCAAATTCTGTCAAGAGGCCCTTAGTTTGCTTTAGGTTCTCAAGTTTAGGGTATTAAATAATTTTTTATTGCGGTCAGACAGGCGTAGGAGCGCGGCGCCCGTAGCATTAGCTACTCTTGCTATGTGGCTAATCCAGCACTGTGAGAAGGAGACTGACTGCAGAAGAACAATTTTTAAGACCTGAGAAGAATGCGAGGAGTCTCAGAGAGGGATTAAATGTTCGTCGTGCTGGAAAGAGCGAGGATTCGGCAGAGAGACATGGAGCTCCAGCTTTGAGTTCGATCGATGGCTTGAATTAATGAAAGAGGCGATGTATGTTATTACGAGTTTCTTAGATGTGAATAATTGAGATTATGAATGAACGCAAAATGTAAGTCTGTATGTGAGATGAGCGCTCAGGTTAGATCGCGAGTAGATTAGAATTAGCATGATGACTAGTAAAGAAGAAAAATTGTATTTTTAGTTATTGTCTACTATCACTATTGGGTGAAATATCGCCCCATGCAAACACTATACAAAATTATATATGTAGTTATTTTAAATGAAAAAAAAACAACGAATAAATATAAAATAACAAAGCCTTTATTTATTTACAAACATAGGTGCTCCTTTTAACTTACCTACCCCTTACTTCTAAACCACATAACGGATTTTGATATGGTTATCACTCTCATTTAGACCTTTTTTAAGGAAGGTTTTTAAGTAATAAATAAGATTAACCTTATCCATACAAGTTTGCCAACCTCTCTTAACTACATAACGTAACTTATGTTTCGTCTCTTTCATTCGAGGGCAATTGTGAAGACAACACACGTTTATGAATCAGGGGGTTAGTTTTTGTAGTGGTAGAAGCGCACTGTGAAGCCAGTATATATTTGCAGTACGAATGAACGGGTTCGACCAGGGTAGTACCACACTCGCAGTACATCAGCGTGATGTAGTAGCTTGCTACTGCGTTTCGTACAGTGGGTGATCGATCCGGAGGCCTAAGGGCTTACAACACATTAGTGGTTCTCTTGTGTCCCGCACTGCCTACCTAATAAATAAATAATATTGCATAAAACAAAAAATAAAAACGGAAATCACAATCTTTAATAATAAATTAATAATTAAGCAATTATTTTACAATTAAGATAGTGCCTATTAGTTAGTAAAATAAATTAACTACATGGAGTCCTTACAATTTTTACATATTCAATGAGTGATAGTGTTTTCTACAATAGTAAGCAGGAGTTAATGTTTAACACCTTTATTTGGAAGTGTGATTCATCTATACAGACACAAACACCCGATATTCCATATTTTGCGTAAAATATGATAAGATAATATTGATATTAAGACAAGCAATAAGTAGTACCAATAATAATGGTAGAATAAACTAAGAAAATTAAATCTATAATATATGAGTTAAAGTTAAATGAAATCTTCAGCAGTGTACTCAATGGTACTTAGTAATTTAGATGAGAAATATATTTTTTAGGAAAAAAAGTGCGCTCGAGATGGGCAACTGTTGATGTTTTTACCGCAAAAGATAATATTTGTACTGAACACAGTTTACAAATAATTAATCTTAAGAGGAGTGTGAACCCAGCGCTGTCCATACAAACTGCGATAACGTTTTCCACCCTCTAAACCTTAACCTATAGCCAGGATTTTTTTGTATGTTATTATTATGCCCTAGAACTAGGTTTGTATGTTTTGATTTTTTAAATATTCTTAAAAGTTTCAAAAATATTAACGCATTTGTGTTTTGTATAAAACACCAAACCAAATATTGCAATATTGTCAGCACCAATGCAAATATTGTCTAATCTATGAAGAATATTGAAAAAATCAAAACATACAAACCAAGTTCTAAGGCATTATGACAACATACCAAAAACCATTGCCATAGGTTAGGGTTTAGACGGTGGGAACTATTATCACTGTTTGTATGGGGAGCGCTTTTTTGGCTAGGGTTCACACTCCTCTTAAGACAACTTGGAACACTTTTCCTTGCTTAATCAAATCCCTTTCTGCCCTTGTATTAGGGAACTTTATGAAAGTTTCAGCAATGGGTGATCTGCAGAGAACATCCATCACTTCTCTAACATTTTCTGACACTAGTAACGCTAATGTGATTGTTAGCCTTTAAGGTATTTATCTATGGGCCTATGCAGCTTGAAATATTCTATTCTATTCTATTATATTCCTGCCCACATTGTTCTGGTATGAGCTAGTAGCCAAGAACGACAAGGCACATAAAACCCAATATGAAGACAAATAACATAAAATAATTTGTTTCAATATTCATACCTTATTCAAATTGAAAACTAGGTACCTATTAAATAAAATACCTTGAGAATTCTATTAATCGACTTTAAACTTGTTTCTTTGCGGAGTTCTTCGCACAGGAACGCAAATGCCTCTTTATTTGCATCTGACAAAATGCAATTTCACTGGCATCTGATATATCCAGAGGATGTGTTGTTTTTCTCATCGTAACTCGTTGACTCATTCCCCTTTAAAGAAAGATACCTATTTATAAATGTAATTTAATTATTTTACTTTCAAAAAAATAAAAAGTAGAAGTAATGTTCTTAGATTAGTTACCTCGTTTCTCGTTCTTCATTTCTGGATTATTTGATTAAACCCAGGTAAAATAATAGCGCAAGGCACTAGTATGCGAATTTTTACGCAATCTTATGATTTTTTCCGGTGATATTTTGAAAGAATAACACCAAAAACTAACCGCAACTTGTTCTCGCAAATTGTGTCACCATCAAAAGTACAGTGAGAAAGTTTGCGTGTTTCTCGATAGCCAGCCTTCGTAAGTTTACTTTACCTTACGTCAAAAAAATATTCGTGCTACCACTTTTTGACAAATACTTTACGCAAACTTCACGTTTACTACTCGATGACGATACGAAAGTGAATGTCAAAGTTAGTGCTATCAAATTTTAGTTCCAAAAACGCCCATGGGGGCGCTGCTCCAAACCTCATACAAATGTTCTCGATGGCGATACGTTAACGTAACTACTCGATAGAAGGAAAAAATATTCGTGCTACCACTTCCATACATTCTGTGACGAATACTTCACGCAAACTTCACGTTTACTATTCGATGACGATACGAAAGTGAACTTCAAAGTTCGTGCTACCAAATTTTAGTTCTAATTACGCCCACGGGGGCGCTGCTCCAATCTTCATACAAATCTTCTCGATGGCGATACGATAACGTAACTACTCGATAGAAGGAAAATATTCGTGCTCGAGCTACAGGATGTGGCGTTGGTGAGTTGGTGTTCATACTGCGCATCCCCCTTATCTCGAATAACTTCCCGTTTCAGTTCAGGCGTATACAATTTCTTGTGAGCGTCTGTTTTCCGATGACAATTATTAACAAGCTACAGGGCCAGAAGCTCCAGGCGGCCGGCATTGACCTGAGAACTGCACGTTTTTCACATGGACAGTTATATGTTGCCTGCTCACGTGTTACGTGGTCCGAACGCCTATGCGTTCTTTCACCCGACCATCAGATCGCGAACATTGTGCACAAAGAAATTCTATAAATTATCAGTAAATATATTTTTTAATAGTTTGTAATGAATCTGTAAATTATCAGTAAATTATTTTCAATACAGTTGCTCAAAAAGTGCCCTTTTTTTGGCTGTTTTGCGTGCGCAAAGTTCGTTTTTGCGAACTAGTGCGATTTACTTTTCTAGTTTTTTTTTAATTTGTACTTGTTCCAATTCACGACTACTGACCAAAGAGTTCTTATAATGTTAGTTTGTACCAAGACGTAATAAAACTAAAAACCTATTACTAATGTAAGAATATCAAAATATTGAGATTTTATTTTTTATTTCTAGCCTGTTCATCATTATTTTTTAAATAATAACCGTCCTAAAAACAATTCTTATTAAGGTGGCTGAATGGAACGGAATAGCTTTAGTCTGTGGGAATAGCTGCCAAAACGCCTGTCAAAGTGGAGGCGTTTTTCCAACTGCAAACATGGTTTAAAGGAAAAGTTGTTTTTGTGTTTATACAATTGAAATATTTCTATACACAAATAATCTAACATAATGATACTAAGGTAATAATAGTGAAGTGTTATTATTTATTATAAAAAGTTTTCCTTCTTATAAAAAATGTATTTGAAAAAAAATCTTTATTGAGTTGGCTGAATAGCAAAAGCCATTGCCTTATGAAATATGACAGCTAACAAAAACGCCTTTAATTTGTCAAAAGTGTTGACTGCTAAAGTTTGTACTTACTTTACTTTAATTAAGAGCTTCAGTAAAAGTCGCAAAATTGTTGTATATTTTTTTGCAACTGTATTGAAAAACGTCGTTCGATACACGCGCGGAAAATCATTCTTCACTCGTCCCGAGTCTTGCCACTTGCCTGCGGCTCGTGGCAAGATATCTCGGAACTCGTAAAGTAATGACATACCTTCCGCACTAGTATCGAAATGTACTATTGTAAACATTTAAATATTTATCTGTAAATTATTTGTCATTCATTTTTAAATTATCTGTAAGTACACAATTTGTAAATTGTTTGTCAATAATCTGTAATTTATCTGTAAATTGTTCGTCAAAAATCTGAAAATAATAATGTTACTCGTACGTTAAAAAAAACTAAAAATGAATTATTAAATATAGTATGTGCCAACGTGTTAATAAATTTGATTTAGAGTTTAGCGAGTTTGTTTTTTTTAGATTATGTATCATAAACTTCCATTTTCACTAGTTAAATTCTGAAAGAATAGTTTGTCCACGTTGAAGTCACAGGCAACAGCTAGTCATAACATAAACTTGAGTGGCTATTTGAACAAATGGGCCGGATGTGATAGAGTTTAGCCATTGATTTTCTTATACATATATATATAATCTAATAGTTCATGTTGCTACATATTGACCATTCTTTGGTTTTAGCATTTTTTAGTTTATAACATTAATAGCCACTACTATCTGCGAGTGAAAACTGATCCCTGAATTAATCTTGGTGGGACTTTTGCAGGTCTTCACAATACACGACGGCATGTTGATTTGGGCTGATAAAGTAAATATTTTTTTTTTCATGAGCATGCTAGAATCACAAAATTGACACTGACAACCAGTCCGGGCCTAACCAGTGTTGCCAACTTAGTTTTGTAGAATCACTAGGAATGTTGCAAAAAGTCGCCAGTTCACGTCAAATTGGGTCCAAATGTCGCTAGATGTATGTAGCACTGGTCAAAAGAATTCGCTAAAATGTATGAAATCTTGCAGAAATAGTTGCCAACGTAATCCCCAAACCCGCTAACTCTAGCGACAAAGTCGCTTAATTGGCAACACTAGGCCTAATTTGAAGTCTCGCCTTATACTCTTTTATTTCCGTTGGGCTTGGAAGCTCTAAGCCTTTGGGTCATTCTTTGTCCGCAGTTACTCTTCCTGACTTATCTATCGTTATTCGTAGTTCTGGAATCAAATGACGATAACAGAATCTTTATAATTTCGCCATGTTACAGGCATTTTATTCGCAGGCTATCATTGCTACTGGAGAGAGATTCTCTAACCACAACAGCGACGAGCTCGCTGTTTGCTCTAGCGCGCTAGCTTGAGTGAGCGAGGCTGGGCTATGCCTCAACGTCGAGTCCGACGCTGATGCTCTAAGAGAATAACAATTACCCATAAAAAAGTTAGGAATTAAAATTGTATAAAAAAACAATCATATTTTAGGGTGAATAGATCTTCCTGAAATATTAGTGGTTGTCTAGAATATTTTTTCAGTAGGTATAGCAAATTTTTTACAAAATAAAGGAGAAATTTATTGCTAAAGTTAACCGTCTTATTTTATTTTTTAAAGAATTATATTTATATCTCTTAGTAAATATAACGATTTTTTAAGGCGTTTGGCTTATAAATTATAAATCACGGAGAACAAGACTTTTGTCATTTTTTAAATATACAAAAGCAAGAAGTTTTAAGTTATTGAGGCACTACAGAACAATTGACCGTCGTATTTATCATTTTTAACAACAAACCCAAATCGTTATTGCGCCATAATAAGGTACCATTAAAAATGACTTATTATTATGAACACTTTCTATGCCTGCGGTAAACTTCACTAGCGTCCTGAGGGTGTGCCCCAAAGTCCCGAACTCTATCTTTTAAATGCTTATTTAGTACTCTACAAGACGACGTAACCTGAAGCCGACGCAGTGTCCTTTAGCGACATATGACACATCCTCCGGACTTCATTATGGCAACATCCGAATTTATTTAACGTCATCCAAAACAATTGTTTGCCTTATATCGATGTACTAATTACTTGCCACTAATAACGTACCTGAGCTGGTTGGTGGTACAAATTTGAACAGCGGTACAAGGCATTAATTCTCAAAGTTTTTAACAATGACTGAAAACGCATACATTATGGCATTCACATTATTTTGCATCTTAATAACTAAAGTAAAGGTAAGTGGGTGCTAAATTAAGGTTAAGAACACTTGCATGATTTAACTCTAAAATCTAGTACTCATAGATTACGTGTACCTACATATTAGAATTATATTTCAGAGTACAGTTCCTGGAACTTACTTTTGGAGACCCCGACTGGGCATTGATTTAGGTTCCCCAACAACAGGTATGCAAGCGATTTATGAGAAACTGATTTCTGTTTTGTCATAATACGAGATATATCGTATTCAGCAATGCTAATTCCAAGTTGCGGATTATTTGGGTTTTATAGATATCTCTGAGTGTGTAACCAGAGCTCTTTCTTAGACTCAATTGAATATAGAATTGTATAACTTGCCTCTTAATTATACCATGTAAGTGTCCACGTTTGCCGTTATGCCCCGATGAGTTCGATGATATGTAAAAGTTATAATTGAGAAAATCTATTTCATTTATTCCATTGTATTGTCATGTAAGTACATGCATATAAGGTGTTACAGTCAATATCAGAGTTCCATCCATGACACCCAATCTTAAAAGAGGACGCGTAATAATATAATATATTCATAGGTTGTTTATGTCCTGTATTTGTTTTAAAAACTTGAGTTTAATTGAAAGAGACATGCAACGCATCTTAGAGTGGACAGGCATTTTGTTACAATAAGAACGATCATTGTCCAAGTTATTTGCTGCCCAGTTTACTTAATTTCGACTATTTAAAGCATTCTTTGACTTTACTTTTAAACCCTTTAATATCCTCCACTAATACCTAATGTTCAACAAATGTTCGCCGTGACTGTTATATGCTATGCTATGCGGTGTATGCTAACCCGGCACTTTTGATGCACTTTTGATGTTTCGATGATGTTTTTTCTGCATATGCCTTTTAATCTAATTTACAAAGTGGGTATATGATGTAACTTATTTCGAATTGTTTAATTATTTATTTATCTTCTCTCCAATTTATGCTCTATCATAACTATATTTTTTGCAGAGGAACCTATGTTAAAAGAATTTCGGCCTGACAAGGAAGACATCCGCGAGGGTGTAGTAGTCCTTATAACCCCCTATAGTATGGGAATGACCATGATTGCACTAGCAGCAGGTATAGCTAGAGCTCCAACGGACTCCGACATCAATCCGTTGGAACCTGACTTTTACATCAACGTCTATCAATGGGCTTTAAGATTTCTAAGCTTGTAAGTTCCAACACAAAGTCTGCCGTAGGAGTTATATCACATCCATGATAGCTAGTAAATATGTGGGACGGCCGGACAACCAAGCCTAACAGTGGTTAGTGGGGTGGCCCTGAGATATAAACGTAAGAGGTCACGGTTCCGAATGCAGCTAAGGGTTGACATTTTAAAGTTACACGCTATCTATGAGGTCAACCAGAACCTATGCGTTTTTTCTACATTTTTCTAATTTATATTTTGAAACATTTAATTGATAACTAAACAAAGTCCTCTTATTGCCATA
The DNA here is from genome assembly GCA_963691745.1 of Ditula angustiorana. Lineage (NCBI taxonomy): Eukaryota > Metazoa > Arthropoda > Insecta > Lepidoptera > Tortricidae > Ditula > Ditula angustiorana. Next base: position 5,741,582 of record OY829472.1, read on the forward strand.
ACAAAACCAGATATAAGATCTTATATCTGGTTTTCATTATTATCGCTTATCGCACGTTTAGAATTAAAGCGACCCATTTCTGAATTATACACGTCCCAAAATATCACCTTAACTAAAAGACATAGGGTTTAATTTTGGGAAATGTCATATTCAGAATTGAGTCACTTTAATTCTAAACGTGCGTTATTATATAAAAAAAATACAAAATGACTGTGAATGGCCGACGCTTGTCAAGACGGTACAGTCAGCCGCAGATACTTCGACGCAGTCGAAGGGGTTAAAAACATAATTATAGGTACACGACTCTAATGTCAAGAGGGCAAGTTTAAGTCGAGTTGCTTAACCTCTTCGAGAGTTTAGTTTAGACATTTGAAATGAAATCTTCCACGCATTTGGTATGATTGCTTCCTGTTGTTCGCTATGAAATCTTTCCAGACTAGAGTTGCAGTTGTAGAGTGTAGGTAGTCTATTTTGTTTTACAAACGGAGCGCAATTCACTAATGCACAATGTATTTTGTACAGAATCCCTACCTGGTCGGCCGGCCAGGAAGGCCACTTTTGTGAAGCACTCAAAGTATGGCGAAGACGGTGGCAGTACATGGATTCGCGGGTACCTGATTGGTTTAGGTCCTTAACACCTCTCACGCCAAAACAATGGCAAGACGAAGATTTGGAAAGAAAACGGTTCAAGGCGTATGCGGAATCAGCTTTTATCAAACATTACAGATATCCATCGAAAGTTTTTAAAAACTTTGATTCTTTCTGGTCAGAAGACACTTCAGATTTTAAACCTCCCTCTTCGTCTTTATCACAGCCTTAATAGTATGAAATAAAATAATTTACTACATTCCTACCTACTTATTACATTGATTCCAATTTGTATAGACTAGAATAGGTACAGCCCGCGGAAAATATATCTATTCAGTTTAACTAAGAGGTTAAAAAGGTTTTATACATATGATTCTAATGACACGAGAAGAAGTCTGACCGCTTCGAGTAAGTGAATGTTGTAGTTAACCAATAATTGTCCAAAATAACCAATGCCTATCGATTTATTCTTACGTACTCGAAATAATGATTTCTAAGGTAACTCGTATGTATACCTAATTAGAGCCTGGTTATTCAACTTTTGCACATTTTAAATCTACTATGGCAACTTTTGTTGAAACTCTTATTCGCGTATTTATACTGTCATATTTCATTCAGACTTTGAAATCTTTATACATTTTCATACCTATTATTTATTTTTAAGATTTATGACCTATTCCCATGCCGCACACGAATACATTCTATTCGCTTGATTAAACATAATTAAACAGCTGGATTAAATAGCAGACCGTCTGTCATGAAGTGCCCTCAAGCTAAAAAGCCAGGAAGTGACATATACAGAAATGAACATCAAAGAATTTTGAAAACTCTAAAGGTTTCATTCGTAGACTAAGTTGTTTAATATTACAAATAACGGTTTAAATATTTAAATGTAGGTACGTTAGGTAAGTTCATACCTCGTCTGGTTTACAGTTGTGATATTTAATACTAGCGACCCGTCCCGGCGTCGCGCGGGTAATGCATTCGAAATTCCTGATGAAATTCCTGAAACGAGAACCCTTCGAGATAGATCGACATTACGACATCCAGTACGATATGATGACTTTATAATGTCTACTATTGGTAATGATTTTGATGAACCCATAACACACAAAGAAGCAATAACAAGTCCTCAGAAAGCTGAATGGTTAAAACCAATGGAAAGAGAGTCGAAATATTTAAAGGAGAACGACACTCGGATTTTAGTAGATCGACCAAAAGACAGAAAGTTGATTTCTTGTAAATGAGTCTTACATAAAAACCTTCCGTAGAAAATTATTTAACCGACCTTGAAACCGAATTGAAATCCGTTGCGTGTGGTTTAGAAGAAGGCGGCCGAACATACACAATAAGGATACGGGTAACGGATAGCTTTATACCATGTAAAGATAATACACGGCAAAGACTACTTAAACTGTATTAATAAATTGTAATAGACTAGGTACTCTTTGAATCTCTTTGATCACAGTATACATGTTAACTGCGGGTGGATCGAACGAAGGTGTGGTGCAGGTAGGGTTGCCAACATTTTTTCGGTTGAATATAGTATTTTTGAGAATAAGCCTAAAAAATATATAGTACACTTCAAAAAAATATAGTATTCTTTTGGAAAGATGAAAAAAGGCACCGGTGTAAGTTTGTTGTCTATTTATCTGTTCTAACAATTTTGATACCGTGACAAGTGCTCGAAATATAGTATATTTGCGTAATATATATTAGTTCAACAGTATATAGTACGGAGAGCCGAAATATAGTACAATACTATATAATATAGTACGGTTGGCAACCCTAGGTGCAGGGAACCTTAATAACTATCGACATGACTCATGTTTGTTTAGCGATTTTCATTTGTTTCAAAGTTATTAGCATTTTGGGATACTTTGAGAAATGCCGGATTTTTTTGAATTTTCTTGCTGCACATCAATGTTAAGTAGGTATGTTCATTTTTGATTGGCACACCATTTCATTACATTGTTTCAGATCGGTTGTACATTCTTTTACCGACGACAAATAACGGAGGAGGTTCTCAGGTCGACCCGTATATTTGTAAATAGCACAGTGTAAGTAGTGTATTTGCGGCAAGATTTTGCAAGGCAACCCTGCGGCGTTGTATGACACCACATATAAGCTTTTTGCCTCCATTTTTTCCAAGCTGGCCCCTGTTTCACCAACCTATCATAATATGTCAAGTGACAACGACAATGCAGAGTACGTTACGTATCCACTATTTAAGCCCGGCAATACTAATATAGGTATCCTTCGAGTTAGAAAACAAATAAATAACAAACAACCTTTTAGGCGCAAATATAGCTGTTTAGACACTGGCTACAAGAGAGCCTTTTGGGGTTAAAACGCTTGGAACGTGGGCTCCGAGAGCACAAAGGATCTATAAGGGCGTCTGTTGGAGGCGACTGGTGACCACAATGCTGCCCTTATTTGGCATAAAGAATTGCCATAACCGTTCAAATGGCAATACTGCCAGCATTCTGGGCACGCTGCTCATAGGCAGGTGGCCTTTTAGAACAAGTTCATAAATAAAATTGTATTTTATTTAATAGTAGTTTTATTTTTAAATTAGTTTAGTTTTATTGTTTTTATCAATTATGTGTTAAGTGATCGTCTTACAATTTAGGTTCTTTTGTAATGAAACAAATATAACAAACATATATTTCAAAAACAACACTTTATTCTTACAAACCACAAGAAAAAGGCTAAAAATAATAGTAACCTGTCATAGGCGCTCATTGTTAAAATAAAATCTTTGGACTTAACTAACAGAACTTCGTGTACAATATTTGTCATATACGTAGCTTGGTTACGGTGACTGCTGGTAAACAATTCGCAGATTAGAGGTTTAATATTGCAGAGTAATTAATTTGCCAATTCCAGAGTAACTTTCCACAGCTATACGTTATTTAACTTCACTTTAGTTGGCTTATGAGTTAGTAAGCCAAATCACTATAATTGACAGACACTGACATAAGTATACCTTGTCTAAATTAGACCTACTGTCCCAGTTTGACCGACTTTGCCTGGGTTTGGGCTACTTTGATTTTTACCAGACTTTGTACATACATGCTTGACCAAGTTTGTCCAACTTTGATTAATTAACGATTACTATGTGGGTCCGTTGGATCGTATTTAATTTACATAAATCATTTAAGTATAGGTAATGAGTTGTCAAGTCTGTACATTTATGTTGGTTGCTTCGTGGTGTTTTAGAGGGAAAACACGCAGTCTGATTTACAAGATTTTTTAATCGATTTTTTTTATTTCTGTAGCGAAGAGAATGGCCTATAACAAAATTCAAGTTGCGACCGCTAGACGCCATTTTGTAGCAGAAAACCATAAAACCAAAATACCGAAACATTCGTGTTGTGCAAGTGTTCATCGATCAACGGTGGGGTTCAGAGTAATGACCTTGAAATGATCCTAAACACATAGAGCTATTTTCGATTCAAAACACGAATGATCCTTGCGTTTCCCTTTAGTTCTGGTTATTTAACGGATAAATAGGTAGAAATTTGCCTAGAAAAATGTGAAATGTCACCGTACCCAAGCCGTATAAAAAGATTATAATAGATTTATTTAATAATATTATAAATGCGTTACTATCGTTTGTTCAGATTATTATTTAACTTATACTTATCAACTTAAAGACTGTACACAGAAGAAATCACTCGTTTTACATGGCCGTCGTCTGAGATTCAGAATATTGCAATTGTACAAGCCAAGAGATAAACCATGGACGAATGATAAAGATATGAAAATTCTTTCGATACTTAGTGTTATATTCTATATTTATTTGGGTTTTTAATTAAAGACAACATACTTTTCAGTTGACATCTATATTCTGTTCTGACGGCCATTTTGCCGGGAAACTGTCACATTGACAGCTCGCGACACAGATAATACAACATCTCTCCTTTTTACATAAATAAAATGAAAAGAAACTTAGCTTAAAACAAATTTAAATTTTAGTCACACACATAGTCATTCAAATAAGTGGGTCTCTTTACAAGCCTTCTGGATTCCCTAAACTCAGGATTATTACTACTTTGTTGGTCTTCATCTTCGGTTTGGCTGTTATTGGAAATAGTTACTTGTTCTTGCGAATCCAGAAAACTTGCAGGAGTTACACATACTTCTTCAAGAAAGGGGTAATTAACTTCTTCTAATTGAGCATGAGGCGCTATCACCAAATGCCCACGATTCCTTCTAAACAAACCCTTGTCTGTTTTTACAATAAATGAGCGAGGTTCTGTACATTTTTTTTCTATGACACCATATGTTTTTAAATCAGTAACCCACACTTTATCATTGACCTTTAACTCTAACATAGGTGACACTCTGTGTCTCTTATTATAGTAGTGTGAATCTAGATATTTTTTCTTATTTCTTAAACTTTTATACTGATCTCCTACATCAATGGTTTTATTTAGTTTACTAGACACTATAGGCAAATTATCACGCAGTTTTCTACTAAACATCAACTCCGCTGGGCTGTAGCCACATTCAATAGGTGTATTTCTATATACCAGTAACGCTAGGTGTATATCATCATTTTTACTCAACAGAGCTTTTGCTATTTTTACCGCAGATTCAGCTTGGCCATTGCTTTGGGAATAGTATGGACTACTAGTAATGGATTTAAATCCATATTCTTTTGCAAACACATTGAATTTAGATTTAAATTGAGTGCCGCAATCAGTGCGTACTACTTCGGGAATACCATACCTCGCAAATGTTTCCTTGCATTTCATGATTACACTATCCTCTGTCAAATCGTTTAGCTTAAATATTTCTAAATACCTGGAATAGTAATCAGTCATCACTAAAAACCAATTAGTATTAAATTTAAAAAGATCCATTCCAATCTTTTGCCATGCTCTATCGGGAACTTTATCTACAATCATCTCTTCTTTATGATTTACTCGCATTTCTATGCATTTCGGACAATTTCTTACAACATCTTCAATTTCCTTTGATAATCCCATCCACCACACTGATTGCTTTGCTCGTTCTCTACACTTTGTTATACCTAAGTGGCCTTCATGAATCTTTTGCAATATCTCACTTTGTAAGACATTTGGAACAACTATTCTGGAATTATACAAAAGTAAATTTTCTTCCACTGTGAAATTATGTCTGTATTGATAATATTTTCTTAAGGGAATCTCTACTTTATTGATATGAGGCCAACCTTTCACCGTATATTCTTTTATTTTAGAATTTACATCACTTTTTTCTTGCTCTGACATTATTTTACATAGCATTTCACTATTCACAGATTCATTTACACACAGATTGAACACTAAATTTAAACATCCGTTACTCACTGTACTGTCGATAGTTTTTAATGGATTTCTTGAAAGAGCATCGGCAACTTTCAAATCTTTTCCAGGGGTGTATTTGACTTCGTAATCGAAACGCATTAGTTTAAGTCTGAATCTAAGTAACCTTGGTGTGAGGTCATCCAATGGTTTAGTTTGTAATATTTGCAAGAGGGGCTTATGATCAGTCTCTAATTGTATTTTTATTCCTACCACGTAATCTCTAAATTTTTCTATAGCCCAAACTAAAGCTAAACATTCTTTTTCAATCTGTGCGTAATGTTTCTCTGTGTCAGAAAGGGTGCGGCTCGCATATACTACTATACTTCTTTTACCTACTTTGTCTTCTTGCATCAATGCGGCCCCTAGGCCGTATGAACTACTGTCCGCTGACACTATAATTTTACTGCTAGGGTCAAAATGTGCTAAAGTGGGGGCTTTTTGAAGCATTTTTTTTATTTCTCTAAAAGCAAACTCTTGAGACATTCCCCAGATGAATAAATTGCTTTCTCTTAACAAAGCATGAAGGGGTTCCAAATGATGGGATTTGTTAGGTAAGAACCGCCCCACAAAATTTACCATTCCTAGAAATTGTAAGAGCTCCTTTTTATTTGTAGGGGTTTTGAACTCACTTATTGCCCTAATTCGGTCTGGATCAATTGCTATTCCATTCTCATTTATTGTGTGGCCTAAATAGGTTATTTCTGTTACTCCAAATTGACATTTTCTTTTGTTTATAGTTATGCCTTCTTTTTCTAACCTCTTAAGAACTTCTCTCAATACTTTGTCATGTTCTTCCTTACTTTTCTCATAAATTAATATATCATCCATGTGTATAGCAACTTTTAAGTCTCTGAACAAATTATTAAACTTCATAGTAAAATATTCCGGAGCACAGTTGAGTCCAAAAGGTAACCTATTGTAGATATATCTCCCAAATGGAGTTATTATGGTTGTGAGTTTTTTTGAATCTTCGTCTAATTTAATTTGGTGAAAACCAGATGTTGCATCTATTTTAGAGAAATATTTTGCTCCCATAAGTTGTGCCAAAGTATTTTCAATTTTAGGTATAGGGTATACAGGTCTTTTAATGTTTTGGTTCACCTTTGTGTAATCCCCACATATTCTTATTTTATCATTTTTATAAACCACTACTATAGGAGAAACAAAGTCTGTCGGTTCCTCTATAGGACTGACAATACCTAAACGTTCCAACTTATCTAATTCTGCTTTGACTTTAGGTAGTAAAGGTATTGACACACTTCGCGGCGTTGCTTGTATAAAGGGTTGAGGATTATCTATTAATTTGATACTAAATTCGTCTTTAAACACTCCTAATTCATCAAATATGTGGGGAAATTCTGTCTCAACGCATACTTTGGAACAACTTTCTCTTAAGTTACTATTATTTTCTGCATTTTGTGTCATAGAGCAAATTGAAATAATATTCATGCTTTCAATAGCTGGTCGCCCCAGTATAGCACACTTTAACCCTTTGATGACATAAACTTTGCCATGATACACTTTATCTTTATACACTAACCTTAATACAGCAGTTCCTCTAACAAGTAAAGGTTTACCATCAGGACCCCTTACCCTATCCTCACACCGTCTCAGCTGCAGCTGGCTGATATTGTCTGGTATTGCAGTTATGTCGGCGCCTGTGTCTATCAAGAAATTCAACTTATCAACATATGCATCTCTATTGAAAACATCCACTTTTATTACATATTTTCCTAACATATTACATGAACCCACCTTAAAAACAGTTTCTTGCAGATCTTCTTCCATTCTTTTCATATACTTAGCTCGACACAGATTAGCAAAGTGTCCTGTGCGACCACAGTTGAAACATTTCACTTTAACCGCAGGACACTGTTCTTTCGGGTGACGTCCTCCTCCACAAAACCAGCAGGTTTGTTTCGCCTGTTTATTCTCCTTTGTCCGGATTTTGTTCACAAATGTCTCTTCTGTGCTACTGTGCCTCAAAATTTTATTTTCTCTTTGCTGCAACTCTGCCTGCTTTGCTATCAATATAGCATCTTTGAGCTGTAAATCTTCCTTTAACTGGAGCCTTTCACTGGTTCTTTTATCATTCAATCCAATAACAATCCTGTCACGGATCAGCTCATCTCTCAATGACCCATAGTCGCATGTTTCACTGAGTTTATAAAGATCAGTTAAAAATATCTCAAATGGTTCCTCTTTTTTCTGGCTTCTAGAATTGAACTTGAATCTTTCAAATATCACATTCCTTTTAGGTAAAAAGAAATTGTCGAATGCTGCTAGCGTGCTTTCATAGTCTAGGCTTTTATCAAACTGCAGCACTATGTCTTCGGCCCGATCCCCCATGTGATATATTAAACAATTTAACTTGTCCCCATCGCTTTTCTTATCGTTGCCACTAAGGCTCATGTAGCGAACGAATCTCTTCTTCCATACTCCCCATTGTGCCGGGTCAAAGGAAAATCTATCTGGAGCCGCCACGATACTACTTGCACTCAACTTTTCTTCTCCCATCTTGTTTTCTTTTCTTTACTGTCTTCACGTTAGTCTTATAATACTATTTATTTTGTGCTTTTACCGCTGCCACCATGTTATATTCTATATTTATTTGGGTTTTTAATTAAAGACAACATACTTTTCAGTTGACATCTATATTCTGTTCTGACGGCCATTTTGCCGGGAAACTGTCACATTGACAGCTCGCGACACAGATAATACAACACTTAGTAACTAGAACGTTGCATGCGATTAAATATAAATTGTTTCACATATTTAGGGGACCGGATGATATGGTGACATACAACTTTAATAATACGTAAAAAGGATTCTTACGGGATGAAATGAATTAAAGGGATCGTGTACGCGAAAAAGCGTGTTGTGACTTAGTTTAAAACAGCGACGCGGCCTCAGTCTATCGTAAGAATAACTGGTACCTACAACATTATGTCAAGCGTAAACTAAGTGAAGCAGTCGAGCCTCCATTCGAAAGACGAGAGCGGATCCGAAATATTCCATTTTAAAGGCATCTCTATATTTGGCCAAAACGTAGGAACTGATGAAAGCTAACGTCATGCGAGTATGTTTGGTGTGCGATTGCCCGCGAGCCTACGGGTCGACGAAGGAGATCATGATGTAGCGGGTGCCGCGCGTGACCAGCAGGCCCTCGTGGAAGTGCGTCAGCCGGCCGGGGTGCATCAGCAGCCAGCCCGGCTTGGTGTCCTGCACCGAGCAGTTGTAGCGGATGAAGCGGCAGCCTCCGCCCTCATAGTCCAATGCTGTTGACGTTATATTTCATTTTAATATAATAGTAGTCTAAGGGCATAATAAAACAATCTGCAACCGCATCAAAGTCCGTTTTGTAGTTTAGAAAGAGTAAGCTGCCGAAGATATCAGGAATTACAGATATGGATAGCTACTTTTTACTATGTAATGATGATAATAAAGAACATAAAGATACAGAGTACTAAGTAGGCAAAAATCAGCGTCATACTCAGTGACTTGTTATTAATAGACAGGTTATACCCATATAAAAACTCCAAGAAAAATGATCCGAATGCAGTGGCGAACACACGCATGCAAAATGTTTCGTTTTTACTTTTACGCACACATAGTGGACTGTGTAAAAGGGACAACGTGATTAAAACCATAGAAACAAAGAAGACAGCTAGTATTTAGCTGTTGCGAATATTTTTTTCCAATAGACCAACCACGGCCTTGCAGGGTTTTGGAATTTGTAATTGACCGCAAACACACAGCTTAGGTTGACATGCGCACCGTTCGCTTGTTGCTTTGCGACTGAGGATACTGGTGCTATTTAACTCCAATTTGGAGCTCGCTACTGGAGCGCTTGTAACCTATCTACCTTTTTAATATCATTGGTCATACTAACTGGGAGTGTTGAGCGCGAGGTTGATGGTGTAGGTGGAAGAGTCGTGATGCGGCCGCAGCGAGGGCTGCTCGTCCGGCCGGTAGCGCACCACAAAGTTCATCACGGACACCGGCGGCTGCCGAGACACAAACACACTGAGAGATACGCGGAAATAAAAAGGTAGGAAATAAATATTTTATATTGCAAAAGAAGGTATCTCTACGCGATGTCATCGCAATTACATATGTTTTGTATGAATGGGCGCACCAGCGCCAGTCCTTAATCTATCCGTGAGCGAAACCGCGCACATTTGTTTGAAAAATTACTTATCTTTTGTACCGAGCTTTTCATAGTAAACAACTGTTAAAGTACAAAATGCGTTGATGATTCTCATCACGACGCCCAAATAGTGGCGCTTGTTTAGTATAGAGTACTTAAGTAAAAAAACTTACGTTGTGGTAATATCCAGTGAAGACCATCTCTTGGAGGGGACGCACGTACTCCTTGAGTATGTAGAGCCATTGCTTGTCGAGCCCCACCTGGGTCATGTGAATGTCGCGCGTCGGCACCGCCTCGTAGCCGCCCTCCAGCCGCTTGTCCTGAGCACCCATAAAACTTACAATATACTAGACGTGTAAGTCACAAAGTAATCTATTATTGCAGTTGCACAAATAAGGAAAAGACAACATACAACGCCTTTTGTAACCTGTTTTGAACCACCCCAACTAAATATTGGCAACAAACAGGATCGCAATAAATCGGAAAACGATAGCTCACAGTGTTAGTTCCGTCACTCCATTGGCCAAAGGCTTCCATGACTGCAATCCACTCATTGCAGAATCTCATAGACATCATAGGGAACCAGTAGACATCGGGGCAAGGCTGTAACAATAAAATGAAATATAAAGCCGATTTAGTTTTCATTTCAACGAGCTAATTAATACAATGTCAAATAAGTTATCACTTGCGACCCTCAGATAAATTGATTAACTCCGAACAAAGAAACGGGAAATGAAACGGTAAGAGGATGATAATATGTTTATCTACTGACCATCAAAGGCTTCCGTCCCTCCTCGAAGCTGGTCGCATAGTCAGGATGAAGGTAGCGTTTCTCCCAGTCGAGCTTATTGTCGAACACTTGGTACACGTCGGGGTGAGTTCGACTAATGTCGTAGCTCTCGGGGTTCACTAGGTGGCCGAAGTCCAATTCGTTACTGACGTGCATGAAGATGCCCTGCGGACAGACACAAGCAACTGCTCGTCAGTTCCATACTTTTCCAACCATTGGAAAAGTTACAAAAAGCTCTCATAAAGGAGGGATGTTTTCGGAAATTTTTTACATCGCCAGTTTCCACCAGCGCATACATGTACATATGAGGGACACCAATTCAGAATGGCTTAAGAGTTTTAACTTTATCGATAGAGCAAAACCATTTTCATTTATACGGGAAGCTAACAACGCTAAACTGTAGAGATGTAAATACAGCCAAAGGTTTTCTATTTCATCCCGTTTAAATTTAATTATTTATTGATCAATATGCAAATATTCAAAGATAACATAGTTTACAATATTAATATTATTATTATAACATATACTCGTAATTTCTCCATATTTTTAATATAATCCTCTGGCTAGATCGTCATGTTGTGTTGTAAGGCTGATTTCATAGCATGTCCACTTAAATAGTATTGAAAATCAATGGTAATGTTTGTAAACCGTTAGTCATCGACGGCAGCGTTTATTTTGGCTCAGCAATGTTTCTAAAGTAACACGATATTTACATGGCATAATGACTTGTTCTGATCGGAGACAATGCTGTGAAAATTGGTAGACGGTTCGTGACACGGACACTCAGAAAGTTTATTTTTACGCAATGGAATAAGTACTTCCCGTTTTTCACGAGACAGGCGGTGGAATGAAATACGTACATGATCCCGTAGGCTAGCGCAGAAGGCCATATCAGGGTCAACGTCGTCTTTGAGGAAGGTGACAGCCTTCGCTGCTGGGGCCCGGAACGGAGCCATATTCAGAAGGTAGCAGTTGGTGATGAAAGGCACGTTCCATACTCCTCTGCGGACAAAGAAAACGCTCGGTAACAGTGCGGTCGCTACAGTGATCGAAGCAATCAAGTTACAGAGTATAAACGGGTCTTGTTTAGTAGGTAGGTGTCTATCACGCAACATACGTTGGCAGACTTGCATTAATTCGAAGACTGCGTGCCGGAACCAACTTTGTTTTTCTATGGATCAGTACCTGAAGGTAGGGAGGGGTTCAACCGGAAACCGAAACCGGTATTGCTGTGCCAACATTATCAGGAAGTTATTCCAGCAGTCGGTTTGCCTATCAGTATGTCTGTCCGTTTGTCAGAAGCCTGTAGCTACTCAAGGAAATGAGGTAGGCAGAGCCTTAAATTTTAGATACAATGGACGGTTTAATGAGTCACGAAATTACCCAAAAATAAAAATATACGAATCGAAGTGTCTCAGGGAATTGTTAATAGTAAAATAAATAAATTCCAAAGTAAGCAATTGTAAACGTAATCTTTCCAAAACATTACAGTAATATTAATTAATTGGGTAAAAAATAGTCAGCAGATTCCTCATAATCACTGTAATTTTTGGTGTAATTAATCAGAAAAATAATCGATTAATTCTAAGTTTGCAAAAATGGCACAAAATCATAATGACATGCCCTTTTTGCAATGAACATGCTTAACTACCGTTGATGAAAACGGGAACCGTGGCATATTCACAGTAAATACGGAACATGCTCTAGATACTATGTTAACGTCATAAAACTTGCAAAGGAGATCGATATACTATATTTAGTATACAGTATTGTAGTTTGACTCAGGCGTGGGCGACGTTAAAAGCACAAATACACACCGCGTGGGCCCGAGTAACCCAAAAGACTATATAACCACGCATCTCTATTGATATCCTGAGTATAAATTGTTGTATATACCACATGTCAATTCAGACAAATTAATTTAGCTAGCTTTAGCTATAGCTAGGTATAAGCGTATATCATTGTTAGGAATGATTAGAATTTGTTACACTTATTAAATGTAAGTTTACATATTTCAGAAAAAATATAATATGTATCTCGTAACATGTAACTGTAAAATATATATAGGATGTTTACAAACTACGAACATAAAAAAATCCGTGATAAATACTGACCTATTGTCGGACCCACGGTGTATATTTAAGTGACTTTAATTCAACACTATACCTACCATTTAACTCTTTAAGAAAGTAAAAAGACGATTTAGAAAACGTTCAGAAATTTATAGTAATTATGACGTTATATATCACAAATTTTAGAATTAGGTCTAATATAAAATTTTGAATATTTGAGATGTAAAATAACATTGTAATTTTGATTTATTTAAAAAAATTACACCTCGTTGAGTTTCTTGCCGGTATCTTCTCATCAGAGGTTTTTCCGAACCGGTGGTAAATTTTTTGACATTCATAAGTGCTACCTGTAAGCCTAATCTGAATAAAATATTTTGACTTTGACTTTGACTTTGACTTTTATAAGTTTCTAAATAAATTAGTATAAATTGACACTGCCATAGAGGCCCAATCCATAAATACATTTAGAACAATTAGGTTTGGCTCATGTTTCGGCATCTGAACATCACAACACGCCCTGTAATTAAACCCAAGTTTTTTCTTTAGGGGTTCTTTTCGCATGTTGATGTTCAAATTAATTTGTTATAGTATTAGAACAATAGGTCCTGTTGCCAATTTGAGTCTTAAGAAAATTAATTTACTTTTAAGAAAGTTTTATATTGACGTAAATTTCATAGTTGTCCTTTTATGCGAGAAGAGTGTCCTTTAGAAAAAATTGCTCCTGACTAAAAATTTATCTTTCCAGTCAATCTTCTAACAGTACAGTCTTTTAATAGGCTGTGGCCCTAACATGACTGGCCAAGTTTAGTTTATCTCTATCTGCGTCCCTTTCATATGACACTAGTTAGAGACACAGGGAGGCGTTAAACTTAACCTGGGTTTTCATGTTAGGGCCGCTGGTAGCGTTTAAAACAGTAATTTTTATCAAATGTTTAAATCATATAATGCCGCAAACTTGAACCTTAAGAATATGCACATAGATTGCTGTTACACCGTGTAGTTGGGCCACTGTCTGGGTCGTCGGCGTGGTAGTCACAACACGCCCTTAGACGCCCTTGGCGTTGAAAAAGTTAATAGGTATTTAATAGTTTTAGTACAAAAAGCAACAACACGTCGGGTCCACGATCCGCATACATGATCCGCACCGCCATGCCAGCGTACGCCTTTTTCAGGTTTATTATTCTGTTCTTGGTTATTACTGTGAGAAGAATATATTTTTAGAACCGCTCAGTTTTATTGTCGGTAATAAGGAAAGTTAAGTATTTTTTCTAATCTTTATTTATGTAGGGGCTTTGATCAAAACTAAAGATTTCAACCCCATTAGAAAATAATATATCAAAAAACAACGCATCTTATCAAACACTTCGACTTATAGTTGCATCGCTAGTTGGTTCAAACAAAATCGATTGCAACGATCCCACATTGAAAGAACCAAACCCAAATTGTGCAAATAGCCGAAAGTTAAATGCTAAGTAACAGCAAAAGTTATAAGGCAAACTATCAAAGCCGCATATTGAAATCACGACAGTCTAAAGGTGAAGCTAATCCTTAGTAGGTACGTATCAGTGGTGTCACATAAATATTCAATTTAGTTAAAGTATCAATGTACGAAATGCGAAAGGATATGACGATTGCCATATATCAAATAGGGGAGAGACAAGGGCCCTCCTGCGAACACCTCCGTCATTAGTCAATTGAGAGATTGGCGCGGCGGGGCCGGGGTCTCGAGCAGCACCAGTTGCGCAGAAACCTCGCGAGACCGTGCTGGACCCGGCCCACACGCCGCTCCTGGCTCCTTATTAGATCAAGTGACCGGTTGCGCAAAAAATGTTCATACTCAGAGCCAAAATCCTCCTTGGACTGTTCCTAATATATTGGTTTTTAATCGATCCGACGAACGCCCGCCGCGGACGGTCTAGAGGCAGAACAAAATCCAAGGTATTTTTTTTTAAAGTTGATATTAGTCTCAGTAAGTCCGGTTTACAATGAATACGTCGTTAATTCTGGACGTTTAAATGCCCGTTTATATTTGCAGGTGCAAATTGGTTTGCCCATCACTGGAAAATACAGGGATCCGGAATCCGACCAGTACTACAACAACAACGATGTAAGTGAACCTATTTATATGAAGACAAGGTACTATTGAGATATAGAGCAATATTTTCATTTCTTGAATATATTATTTCCCTTAGGGTGCAAAGATTCTGCTCGCCTCGCACTTCGATCTCGAGTACGTGCTAGGGCACAAGATCGCTTTCCTCTGTATCGCGAAGGGCTCTCCCAGACCGCACATCACCTGGTTCAAAGATGGCGTCGAGATATTTGCTCATCACTATCTACACGTGAGTAAAGATTAAAAGATTATTAAACTTACACCTTGATTTTTTTGCTATTAAGTTCTGGAATGACGTTTTCGCTTCTCATTGGCGCCGTGACATAATAAATGTGCATTTAATTGTAATCAATAAGAGGCAAAAACACCTTCCTAGTACTGTATAGTTAGTCTTTTTGACAGTTTTAACGCAATGCCAATATACTATTATCAGCAGAAGATTGGACTAGTTAAAGTTATACAACGGACAAAGTTGATAGTTGAGCTCGAATCACAGCCAAACAGAGCTAATTGACCCCTATTTGAATTGCTAAAACCTTCGTGGCCGCGCGGTACGAGAGCTTTTATAAAGATGACGAACATCAATTCATGAAATACAAAACACTACACTGAAAAGTGGAATGTTTACATGATCTTTCATGACGAGACGCGTTATGATACAAGCATATTCTTTGGTACTTTCCCTTAATTGAAACCGTGCATAAAAAGTGGAACGTGATGATGCACTTTTTTTTTGAAATGTAACTTTATAAACTTTCATCATAGTTAAGATGCTGAAAAGAGCGAACGACCCCGAGAAAGCGATATATTTCCGTTCGAACTGGCACTTAAGCAAAGTTAGGGTGCGCGTGAGTAGTTTGTTACGAACTTTTAGTTAAAATATGGACACTTATTATTAGTAAATATATTTAACGACTGTATTGAATTAGGTCAATTTGAAAAGTGTGTTTATGTTTTTGTTTACTTAGTCGATTATGGTAAACATTAGAAAAAACAAAGTATTAGAGGAAACGATGAGTATTAAAATATGTTTTCTTGCAGCAACAAAATCAACAGTTGTATTTTGTAGCTGGAATTTAGCTCTATTTAGCGTTTTAACTATAAACAATAAAATTGCTTCGCTACTAAATTCGTTAAAATTTTGCACTGCGATAAGTTATCATTATATATATCGTAAAAAAACTGTTTGTTAACATTAAAAGACAGATAGATTGGCCAGATTTATCGTCGGGGCCGGCATGGGGTCAATAAACTGGGCGTCCGTTACATGTTATAATTGTTGGGCAGATTCACGAGTGGCCGATCGGCGACGACCGCGTCAAGTCCAAGATCGAGATCGACCCGGCCACGCAGATGGACGCCGGCGTGTACGAGTGCACCGCCGACAACATGTACTCCATTGACCGGCGCTCCTTCAAGACAGACTTCTCGATAGCATTCGATTGAGTAGCTCGAGCTACTAGCTACGTTAGCTCCAATTTTAATAATCTAGAATGTGTTTTTCCGCGTGATGCTGAAACCGTGTTTTTTTTCAGAACTGTTACGAATGCTAACAAGCCTAACTTAACCTTTTGCTTTCTTTGCTACATGTATTCAAATTACTTGAAACAATAACGATTTCGTCCTAAATATGTTTTCTGGATTATGGAAAATTTATTAGGTTTTAACGATACGTGCTATATATAATAAGCGATGATTATGTACAAGCCTACGTGCTGATTGTATTATCTTAATGCTGGGCATGGAAACTGTATCCGAGAAAAAGCGCCGGTAGCATTTCAGCGTGGTATCACCCGGCTCGGGACAGCTTATCAATTTGTTGTTGACCTATTTCGTTCGCGCTTGCTCCGTGAGTTTCATTGCATGCTGTTTCATCATTCCACGAAATATGTGATCTCACGCGTAAGTTTTAACGAGAATTCCGGCAGCAAATCTTTTATTACACATACGTACTCAATAAAACTGTTAAAGATCTTAGGTATTACATTTAATATAAGTGCAACAAAACAGATTTTGAATCATAACCAAGGATTTTTAGATTTTTGTTTGTATGTCTGTTTAACAATTATAATATTGCTTGGAATCCACTGGGTGGATTTTAATGAAATTTTCTACAGCAAACGGATCGATGTAAATTTTTACACAAATATTATAGTCGAGATCTCGAGAGTGAAATAAGCTGCTGTTTCATTACGAAAATAACAAATAAAAACTCTCAAATCCCATAAATTCAAGCTAGTGCCTATTATTACTTTACCTTATTTATTTGTAAGTTACCAATTATTTTGTAACGGACTTTGTAATGAAGTCCAAGTATTATATACGTAATTATACATTACAAAAATGATTGGTCAACCATATTTTCATGTACAAAATATATTTATACACTTATTATAGTTCATTTCATTATACCTGCCCGCTTAAACAATTGCGTGAAATTAAGCGCATCGTATTCTGCGTAACCAAAAGGGTATTTGTACAGACACTCTTATCTGTCGGAACCCAATACGCAGCGTTTCAATTCTAAACCTGTCTATATTTTTTCAATCAATCATGACCACCGTGGGTCACAAAGGATCATTTGAAAGCAAATATATATCTGACTATTTAAAAAATTTACATTGCCATTATTCAGTCTTTAATCTTGACGGCGTGGAAATTAGTTTTGTAATGTTGACGACAACGTTGAAAACATGTTGGGTCGCTTGGTCTTTTCTGTTTTTGTTCAATTCTATGTAACTGAACTTCAATTGAAGATTAATCAAACAACCATACCTATTAGAAAGAGACAAACACGAAATGGCATTAAACGCACAGCTCTAATGCTTACCTTATGATGTGATAAACAATATCCATATAGTCGGCGGATCTCGCATAGAACCCTGAAGTGTTTATTGCACCCCAGAAATTGGACCAAGCCTGTCCGGAGCGTACCAGCATCGGGGCGACGACGTCATATCCTGAAGATAGTAAGTACCGCAGCGTGTTGCGATCCAAGCGAGCCACGCTGTCGATCGAGAACAGATAGTCGCACACGCTGCCAATGCAACGGTCTCTGTAAAAGATAGTAAATTGGCTACTTGTACTCAATTTTTAATGTGTCTGGTTCGTCGCGCTTTAATCTGATAGCAACTCTTTCTCTCTCAATCTCTATCAATAAATCAATTGAGAGCAACTCATGAAGTCAACTATGATTTATTAAGTATCACTAAATGTGTCTCGTGGACCAAGTATTTAGTGGTCAATAAGAGACAATGAATAAAACGGCTATAAGACATTACGTACTTTGCGATGTTTCTCGCTTCTGCTTCTGTTATAAAGTCATTAGGCTTGATGCGCTTGGCGGTGGCAAACTCTTTGCTGTGAGCTTGGAAAAATTCATCAACCTCGGTCTCGTGGTACTCCACATTGTTCCTCAGAAGCAGGTGCACCTTGCCCTTAGGATAATTTATGTCGAGCAACTGTTGCAGGAACTCTTCCAAAAACGGAGTGGGCTGCTCGATAAACACAGCCATCATAACAGTTGGTAATGCTTCCTCCTAAAACAAGACAGTGGTTTAAAAACACTTCAGCAATAAGTTAGTGGTGTGTATGTGCGTACGCTCGTCCACTTATCAGGAGTGCGATTTTTGAATCTCACCGGGTGACAAAAGCTCGCCAAAATGGCCGTGTTTCATAGAAATGCGGCCATTTTGGTGAGCTTTAGGCACCTGGTGAGATTCAAAAATTGCATTTGAACCTCACCGGGTAACTAAAGCTCACCAAAATAGCCGTTTTTCAAAGAGATTCGGCCATGTTGGTGAGCTCTAGTCACCTGGTGAGATTCGAAAATTGCACTCCTGGATTCTGGGCCACTGTAGAACCTTTTTACAGTAATTGTCGTAATGGAAACTAAACTTAATTGATTAGAATTGTATAAATAGCAGCTATAATTGAACAATTAATGTATGGTAATATAAAAAACAGATTGGTTAACTGTACAGTAGCCATTCAATATAAATGCTAACGCGACCTTTTTAGACCTCTTAAGTATCTGGAAACAAACGTTTTAAAAAGAGCGTCACTTTGCAGCTCCTACATGTCTGATAGCAACAGTTACTGAATTAAAGTTAATTAGCAGTAATTTAAGGTGAAACCACGTTATTAGTAATTAAAATAACGTTAAAAAATACCTTAAGTTCAATCCTCTTTTGATCACACAAAGCACATCCTTCGGACATAGACCAAGACTTGGCTAAATAGTTCCCCAAATGGTTTAGAGTTAGTTTGGAAAGTCCATTGCCATGCACAATCAGGGGCCGTTGCTTTGTGACAACATTCATTATAAAAGGCCAGTCCTCTGTTGAGTTGGCAGTCAGCTGAACATCCGCTACAAGCAAAAACGTTTTTTATAAAAAAAAACTAGGAATTATGAGCAGTAGGTACAGATTGTGAATAAATAACTTACATAAAGCTCCATTTAAGTTTTGAAATATGACAGATTCATGATCTAGGGAGATTTTAAGAGATTCTCTGTTTTTTGCATCTAAATAAATTTTCGTATAATATAACTGATCATCATCCTTGTCATTCACAGGTTTATAATTTACGATTTCTGATATTTCCGGAAGATATCCTGAAAAAAAATTATATATTTTTTATTAAAAATATTACTGTTATTGGTTATAGAGGATGAAATCAGGGGAATATATTAATAAGTATTTAACTTATTTCTGTAATGTCGTCCTAGAGTATAAGTTACTATATATTCTATTTTAGACTTAGGATACGGGGCGGTCCCGCCATAAAAATACGCGTAGCTCCTACTACATGAGCAACTTGAACTTTGTATAGTCGTCTGTGTATGCACGCCATCCTAAAATTCCATTAGTTTTCTGTCAACCTAGAGCGCCGGGCCCTGTGGAGACTGCGGTAACAGAATTCTATGGGAGGCGGTTTGTGGCCATTCTATATGAAAGACTATTAATATATTCTGTGCTGAGGATGCTAATGTGTCCATGTCATACCACTGAATTTCGATAATGATATCAAAATTTTGTTATGACTACAAGACCTATATTTTGATAGCTATGGTTATGGTAATAACAAATCAGCCGTAGTATTAAAAGAACAATAGATTTCTATAATAATACTAACAATCATAGTTTATACACAATATGAAAACATTGTTGGAGTCAACGAAATTGTGTCATAAGGCTGTTGCTACATTTATCTCATGCAGATAAAAGTTTAATTATACAAGATAAAAAAACAAGCCAATAATTGCCACTTATTATTAGCACCCACAAACAACAGCGTTTATAAATACCAACTCTTAACAAAATTTATAGCTGTAGCAACAAGCGAGAAAATTTGAAAACCTTCGCATAGCAACTTGTTGTTTCGAGGTAACAAATCAATCTAGCTAAGTAACCAAGTGCCCAGGAACAAAACCAAATTTTTTAAGAATAATTTGCTGATAATAGTTTTATTCTAAGTTTTTTTACCAATTTAAATAAGTTTTATGCTGAATTGGCAATCATAGTTTTTTTCAATTTCAAAATTATAGTTAGAAATTACCCATTAAAAAGATATAGAGTACAGTAAACAGGAATTTAACTAATGAACATGTTCTAATATCTCCTATGTCAGGTTCCACTTCCGCGTTAAATCGCGATGCCAGTCAATACGAGTGGCGAGAAACACACCTGCCATATGGCTATGGAAAATGTTAAAAAGATTAAATTCTGACTTCAAATGAGAATGACGATATGATAAGTTTCATTTGTTTTATGATAAAGCTTCTAAATAAATGAATATCTTGAATATTTTTTACACTCTGACCTGTTTCTAAATGAAGTGATTAAAGCTGCTTATTTTCTTTTATACATCATTGTGCTGAATTTGATATACTTTCGTTTCTTTTGTTGTTTCGAACCTCACATTGCATTGCATATGTACGTAATGTACCCATTAAATGGTGAGACTGTATTTTCTAACACAAGTGTTAGGTGCTCTTTTGTAACATGATGCACTTAAACTTTATTATGTTTACCAATGAATCCTCCGGAATTGAGGTAGGGGTTGGCTACCTCCGTCTTGGGGTACTGGGATGCAAGTTTGGAGTCTGGCCAGCAAAACTGTTCAGCAGCAAACAGCACACGAGTGTTGGGGAAGGACTTAAACTTCTCAAGGATCTCCTCCAGACTGGCCAGGTACATCACATCATAACTATTGGAAAAAACAAAAGGCTTTGCATTAACTTCACCTCTCATATTTTTCTGTTTATTTATTTGCTTTAAAATTTGAAAATTGAGTTTGTCTCCCTTTCAGGGGTCAGATGGGGTTAGCATTTGGTAATTAGGGCAAGCAAAGCTATACAAGAATACAAAATTAAAGTACAATTGCTATAAAGTATTTTTAGTAGCTTAAAAACTAAACTAAGTGCTTTGTTTTTTAAAAAGTTTTAGGTGGTACATGAAGGAATTTCAAACCTGTCTGTAAATAAAATGATTTGTTCTTTATCATCTGTTTTCATAAGTTCGTTGATCTTCTCTTTGAGTAGGTTTATTTTCTGTCCACCACCAGCATAATTCATGTTTCCTCCCGCCCATTCTATGCCGTTTCCGAGAATCTCCACATCAATGTCATATACTTTAGCTGATCGCAAGAAACGCTGTAAGCCATGGTTGTCATCCGTTGCTACCGTAAGGACTTTTATGTTTGCTGTAACATAAAAACATAAACTTTTGAGACTTTAACATCCTGAATTTTATAGTAAAATCTTCATGACATTGAAAAAAAATTAATAAGAGTGAGTGGTTGTACCATTGTTTTTTGACACAATTTAAATCAGTGTGGAAAGGAATAGTGTGACGACAAAACATACTTATTTATAGCAGTGTCATCAAAATAAAATGTTAGAAATAATTAACAGATAAATGAAAATGAAAATGAAAATGAAAATGAAAATGAAAATGAAAAATTTATTTTGCAAGTAGGCCATATAGGCTCTTTTACATGTCTGAATCTACTAGCGCTTCGGAAAATGGAAGAATCTGCTGAGAAGAAACGCCGCAAGAAACTCAGCAGTTTATCTTTTTTTTTCTTCTCTTTTGAAAACATATAACTGCTTTGTACCAATATAGTTTAATAAACACAGAATTATACATTGCAGGATATTTTTTTATATTGTTTCAATTCTAAGCAAACAATATACTTTATAATACGCTTTTCTCATACAATAGCAATTGGGTCACTATCCCTTCAAAAACTCAGACTCTGGAAATCCTTCTCTTAAGTATTTTCACTTGTTTTATAATATAATCCTTTAAAAAAGATAACAAACAAAATTGTTGCATCAAAATGTTAGTCTCAGACTGCCTCTGATTATGCTTAATGTAAAACAAAAGCCACATTATTATCACTTCAGTTTTTGACAATAAAAACAGAGTCACAAAGTTAAACAAACAAAAATCGATTTCTGGTAAATTAGAATAGCGTTATTCTATCTATCATACATACCCTTCCCTTGAGCCTGGCAACTGTACAGGAGAACTAATACAGATATGTGTATAAGGGATCTCATGTTTCCAGATGTGCCTGTGCCGGGTTCAACAGACTTCCGCGGCGGAGGGCGGTGTGACCGTAAACTGAGGCTCGTAAAACAGTGCGCGCTAAAGAAAGACTCAAATGCCGCTACCAAATACTATAATAACTATATGCCTGTGCTCCAGATACGCGCTTCCGCTTCTCCGTGCGCGATAAGCTTCGTAAGCTTACAATGATTTTCAGTAATAACTTTATTATTATTAACATTAACTGAGCTGATGATAACCGACAGCGTACGGGAGGCGCCCGTTCCAGACTGTCGTCCGCTTAGTCAATCAGACGAGATGAGATCACTAACTCGAATATACTGCTCATACATCTGATAGTTTCGTGTTACAGTAAAACGCTGATGATGTATTAAACACACTGCTTAGCATTTAAAATCTTATACAATCTAATCTATTGTCCATTTATGTATACATTCCACTCTATATACTGATGGCAAGATTGACAAGTCTGTGAAATTTAAGCTTTGCGCCCTGTGAAGCGCCACACAATATTTGACGTTTGTCATGTCAAAGCGCGTATTGTGATTGTGTGTGAGTGATTAGTGATGTGCCAAACAGTGTTGGCCTGTATACCGATACCGACATATACCAATTGAAAAATCGATTTGCTTTGGAAGGATTATTCACTTGATACGAGCTCAGAGCATCCATACCGGGAGTAGCCTTGTGTGATTATTTGCTTACACAAAATTCTGTCAAACCAATCACACTAAAGCAATTTCGCTTGCGTCATTATGCTCTCACACTTTTAGAAAATACAACACATTCTAATATTCACGTACACACACTGAATACACGTGCAACATGATGTCATTAAAAACAATTTAATAGAAATATTTTTTTAGCTATAAATAGAAAAATAACTTACAAATGAAATCTTCTATCCTCCTTTTCTAAACTTAATGTGTTAGAACAAATTATACAGGTGCATAAAGCACATGCAGTATGCAGGTATTCTTGGTGAGCTGATATCTCATCGGTGCCGATGTATCGAGTGACAAAATAATCGATTGTAAATTAGTTTTTATGCCGTGTAGGCACATTGTGACAGAGGGGTAAAGGATACGAGAAACTCTGCATGATGGCCCCTAATGAGCACTTTGCCACTTTCAAAACGTATCTAAGTTCACCTATTGGTTATCACCGAGTCGCAAATTCTGGTTAGCCATTAAAAACATCATGAAGTTTGTCATACGTTAATACGTATTACAAATATACGTAATAATACGTATATTACAATATGTTCTAATACGTACATCTTATACGTTCTAAAATCGTCTAATAAATTATTTCCTATTAGTCAGCGTTTAAAATTGCTACAAAAGTGTGTAAGTCTCCACAAAATGTACATTGAAGATAAGTATAATAAAAAAATTGTCAGTCTGTTTGTCGGTCTGTCAAGACCATTTTTATAAAGAACGCGTGGAGGTCAGGTGGATGTTTGGAGTTGAAATTAATATCAAATACTCAGATCTGCAGTTCCATGAAGCTGTGAAAAATCAAAATTCTAAGTCCATGCAATCATAAGATACCTACGGCCCTACGGCCGTTTATGTCAACAACATAAATGGCATGTCATATTTCATACATTCGCAACGGATTCAATAACCTATCGGGTACTTCCCGTTGATCTAGAACCATGGACATGGCTAGAAATAAGGTCTCATAGCACAAATAAAGGGGAAACATTCGCAAATCGTAAAGGTGAATGGGCATTTTTGAATGGGCGCTGTCCCAACCCTTGTATACAATAGTGAGTAGTATGGACGTGTAGTACTCGGTGTAAGGATCATCATAGGCTATGTTTCGAAGACCAGGTGTCTGCAGCATTAATCATTGTTTTGTATGAAAAAAAAAAAACAAAACACCAAATTAGACCTATGCTCACATTACGTTTTTTACTTCTAGTGGCCTCAGTAATGCGTGGTTAAAATCTTTCGGCTATATCTCGAAAATGATTTTACAGATACTTTTCATACAACTGCTAGTACAAAGTGAGGTATAAAATGGGCTGTAGCTTTTTCCCTGCAAACATCTCGGTTTTGCTGTCATATAAAAAAATTAAGCTCTTATTGAGAGCTTTCTAATAAGATATAGCGCAACTGTATACAGCACTTGGGACAATTTGCCCATTCTCCTTTGTAGTTACATTAGACAAATAGTTTTTTATTGCAATTACAAACTTATATTTGCACTTGGTATGTATAGGGACACCACTTATCCAATACAAAGCTCGGTTTGTACCCAATTAAGTTTATCTTTTCTTTAGGGCAACGCTCGGTGCTTATATAGTTTGTACGGATCCCTCATAGCACGAGTCCGACTCACACTTGGCCGGTTTTTCTGCTGTCAATAATGACCAATGACAATGGGCTTAATGACCAAGGTTACCGGTTTAGGCTTGTAAAATTGTAACTTGTAGCTTCGTGAAATGGGCCACAGTTTATGGTAATTTGTGCCGTGAAAAAAGGTATTCTGCAACGTCGAATTCAGCGTCAAGGCATCGGCCTGTCTCGCTCACTCTAGCTAGCGCGCCAGAGCAAGACAGGGCGCTGCCCCAGCGAGCTCGTCGCTGATGCGCTTAGAGAATCACTCTCCGGCTGTGGTTTTCTCGCTTTGGGTCCGGCGATGCCCGAAATTAGTAGTAGTTAGTCTTAGAAGAGTGAATGTGACATACAGATAGATGAACATAGCCTTAAAGGTTGGCTTTCTAGTTCAATTGATGCGGAACCCTATAAAAGTGTCATTTATTTAACTTTTTAAATAAAAAAAGTAAGAAAAACGACGTTTTAACATACCTATCTAAGGGTTTAGACACCTTTAAAGGAAAATCTTTGGAAAACCTTAACTAGTTACTTCGTTTTTTTGTCCTTTCCAGTAAAATAAAACAAATATACTCGAATTTACCGACCAATGACCAATCATCAACTATTTAGGCTGAATGGTCGTCGTTCTCTAGCGTAAATTAGGTACGGTCAGCCTCAGAAGAAGCTAAACATTTTAGTACCTTGTCGCTGTCTGTAATGTGCCAAATTCGAGCAACTCTCATTTTGGACGTTACTACGACAAAGTTCTTAAGTGTTTAACTACTTCTGAAGCTTGTAGCCGAGCGCGAAGTTTAAATTTAACAGTCAGTTTACCATTTGCCATCAAATACGATAAAAATCTAACACCTGCCTATGCCCGCAGGACTGATAGTGTATCAAACGTTAACTTTATTTAATTCTCAAGAGTAAATTCGGACCTGAAAATATCCGTAAGGTACCTAATTTGGATACGTGCTTAATGCACGGTAGCAACGCAACGCAACGCAAACGCGACAGGTGACAGTGACAATTCCTTAAACATTGCTTGCCCACTACATGATGTTAAGTCTGTCAGTCTGTAGCGTTACTTGTCGACACAGTAATCCACGGCCAATTGTCACTGTCGCCTGTCGCCTGTCGCCTGTCGCGTTTATGAAATCGGCCCAGTTGTGAGACACTCAAAGAAGCTATTTAATTGTGTGGAATAAAACCTGACTACGCATAAGTGGCTTTGATGGTACATAAATATTGGATAAGCCTGAAAGTATTAAGTATGTAAAGTAAGTAGAAGAATACTCGCTTAGCGAGCGACAGAAAATGCATCGTTCATGATTCGCGAATGCAAGATGGAAACGAGAGATCCGAAAAGCACAGACTACAGTAGGTATAGGAGCTTATAAATGGAAAACGCAAGGTGATTTTTCTTGAAATGATATAACAGCTCGACACGTATGCAAAGAAGGTAGCACGAACAGTCGTGTATTTTCGTCGTGTAATTGCTTTCTTTCCTACCAATTGTGGCAAATTGTAAGAGAATGGCGTCCAGTATAATAATATTCAAAACCTTTGTCAAATCGTTCAATGCCTGCAAGGACATTCATTGATAAAAAGTTCCATTGAAGTTTTACAAATGATCGGGGTGACCATTTTTTAAATTAGTGTATACATTTTAAAGTATAAATTTACCTTTTTGGTACAGATTGTGTGGTTTGCAGGCCTCGTCCTCAGAATTTTGACTGCAGAATTCCTGAGTTGAAATACCGGGCCGCAGAGCTATCAGCATTGCCAGGACCCAGCAGCAACATTTTAGGGGGAAGCACCGGTGTCCACGCAGAACCATCTTGACGGGAAAGCTTCCAATTGGCGACTGCTGCCTTTACTTCGATCGAACTCAACAAATTGACTGCATTATTTCGTTTCAAAAAAAGTTAATACACCGTGAAATGAAAGCGTCGGTCGCCGTCAAAAGAACACTTCGTTCGGGTGACAATGATTCCACCGCGTTTCGCGGACGGAATTCTATGTAGTCGTTTATTTGATTTTTGCAATGAATACCTACTGCTGATGATTAAACTAACGGCCATGGTGTCCGTTATTTTTAGTTCACGTGATGTTTAAAAATGTATGTTTTAAAATCATTTGCTAAGGTCGACTTGTTTACAACGAAGCGTCACTGGACTAGCTCGACGCAGCTAAAGGTCTGAGAATCAATAAAATGCTTGCTAAGCAAGTAGCTAGAAAATTTATCTAGGTTATCAAGTATCTTATTTATTAATTTAGTTAGGTATATCGTTCGCAAATCATAACTAACTGGCCTAAGAAAAACGAGTCAACAAAATCAACCGCTTCATTACTGAGACGATGAGACGGGGTGGTAATATTATGTACTCGTAGATACTTGAGGCGTTTTTCATGTAATATGCCTTGTTTGTTCGCAATGTCATCAATAAGAATACATTTTTTTGGACGTTGGATACGTGTAGTCAGTACCATATTTTGGACCTTGACTGTATTGTTTCTCTAGAGTAAATATGACGTCTTTTACAGATAGAAGCATGGAGGCGCTCTCAGAATTCCCCTTAAATAACGATACCTATCCTAAAACGTGAGCAAGTGGACATTGGACAAAGTGAAAGTATCTGGGCCATCGGTGATGCTCCAGTAACGATTCCGTTGACTTCCAATCGTAATCTGTTGTAGTTGTAGTGTACGGTCGCGACCGCGGCCCAAACTTTGCATTTCTAGACCTACAAAATTGCACCGCTAAATTGAGCGAACGTTGGTCAGTTTTCTTACAATGTGGGTGGGTTTTTACCGACAATTTGACGCCAGATGGCAAGATCAATTTTATTTTCATGTGTTAAATCTAAAATTAAGCGCATAGAAACTAGAGTAGGTGCTCGGCAAATGACCCTATTGTTAAACAAAAGAAACACTAGCTAACCTTTTCTTTGTAAAGGATTTTGGAAATGGATTGTATTGCTATCTTGGCTCTAACATGATCCCCAAGCTTAATTTATAAATCCCGGCTCTGTTTAAGTAACGTTGTAACCATAAGAATGCACAAATGGTAAATTGAACTTTAGAGATCAAGTTACGGTCACTGTGAGGTAATATCAACCTACATATGTAGCCATAATGAAACTAGTCCAGGTGCATTGAATTATGTGAAGCTAAATACAATAGAAAACGAGTACTTAATGAAGTAGGTCGGCACATGTGAAGCTTCATCGGAGATAGGGCCAAATCCTATTAACCTAACAAGATTAAATAGGGGTAGCTAGAGACAACCGCCACGGTTCATAACCAGTGACGGCGTGGCCTTTACAGGTCGTGAATTAACAAAACAGCAGGTCTTAGAGACAGAAATGCCAAAGGACGATCCTGAAACCACCGCTCTCAAGAAAGAGCTGAACGATCTTATTGCTACGCTCAAGGTACTTATCATAACTATTTCTATTGATAGCCTTAGAGCGAAGTTTGCTTTTACCAAATTTGTAACCGTTGTATCAAATTGTTACATAACAGTAATATTTTTTGCAACGGCTTTCGGGCTGCCTACTTACCGCTGTTAATGCTCAATCAGAACTTTTACATTACACTCGAAAGCTAGTGATTTAAGTTTACCAATGGTCGTGGATCAGGAATTGAACTTTTTACCAGGCAGAACAACAAAAAGTAGCGGATGCGAAACTTGCCGAAAAATGTGGCGATATGGGAGATCTGCCGAAGATTCGACTTCAAACGAAGAAAACTTTAAAAGGTCACATTAATAAAGTTAATTCCGTGCATTATAGTGGAGATTCAAGGTAAGTCTTAAGCCTAGCGAAAAGATATCTCTTACAATTAAGCTCATGCACCAACGTATTCTCCAATCTAATACCTAATTATAGGGGTATGAGTAATGTTTTAGCAAAGCGATTTACATAATTTATGAGTGTCTCCATACCATAATTGACAGAACACCTGATTCGCTATTATTTGTCGCTTTTACCACGAATCTGCTCACATGGTAACTTTAAAAGTCGGTGGGTCTTTACAAGAACGAACTAGTTAATTTTTGTTAAAATTAATAAGAATTTCCTTGCTTCGTTATGAACCGTGTTCACCAGTTTTTGTTGCGTAAGTAACCCTCCACGACCACGAGGCAGGACTAAAACAATAATCCTGTACCTGACATTCACGTTGCCAGCTGTCATTGACATTGTTTCTGCACCGTCTTAGGCTGGTATCTTGGCTATATGCATAATAGGTAGTTATCAAAGTACGAGGACCAGAGCATTTACTTGTAACAGAACATTGAGCATACGCAATTTTTAAACATCTGCTCTGCATACTGCTCGCCTTTTTCTCCGTTTATTTTGTGGGCTTTGTAGTATTCGTTAGAATACTCATTACAAGTGGATGCTCAATTCTATCAGACCCCTATACATTAGCACTTTTCCAAATGCTAACTGTAAATAAGTTGACTAATTGACGGTATCTACATCTAAAATAACAAAATTATAACAAAGAACACATACGAAATACTTAATGTTTCCGGCAGACACTGCGTAACGGGCTCACTCGATGGCAAACTGATTATCTGGGACACCTGGAGCGGCAATAAGGTGCAAGTGATTCCGTTGCGTTCCGCTTGGGTGATGAGCGTCGCTTTCGCACCCTCTGGAAATTTTGTCGGTATGAACATTTTATTCGTCTAAGGGTAGATTTAAGAGCAATACGGCAAGTTTCATGTAAGGCAACACCTACTTACTTCTCCCGTATGCGCGTGACCTTGCCCATACCATACCCCATACAGAATAGGCGAATTCGCTCGTAGGAAAGCAAAGCGCACGTTCCAATCCTTATTACGTAAGTAATATAATTTATAAATATGTGTGCGAAGAGGATCCCCACATTATCGCGCTAGCAAGGCGCAAAAGGCCGTTTCGGAAGCTGAACTGACTTTGAGGCATGATGCATTCTTGAACAGTGACATTCATGTCAGGGCTGCACTGGTCACTTTAAAGAAATATCTAAAAGCCACACGCCCACGCTTGGATCTTGACATCAAGTCGCGTTGCCACGCCATCGCGGTTGCCGACGCCTAAATGATCTCTAGTACGAACGCGTAATTTTCTCGATCATTAGGGAAAGTAAAGTTTTTCGAGGTATTTTGGAGAACGGGTTACTTGCATACGTTATTTAGCTAATCGTCAATGTGCAAACTAAATTTAAACTAATTTTTTGGATAAAAGTAGCTAGCTGCTACATTTATTCAAAAAATGGATTCTTATGGATTAGTGGTGTATTTGATTATTTGAGATTCGGTCCACAGCTTGTGGTGGTATGGACAACATGTGCACTGTGTACGACGTGAATAACCGCGACGCGACGGGTGCCGCGAAGATGGTGCGCGAGCTGGCCGGCTACGAGGGCTTCCTCAGCAGCTGCCGGTTCCTCGACGACACCCACATCCTCACTGGCTCGGGAGATATGAAAATGTACGTTATGTCCAATAAGTTATTCGACTTGTTGGAGCCAATTAAGGGTTTACCGTTAAGGTTTTTTATCGTATCTGTGGCCCTAATATGACCGCCTAAGGTTACTGTATCTCTATGGGCGACCCTTTCTTATGTCCATTTCCAATGTTGCTTCCAGTAGTCCAGTCCTTTCGTATCAACGAGAGTTCTTTCATCTCCTGTGGCTCTAAAATGACCGGCCCAATAACTCCTTGCGTCTCTGTCGATCTAGTGTCATACATAAGAAAGAGACATAGAGATGAATTAAAGATAAACTGAACTTGGCCGATCATGTTAGGACCCCTGGAAAAAAATACACACCTAAGTATGTAAAATGTACTAAAAACAATTGATCTTACCATACGAGTTGGTAATATTCTGTGTGACAGTACAAGATTCTTTACAGATAGTAGATACTGGCCGTATCTTCGTTTATTCTTCAAAAGTAGTGTTAATTTGCGACATTTTAATGAAAACAATATACGGAATCGCTTAGGAAACGGTAGTGTTTTATGTTAGGTGTTCGCTAAGTTCACATATTAAATTTAGTTTAAAAAATATAGAGTGCCTGTGAAGAAACAACAGGCAAACGTGCAAGCGAGGAGCAAGCATGTCTGTCATAAACTTTATACTGCTAACAAAGTTTTTATTGAATTTTATGCAGATGCATATGGGATTTGGAATCGGGTAAGCGGGAAACGGAATTCGACGCCCACGCTGGTGACGTAGTTACTATTTCGTTGGCTCCAGGTGAGTCCATTTTAAATGATGTCCGTCGCTCCTAAAACGTCTATGGTTCTCCAGGATTGTAGTGGACTATTCTTTATTGATTTTCAGATATGAAAACGTACGTAACTGGTTCCGTAGACAAAACGTGCAAACTATGGGACGTGAGAGAAGATAAGGCTAAGCAAACTTTCTTCGGCCACGAGGCTGACGTCAACAGCGTCTGTGTAAGTGAGCGTGAATAACAAACGTCATCATCATCATCATCATCAGCCTATGTTCGTCCACTGCTGGACATAGGCCTCTCCCATGGCATGCCACTGAGCACCATCCTCGGCCACTCTCATCCAGCTCTTGCCAGCCACCTTGCGAAGATCATCGCTCCACCAAGTCTGAGGACGTCCCACGCTGTTTGCCGATCCGTGGTCTCCACTCAAGAACTCGTCTACCCCAACAGTTACCGGTTCTACGGGTTATATGGCCGGCCCATTGCCACTTCAGCGTGCTAATGCGGTGGGCTATGTCGATAACTTTGGTTCTCTGTCGGATCACTTCGTTACGAATTCGATCTTATCTATGATTCGGTCTTCGAAACGTAACAAACTAATAAAAAAAGTAGGACATTTACACCAATATCTTTTTAAGATTACAGGTATTTGCCCTCACAGGAATCGAACCCGCAATCTTTAGCTTCTTAGACGGGGTCAATAATCATGTAGAATAACCGGTCGTCAAACTCGACCTCAGTCTGCTATAAACTCAAAATTAACAAAAGCATTGCCTCTTTTCTGAAAGATCTTATGTAAAGCGAGGTGATTCTGCCCTCCTAATGCCGGGCCACACCGGTTGCGTACACGTTGCGTATGTGACACGGCTCCAGCTAGATTGCATCAAAGAGTATTGTAATATAGAATGAGAAGAGTGGCAACTCTGGGTTTTAACTTGCATGTATGGAAAGTGCTGCTGTTAGTGTACAGTAAGTGAACTAATGCAGTGTACTTGTATAGCTATAGATAGGCATGTATACATATACGTGTGTATGCGCTGTTGCGCGTGTGTGCGTGTTATTTTTAGATCCAAATGTACTCAATCAAAGTTTTGTTCCAGCAAATTTTATGAAAACTTATCTAAGTTCTTACTTATGTAAGTTTTCATAACATTTACCAGAACAAAACCTTGATGAGTAAACAAAAAGAGATACTTAACCAAAAGCGCATCAACGTCCAAGCAAACGAAAGCCAGAGTTGACAATGGCCGCATCCGACACGAGTGACTAGCAGTGACAGATAGTTTTTTTTATTTTTATTTTTTGTCACTCGCTAGCCGCGAGGAGACGCTGCTAACTGTCAAATTTTATGAAGTTTTAAGTGTGCCCCGCCTGGATTGCATATCCTAGCTAGCTCAATACACATCCGGCGTGGCTCAGTCATTATTTTATAAGCGAAACACCGACGAGCTTGACCTATCTCACACGCTCCCACTGTCGCGCGCAAGCGAGACACGACACTGCCCTGACGTATGCCACTGTTGCGCTTAGAGAACCACCCCCCTTATCTAACGTCGAAATGTGAATCCTTTAATCTGCAGTTCCACAACAGCGGGCAGGCCTTTGCCACCGCGTCTGAGGACAAGACAGCACGACTGTTCGACATCCGCAGCGACCAGCAGTTGGGGCACTACACTCCGCCTGGTGCCAGCGGCTTCACCAGCTGTGGTCAGTAAGCTCATCTTTCTGCACAGGATACATAATTAATTATGTATACATATATTCAGATACAACCCCTGTAGGCCCCACTCCCTAGTTGGTAGGAAAACTAACCACTTTTAGTATAGCATATAGCACATAGATGCGTAGCGTATATGTCACAGTGTACAAGTAGCACATTTGTAAGGCACGTGCTGTCGGCTGATATCATCATTACGATCGCGAGGATGACAAATAATATATCAATACCCGTCGCCTACTCAAGAACCAATCAAGCCATGTTAGTCGTAATAGTTTTCCTTTAGCACTTAACTCGGCTCAGGTACCCCAAAACAAAATTTATGCACCTAATACATATGTCTACAAATATATTTATCAGTTATCGGGAAAAGTGACTGTTACATACAAACAGACAGACAGACAGATATAATGAAACTATAAGGGTTCTTATATTTATAGCGTTCACGGGACTTTTACGCCATAAAATCATTGTTAATTTTCCTCGACATTTCGGCCATATTTCAACGACCGTGGTCACGAGAAGACATATGTACAAGGGATCTTATAGTTTGGCAACGGTACCCTAAAAAGATGCAAATGGGCCTAAGAAGGGTGAAATTGAAAATATGTGTCAGTTTTCATTGGCCGATTTTAAATGTAAATGACTAACAATAGCTAGATAAAATAATGAATACAATCTAAGTAAATCCCATTGGTAGTAATTGGAAATTCCGTTGTGTAGCCTTATTTGAATCATCCTGCGGACAGTTTTCCCGTGTGAAATTATAAAAGTAAATTACCGATATTTTCCTGGTTCGCTGCGGCTGTATGAGGATAGACCATTTGTTTTCTGTGAGGAGAACATTTAGATATAGGTACATGCAGTAATGAAGCGAAAACAAGCAAAGGATCATTTGGTTTGGATTGGTTTTGTTACGTTTTCGTACGTAAGTTCTTCGCTATTAACTAACTAAGACGACAGTCAATACTTATAGAGGTAGTCATGGGCTTTTAAGTCGGATCGTCTGCAGCTGTGTTGCTTAGTTTGTCACACACTACACAAACACACCTACGAGTACATGAAACATGAGGTATACGCTCGGCTAGATTCGGTAATCTACGTCCGCCGTCGTCGCGCGCGGTTTTTTGGCAATTGCACCGTGCATTTTGCCAGTGTCTACTGCGCGGTTTATTTAGAAGTTAGCCTGCCCCCCCCCCCCCCCCCCGTGGGTACGCCCATGGAGGTAGTCTTCTTCTTTATTGTCTTTACATAGTAGGTACCTACCAGGCATCGCAAGGGTAGAATTAGGATGTATGTACAACAACAATAACAAATATTCTTTATTGAACACCACATAAAAAATACAAAGAAAACAAAGGAACGAATAAGAAAGGGAGACAATAGGCGGTATATAATATGAAATGGACATAAAAACCTTCCATCCAAAATTTTCATATGACTTTGAAAACGATATCAAAAACCGCTACCTAGTTTTGACTATTTGCAGCTCTGTCTCCCAGTGGACGGTACCTGCTGGCCGGATCTGATGATAACGCTGTTCACTCCTGGGACACGATGAAAGTAACGCATACGGGTACGTCACTTTATAAACTCTTACCCCTTATTCATAATAGTATTTTATGCAACTGCTATTTAATGAGAGGCCTTAGAACACGAGTGTGGTTTTATGAAACGAGCGTCAGCGAGTTTCATAATAGGATCACACGAGTGTTTTAAGGCCTAATTATATACAGTTGCATACATTACTTTATCTACACATATATCATAACTGCAAAAAACCGTAACAGCAAAAAACCAACAAACGAATGACAACTAGTCATGGCGGCCATTCGATCTATCCGCCAAGACGAACGTTTTTTTTTAAACCATAGACAAACGAATGAATTCCCTATTGTCATGGCACTCGAGATCAAATGTCGTGCGTTTAAATAAAAAAAAACATACTGAGTTGACGTTTCGTATCGATAACTGTTTTAATATCTGTTGATACTAGAATAGAGACCATCTTGAATTTTGACAGCTGTTACAAATTTAAATTCATAACGTCACGAGATATCGGTAATGTGATCACCAATAAACACAGACTACTAAGAGATACTACCTCGATACTACCCAATAAAGAACAGATTTACCTACTACCATAGACAAGAAAATTCTTTTAATAACATTGGTTGTAATAATGCTGGTCATTTTCTATGGTTTTTGAATGCGTTGTTGAGCACTTATGATATGTGTGTAGATAAAACTTTATTAAACCTCTTTCAACTAACATATTATTACATTGTGTTTGTGTATTGTACGTTTCATTTGACGGAAACGTCACTCACTATGACAAATACAGACTACACGTGTTAAATAAAACAGGTTTACTAAGCCTTTATAAATATGGGGGTTAATTACGACTAATTGCTAGTAGCCATGGCGGCCTCACATGATCGGCCCAGGTTTAATTTGTCCCTCGCTGCGTCTCTGTCAAACTAGTGTCAGAAAAGGGATGCACATAGAGTTAAGAGGAGTGTGAACCCAGCGCTCTCCATACAAACGGCGGTAACGTTTTCCACCCTCTAAACCTTAACCTTTAGCCATTTTTTTTGTATGTTGTCAGTATGCCCTAGAACTAGGTTTGTATGTATTGATTTTTTAATATCTATTATATCCATAATAGTTTCAAAAATATTGACGCTTTTGTGTTCCGTATGAAACTCCTAAAATGCAAGTATTGTTCTTGGTTTTTAACAAATAAATATGAAAGAAAATATTAACATAGCATGTTTTTAAAATTATTATATTATGTAAAAACGAACGATTTCACTGATTTCACAGTTGAGCCCATTTAAAGAAATATAGCAAAAGGAGGACTGACAGCAAATAAAGGAGGACGGGAGGACAAACTGTAAAATAAGAGGACATATCCTCCTTTAGGATACTATCTGGCAACCCTAATATATCCCTGGCATATCCCACTGTTATAAAAACACAAGCGAAACTCACAATTTACCTATACATATACGAGTATATCTCTGCTAAGAAGTAATTAAATTTCACACCAGCATGTGGCATCCGATTTACATGAATGGAATCGTGATCTGCTTTAGTATCATTTTAGCGTTTATCGCGGGTATAAAGCTTCTGAGATATACTTATGCCCAAACATGTGATAATCTATAACTATAATACGCCTCACGTCCGCGATAACACCTAGTGTGCTAGGCTAGCACACTAGGTGTTATAGGCGAGGCTTCTGCATCATACCTCTATAAAAAGTAATTAAATAGTTAATAGGAACATGATGTGTTTTTTAACCCCTTTACCTATTTCAGGAACATTAAATGCCCACGAGAACCGGGTGACGTCGATCTCGATAGCGCCGAATGGGGTCGCCATGGCCAGCTGCTCTTGGGACCAAAGTGTCAGGGTTTGGGGTTAAGTCAATCCATCAGTTATTAACGACGAGTAATCATGGTTAAATTTATCTTTTTATGTTAAAGGGCTAGCGTTTGTACTTACGTATTTTACACCCAGAACAAAACGGCGGCAACTTGTTGACCTGGAGTTCGAAGATCGATCTCACCGTTACGTGGAGTTAATTTACAGGTTTTTGAAGAATAAATCGTTACCAGTTTAGAAGATGTGCAATATTTTCTGCAATCGTCATTTTCATAAGTTTAATATCTTCAGCCTTCATACGTTCCGCTGTTGGGCGCAGGCCTCTTCTCGCTTGGACACTATAACTCCCACGTAAGCCCAGTGCGGATTGGGAATTTAAATTTCATTGCAATGTGCAGGTTTCCTCACGATATTTTCCTAGACCCAAAAACTCGGGACAATCTTCATTAAATCGCACTTACACTCCAAAGAACCCGGAAGTGCGACCCGTTGTATAACTTAAGGCATATTTAATTTAAATTTATAGGTTAAAAAAATAGTTTGCCCGCAATTGTGTGTGATGTGAACGTGATGTAATTATACAAAAAAAATATTTTTAAGTTATTAAATTAACAAAAGGAATAAGCTTAGATTACATTACTAATTATATTGTCGCACTGAATTGTCGTCGCCGACACAATCATACTCGGATCTAGTCGCGATTTTAGTGTTGAAGTCATAATTTGCTTTTTGATTGACTATTACTATCAATCATTATACTCCAGTGATACAAATTTTAACCATTTACAAATACAACTTTTAATTTCATCATCGTGCGTTTTCATTTGTACAGCTACTACTTTACGATTACAAAATTTTGTAAGATTTACCAAAATAAAACCTTAGAACCGACATTTCGACCTCTCCAAACGCCGTTTCTCAACACTTTGGACGAAACTGTGCCTTGGGAAGACTAATGTAGGCATGGGTATAGAAGTGTCGCTTGATCCCCCTCTACGGTGATAACACCAAAAGGTGTAAAGGGAATGCACATGTCACTTCTGTTAGCGCTTTAATCATATGTACGACCCTTTTGTGACTAAAGACTTTAAGTCTATCTAAAATAAAACATTGAGCACTTAGTTCGGTGCAAAAAAATTACCATAAAAAAATGTGTTCATATTAACACACATTTTTTAATGGTCAATTTTCTGTTTTATTTTAAGTTTTTCAGGCCGGATAAGCGGCTTCACTTGAAATATAGTTAGCGCCAATTCTGCGCCATTAATAGGAACGACTTAACTAAATGAAACTAGTATTTATGATCAAATTGATCAATATGACTATTGACCAACACTTATATTGCGTGTAACAATCATCGTTTCACAATATATACATACATACGTCGTCGTTTTACCATTTAAGTTCCGGATATTGCCTCGTATAGTGGCGAAACGCGCTTAGATCGTATTGTTTAAGTGTTTACTGGTCTGGTTAATAGTTTAGTTTTTGGAATGTACTTTGTTTTATGGGGAAGCGGAGGAGGGTGGGTTTCTGTAAAAAAAACAATAAAAGTACGAGATACTAAGTATAATAGTAAATAAAAAATAATTAAGTAGGTATAATATTAAGTTTCATTGAGGTAGTGTAGGCTCACAGCTCGTCGGCAAGGCGGTGCGTGCGCAGGCTGTGCCACAGCGGCAGCGTGCCCCAGAAGCGCGCTCGCTCGGCTAAGTGCTTCTTCATGATTGGCTTGTCACTTAAATCGAGATACTCTAGAGTCTTCGGACTCGATGCTGGCTCCCACTTAAAGGGTATTTCAACTGGCTTATTAGGGTCCCTGTAAAACATTTTTCTAATTACTGACTGCGTTGCTGCGCCGGCTGTAGCTCGGTAAGTCAAAAATAAGCTGCGTATATACTTAACCGGCCTATGTTTAATTTATCCTTCCCTGCGTCTCTGTCAAACTAGTGTCATAAGAAAGAGACACACACAGAGATCAACTCAGATAAAATAAACTGCGAGGCTCATATTTCAAAACTCTTTACGTACTTAATTGAAATAAAAAAACGGCGGCAGTATTTGGCAACCTAATACAAGAATGAGGTGAAATATTTACCGTAAGGAATAGTAAGTTACTAAAAATAATAACTATTATTTATGCTAGTTCGTGCTTACCCAGAGGTGGCAAAATTTGTCCACAAAGTAACTATGAGTTGGCTCATTTGTAAATCTTCTTCAGAAACTTTATTCAACAGAAAATCTACCGGGAACAAATGCATTAGTTCATCAGCGTGGCATACTCCTGTCGAAAGAAATCACCCTTAGTAAAAAAAAATATAACACACCTCTCCAAAACGTCTACGTAACGCAATCGAAACTACTTGAGGCACTAATTAGAGAGGGCCCCATTAAAGACAGCCGGTGTAAATACTGGCCATCTTAGCCCTCTTTTGCAACGCATCTGTAATCTCTTCGATATTGCTGGTGTCTATAGGCGGTGGTGTACACTTATCACCAGGTGCCCCACTTGCTTGTCTGCCTTCCTATTTCATAAAA
Source organism: Ditula angustiorana (assembly GCA_963691745.1). Taxonomy (NCBI): domain Eukaryota; kingdom Metazoa; phylum Arthropoda; class Insecta; order Lepidoptera; family Tortricidae; genus Ditula; species Ditula angustiorana. The sequence continues at coordinate 5,780,417 of OY829472.1, forward strand.
AAAAGCAATGGCTCATCTACAAAAGTGGACCGTTAAGATTCAGGCTCAAACAAGAAATACCATGCATAAGCAGAGTAACTTATCAATTATTACATTGCGGATGCATTGTAGTAATGATAATCTTACAATAGCAAAACTTGTAAAAGTACGAAACAGACTATAATAATAGAATAACATACCGTAGACGCCAGTCGTATCACCAAATATCTGAGAAAAGCTGTTATTAGCGAGATACGTCAACTCATACAGGTAAACCGGGCTATCAGAGTAGCTCATCGTGTGTTCAAGGGCCTCTATTGCGGGATACGCAAAGTAGGAGTCGCTATATATCTAAAAAATAACATTAAACACAATTACAATGCATTTAGGTATCACTACGATCAGTAAAACAGCAAAATTATAAGGATATTTAAAGTTAGGTTGCTTGTTACAGCCAATTTTAGCGTTTGGTTCGGCTATGATATATAATTATCAATCTAATGATGTAATGATAGGTTACCATTTTATACTCACATCGAGTAGACCCTTTTTGTATCCATCTTCATCTTTTTCGTCTAAGTAATGTGATTTAATTTTCCTGGTTATTTCATCAGCAAATGGCGAATTATCATAATAGAATGAGATCGGTGCTATGGTGTCGAATCCAGACTTGAATTCTTGGTATCTTGATTCATTGGATGTAATCCCTGGGAATTAAAAATGGGCACGTATTGATTTGTCTAATGGCTAAAATCACGTCATGTGATGGATGTTAAAGGCAACACATTGTAAAGATTTTTGCGTAATTATTCGTAATTGCGAGTAATAAAGCCTCATAATCTAAAAGCTGCTTGACTGCTGCCCTTTTCCTTGATTTGACGATTATGCAAGACAGCTCCAACCAGTTAGGCTGTACCTTTTTTCGACAGAGGCCCTTCAAATAACTCACGACTCGAATTATTGTGAGGTGAACCGGGTTTTCAATGAAATTTGGTTTTTAACATTACACAAACATTGCCTATTTGATGCCGAGTTTGGACGAGAAAGACGTACCATCGGATACTTAGTATAGTTTAGTTTATTCAATCAATATAAAGTTACATTATAAATTGCATACTGGGATGGGATGAACAGTAATAACAATGTTGATTCCAATAAAAACGAGTTTTATGTCGATGATTTTGTATGTAGTGCAGGAGACGCAGCTTAAGTTATGTACGCAAAACAGCACAAAAGAAATACTCACAAACAGATTTCAGGCATCCTTCAGCTTCATTGAGACCAGTCATCATGGGTACGTTGGCAATTTCACGCGCCTCTCTCGGGGGAACAGTTAAGAAGGCTCCGGGAAGGTCTGGCTCGACGACTGCCTTAAATGGAGTCATAGGCTCATAGTCCCAATCCTAAAAATACAAAAAATGTACAAATTGTGAAGGTGATCACAAGACATGACTACACAGCGACTGGTAAATTGACGGGACACCTCCTGGCATGAGGGGTTGGGGGACTTAAGGAGGATTAGGGAGTATAACTCGGGGTCACGGGGCTGTCAACAAGTGTATGGTAAATGCCCACTTCCACCCACTAATTGTCACGCGGAGGGCGTTCCGTCAATTAAACAGTCGCTCTAAAATTCGTATTCATCGATCAGTACCTATTCAGAGAATTAAATATCTAAGCTAAGACGGCGGTGAGTATTACCTTTCACTGTTGCACTTTCTATTAAAATGCAATCAAGCGGAAAGGTGAAAATAAAGTTAGTAGAACTACAGAAAAGGTAATGCATTTATCACACAGCCCGCATCACGTTCGACAAATTTGTTAGTCACAAAATATCTATTTAAAAATCAGTACGCACGCTTTGCTTCATGCGTTACGAAATGCTAAAACCCCACAGTTCGCGGTAGTGCTCTAGGAGTACGAGTATTTATTGCGTAGGTATGTGATGCGATGAGATAGAGCCAGGATACTAACATAAAACCGGAATTCAGTGTTGATAATATCATAGCTATCCTTAGTGCGGAGGCACGTAAGCAGTTTGTCGGACGGCGCCTGCGGGCAGTCCAGGAACTTGGCCAGGCGGAAGGCTTGCTTCAGCGCCTCGCCGGGGGGCGCTTCCGCCCAAGGCACCGTCGCCACACCCGACTCAGCTATCACTTTGTGGAATAGCCCTAGAATGTGGAATTCAAATACAGTTTATAATAAGTGAATGCATATTGAATCATATACATAGGTTGCATTTTAGAGCCGCGTGAGGAAGCTACTCATACGCTAAACGACGAAAAAAAATGAGATCGGATCATTCTCTTCTCCTCGGACAGCTCAATGATTTCATTAGTGGGTTTCTATAGGTCTTAACGTAGCTCACCGGACTTTTCTGTCGGAAAAACACCTTCACACGTTGGTAAAGTCAAGAGCCTGGCGTGAGACGAGCTCCAACCGTTTCCCACTCGGCCCGATTCACAATTATATTTGTCATCCACTTTGCCGATCCCCAAATATTAACCTGCTAGCTATTAATTACAAAAATTCCATACCTACATACGAATATCATCCATTTAGATAAATAATAAGATTTTTGATAGTTTTCGGATGAAAAACAAAGCGACTTGATGTTTTCACAAAAAAATGCTTTTCGCTCATTATTCATGTACGTTGCAATTTTTAGTTGGGATTATTGATTCCACTAACAGCCTTGATGTCTCTCGGTATCGCTACAGCGACGAATCAATAGCATACATTATTATTATCATAATGTATCAGTGGACTACTGATATTTATTGGTAGAGAATATTTGGCATTCAAATTGGAATGAATAAACATTCGGGTATATATTTACTAATTTACAGCAAGCTTAGGTACAGTAGGGAAACTGTATTTTTTACCCAAATGCATCACGATCGTGTTCTAAATTTTTACTACATAGCTCTTCGCCTTATATAAGCAACTTCACATTTTATTCACCCACCTCTGCTGGATTTAGACAACATGTGGAAAGCAACACTGGCGCCGCCGGCACTCTCCCCGAAAATGGTAACGGAGTCTTTGTCTCCCCCAAAGCTGGAGATGACTTTTTGGATGAACCTAAATGCTTCCTGTTGGTCCTTAAGGCCGTTGTTGCCCGGGCAGTGGGCATCTTGTGTCGACAGAAAACCGAGGGGACCTGTAGACATTGTCACAATTGAATAAGGTCAAGAAATAAACGTAATCTGTATGCAGCGGCCAAAAAGCGTGACGTGACAAAAAATAGTGTTGGAAGTAGACAGAAATAATATTTTCTTACGTTTTGCACAATGTAGACATTGAAATAAAAAAATTGAAATGGTTTATATCGCGTGTATTGCGTGTATTGTAACGAATCTAATTCCCGACGTTTCATGCTCCTTTCAGGTCTCACGAACTTCATAAATTTTTAGGAAACGTTGGAAATTAGATTATTTACGATACGCGCGATGTGATCCGTTTACATTGTTTTAATTCAATAGATAAACGATCACGGTTAGCTCATTCATTTGTTTTGATTTAGCAGCGTCAGTCTTTTTTCTATCCCCTGGCACATTAAAAAATTGGAACTAATAGCGTTGTTAGTCCGCGAAAAAACCGGTTGCGGAGTAGCGAAGCATTTAGTTCCAGTTTCTTAGAGACGCACGTCGCCGTATCTACTGCAACAAACGAGACGCGTAGCATGTCATACTACATATAAAAACATAGGAGGCGTTTAAACACGCTGTAGCTTCACTACATAGTATCAAGTAAAGACGATACGGATTTTGATACCTTTTTCACTGTCAATAAGATTTTTTTCTGAAGGTTTTATGCATTATAATTAAGTTTTATTAGTATTTTGCACCCGTACGAAATCGGGGCAGGTGATTTAAGTATCTTAAGGTTCTAATTGGGTATAAAAAGAAAGGTTAAAGATGTGTTATTTTTTTTAAACAGGTCAGAGCAAAAATATCTTATTTAGGGTGAATCAGGTAAGGTAAGTCAGTAAATAATAGCAAATCTCTAGTTTTTACATGGAACGGTACCACTTATAATATGTGTTTTATATTCTGCAATAAACATTCTACTAAAGTAAAAGTACTAAAGTAAAGGTGACTGTCACCTTGCAGGTACAAATTATTCACGATGACAAGCCGTTAGTTAAAAGTAATCATTTGATGCTTCATGTTAAAACGGCGGTAATGATTCGGAATAATTTACTGACTCGTGTAGGATTGATCCTGATTACGTCTCAGGAGTCATCTAGGGTATCTCATTTGTAAATGATTTTCAGTAGATGTTACCTAATCTGTAATTGATTCCCACTAGAAGCACGTCTCTATCTAGAAGGAAATTTGGACCGTACATGGCCGTGGACGAGTCGCCGCACATCCAGCCCCCTCCGTGAATAAACACCATAACCGGCAACGGCTTATGGCTTCCGGCGAGATCCTGAAAATTACAACCGGTTACTTAATAAATATACAATACAACTAAACGAAATCACCCTAAAGTTGCAAACAGATACGAGAGCGGATCCAACCTTCGAGTCAGGGGGCTCACGCAGTTGAACTTCAGTCACGATGAGAGTAGAACGCCGAGAGTGATCGACCTGGACCTAGCTCAGCCGGGTTATGACCCCCCCCCCCCCATCTGAATCCGCCCTTGAACCGACTACGAACAAGGGTGCTATAAATGGGTATGATGACTAAAATTTGTCTACTATCACAATTGAAAGAACTCTTCAAAAGAAGAAAAATTGTATTTTGAATTTTTGTCTACGATCAATACTTATTAAATATGAAATATCGCGAACAGTCAATGATGTAACGCAAGCCCCACGAAACCAATGACGTCACGCCAATGCAATTTTGCTGTACATGTATGGACTGTGCAACTAATTCACGTTAATTAGAATAATAGGAGCATATAAATATCCATTTGGTTTTAGGTCTCATCTACTCGATGAGCAAGCTGCAGAATGCTCTCGAAATGGAGGAAATGTTCTGGGAAATCTATGAGAATATCTCACATTGTCAATTTTGTAAAGTTGTATATTTTCCATCGTTCCTGTAGCTATAACATAACCTCTGCTTTTGTGAGGTGGTAATAAATAATACGCGGCAGATGTTCAGTTCGCATACTTCGCATAGGCAAAGAAAATAGTATAAGTAAGGAAAAGGTAACAAGCGCAGCAGGCGAGTTACCGTCTATTAAGCCCGGTACCCACCGCAAGCATTCGTGCGTAACATAATAACAAACTGTTACACATTATATTATGTATATATCGATCTATATAACACTTAAACCTCGCGTTGTTTGAACATAAACGATTTTTTTTGTCAAACACAGAACTTGGGAAGCGATACGGCGTCGGAGTCGCGCGCTACATATCTGTTTTATCGTTTGCGATTTTGCATTGTAAATCCACCTTTGAGTTCACTATTGGTGAATACTTGCGTGGATGCCGAGCCTTATAAAAATCAATTTCGTTTAAATTCGCAAGGCCGCTTGTCTATAATCGTCTGGGGACAGCTGTCTACGTACCCATATCATACCATACATACTATATTATGAAATGGTAAATAATTGGTAGCAGAAACAGCGCTTACATTAAATAATGCCAAACGCCAGTCGTATTCATATTTCATTTGAATCCATGGCAATGTATAAAAACTTGAAACTTGGAATAAGACTATCTCTAACAATTTAGTACTCGTAGAAGCATTTACCCAAATAAAGGCGAACACAGCATGCACTTTTTAGATACAACGCATAACGACAAAAGACTACAAAATAATACTTACCGAGGACATGAAATTGAATAAAAACTTTAACATTGACTGGCAACAAAGGGATACTAACACATTGAAAGTATTTTTGTGGTAAAATAATAGTAAACAAAATAAATTAGCCACGTTTTTTCAGTACAATTTTAACTTTCACCTGTTTTTTTCAAATTGAAAACCGACTCCATGTAGAGTTTTGGATGAGCACGTATATGTAGTAGTCGGCGATTCATCATTCGAGGTACATTTTCTCCAAATTTTATTGGGACCAACTTCGAGTATATCTTATTCAATCAAAAATATTATTGAAATAGTTTTACAATTGGCGGAAATCTCCTACGCACACACCAAACAGTCGAAATGAGAATCTCTTTTTATTTGTTCGTTTGAATTTTTCCCCCATTTTACATAGAAAGAACATTACATTAGGAAATGTAAGTTTTTAAAGTAAAACTTAGTACCTACTTATCATCATCGGTTAAGACTTTTTTAGTGGGTCGAATACTTTACAAAATTTATAATACCTACCTTCTGTGCTGAATCCTAAAATAACTACATGAATTGCCATGGCTATTGTTGCCGTGCATAGCATAAACAATTGGGTAGTATGGCCCCTGGCCATACTTAAATCACATAATCGATTTCAGAAATGATTGGTACAGCCTGGCCAGAAACATATGGCTTCTCGTTTTAATGACATCATTTAGTATACCGGACATGAAAATAGCGGCATTGCGCACCTATTCCTCTGATTTTCAGCAAAATGACGAGGTGTCATATATTCACCTTGGCCATCGATATAAGAAGACAATAGATCTGCCTACTTGTTCGGATTGTTACAAGCCTAGCGTCACCATTTTGGGATTGGGTGAAGCAGGTGAAGATGGGCTTTCAATATTTAGCCATTGGTTCAAATTTGAATCTTATCGTAAGTGAATAAAGTGCTTCTAAGTTTTATAACTAGCAGCGACACAGGCGTCGGATAGCAGAACTAAAAATATCCGCCAATTTAAAACGTACAAAACGCAGGGCTGTTTACTTGACAATTGGCACAGACAGTTTTATTCAGGCTATCCAACATAGTCTACCAAATAGACTATGGTCGGCTACTCTGCCACTGCGTTGTACACAGTTCTATAGTTTTCTCATTTCGATGACCTTGACACAGGGTTCTACCGCTTGTTCCGCAGCCTTACATCCATCTCCGTCCTGCCGACATATAGCTGCTATATATACTCACTTCACTGGTATAGGGGGTGTAAATGTTGACGTATAAGCAGTCTTCCTGGCCCACTATCGCTTGTTGGCGAGTGTACGGGTTTCTCTGTACACAGGGAGGGCTCGCTTGCGTTGCATCTAATGTATTGTCCCATTTCTTAACTGGCTCGGCGACCTGCAATGCAAATTACTGGAATGTAGTTTTTGGTAAAACATTAGGCAGATTAGTACCAACCTAACTAACTAGTGTTAGAAATGTAACCAAAGATTACCTAAAAGCACATAGTTTACATAAATTGTCAAAAATTCTCGCGTCGTCGTTTAAAGATGCTCAAGATGAAGAGCCCACAAAACATTTGTCTAAGTATCTTGTTTTTTTTGTCTTCACACACACACACACACACACTGTACACAAATATAGAGCATAAAATTGTTTACGGATTTGGCTTGAGGCAATTTATTGTGAACAATTAACTTTTAATAGGTACCGTCAGAAAGTTGCAGAAAGTCGTCGTCGTCGTCCCCTTCCCATCTTATACGAAATGTCCTGTTTCTACTATTACGAGTAATGATTTGTGACACATAAAATGTACGAATATCACATAAAAAGTAAATATGGCAAATTAAAGTTATTTAAAATGCCAAAAAAATGCCAAGGGCGACGATATTCTTGTTTTTTATTCTATTATGGTACATTTAATGTCTTAGTACCATACCGGCGCGTATAGCGTATTAGTTTTAATCGATACTTATTTTTATGTATTCTTATACTTCATCGTGCGTTAAAAAAACTATGTGGTGGGGTGGAGTATAACATGCCCTAGACTGTTATAGAACCACCATTAGGAAAAAATCTCAGTTCATGCGAGATTAATCTCTCACGAAAACGACGGTGAAATCCAGTTGAAATCTGTCATTTATTGACATATCTCCAATATGAGATGAATCTCGCCTAATCCGAGCATTGGGTACAGACCCCAGCACGCAGTACTTGAACTCCTACTCAATGCGCCAGTGTTGCTAGACAAGTTACATACACATCAATCAATTATAGTCGACTGGGTAGAGAGAGGGTAGAAGACACCCTATTCTTACTACCTCTTGGTCGCTATACAAAGAATAGAATAGCACCATTAAGATATTTATTACAATTTGGATAGATTAGATTCATAAGACTGCCACATAAGCTAAAAAATCTACTTATGCTTAAGTATATTATGATATCATTTTTACTTATTTAGAAGCGAATTATTAACAAAATCAATCACTTATGTAAATGTCACACTTAACACTTCATTCTGTATAAAAAAGTTTCCGTCTGGGCTCGTTTATAAAACTAACTATAAAACATTCATATCCTTGAGACACAAATATTTTGCGTATTAGGCGTCGACAGGACAAAGATCGATTAACATTCAGACCATGGTCGTCGCGTCGTTAGAAATAATGATAACAATGTGTATGCTAGTACTGCGACTGACGTGGTTTAAGGAAATATGCTATAGTAATATTATGGGAGTCCCTCGGCCCCGATTCTCAGTGACATCGAGATTCATTTAGATTGCGAACGCATTTATCCATTCTGTCCATTTTGATATTCCATACCATCTCACAAAATAAATTGATATCGATGATATAGAGAATTGAGGTCATGTGCCCAGCACAATGTTATGGGAGTTCCAGAGGTCCTAGCACGCTAGCTTTCGTCGCGGATCTAAGGCATATATCTTGTTTAACCTGGGGTGCAATTTTTGAATCCCACCAGGAGACTAGAGCTCACCAAAATGGCCGAATCTCTATGAAAAACGGCTATTTTAGTGAGCTTTAGTTACCCGGTGAGATTCGAATGCAATTTTTGAATATCACTAGGTGACTAAAGCTCACCAAAATGGCCGCGTTTCTATGAAAAACTGCCATTTTGGCGAGATTTAGTCACCCGGTGAGATTCAAAACTCGCACTGTTGTTAGCGTGCGCGGAGAGGATGGATGCTATCTTTTGCATTGCAATTGGTTGTAGCAGACAAAAAAGCACATTTTATTTAACTAACTTTGTTAGCTAATAACTGAACTCAAGAGCCGAAGGAGAAGGTTGAGAACGAAAGACTTGCATTTTTATGGGATTGGGAACCTCGTCAGTTTTTGAACTCAATTAAAAACCATCCATCCCTGTGAAACGCCTGAATACTTATGCAATAAAATACTAATGATAGAAGTTTTAGTACCAAAATTATATGCATATGGTAAATATTAAGTAGCAAAACCACATAAACAACATAAATTTGTACCTACTCTCTATTGCGAGCTGAAGCCTAGTGGGCAAGTCCGACTTGTACTTGACCAATTATTTATTCAATGAAATACCTCAGGTGCACGTATACGAGCAGTTCAAATGCGGTGTTTAATATTTGATTAATACATGTTTTTCTGGTGTCAACGAATAGTCAGCTAGTTTCCATGAACGTGTCCATTGCCTAGTCTAACGTTTTTAAGCCTCTGGTAAACGGGCTAGTTTACCAGCAATTTCTATCCGCCATTGCGTAGCTGTCTTCTTCTGTTTTTCATACTAGAGCGGGTCGGCTACACAATTACAATGTAGAGCTCAATATTTCAGTTGTTGCAGCACGAATGGGCCGGCTCAACCAAGGTTGTACCACCAGCGTGAAGTAGATAACTTGCGTTTGTCACGGTGAGTGAGAGATCCGAAGGCCCACAGACAGGGGAGGAGACCCAAAGGCCGCCAACGGATCAGCGATTTTCTTGAGACCGCTGTTTCCTATAAGCGGCAATGATAATTAAGCCCATACATGACTTGCTAGATGTTAAGCCTCTCTATTCCATAAAAAAATATCTAAAAACGAGACCTCTTTTTACTACACACTTCACGGCCTATCTGACAAGGCGCAACCAGACAAAATAGAAATAAATTAAGCATACCCTTTATTATTGGTAACGAATGCTTTAATTCAACGTATAATATACGAATACGGAAGACCACAACATGTATTGTCGTAGTCTTTCCCGTACCATCAACGTTTAATGGTTTATTTATAATTTACAAAACCCAGAAGGCCTCTCGTTTTTATATTAGTTTTTTACTTCAATAATAATTCAAATAAGCAGATTGCTACAAACATATGTTGCGGGCCGTCATTTGTGGTTGTTTGAAAGAAAAAGCTGTTTTTTAATCCCAATATTTTGTGAGCCTGAGGAGTCTGCAGAGTTTTAAGTTTTTAATCATTGATACTGTGTTGCTTAACTGGAGAAAATAGTGGTTGAATTAGGCTGAAGTTTCAAGATATTCAATATTTTCGGAAATTCACACGTCGTTAATTCTCTCGGCTGACGAATCAAATCAATGTGACAATACCGCTTTATAAAAGTACTCTAAATCACTTTAATTCAATATACTCGGAAGAGGAAGCTTCGGACTCAGATTGCCGTTCTTTTCACTCATTGTATATACTTTTTTCAGTAAGTATTTGACAATATGTTCTACAAAAAGTTGGCATTAAACAACAAAAGGTTTAATTTTTAACGACCGGTTCCTCCAAGGTTCTCGCATACAACGGGTCGTTTTATCTCAACAACAGTTAAATTTTGACACATTTTTTGTGGAAAATCTGTCAAAATCAGTGAAATATTTCATTTGGCATTATTTTATTTCATTTTTAATTTCTTTCCCCTTCCACTGACTTGGTTAAGTATTTGGTTTAGTGTTATAAACAAATCTAACCTATAACCTAACTTTAGAACCTTACTAATATTGTAAATGCGAAAGTAATGATGTTTGAATATTTGGATGTTTGGATATTTTTCTGCTCGGATTCAGGTGTTTAGCAGACAGATAGGTCACGTCCTGGATTAAAACATTGGATACTTTTTATCCCGTAACATCCCGTAAATGCATTAATATAATCATGTTTGGTAAGCTGCTGGTAAAAGCTCGTTTGAAATGTTTCTAACAGGACACAATGTCGTAGGTTTTAACCCTAGCAGACACCAAAAGTTGTCAAGTTATATATCTGGCAAAACATTCTTCGTCGTCATGGCAAGATCCCTTTGTGACTTAATAATAAACATACAACATACTCCAGTTGGATTGATACATCTAGATGGAATATCAACCCTATGAACTCTTCTTTATAGCTTAAATTACGTTCCTGAAAACGACAGTAGAGTGAACCTTTTTATTCTCAGGTCACGATTTGCAAGCACCTGCCAGTTTACTTCGGTAACCAACATAGAATTCCACTGAGTAAAGTGTCCCAGCAGCCCTAACATAGCTAACACACAAGGATAACTTTATATCCCTTAGTGCTGCTCTATCTAATTCCTGCCCTGAGAAAGGGATGCACTGAGGGAAAACGTAAAGTTCAATCATGTTAGGGCCGCTGCAAGGGCGCTTAGATCCAAATCACCTATTAAAAATATACAGGTTTTGCATGTTATGTATACACAACTACTTTTCAATGTCTTGGAGTCGGTGTTTTTTTCTTTGGGACTTAAACTTAACCAGACTGGTTTAACATAAGTAGACAAAATGCCAATGGCCTCTGCACGAGGTACAGTCAAGGAATTAAATTTCCAACCCACCTAAGGTTCATTAGCATATAGCAAACTGTCACCATAAGAGCTATAGAGCAAGACGTTAGTTTGACATATCGACCTTAAAGCATTGCAAATGTCAGACGACATTTCAACGAAATGGGTAAGGAATTAAATTCCTTGACTGTACACAAATTCAAATTACTTCGTCAGATGTCATTTGTATTATATATTTATATATTAAAATTACACGTCATGAAACTAAAGAACTCAACAAAATTCCCAAAAGCGAGGGTGACCAAGTCAATGTGAGGTATAGAATCGCATTAAACATCGCTTCGAGACTACTCACTCAGTTGCAGGCAAAGATCTTGAGCATAAATCCAGTGGAGGGGGTATGTTTGCGCATACACATTTGAACTAGAAACGGCTACTGGGCAGTCTAGGTCAGTGCTCAAGATGTTTGCCGGGAAACATTTGAAAATTTTGGGATTTTAGTATTTTATATTGAAAGTTACGAATTCGGTCATAAAAAAGGTAAGTGTCAGGGAACATTAACAACTAACCTTATAGTTTATTTTTTTAATGTGGTGTAATACCTACTTGTATTAGTGTGTAAAATAAAAAAAATTAATCATATAAAACATATTAAGTCGAATTGAGAACCTACTCCTTTTTTAGAATACTTTCTAAATCAAAAGACCGCTTAGTCAAAATTTTTTCAGAAATTTATAGTCACAATAACATAAAGGAAACATTATTTTTATGGAAGAATGATGTTGCCTGATGTTTTTTAGTTATGTCGCTCTATTTCAGGATATTTTTTATATCACTCCCACCTTTAGGCGGTGACGGTTTACATGGAATTCCGTAAATAATGTAGAAGGTACAAAATGACATCAGAAATATAGGTACTAAAAATTTCTGAACAAAATAACAGTAGGATGGTTTCGGTTTATCCTTTGAGCAACTTCTTCGTTTCGATGTAACAAATCGTCCACTAACTTTCCTCGTATCTACCCGAATTGTGTACCTAGCCTAGATAACCAACACTGTGTAGGTATTTAAGATTGTTTTTTCAACTATATCGTTTGGGCAGATATGAGCTTTAAAAAGTATGTAGACGAAAGGGGCCCACCAGAGCCACAGCAAGGCAAAGGGTTTTGTAAGCGCAAATTATTAAAAATTAAAACCTTTTTTAATACAGTGAACACCAGCCTAGTTCTTGTACGTAACTATAACTAGATCTTCAGCACGTTTACAGCATGCGCACGCAGTGACGATGCGAGGCGAAAGGCAAACAACTCATATATGAAAACTGTATTAGCTACATACTTTAAGAGTCACGTTTGTTATCAAGAAAACATAATTACGATAGAGAAATACTGATTAGGTTAATCGCATGAGAATAAAAATAAAGTATGGATAGTAAACGAATGTTTATTTATAATAAAAATGACGCAAAAGTAATAATGTAGGTAAGTGTAAATGCATATGCAGCGATGTATACCAAGACCAAGTCGACCAAGAAATTGCTTGACCACTTTTCGACCGTATTTATAAAGGGATAAAGTTCAAAAGTGGTCAAGCAATTACCTGGTCGACTATACTTATGACATGTAATGATTGACTTTGAGGTGAGCTAGGTATATTAAGAAACAAATTCTAGTACATCATAAAATTGTTCCTAATTATCTAACCACATATGCATGTATGTATAGTAGTTCTACGAGTACAGTTGCTTACTACCTATAAAATCGATAGATTAAGGCAATTTCATTCATACTTTTAATTTATTTACCGAGCTCTACATTGAATTACGCTGCAAATAAAACAGCACTTTTGCATATTTAACACAGTCAGCTACTGATGTAGCGGAACAACCGAAAAACTCAACAGCACCAGACCAAGCTCTTACTTATGTCGGGGCTACAATACGGTATTTATTCCACTCAAAAATGTAATAGCATAAAAGTGCAGAATTTTTGTAGACGACCACTAAAAACAAACACATAGATGACGAAGAAAAAAGTTCTTTTTTTTGTTTCGAATTATGTCATTCGAATCCAAATAAAAAATGTAGAAAATTTCAGTATGTGAGTAATTAGTTAAAAGCTAACAGTATTAAAATAAACACGATTTATGCAACTGCTATATAATGAGAGGCCTTAAAACACGAGTGTGGTTTTATGAAACGAGCGTCAGCGAGTTTTATAATAGGCTCACACGAGTGTTTTAAGGCCTAATTATATACAGTTGCAAACATTACTTTATCTACACACATATCATAACTGCAAAAAAACGTAACAGCAAAAAACCAACAAACGTATGACAACTAATGGCGGCCATGTATATTAAAAAGGTACTCTGTGATTCGATCTATCCGTCAAGACGAACGTTTTTTAAAAACCATAGACGAACGAATGAAGTCCTTATTGTCATGTCACTCGAGATCAAAATGTCGTGCGTTTAAATTAAAAAAACATACTGAGTTGCCGTTTCGTATCGATAACTGTTTTAATATCTGTGGATACTAGAATAGAGACCAACTTGAATTTTGACTGCTGTTCCAAATTTAAATTCATAACGTCACGAGCAGTCACGAGATATCGGTAATGTGATGACCAATAAAGAACAGATTTACCTACTACCACAGACAAGAAAATTCTTATAATAACATTGGTTGTAATAATGCTGGTCATTTCCTATGGTTTTTGAACGCGTTATTTAGCCTTTATGATATGTGTCTAGATAAAAGACCTTAACATGACTGGCCAACTTTAATTCACCTGTTATTTTATGTGCGTCCCTCTTATGACACTGGTTTGACAAAAACGCGAGGAGGGATAAATTAAAAAAAACATCATTTACTCTAAGGCTACGAAAGCCTATAGACAAATACCTTACAGACTTTACTTAAATTAGACCTGCCCCTCTAGCATACTAGCGTTTATCGCTGACATAAAGCATTCGTCCCTTTCGCACACGCATACTGGTTAGAACGGGATAAATGCTTTATGTCATCGATAAACGATATGGGCCACTTATTTTAAGACCACTGGTGTGGAGACTTATGTATAATTGCTGTTGATTATAACACAATAAGGGTCGTATACCTGCTTAGGCGTCCCGTAAACACGGAAGGAAAATAATGTAAATGTTACAAGTTAAAAACTGAAATTAGACATACATTATTAACAAAACATAACATGGCAAAGGACTTATGGACATATACCTATTTGTTTTAGATTTAAAATATCTAATAATTAAATATCACTTAGTGCGATGCAAGTAGGTTAAGAATGTAAACGATTTAGAAGCCAATTACCCTATTTATATTATTGGTAATAAATTGGTACTAGGTACTTAATATTTTTAAGTCGATTTATTTGACCAACTTACTAAAATTATCTCAAAATCTAAATTATCTGAACTCCGCCAATTCTATGCACAAAACCCCTAGATGTCATGCAAGGGAGGCGCCCTGAATTTAAATTTTGACAGTTTCCAGTTTCAACATTTATTAGTTGCGAGTGAAATGCATGTGACATCATCTAGATGGACGGACATGGCAAAATTGTTTATTTGTTTCGGAACCCTGAAGAACGAGTCTAGTATTACTGACGATTGCTTTTTTGCAACATATAATGGTGTGTTTGCTCTGCTACAGAATAGACAATAACATAGCCTCTGCAGTCTCTACACGGCTAAGCACAGCATATCGGAACTCTCGGTTTTTGAAAGTGACTTTCTGTCTATGGGAATCAAAGACTTACATGGACGCAACTCATGTGCGCAAGCGTAAGAAGCAGATGCCTTTATGTATCACACTTTACTAACAACCGTATGTGGAAATTCTTCAACGACACGCAATTTTGGGGTCCAAATGACAGCCGCTGTCCTTTGAACCCGCAAAGGCATTAAGTTGCGGTCATGTACCGTAACTCAGTGTGACGTTGCGTTTGTTTCGCACAGCGTGTCTAGTGTATACCTAGAAGTCGTTGACTTGTGCTTGTTGGTGTACACTGCAACATACTATACTTAGTCCCGTAAAGGTGTGCTATACAGTCACGCATAACTGACTTGTACTCTTAACGTCTAATATGGTGTAGCATGAGGAGATAATTCAATGTATGTGAAATTTATGTCGGTTTCCATTAAAGTCTTGTTGAGTTTGAAGTTTGAGCTAATATGTTTGAACTAAGAGATGAAATTGCATGCATATTTTTTAGGGTTATGTCTGTTTGTCCGTTTGTGTATAACAGGGTTGTATTTTTTTAATCTTAATAGGTGATACTTAACTTATTCAGTAAAATTTTCACATACTGTGTTTTTATGGCCTCAGAATTGATATGGTCTTTTATAAGTAAGCCATCGTATTTAATTTCTTGATATCAATGAGATAAATGATTTTTCACTCGTTTTAATTGTACAGTAGACACCAATACAATTTGTGCTACAATTTCATTTGAGTGATAGTACATATATGCGGATAATCATGATGCAAGGCATGACACGATTGTCGAAAGTATTTAACTGTGGCAAAACCGTAATAATTAATGTGTTAACAATTAATTTTACCAGAGGCCCCTTCAAAGAGATCTCGAAGAGGCTGGTCGACGTCACTGGCGACCTAAGAGCTGGCAGCTACCTCACGCAGCGTATAAGCTTAACTTTACGGAGAGGTAATGCTGCCAGTATCTTCGGTACCACATGCCAAGGAGGCCTTCTTTTTTGATAAATTTTATTTATAATTTTAGTATTGATGTTTACTTTATATTTAGTTTTTATGTAGTTTGATTGTTTTAAATTAGTACTAATATATTATTTGTATATAATATTTATGAATTAATTTGAATAATACAATTTTATTTAATTATATCGACAGTGGAAAGCGCCAATGGCTCTTTAGCGTTTATTCCTTTCCACTGTCGATATAGTACGGTCGCCATCTAACATATCGAAGCAGGCAATTTGTTCAAAATTATCTAAACACGACCAGAAGATGTTTGTGAACAACTCGCCCGCTCCAATATACATATTTGATGGCGACTGGACCTAACAAAATATGTCTAAGAATCCTTTGTGTTTGTATGCATTTATCTTCTTTACACATTATGAAATAAAGGCGCTATTTTTCCTGTCTGTCCTGAATTTTTAACGTGCATCTTCGGCCACCTTCTCCTCCTAAACCGCGCAACGGATTTTCATATTGTTTTCACTGTTGAGATTTTTTAGGGAAGTTTTTATGTACATCCCGATTGTAGCCATGCAAAGCCGGGGTGGGTCGCCATTAACTACTAAAATATGAATATTCGTTGTATCCAAATAGTTGGTCAGCTTTTGGAAGAAGGGGCACCACCTGTTAGGGACTCCTTGTGTTTAAATGACTTGTTTTTACAGAAGAGTAATATGTTTGAATTTGTATTTATTGTAAAAGAATCGTCTATCAAATTGTCAAATAAACCGGCTTCAAGAAAAGTTATTATTATGCTTTTACAAACATTTTCGGACCTAAAATCCCCAAATTCAACACCAGCATCAATTTTCCGCCGCAGTTGTTATAGGTCGGGGCAACAAATCTTAGAGGGTACAGTATGGTCACCTCCGGCAAAAAGCGTGGGCATAAATTGTACAGGCATAATACAAAAAATAATTCGATTGAATTCTACTTAATAAATTTCTTTAATCTCCCATTTATCCCATAAAAATTGGGTTTGTTGACAGGTTATATCTTATAGATATTTCATTTTTTTCAGATCACAATGCTAACAGTCAAACATGCACACGTTTTTAAATTAAACAAATTATTAAACTGGAACATATTAGTAACTCGTAATTGTTTAGGTAGGTACTATTGTTTTGGACTTACGAGATTTTCAAAAATGCTTATTACGTTTCCGTTTACGTTTAAGTCGTGACTACGGTCTTTGCAATAGAGCCGAAACATCGAGGTAAATAAATAAACAGTATACTACCGCGTTATAGTCGCGTTAAACGTAAAAGTATTTAGGTACTATTAACATACGTTTTAAATGCAGAAGTTTACACATTTACCAATGTTATCTTCGTTTTAGTTAAAAACTTGTAATTTGACCGTTATTTATTTATTTCATAAGTGAGAAGAATCTATTAGAAGGTAAACATACTACATACATATATGTCAAGGCCATTAATACATATAAAGGCAGGTGTGTGCAGGAAGGTATACATGTATACACTTGTTGACTTTTGTCCATTGCATTTGGGTGAAGAACTATATTTTATGTACACATTTATGACATTGATTTGTAGTCAAAACATTTCAATCACGTAGCGTACTTTTGCGGAACCTTTGTACAAAACTTGCAATTACTTCATTACCAGGCATTATGTAATGTCAATGTGAATTGACTTGTTGTGTATTTTAATGATCACATTTTACTGTTTACTAGATTTTGCCCGCAGTAAACTCTCGTTGTTTTATCAAGACGAAAGACTCCTACTAATTTTGATAAAGCCGTATACCAAATCAAAATTCGTTAAATAATATAGTCGTGAAAAAACAGTAAACAGACGGACCAGCCCGACTGCGTACTTACTTCCGCATTCAAAATAATAGTATTATAAGGATTGTTCAGTTTTTTAACATGAAGCCAATAAGCCTTCGTCTGTTTTGTCACCGTATAATAATATGACGTCAATCATAATTTAAAGATTATTTTTATCAGAAAAGTATCACACGAGCAGTCAAAAAACAAATTAAACGAGGAAACCATGTCAGTTATCATATCAGTGTTATCATATCAACGAACATTAGCGTGATGTGTTACCGTGGCACTTCATTTCATATACCATGTACGCATATTCGCGAGAACGAATGAGATGCACTATATTATCTTTTAAAGTGGGCGACGGAGATGCAAGGAACAAAATGCGAACACCAAACACGAAATGAAGCGCCACCATAATAAAATAAAAAGTGCTCAATGAACGCGTGATTCATTGTTATGCAACAAGGAAAGTGTCGATCTACTTAATTAATAAAGGCTTCTTTGTCATCCATCAGTATAATAAATAAAACGTGCCTTTAAATTTAAAATATGACTGCAAACTTTTTAAAAAATCCTATGAATATTGCTCATATAATATCACTGTGTAAATCGTGAAACAATATTTCACAGACATACATATATAAACTTTAAAAAAAAAAGATTAAAGTAACAAACATTCATGGATGTGAATATTTGCAGATTTAAATGCACTCTTCTGCATTCAACACATATGAATAATTATTACGAGTCTGTCTCTTATGTGTAATAAAAATTGCAAGTTTCGGTCAAAACGTTAAGGTAAATAAATGATCTGGCTTACTTTAAATCTTAATTCTCCGACAGGCGGGACCGCATACGGGATCGACGTGAACGCCGAAATAGTTCTCCCTTGCCGCGTGCGCAGGTATTGGCCGCTCACTGCCCCAAGAGGAGTCTCTACAATGGGATTATCAGCACACACACCACCGGCCAATGCAGTAGCAATTATGCATATAATCAATGCCGATAATGACTTATGACGACGAACACTAAAGTAACTAAATAATACAAACTGGTTTGGCATGGTTGCGAGATCAGAGATGATCGTGCTGCCTCGAAAGCAAAAAACCAAGTGGAAACAAACGCTCGGTTCTCTGACTTTTAGACTGTCGGCTCGGCTCTAGAAAATTGAACATAGATCATGCCGCACAAGCGGAGCAGCTCCCTTCTGCTACTCGCATGGTAATCTGTGGCAATGTGGCTAACGGAACGCAAACATTGAGACGGCATGCAGCAATACGTTATACGTAATAATGCATGGCGAATTTAGTGGTTGTTTGAAAGGAGCGGTTTCCGTACAAACGGCGTTAACTTTCCATTTCCTGAACTTTTGTTTAGCTATTTATTTAATTTTTATGAAATGTTTAACTTAAAACTGATAGTTTTTTTAGATTAGTTCCTTTGGATAAGTTGATCAATTTAACGAGCAAAAAATTAGGCAGCAAGAGCGTTAACGTTCATTGTAATTGTAACAAACTTAACCCCTCCCTCCTGTCGGTAGTTGAGTAATAAAAGAGACTATTTTTTATACAACAAAAACTAGAGCTCCTGGGTCATATTGAAAGCTTCTTTTGGGCTTATAACAACCAAAGTCTTCTTATTATTTTACCCGACTGCCGTCAAAAGAAAGGGTTATGTTTTTCTAGTGTATGTACGTACAGTAGCCAGCAAATATATTGTAAGTAGTAGATAAGTTGCTCAAAAACATCTGAACACGAGTCCATGTCCAAATGCATTCAGTCGTGTTCAGGTATTTTTGAACACCTCCCCGCTCCTAGCGTTGCCAGGCGTCCGTGTAAAGCTGGACAAAGTTAGACTATTTGGATGCGTGTCCAGCCAAATTAGACGGTGTCCGGCCAGTTCGTCTTTTGTTAGGTTTTACGTATGACTACCTACTGAAATTGTAATACAAATAAGTAAGTTAATAATGATTAATAGCAAGGAACACTGATTCATTCCATTTATAGTTTTTTACTGTAATTAAGTAAGATTTTATATTGTGATATCAAAAAAGCCTGGTATTACATAAAACATTATTTGCCTATAAATCCGTGTCCGCTACGTCGCCCGGGTGCACGGAGCGGGTGCACGCCTATCGAACAAATAGTATGAGCTCGCACCCGCACCCACGCGAGTTAGCGGACGCTCTCATATTATTTTTAATTTATTTATGTTCGTCTTTAAGGTATTTATCTATGGGCCTGCAGCCTGAAATAAACTTACTCTATTTTTCTATAGGTCTGTGCCCGCGCGACTTAGCGGAGGCCCTAAATGTTAACCCCCTTTTTCATAAACGCTTCGTAAACGTTTGTTAGTTAACATGTTTTATGTCTTTATCTGTCATTGTTACATTTGCCCTCAAATGAAAGGGACAAAACATTTGTTAGCTTAAAAAGATTGTTAATTATGAATAAGGGGTTCCATATTTTTACGCAAATGTCCGAATTATTGGCTGATCCGTCCGGCTATGGTCCGGCTATTCGGTTTTAAGACTTAGCAACCGATATGTTTTTTGCCATATCTCTACTGTGACTTTATCTCTACTGTCACGAGAATTGCCTCGCTGGGCTTGTCATGTTAGGGTCACAACGGAAGTAGCTATATTAGAAGAGTTCGAAAGTAGATTGTTTAGCTCCTTCTGTTGCAGACTGTACCTATATCATTTATTATAATAATATTCATTTGTTTGCAAACGCTCAGATAGCTACTGCTTATGGAAATATTACCTTTAAAAAATAACCTCAATCTTCATAGAACACTGCAAACACCCGCATAGTTCTCGGCGAGTTATGTAAGTATGTGTAGGCTGTTGTTGAGTGACAAACAGTCGAGTTCAGCAACACTACGATTTCATTATTTATGGTATTGGTACAGTCGGTCGTCGCTCTCAACCAAATGCGATAATCGGAGCGGGTGGAACGCTCAAAAATACACGAATACGGATATATTCTCATTAGCGTCAAAGTGCGTTTTCAGAGATCCGAGCAGGCTAGCTTTTATTGTTAACATAAATCGCGTATCTCTTTCTAACCTGCAATTGACAGATGCTCTATGTCAGCAATAAACGCTGGTGTGCTTGTGCTAAATCTACACTAATATAATAATCTAGACTAATATAATCTACACTAATATAATAAAGAGAAAAACTTTGTTTGTTTGTTTTTTTGTTAGTTTGTTTGTATGTAGGGGGTAATCTCTGGAACTACTGAACCGATTTCAAAAATTCTTTCACAGATAGAAAGCTACACTATTCCTGATGGACATAGGCTAATAATTTTACGTGATCGAAGTCGCGCGCGTCCGCTAGTACTATATACGCGTAGCCGACGTTTCTAAGCAACTCGTCCCGTGTGATACACCTTGCGCAAGAGTACTGCAGTAGGTACCAGATGTAGGTAGGTATCAGACAGCGTTGCCAGACGTCCCGATTTTGGCGGGACGTCCCGTTTTTTAGCCTGAAATTGAATGTACCGCGCGGGACAGGCTCAGTCCCGTATTACGGAGATACTCAACCAATAACCTAGATGGTAGTCGTTTTTTGGCCAAGCACGGTTTTTTTTTATAAAAAAAACATAGAATAGTCATTTATTTCGTAAATTTTTCGTCTTATTTGAGTTTCAAATTAAATGTAAATTTAATTTGAAACTCTGTATATGTAATAAAAATCTGCTGATTATTTAAGCTATTTATGTTATGTCCCGGTTTCGACGAATTAGTCCCGCTTTTTTATATAAAAGGCTTCGAAATCCCGCTTTGCCTGAAAATAAATCTGGCAACGCTGAGTATCAGATGAAAAACAACAGACAAGTGGGACACGTTTTTATATTCATTCATTTATATACTATTTATTTATACTATTCATTCATTTATATTATTTATACAAACTAGTAAGTTTTTTTACCGTGCTTTTCTATCCTCAACGTACGTTAATGCTCCAAGGAACTGTTTGAAAGGATGTTTGTATTGACATTGGTGGTGAACTTAGACGGTAACCATGTGTGACTACAAATAGCAATTTGGGTCATGTCCTCCTCTTTACCTTAACACACCATAAGGGTACAAATTTCATAGCTGTGACCGTAACAGGACCGGTCCAGGTTTAATTTATCCCTCCCAGTGTCTCTATCTGTCAAATTGGTGTCTTAAGAAAGGGAGGCACATGGAGATTTATAAGTTAAACTTAGCCGGTCATGTTAGGACTACTAGTAGGACCAAGTGCATTAAAAATTAATAAAGATAGTTCAAGTACTTAAGTTAAAATGTATTATTTGGTAATAAATAATTTATTTGCAACAAACAAAATGCGAAACACTATAAATACAGTCAAAAGCTATTGCCAAAGCTTTTGGGTAAGTACAGTTCGCAACAGAAGTAGACGAACACTCGAAGAGGTGAATAAGCTCTACAAAAACTATCAGGAACCACAGAATAAATAATGGTATAAGTACAGAAGTTTTACTTCGGACAGAAATGGCATTTAGGTATAAGAGGCGTCCTAGTATGCCTCTCTGTCTATCGTATAACTTGTACTCATTCGCACGTGCGTGCGGCAACTTAATTGCGCCGGCCTCAGTGCTGTGGTACGCCGGTATTCTTGTAGCTCGGCGAAGTAAGCCGCGCCTGCTATTACTCTCTTGACAACGCAGTCTTATGTACCTAGATTTATTTGACTTCTTCGACTGTGTAGATAAATATGCTGCTAACTGTACGCCATACAAGGCCGATTTGGCTTCAACTAACGCTTTAGAATCTCGAGGTAAAGCCTGAGAATTTGACCGTTTTTCGCTATGGCATTCGAGTTATGTTTTAATAGAAGGAACTAGAAACTCCACTACCGTAATGGATAGTTATAGAAAGCCTGCTAAACTTAAGTTAGCTAAAATAAAGTGTTCTCATTAATAGCTTGCAAGATTTCGACAGGCGCCGCATGTTGCTTGACGGGATATTCTATATTATTATTCATGTATATTGCTTTAGAAAACTAAGGCTAGGTTTTACAATGCTCTCATAGTAATAAGACAATATCGATACAAAATATAAAAACATTATAACAGCCTAACCTAGGGTGCCACCGGCAATAGAGCAGCCATGTTATTTTTTAAGCGCATCAGCGTCGAACTCGACGTCAAGCCATCGCCCTATCTCGCTCAATCGAGCTAGCGCGCTAGAGCGAGATGGGGCGCTGCCCCATCGTCGAGCTCGTCGTTGTTGCGCTTAGAGGATCGCTCTAAGCTCAACAGCTCTAATCACAACAGATTACAGTTTTACCAAAAATATATTGAGCATCGGCAGTATTCGTTTGTGCAGACCGGTTTCCGACAGTAGCCGAACGTGTGAATAATCCATATTGTACTTTATTTGCAAGCGCAACTGGCAGAGTATTACTTGCTATGCATTCTTAGCTTTGTCCTGCTTACACTGTGGCGCACGGGCTGCCGCCATGTTGCGCGCGTAAAATTCTACTTTATCATTGGTAGAAATTTCTCGCGCTACTAAAATTGGTCTACTGCGCAGGTACATCGTGGCACAATATATTTTTCGTAATACTGTACCGATCAAACCGTTATTTTATGAAATAATTTTGAAAACTAGTAGACCTTATCGTATGACCGCCATTGTTTAATTTATCTCTATGTCTTTTCCTTCGATACTAGTTAGATAAAGCCGCAGGGAATATATAAATATCATAGGCATCATAGCAATATAAATCAAACTTAGCGGTTTTCTTAGGGCCGCTGTCGCAGATGAAGAATTCAGTTAGGATTAATTTATAACATTATAAAATATGGTTTCATCCAAGTTTCACAAGAAGCAGTTAGTGGCAAACGTAACTTGGGTGAAAAGTTATTCATTCAATTTAAAGGTAACTTGCTGAATGTTTTTTGTAATCGAAAGGAGAATGGGCAAATTGTCCCAAGTGCTGTATACAGTTGTGCTATATCTTATTAGAAAGCTCTCAATAAGAGCTTAATTTTTTTATATGACAGCAAAACCGAGATGTTTGCAGGGAAAAAGCTACAGCCCATTTTATACCTCACTTTGTACTAGCAGTTGTATGAAAAGTATCTGTAAAATCATTTTCGAGATATAGCCGAAAGATTTTAACCACGCATTACTGAGGCCACTAGAAGTAAAAAACGTAATGGGAGCATAGGTCTAATTTGGTGTTTTTTTTTTATACAAAACAATGATTAATGCTGCAGACACCTGGTCTTCGAAACATAGCCTATGATGATCCTTACACCGAGTACTACACGTCCATACTACTCACTATTGTATACAAGGGTTGGGACAGCGCCCATACAAAAATGCCCATTCACCTTTACTTTAGATTTTTTTTCCTCATTCAAATAAATTTAAATGCTAATATGATGACAACACAAAGAAAAATTAGGGTAATGGCAGGACTCAAACCTCTATCAGCATTTCGTGCCTTGCGTTTTACCAGTTTCGCCATATTACCAAACTACCAAACTATCAAACCCTGCGAATTGTTCAATGTGTATCGTTTTTTTAACATGTACCTATATATTGTGCCGCTACTGGCCGACCATCTTTCGGTCTTCATAAAGCAGGAATTCTGGCCAGAGCGAGTCGCTTTTCGCCGTTTTCGCAGACGGATGTTGGGCCCCGAAATTAGGTTACACGTCGCCTAACGTACTAATTTTAATTGTAATTTAAATATTTTTTTTTGTAACAGTATATAGGTAGTAACTCTTTAAGGTATTTATCTATGGGCCTATACAACCCAAAAAAAAACATTTTGCAGTTAGTAGAAATACATTAAAACATCTAAAAAGTTACAGGTTTTTCTTTTTTATGGATAAGGGAGGCAGATCATGCGCGCCACCTAATGGAAAGTAATCACCACCGCCCATGAGAATTAGCAACACCGAGAGACCCTGTGGGCCTCCGGATCTCTGTACTTACCGTACGAAACGTAGTAGCTAGGTTCACGCCGGTATTCTTAAGAGTGTGGCGTTACCTCAGCAAAGCCGGCTCAGTAGGACAGCAACCAGTAACTTCTCTACCGCTATTATTAAAACTGCATATTAAGAGCGTGCGAACAGAGATTTGGCAACGTTGCCTATAGCTGCCAAATATTCAGATATTTTCATTGATTTATCAAAATTAATGAATTAAAATACGGAATATAGCAACGGTATGTACTAAAATATTGATAATGCATTGCAATAGTTAATACAGTTATACAAAATAGTTATAATTAAGTGTAAAAAAAGCATTTGGAAACTTTCCATTTTTCAATTCGGTATAAGTATATAAGGTTTACTACTTACCAACAAATGTAAGAACACAAGTTCTAGTACATACCGTTGCTATATTCCGTATTTTACCTCATTAATTTTGATAAATCAATGAAAACAGCTAAATATTTGGCAGCTATAAGCGACGTTGCCAAATCTGTTTGTACGCTCTTAACCAATGATAAAAATCGTCCAAGTGCATGTCCATGTATGATAGGGGTCTGTAATCACAAGCCCGTGACAAAAAAAAACAAACAGCAATATGATGTTTGTTTGTAAAGGCGATTTCCAAAAACTCAGCTAGTAATTAGAAGATCTTTAGTAACTTGGTGAAATAATTTTAAATTTTAGGTTATCTAACCATACCAATAAACAAACGGATATTAGTCAATCTTTTCTTTTGTTATTCGTACTATGGATGGATAAAACCATATCCAAAATTATTCCAAATCTATAGCATAGTGATTGCTAAAATGCATAGTTTAGATATGTGTGGTTTCTTCGTCGAAGCTGCCACTGCAGCTTTGCAGTGACCGAGACAGGTGCACCGACCGAAGAGTTCACAACAAAGGATTAACAAAGGATTGTTAGCTTTTTAATACGGAACCCTAAAAGGTTAGGTAGTTTTTGACGTTTACTTTAATATGAAAATCACATTTTACCTGAAATATGAGAGCAAGAATTTTGGTAATTGACATTAATTGGTGCAACATTTTGGATCACAAGCTGCAATAATAAATATAAATGTTAAATTTAATACCTACCTACAAATTTTAAAACAGCCGCGTTATACCAGTGCGTCTTCTGAAATTTGACAATGTTACAGACCAAGGTGTTTAAATCAGTGTCTTTTGCTAGTGATAGGCTGATGACGTGAAGTTGGAAGAGAAACGTAGACATTTGAACGTTGAGTATTTTGAACACGGTCCTCAGTTTGCTATGGAGATGGAGGAGGTCGGAATTTCTCTACGTGATAGCATAATAAATATGAAGAAATCCGTAGCCGAACAAACTAAACAAAAGCCACACAGTGGCACATGTGTCTGCTTCCTGTGCAAGAGGTCCCGGGTTCAAATCCTGGTATGGGCAAATATTTGTGTGACGAACACGAATGTTTGTACCTGAGTCATGGATGTTATTTGTATTTAAGTATGAATTTATCTATATATAAGTATATTTATCCGTTGTCTAGTACCCATAACACAAGGTTTGCTTAGCTTGGGACTAGGGCAATTGGTGTAAATTGTCCCAAGGTATTGTTGTTTGTTATTGTTATAGCTCACCAGGTCTGAAAACTGAAGTGGCAATGGGAGGCACAAATTGAAACGGAGAACTGATGGCCAGTGGAGCGGTAAGGTTCTCGAGTGGAGACCACGGTCCGGGAGACGCAGTGGAGGTCGGCTTCCTACTAGATAGAACGACGACATGGCTACCCTGTTCACTGCCAACAACATATTCCAAAGAGGTCGCTCACACGCCAGGTGGCCATTATGTCAAACGAGAATTTCAAGTTTAAACACATGTACATAGGTCGCTATTACACAATGTTATCGATCAACTACATGTCGCACGCTTAGAATTAAAGTGACCCATTTCTGAATAATACACGTCCCAAAATATCACCTTAATTAAAGACATAGGGTTTAATTTTGAGAAATGTCATATTCAGAATTGAGTCGCTTTAATTCTAAGCGTGCGATGTGTCGGTGGCGTGATGGGCACGACAGCTCGCAGCACGTTCTTGGCGTTCAAAGGGTTAAGTGAAGAAGGTCTACGATCGTTAAGTCTTTGTGGGATATCTATGTTCAGAATAGACGCCCCTGGTTTTAAAAAAAAGAAGAGAAGGTCACCTACTTAAAATCAGAGGTAAACTACAACTTAGTTAAAACTCTGATAATTTATTGTATACCGAATTACGGCGTTTTACTGATTATTATTCCTTGTTTCGATCTGCTAACTTTTTTATTGAAAATAATGAACATTTTATGTAACACATCCGATCTTCTTCTGGGTCTGTAACATGATACTTTTTCTGTTACGGGGCTTGCGGGTAAAGTCGGGATTGGATTTCCAGGAGCCAATTCATTCTTTTTGTGTGCAGATAAAATTTTCAAATGCCTCTTCCTGTAGGTATGAACAATTTTTTTTTCGTTTTCTAAAGTTTTATTATTAAGTTCCGCAATTTTTTTTAGTATCTCTTCATTTTGTTGTACTAGTCGATCAGCCGCAGTTTTGATTTCGATTAAATCGTTACTAAGTTTTGGCAGCTGAATTTTATTCACGACCTCAAATTTGTCGGTAATCATATTAATTGCATTCAGCACGGAGTTTTCTTTGGTGTTAGATTTCTTCATGGGAGTACCAGAATTACCAGCCGAATGTTGGCAGACTGCACATTTCCACTGGTAGCCTTTTCCTCCGCCGTCTCGATGCTCTTTCGTAGTATCATTGGCACATTTGATAATAGACCGGGATTCGCATTTACAGCATTTCAAGCCGTCAGTGATGCGAAGAATTTTTTGACATTGATCGCATATCATGCTACAAAAAGAAAGTAATGGGTAAATGGAGAATACACTCAATATTGTAAAAATGAAAATAGAAAATCACTTCTTTACACTTTTTGTATAAATATGGAGCAGGTAGGAACGAGCAGGGCTTCTGTGAATAACGTAAAACTAATTTAGCAAAGATGTACTCAAACACTATTTACATAGTAAAAAACTATAATTATACTGCAAAATAAAATTTCAAAACTACTGGAAACTCATCTGTCAGTGTCACATTTCACAACTAACAAGTAAGAGCACCATCGGCAACGTCGGCAACTCAGATTGAGTCTATGATGCCACCTTGATGCCACCGCAACATTCTGCACCTATCTGTTTTGTGATAGAAATGTGATTTAACACTTTCCATGATAAAAGGATAAAAGACGGATAAAAGGTTATACGTGGCGTCATACAACGCCGCAGGGTTGCCAAGCAAAATGTTTTTTAAAACATTTTTAAATTATTAACATAGAAAAGCAACCTTTTTCTTGTGTTTCTCTACTTTCTCCATGAGTGTATTAGAATAAGTTTTGAACTTACACAGGAGTATTTAAGGTTCGAGTGGTAAGGCAATAGGCTGTTTGACTGCCATTAATTTTCTTTTTCGTTTCTTATTACATTTTGTACCAAATCAAACAAATATTTTTATACATATATTATTGAATTAATTGATTAGTTAATGAATCATGTATAAAATTTAATAATTAATTAATATTTATACACTAAACTATGGTAAAACAAGAATCGTGGATTCGATGACATGTAACACCGTTTTGTACTCTTGTTTATAGAACCCAAATCAATTTTTTTGATGGTTGATCTGTCGTATCATCTGTAAAAATAGCTGTCGAAATTAACTTGCTGATCGTGCCGAAAATGGTCAAGCGGCCACAGTTAACGTTACAAGTTAGAAACAACAAGTGACAATTAACGGCAAAGTATTTTTTTCCAAACTTTTTCATTTAATATTATTGGAAAAATCTATTTATATATGAATAGTGCGTAGTGCCACAGTGTATAAGTCCTTCAGTATTTACACCGGAAAACCTGTTTGTTTCTTTACCAACTGACCCAGCAAAAGTGGTCTGAACTGACGTTTAGACAATTAATAGATTCAGGCGTTACTTTGCGGGGACCCATATCAACAAACTGGAACAAATTATCATATGCCACAGTATAGTATGCCATTGGTTTAAGTAGCAAACGGTCGCACTATTTGATCCGGATGATGCCTTGCATGGAGGCGAAACGCGCGTAGATCGTGTTGTTTTAGTGTTAAGTGGTGGTGGTGTATAGTTGAGTCTGTGTGATATATGTTGTTGCATGTGGAAGCGGAGGAGGGTTTTTTGCATGAAAAATATATATGTCGCTCAAACGCAGCTAACTTGCACGTGCACTGCACTGGTTTCGCGGAGTAGCAAGGCAATTTATTAGGATGACAGCGATTTGTAATATGTTTTCAGTGTACTTGTTACTTGATCTTCTATACCTACCTACAATACTACGAAGGGGTGTTCAAATGGCTCCACCTAATCTCATTAATACAAAATAAGCAATTGTATTTATGCAAGGCGGACGACGGTTGTCAATTAATTACCGATCGATAAGACATGATAATGGAAAACGAGAATAATAAAGATAAGTACTGATTCTGGTAAATCGTTATCGTAAGCCGTGTTATGCCATAGCTAAATGTACATTATTTTGTGGCGACAACAAACAGTTTTACTCTATCTAAGTAGAGTGTTTATTAAATTTTGGACTAGGTAGAATTTATTACTTAATTTCATAATATCCTGCTAACAATACGTTTAGTACAAACAATTTTGTACCAAATGATTGAATTCTTGTTCTCAAAATACAGGACTCCTAATAAAAATGAATTTTAAAGACTGAATCATAATAACTAATATTTCTTCATAGGGAATGTAATTTCCATATCTTTTTTTTATAAAATAGGAAGGCAAATGAGCAATTGGGTCACCTGATCCTGTATTTAATACCAAAACAAATAGGTTGTTTGTTTACATACCACATATGAAACCAGTAATTAAATACTGATTTCAATGTTTTCGATTACAGTCATTTTGTAATTACTTAAGATCGTTGAAACACGAATATAAGACGTATTCACTCCATTCTCTACGCGATGTTATATTTTGAATGTGAAAGCGAAATAAAGAATAATCTCTTCTTTTTGATTTAAATTGTTACCAAAAAATTGCTTTTAATTTCGCGTTAATTAAGTTCCAGTTTTTAAACACGCGCATTAAGTGCACCGTTCAAAAGTATTTTATTTTAGTATACTTTGTGTTTTTTATTCCTATTCAACAGATGCTGGCGTTACTTTGAAGAGGTTCGTGTAGTAATAAATTGCAAGAAATTTCCTAGCACGCGAACACGCACGTTTTCGCGAAGTAGCATAGTACATTTGACTAACATTTGAGGCCCTAGTTCGCTAGCTTTTGTCGCAGTGGTAAAGCATATATTTTAGAGATGCCACGTATAGTGATTTTGCTGAATACCGCATACCGGTTTTTCGGCTCGGCTCTCGACCAAAGCGCCGAATATTCGGTGAGACTTTGTACATTTTGCGGGTGATAGGTCCGAACTGCATCATTATAAAGTGCGTGCAGTAACTAAGTCTTGAGCGTATTTATTTCTTTTGCGAGTAGGTCGTGCCATGACTCACTACACACATTATTTGTTGATTGTTAAGTACATTAAATTGTGTGTACCTATCACCTAGTACATATAAAATTCCTTAAAGTTATCACTGTTTGTTCGCGAAAAGCTTCATGATTTTGGTATTCCTTACTCGGCCGAGTGATTCGCAATATTCAGCCGAATACCAAATAGTAAAAAAGTAGCCGAATAGTTAGAGTACCAAATAGTAGCCAAATATTCGTGGCATCTCTAATATACATCTCATTCTAACCAATCAGCGTGTACGTTGTGGCATGGATGCTTTCTGTCCACGATAAAAGCTAGTACGTTAACCAATGCTGCTGTAAGTTAAGATATTACCAGCGAAGGTGTTCAGCAGCACTTTCCTAAAAGTAATAAGTTCGCACATACTTACTGACTCGCTCAGAAGATCAAACTTTAAAATTTTGAGCCTTTCGTGAAGGTTCCTAAATAAATTATTATTTTATCCTTATTGTGTGGTATTAAGTAGGTAGGTTAACCACTGGTTATTAACCAGATCAAAGTCTTTGAAACCTCTGTGGAACTCTTTAGTCTTGATGACATGACAATGCCTATCTAGGAAAACATGAAGACATTTGTCGTGAAAAGGTTTTGTAGAATGTAGATATTTAGGTCATTAATTTGGATCAGTGGCCCCAACATGACCTACCCAGCGGCCCTATAATGGCCGGCCAAGTTTAGTATTATTTGAGTTTATGTCTACGGGCGTCACTTTCTGCACTACACTAGTTTGACAGAAACGCAGGAAGGGATAAATGATATCTGGGCCACCATGTTAGGGCCAGGTTCAATTTATCCAATATCAAACTAGTGTCATAAGAAAGAGACGTACGTAGTGACAAAATCAAACAGGTAAACTAAACTTGGCCGGTCATATTAGGGGCAGTGTTAAAAGAAAGTGAACTTGTCACCATGCATGAGCAACTGTAGAGTTGGCTAGTGTATATGATTTTTCACTGATATAAGTATAAAATACTGATTTAAGTAATTTTTTATTAAAAATATAGACATTCTTACCACAATTTTCAACCGTTAACAAATAACAAATAAACGAGATAGTATAAATTAGTGTAATATGACAAAATGTACCCAATAACCTCACATTCGCTTAAGCACTAAAATATTGCAGTGATTAAGTATCTACGTGTATTTAATTGCTTGTACATAATATTTAGTGACATAAAGATGCTAGCAAAAAAATAATAAGAAATACAATTTTACTTGTAAGTATATATAGGCACGCATATTTTAGCACCCAAGTTAACAGTTTAATCAAAACCAATTTACAAATTGGCGTGATATTTCTTGTGAGGAGCCAAACCAGCCTCAACCTTGCTGCCTAGGTCCGGATGGATTTGGGTAAAGATCTTGATAGCCCTCTCCTGAATGAAAGCTGCGGCATCCTTGAGGTTACCTGTAATATTGGCGATCGCGCGCTGCTTCTCGGCATCATCAAATACCTGCTTGTAGAGGATTGTGGCTTGCGAGAAGTTGTCCTCGGTTTGGCCGCTGTCGTACCTGTCAATATCTCCGCTCACGTTGTATCTCGGTTGCAAGCGCTGTGCACGAGGGCACTCTTGCGGGCCGGAGAATGAATTAGGGAAATAGTTCGGGCAACCTTCTTGGTTGGTCAGACTTTGCGGTCCGTCGCGTTGGTAGTTGGACACAGTCACGCGGTATGGACAATTGACAGGAATCTGTAAGAAGTTTGCGCCAAGGCGGTGGCGGTGGGTGTCACTGTACGAGAACAGACGACCTTGTAACATCTTGTCAGGCGATGGCTCAATTCCTGGAACCAAATTAGCGGGGCTGAAGGCAATTTGCTCAACCTCAGCGAAGTAGTTCTTGGGATTCCTATCTAACACTAGTTTACCCACTGGGATCAATGGGTATTCAGTATGCGGCCAAACTTTGGTCAAATCAAATGGATTGAATTTGCTGGTTTCTGCCTGGGCCATGGTCATAACTTGTATGTACAGAGTCCAAGAAGGAGGATTGCCTTTAGCGATCGCATTGTACAGATCTCTAATAGAATAGTCGGGATCAGATGATGCCAGTTCAGCAGCCTTATCAACAGGCAAGTTCTTGACGCCTTGGTTGGTTTTGTAATGGAATTTCACCCAATGAGCTACTCCTTGTGCATTAACAAGTTTAAATGTGTGAGACCCATAGCCATTCATATGTCTGTAACCATCGGGAATTCCACGATCGCCAAATAAGTATAGTACTTGGTGCATTGTTTCCGGTCTTAGGGTTATGAAATCCCAAAACATATCAGCATCTTTCAGGTGGGTGGCAGGATTTCTCTTCTGCGTATGAATGAAGCTAGGGAACAGAGTGGGATCCCTGATGAAGAAGACAGGGGTGTTATTTCCGACCAAATCCCAGTTGCCATCGTCGGTATAAAACTTGACGGCAAATCCTCTAGGGTCGCGGACAGTGTCGGCGGAACCACTTTCACCACCTACGGTAGAAAATCGAACGGCAATGGGCGTTCTCTTTCCAATGGTTTCGAATACTTTGGCAGCGGTATATTTGGTGATGTCATGGGTGACTTCGAAATAACCAAAGGCACCAGCACCCTTCGCGTGTACTACTCGCTCCGGGATACGCTCCCTGTCAAAGGCAGATATCTCATCCAGAAAGTTGACATCCTGAAGGAGGGCAGGGCCATTCTTTCCAATAGTTTGGATCGCAGTCTTTACTCCAACCGGTGCTCCAGTCTTTGTGGTAATGAAACCAGGAGAATCCTGGAAATATACCAAGGAAACAATGAATAAACAATAGTCAGAACAACAAATAGACACCGATAATCAAGTCAAAATGCTGCGGGCATACAATCGCACGGCTCAAACTCAAATAGGTATATACAAGATTAGAATTGAGTACAAAGTCCGGGTTAATTATTTAACCTATACGCAAGTCACTGTTCTACGTAGTTTTAGCATTGTGAGGTTTTATTCAGCTTTATAATCACCAAATTCGATAATATAAAGAGAAAGTAGCGTACCTACTAGCAGTTATCGAGTTCTATTTCAAATAAGTACCTACTTAATCACGTTAATCGATAGCTAACAGATAAGCTATACGTATTCAAAGGTCAACCGTTTATTTGAACGAATATAAAATTAAAATAAGAGCACAGACACAGCTCACTCGAATAAACACTTGAGGCAAAGTTCACTATTTTGCGCAATATTCAAATGGGCTGGCAAGTCACTAATAAATTAATAGTCATTCACCTAATTCGAATCTTTTTAGCCCTCTAATTATATTAATTGTATGCCAAAAACTAACCTTTAAAGTTTTCTTGTAGTTGACCAGTTGGTCAGCAGATGGATCCCTGGATGCCATTTTCACTTACTTGAAGTTGTATTCTTATTATTTCAACGGAGCGACACACTGGACGCGTCCTGCGAACACAAATACCGCGCTGCCTACACGCGAGCCTCTTATATAGAGTTCCTACCGATAAACAACTATCACGCCGAACGAGTGCAACCAGTGACCGATTCAATGCACACTGCAGTACCTATTCAGGCGCTCGCAACTATTTTACAAATAATATGCGATAAGAGCAGAGGATCAGCTTTACTAACTTGATAAAAATAAAGTCACCAAGGTCTTTAGGTAAGATGTTATACATGAATTATAAAAACAAGTCTCTAATAAACAAGTAAGCTGTTATTGTGACGTCACACACACAACACGATACGAACTGCCAGTGACAGTAGGCGCGAGCTAAAAAATAATAATAGGGGCGCCCCGCTCCGCGCGGCCCCGCCTCGACCGGTCGCACCGGCTTGGCGCAGATAGATAGTATTGCCAACATAAAATTATAAAGTCAGTTCGAATTGAGAATTTCAGCCTAAGATGCTTTTTTTTTGCTTGCGTGGACAATGAAATGCAAAACGAAGAAGACCATACCTACAATGTTTGCGTGTTCTATTTAAACGTATACCAACGATCGTAATCACTTATTTAAGTTCTCTCACTTTGTTTATCCCTTTAGAAAATGTTGATAAGTAGTTACAATGATGACGTTTTTGTTTCTTATCTGATTATATTTGGATTTTATGCAAAAACATTACCTAACCTATTATCAATTGAACATAATATATTTCTAATAAAACCAACTTTGTATATTTGGTGGTTTTCAGAATGATCAACATTAGAGGTAATTATTGTCTTATTAAACTATCGCATAAGTTAATCAAAGTTCAAAATACTAGCTTTCGTAACTAATTATTATTGATTGCTGGTCCAAAAAAAACAAGGTACCTACCGTAACTAAGTTTTTTAAAATAATGCGACCCCTCATGTCTTCTTATTTTACATAGGTAATATCATTTTTGTATCTTATCAGTTTTACCACTTTTATCTGAAGCTGATACAGGTGATTGAATTCACAGTTAGTGCCAAAATTAAGCGTAACCAAGTAGAAACAGTTGTTTTCACATTGACATGCGATTGGTACTTATCTTTTTATTTTGCTAGACGCTGTCAAGATCAAGAACAGGGAGTATAAAGTGCACTGCCTTGATCTAGATAGGTGTCATGGTAGGTAGCAAGGTAGGTCGTAGGTACGGTCAGCCTCAGAAGTAGCTGAACATTTTAGTACCTTGTCGTTGTCAGTAATGTGACAAATTCGAGGAACTCTCATTTCATACATTACGACGACAAGGTTCTTAAGATTTTACCTACATCTGAGGCTTACTGTACCTAGGTCCTAGGGCTAGGTACGATTTTGAGGAATGAGTAGGTTACAATCAACCAATTTTAACTCTAGATCTATATAAACCCCGTCGCAATGAATTTCCGCGTTGGTTATGATATTAAGAATCATCATCATGGAGAAGTATCGGGCAAACCGCGAAGATCTACACCTGGTCTTTATTGATCTTGAGAAGGCGTTTGACCGAGTGCCTCGGAAACTGGTGTGGCAAGCCATGAGAGCACAAGGTATACCCGAGTACAATATCGCCCTAGTACAGGATATGTACTGCAGAAGCTGCACAAGCGTGAGAAGCCTGGCCGGACTGAGCAAAAGCTTCGAAGTCAAAGTAGACGTCCACCAAGGCTCAGTCCTGAGCCCACTTATCTTCAAGATGGTAATGGATAACTTAACAAAAGACTTTCAGTCTCCCTTGCCATGGTGTATGTTGTAAGCAGATGACATAGTCCTCATAGATAAAGAGGCCAAACTACTCCAAGCTACCCTCGAAAAGTGGCGACACGAGCTGGAAAACAGCGGCCTCCGAATCAGCAGAAGTAAAACTGAAGACTTGAAGTGCGCATTCAGTGGTAACACCAACAACTCCAACTCCATTCACATCGACGGAAATCCACTGCCAAAGGTATCCCAATTCAAGTATCTTGGTGCGATGCTGACAGCCGACGGGAACATTGAGGCCGATGTTACCCATAGAATTAGCGCGGGATGGCAGAGGTGGAGGGCTTTGATGGGGGTTTTATGTGACACAAGAATGCCGATTAAAACCGAAGGCAAGATCTACAAGACCGCAGTCAGGCCAGCCATGATCTACGGTGCCGAGTGCTGGGCCATAAAGAAAGCTCACGTACAGAAAATGCACGTAAGTGAGATGAAGATGCTAAGATGGGCAGCAGGTGTAGCCCGACTAGATAAAGTGCGAAATAATCACATCAGAGGAAGTTTTAAGGTCGCGCCTATAGCAGAAAAACTCACCGAGAGCCGCCTACGATGGTTCGGCCATGTCATGAGGCGCCCCGAAGACCATGTCGTAAAACAGGCCTTAGCACTGCCAAATAATAAGAGAGGTAGAGGACGCCCACTGGCCACCTGGTGGTCCACGGTGGCCAGGGACTTAGAGCTTGCCTAAACAAATGTTTCGACAACCCGGGACAGATTGTCCTGGCGCCGCAGAACGAGGAGAGCCGACCCCAAATAATGGGAAATGGCTAGGACAAAGAAGAAAGAAGGTTATGATATTAAGACATTATTGGTATGGTAGTGAAAAGTCATACATAACATTTGCTGAGTCGAGGAATCTCAAGCAATTTGGTTTGACTTGTCAATACATATTTTTTGTCTACATGATTGCATGTTATTTGTGTTCTTTGACGACAACAGGGATAAATTTGAACGACTACTACCGAACGTGGCGTTGCGATGAACACAACAAATGAACAAACCCACGTGGCCCGAGCGGGGTCAGAAGCCAGAGACGTAATACTAATATGATTACACAAACTAACGTCACATTGTAATGGTCCACTTTTAAGGTTCCGTACTAAAAGTAAGAAAGGACCCTAACGGTGAAACTCCGTCCGTCGGTGCGTCTGTTACATACAGCGGCATATTTCAGAGACTACTAATGCTATCAAGCAATCATCAAAGCAAGCTTATTGCAAATGGAAAATAAAAAGCGAATTCATACATTAAATAATGTTTCTGTGCCTAGCATATATTTTATAAAATAAAATATGTAGGCGGGCGGTACTGCTTATATGCTGCAAACCGGTTTCCGCCAACGTATTTTTTTATTAAAAACTAGCGACCCGCCCCGGTTTCACGTGGGTAACAACCGGGATGTGCATAATACATTAAAACCAGCCCTAAAAAAATCTCCAAATTACAATATAAACCGTATCAAAATCTGTTACGTGGTTTAGAAGGAGAAGGCGGCCGATGATGCACTATTAGGACGTAGGACAGACAGGACCCAGATATATAGCGACTTTATTTTATACTATGTAAAAAAGATAAAGATGAAGAAGATAAAGGTGATAATAACTTCCATTCCCCTCTTTATTTCGAAATTAATGAAGCGAAAATCTAAAATAATACTTTATGAAAGTTAACGAGTATGTACAGGAAAAATAAAACAAAATATTTAACTAGCGCAGGTTTGTAAATCGCCAACTTTCCCTAACAAACAGAGTTTTACGGTCCACGGTTACGGTTTTTCCTGTCTTTCACAGTTTGATTTGTAAAACACATAACACAAATGTGGAAGTACAGAACCATCTGTTCCGAAGTCTGACTCGCACTCGCGCGGTTAGATTAGAAGTAGGTATGTACTTTCCAAATAAAGTATTGTTATCTATGAATTATTTAGAGCCGTGCGATTACGATAAAATGGTAGTGAATTGAATACTTACCGTTCTATACAAAAATGCCTCTAAAAGATTAGGAGGACAACCGGCCGGATAGCCTAGTGGTTAGTAACCCAGACTAAGAAACTAGCGTTTCCGGGTTCGATTCCCGTGTGGGGAAGATGTTGTATGATGAATATGAATGTTTGAACTTTACTCGTGTGTGTTATTTGTATTTAGGTAAGTATATCTCTATATATGTATGTATATTCGCTGTCAAGTACCCAACGTACTAGCTTAACTTAGTTTAAGAGTAGATCAGTGGGTACTACGGCCCTAACATGACGGCCTAGGTTTAATTTATCCCTCCCTGCGTTTCTGTCTAACAAGTGTCATATGAAAGGGACGTATAGGTATGGAGAAGAACTAAATTGCCCGGTCATGTTATACAAGGACCACATTAGATATAATTATGTTTACACATGTTCAGCATTTTAATAAATTTTATTTCAAGGCAAGGGTAAGTATATAAGCATAATAAGTTACTTGGCGATAACTTCAACGAGTATTCGTAGAGATTGTGCATCGGCCGCATCAGCCACATGCGACGTATAATGCTGAACCCTCATTCTAGGGTTAATACAAGATTCATCTCACATAGCGTTCAATATACCTAACAACGGTTGTATAATGCTGTTGTGGTTCAAGGCCACACCGGTTGCGTATGTAGCACAGCTCCGGAGACGCGCGTGTAATGTTTGGAATTGCGTTGAGATGCCACATCGCTTGCGTTGCGTGCTCGTAACGCAGCTCTACGAAGCAAGTTGGAGCCGTGCTGCTTACGCCTCGTGTGGCCCAGCTTTA
The DNA here is from genome assembly GCA_963691745.1 of Ditula angustiorana. Lineage (NCBI taxonomy): Eukaryota > Metazoa > Arthropoda > Insecta > Lepidoptera > Tortricidae > Ditula > Ditula angustiorana. The sequence continues at coordinate 5,818,972 of OY829472.1, forward strand.
AGGTTTGCTTCAGCAGAGGATCGGGAATGGCTATCCGTCCATAACGCGGAAACGGGTTGCAGCCCTAATACGACATGCAGGTCCACATAGTGATGAACTAAACGTGATCAGTTATGTTAGGGCTACGAATCAGAAGAGTGTGAGATAGCACCATTAGTTTTTTAATGATAAATTCGACTGCCAGTGGTGAGGCACTGAAACTTTATTCACATGGCAGACCTCTTTTAAGTGTGTAAAGTAGGATTGAATTATTGTGTTTGTTATACAACATACTGTGTTGAGTACTAACAATTTATAGATCCAGAGTCTGAACTGAAGTAAAGTTAAAAAATAAATGAAAAAAGGAAGTCTGAAAGGCTCCGCAACTTAGCGAGACTTTTAAAGGTCTCTCAGTCATTAAATATGTATTGTGCCATTTGTGCCAGCTAAACTTCGGCTTCGGCCACCTTCGACTGAAAAACAGTCAACCAGGACCTGGATCCATTGGGATCCAGACCGAGAATTGTCTCGATTTAAGCGAGATACATCTCACATTCGATACATCAAAAACTATCGCCTTGCTGGTTGAAGCCCAAGTTTTCTATCAGCCGCCGAAAACGGACTAACGGTGGGAACCGTACTGCGGGGCAATTCATGTGTCAGTAGAGATACATACACATTCGAAATATGTCAAAAAGAACTGTCAGATCCCTTCAAAATCTGACACTTTCTGAGATATCTCGAATGTTGGATGAATCTCGATGATCGGCAGAATTGTGGCCTGGGCGGTAGAGGCGGGTAGCGCGGGGGATTGATTTGGTCGGCGACGCTTGGCGAGCAACATAAAAATAACGAAACAAGTTTTACATTTTTAGCCTGTATTTAAAATTTCTACTAAAGCCAAACCTTCGGCTTTGGCTTTGCCCAAAATCTTAACTTTGGTCGGACACTATATTATGTACATATATGTTCTATCCAAATTGTGTTACGTGAAGCTAAAGTCCATCTTTACCTTTTACGCATAAGAAGTCAAAATGAAAAATACACGTGAAATTCTAATTGAAGCTTCTGAAAAGGCAGGCACACACTTGTCAACTCTAGAACGGCAAATTAGTTAAACAAATGAACAAAGTACGATAAATACTTGTAAATCTATTGTTACCTAGTTAAGATGATACGCACCTACATCGCATGGAAGTTGTTTTAACTACCTATGTATTAAAACGTCGTCACATAAGCAGTAGGTAGGTAAGCCAGTACCTACCCATATTCTAAAACATACCTAGATACCCAGCAGTCCTACTTCGCATGAAAATGTATAATGTTTACCTTGAACGTCTGCCTTTTAAGTAACTGCGTTTTCCACGCCATCGAATAAATACCAATTCGGCTTAGTAGGTATAAGTTGTTCGATACATTTATGAGCGGGTTCTTTCATTAGCTGCAGCCGTGGAAATTAATGGAATAAATTAAACTTTAATTTGGAATGATGTTGGATGAGCAAGGTTTAAAACTATTTCAAATTCCTAATTGATAGTATTACTTAGTAGTTGCTGGAAATATGTCGTTGTGGCACAGATGGACGGATGGACGAACTCACTTTTAAGGAAAAGATACATTTATATTTGTTTTTGTGTTAGCCATATCTTTTTCCCCATAACAATGTGCGGCAGATTGTCACGGTAACTAATAACCGTTATCAAAAGGGCTTTCCTTTGATATAAGTATGTCAGCCGAACAAATCTCACGTTAGTAGAGATAAAGTCACATTTGAGATAGTTTGTCAAAAAGAGCTGTCAGATTCCTTTAAAAAATCTGTAATTATTTGGCATTTCTCGAATGTGGGATGAATTTCGATGAACGCCAGGATTGGGAGCCTGGTCGTTATTGGTGTAGGAGACGCTTTCCGAAAAATTTTGCCTATATACTCCTGATACAACTTGCTTCAAATAAAAACAAATTGAATTTTTAGTTTATCAGTGGTTTCGGGTATCATAATGGCATCAGCAGGGGCGTCTATTTTTGACTGCGTAAATGAATTTTAAGTGGGTGCTAGTAATAGTTGTATTTGTCATATTTTTATCTCATTTAAAAGCATAATATTCATAAGAAATTTGTTACTTAACAGCCCAAAATATGTCATGTCGTTCTGATTTTGGAATTAGCAAAGACCAAAACGTGACAAACGTTAATTTAACACATAAACACCCTGCCATGTGATAATAGTGTTAAACCGTATTAAGCCAGTGAGGTGTTCGCTTTGCATGAGAAGCTAGACATTGTAGTAAAGGACTTAAGGTCTAAATTCGCATCTCAGATCACATCGCATACCTTAGTCACACAGGAAGATCAGTAAACAGTGTAAAAATATTTTGTACGAAATCATTGTGCAATTGTTGACCTGCCGCGTGTACAAATGGAGACTAATTATTGAATGGCTCTAAATTATACCTTAATAGGTATAATTAGCGACGTAATTATTTTGACCCACACTGCAGATAATGTCCAAGAGTGGTCTTAACTATAGTTGGAGAATAAGCGGAAGCCTTCCATGCCAGAGCTAGATTACACATGTTAGGGCCACTGTACATGTCTATTTTCACATAAACATGACCGGACACGTTTAGTTTATATCTGAGTTTCTTTAGTTCTTATCACGCTATCTAGCTTGACAGGGATGCAGGAAGGGATAAGTTGCACCTGTAACCCAAACATGACCGGCCCGTTATGCTATGGCCACTGCAACCAGTAGCGACTTCGACGGGGTCTTCGGCTCTTTCCCCTCCTGCAGACACATCTACGTCATACAAGTACTTTATACTGCTTTTGAGGATATTCTCCCATTTTATTTGATACCAAATCAAACTCAAGACTAGTTTAAATAATTACAGCTAGGGAATAGACCATTAAGTTTGTGTAGGTAGCTATGGTTAACATGGTTAATGTAGCTATAGAGATTTTATTGATATCTACAAGATATTTATTGGTAAAAACAATATTTTATATGGTAAATACTGGTGGTTTTACTGTTTTGTATCACGTGATTTAGACGATGCTGCCACTGGCCCCAAATTCTGGCGTTCCAGAAGTGGCCAATTCGAGATAGTCAAAAATTACTGTTTTTGACCTAATATCTGGAATGTGACTTAATCTCGACGCTAAAATAAACATTACAGTTGTGTTGCAATTCGACATGTATGTAAACTTTTCCATACTATTTTTTTTATACAACATACGAAAGCAAGATGGTGGGTAATCACCACCTCCTATAGACATTTGCAACACCAGGGAGGTTACACAACTGTGACAACTATATCAGCTATTTCAGCTTGTAGCACTAAACTTGTAACGTAAGTATACATATTAAATAAGGACCGGTAGTGCGAATTTATTTCGTAGATATTCGGCCATTTTGGTGAACTTTACTCATCTGATTTAGTCTTTATGAATGCGTGTCCGGCCAAATTAGACGGTGACCGGCTAGTCCGGCTTTTGTTAGGTTTTTTGCATTGGACCAGTGACGTGGTCGGTCCCGCTCCGCCTGCTTCGCGTTGCATCGCTACTAATACAAAAATCCTTAATAGATAAGCATGAACGGCCTTTTTACCCAAGTGTCCGGCTAAACTGGCAGGTCTGTCCGGGTTCGAGGGAGTAATACTACAGGCATACCTATACCTACTAGGTTGAAGATCGCACGGTTCTATTACACCCTTAATATTGCACCAAAGTATCGACGAAACACAAGCTCATCAACAAGTGACCGAGTTTGCGCGTGATAAGACCTTGTGCAAGGTCCATCCAGATCGCTACCACCATCTTGCTCGCTAATCCAGCCGCTAAGCAACTGCACCGTTGTATTTCGGCGTAGAGAGCAAGGCAGCCGGTGAAATTACTTCCACTTGTGGTATTCCATCTCAGCCCTCTGGTTTGGCAATGCAGTCAGCTGGCATATGTATTCTAAAACATACCCCACCCTTAGAGTGGTAGTTGTAAACCGAACTAAATTAAAGTTTCATACTCCCTTAACGAACGATCCCTAAACTTAGCCAGGAATTTCAAGGCTCGAAGTCTAAAACGACACAAATAGAAATATTTATGAATAGAACGTGAAGCGATTCTTGTTTATCTCAAACACGCGGTTCGTCTAATCGACAAAACCGGCTTGAAATCACAGTCCTTTTAAAATTTAAACAACACGCGTAAGCAAGTGACTAAGTACTTGGGTAGACAAGTTTAGTACAATCAACACTAGTGCGCTTCGATGTAATATACATATACGAGTAGATAGTTCGTGTGACATCTACCACACAAGTGAGAGATCTGTACCTACATATTCAAAAACCCAAAAACATGTATGTAGCTGCAAATTTATTTGGCTGGTTATGAGCGTTTGGAACATATTTTATACGAGCTTTCCGCGACATGCCTGCATTATGCAGGATATAAAGTGTACTTTAATTTAATCCAGGACATGTTCTATCAGTCTTCCAAATTTTATTTAAATCCGTTTAGCTAGTAATGCGCGATTCAGGAATAAACATCGGAATATCCAAACATCATAACTTTCACATTTGTACAAAAGCAATCTGTTCACATGAGTGAACCCGCAGGTAAAAACTGGTATTGTATTAATATTAAGCGTTCTCGTTCTCACTCTAATCGGCAAGGAAATCGTACAATCATTTGAAAAGCCATGTGAAATCCTATTCTCTTACGGATCTAACACTTAACATCATAAGCTTATTTAGTCAAAAACAATCAAATCAGATATTCCATGCTGTTCGATGAAATCGGACGACCGACATCCTAATGTAAAGCCTTTATTTGGACAAGTTTTTATTATTGAGCTATTCGAAACTTATTTGATGTGCAATTTAACTCTTACTAATGTACCTAAGGAGTTGAATAAATATTTGGCGTGACTAGGTAAGAAGGAGAAGCATATTTTTTGTAGGCCAGCAACATGGTTTTCTTGAAACTAGCTGGCATAATTCAAACGGCAATCACGATAGGCGAGTCATTAGATACCGATTGATTACCATTAATTTTATTTCACCTTATGAATTAGTTACGTAACTACTTTATATTCGAAACACCAAATTCTTTGATTGTTCAGTTTGGGAGATAGGTACAATAGCATGTATTTTAAATAACCAGCAAGCGTGGCTGGGGTTTAAGGTCAAAATAACAAGAAGCAGTTAAAAACTAACTTCTTAAATGACTGCAGCCTGAAGGAAGAGTTATCATAAAGAGGCTGTTATTAATAGCAAACTTTCCATCAGGTATTCCATCTTAGCCCTCTGGGTCTGCACTCTCTTTGTTGTTGCAGGTGTCTATAGGCGGTGGTGATCACTTACCATCAGGTGACCCACTTGCTTGTTTGCCTTCCTATGTTGTATAAAAAAAAACTTTCGGAATTTTCATGCAACAATACATTAAATACAGCTTGCAAAAACTAAACTTTTTACTTTTTTTTTATTATCCACATGTTAATGAAGATATTGTTATCACACCTGACTGAGTGGCTCTATGTAAAATCGTCAGTCGTCGTCAGTATTGTACTTCTGGAACATTCGTTCCGGAGCAACTTATTAAAGTTGGTACGGAGCCTGGTAATTTTTGCAGATTTTTCTCATAGTAAAATATTAGGGTGCTATATGAGAAAGTGCGACGAGAATACAAAAAAATATTTATTCATTTTTAAAATTGATACTTTCTTCGATTTTCTGGGCTGTCAACATAATTTTAGATTTTCACTATCAAATAAAATACCATTCCTTAAATCGAAACATGTAATGTAAAACGCAAGTGCACATTTGAGAACTGCCAAAATAGTGATATATAAAAGACGATAACGGGATCTAAATGATATGTTACATGCTCCTACCAAGTCAGAGATTATAATATACATCCGACTAAATAACTAAAGCGATTTGATACGGATAACAAACAACGTAACAGCGTTGGCATTATCTCTCGAATATTCGATTTAACGTTTTATCGAGCCCCAAAAATTGATAGCGTGATAGAATCATAGCTATTTAGTAACAATATGAACATTACAAGGACGATTGTATTTCGCTAAGGTTTAAGGCTTGTTTCGCTAATTCTTCTGTAAATGTACGGTCGACGTCAAAAACATGTTCACATTGTTCACATTTTTTCACCTTATTACAATAGAATAAGGTAAAAAAGTGAAAACATATCTTTAACGAGGATAGTACTTTGCCGACTACGGCAAAGCCAAAAGGAAGGGTCATGTTTTTAGCAGCCTATGTATGTTTGTATTTACGTATGTTCCATTGAAGTGCCTAAACGACTGAGCCGATTTTGATGAATGAGGTTTCAATCGGTTCGTAATTGTAGTCTGGGTGACATATTTTTTGTGAACAAAATGAAAATGACGAATGTTATATCCAAAAAAGAGGGGGTCTAAAAAAACTGTTTTTGGCTAACATGTCGTCATGGATATCAAATGAAAGAAGAGTCAATTCTGAGCTCAAAAACATAAATGTATTTCAATATTAAAATATACCAAGCTAGTAGCATTTCAAAGAACTGTACAGCGGTGCAATTCTCTTGTCATTAGAGATGAAATTACGGTAGTGATATGACAAAAACATGTAATTTGTCATTTTTTGACATATTTCGAGTATGAGATAATTGTCGAAAAACACAAGAATTGGGGGCTAGTTCATATATTATTAGATAGGTTACACGAGGTCAACACAAATTATTAATACAATATATGGGTTTACGGGGGCGAAGAAATGATCTAGCTAAATAAATTAGCTGTTCAGTCGCAAATTGATAAAGCTAAGGATTCATCAAAGGAAATCTGGAAGATTGTACAGCGACGCCGCAACAAGATGACTGGCAGTAGTGATGTGAACTTCAAGCTAAAGGCTGATCGGGGTAATAGAAGGTCCGTGGAGGTAAATAACCCTGTCGAGATTTGTAGAATTTTTCTACAAAAATTCGACCTTGGCAAAGATTCAAGAGACAATATACAGCCAGCTCTCTCACTGCTTCAAACCAACGTCACTAGGGTGGACCATGACATGACCTATGAACTAGTAAGTCCACTTGAAATTAGTCTTTTGGTAAAAAAAATTAAGCCCAAAACCTCTTATGGTTATGATGAAATTCCTGTTTCCATCATAAAGGACAACATTGACTTACTTGCAGCGCCGCTAGCCAGTTTCTTCAATGAGTGCTTCGCAACTGGTACATTTCCGGATCAACTAAAAATGGCAAGAATCCTACCGATTCACAAGAAAGGATCCAGATGTGAGGTTAAAAACTACCGACCTATTTCACTCTTACCAACGGTATCCAAACTGCTTGAAAGACTAATGAAGGACAGATTATTAAAACACTTTCATCTAAATGGCATTTTGAGTAACAGACAGTTTGGATATCAGAAAAGCATAGGTACAAATGAAGCAATCAACACGTTGATAGGTGACGTAGTATCCAAACTAAATAACAAAAAAAAGGTAGCGGGTGTGTTTCTGGACCTTAGTTCGGCTTTTGATACAGTTGATCACGGCCTTCTACTGGCAAAACTGGAACACTATGGGGTTAGAAACGACGCTTTAAAAATTTTCCGTTCATATCTGACTAACAGGAAACAATATGTAGAAATTAAATGGGCAGATGATGATAATGAAAAAACATACAAGTCTAAAATTGTCGACGTAAAGAGAGGGGTTCCTCAGGGCTCCATATTAGGTCCAATCTTTTTCATACTGTTCATTAATGACCTTGTAAATTATATGGAAAATTGTGATCCAAACACTCGTGTTGTAGTTTTTGCTGATGACACGAACGCTATAATATCAGCTGATAGCATCTTACAACTGAGCACCAGAGTAAATAACATCCTAGGCTCATTCCACACCTGGTTCGGATTTAACAATTTGATACTGAACAGTAGTAAAACCAATGCTCTCCTCTTCAAAACAACGTCGAGAGCAAAAGATGTATTACGAATCTCAATCGATGGCACCACAATAAATCAGGTGGATTCCGTTAAATTTCTTGGAGTACACATTGACTCGTACCTCAACTGGAAGCTAGAATTGTCTGCTGTAGTTAAATCTATTAGTTCTGCATGCTACGCACTCAAGAGCCTGCGCGATGAAACGAGGCTGAGTCAACTGCTCATTGTTTACTACGCCCTAGTGGAATCTAAGTTGAGGTACAGTATATTGCTCTGGGGTAATAGTTACAAGTACAATATCCAGTCTGCCTTCGTTGCCCAGAAAAGAGCTATTAGAGTCTTGGCAAGAATACCCCAAACAACGTCCTGTAGAGAATACTTCACCAGATTTGGTATACTCACTGTTCCAAGTCTCTACATCATGGTGCTGCTGACTGATTTAGTTAAGCACCTGCACAAACTTGAAACTCTAGAAGACAGAGAGAAACGGTTGACCACTAGACGTAAGGATCTGCCGGCGACTATAAAGAGCAAATTGAAAGTTGTCACTCACTCTGCAAACTATCAGGAAGTACGGCTATTTAACAGGTTACCCGTTGAGTTGAAGGCGCTGACAACCATTGATGCATTTAAGAATAGTTTAAAAAAATTCTTGCTGTCGAAGTGTTTTTACAGCGTTGAGGATTTTTATCATCAACAACAGTAATTTTGATTCCTCTACTTTCCAAGCAGTTGGCATCTATTAAGTATAATATTGATTTTTGCTTTGTATAATTTGGTTTGATTGTTGTTGTTATTGGTTTTGAATTTTGTTTCTTATTTGGTGATGATTTTTATCTTTTATGTGTTCTATTTCTCTCAATATTCAAATACAAATGTGCTTTGTTAAATGAATAAATAAATACAATTAAATCTCATTATTAGATCAAATAGTTTTTTCCATATCTTTACAACTGCCTTGAATCTAGCTACCTTAAATTAGCTCGGACACCCAGGTACCTACCTACTATATTATAGTTAGAATTAATTACATGAATAGTCTTTAAAATGGACTTTACTGCAGTCAGGCACACTTCGGCGTAACTGGTCATCCTTCTGGCGCTTTTTCCCGTTTCTTAACTCGAGCATACACTTTGACCATAATCCCAGATTTGGCAGGCATCTGATCTTCGTAAACGCTGTCACAAGGATACCGGACCGATAGGATCATGGTTACACACTCACTTACATAAATGTGCCGGTTTCCTCACGATGTCTTCCCTCAACGTAAGAGGATTGGTAACTACATGCTTAGGTAGTGTACTTACAAATTAGTTAAAAACACTCATTTGTACATGGCGACCGCTGGGGATCGAGCTCGGTGCCTCACGATCACGAGTTCACCCTCCTAGGCACAAGGCCACCAAAGCTCTTAGGCAAAACTTGCTTTTTTTTTTAATATTTCGCAAGAAAAAAAAATGAAAAAAACTTCTTTTCTACGTAGCTCACCAGGTTTGGGGTCCTATTCAAGTACCATATTCGCTGATTGGCTGCCCTCGGGAAGCAATTGCTCATGCATAGCAACAAGCACATCATCTAGTGGCAGCCAAAACGGACTAATTACTTAGAAGTTTACAAAATAATTGATGTAAACCATGTGATAGTTAACATAAGGTTTAACTTTGTGTACAAAATAGTATAAAGTTGTAATTTGTCAACCCACGATATTGTGATAGATACTATAATTTATCACTTGGCCTGACTTGCCATTATCAAAGCGGTTCCGTCCTCTGAGGAAAAAAACCGAAGGTACATTAAATAAATATAAATACCGATACCAATTTCTCTGGAAGCAATATCATACTCCTCACCTTAAATATATACCTACTTAGTATTATGCTGCATCATGTTACATGATATCTGCTATTTATCACTCCACTTGACTTACCAATATAACCTTCGATATCTGAAAACGAAAACAGAAAGATGAAATGTCAACAAAAAACAGTAAATAAACCCATTGTGGCCTTGAATGCTTTTTGCGGTCTTAATTAAAGTATTATTTAGTCGTCGTAAGCCATTTTTACCCGACTACGGCAAAGCCAAAAGGAAGGGTTATGTTTTTAGCAGCCTATGTATGTATGTTTGTATTTACGTATGTTCCATTGTAGTGCCTAAACGACTGAGCCGATTTTGATGAATGAGGTATCAATCGGTTCGTAATTGTAGTCTGGGTGACATAGGCTATATTTTTTATGTACCTACTTGTAGGTATACTAATCATCATTTATAACAAAAGACTATAGCAGGCTTTCTCTGGCTTATTTTTTTATACAACATAGATAGACACCCACAACACCAAGGAGATTGCAGATGCGTTGCCAAACCAGAGGGCTATAATGGAATACCTCTTGTGCCAGTAATTTCACCGGCTGCCTTACTCTCCATGCCGGAATACAACAGTGCAAACCCCGCTGCTTAGCGGCTAGCTTAGCGAGCAAGATGGTGCTAGCGATCCGGGCGGACTTTGCACAAAGTCCTACAACCCGTAAAACCTGTGGCTAAGAAAAAGTCCTTTTCAAGGTTTGTATCCAAAGGAGAAAATGGTGCTCTATTGTAGTTACTCTGTTGTCTGTCTCTCTGCATGTTGTCTACATGTCGCGGGTGTCGCTCTAGCAGTATCGTCTACATACGAGTATAAGTCGATACTAATAAATTGTCAAAGTTTACAGAACTAAAAACCCCTTTTGCAAAGAAAGCATTTTTTAATGGTGCTGAATTAATGTTTTATTTTTTACCCAGGGATGCGGTGTTATTGTCTAGCTAGTCGTAGAGTTCATAGGGTCGAGTAAGTACATACTACATACATAAAATCTATGGTATTTTACCATTACCATTATACTTATCTACCGTTTTTAAACAAAAAATAGTGAGAGCGCCAATAATACCGTAGTTTGTACGATGTGACGAAAGCTTTCCCGGGTTATTTTGGTAAATACATAAGTACATAATACGAAAATAGAGTGGTTGTAGGTACCTACGGAGTCCTCAGTCCGTCAGTCCGACGCGCACTTTCCATTTTTAGGGTTCCATATCACAAAACGAACCCTTGTAAAACCACTTCGTTCTCTGTCGGCGTGTCTGTCTGTCTATCTGTCTTTCAAGCGCAAAGAAGTCATAAATTTCTGCAAGAACCTCGATCTCACAGCACAAGTAAAAGAAAAGATCTGAAAATCGCTAATATCAACATAAAACGGGTAAATATCCTTCGAGTTTGAGACTACACTCAAATTTGTACGGAATCTATACATATGTCTTAATATTGCTATCAATATCAGCAAGGGAAATTATATTTAATGTCCTTATCACTAAAATCGAACATAATACTGATCAAAAGTTATGTACTTTGTCAAGGCCAGCGTTAGTAGGTGATCAATGATGATGCAATCCGCTGTAATGAACAAGCAGTATGTACTTACATGTCATAACCTGCAGATTAACAACTTGCCTCAATTATGCCAGCCAGGTAGCGACGTATAGTAGCTGAATTCCTTTAGGTAGAATGAAACGGTAAACAAAACCTTGTTACCCGACTACGGCAAAGCCAAAAGGAAGGGTTATGTTTTTAGCAGCCTATGTATGTATGTTTGTATTTACGTATGTTCCACTGTAGTGCCTAAACGACTGAGCCGAATTTGATGAATGAGGTGTCAATCGGTTCGTAATTTTGAGAAAGGGAAGTGTGAAAATTTGAATAGCTATTGCGCTTGATGTCATATGTTAAGTAATTTAAAGTTTTACAAGAATGCTTTAGCAAAATTATGTAATTATAAACAAGCTTATTTTGTTTGTTCTCGGTAGATGCCTTTTTCGAGGCGCAGGTATGGACAGCTAGTATGTAGATAGTCTAATTCTGTTAATTGGAACGATTTAATTTTTTTCAGTTTTTAAATATTTTTTAATTTAATAGTTTGTATTATTAACCATTTTTGTTAGTCTGCCCGTGAGTGAGCATGAGACTTGAAAAGGTATCGATAGAGACGTTGGGAATTAAGTTCTTTATATTACAATATACGCGATATAAACCCTTTAAATTGTTTTATATCAATGGTTTATTATAATTAAATGAAAATTTGAAATAAAACCAATTAAATCAAGTAAAGTGAACCGGAACATGCGACTTGCAAATAAATATACGTGTTATTAATTATACGTGATTTAAGCAGCATTTTTTAAAAGTTTTTAATAGCAAAGACACGTACCCGCTCAACAAGTTATAGACTATCTTGATATGTTTCTTAAGGTGAACATAGGATTTAAATTTTTCAACCTGCATCCAAGGACGAATCCAACCCCATCAGGGGGTGGGGTCACGTAGTGGAAGTTCAGTCAGGACCGGGCCAACGATGAGATTAGAAAAATTACCAGTGTTAGACCTGGACCCAGCGGGGGGTATGATCCCCAAGGAGCACCCCATCTCTAAAAAACGCGACCCACCTTTAGGTGTGTGATACATTTATCACACTAACCACAATTTACACTAAGGGGATTCGAATGGGAGGAAAACTAGAAAGTAATGTAGTATGGCATCTACACATATAAGAAAGAGAAATCAAACAGAATGACATCGTCTGTCTGTAATGACAGGTCAGTCAAGTAAGCCCGGTTTATAATGAACCTTTGCGTTACTTGAAGCCTAGTTTACAAACAGCAATAAACTTAACTGACCATTAATGGTATCTCTCTCTCTCTCTCTTTAAAGATAGAACTGAGAGAAATAGTCTATGCTCGAAAGGGACACATAAATATCAACTTCATAGATATTAATGCCTCCGTTTCTAAAAAGGACAACTCTCAATTCCGACTTAAATTAATTTTTGACTGTACCACACAGCGACAAATCAAAAATGGTTCACTACTATTTGGTCGTCTACGAGTATACGCCTGTATACATATAGAAACACATTGCGTTGTATATGTATCTGCGACAAAAAGCCGTGTTTCGAATGCTGATCAAATACGGGTAAAGACACTCATAAGCCGAGTTGGCGATGCCGTCACCTTCAACTTGACCGGTCGCAAGGAGAAACATATTTGCATTTTATTTCCATTCAATTAAACAACGATAACATCGCGACACAAAAAGATACACTAGTGCTCCAATGTATCTCCCATTTTTTTCACAGACTAAAAATGAAGAATACTTATTTCACGTTATTGATTCAAGTTTTTTTTTGACACTTATTGAGTACATTTTCAGAGGCTTTAAAAACTACAAAGATGTGGCCAGATATCTTGATGTGATGTGGTAATTAAATATTCCTTTACTAGCGCCCTCGTAATGTTCGCTGAATATTTCCATTTTGAGAAAGATAAATACAAAGTTAGACCCACTTTCAAACGAGACAGTCTCTAAATAGCATGCAAAATATTTCTTATCATCCTTATTTTTATTTTTTCTTTCTATCCAAAGGTTGTCTGGAAGAGATCGCTCTCAAGCGATAAGACTGCCTTTTGGATACCTATATTTAAGATTTATCTTTAATTCTGTGAAATTGTAATGTGGTATTCAATAAAGCATATTGTATTGTATTATATTGTATTGTATTATATTGTATTGTATTATATTGTATTGTATCATTACGTAGAAAGCTAAACTTCAATTAGGCGCTAGCTCAAAGCTGCTAATTCCAATTCGATCATTTAAAAACTAGAAACATTTAATAACTGGCAAATTTTTTTCTGCGCTAGTGTAGTTCGAATATTTGCTATCATCTACGATGATTAGCCTATATGTATAATCAATTATAGTTATTGTGTTTTATAGGCAAAAACATTTAAATATAAATAATAAATACACCTATGGTATGGAGGTTGGTATCAAATTGTCACCTTGTTCCAAAGTCTGACGGTAGATAAGCGAACATGGATTGCGCCACGGCACACCAAGTCGTTCCAAATCGTACATGATTTCGGGTTCCAATATAGGTAGAGTAGGTACTCGCAGATAGGCTCATTAATTTTGTTTAGAGGCCTATTACAAAGCTGAGCTGGCAATGTCGCATTGCTTTCGTTTTTTTCGATTGTTAAAGTGAAATTCAAATATCTACTAATCTACAAACATTCTATACATCTCAACGGCTAGCACGCGTGCCTATTTTCTCGCTTGTCGCTCAGTGCATCCCTGTCTTACTGGGCTAGTTTGAAAGAAGCATTGAGCAAAAAAGAGCGTGATAGTGTGCCGTGCTAGTCATCCTAGTGAGAATTTTAAAGGCATACCTTTAAGTATTTAGTATGAGGTTCGACTTCAAAAAAAGAATTGCATGTTTGTTAGCTTCCCTATGGACCAAGTTGTAGTTGTTTTAAACGACAAATAGTTTCCATTTAGATCAAAGTCAAGGTCTGATGGGATCCAAGAGGAACTGACAGAACTCCTCTATTAGAGACTCACAAATAGCGATTGGACAACTGAAAACTGGGATATTTAATCTACGAGGGCATCCTAACTTGGTGAAGCGGAACTGGTGATGACGTCCAGGGTTGGCTAGTGAAACTCTTCAATGGTTGATATTACGTAGGTATAGCAAAGAGATTTGTCAGAAGATATGGATTTTGATGATTATTTGAGTTACTTACGTGATAAATAGGGTTTTTTTTTAATTCTTTATTTTTTTAGGGGCTTTGATCAGAATTGAACATGTCAGCCCCATTAGAAAACAATACAATTATATACAAAAACACATCAAAAATCCACAACACAAAAAACTATTATATCAAACATTTGTACAAACACCTAGCTGCATCGCTAGTTGGTTCAGCTAAAATCATTTGCAATGATCCCACATTAAAGGTGTTGAAGGTGGAATTCCACACCGGATTACAGCTGGTTAATATTCCTAATCTAAAGTACTATGATAAACGTTAAAAAAAGATTGAAAATGATTAACTACAACATGTATCATTTTTAACCGACTTGAACAAAAGGAAGTGGCAATTAGGCACTTTGTGATTAGTTCACTAAAACAACATTTCTTTAAATTATACGGACAGTTATATATCATTTCAGTCCGAGCCTCCTGCTACTGGTATACACACATACTTTTTTTTTTAAATAAAATAGGAAGGCAAACAAGCAAGTGGGTCACCTGATGGTAAGTGATCACCACCGCCTATCACCCGCAACACCAAGGAGATTTCAGATGCGTTGCCATCCTAGAGGGCTAATATGGAATACCTCTTGTGCCAATAGTTGCAGCGGCTGCCGTTTGATTATGTGTAGCTAAAATCATCTTTGTCGATGGTCAACCTCAGATTATTTAATCTAAGTTAGCATGCAAGCCAGAATGGCGCTACGCTTGAGTCGCACTTGACAGCTTTTTTTACCAAGGAACATCATCGCAAGTATGCATAATCATTGAAGTACTTAGTTAACAGGATCTAAATGAAGGCATGTACATTCGGTAGCTGATAATTATGTATATTTACATAATCGAAGAGGTCAAAAAAGATCTAATTATAAAGTATTTATAATTTCTTATGTGTCCCTATTGCCAAGAGCTTGTGTAGATCTTTTTGACCATTTGCGTGTTCAGGTACTTTTGCTAGTGAATATATATACGTGAATATTAGAGTCAAAATGAGCAGATTAGTCCTTTGCCAATTAACCAACAAGAGCCAATAACGACTCTTCTGCGTCCACTTCTAACAGCAAATTCATACAAAAATAAAGGTGTGCTTTTCTTCTTTTGTTTTAAAGTATATTTGAATTTAAATTAAAAAAACATATTAAAACAAATTACTAAATTGCTGATTCTCAACATGATCAATTCAAACTTACCTACTGTGATGTAGCTACGGCGTACAGCAACGGGTTACAGAATCCCACAAATTATAAATGAATGACAAATTAACAATTCAAGTATGTAAACAAAGACTTTACGATAATATCGAATCTTCAACGCATAAATCATTAAAAAACCATAAATGTTCTGGTAATGCATTCTCATGGAGAAATGTTCTTCCACAAACCAGTAACAGAATTATTTTAATAGTTTGTGTTCTTCTATTCGATGCGTACTTATATAGTAACGGTCCGAGTCCTTGACTGTGACCCAATGGTTGACGAGAAGATACGCGTGTCAAGCAATGGTATGAGTACCTTACATATTGGCAGTATTTTAACTAATTGTATGTGAAATAAAATAACAAGTGCCTGTAGAAGGGGAAGAGCATTCTTCCTCAGCCGTTTAATTGGTGTTTTCTAGCAAAGGCACTACTATTACAACTAACGTAATATTAATAACATACCTAACTACTAGTATTATTAATAACATTATTGAAATTGAGACAAGAAGGCTGCTGATGGGAAAGCGTGATTCATACCATTCATTTGATTGCAATGAAAGGTGAATGGGCATTTTTGTATGGGCGCTGTCCCAACCCTTGTATACAATAGTGAGTAGTATGGACGTGTAGTACTCGGTGTAAGGATCATCATAGGCTATGTTTCGAAGACCAGGTGTCTGCAGCATTAATCATTGTTTTGTATGAAAAAAAAAAAAAACAGCAAATTAGACCTATGCTCCCATTACGTTTTTTACTTCTAGTGGCCTCAGTAATGCGTGGTTAAAATCTTTCGGCTATATCTCGAAAATGATTTTACAGATACTTTTCATACAACTGCTAGTACAAAGTGAGGTATAAAATGGGCTGTAACTTTTTCCCTGCAAACATCTCGGTTTTGCTGTCTTATAAAAAAATTAAGCTCTTATTGAGAGCTTTCTAATAAGATATAGCACAACTGCATACAGCACTTGGGACAATTTGCCCATTCTCCTTTTGGTTAATTGTTGTTATGCCTGCAAAGGTTTCTGTTCTGATGGGATAGAGCAGATCATATCATTCATCCGATTGCAATGAAGTTTTGGAGAGTTGTTCTACGCATGCCCGCATAAGTTCCTTACTAGTTAATTCGTTATTTGTTTTTTTTTTATGTGGTGTATAATAAAGAATATTTGTTGTTGTTGTTGTCATTTTTCGAAGGACCACGTAGGTGTCTGACTGACGGGATAGCGGGATTAGCTAATACTTGGATACAGTCATCTTAAACGTAATAAGGAAACTGCATGAAGCTGATTCGGTTCAGGCATGTGCGATGAGTTATCATCAGACAATACATTATCGATTGCGACATGACTATCCAATGAACAATGTTCTGCGACCTTAATACTTAGGCACGTTTCGCCATGCCACTGCATGTACCAGCAAATAGCTGATGTATGTTTTTTTAGTAAATTAACATTTATCGCTCAATAATTAGTCGTTACCATTGTGACGGATGGCGTTGCCATGACGGCCACGGTTAACGCTGTTTGAAATACTAGCACTCCTAATTAGTACTAAGGTGCGGGATTTACACGCAGATCGCATTTAGAAGAAAAAGATGTATTGCCTAGTTCTTATTATAACCTTGGCGATGGCGGCACCACGTGTCTCAAGAAACTGTTATACATCATGTGAATTTCAGTGAGTTATTTTTTTTTTGTTTCTAGTGTTAACATGAAGTGCAGACTGCGTAAGTAATCAGTTGATTAGATTTATTGGCGTTTCAACCGCCCATCATTGGGCGATGGGCGATGTCTAAAGCATTTCCTTCCTCAAGGGGTAATCACATCATGATGGATTTCACTTGTTGAATATTTAATAAACATATAAAAATGATTAAAAAAACATATGAAATTCCGTAGCATAACTTTACTTAGAGATGATACCATGTTTTGGATTAGCAACTTAACATTATTGACGTTAATTATGTCAGTATCTCCAAAGTTCAGTTAAGTGAAATAGTTTTTTATTTCAAGTGGCTATAAGTATTTAATTCAAAACAAACCCGATTTTCTTTATTCCTGTATTGAAAGTGTATTCACGTAAATTCGTCGCCCTTTTTTTATCAGATGGCACTTAACTAACGTTCATAAATTCATATACCTTGATTTATTTCTGAATTTATCCATCCTATTTTTTTAAGTTAGGTCACTTTTGATTTTTTTTCCGTGACGATTGCCCCAGACAGAATTTCCGGTCCCAGTCTTTATTTATGTATATTAAATATATATAACTAAAATTTTAGTTCGTCGATAAATAAAATCAATAACATTGGCTATTATAAAACTAAGCAAGGGAATTTTAACTTTATTTTTAGTAGCTATTTATCTCTTTATATTCTTTTAAAATTAAATATATACGTGATCTATATTTCAGGCATCCTTACTTAAGTAATTTAATTTCTAGTAGAGTAAACATTATAGGCACATAAAGTATCTTTCAGAATAACTTGTTCTATTTACGAGCTAGGAGACCCGTAACATGAGTACAGACACACATACATTAAGTTACACTAGAGTGACAGCAATAGGAATCAGTTTTGCTCTTTAAGTAAGGAATAAAAGGATAAACAAAACCCTTATAGGATCACTTCGTTGTCCGTCTGTCTGACAGTTCGTCTGAAGCGGTAAATGGTGGTAAGAAACTACCGCAGCCTAATGACTCTTATAGCATCTGTTAATTATCAGTCCTCAGCCTAAATACCAATCCTCGTGTTTCTTACTTTAAAAATAAGGGATACTGCTTACAAAATTGCAACTCATATTAATACATTCCTAAACTATTACTTTTTTAAATTACTAAAACCCGTGTACGTACAGAGCTCCTTGGTACAGAGCAATGAGCAATCCAACTAGGTCAGAATGGTAAAGTCCGAAACTATAAAGAGATATAGAGTCTGTTCTAAGAAACCACGTTATCAATTTTAAAATAAAGTAACGCTACGTTAAAAGACTTTTAAAATATGTTGGTACTTAAAAAAATACCGCCCTGGATTGCAATTTTTAAATCTCACCGGGTCAGGTGACCAAAGCTCACCGAAATGACCGTTTTATAGAGATTCGGCCATTTTGGTGAGCTTTAGTTACCTGGTGATATTCAAAAATTGCACCTCAAGAGTCGAACGGCAAGGAGGCGATGTCGCAGGTCATTGTGAACGTCAAATCTACCAATCTTTTGATTTCGGCATGCAGTTTCTTAGCATGATTTACTCCTTACATTTTTCTCTTTTAATAACAGCATTAAACAATTACTGGCTGTTCTACAGAAAGTGGCTCAGGACTCGGTCGGGCGGTGCACAAGTTATTTAATAATTTTTAATGTAGTTTTCTTATCTGTAAAATCGACATCATAGTTAAACCAATAAATATATATTTTGGGACTATTAAAACGAATTGATCTAGTACCAAATTCAGCAACTAAAGCTGCTTGAGTTGTGGGTACTAGACAACGGATGTACATTTAACATCCACTACTTAGACGCCAACATTCACATTCATGGAACCTGGTATCTCAAGCTTTGTAGTCAGAGTCACTAACCACGAGGCTATCCGGTCGTAGTTCGTTAGTACAAATTTCCCTATCTCTTGTACATAGATTCGGATTTTTAAATAATGACCCATTTGGATTGCTCACACCCCGTACATATGAACATATAATTCTATCAATTTTCCTTACTAAAAAAACATGGAATGCTCCATTCAAAAAAAACCTCACCCCATTGTGAACCCTTAAAGAGGTCTTATTTTTTTAAATCCAATCTTGTTACGTAGCCTTCCTTTTATATAAAATAGGAAGGCAAACAAGCAAGTGGGTGCTCGTAATAAAAACAATATATCGTCAAACTTTCGAGTTATATCCCTCAATCCTGCTAAGCTTCTGTGTAGTTAGGTATCAAAAGAGAATCTTTTACTGCCTATACTTACAATTAAATGAGCTTTTGAGACCTTACTTACTAGCAACGTAATTCAACGTAACGTAGCTATAGGCAATAGTAATAATAATAATGGTTAAATTTTATTACAGGAGAGCTCACCCTGCAAGCACCGTGCCTAGAGGCTGTGATTGCTCGCAATCGGAGCGAATTGACGCTGAGAGTGCCTCAGAAGAGATCGGATTCCTCGACGACACTGGCATCTACTTTGTGCCAGCGGAAGTAAACTTGTTCCAAACACAGTTTACTCCTCAACCGTTCCTCATTTCAAATCCAGTAACTTCTAATCCAAAAATAAGCCGAATTAAAAAGGGTTATGAAGCCAAGAAAGATTTTTATGAAAAATCGAGTGAACGCATCGAAACATATGAAGAAAGAAAAACCTTAATACGAGTAAGTAACGATGATGAATTGGAACAGCCGCCGTCTTATTTTGACCTAGAAATTCAAGATGCAGCCAGTAGTGAGACATCACTCCTGAAACAGGGCAATTTTATTCAAAACTTTGAATCCGCGGAACAAGCTTTAGTTGAATGTCTTGATCTTCACTTTTTAGATTATACTAGAAAATATGGTTCTATGGAAAGCTTCAACGAATTTTGGGAAGCAAGAAATTTGAAAATATACGAAAACTTGTCAAATTCCGATTTAAATGATAAAATAAAGAAATACTGCAGTGAGACCGAGTTTATAATTGAACAAAGTCTTCGTGATATTAAAAGAGGAGTACCAAAAAAAAAGGCAAATTTTAGATCTGTTCAAGATAAAGGTAATACCACCAAAGTACACGAAGCAAAAGGATCTAAAGTCACTTTGTCAGCAGAGTCTTTTGATCTAGCAGGTGTTAGTTCCGGAAAGGAATCTGCATCCGTTTATGGTGCCCCGATCGGACCTCCTTCTGTGCCTAACAAGAGTAATAACGAGGATATCACGGAGACACATAACTTAGACATTATGGATACTCAATATGAAAGTACATTAGAAAGTTTGCCTTCGCTCCATTTTTCTCTTATCACTCCAACAGAAGAAAACATTGACATATCAAAAAGTTTGGGCACAAATTCTAATAACGCAGAAAGTACAATATCTGATGTCATAATCGGTACAGAAAACGTCATAACAATGCCTGCTTTAGAGAAAGAAATAGAATTTGATTTGAATACTATGCCTTCTGAGGTATTTTTTATAACAAACAATGCAAGGAATGATAAAACGGAAAGATCTATGGTCGAAAAACAAGAACGTACAGATGAAGGTATAGAATTTGATTTGGATACAATGCCTACCGAGATTATTTCCGAAACAAACAATGAAATTAATAAGTCTGATTTTAGTTTGGTCAGCAATAAACCAATTTTGTTTAAAACCACACCTTTTCCAATTTCAACAATTCCACTAAATAAGGAATCATCTCTTGGAGACATAACTGGCATTACTGAAAGATCTATAGACGAAAAACAAGAGACGCAGCAAAAACTTTATTCAAATACAATTTATTCAACAAAAAATTTCAAAATAAACAGTGACACTAATAAGTTCGATTTTGATATGGTTAGCAATGAACCGATTATGGACGAGACTACAACCTATCCTACATCAACAACTCTACATAATCAAGAGCTGTCTCTCAGATATATAAGTAGCTACAATGAAAGACTTAGAACTGAAAAACAAGAAGAACACACAGATGAAGAATTTGATTTAGATACAAAGTCTTCTTCAGTTATTTTCAATGGAAACAACGAAATTAATAAGTCTAATTTGAATATGGCTAGCAAGGAACTGGTTTTAGATGCGAATACATTCATTTTAGCATCAACAACCCCAAAATTGGAGGAATTATCCCTTGGAGACATAAGCAGCAATTCTGAAAGATCAATATCCGAGAAACAAGAACACACAGATGAAGGTAAAGAACTTGATTTGGATACAATGCCTTCCGAGGTTATTTTAAAATCAAACAATGAAATGTCAACATTAACAACCCCACTAAATGAGAAACCCTTTACAAGTATGCATGAAAGTATTATTTCCAATAAAATGTCTGATATAAATACTACGCCAATATCACACATATCAACTACTCCGGTAACCACATTTTATCCTCGAAGCCAAAATGCCTTTGAAGAAAATGAGGTGCAAATACCAAAAATTATTACTAAAGAATACCAAAATAATGAAATAAAGAGTTTCATAAATGGCACTGAAATACTACCAAATAACGATTTCAAAAACTCTGTAATGAATACATCCTTGCAGATGAAAACAAATCAAACTAATAGTGATGACTACAGCGAACCAGATCTTAATTTATCTATCGAAAATACAACAGACGTAGACACAACAGCAGCGTTTAACAATAAAAGTTACGTCTCTGGTAACCTTTACTTTGGTTCCAGCCAAGAACTTGTGCCAGTACGTTTTCTTCAAACGAATAATGGAAAAATTAGTTTGGGCATAGATGCGCACTCTCTATGTGAGAAATTAATTCGAAAGCCAAAGAACAAATCACTACTTCTGTCGTCTTTATGTGATTGTGTGCAGAATACAATGTCGAAATTTAAAAACACAACAGATAATATACTAAAATAAATAACTATAAATAGGCTGTCACTGTGTTTATATTTCAAATATGTCATGGTTATATCACTATCCCATTCCCGGGGATATAAAGTTTAATAATGTAATAACCTCCTTGGTAATAACATTTAATTTGATGATGTCATTCATGTCATGTCACTAGGACCAACGGGACCAACCAATTCGATTTTCGATTTTGATTGATGTTAGTATTTTTAGTTTATCCTTTGCTACCAGGCAAAGGGATCTGAGTTAATACAGCCATGTCTTATGTGGAAAAACCTATTTTTTTTTTTCAGTGCCAACTTTGCATGCTGAAGTCTATTTGTTTAAAGATCTTATAACGTCATAAGCAAACATTAGATTTTTAGTACTTAGGTTCTACATTGTACTGGTTTAGAGCGTAGGAGTTAGGTATAGCAGAGGCCCTAGCACGCTAGTATGTCCTTTTCAAAATAATAGCGTGTACAAAAGTGATGAATACTTTAAACCCGCGATAAACGCTAGTATATGATACTTGTGTTGTTTATCGTATAAAACTGGGTTCACAATCAGAGCTTACGAGCGATAAAATCGCAAAAACGCGGCCACTTTGCGGCCAATGACTAATCAGAGATAGCCATTGCCACGTTTTGCGTTTTCATCGCTTATAAACTCTAACTGAAACTAGGTTCACAATCAGAATTTACGAGTGATAAAAACGCAAAAACGCGGCAACGGCTTTCTTTAATTGGTCAATGGCCGCGTTTTCACTCTTAATTGCTTATTGTGAACCCAGTCTCTACTCGTAGGTACTCGTAGTAGTCGTATTCACACGCACACGCGTTAATTTAATAACCGAGCGAGCAAGCCGTGTCTGTCGAAGTGATTTGAAAACATCGCAGCGTTTCCGTCGCTGACAACTTTGCATTGTGAATCCTTTATGAAAATTCATCCTTAAAACCCAAAAATAATGCTCACTCTGCCATATCGAGTGCTTAAAAGACAAAACCATGATTTAGTGATTAGTTAAGATGAATAATAAAATATTAAAATGCTGCTGTTACTGTTACATAACTCAATGTCTCTGGGAAGCTATTCAAGCAATCTAAGACGAGTGAGACTCAATTTCCCTTCACAGTGTCCCTTTCGTCCTACACTTTTCGTATTAAATTCAGTAATCAGCTTCCATGGTTTTGCTTGCGGATATGCTTACTCGTTACTCGTTATATTTTGTCCCAAATATAATTACGCATGGCGTATAGAATAGATGGAAAATTATAATCACTTTCCTACCGATATACGTGAGCAAAAGGAACGAATGCTTGTTCGATCTTCTAAATTCCTAGATCTGAAGATGTTTATTTTTTATTTATATACCTACTAAGAATATAAAAACATAAATAATAAACACACACACAATACCAGACTGCGCGACGCAAGGGAGGGTAACCTCCTTTGCGTCGCGCAGACTGGATTCACAATATAAGCATTTACGAGCGATAAAATTGCTATAACGCGGCGATTGCCGCGTTTTAATAGTGTTTTTATCGTTCGTAAATGCTTATATTGTGAACCCAGTCTAAGGTTTGGTGAACGACTTCAAAGGCAAAAAAGTAAGAATCTACGCTCTCAACGTAAAAAAAACTGATTCAATAAACAGTGTTGTCCCGTACGACGCTACTTGTTTATCGACACTGCCGTGTTCCTGATTTTCATTATATTAGTCGGTAATAAGCAATATCTTTTACTGTAAGATATTATTGCTTATATAAAACTCAAAATCAAAACGCTAAGTTTAAAAGCTAAGATTAAGGTACTTATTTAGTAATCCAATAGTCAGTGTTTTTTTCATTAAACAAATCAAACTCTGACACGCATAAGTCCATATTATTTTTAACAATGATAAATTTTAATAGGTACCTTTATGTGAATTTACGCTAGACATTACCATTACGTAACTATACAATTAATTTATCATTAAGTTCATAAACTCTCGTCACGGTATACACTATTAATATTTATTTCTATCAATCGTATCTTAAAGTATTTTGGCGTTTTAATGACTATAAGAGTAAAGTAGTAAAAAGAAATATTTATAACAGAAGAAAAAAAAATCGACTATCGACATTCTAATTTAACATATTTCACGTACCTAATGCGCGCGTCCCTAAAATCTCTCTATATTTGTCTTGTCACGATCGAAGAGCAGAACAGTTAACATCGAGGAGAGGTCGTGGAGGATTTTTACCATCTAGCCACCATCGCCGTTCGCCAATTACACCATGGCTGATACCGAAAAGGCGCCGCAGCCGCAGCCCCAACCACAACAGCAACAAGACCCAACATCCCCGCCGCAACAACCTAAAGCGGCCAAACAAAAGCAGGTCATTGGTGAGTTCCGCTACGCCATCTTGGTTTTTGGGCGCCCGGCATTATGTTATCGAAAGCACATGGCCGCTAAACAGTAAAATTTGTGTATTTCAGCTTTTTTCTCCGGCATATAAGATTTTGGAAGTGCATTATTATCGAAAGCAATTAGTTTTGGATGTTTAGTAACATTTTATTTACCGTGGTTCGTGTTTGGAGGTGTATTGATCGTGTGTTAACCCCGGCGCACTATCTGGCATAGGTACTCAGTGCACCGCGTCGCAAGCTTAATCGATACGGGATATGCGTCCTTTAGCTGACGTGATTCCACGCAGTTGGATTGATTTCACTAGCGATGCTACTTCAAGTATCAACATAGTTGCATTGTATAGGTAACGCTTTGAGGGTATCAAGTCGGAATCTAATTAGTAAATCCAAATATGGTGCCTAGCTTATAATTGAGTAATCAACAAGTTAATAATGCCTGGTTAATACTCTACCTTCATTATGGTATATTCTTTAGTTATTGAGTGTTCACAGAATGTGAATTTGTGTTAGATAAATTTGCCTAATTCTAATAATAATAATTATAAGGAAACAGTTTCATTTTCTCAGTATTATATTTGAGTAATCATATTTTTTTCTTTTCCGTAGCTGAAAAAGTATCCGGCACTGTCAAATGGTTCAACGTCAAGAGTGGATATGGTTTTATCAACAGGTAATGAACCAGCAACAAAACTGTTGTGATTGTGTTGTTACTCGACGGCTTTACCTTGAATTGTTTGCTGTTTTGGTTTGACCAGACTATTTTTTTTATTCTTCCATATCTTACTTACAAATTGTAAGTGTACCCTCTTTGGTAAATAAAGTTCTTAAAACTCAAGACAACCGTTAGTGTGCCATTTAATTTATTAAGCTGATATATGTTGAATTAAATGAAATAGTGTTTGATGGCTACTTTTTGTACTAGGAACGACACTAAGGAGGATGTGTTTGTACATCAAACTGCGATCGCCCGGAACAACCCGCGCAAGGCTGTGCGCTCAGTCGGTGACGGTGAGGCAGTGGAGTTTGCCGTGGTTGCCGGGGAAAAAGGCCATGAAGCATCTGGAGTCACCGGTCCCGGCGGCGAGCCAGTAAAGGGCTCGCCCTATGCAGCTGACAAGCGCCGCGGCTTCCATCGCCAGTTAGTTATATCTAATTTTATTCTCTTACACTTTGTATAGGCTCAAATAGCATTACTTGTGAGTATTTTTGGACCGTACAAAGTAGCACCCTTTGTGCAAGTCTGACTATGGTTACATGTGTGCAGGTATTACCCTCGTCAAGGCGGCGGACGTGGCGGTGAAGGCGCTCCACGCAGAGGTGGCATGGGACGCCGCGGACCCCCGCCCACCCAGGGGGGCGCCCAAGGGGACGAGGGGCAGGAGGGAGGCAGTGCACCGCCTCAGCGTAGGTAAGATAATATGCCTGTTATTTTTGCACGCTTGGTTCAAATAGCAAATTAATTTTTCAAATAACTTTATTGCACAGTTACTACCGTCGTAACTTCCGCGGCGGGCGTCGCGGAGCAGGGCCAGGCCCTATGAACCGCGGCGGCGGAGGCTACCGGCGCATGCGCCCGCGCAACAACTACCAGGGGCAGGCTCCAGGACAGGGCCCGCCGGGCGGCGCCGGAGGCGCGCGCCAAAACGGCCAGGAGGGCGAGGCGCCCGCCGCGCCTTCCTCCCCGCAGCCGCAGCCCGCCCAGCAGGCCAAGCCCAAGACCACCAAGCCTGCGGGAACCACCATCGAGACTACCACCAATGAGAGCCAGGCCTAAACACCCGGCACCTTGGTGTGGCACAACCCTATGTAGTGCATGTTAATTCTAGCTGTGCCACACTCCATCACAATTTACTGTCTGTCTGTTCAACCAGTGTTGTTTCAATGTTGTATCAGGCTCTGATAAATGGGATCTTCGTAATTTTAACAGCAAATTATCTTTCATCGATGTATGGTGGGGAGGTACAATAAAAAAGAACTGCAAGTATCATGGATTTAAGATGTGATATTTTATTATAAAAATTAATTTATTCTTTTCTTAACTTTTGAAATTTTGCATTTTTTTACTTGCAGTATTTTTTCTTTGTCTACATTAGAATCTAAATCTTGTTTTAAATCAAATCTTATAAGGCGACAAATTTGTGCAATTAAAGTTTGATTAAGAAAGGGATATGCAGGTCCAATGCCCCAATTACAATGTTTAATGTATTAAGTAAATTGTTTAATTAAGATTTTTTGTGCTGCATGTTAAGGAAATTGTTTTTCTAAGATGAAATTAGTAGTACTGTACCCACTCGGAAGATTAAAAACTTCTTTATACCTGTGTGAAACATATTTTATTTCAACCTTGAACACTTCGCATCACCAAAATAATACGATTTAGTTACAACCTTGGATATTAGGGTAGGTAGGTAGACACCAGACTAACAAGTATAAGATTGAAATGAGTGTATCTCATGTACTTAATGCCTGGGCCCAATTTCTTAAAAGCAACAGATGACGGTGACAAAGCGGTGTATATTGTCTGCCCACTATGATGTTAAGTCTAGGTTTACTTGTCGACACAGGTAATGGACGACGCTAAACGCTTCCGTCCCTCACACGATTGCTGGTTAGAAAAGGATATTTGCTTTATGTCATCGATAAAAGCTAGCGTGCTAGGCCCCCTGGTATCCTTAGTAGGATAACAAATCTTAAGATTTTTTATTTCAGTCCAGGTCAAAATTATGTAAAGATCTTCACCCTATAGCAATAAAGTGAATTTAAAGTGTATGCATTTGATTTTGGCAGTATATCCATTTTATAGTCAAAGGTACATGTACTCGGAGAAAGTAAGTCATTGACTGATTTCAAGAGATTATGAATTTTAATTAAATGTATTCTTGCAAGAACACAATCATTAAAATATAAATATTTCTTTTTACAACTACGCCGGATGTGGTTTTTGGTTGCGCGAGACAAAGAGAGAAGATAGCGGGCTAGCGTCGCCACAGTGTTGCTATGTTTAAACAAACTACCTGTATTACACCTGTGTATAATGCAGCGGTTACACGCAACGTTTTGCCTGCCAGTCATGCTCTCATGTAAGAGCGTGCGTGTAGCCGCTGCTTAACACAAAGTTTCATGCGTTTCTATACAGATCACAAATAATCATGTGTTAGTTACTAACACAAGTTACTAATGAGTTACTACCTTGGATGAAGGACTAAAGCATAGAAATAGTACAGCATAGAAGGAGTATTAAAATTGAAAGCGTTATTTTATTATCTGATCTCTTTACTTTTAATGGCAATACAATGTGTCAAAAAGAGATTACTGCATACTATAAACTCCTCTTCAATTAGCATCCTGTACACGACCAATAGACAAAATGGTCACCTTTGGCTATGGTAATGTTTACATTAAGGTAGTATACTCTACGTTTTTCTTATTAATTTACAGGTTTTACTACCTTGACGCACACAAAGGAGACCATTTTGACAGCTTTGGCTATGTACATTTGACAAGTACTGAGGCTACATCCATGCTTTAGTCCTTCATCCAAGGCATGGATATAGCCTCTGTACTTGTCAAGTGTACATAGCCAAAACTGTCAAAATGGGCCGAATGACTTCTGAATAAATGTCATAATATCTAGACGATGACACACTGTAACAAAGTGTTACGAGGGCCTATGAATCAAATTAGTTGACTATGCCTGAAATAATATTTTTTAGTACAGAACAGATAACGGTTTGCATTGTAAAATAATAGGATGACTATTATCACCGATATTTATAACATTATCGGGACTTAAGCGCGATAGAAATATATTGTTGATTTACCTCGACGTTTCGGCCATGTTTCAATGGCCGTGGTCACGAGTAGTGGAGTCTACTCGTACATAAATATGTGTGAAAGTCGCGAAAGTTTAAAACAATTTATTATCACCGAGATGGTATACAAACGATATTTGCCACTTGTCTATTGACGTTTGTAGTAACGAGGCTAAGGCGTGTTGATTTACGTATCTACCGATTATCGACTAAGGGTGGCAGGTTATTGCAATCGATTATAGTGACGATTTTTAAAAATATTTTTATCTGAGTTACGACGATGAACCTCGTGCCGGTTCCGCCCAGATTGGTACCATAATCTGATATTGTTTCGGTCAGAAATCTATGCTTTGAATATTCAAAATTCACTTTTTAGTTTTTAGTAAGTCTGGCTGAGTCTAAGTTACACGCCTAATGTCAATTGGGATGTTGACTAAAAAATAATAATTAGTCCATCTTTTAGAACGCCAGAAAATAGTAGATACGTATTTTTTCTTTTGCTTCTAAAACTTAAAATAACAAAGTTACAGAGCGGCGACAGTTCGCGCTACGTCATTATTTCGTAAAATTTTTACGAACGAGTGACGTCACGAACCCCTACTCCTGAATTTGAATGTGCTGTATCTTTGTCAATATTATTCGTATGGACAAATAAAAAAATACGTATCTAGTATTTTTCTATAATCTAACTGACGGACTAATTAGAATCTTGTTGTTTTAACCCAGGAGACATCCCTATTGCTCACCACCCTTTACAAAATATTGCTTTTCCCAAGAGACGTCAATTCTTGAGGAGTTCTCCTGGAGTGCGATTTTTAAATCTCACCGGGTGACTAAAGGTCACCAAACTGGCCGTTTTTCATAGAGATTCGGTCATTTTTGTGAGCTTTAGTCACCTGGTAAGATTCAAAAATTGCACCTCTACACCATCAGCCTCATTTGACCAAATGCATTGCAATGAGCATAAATTGCCTTAGCAACATTATTAAAATAACCGCGCGTATTGCCACCCGTGAAATACTTATTATTGAGTGGTTCCGGAGGCCGTCTGTATTCACCATCAGTTCCAGTTTTCCGATAGCAAAAGTACAAGTTACTATAAAAAATATCCAAATCGCTACAGGTTTGCATATATTTTTTTAAGATTTCCCTCGATTTCTCCAGGATGACAATGGAACTAATTTGAAAGTATACCCTTTCAAACAAAACAAGAATTTTTCAAATCGTTCCAGCCGTCTTCGAGTAATCGCGGAACATACTCCTCCTTTTTTTGAAGTCGGTTAATAAGGGCGCGTTCTTAGTCATAGAGATTTTTTTGGTTCATTTTAATGTTTGACGTAATGTTTTGATATCTTATTGATTTTGTAATAAATTAATCGATTTCAACAAATTTACGAAAATGTTATCTGAATCGAAACGAAGAACTTGGTCACTACACTAAGTTTAAGAAAAAAAAGACTTAATATGTAACTGTTTACGTGTTGAGTTGTTAGTATGAAATAGTTTATTATAACGATAGAAATAAATGTAATAACCACTTAGTTGCACCTCAAAAGAGCATATACATAGCTTTTAGGTATCTGTGGAGCTCAAAAGTTGTTGAATATTTTATTTATAATTTCAATGGATAATGCACATTTACGTTATATGGGTGTTGTCATGTGTCAAATGATGGGTCTTACATAAATACTTCTGTATACTATAACCTCTTTGATTTACTAAGACTAACGATTCCATTCTCTTAGGGTCTGGTTACATGAAGCAGAAGATCGGCGTTTATAAACATTTCTTAGCTAATTAATAGACTTAAGTACCTACCTACTGACCTCATCATTTTTTTTTAGTTTTTTTTATCCGAGTACCTAATAATGACTAGAAGGTACTGTAATACCGCGCATCGGGACATTTTCGCGAAGGAATAAGTTTTTTGTAGGTAAATATTTAAAATAAGTACCTAGGCCAAAAATAAAACACACTATGGCCGCTACCGACTAGCGGCTCTAAAGGCAAATCTATTCAGAGTTTGAATGTTTGGGTCGGGCATTAGGATGTAGGGTTAACAAAAAATTATATTCAGTCGGCACTCCTAAATAATGGGCACTTTCATTCCTCATTTCAAGGCAGTAGCAGTGGACGTAGTGGTGATAATTCTGCAAAGCCTAAGGTGACGCCATTACCCGAAAAGAAGTGTTTTATATCTAGCACCATTTGATATACCCAAAATTTTGATTTGCCATATTAATATTTTAAATAAACACATTAACTAAAAATAATAAATGTAATGACAACAATAAGCTCATAATAATCTAAAGTAGCATCGCCAAACCCAAACATATTGTTTTAGGCTCTTCAGTTAATAATTTTTCACGCAGCTGCATAGTGGAGCCTTATATTTTTTTAATAATTTACTTTTTTTTTAGTTTTATTAATTCCCGTACTTACCCTTCCCGTACACCCCAAATACTACATTCCTAATTAACTAGTTTTTTAACATTGATTTTTTGCCCCAAATCAGCCATTTAGTCGCAAATGTCGCGATACGCCGTAGGTGCAAGAGGCGGCGTGGAAAGGGCTTTACGTCAGTGGCGGGCGCAGCCACCGTCTGCGGCACTTGGCGATCCACGAACCATATCAGTTTTGCCTTAACGAATGGTCGACGAGCGCGCGCGCACATTCAAAACTTTATAAACAAATACGCGTCTTTAAAAAGTTGTGAAAAATACAAAAGTGAGTATTCTTAATACAAAAAATAAAACTAACAATTTATGTCTAAATGTATAGTGTTAAATAAGTAAATTAAAATGTTGGCGATTAATCAAGCTAGAACTTTCGTTCCTTTGCATATAACAACTTCAATAGAAATACACAAACCAAACACACTTTGATTAGTATGATTAGGAAAGTTGTTGTTGGACTAAGATAGATTGACTTACGGATCTGATTAATGTTTCGGTGAGTTACTTTTATCGAGTAGTTTGTAAAGGTCGACTTTGTTAGTTTGACAGTACCTAAGTTTTATACCGTCGAAGGTTTTACATGATGCGACGGCGTAATATGACCTCCATTTGGTAGCACTCAGCTGGCGATTGCTCACTTAAATAGTTGAATGTAAGTGTGATAGTGCACGCTGGCATGGCATTGCGTGATTATTCTGAAGGCTACAAATCCGAGTTATAAGTAATATTAATTCCGGGCAGAACATAACTATCAAATTAAATATTTGTTTATTTAAGAATCTAAGTTCCAGGTTCGGCTTCAATTTTAGAAATAGTTTTCACCAACTAAATATCAAATGAATCATTTTTGCGATGCTTTTCTTTGGTTGAGGAAGGCTTGGGCCTCCCTCTTTTAGCCATAACTCTGAATTTCTCTTGAATCTTCGCAGTCATTGAACGCATGGTGGTTGTTCTTCGCAGTATTTCCTGCTGGCCCTGGCCCTGTAAGAGAATAACAACAAATAAGGTCATGCTTGGCAATATCATAAAAATGAAGAACACCTACATTTAACTAAATTGATTGACAGTGTAAAAGGCGACACAAAGATTTTTTTTATCAAAAGTTAAAAGATAAATCGCAGACAGCGGCTGCGGCGACAAAACGTCTCAACTTCGTCGTCAATTGATCCTAATAATCATTTAAGATTACTGCTTGATCAAATGTTGATGTAAAAAAATGTAGACAAAAAGAAACGAAATATTTTGAACGTAGATGGATTATTCAATTATTTATATGTATTTTAGGTATGTATGTTAGTTTATGTATTTATATTTATGTCCAATTAATTATAGGTACTAAGGGTATTAAGTACACACGACTTGAAGTGCTTTTAAACTTGTGGAATATTTTGTCATGTTATCATGTACTCCTTGACATGTATAAAATTGAGATTGATGTTCTCAACAACAGAGCGATTTACCTGTCATTGAGGACCTTCCGAAGCGTAACTATTATCTCCGAAATGCAAGTTACCAGATCGCAACTGTCCGAATTCCATTTTACAAATTACTAGTTACAATAGGTACAAATTATTTTATGTGCCCCGGCAAGTACGCTAACCGAATTCTTTTTTAATTGTGCCCTAGTTCGAACCTAATATCCTACTTTAGTTGTTCTAAAATGTACCTAAATAATCTTAAAATTATTGGCAATCGAAGTAGATATTACCTACGTAAAATTCTTTAGCTCCTCATAATTAGATTGATTCCTTCTTTTACTAAGGACGTATAGTCGACAAAGTAATTGCTTGACCACTTTTGAAACTTATCCCTTTGTGATACGGTCTAAAAGTGGTCAAGCAATTACTTGGTCGACTATACATTACGCGAAATGCGGTATAACCTATGTTGCGAATATTGCTTTGCATAAGCGAACAGCCTATAAATTAACACTGTGTCCGCGTGCCGTCTCCAATCGAAGATTGGCAACGGAATGTGGGGAAGAATGCACAATCTCCTGTACAAGTTTTTCAGCCACGAGATCTTTCTCCTACGTCTTTTCTTGCTTTGATTTTTTTCCTGGAGGAATTCACAACTCTTATTACACCTTCCTAAGAGTTTGTTTCCTACACAATGACATGCGCCTCTAACATGCCTGCTACAAGGATAGCTTATTCCCTAGTGCAAGCCTAACTAGTACAATAGTGTTGTAGTGTTTACAAGAAAGGGATGTACTGAGGGATAACCTAGCCTTGGTCAGTCATTGAATAAAACCACTTGAGGGGTTAATATCGATTATGTTGTGTTTATAGGTCAGTACGTAAATACAACAAATCTAATTCCTGACATTTCGAGGTCTTTTCAGGTCTCATGCTCACCTCACGGGCGGACTAACAAGATTTACCTAGTTAAAATTACCAATTAGGTACTCAGTTTCAATTGTAAATATCAAATAAAATTAAAACTAAATCCTTTCAAAACATGCCATTAGAATACATAAAGAATACAGTCTAGACTAGAGCGCTCTTGAACCGGCTTTTGCTTAAAATAATACTTTTTTTTGACCATGTTAATCTTTTATACTAAATATCAAATGACAGTTGCTAAAGTTATGAAAAACAAAACAAAATACAACAACAGTTATACAATCTAGTGTCTGGTCTGAGATTTAACCAGCTGTACCTACTTCCTGGGTTCAAGGCGGTGGTTAGGACTAGTCATTTTTACCATTGAAAAAATATTTCTTAATTTCAATCACCTTATGCAGTGTTTTAAGTTTTACAGGCTCTAGGAACGCGCAACGAAATAAAAAATGTTAAACAGCCATTATTCTTAGCATTGAGTCGATACGCACGTGTACTTGAAGTAACAACATACGGATGTTTAATTATCGTACCTTCCAGTTATGGATTGAATTCTATTTAATGTCTCTACTTTAATTTTAAAATTTAACTTCATAGATAATGTAGAGGCAGCTGGGAGAGTAGAGTATATTAGTTTCGTAATTAAATTTTAATTGATTTCTAATCGATACGCTTAATAATCACTGTATATGAGACGCGGAACATTATTTGGCTGTATTTTAGATACCTACATCGTTTTCATTCATTTCAATCTCCAACTAAGTATATTTACTAACAATAAATAAAATGAAAAATTTAGTATTGAAATAAAAAAATTACTAAACATACAATCATCCTAAAGTTTTAAACGTACATGACTAAAACTATCCACAAACTAAAATATATAATAAAAACTAAATGCCTTAGGCATAGTGCCGAAGATATCCAAATTAGGTGTTCATGTTAGGTCTACTTAACGTAAAAACTTTTATTCCGTTGTTGTCCAGAAACATATAGTAGGGGAGAAAATAAATTGACATACAATCAAATAATTTCGATTCTTATATATATGTATAAATCCTTACTTTGCTTCGGTGGGCGGACTACGTTAGATGTATAAAATTAACAGTATGCAAAAGTATACAATACAATAAAATATAAAATGAAATAAATGATGTAAAAGATAGAATTAGGATTATAAGTTAATACCGATATGACTTGTTTTTCCGTGGAGTTCTTTAGTTTTTTCATTTCAAATATACTAGCACATGGTTTGAACTCGGAATCATTGCAAGAAGATGAACTCGAAGAAACCTGAAAATATTAAATAGGAAAAGTATGTCCTTGCCTAGGTTTGAATGTATGTTTGTCGTATGCCAATAAGCTGGTCGGGACTTGCGTATAATGTTACTTATTTGGTAAAGTAGGTATACAGTTTCAGTTGTATTAATCTTTGAGTACCTATTTCATTTTTATATGTTGATTTGGTTTAATTGTTAAAGGTATTGGTAGCAAGTCCGAAAATGAATTGCAAGGTCTTATTAAAGACACCAAATTTGTGAAAAGACTCTAAAGTATGACGGCGAAGTACTTGTCACAAAACTTCATCCTGTTTTTTATTATTAATATCATCTTTACCCAACCGCTAATTATTAAAGGTGAAGGCCCAACCTTTAACCATGCAATCCCCTTTACCAGTTATGTTTTAGGTTGTTTCAATATGAAATGAACCGAGCGTAGGTAGCTTCTCCGAGTGGGTACAATCATTAAAATGTATATATACCCTTTACTTAGTGCGATAAACTCTAGTTTATCTACACATATATCATAAATGCTCTATAATGCGTTCAGAAACCTCGCTAACGCTCGTTTCATAAAACCACACTCGTGTTTTAAGACCCCTCATTATGCAACAGTTGCATAAAATACTATTATGTACATACCTATTTAAGACACTGACAGTTGTCTGATTTCCATTAGATGTAGTGAGCTAATTGATAAAATCCCGTTGATTAAGGCCGGGCTACACCGGATATATATGCAGCGCGGCTCCAGCTCGCCTTGTAGAGCTGCATTACGTGCACGTAACGCAAGCGATGTGGCATCTCATCAATTAATTATAGGTACGTTACAACCGGCCTGTGCACGCGCGTGTCCCCGGAGCCGTGCTGCATACGCATACGTTGTGGCTTTGCCTTACGGGGGATCATAAGGGACCTAAGTTTCATTGTAAAGCATTTTGATATATAAATAGGTATTCTGGGACGAGAGGTAAAATAATACCGGCACAAGCGACGGCCGGCGGACATTTTCAATATCAGTCGGACATTCATCCGGACTTGTAAACACAGAGTCCACGCACAGTCGATTGTCCTCGTTTGCGTTGAAAACAAAAAAGGAGTTGGCCAGGGGAGGAAGATATCGCATGAGCAGGTGTCCGGCCGCGAGCGCCGCACACAGCAGCGCGGCGCTCATGGCGAACACGGGCGCGAAGCCGAGGCGCTCCACCGGCTCGCCGCAATCAGCCTTACGTTCGTCAAACCTGCACAAGCGTGATTCATGCCGCTTTTTTACAGTAAACTGGCAGACAAAAAGTTGTTTTTTACTATTGTAAGTAAACAGTAATAATCATAATCTCTGCAAACACTTGAGAAGCATTTTCGTTCCGGGTTTTAAATATTGTATCGTGGATAACGTGGACTGGTACCTCTACTAGTGTTACTACGAGCATTTTTCAAGTTGTTATGTAGTTTATTGTTAATTTTATTGTTATCTACTAGCTTCATTTCTGCCCAAATTGCTACCTCTCGGCCTGTTTACTGTTAAGTTTTGGTTAACAATGTCACATGACAATTGATCTTACGGTCTTTTATGAAACGGGGCCTTAGTTGGCCTAATTAATAGAGCAATTTAATACGTTATCTGGTAGTCATTATAAAACTGTTACTTTTAATTGTAATTCTTGATTTATTAGTAAGGTGTGGGGGAGGGTTAGTACCAGTCAGCGACACCGCAGTTTTTGATGCCGTCACAGACGACGCCGTTAGTGAAGCAGTAATCAGCCCCATTAATTGTGCAGATGGTCTCATTCCTCCCATAGCATTGTTTCTGATCACGAGGTTTCAGACGCGCTGCTGTCGCCGTCACTTGATACATATGAGCCTGAAATTTAATTAAATTCAAGTCACTTAAGATAGATAGGTTTAAATGTCAAATGCAACCAAACTATTGAACTAGTGTAGAATCTATAATTAAAGACAGGTCGGGTTGCTTATTAATTATGTTTAATATCAAGTAACATCCGTCTATTAATACTAATGTCACACAGACAAATGTTTTGTCTATGGTTTGGCCAGATCAAAGGCCCTCCTAGCACGCTAGCTTTTATCGCGGATATAACGGATATCACACCATTTTATCCCTTTCTAAGCTGTAGGCGTATACGAGAAGGACGCATGTTTTATGTGAGTTATAAATGCTAGCGTGCTACTAAAGCAACTGACGTGGTAGTGGTAGCGTTTTGTCTGGCGACAAACTGTGCACGTAGCACGAATCTTCTCGATACGCGTTATCTCAGTGCGTTCCTCTTCTACTGGACTGGTCAGAACGAGACGCAGTGTGTTACGTAGCGAATTATCGCGTGTCGAGGAGATTCGTGCCAAGTGCACTGATCTATATCGTGTTTCTAGTTCGTCTGGCCCGACAAACTGGGCATAGGATTGCACATCATCTAGTTCCTGGTTTGTCTTAATCCATGGTTTGTGACCCTAACTATGAAGCTAGAGGTTCCGGGTTCGATTCCCGGGAGGGGCAAACGTTTGTATGATGAATACTAATGTTTGTACTTGAGTCTTGGATGTTACATGTATTTAAGTATGTATTTATCTATATACGTATGTATATCCGTTGTCTAGTACCCATAGTACAAGCTTTGCTTAGTTTGGGACTAGGTCAATAGGTGGGAATTGTCGTGAGATATTTATATTTATATATATTTATTATTTATTTATATTTTGTACATATGTATTCACACAGAACACAATCTCGACTACAGCGCTATAATGGCGCGAGTCATGTGGTGCCTACGATTAGTCATATAGCCTTTGCATGTTTATAATAATACAAAACTGATTTTTTGTAACATTTTTTCGATCGAACCAACCTGTTTATTTGATGTAAAAAAAGGCAAGTGTCACAACAAACATATGTATATTTTTAGCCATTTTATTAGCTAAAACTGATAAGCAAGTCAAGCGTGCTAAAGCTGGTATAGATGGATCAACAGTCGCTTAATCCATTAAGTACTTACGATACGACAAGTAAATAACATTTAACTCATACTTGAAGCATATTATAAGTTAAAAATTACGACTAACAACAATGAGTACGAAACTCTAAACTCACGTTCATGTCCGCATTTATACTGCTGTTGCTTGTGAAACGGAAGCGAAATCTTTCTGGTACACTGTACATGTAGTAAGGAGTATTCCTATTTTTTGATGACAGATAATCACAAAGCCTAAAGCATTTCATGCCTTTTAGGACGACGAAGACGTCGCGATTGTATGCACAGTTCACCATGACGTCGTTTGGAAATAGGATCACTATTATTAAATACACTTCAGGGGAATCAGCAACAAGCTCTACCAAACATTCATAGTCGGTGGTGTGTAAAGTGTGGAATACCTGTGAACAACACCAAAAGCAAAAACCAAACCAAAAATGTTAGCGGTATTGCTTAGACTCTGAGAGATGGATGTCTAACCAGAGCGTCCAATTTTAATTTATCTCTATGTCCACCCTTAGGGAGGGATATGTTAGGTTATATTAAGCCCGCAGCTGGGGATGAAGAACGTCACCAAATGCATAAGTTCTAGAGGGAGAGAGAATTTCGTTCGATGATCGGTCACTAAGTACTTCCCTCTGATCCTCGCACACTATCATATTTCCGTCGCAGCCGCATCGCATATCGCATCAATACAAGTGCGACGGCAATATATTTGTGCGTGTGAGACTGTGATGAAATGGTAGGAAATTCACATTGCTTTGTGAATGACAGCAATTTAATGTTTGACTTGTTTGCTGCTTTTGTACACATCGTTTTTCATTTCAAACTTTACAAAACAAACAAAGCAAATCGAAATAGTCCTTTGTTTTATTAAGGACATGGTTTTAATCTGTTTGTCGGTTATGCGTTATTAAAGTAACTAAAGGTTCAATAAAAGGTATGGCTGGCTGCACCTACCAACGTGATGGTGTCAGACATTCCCATGCCGAAGGACAAGTCATACCTCAAATGGTGGGAGAAGGCGCATGCACTACTTATATCATATGGTCGATAAAGTATTAAAAGTCCCGGCCCCTTAGCAGTAGAAAACAAACCCAAAAAAACACATATTGTTGAAAAGGGACTCATCGTTTCCGTGTTACAGAACTACATGGCCATGGATTTGACTGTGACCGTCTGCTGCTTTTATAGATGACGTTGATAAATTGAAATGATTTCCGGTCGTTTTAAGTCCGGTCGTTTCGAGTTCACAACTAACGGTTGGCAAAGTTTTGTTTCGTCATTTCATTTTTATACAAATACCGCGCTTTATTATTTGAATTGAATACGCACGATTATTTGAATTGTTTTCCTTGATTAGGGAAACCGCATCACGAAGCAAATGGGATAAGTCTGTCCAATTTGCGCATAACTAAAAACCGTTTGATTAATTGCATCGTTGAGCAATTTTGTTTTATTTCATAAAAACATGTTTTATAATGTATATATATGTGACCACATTGACCACCATAAGTACTTAAGCACGCGAGTATAACACAAATTACAAGAGCTAGTAATATAAGCTGTAAGACGACTTAAAGGACCACCTTTAATTGTATAATTAGATAAATTCAGTTTGCAGGGACAACCGACCTTTAGTATTCTGCTTCAATAGCTCCTAATCGACCTGCCATGACCATGCCTCAGCTTGGAACGTTTTACACAGTAGTCCAAAGAGTGGGTCCATTCAACCCCCGAAAAACCTCATCAACTTAGAAAACGCCATTTGTGTGTTAGTAGCCGCTTAGTACCTAGGTATATTGTTCAAAAACTTGATCGACCAGGTTATTGTTACGACAGGTATATTTTTACCTCATCGCCTAATTTAATAAATCCAACGACTAATAATAAGTTCAACTAAAGTTATTCACATATGCTGTGGTCGGGGTCACTTTAGCCTGTCAGTTCTCGTTTTCCAAACAAATTGACCTTCAGAAAAAATAAGTCATAAATATATGTATATTTTTATTGTATGGGTGCATGACGTGCATCCTTATTTCTTCTCGTTCCTACGATGTTAAGAGACCCAAAATTAAGGGGATTTAGTAGATACCGGAGTGTTTCCTTTTCGTAGTGTTTGTTTTTGTCAAGAAGACCGGATAGTCTCGTGACTAGAAGTCACGAAAAACAAGCTTGCGGGCAATAAATATTTTGAATGTTCGCAGGTACCGGATACTATATTTTAAATTTTAGTATGTAGTTTATCTAATGCATTCATTATACATGTATTATATTAGTAAAAAAAAACAAGTAAAATAGTCTACATAAAATACAATACAATACAAGTAAATACGTAGTTCGAGACCAATTGGAGTTAATTGTCTCAAGACATTTCTTTACTTATTGTTAACTAGCAACCCGACTCGGCGTCATCGCACGGGTATAACCAAGAATTAAATTAAATACATAAAAACCTTCCGTAAAAAAAATGTAACTAACAGTGAAAACCGTATCCCAATCCGTTAGGTGATTTAGAAGTAGGCGGCCGGACATTCACTACAAGAATTTAGGACTGACAGGAACGGATCTCAGCAACTTTGCTTTATAGCAGTAGTTTCCAAACTTATTTTTCTCGTGGACCACGTTCAAAATTTTACTGGTTTCGGTGGACCCCCTGCTGCTACATTTCTACCCCCAGCAAGTCTTCCGTGGACCCCTAGGGGTCCACCTGGACCACTTTGGGAATCACTGCTTTATAGGTACAAACTTTCTATGTAAAGATATGCGCCCTGGAAGTGTTCATTTCTGTCTATTTGATCGTTTATGGTATCTGCGTGTATTTGTGACTCTACTTGAGCAGATTGAGTGGTACCTAACAAAGACTATCTCCGCAGATGGTGGCGACAGAAGTTGACAAAGAGAGGGCCGAAGTGGACTACAGTAATGACTACGGATACAAGAAAGATTTCCGGACAGCCCTCCCTCAATTTCTAGCAGTTAGCGTTAAAAACTTGCTACTTCTCGGTAAGTGGTGGAAAATAATGCCAGCGCCCTATACTACATTCCACATTATACCAATTAGACATTTTTACAAGGGCATGCAAGTATTATATTGAAGACTGCAACAATATACTGTTTTGAATAGAAGTTAGCAACTGTATAATTATACGTACTCATATACCCCCAAACCATGAATGAATGCCTCCTTCTTGTGTTCATTACCGTATAACAATAAAATTTTACAAGAGTCCAACTCTTAAATATATTACTAACATGCTCGTATGAAAATGCCTAATGTGTAATAGGTATAGGAATGTAGCTACGAGTATATAGTATATAGTGTTAGCCCAAACAAATATTTTACCAGGGCGCTATACGACAAGATACGTGCTACAATTTCACACATTTGCCACATTTTTGTACGAAAAACTTTACAATTATGTTATGGACTTGTTAGTTTTGTGATATAGGCGGCTGGTCTTGCTTAAAATTTAAATTAGATCCTTCATGATGCATCGTTTAGACTTCCGCTGTACAGTAGGGGAAATAAATTCACGTACCACCTTAGAACCCTATCGCAATGACGCGATGCGTTAAACGCCAGGCTATGTCATACAAATGTCATGCGTATGTCTCTTCGACTAGGTTCTGCGGTGGTACGTGTTTCAATTTCCTTGACTGTAGGTACGTAATGCAAGCGAAATTTACTTACCTACACCTATTTAGTAGCTCGGCCGAGAACTTGGGGTAACAATATGGGCTCAGTGTGATTCGTCTTAATGATTTTAATACACTGTGTGGAATTCTTTCTTAGGAAAATGTCATTAAGAAATGCCATTGCCAATACCTGCCAAGCAAGCAAAATGAATGAATGCTAACTCTGGCCAGGCTATACTTACAATATTTTTTAATTTTGGCAGAGTGGTTCATTTGCTAGAGCAGAGAAAATCGGAAACATTAAGATTGACAATGAAAATAAACCTGAGAAAATAATTGCCTCGGTACGAATATTTTTTAAGTATTTTTTCCTTAAACAGCGCTGCTAATAAAACCTAAGTAAGTAACAAAAAAGAAATAAACTTAACAATGGAACAAAATTTGGTAACGAAATGGACTGATTCGTTAAAAAACAAAAAAATATTAACTCTCTATCAGTTGCTCGACCGAGCCTGTTTTAAAAGGTCTAAACTTTAGGTACAATAAACTTTGCTTTGTGTTCTTTTTATCTTAGGTTATGGAATGACCCTCGGCTTCCCAACAATTCTAATACCTGCAGTAAGCCAGCCACGCGAAGATGAAGTATTACACTTGCAAATGTATGAAGTCGCCTGGATAAGTAAGTACCTGCCTATATTTTCAAGGCTACGTGGCGAGCAAGCGAATGGAACGATAGAATAAACGATATTGTAATATTGTAATATAATCTTTAAAAATATCGGTAGATTTTACAATGATACATACAGTGATATACATTGCTTTGCTGTCGAGGAGGGTTTTGTGTACATGTCCAAGAACCTAAATTGTCTCCTAGCGACCTGTCCCGGCTACGCACAGATGCAATTTACTACCCAACGAAAACATAATTAGCATAAGATTATACATAAAAACCTTCTGTAAAAAATAACTAAAAGAAAATCCGTTGTGTGGTTTAGAAAGAGTGAGCGGCCGAAGATACGTTGAAGACAGATAGAGTCGGATAGCGAGTTTATTTAATAATCACTATGTTAAGATATTTTGTACCAAATTAAGGACAATAATGTTCACGTACTTTCGATGCTGATTGCACTAAGCGGGTCTCCGACTCCACACAAACTGCGGCATTGTTTTCCAAAAAACCTTTTTTATATAAACTTTATAGCGCCATCTGTCGGCTTAGCTGGCAGTTGTAGGGACGCGCAGAGCAGGATTATCATACGCTTACGCCGTGCCCGCGAGTTTCGAGAGCCCGCGCGCTATCCAATAGAAAAATTTGAATAAATAAGATTTAATACGCCATATTTGTTTTCTAAACATAACGTCTTTCCTTTCTTTCTTTCTGTCAAAATGTTAAGAAACGTTAATTAAAATTATAACCCGAAGTAGTGCTTTTAATTCATACGTAACTTTAACATATACTGAGCCACGATTTTCTAGTTACTTTAAGAATTAGTATTGTTTATTTGTTTTTTTTTTATATTGTTATAAGATATAATAATGTATGACAAAATATACGTTATGGTTTAAAGGGTGGAAAACGTAAACGCATTAATGTTAATGTAACGCCGCAGTAAACTGATTTCAACACGATGTTATTTGTTTGATATATAGGAATTGAAATATTCAGGAAATAAAATATTTCATTTTGTTTATTTACTGCCTAAGTTATAGTTTAATTAGCGTTGAGGTAGAATAAATAAGACTTTTATATCATTGACTCTATGGAAAGCTAATCGCATGCGCTGTTTTAAAATGTACATGCAAGCTTTAGAAGAATGTGTACTGACTGTGGCCGCAAATTTATAATACTTAGGACCATAGTAGCCCTAACTGACGGGCCGGTTTAATTTGTCCCCCTCTTTCAGTCTAACCAGTGTCATAAGAGATCGGCGCACTTTGAGATACTCTTGGCTGGTTACGTTAGGGCCAATAGGACGAAAACTTGGTCCTCTATTAAACCATAGCGTTATTTTTCAGGCTCAATCAACTTGATAGTGGTCCCACTCGGGTGTGCTTTGTCAGGCGTGGTCACGTCACCCATGGGCCGTAAAAGAGCAATGCAGTTCGTCAACTTGCCCTTTTTCATAGCCTGGCTAATGTTTCACTTCGCGACCACCCCGGGACAATTGTACGGAGCCCTAATCCTAACAGGGCTGGCTGGAGGTTTGCTTGAGGCTCCCGTAAGTACCTTTCTCAATCTCACAATAGGTGGCGCTATGGCAGGTTTAATTTATCCCTTCCTGCATCTCTGTCAAACTAGTGTCCTAATAAAGGGCTGCTCATAGAGAAAAACTAAACTTGACCGGGCATGTTAGGCACTAAGAATTTAGTGGTTATATTTGTTTAGAAATTTATTTGTTGCTGCAAATATTCAGAGCTTATCAATAAACCTGCAATACCGTCCGTGCAATCTTATTCACAATAACATACCATACTGGGTAAAAGCATGTTAGTAGATTTCCGTAGCCATTCTTAATAATTAGAGGTAAATTATTTGATTTACGTGAATTTAATTAAAAAAACAGAATATACCGCGGCATCTCGTTGCAAGTAGAATTAATCATTTCTTATGACTATAAATTCTTATTCTAATAACTCTAAAAGTATTTTCGATATGTGATTTGAACGGTATGTATGAAAAGTCTCAAGTTGATACCCACACAGAGAATATAAAGTTACTTTAAAAAGTAGTTTCAAGGCCAATTTAATAGTCTTCACGGGTTGTATAGTTAGTATATGATAAAAAATTGCGTAATAAGGGCTTCTTTGATTCTGTGACGATTCCAAGACTATCAAAGTAGCTTATTTTTTAACGTCATCCCATTTTACGGAACATACTTTAAAAATTCCCTTTTTACTCTTTTAAAATTCCAAATGATTATTTTTTTAGCAAGGTAGAGCGAATTATCGGAATTATGGGCGTAGTATTTTTGATTTAGCTTTCCTGTTGCCTCTTGATAGTCGGGAAGATAAAATTTGAATGACAATTACAGATACGACAAGTACATAATGCCGAATCTATTCATTATCTAGTATCTGAGTATTTGATTTAATAACAATGTTGACAGCGCGTTTGGCAATAGTATTTTCTTTGTTATTGGCTTGTTGGCATGACAACTTATCTATAAGTAGGGTAGTAACCAACGCTCTTACTATACGGCACGTGATGGGAAACATCGAAAATCTGCACATGGATCGAAATGAACCTACAATGGCCTGTCGGTCTTTTTTCTTGGTCATATTACTGTTTACGGATTTTAGATAGCAGTCGCTCCAATTATTCTTTATTTTATTTAATCTTTTGCCCAAAAACTACATTTAATTGTATGAAAAACAGGCCTAAGTTTTAA
Organism: Ditula angustiorana; assembly: GCA_963691745.1. Taxonomy (NCBI): domain Eukaryota; kingdom Metazoa; phylum Arthropoda; class Insecta; order Lepidoptera; family Tortricidae; genus Ditula; species Ditula angustiorana. The sequence goes on from OY829472.1 coordinate 5,863,569, forward strand.
TCATTCTCTACCAGTCAACTTTCAATCAATTAAACTTGAGAGGCCAGGGTCACGTGATAGGCCTGGCCTACCGTGGGCCTGTCTATGGTAGTTAATGTCACTTTTTTGTGGAGTGTTAAGGTTTGATAAAGAAAACCTTTAAGTCAAGTCTATTTACAATTAACTAACTGGTTCACACAAGCTTTGTTTGGGAACATATTCTTTGAATGTGTCCATTGCCTATGAAGTGAAAGGACACTTTTTAGGCAATGGACAAAGAAATCGCGGGTTCTTAACCGACAAGTAAATCGTTAATGTTAATATTCCAGGTGTTGACATATGTGGCGGAAGTGACTCAGCCTCATTTGCGGGGCGCACTGTCCGCCACCAGTTCTATGTGCATCATCATCGGAGTGTTCACGCAGTTCCTCTTCGGGATATTCATGTACTGGCGCACCGTGGCTCTCGTCAATATTATCTTCACGGCAAGTTTATACACTAAAAAAGGGATAACCTACCGTTTGATCACCTAGTCGACTTTGGTTCATAGTATACCAAGACAATAAAAAAAGTCGATTTATTTACTAACAAATGGCGAGTTTAGTGAGTTGTTGCCAAGTCCAAGCTATTACAAGTACCGAGTGTTACCAAGACTATACATATTGTTCTTGGCGGTCATTTTTTATGTTAAAGCTGGTTAAACGTAGAAGAAACATTGGTTAAATACGTAATAAAGTATATGTACCTATAATATTGTAATTAGTTCTTTTTTTTGGTTTCCACTAAATTTCTCATAAACTTCGCAAGGATAAAAGATACGATCAAAGAGATAGAGTAAATAGTAAATACACACACTTGAGAAATACGGAAAAGATTATGGGCTATAATGTACAGTCAAGGAAATTGCAACACGTACCACCGTAGAACCTAGTCGAAGAGACATACGCATGACATTTGTATGACATAGCCTGGCGTTTAACGCGTCGCATCATTGCGATAGGATTCTAAGGTGGTACGTGAATATATTTCCCCTACTGTACTAAGTACTTCTTCAAAGTTATTAATCCTCGTTTGTTTTGAACTGCAGATTCTATCAGTCATCTGTCTTTTCTTCGTGCCGGAGTCCCCGCATTGGCTGGTGTCGAAGAGACGCTATGACATGGCTAGAACGGTAAACACACCACTTGAAATGTTTTAAGTAGGTAACTGCGGATGTCGCCATTTTTATCTAGTTTGTTGAAGTGTTCGACAAGTTGATAAAACAATCATTCGAAGAATAGGAAGGCAAATGCTTTATCCTGTTTATGGACGAGTGTTAACTTATCGCTCCAAATTTATTCAAATCTTTAACACTTATATAAAACATGACTATTATCTCAAAATATTGAAAACATGTTCAAATCGTTGTTAAAAGTAAAGTACAAAGATTTTATTTAGAACTTACTAAAATTAATCCAGGAACCTTGACATGACTGTCATAAGGATAAATTATCCCTCAATATGTCTTTATGACTAGAGCCAGAAGAAAGGGATGCATTGTGGGATATATTTATACTTGTGTCAGTCATGTTAGGGCCGCGGAATGTTTTAACGGTTGGGAAAATATATACTACAGGTGAATGAGACATCTTGATGTTTTGTCCAAGTATGAATTCAGTTTGTGAACTCTGAGGGACGTTCTGGATGTCAGGGAACAAATTATTAAGCTACCTATACTGAATGGCGCCCTTTGATTAAAATAAAATATGGGATACCTACGTCAGATTGCGTAACGTTTTTGATGCGTCAAATGTAAACATATTTTGCCATGAAATTCAAATTGAACGTGATTGTATCCTACTCACATTCGTAGATTGAAAATAATCCTTAGCGTATTATATTAAACATTTATTTCCTGCGCTTGCTATGCGATTTCAGAGTCTGCAATGGCTTCGTGGGTGGACCAATCCGAGGGCTGTAGAAGCTGAATTACGAGATATTAAAGCATTATACAATAACAAGAAAGGTAATTTTAAAGAGAGCTAATAACTTAACAGGGAGACATACAAAAAAGTATAGTTACACATTTTTACATTTCCTTTTACAGTTGAAGCCGAAGATGTGGATGAGACGGTTTCCGAAAAACTATCTTATTTCCTCAAGAGAAGCTTCATGTATCCGTTTTTCCTTGTTAGTTCCTGTTTTTTCATAGGCCATTTCAGTGGCATGACGACACTGCAGGTAAGAATTGTGGCACAAACAGCTACAAACTTAACCGACCATTAAAGAGGGAACTGAGAGAGATTGTCTATGCTCGAAAGGGATAGATATATCAACTTCATAGTTCATACTATATGCCTCCCTTTCGGAAAATAACACTTTCTCGTAGTTCCGTCTTTAATGGTGACTTATATGTGTCTTCGATTGTCCCATAACATTTCTATGTGAGAGGGATTATAAATTATAAGTAACTAGTAAAAGCATAATTTGCATTATAAAGTTGTTTAGTAGTCTTTCTTCATTTTAACACGGACAAACACAAAATCAAATATATTAACTAATAAAGCGCCCAAGGCATTGGAAAGGTTAGCCTCTAGGTCTTAGCCCTCTGGGTTGGCAACGCATCTGCACTCTCTTTGTTGTTGCAGGTGTCTATAGGCGGTGGTGATCACTTACCATCAGGTGACCCACTTGCTTGTTTGCCTGCCTATGTTGTATAAAAAAAGGTTACTATGGCAGGTACAGTCAGCGTCAAATATACCAGAGCGGGCAAGGTGGTCAAAAATATCTGAACACGCCCGAGCGTAATTGACAATAGAGTCGAGTTCAGATATTGTTGACCACCTTGCCCGCTCTGGTATATTAGACGCTGACTGTACTACCTATTGACAGACGTACCTACTAACAGGTAGATCTTTATCCCTATCAATCCCTAATTTCAATACTTATTGGACACCGGCAGACGTATGCAGTGTCCATATTTCAGATGCTGGAGGCGCCCATAGACAAATATTACGCTACTCTCATTCTGGGCATAGTGCAGATACTCGGCTCCGGCGCTTGCGTGGCGCTCGTGCACTACATAGGCAAGAGGCCGCTCGCGTTTGTTTCCACCGCGGGAGCTGGCTTGTGCTGCATACTCGTGGCCGCATACGACGGATACATAATAACGGTGACTTACCTTCAACGTTACAGATAATGAAATACCATAAACTAGTATATATCACGTTCTTACCATTACAATACAATACAATACAATATGCTTTATTGAATACCACATTACAATTTGACAGAATTACAGTAAAATCTTACCATTATTAGTTGCGCACGCGCACTCTGATAAGATGCGTATTATACGTATCTACTCGTAATTATATATAAAAAAATGTATATAAGAGTACTGTCGATATAAAAAATTCACGCGTCGAAGGTACTAGAGGGGTTTGGGTTAAATTGTCCCGCTGTGAAGAAATTACCTCTAATATCGACGGAAACTTATAATTTTTATAATTTACAGCATAACGGTACAGGGACGTCTATTGGAGACGCGCGTATTAATGGTACACAGGACGGAGATCTTATGGTAAGATTGCATTTAAGGTAGATAACATTAATAATAAATACAACCTAGGAATAAAAACAATATTTTTTCGGCCTAATCAGTGGCCCGTTTCACGAAGCTACAAGTTACAATTTTACAAGTCTAAACCGGCAACATTGGTCATTATGTCCATTGCCATTGGTCATTATTGACCAATGTTGCCGGTTTAGACTTGTAAAATTGTAACTTGTAGCTTAGTGAAACGGGCCACAGATATAAAATTATTAGAAGTTTTTTGTGATCCTATGATGATGATGATCTGGTGGCAGGTACGCTTCATGGCCAGCGTAATGACATAGCAATCCAACGTGAAAACGCAGGTGGCCCTAAGGTGTGGAGCCACAGCCAGAAGTTCCAAGCGATAAAAACGCAAAAACGCCGCTATAGCCTTCTCTGATTGGTCGATTAATGCGTTTTTGCGTTTTTATCCCTCTTAACTTCTGGCTGTGAATCCACCTTTATTGACTTCACTCTGTAGTCCGCATAGGGCAGTCTATTTGGGGAAGATATGTACTTATATCTGTATATACTTTGGTTACTTAAGTTAGTTATCCATTATTGTAACCGAATTATTATTTTTTTTCGATTTTTCTTTTTGTATTTTTTTACATTCAAATTAAATTTTAAAATACTTTGTAGCATTTTAAAATTTAATTTCAATGTAAAAAAAAATACAAAAAGTAAAATCGAAAAAAAAAAATCGGTTACAATAATTTAACAACAAATGGCGTCATCTCTCGTCAGCTAACGGGCATTCATAAATGACCAAGTTGAATGAGATAACTTGATTAAGTTTCTCATAGATGACACAAAGGGTAATTTTCCCAAAGAAAAAATATCGAATACGCAAGGCACGGAATACTGATGTTGCAGGTTCGAATCCTGCCATTACCCTAATTTTTCTTCGTGTTGTCATTCATTATGTAGCATTTTAGTTATCCATTTCATTCAAATTTTTATTAAATTGTTTGTATTAATTTCTTTATTATATTTGTTTTAGTAAAGCTATATTTCCTGTAAGCACGTTTTTCCGTCAATACTTCTGTTCACACGTTATTAATTATGTATTGTCCGTTAGGACTTTCTCGTGAAAAACGCAACATAAATTGCATCTCTTTCGTTTAAGTGAATTTAGGAGAATACACAAAAAGGAAGTTCAAACATAACAAAGAAATCCGGAGTTTCCATGATTTAAACAGGATACGAAAGGAGCCCAAAGTCGACAGCTTTTGTTCAATGGGGCATACCTATAATTACTAATTATCGATACAAACATTGTCCTTTTCAATGATTTTAGCATCACTTATATTCGGAAAGTGGGACGTGACATGTACAGCTATCGTGCCGAAAATTGCACATGTTGGCATTTGTGCAGAAATTAATACGCACGCTTTTGTTAGATTATTTACCAAAGTAGACATTTGGAATGTAGTATAAGCTTAAATATACATATTTGAGGAAAAAATACACAGAAATCAATAATTTCATTAAAATAGTTTACTTATGTAAGTATTGTTTGGTGGCGGAAAAGGAGGACGAAGGATCCTTGATTTGCAACATTTTACCATAATAATTTTCTGCTCGAGGTGCAATACAAATGGCCTTAGCAAATAAGAACGCCTATTGTGACCTTGTGTACTATCTCGATATTGTAATATTTTATATTATCTACTTGCGTGATGAGATGATCAATAAAATTGACCCTTTTGTCCAATAGCTTTACTGCTATGCTATGACAAAATTTTCCAGTCTCAATTTTTGCTCACACTTTAGTGATGAAAGTAAGATAACTTGTATGTTCTTTATTGATTACAGAAAAGCTTAATCAGTGGATACTCTTGGATACCCACGACTCTCCTTTTGCTACTTGCCTTTATAACTCATTTAGGAATCCGGTTACTACCATGGATACTTATTGGTGAGGTAAGCATTCAGTGTCGGACTGGTCATTTAGCGTAGGTCTATGTGGCGTATGTCAGCAGCGCCCAGAGACCCGAGCACTCTAGCTTTTATCGATGACATAAAGCATTTATCCCGTTCTAACCAGTAAGCCTGTACGTGAGAGACCAAAGCATTTATGTGCGCGACAAACGCTAGCGTGCTATACTATAGCAGGCCTGCGCGCGCAGGTCACCTACCACACCGTCTAACCGCATCACATGCTTTTGGGGAGCCCTTAAAATCATAATACCACCTGGGCTCTACTCATGATTATTCTCTAAGCGCACCAGCGTTGGAGTCGACGTCGAGGCATCGCGTTGTTGCCCAGAGCAAGAAGGGGCGATCTAACTCGTCGATGTTGCGGTTAGAGAATCACTCCCCAGGAAAGGGGTCTAGACCGACCCTGACAACACTTGCATTGAAAGAAGTGACCAACAGGCCAACTGTCCTGTATTTTACAGGACGTTCCATTTTTCAGCTATCGTTTTGGCCGTGACTTGTATTTTAATAAGAAAAATACAGGACCATACCATAGCATAAAACACGTTGTCCCGTTTTTTTTCATAAATCCTGTACCTAAGTTTAGACCACATGTCGTGTAAAATGAGCACACAGAGTCGGTCACCTTACATTCAACTGAATGTTCTTTTGTATTCGTAAGTGTAGGTACAGTCAGCGTCAAATATGCCAGAGCGGGCAAGGTGGTCAAAAATATCTGAACACGCCCGAGCGTATTTGACAATAGAGTCGAGTTCAGATATTTTTGACACCTTGCCCGCTCTGGTATATTTGACGCTGACTGTACATAAATGGGTAAAAAAAGGGACAACATTTTACATTGCCTAACAGTCCTGGCATTCTTTGGAATGCATAGATAATCTATAGGTACCTACACTACCTGCATTTCGTATATTGCCTGTGAAATTTTAACCCTAAAAAAGGTTCTACAGTGGCTCAAAGTTCAGATTAATTGATCTGATGATTCCCCTTCTGTTGATAGGTGTTCAGTGCAAAGACTCGGTCCGGAGGCGCAGGCCTGGCCAGCGCCGTGGGCTATATCTTTGGCTTCCTAACTAACAGGATGTATATCGCTTTGCTGGACACCATATCAGTGTGGGGAACGTATGGACTTTACGGTATAGTATGGTGAGGATGCTTTTCTGCAATGTATTTGTATTATTGTGGATACTGCTAATGACTGGAAAAATTACGTGAACTGTTTTGGTTGTTTCCGTTGCGACCTCGACTACTTTTTCTTTCGTAAAATGAACCTAAAATAATAATATCGCATGTTTTTATAAGAACCGTTTAAGGACCGAGGTCAGGACACCTGATGGTTTAATTGTCAAGCGTTACGAAGAAATTAGCAGTATTATTCTTTCCAATTAGGATTTGTTAATAATTATTTTGAGTCTCCGCAAAATAACGCTTAAATCTTTTAATTAAATCTTTTTTTTTCAGTATAACTGGAAGCATATTATTATATTTTACTCTACCGGAAACAGAGGGCAAGGAGCTGGGTGATATCCAAAATCATTTTGCTGGCATCAAGAAGTTGACCAATGAGGTGTACAAGCCTATGGTAAGAATTTTTAATAAAGTTGTAATTGAAAAACTTTACATTTACCTACTGCCCGCCCCTCGGCTCGCTTAGCGGCCGCTCGCTCGCTTAAAGGCCGGTAACCAATCGACGAATATCGGATCGCTGATTCCTATGAGCTGCGGTGATCACTTCCCGTTATGTCAAAAGTCAAAGTCAAAGTCAAAATATTTTATTGCATAAGAGCACATGTCAAAAATAAAATAATACATTTAAATTTATACAATTATTAATTTTAACATGTCAATTTAATACTATTCCTATAACCTACTTATGCCTAATCAAATATTTAATGTCAATAATAATTAATTTTAATAAATATTCATGTTTCTTATTATAATGTCAACAATTTTAATATTACCTATTCACTATAAAATTCCTTAACGCTATAAAATGTGACCATCATGCTCGTTTTCTTCCCTTTTCCATCACTTCACTATCATAATCATTACCTACATGGTATAACGTAAAATCGCTATTACGTTCCTGTCTGTCCTAAATCCTCTTAGCGTATGTTCTGCCAAAACTCTAAACCAAGCAACGGTGATTTTGATACGGTTTTTAATGTCAGTTAGTAAATTTTTTGCGGATGGTTTTTATGTACTTTACATCATAAATGTACTTGTGCAAAGCCGGGGCTGGTCACTAGTAAAAAAATAAGGGAAAAACTAAACAAGTATTTTATTTGTTAAATTGCAGAAGAAAACTAATGATGTTACTTTGAGGACTGAAGCAAAGGGCAGAAGCAATCCATCATTTGAAGGCGAAGAATTCTAGAATGTAATTTAACATTTAAGTTACTTTGTACCCGATTAATTGATAAGCGTCTGAGATTATAGTCATTTAAGACTTGCGTTATTGTTTCATTTATAGCTTCCCGTGGCTTCATCCTTGTGACTTGACTTAAGATCCTATGTCCCCTAGGTGGGGCAGAGGACGTCCACAGTGACTCTCCATGTAGATCGATCTTGAGCTTCTCGCTTCAATTCATAGATTCAAGCGTTACTTTGCGGAGGTCCATATCAACAAACTGGAACAAAATACCTTGCTACTCCGCGAAACCAGTGCCGGGCTCGTGCAAAATAGCTGCGTCTGTGCGACACATATATGTTTATGCAAAAACCCACCCTCCTCCGCTTCCACACGAAACAACATATATCACACAGACTCAACTACACACCACCACCACTAAACACTAAAACTACACGATCGACGCGCGTTTCGCCTCTATACGAGGCATCATCAAGATCAAAGAAACAGTACGACCGTTCGCTACTTGAACGAATGGCGTACTGACAAACTAAAACATTTTTAATCCCGCCTACCGCCAACATTTTTGCACACCTACCCTTATTATTTTTCTCAAAGCCTACCCTCAAAATTTAAAAATAAAACAAAAGTACCCCCGTATATTATCACAAACTACCCACATAATCTACCTCAATCTCAGCTACCCCCATTGTTAAAGACAGAATTTAAGCATACCCGCAATAAAGGAGAAGAAGGAAAATTAACCTGTTCATTGACAATGGATCCCGCGTTGTTGTACCTAACTTTTTCCAAATGCTCCAAAACATTCAGACGAAATCCCTTTTTGCAAAAGTGTAATATTTCATAAGAATGAGCATCTGATAATGTATGATCTGTGTCTATCAAATGTTTTGCAAAATTGGACTTCTCTGCGTGCTTATGCCTGAAACATGCTCCTTATATCTAATATTAAAATTACGACCAGTTTGTCTTATATAAACGCTACTACAATCGTCACAAGTGAGCTTATATACTCCTGATCTACTTCCTCTTTCTACTTTATCCTTACCATTACATAGTCTAGAATACAAAGAATTATTAGTCTTAAAAGCAACATTTATTTCCTTTGATTTTAAAATATTGTAAATTTTATCTGACAAAGGGCCAACGTAACTAATATATATATTATAGTAGAAATATTGTCTAAGAACAAAAATAACCGATTTTAGTACAGACTTATTGCCTCTAAATTTTAAATTATGATGGTTTACTTAATTCACAACGACATACGGAGGTGGACATAGGAGAGTTGATGTACTGGCGTTTCAACTGCCGTATCAACACCCATTTGCATTTTTGTAACTATATACTACTGACGAATAAGGTATAATTCTAGACAACTGCCCAGAACAGGAATTGTTTTTGTAATTCTTATGGTCAATATTAACAAAATGGTGATGGCGGCGGTTAAAAGGCTCTCAGATCCACCAGGACCAAAAATGGGACTTAAGGCGCAATTGAAATAAAACAATTTTAACGGCTTATATCGCGTGTATTGTAACGAATCTAATTTCCGACATTTCGAGCCCTTTACACGTCGGGAATTAGATTAGTTACAATACACGCGATATAATCCGTTTAAGATCAAACATTAGCTCTTTAAAGAAATAAAAAGACTAAGTAGGTATACTATGCTTTTGCGGCAGTGAACATGTCAAATAGCCCAACCAATAAATGTCATCTCCATTTCATTTCATGGTACAAGTTCTTCATCCAAGGTTATGTAGGTAGGTATTACTTATTTCATTATGTATGACAATTTTAATGTGATAGAGTTCCACGGAAGCTCCACGTGAGTTCCACAAAAGGTTTTAAAAACTCTTTAGTAAAGGTTCGTGGGTCAGAGCCACAGGTCAGAGCACGGTCAGAGCCAGAGTAAAGACTATTTGTACACTAGACTGACAATCGTCTTATAAAAGTTGTAACTCTGATCCGCCCTGTGGCAGCCGCTCATCCTGCGATCAGCGGGCTATAGTGCCAATGCCTTAATTCAGTTACATTAGATGGCGCCTGCTGGGTATTCGCAGGTAATGTACAGTCAGCGTCAAATATACCAGAGCGGGCAAGGTGGTCAAAAATATCTGAACACGCCCGAGCGAATTTGACAATAGAGTCGAGTTCAGATATTTTTGACAACTTGCCCGCTCTGGTATATTTGACGCTGACTGTACCTAGGTCCAAGAACCTAGGTATGTACATATACATATATACAGCTTTTTGCAGTGCGTGTCGGATGCAGTGTGAAGGACGGGTAGTACAGTGTGTATTTCTGTTTATTATGTAGGAAGGCAACACTGAAATCTATCCATAGACAAAAAAAGAGAAATGTCATTTGTAGAAAGTCAAGTGTCAAACAGAAATTTTCATCGTGACTCTAATTTTCATTTGCCTTCCTTTTAATTTACAAAATTATAAAATAAAACTTGTGGCGTTTTCGACAAAGGATCTATAAATGCTTTCAGAGTAATGTGTTCATATTTTTATTTTGTCACGAGTCGTTTTACTCGGCTATAATGAATGCTAAAGGTCTTGAAAGTAATTAACTAACACCCCACCACCATGGGCATGAATTTCGGCATTAAATTAAATGTGTAAATAGATGAAATAGACGATGAAGTTCGGCTGTGAAGTGTTTACTGTGACTTTACGTACAATAAGTGTTTAAATATTAAAATTACACTATGTACGGGTAGCGGACGTATAGCAAACAATGAGATTTCATAGAAGGTGTGGTGACAGAGTCACGCTCCTAAATGATAATATAACGGCTGTGAGGAATTTTGTTGAGTTCAATCATGGCTTGATACTTAGTGCAGAACCCTTAAAGGATGATGTTATATTTGAAGTGTGTATTGATAGAAAGGTGAGATGACTTAATTGTTATGTTCAATTGTTTGATTTTTGATAGGATAGCACAACATCCTTGTAGTTGAAACTAGATGCCACTTTGTAGATTAATATTGAAATTATTTTCCATGATCCTTGTTAAATAAAGTGTAAAATTATCAAGAAATATAGAGTTATTATCTATGAGTTTAATGATTTAGAATGTAGCTCTCTTCTAATTTTTTTATGAAATAGGAAGGCAAACAAGCAAGTGGTTCACCTGATGGTACCTGATGGTCTCTCCCTACATATGTACGAACTCACACTCACTCTCTTGTGAGTGAAGTAGTTTCCAACCATTCCTGTTCTCAGATGAGTGTTCTATTTTCTGGTGTGACACAACCTTAACCTTCTATTTTTGCATGTTTAAGTGATCCTTTTGGCCCTCCGCAGCTTTTCTTTCTTTCTATTGCCCTCTATTATGTTCTTAAGGATAAGGCTATCTTGTAACAGGTATCCCATAGTCCCTCTTTTATTAAAGGCCAGGAAGAAAAATAAATGGCCTACCATTCTCTATCTTTCCTTACCTAGTGGATAATAATATTTACCTTTATTCAAACAAAAGGTTTGATTTAGTTTAACCTAGGTTAGACTTAACAGCCCTGTCTGTTTGCCTCTTTTGACAAAAGCCTCCTGTAACTGTGACCATTTGTCTCCATCACTAGCCACTCTTGTCCAAACTCTACCTGCTGCAGTCTTTATCTCATCAACCAATCTTCTGGCTTGCCTGCCTCGTTTCCTTTTCTTCACCCCCACAGACGGCTGGTGTACGACAAACTAAACCTCAACATCTAGCATATACACAACATCTCATCAAAATGATTAGAGCATGTATTTTTAAATAATATGTGGTGCTATTTTTATAATATATTCATTTGTTTTTATGTGCAATATGTTTCTGCAACAAATATTCATTTATATTTACATATATTAGGTCAATGTTTGGAATGGAAGCCTTGAAATTGGAGTTACAACGCTGGACCCGGAGTTCATGGAACTCCCTGCTACAGCGACCAAACTGCGAAACACAGCCTGGGTAATACATTATCACTTTGACTGTCTGACCGTGTATTTTGTTACTCTTACTAACAGTGATCTGAACAATAATTACGATATTAAAAACATGAAGTAAATTCTTTGTTATTTATTTTTTGTGAGAAGCAATTGTTAATGTAGCACATCTTATCAAATTACTGTTAATAAGTCTTGCTCTTGTTACACTTATTGTTTCCAGTTTTCTCATAGCAACTATAGCAAGTAACTTGTGGAATTGAAATAAATATGATTATGTATGCGTTTATTTTTAAGCACTCATTTACTTTCTTTATAGATAATGTCTGGCAGTTCAATAGTGAAAGATGGAGTAACGCTTGTAAATTCATATGGACCAGAATTAGACACACTTAGTGAAGGGGACTGCGTCGGTGTTATGAGAACATCAAAGGTAACAACTATTTTCTTTGTAATCCTATACAATCAGTAACCCTTTGGATGCTGAATGTCAGCTGTCTTAACCACCAATGCCACCGACAGACCTCTACAGGCATCTAAGTTAAGGTGTACTATTCATTTAGAAGCATATTATGATGGATGGTAATGAAATTAATCGAAAGGAATACAATCACATAACTTAATTAATGCAAATAACTAAGTAGTTTACATACATCCTAATCCATCCCAAATTTAATATTTGTTGATCATGTTGACCTGGATTTTAGACATTTCTTGGTCCGCCAATATGTATCATTTAATTCAATATGTATTTGTAATGTTTGCTCTTTCATTTATTTAATTGAATTTTTTAATACATTCAATATATTTATTACTTGAAAAGAAAAATGATGAAACTGTGGAGTTTCCGGCAACATTTCTTAACAAATTTTATTTCCTGAAGCGCTGATATAATCAAATGTAAAAGAGCTCATTTGGCCTTTTTGTAATTTTGTTTTTCATTTTCACTTTTATGACATTCTCTGTAATTCTTATTCTTCTTCTATTTTTCTTATCCTATAGTTTTAGTTAATTAGTTAGTTCTTATTGTCAATTTTTTTTACAGGCTGAGTTAATGTTTTACGTAAACAGTAGATGCCTTGGAGTTGCAGCCAAAGACTTGCCTCCCAAATTATTTGCTGTCATTGATCTGTATGGACAATGTGTTCAGGCCTCTATCACTCATGTGCATGGTATGAGACCAATCATGGAAAGCAGTTTAGATCAGGTATGCAAGATATGTATAATTGTTGCCTGTGACATGTTAAATTTTCGTATTGTAGCAGCATAATGTATCATCACTCAGTTTATTTTGAACTTTTTCAACGTTAAAGACGCCTTAAGTTGTCATAAACTGTCTTGACTACCACGGCCATATGGTGGTCCAACTATATGAAAATGAAAAATGAAAATTGTTTATTGAGAACAAAATACGAAAAATACAGTAGGTAATATCCTATGGACCCCAAACTAGGCTGAGCCTGTATCTTGGGACCCAGCGAGTCGGTTGACATTGTGAAACATTTTATTATTCTTGAGTACTTACAATATGACATGAAGCCAAAAAGAAAATAAAAATCCAAAATAAATAAAACAAAATTGTAAAGGAAAGAAAGAAAAGGTATCTTTCACGCAAGGATGTGTGTGTGTGTGTGTGTGTGTGTGTGTGTGTGTGTGTGTGTGTGTGTGTGTGTGTGTGTGTGTGTGTGTGTGTGTGTGTGTGTGTGGTGTGTGTGCGTGCGTGTGTGTGTGTGTGTGTGTGTGTGTGTGGTGTGTGTGCTGGTATGAAGTGCGGGTGTAACAGTGACTTATCTGCACTTGCTTAAGGTGCAAGCACACGTTTCACAATGACGTGATTGTGCTGACTAACACCATTTCTATGCATCATTAGCTTTGAAAGGTTAACTCTAACTGCAATCCGAAAAGTTTGAAGCCTCTGTCTGTCTGTGGCCGCGTAGCTCTGGACCCGATTAACCGATTTGTGCGAATTATATTTTGGTAGCATGCTACTTTATCAAGCCAAGGGTGGAGCTGTGTATAGTAACCTTGTTTCAGTTTGTTAAAGTAAATTTAAAAAGTTTGTACGGATTTTCTTTCTGGCTGGTAGAGTTACATTAGTCTAAACTTAGTGTTAAACCTTAGCGGTGAGAGCATTTCACATTTTAAAAACAAGATTTAGCCTGATTATGTAATAAATTTTTTAATCGACTTCAAAAAATAGGAGGAGGTTCTTGATTCGACTGTTTTTTTTTATTGTGTATCTTACTCGATGCTTCTGCCTAATGTGAACCAATTTGAATTATTAAGTTAAATTATTGATGTTGCAGATTGAAGAAGATCCGAACAACGATGATACTGTAACCACAACCGACATGGATGCGGTTGCTGTTTCCGGCGAATCATCATTTCCTAAAACTTCTCAAGATGTCTACATCCCAATGACAACTGAAGGTGCTTGTGCCCTTGGTAAACCTATCATCATAACGCCCTGTTATAGTATAAGGACATAAGGTCACTCGATGGAGTACCCACTCACTCTCTCTTTTATACTACATCACAATGCAGTGAAAAAGAGAGAGTTCAAACGGCTCCGCTCGGAGCGTTAATCAATTTTGTTTTCGACATTTAGCGTTGCGAGACAGAATTTAGCTAGCTATTATGTGCTTATACTATGTTGTTATAATCATGATTAACATAGTGTTTTTTTAACTGAGACAGTATGGTGAAATCTAAAACCATATGAGTTACAAACAAAATTTCTCAGGAACCATTCGGCTCTTTTTGTTATATTACTTTTTGGATAGTAAAATAAATAATATTTAACTTCAATGTATCTTGGCGTTTGTCTTAGCTAATCCACGGTTCACTCATAGCCCCTAGTCCTTTGTTCATTTAATTTAGTAATATAGTCATTCATTAAATTCATTGAAGCCTGAATTAATATCATTCCTTTTTACAGTCGTCCAGGATAAATTACGCTTTCATCCGAGATGTGGGATACTCGTTAAGTTATCAGCCAACAATAAGTAAGTACTGTAAATAGTAATAAATAGATAACTTAGGACAATTTTCACCAATTGACCTTTGTAGTCCCAAACTAAGCAATTAAACCTATTTGTGTTATGGGTACTTCACAATGGATACACATACTGCAATAGATATAAATGCATAAATACGTATAAAACACCCATGACTCGAAACATTGTTATGCATCATATACAAATGTTTGCCCCCTATCGGTATTAGAACTCAAAACCTCTAGCTATTAGACTATACTGTCGTCGAAGTATAATTTATAGATTTAGATCTAATTCCTACAGAGAAACATGCCCATGCAGGCAAATGCTGTAGTATATTTATGAGCCTATAGTTTTGCCGGAGAATGTTTCAGACACGGTATCACTTTCGGTGTTAATCGACATTAGATGGAATAAGAAAATTGCTAAATGTAACATTAATCCACGCATATTTCAACGACACATTAATAACCCTTTAATCTTAATCTTTTTATAGTAAAGTCTCTATCCGGTCCTGTCCTCTCATCTTCGACCTTACTTCTAAACCACGCATCGGATTTTGATACGGTTTTCACTGTCATTTTGAGATATTATTACTATTTTTTATTTGTAAAATTTTATTGAGGCTTTAGTGCACTAGTGTGACTATGCCAGCCTCATGAGGAGACTCAGAAAAAAAACTTCACACTATTTGCCGCCCCGAGCCAGAACACCGGGCCGCAAGAGCGTGTCTGACGAATTTGTACAGCTGCACTGCGTCTTCAGATAATGGGCTACTCAGGATCATATTCACCCCCCCGTTACCAAGACTCAGGTGATCGAGATACTCTCTACGAATATCTTTTATCTGGTCACATTCCAGTAAAAAATGTATGAGGTCCTCCGTTTTATTGCAGTCGACACATAAAGGTGATTGAAGGACTCTCATCATATTCAAAAACTTATTTAGTGGAATGTGACCAGACCTCAAACGAAAAGCCACCACAAAGTTCCCTGGGGAGACCGGTACTTTCAAACCAGGGGACCTTAAAAATCTCATTCTGAATGGGATCATACCAAATGCCCTTTGTTTTGGATGCAGTGTCCAGCCTTTCCCGCCATTCTATGTAACATTTTTCCCTGGCTAGTTGCATCAACTCACTGATTTTATTACGAAAGGTTTTTATTCATACCACATCCTAATTATTTTCGTACGTTGCCTGTGACGGTCGCTAGTTATACATACTTAACTGCTTCATTAACAGATCAGCAGAGAGAGCGAGACCTTTGGACGATTACAATAACGGCGTGGTGATGACTCACCGCCCCCTTTATGACAACGAGCTCTTCGAGATTCGCATCGATAGGCTTGTAGACAAGTGGAGCGGTAGTATTGAGGTAATAAAAACCACTTTCGATTCGATCCTGTAAATGTATAATTAACCTATAGTTGTGAATTAATTAAGTATATTGATGTATAGAACAGAGCCTTCCGTTTTCCGACTGTATTACCTCTACTTTAGGTCCTCATTTTAATTGGGACACATAAAATTGATAATCATAGATATTATAGATGGTGGTACTACGAATAGAAATTGAATTGATAAGAATATATTGAAGTTTTTAGATTCGTGGTGAATCGATTAACCTAAAGTTATGCTGTGTTGTTCATTTAACTCTCTCAAATACTGTATAAAACGCAGCCATCGGAATACTGTGAGAGTAGGGTTCTACCCTGATCGAACCGGCCCATTCGTACTGCAGCCAGAAAGTGGCTCCAAAGCGTGGTCGCTCTCCTAGTACTAAAATCATAAATAATCAGTTCTATACGATGACTTTTTTTAATAATCCTTTAAAAATACGACTTAGCATAAATGATGATGCTGATACATTATGTATGAACATGTATGATACATTATGAAGTTATGATATGATAACTTAATCAATTTTATGTATCGCCGAATGACACCTTTTATTTTATGGTCAAATCCCTTACAGGTCGGTGTTACATCCCACAACCCGGCAACAATAAGGTTTCCGTCAACGATGACTAACATGGACTCGGGTACCATCATGATGTCAGGATGCAAAGTGCTCTTAAATGGCCACGGGATGTGCATGGAGTATGGTAACTTCAATCTCGACGAACTGAGAGTATGTACCCGTTCAACTAATAACTAAGTTAAGAATTTCTGTTCGTGGTAAATATTGATGTTGATTAAAATTTTATTGTGTAGGAAGGTGATACAGTGGGGATGATGCGAAAAAGCAATGGGAAACTGCATTATTTTATAAATGGTGTAGACCAAGGAATAGCAACAGATAAAGTCGATCAACAGGTCTGGGGAGTGGTTGATCTGTACGGAATGACTGTGAAGGTGTGTAGTAATAATTTATAAACTTTTATTTTAATACAAAATATATATATTATTTTTATGCAATGTATTGTATTTATGGCTTTTTTCTGAAATAAGCAGTTTAAATTTAAAAAAATACCATGCTACCGCTTGGGCCTCAGGTGACAGTGATGTATACATGTGCGATTTCAGGTGACGATAGTAGATCCATGCGAGGATATTGACACGAACATCAACAACGCTCCTGTCGTGCACAGCACTCCCGAATTACCTGCACCAAGTAAGCATTACAGTTGCATACATTACTTTATCTACACACATATCATAAGTACTCTATGAAGGGTTCAGAAGCAATAGGGCAATGACCTGCATTGCTACTAGCTACTAGTGCTAGGTACCTATTAAATATCTATAGACTGTACACATTAAAATAATGTAATAAAAAATGAATTTAAACAATATTGAAACAAATTAGAAAAATTCTCATAATAATATTGGTTGTTATAATGCTGGTCATTGCCTACGGTTTTTGAACGCATTATAGAGCATTTATGATATATGTGTAGATAAAAATCATTACGAAACTGTATTACATGAACATTTTGATAACTTTTTTTTTTCACTTGCAGGCAGGATAAGACAAAGACTAGACGAAGATAGCCTTTTATTTCATACGCTGCGTGATTCGAATGTTATTATTATTAATGATGGTAAGACTGCTCATAGGCCTAAGTAAGTATTAATTTTTTATTTAATTTTAAAAAAGCGATGGTTTAAAACAGATGTATATGCTGGATGCCCAAAACATGTAAATTCGGCTTTTAAATGTATGAGGAATGGTAGCTTTTAATGTTAAACTTTGAGCCGTCAACATAGTAAAGGATGCCATTGTACATTTTACACTTTTCTATTTATGATGACACTGTCAGAGATTCAATAATGATATTGTTTTAGTGCTTTCGAATTCTTCAACAACGGGATAGTAATGACGAATCGTACGCTAAGGACTAACGAACTATTTCAAGTGCGACTCGACCTGGTTATCCCGAAGTGGGCCGGAAGCATTGAAATTGGGGTCACGCAGCATTCTTCAAACGATTTACAGTTTCCATTCAAGATGAGCAATGCAAAGTATTATATTTACCAGAGATTTATTATTGATGAATCCAAAATAAAGTCTTTGGACTTAATTCAGTATCTTTTTCATAGATCTGGCACTTGGGCAATGACCGGAGAAGACGTTATTCGGGACGGCACCATCATAATACCTCAATATGTTAGAAATCTTAACAGACTTGTGGTAAGGGTTAAGCATTTTTATTAATATTCCAGATCATTGTTCAATAGCAGTTTCCTATATATAAACAATGGATAGATTTGGCTGCTAATAGTGCCATTAGCACACATAAAGTAAAAGTATAAGCACAGAAGTCTCACTTCGACCAAAGACAGCTTTTAGGCATGAATAGCGTCCAATTGCATGCCTCTCTGTTCATCGTGCAACTCAACTGAGGTGGCCCCAGTGTAGAGGTGTGCCTAACGGTTAGTAGCTTCACCAAGTGTGCCACACCTGCCAACAGTAAAACTTTGACAATATTTTTAATAGAAAATTAGTAGGCAAATCTATCCGTAATTGAACATTGGGAACAGCTATTAATAAATTGATGCTCATTTGCCTTACGTATGTTTACAGGAAGGAGACAGCGTCGGCGTGATGCGTAAAGACATGGGTATCCTTCATTTTTTTGTCAACGGTGTTGATCAGGGACCGGCGGCATTCAACATTCCAGAACACGTTTTCGGTGTTGTCGGTTGGTATCGCATAAATGCCCTACTAGTATTACACATGTCACACTTTATCACTCTGTCTATCTGTACTTCTTGAAGAGAAGTGATGGACCACATAGTATGTACGCACCGTTATTTATTACACACAATATGCGATATAGAAATCAAACTTTATACTCTACTTATATTGAAACAAAAGCAGGTCTCCATTTATAGTGGCGTTCGTGCCACCCATTTTTAAGTACTAATCAGTGCTCATATTAGTCTCCATATGGATAAGGTATAGTACCTGCTTCTCTATCTATAGATCTCTATGGGCGCGTGGCGCAAGCGACAATAGTCGAGGCCTACTCGCCACCGGCCGTTTATTCGCCCGAATCTCCTCTGTCCACGGAGTCAAACGCCACTGTCTATCCGTAAGTGCTATTTAATATGATTCACTTTAAACGTATTCTTTAGTTGATTATCTAAACATTATAGGCATTTAAATTCGACCGTATTGTTATTTTTTTAAAACCAACTTAAAAGAGACAACACGCAGATCAATTATTTTAAAACGTGTTTTTAAATGAGATCATATGTGGCATTTTTCCTTTGTTGTCTAGGTATAGTCGTGCTGATAAACTTCGCAAAAAAAAACATTGAAATTGATTGAAAAAGAGCGCTATCAGCCATTCTGCCAATGTGCAGCAGGCGTTTTACTGGTTTTTTTAGGCGATTTTAGCACTGCCATCGCGCTTCGCCGCGGTGCCCGAGTGGCAGATCTAAAATTGTATGCAAGTAGCTTAGTTTGTATGGAAAACATATTCGTCGCTGCCAGCGTGAGGATCGCCTTAGTGGCTGGTATTGAGGCGATTACGAGTCGCATGTCTTTTCACAAAAACATCTCCTTCACAGTCGTCCAATGTTCTTTAATACAACCCCTGACCCAAAGAGAGGGGTAGTTTTAGTTTGAAGGCTATTTGTGTGTGTATAGCATTCGTAACTTGCAAATGAATGAATTAATTTGAACGCATTGTTTTCTCTGAAAGCAGGTTTTATTGCAGTGGTTGTTGTTTTGGTGGAAACCGGGCCTGCAGAGTTTCAAGCTGTGTAACTTGTATGTAGATTCATGAAAAGTAATGTAAGATTAGGTTATTATGTGAAACCTTGTGTATATTTGTCAGTGAGATGTGCTTCCACCGGCTGCACGGGCGGAACGCGCGGCTCAGCCGCAGCCGGCTGACTGCTTCGCGCGCCACCGTCTACTCAGAGTTCAACGACGCCGTGCTGTTCAGCTCGCGGCCGCTGCGTGAGTGCGACATGTTCGAGCTGCGCATCGACAAGATGGTCGACTGCTGGATCGGCAGCCTTGAAATCGGTGAGCTTTCCCTCCAACCGTTCTATATCTCTTTTCATTTAACATTAGACATGATTGACAAGAGCACGCTAATACCTATTCTATTTAAGACTGTAACAATTGACAGCCCAGAATTACAAATAGAGTATATGTAACCATCCTCGAAACATGCCGAAATGCTTACCTTCTGTTTCATGTTTTGTTGCACTTCGGCAACAAGAGCCCAATTCTTGAACAAATAGTATACCATCTTCCCCCCTGCGCCCTTCTGCCCTCTAGGCGTCCCTTCAAATCAGCGGTCGCTCTATAGCTATATATAAATGTTTGAAACCGCTTTTTGAATACCTTTAATTTAATACCTCACTCGATGGAATAGGATTCAACATTTTTGCTACCATGATGATACTTAAAGGTATGTTTTTATCAGGTGTCACTGCAATTCGTCCAGACGACCTGGAAGCGAATGGCGGCGTGGGGGCTATAGCTGGCACGGCCACCGACCTCAACTGGGACACGTACATCCTCAGCGGCGCGGCCATGATGAAGGACGGGGAGTGTGTGCGCAGCGGGTACCCGCTCGACCTGGACACGCTCACTGTGGGCAGCAGAGTCGGTCAGTTTCTACTTGAACCCTGCATGTCATGTATTTCGAACTTGTAAAGTGAGGGTGATTGTCCCCTCGCCTAGCCTCTGCGGAAGTGAAAGAACGAAAAAAATGCAAAGTGTAACTGATTTTGTGTGTGTGATGGAAGATATAGATCGACGGTTGGTTGAGCGAAGTTTACATCAGGTAATTTGTTAGGAGTTTTTAGTTTATGGTCACTCAGAGTAACAGTAAATATTGCTAAATCAGGAATCTTGGCCTCTATCCAAAGTTTCTTCTCTCGAAACATCGCTCATGACATCGCGCCTGACTGAATTGCGAAACTTGCTTAAGGCACTGGTCCCACCAAGAGCGAGGAAGCGATTAGCTATCGGCTATTTTCTCGCTCAAGAAACGAACAAAAGATACAGACAGATCCCGTGTCGTTAAAAGAGAGAGATATATTTATAGTTCATCGCTGGCTGTTCACACTGCCGGCGAGGACTCGCTCTTCACTAGTTGATCGCAGCGATAAAAGCTATAAACGATAAAAATCGTTCAGCGGTACTCGCCAAGCGATGCCCGCTTGTCACCAGAGCTGCAGAGCGATCATTCAGTGATGCCAGATCTCCTGATTTTTCGGGGGATTTACTCATTTTTCCAGAATTCTACTGATCAACTGATTTTAACTAAAAATCTACAGTTTCGGACATGTTTCAATGGCCGTGGTCACGAGTACGAGTCTACTAAATCAATAATATACTTTTATCGCGTTGAAGTCCCGATAACGTTATAAATATAATGCAGTGTAGTCCTATAGCTATAGATAGGCATTTATACATGTACGTGTGTATGCGCACCTGCGTGTGTGTGCGTGTTATTTTTAGAACTAAATGGACTCACTCGAAGTTTTTGTTCTGGCAAATTTTATGAAAATTTATATAAGTAAGAATGCCATAGTCATAAAATTTGCAAGGACAAAGAAAAATTTGAGGAGTAAACAAAAAGAGATATCCAAGGCCGTATCAACATCCAAGCAAACCTTAGAGCAATAAGAACGGGAGATGGCATGACCAAAGGTTTAGGCAAAATGTGTCCACGCGACATAAAAACTAATTTACAATCGATTATTTTGTCAGTCACTAAATCGCCACCGAAGAGATAACAGCTCACCAAAAATGCCTTCATATGCTATAAGCACCTGTATAATTTGTTCTAACACATCAAGTTTAGAAAAGGAGGGTAGAAGATTTCATTTGTAAGTTATTTTTCTACTCATTTGTAGCTAAAAACGGCAGAATTTTGTGTAAGCAAATAATCTCCCGTTCTTAATGCTCTAAGAAGCAAATGAAAGCCAGAGTTGACAATGGCCGCCTCCGACACGAGTGGCTAGCATTCAACGATTTTTTTTTTGATATTTGGTAGTTCAGTCAACAACCGCTAGGAGACGCTGGTAAATGTCAAAATATATGAAGTTTTAAGCGTGCCTCGCCTGGACTGTATGCTCGCCGTCCCGCCTGAGCGAGTGGTGCGAGTAATCGCCCGTCGCACTGGAATACTCGCTTTATAGCCGAGCGACAAAACTATCAGAACTACACACTCGCTCCTCGCTGCTCGCCAACTCGTTTCTAGTTCTAGCTTTAATCGCTTCTAGTTCATCGTCGGCGGTGAGACCAGTGCCTAAAGGTCTTGGTGCAGCTCGTGTTTCTGTAAGTGCGTTGTTTCGGACGTTTGTATGGATGTGTACTGCTTTAGAGATATATATACATTTACTTTGTTTTAGTAAGGTTTTTACGAATGATGGATTGGTGGCTCTGCCCTCTTGTTAATAGCGACCCGTGTGCAGGTATGATGTGGCACGCGGACCGCAGCCTCCACTATTACCTCGACGGCATGGACATGGGCAAGGCGTGGTACGTCCCACATCTCAACATCTACGCTGTCGTCGACTTGTATGGGCAGTGCACACAGGTAAGCTACAAATACTATAATGTGTCGTTTCATAACCGGAGATCAGAGAAAAATGTTGTAAAGCTTTTTAAAACCGCATAGCTAATGAAACAACTGGCAAGAGGATTGGATAGGGTTTTACTATTTTTGCTTATTAGGGGGTTTACTGAAGTGAAAATACCTTCGCACTTTGCCATCGTGTACGCTTACGTACGCTGTGCAAGCGGCTAAGTATTTAACTTAAGTTAAAAAAATCATACTGCCCAGTGATTGCAGTTTCGTATGTGATACTGATGATACTGTAGATATCTTAATAATTAATGTTTATGACGTTATTTTATTGTAACTGTATTCTTAAAAAAAATATCATTACAGGTTACGATTCTACAAAACGAAGAAAGGGCTTTCAACTATAATGGATGCACTAATTCCGATAATTCTTTGCTGAGCAATTCCAGGGCTTTGTCATCACCTCCGCCGCCATATTGGTAAGACATTTTATGTGTGCGTTTGGAATGCTGACAACATAAGATAGTCACATTGTGTCAATGCTGCTACAATCTACAACTCAGATGGTCACTAGCAGAAGTAGCTAAACATTTACACAAGCTCTTACTTTCTTGACAATAGAGTTGTGTTTGGATCTTTTTGACCTCGTCCACTGTGTAGATATACCTGCTGCTGACTGTACAAACCGATGTTAGTTAAGGTTAAAGTTAGTGTCGGTCTGCGCAGGAGTTTCTCGGAGTACTGCGGCGAGAACATCTGCATAATGCACGACTACTCGTTCGCGCGCCGCCTCACACCCGATCCGATGGCAGCACTGGTCTTCAGTGCCGCCCATCTGGCTGTTGGCGAAATCTTCGAGGTAAAATAAACCCACTATCGCGATGTTCTATGGAGTCAAAATTATGTTTCTACTAGCGACAGTAATTTTCTTAACAACATTAATATAACATATTCCTTGACACTGCTTTATGTTAAAGGGATTTATTTTTATGGAACAAAATAACAATTCCACCTATAAAAATGAAAACAGCTCAATGTTTTATCGTAGTTTTATTGGTAGATTTTTTTTCAAAGTTTTTCCATTTTCTCGTTTAAAGCAAAAATTGCTATTTTAGCGAGCTACACTACACATATCTGCATACGTGCAACATACGGTTCAATATTATTTATATCAACAAATATTTGTCTTCTCGACTCCCACATCCTCATCCATCCGTATTTACACGGTCAATGATATTCCAGGTGAAGATAGTTGAGTGCAAGTCTGGGTACGCGGGCAGCTTTCGTATGGGAGTGACGGACGTCAACATCTTGAACGTTCACGTCAACCGCAGCCTGCCGCCCTCCGTTGCCCTTCTCCCGCACTACACTGCTTACATAGACGGTAAAGGATATGTCACTCTGCGTCCGGTAGAACATCATGTATAAACGTCACTGAGCGTATGTGAACTGAACGTACGGTCAGCGTCTGCCCGAGCTGTCAAATCGCCTATACTTATACAAGTACATAATATATTGAAAACACAAGTGGTTGGACGCTAAATAACGCTCTTTACAATGAATCTTATGATGATAATACACTCAAGTGTTAAATTATGGGTGCATTGTAAATGCTCAAGAATAAGTAGTTGCGACTTAACTAAGCCAGTATAAAAGAGCGTTTGCATGTATTCTTTAGGCGTTGAATGCATTATGTGTACACCCGACTGTGTATATGCAAATTTCCATTTTTAAGCAAAGTTCCCCTGGACCCTGGCTTTTTTAAATGGTAATTTTTGCTAGGTCGAAAATTATGGTAAAAATGACCGGTAAGTACTTATTTAATTCGGATTTTTAATTTTCTTCCGGATGGTATCACTGCACCTTGTTTTTAACAGGTAAATACATGAAGTACTCTCGGTACAAGGACAAAGAGCAGGAGCTGCGCTCGTTCGTGCCGTCGTTCGACTGGCTGCGCGCGGGCGACCGCGTTGGCCTCAAGAAAACGCTCGACAACCGCGTCCTCGTCTACTACAACTCGGAGCTGCTAGAAGTCGCCTTCGAGAATGTTCCTGACGTAAGTTCCTGCTACCTATTCAAACGTCGGAAACGACGGTTAACAAAACACGCGCTGCGAAGGGGGTGGGACAGCGTTTATTATTTATTTAATCAAATATAATTAATTTATTTATTATATGTGTATCGTATTCATACATAAGCGATACTTATTTACGACATTACGACAAACTGGTAAGCGTGTCTACAATGCGTTTAAAGCTCATTTTTTTGCGATTTTGAGAAGCTTATATTAAGTATGGTTTATGATTGGGCGTTAGTATTTATTACCTAGCCCAAGTTGTGCATCTGTACTACCATGCGTCGGATATTTTTTCACTCCCACCGTAGGCGAACACAAATGTTTTTCGCTCGGCAAAAGTAATGTTTTAGCTAAACGGCTCGTTTTTCTGATATGACTCTATCTTATGCATGTCTTTAAAAAAATCTTTACACTATTTACAGAAAGTATACGTGGTCATGGAGATTTTCGGTCACGTGACAAAAATTCAAGCCATTTCTAAAGGCGCCAACGTTGGATCCACGTTGCCTCAACACACAATCCCAAATGACGAGTGTATAAAACAGCAACCCCCATTAAATAATATCGCAAAGAACACTAGCAACTCGACAGTAGTTCAGTTGAGTCAGAACAATGTGTCCAACGAAGTGGCGGACACTCGCGTAGAAGTCACAGAGACGGAGGCTAGCGAGCCGTCTAATCACTCTAACGAGATGATTTGTATGTCGAACTTGGACCTCTCGACGTTCTGTGGGAGCGCTTTGGCGATAAGTAACGACACTTTGACGGTGCCGACGGAGACTAACTCGACGTCGACCATGACAGTCGTGAGTGCCGACTCGCGCCGGCGACGAAACCCGCTGCCTTACACATTCCATTACGTACACGGCAAGAACATTAGGCTTTGCAGTTCAGGTGAGATACGCTTTCATAGCAATGGGCAATATTATTTCTATTTTTAGGGTACTTGTAAAAAGAACATGATATTTTCACTTTATAATTTCTCGACTGATTGTATGGAAAAAGTTTTCTTCGTTTTGTCACATTATTTCCTGGTGCTCATACCTAATAAACATGGTCTCCATGTTTTGATTGGTCCTTGGTAGAAATGGGATTGAATTGCGTCCAAAACTGCATTTTTACCTCGCCGCTGCATGTTTGTTCTTACATCTGTAAATGTCAATATACTCAAAAAGTTGGGCGACGGTCTTGTATGGCCATTTTGGCGTTTGGTCGGTAACAGTTTGAGGAGTTAAGCAGGAGTGTAATGGAATGAGCGAAGTCTGTTTTAAATCCGTAGTTAACTAATACTTTAACCAATAGTGTCGTCTCCATAGTGTTTTGCTGATAGACGACAGATGTTTAACTGTTAATTAACTACTGATCAAAAACTCGCGAATTATATTCAAAGATAATGCTCCATTATAACGTTCATATTTGCTATTAGCTATCCCAAGTTTTAACTTTGCAGATACAGTTGCGATGCGCACATCGGGATACAAAGACGGGATCGCTATAGTCAGTCAGCCGTTGCGACGGGGACATAATTTCAGGGTAAGTTACACACATGTTTTAGGTACATCTCCCCCCTCCTCTCACAATCAGAGGATTCCTACTTTTATTATGTGACATTAATTAATAAGTACATGGTTATTTAATACTTATTAGGGTTTGCCTTGAAAACGTCAGTAAATGTAACAAATGCGTTACAAAAAATGAAGTGATTAATCTGAAATCTTTTATTTGGTCTGTTTTTAGATTGTATGTGTACGCTAAGCTTTGAACTAAGTATCACTTATGTTTTGAGTTTCGACTTTTGGCGCAGCACTAGTAGTACTTATTTACTAACTTGAACGTGCAAAAAGTAACGGAGAACTTAGCGAAACTGTTTTAATTATGTCTTGGACTGCTCAAGCGATGGTTTATTTATGCTGTAACAGCCCAAGTAGCACGCAAGCGTTATATCAGCTGTATAGTAGCTGTATAGAGGCGATCACCTTTGTACAGCCAGTATACAGCCTATATAGCGCTTGCGTGCTACGTGGGTGAATCACCATCAGTAAAAATTTGAGTTAAGAGGGAAAAACTCTCATCAACTCAGCTAATGTATTGAAAGAAATGATGGCACAAAAATACAATATAAAATTGTTTTAAATGTATCTTTACTGGACAGCCGAAGCGATGGTTTAATTATCAATCCTAAACGTTTTTTCGTATGGAATCATATTCCGGCGTTGGAACAGCGAATCACCGCGCTAGATAATATTGGGGTTACTCACAGACTCTGCTTATATTGAAAGATAGGATGTAAGAGTTTTTATTTTTTGTCAGTGGCTATATGCGATCTTTCTAGAATCACACACTGCTAAGTGGAGTGCAGAATGTACAATGAGTGCATCGTTTTTGGCAGCTGAATAATACTGAGCCCCTGTAGACAATAACCCGACAGGCATATGTTGTTATTTTTGTTGAACATGAACTGCTGAACAGATTATAATTAACAGAGAACAGGTTATATGTATTCGAAATTTAAAGTTATTATAATATTTGAATCTTGATTATGTTCTTAAAGGATGCCTTATGAATCGGCTATCTGATGGCGAGCAAACGCGTGTTTTTTTTTACGTTACAGTATTTTTTGTGCTATAAAAATAAGCTAATTTTAGGTAAACTGCTAATGCTAATTTTAATCTAAATTGCTAATGAGGCATAGCTAAGCCATTGCTACTGTTAGGAAGTAATATTTCTTTTATGCTTGCCAGGCGAATCATCGTCAAACGTTTCGCATGCATTAAAGTGACCCATTTCTGAATAATACACGTCCCAAAATATCACCTTAATTAAAAGACATAGGGTTTAATTTTGGGAAATATCAAATTCAGAATTGAGTCACTTTAATACTAAGCGTGCGGTTTGTCCGTAATCTTAACGTAAAACCCCTTTTTTTTAAACCTCTGATGGAACACAGGAAGAAATGTTATAAATTTGAAGCTTCAGTCTGTATGTCTGTCGGCCTGTGACATAATAACTTCTACTTGATGTCACTGATTTTAATAGGTTTTTTAGCAAACAAACTCGTAGTAATAAATACCAGTTTAATAAAAGTTCTGCCATGCGAATTATTATCTTTTTAAATGCCAGTTTACTAAGAAATTATTGTCATAACTTCTGAAATTTATGTAACTTATTTTTACGTGATTCTAAAAATGGCTTGCCGTGAGTAAAATTTTAGTTTTTGTGATCATTATTCTCATGCCAAAAAGCGAATATTCATATTGTTACTGGTCTGAGTCCACTTACCAATTTTAGACAAGACATATTTCAGTTAAGATTTTTGACCTAATTAGCTATTCATTATAAATAGATAGATTACTTCACTCTAGTTGTATATGATTAAAAAAGACTTTGTAAAGAAAATTTAACATTGTGTATAATGGTATTTGATGCCTTTCGACGCAGAACCAATTTTACGCCTAATGCCAACGCACGCGTATAGCAAACTACGCAAAACTCCAATCTGGTAAAGTGTAGTCGGCTAAGTAATTGCTTAATCACTTTTGAACCTTATCCCTTACGGCCGAAAAGTGGTAAGGAATTTCTGGGTCGACTATACTAAGTTCGTAAAATAACGAACACCGATTACTACGCTATTTACCAAACTAGTACAGTCACATGCCCCAATCTTAATACAATGAACCTTCCAAAAATGTTAATAAATGTATTTCAGCCAGATCGCATAATGCGCCGGCGCATTACAATATAGCTAGCCGAATTACAAAATAGCGTAGTAAATGAGTAAGTTATCCTATGTATAGTCGACCAAGAAGTTGCTTGACCACTTTTCGACTGTATTACGGTGGGATAAGGTTCAAAAGTGGTCAAGCAATTACTTGATCGACTATACATTACAAATATAATAAATGTGAATACAATCGCTACCACCAATAACTACGTAAAACGATTCCTTGGACACTAACTATATGAATATGAATGATATCAGTTTGAAATGTACAGTGCGTCAATTTGTATTGATGAACACATGTCGCTATTGCAATACGGAATTAATATAAGTTAACAATGATCTCTTTTGTAAAATAGTTGATCGTCACGCCGCTGCATTATACATCGTAATGTAATCCGGCCGTTCGCGGCATGATCTCGACATGTTGACACAGCCTTATGTCTTTGACAAGAAGGTCGCGGTCTGGCTTAAATATTTTTGAAAGATTGGGAAGCATTGGCTGTATAAATGTTAGCGCTCGTGACTGTACGCAAAATACAATATATGCATATTAACACATATGCATAAAGTTTGACTGCAGAACGGTTAACTGATTAACGGAAATAGACCGACCAACCAATAAACCTGCGTAAAATGCCTTGATCAAGTATATAATGATAAGTAGACAATCCTTTGTGTATTAAACATGAAGATTTAGTCAAGTCTTTGTTCATCTACCTAGCAAACGAAATCGGTAGGTGGGTAAAAATATGTTGGAGTAGTATTGTGTTAAGCCCTAAAGAACCAAACAACGCAGAAACAGAATCTCCGTTGAAATTGTTATACAGTATTATGTTTTTGTGTATATGTAGTGAAGTTTGTCGTTTAACCAGTTTTCGTACATCTTATTAATACTGTAGGATAGTGTCTGTACTTTTGATCGTTTGTAAAGCGCGTGCAGGAACAACAAAGACCGAAAATTCGCCTAATCTACAGCCTCTCACACTCTAAATGCATACACTCTGTCCGTTCCGTAGTGGGTAAAAAAAACAGTACAAATGGCAACAAACTTGAAAGACTATCAAAGAGGGAACTGAGACAAACTGTCTATGCTCGAAAGAGGGAAATCAACTTCATAGTGCATGACCCTTTCTCTCAGCTTCGTCTTTAATGTACAGTTTTACCAAAAATATATTGAGCATCGGCAGTATTCGTTTGCGCAGAGAAGCGCAGACCGGATTCCGACAGTAGCCGAACGTGTGAATAATCCATATTGTACTTTATTTGCAAGCGCAACTGGCAAAGTATTGCTTGCTATGCATTCTTAGCTTTGTCCCGCGTACACTGTGGCGCACGGGCTGCCGCCATGTTGCTCCGAAATCGATAGACCCATATAAGCGCAAGAGTTTAGCGCGCGTAAAATTCTACTTTATCATTGGTAGATCGAAATTTCTCGCGCTACTATAATTGGTCTACTGCGCAGGTACATCGTGGCACAATATATTTTTGGTAATGCTGTACACTTCTGTGTGTCTTTGCACTTAGGCTCCACGTTTCTAGGAACATGTCTCGTTTAGTTCTTTTGGTCGGCATAAGCACGTTATATAAATATTACATTTTGGTAAGCATGTGAGGTTGCGTTGTTGCAGTTCCGCGTGGACAAGGTGGGCGGCGAGTGGTCGGGCAGCATCTCGCTGGGCGCGGTGGGCGCGCTACCGGCCGAGCTGCCGCCGTGCGCCATGCACCTTGACCCGCCCGTCTGGGCAGTCACTAGCGACCTCCTACACGATAACGGGACGTTTGTGAGTTATACAGTCAAGGAATTTAATTTCCAACCCACCTAAGGTTCAATATCATATAGCAAACTGTCACCATAAGAGCTAACTAAGGTCAAATTTATTATTCCGTGGAATTCGACGTTTCTTGGTATTACCAGGCAAAAAAATATTTTTTGAAACTGTGGTGAGAAATACAAAAAATAAATAAATGCAAAACATAAATGTTGTAATTGAAATATATGACTTTACAATCACTTCAACGTATTATTAATTAAAACAAACTTGATTTCATTTTAAATCGCACGACTGAGATACATAATAAAACATTTAATTATATTCTGAGGAAAAAATAAATTGTTGTGGGTATCATTCTGATATTATCACATATTACAAACCTTCGGTTTAAGATTATATTTAAATATTTTATTCACACACAATTTATTTCGTAATTGTTATTATCCACTGTTATTTTCCCATCAAACTATATAAAATTATTGTATGCGATGTCATTCGGATTCTTATTTTAATTCTAGAATAAGCTTGGACTTCTTTGTCCGTGATATTTTTGCAGTTTTCGTTGATTTTATTGTTGCTAGTCTGTTGGTTTGGTTTTTGTTACGCTTGTGTTTTCTACCAATAATTTGTACAGTAGAAAAAATGTTTCTCATCCCTGAAACGTATTATAATGACAGGTGCCAGAATTCCAGGGAATTAAAAAAAGCGAGTGTAGAGCAAGATGTTAGTTTGACATATCGACCTTAACGCATTGCGAATGTCTGACGACATTTCAGCGAAATGGGTAGGGAATTAAATTCTTTGTCTGTACGTCTATCATTTTGGTCCCACCAAAAATCCACTACGCGGGTAGCGAGGGTCGTTTAGTCACTAGTCGATCAGTGTGCTTTTCTTCTCGTTTTTTTTAAAGGAAAAAGAGATAGCAGGGCACATTGGATTATTTTTATTAGTGCTACCCGTCTGCGGAAGGACTTCCGCCTTGAAAAAAACTACAGAAAGACACGTTGCATTACAGTAAGCCAGGTTTCCAAAACTGGTAAAGTGGATGTGTAGGCAGTAAAAAACTTCCTTTTTGCAGTTTACACAACACACTCTTAGTAGGTGATTAATGTACCTTTCACATCGACGTTCGATAAAACATATTTTCTGACAATTGTCACTACCTACTTGCAATACCTTTTTTTCTTCGCGCATATCTATTGATATCTCTGTTAATTCATATGGGTACATGCGTCAATACTATTAACAAGCATAGCTAGTTAGGTCGCACATAATAATGAACGAAAGAGAGGATATATGTTTTCACGGAAATAAAAATAAAACTATTACTTGTACAAGTTTCGTTTAATTTATAAATTTTAATTTCATTCTTTTCGTATTTTCTCATCGCATGCATAACTTATATCATGATGTAAACAATAAATCGTCTAACTTTTTATAAAAAAACACTTGTAAAAATTGCTTGGTTTACGTTTTCTCAGAAAAAAACTCAAATGGCGTGTGCGTTCGACGAGCTACGCGAGCAGTCTGTGCTGACGCTGCACTTCCGGTTCAACGGCGAGCTGGTGGCCGACGTGGACGGCGCCGTGGCCGGCGTGATGGGAGTGGTGCCGCGCGCCTTCAGCCACGTTTTCCCACTCATCGACCTGTACGGTCGCGTGCACCAGGTTATTGCCCTCACTCACACACATACGATGGCCGAGAGGACGTGGTGCTGCGCGCCTTCAGTCCGGCCTTCAGTGTCCCCGTTCATCGTCCTGGACTTCATTTCTCAAAAGATAGTAGTTTAGTATTACTAGTAAAGATGCATAAGAAAACACTTTACCACACTAGTGTTATTTGGGCAATGGGCACCTGTACTGCGTAGATATGTCTGATCTGAAGCCGTTAACGAGCAGAAAGCGTTTGTGGAGCGACGACGTCCGGCGAGAAATGTGTAAGAAATGCAACCGCCACGCTATTCTGTTTCGCACTTGGAGCTAAGGTCTTGGAAATAGTGCTTGAACTTAATTTTCATAGGTTTCCTAGTAAGACTATAAAAAAAGACAGAGTTGAAACTAATACACAACAAAACTGTTAGCTAACTCGTTTTCCTTTCAACAGGTATCGGTCCTGCTTCATCCGACTGTCGTTGCGAGTGGAGCGTCTCTGGATCTGCCCATCATCGCAGAGAACCTGCGCGAAGAGTCGCTCGCCGAGCTTGAACTACTCGATGACGACGAAGACGATGACGACGACAAAATGCCAAAGCTGACCCCCGAAACTCCCGAAATACATCCGAAGCGGAAAGCCAAAGCCTATAGCCACGACAACTTGGTGGAGGATCCGCTCGATCCAATTTACTCCCAACCCGGCCCCAGCACCCATCCCGATCTACCCTCTAGTCTTCCGATTGACAATGACGCTAGAAATAAAGAAATCAAATGCAGGAAAGTATGTCCTAATCGCACGGTCCTCCACCAGAGCTTAATACTGTCAGAGGACTCTGTACCCATCGATAACAACGAGTCGGCGAACCGTTGTATACAGAAGAGTCACTCCACGCACAGCTTCTGTCAGTTGCCGGAAGAGCACGCTCTGGATGCGGAACCGAAAGATACGCTTGGCCCCACGTTCAGTGTCAACGTACGGGCGGGGGAGGGGGCAGCGGAGCCGGTGGAAGTGTCGCCCGAACTTGACCGTTGCTTCGACACCAACATTCGGCACAATGACCGCTACCCTGAGGCCAGTGAGGTGGACAGTCTCGACAATGAGATAATGGACGCGCTCGCGCTCGAGACCGGCAACCTTCCAGACCTTACAGAGGAGCACTCGTCTTCCATCGACGACTCAACGCGCCGCGAAGATCTTTGGACAGAGTCCTTGTCCATCGAGAATCTCAATTACTTGAACCGAATACTCTGCCTGGAGCAAGAGGGGGAGGGGCAGAGCCTGGAAGAGTGGGAGGCGTGGGGGGAGAGTTGCGAGCACCTGCACCTGGTGTTGAAGTACTGGCACTTCCTGGTGCTGCCGTACCCCGAGCTGCGCGCCGCGGCCTGGGGCCAGGTGCGCTGTTACTGCCGCTCCTGCCAACCCGACGCGCGCCCGCCGCTCTCAGGTTGCTTTTACCCTCCGATATCATGCAATGTTACCACTGTCGAGACAGGAGGCGGAAAGTGCACCGTCTCACTTCTTTGCTTAGGTGCGGGGCGGTACATACTTTAGCCCATAGTCTCGGTAGGTGTAAACTTAGTATAAAGCCCAGAACCTCACATGGCATGATCCGTTGGTCTTTCTGATCATAACTTTGGCCTGAATAGGTAAATAAGATCTCAAATTTTCAAGTTCATAAGGTGTAGCCAGCGGTATTACTGTAGCTTATTTATATTTGAGTTTTATTAATATCATCATCATCATCATCTCAGCCACAAGAAGTCCACTGTTGAACATAGGCCTCCTCCGTGGCTTTCCAAAGTGACCGGTTGAAAGCAGCATGCAACCAGCGCCTCCCTGCCACCTGTATGAGGTCATCGGACCATCTTGTGGCTGGTCGTCCTACGCTGCGCTTGCCAATACGCGGCCACCATTCGAGAACTTTTATTAAAATGCAAGCTTTGTATTTTCGTCAAGGTGTAGCTGTAGCTTTGTGACGTGTCGCAGGCTGGGTGCGCATCGAGCGCGCGGACGGCGCGGGCGCGGCGCGGCGCGCGTACTGGCACGCGGCGCGCGCGGCGCTGGGCTCGGCGCGCGCGGGCGACGCGGCTGCGCCCGCGCGCCGCCCACGGTCGCTAGCGCTAGCGCCGCGCCACTCGCATCCCAACGCTGACATGTAAGGACTTAAGAGCATACAAACAGAGATTTGGCAACGTCGCCTATAGCTACCAAATATTTAGCGGTTTTCATTGATTTATCAAAATTACTGAATTAAAATACGGAATATAGCAACGGTATGTATTAGAACTTGTGTTCTTACATATGTTGGTAAGTAGTAAACCTTTATATATTTATACCGAAATGTACACATTTACAAATGGAAAGTTTCCAAATGCTTGTTTTACACTTAATTATAACTATTTAGTATAACTGTATTACCTATTGCAATGCATTATGGATATTTTAGTACATACCGTTGCTATATTCCGTATTTTAATTCAGTAATTTTGATAAATCAATGAAAACATCTAAATATTTGACAGCCATAGGCGACGTTGCCAAATCTCTGTTTGCACGGTCTTAATTACACCTCGCTTTTACTCACGCCTTTTCTAGTACATTGTGTATTAAGGGCGGTAAATAAGAAATTACATACGAGAGGCTATTAGAAGCCCCAAGCCGGAGACTGAGGGCTTTAATGACTCGATGTTTGTAATTCCAGTACCGCCCGTGAAACATACAATGTTTTTCATCACATTTGCGAGGAAACTTATAATATTATAATTTCAAAACCAAAATTTATCAGCTATGAATATCGCTTCACAAAGTTTCACAACACTAGTAAAAACAACAACACAATAGGCTAGTTGACTCATATCAAATTTGGCGCAATAATTAAATATTTCCGGCGGTGCTTGACTTACGAAACTGAAATATATCGATTTCAGATAATTTAAGTCCACGATGGTTACATAATTTAAATTGAAAAATTGAAATTTTTAATATTTTTTTTAAACGCATTAAACCTATTCGGCCATGTTGTGACTTCATTAATCTTATAAACTAACTAATGTCAATGACAGTGTTGCCATTGCTACGGCAATTGCCGTGTTCTACGGTAATTTGACATAATTAAAAGGAAATCTACGGCCTACGGCAGCAAATCTATTACCGTAGCAAAATCTACGGCAATTTTGAAAAGTCGTATTTTGGTTAGGTTCCAAGCCAGAAAACGCAAAAAAAAAACAATGCGTATCTTTAACACGGAAATCCCCGTTTGTTGTTTCATGACTAGCCACAAATTTAGCTTTACAGTTGCGCGTGGCGCTTCTATCATGTTATTTGTAGGTATTAAAATTCTATAGTTCCTTTTTTCTCTGCTGCTATTCGTAAATAAGTTAAAGTAAATAAATAAAAATGATTCAATAAAATTGTAAAATAAACATATTTTATTTAATTTATTTGCTACGGCCGCCGAAAATAGCTTTTCCTTTAAACCACGGCAATTTTCCTTATCGAACACGGCAGTAAAAAAAATGTCGCTGGCAACACTGGTCAATGATGTGTCAGACGGACGTTTTATTTCTGGTGGTTGTGATCGTGATCTTGTTGTTTTAGAAGTTGTAAAAAATCTCGTCTACGTTTTGCTATTCCTATTTTCCCATTTAATCTATAAAACAATCATGGATTCATGAAAGCGGAAAGTACAAATTTGCAAAGAATCGACGCACTAATGGTCGGTAATTTTTTTGCTTTGAACTCCGACTTTTGTTCCGCCGCTGAGGAATGTCAAGACTTCTGTGTAAGTACAGTGTACATACAATAATGATAATTACTATACTTTTCGCGTAAACTAGTGGAAGCCATGGTTTTTAATAAAAAATTGCGATTTCTAAAACGGTGAATGTTGGATAAAATGTCAAATGATTGTTTACAAGACGTATGAAGTCACAGCACAGATAATATACAGACTAATATGGCGGACGCCGTTTTCTCCTGTTTATGAAAAGTTAACTTTTAAAATAAAGTTTTGCGGTTTTGTAGGTCCCAAAAAAATATAGTAGTATTTTTTTTGATCTAATAGAACAATGAACAATTATTTTAAGGCTACTTTAAAAATGACTCAACTAGCCTATTGCAGAATTTGTGACTGGTCGGTTATTTTTTTATTTTTCTAAAAGCGGATGGCGGGCGAATTCTACAGATAATAAAACTGTTTCGTGCAGTAATTTAAAAGGCCAAGAGACGCGTCAAACAGCCACAATGTATTTTATAAAATAAATAATTCCAAAATACTAAATAAACTACGGCTTCATAAGATCAAACGAATACACTAAAATTTAATTAAATTAATTGCACGCGTCTAATATTATTCCATTCCTCAAACAAACTTTCAATCGAATACTTACAATATTTATTTTTAGCAAAACCTTCTTGCTTAATTTGACATAGGTCTGTATGCGAGTGTGGTTAACGAAATTAAATAAAAAGCCATTAAAACCTCGGACTGTAATGGTAACAAAAAAGCCGGTGGTTTTAATACAGGACTTACGGTCGGCTTTGCCATCATGTAATGGGACTGTTACCGAGCAGATGTGATGAAAAAATTGTTAAAGCTTTTGAAGGGATAAATAAGTTTACATCGGACAATAGGCCAAATAACGAGGCCCAACAGAGGTACATTTCAAGAAATCATTTACGCATAAAGGACTTAAACAAAGAGTATCGCGGACCGAACTTCTCTTGACGCAAACGTTGGTAAAATATGATATTGATATAGTTGAACAAGATTTAATTTTCCTTGATATTAACGTTCGCGTGTCTCTTTCAGGTGTACGTAAGTACTTATAAAGCTCTTTGCTCGTCTACCATATATTTTAATGAATTTCTATAAGGTTTTTTTTACACGTCGGTTTTTTGTCAAAATAAACTTGTCTCCTAACTGGCTTGTAAGATTTAGTGCTTGTTTGGTTTCAGATGGTTCGATGAAGAGGGCAAGCCGCACCACACAGTGTTAGCTATAGAAATAGATGTAGAGTAAGTAATTCTAATGATGTAAGTTTTTTTGTTACATTCAATCTTACCATTAATCTTGATTGGTGGCGCTACTCTCTGTCAAAATAGTTTTATCACTCTGTACATATTTTTATGTACGCTATATGAATTAACGGGAAAAAACCCCAGAAAGAGAAGATGATGATCATGATTCATTTATTTGGTTATAGTTTTATAATAATAAATATAATTAATAAATCAATAAATATCTCGGGACAATTTACACCAATTGACCTAGTCCCAAACTAAGCAAAGCTTGTACTATGGATACTAGACAACGGATAAACATACATATATAGATAAATACAAATAACATCCATGACTCAGATACAAACATTCGTATTCGTCACACAAATATTTGCCAATACCAGGATTTGAACCCGGGACCTCCTGCACAGTGAGCAGACACATGTGCCACTGTGCCATACAGGTCGTCAGCTATAAGTAGTATAAAATTTATAAACTCACATATCTCATCTATGTTTTCAGAAGTTCCGATGCAGCGAGAGACCGCTTATTGGCGTTCTTGATATTTTTAAAGTCCCACTCTGTCCTGCACTGCGACGACAATCCGCCGAGCCTTGACGAGTAAGCGTCCATCTTACAATCTCAAATTATCAACTCATTAACTATTGCTATGTGCGATATTAAATATGTATTATTTTTAAGGGGCACAAAATGATTGTCTTATAAGTATTAAATGATATTTTAACGTATCGAAGAACATCGACCGTCTATTAGCACTGGGACGTGCGTTTTACTGTTTAGGTGTTTACGACAAAATTCTACATTTACAGATTCACTTAACACGTGCTTTATTGTAGTACCAGGCACTGAGCCGACCTGCCCAGATTGCGACTAAATCAGTACTGAAATATATTCATTCAGCTGGTAATAACTATTTAGAAAAACTATATAAGTGTGATCCATCGAGTATCTACCCAATAGAGAAGAAATGTCAGACATTTTTGAGAATTGAGACCAATTTCGCAAAACACTACTACGATCACTGCACTTCGATTGTTTGACCTAAGGCGATGCTCACACTAGCACCGCGCCGAGGAGCGACGAATATTACCCCTGCACGAAGACGCGTCATCAGTGTGTGTTGCCGCGCGTGTTTTCTATAGGTACAAACTGAGGCTCTTGCATACAACGTTACATATGCGTCCTCCGCACCGCGGTGGAGCGTGGGGCTAGTGTGAAACTCACCTAAGATCGAACCAGAGGCAAATAAGCCGTGATAAACAGGATATCAATTGAAAAGTTTAGTACTCCGTAGTTTAGTTTCCGCAATATGTTTTAAAACACTTGTATTTTTTTTTATTACTAATAAATAATTTTCTCTTATTTAATTTATGGTGAGATTTATCCAAGCTATTCTACACGAAATCAACATATTCAACCGTAAATATGATTTTGGAAATACTATTTTGCGATAAATAAATAAAGTTATCTCATATGGAAAAACGTGATATATATCTAAAATGGTTGATTGGCCCACCTACAACAAATATTTACACACTTATAACAAATAGAAAAGTGTATTGAAGCTATTATGTATGATTATTTTATTTCATAATACACGGAGATTAACACAGGTAATTTTCACGCTGTACTATTTCAGCGCGAGGGATGGTTAATGTTCATTATAATAACAAATCACTAACCAGTTACGAAAGTCTTCGAGCAATGTATGTTGCCAGTGATGACGTACGGTACTGAAACGTGGTCGCTAACAAAAGGCCTCATTAGAAAGCTCAAGGTCACTCAAAGGGCAATGGAGAGGGCTATGCTCGGAGTTTCTCTGCGGGATCGAATCAGAAATGAAGAGATCCGCAGAAGAACCAAAGCCACTAACATAGCCTTAAGAATTGCTAGATTTAAGTGGCAGTGGGTGGGGCACATTGCTCGCAGAACGAGTTCTCGAGTGGCGACCGCGTACCGGAAGACGCAGCGTGGGCAGACCCGCCTCAAGGTGGACCCATGACCTGGTGATCGTTGCGGGAACCCGCTGGATGCAAGCAGCACAAGATCGGTCGTTGTGGCGATCCTTGGGAGAGGCCTATGTCCAGCAGTGGACGTCTTTCGGCTGAAATGATGATGATGATGATGAACCAGTTACGGAATTTTTATGGCCTGGATTATCGATATTGAGTATGTATTCGATGGTAGTTATGACCCTACGCTATTTAGTAGTCAAATCTCACCTTCTAGAGTTAGTCGTTATAAGTAATGTGTTGACCCATCATCACGTCGCCTGACATGTAAACCCTCCTTGACAGGTCTGCGCAGTTCCTGGTACCTCTTTACTAGTCTTATTATGTTATAAGCACCGTTGTGATCTCAGACTAATGGCTAAGTTATCGTTTTATATTATGTTTTATTTATTCGTTTTGGTGGCTGTATAATAATTTTATCGCAATCCTTATAGCATATCGGATGTTAATGTTATTAAGCGGAAGGCACACTGGAAACGAAATTGCCTTCGTAGGACGGAATGGAATTGAATGTGATATTGTGATATATTATGTTATGATGCATCGCGTGCGCGGCCGTGACTCCCGACCTGTCCCTTGCTACTGACAAGCTTCTCGTGAGCCCCACTTCTCATGCACTGGTAATATAGTATACTTCCTCAGATCTGTAGACACACTGGTCAAGATAGCTGCGGCATATATCAACTTTAATCCAGTTCATATACATCATATCCGAATACCATTTTGACCAGTGTGATGATATTAGTTTAGGTTACTCTTTTAGTACTTGATTGTGTTTAGGAAATATTGCTGCCTCGAAGGCCCGCTTTGGCTTAGCATAATTAAAATACGTTTACAAGCATTATTTATTCTTATAGACTCTGTTTTGTAATTAGGTAACTACGTAATAGATATTGTGGGTCACGATGCAGTTGAAATGCTGATGTATCGTGTATTTGCTTGTTTACGGGTAGCGTGTCCTTATTTATACATGTATAAACTCATACACATCAAACCGTTTTTCCTGTACCTGTAAATTTCATTGGATGGCAGCTTCAAACTCTGTTTAGACTCAAATAAAGTCAATTTGTGCATCGAATTTGCGTAGTTCACATGCCGCGTGCTTTCGTCTCGCAAAATAATTGTCCGACATTCAAGGAATCCAATTAAAACTTCCAGGATTCTGAATAATTAATAGTAATGTCAATGCAATGGGTCGACGTAGAAAATGATATTTTTAGATTCCCCTTACGTTAAGAACATTGATAACTCTTCGACCTGGTTTTATAAAATCAAAGTTTGTTTGATCATAACATTTAGACTAAAGTATATTTTTGTGACATCGCCTTTACCTACTGTTTCTGATAAGACTTATTTAGGGTTTCATTTCAGATAAATTTCCTGTTTTAAAAAAGGTATAAAATCTCACCAATAAATACACATTCAATTCATAATATCGCGTGTTCTTTTAATATGAAATAGAAAAGGTAAACATTTCTTTAAAAATAGATGTCTTCTGCCCTAACAAGACCTCTCAACTGTAATTTGTCCTTCTGTACGTCAATTTCTTATGACGCTAGTTATACAGAGTAGCAGGAAGGGATAAATTCAACTTGGGCTGTCATGTTTGGGCCACTAAACGTAAATTTATCATAGTACTAAGAGCAGATCCTATCAAGCAGTTGATGTAGTTATGCTGAGTGAGTAAGCTCATGTGGCGTATGTTTCTTCCCATTAGCTTTTAGTATAATTTTTCGATTTTTATTATGATATCAATACCGTTCATGATATTAATAATGTACTTTAGCCGATTTTTTTTCTGTTGAAACTAAGATGAAAATATTAGCGTGTCGTCATATCAGAAATTGCAATACATATATTTGTAAATGTGAATGTTGTAACATGAAGCTAAAAATGATGACAAAAATGTTATATGTGGTTTAATGCAGTACCTAAAGAAAAATATGAAATGGGATCGCATATGGCAATTCCACAAAGATGTAGATGTATAAACAATGCGACATCCATCCCAATCCGATTGGTGTCATTCATAATTGCCATGTTAGTTGGTGTTGGCGTTGTGTTCTTTATCCGTTTTCTTTAAAATAAACTTATTTGATGATTTTGTATTGTCATATTTTATGATTCATATCATTATAGAGGAATCTATAATGACCTGTTTTAGTAACTTAAAGCTATTACCGTCACAGTATCATATATGCACTTTGATGTTATCAAATTGAAAACTCTCTGGAATAATAACATGTGTGTTAAAATAGTTGTGAAAAACTCCATTTATTCGCCAATAAAATAAGTATTAAAGAATTATTTTGACATGTGGTCAACTTGTATTCGCTGAGACTACAGTGTAGTCAAGTGCTTTTAGAGTTATTGCTTGCGCAGTCGGTGTCTGCTTTAGAATGGTCACATTTGACTGAGTTTTACCTCAATTTTTAGTTTCATCTGTCCCTACAGCGTGCAACGGATGTTTAATATTAAATTTTCCGGTCATAGTGAGCTGTTTTTAATATGTATAATTTACGGAACAAATAAACGAATCTTGAAATATGTTATTTATTTTTATAACTAAGTTTCTCGTCGAACAAAAACATCGTTTATTTAGATTTATAAAACGTCCTAATGTCTTCGCGACAACGTTTCACAGTTATCAAATTAATTCCACCCAAATCAATCGTTCGTCTATCGATGTCTTTAATCGACATCGGTCAATTTTTGATGACTACTGGTGTGGTAGCTAGAACTGGATAAATACCGGTCGATCAATCAGCGATTGATGATGGACGGATTATCGATGGTCAATCAATGGCTAATAGTGTGATCGATGATTTACTGGCACTCGATCAATGATAAATTTAAAAAAATGAGCATACCGATTCGACATCGTACTGCATCGATTTCCCAGTTTGTAATACTCGATTTCAAAAGCTGGTGGTAGAAAATACTAGCGCTGTAAATAATATTAGATTAAATACTGACATAATAATGAGAAATTTGAGAAAATTCGGAAAGAAGTGTTTCTCACATTGAACGTTTCAAAACTTTGGTCTTTATTTTAGTTTGGTGTAGATAGTTATAAATTATTTACCTTCTCTTTGCTCTTATCTCCAATGGCGTCAATTCCTTAGTGCTTTGCTGACAGATGACGACGGATTTACACGAAAAGTCCTCTTAT
Organism: Ditula angustiorana; assembly: GCA_963691745.1. NCBI lineage: Eukaryota > Metazoa > Arthropoda > Insecta > Lepidoptera > Tortricidae > Ditula > Ditula angustiorana. The sequence continues at coordinate 5,905,806 of OY829472.1, forward strand.
TATAATATTTCCAAGGATCTATTTCCTCTTTGACAGGCGTTATCACTTCCTTATTTCCTACACTTTAAAGCCTACCCCGAAATGCGATAGACTACACTGTGTAAGTAGCAAGAGGCTGTCACAAAGAGAATAAATACTTAGACAAACTGCAGTTGAATAAACTACAGATCAAAAAGCATGGGAGTGTTGTTGTACGTCACCTTTAAAGCAAGTCGCTGACCTTAAAAAAAAATGAAATCACATTTAGATAAAAATGTTCTTTTATTTGTGTTTAAAGATTCACAACAATACGTTTGTATCCAAAAGTGTCATACTTATCTACTTACTCTAAAAATTAAATTATCAGTGTTTTCCCTTACCAACCTCTCGAAAATGAGATTTTATACAGTATACATAAATAAAGGCCGCTCGAACTGTAACTACATTTTGCTTACAATTCGACCGCCACGCTCTCCATCTTTGTAGTGAATTAAAAGACATTTTACTTAAGTTCAATTTAGTTAAATATGAGAATCTTAATTTTAATTAACAGACCACTGGAACCGAAATGGGTACTAAGTCAGTTATTTTGTACTTAGCTAGTATCTCCTTATACACATACCCGTTGGTTGACGATTTCATGCCCAGTCTAACATTTGATCCTATTAGATAAACATACAATTTGATTAAACGTCGTTCAGACATCGAGTTATTTACAAATATTTTAAACTATATTATTGAATACTCAGGTCTCCTTCCAAATTTGACATACACGCCACACTACAGCCGACCCATACCATTTGCACATACAGCGATCCGACCTCGGCCATCGAGCTACCAATACATCTCTAAATGCACTCAGACCGCTCGAAAACACGTAAGAGAACGTACAAAAAAAATAGAAGACTCACTGTATTCACTGTGCGATGTGAAATTGTGCTTTGGAATAGTGACAAAGTAGATAAAAGGTTTAAATATCTGCTCGTGAGCTAGTCAGGTTTTGAAAGTGATAAGAGATTGCACGTGTGTTTTCATCATCGAAGGTCCGGTCAGCCCAATGCCGATTTAGCAGCCTGAGTGCCTGCGAGCACTACCAAACTTTGCATTTGTTTACTGGGTTCATCGGGGAGCCGAGGGGGCAGTTGAAGTCCTCGGCGAACTCTTCCATGTTGGACATGGGCCCGACGACGCGGAATCGGCCGGGCGCGTGGAAGCCTGTGGTGATGCGCACCTTGATCGCCTCGTTGCGGTACACAGCGCACCACGTGTTCGCCGCACTCAGCCAGAACAGCTGCCGACAACACAAGAGCACGTAAGTATATAACAAACACCCAGGATGATTGACAACATTATCTCACCACATGACTAGGTCACCGTTTCACACACACTACAAGGACTACGCCGCTTATGCCATTTACGCCTCACGCCCGCATTATTAACGATATTCAATGTAACAGCTATTCAAGCTGGCGATATAAAGGGACCACGTCGCGTATAGTAAGGCGCTTACGCGTTTGTGTCTTGTGGACATGCGATATTGCACCAAATGAGTATAATTATGAATACGGGCGTTAGCTCTAGTGACACGCCTAGAATGTCTGAGTATAACGATTACGACGATAATTGAGCGGTAGTGTGAGATGTTAGTATTTACGATACGTCTATGCTGGAAAACAAGCGTTTATAGGACGTATCACTATCAACTAAGTAGAGTTAATACCAGTTCCTAAGTAGATTCAAATACCGAATCATTTTACCTAAAAAAGTTAAGTTTTGACATATTTTCTATTGGAGATCTGTCAAAATTTGAGTGCTGATAGGTAAAATGATTCGTTGTTAGAATATATATATATATAGGAACGCAGCATAAGGTGTTTCAATGTTATTATTTTATGCCAGCTTGTTCACCCCGCTTCGAATTCCGCGTACCTGTCTTGGGGTGTATTTCTCCAGTCCTGGCAGCCGTTTCTCTTCGCCGTGGCGGTGGGTCCAAGCCTGGTATGCGTAGTACGCTTCCTTGATGCCTCCATTGTCGGCAATATTTTCTCCCTGAGTATTGACGCCGTTAAGCTAGAAATGAGATGTTCGAATTTTATATCTGAGCGATCGAGCTCTGCTCAGGACAGATGTAAAAAACGGAGAAAACGATTTTTCCCAGAAATTTAACATACATTCTCCCCCGTATATTCTTGTATTGTAAATTTCATCGAAATCGTAGTTTTTTTTTAAATTACATTGCTCGGTAAATCTATACATAGCTACGAAGTATGTCAAAATCTGTACCTTCATTCCAACTTCCTTGACCGTGTAGTTGGAATACTGGTCTATGATGCACTTCGCTTTCTCCAAATATTCCTGTTTGGTCATCTCCTGCCACCAGTCAATTAAGTTGCCATTTTTGTCGAATTGCCGTCCCTGTTAATAAAATAAATATGTATAGGTAATTTAAAAGAAGTGAAAGAGAAAAATACAAGTAGTTTTGCAGATTGGCCGAGTCAAATTTACCTGGTCGTCGAATCCGTGAGTGATTTCGTGGCCGATTACAAACCCGATGGCGCCGTAGTTCATGTACGCGGGTCGTTTGGCCGAGAAGAAAGCGCCTTGCAGAATTCCGGCCGGGAACTCTGCGCGAATACATTTCCGCCAATTAGAGAAGTACAATTAGCGAGATTAGATTTTCCGGCTACTATGCTTTGTTATGAACAATAATAATTGTCGACGTAGGCGATATTGCTCGCAATACCATGAATTCGTCTATCCTAAATGTTAATCAACATAACTGACATAAGTTTCGATTCTTACTATAGTTTTTCTCTACAGGTACTTAAAATAAGGTAAACCAAATAGTCACGTGACTCGGCCAATCAACCAATCAAGTCAATCACATTGAATGAATTGGTTGAATTGCCGAATAAGGGCTCAATTTTGTTTACCTTATTTTCAGTATCTAAAGAAATAAATTATAAGACAGTAAATGTAATTTAATAAAAGGCAAAAAATCAATTTGAATTGAATCCGTGGTTTTTGTCTTTTATTAAATTAAATTTATTAGTTCATAGTTACTGTCTTAGTAAGAATCGAAATTAATGACAGTTTTGTTGATGTTGACATTTTGGATTTTTTTTAATTTTATGATGAGTCATCATGGACATAATTCTCTTTCTACGCGGTTCACGTTCACGCTGTCATTTAAATTTTTTTTACGAAAGTTTTATTTTTATATACAATATATACATCCTAATTGCATTCGGCCCGATTACTTACGAATGCTGTTCTCGATGGAGGAGTAGAAAGCGTTGACGATTGCGGGCCGGCCGTGAGTGACCCAGTCGGTCTTGTTGACGGGCTCGCGTAGCTTGCCGAACAGGTACTCCGTGCCGAACAGCGTCAGATTCAGCACCGACTCCATTAGCATGTCCGAGGACATTTCCAACTGGAAATAATTATGGTCAGTCAAACGTTATCCAAAACACCATTCGCTGTATCTCCGTTGTGTGAGGTGCGCATATGCCACGGCACTGAAGTAGTGTCCTGCCCCGTGACCCCGCGTCAAACTTTCGAATCAACCTTAGGTCATCCCGTCTCCTCTCACCCCATGCTCCGCAGGCGTTACACTTAATTAACGGCCGCCCTTTAGTAGGTGACTGTTAATATAGTTGGTAAGTTAGTCTGAACAATGTTTAGTTTTTATATTTCTGATATTCAAGAAACTAAAATTTACGGTTTGTAAATCTCAGCTGGTTTTAAAACGCACCGTGGGATTTGTTAACCAGAAGTCCGGTAATGCGAAAGTTTACAGGAGTGTTTAGATCGGCTTACCTTATCATTTGTTCAACGATTGTGCATGGGTTTAAGTAACAGGGGCCATATAGTTTTGCTTACGATCAAAAGAAAAGGATTAAAGCCCGGTTTTAGTAACTCAGTAGATTTTTTATGAGCTCCGATAGATCATATTTCAGTAACTATAATGACATTGCACTGACATTTGTTCTTTCGGACTTTTATAAAACCGGCCTAAATAAACATATTTTACTGTGCATGGTATTAATTTGCTTCTATGGCTAAGCCCGTAGTAAGTAGTGTAATATACACAGCTTGAGCTCTATGCTTATCTCAGTTATACTAGATGGCGCTATCACATAAATAGGTAGCCTACAGAAAAGAAGTCGGATAAAATTAAAATAAAAAACAAATTTACGCGTCGACAAACAAATTGACGGATTGGTGTTGATAGACTTGCTTTGAACGTTATTTTATTATTGGCACTACCAGCTAAACTAGCTTTTCTGAAGGACTCGCAGCCGTAATGCAGGAAAAATACCAGAGATGGCGTTGCGCTAACGGAATTACGCTTCAATACCTCTACAGTGTCTTTGGTAGTAGGCACTAGTACTTACTCCATGGTAGAATTCAATGAGCTTGGTGTTGTCCAACATCTCGCTGGGGTAGGCGATGTGAGAGGCCATGGCGTCTGCTTTCTCCAGCGCTTCTTTGCGCGTCATCTCGTCCATCCATTCCACTTCTTCCAAGGTCTTGCGGAACTGCTGTCTGTCAGATAGAAACATATTTCATTAAACTACAATTGAAAAAATGGTACGATTACGTTTATTCATATTTGTTTGATACAGGAAGAATGTCGTGTTATTTTTTTAATATTTGATTTGGGTCAGTTTTTAGGATTTTTTTACAAAAAAAACGGGACCCTTGCACACTCGTGCGTCTGTCCGGCCGTCTGTCACAGCCAATTTGCTCCGAATCTACTGGACCAGATGAAATTTGGTAGGAAGGTGTAATCCTATGACCCAAACAGAGATGTGCAAAGTAAATAAATATATTTTTTAAATAAGGGTCATTTTCGATGGACAAATTAGGAAAGGAAAAACAATCCAAACCTTACTGTGTCATATATGAAATGAAAGGGCTCGTTATAAGGATCTCAAATATATTTTTGATATTATTGTAAAGTAAATAGTTTTAATTTTATTCATGAAAGAAGGCGAAAACTGACCAGGGATGATAGATCAGGGGGGAACCCCTGATCTCCAAAACTACTGAGCCTACAATTTTGAAAAAAAAAATACAAAATATAGTTCATTCCTTGTAGACTACAGAAAAACCAAGAAAACTCTATCAATTGAAAGTGGTAAACTCAATATAGTACGTTCACTTACGGAAAATAGTTCACTAAAACACCGCTAGATAGCGCTGGTAGTAGTTAACTCGCATAGTAGATTCAAAGTTTGTAATTCAGTCAGAGTACCTATTGTACAACATACCACAATTGAATAAAAACATTTGACTTTGGCATTGTATGGAACCCTCTCCACGCGAGTTTAACTCGCACTTGGCCGGTTTTAACGTTGGATTTGGATAAGAAGGCAGTGTATCATGCTCACAGAACTTGATAAGTGTTTAAAATTTTCTTAACAAGTAATTGAGTACCTAATCGTATTTAGCTTGGGACATTCTAAATCTCTTTATTACACCCGTAGAAGAAGAAAAAGGCTTCGTATTGTAAGTGTAACAGGTCGTCAAGGGTCGAGCTAGACGCAAAGACAGGCTAACCTGATTACCCGAGTGAATTTACCGATTGTCCTTTCTTTTTCTTGCTATCCCATAATTTTAGATCACACTGTGGTATTCTATGCTAATTTCTTTCAGCAAAGGCTCGCGGTTGATAACTGTTGTAAATATGTAGATCGTAAAGGCTTGATTGGTAAAAGATCTCGTATAATATGAAAACGGCTGATCGTTTAATCAGTAACGGCGATGGTTATCGGATAGCAGCGAAAATAACAAGCAAATGAAAATAAAGCAGTCGCTAAGTGCCCCTTCTTTCTGAAACTATGTGTTTTATTTAAACACAGAACCTTCAAAATAATTCTAATGCGCATATTATAATAATGAGTACATAATTACATACAAGATAATATTAGAATAAATCTAAATAGAAAAATTACTATTTCGTGACTCACCTGATATCATTAACCATTTCCAGGGCGTTAGCCTTTGAGTTTTCATTGAAATATTTCCGGATGTATAGGGCTCCCACGGCAATAGACATGCTGAAAAAAGGAACTGTGTTTTTATTTTATTGGTTGGTTACTTAGCTAGTTTTGCGGGTGGTAGAACCTTGTGCAAGTCGTCCGGATCGCTACCACTATCTTCCTTGCTAATCCCATGCAGCAGTGCTTGCGCTTTTGTAATCCAGCGTGGAGAGCAAGGCCGCCGGTGAAATTACTGGCACAAAAGGTTAGCCCTCTGGATTGGCTACATGTCTATGGTCGGTGGTGATCACTTACCATCAGTTGACATAAAAAAGAAGCTACTTATTAAGCAGCTCGACTCAGAAGACTGAGTCAAAGAACCACCATATTGACGCCGTGGTAGCTTTTGTAGTAGGTAACTCGTAGGTACAAACTTTCTATACACACATTGCACCAACATAAATTTTGCAGATTTTTGTTTGAGTGTAGTTTACAGTAAAATATTTTCAATATACGTAAGTTTCCAAGGTTCCGTAGTCTATGAGTTTTATACTTAGTTGCGACATGTGCCTCTTCCGTTTGTTTCTCTGTCGCAGTCACTTCTTTCCAAAACTCTCAAAGATAGATATCTACCCCACTCTCAAGAATAGGGAAAATTTGTATACAAAATTAAGGAACTGGTTAATGTGATTATATTATACTCTGACTAAAGCTACAATTACAATTATGATAATAAAATATAAATAACTAACTATTTCAAACAAATGACATTTCAAAGTTCAGTGATCTAATGGAAGCAAACCGTAGCCTACTGCTGATGGCATTAGCTTGACACTAGGTACTTCCTTATCACAAATGCTCATAAAACCTCCATTTGTTACCACACGTTTCGTCGTTATCTGTCATTATGACGTTTGCCTTCGAATAATGGAACGAAACATACGTTTCTTAAAAGATTTATGAATAAAGTGGTTAGTCCCATCCAATCTAAACTAATCTCGTCAGCAGTGGGGTACAGCTTTGATGCTAGTTTCCCGTTGTTCCGGTCTCTACGGTTACAAATGGAATTTAAGGAGAATTAACTTAACACACAGTTGTAAACCTATTTAAAATATCGTACAGCATGTATGTTTAAGTAAAAAACTTAATTAAAGCCCCATTTTGTATGTAGTTGTGTACAAAACTGATATGGAACTTACGTAATTTTTCGAATATGGAGCGTTAACTTGTCTACATGCTTGCATGTAACTAGTAGTAACGGACACGTTGCTACGAGTAGTACATGCAAGTGGGGCTTTACTTTAAGTTTTTTTACATATATCTAGATTAATGCCAGAACGGGAGCTACCTGACGCTGGTGGTGTCGACGCACTCCTTCCAGCGGCTCTCGCGCTCGGTCTTCCCGGAGAGCGCCGTGACGTAGCTGAGCTGGCGCCGGCGCAGCGTCTCCGTCAGGTAAGACACCGATGCCCCCGCCACCCTCCACATAACGTAATTCGCCTGCACGCGCTTAGGAGTCTTCTCTAAGAGAATCTACAATAAGAACACACTAGTTAGTTCCCTGAGCAAAAGTAAGTTCAAAAACCCGACTATAGTACAACGTTCCCTGTTATTTTGAAATGTTCCCTTTCAATATTAATTGAAATCTATAAATTATAAACAAGCTTTTAAAAACTTTCATTTTGTTACAGCGATCGATAGGATTATACGTCGAGATTTAAGACAAAATATGGTTTTATTGAATCCAATGAAGCCTATTGCTAGTTGTTTTGGAAACTTCCATTTAAATGCTCTATTTTGATATCCTACTCAATAAGATTCATTGACCTTTGTTAATATTTCTTGGTCACAGAATATGGCGTTTAAAATTCGCCATTTTTTATTTTTTTTATTTTCATGTGTCACTAGGTCACTCCAACTATTAAGACGTCTTCAACGACACATTTAACAAAATTGGTCCATCCGTTAATTATAGAAACCAAAAATGTTACAAATGCGTCAATCAAAACGGTTTAGATAAAATAAACATATTACCCTTCTTTTTGGTTTTGAGCAGTCGGGTAAAATACCTACACATATCGCACGCTTAGTATTAAAGTGACTCAATTCTTAATTTGATATTTCCCAAAATTAAACCCTATGTCTTTTAATTAAGGTGATATTTTGGGACGTGTATTATTCAGAAATGGGTCACTTTAATACTAAGCGTGCGAATATATAAAAGATGCAAGTTTCTCACTTTATTGTTATAAAATTAATTGAATAAATCCAAACCTGAAGTTCCGAAATGTATTTGGGCACGTTGACGATGGCAATTTCTTCCAGACCGATCTTAATATGTGGCGCTAGGAGACGGTTTATGTATTCAAGCCAAGGGATCCTACACAGAAAGGTAACGTAAGGGTAATGTTAATTTATAACTATTTTGTAATTTTTGTTTCTTCGTTAATTATTGTACTTAAAATAATAAAAACACATATTTGTATTTGTGTTCAAAATATGTAGGTACTTACTTCGGGAATTTGTCTTGCAACTGGGCAATGGTCATAGGGTTGTACAGGCTTGTGGCATTGCGACGTTTTTCAAGCGGCAAGGATATCTGCAAAAGCGTTAACAGTTAGGAAACCAGAGTAGTACAGCAGTTGTTCCCAAGTTGGTAAGAGTTACGTAGCTTTAGCACTTTGCATTATTAAATGTTATTTTATTAATTTGCCAGAGATGCCATTCGATTGAGATAATTTGTTCAAGGTTTGCAGCAAAATTAGGTCAAGCGTTAAGAGTGGACCTCGGGCAGACCGTAATGGGACAATTTTATATTTGCAGTCTTACAAATTTAGCACGACATAAATTTATGTATTTGGATAACCTCCAAGATAATGTAAGGCTCGTAAATATGTATGTAAGCAAGTCACAAAGGGTGCGTGCGGGGTGCGGGGAGGCAGCATCTCACGTTGGCTAGCTTCATCTCAAACTCCAGGGACTCTTTAAGCTCGACGAGCGCGCGCGGGCGCTGCGCGCCGAGCAGCACCGCGATGTCCACCATGTACTCGTAGTAGGCCAGCACCAGTTTGTCGCTCAGGCCGCGGTTCAGGTACTCGCGGCTCAGCCCCAGCGACGCTTGGTCCAACTGTTGATAAACATCCACACGGAATATGTTACAGGTTTCCATTCGATTGTTTTGACTTTGTCGTTCGTCCAAAACATTATTAACGTCAATTCATTCGCAATAACATCAATAACAATGGCAATGGCGTGGCAATAACGAATTCGCATAAAGCAACCGGTGGCGATTACATTGAGAAGTCGTTTAGAAACACAATAATAAAATACTTTAACAGGTATAATAAAAAGGCGCATTTGGTCTTGCTTTAACGCGCGGGCGGTCGACCGGATCGCGCGATAATATTTTTTATCAGGTACCTAATCGCAACCAAATAGTCTTACATCGATGATTCTCTTAGTTGAGTTCTTGACGTCGACCCCGATGGAGAAGTCCAGGAAGTAGTCGACGGAGTAACCGGCAGAGCGGAAGCTGTAGACGGACTTTTCCCAAGAGAAGGCGGCCTCGTCCCATGCGCCCCCGTCCAGCACAGGCCAGCCGCCCAGCCGGCGCAGCATCTGCAGCAGCGGCGCCGTGCCGCGCGCCTCGATGGCACCTGCACACCACTATTATTAGATTCATATTTTTAAAAGCCAATATTCACTTGCCGTTTGGTAATTGGATAGGCTCGAAATTTGATAAGTATTGTCAAAAAAGAAATTACTTTTTCCCTAACTGTCAGCAAGTAAAGTATCGAGCGATTATTTTTTATTTGACGTGAAATTTGCCCTACACTGGCTTTTTTAATTCCCTGGAATTCTGGCACCTGTCATTATAAGACGTTTCAGGGATGAGAAACATTTTTTCTACTGTACAAATTATTGGTAGAAAACAGAAACGTAACAAAAACCAAACCAACAGACTAGCAGCAATAAAATCAACGAAAACTGCAAAAATATCACGGACAAAGAAGTCCAAGCTTATTCTAGAATTAAAATAAGAATCCGAATGACATAGCATACAATAATTTTGTATACTTTGATGGGAAAATAACAGTTGATATCTGACGTTTTGCGGTCTATTTTTGTAAGATTTTAAATAATGGAATAACAATTACGAAATAAATTGTGTGTGGATAAAGTATTTAAATATAATCTTAAACCGAAGGTTTGTAATATGTGATAATATCAGAATGATACCCACAGCAATTTATTTTTTCCTCAGGATATAATTTAATATTATATTATGTCTCAGTCGTGCGATTTAAAATTAAATCAAGTTTGTTTTAATTAATAATACGTTGAAGTGATTGTATATATATTTCAATTACAGCATTTATGTTTTGCATTTATTTTTCTTTGTATTTCTCACCACAGTTTCAAAAAATATTTTTTTGCCTGGTAATACCAAAAAACGTCAGAATTCCACGGAATAATAAATTTGACCTTAACAGATTCTTGCAATGCTTTTTATATAAATCTAAGATCAATTAGGTTAACTATGGATATTGCATGAGTGCACTTAACGTAGCACATAAATATGCAATAAATGACCAATGACAGGTAAATCGCTTTGCGGGCAATTCTAGTGTCTTAATAGATGTATTGTAACTGCAAAACATCAACATGCCTGTGTACCATGTTTGAGGAAATAAATTACTGATTACTGAAGTTACACTAGATATATTCAATTGTAACTGTCAGATCCACGGATCACACGTTGTTCTCCGCCATGATTTGTACCGAAACCGCGTCACCGATGCTTACTCGTACGCTCGCACACGACTAAACGCCGCTGACCAGCGGGGCCATACAAACATACGATGGAAGGTCACTTCATGTGCTCCATAGCCAGATTAAAGGATTAAAGTCTCTCATTTATGGATGAGAGGTGAATTCCAATAAACGCGAGAATGTAATTCTTCTTCTAATTGAGCGATGGATAACAGATTCAAACTCTCAAAGTGTGAAGTTATAAAGTAAAAGTCAGCATGTTCTATTATTTTATAAGTAGTTAAAAAAGACATTCCCAAAGTATTTATCTCAATCCGCGATTCGTAAATCCTTAGATTCCGCCAAATGTATTGGTACATAGTTTATTTATTTTTTAAATTATAGCTAACAAATTATTCAGCCATGGAGAAGCATGATTAAAGCTCCCTTTTCATGTCTTTTTCGCAACGCAATTTACAATTGACAAAAACTAAAGATCCCCTTTAAAATTCCATTTCGTGTGTACTGTAGTTCTGTTCCTGAGGGAAAACCACATACTTAGGTATTTGGAAACTTTGGCATCAAGTATGCACGGTCCACCAGTCTAAACGCTGGGGTGTTCTTGGCTGTATTGTCCCAATGTCGTATTACTATGAATTTATGATATTTACAATGAAAAGGTTCTACAGTAGACCACTACTCAGATTATTAGACTTGTACGTACTTACATAGTCAACGATCAAAATTTTATATAAGAGAGCAAACAATCTCAAATAGATATTTTTGTTTTGGTACCGTAGGTACATAAGTACCTACTCGTTTAACTTGAAACTTTTTTGAGCAAACTGCGACGGAACTAGTTGTGGGTAAGTAAGAGCAAGTTGATGGATTAGCGGGGATGACGTAAGATGAGGTGTCTGGTAATGAAGAGAGGGTACCTTTAGAAATGTATCTGCTCCAGTGTTTGTTCATCCATCACTTACGTCACTTCGTTGTGCAAAATTGCGGAAGCAGCAACATTTATTTTTACTTTCACTCACAATTGTGGAACAAACTAGCTAAATGAAGCAACGTTCAGTTTAATAAGTGGACCAAGTGAAGCTGAGTATATAGGTATATAGGACGAACTAAAGAAATTAGGGAAACTCTGGGTAAACTGCATTCTGGCGTGGAGCCTAATTTTGCTACCGATACCTTGCAAACATTTAAGTCTTATGCTGTAGGTAAGTAAAATAGAAACAATATGTAGGTCAAACTATTCGCCGCAGTTTAAAACAACGCCGCTCGCGTAACGGACAGGTAAGTGTATCTAACTCGACGCGCGCGATTAATAGTTTAATGCGTTGGCGAAGTTGTTGGGGGCAACTGCATATACTATACTAGTCATAGTAGGACATCTCGCTTATTTGTATAGAAATAAAACAAACGAAGTTCTAACTCGCACCTTCAATACTTTTTATGCCCTGGGTACGTGTCGTACAGTATGGGAAATATATTCACGAACCACCTTCGAACCCTATCGCAATGACGCGACGCGTTAAACGCCAGGCTATGTCATACAAATGTCATGCGTTTGTCTCTTTGACTAGGTTCTACGATGGTACGTGTTTCAATTTCCTTGACTGTACTTATTAATGATTATTGTTCACTTTGATAACAAATGCTCTATTTTCTCAACACGACGTGATAATTCCACACAGCTTCTAACTGTTTCATCACAAGATAATGTAAACACTTTATTGTGTTAATTTTGTATTCAAGTTGATTGGAATATTGATGAGGTAATGAAATTGTTCTGATAAGGTTGAATGGATGAATCGTACACGTGCTAAATATTGTATAATTCATCACGCATACTAAAAAAGAATAGGCATCGTTATGCCAATTCTTTCTAATACCAAACCAAAAACAAAGGTAGGAATCTGCAGTCTACAAGTTAATAACTTACAGTCTGCAGCCTGCGTAATGTAGACATGAAGTGACCACACGTTAGGTTGGTTTTGATAGATTAATTTTAAACATCACACAAAAATAGGATAATATTAAATTCTAAAAAACGAATTAAATAATATGTACATATTATGGTCAATCTAAAATCTGTTTATACCTGTGGTTAATACAACCAACCAGATGACGTACGAATAGCATTAACAATACCTCACCGCCGAGTTTTCTATTAGTATTTAATTCAATTTACCAACAACTGGACCCCACATTTTTCAATCTAGATACTATTTGTTAACCTGTTATCTTCTTTTTTCTTTACGTACACATGTATAAGCAACCGCTAAGGCTAAAAAGTAAGTACGTATAACAAAACATGTACCTACGTATATATTTTTAAATGCTTTTTTGTGTATTATACTTCGTTTATTTGATTAAAAGCATATCACGTTTGTTACTGAACGGATTTTGATGGAGTATTCACAATATATTTAAGTAAGTCCAGAATTCAATATATGAATAGCAAAGAAGTTTTGAAAATATTGGTTAGAATTATTAAACTCAGAATGAATACTTATTTATTTCTGAAAAAAAAAACACCAGTATCAGATTATTTTCAAATCGCTTTCAGAAAAGTAAAAAGTGGGATTAGGGCCTAAAATACTTGACTTCTTACATCTTTATATTAGAAAAACCATTGGAGACTGACCTTTGGAACTTGCTATATATTTAACGCCTAATAAAGAAATATGTAAATTAAATTCCTGCTTTCCTGAATTTTGCTCTTAAAATCGTTTTGTGAACAGCGTAGTGATATTCAATAAAACCAGTTTTGCTAAGTCCACATGGTTGGTGATAACTATATCCCAATAATTGTAGGTAAAAATTTTTACAAATATACAGTGCATATTTATAACGTGAAAAGTATATCGATTGCTAGAAAAAGCAAAAACATTAACAACAACATTCTTTACTGTCAATTTACACACACACATAAGACTCGTCTAAATCGACGCAAACTGGCGTCTTAATGAGTGCTCTGTACATAACAAATACCGAAAATTTTAAAAGACTGTATCCATTTCTGTAGATTCTGAGAACTGAGACGTCACCTACCAATTCTCAGAGTCAATACATATTATATTGACAATTTTTTGTAGTAGGAAAGATTTCCTTCGTATTTATATATTTAATTGTGAAGAGCAATAAAGCCAATAAAGGCTTTAAGCCCAACATTCAAAGTATCGTAATCGTCGTTCATTTTGATCACAAAATGTAGGCATTAAAAACGAATTCACAATATTATCTCAAAAACTATACATAACCGTATTCAAATCCACATTACTTGAATGTCGGATCCCTATATCTCCCCACCTGTTGACTGCAATACCTCGGTACTTTTTTAGCCCTTATCTATAGGTAGGTTCAATGGTCTGCGCAAACGAACCGGCGGGCAACAGCCATTCCATTAAAGTCCATTTTATAAGTGATATCATTCGCGTGTCGTAGTTCCTCGATGGCGGCGTCAAGCGTACATCCCCTTTAAAATAGCTTGTGCAAGCACAACAAAACCTCGTGTTTCCAAGTTTGTAAGACTTACTTCTGTTCATGCAGGCCTGGTACAAGGTCTTGGCGAGCGCAAAGGGCCGCGGCTCCTCAGGGGCGACGGGCTCGTCGAGCAGGGCGCGGATCTGCTCCTGCAGCTGGTCCGTGATGATGGAGAAAGTGTTGACGGAAGTCTTATCGTCGGGGATCCGCGTATTGCGCAGGAACGAGCCGCACGAGAACTCGTAGAAATCGTCGCAGGGGTCCACCTTCTCGTCCATGTTCAGCAGTAGCTTTGACGCTGCAATACAATTCATGTTAAGAATACAGTCTAAAAGTACTTTTAAATCGGATTTACATCTTATAAATCTCGATTACGAAATAATTCGCGTACTAATGCAAAAAGAAGTCTTTTTCATAAATTACCCGTGCAAATCGTATCAAAGAAGTCGTAGTAAAATCGATTAAGGAATTGCTTTACAATTTTTTGACTGTTAAGGCTTTATTTACACGTATATATGCATAATGTTATGAGTAATTAGATAGCAGTGTTAATTGTTATCGTGAGAGCTGTTATAATTGTGTACTCACCTGTGTGAACGCACCCCGGCAGGCTGCAGATCTTGTCTTGGGGCCCTTTGGAACGGACGTCAGGCGGCATGGATGAAGAAAGTCTCAGTTCACTAGTTTGTGGCATGTCTAAAATGCAGATATATTTATGACAAATGAATGTGTGACAGAGCGCATGCTAACAGAACATAAATGTCACAAAAGTAAGAATTGCAGGATGATACTATGCGACTACATAATTCACTCCATGTTACATGTGATTTTCATTGTCTTTTCTTAAAATAACCGCCTTCGTTTTTTTCGTTGGTTAAAATGCAGCGTTCGCTTATTAATTTCCGTAACGATGTAGGTATTAAATGTTGACGGTGTCGTTGGACACTGAAAATAAATATAACATGGAGTTTTGGAAACGGAGCTATATCTTTTAGATCCTCGTAACTATTTCTTATTCCTAAATTAATAAAAAACTATTCTAAAAGGTTTAGGGGCCGAGGAAAGTAAAGATTAAATATAATTAGGAGCTAACCTTTCGGAGAAGGTTGAAAAAATTTCATACGTTAATAGATTTTTTCGACAGCTCATTACTTGCAGATCTCGATTAGTAACTAAGATTGAGAAAAAGAGAAAGAGAAGAGAAGGTAGAGAAGATTATGAAAGTTTGACTAGTCTTCTCTCTTATCTTATTGCGATCTATAATTTTCTTGATAATGTTTAGTTCGCTTTTGTATTTTGTTTTAAGAAAACGTCCTAGATGTCTGTAATTTAATTCAACTACTATATCTTTCTTTATTCTTATTATTATTTGCCTCCATCAAATTTATGGAGCGACCACTAGCACCAGTCGCATAAAAGGATAAAATAGTGAAAGTGTGCGGCATGTTTGTCTTTAGCACGTTACTATTTGCTTCACATCGTAAGGATGCTTTAATTGGACACTTACTAATCCAATAAGGCAACATTAATTTGTTAAAAAAGAGATTTTATTTCAGATATGCTAAGGCAAGCAAATGTGTTTTATATTGTAACGTCAAAGGAGAGAGTGGACAATGTTTGCTTGATTTCGATCATTCTGTTTTATTACGTAAAGATAATAGCTATTCGATGTCGAGCATGTGGTTTCTTTCATGGCCGCTTTACGCCTTTCCTTGTGATGTGAGTCTTGTGACGTGAATTTTATGAGTTTGCCTTGAGGATGTTGTTGTTAGTGACCGCATTTCGGGCTCGGGTCAGTCTCATTGACAAGACTCAAGAATATAAAATTAAGAACATGCAGCACGGCCGTTTTTCCTGACTTTACGTAGTATTGTTTGTAGTATTGTTTATTCTTCTCTAATATTAACTAAACATTCTACTTAATTCGTTCTACTACTAAATGTTTCACAACGCTGTTACCATGAGAGTCAGCGCTCGAGGAAGGTTTAGGTAAAGTGATGTTGTCAAGGGAAGACAAATTTAATAGAAGACTCTAATCATCTTATCTTCAGAAAAGGATGCACTAGTTACAGGAGTGAGACAGTAGTAATAAAAAAAGAAGTGGAAATCTTGCACCCAATTGGAACTGTCACGTGGATTGTATCTTTTTGAAAACACTGCATCTCGTTTATATAGTATGTATTCTCTTGGAATAGATACTGGTAGTTGTAACCTTAAATGCCTATAAAATTACAAAATAATGGCGGTTGCATTTTGCGTGTCTCAGTGGCCAGGTGCGTAAGAATAGGCGGCATTACAGAACAGACGGTCGGGGACATTGGCGTGCCTTACAAGCAAATTATGCGCTCTACTGGTCAATGGTTACATTGTAAATTGTCATGCACTTAGGTACAATTTCATTAAACTATTGTTGTCGCTTTGTCGGTGTTTCTTAACAGTTTCCAAATTAAGTGGGAATGGATCTGTATTGTTAGGTGGCTGTTATTTATCGTGGCGGAATAGCATTTTGGCACGGAACAACGTCGTTTCGTGCGCGCCACTCGTATCGTTTCGCCATATTCCGTGATCTGGCTACGTGTTTTGAGACCAATTCGGCCGTAACATAAATTAGCTGGACATTCCCTAAACAGGCTTGCACAATGTTTGTTTGAAAATAAGAGGTGGGTGAAAAAAAGGCTATTAGGGTCGTCGTCGCGATTAATTATTTAATATGCAACCTAGTAATTTATTTGGTTTTGAATTCTTGCGACATCAAGGTTGGGCATCGCTTTCCTTCTTTTTGCCACATGGTCCGAATATAAAACACCGAGAAGTGAATGCTCGGCATCGTAGTTAAGTATCTCGCGCATCGATGAGCAAATTTCAATCACGTTGTCGCCTTGCGCGCTTCCGTAATAGTTTCCGCTTCAGTCCAAGCTCTAGCAATGCCATTAACTTCTGAATATTTAGCGAAAATGAGATATTGATCAGAATGCTATTCCGATTATGATTTATGTGATTTGAAAAAGTCAAGTAAGAAAAATATGAGTACACTCAAAATACTCATACTTAGTTATAGACCTTATAAATGTAAGGGCATATATGCTTACCAAATTATGTTAATTGCAAGATTTTAAATATAAAAGCTACAGTGGTCGCTTATTTTGCACTTACTTAAATACATGCAAAATTAACAATCTTTGACAATACTTGCAAATGTCAAGGCTCGATATCGGATAGTTTACCGTTACCTTATTAAACCTCAAATCTTTGAAGCATTGTATCTGCTCATATTTTTATACTTGACTGTACCTATACAAGGATGGGAAAACTAGATACAATTATGAGTTGTATCGTTTAAAACAGGATTTAAGTCCGAAGGTACAAACTAGTTTAATTTGCTATAATTGCAATGTCCGCGGTCACGGGACCACCTGTAAATGTAGAAGGCATCGAAATGCTTAGTAAGTATGATAACATTGAAAGATTGTGACGTGATCACAGATCATATTTATAAAAAAAAAACCTGACCTCATAAATGATGTGCCACATGCTGCTATAATACCAACATTTTTATACATGCGTGACCCTTCATTTTAGTCAGACTCTCCTCAACATTCAATCCAATTTAGTCTTAGGTCATTGCTAATGTCTGCTAATATTGAAACTAAACAAAAATTCGCGAGCATTCTGTTCAACAAGTTTGTTTTTGTATGTGATAATTGCAGAATGTCGATGCTTAGGTTCTAACAGTCATTGTTTGTACGTACCTAAGTAACTTGTTCCCGCGTAATACGCACGTTCTCGATACTACTAAGAAATCAGAATGTGTGTGTTAATTTAAAAACAAATCGATTTTAGCTAAGTACGTGTTCATTATGGTGGCGGCATAAAGATTGCTCGTTCCAATAACCACACGGTGTGCCATTAGTCCTACTTCGTTCCATGTCATGTCATGTTACATTGCATTTGATAAAAAATATTCAGTACAACAATGTGCCGTGTACAAAATGCAGACAGAACGTACCCCACCCCCTAAACATGCCCCATTGTTTACTAGTTAAGAACTTCATTCTTCGAAGAACTTTGTAACACCACCGACACGCCGACAAAATTTTATTCAACTATGAAATACACATATTGTGATACTTAAGTACTACTGCATAATCTTGTCAAATGCGGCTGATGTCATATGGAATGGGGTTGTATTTACATATACCTGTGCTGACATAAAAACGCAATTTAGATCAAAATCACATGACCATGCCTGAATTGTATTTTTTTTAAATGTATCATACGGATGTCACATTTTAAATAATTTCGAATCCTTATTTTCTTCTCCGTTTGCCCTCGACAACTCTACTGTTGCTTGGTCTGGTTAATTCTGTATTTTGGCCGAATTGTGCAATGTTATTCCAAGGCAGAATTTAGCAAAACTTCTTAAGCTGGGACTAGGGGACAGCTCACTCGATTTCATAGAAACCCTGCTCAGGATGCCCTGAGCGGCAGTGACACGTTAACCCTCGCACAACCCGCCGCCGAATATTATGGTGTTACTGACGCGGGCTACTTTATCTGACATTGTCGCGATGGAAAGCCCCCAACTGCCTCCGGCCCCGCCGATGCCGGATATGAGGAAGTTTCCGCAATAAACTACCGCAGGGAGAATAAGTTGGGTACATGTTATATAGTTACGTGTGTTGATGAAAAACCGAAATTATACACACGTTATCAGCCTCTTCAAAAGCTGACTTGCGTTTCTTTACTCGGGGTATACTTTTGACCATGATTCCAGATTTGGCATGTCAAAGTTAATAGCTACATCGAAGCGACTGTCTTTTGTCCGCCATAACATAACCGATTGGGTTGTGAACATGATCCTATCGTCGTATTTTCCTGTTACTGGACGAGGATGGGTTTGCCTTCTTATTTAATAAAAAAAGGTAAACAAGTAAGGTAAGGTAAGTATCTCGATAGACGCAAGAGTTGAGGACCATTAGGAATCCAATCAGTGTGACATAACTTATTAGGCTACGTACTAGAAAAGCATTAAATTTTATATGCATTTCTGAATGTTTTATATCACTGCTATTTAATAGAATCATAGATGCAAAATACTCAATAAAACGCGAAAACATTGTTTTTTTTTACAACCGGACTCTTACATCTGGAAAATAAAAATAAAAACTTGAAACCTTTTACCTCAATAATTATTATTTTTATAATAAAAATCTATGACCTCATACTCGCTCCTTATACGTAATAAGAATAAGGTACATGAAATAGTACATTATCTAAGGACTAAAACAGGACATTAAGACACGAGATGGTAATGGGTAAAGTCGAGTGTTTTAAAGGTTAATCCCGAGTCAAACACTGCACTTTTCACTTCAAATAGAAAATAAAATACAAAATACCTAAAAAAAGGAGATTTCCCTCTATCCCGACATTTTTTTTAATTTTTCTTGTTGGAAACGCACTAAGCACGCATCCAGCAAACGCCAAGGAACGGTCAGATTTTATTTATAAAATATTTTTACAAAAGATGCAAGAGTTTTCTACACGTGTAGATGTATTTACCCAGCACTTTGTAGCTGGGTAAATACATTCAACGTCCTAAAGGAAAATCCGACTCGATTAATAAATTTATTTAAAAGCAAGCAGTTAATCGAATTATTTACTATGAAAGTGTTTCCGGGGCTCCCCAGTCCGTCACAGGCAGAGACTGGCAGTCACTACCACTTAGGCGACTCATTTTTAACGTTGGTACTGCAGTGGTATTTCAATATTAACCTCAGCTTCTTTATTTCTCATTTAATGTTATATTGTTATTATAATAATATTGTGTTACAAGTTAAATGATGTAAAATTCTTAATTGTTTTGAATTGATTCCTTTAGACAGAATTTCACCAGAAACCTGATTGTGCAAACTTTGATTACAAATTGCTTTTTAGGAATTGAACTCAGCTTTTAAGTACGTCTGCTGCACTGTTTAAATTTCTAATTAAATAAATCGCATGCTTAGTATTAAAGTGACTCAATTCTGAATTTGATATTTCCCAAAATTAAACCCTATGTCTTTTAATTAAGGTGATATTTTGGGACGTGTATTATTCAGAAATAGGTCACTTTAATACTAAGCGTGCGAAATGTTTAAAGCTTAATTTCGAATAGAGGAAAATAAATCCAGTTTTTTTTAACCTAACAGCAGGATATGGAAGGTCTTATTTGATTACACGGCTCCTATGGTAGGTATGTTGGCACTTACTAATACTAGTCTAGGTTGCTTTCGAAAGAGTATAGCTGTGGGGTATAATTTGCAGTCACGTTTACGCCAAGCTCCACGCCTAGTACAGTCAACGGGAGAAGTTACTGAATACTCGAAGAGGTCGAAAAGATCTATATACAATACTGTGTAAATATTTCTACTACTGTAATATTAGCTATATAAACACGCCGTTGATATAGGTAACGCAACGAGAGTTGGGGTTCACGATTACATACACGATTGCACAGCGCAATACAAAACAAACCAAAAATTCAAAAAATAATAATTATATAATATGCAGAGGTATACAGGACCTCAACACTTGTTGCGTTGCCTATAATCAATTTTGCACTAAAATATTAGGACCGGCGATACAAGACGATCGTTACCCTAAGTTACCTTAGATTTGATGACTTTGTTTAACGCCAGAATAATTCATCCAAATGTTGTAAATCTATACACCCGTATACATTAATACGTATATATTAAGAGTTTCAATATATTTAACGATAATCTAAATAGTGGAAAAAAATGCGGGCGTGTCACGCTTTGTTTTTTATGGAAACATCTAAGGTTATTTCACAAGAGCTACCACCAAACGCCTATGAAACTGGTTACAGTTGAATGCGTTTTCGGTAGCAGCTCTTACGAATCTATCCACACCTGACCAAAATTTAACTCTTTTTTTCCGAGTCTAACACGCATTACTTACGTATTAAGTCGATTAAAAATTGCAGAAGAAATAAGCAGAGACCCAGGAGACTTGACCGCAAGGGAGATTTGAACCTCGGCGATTATGTGTTTCATTTTAAATTTCGCACCATTTACACGCAGCCATGCGCGCGGCCATCACTAACATCGTGCAGTGC
The DNA here is from genome assembly GCA_963691745.1 of Ditula angustiorana. Lineage (NCBI taxonomy): Eukaryota > Metazoa > Arthropoda > Insecta > Lepidoptera > Tortricidae > Ditula > Ditula angustiorana. The sequence continues at coordinate 5,927,133 of OY829472.1, forward strand.
TAGATTGACCGGACTGAAATTGGTTTAGTTCAACTCTGTGCAATAGATTTTGTCAGGTCAATAGTGAAAAAAAATACTGTTTCGGTGTAAGTAGTGCGACAGTAATCTAGACTGTTCAACATTTTATAGTCTAAGACTAGCTTTTAAAAAATGTAATACAAATAACGCTTTATATTTATCAAAATTATATTTTATATTGAAGGAAAAAAAAAGGCAGTTGTGGTATCATAGGACTTGACTTGAGGTGAGAAATGAAAAAAATATTACTTGTTATTGTTTCCTCAGAGTACGAACGAAATGAAAATAAAGTATTATTCTAAATGAAATTTCTTTAAAACTATTCACCGATGCCATATTTTTAATTACTTGCTTTAAAACAATGTCACAAACCATGCCTATTAAGATTTAACTAAAATATTTATATAGCAATTTGCAGCAGAGATTTGTTAATTTACGAAATCATCCACATTAGTCAATAGCTATCTAGCTTAAATATTCTTTTTTATGTGTTTAAAGATGTTCAAGTCTCCCATGCGCCTCCTAGTTAAAATAGTAGAGAAGTATTATTGAATGAGATGAGGGTTCGTGGGTCCGCGGGGCTCACCATCAGCGTTGGCCGCTGGTCGCGCCAGCAGCGTGACCACGAACGCCACCAGGAAGGCGACGGCCAACACGCTGGTCACGCCAGCCACCAGCAACAGCCGCTTCTCCAGTTTGCTCCGCTGACCCCAAAATGTTGGCCTGTCAATAAATAAGTTTTTAGTTACATATTGTTTTCTTGTAAAAGCTTTTTTGCTGACGGTAATTTATTATATGAATTGTCATGTATATTGCTGTTATATACATACAAATTCTAAAATTTAAGTCAATCAGACCTCTAGAAGCGAGTCAAAGTCAACTTGAAAGATTTGCGGAACATGCTCGTAAAGAGATAGAGAATCAAACTAACGCAGCAAATTTAATCAAAGCTTGTAAACAGTTATAACAAATGCTGCCTTATGATTAAGTTTAGGTTATTTGTTTTTTTGTGTATAATTATTTTCATCATTACTGTTCCTTTGAGGGATGACGTAATAAATTGCTCCTTCGTGATCAATCCCGATCCGGTGCGACGTTTGATTACTTCGAATAATTATGGGCACATTCTATGCATAGGAGATAAGTAAAGTAACTTGGGACCATGTATACAACACAAAGGTTAACTGGAAGAGATCCCTTAAAGGGATAAGTTCGCCTTTGTACATCACTGTATCTCTTTTTGTAATTTACATACATACATACATACAACACATTACTTTAGGCGGCGTGCTGCAAAAAGTTAAATCTTGATTAGCGCTTAAATCTGCGAGTTTAGTAGGAAGCCAGGTTTAAGTGCTTATACTGGACTGAACATGTATGTTGCCCTTACTCCGAAACTATAAGCATAGTTACAATATGTTGATTTTTTAAGGTATGTACCTACATATTATATTTTATTGTATTGTACAAATTGTACTTATGTACAGTCAAGGAATTTAATTCCCTACCCATTTCGTTGAAATGTCGTCTGACATTCGCAATGCATTAAGGTCGATATGTCAAACTAACGTCTTGCTCTATAGCTCTTATGGTGACAGTTTGCTATATGCTATTGAACCTTAGGTGGGTTGGAAATTTAATTCCTTGACTGTACGTACAGTAGGGGAAATATATTCACGTACTACCTTAGAACCGTAGCGCAATGACGCGACGCGTTAAACGCCACGCTATGTCATACAAATGTCATGCGTATGTCTCTTCGACTAGGTTCTACGGTGGTACGTGTTTCAATTTCCTTGACTGTACATTTACGAACTTTTATTAAGACATTAGGTATATTAAAATGTGATCCCCATGCAGGTTCCGTCATGTAAATTATACTAGCAGTAAAATCTTTGGTCGACCTACCTCTAGCACATGTAACTATCTGCAGAAGGTTTGTGAGGAGGTCAATGCGGTAAATTTCTCTTAGAAATGTCCAATACTTATCAATATTAATCAAGAGGACAGACTGTCTTTATCCAGGAATTTGAACGATTCGACTTTACATTCATATTATGGTCGTGAAGTCGCGACCCGATCCACCTCGAAGATCTTTTTTATCGTCGAATACACAGTAAAGATATTTATGCCGCTTATTATTGGATCACCAGTTTTATCGCTTTAATAAAATAACTTTAAACTGCCTGTAGGCTTTTTAAAATTAAGGGTCCATTGTAAAATAAAGTACAGATGTCCGTCCGGATCGCTACCACCATCTTGCTCGCTAATCCTGCCGCTAAGCAGCAGTGCTTGCACTGTTGTGTTCCGGCGTAGAGAGCAAGACAGCCGGTGTAATTACTGGCACAAGAGGTATTCCATCTTAGCCCTCTGGGTTGGCAACGCATCTGCACTCTCTTTGTTGTTGCAGGTGTCTATAGGCGGTGGTGATCACTTACCATCAGGTAACCCACCTGCTTGTTTGCCTTCCTATGTTGTATAAAAAAAAATGTAGGCACAAAATAATATTATGAGTAAGGCTTTTATGCACGTAGAACTTAGAAGCATGTGCTTTACGAGTTCATGCTCAACACAAAACATAATTCCTTACAAAAGGACGCAAATTGGATTGGTTGGATTTGATTGTAATTTACTCACCCAGTGCCTATTCTGGGAAATGTTAGCTAAATAGATATCACGGAAAATACTGCATCTACTTTTTACATTACATGTTTCCAAGATTTTATACATAAGAGAGTGAACCGGTAAGCGGTGAAGCCAAAAGATGTAAAAAGAACGTGCGATTTCTATGAACGTTATTCTTTGAAGGAGAAAATTGCTTCCAAATTCGCTTTGGTAACCCGATTTTCGTATACCTGCAATTTTCCTTAGTGTTAAACGAAAATAGTCGCTAGGGAGGCTCATCCATTCTTACGCGAGCCTAAAAGAAAACCCTCTTATTACAAATACGCGTACCTACTGGGAATCGGCAATCTTTTTAACGGTGGTTTATATGATAATTATTTTTCATTATATTTCAATAGAGATTCACGTTTGTTAAGAATTTTTATTGGATCTTAAACTATGGAATATCTAGATTAGTTGCTTTAATACTCGTATACTTATACTATGACATAATTTAAATTTAAAAATTGTGCTTTTTACACAAGTGCAAAAAGGAGGTGCCTCGATGCACTACGTTTCTTGAATTATAATTTTAAAAGCATTTATATACCTATTCGTATAAACATTTAAGTTCGCTAAAAAAATGCACTTGCGTAGAGATAAGCGAACTTATTAAATGGCAGTTAAGATGTCATAATAAGTATACTAAAGTTAATAGCCATCCCAGCTCTTAACGTTAATTTATAAAAATATTGTTTCTCTGTTGAGTTGTGCCAGCTTGTTAGGTTTTCCTCAAGTCCAAAGACCATGAAAGAAAAAATATTTTCCTCATTTTTAAAACAACACATAACTTGGTCGCGTTTCTTGCGTACAATGGAAAATGGATTTATTTTAATTAATGTTATTTATATCAGCTAATGACAACAGAAGAAAATGATTTTCTTGACATTATGAAAAAAAGGGTTACAACTGCGAAGTGCATTCACGACATCAGGAGTGTGATTTTTGAATCTCACCGGGTGACCAAAGCTCACCAAAATGGCCGTTTTTCATAGAAATGCGGCCATTTTGGTGAGCTTTAGTCACCTGGTGGGATTCAAATGCAATTTTGGTATCTTACCAGGTGACTAAAGCTCACGAAAATAGCCGTTTTTCGTAGAGATTCGGCCATTTTGGTGAGCTCTAGTCACCTGGTGAGATTCAAAAATTGCACCCCAGAATCGAAATGTAGATCAGTTTATAAAAATAGTTTTCTCCAAGCTTATTTTTCAGTCGCAGTTTTTCCCATAGATACGTGATATAACCACAACTGTTAGATATTTACTCCGTATATTTTTTCGAGACGCTGTTTTATGTTTATAACATTTTCCAGTTATATTTTATTTCATCCATATTTTTTTATCGTCTATTATTTTCTAAAGGATTACAAATTTTACCAAAAGGTTATTTTGCCATCGGGTATCGACCCGCTTGTTCCGCTTGTAGTTTTGGCCACTGACAACTTAAGACTTTACACCTATAATTTATTTTACTGTTTATTTTATCTATACTCCTTTTTCTTTTTGTGAATAAATCTAAATATTTTTTGTTTGAAATATTTTGAAAAAGTTACCGAAAGGAAAAGTGCCAGTGGAAAATGTATAAATGGGAAAAACTACATCTCAAAAAAAAGAGCATGAGAATAAATATCAGAAATAGGAAAAAATGTGACTGGAAAATAACTTACGAGTAAACTTACGGCAGCCTTAATTATGGTACTCTTTTGATACCTTAATAGGCCTTTTTTTTTCTTCTTAACTGAGTCACCGCACGGCTTTTTATAAAAACATCGAAGAGCTTTCAAAATAGATAATGTTAAATTATCTAATCTTGAAATAGTTCTGACGACATATTAATTTCAGGTTTACGAGTTACAGAGAGACACTGCTTGCTTACACCGCTTGTGGTCTTTTCCATTCGTGTTTTACTTAGGTATAATGATTGAATTCTTGAGCCCGATACAAAACAAGGGAGTTATTAAGCAATTTCACAAAACCGTTTGTTTTTTTGTGAAAAGAAACGAGAAGGGCCGCGCGACGAGAGGCAGGTCGTTATTGGCTTCTGTTCGTAACGCGCTCGCTCTTTGTTTACGTAAACACCCACTTTATTTACATTATTTACACAGACAATTTGTCTATTTGGTCTTTAATAAAAAATATCTTTGGTGACATTGAATATAACGGGAATTTTCCCTTTTCTGTAACACAGGCACACACATTTAATACAGGCTCGAGATAGTCAGACTATTTTGCCAGTTTTACGGTCACTTAATTACGTTTCTTTAGTCTGCCAACAAGCAAAAGTTGTTTTATTTTTGTGTAAAATTCTAAACATATATTTATTTGTACTCCTTTTAATCTTTTTTATTAACTTTTCTTGCTAACATAAGTTTTTATTCATTAATCATTTATTATGCCACTTTTTAATGATACATTATACAAACGTAACAATTTATCCGTAATGTATTGTATCTAGTCATTGTGACGAAAAGCTTCCTGTTAATTGGCTGCATATAATGAAGTTGTTACCTATAAATACTATACAATAACAGCAGCTCGCGTGTAAAGGATAACTTACTCGTTAACTAGATCGTAAGTAGACATCTCACATTAATATAAATTTATAACTAATTATCCCCATGAATAAAACAATAATTTAGTCATGATTCGCCCAATATCTTTGCCATGTTTTGCGCAATGATAAATTCTGAAACATTTGTTCATTATGGTCTCCTTAGTTCATATTTGGCTATAGCAGTGCTTTGGTATCCTACATAATAATATTTTACTGACATGTCATCTGTGAATTGTTATATTAGGTGAACAGAACTAAAAGTATTAGTACCTATGTAAGTAGAGACATCACATGGGTGATATGGTTGACAGTCCAAACAGTAATTTAAGACCGGAAAACAGCATTTAAAAACCATTTTTGGCGGTTTTTTGACATAAAATCTAGTATTTTGGCAATTACATATATACAGACATTTAGGTAGAGTTGTGTTGTAGTTTTATATCAATGTCAATTTTAATTTTTATTGTATACATATAGAACGAACAATTGATTGACTGACATACTTACTTCAATAAAATATCTCATAACAAGAATACCTACCTAAAATCTTATTATTTATTATTCTACAACAAGTTGCCACTGGATATACAAGTACAAGGTTAATTAATAGACAGAACAACTTAGCTAAATCAAATCAAATCAAATCAAAATCATTTATTGCAGGATCTGATCCCATAATTTGTTAGTAACAATAATTACTTACAAAAGTATGTTAGTGCGCAAAATAAATTAAAATATAAATTAAAATTAAAATGTTGATTATCTTTACTTTGGATGTCAAATAGAAAAAATAATAAAAAGAAATGGAAAAGTCAAATACATAATCATAATTTGAATATAAATAAACTACAAAAAAAACTGATCATCATAAAATCAAATTTATTTATAAAATTTCTTTAATCTTATTTCTATTAAGTTCTTCAAAAACGGAAAGATGTTGGAAAGAGGTTTTATAAATATTTCAATAGCATTACTACGTACGCCATTTTATTTTGTTACTATCAGCTGTATCTTAAGATACTTCAATAAATACAGTGTCTGAATACTTTATTCAGATATAATGAATACTATATACATATATATATATATGAAGCTATTATTAGCCGACTTCACTCGGATTATAAGGCTCAATTAGTAAAGCTACCTCGGGCTATGGGCGGTAATGATTAAATTGTAAAAATAAAGCCCTTAAATAAACATACAGACTTGGTGGACGCTAAACAAACATAGCGCACAAAAAAATCTTATTAAAAATCTAATCTTATGATCCCAATAACAATTCAAACATTGAAATAAAACAATTTATACGGTTTATATCGCGTGTATTGTAACGAATCTAATTCCCGACGTTTCGAGCCCTTTACAGGTCCCATGTTCACGGGCAGACTGACAAAAAATTTTAGAATACAAACTACCCAATTTTGAAAAAATAATTGAAAAATTAAAAACTAAATATGAAATCGTTCCAATTAACGCAATAAGACTACAGACTCTACCAGCGCTTCGGAAGTGGCATCTGCCGAGAAGAATGCGCCGCAAGAAACTCAGCATTAAGACTTTTTTCAACCAATTAATTTAAAAAAGTTTTTTACAAATTAGATTCGTTACAATACACGCGATATAAACCGTATAAATTGTTTTATTTCAATGTCTACAAGTCGCGAAAACATAAGAAAATACTAATTCAAACATTATTAAAACGCATATGACAGTATGGGCTACCCCTAAACACCTACCCTAGAAATGGTCTTGTTTGCGCTGTATTGTACAACGGTCCTTACATGACTGCACACGTTTAATTTATCCTAAAGTGCGGCTCTATATTCCTAGTATCTTAAGTAAGAGATGCACAGAGGGACAACTTAAGGTTGGTCGGTAATGTTAGGGTCATGAAAACTTCCACCATTACCTTAGGGCAGCTATACTCAAAGTGTGCCCCGCGGCGCCCCAGGGCTCCACAACGCCTCTGTGGGGGCTCCGTGAGAATATTGGTTACAATAAGAAAAAAATCTGAAATCTATCTCTTGTCTCAGAGGTGCAATTTTTGAATCTCACCAGGTGACTAAAGCGCACCAAAATTGTCGAATCTCTATGGAAAACGACCATTTTGGTGAGCTTTAGTCACCCGGTGAGACTCAAAAATTGCACCTCAGGACAATAGTTCAATGCTGTATTTTATTTAGGGGTCCGTCAAATATTTTGCTTTCAAATAGGGTTCCGCGAAGAAAAAAGTTTGAGAACCGGTGCCTTAGGGATTATTCAAAAATGTTAAAATATGTAAGCAATGAAACAAAAGCAACATAAGTATGTACTGTATAATACTTATTTTTTCAAAGTTCCCGCCGAATCCACAAATAGTCCCACATGCTTCAAATACTCGTAATGCGAATTCTTATTGGCACTAAAAGTTAGTATTCAAAACATAAGTCATTTTTACACAGGTAACTCCCTTCGATATTCTAAAATAATTTCAATTAGTGGAAATTAAAAAAAGAAAACTTAAAGTACGAGCTTAAAGCCTTACAATACATTTTATAGAAGTTCGTTGCACCTTCTCTGGCGGCTGTCATGTTTATTTATTATTCCCCGATCTAATGATATACACGTATAGTACAGTTGGTCTTAACAACTGCAGGGTTCCTGCCAATAATTTGTTATTAAATCCTAAGAAACCAGATGTATTTAAATTTTCATACTGAGTATAGTTTCAGCCTCAAATAATAATTTACCTACATGATCAAAGTAAGCATTGACCTGGTAAAATAAACTGTATTTTCAGAAATATTCACCGCCTCTAAAGTATTAGTGAAGACCTCACGTCACAGCCCTGCGCTATCCTCACTTTGTCAATAAGGCGATCTTTTTTCAAACTGTGTCCATGGTGGAACTAGAGCAAATTATTTTATTACTGAATAATTTAAAAAGAGGTTTCCTAAGTAATTTCTTTGCCTAACGTTTTAGTTGGCGGTGCAGAGGGGAAAACGGCTTCCGTCCTCAGGACGATGCCCGCTGCGGGGCCGATGCGGGCGATATTCTGTAGGTTGTTTTTTATTTATAAGTTTTGGTTTTGGTTGTCTGTTTGACTATATCTGTCTTATGTATTGAACATTAGTGGACTCCCGCGATTTCGCGTGAAATAAGTAGCCAGTGTCCGTCAGAGATAGTGTAGCTGTATTAAGTGAAGTAATTTTTGGAATCGGTTCGGTAGTTCTCATGATTATCCCCTACATACAAACAAATAAACAGTGTAAACAAGGCAGACCATTTAGATAAACAATGGGTGAACTCAGAAACTTAAGGACCCGGAAAAAATGTTCTAAGCAACCATGTCGTCGATTTTAGTAGCAAAACTTCATTCGTAGATTTTTTAAAACTCAAACACGGTTCTGAGAACGTTTCTGTGAAAAATGATGGTATCTAAAAAGATAACATAATAATATAATCTACATTAAAAAAAAACAATGTCAACGCGGCAGTTAGAGCTGAAGTAGACGGTTTAATTATCCGTGAAAGCATTTGTGGTTGCCTATCGATCATCCGGATCTAGCTAATTCAATAAAAATCCAGTAGGAAAATAGCGTTTTAAACAATAACAAGTCAATTAGAAGTACCGTCCTCTGGCAGATTGCAAGCAGGCATTAAAGCCGCTTAGAAGCAAAATGACGCAATCGGAATTATCTCAGGTTGCTGCCATTCAGGCTGCCTGCAGCTAGTTGAATTACGCCAAGTCGAGTCGTCAACTTAATTACCGGCTGCCAAGCCCGGAGACGATAGCGATGAAATATTGTACAATGCAACACAGGCAGCATGCGGAGGAAATTTATCTGCTCAAACCAAGGTTTAAACGTATATTCACATGTTGTGACCCAAAACCAGTTTTGACAGCTGAGAAAAAGAAAACCAAATCATGGGATTATGGAGAAATAAAATATGAAAAAGAGATTGTACTTTCAAAATGAAATTCTATTTTTCGGTATGTTTAAAATGTTTTATTACGGAATTGATACTGCAAAACGCACCTAGCCACGCTTCCTAAATAAGAAGTTGAAGAAATATCTCAATAACGGAACCTCATTTTTGACGGATAGTTTTTGGCTCAAGCTCTTCGTGAACCATCTTCAAATTATGATCTTCACATTAGGGCATTACAAACTAAAAAGAGAAAAACACATTTTTGTAAGGTATTCAACTTTCCTCATTAAATATAGTCCTACCATCATAAGTGTAACAACATGGTCGCCGCAGGAGGACGTACGAACCGTAGCATTACACATGCCCATAATTGTTCATTTTTCAGACTGCTTCGGTATAACCAGGGAGAATGTATTCGATAGACTGACATACGTACTTTGTACATTGAAGCGTGATTCCTACAGCATAACTCTATTTCGTATTTCTGTGCATTACGGCTACGGCTCCTTCATAAAATCTGTTTAACGCCAAATTACTATTTATTATTATTGTAAGTTTGCAAATAATATATTTTAACTAGCTTCTGCCCGCGGCTTCGCACGCGTGGCCTACAGAAAACAAATGACAATTCTTTTTTTAAATCAAAAACTTTTAAGTGCTCTCACTCCCTCTCATATTTTCACCGCGCATCCAAATCCAAACAGCCTTAAACAAACGAACATTTTGAAGTTCCTATTTTTGAATAAACGGATACCTCCCCTCCATACAAAGTTTCACCCCCGTTTCCCACCCCTAAAATGCAATAGTCGTAAAACACTGACACACATAATTATTTTTTTATGATAAGTATCTAAAATCAAATTTTCAAGTTCCTATTAAAAACCCGATACTTCCATACGAACTTTTATTCCCCGTTTCCCCCTACAAATTTGAAAATTCAAAAACCCTGTGCCACGTCATTATTTATTTACGATAAGTAGCTGTATTTCAAAATTACAAGCTCCTATTAAAAAAAAAACAATACGTCCTTACAAACTTTCACCCCCCTTCTCCCACTTTAAATGTAAAAATGCAAAAATCGAAACACGTTATAATACTTATAATCTATTTATGATCAGTAGTTCTAATTAAAATTTTCATGTTTATAACTTCAAACAACAAAGACTTTCATACAAAGTTCAACCCTCACTCCCCGTTTTCCCCCTGAAGGTAAAAAATACCAAAAATGGTTTCTTCGCGGATGCCTACGTTATAAAATAACCTATATTTCAAAATTTAGCTTTCTTGTTTCAATAGTTTCGGTAGGACGATGATCGCAAATCAGTCAGGACACGTTTGCGCGTGGCAGACAGACAGACGGATAGACGGGTGGCAATAGAGGCTTAGTAATAACACAGCGGATGGTAGCACCTTGTGCAAGGTCCGTCCGGATCGCTACCACCATCTTGCTCACTAATCTTGCCGCTAAGCAGCAGTGGTTGCACTGCTGTGTTCCGGCGTGGAGAGCAAGACAGCCGGTGTAATTACTGGCACAAGAGGTATTCCATCTTAGCCCTCTGGGTTGGCAACGCATCTGCAATCTCTTGGGTGTTGCGGGTGTCTATAGGCGGTGGTGATCACTTACCATCACGTGACCCACTTGCTTGTTTTCCTTCCGACTTCATAAAAAAAACATTACCACGTACGTTATTTTAACTTCAATACAAAAAAATTGTGAAGGAACAACTCAAATACAAAATTTCATCCCCCTTTTCACCCCCTTAAAGGTTGTAATTCCAATCACACCCGATATACACGTCGCGTTATAAGGCTAAATAAGAAATATAGTGATTTTTGCTGTGAAAACGAAGGCCTTTCCATACACAACTTTATCCCCCTTTTCACTCCTTCAGGGGTGGAATTATCAAAAACACTGAGACCCGTATAAATTAATTTTTTTACGTCAGCCTAACAACAAAACTGACGGACTTTCACACAAACTTTCATCCCCCAATTTACCCCCTTAGAGGTGTTATTTCCAAAAATCCTTTCTTAGTGGATGCCTACACTATATAAGGTATCTATGTACAAAATTTCAAGTCTCTAGGTCCAGCGGTTTGGGCTGTGCGCTGATATATCAGTCAGTCAGTCAGTCAGTCAGTCAGTCAGTCAGTCAGTCAGGACTTTGAATTTTATATATATAGATTATTGTAATGATGACGAAATATTTTCTATTTTATCATTATGTAACGATGTTGACCATAGATAATAAGTGCATACTTTGTTAATTAAGGATATTACGGATCTAGCAACTCTAGTCTGTTATTATCAATAAACAACTCAACCTCACATTTAACCCGACTTTTTTTTATTGTTGAAAAAAAACCCAGCTGATTAGTTACCTAGTAGCGCCATCAAATTTAACTCGGCATAGCTATAATAATATGTATTGAAAGTCAGAGAAAAATTTTGATAAGGCGACTGTCAGTCTATTCAATTCATAGTATTTGGTATAACGGAAGAAATACCACGAGTTACGCACTTTATAACACTTATACGGCCGTCATGCACGCGAACGCCGATGTATAGTCGACCAAGAAATTGCTTGTCCACTTTTCGACCGTATTACGAAGGGATAAGGTTCAAAAGTGGTCAAGCAATTACTTGGTCGACTATACGACGTTTATGTAACAAGCCAGCTGCGATTATGAATGCAATATAATTAAAACTATAGCCAGTGTTGCTCTGCTTCCAGCGAAGGATGTTTGATTTTCTTATTTATTAAGTTAGTAGAGAACATAGAATAGCGTTTGTGCGCCGCTGCCTGGATTCGTTTAGACCAGCGCGTGTTCGGAGGTGGCAGTCTGGATCGTTGTCATCACCAAATGTTGGGACTTTCTTTTGTGACTTAGGCAACTGTCGTCAGCAGCTCCTTTCTATTCTTGCCTTTAGTAACTACGAGGTATAATAACGTTTGGGAGATGATCATCTTAATAATAATTTGGTGGGATCTTGTTGAAGGTCCGTCCGAATGGCAACCACCATCTTGCTGCTAAGCAGCAGTGCTTGCACAGTCGTGTTCCTGCGTGGAGACCAAAGCAGTCGGTAAAATTACTTACAATAGAGATATTCCATCTTATTAGCCCTCTGGGTTGGCCACATATTTATAGGCGGTAGTGATCACAGAGTACCTTTTTAATATACTGGTAGTGATCACTTGTTCATTTGAATTCCTATATATTATATGCATTTTTAAATAGTAAAAGTTTTTTTCAGAATTTTTTGCAGCACTGTTTATAAATGCATTTGAAACAGATGCTATGTAACTACATCTTACGTGAGTATATTAAAATAAGCAAACCTCCCTTTTTCTCCGCACTGTTTCACCCCTTCGCTTTCAGTGCGCTCACTAGTGCGGATCTCTAAGGTAGCATCGTTTCGTTCAGCGATGCGCCAGCGATGATGCCTGGCTCCGTACCTCTACATATGTGTGTGTATTCGAGTGCGAGCAAGGCAGGCGAACACCGGCGACCGGCGTTCTCTATCCCGAGCGCTTTGTATTTTCCGAGTAAATGGAATTATGCTAGAATAAAATAATATAAACTCTGACCTTAACTTGAAGGGCACGAAGCTGACCAAAAATATGACAAATAAGGGAAATGTAAAAATAATTCAACGCCCAGTAATTAACCAATATTATTATTTCTTATTACTTCTCACTTCTCAGAAATGTAGACTTAATGTAGATTGTAGAAAATGTAGACTTGATTAAATGTAGAAATGTAAAGTTTTTAGTCATGCAGCTGATGCACCAAATTTATATAAGTTAGTTCATTATACGTAAAGTTTACATATAAGCAACACATAATTTCTTTAGGTACTGGAACCGAGGCACAAAAACAAGTGTTTGTTTGTACTGTTCTGTACTTTGTATGTAGAAAGTTAATTTTTAGTATCATCAATTTGGGAATCGAGTCTTGAAGATTCTAGCCCGTTTTACATCTTTTATTTTCATACGATATAACGATAGATTAACGATTTTTAGTCTTTTTCCTTCACTTGTGTTGTAACATCTTTGTTTCTTGCCTAATTTTATCGTCATATCAAGGTCAACGAAAAGTAAATATAGTAATGTACTTCGTTGTCCGTCTGTCTGTCTGTATATCAAGCGCAAATAAACCAAAAGTGATCCTATAAGAGTTCCTTTTGAGACATGCACCCTAAAAAACTGGCCAAGAATCGGATGAAGGGTGCAAAGAGTTCCATACAAAAACGCCGAATCAACACAGTTCTTGTACGAGGACCCCTTAAAATTTAACTTTTTAATTTTTATTAATATTTTTTGTTTAAGCAGCTATAGCCATAAACTCTGGGAAGTGTGTTGAAGTGTCCACCTATTACGGTTCAAAAGATGTAGCCCTGTGATAGACAGACAGTGAACTCTTAGAAATTGGGTCCCGTTAGCACCTCAAAATTTTTTAACTATGGGGCAAATCAGCCTATCAAGTAAATCTTTTGCATTACCATAAATGCAAAAGTTTGATTTGATTGGCGAATTTGTTGATTCACGTAATATTATTGTTTACCTTCTTTCTCGGCGTCTAAAAATAAACAGTAACTCTTCACTTTCCAGGAGGCTACTCGAAGCGAGCATGCTAGCCTTATCTTGTGTATGAAGTTAAATTAAAAAGAAGTGACGGCGCAGCGCAGCTTATGTAAAGTCTGTGATTGTGTACTGGGTTGTGTACTTCTCTCACCGCGCCAGCGCCGCGTTTGACGTAAAGTCAGCCTGTCTCGCTCACGCTATATTGAACAAGCGAGACAGGGTGCTGCTTCAACAGCGAACGTCGCGCTGATGCGTTTAAAGAATAACAGAACACCTAGCACGAATGTTTATTACACGCTGTAAGTTGCTACGTAACTCAGTGCCTCTCTTTCTTACTAATCCAGTAGAATAGAGATATATAGAGTTACGTAGCGAGTTATGGCGTGTTGATAAGTTTCGTGTTAGATGCAATTTTCCGTACCTAATCAACACGACTACTGGAAGCACTATTGAAGCCTAGGCAATTGCAGGAATTGTTTAATAAACTGGTCTTCGTTGATTTTCTAGATCCTGGTATAAGCAGGCTTTGAAGGGCTAGGTTAAAATCTATATTAATAATATATAATTTACGATGTCAAGGGTTACATTCAAAAGCGGTATATATTGGAGCCCCATATACTGTTGTATACTGGAGAACTGACCATCGGTAGCTTTAGCCCGAGAGAGAGCGCTTGTGTATTTATGAAGAGCATAGGCATATTGTTTATAACCGTATTATGTTTTTCAGGTACCTCCTGTCATACAGACTACAAGGTAAGGATCGGTTTTAGTACTTTTTTTCAATACTTAAACGATAATTTAACGATTTTTTTTCGGTTTGGTTTTGCGTTTCATCCATAACATGTAAAAAGGAGAGATACGGCGTCAGGTTTTCGCTCAGCTTCTATATCACCATATCGAATAGAGGCGCAGATTTAATTAATTTAAAGTAAACTGTATCGCAGAAAATCGATAACTTCACACTATAAACTTAATCTAATTAAAATACATTATGTCAGAATTATTTTATCACAGCACTGCTATTTTGAAAAGATGAGTAAATAAATGAACTGTAAAGACTAACCCCCTTATTCATAAACGCTTTGTAAACGTTTGTTAGTTAACATGTTTTATGTCTTTATCTGTCATTGTGACGTTTGCCCTCAATTGCAAGGGACAAAACATTTGTTAGCTTAAAAAGATAGTTAACTTTTTATGAATAAGGGGGTAACCCTCTTAATAATCTTATTCATAATAATAAGCGCAGTAAACCTACATTACTTAACACAGGTGTCGTCTTTATCTGTCATTGTGAAGTTTGCCTTCGATTGAAAGGAACAAAACAGTTTTTAGTTAAAAGAGGTTTGGTAACTTTTATTAATAAACTAAGGAAAAAGAAGTGACAGTCAACTTCGCGCCGGCACGCGGCGCGCTGCGTGGGCGTTGCAACCTGTTAGGTACGCGGCTCCTATGCACTAAGGCTGCTTTCTCACTGCAATCGATTCGATTACAGAGAAAAAAAAGTTTTGTACGAACTGACATTCGACTTCTTACATATAATATGGTCAAATGACGGAATCAAAACGGATCGCACGCGGCGCGGAAGCGCTCTATGAATATCTTCCCATCAGAGCTGTCTGAGGAAGCTAAGCTATAGGAATAAACAATCAATGCAAGCGCTCCATTCTCCTGACCTCGCACAGCCGAGCGACGTTGTTGGTCGTTTTCCTTAGCTTAGTATTCTTAAACAGCTCAGTGCAAAGGTACCCTAAGCATTATGCAACGAGAATCCTCCGCTCTTCAGATATTGTTGACTAATGGTTTAATGTCACCTAACCGGTTTGATACAGGTTCAATGTCTCCTAAGGGTCAGCGAACCATTTTGAGCGTCTCATGACGATAAATCCCACTAAAGTAACATAAAGTTAAAGCTAATCACTTTTACTTTCGTTTATTTATCATATTTTTTCACAATAACAGTCACATGTAGATATGGGCCTAACATGACCTCGTAAGTTTGATATATCCCTTCCTGCGGCTAAGTCTACATAGTGCCATAAAAAAGAGACACTCTGAAAGATATATTAAACTTGGGTTATGCTCACTGGGGATTACTAAATACTAACTATTCAATACCTACTATATGTATAATCCTCACCTTATTTCCCGATTACTTGTATATGTGATCGAGAGATTAATACATCAACGGTATCTAAAGCTCATCGCAAATTAATTCGCTTAATACACTTAATTCTTCTGAATTCTTAATTTTACTCGTATTTAACGGTTTGGGTCTGATCTGTGGCTTTAACATGACCTACCCAGATTAAATCTATCCCTCCCTGTCTCTCTGTCAAACTAGTGTCATAAGAAAAGGACGTACATAGAAAAAAACCCAAGCAACCTAAACTTGACCGGTCATGCTAGGGCCACTGAAACCAACAAAATGTTAACTTACGGTACTAATATATCCGATTAGATATACCTTTAACTGTCACTGAAGTTAAAGGGTTTATTAGTATTCATGCTCCCTAATACTAAGTTACTATAAAATAGCATTGCTTGGGTTCCTAAACCTCTAAACTATATATATAGGTAATTGGAAATAAATTAGTCAATCGCGTAAATTTTGTCTAGAAAAAACTGATTTCAACAGTACCGATATCCTTCTATGAACCGTTATCTCCAGCTCTTCGTGTCAAGTTGACATTGTCAATGCCTTTAGTTCCTCTGCCTCGAATGTAGGTAGTGTGCATTGAATTGACACAGTTTTATTGTTGAAGTCGAAGTTGCACGAAAGATAAAGAGTGGTTTAAGTTTTACAAAGGTGTGTTTGTGAGACGCGGCCAGGGTAACGGTACGGCACAGGACCGGCTCAGCCAGGACTATTGTACGAGTCCACCGTTATTTACGATTGCGGCAACATGAGGTCAATGAACTGCTGTTTAAATAATGCTATACGAAACATCATTCTTGATAATGTATACTTAGTATTTTTTATTAAACTAAACAGAAACGGTCATGACTGAATCTGTACGAGTATTATATGCAAATCCAATGCAAAGTAAGAGGCGTGAGCAGGTTCGCCGAAAACACTTTGTGTGTACATACTAATTTATTTTACCTACTTGTAAACACAATTAACATAAAATAGAAACCTAGCCGGAAAATTGTGTCCACTATTAGTTTATAACACGAATTCTTCAGTATTTTATCTTATTTTTTATAAAATTATGTTTCTTGTGGTGCAATTTTTGAATCTAACCAAGTGACTAAAGCTCAACGAAATGGCCGAATTTCTACGAAAAACGACCATCATGGTGAGCTTTAGTCATCCGGAGAGATTCAAAAATCGCACTCCTGATCTCAGCCCTAAATTCATAGATAACGTCAACCTATTCATCTTGTTCGTTTGACAAGATAATAAAGTGTATGGATTCTTGGAGTGAACCGCGAACTATCTATACGAACGAGTTTATTACCTTTTGTTTAAAAACGTCGTGAAATGATGTCTATAATAAAAACTTTTAACAAGTGCCGAATCGTAATTTTCACTATTGGACGACTGACATCGCTGATAACATTAAACAGCAGGGAACTAATTTTTTTGTCCGCGTGCAAAATCTGTTATTGAAACGATATCAGGAAAACTGCCGTGATTGGGCGTTTTCAGAGCATCGGCGTGACGTCACCTTGTTGATATATCTCATAAGAAGCATTAACACGCAGGCAAGTAGAAGCCTCAACAAGCGCCGTGGCTCGATCACTGGATATTTACAATGCGCGAAGGTCGCGATGATAGCTATCGTGGCTAGCTTCCCGCGTGAGTGCTGCCAGCGCCGCTCTTTGTTCTCTGACTGTGTCACTCCGTGCACCGAGTATCCAGCGACCTCTTGCATAACAAAGGACTAGCTAATTATTGATGAATGTCAACCATTTGGTTTGTTTTCAAAGTACCCTTTATTTACAGGTCCCTTTAGTTATTGCTCTCAACTACATTACCCGCAGTCGGAGACTTGATGCACGTTATCAATTTGATGAGCGGAGCAAATAAAATTGCCCACGATTCGGAGAAAAGAGAGCTCGGCGAGCTTTCTGCTGATTCGCTACTACTTATTGTACACTAGTGTTTTCCTTCTTTTATAGCTAACCTTGATATACTCGTACATACAATAAGGAATAGAGTAAATTTTTATACATACCTATTCCCATTTGTAGAGTAAGACATTTACTAAAGATGCTTACAAATATGAATTTATTTTATGAATAAAAGCATTTGTAGGAAAATTCGGTACTTGTTACAAATAAAAAATTACGTGTGGTTAAACTGGTAATGTTTATAAAAGTTACAGTCGTTCACAGTCAGTGCGTCCCTCCCTGCGGGAGCTGCCTAATTTTCGCGATGTAGTAATGCATAATAAATATGATGAACCTTGTGTCGAGAGAGAGAAGAAATTGTGATATTATGTTGTAAATTTTGCATTACTCACGACTCACGTAAATATTTATGCAGTCGAGGCACAAGCTCAGCGAGGCCTGTCGGTTATTATGCTTCATTAAAGCACTTAAAAAATTGATAGTGCAATGCCACCACCATACTGTAAAGCTGTTGCATTTTGAGGATCAACACAGAGTTTTTGTTAAAAATGAAACCATTACTACTACACTTTAGTTTGTCTTCGCCTTCAGTCGTGTGACTTGGCCATTTTGTATCAATTTTATAACTGTCTCTACGTCAACACATATCATTTTATAGCTGATAAAATGTCTAGGTAAACTTTGATAAAATTAAATATAAACAAGAAAATATAACAAATAAGTAGTTTATCTTTACCAGTACCAACTCGATCCTATTTGTTCTCATGTAAAGCTATAGACACGAAGGGCTTTATTTTGCCTTTTTCTGCTCTTTTTATTGTCACTTAACCGGTTGTCATTCCATTTAGCTACCCGCCGTCGTTGCGGATCATACCGCATTATA
The DNA here is from genome assembly GCA_963691745.1 of Ditula angustiorana. NCBI lineage: Eukaryota > Metazoa > Arthropoda > Insecta > Lepidoptera > Tortricidae > Ditula > Ditula angustiorana. The sequence continues at coordinate 5,945,825 of OY829472.1, forward strand.
TAAGTCCAGAATAACTGTACCTACTGCGCGTATTTGAAGACTATTTAACAAGATCCTCCATACGAATTAAGGTTGTGATCTGTATCAGCGTATAAAAATATGAATATTGTTTAATAATCTTAACACTGTTGACTAATAAATCTGACCATTCCATTAGTGAACTGTAAATCAACGCGATAGTGGATGCCTAATTGATGAACTTTACAATGCCGCTTGCGGTTCACCGTACTCATACAAGGCACGATGCAAGTCTAAAGCGAATCACAACGAAGTCTTAAATAGATAAATATGTTGTGAAAACTGTTCATTAATTGACCTTATCCCATACTAAGGAAACCTTTTACCATGGGATTATACAACATATATATTTACATGCATATACAAACTTACTTGAATATATATATAACATCCATCCAATTTATATTCAACATACAACCATTAGCCCACTGGGGAAATCGAACCCGCAACATCTAGCTTTGCAGTTGTTTTGTGTGTTATCTTAGTATTTAACGTCTAAAAAGTAATGGCAGCATGCAAATCTCTATACTATAATTAATATTCATAAATGGCCTTTAGCAACAATTAATTCACACATAGTTTTTTGCCTTTGTACTAGCAGGCAGATTTTCTATGAGTAAAAAAATATATCAAAATTAAGCTGGTAGTAGGTTAAATTGCGCAGTGTTTAACAGTCATAATAATTATATGTATTTTTAGAACTATGGATTAATTAAAAAAATATAAAACTTCACAAAATATAAAGTAGAGCAATTAGTGTTCATTGAAACGATTGTAATGTTCCCACGTAAAATATTTTCTAGCTTTACACCACATGAGATAAATAAAATTAAAAACTTCCTCCTTTTTTAAAGTTTTACAAAAAGTAACCTTGCGATGCTACTCACTTGACGTTGTTCCTCATGTTGTTGAAGCTTGTAGCGATGTATTCTCCGTCCCCACTGCAACAGAGGAAATAGATTCTGAGTTGCGCGCTCGACACCACGGCACGGACCACTCTCGCAAGCAATTTAACTTTTAATCATGTTTACTAAACAACTTTGCACTTCGATTATCATTATTTAAAAACAACAAAAAACTAGCTCGATGCCAATCGAGCAACAAAGCACCGTAACTAAGGATATCGCAGCCTAGATAGTAACGAGGCAGAGCGGGTGTCATGGAAGGAAGTACGAACTGTTGATCCTTGGGACAATCGTGTCTCTCGGTCATTGTGCTACGCGAGTACAATGCAATATTCACTAATTATAGGTAATATTAAGGAAACAATAGTAGGACGGGACGCCTTGGTCACGCGTCGCGGTACACTAGTGCGGGGCCGGCATCGCCACTCTATTATAGACACTCGAGGAACAGCTGATCCCATAAATTACGATAAACAGTAAAATTAACCGTCTTCGAAAAATGTCAACAACTCTATTGGGATCTTATGTGTGTATGTCGAGTCGCGTTTATAGAGTTCGTCCACAGGTCTTCTTGTAACTGTGTGTGCGTGTTGTGGCGGTTCCCACGACGCGGTTTGCAGTCAAGCCGTCTGTGCGGGCGTGCCTGTGAGAAAACTGCAAGACGGCATGTCCGCTCCGCCGCCGTGACATGAGGCAGCGAGATTCGCTAATATCAGTAACACTCTGAGGCTAAATAAGCTGTTTCCTACTTTACTCCGGAGCATGTTCGGGTAAAACATAAAATGTATGCCGCCATTTAGCCCGTTGTAACAACAGAAGAATAGTAAATTTTTGGTAAAAAAATAATTTTAAGTAGCAGGTTTCCTAATTTTTTTTTAATATTTTTGCTACTTGCAGACTTTGAATTAAAACAAATTTATTGCGTATATTACAATGAATCGAATTTTCGACGTTATCAGGTCTCAGGTCAGTCTGCCCGTGTATATTAGACCTGAAAAGGGTTCAAAACGTCGGGAATATACGAAGTGGAAGTGTATATCTCACATTGCAGTATTTCACCCGAATGTTCGTAAACAAACCGAACAAATAAGCACACTTGTCTGTCCTCTATCAGGGTTCGACCAAGTAACCCCTAGTTTCATAGTCAGGGCTACTAGGCTAGACGATTTTCAAATCACTGAACTTACTAGTATAACGAGCATTCAACATTATCCCAGTAATCTGTGATTCAGCTTACGCTGCCGGTGAAGGGATTCCCCTTGTAACATCAAACCCCGCATCCGATCGGCGAAGTTATCATATAAAAACCGGCCAAGTACGATTGGGATTCGCGCACCGAGGGTTTCATTACACCATCACACTAACTCAAATAATGAAGCTAAAAGTTTGTAATTTTTTTTGTAATTAAAGGTGATCAATCCAAATTAAAACCTACTCGTAGAGACTCGTGTATGATAATCATCTGAAACATATTTTATCCAGTGCCCAACTTCAAGGAGGAAAATAGAGACTAATACGTACGTTTGGATGGAAAAATTATCACTTCCGTATGCTTTTATAAGTTAAACCCTACAATATATTAGTGACGTTAACGCTTAGGCAGAATCTTACACAAAAACACGAGGAAACCAATTACCAAGCGGTAAGCACGCACAAGTACCTATGTATGGGTTTTTAAATCAATTAGCCAAAAATTTTGCCTCTCATGCAAAAAGTGACTTCAATAGTAGGTAGGTACAATAATTTAATTACTTAATAATACAGCAACAGAATCGTTTATTTCAGACCAAAATATGCTTCGAAATGGAAGAAACAGCAGGGCATCCCGCCTTTAGTTGATACTGACATTCATTTTCTCATAAATGCAATGATAAAAATGAATGATTTTCTTATAAATGCTACGATAAATTCTTTGAAATAAATCTTCTAGCTAGAAGTAAATATGAAAATCCTTATGATAAAATACCAAATTATTTGAATTTAGAACTATCACTATAAACGTGAACAAATCTTTTTAACGACTAAGGCCTAGGTCTTCTATTAAAAGCTGACGTCGACGTCAGCGTAAATCACTATAGTGGACTCTTGCAGCCAATATAGCGTGTGAAAAAGACCACTATAGTGATTTACGGTGACGTCGACGTCAGCTTTTAATAGAAGACCTAGGCCTAAAGAAGCAAGCGCTATAGGTCGTATGTTAGTTTTTAAAATTAATTGTCAAAATAAAAAAGTCGCTCGAGGTTAGGCGTGGTAAAAGTTTACAAATCCAAGTGTTACAATTAAATTAAAATATAATAACTTGATTTTAATATGATACTGAATACGAAACGGATTTGAACTGGAAATTTTATTAAGGAGATTGACATACCGAAAAAACTCACGTGCGCAGTTAAGATGGTAGTAGATACTTAAATAATGCTTAATGTAATGTTTTATTTAAGGTCTTTTTCGATATTCCTTGCTTTATTTTTGAGGTAAGCCTTCTACAAGGTTCGACCATAATTCTTGACTATCCCAGGCTCGCCATTTTGGTTCCCACTTCTAACTCGTATTCGTTTATATACAATGTAACGAAAACGACTTATACGTCGTTATTGACAGCGGAACCCTAAATTACTCGAAGCTCGACAGGTATATCAGGCTTTAACTAATAAGTGGGGAATTATCATAAATCGTGGGTTTATCAAGCGGCAAGTGTCATGTCCCAAACTGTCCGGGGAGACGGCAAGAACCGAAGCCCAGGCGACCCTGTGGGGTCCACGACTTATCCGCAACATGCAACGAAAATAATCTCAGTTGCTCCCACTGGGAACTGATTAGTTTTTTCTTAGTTGTTGCCATTATTTAGTTTTTAACCATGTAGTAGACGCGTCATCTAGATCTGCTGGTGGTGCTGCCACTGATAATAATCAGCAAGGTGCGCCTGACCTCCAGTTTTGCCTTGTGTAGCCGACAGTGGCGGTCAGGCCGCACAATAGTGCTAACTCCCAGAATGCTTGGAGCTCGCAGCGCCCTTTTGCGTTGCTTATTAGGTTTTTAGATACAGTACTTTTCTATTTTTGATTTTGTTTGGCAGGACGCTTTTTATTTATAAGGGTTCCATACTTCAAAAGGAAAAACGGAACCCCCCTATAAGATCACTTTGTTGTAAAGAAAGAAGAAAGAAAGAAAACAGTTTATTCGGTGCTAAGATATACTAAACACGATGAACTTAGAACTAGAACACCGAAAGGGTACCCACTCAGCATATGTCGAGGCACGGCTACGTACCACGACGCTGGTCTTCCGTGGGCACCTTTACCTGGCACCGTTGTCTGTCTGTCTGTCAAGACTATTTTTCTTAGGAACGCAAAGAGGTATCGAGTTGAAATTAATATCAAATACTCATGTCTGCAGTCCCTTTGAGCTGTGAAAAATCCAACTTCTATTCTAAGTCCGACCGAACGACCGACTCGCACTTGGCCGGTTCCTTATATTTGTCCGTTTCTTTTATGTCACGATAGAGTACCTAAACAGTTTTTTTTAGTATTTTAACCCGTTTGTACTTAATTAATACTTTCCACCACTACTAAAACCCACCAACTGACTGTCATTAAAGTGGTCTTCACTAACGGTTAAGTTAAACTTAGAAGTACTTTTGCTATCTTAAAACTACAGAATTACGTACAGTACCCGGTCCCTTAATATATGTAGCTATCGGCAATCTACTTATTTATAAGAAACACAAAGTGACAAATATACTGTCAGATGCGAGAGGTAGCGTGATAGATCGAAGATTGCCGAAAGCTAGCAAGGACAGTACTGTAGGCATATTTATATGTACATTTTATTAGCTGTACCTGGCTTATTCCGTGGTAACAATATCGTAGAAAATTTAAATAATATTTCAAAGTGTCTTGCTTGACCCAGTTTAAGCCCTGGTTCAGTAATTAAATAGGTGGTTACAGATGATCTTGTTAAATAAGTAAAAGCGGCAGAGAAGTAGTCTAGCCGCGTCCAGCTTTCCCTCGCTGTGTCGGGAGATAACGTTAAACGTCGAACACGGGAACTCGCCGGGCAAGGCCGTGCCTCGCTTTACGCCCGGTCACACAGTGCGCGTAAAATCATTACGGTAAGTAATCTATTGATTAGTCAGTGAAATCGTGTTCATCATGTTGGACTCTATGGTAAACTTGCATTGTTACTTATATAAAAAAAGATAAAAAGTGTTTATTGAATCGGGTAGCGCTGCTTTTTAGCAGAATTGTTGTTTTTGACTCGCATTTCACATTGCTGCTTTTTAAGGCATCGCGCGATACTTATCGTTCTATTTAAAGGCAGTAGTGTAGTTCACATAAATTAGGTACTTTGGATTTTCCAGCGACTCTGACAGAAACGGATGCTACTTCTCGAAATTATTGAACGTATAATGAGTACGTACAATTAATGTAATTTTACTTATTATGTAGTTCAAATCACAAAACAATCATGCAAAAACGCAATCGTAAATCCCGTCAGGCGTAGATTTGATTCAGACGGGCTTAGCGTCAATGACTTTCGTGACGTTGTTACGAACTGAGTAAAAAGAATAACTCGCATAGAAAAAACTTATAATTTACTGCTAAAATATTTTAATGTTGAACACTTTTTGAACCGCTTGCCCGTTTGCTACCAAACATGCCTAAGAAATAACTCACTTAATTCAGTAACCAAATAAAAAAATTGCTTTGAAATTGGTTCATAGATTTCTGCCATGCGAGCCCACAGATAGATACACGGACGTACACACAGATATATAGAAGCGGGGACAGAGGCTGATTTACACCATTTACTATGCCTCTGATATTAAAAAAAATTGAGATGTGTAATATCTATGAAACAATCGGTGTATATAAAATTGAAACCCTTTTACGAGTAGAACCAAATTATTTGTTCTAAGTAGGTGCTGTAATTTTGGTATGTTTATTACCAAAGTTTAGCGCGCTCCACACACCGCGCGCCCAATTTATTTTGTTAGGTATCTTAAAACCAAATAATAATACAAGTTTTGTATGTACCTATTTATAAATCACTATTATGGGTACTGGGATGCTTTTACAGTCATAATAGAAACAAATCAATATTCAATAACCATAAATGTCATTCAATTGGGTTTTGATCGAACAGATGGTATTCCACGCTATAGCAGTGACGCAGACTACGATATTCATTGTTGGAATAAGGTCGACGAGACGCTGGCGTTTCATCGAACATTGGACAGCAATAAGCCTAACCAGGAGCCAGTAGGAAATGTATCTGTCAATCCTCCCCGTTTCGCCTCGCTGGCGTAAAATAACCTTATTTTCTTTTCCCGTACATTTGACGCTCGTGCCAAGGTCTCGGGCACGACTAATAGCTTTACGACTTTGCTCAAGACACGGTTGTGAACATCAGACAATTAAAAATTTGTATCGCGAAACACGATATTGAAACATCACGATTATCTACATCTTAAGTAAATTAATTGAAATTAAAAGTTATAATTGTAAGAACATTAATTAAAGAAAATCTCATACCTACTAAAGTAAACGTAAAGTTTGCTCTAGATAAATAAACATCAGTCATTAATACGGAATTGATTAAACAAATTAGTTCAACACAATAAGTTTTAAAATTAATCAAAATAAAATAAATACGTATTGATGTTATGGTAATGTGCTTACTGAGGAAACTTAATTGCTTTTATTTAACTTGTTTTGTTCGTTAATGTTTCGTTGTGTGTTTGCGGCTTAAAATTGCGAGACGCAGTTTTACTTAATTCTAGAGTTCTCGTATGGACTTTAAACTTGGTGTGTGCGTATGTGGATCCGATGTTAATGCAATAATTAAGTATAGGTACCGTTAACAAAAAAATACTAATGTAAGAAGTGTTTGAAGTTTTAAAACAAACAGTTTTAGTATGTTACTACTCAGTTAAACTAATAATGTTCTACAGCTGCAGCTTACGGGATCTCTTTATCGATGACAATATTTTCATAAGTATACTAAATCATCTTTCGGAGAAACCCGATTGCCTACAAGCTCTTCTAAGCTCCAAATCGAATGTGATCGCTTCTCACATTCCCCAAGGAAATCGGGATAATTTTAAGTAAGGTTGGTTCAGGATCCAATTTTTCTTATCCGTATAATGAACACCTGATGCCAACAGTACTTACTTTTAGACATAAATCATACCTGATACTCATAATATCGGTAAGTACTTAATCATAAATTGCTAGACATTTGTGTCGTCACTTTGAAATCAAGCGATCAAAGTCATACTTAAAGTCTATTATTTTTTAATACGACTCAGGCTCATATTCATTATTATAATATTACATAAAAGATGTTATGTATACTACATTTTCACCCTAGTTTAATGTAGTAAAGTGATAAATTGATTACAGTCATATCGTTGACCTTGCCTGCTACCTCTGTAAGATTTTCCTTTTTTTTAATTAATAAAATCTTTAGTTATCTGTTACTTGCGGTTGATTCTCTAGTAGCGTTCTATTGCTAACAAATGTGATAAGATATAGATACAGTCAGCATCGGCAACCGAAGTAGCTGAATACTAATTTCAAAGAGGTCCATAGTATTTACACAAGCCCGAACTCTCTTGACAACAGAGTCGCGTGTATATCTTTTGATCTTTCTGATATGTATTATCTGTTGCTGACTAAACAAAGCTCCTGCTTTTGTATTATTGATTAGTTTGGTCTATTTTTCGTACAAAGTGTTTATTTGAATACTATAAATAGTATTAAACTTTATGGACTTTATGAAAAGATGGAGGTCGGCATTTTAAAGCTGAAAGTAAGTGTGTGACTTAAATTTTTGTTACTTCGAATACTTTACTAAATTCGTTACTTTGAATAAAATTTGGAACGGAGACATACTCTGGATTAAAATATATAGGATGCTTTTCTTTTCGTAAAATGCAGGTTCCCGCGGGAAAGCAATAAATGAAATATTCGCAGATGAAGGCATTGTGGGAGCTACACACTTAAGAAAGCAAACACAATGACTTTGTAACCCGTTTCGAATTCTTTCGAATTACACGTCAGCTCAAGTAAGCTCGCTTTACTCGTAATAAGAAGTTTCACATTACTTGAAATCTTGTAACTTACTTTGCTATATAAAAAGTTACACGTCAGTGAGATCTTTGTATAGTCGACCAAGTAATTGCTTCACCACTTTTGAACCCCCTTCGTAATACGGTCGAAAAATGATCAAGCAATATCTTGGTCGACTATACATCTGTACACTAGTACTAGATTACCCATAAACTACGAAGTTTATGGGTAATCTGCACCAAGTTCCGTTCGAAGTACGGTATGATGGAGTTGTACCGAGGAGGACGTGTTAATGCGTTTCAATTTTGATTCATAAGTTCATAACCCACTAATTATACCGGTTTTTACTCCGATGGCAAGAGCTTGTGGCATAGATAAATAAATTTGCAAACATTACAAAGTTATCCGCATAAATTGGAAATCTTAGCGAATGAGGAAATATCCATCACCAACGCTGTTCGTTACTAAGTTGGTGATCGTAAAGCAAAAGGGTGCCTACCTAATTTATCAAGTTCGAGTAATGACGACGCAGCGTTGTAATGACAATGGTAAAATAATTATCTTCTGGTAATAAAGTTAGTTTAAAGTAACTTTTATCGCGTTATAGTCAAACGTCCGTGACTCGCCTGCACATTTCTGGTTAAACAACTGAATTTATTTTCGATATGTGTCCCATCTCGGATTTCATTTTGCGCAGTCTAAGCTTGGGATTCCCTGGAGTTCCACCGCAATCAATGTGGATAGAATTATTATTTACCCTCTTTCGTATTTGGCTATTGCTTCGTCCCATGTTTTCTACAAATATGTCGTTCAAACATCCTTGTGTTATGTTTAATTTATCATTTTCCTCTACAAACAGGCGTCACTAACTAAGTAAATTTTTAGGGTTTCGTACCTAAAGGGCAGAACGGACCCCTAATGCTGAGACTCGGCTGTCTGTCCATCTGTACGTTTGTGTGCCACGGATCTGTTGCTCGTATAAACGTTAAAGAGCTGAAATGTAAATATTTATACATATATCTACACTTCTACACTTCTACATTAATATAATAAAGAGGTAAACTTTGTTTATTTGTTTTTTTGTTAGTTTGTTTGTATGTAGGGGGTAATCTCTGGAACTACTGAACCGATTTCAAAAATTCTTTCACAGATAGAAAGCTACACTATTCCTGACGGACATAGGCTACTAATTTTACGTGAACGAAGTCGCGCGCGTCCGCTAGTATACTATATATAGCGTACCACATACTGAATCAGACATGGAATGTAATTACGTATTTACCACAGAGGGTATTATTTTGTTACTGAAGCTTATAGTAATACCTACTGACATTCGATTACGTATGATCACACAATCTATATATCCTGTAGTCCGTCCGGACCGGTCAGCCGCACCTCAGACGAGAGATCGTGGAACAGAATAATGAGGACGCAGGTTCAAGTCCCGTTGGTTGATGATTTTTATTTGAAAGCTTCATAATAAAAAATAAATGATAAATTTTAATCGAAAAATAAAGTTATTGAGATTACGAATGGAAGCTGTTAGAAAACGATTGTGAGTAGGTAACGTATCAGTGAGATGTAGCTTTATAGGACACTGATGCTTTTACTGCCGGCGTCCACACGCATTTTACGATGATGGGATGGATTGCTCTCAGAAAATATAGACATTTTTATGATCGAATAGAGGTGTAAGTGATGACGCAGGCCGTCCAGGAGCCGTATGGAGTGTGCCCGTGAGGCCGCGCGGCCAACGGTCAAGTGCCTCGCCTGCCGTATTTAGACAGTGCCAACCTCGTGCCAACCTATTTCGAACCTGTATTCTTAACCGATCAAATGAATAAAAAGATTAAATCTGAACATAACGTGTTTCATTATCGTACTAAATGAGTAAATTAAATTTTAATCATAATTTTCATTCAAAACCTCATGAATATTGTCTGTAGAAGTGCAAAAGACAATAAAATAATCCTCCTGGAATTACCAACAAAGGCACGTATCACGCCTGCCTTATACGTGACAATTCGGGCGGGCGGCCGAGCTCGCTACACACGGTATCGTAACATTGTTTAATAAATCAGTTTAGGACAACAGGTTACCTAGACAAAGCGACATTCTAGTACAGTCAACGTTATACGTATGTATTCTACACTTATTCACCCTATTGTAATGGAATAAAATGAAAAAGTGTATACAATACATAATATATGTGATTGACCATTAATAAGGTACAAAATATTTTTGCCACAATCATTATTATTAAACTTTTATTCCACGCAAAAAGGCCCATACAATAATTACCTTGTAGAGTAACTTACACAAAGATTATAATAATTAAAAACTATTTTGGCGCCAAGGCAAATTCAAACGACAGTAAACGTCTCGAACATAATAGTCTTATAAACTTCCTATGTCCGCAATCGCGCTGCAAGAGAAGCGTTGGTGGCAGCAGCCAGCCTGAACTAGTATGACACTGGTATGTTTCTATACATTCTAGGAGAACCAGCGTCCGACATATATGGTATTAATGTTGTTCAAGTTGGTCAGCCAAAATCCAAGCCAAGCGTTGACGAGATCGGTGTTGTCAACGCTTCTTAATTGTGTATGTCGTTTCCTCTATATCCTTTTTTTTGGAATTTTATAATTTATTTGTTTTGACTGTAATTTTTGCCTTATGGGTTAATGTGACATAGGTACGAAGCCCGCTTTTCTTCATACATTGAAAAATATTTTCAATTTCTATGGTAATATAGACAGCGCCTCGAGCGGGGCGTGTCCGCAACAGACTGTTCTTCTCGTTATTAAAAAGTTGAAGCTAAAACGCATTCGAGACGTGTGATGTGACAAACCTTCGGTTCAGAAAGTTAGCACGTTCATCATTCAAATGGGAATTTTTCAGCACAGGTGCCAAGTTCTAATTATTTCATTAAATTCTAATGATTTCATTAGCTACTGAAATTTACAACGTCCTACCATTGCTTTAAATCGACATTTTCAATCTTCCTAGCTAATACTAAATTGGCATTTTTTAAAAATTTTCCTATACCACGAATCAGATTTTGATGTAGTACCAATAGTAGAAGGGGGCATTACCATATCTATAATATAGCTGAGACCAGCTGAGGGTTCTTCATCAGATACTTCAGACCTTCGATATTTGACATCAAATGAAGCGGCCCACCAAGTTGAATATGTTTTGTAAAGGCGGTATGTCGATCTCTAATAGTTTGGTTGGGCTCTTATGTTTTCTAATCAGGGTCACCAGGTACTCCAGATCTTCGGTTATCCTAGTTTTTATAGTTTTTCCTTTTTGTGGCCATTAAACCCTAACTCTGTACCAAATTTCAGCTCTCTGAGTTTATGGGAAGTACTAGTTCTATTCTGATGATTATGAGTGAGTGAGTGAGTGTCATAAATGCGAAACTTTGCTTTTGCTTAACTTCGGAACTAAATGACCTACAGACTTGAAATTTTGGATTTTAAGTATGTGATTATAGTTTACTGGATGACGAAAATTTCTGCGTTCTGGTCTTATCCAGAGGTTCTCAAATAGGGGCCTGAAAATGCGGCGAAATTGTTCCAGTAACGGATGGTACGGCAGTGTTTGCTTCGCGCTCGACTTGGCGAGGGCACTGCTGTGCCCCCCGATGACTATAAATGGTAAACTAATAATTTGCATTTGTAACATTGGCGTCAACCTGTATTCATATGTCGGGCCGTTTTTCTGCTGTGATTTAGTATGATACTGTACATCCATGCATTATAATATCATTGACCAAAACAGTTATATTTTACGTTGGGTAATTTCAAGACCATTGGCTCTTCTTAAGGAACTTTGTTGATCTTGACACTTATTTAGCACAGCGGACACTGCCGTGTGTATTTTATGCCGCACTTGGGCATATTTTATCTTTATGTTTTTGGAGGGATTGGGTTTGCAAATGTCGTTACGTTGCGTAGAAGGGAGCATACGGCGGCGCGCGCGCCCCTAGCCTAATTGAATAAGTCCTTCGTGAGACGACATTCTTTTTTTTTAAATATTTTACTTATATTTAAGTAGCATATCACTTTGATCGTTGATTGCCTAGTAGCTAGGGGGTGCATAGGCACAAGGTTAATTCGTCAGTAGTCGCTCCATTTACAATCAGACAAACTTGTATCTGAGTCGCTGTAGAACTTCTTTGCACCAGTTAGACTTTTCACAAATGCCATAATATCACAGCGTTGGCTCATTGTGACAGGGTTAGACAGTGGCCCAAATTACAAATTGGTTGACCGTACCAATAAGTGTACGAAAATTTCGTGGGAAGAAAACCCTCCACGTTTGTGTTATTGAATGTGTAACCATGACACTGACATGACACTGTTTCCCTTTCACAAGGATGCCAGACGCCAGTCGCTCCAATGTACTAACCCGACCTACCAAATCTGGGATCATATTCTAAAGCATAACTTAATTGAACTAACGGGAAAAAGCGATAGAAGCATGATGATTAAGCATGATTAGGCGGCTTAGAATAGTACCTCCTCATCTCTTCCCATGGGTACCATAAAAACCGGCTAAGGGATTTCTTCTCCAGAAGGTGGGCAGCAGCTTCTGTTCGACACATAAATACTACGCTCGCCAACACGTTTGCCAAGTGTGGTGAGTATGGCAAAATCCCCCTCAATGCGATCACAACAAACGCTGGTTGCATTCCGCTTCCAGCCGGTCACTTTGGAAATCCATGGAGGAGGCCTGTGTTCAACAGTGGACTTCTTGTGGCTGAGATGATGATGTTGATGAGTATGTAGCCTCTGATTTTTTGCAGGGATAGGGAAACTATTACTCTTTCACCTCCTCCCTATTTTAGAACGTATGGACAAAAAATCTCGAAACATAAAAACTATGAAACACGTTATTAGTTCGGATTGTAACTAAATCCTTGCTATTATGTTTTATGAAAAGATAAAAAAAGCTTGAAATACAACTTGATCTTACAGAAGGACAAAAAATTGGTATCAAATATTATGCAGCAATCAAAATCAGTGTGAAAACATGTAAGCCCTTGTAAAATCCTTGGTGCTCGATTCCGATTCGGTTTTATATTTTTCTGGCTTAAAATGCCCAGTTTTAAACTTAGTAACAATAAATCTGCTAACACATCGCTATATACTTAAGACATACTCGTAGTTGGTTAGGCAAAAACAAGTTAGAAAAAATCGCCAGACGACGAAAATAATTAACAGTCACAAGGGGCATCCCTGTGGTAGCAAATACGATGATTATTAAATTGAAATGCTATGTAATGCCAACACAAAGAAAGATTTATGGTAGAGGGTGTGTACATGGGATTTACATCGAATAGTTTGAATGTTTAAAAAAATGAAAATCGAAAGAAATGTCGGTTATAAAAAAATATGATGATGTTATTGTTATTTTTAACACGCTTAGTCCATAATTTAACTTCAATTTGATGTTCTGGCTATAACACTGTGGCCTTTATTCGACGCTGCCTAAGCTTTACAGTTACAACCAGTGCGAAAACCATATGGTGCATAGTTTTATTACTAACCAGAGCAGAGGCAGCCTTTATGAACTTTAAATTCAGCTAAATATTTTAATTTCGTTACGCGTTTAACTTACATTAACGTTATATTTGTACGGTTACCGTTTAATTTACATTACGTTACGTTTCACCGTTAATTAATGTTGTATTCCTATTATCTCACTAATATAATAAAGAGGTAGACTTTGTTTGTTTGTTAGTTTGTTTGTATGTAGAAGGTAATCTCTGGAAATACTGAACCGATTTAAAAAATTCTTTCTCAGATAGAAAGCTACAATATTCCTCACGGACATAGGCTACTAATTTTACGTGAACGTAGTCGCACGCGTCCGCTAGTAATATATAATCCAAGTATATTCTTTACCTACAATTTTAATTACAAAACAAAAAAACAAAATTCTCCGTATGAATTATACTTCATTTGTAGCGGATTTCATCAAGATTTACTTATGGGTAATGAGATTTGTATGATAAGATTTTGAATATAATTAAAATGTTGGGATTGAATTTCTTAATAATAAGATAACTTCCTGACTTACTTTACGCAAAATAGTCTAATTACTTCTTTTGAAAAAGTGAATTGTAGAATTAGCACTTAATTATTGGCATCATCTAACATAATTAGTGTTAGCGTTATAAGGACTATAATATTTAAAGTAACAGAAAATTACTCGATAATTGTGAGTACACGGAACACGCTCCACGAGGGTTTAACTCTCACTTATCCGGTTTTTTATTGCCTCTCTCGTATTATTAAGGTTATAAAAAGGACATAATAAAGCAATAATTAGTATTTAATTAGATGTAGACTGTAGTTATTATTATTTAACCTATTTTTATAAAGGTTTGTTGTCATAACAAAAACCAGCTCTGTATACTGAGTTACAGAATTTTGCATGGGCTTACCCAGCTTCTGGCCTAGGGGGGGTAAGGTTCAAAAGTGGTCAAGCAAAGCAATTACTTGGTCGACTATACAAAATTATAAAAAAAGTATAATAAAAAATTTGTAGTTAAATAGTTTGTTGAAATCTATAAACCACTTAGTTGCAATATTTGAGTCAAGTTGTGCAAGTAAACAAATACCTTGGGACACATTACAGTACTTGAAATAGATAATATTAAATTAAGTAAAGCTTAACTTTGGGTACTAAACTATGGATATAAGTGCCTACATATATAAATACATCTTTATATTAATAAAAAGGAATAAATTTCATGACACAGGTAAAAACATTCTTATTCATCACTCAAAATTTATCTGTCATGGGAATTGAACCCGCAAACTCTAGCTTCGTAGTCAGGACACTAAGCTATCGGATCGTCTAGGATTGGAACATAGCTCAATTCAGTACATTCTTTGTAGCTCAGCTGCAATGACTTCGACTACAAACACTAACTGTCGGAATCTAAGGGTGGTAGTTATAGACCGAACTCAAGTACGAGCGCGTACTCATCTAATTTATAAACGGAACTTAAAATCAAGACGGCGCATCAAATATCGGCTGAGTTGAACTCTGATCCAAGTATTAGGCTTATCCGTGTTCATAAACCAAACCGTAATCAAGTTTAACCCGGCTGAACATTTCGCACTCGCGGCCAAAAGGGCTCAAGACTCGAGCTTGAGATGACGTTTGCGAGCTGAGCTAATCAGTTAATCACGGCTCAAACTAGAACTTGAGTTTGATTTATAACTACCACCCTAAGTCATGTAATGGACCATTAACTCATCCCCTAGGATTTTCTATTACGAAAGTCCGAGCGTCATTTACACAGAGACATCAATTAATCTCTCTAACTAATGAAGCAATTTTCTTAATTTAATGCATAGCAACTATTATCTACACAAGCTTTTAGAGGAGTGGGAACCCACCGCTCTCCATACAAACGGCGATAACGTTTTCCACCCTTTAAACCTGAACCTATAGCCATGAATTTTTTGTATGTGGTCATTATGCCCTAGAACTAGGTTTGTATGTTTTGATTTTTTTATATTCTTAATAGTTTTAAAAATATTACCGCTTTTTGTTTTGTATGAAACTCATAAAATGCAAATATTGTCAAATCTATGTAGAATATTTAAAAAATCAAAACATACAAACCTAGCTCTAAGGCATAATGACAAAATACCAAAAAATCATTGCCATAGATTAAGATTTAATGGGTGGAAAACGTTTTTGCCGTTTGTATGGGGAGCGCGTTTTGGGGCTGGGTTCACACTCCTCGCCGTGTTAGTTTGTTTGTTTGTACAGTAAGCTGCAAAGAAATGTAATCCCATTTGTGTAAACGTTAGTTTAAGTGGGGGTTACTTTTCTCTGCAGCGGCCGTACGTTCGGGTGAAATCTTGCGAATAATTTTGAACTAACTTCCAGTGATCGGATTATCTTGGATTCTGGTATGTGTACGTAGGTTTGGTAACAATGCAATTAAAAATGTTTCTTTAAACAAATTAACATATTTTAATTCTTTGTATTGTATATATTCTTATAAATATATATTGCAGTCTATAAACAAATCAGTGTGAGAAACATATTAGCAACGCAGGGTCACTTTCTCGGCAATGAAATAAAGGTGATATCTAGGCATTAGGACTCACAAGAAAGAAATATATTAAAGTCAAAAATTTCCATCCTAATTGCACCCTATGTTTGTGAAATAGCTGGTATGATTTACAAACCAGCTAAATAAGTTCATTTTAAAATTTCGGTAAAATATATGTATACCATATACGTTAATAAGTCATAAATTTTATTGTGGGGAGTCCATTTTTATAAGACTGTAACTTTGTGTCGCGACGTGTTTAGCGTTCCGTAGGGTCCGCCCGATACAGAATCCCCCACATATGTAGGCAGGCGACAAAGTGGTCGGTATCTTAGCTGTTAGCTCATTTATGTTGTTAATCAGCATCAGAAAAAACTTTACCAAGTTTTAACGACGTAAACAGAAAGTTATCAGTTCAGACGTACGTAAGAATCTAAATTTATTTGGCCTCAAAAGCAAAACATTAAAATTATTATTGTAAATTTCGATAAATCTTCACTACTAATTACTAGCACGATAATAAAGTAGGCATCTATTAAATAGTTATAATAGTCATCACTGCGCAATTTTAAGTTAATCTATATCAAATTTCAAGCATATTTATTAAGTTTTAAGCCGAAACAGAGAAAAATAACTCGTACATCGCAAAGCACAATGACAACTTAGTTAACACGTCCAAATAAGATCGCACTTTATTTATTAACTTACCTCATTGAAATAGATAGTGGCCGCGTGTTTGTTTTTGTTTTTAACACTTACGCGGGAGACATGCGGTGCGGCGCGGCGGGAGCAGTGCGGGCGCGAGCGACGTTCACGGTCTGCGCCCTGCGTGTGGAGACTGAGCCGCCGGCGAGCGAGGAAACCACCGTCGTCGGGCGAAGGAAAGCGCGGACCGAAGCGACGTCAGCCGGCTCGAGCTCACCTGACTGCTTGCGAGTTGCGAGGGTGTGACGGCCACTGCTGTCGACCGCGCTGCGACTGACTCACGCGCCAACCACACCATCTCTTTTATATCGAGCCCCTTCTCGATGGACCTACCACTTGGCACAAGTTTTCATTTCCCTATAAGAGCCTGTGGGACCAAGTAAAACTCGAGCTTTTGTAACGGCAGCCTCTTAGTATATTTATTCTCGTCCAAGTTAATTTTTTTACACGTTTTTATTATCATAGCTAATTTGACTCGTTTCCCTTTTGTTTCATAAAAATGTAAATCTGAGTAACTTTATTATGCCGATCACATTCAGAATTTTGTACAATGTACAAATCCTCCTATGGCTTACTATGGTTAAGTGGACAAAATGATGTTTTCTTAAACGATTGAGAATGTAAAGTACCCACTCACACGGTTTGAATAACAGTGTTATAGCCTAGGGTTGCCATCCGCTCAGGTTTCAGTTAAGAGGCGGACGCCTTCCGCGAAGCTCTTAAAGCGTCCCTTCGGGTGTAACCGAATTCATTTATGAGTAGTAATTTACTAATCGAAACTACGCAAAACGACACTAAATAAGGTCTAAATCGTTTTGCTGTAACGAGCAAGACGCTCATACGCACATTGCGGTTTAATGTAGATACATTTAATAGTTAATGTCGATTAATGTTGATTTGTAAGATTAGATTAACCAATTAATACATGTTTAAAAACACACGTATTTATATTTTTTTACTTTGGCTTTAGAATCATTAGAAGATCTGCGTTCACTTTTCTCTAAATAATACTATTATTCAGGTCAGTCAGCGTAGTTTTAAACAGAAACTTGACCAATTTCGATAAAAGTTGCGAAAATAACTAATACATTTCCTTTTTCTTTACTATATATAATTATTTATATAAATTTTAAGTTATTAAATAAAACTGCCGAATTGAACATCTTTTCCATGGATATTACACATAATGATAAAAATACGAGTGGCAAGGTGCCCTCGGAGTAGCCTATTTTTTATTACACACGTATATTTTTCATGATCGTCCGGGGTCAAAATCCGATTTTACGTTATTGTACGAGAATTTGCAGGCCGGCGACGGGCAGTTAGGGTGATGGCAACCCTGTGTTATTCAAATATGAGGCATGACTACCTTCTCAAAGTTAGTGATGCTTGCAAATACCTATATGAATCTTATTATTGTCTGTTCACACCTCAAAATGAGAAAAATTTATAAGGTACGAGGGGCGCTAAAATATAAACATATATATATATATATATATATATATATAATACAATTAATAAACAAAACCTACCATGTAAATGTTTTGGTTTTGTACTGTAAGCTTATGTGTGGATTATTTTATAAATATGTAATTATAAAACAATTCACCAGTGCAAGAAAGCACGTTGAAACATTAATTAAACAACGAAATGTTAATTAAATTCTAAGAATATAAGTAGGGGTACGTTCCGTGTTTGTTCCTCAATTACGCATTAACGGGTGGGTGGATTGGAATTAAATTTGGCTGACAGACTTTAGGTAATTTTTTTATCCCTCAAAAATGCGTAGTTCTTGCATAAATAAATAACACACAAAAGAAGTCGCGACCAGCAGCGAATCTTTACCAAAAATAGCAAGGATGCATGCATATAGAACATAAATATTATGGTCTACCTTTTGTCTTGGAAAAATATACAATTCACGCGAGAAAATGACACTAGCTTGCATCTTTGACTGCAAGCAGACTTACCTATTTCCTTGCTGGCAGGGAGGGGCACTTTTCCAATAAGCTTGCATATTTATTATAGCTTGCTTACTTCCTTCTAGTATTATAAAGAGGAAAACTTTGTAAGTTTATATGTAGAAGAGTGATCTTCGAAATACTCATCCGATTTCATAAATTCCTTCACCAACTATTTAGAATGGGTTTTCAGGGTGGACATGGCCTTTATTTATTACGCAGGTGACGCCGCGGGAATGGCTAGTGTTGTATAAAGAGCGTCTAGATATATTTTAAGCTCATCTGCAATATCATAAAAGATCATGCGCGATAATTTTTCCTTTACACATCTACACTCAGTTTCGGTAACTAAGGCCTGGTTTTATTAAGGTCTGTAAGATAACATTTCGGTTATGTAGTAATGTAATAAATTGTATCTACTGTGATTAATCTGATATTTTATATTACTGAAATTGATCTGATATTTGATCTTTCGGACTTTAATGAAACCCGTGCCTCTATAGATCCGGCCAGGATGTAACGAACTGAGCGATGGGCCCAGTCCATTAGCGTATATTTTCTTACTTATTTCTCGTAGCTTGATGATTCTGTCTTCGTAGTTCAAACTCCGGCAGTAGTTGATTCATTTCAGCGTCGATCTGCGCCGTGCCCTATTTAAACTACCGGTTACTCGGTTTGTCCTTTAGTGCTGCACTATTGTTAAATGACTTTTACGGTTTTTACTAATTCGAGAAACGAAACGGATATATTTGAGACGTTTGCAAATACTGCGAAAAGCATTTTAAGCATTTTGAAAATATTAAATTTAACTCTTATTTCTGTTCGCTAGTGCTGAGTCGCTCATAGGTACTTTATGCTGCCCTTAGATAGAATGTCAAGTGTTACGAAAGGGTTCAAAGAACCAATGTATATCCACCATCTTCGTTGAATAAATATTGTACTGCAAAACCAATAAAATATAAATAAATTTGTTCTAGTATTTTTTTAATTTTGATGACTTCATGTATTGTGATATTACAGAAAATTATTTTTGAACAACAGTGACGTAAATATCAAGTAACATGTTATCGTTGCCTCGTGTTGCCTATACGGTAAGCAATAAAATAACCAAGTGCTTGGGGACGTTATTAACATGCAAGTTTAGCAAGTACCTACTTCAGATAATCAGTTAAACACTATATTCCCTTTTATAGGCTTTTTTTTGTATAGGACGAACCGTTTAATGATTTGTATAAGATCGACAAGTTGCAGAAAGTGCTCACCGAGGTAGAATGTTCTAAAAAAGTTTAATATTTAAGGTTTTGCAATTCTCGAAAGTTCCTACCGGCACTTCATAGGGACGGACAAGTTCCTAAAAGTTTTCAAAGAGGTGGGAATGATTTTGAAAAGTTTCATACCTAAGTTAAAATGCTATGTAATGACACCACAAAGAAAAATTAATAATTTAAATGTTATTCATTTAAAATAAAATCAAAAGAAATTTCGGCTACAAAATTTCATATCTAAGGTTTCGCAATTCTGCAAAGTTACCACCGGCACATGATAGAGATCGACAAGTTGCTAAAAGTTTCCAAAGAGGTGGGAATGATTTTGAAAAGTTTCACATCTTATTAAGTTTTGCAATCATGCAAATTCCCCAGACTAGTAGGGGTGGACAATTTGCAAAAAGCACGCAATATCACGAGTACCTAGTAGAATGGCAGCGCGCAGAGGGCATTGCGCGGCTTACATACCGGTGACGTCATCACAGTTATAATGTATGACACCAAAACTAAATCTCGTTTATTTTAATACTGTCGGCTTTTAACTAATTACTTTAATTCCAAAAGTTTCTAGGTTGGAATTGTAGGTTGGGTTAAAAGGTTGTAGTAAGTTCTAAGAATGTCGGTTATTATAATCTTCTTTCGGCATAAATATAATAATTATTTAGACTTTTGTGCCATTAGGTCTGTGAGTGGTCTATTGTGTAGCATATAAAGTGGTCTATGAGTGAATACCATATTATCGAAACGCATTTTTTTTAACTCTTTATATCGTATAATATACGAATAGGTATTTTTTTATGTGATAAACTAATAAATTAACGCCTTTATATTTTTTATCGTAAAAGTGAATGTTACACGAGTGCTGATAATACAACACAAGAAGTTATTATAACTTCGGTAAATTTATTGCTTGCATAAAGAGATACCTATTTCGAGAATCCATCAGTCTTCCCAAACTTTCACTGCAAATCACGGTTTTGCTTATAATATAGGAAGACAAACAAGCAAGTGGGTCAAGTCATGCTAAGTGATCACCGTCGCCCATAGACAGCCGCAACACCAAGGAAATTGCAGATGCGTTGCTGACCCAGAGGGCTAAGATGGAATACATCTTCTGCCAGCAATTTCACCGGCTATCTGCTCTCCACGTCTGAACACAGTGCGAGCACAGCTGCTTTAAAAGGTGCTCGGCTATAATTGTAAGTTATAAAATATAAAAAAAAGAATTCTATCATTAGGTACAGTAAGGCCGAGGAATGTATAGCTTTATCACTCTTGCGCCATATTGTCATGTGATAAAATGTTAAGTCTTCATATTCCTCAACCTTACATTGCCCATTGATTGAGTTCCTTTTTTATAATTCAAACGTAGAACAATAGCCGAGCACATTATTATAGAGGTTTTTACTGGTCTTAGAATCTTAAAATTAGAAAAAAACCTTACTTTTTAAGTGTCAAACAGACATAAGACTCGCCTTACCGTAAACAATGATCCCCCTGCCCCTATACATGGTAGTCCATGTTTAGATAGTACAATATAGTTAGCAATTTTTATTTAAGGTAATATATTATTAAGACGGAATTTCTAATTATAACTGACCCAATTGATCGGCAGCATAAACATACAAAATGTTATTACCCACATTGGGTCAGTCAGTTTAATCTCAGACGAGACAAGTAATTTGTTAAAAAAATTAAACGCACAGTTACTCACTTTTAATAATATATTAATAAAAAAATTCAGCATTATTAAACGTATTAAAAGTAAAATATTTACATTAAGTAAATTTCGGGCACCTTTTTTAAAAATCTGGGCACAGACATGATTATAACACATTATAATATGAGGACTTCGAGCCGACCTAGAATGTCATAATGTCATAATCATAACGAAGGTTTATGCGGATTTTCAGCTTGTTATTTTTCATGCCGAGGTTTTTCCTTATTTGAATAGGATAACAGTAGGTAAGTAATAAATTTATACATTATAACATGCGACCTTACGCGATTTGACGTGAGAGCCTTCGTGCTCTCGATGTATTTATAGGCACTTGCTTATAAATTATGTATTGACTTGAATTATAATATCTAGTAACCAACCTTTCGATTTGAGTGAATCTTCACCACTGACTCTTATTTCATATTTTATTAGTTGTTAATGGTGAATTGGAATTTAAGTTTACTCTATGGATTTGAAAGTTTCTTGCGGCGCCTTCTTTTTGGCAATTACAAAGCACTGAAAGAAAAAAGAGCGGACCGCTAAACTAAGTTTGTTTGTGAAGAATCTATGATGATTTCTAAAAAACTGTGCTAGTTATAGTTTATTTCTTTAGGTATTTAAAATAAGGTAAACAAAATAGTCACGTGAGTCGGCAAAGCAACCAATCAAGTCAATCTTTTGGATCTGTTGAGACCCAAAGCGTGACTTATTTTGTTTACCTTATTTTAAATACCTAAAGAAATAAACTATAGACGACCGGTCATTTTTTTTGTAACATTCACTGTCCATTTACATAAAATTTATGAACTGTACATGATTATTTAGAGATATTTCGTTTCATAAACCTGTAAGACAACGAGAAATATTTATTACATTTTTCAATATTATTCGAAAATTCACGGCATTAAACTATTCTAAATTTCAAATGATAGCATTAGTAGTTGTTAAAATAGGCCCTGTGACAGACAAGACAGACAAACAGACAGAAGCACCTGAGGACGGAGTCGTACCATAGGGATAATATATTATATTTTTTACCATTTTGGTGCAAAACCCTAAAAAATACAAAATGTCTACATGATGCGATTAAGGAAGTACGACCGAGGGTAAACAAGCTGGCCTAGCGTGAGTAGTGGCGCGATATCGGAAACAGAAACAATATACTCATTGGTATGCCATGCTTTGCTATAATGTTAACTAGTTAACAATAACCTTAGCAGCGAAGACTTATCAATCAGCGCATTGATAAGTAAATCACATACCAGGGGCCCTAACACGCTAGCTTTTATCGATGACATAAAGCATTTATCCCGTTCTAACCAGTATGCGTGTGCGAAAGGGACGAATGCTTTATGTCAGCGATAAACGCTAGAGTGCTAGAGGGGCTGGAATGCGATTTTTGAATCTCACCGGGTGACTAAAGCTTGCCAAAATGGCAGTTTTTCATAGAAATGCGGCCATATTGGTGACCGTTAGTCACCTGGTGAGATTCAAAAATTGTATTTAAGTCTCACCGTGTAACTAAAGCTCACCTAAATAGCCGTTTTTCATAGAGATTCGGCCATTTTGGTGAGCTCTAGTCACCTGATGAGATTCAGAAAATGCACCCCTGGCCTGTCAATTAACTGTTTGGTTGTTTGGTTTTTAGTTTCAGTGAAAGAGTTTTGTTACTAATTAAATTAATTCCCTTAAGCATTTTTATTTTGGAGGACTGAAATCGGTAGCCCGATTTTATATCGTTTGCAGACTTTTGGTTCGGAGGGAGGGTTCACTAGTTAGGAGTTCCACTGTTGCTATATCGTTGAGCAGACAAAACAAAAGGTTAAGTTTCGGATGTTGCAAAAACTACATCATTTCGTAGATATTAAGTTTATCATTATACTTCCGTTATTTGACCACGTGTATCGATATACCGTTTCTATAACACACATTAATTTGTAAATAATCGTAACAAGACCAATAGTGTTAAAATTATGTACGCAATACTTGAATAGGAAAATTTTGATTCTAAATAATAAGTTAAAAGAGAAAACATAAGCCCTTTAATTCAAATAAAATAAAAGATCCTGACGAATTCAGAACCTCCCCCTTTTTGAACTCGGAAAATTTTGTTTGGGCGCATAGGTAGAAACACTTTCAAAATCCTGTAAATATAACTTAAATATTACTAGACTGGCGAACCGCCCCAGCGCGCACGGGTAAAAAACTTAATTACTTAGAATGTATTTTTACACAAAAAGCTTCAGTAAAAAATCTCTAAATGACAGTGAAAACCTTCGCGTACGTAACGCGGCCGAAGATGCTTTGAGGAGAGATAGAGGCCAATAGCGACTTTGTTCTGTACAATTCAATTCAATTTAATACATTTATTTTCAGATTATTAATCCATATTGGGTTAGTAACAAATGTCTTATGAGCTAGTGTTAGTATTATTATAAAAATCACAATTAAAGCACCGTATGGAGCCTTACCCATCTCTGCAAGAGTGGGGAGTCCCAACGGTCCGTGAAGACGATAAACGACGATACATTAAGAAGATAGAAATTAAGAAGAAATGCTGACATTCGGGTAATAGTAATAATAATTATGCAAGAGGAAATTACTAAGAGGGCGAATATTTTTGCTACTATTTACGCATTTATAGGAGTGCAGAGCCCATTAGTAAAAACTAAACCTTTGTTTTTCGCCATATCTATGAAAATATATCAGTTATAGGCATTACTCGCATACTTTAAGCGAAAGAAAGCAGTAGAACGCATTCCTGCCCCACAGAATTTAATACCGGCGTGAAGTAATAACTTGCTACTGAATGAGGGATGCTGGTGAGCGAGAGATACGGAGTCACATTAACTAAAGGCGGTAACGGATCACCGATTCTCTTGGGGTTGTTGGATCCAATGGAGGTGTGGTCACTTCCAATCAGGTGGCCTACGGCGCATGCTCGTTCTTTTTCCTTTTCCAAAGAAAAGCTAAAATTTTGCAAGATTATAGAAACAAAAAAAACAGAATTATGAAATAAAAAAGATCGAGAAACAATAATTTTGGGTACCACCCCTATATGGTAAGTGAGGGGGTGTTGTTTTTATCCACGCACCCCTACGTGTGGGGTGTCGTTGTATTAGGTCTTTTGGAAACATTGGTGGAGGCTCAAAACCATCTTTCAGTATCGCGACCCGTTTTAGAAATATTAATTCATACGAGTACATGGTACCTTTATCTTATAAAAGGCTTTATTTTATTATTATGCCTGAATTATTTTTTATAGTCTTAGTAAATATAATTAACTAAAATGAAAATTATTACGAAGAAGACTCAATTAACTACTTTTTGAGATATGACACCATTTAATTACCGTTTGAATTAAATCTATTTCTTTTTGTTTTTATTACGGAACCCTATACTAAGCATGGCCTGGAATTATTTTACCCGATGTTTCAACCTTCGACATCTTTAGGAATATAAGTTAGGTTTCTATAAACCAAAATCGTTAGTTATATCTAAACTTGATCCTTTTACCTCATAATAAGTATAGATGTTTTAAAATTAGTATACTTTATAGTAAATAATATATTTAATATCCAATATATTCAGTTGATATATTATACTTCCATCACCTCTTATACTCGATGACTGTCATCAACTCTCGTGCCGAGATTTCAAGTAAATGTAATTAAAACTGGCTCTGATGCTGACTGTACATTATAGAATGTCACCTCTAGCGCCCCCTATCAAGTTTCATAGTCATACCCAAGTTACTTTATCTAGCTAACGGAGTAGATGTTTCTCAGATAGATGGCGCTGAAGCTGCGACCGTAACGTTGATTACAGCGCCATCTTTCAACTCAATCTGCTTATGGCAATAAATCGCTGCGGTTTTCTTATAGATGGCAGGGCATGTTTCTGTGCGTCGCGATGCCAGGTCACGATACCCATACCAGCACGAAACACGCTTCCGCCTACACTACACATTATGTTTAGGTATCCCTCTTCTATCGTAGCCTGCCTACGGCCGGAGTACGTTCGGTGCGGTACGGATGTCGACCGCCGTACTCACTGGACGGACTTTGTTTCAGTGTGCGATGACTCTCGCCGGAACGCGCATTGACGACACTTTGAAAAGCAAACAT
Organism: Ditula angustiorana; assembly: GCA_963691745.1. Lineage (NCBI taxonomy): Eukaryota > Metazoa > Arthropoda > Insecta > Lepidoptera > Tortricidae > Ditula > Ditula angustiorana. The sequence continues at coordinate 5,971,686 of OY829472.1, forward strand.
AATTTCCTCCATTCGTGAACATTCCGTAAGTGAAATTAAGTTTGGACTCGTTGGAGATTCTGATAAGTTATGGGATCGAAGGCGTGTTTATAGACTGTGAATTGTATGTTTTGGACCGCGACGGGCGGCATTGTAGATGGTAAGTGTTCTTTAAGTGTTACCGTAGTGTAGTTAGTCTAGTCTAAGCAGAATCGTGACTTTGTAAAGTTGAACCTCGGTGTCCATAGTTATTTGGTTTGTGTTAGAATTCACGTAAAAAAAGGTTTCGTAACGATGACTGAAACTTAACGCCTATGCACTAAAGTCAGCTTTCGTGTAAAGACCTAATATTATTTACTTACCACTAATAATATAAAAAAGCCAAACGTTTAACTATCTACTATCGATTTTGAAGTTAGTGGTACTTCGTAGGTTTTACGGGTTTTTAAATTTGAGAAATATCCGCGTGCATAGCGAGCTTAGTGTTTTCATTGATCTGCGAACTCTTCGTAAATGATAAGCTAGATAAATGAATTTGGAAAGCTGAAAATGTGTTTTTTTTTAGAGAAAAGTGTAAATCCTTTGACGTTCATACAAAGTCTGGACTATGTGCTGGGTCTCTTCAAGACAAGAGTACTTAACTAGACTTACAGCGAGCTGAAAATCTTTCAACCTCATTAGCTTGATTGACAGTTTGTTTTAAACGTACCTACTATGTAATGCCTACCTACTATATAGTTTTTGAAACATAGGATATTATTAACAATTTAGACTCAATTAGACATACAGAACCAAACGTTTAAATTGACGCAGCTTCTTAGAATTAAAATCTTTAAACAATAGAAAACAACTTTTCAAGAGTTTTCAAACTTCCTAACTTGAAATTCATTCCGAAATACCTACACATATATTTACTCTTTATCGCATCACCCCATATTACCCCTACTCTTTTCAGTAGGTACCTGATGTTCTGTGTAAGGGCGTATCCAGCCTTCAAGTCAGGGGTCACGAAGTCGAAGTTCAGTCAGGACAGGGTCATCAATGAGATTAGATAAATTACCAGTGGTCGACCTGGACCCAGCCCAGGACGGGGGGAGGGGGTCATGATCACCAAGACCCCCAACCCTAGATCCGCTTTTGGTGCTATGACGTAGGTACTTAATGTGCCAAGTCAAAATAAGAACTGTAAAGGTTATATCTACAGCTTGCGAGCTTCTGCAACTTCGTCGCCGGCTCTATGTCACACACTGTCAGTTTGGTACCATTTTTATATTCCCACGTATCAAGCAAACCTATTATGCAGGTAGGTATAACTGAACAGAGTTTATATGTATTGTAGAGTCTTGGTGAATTTATATAGAAGTTAAACCCGGCTATTTTTTAACTGATGCCCTTGTATCGTATCATCGGGTAGGTATTTAAATACTGTTACGTGACTATCCGCTGTAAGCACTATTTTTTATGGGGGTGTTTTGGAACGACGTTAGCCTTGCGGGGTTCAACAGTCGCCCAGAGCGAGGGGCAACGCTCGCCGCCAGCCATAATAAACGTAGAGTTCGTGCCGATCGCAGCTATTTTTCTAAATTCCTGCCTCCCTGCTTAGCTATAGTTCTGCTTACAAGCCTTATATTATGCCATAACTGGTGTGAATACCGGCTTTATACAGACTAAACTGCATACCAAGCAACGCGGGATTGGTATCATTATCATTGAAAAAAGGGAGAGACAAATAAATGGGCAACTTCTACCGATCTGATTGCGATGATCCGATGAACTTCTTATGCGGTAAAGAGCATCTGCTTACGTATTGATTTCTAGTTCGCAATCAAATAGAAGCTAGAAGTAATACTCTTTACCTTTGGAAGAAGGATAGAACAGCTGTACATACGCAGCCGATGCGGTTGTGGCGCAATCTGAACAAGACCATGTGCCAGTTCAACACAAACCTAAGTACGTACCTAAGTACTTATATGCGCGTGACTAATTGACAAAGCACGTCAGCTGTAGGCACATACCTGAACAGGGTATTTGTTTATGCTCTATTTACAGATATCTATTTTCAATAGGCACCGCATTGCATTTTCATAATACAGTAAATGTCTATATTTTATACTAAAACTACACCTACACCAAACCGTGTTGTAGAATCTATGAAAATTACGCAATTTTCTAGCTACAGGTGCCTAGGAGAGTAATAACAGCACGGACTGAATACGCGTGGGTAGCTGATTTATTTTCCGGCCTGGGCATGGTGGGCTGACTCGCGAACACCTAGCCTACAGTCAGCAGTAGAAGTAGCTGAACACTCAGAGGTCAACGAGATATACACAAGCCCTTAATCTCTTGACAACAGAGTCACGTGTCTTTTTGACTTCTTCGGCCGCGTAGATATACATATATGCTGCCAGTCAACACATATAGGTACGGTTGTACCTACCTAAGTACTTATAAATAGCCATCGTTGCAGTTACAAATACTTATAATACTTAAATCAAGAAAGAGTTATTTTTTAATAAAACTCTACCTCATGATTAAATAAAAATAAACATGATTACGTACTGTTAGTTTCCGACTTTCCGATTAGTATGGGGTCGTCGGTAATATATCCACGAGCAAAAGTATCGGGTTAAATTCTATGTTTTTAGGGCTCCGTAGTCAAACTAGGAAGCCTTATAGTTTTGTTATGCCCTTCTGTCTGTCTGTATGTAACACTCACTTTTTCTCGAGAGCTATAAAATAAATGTTTTATGTTCGTAGCAAGCAAGCAAGGGGAAGAATAATTTTATCACCTTCAACGTTGAGTGAGGTATCGGTAGATATCTTTTTGTAAATCTTTACCAGTAAACTGTGGTCCATTCTGGTACTGGGTTACGTTTTCTGAGTTATTGAGCTCTAAACAAAAATAATCGTCTACCCTCATCATCAAACATATGTGATATGATAGTTATTTGTATTAAAACACAAATAATAAAAATTTTACTACTAATTTGGGAGGATTGCGAATTGACATTCCAGAAATGTATTTTAATGGTTTATATGTTTTAGGAACCATCGGTGCGCGTACCCATCTAAGAAGCACTTACCCGGTATTTTCCAACGGATTTTTAATAAATAGCGTTTTTGTGCTGAGCCGCCCTGTCTGTTGATTATTTAGCTGTCAAAGCTCCTGCGGGCCGAATGCTAAATTTGCAATCCATCTCCATTTAGTTAACGCTCCAATTCGTCTGTATTCCGTAAATCCATATGCAGCAATACGGGCTAATATAGAAATGATTGATAGCCAATTCTATTATTTCCATTCAAACAATAGCCTGGACGGAAGAATTGCTAGGTAGCAAAATATCAGCTTAATTCGGTTTAAGTTCCTTGATAAAATTATCCAGGTTAAGATCTAGATTTGTCATTTTGGCGTACGTATTTCATTCGCTTTCGCAGAAAAAGGAGTCGTATTCAAGCCTTTAATTGAGTGAGCATATTTTTTACTCATGACTCCAACCTCGGTTACAGAACACTGACTTCTTATAACTTTATTTACATACGTAAATATTATGTAGAGTCTAAATAAAGGAGCACAGAAATACATACTTAGTTGTCTATAAAACACTGATATCAGATCTGTAACGTGATACGATCTAAGGCCAAGACCGCAACGTGAAGTATCTATTCCTCTGTGTTATAGGTAAATTCATGCAGTTTATGCCGCGTGCGCATAGAGAGGTAACTGCATATGCGACCTACCTCGTGGAATGGGAAACGGGTAACATAGGTTACATACTCGTAGTCCTCAGACGTCACTTTGCATCAATCTATAAGTACATGTCTACAGTCAACCAAACTGAACTCTAAGCCACTGTAGAACCTTTTCGCAACAGATGCCATTATGACTTTTATAGTAAACGTCTTATTATTACAGAGGTAAAGTGGCCTAGAATTCAGTTTGGGTAACTGTTCCTACATTATGTACTAAAAGAATTACGTTACTGACTGACATAAAGACAACGCACAGTCTAAACCACTGAAGAAAGAAACATGAAATTTGGAACACCTGTTCCTTACGAGCTGTAGAGGCGCAATAAGAAAGGAATTTTTCGGCTTAAGGAGTTAAAATTGAGGTGACATTTAGAATAACATCTAAAATCTATGCAGAGGAACTCACAGGCAGAAGCTAGACAGACATTGCCATATTGCTCCGAGACTCCGTTGGGACATTTTGATGAAAATTAAAAGTCATCTGGGACGTGTTATTTGCTGATTAAAAAATATGGGGATATACCATATAGCATTATTCTTTCACCTGACACAATTCTAATTCTAATTTGTATCCAAATAAGGCTCGGCCACAGGCTAGTGTAAGCAATTTGGCGTGTAATGAGTTAGCCGGGTCACAATAGAGCGTGATCTCAAATATTTTTATTTATTTTTGTGGGGGCCGTGGCGCACTCTCCCCTACTCAGAATATGTCATTGGCAAAAGCGGTTCTGGGGTAATGAATGCATATTCCGGCGAACAGATGAGTCACCGCCGCCCTGCCCGAGCCCCGTCCAGGGAGTGCCCGGACGCTTGTCACAGCTAGCACGACCGCCGATTCTTCCTTGCCTCGCTTATACCAACGAAATAGAAATTAAAAAAATTAAAGCTGGACATGTGACGATATTATTATGTCGTAGAGAATTCGTTTTGTTTTTATATAATATATAACTCTTGGGCCTTCTTGCTTATGATTAATTACTGATAGGTACAGCCGGACTCGATCGGTTGGTCGACTTAACCTACTTAGGTTGTCGGTCTATACCAGTTATATTATCACCTGACTCACTTTACCTATAAACAAACACCAGATAAGAAATAGCTAGGTACAAAATATTACTTATTTCCGTGTGTCTCGTATCAATCAGTACCTAGAACCTAGAATTTATTATTGTCCAGTTGTAAGACTTTAAGGTTGAGATGGTTACAGAATTTCAGTGCTTTTTATTACCGTGATACGTATTCACGGAAACAATGTTAGTTTTTCATAAATAATTAAATCACACATTTTATTCTACGTTTGTTAAATATTTAGCAAGAAAAATAAGAATGATTAATTTTAAGCAACTACATTACTACTACATAACTGTACAGTATAGCAGATTTAAGGGACTTCTGTCGTTTTTGGCTCACATTTATATCTTAATTACTTAGCACCGAATCTAGCTTATTTTTTCGTCGCCACTATTCCCAATTTGGTTTTACACAAGCTGTGTGAAGTTAGAAACTGAACCAGAAAATATGTTAGGTAATCGAAACGTGGTCTTTAGGTACGCGTAATAGAAATCTGGTGTATAGTAAGACGTTCATTCACCTCTGGGGAGACGGGGGCGCGGCGTCGCAGTGCCGACGGCCGCGGAGCTTCCGCCCGGACGGCGGCTGGCCCGGCACACGGGCACATGCTCGTCACAGTCAATCCTGGCCTACTGTAGAACCTTAATGCTGTTTAATCACTGTATCATTATGTGATTATGACATTTACTGAGAAAAATAATTACAATGAATAGATTCAGGCGGAGGTCCATCTGGTCCATATTAACAAACTGGAAAAAAAATACTTTGCTACAAAGGCAAGTAAAGCAAGCAAGTTTCAGAGTAGCAACGTAATCCGTTCCAGTTTGTTAAAATAATTATGACATTTATTGCGAAAAGATTCAATATTGTCTAGAATTCAGATTGGTTGACTGCAATGTACATCTACCTAAGTTCTAAGCCGGTGTAGTTAACTTCAATTTTGATTGTTTCGATAAACTTAAATCAAATATAACGCGCCTGATTAAGTACTACGATAAATAAATCAACTTTATTTAAGTTTTAAGCATATAATCTTATTGTACTTACTTTAAAATTGAAATGTAATTTTATGTTTAAAAAAAAATCTGCTGAATTGAGAACCTCCTCCTTTTTTTAAAGTCGGTAAAAAATTACCTATTTTATTGGCGGTCTATCCGTTTATCTTAGAATTAAAGTTATAATATTTTCGAATAGCTAAGCACTGCTGTTGTTAACTAATTCAAATTAATTGAAATAAATAGTAAATAAATTGGCGAAATGGAAAAGTGGCTCCAATTTGCTTCTCAGTATTATTAGTTATTAGTCTCGACAAGTTTGCAAAACAATAGTGATGTAGCGTGAAAGCGGCGCCTCGCTTATCGATAGCCGAACAATAAAAGGTCAACCCTTGACCCGTGCGGCGATCTGCGTCGGTGGAGTGCGTCTGCGCACAGATCGCCGGAAACGGGACATTAAACGTAAGTCAAACGGTCCATCACGACGGATCATTACTTCGGCATGATATCAAACGCAGGCGGTTAATTTCCGTTGTGTTAGCCTTGCAAATAAATAAATGCAAAAATAAACGTGTATAAAAGCATCGATAAGTAGAGCTATAAGGTTGGCTGTTGTTGTCATGCGACACTATCTATTTACGTATTCGTCGGTCAACTATATGGACCTACAACTACTCACAAAAAAAATCCAACCCAACTGTGAAGACAGGTAATAGGTTTACAGGTTCTTCTGGTTGTATATGGCACGAGTTAGTTTTAACCTCGTAAGGCCCACATCAAATTTCATTCTATGAATTTTGAACCATATCGTTTGAGACAGTGAGTTCAAAGTCAGTTTGCCATTTGTCCTATGTTTAGGACTTGGGGCCTTACGAGGTTAATGGCACATCTTTGAGCATAACTATGCTATTACCAGTCGATGGGTTTTCTAAAAGTGCATTACAAAACGTACTTTTAGCAAATTAAAAAAATTATACAAATTAAAACATCCAATAAACAATGCCGCGTATACACCGGAACGTTCAATGTCAAAACGTCAAACGCAATAGGGACGTCCCGCACGTGCTTCAAAATAAGATATCCATGTCTGCAATAGATGTATTTCCGCTTAACAGTGTGTTCCAATTAATTTTATTCTATTTCCATCATTGTCTCCAGTACATAAACATCGAACTGCTGGGCACTACAGACTTTTAAGGTCAATTTGTAGAATGTCATAACGAAGGTTTCTCCAAGATCTGCTTTAGATCATAATCGTTAGTTCCAAGGTCAAGTGGGTTTATTGGGCAACTGACCGCATTAATTTGCCTTTACAAAATGGCTTTTGTTAAATTTCGCACAAATTCCGAAAAACTCAGGAGGTGAACTCAGCTGACCATAAGGACATTATTTCGACAACCGAATATTTACTCTCTTTCCCAGAGTTACTATTCAAGTCATTTAATTTAAAACAAACTATTATTTAAACCTTTTTAAAAATAACATTTGAATATCTATTAAATAAACACAGATCAATACTAGTAATAATCCGAACATTTAAAAAATGAAATTTGAGAAAGAAAAATATGTCGCTGTGAGTAAAAGACAATATGCTTGAAAAATCATTAAAATAAAAGAAATAAAAATATAACCAAATAAGCCATCGCTCCTGCATGTGTTGTACTTGTCGTATTATCTTTCGGTAACTTTACTAGAAACGGGGATATTCCATCACTAATTGGAGATTGGAAATCAGGCGCCCGTACTATCGGCGTTGTTCAATTTAGCTTAGGTTAAAAATACATACCTATACATATAGGTAAATTAAATATGTATACCTAAGCTGTAAATATATGTTTTCAGTACACTTACTATCAATTAAACCAAACACGCATTTTTGTAAACAGAGCTACACTTTATTAACATAACATGGCATGGCAGAAATAGTTGAACAAATAAACCGCTCATGATTAACTCGCGACCTAAAAGTCAGTCGGTTCACAAGGAAATTGCGGCTGGCAAGGGAAATTAGGCGCGAGAGCGGAAAGAGTTGTGTCGAGTCGAGCCGGCCCGTACGACGCTCCGTGAATTCTTATCGTGAACGTGCTCGTGCTGCGGTGGTTGTTGCTGCCGGAAGACACTTCCGTCGCCGCGCCGTGCGCTGACTCATAGCTACCCGTGTCATGGGGAGCTCGTTGGCACTACCTTTTTTTTTTGCTGGGACGGGCTTAATAAGGGCCAGCCGACCTAATTTATATTGAACCGTTCTATTCTCGGGGATTGCGATGGGCTTTTGGGGAGAGCAGTGCTCCCTCCACCCTTAGCCATTCGCATGTAAAACTTGGCTTGGATTTTATGATATAGGTTTACAATAATAAAGAAATATTGTAGGAAACTAAAATATAGCGGTCAATCGTTGTTAATCCTCCGACTTTTATGAGAAGCTTCTTAGATTTCTATTGATTTATTTTTTAACCAACTTTAGAAAAAAGAGGAGATTCTCAATTCGTCGAATGTGTTTTGTTACGTCACGATCGGTAACACCTCCGTATTGATCCTATTAAAGTTAAAGTCGAGGTCTGATGATAGGACCCGAAAGAAACTGATGGAATTCCTCATAATAAGCACACATAGTGATTGGACTATTTTGAATATTATAACTTTGGTATTTACTCTGGGTTACGGCACTTACGGCAGTCTGATTTGGTGAAGCGGAACTGATGATGAAGACCATATTGACGACTGAAACTCCTTACTATTTAGTAGTACGTACGTAGGTAACAAAGATAATTATGAGATATGGCTTATGATGTTTGCCAATGAATTGGGATTGAAGTTGGAACATGCAAAGGTGGAGCTCCCACTACTAAAAGTGATATTTCTTAACATATAACAGCTGGTTAGCATTCTTACTGTAAAATTACTTAGAAAAGAGCACAACGTTAAAAAAATATCAAAAACAGGATACACCTACAACACCTACTTCTTAATGTGCACTTATTGACAATGTTTACGATTTTATAGTGATTTTTTATACCCAACCATGTAACAAGCTTGTGGCTCGCCCGATAGGAAGCAGTTAACACCACCTACATATGTATAAATACTAGGTTTACCAGGAACACTATGAATGAAGTCGATTAAAATTGTCGACTTGACAAAGTTGGAATTGAACAATAAAATGTCTAGAAAAATACAAAGTAATACTTATAATACGCAAAATATCTTTAGTTCTCTAACGGAAGTACGAGAAGGTATTTATATTACGTTAAAGAACTATTTTTAGACAATGTCAAGTCGAAGAATGGGGAGTGTTCCTCCCAGTGCCCTTTCAAACTAACTTATAGAGAACGTATCTCGAAAGATACTACTTCGCCATTGCACTAGAAAATCGATTTAAAAGATAAAACTTACAAGTAGGTAGGTAATACAATCCACTTGACTAGACAGTGGATATTCGAGGATCTTAACAAAGCTAGAAAGCTACATAGAAATAGTCAGATATTGATCTCTGAAAGGCTCTACTTATTGCAGCGGCGAGATTAACTTGTCGAAACGCCAACTGCAACGCAATGCAGGTTCCGCTTGCATCGCTTATTAACGCGTTATGCAACTATTAGGTTACAACACGAATAACGCTTCGAACTAATTTGTAATGGGCTTCAGGCATCCATTTTTCCAATTTCTTATAACATAAAACTTTAAACGGAGATGCATCAAAGAAATACAGAAAAAAATCTGTATCAGACGAGTAAAATAATAATGAATTATTCATTAATTATTTATAATCATAACCTATTTTAAATATGAGTACTGGAAATCATAAGTTACAGCAGCTCTGCATGGTGTTGACTTAATAATGGGTCGTTCCCATAGTTTAATTGGTTTGATTTGTACGGTCGAATGCAGTGGGATGATGTGCCCACTCATTACGAATGTTTCGACAGGGTACGCCCACTATAAGACGTGACCTTCTGAAACAAAACAAAGCTTTGTCATGCTACCTATACTATTACACCTCAGTGGCCCTAACATGACTGGCCTAGGTTAGTTTATCTCTATCTGCGTCCCTTTCTTATGACACTAGTCAGATAGAGACGCAGGAAGGGGTTAAACTAAACCTGGGCTGTCATGTTAGGGCCGCAGGTATAGGTTACCTGGTTTACGGTCATTTTGCCATTCGTAATCTTTATAGGCATTTTGTTATAGCTACTCGTATATAATCCGTTTATTTATCTGTTGAAAGCAAAAACGGGAGTTACTCTTCTAGAGTAGGTATTTAGTTACTTTGAAAACTTAGTTGGTAGGGAAATGCAGGTTTAACATGTATTTTACAAGTAACCAACACAGATTACGAGACAAGATTATTAAATTAAAATGACGTAAATACTAGTAAGTTTTCTAATAAAAACCAAAGCGGTGTTTAGGTTAAGTTAGGTTGCGTTCATAATAGTTTGTAACATCTACATAAGTCTTGCAGGCCTGCATTGTCTCGTGCATAAAGCGCCGGCGCAGCTTATGCATTGTATTTTATCTATCTGTTTTTGTCTGTCAAACAATTACATTATGAAAGTTACATGTAACAATATACCGTATCGACATGCTCCAATGGCATTATTATATCGATTAGTGAATTCAGTTTCCTTGTTGGCACTGTGATTGACTTGCGTAACTCAACTGCGGCTAACCTCGTTGTACTTGCTTATTTTTAGGGTTCCGCAGTCAAACTAGACACATTTAGCATTTCGTCATGTCCATCTACATCTCATATGTATTTCTGCGCATCTCAGTGTCAAAAAAGAACTTAAAGAACTTAAAACTCAAAAAAGATCCAAATTATAAAAAGCTGAAATTCATATGAACATATTTAAATTGAAACTATTGAAAGCATATTTAACGAAATTAAAAGTACAACTATCACAACTACCTAAGCGTCATTGGTTCGTGAGTAGGTACCGAATACGTGAACTAAATGTTTTTGCTACTGAAAATCAGCGAAAATACGAAATAATTTTTACATAGAAAACACCTAACTTTAAAAAGCTGGATAAATGGTTTTTTAATGGGCAGTAATAGTTATGGCTACAGAACCGTACACTCAGCATGCCCCGATATGCTCTGGTCCATTACGATAAAATAATACTCGACAATAAACAATGCAAACTTCAGTATCTGGTTATGTCATTGTAGCTAAATACTTACTTATTTATTAAGCAACCGTGATTACTTTACGATTGACAGTGATGATGAACTTCTAACCAGGGTTTTGTAACCGCCGCTGTAATTATTACATTACTTCAAAACATTTTTGTTATTCCCAGTCAAATCAAGCAATAATAATGATAAAAGTGATGCAGTAGAAAATCTATCTACCTACCTTAAGCTGTTGCAATTAGTCTTACGGATCAAAAAGATATTAAAGTATTAATTTCAATAGATTAAGAGTGGCGCAACAGTTTCCGACAACAGCCCACAGCAGCAAACCACTGTGCAGCTTTGTGCGCGAAGTACGCGCGTTTAATCAATTTACTTCATTAACTTTTTAAATTAAAAACCTTTAGTACATAGTGCTTCTGGTGTACCAAGTATTCATATGTTGGCGGAGATAATTGCTTACCGTTAAACAAGCCTGTTGCCACCATTGTTTAGTAAAAAGGCATCGCGCGAGCAAGACTTACTGGCTTGGCTCTTCCTCTTAATGGATATTACATGGCCTCTAACTTATGTAAGGTTTATATATTTCAAATGTAGTCTCTTTATGTCACTCTGAGTATTTGTATATTTGTATTGTTATATTTTTGTAAAGGAAGAATAATTGAATTATTATTTATTTTTTTATAACTAAGTAGGTTTTGCTAAGAGACTTTACCTACCTCACCTTTTATTGTGTATCTACTCTAAATTTTGAGTCCTGTCAACCGCACAATGGTTAACTGGAAGATATCCCTTAAAGGGATAAGTTTGCTTTTGTACATCTGTACTGTTCTGTTTGTCCTGTAACCTGGTTTGTTTATGTGTTATGTTCAATAAAGAGTCATTCATATATGTACATACATCTGGTGCGGTGTGAAAGGTGTTCATAGAAGGTGGAATAAATTTTTCATCATCAGGATTAACAAAAATGTTGTAGGTACAGTGATAGATAGTACAAAACTATAAACGAATTGATCATTAAATACGTCCAAAGGAATTAAGATTCTTTTCTTTTTAATAGTTCGTTAAAAATTAAAAAGTTGGTTATATCCTATTTAGCAGCCATCCCTAATCTGCATCATCACTGGTGATCTGTTCCGCTTCACCAAATCATGCTGTCGTAACATTAAGTTTTTATAAATGACGATCCGCCATTTCTCTACCATTTTGTTTCAGATGCTCGCTACCATGACGAGGCTAGCGATTCTCGGGTTATGCGAGATTCATCTCGCACGAAAACAACTGTCAAATCCCTTGGAAATCTGTCATTTATTGACGCAGTCTCGCACGTGAGATGCACCTCGCTTGATCCCAGAATTGGGGTCCTGAAATGTAACCTTATGAACTGAGTATTCTCTAGTTGCCAGCACTAATCGCCGAGCATAAATAAAAGAGAGTCGAACGACATCTTTCAGGATACCAGTATTACACACTAATGTATGCAATTTCCTCGGTGCTTTCTTTTCGCGAAAGAGAAAACCTTGATAAAAAAATAATCACAATCACACAAAGTGAACCTTTCCAGGATCGAATCCAGGTAATTTCTAGATTACTAGTTGAGGTAGGTACCTGTAGCAGGTGTAGCCGGGCCAAACTCTATATTTATTTTTGACGGATTCCAACAATACGCTTTTCTGGTGATAAATGATAATACACTATATGTATGTCATATTTGGTTCTGAGACTTGAGTTACAGATAACGCAACTGAGTACAAATAATTATTCATATTTCTAGTAAATACATGACCAAACACCTATGGCACTAGATTATGAACGATGTTTTGTTCTATATTACATATGTATGCAGTTTTTTTCAAATGTATACTTTCATATTCTTTATTCTATGAACTTGCTTAAACATTACACTTATTTTTATATTTATATTCTCCGTTTATGTAATTAAAATTTAGTAAAACATGAGAAAAACCGGTTAAAAAATCTAGCTACTTCTGATGTATTATGTAGTTCTATTCAAGTCTCATACGGCCTCTGACCCATCCGTGCCAAAGGACTCTCGATAGCATATGGTAACGTACTCATATACTGCACTGATGAAGGCATGTTTTCTAGTATTTTGTAAAAAACAATCGAGTTACGCTCCGAAAACATTTTACATAATAAATGCGACGGAGCGGCACCCCTTCAGCATCAATAAAGCTAGGTCTTAACTATCGTTGAGACCTGAACGGAGCGCTGGTAATCAATATCTTGTGTAAGGAGTAAAAATACATTATAAGTTTATAACGACATCAAATCTCATAATTTTATCTTATTATAAATAACGCATCCTATTCTATCAGGTCAGAAACGGGAGTTTCATCGACACATTAAACGCGCAATTCGATTATGAGTATACGAGATACGTCAGGGGCTCTTTTTTGATATTGCTGTAGACGCTGTAGTTACTATGACAGTTTTCCTTCCTTGTAAATTTTTAAGAAGTATAAGCATAATTTGAAAAGTTTTAAAATCTCACCTTGACCAAAATTCTCGGCATATACATTTTGGCTAACCTTAATGGGGTGAATTTTTAAAATAAACCCAGGTTTGTGTTTTTTTTCTTGTAAAGAGAGAGTTCATTGTCAAATCTTTAATTTCCTTAGGTATGTCATTTCAAAAAATCCCTCCTTTGTGTACTTTGTGATTTCAAATCTATATATAAGTACCGCACGGTTTAGGGGTTGGGGACGCTTTGTCTGTCACCCACGGAACATGGATATACCTACCTACCTATATAGCTTTTCATGTGTTCACGAGCTTGATTACGAGTTTGAAATGATTACTCACTAAGAGGTAGGTACATTACTTGCATTCTTTTCACGACAGCTCAGATAAATATGAGCGTTCACAATTCTAGATCAGCGAATATATGCAAAATTAAACAAAATAGAGATAGGTAATGTTGTTTATTAAACGACGTGACTTTCCTTCAGTTTTTCTCGTGGTTGCGTCTTTTGACATTCACTGCGATGAAGAAACCGTTTAGGTTGACATTGTGAAAGGAGCTCGATAGCGCGCGGGCGAGCCGCGGTGGGCAGCGCCGGCGCAGCGGCGTGGGAGAACTCGTTCCTGGAGCCCGGCAATTTATCACAGCTTTACAGCGTACTCTGGAAACAAAGCGCAGGGACAACTCCTTAACACCTTTTAAGCTGACATGGCGACCGATGCAAATAATAAAAAAATATATATTGTATTGTCTAGGACATGTATGTAGGTAATTAGTAATCTGTGCTACATATGATAAGAGATCCTGACTCACTAAGAGACTGACCGAAACCGCACAGTCTAAACCGCTGCAAATAGAAACAAGAAATTTGGAACATTGTTCCCTAAGGGTGTAAAGTGAACCAAGAAAGGATTGTGACCGTGGGAAGTTAATATGTACTTAATCCACAATCTACACAGACCTAAGTCACGGGCAAAAGCTAATAAGGTACATATATTTAAATTTATGCACGTTGAGTCGTTTTGAGATTTCGAGAGCCAATGTTCTGCTGTCTTTATCACGACGTTGCTGTTGATACACCGCCTCTCGTCTGTCGATGTTGACAAGCCGAGTCGAGTGGTTCGAATACCGCGAAGCAAATGGTACACGGGCCGCATGACACCTGTTGCACTTCGAGGAACATTACAAGTATTGCATTATCGAAGTTATAACTGACATCACCTACAGCATGTTATACCTATAGAAATACTAACTCATAAAATGCTCACGTCAAAGCGGTCAGAGTGTGTGGGTTCGCCGAACTGTGAACGCTCGCGTGTGGTCGCATGAACTGTAATAAATTTATCTATCGCTCTATGCACTACTATCTTGGCTTGGCTCGACACATGTGCCACTTCACATTCCATAAACTACGGAATATTGTAGGTACGTGCGTGAGTTTACATTTGTAATTGATCGCGATGCCCCGAATTGTACGACAATGTAAGTACGGAGGAACAGTGTTGTCTTGCGTGCGACGCGGCGCGCTGCGCTGACGCGGGCTCGACGGGATTGTCTCGATTATGCGCCATCTGTTTACATTCCCATAGGAGTTTGTCGACGTCAAACGCGCCTCCACATAATAATGCCGGCACTCCGTACTGCGCATAATATTGAATTTTCACTGGATAGTAAGCCGCGTTACAGTAAACATTCGAGGTATCTACTGAGGGCCCTTTTTAAACGAATATTTCCTTATATGTGAATATCTATTGTGTATGTTTTCCCCGCACCTATAAAACGAGTAGGTACCTACTTACTTAATTCCCGTATTTGTATTGGCTATCTCAAAAACGGACCAGTAGATTCACACTGTAGGTAAGTATAGGGTTTGTTTGTCGGCCCTTTACTATCTTGGCGTTTCCTCGAATGCGATGCATTATAGTGGCCCGTCGCTAATAGACGGCTACACGCCAAGCAAATGCCATGTGATGAAGCATTTTAACGCGACAATTGAAGCAAGCAATTTATATTACATCGCTTTTTTTCAAGAGCATTTTGAAACCATTCAAAGTATATATATGCCTCCAGTATCACATTAATTAATTTCAAGATATTTTCAAACAATAATCAATAATGTCACGTCTCTAGCTTCAAAAACGAAACAAGGGCCTATACAAACTTTCAACCCTTATTTGAGACAACGGGTTAATTTTATAAAAATGTTGAAACACGTATTTTTTTATTTTCAGCCATCAGCCGAGATACCAATTAGTTAGTACTCATGTTTTTAACTAAGATGCCCCATACAGAATTTCTACCACTTAAACCTTTCAGGATTATACTTCTTACGATCCATTTTTATTCTTATATTCGCGTGAGATGCAACAAAGTGAGCAAATTTATTGTTCGTTCCTAAGATTAGTTACTTCGGCGCTTACAAAATCGATCTATATTTATAATGAATATTATTTTATAGAAGTACAAATTATATTATTATAGTGTGAATTTTCTTATGAATAACAGCCGTGTCATATTTGCGTATTTGTAGGTGCTTTACCAACTAACCGATAACCATAACTAAATTAGCGCTAGAATGTTATCATGTAGACTTGTCGCTGCGACGCCGGCAGCCGTCGCAAGCGCAACGCAAGCGCAAGTTATGCACGCACACGCTCGCACTCACGGGACATCCTTCCGGCGGTTTTGGACCCCAACAATCGGTGAACACGTGCTCCGACTTCATAAATAGCCTCAGCGATATTAACAACCGACAAATGTATACTTAAGACGTGAATAAAACGGCTCCGTGCGTTTTGCAGTAAGGTACGCCTTTTAGCTTTAAGCTGCATTATGGATAAGTACTCGTGTATGCTAATCGAATAAGAATTAGCTAACGGTGTTCTATTAAACTTTTTATAGTTGAAATAGGGATTGAAAATATGTATGTACTTATTATTATTCTTATACATACGGTAAACAACAACAAAAAGATTTTTTTAAAGATTTTATTACATATTAACATACATACATACATAAAGTCACGCGTGTTTCCCGGTTGGGTAGGCAGAGACCAGACCACAGATTTAATAATTTATTAAAATGCCTTTATTTATTTATTTTTACTTTGCTGACGTCGTCGTTAGATTTTGTGTCAGAAAGTAAAATGTCTGTTTCCTTTTTTAAGGCCAGTCGTCAACCAAACAGCGATCAACATTAATTACACGACTAACAAAGACCACATGCTTCAAACCCTTAAATAAGTTTTTTTTTTCAAGAAATCGTCTGTGCAAACGGCCGTTTTCACAGTTGATTTTAGTTACTCGCCCCAAATGCGGGTCCATTCGCTACACAGTAATTCAGACTGTAGACTTGCTCACATGCGACTTTAATCAGCGTGCGGCTGCAGCCTGTCGTAGTGTTATGCTATAGTTGGGAAATGAGCGGAATGCCTCCAAAGCAAAATCAAACGTATTGAGAAGTAAACAGCGACTTTGACAAGGGCCGTTCGCTCGTTCCCAATTTGAAAACCCCGTTAAAGTGATTTTGAATTTAACAGGATCGTGGTAACACGCACCTACATACTTGCAATGGCCGGTTGAGTTGAGACCCTCGCGCCTCAGAACAATTAAACTAATTTTCAACTTTAATTTTTTTTTAATTTTTTATTATTTGTTGCTATAGCGGCTATAGTAATACACATTATGCAAAACTTAAAATGTCGATCTAACATTGTTGTGACAGACGGTCGGAAGTTAGAGGTAGGGTTCCGTTGGCACTCCAAAAAACCCAGAGAATTAAATTCGATGAGAGAAATTATACATCGAATGATTACGCTCATAATTTTTGAATAACGATTTAATCGTATGATTTCTTTTAGAAATAATGCAACAAGGTATATACATATACGTAAGTATTTATAAATGAGATTTAGTTGTGACTGTAAATGGAATATTACAGAGTTTACTAATGTGTAGCCCCTGTTTTATGTTAATAGCCGAGAGCAGCTCTCAATTGATACCGAGCTTGTATCTGTTACAAGGACGAGCTCCACGGCACAATTGTATAGCTGCCTACTTTAATTAAGTGATGGGACAGATATGCTGCATGCGACAACTACGCCTGGTCGCGACAGAAGGACGCCCGTGCCCAAATTGTCAACTGTTATTACCATTATTTATACAAACGCGTAAACCGCTCTGTCTTTTATACTCCACTCTATTCTATAGTTAATGAAACTTGCAATACAACAGGCATACAAATTTCTTATCACATTTATTTTATGTACATATTCGAATAACATATTACAAAAATCTAAAATATTTTGTCAGAATTACAATCCACGGGCTGCATGAATAGACCAGTAAAATAAACATAGCATACAATATATGTAAATAGGTGTTTTCAGAAGTCAGTTACATACTATTTAGCTTATTTGTTTGAGTTGTTGAATTTGTATAATAAACAACCACATGCAGTAAACCGTTCGATTGAACTAATAATTGTGTTTCCACCGCATTAGATAACACGTACACACAAGTATGTACTTACTGTCATAGCTCATAACATAACTCTGCCAAAAATGTACACGGATTGGTTTTCGACTTTTAAAATAGTCGCAGTGTTAAACAAAGTGTACATAAGTACATTATTTGTCGATACGCCTTTTAAATTGAACCTTAAGATAAGCTAAGCAACCGGCAACTATGTAGAAGTATAATATATCTAGTAAAGCCGCGCGTGTTTTATCGATGTGACGTACCGACACCAACGTGAGTAACTTGTATATAATCTGTGCCGACGTATCACATTTCGTTCCACAGAAATGATTGATTTAAATTTATGATCGTTTTCATCAGGCCGTTGGTCAACTCATTATGTTGCATCGTTGTTCTCGGCATGGAATGGTATAGACCGGTCGCCGGTCAATAAGCGTTATAACTATGTCTTGGTTAGGTCTACTCATTGAACCGAGTAAAAAGTTCATCAGTTCAGTGTATCCACCTTAGATATTGTCTAGACTAAACATGCCAGCACTTAAACGTATCCGCTGAGATTCAGTTCAAGGTAAAATTCTTTCAGCTAAAGTGAAATCTACCTGTAGGCCAATACGAATCGGTTTCTGATCAAAGTAACTATGAAAACTTTAGTTTTGTAAATAAATGAAGCTCTATGTATATTTCGCGCAATCCAGCGACGTTTCAATAATGTACAGTGATATAGAATAGTGATAGAGGTGTATTTCGAATTCATATCGTATGTACTCGCCGCCGCTCGCTCCGCAAATAGTACATGCGTTGCTCGTCGTGACTTGCGACCATATTCTTACGATCGCTGAGTACAAATTACTTAAATAACACACAAAGGCCCATTTGACCATCATTTAAGACATGCTTCACCACATTTTATACTAAAGACTTACCCCCCCCCCCCCCCCTATTCATAAAACACTCAGTTCAAATTCAGTAACCCAACTTTCATTAACATGTGTTTCATCTTTATCTATCATTATGACGTCTGCCTTCGAATGAAAGGGACTGAAACAAAACATAAATATTTTAGTTGAAAAAGGATTGGTAATTTACGTTCACGCCATAAACTAGATGACCGGCCAAGTCCTTGCATCCCTTTCTTATGGGACTAGTTTGACAGAGTCGTAGGGAGGGATAACTAAACCTGGGCCGGTCATGCTAGGGCCACTGGTGTGCCTGTGGCAGGTGTCACCTCTTCCGGTGGGTAAGTTTTCATAAGCTTTGTTTTAAAAATCAATGGTTTTATGCGATAACAGAAAACATTCCTTTCTGTTCGCTGTATTTGTAAATAGAGGATCGTCCTACGAAACGTATATCGCTACGTCGTAATGGCGATGACTCTATCCACTAGTTCGTTCGCGTAGAGTTTTTAGTAGGTACATACTAAATTTTACACAGTTGTAGGTACATAAGAAATTTACCTCTTTGACAGAACTCCCAAGAGCATAGTATTCAGCTTCAGTGCTAGAGCAAGCCACGTTTTGTTGTTTGTGACTATGCCAATTTACAATACAAAAACCGAACCTACTCAGAAAACCTGAATATGATTTTCGATCAGTCTTATTGGTGACAGTGACAGATTCCAAACAATAATGTTCCTAAACTAGTGTCGAAATATTGACAGTAATTTTAAGTAATTAATACATAAATTAGGTACCTACGGCAACTGGTGTTATTTTAACCTCCTGATAAAACGGGGTAACGGGAGGATGCCACTATCTGCGAGCTGTGCGGATACGTCGGGATTATTTGAACTTGAGTCACCGAGTGACCTTCCCCCGCTGCATGCCACGGGCATGATATTGCCATATGGCAAACAGTCTAATATTATACGCAACATTCCATAGTAGAATTATGTGCTAATGATTGTTTCAGCCCTCTATAAAAAGTGAGGGACACGTTATGCCTCTGACAGTGTGCGGGTGGTAGGACCTTGTGCAAGGTCCGTCCGGATCGCTACCACCATCTTGCTCGCTAATCCCGCCGCTAAGCAGCAGTGCTTGCACTGTTGTGTTCCGGCGTGGAGAGCAAGACAGCCGGTGTAATTACTGGCACAAGAGGTATTCCATCTTAGCCCTCTGGGTTGGCAACGCATCTGCAATCTTCTTGATCTTCTTGGTGTTGCGGGTGTCTATAGGCGGTGGTGATCACTTACCATCAGGTGACCCACTTGCTTGTTTGCCTTCCTATTTCATAAAAATAAAAAAATAAAAAAAAGTGTGCATTTGAGTCCAAACCGTGGGACTGATTACAATGTGTTTTTATAGGTATTAAAAATTAGGCATTTCTGTGTTGGTTCTTTTCCTAGCTATGATTGAACAATTAAGTTTAGAGATGTGATCTCAAACCCGGGTCCGGACCTAAAGTCCGGCAACGGATAAACGACCCTTTTAGGTTTGCTGGTTCCTATGGGCGGCGATGATCACTTCCTATCACCGTGAACTGCATGCTCGTTTGCCTTCATATTCAATTATAAAAGGTTCGGCCGTTTAGATACTGAACTTATTTCAAACGGCTTTATAAGCGCGTTCTATACATGAACAGCTATGTAAAAACCAATTAAAAAATAACATAAGCTGCGCTATCAGACGGAACCCAACATAAACTCTACGGTAGTAGAGATTGGATATCAATTCTCTCGTTACGTAGTTAGGTATTACCTTATTGGGTTAGGTACTTAAATAGGAAGGTACATAGTTTACCTATTATAGAAAAATATAACATTGTATCAACTTAATTAAAAAATACCATATAATGAGTCAATTCTCCATGAGAAACTAACGCAATCGCATGTGTTCAGCTTCGCTGCCTTGAACAAGCCTTGAATAATAATTCGTCATAGACGTCTCTTCGACTTAAATAAAACATTTGTAATAAAACCTAATTCTGGTACCTAGACTCTATCGTTAACCTGGGACCAGTGGGACCACAGTTCTCTTGGTAACTGTTATAAGTTAACTGGACCTAAAAGTAACGGATATGACATGAGATTAGACTCTACTGCATTGCGTGTGCCTACTGTTTGCCTATTTTAATTCAACGCCTTAAGGTGCTGATAGACTTAAACATTCACTTGTAACAGAACGTCGATCATTCGCTATTTTAAACGCCTGCACACTGCGCGCTGTTTTTATTTTCTATATACTTAGCAAGTTCCGCAAAACTCTCGTCTCCCTGTCTCCCTCCTGGTGGGTTTCCCTGAACTCTATCACTAGTTCCGTTTTATCAGGGTGGTCGCAAAGTAAATACAGATAGCTCAGATAAGTATTCCAAAAATCGAGCCCGACGAACAGACACAATTCAATTAATATACAATTTATAGTAGCTAAACTTATTTCACGAAAAAAACAATATCATATGGCTCATTAAACGACTGTTCTCTTTCAGATTTCGCTCGGAATGCAGATCCAATTTAACGTCTTGAAGTAGCGGGTAAGTTTTATAATAACTGCTTAACATGCTGACTAACATAAACACGTTTATTTTCCGGAAAAGAGCTTTTATTCACTTTTTTGTACAAAATGTTGCAAGTATATTACTGTAGTAAACGGTAAAAAAAACTATTATTGCGATGTGCGTTGAAGAGAAAGACAGTGAATACGTTATTGCACGTAGTTGGGCGTACATCACACGTTTAGCGTCAACGTCAACGGCGACACGTTTCAGCACTTCACACAAATGCATTTTAACACCCAGGCTCGGGCGGACCGCCTATTCATACGTACTGTTTAGATAAGTAAGTATGGTTTTAGTCTTGTTTCAGTCGAAAATACAGATACGTTACACATGTTTCCTGAAGCATTGAAGCATTGATGTTCGCAAAGGGACAAGCAGCACTTCGCTTCAAAGGACTGTGCCCACTCGCGCAATTAAACCCTGAATGTGTAGGAGCCCACACAATAGTTGAGCGTGCCCTTTTGATGGGTAGGCAGTTTCATGATATCACTATCATGATCAATGGCACCAGTGAGATAAATAAATACCACGAGCAAGCTAAAAAGGCAGTGATTAAACAATGTGTTTTATAGTTAAAGCCCGGCCACAGAGTTTTTAAAACCCTCAGTAATTGTTATGACGACTAGCCAAGCCAACGCCTGCCAAGTAAATCGTCATAGTTATTGTCAAAAAGTCACACAGTCAAGTAACAAACTTGACTGGTCGAACTAATATATGAAGCAAGATACGTACTTGTACGTAAATGTTCAATACGTGTTACCAAACAAACAAACTCAGCTTTAAGTTGAATATGTATTTATGTACGTATCGTGATATGTACCTATGTTTTATTTAAATTTTAGGATACCTGCTAAAATGTTAACTTAGTCAAAATTTATTTATTCATAAGGTATGATGCCGTTGTATAAGAACATAATAGGCGTCTAGCCAAAAGTTGTGCGGGACGTTGTCATGTTCCCAGTTTGGAAGTTGCCTTGTTAAATCGGAGTGCTCATCCAATCCAGCCTCGCCCGACGGCATCAACATTCAGCGTTTCCGCGTTTATAGATCGGATAGTAGAAACGTAATTTAGGCATCAAGTATTGGAACCGTAAGTATGTGGTAGTTTAAATGACTATTCTGTAATATCAGTGCAAATTAATCCTAAAAGCAGCTTAAACAACAAGCTCTTAAATTAAAAGGCACACCTAAGGGTGAATGAGGAGTGCGCATCAGTTACCTAGATATGAGTTAATAGGTGAAGTTTTGATCATTTAACATTAGCTCATTAAAAATGTATTATTTCCCCGGGTTTACCAGTTCTAATGTCACTGCAATAATCACCGTTCAGTTGGCTAATGTTTGCTTTCTATAATAAATTCCCCAGTTCTAGCCGCGAGATTTACACCGATGTGTCGCGCCGTGGCGTATTGTGTGTTTAACTGTATAGCGCGCAGCCTTAAGCTTCGTTTGCATCTTACTGCATTCGTAAAATAACGGTACGTACCTCGCCCCTTTTGGAATAGAATCGATTTACAATCGCTTACATACAAGGTGCCATACAAGTGCGCTCAACACAACTAATAGTATATGTAATGTGTACGAGTTGGTACTATGTACGAGCGATTAATAATTCACAAGCCGATTACGATTTGCAGTCAATTACATGTCCATTAAGTTGCCCTTTGACGTTCCTGTCGGATGCAAATCACGGCGCGTCGCCCTGGTCGCCAAGCTTCGACATTTTGCAATAAAGGATTTACTTCATCCAGTAATTCGGTGCGTTATGCAAACAGAGGGGAGAAACTGTTTCAGTGAGAGCTCTGCCATCCGGTCTAAATATAACCGGGAGGAGACAGCTGGCGGGCGCGGGGCGGCGCGGCCGTCGACCCGCAACCCAGACCTTGTGCCACTCCGCTCCTGCTCTGCACCTCCGAGGCTTCTACGCTACCCTCGGCATCACTCGCAAACCAATGCGAAAGTACACTAACAAATCTATTACTCGTAAGTAGGATTTCCTCGACGTAAATGGACAAGCATACGAACAGGACAAGGCAATTTAAGACAATGTGCGAATATAGGCGAGCGGAAACCGCTGGTTGGCAGTTACTCGTAATATATATGAGTATCGGTGTAAGTCGTCTTTTCGGCTGCTGTCGATTGTGGCGGTGTCTGAAGTCGGGCGTGCGAGCCGACTCGGTAACGCTCGATTACGCTCACATGACGTTACAAAATCCGTGTGCAGGTCAATAGCACCGTTAGTCGAAGGTCTTGGCCGAGCCGCTGAGCTCCGACCCACTTCCCATTCTCTTCTGTTCGACACCCACCCTCCCGTCGAATGTTCACTAGTTCTTGCACCCACGTATACTCGCTCCGCTCGCCTCCGAACTACCACTCTCAGAGCTCGATTCGAAAGCATCAATTAAATTATATAATGAAAAGTATTAAAAACATATAAAAAATCATACCTAGTACAAATCAAAATCAAGCACCGAAGGTTCTGTGTCACACTACACCATATTGTGTAGCAGCTCCGCCATTTTTCAGTAAAAAATGGAAAAATATGGGTACTTTCGTAGACTTGGGATAATAAGATTGAAGTATAATTTTGCCAAATTTAAAGTCGATAGCTTCTGTTATTCCTGGGATATTTTTTTTGTGAGCGTCAGACGGACAAATAATATTTTTAACACGAATGTCATATTGCTAGCAAAAATGGGAGCAAAGTAATAAACATGCATAGTTTATACGGAAAATTTATATTAGATAAACTATGTTTACTAATATATTATTGAGTGTTATAATCATGACCAAACAAAACGATGACACCTTAAAATATTCATATAACACTTATCAGTATATGTTAACTTTAATATAGAGCCGTATTAGGTGGTACATTACGGTATGCATGTTGCTTTGCTTAATCGATGAACAAAAGCTGAAAGGTTAATAAAAAAATATTAAATTCGCATAGAACACGAGTACTTAGCTGTGGAAAACGGCTCGGATTTCAGTTGTCGGAGGTCCGCTGATACAATTTACAGTCTATTGTTAATTGAGCAAGTAGAGCTACTCCAATACTTGCTTTGTAGCTGCCCCAAGCATTTAGGAAAACGGGAAAAAGCGAATTTTCCGAGTTGCAACGGCAGGTGGTGCAGTGCCGTCGCGGCTCCGATCAATATCCTCGCCGCCGCCCGCGCCCCGCGCCGCGCGCCCCGCTCCACCCCCCAACACAATGATGGAACCTAATAATAGTACTCATTATCAAGCTAGGCATTAAACCATACAGACTAATAATAATATAATATAGTATAATTTAAATAATATAAGCTCCCTACTACAGACTGACCGCTACGTTCACCACCTACATACGGTTTCCAAGCATTCATTTTCTAGATGATATAATCCATTTAGCCTAAACAGTTATGTCATGATGCACAAAAGTAGGTATACTATCTTATTCGTAGTATAAAAAAATTACAGCTGTTACCTAATCATAGTAATTTTTAGGAAATTTTGAGATAAAGAGTAGGTATACCTACCTACTTACATTTATTACAGTGGGTATTAGTATACTAAGGTACTTGCGTACATAACTATTATATAAAACGCTCCTAACTCTTAAGTACTTGATTCAATTTTCTATGACATAGGACGCAGAACGCATTCCGTGCGTCAAATCCCTAAATCAGATGAAACCTCCAAGTTGCTACCGAGCCATTTACCATTTTAAGATTTATATTCACATATATAAACACTAGCGCCCCGCATTGCTTCGCTCGAATGCAATCTACTAACGAAACTTAATTAGAATATATTGTACAGTAGGGGAAATATATTCACGTACCACCTTAGAACCCTATCGCAATGACGCGACGCGTTAAACGCCAGGCTATGTCATACAAATATCATGCGTATGTCTCTTCGACTAGGTTCTACGGTGGTACAGTCAAGGAAGTTAATTTCCTACCCATTTCGTTGAAATGTCGTCTGACATTCGCAATGCATTAAGGTCGATATGTCAAACTAACGTCTCGCTCTTTAGCTCTTATGGTGACAGTTTGCTATATGCTATTGAACCTTAGGTGGGTTGTAAATTTAATTCCTTGACTGTACGTGTTTCAATTTCCTTTACTGTATTTCAATAACAATTCTCTAAAATACAGTGAAAACCATATCAAAATCCGTTGCTTGGTTTAGAACAGTAGTTCCCAAACTTATTTTTCTCGTGGACCACTTTCAAAATTTTACTGGTTTCGGTGGACCCCCTGCTGCTACATTTCTACCCCCAGCAAGTCTCCCGTGGACCCCTAGGGGTCCACCTGGACCACTTTGGGAATCACTGGTTTAGAAGAAGTAAGCGGCCGAAGATAGGATGAGGACAGAAGGAACGAATAGCGAGTTTGTTGTTTACTATGTAGAGAAGAAGTTATTAGGTATGCATTTCATCAGTAGGTAATACAATTAGGTATATAGCAAGTAGGTATTCTCGTACTTTCAACGAAAATGGCAAAGGAACAACTGCATAAATTACGGTCGATGGACTTTCACAGGAGAGCCGTAATGACGACGCTTGTGATTCTTACTGGATGTTAATAGATAGTTTCCACGGCGAAACGGTTTTATAGGTAAAAAGGTGTACCTATAGTAAGTTCCATATTAGTTTCGTAAACATGCAAAAGGGGCTTTATACTTATTTTTTTACTAATAACTTAATTGGTACGCAACAAATATAATTGGAGACATATTTTGAACATGTGAGCACTTAATTTTAAACCACTGTAGAAACTTCTTACAATATAACTTACTTGTATCATGCTCAGTTGTTTACCAGCTATTTATGATTATGCTACATATTGAAAAAGGTTGCAAATAAAGCTCTTTCATTTCATACCCCACTTGAACAAGTAACCTCACTTTGAATTTCGTACCCCACCCCCTCACTCCTTTCGACCCCGTTTGCAAGAATATTTTTTTATTTTAAGTATTTTATTTGGAATAAGGTTGTTAAGCAATCTATTTAAGGCATCGCGATAAGCAATCATTACAACTATTTCAAAGCAAAGCGATGGCACTAGTAGTTTCTGAAGTACGCAAAAATGGATTAGCAAAGGTCCGAATTTACATCCCGTCTTTAGATATAAACGTTCGATGTCTTTAACAATTCGTTTTAATTAAGACCTCACTCTCCCCTAAATTATTAAATTCCTTGTTGTTCAGTCGTTTAACGACGAACGTGAGAGTATTTGTTCATTATATTGCTGTAAATACCTCAGAGTTTGTTCAAAATTGTTATTAAAAAATATATAAAAACGCTGCCTAGAAATATTGTACTTGCTCAGTGACTTTCAAAAATGATTAAATGATTAAACCCGCGTTAAACTGAAGTGTAATGCCTGAAAAAACACGTGTGTATTTTATGTATTTCGTAGAAAAGATTTAGATAAAAGATAACTGTGTCAACTTTTACGTAAAGTTGCCACGGTTAACGATACACTTATAACGTTATGATCCATCCTAACTCATCAGTGATCATACATTTTGTTTAATAGCTAATATTTGTGTCCCACTGCTGGGCAAAGGCCTCTTTCCAAGACTTCCACAACTCCCGATTTGACGCAACGATCATCATTATCAACAAAAAAATTGTTTTTAACCGACTGCAATAGTTTATCAAAGAAATGCTCGTACTTTTATTTCTTAGCTAAAAATTCCAGATTAATTATAATAGCGGCAGATAATAGCGGTGATGGGTAATTAAATAATTTTACTAAAAAGCAGTTTTATATATGTATACTGGGTGTCTTATTTAAATCGGTAAGTATGGGAAAGTCTGAAACTATAAGACATACGAAGATCTGTTCTTAGGAACCATGTCATCGATTTTAATACGAAGAAAAACTGCATTCATACATTAAAAAAACCTGTACTCAGCTCGGGAATAGAACAATGCCTTTTATTCATTTTAGACATCATGTTTCATAGAGCCATTTTCTGATACACAATCTGATACACAATCGATATCTAATTAGAAATAGTGTAAGTTTATTTTTTCAAAACAACCGGGTTCGATCCCGAACTGAGTACAGGTTTTATTTTTTAATGTATGAATGCAGTTTTTCTTCTTATTCAAATCGATGACATGGTTCCTAAGAACAGATCTTCGTATGTCTTATAGTTTCAGATACTGTCCGATTTAAATGAGACACCCTGTATATGTGTATGTTCAAGTTCCTTGAAATGTTATTGCACTGAGTATTTTAATTTATACTCCTTGTTAAGAGCTAGGTCACACTGTTTAAGAGAGTTTTTTAAGATAAGCAATATCGATTTCGTCTGTGAATGTTTAAATGACCCAATAGAAGCATGGCGTGTCATAAACTGGCCCCTACCCTACCCAAGGCGACCGTCGTAATTGTTTAATGTTATGTCCGGTCATGCGCGGTCTTCGTCGACCCCGTACTCAACAAATACGGCAAAATTATACACATAGCATCACTCATAGCATAGACGCTTAAGCTGTAGATAATTAAAAGGATGGTGGACGTTTTCTGTAGCCACTGGGGGAAAATAAGCTACAGAAATATGGTTTAAAATATTTTGGGTACCGACTTTAATATATGTATTTCATTTCTTTATTAGAAAATCGGATGGTATCGTCGTTGACCCTGATTTCTAATCTGAATCCCACTAGGGGTGTATTATGACGTTTTCCTTTATTTATGCTGTGAGACCTTGCTTCTTGCCAAAGTTCGTACTTTTAGGGCAGCGGGAAGTACTCTATGGGTTTTTGATTTCCTTGCGAATTTATGAAATATGCTGCATTGGCTTAGAAGTTTGATTTTTGCACAGCACCAAAAAACTGCACACTTAAGTATTTGATAATTTCAACTCCCTCCACGCGTTTCTGAGGAAAAGGGGCTAGACAGACAGACAAACGGACTACAAAGTGATATATTAATGATAGTATAATGGTTCCTTTTGAGGTACCTACGGAACCCTAAAAATCTAAGTTACAATCTTAATTTTACATATTAAGTACTTTTTTAAAACAGTAGGTAGGTACGTATTTGTTGCTAGAGATCGCTTATTCAAGTCTGTACAATTTCCAAACATCCCCGTCCGAGATATAATAATTTATTTTATACTACCCCTCTACAAAATTTATTAAAATAAGACAAAATGAGAACACGTGTTGTATATAAATATTTAGTCTCTTCTGATCTCGGTCACCTCGGATGGACGCTGTGCGAAGAGGCGAGGGGGAAGCAGGGCGGAGGGGGAATGTTAATAGCCTACAGCTGGAATTCGCTCTATATTTGGGCAGTGTAACGATCCCAAGATCAGACGCCTAAGTGGCGACCATCTCATAATACCTGGATTATCACACACGTTTAAATTCTCAATTCCCTAGAGGCCTTCCTCCCTTGTTATATGTATTTAACAAATTAATCGCTTTTGTGATCTATTATTGCTTAATGTAAAAAAACAAAATTCTTAAATAAGTAGATGCGTGATTAAAATACTCGTACGGTACTTACCTACCGAAGAATCTTATTTCGTAAAATGTTTAGTTAAGTACTATTATTATGATAGTATTGAGACGGTCGAGAAATTTAATGTGACGAGGTGTCAAACTAACAAGACTTTACATTATTCGACTTAACTGGGATACTTTAAATAAAACAACCGAGTCGATGGAATTGTTGTCCGACTCTTGACTAACGTACAGGCTTCAATTGAATGAATTTAGTTAACAAACTTTTGGAAGGTTTCAAGATTAATTTCATCACGTTTGAGTAATTTGTACTAACAGTTAGCGGTATGGGGCCGGCGTATCCCAAGTAAAGCCGCGCCGGCGCACTAAAATAGCCTGCGCTTGCGTCAGACGTGCACATGCACTGCCTTATATGTTTAAATACAGTGCAGTTTTACGGGCGAAAACAGAACCGGTACAAACTGTTATATTACCTAAACACATTTTTCTCCGAACGCATTATAATAATATGAAGCCAAGAGAAGGTACAGTACAACCTATCTGGTATTAGCTACAACTTTGTGGTAAAGTCTATCATTAACAGGAGCATAATTTCTATTTAATTTTGATCCCTTATGCTGATATCTAGATTTATAAGAACACTATAGGTAAGACGAAATAATAGGCTCATCGTGTGGAGCAGGATAGTGTGTCGGGGTCGATGCTCGCGCGGCGCGGATCACTCTTAATCAACGCGACATTCAAAATGGCGTTTCCTTAATGAAACACTCAAATAGCTAAAACAAGTAACTACTTTGGATGGTGAAAATAGACCAGTGTCGCCTCCAACGAGACGTCGGTATCTAAAAATAAAAAGCATGACTAGATTTTCATGATGCTAAAAGATAGCTATAATTTTTTTTAATTACGTTGACGAATCTAGATCAGAAACAAAAACAACAACACAAAAGCATCTCAGGCCGTATATAGTTCATACCATATAGAGTTTCATGACCATTACAAAAAAAGACAATTTTAATGAAATAAATAGTACTATTTACTTATCTTTTGCCAGCCCAAAATTGATAGCTTTTGATAGTATTTCTCAAAACACAACGAAACATGATATTTATGCACTCGCCAAACTCAAAATAGCGTGTACCTACTCGAAAATATCCCGCTTCCCAAAAAGTAGTTCACCTTATATTCCGTGATAACTTTCTTTGGAAATTCGTAATAGGTACTTACTAAGCCCCTAAGAATCTCTGTGTAAAACGGCCATTTTGGTGAACTTTAGTCACCCGGTGAGATTCAAAAATCGCACTCCATTACACTTTAAACGGTGTTTTAATAACGTTCCTGAACAAGTCTCATGATACGCATGAGCTCTCATAATAAGTTTTATTTTAAAGATCCTTAACATAACAGTAGTCTAGCCTCAGATTCTAGCATATAAATAATTTCATTTTACTCCAACAACATTTTTTACATATTTAATCTGTATTCTAATGAGCATATTTCGAAACATAAAAACAACCTTTTTCTTCGCCATTTTTGTAGCTTCTAAAATATTGTTTTTTTACATACCTCTCACCTCTTTGGACAAATTTTACACTTTTGGTTTCTGAGTGGAATAGCGTAGTATAATGACTGAGACTGCGTGGGATGTACTCAAGTATAGACGTATGGACAACGGACGGAAGGACGGACTGACGCAGACATGAAGAAATGTAAAGACTTCATTTTTGACATTTGGCTCTGGCACCCTAAAGAGACGTTGTTATAAAATTCAGTAAAATAACATTTCCTAACCGTCTTCCAATAATTATTTTCTCAGTGTGAGTTGTGTTCCAGGAGTGCAATTTTTGAATCTCACCGGGTGACTAAAGCTCGCCAAAATGGCCGTTTTTGAGTGCGTAGTGAGCTCTAGTCACCTAGTGAGATTCAAAAATTGCACCCCAGGAATAGCACGCTGCAATGTACATTTATTTAATCACCACTTTGTCATGGTGTACAATGAACTTAGGCTTCCTTTTCTGATAGTTAACTAACTAGGTTTTTAAACAAACGTACTACGATACTTAATGACTTTAGTAATTTATTAATAGTGTGGTGGCAAATGTGTATTAACGACTATAATTGTTAGTGCGGTCTAAATCGGAATTTTTAGTAGTTTCTAGATTTGATTGAAATGGTTGCTATTGCGTTCTGATACTTTGAAACTAGCAAAACCTGGCATTTCTTCTGGTAAGATCTGTTTTTACCCGAATGCCGCCAGAAGGAAGCCCCATGATTCAAAATCAGTTTGGGCAATGTAGTAAGAAACACCTTCAAAGACTTTTAAGTATGTCTTAAATGTCATAAAGTCAAAGTCATAGTTAAAATATCTTTATTCAGATTAGGCTTACAGGAAGCACTTATGAATGTCATAAAATTTACCGCCACATTTACCATTTACCACCACATTTATTATGCTTGGTGTTAGTCTAATATGTTTTTGTAATCTTTGATTATCCCCGGGGGCAATATCTTATAACATTTAGGCTTTATTTAAAAGGCTTTGAAGGTCTCTCTTTCTACATTGTCCAAACTTTTTTTGAATCATACGAGCTTCTTTTTTGGACATTTAAATATAATAGGAATATAACAAATAACGGACGAATACAAGTTGCCATAGGGAACTCTTGGCAATCAGGTACAACTTATACCAGCGGCAATATGCAGACATGCAACATTGGTCTTGAAACATCAAGAAGAATGAAGATCTATTTCCATCTTTAACTCTTGTCAATGTGACAACCCGGCTTATTGAGATTATTACTAAATAAATAAAAATATTTCTGAACTGGTAGATTACATTTCGCTATTCTTTTTTCCTATCTTTCCTATTTTATTTTATTTTATTTTATTGTCGTCGCATATCAACCGTAGGCATCCCTTCAAAAAGAGAATTTAATGATCGTGATTCACGATATGAAGCAGAATTTCGAGGGAACGAGAATGATGCATAGTGCTTGTAAACAAGCCGAACTCGTGGGCCGTTTTGGCAAAAGCGTCTTAAACAGCATGACTCATAACATCCGAGGGGCAGTAAACCGGCCCATTGGAACACGTACGATTTAAAACCTACAGCGGCCTCAAAAGAGTCCATATTTTCTTGAATATCAGCAAGCTAGTGACTCGGAAATAATGGTATACATAAACTCTCATGCATTTTCTCGCTTTTCCCGTCACGTCGAAGGCATTAGTCAGGCATGTGATGATATGACGTAATTCTCATTTTTACTATATTTATCATAGTACGATGATGGCGTCACCAAGTGAACCATAGAAGCACTTTATTCATTCGCTTGAACGTTGTCAGATGGAGCAAACATCTAATAACGCGTTATCATTATCATTTATAAAGAGGATCGTTAAACGAATTGAGTAGAATGTGAGTCGATTGTAAGTGGAGTGAATTACCAGCTACCAGTTGCCCTTGTGGATTGCGTTGGAAACATCGTGTAGTGTGTGCTGTACCTACTGGCGTGTCGTCGCTGTTGCGAGTGTCTCCTGTGACCTTGTCAATATTGAAAAGTGCGTATCGCCCGTGGCTGCAGCGGCTATCAGCAACATCAGCATGGCGGCCAACGGCAGGCGCCTGCATTGAGACCTACATTGCGAATGTCAAGAGGTATTTAGTCAGCTTATGAAATTCCGTTTTTAAAGATTCAAGAAGGTTTATTCTCTACGCTATGAGTACACGCTGATGACAGATTTAAGCAGATATGTATAAAATATTAATATGTGTAGGATAATTCTATCAATATGTAGCCGATACTTATGTAGGATAAGAATTTGAATTGCAGAGTAGTTACTCAAGCGCCGTAAAACATTGAACCAATGATTCGATAATGATAATGTTCTATTGTTTATATAATTTGCATTTATCTATAAGAGCGACGACGTGTGTACAATAATAAGGAATTGATTCTTCCAGTACGGACAACCACACCGTGCATCCTAAACTATACAAACGATGTCGTATGGAAATGTGCTTTAGCTATTTAACAATCAAAGAAAATAGGTAAAACTTTTTTTTTCATTATAATTATAATAATTAGTATCTTAGAAAAATTAAAACTAATTGACCTAGTCCCAAAGAAAAAATAAACAAAGTTTGCACTATGGGTACTAGACAAGGGATATACATAAATAACCATATAGATGAATACTTTGCCGGTGGTAGGACGTTGTGTAAGGTCCGTCCGGATCCGCCGCTAAGCAGCAGTGCTTGCACGTGTTTTTGTACCGGTGCGGAGAGCAAACACGCCGGTGAAATCACTGACAAAAGGGGTATCCATCTTAGCCCTCTAAATTCGCAACGCACCTGTCTTTTTAATGTTCCGCTTATCTATGGGCGGCGGTGATCACTTCCCTTCCGGTGACCCACTTGCTCGTTTTCCTTCCTAATTTATAATATATACCCACTTAAATAAATACATATAACATCCAAGACTCAAGTACTGCCATCCATATTCATTAAACAAACATTTGCGCCTACCAGAAACCAAACCCCTAGCATCGTAGTCAAGGCCACTCTACTCTTTTCTTCTTAGAATAAATTATTTTCATTGATATCGCTTTAGCTAATTGTGTTTTTATCATAAATAGGTAGACGCAGTTTCAGTTCTACAGGAATTTTATGTAGTGGTAACTGATAGTGTTTATAGGTATCAAGTACCTATTTAGAATAACTGTTGCATTGATTTATAGAAATGTATACACAGAAACATACATTTATAATAGGTTGCACATATATACTAGCGTAAGAGGCATGATGAAAGTGTTGCACTTTTTTCTTTACCTTACTATGATTTAAGGTGTCTTTTGAATATTTGTTATTTGTCGCTTGCGTTAATCAGATTATAAGCGACGAAAATTACCTATTATAAAACTGTTACGCAAAATAAGTAATTTAATTAACAATCGCCTCTCGCTCCGATATCGTGACGAGCGGAGGTCAAAGGAGACCAAGGCCCAACGAGCGCGTCTGTCTGTACTAGCTTCTAAAGGCAATAATGATAAATATACTATAATGTCAAGAGACCCAAAAACCAAACAGTAGGACACCAATTAAAGAACGCTTTTTTAACAGACAATCACATCTTCCTTTAAACTGCAACTGGTAATTATTACGCATAAGCTTAAAGTGACCGTGGGGTCATGTTAAACTTTATGAGTCGCATAAGAGGTCTATTTGAACACAAGACGCCGCGCAAAGAGGGGTGTTACCTACATAAAGACGTCACAGACGTTGAGACAGTAACCGTATCAAATGGACTGATTCAATCGCATTTTTTGTTGTTGTTTGGTAGCTGGATTAAGCGAGACAGTTCTTGTCTTAGTGCTGTTTGGTTGAAATCGGTTAGATTTAAGTGCACAGTTTTCCTTTGAGTCCTACTTGATTGCACAATAATAGGGATGTCTCCTGGGTTAAAACAAC
The DNA here is from genome assembly GCA_963691745.1 of Ditula angustiorana. Taxonomy (NCBI): domain Eukaryota; kingdom Metazoa; phylum Arthropoda; class Insecta; order Lepidoptera; family Tortricidae; genus Ditula; species Ditula angustiorana. The sequence continues at coordinate 6,006,010 of OY829472.1, forward strand.
AAGATTCTAATTAGTCCGTCAGTTAGATTATAGAAAAATACTCGATACGTATTTTTTTATTTGTCCATACGAATAATATTGACAAAGATACAGCACATTCAAATTCAGGAGTAGGGGTTCGTGACGTCACTCGTTCGTAAAAATTTTACGAAATAATGACGTAGCGCGAACTTTCGCCGCTCTGTAACTTTGTTATTTTAAGTTTTAGAAGCAAAAGAAAAAATACGTATCTACTATTTTCTGGCGTTCTAAAAGATGGACTAATTATTATTTTTTAGTCAACATCCCAATTAGAGTAGGCAACAGTATTCTCTGTAACATGCCTTGTTAAATAGAAAAACATTAATGTTTTATTTTAATTAACATTTACAGTTTGACGATTAGCAAGACCAATTAAATAATGTCTTTTACAATAATTACGAGCGCTTAATTGGTCTAGTACCGAATTGCGCAACTTAATTTGTTTGTGCTCTTTAATCTAAACAAAGGATATAGGTACATACTATTACTAAGTAAATAAGTAAGGTAAGTATGTACCTTTTTAGTATCAATGGCACTACAAATGTCTGCTCCTGGCGGGATCCGAAACATGCATGCAACTTTTACCTTAAGGTTTACTCGGTTAATCATTGTAGTTACCGTCAAAGATAAAATATAAACATATTTAAGGTCGGTCGGTAAATTTCTAATTTACTTTCGCGCATAAGTTACGATACCATAAGAGAGAGAGGACCGAGCCAAGCTCCTAACCGTTACGGTTTTTAAGACACGTCGCCTCAGATTTAGATCGATGCAGTCTTAAAATGAACTACGCACCTTGGGTACCTACCCGTCACATTTTGCTTTGCTGGAACAAAAGTTACGAATGGGTATTAATCAAGCATATATGTTAGTTAAGCGTCCAAAATCAAGTCTTTCAATTAAAAGTGGAATGAAAATTGCAGGCATTACTAGATAATTGCGAGTTGCGTTGCGAGACTTGCGAGCGTGTGCGGCGCACCTACAGCCAGTGCAGCGGCCAGCGCGGCGCCCGTATGGGCCCACTTATTTGATGGCCGCGCACATCGAATTGACGCTGTTAATCTATCTTCACAACTGACGCTACACTTTCCCCTACTAAATGGGACTATTTATTTTCGGAGAAAGCTTTAACGTTACCCTGATGCATTATGTGTACCATTACACCACGGATATAAGCAATGTGTTATGTAACTTTAGTCAGCCGAAACTTGCGATTACATTCGACCCCGCTTGCGTATTAATCAAGAACTCACTGACAATGCCTGGATCTGCACACTGCCGTTTTAGTTACTGACCGGAAATGCTATTTATTTGAAAAATTATAAATCATAAAATTCAGACTTTGGATTAAAGATAAATTCGCAAATTCGTATGAATAATTGCGTGTGCTATGTATAGTCGGAAATATAAACAAATGCAATATCTTGGGTATAATCTGTGACACAAGTTTTATCAATCTCAGTTTGAAATTAAATATTTTAAACTTTTCTTTCACAAGTCTGCCCAGCAATAAGGGCAATTAATACATTTATGAATTCGTGAAGAGAAGAATCTTATTATTCGAACACAAGTTACTACTTGTATATTACTTTTTTATCAAATGTATTTTGTATTTTATTTGTATTCATTTTCGATGATTAGGTATATAAGCTGTTTTTAAAGTTAACTCTAATCTAACGTGACTTACCTAGACTAAACGGTACATACGCGGCTTTTGTCAGCGTGCTGGATACTTTGCTTGTACTTAGTTACTCCATTTTCATTTCATTGCAATACCTAGTCCTATTTCTTTGACATTTCATAAAAATGGTCCAGAGGCCATATATAGGTGCGTTAAGACGGACTAGCTTATCGTCATTTAATCGTGGATATAAGACACATAGCGGCAAATGGCAATATCTCTTTCTAGCCAGATTGGAGGTCCGAAAGGGATTGAAATTGAAACAATGTCCGACAAAAGTATTAGCGTGTTAAAAAGACCAGAGGACCTAGCACATTAGTTTTTATAGCTGACATAAAGCATGGGTATATCTCCTTCTAACCAACTAGCGCTTGCGCGATAAATGCTAGCATGTTAGTATAGTAGGTTTCAGGACCGCGAAATTGAAACTTACACGATCACTTTGTACTCTTAATAAGTTATATGTATATGCCTGTCCTTGCGTTCACTCAATTTATTGTCTCATAATTAATGAAAAATTAGGACATTCCGTTTTTATAGTTGGCGATACTTATGGGTAGATGAGTTTGTAGTCTAGTAACCAAACAGCCCGTGGTATATTGTGATAGATGTTACGTAAGATATTACAGTGGGCTAGCTTTCCTTCCTGGTTATTGCCGGTATTATAACTTCCAACAAAAACTTAATGCTAAAGGGCCGACGTGCCTGACTGACTGCCAATGGCTACTATTACGACTTTCCACTTCCTCTGCTTCAGAACGCATTGTTCGCTTTCAATAATCCGTTTTATACCATAAGGCAAAAACAAATAGTTCGATATCCACAAAATCATTTCAATGTTTCTGCCGGAAGAATAATACAGAACCAAACGCTAAAGATAAAGGAAAGGTTAATTCATTTCTTTTCCGGCTTGTATGCCTGTTGGCTTACCTCTTCAGTCCTGCCACCCCGTAACAGACTGAAGTTGCTCCAGCGGCCCATTAATGAAACAGTTTTAGTTATCTATCATTGTATGTTATGATAGATGGAGCGGCACTGAGGAGGAAAATAACTTTATGTCTGTCATGGGTTGCAGTAAGCTCGATACTAACAACTCATCAATAAGCACCAAATTACTAAGCTAAACAAAAAAGTAGTATAACTTGAAATGAATTACTATTATTCTATGTAAAATTTTAAGCGCTACTTACTATTTTCATTGAAAATCGAACAACGTTTATTATTTATTAGTTATACCACTTCTCTGTTTAACGCACGGCTCATTAACGTCCCTATGCTTTAATTAAATTGATCGATTGACGTAATACATCTTATAGCGGTTGACAAATGCACTATGATAGAAACCAAACTGTACAATCATGCTTGTCATTTTGAACACTCGGGTAGCATTAAAAGTCTACAAAAATAGTAAAATGTTTTACCACGATGCACCTACATATTTTTATTAATGAACAAGTTCCACAGTCTCATCTCTCCTTTGACCATTCCGCCATTTCCGCCGCGTAATACTTGTATCCTTGAATTAAAGATTTTCTATCGAATATGTGTGTATAATAAATGTCGTGCTTTAATCAGTTTCGCACGTTTTCTATGTGATGTCATTCCATATCATTTTAATTTGATAATCAAACTGTTTAACTTTATACAATAAATCTTGTAAGATTTTCGGTTTAAAAAAATGAAATTTACTTGAAACTATCTGATAATGCGTAGTTAGTACTGAGAATACATGAAATGCGTAAACATAGCAAGAATTGCAATTTCCCCCACGGAAGTAACACGTGTTTTAAATTGTAAGAGCTTTTGTGGAGCTAACGAAGCTAGTAGACAATGAGGCTGCGCCCGCGGCACGACGCGCGATGACGGGAACCTACGCCCTGCTGAGTTGAGGCTGACGCACGTGCCCTTTCTGTGGTCCGTCCGTTTCATCCAGCCCCGGTATTTTTAGTGTCCGGCCGAAAATGAATTTTCAGCCAGAAATTAAAACGAAAGAGAAGCTTCGGCTTTAGTTTTATTTTCGGCCGAACACTAAAATGATTTAGACGTTTAAAAATATTAATATTTCCACTGAAGTAAGACTAAAATCGTCGTGAAATGTAAAAAACAGCGTAGCCTCGCTTCACGACAAATCAGATTAAATTGTCGACTGAGTGGAACCACGAGCGGACCCGATTTAACCCAAAGTTCATCACAACTTAATCCATGTTAAATTAATAGATTCTGGCGCTTCATTTCATAAACATATAATATCACATACTGCGCATTCGCGAAACACAAACTTCTGCCAAGTGACCGCTCTAATCAATATCACAATACCTATTTATGCTCGAAGCCCTTGCTCAAGTTTCGGATCGACGTCGTTGCGAGCAGGGGTGGCAAAGCTCAAGCTAGGGCAGTCTTATAAAAACGCATTGTAATGAAATTAAATTGGACCGTGCCTGAATATTGATTTTGAAGATATCTTCCCTCGATGAAATACAAACTTTTGACAAAATAAGTCAGCGCGTATACTGGATTAAGGTCGTGAGGGAGGACATCTGAATTCAACGATGAGATGCCAATATAAATGCATTTATAATATAGTTGGGGAATGGAAGGCTTCCTGAGTCAAAGCAAAATCAAACTTATTGTGCAGCTAATATAGCGAATTTGTCGGGGGTTTCCGCTCGTTCTCCAAGTATAGAACGCGTCAGATTGGTTCCCGGTGTCGATTGACGGGCATAATTTTGAATATGCGTCAGATGCCAGACCAAGCTGGTGCTCACATTGAGACTCTTACGTGAATATCGATCCTTGTTACAAACTACGCCATTGTTATTGTCGCAGATGGCGCTGGTAGAGGAAGCCGGCGCGGGCGCCGCCGCGGACGACCCCGAGGCGCTGCTCAACGAGTGGCTCGGCGAGCTCACCGTGCTCACGGCAGTAAGTGTCTTACCATACACTCCAAATCTTCAGTCAATCAATCAGTCTCATTTGTTCCACCCAGAGTGTTAAGTTAAGAGTTACGTGAAAAAAGGTAAAAACCTTTATGGAAGCCTTATTTTTTTATTATATAATGAACTAGAAATAAGACAATATTCTACTGTACAGTTGGAATCCTGGGCCTTTAATAACAATGCAACTATCTAATTTATAAACAATCAAATGCAAGGCAGGCTCGTGCGCCGGCCAAGGCTTTCAAACCACCACACTTACGTTTTTGTGTAATTAATTGCCAAAAAACGAGTTAAAACTTTCAGATATATGTACATCTTACAAGCAATTTTATTTCGACCGTAAGTAAATACGACCTTAATTTAGAACGATTAAATCCAAATAAACCATTGTATTTTTCTGATAGCCTTAATCAGCCTTGATCAATAAGACCAGTTTCATTAACGAATATCTCCTAAATTATTGAGTATTAACATCTGGAGAAATATATTATGTTTATTATACTACAAAATCTTACATAATTTGATGATTCGAAACAAAGACTTATTTTGACTTTCATGTTTTTAGATAATAAATGTTATTTGCCTTTCAACTCAATAAGTTAAGCCATTCCTGAGACAAAAAGTTTAGGTACCTACCTAGATAGACAGGCAGACAGACTACAAATTGCTTTGTATAAGGCTTCTGTTGTGTGAAAATTTGTTACGGAACCCTAAAAGTCCTAAATGGGCGTACGTATAAAACGAAGTAATTCGGCGAACATACAAAAAATTTCGTTATACTTTAACGATCCTAATTATACGTTTATGTAGAATTCAAAATCTGGACCCTGTCACGCTCTGTTCAATACGACCATGTGCAAAAGGGACGGGTTTGAGCAGGTGGACCTCATCACACTGCACGCACAATACAAAATAATTTTTCGTATATTATTTCGTATATTTTACGTTACGTTTATTAATAAGCTAATGCTTCCTCATTTCCAAGAAAACCCCTTTAGAATCAGTACAGTATATACAGGGTGCAAAAACGCAGGCCACGTGTAAGGGAACCTAACTTAAACACTGTAAAAAGCAAATTGTACTCAAAGGAGAATTTGTAACATTTTTAAATATTTACACTGTGTTCACAGATTTTGGTATATTTTCATTCATATCTCAATTAATCAAAACACGCTGTTTTTTATTATACAAACGGAGAGACCAATGGATAAGGCGATAATCTCTCTAAAGTAAAAATAATTAAAATTAAAGAAACACCTTAATACTAACAATCAAATGTAATGTTATAAAGGTATGAATACATTTAAATTAGTATATCAAGATAAGATATCTTAAAGCTAATCTACGTAACAAAATAAAAAATTATAAAACAATAGCATCCATAACCATCTACATATACTTAGAATAAATATTAATCATTTATCACAAATCGATGTCTAAATATAGTAGTTTATTGCAAAACAGCACCTGGTTGAATCCTTGAAACTAAATAACGACGGAGCCATGTTATTTGTGTTAAATAAAAAACAGATTTATGTAAAAAAAAGGGCCGAGTCTGTTCGAACACGTGTGGCGCGCAGCCGGCCGCGACAGGTGCGGAGACGCATATGCACTTTTACCATGATTTCGCTTACTCGCGCAGCCTCTTAAACCTTTTAAATTATTATCTTCGTAAGAACCCAAGATAACATGCTCAACACACCTTTTGTTGTGTGTACCTTAACCTTAAAACGAGTTTGGGCAGTATTTTGCGCTTGGTTGATAAAGCTCTTTATCAATCCTGCTGAATTTTTGTAGTATACCTAATTATTATTAGTTCAGTATAGACTGGATGGAGGTCAAAGAGAAAAGGTTCCTAACTGGGGCAATCCATCCACTACGTAATCTTCACCCAAGAATCACATTTCTAGTATTTTTTGCTAAGGGGCCCGCTAAAAGCTACAGCAGCTGCGGCTCGTCATCCGCGTCATCCGGCCAAGCTCAGCCAAAAAACTTAATATCGCGCACGGAACATATCTCAGCAGAGTGGCAGCACGTGCGTGCTCTCTCCGCTTACCGATTCAAAGATCGCCTCAGGGTTCTTCTGCTTTGTATTAAGAACACGCGTATTGTATTATTAAAGGCACACCAGACGACTGAATTGACAATTTGCAAACGCCTTGGAATAAAAGACGAGTTAAGAGAGTGAGACGATCTGGTGTCCTCAGAATGTAAATTTTCTTTTACTTTGTTAAGGAAACTCGGTCGAATAGATTTACATGCGTGTTGCTGGGCTTTGCTTCTGTTCTGCATACTATGTAGGTACTTACTCAAACAGTTGTGACACTTGTGAGGCGTTATGTATTTAAAAATACAATTACCAGATCAAGTACAGTCCAAACGCGGGCACCCTACTGCTGCTGCGGCGCTGGTTACATTAAAATTCTGACTTCATTAAAACAACGCCGCTATATCAGCCTGGCAGTATGTTAAATAATAAAATACAATTACTTGAATTAGGAAAATATTGCAGGTGGAAAGCAATCGAATTCTTTCCTGGTTTGTGTATAATTGAGAATATGCATGGAGTTTATTTATTTCAAAATTTAAAAGAACTCGTGTAAAAAAAACGGTGTTTTGTTTTTTTCTAAAAATAATTTCTTTTTGAAATATTATCTATAGAAAAGTAACAGTGCGCAAGACTCACGAAAACGCTGCATACAAAAGGGGCATACAGTCTACGTAGTCGCTAGTAAAATGGATTTAAAACTATGTTCGCGATTATTTTGTTAATGTTATTTAATGAAATAAAATAAAAATGTTATTAATTTTTTTTTCTGGATTCAAATAAGCATACTTTAAAGGAATAATTTTTTTTCTTCGTTTTTTTTGTAACTTTGTATCGCTATTATTTCTAAAATATCGGGTTTTCGAATCTACTTCTTTGAACATAAATATCTTTTTAATGAAGATCTACAACAACTTGACAGAATTACCCCATTTTATTCCTGATGCATATTCCCTATTCTAGGTGTGATTGCCTTCTATTAACAACAACAAAGTTAAGTTTAGTATATAATTTATAGAAGTAATATTATTATTCTGCTAAATAAGACAAATTATTTTCTATCCGGCCTTAGATCTAATTTTAAAACCAAGCAATAAGTCGATGTACATGGAGCTGAAGTAACTTAATGCATCCAACTATACGTTACGTATGGCAAACGCTAGTAGCACAGCAACGCCTTTGACACAGAAGAAGGATTACACCGTGCTTTGATGTCAGCGTAATTATATGCAGTGTTATGCAAGAAATGACACAAAATTTGAAATTTAATCTTAGTGATTAGTTACTGTAATTGTTATTATAGTTTAATCATTTATGAACTAAAATTATACATTGATTCTAATAATGGAAAATGTTTAAATACGTGATACTTTATTCTTAGATGTTTTAAATTTTCTATAAGCGGAATTTTTGATTATAATATGTCGGGCAGTGCTGAGTATATGGCTTCGTAGCAAATAACAATTTAGTAAACTTTTCAAGGATTAAGTGACACTTCTTTGTACACAAAAGACGTTACACAACATCATACTAAATATATGGGTAAAAAGACGGACTTATCCCTATAAGGAATGTATTTGACCCAGATTGTATTAAAGAATAGTCAAACAACAAGCACGTACAGCCAACCAAATTAAATTCTGCGCCACAATTGAAACTCGTCGCAATAAGGAAGTGCTCTCAGGATAAGCCATTTACGATTACTACTGCTTACTAATAAGGCATTATGATATTTATTGTGGATAAGTATAAAGGCCCAGAATTCAGTTTGGTTGGCTGTACGAAAGAATTGTTTTTCAAATTTAAAGAGTTTATTAACGACCCCCACAGCCTTTTACGCGATACCGCATACAAAGCATCTTTGTGGTATGCGGCCTCCCGGCTCCCTGGTCCCCGTGATTTCCACGCCATTACTCTAACATTAGTTGCCTAGCTGTATGGATGTTAAACTGTACTAGTAAGTACTACTCGACTCCCGCCATTTCGGTACTGCCGTCGAAATCTATCTATTTGGTGTCTAAAATCTCTATACTACGCGGCGGACTGTGAGACATTGGCAAAAGATTTTAGTTCCACGGCACCTATCTACGACTAGTCAAGAAGCGTCTTCGAGGTAGGTAATTGTCATCCCGTAGCAAAGTCCTATCCAGCTAAAAGGCGCCGCTATATTAACACCAGTACCTAAGTTTGTCTCGATTGTTTGATTGCTTTGGCATTGCGTATTATAATACACAGTTACGATGACAATGTATAAACTATTGAATGTAAATATTGAAGAATACAGACTCCATCACGTCTTCTGCCAACATGTTACCAGAAACTTTTGAACCAATTGTGGTTTAGTTGTCATCCTTGCTTTGCTTGATTTTCGAGAACGTTTAATAACATGAATTGAACCCAAGCACTGTGCCTCACTATGGGGGCGAGTTGTTTGTGCCACATGAATACTTTTCTCAAGTAAAGCTTCTAAGTAGTTATGTATGCCCTTTAGAACAGGTGGCCGAGACGAAGTAGCCGCTATTATCGGGTAGTCCGGGTTCCTACCGATGTCAAAATTGCCCTCGATTACGTTCCGACAGGTGCTCTTTCCGTGATTTAGCTGCAAAAATTGAGAATCTGTTCAGCATAATTGTATATGTACGGTTAAAGGTAATATGAAAATAAAACCACATGTTTTATGTATATTATAAAATCTGGGAGTATTCTTTCATTTTCATTTTGTTTACTAGATACTAACCACCTACTTGTACTGGAAAATCTAATCTCTAGAATAAAATATTTTCGCGTATTTTAAGGCTTGTGGTACACCATCACTGTTTCACGCACATTTCGCGGGCGGTTGGACCTCGTGCAAGGTCCGTCCGGATCGCTACCACCATCTTGTTCGCTAATCCTGCCGCTAAGCAGCAGTGCTTGCACTGTTGTATTTCGGCGTGGAGAGCAAGACAGCTGGTGTTTTACTAGCACAAGAGGTATTCCATCTTAGCCCTCTGGGTTGGCAACGCATCTGCAATCTCTTCGGTGTTGCGGATGTCTATAGGCGGTGGTGATCACTTACCATCAGGTGACCCACTTACTTGTTTGCCATCCCATTTCATAAAATAAAAAGAGAAATTATACTTAACTCAAGTATCTTGTGTGATCTGAAGATTAACTGGTGGTTCAAGTTAAAATATTTAGGGTTACTAGTCGTTCTATATACTTAATAAACGCAGAAGCACTGCACTTAGTGATTTTTAACTACTTGGCAGCACAATTGAAACTTTATGTGGCATTCTTTAATGATGGGTTAGTAGACAGTATTTGTTGTAGTCCCTAGTTAATACGTAGTAGTTTGGATAGAGGTGGTTGTCAACGCCGAAGATTGAATGCCGATGGCACATCTGCCCGGCGCGCCCGCACCCGCGCAGGTGGAGGCAGGCACCACCTGTTGCCTTTTTTGTATTTTCGTCCACCTTTTTTATGCGGTCGGAGTAATCTCTTTTGCTTACCAACGTTTATAAAAGTTTCTTCAAAACACGCTATGCCGGAAGCAACGATAAATATGATTACTGGCCGAGCTAAGCGTATTAATATTGATCTTACATTTATTTACTTTGGATTCATTAAGACTGGGTTTAACATAGGTTCGCTATATCGAAGTTTAAAGCAATCTGTTACAAAATGCTTAAAAAAAAAAAATTATGGTAACAAACGTTTATGAATAGGTAACGTTTTTGTGACATTTTCCTATGCTGAGTTATAGTTTATTTATTTATTTATAGTTAACGTAGAAAGATAGACTGAAACGAAGTTACATTAAGCTGTTTAATTTAGATTTTTGTCTTCCACTCAAAATTTCGGTCGACCAAAATTTTTGTTTGACACGTGCCGTGCCGTAGGTGGCCACGCCATCAAATGTATTGCTGCAGCCAAGGTGCTCAAAAATATCTATGTATATACACAGCAGCTCTATTGGCAACATTGTCGTATTCACACAAGTTCGAGCACGTTGGCCGCGGTCTGATATATTTACATACACGGCTGACTGTTGTAGTGACCCTTACCTAAGTTTGGCTTTCATAGAGTCATTCCTCATTCCGCATCTAAGATAGGTACATGTAAAAAGCCGACTAAGTGTGAGTCGGACTCGCGCACCGAGAATTACGCACACACTGAATAAGCACCGAACATTGTTCTAACCAAAAGATAACCTTGAGATACAAACTTAATTTTGCCATCCGGAAACTGTTGTCTCCGTACATTTAGCATATAGCAAAACAATTTTTTTTATTGTTTAATTAATTAAAAATTCAAGGTTTCCGATTTTATTCTTTACTTATGCTATGAGACCATGCTTTTTGTCAATTCCATGGTTCTAGGTCAACGTGAAATACATATAATTCTTGAATCTTTTGAGAGTGTGTGGGATATACGGCAAAAACGGTTGACTTTAAAGATTGATTTTTCACAGGTTCATGAACCTGCAAACTTGAGTATTTAATATTCCTGAGAAAAAGAGTATTGACAGATAGACAGACAGATGGGCAACGACGTGATCCTATAAGGGCTTTTTTTCCTTTTGAAGTACGGAACCCTACAAAATCTGATTTTCAAAGGAATCTTATTTTTCGACATATCTCAAACGTGACTTAATCTCTACAGACGCGAGAAGAAGTGCCAGTGGCATAAGTACCGCATGATACAAACACAAGCGTGGGTTTATCTCGGGTAGTGTGCGTGAGATTCGGAAGTGTGGGTGCTCGTTATTACCGGGATACCAGGGAAGCGACGGGTGCGAGCTTCACCGGGGGGACTACTCGCACACTAACGCACTGTCTCGGGACTCGATGAACGTAGCGGGCCCCGCACACGTGCGTAAACCACCATGCTTCTACTCGTCTCCCTTCCCCTGCGCTGTAGCTTGCCCACTGCCGATGCCGGGCGCGCTCGCGGTTTGTAAAGTATCAAATCTCTAGTTGTGTTTGAGATTGCGTACGCTGTACGCGCTTCTTAAGTGCACAGCGTGGACTTCTTTGTTCAGTAACTTTATGAATAAAATATTGGTCAGCGCCGTAACTCAGTTTTTGTCTACAATTCGATTTGTCTCGACTCGAGTGAACGGGCGAGGTCAATAGTGTACGAATAACTGTGCTGTGTCGGTATTAGTTCGCGCGCAGTCTCCCGTCGCACACAGACGTCCATATCCTTTACTTACTCAGGCTGTGTTTATATTTCTCTTAAGTAATCTCGTGTACGATTGTTGATTAACGCTTCCATAGTTTATCGAGTTCCCTACGATGATTTTGAACTCTGTGTTGAAGTAAAACATTGCGTAGTGCCGGCACACTGGCATTCTTAAGCCGATAAGATGTGAAGTTCTGGTTTATGATTATGAGTCATCGCGAGTTGCAATGTGTACGAAATGATGGACGTGCAACTGACCGAACCGAGTAAATGGCATCGTGGGGGATTCTTGTGCACTCTCAACAGAAGTTTTCGATTGGCGAGCGGCAAGTCTAGGAACGCTTATATTGATAACAAAACCATAGTGCAATTTCCAGAAATGTCCTCTACGGTAAGTACCTACCTACCTACACAATATGTACTCTACTTACTATTATGAAATTTTAAACATAATATCTAGGTAACATATATTAACAACTTGTTAAATTATACATATTTACGATTGACTATGATTCCTATAGAGGACGGTAAGTACCAGTGCCAGCGTGTGACGCCGGTTGCCTTGCTTGTATCTGTGGTTAAAGCTCGAAGTACTTACTTACAGACAGTCCACCTACCCGCCACTAATTATTACTAATCCAGTGGTATTCTTATCGCCACACTTAGTCTTTTTCTCGAACGTAGATAAAACATGTACTCGTATGGAGTTAGGCACCGAATTAGCTAGGTATAAGTTAAACAATTGAAGAAGCCTTTGGAAGGAAGGTGCGGTTGAGAAGGGGTGGGCAGCTGCCCCCTGGCCGGAGCGTCGACCTGCCACGCAACGCCACCCTAGAAGCAATGCGTAACGATAGGGTTATGATATGAACTACGCGGGGTGGTGAGACGGGGCAGCCAGAGCCCAGGTTCACAGATTGTAAACAAGAAGGTACCCACCTAATAGCGACCTGAACCATCGATATACATGCCACGCGAAAACTGCGATCCAAAACACAGTAAACTACAAACACTGCCTTAGCCGTTTAGTTCTCGTGTAGGTTAATGTCAATTGTTTTTAATGAAAAAAATATATTAATTGCTTTACGAACAAACTACAATAACTTTCAAAACTACGGTGAATATTTAAACGACAAGCAATAAAATTCGGCTGAGTGTGAGTCGGGCCCAAGCTAAGGAAAGGATTGTGGTAACCTAACCTAGTAGTAAGCACGCTCCCGCCCAACGAAAGCGTGAACACTATGAAAGTTCGTCGGTGCCAAGAGGAAGTTAATTGTTTTTAATTAACATATCCTACCCCCTTTCTTAGCCTTTGTTTCATGCAAAATCGTGGAGCCCGGTATAAACATTTTCACAACAAGTTGTTTACCTACCTACTTGTTTACTGTATGTCATTCGAAGTAATACCGTCACCTTATATTGAGCGCAATCTCGTTCATTTGACATGTCTTATACATTATTTATGATCACTTGTTTACCACATTCATAAACCTATCTAGGTATATGTTAGATGTATGTAAAGACTCACACGACAAAGTGATCTTAATTCGGGACAGAAAACATTATCGTCTACTTTCTGAAAAGTTTAGTCATGATGTTTTGGTGATTTGTTGTTGTGGTAAGCAGGCACCCTACAGGAAGATTCTTTGATTTTCTTCTTACTAACCTACAGTAGTAGTATCTAACATAAATATAATTTTAATGTTCCGGTAGCTCGCAAATTTAAATTTTGAAATTTGCTAAATAGACACAGAACACGGCTGGGTAACATCACAAATAATTGATTCTTATAGGTACGTTAAGGGACTATCCTAATTCATATTCTAGGCGGCTCGTGGCCACTTTTATAGCTCACAATTAGTTTCCTGGGGCTCATTAAAGGTGCTTGTAGGAATTCTTAATCGAAACACTCAACGGGGCTCCGAGAATCCACAAGTCGAATTCCATAACATGTTCAAGTACTTTACGTGAACCCACAGTCGTTTTAGGAAGTGTAATATAAACAATCAATTATAAGACTTCTCGAACAATTCGTTGCCCCATTTAACTTGTATTATCACTTCTGTCAACAACATTAATGCAGGTTGAAGTCCGCGTGCAAACAAACGTTCTCCGTTTGGACCCTTGACACATAGTTGCAGACCTATATAACAGCAGTAACTAACTGTATAACATGAATTACTCATACAGTGGGCTTATATATTTCAAAAGTTCATAAAACCGAGGACCTAACGTTTGATGTACCTACTGACTACTCTTGCTCAGCGACTAGCAATAAATTCAACTCTCACTATTCTGTACTTTCTGTAATTAAGCCTCATTGTAACTAGGTAAAAACAAAAACTACTGAACTAATTACATTTGCCTAAATTTAACTCAAAGTAAGGACGTGGCCACACAATGCGAGTAAAATCATGCTAGGAGAGTTGTCGACCACAGGTTTACCTGCTTGTAAACGCTTGTCCAGTTGTACGTGTCTAGCCCATTGAAATCTTCCAATGGTGATGAATTTACCAACATGAGGCAAGCTTGTCACACGTTTCATGCCGCTCGTGATTACCCAAGTAAAGTAGCGTTGTTTTGTTACAGGGACTAAATGCTTCTAGTGAGGCTTCGGCCGCGCTGAGGCCTTTGGAGATCGTGGCGCCGCGCATCGACTCGTACCGGTTCTCAATGGCCAACTTGGAGGAGACGCAAGACGCAGATCTAGACGCCATCCTAGGAGAGCTCTGCGCTCTCGACTCCGAATACGATGAAGAGATATCGAGGGTTTCTTCAGGTAAACATCATGCTCATTTGTCTACTTTTGACCCGGTGATTCAACTCGAGTCTGGCAAAAGTAGATCGTTACTACTTAATTTGAATTTGTTTTGTAATTGGTGATAGAATTACGACGTGTGATCACTTGAGCACAATAATCATGACGTGACATGGGTTGAATAAGATTCACTGGAGTGAATCTTCCCACTTAATATTTTCATAGCATTCATATGGATAAATGATAAGTTCTGTGTCATTTCTTATTAATCCATGATTATGTGAGTGATCTGTTTATTACAAGACTTCTTCATTAATCTCTATTTCAATAATCTCTATTTATTTGTCTTTGTGCTAAACTTTGTAACGCAACGAACAATAGAACTTACAACTAAACTCATGTAATTACAATCAGCTTAATCAGTTCTCTATATAATAGTAAAGCTGGCGCCCGAGAAATCGTTTTTATACGAAGTGTATTGTATCCAGGCTACTCCTCGGTGGGCAAGGAGCGCGACGCGGGCTGCGGGCAGCGCGCGGAGTGCGGCGAGGGCGCGCCCGGCGTCGCGCGGACCGACTCGCCCGACAATGACTCCGCCTTTAGTGATACTGTAAATATACCTTTTAACCTTTTTTCGATTTAATAACATTTTATTGGAAACATCAACATCTTGTCTTTTAGAGCCTGCCTATTTGTTACTTCTTTACGAGAAAATTGCTAAACCTATTCTGAAAAAATGTGGCAAAAAGATAGTTTACATATTGCGAATGCAGTACCACTTTTATAATATGATAATTGTAGATATTTATCTATGTACTAACATGTATACCGATATTGCGTGTTACAGGTTTCAATGCTGTCGAGCGAGTCTTCGGCTTCTAGTAGTGCGAGTGCAAAATGTAAAGCGTTAAAACTGAATCTCCATCAGGATCAAAAGGTAATTACTATTATTTATGTTTTGCTCGGATAAGGAACGAAAAGAGGCCATTTTTTGATGCTTTATTTTTTTTTGCAGAACGCAAGTTTTCAACAAAAGGCTGACAAGATTAAACTAGCGTTAGAGCGCATGCGCGAGGCTAACGTTAAGAAGTTGTTTATCAAGGCTTTCTCTACGGACGGCTCGTCCAAGAGTCTGCTGGTGGACGAAAAGATGAGCTGTGGCTACGTGACACGGCTGCTGGCCGACAAGAACCACGTCTGCATGGAACCAAAATGGGCTGTCGTGGAGCACCTGCCCGACCTCCACATGGGTAACAACCGCTTTCTATACTCGTCCCATTTGCGGAATACCCCATTTACAATCAGCCCACTTCTGAGGCAGTGGGCAGGAAGTTAGCCTACCAGTAGCACGAGTACATAACCGGAGACTTCTCATGACAATGCTCCTGCTGTTGCTCGCACTGTCCCGAAAGTAGTGGTTTTTATGCGGAAATTAAAAGACTAGCACGTGTTTCGATGCTGATTTAGAAATATTTAATGTAGTGTTTTCAGCTGCGTTTTGTAGAAGCGGCAGGGGTTAAATGTAAATGGACGGGAAATAAATTCTTTCCAAAATTTAGCTGAACTATGCTTTTTTATTCACAGAACGGGTGTACGAAGACCATGAAATGTTAGTTGACAATTTAATGCTATGGACAAGAGAATCGAAAAATAAAATATTGTTTGCCGAGAGACCAGACAAAATATCATTGTTTCAAACGCCTGAGAAGTTTCTTTTGTCGGAGGACGACAGAGGTCAGTAGTAAACCAGAACGTTTTTCTTGCCTGTGTGACACTCTATTTAGACATTTTAATGATGATTGTGTTTTTGTTTAATCAGGTTGGTCGAGTGAGCACGACGACCATTCGAGACAAGTGATTTTAGAAGAATTTTTTGGTCAAAGCGGTGCAACGTCGAGCGCCGCGCCTTCCGTGTCGGGACACCCCGTACCGCCCATGGAGGGCCCGCTCTACCTCAAGAGCGACGCCAAGAAGGGCTGGAAAAAGTACCACTTCGTACTGCGACCGTCCGGTAAATTTATCACTATACATTGTTCCCTTAATGGTCCCTCTTTCGAGTAATTAAAGGTCACCATCAAGGGTACATCTAGCGATTCGTGTGGCCACACTTTTTAAGCACAGCGAATATGTCGATGCTTGCGAATTGTTCATTGCTTGCGCAAATGTTATGAAAATGTTTGTATACACCATTATATTTTAATTTATCCCTCAAATAGGACTATACTATTCGCCCAAGGACAAGGTGAAGACGTTGAAAGAGTTGGTGTGCTTAGCGACTTTCGACACCAACGAAGTGTACATAGGGTTGAACTGGAAGAAGAAGTACAAGTCGCCGACTGATTATTGCTTTGCAATCAAGCACCCGAGGCTGCAGCAACCAAAGAGTGTTAAGTTTATCAAATTCTTGTGCGCGGACGACCAGCGCACGCTTGAGCGATGGATCACCGCCATGAGGATAGCCAAGGTAAATACAGTCTTTGCACTGATCCGCTCGCTCCCATTTGTTCTATGAAATACTGACGTCATAGTAAAAAGTTATATGTATTGTAGGGTAGGGTAGCCCGCATAAAGGTCCATTTTACAAATAATGCGTCATAACTTTTTATGGTTGCGGTTTTTGGAAATGACTTCATTGTTCCATAGAACAAATTTGGGTATTGTTTACTTTATATTTTTTTTAGAACAATAAGTGATACTGTAATCTTCTTTTTGTTTCATAGTAAATTCAGGTAAAAAGTTACCAAAGCTTAGAAACCGCTCTGTCATTATGTTCATTACTAACCCTTATAACAAATGGGCATTATGTGTCCAATGATTTTTTTTTAAATACCACAAAAGCTGTAATGCTAATGTGGTGTTATTACAAAGAAATTTACACTTTTATCACATCACTGTTGGAACATGGATAGAACTAGACTCTGCACACTTGTTGCTCTGACGCCACGATTAGGTTGGTAAAGAAATATTTGAAACACACCTCAAAATAATGATTATAATACAATTTACGCATTTCACGTAAAAAGTTGCAGAAAATCATAAACATTTTATTGAAATTACGAGTACTTTAGAAACTCCTCATCCATTAAAAAAGGGAAACTAAAAAACTACTTTTTTTTTCTTCCGTTACTATAATAGTTCGTAATTAGTGGTGAGATCAGAGCAACAAGAGTACGAAATCTAAATAGAACCACTGAGAGTCACTCGACCAAAATCAGATTCGAAAAATCCACCAGCTTGCATTGAACATGACGTGATTTTGTTTCTGCAGCACGGGCGGCAGCTACTGGAAAACCATCGCTCGCTGGTGGAGGAGCTCACGCAGGAGGACCTGGACCACCTTGCGCACGCGCGCTCCTGCTCGGTGAGTGGCCATAAACTTAGATAATAATATACTACATCTAGACGTCCAGGGTGTGCATATTATTACGAGGAAATAGTCTATCGTGGCAGTTGCACTAGTAAGAAAAAGAAAACAATCCAAGGCCTTCGTAATCTGTTTTGAAAGATGGTTACCTGAAGTTAGCCTGAATTTTTGCATTATTTTGAACCCTAAAGCACGCTTTGATGGATCAAAATTATGACAATCCGGTGAGCTCTTTGTTCGTCTTTTCGTTAGTACTTAGGTTTGCGCGTGACGACTCGGTGTAGCTGGCTAAGAGTACGTACATTTGTAACTACGTTTATCATTCTCAGGTATTTCGATTTGCACAAATTACTAATTAAACGTCCGCTATCCCCATCCAGCTTGTTGCCGTAAACAGTTGAGAACAAGCGTTTGTTTCCAGATAACGTCGATCCCGACCAAGACGACGGGCGCGCCGGCCGGCGTCGCCAGCCCCGCGCCCTCCAGCGGCGCCAGCGTCGCCAACTCCGATATCAGCAGCGGCAGGTGCGCAAACACCCTAACTGCGCATGCACATGTATATTTATTTTGTTTGCAATCTTGCAAATTGAATTTGATTTTTGATCTAGGTACTTTCGATGGTGGGCAGCAAAGAAGGCTGTCTAAAACTATTGTTTTTTAGTAAAACTTAATTACAAGTTTGAATGATTATGTTAAGTCAAAAAATAATAATATACATTTGATTAAGATATACAACAAAATTAACGTCGTGTCCCTCTTGCGCGATTGTTCCCTAATGACAAGGATTCACGAAATTATGTGCGAAAAAAGAAGCGCCGTAGAAGTACATTTACCTCCTTATTCATAAAAAATAACAATATTTTTAAGCTACCAAATGTTTTGTCCCTTTCATTTGAGGGCAAAAGTCACAATGACAGATAAAGACACAAAACATGTTAACTAACAAACTTTTACGAAGCGTTTATGAATAAGGGGGTTAGTGTTTTTTTTCTGTTATATCTTTATTATATCTTACTTACTACGCTCAAAATCACGATGCCTCTTTTCCCGCAAGATTATATATAACGACGCTAAATTTGATATCTTTATCTCTCAGATGTGCACTAGAAAGTACGGCAATTGCAATAATTCTAACAAATAAAGCTAATAGTATTGAACTTTTTATTTGATTCCTGGCCAAGCAGTTTATTCTAAATGTGCGATGGATTTTTAATAACTGCCTATAGGAAACCTTTTAAGGAACATTTCAGTTTATTCATATTTATTTTAACACTTGATTCCAAAGCAAATGGCTAGTTTTATTGCCGCACGACGTGACATCTAGAACCCAACGTTTACCTTAATTCCATGTCACCAGCGCTACTAACACGAATCAGCCTATACATTTTAGATCTCTATAAAGGAAAATTATACAAACATGCAAGGCAAAAAAACATACCCTCCTTTTTGGCTCCGTCGCAGTCGAGTAACTCCCGGAAAACTTCTTAATCAACGAACTTGACTACGAAGTAGACGTTTCTAGTACAATACAAATGATAATACGAAAACGTACCCCCTTCATTCGATTTTTGCCAGTAACTATAGGGTAGTAGTGACGTGTAGTCGTGTCCGCAGGCACTCCCGCGCATCGTCCTCCAGCTCCAGCGGGTGCTTGTCGGACGGCGGCACTGCCTCTGAGAGCGCCTTTGATTGCGAGTTCCCTATGGGTAAGTAACATTTTAGACTACATCCAGGCTCATCCCGCCCGATCAGCTCTTACATGACCACCAAAGTTAAATTTATCAATCCGTTCGCCTCTGATTAACTAGCACCATAAAACAGATGACGTACTGCGATGTAACCTAAAGTGCGGTCATGCGAAGACCCCAGAAGAGGTTGTTTCATTCTGCAAAGCCAACCTAACCAAGTCCAAACTGATCCAAATCTCTATCGACATTTTGCCGTTGTAACTAGAAATTCATAGACTCAATAATATTGATTAATGGCCCTAAATATTGAAAATAGATAATTACACTCAAACAAGACATTATTCCTCTTCAAAAGACTCAATTGGGAATCGAACCTATCCAGATTCCACAAAAAACATGCAGTATTTTTATGATATGATACATTATTAAATTGTAACTAATATTTTTTTTCTCTCAATAACTTACTACTTCATGTCGCAATTAATATTTACTTTAACATTTAACAAGGGTCACTTTTGACTTTGCAGGAACAATCAAACGTAAGCCGTCGATGAAGCCCAACATCCCACTGACGTGGATGACGCGGCAGCTGAAGGAGATGGCGGAGAAGGAGGGAGAGGGGGAGGCGGGCGCGGGGGACGGGGGCACGCTCACGCGCACGCCGCGCGCTGCGCGCGATGACTCCACGCTCAAGCGCCACCACAACATTGGTAAGTTAAGACAAGTTCAGGGATTGAATTACCGGTATTTTAAGGAACGGGTTCCTCCAATGAAGGTACAATCCCAGTGGCCCTAACATGACTGGGCTAGATTTAATTGATCCTTCCTTGCGTCTTTGTCAAACCAGTGTCATAATAAAAGGACGCACATAGAAGTTAACTCAGATAAACTAAACTTGGCCGGTTATGTTAGGGCCACTGACTGTGGTAAATAATAAGACGGTATCAAATATGCAAATTCATCTCTGAGTGTGAGATAGACTCTGGATTTATTGTAGTGAGAGCAAGATATCAGATAATTCTATTGAGAACCGGTATCTTTGCGGTTCTTGTACTAAGTTCAAGTACCTTAATTTTATACCGCTATTAATAAGTATACCGCTATTATAAAAGAACAGGTTCCCATTTTTACCGGTTCTCAAACAATGAGAGGGCAATTACCAAGCACTAACTAAGTTTACACCTCGCAAGAGAATGCACTATCCCGCAACCGCACTAAGCAAATGAGTGAGACTCTGCACTCTACACAGACTGTCTCAGGTGTAAATGGCTAATACCAGCTACGCACCACGACGATTATCATTACGGGATACCGACACAAAGTGAAATATCTAAATAAGGTCTAACCGGGAAGTAAGGTGACGAACTTAAACGTTAAAATAATCATCAGTAGCCAAAACGACAAGAAGATTAGAACGAGTAATAAGATGTCAACTTCCCTAATCTTAAAATCTCAAGAGATATTTCCCTGAGCTTTCCCTTAATTAATGTCTTCCATGCTTTTCGTTCTTATCGAACTAGAATGACGCACAATGTGGAAAAGCTAGTCTTGTTCATTGTGAGTATTGTGATTGACAGTTTCTAAGACAAGTCATCACTGCAAACTCAGTTGTAGCCCGCGTATCTCACAAATGTTTTTTTACGTGGGAGTCACACGTAAGACTCGAACGTGTATACAATGAACAATGTCCACACCTGACAACATTGAAAGCCACTCCAGCCTCGTGAGCTGTAACATAGAGATCTAGATCTTAGATTTATAGAGATGTATGTCCTATAGATAACCGATTTATTAATTTGTGCCAGATACAACGGATGGCGCAATGTACGGCAGGACGACGCTAGCAAGCAGCCCAGCGCGTGTAGAAGCGGAGCCATGCTACGGCATCTACGAAAGCCTACCGTCGGACTCGCTGCGAGGCGCGGCACCGGGCGCAGCCTCCGCCACCGCACTTTACGGCTACTCCGCTGTGTACGCCGCCGCGCCCGCGGACGAGCTGCCGCCGCCGCCGCCCGCCGACGACGTCCCTGACGCCATGTTCAGCTCTACGCTCAGCCTAGACTCGCTGCCGCCACCACCGCCGCCGCTCGAGCCGCTCGACGACCTCTCAGGCTCTCAGCTCAGCCTGCCACCGCCACCGCCTGAACACACCATTGACACGCAGCCTGGCCGTGTCCATGACATCGTTACTCAATTGACTACGCATCAAATAGAACAGGCCGGCCGGGCGGGGTTGTCCCGCGCCAACTCCCGCAACTCTGACCTGAGCCGCTCCATCCCACGGCAACCGTCGCTGGATAGTGTCAGCTCCGGCACGTCACGTACCTCGTCCCTTCATTCCGATAAGAGCATCTACGGCCAGCAGAACGTGGCCTACGGCGCGTGTTTAGCCGAACTTCAAACCAAAAAACTGAGCAACGGCAGTCCGTCTATTCAGAAAAAGATTCTTGCAGAACCGGCTAAAGAACGTACCGGGTCGATGAAGAAAGTAAACTTCGCCGATGATTTGCCGACGTTCACGGACACTGCTAAAAAGAACAAGAAACTGTCTTTCAATCTAAAGGAAGCGCCACCATCGTCGCCGCGCAAGCCGCCGCCACCGAAACGCAACGAGAGCACACGTCTGTCGTCGCCTAAGAAGCTGGCGGATTCTAATAGCAACCCTCCCAAAGAATTCTTGAAAGATCTACAGCGGGTGATGAGGAAGAAATGGCAAGTCGCACAGAAATGCAAATTGGAGCCAGCAACAACGCCACACGAGGTGCTCGGGTTTCGGGAGTATCCGCTTTCAGAAGACTATAAGGAGACGAGCGTGTCGATGTGGGTGCAGGAGCACTACGGCAGCGCGGGCGAGGACCCGTTCTACGAGAACGTGTACGGGCGCGAGGCGGGCGCGGCGCCGCGGCGCGAGGAGCCGAAGCCGATCAAGAAGCGGCCGCCGCCCGCGCCGCCGCGTCGCAGTGACTCCACGCACCTCTCGTCGCACGCGCTGCCGCACCCGCCGTCCGCCGCGCCCACCGCCTGAAACACGATCCCCGCACCGCCGCGCATTCCACTTTGGTGTGCGTGTTTGTGTCTATGGAGAGGCCGGGCGCGACGCGGGCCCGCCGAGTATGATGCTTGAACCGGGGACGGCTGCGGGATGCGGTGCGCTGCATGGCTCTACGACAATCCTGGTGTTCGTGGTTGCTCGACATCATTTGTTGTACTGGAATTAACGCACAGACAGAGCTGACCGAGTCTAATTATTGACTTTGTTGGACTGGTGTTTAGTTTAAAGAACTATAAATATTACACATAAACAACTTATAACTAAATGTGCTCGATGTGTTTATCTAACTAAGTTTCTCAAAAGATGATTTGTTATGTAACGAAATGTATAATTAATAATTATTCGCGTAGAGTGGGTGCCACTATTACCTACTTGCATTGCAAAATTGAAGATAGCGACATTTTTACCACGTATCCAATACTTTGCTGAATAAGTGGCATTTTAGGTATTTTTACTCAAGAAATGACGTGTGTGCTAGTAGAAGCTTACAGCTGCTAAAAATTAAGTAGGTAAACTTCAGTAACTAAATGTTAAAACAGAAGTGAAATTCTGTGAAAAAAATTAAAGACCAATTTCGATGTTAAATGTTATTATTTCAAAAAGTATAATAAATAATTTATCGGAACTTGAATGGCGGTGCTATTTTGAAATGGTATACTAAACGTATGTGTGTAGGTTGCTTTTGTTCGTCTACTTGTAACAGCCGCTGTAAATGGTTTACACTGTGTGCAGGTATTGTAATACCTACGTAAGATTAATATGTGTAAGTACTAAATTTGTCTACGTATTTTACATTTTTAACACATTGATACTAAGAATACCTTTTTTATGAATAACTTGGTGAAGTTACAAGTAGACTGTTCAAAATGGTTCATGGCATGAGTTGGAGTTTTGTCAATTTTTATTTTTCGTTCCTAGTTAAATTTTTATGTCGTTTTTGAAAAATTGCTGCAGGAGTTGTTACCGAATTTTAAGATAGGTAATATAGAATTAAATCATGACTTAATAAAAAAAAATGACCAGGAAAGCGATTTAACGGCGGTTTATTTAAATATTTAGAAATGCTGGTACCATTGATTGTAATCATATGCGACGATATTAAATTAATGGTTATCATATAGTGTCCATGACAAACACTGCCTATCTATTGATATCTATGTACCTACCTGATATTAATGAGGATTATCAATTAAGCGCAGATGCGCGTGCGCGACGAGCGTCGCCTGCGAATGTGCAAGCTTTCCTAGATGGTGGAGAAGAGTCCGGATTCGAGGAACTCTACGGTTTCCCATTTGAACCTATATTTACCTACTACAATTTATGCTAATATCTTAAATATTCTTAGTTAAAATCTGTCACATCCTTACAAATTGCATTTAGATCCGTCCGCATAATAGCGAGAACAAACTATGGCTGTACGTATACATTGATAATTGTGTTTATGTGTGCTACATACCTAAAGCTGAAATTAATACATTTTAATTTTAAATAAAAAAAATAACATTTATGTTGGGTTGAATCCCAGTTGAATATGCAAGGACATTGTTATGTGCCCCCTTCTTTATCCCTCTGCTCTGCCACTGCCTTAGGCACTTTTTCTAATGCTGGGTCTTCTCCCTATCATCGTGTCTGTGCTTTCTAAATATCCAACTAGTAAATGTTATTGTTTCTTTGCGAGTACTTAGATACTCTGCAAGTTGAGCAGAGTACTTTTAAACCAAACTTTCCACGACTTTAATGGAAATTTCTCTCCCGTCCCTTGAGTGCCAGATAGATGCTAACATTACAAAAGCGTGCCGAGACAGACTCTTTTGTTTAATAAAGTGTCAAATATCTGAGCAAAAGCAGCTAAAGAAATAACTAGTTGTAATCGTAGCGTAGATGCATTGTACGGTAGGATTTAAATAACATCTGACAGTGGTTTATAGAAAACTTAGAAAAATTCCTAATTTAGTGCCATAGTTATGAAAGTATTGTTCATATTGCGTCTTTTTAATTTTTAAGCCAAATCTTAGATTACATTATTTGCTGAAGGTCGCGGAAAGGCAGACAGTGCAGAACCGGTCGGTGTGCAGCTCCTTTTAGACTTTAATTCGGCAGTGAACGACTTTCGACTGATATGATAATGATAAAATAAAATGATAAGATAATTATTGATTTATCTCTATAATAAAATTGTGTCACATTTTGTATTGAGCGACCGCCTAGTGACGCGCGCGCAGGTTGCTCACCTCACTACTAAACTAAGTATTGTTGACTTACTAGTTTAGCTAAATACAAATATTCCATTGCTGCATGTAGGTCTCATAACAAGGGGCAGAATGAAAACTATACAGAACTCCAATGTAGTAGAGATCTCATTGTGTTGGAATGATGCGTTATACTTATTTTTTATGTTTGGGCTGTGATTTTTTGTGTCTGACTTAGTTTCCGATGTATAATTGAATACGAGTATAAATGCATGGATATTGGATGACCTTTTCTTTGGATGTGCAAAAATGTGCTCAAATGATAGTAGTTCCCGGTAAATAAAAAAACAAGTTTGCAACTCCTGAGCACACTTCGGTACTTCATTAATTTCATAACCTCAATACACGGTTTTCATTAAATTTCATCATTGTGTTTTTCGAACCGGTATTGTTATTTGGAGTAATCGTGTTATTGGAATTAATATGTAGTAGTTTACAATGTGACTTAAACATACAGTTTCCAATTTTACAAAAGTTTCTTAAAGACTATTTTAAGTATTCAAAATTAATCTCACATTTTGCAAGCTTGTTGAATTTCCTCAGTCACTATTTTTTGCTTTCGCAATAAGTGTGCTGTCAAAATTTATATAAAGTACCAAGACGTGAGATATCAGTCCTAGATTCCATAATTTCTTTAAAATCCTCGTTATATTCACTAACGTTATACGCATATACACGCGTAGTATGATTTTATCCTCTAACTTAAACGGAAATCCATCCAGTTTCAAACTCGGGTTACGAAGACTGAAAGAATTAAATAATCCGATTTTGACAATAAACTTGCGTCCAAATATTTGAACAGGCATCATTTACCGGTAATACATATTTTCCGATGGAAGGTTAGCAGCGCGCTAGATGCGCCTTTTGTATGAACAAATGACGATGACGCACAGTTCTCGAGCAAATAGAAAACACTCGACTGCGGCGCCGCCGCCTATGCTTAAATGACACGCATTATGAAAAATAAGTTCCTTTTTCAGTCACCATGTGTTTTCAATATGCCCGGGCATTGTACAGGCGGCACAACGCGGCGCGTCTTACGCGCTGAAATCGAATTTATTAAATCTGGACAGATTATTTTATTTGTAAATAAGGCAACGACTTAATGATTTTATACTGTTGACTAACTAATTAATAAATTACAAAGCATGCGAAATGCAATTGTTAATTTTAACTGACTTCTTTAAAACCTTAATGAGGCAGATTAGAAACAAAACATGCGAGGTTTTTACTCACTTTGCATATGTCTCAGGGTTTTAAGCTAACTATAAACTAACTAACGGTTAACATTGTACCTACTAATGGATGTGCCCTAACATTTAAATATTAGCAGTTCACACTGCTACGGCTAGCTACGGGTTCTACAATTTTCGACAGACATTTTATAAATTGTGTATTTACTTAGTATGGTTTAGTTGTATCACCACTATTATGTAACGCATTTACTAGTATCCATGATATAAGTTTAAATTGTACAGAAAAAATAATTATAATATTAGTTCTTTGTATATTTTTTCAAATATAACGAAATTTCAAATCGGCCAAGCTTTTTATTTAAAATTTAAATCGTTTTAAATAAATTGTAGTTCGTCTTCGTGAAGAACGTCCGTCTTCGCGGCCAACTATGCATTTCTGTCATACATTTTCATGGCAATTTTTTGGTAGGTACCTATAGTCTAGCAAAGCTAAATCTGCAGAAGTCTAAAAATAGTACATTTTAAAAATCTGTATATGGCTACACTGAAAATAGTCCGATATATGGTTTTGATACTTGGATTTTTACTATGGTAAATGATTGACGTACAAAAAATATTTTATATACTATATATTGTACACTACTATAATTCTGATACAAAAATCAAATTTGCAAAGGTGTGGTGTCTTTGTGTTTCTGTTCGGTGTTCTTTCCAAGCTAAACCGCTATAGCGGTATTGAAAAAAATTGTCATTGAGACAGCTTGAACTCTCAGAAAGAACACTTTAATCAGTTTTGTTTTTAATTTTAGAAACTAAATTGATAAACGTTTGAATATGAAATCCTTACTTTGCTCAATTTTACCCCTGTATTGTTTTTTTTCCATCAAGACCATTATAGTAAAAACAACCATCATCAATACGTCAAATTGGTCTCTAGAATTTAAAAAAAACTGCTGTATAGTGTGTCTAGACTCTAATGACCTGTCAATTGATCAAAGGTTAATCGATGGAAAGACATCCCTTAAGTGGACCACCGTCCAGTGTTCCACCTTATGTTATTTTATTTTTCTTGTATGCAATATAGAGTTTTTCATACATACCAACAAGCATACATACCTATTATGTTCTAATTTCTTACTGTCTCGGCCAGCAGCTAGTAAAGCTAATTGCATTTACATACATGGATAGAAAATAAAATACACAAACTTGGTTTTTCATTTTATTATGGCTCTTCATAGATATTCTGTCTTCCAGTATCAGAATGTTTTCGTCGACCTACCCGCCGACATTTCTAACTCTTGCGAAAATCTTCGCTATTGCGTAAGAACAGAATCTTCTCGCTCCTTTGCGTATTGAAAATAACTTATCATATGGAATAGTAATTGCCGCACTTCAGCTTTTAAATGTTTAACCATAGTTTCATCTTCGAAATCAACGGCTTATACAATTTGACAGAACATCAACAACAACAACAATGGCACTTCATAACAGTTGGAAACTAATGCCATATTAAATTCTAAATGTCTATGCCCCAAAAATCTATTGCAGAGTTAGCGTTGCCGGACTATATGACCCATAGAAATGATAGCACAGAAATACAGAAATAGTAATAAAATTGAAAGCGATATTTTATTAGCTGATCTCGATAGTTTCAATGCCAATAGAATGTGCCAAAAAAAGACGACTACACACTCTAAACCTCCTCTTCAATTGACACCCTGTACACACAAAATAGACAAAATGTTGTTACCTTTGGTGTACATTAAGGTAGAATAGTCTACGTTTTTTATTAATTTTCGGATTTTACTACCTTGACGCACACCAAAGGCACGCTTGACATGTACTGAGGCTATATCTATGATTTAGTTCTTCATTAAGATATTATGACCGTTCATTAGTTTTTTTTAATAGATGACGAAATAACATCGAAATAAAGACAATGTTCATTGCAATGTTCCTTTATTGTTGACGTAGTTATGTCATCAGACATGTATGATTTTCTAAATGTTTACTAAATTCCAAATTGACTCAACAAAGGCCCTTTTACTAATTGATGCAAAATGGATGACGAAGGTAATTTTGCCGTTCATTATTTGAGTGAAAAACAATGCAGCACTCCAAACTGGGATATGATCAGCGGCGTGGGTTATCGTAGAGCCCCTGATACGAGAAGACGTAAACTTGGCCCATGAAATTAGGATATTGGATCAGGGTGGCGTCAGACTTGGTTTGCCGAAGCTTTTGTACTTGTGCAATTGCGGGTTATCCTTTAGGAAAACTATAAGGCACGAGCCTAGGGACGCAAGGTTAGACAAAGGTGCGCGCGGAAGTTTTTAAACATTATTTACTTACAAGAAATCATATTTTCTAAAGAGATGTAACGCCATAAGGGTCGCTGAAGCTGGGCGGTCTAATCCGTCTTTGTTCTTGTAATAGTTAAATATTAACCAGGAAAGTGATCATCACGATTTTCCCGGCGTAAGTAGATCTTGGCAGTATATGTCGTGTAAAAGCTGTCTGTGAACTATTAGATCAGAACGTGTCCAGATTCAGATCTGACGTTTTCAATCCCGTGTTATTTTAATCATGTTCGGACCAGCTAGCATGGTTGCTAAAATCTCGCTCATCCACTCAGTAGTGTCTGTTTCGTACTAAGTTACCTTAAAAGCGAACGCGCTTAGCGACAAAAGCTTCTCGTTCTAGCCGTCCTTCTGAGACTACATCCACTCTTACAGGCGTGTAGAGGTACAGTCAGCGTCAAATATACCAGAGCGGGCAAGGTGGTCAAAAATATCTGTACTCGACTCTATTGTCAAATACACTCGGGCGTGTTCAGATATTTTTGACCACCTTGCCCGCTCTGGTATATTTGACGCTGACTGTACCATGAAAACGTATGTAAATCCAAAGTTGACCCAAGAAAAAAAGATTCTAGAGTCGTGCGGGCGAGAGAGAATTTTACCGTATTGCACGCAATTCAATTTGTATTGGTAGAGCCATACTGCAGCCAGTTACTGATTGCTGTATGAATGGGTCGGCTCGACCAGAATAGTACCACACTCTCACATAGAATGCCGGCGAGCATGGTAAATGAGAAATCCGGGCGGCGGTAATCACTTCCCATTAGGAGACCGGCATGCTCGTTTACCTACTTTTTCATTAAAAAAGGTGTAAATTCACATGCGCGCAGAAACACGTGCGGTTTCATGCGAAAGTAACCTTGCGACACTGCCAGTAGATCTATATCTCTTCTGGCCGAAACATGTCGTGTTCCAGCGGCTTTGGGGCACCTTGCCGGCGGTAGCACGGCGTCGCAAGTGTCTATACGACGGAGCCGCGCCGTTTTTTCCCCATAATAATTTATTTATGCATGTTTATGTTAATCTATAGTTTGGGCCTTATTGCCTGAACTAAGGTTAATAATGTTAATAATAATTCATAATCGCGCATCTTCAAATGCGATACCTATGTTTCATTCTCTATTTAGTTCCAACTCTAGCTATTATCTCGACACATTAGTCTATGAAAAAGAAGAGTATACTCAGCAGCAGATGTATCTAAAAGGATGAAGTGCTCAAAAAGACCTATGCAAGCTCTTGCTGTCTTGATAGTATGGTAGCTAGAGTCGTATTTGTTTGACCACTTAATCTGTGTAGATACACATCTGCTGACTGTACTATGTCAAAGCTAACGACTTGTATCAAAACTAGCGGAGTGCAAATGCACGCGGATCATTG
Source organism: Ditula angustiorana (assembly GCA_963691745.1). Lineage (NCBI taxonomy): Eukaryota > Metazoa > Arthropoda > Insecta > Lepidoptera > Tortricidae > Ditula > Ditula angustiorana. Next base: position 6,035,902 of record OY829472.1, read on the forward strand.
GGCACCTGGAGGCGGTGCGCTGGCAGTTGTGGCCGCGGCAGTACCAGCCCTCGCCGGGGAGCCTGGCGCTGGGCGACTGGCGCCGCGACCCTCACATCTGGCTACACTACGTGGAGAGTGCTGACGGACTTCTGCCGGATGATGACGTGCTGCTGTGTGTTACAGGCTCTAGCAATCTGGTGCTATTGAGGGCATACAACCTCTGGGATGCAATTTTTGAATCTCAGCAGGTGACTAAAGCTCACCAACCAAAATGGCCGCATTTCTATGAAACACGGCCATTTTGGCGAGCTTTAGTCACCTGGCGAGATTCAATAATCGCACTCCTGTTCTTTGTTAACTACTACTGAACTAGGAACGGATTCTATGTGTTTGAGATAAACACTAGCTTTCTGTATGAGGGCAAAAAAGAGGCTAGTCTGATTATATTATACTAGCGAAGGTCCGCGACTTCGTTCGCGTGAAATTAGTAGCCTAGCTATGTCCGTCAGGGATAGTGTAGCTTTCCATTAGTGAAAGAATTTTTGAAATCGGAGGAGTAGTTCCATAGATTACCCCCTACCTACATACATACAAACAAACAAACAAAGTTTACCTTTATTATATTAGTATTATATGAACATTTTGACCGTCCGCCGCGACCTTCGCTCACTGGCCAATGAGACATTGGATGCCCCTATTGATTTTGGGTAGGTATAGACTCAAAGTCCTAAGTGTGCTGATTAATAAATTGTCTTTATTCTGTATGTTTATGTTCCTAACCATAGATTAAATAAGTAAATGTAAGTACTTAATACGTCATGAATTATCATGTCAGAAATAAGTTATTTGATTTGATTTTAATGCTAAAATTAAAAAAAACAGGTTTCTTCTCACTTGTTTAGGTGAGATTTCATTTAACATTTGTGGTTTGTAATTCTGCGCACGAACTTTAAATATTATGTTCCTGAAAACTCCTTCGGTGTTCCGGATTAGCCAGGTGCACAATACAAATAACGAAACGGAAACAGACTACTATGTTGCAAAAGTGAAAAATTTCTTCTTGTATTTTTCGTGGACTTTCAGGCTTCAACTTGAATTTCATTGGCCTTTTCACGAGTTTCTTGAGGGAAAATTCCAGAAGCACGGATACCCGGTACTGGTCCATCCACGACGTGCAGCGGTACTGCCTACTGGGTCTGCACTGCGAGCAAGTGCTGTTCTCACATCAGTACCCGAACCTGCGCGTGCCCACGCCTCTCGGCAGCTACTTCTGGCGCACCAACACAGCCATGAAGCTGCCAACGAGACTCTATTTGAAAGAGTTTCAAAGGGCCTTCGAAATTACTTTAAAGGTACAGTAATGATTGCGAAACAGCGTGGTCAATTCATTTGGATAGATAATAACTAGGCAAATTTATCTATTGTTTCAACTGCCTTGTAATGTCGTCATCACGCGTTGACTCTTAAATCAACAGCCGGCTCCCTAACCATGAACATTTAACATTTAAGTACTGCGTTTACAAAAAGACATCGCTACACTGGAACTAATTTACAACTCATACAGTCAGTGCGGGTCAAAAGTCATTAAAAATGTTAAACGTTCCCATACTTCTAACTACGGATAAGTAAAAGGGGAAATGATATAAAGATTCAATTAATACAAATATTTTGCGATAATACATTTTTCAAAAAGACAGTTCAATGTTACCGGAGTGTTAAAAGTTTCCCACATTAACTATCTATGTTTTTTTGTAGAAAATGGAAGCAGAAGAGTCTCAAATGGATCGTCTTATTGTGTCGGATCAACAAATAAAATTGAACTGTCTCGATTATTTCAAAAGGAAAACGTTTTTTCGCATACTCAATAACATTTTGAGGTATAGTACGACCTATAAAATATATGTATACATTTTTTTAGTTCTTAGTAATATTTACTTTTCTCATCAAGAAATAAAACTTTTTTTAATATGCCAGAATGTTAGTTAAGTCACTATACAAGGTATTTTATCGTATAATAATCGTTATGTGAGACGAAGTCAGTGTTTTTTTTACAATGTATGCGTTTGTGGCAGTTGGTAAGATTAATCTACACTAATATAATAAAGAGGTAAAAAATATGGAATAATGGGCCAGTGTTAGAACTATAGAGCGAACGTTTCACTGAGTATATCGGTAAGTATCGACGTGTATTGCAGATACTCTCTCCCACCCAAGTCTATCCGCACAGGCAATATGCCAATTAAACGGTCGCTGTGTATATACTTAGTTGGTTCATAATCACTACAGTCCAAGTCACTTCACACAATTATTAATAAAAGATTTTCCCTTTCAAAGAAATCCATGAACTTGACGTTTGTACGTAAAATTCTAGGATCATTATTATATGCCGTAGCTATGGCTCGGATAAAACTGCATTTTATGGTCAATTTGAGTTTGATTATCGTGCTTCTATCGGTACTTGGATAACTTGTGTAAAAGGTAACATCAAAATTGTATCACTCGGTCTGGTACCCCAAAAACTAATATTTTTAGTTTATTAGTTCTAATAACTTGTTGTTCGCTTTATATTGTGATGTACCAATTCGATCCACCAATATTTCACGCAAATACCTGATGTTTCCAATTTGCTGAAAATTCCATCTTATTACAATAATCACTAGGCAGTTTTCAAAATTACACTTAATATTGTTTAGTATTTAGAAGATTAAACCAATATAAAATAAATTTTCAAATATACCTACTTATATTAGCTTATCTTGCCCATGTGCAGTTTCCAGGATCGTCTGCAACTGGTATCTCTCGAGAACCTGTGCTGCAAGCGGCTGGAAGGAGTGCGCATCATACAACAGTTGGCCTGCTTCAACGCGGCCTCGCTCAAGTACTTGTTCCTGTGGTGGTTTGTGCTGCCCAACGAGAACCCGATACTTGTCAACTACTCCTACTTAACCGGTTAATATGCAAAGACATATTGTAACCAAACATCGTAACTTTTTAGACGAATTCTTTAAAGTGTCGTATGATAATGCCATATAGATTTGTTGGTTACAGGACTTCCGGTACGAAAGCCTTAAATTAAATTAATGAAAGCAATTTTGTTTGATAGTGTTTCGTATATTAGTGTCGCATTAGCATCATTATTCTGCCCCGTCTAAACCATACAGTCACAACTCAGGTAACATTAACCTACTTTTAAAATATTATAAAACGTTCAATTACTAAGATAAATAAAAGGGGAGATAATATTACATAAAACTGGCCAACAAACTAGATAAACACTGAACATTGCTCAACAGAAAGATAAACTGAATTGAGGGATAAACTTAATTTTGCCATCGGAAAACTCTTGTCCAAATACAAACCAACTACAAAAGTGTGTAATACCAAGAAAATATTTAACAGGACTTCAAAGCTGACTGTACTTTTCCTGAAAAAAAGATCTTGACAGACAGACGGACAACGAAGTGATCCTATAAAGATTCATTTTTTCCTTTTGAGGTAAGGAACCCCAAAAACCAATTGCATTTCGATAAAATACATTATGCAAAACCTTTTTTAATGTCATTTCAAAAATTCCGATAGACTTGAGCATTCACTTGCAACAGAACATCGAACATTCGCCGTTATAAACGCCTGCACGCTGCGTGCTGTTTTTATCCGACTACGGCAAAGCCAAAAGGAAGGGTTATGTTTTTAGCAGTCTATGTATTTTACTATTTATATTGCAAGCTTTGTAACATTCGTTAGAACGCTCATTACAAGTGAATTCTCAAATCTATCAGCATCCTAATGTTACCAGAGTGTTCACAGTAACCCACAATGACTGTTATGCTTTCATCAGGCAAAAAGTACACTATACAATAGTCATTCCAAGGAATACAATTGCCTTGGTACCTGATACTTCAAATCAACAAAAGACTTACCTTTTGTACCGCTCCCGTTACTACAGACAAAGGTTTAGTCCACAGATTTGTTTGGTCGCTAACATTGAGATTGAAACTTTTTGGTGGCTACATAAGATGTCATCATAATGGCTTTAACAAAAAAAAATGTATTGGATAATAATCAAAGCCCCTTGCCGCGTGTGATTGAAAATTTTTGATACTAAATATTTACTTAAAACCAGAAAAAAAAGTAAAACGATTAAAAATAACAAGACGAGCCAAATATGATTACCAGCGTATCATTGTGGGATTGGTGCCCCGGCGCCGGCGGCGTTAAGCTGTTCTGTGTGATGGCCGCAGTGCTCGTCATCGGCGCCGCGTACTTGCTTGGCCTGCTTAACCACTACAACGAGTTAGCACATACAAAAGCTAACGACATAATAAACGGCTTGTTATTGTGTTAGCGATCTACTTCAACCTACTCCATCGTATCGATTCCCGTTCACATGGTTACCGGGAAGTTGTTATGGCAACAAACTAACTAAAATCCTCGATTTAGCAATGGCTACGGACGAGGACAAAACCAAATTAGCGAAGCTCCTTCAGGGGTTGGAAGTGCCTGAAGTGAAACTGACGGAGAGGTGTCACGACCTTGTGAAAGTATTTCATCAGAAGTTCAGTAAAGACGTGGAGCAAGAAGAGATGCGCGAACAGGATAACGAAACGGTCTACGAGAACCCGTACAAAGTCGACCCGGGTTTGCTCGAGGAAAACGAAAGGAAGTTGCGAGAACTGTTAGCGGAGAGCAAACGGTTAGAATTCAATGAACGTAATTTTACAAACTATGTGGTCTATGAACTCTCTAGTGCATGATTAACATTAAATTACAGAGTTAAGAAAGAATTTTCCGAGTGCGTCGTTTTGACCGGAGCTGACCCCAAACGCCCATGGCGAACACATTCCAGCAAAGAGAAGCTGCTTCGCATCGACAACGAGTTAAAGCGGCATCACGAAAAGGCTGGTGAAGTGATAGCGCCTATGGCCGAGGGCGACATGAGCGACCTCGTCAAGGAGTGCCAGGAGGAGAGCCGGGGTTCGACGCGCGTCCCTGCCGACCGCCTCAGGGACACTGTAAACGCAGCAAAAAAGAATCTTCTGAATTTTCAGTACAGGCAAATAAATAACGCCACTGCAACTGCCATCTTGCCAGATGCACATGATCCAGCCTTTACGGATGTTACTGCTTAAATTGGCACTTTTATTTCTTTACACTTTTCATTAATTAAACGTGTTTGGGAACTTACTCAGGTATTAATTTTATTTTTCTGTGCAAGTTCGCTAAAGTTACATTACTGCTACTGTCAGCAGCAGATATGTATATATACCCACAGTCGAAGAGGTGAAACAAATCTACACAAGACATTAATGTATAAAAATAAAAGCTTGATTAGATATCTTTGACCTTTACGAGTCTTCAGTCTCCTTCTGCTGCTGAGCCGTGCTGTAAGGGTAAAGTAAACTTAATACATTAGCCTTTTCACCGCCACGCCCACGCGCCAGGTTGCCATTGTGTCAAACGCGGATTTGAAGTTTAAAAACGTGTACCGATGTCGCTATTGCACAATGTTATCAATCAACTACGAGTATATGACTGTGTCGGTGGCGTGCTGGGCACGACAGCTCGCAACACGTTTTAGCGTTCTTTCTTGGCGTTCAAAGGGTTAAGAAGTTGGTCAGCCAGTGTTGACCTATGTTTTATAGGTATAGTTAGTAGGAAGGGTAGATTCGTTAGGTTGCTTGTTTGCTATGATCAAAGGCAAAGTGCCCAGAGATAGGAGCCGCGTTCTTGGAAGTAATTAGAAAAAAAGTGCATCATTTTATTTACTTGTTGTTTCAACGCAGCTACAATTCTGAGTGTAATTATTCTACTAAACCTATATCTGAACAGAGTGCTCAAAAATAAGTAAACACAACTCCATACAAAAAAATAATACTTAGGTACATAGCGTGCACGTTGATGTATTTTAGAGCACATTGTCCTGGCATCCTGTCATGCTCTAGTCGAATATACAGTTCATAAAGAGTCCCTGTAACAATCACAGTACAGTAGTAGTACAGCTACCTCTGGATACCACGACGCACTCATTGACATTTTTAATACCATGTTCATTGTTTTAACTTTAGGGAGTGGGCAATACCTACCGCGGCCAGACACGCGACAATGCTTCCTGCGTAGTTTGGGCGAGTTGAGGAACCTGCGAGTTCTGGCGCTTGAATACTCCCACATCGCCGACGCCACTGGTGGTGCACTGCTATCTATTCTGCCCGTCCTAAAGCGCCCTCATTTTCGTTTACAGGTAGCTACGTTTTACAATCAATCACTGCTACCCTAAGTATCAATGGCACTGATTGATCGTCCGAGGTTAATTTATCGTGCACAGCATTCCTTCTTTATGATACCTACGAAATGTTAGATAGAGCCGCACAGTACAATAAATTAAAACTAGTGACCGACCGAAACAGGTTATTTTGCCGAAACCGAAACCGAAACCGAAGGTTCGGTTTCATTGTAGTTTCGGCCGAAACCGAAACCGAAACCGAACCTTTTATAAAAAAAAGTCCTTAAAAAGTCGAAAAAATGTTAGTATAAAATTAATATCTCGCCGACCTATAATTGCAGGTTTCTACTTTCAAAGATTTATCACAATGAAATTTCAGCACAGTTACAGAGGTTCTGTTTAAAAATTTAACAACCCTATAAAGTGAAAAAAAAAAACATTATTTATTTGATAAAACATTATTTAGACAGTACTAAATTAAATTAAAATTTAAAATTAAAAAAAAAATACTGTTAATTAACTTTTGTTTAAGTCTTCTGGCAGTGTCCCATTAATAGCGTAATAATTCAAATTCAATGCCTTGGTCGTGCGTCAACTACAACTATCAAGTACAGCAAATACGCACGCTACGCTATTAATGGGACACTGCCAGAAGATTTAAACAAAAGTTAATTAACAGTAATGTCTAACACATCATAAGACATGCCTTAATCTATAGGACAATTATAGTGATCAATTATAACTTATTTTTTACTTTTTTCCGTAGTCCCGACAGTTTACAGTTTACAGTTTTTAAACTTTTATTTTTATTTTAACATTTTCCGTTTTAACTAAACTCATCATCATCTCCAAAGGAACCCTTACAGAATAGTCCGTTTGTCAAGACCCTTTTGCTCAGGAAACCCGAAAGCAGGAAATTCATAAAACTAAACTTAAAACCTAGTGTTGCCTCTACTAGCCCTAATTACAGCCTCCATGCGATCCTTCTTTGACCTCACTAATGTCACGACACGTTCTTGAGGGATGTCATTCCACTCCTCGATGACGGCGTCCCGAAGCTGTTCAATGGTGGCAGGGGCAGTATCACGAGATCTCACCCGCCGTTTCAGGTCATCCCAAAGGTGCTCTATCAAAGGTGGATTCAGGTCAGGACTTCTCGCTGGCCACTGCATCACAGAGATCCCAACCTGATCCAGATAGTCCCGAACGATCAACGCCGTGTGGCAGCGGGCGTTGTCGTGCATAAATGTGAATTCAGGCCCGACAAAACCAGTATATGGGACCACATGGTCGTCCAGGATCTCTGTGATGTAGCGATGAGCATTCAGGGACCCCTGGCCACGTCCACCTACAGTGCGGGAGACGCACACAAGGTCGGTTTTGCCCTGGGTTGAAATACCGCCCCAAAATATGCAGGATCCTCCTCCGTAACTGACGGTCTCTTCAATGCAGACTTGTGAGAACCGTTCCCCCTTCCTCCTGTACACCCTCGCCTATCATTGCAGAAAAGGCACACTCTCGTCTCGTCGGAGAAGAGGACAGACTTCCATTGGTCAAACGTCCAATCCACGTGGTCTCGGGCAAACTGAAGTCTGATTCGCCTATGCTCTGCTGTCAATTGCGGGCCCGTAGCAGCCCTACGGGGCAGCATTTTTTTCTCTCGTAGCCTTCTCCTGATTGTAGAGACGCTCACCGACGTCCTCCGAGCTGTTCGGAGCTGCTGTTGCAGTTCAACAGCATTGGAGAATCGACTCCGCAATGACGTCGACACAATATAGCGGTCGTCCCTGACGGAAGTGCAACGTCGTCTCCCGGATCCATGCTTTCTGATGTAGCCTCCAGTCTCCTGGAACCGCTGGTATACTCGAGCCACCCGAAAACGGCTTAAGTTGAGTTGCCGAGCAACATCAGCCTGCCGTAGTCCTGATTGCAGTAGTGCTACCACTTGAGCTGCTTCTTCTGCCGTGGTATCCATTTTTCAAAGTTTTTTCTTACTGGAGCTGTTCAGGTGTGACCTCTGTGATGTCTGGATAGTAAATGACCCATAATTCATCGTTACCCCCACTTTTATACGTATCCAGGGTGGCACAATTAGTGATCCCACTAATGAGTATTTCAGCACTTTTTTTTTAAGACGCCAACATTTCGTGGTCATTGTTATTATGGCAAAGAGCGATCCTTGTTTTTAAAGGTCATTAATTGTGCTTTCAAATGATACTAATATTGATAGAGTACAATAAATAAGTTAAGAGCTATATTCCCTTAAAGTCAAAATTACAAAAGGTGCGATTTTTTTGACGCCGAGTGTAGTTGCCGGCGGAGTCAGGCGAGCGACGCCATATTGCCAGCCGTGCCGAGCGCGCCCGACGTTAGCCGAGCGCGACCCGAAGGTACGATGTTGTAAGTTTCGGCGCGGCCGAAAGGTTCGGCCGTTTTTGGCCGAAACCGAAACTCGGGCCGAAACTTGATTTTTTGGCCGAAACTGGCCGAAACCGAAACCGAAACCGAAATTTCGGTCGGACACTAATTAAAACTGATGTGCTCTTATGTTAAGACCGCAGTGGCCCTAACACTGACCGATTCAGATTTAACTTATCCCTCCCTGCGTCTCTGCCAAACTAAAGTCATAAGAATAACGCATGTATAGATAAACTCAGATAAACTAAACTTGGCCGGTCATTTTAGGGCCGCTGAAGCAGGTCCGCCGTAAGCGGGTGTGCAAGGCGAGCACCGCACGCCGGCGGCTCGTCCAGCGGGCGGCAATTCTTTTCTTTTATCACACCCTTTTGACACAACAATAAACAGCCTTTCTAACAAGCTCAGCGTGGGCAGCCGTAGATAAACAGAGGAGCATAATCGGTATCGCACACGGGCGTTCAAATAGCTAGCGGCGGGCCTGCGCTGAAGAAGTTAGGCCGTGAAATTTCACTCATATTACTATAATTACTATGACGAAGCCTTGTGTTTTGCTACAAAATACCGTACCTACCTTGGCATATTGTCTACCTGACTAAAAACCTTTTAATCAACTGATGGTGTGCCAATCGAGTTAAAAGTAAAATATACTGCCTCAGTGCATCAGAGCCTTAAGTTAAGCAGAGAGTTTAAGGCCGGGCCACACCGGTTGCGTACACGTTGCGTACGCAGCACGGCTGCAGCTAGCATGCGCATCCAGTGCGGCTCGGCCATCAGTCATCGGCACCAGCGCTACAACATGCCTGCTGCATGATGCCTTCATATTATCATTGCGGTTGCAACGCTACTTGGTCGCGCGTTAGCTGTATAAAGCCCGCACTGCCCGCAGCGCCGTGGCCACGAACTACTGGCGCGCGACTGCTGTGCGACAATCGCGCGACCGTCGCGCTACAAATTTTTATATGGGACTGTGAGAGAGAGACTCCCATTTTTTTTCTATGGAATAGTGATGTTTTTGTTAATAAATGATATTTAAGATTTTAAGTTTTAGTTGGTCCATGTAAAAGTTAAGAAAGAATAAGGTTTTCGGATATTAAGCGAAGTAATTATGGTTTTAGTTGATGTGCCGAGAAGACCATATTCCCGGGCGCACCGACGCCGCGCTAGGCGCGGGCGGGCACGCCATACCCGACACCGCCTGGCGCCGCGTCTCCGTCGCCTGTCCGGACCTCTACCTGTTTATGGCGTTCTGTAAGCGTCGGACCACTCACCACCCTCACTAACATGTTTCGCATTAGAACGACTAACCGCTTCAGACTAATTCTTCGAAGTTCTGATTCCTCTGTCTCATTTTTAGCATATTTACCAAATATAGCTACTTACTAAACAAAATGTGGAAATACCCTGGCAAAGACACACACGGGAATTAATATTTTTAAGATTTACCAACATTTATGTTTAATAAATATTAGGTAAATGTGCTAAAACATACGCCAGAGTAATCAGAATTTCGAAGAATTACCCTTAATTGATGTGTCGCCTGCGCGACGGAACTGATACTGCCCTAGATTTGTTGGTTATAAATAATTATACTTTGATTGTCAAAGTTATTATAGTCATAATTATTTTGATGAACCTAATTTGAATTTTTCGCGCAGGAATATAAAAGCAGTTACTTGTCTTAATGACGCCGCAGGTCGTGTCCGGGATTACGACAACATCCGCCGCTTCCTTTCGCCCAGCATCCCACTCCGAGAGGCGCACGCGCAGCTCGGCATCGACCTGCTCCCCACACAGCGGCAGGACTCCGATGTGAGCTGCCTAGTGCGCCACCTCGCCTTCCGCTATGCCAGCACCTTAGGTATAGCATCTTAAATTCACCTTAAAAGTTATCCAAATAGTTTTATCTACTCGCGTCGCGTAGGGTAATTGATAATAATGATGATCACTTACAATAGGGGAGTACACAATGTTAAAAGGGGATTTATTCGAGCGTCGTGGAGACCTATTGGATTTAGAAGATAAGATACCCTTTTATCGGTGGAGGGAGCGGCTACAGATGCTTTTTTTAAATACCTATGCAAAGCGCTAGCGCGTCATATTATCATATAGATGGTTCAGCTTCATGTCCTAGATGAGTTGACCCATAATCTGACGATTATCGCGAGGGATTTTCTTAATCTGATAATTTGAGCAAAAAAAATATATGATGCCACGAACGAGTCTGTGATCAGCTGTGATGGCATCTTGGCAACAGACAGTGGACTGGGGACGGCGCGAGAGAGTGAGAGATAGAGAAAGAGTGTCCCGTTGTGGGGAATACATGGCTTCACTGCAGCTGCACGCACTGTCATTTATTAACGATTTTTGTTACTTCGGATTGTGGAAATCGTCAGATTATATTTTCCCGTTATCATTGAAAAAAAAAACCTTCAAAAAAAAGGACAGCGGATAATCTTTTTGTTTTGCCAGTTTGTAACACTCCCACTCCCGTATGTCAAATCGTCAGAACTCATGTTTTCTCAGTGATAATTTTTATGCTCGGTGGTTAAACGCCGGATTATTATAGAGCGTGTTATATACTATATCAGTTTAAAGACTACTTTTTTTCAGTAACCCTGAGCATTCACCAGTGGCGATTCGCTGTATTCCCGCTGCGCCGCGTCTTCGAGCTGATGCCACAATTGACGCGCTTTTTCTACGTCGGCAGGGTGCAAGACGAGGTCGACCTCAAGCGAATGCTACACATTGTCTCCTGTGGAGTGTGTGACAGTTAGTATTTCTAAAGTAGTCTAACGCCTTATAGCTAATTTACAGTAAATAGTCAACTTTTACATACGCCGACGTGCGCTCGTTTAGTTCCGTAATCTTTACGGTATTTTGATATGTGGCTACAATCAAATTTATTCTATACTAGCTGTTGCCCGCGACTTCGTCCACGTAGCATTCCTTGATGAAGCGTCCTTCTTGTTACTAATCCAATATGGGTTTAATCTACAGTAATCTACATGTACACTATCTACTCTACGCTAATGTAATAAAGAGGTAAACTTTGTTTGTTTGTATGTAGGGGGTCATCTCTGGAACTACTGAGCCGATTTCAAAAATTCTTTCACACATAGAAAGCTACACTATCCGTGACCGACATAGGCTACTATGACCACGCGAACGAAGTCGCGATCGTCCGCTAGTCTGAAATAAATATAAAGAGGTATGTCATCTTAGCCCTCTGGGTTGGCAACGCATCAGCAATATCCTTGGTGTTGCGAATGTCTAAAAGCGGTGGTGATCACTTACCAACAGGTGACCCACTTGCTTCTTTTCCTTTCTATATGGTATAAAAAAATTATTGATGCAAATAATCCTGAGCATCTTGCGAGCTCGGATCGCAAGCGGCGGTATGACGTTAGCACACAACTCCTATACCACCCTCCAGCGGGCCTGAAGTGCGGGCTCCATGTAAGCGCGTGCGATGATGCGTCCCGCTGATATAAATACTCTTGAGTAACTTGCGAGACCCGAGGGCGACCAGTATTATAACGTTAGCAAGCGTCCCCCTATCTTTGTTCCTGCTCAAGTGAGCCCAAGAAGTCTAAAGGAGCAAAATACAACCTATCTTTTTGCCAAAATACATCAAGATTATTTGCTGCTCGTAACGCGTAGAAGTCGTTTAGTGTTGTCCCGTAGGAATTTTGCATCTTTGCGGACAAATCCGATATTGATCCAAGGTTTCAGCTATCCCCATTCCAAATTTCGTCTAAATCCGCCCAGCCGTTTTAAGGTGAAGAAGAACCGCGCACAACTCATTAATCGTTATCCTGCAAGAACTATGCATTTTTACGGAAAAAAAAGTATGCTATGTATTCATTCAGGGTAGAGGCTATCTTCGTTTCTCATCCAAACCCGTCAAATAATTAATGAACACTATTAAATAATTAATAATTTAATTATTAGAGCAAAGTTAAATTACGGAATAAAAATGATCCTGTGTTAATCCAGGATGATTAGGACATACGATTATCGCGATATAGTACTGCAAGTTCATGTACTGAGAAAAACTGTTTTTTTCTGTTGCACTCTTTTGTTCAAAATCGCCATTTAAAGCATATTTCTGGAAAACTGAGAATTTGTATTCATCTTTATTAGATTTTTATTATGTGTAGCAATTTTCAAAAGTCACGCTTCATTTGTTTCGAAAATATTGTTGTCCTATTCTGGACTTATTTAAACGGATCTGTGAAAACTCCATCTAAATCCGTTCGGCGGTTTTTACGTGATTGGCGTACAAACAAACAAACAAACAAAAAAAATTAAATTGTCTTATCGTGTTCAGTTACTCATATTAAGTCGCCCTGGGTCGTTCTTTTTTTTTAATCTTCAATGTACAGACTTTTTGTCTTAACGATTTTATTATATGTATAGATATACGTATAATAAAATCGTCAAGGATTAACATCGAAATGAGAAAACGATAGAACTGTGTACAACGCAGTGGCAGAGTCACCGACCATAGTCTATTTGGTAGACTATGTTGAATAGCCTGAATAAAACTGTATGTGCCAACTGTCAAGTAAACAGCTCTGCGTTTTGTACTTTTTAAATTGGCGTTATATTTTTAGTTCTGCTATCCGACGCCGTGTGTAGTTAGAAAACTTAGAAGCACTTTATTCACTTACGATAAGATTCAAAGTTGAACCAATGGCTAAATATTGAAAGCCCCTCTTCACCTGCATCACCCCGTTGCAAAGTGGTGACGCTAGGCTTGTAACAATTCGAACAAGTAGGCATATCTATTCTATTGTCTTCTTATATCGATGAGGATTAAAAACTTACCAAATAAATCATATACCCTAATAAAAATTAAAACAAATTTTATCATGGGTAACCATATAAACTCTTATTATTATAGGGGCAATTGTAATGTAAGCAGCTAATACCTGTGGACACTCTCTAAACCTTAGAATTAGAACTACACTCTCTCATCGTTGGAGCAGTCGATACGCTTCGCTAAGTTCGCTATCCCTTGCCTTTTCTTTGACCTCCTGAAAGCAGAGAATAGACAAACATGGTGATTGCTTGGACGGTGAGAGAGTATAGCTCTGGGATTCAGAGTGTCCACAGGTGAGCAGTTGCCCCTAGTGTAAGCGCGGTTTAGTTTCACGCGTTTTACATTTACGGTGTAAAAAAAATTACAGACAATATTTTCATCTTTTAACCTTTTAATGAATAGGTTTTTTAAATGTATAGTTATATAGTATGTATTATGTATTTATTTTGTACAATTAATAGTACATTTTGTATCGCACATAAAATAAACCTATTTCTTATACCCACGAGAGGGAAATCGGAAGTTGTGACGAAGAGACGGCGGCTTGAGGCGAAGCAGCGAATGGTGAAAACTTCTATAGAGTGTAAATCTGCATTTTATGAGAGTAACTAACGATAGATACTTTTTCTACTACAGTCGCTATCAAATGTATCAGAGCGAACAAGCTTTTCAAAAATGAACACGATCAAACGCATTTGGCAATAGAGTCGTGTTAAGATGTTTTTGAGCAACTTGTCCGCTCGAATATTGATTTACGCTCGAATAATGTACTTCGGGTTACAGAATTTCGTCAAATTTCGGAGATTTATTAATTAATCGATCTCATGCATATCCTTAGTTCCGATGAATCGCAAGATTAGCAATTTGAATTCGATTCCTATTTACTTATTTGCTTTTTTTCCTTGCAGAGTTAAAACATTTAAAAATACAAATCCAGGATGAAGAATCGAGGCGCGACTATTGGAACAGCGTAATAGAACACTTGTGTCAAGAATTTATTGATATCATGGATTTGTATGATATACATCTTTGCTTTAGTATTTATAAAAGCTAGATAATGAGAGAATAAAATAATACATGCGAATATGTGTTTTATCAGCCGCTCCCTCCATTGGTAGAAAAATACTAGTTTAATATTCATAAACTAAGGTGCCTCAGAAAATAAAAATAGTTTAAAAAAATTACTGAACATACATTGAAAATTGTAACGTACGCAAATTCCTGAGTTTTCTTTTTTGTTATAAAATGTCATTATCTGTTAGGCCCACTATTTCTGAAAAAAACATCAAAGTCTTAGGTGAAATGGTTTAGCTGCCACAAAGAAATGTAGCCTGAAATAAAGTTGTAATATATAAATTAGAATAATCGCGGTAGAATAGACGGTCGATGTTGAGAACTAGTTTTCAATGTTATATACCTTTACATTATTTTAAAACCAGTCAAGTGCGAATTGGACTAGCACAAGGGTTCCGTACCACCGTACAATATTTTCACAGTACAAGGTCTGCAAAAAGTGAAAGCCGGCAACTTTAACGTGACCGACAGAGACAGTACAAAATAATAGGTAACGCAACTAATGGAGATGAACGATTACACAGCGCCATAGTATCAATTCAATCAATCAACTCCGGCGCACACATACAGCACTGTGCGTGACCTCAACGCTCTTTGCGTTACCTACGAGCGAGCGAGCGATACAGCCGCTATTACAGCGGTGAATAGTACAACTGCTGGATTTGGAAATGGTAGCTTGGTATTTGAAAGTTAATAAAAATTTCAGATTGTTTTTTTTCTTTTTTTTTATGTAATAGGAAGGAAAACAAGCAAGTGGGTCACCTGATGGTAAGTGATTAGCACCGCCTATAGAAACCCGCAACACCAAAGAGATTGCAGATGCGTTGCCAACCCAGAGGGCTAAGATGGAATACCTCTTGTGCCAGTAATTACACCGGCTGTCTTGCTCTCCACGCTGGAACACAGCAGTGCAAGCACTGCTGCTTAGCGGCAGGATTAGCGAGCAAGATGGTGGTATCGATCCGGACGGACCTTGCACAAGGTCCTACGACCCGCAAAAACGGCTTAGCTTCAGCCACGCATTAACGGCTGGCCGATTTTGATAAAGTTGGGCAGACGGGCGGTGTCGCCCTGGATTGAAACCCCCCAGGATAGTTGTTATCCCGTTAAGTGCATAGAAAACAATATTTCGCGGGCGCAGCTGCAGGTAAAAGCTCGTGTAAAATAAAAGTTTATTTTTTCATAAAAAGTTTATTTACATAACATACATATTAACTGACAAGAGTAGCTATAGTAATAAAAAATAAACTCAGTAGCGGAGTCAACAGGGAGTGAAGCGAGGGCACGGGGCGGCGGCGCGCCGCTTGATGCACTGTGGATTTTAGTAAATCACGGCTAACTGAGGCACTATAATATAATTATAACTAAAGAATAAAATATCTAATAAAATAAAAGTTACAATTTATAAAGAAATGTACCAAGTGCAATCTTGAAAGAGTTTAATTTCTTTAAAGAAAAGGTGTGTATAAATCGTTTACGAAATTCATAAGGTATGAAGAAGATATACACAAAACCAAATAATGAATAACGGCCAAAAGAAAAAAATCCAATATTTTTTACATTTTAGAAATTACATTTTAATAATTAATTATGTCTATCAATAAAAACAAAGTGATATACATATTAAATATTAAAAAAAAACATTCAACATGTTGAACTCATAACATAGTCCAATTACTAAGATTTTGAGAAAACCGTCATTTAACATAATTGTAGGTTTCTCTATCATAAATATTGATTATTGCTCTTAATTTTACGACCTTGCGGCCTTTTATTTTAGATGCTTCTTATGTAGAATCTGTTAAATATTTGTAGTTTATTTTCGGTCTCCCCGTAATATATGTTCCATATAAAATATTTTATTCAGTTAACACTAGGTTTATAGAAAAAAATACATATTGTATTGCTTCTGGGTTTGATTCTTACGTTTCATTTTTGTTATATAAAACATCAATTACAAGGGAGATTTAGTATCTAAGTAGCAATATAAACAACTTTTTGATTGCTTTGCGATTTCAGGTATATATAAAATATGGTAGTGATTCTCTAGTACGACATTCAACACAAAATATATTATAAACCTTTCGCAAGCTCGCATTGCCTTCATTTGTAAATCAATCAATGTAGGTACATTCACTTTTGATGACATCCATGAAAATAAACTTTTATCTTGCGAAAGTTTCTCGAATATCAGCACAAGTCTGAAAGTAATTTAAAAGAATGTTGCAAATAATTTAAAATTAATCCATCCCAAGCATAATATCTCTCAATAATATTTTAAAGTAGATATTTTTAGAACCATTTTAAATAACTATCGCTTTAAAAAATATCATACAACTTTTCTAGCAACGTTAGTAAGCATTACATAATAATAATAATCTATTATTCTATGAATTCTGTGTAGTTTGATTCTAGTATATAAAAATATAGAAGACATTGTCGGGTGTGTCGCGGGTCGTGCGCGCCGGTCGCGGCGAGGCGGGCGCGGCGGGCGCGGGCGCGGGCGGCGCGCGCGCGGCCGGCCCGCGTCAGTCCTCGCTGCACGAGTCCTCGTTATCCGCCTCCTTGATATTCGTGAAGAACGACGTCAGCGCCTTCATCATCACCGCTGCAACACAAACACGAGACATTGAACATCCATTGGGTTCACTTTCGTATCTTTTACCGCTTATTTGCTAGCTATCTCATAAGTTAACAATCATTTATCTGTCACATAAAAATATGACGTATGAATAGAAAAAATAAAAATAAACAAACCTTTGCCCTCGAGTTCCTTTTGTGATTCCTCCCAAGCAATGAAACCATCCACGGAAATTATATACTGTTCGTGTAAACATTGGAAAATTTCTAACGTTATTCCTGCAACAATAAAATAACATTATATCCCAACAGCACTATTCTGTAAATAATAATATCGCCAGACGTAAACTAGTAGCAGTTTGGACCATGCTAAAGAGAAGGCAAACCTAGTCTTAGTAGACCATAGCGACAATGTTGGCTGCCAATTTTATAGCACACGCGAAACAACAAAAGTCGGATTGGTCACTTAATTGAGTTATGGAATCATAGTAATGTTAAAAGAAAAACTGAGGTTTTTTTTTCAGCAAAACAGTTGAGACGCTTCGGGAAAACGGTCCTGCGCGCTCTAATTATACACAAATAAACGCGCACTATATCGTACTGCGCATAGAAAATAATACGACACGCTCATTTGTTTCTTGTATAGAACTTGCATCGCGCCGTACTGTATAGTTAAAAAAAACCCAAAGTATAGTAGACAATTATTAGATTCAGGCGTTACTGTGTGGATGTCGATATCAACTGTCCCAGTTTGTAGATTGTAATAAAGTCACTATTATAGTAATAGGAAAGAAAAAAAGTGCCTAAACGTAGACAGACCTATAGTATAGTCCCTTAATCAAATACCGTGTTTTACTAAAGATGCCTGCCTACTTCATATATTTAAATGAAGAGTGTTTTATCAAAAAGATTTTTTCCATATTTACTTGTTTTCCCTTGATAATGCATTATTTTGATTATTAGATTTAAGGAGAGCATTATGCAGTCAAAGTCCAAATATTTTTATTTAGATATTATTCCAGGAATCACTTATGAATGCCAGAAATTAACCACCGGTTCGGAAAAACCTCTGATGAGCAGATACCGGCAAGAAGCTCAACGAGGTGCAATGGTATGAAACAAACCTTGGGGATGTTCTAGATTATGCATGAGCTGCTGAATGCCGAGTAGGCAGCTCGCCTCCCGCTGGTCACGCAGCTCGCCGAACTCATTGATGAGGCCGGCGTACTTGTTCATGCGGTCCTGGTTGAAGCGCGGCGCGTCCCGGTCGCGGCTCTCGGCGCCGAACAGCGCGTGCTCGCAAATAGCCTGTATCAGCGAGCGCATGAACCACTCCTCGTTCGCAGACTTGCCGAGGTTATCCTGACGACGAAAAGGCATAGATAACATAATGGAGTTTCTCAATATAACATAAGATCGTCGCGCTCAAGGATACGACAGCAACACTGAATCTGTACACAAAGATAGGAGCCTGAGCTCAACGAGAATCACGACACGTTAGAGAGTCAATCACTGGAGAATTTCCCATTTACAGATAAAAATTTCGAAACGGTCTCTCAAATCCAAATGGATAATAATATACAGAAAATAATTTACAAAGAGCTATCTAATGATACCTCACTCAATGTACTAGAGTATAGAAAATCTCTTAAGAGGAAACACCAAGGTCTAGAGAATTGAAAAATAGGTATTTGTAAAATCTATTGCTGCCTCCATCTATCAAGCCTCCCCCCGCAGAGCGCAATAGAGACAGCTGCAGCTTGGACTGAAAATACCTATTAAAAGTACACAAAATCAACGATTCGTAGACCCCTGATTCCTTCTTCAAAACTTATCCGATTTAACTACTTTTTTCATTAAAAATTAAAGAAAGGCTTTGGCAGTGTTCCTATGTTTTTCTTTTTTTATATAATCTAGTAAAATTTGTTTTCTGAATGTATGAACGCAGCCGAAAATCTGGCCAATTTTTTAGGTTTTTGAATGTCCATATCTCTTTTAATAATTAATTTATTAAAAAAAGGAAAACATAGGGACATGCATAATAGTGGCCATCGATTTTTTGGAAAAAAAATATTGCTCTACTGGCATTATCCAGAGAGGAAACAGGGGACGACGTTTGTATGGAAAAACGGCCCTTGTGTTTCCTCTTAAGAATATTTTTTTTAACCATTTTATCATGGTCTTTACTCGTGGGATAAATAGCTAGCGTAGGTTTGCAAAATTTCAGCCTTGTATTTTTTTTTATTTCGAAACATAGAGTATGTGTCATACAGACAAACTGACAAAGTAAAACTATAGGGGTTCCCAGTTTGACTACAGAACCCTCAAAATAACGATAGCAGCAAAATAAAATGTTACGTTATACCAACAGCTTTAGGGCAATCGTATTTACAAAACGCCAAAGCCAAGTTAAAATGAAAAGTAATACGTCATTTTAAATAAAATTTATGATAAATCTAGAGTTATGGTACATAACGGCAGTTCTAAGAGTTACAATTATTATGGCGGCTTACCTGCACCCACCCTCGTATACATTCGCAGTTTTCATCGGAGTTCATTAACTGTAGCAATTTACTCTGTGTATCAGCAGGTGTCAATATTTTTTTCGTTTCTTCAGAAACCTTAGCTCCTTCTAAGAATTCAAATTTGTTATCCTCTAGCCATTTCGTGACCTGAAAAGAAATAATTTATTTTCTACAAACAGCAACAAACTTTGCCGACCATTAAAAAGGGAAATGAGAGAAATTGTCTATGCTCGAAAGGGATAGATAGATCAAATTCAAAGTGCATACTTTATACCTCCCTTTTGAAAAATAACACTTTCTCGCAGTTCAGTCTTTAATGGTAACTTATGTCTTCGATTGTACCACCAAGAAACTATTTAAGTTTTCAATACCCGGTTATGGTGGCATGCTCTATGTTTATCACTATATGGTTGGGAGCAACCAGCCTCAAGTGTTTTTTCTTACCTGGTCTTCATTCATCCATTCGGTGAGTTTCAGCCCCGATTCCTGCCATTTGCTTTTTACAAAGGTAGGCCCCATACTCTCTTTCATATTCTTAATAATCGCTTTTAGCAGCATATGCCCATGATTTGCAGCGATTATGGTATCACAAAGCCTAAATACTTGCACAAATGTGACATGCTGAAAAATTACAATATATCATTACATAAACCAATAAAGATAATTTACAGTCATTGAATTAATGCTTCCACACCTTACGTTTGCTTACAGTTTCCATTTTGTAATAAAAAAT
Source organism: Ditula angustiorana (assembly GCA_963691745.1). Lineage (NCBI taxonomy): Eukaryota > Metazoa > Arthropoda > Insecta > Lepidoptera > Tortricidae > Ditula > Ditula angustiorana. Next base: position 6,056,259 of record OY829472.1, read on the forward strand.
ATTCTATAGGTATATCTACTTAATTTTGAAACCGAGATAAGAACTAAGAGCCAGATTATGAAGTGCAATTAAGTTTTACACCATACCTTCTTTTCTATTTGTGGTGCGATGAACCATCCTAAATACTCGTACAACATAGGAATATCAATATGAAGATCTGGGGCGAATTCGCAAAATTCTTTTATTCCCGCTAAGAAATTGTCCCCAGATACAACATTCGTTGAAACTAGATGAAGCACTGACTTAGTGATTATCGCAACCTCTTTTGGAGACCTGAAAAATGTAAAACTTGTATAGTTTAACCGCTGGTATTTACAGATACATACATATGACACATTTATTATTAGAAAAAAGGACATACTTTTCTACTGCCACGGTTGCTATTTCAGTAATAAGACCCGCGTGGTATTGTGGCTCGATGAACAATTTAACGTCGCTCGCTAATTCGACGTTGTCGGAATTGATCAGGCAGAGGTCGATCATAGATTTCACAGACTTCTTTTTGGAGTCTGGTAGCGGCTCCTGCGGCACGGCAGCGGGCGGCGCGGCGGCGGCTGCGTCGGCGGCCGGCTCGGGCTGCGGCGCGGGAGCGGCCGCCCGGGCGGCGCTCGTGCTTCGGCTGCCCGAGTTTGAGCGCGCTACGCCCATCGAGCCCGACTTACTGCCGCTGCCGGGGCCACCTGCTGACAAACATATTATTCTCTTACAAACATTTTCCTGCGTCGTACTTACTAAACATACTATTAAGATTAACACAAAACAACATAATTCGGGAAAGCAATAGTACTCACTAAAGTCACTTCTCGAGTTGAACGTAGATCTTTCAATAGAGGCACCCTTAGAATGATAACTAGGACTCATGTCTTTATTACCTGGAACACGACATAATTACCAATTAACACAAAATATATTTTTGTAGGTATGCAATAGTTGTTATATTTAGTAATATATATAATTCTAAATACATAAATTACCGCATTGGGAAAGAAGTGGCGAACAGAGGACAGAGGACAGTATTCTAATATTTGGTTAATTACTTACCCCTAATTGAAGTTGGATCAGTCTGGACATTTTCTAGGACGCTGTACATATTCTTTGAGAGACTGAACACAGGATTACTACTAGCTTGAGCAGTGTTCTTTGTGCCCGAACCATGGTTCCACCCTAATCCTGTCTGTGGAGCCAATTTTATGCTGTTAATCTGAAATAAAACGAGCATTTATAAAAACCATAATGTACCATTAGCCACATTACGTGTTTGCCACATTGTGTGTTTGCTAGTAAACAAATGCATATAACCACCTTTTGATTCTGAGTGACAGCTTTAAATTTGGAAGTATCCACCATGTAATTTGGCCTAGAAGTCTTCCAATTATTACTGTTATCCATGAACGAGTTATTGTTTTGCCGACGGCCATCGCCGCGTTTGCCGCGACCTCCTTCGTCCCGGCGGAAACCACCCATAGGGTTGGCATTCATAAGCTAAAAATTAATAATATAATTTAATGTTTTTCTACAAGTTATTTGTTGAATGTGCATAGTGAATTAAGTTTGGGTATATACTTCAATGTGTCGCTGTTGCTGTTCAGCTTCCTTTTGAATTTGGTCCATCATCTTGGGCTGAGAATCGACGACGCTCTTTGTAACCCATTTCCTCTTTCTCAGTTCGATAACATCTTGAATCATGAACCTGGCACAAATAGGTTAAATAAGAAATACATACATACTATTACTTTTAATTCTAACAATATGAACAAACATCAATGTACCTAACACGACTGCTAATTTTGTTAGATTTGCGGTCAACAATCTCCTGCATTTTCTTGAAGACGGTTTCGATGTGGTCTTTCACCTCACTCTCGACCTGCTCGCCGATAGTGGTGAGCAGCTTGCACAGGCATTCAAGCTTTTCTTCCTCTAGTTTATCAATTAAGTAATTCATACAGTACATCATGATCTTAAATGTCAGCATTTTTAACTTGTATAGTTCACCTGAAACAAACAGATACCATATTAGGTTTAAGAGTTACGATGCTATCACCACATTCAATCACACCTAATTAGAACATTATAACAAATAAATCAGAAACTCGCACACATTGCATCTTGCATGCATAAAAAAATTCAGCGCATTTGAGCATAATGTCACAATGAAAGGCAAGTTGTTGTCCACTATTATTTTTTTATTGACATCAGTGTTTAAAAATGTCATCAACAATTCTTAGACAGTTAATACAATTCGCAATTAATAAGCAATATTGTAGACGCATAAGCCAATTAATAGAATTAACAATTAAGAGGGAGGAGTTGGAGGCCTTTGTCCTGCCCGCCAGAGAGACAACAAAGGCTTTTGAATAATGATAAATTTGTTTAACAAAAATATTACATATTATCTACTGAACATTCGCTTAAGCAATCTTGTGAACGTTTTTAGTAAAAAAAAGTTCACGTTAGGTTAATATTTTTACTAAATTCAATCTGTAGAACCCAATCTCTGCAAAGTTGTTTATTACGAAAATACTGGGGTCTGATATGAATCATTTATAAGTTCGGTCTTTTGTAAATAATAAATTCTGTAGTTTTAACCTTTTCGCTGCCAATATCATCATTATCATCAATCACGACAAGGCGAACAGTACAATGGCGACCTGCATGCATGCGTGTAAGTTACAAATTTGCACAGAAATATATGTTCAAAAGAAACAACAAATTTTAATGATAAGGAATAGTCACTACTAAATACCACAGTCATTAAATAATTATTTAGTAAGTACTCATAATGGTTCTTAATTTGAGAACAAGCCAAATACGTAGCGCTTGGGGTCATCACATTATCAAGGTTATCAATGTGGAATTAACCAATAAAACAAAACATGACTTTTAACTCACCAATAAATCTGACATTTCCAACAGATCTCATCCGAACTCTTCTGTTCTCTTCTTCCAACATCAACTGAAGCTCCTTCTTTCTAGCCTAAAACACATAATGATTAAGCGATAATCTAGTAACATGTTACAAATATCGTCTCTTTCTATTTGTGCTATCTCATGCAAGTTTGATTATTTGTATGAACTAAACCAGACAAGAGCCAGCCTGGCGTTTGCTAGACGCACAGAAAGGACCCAAAATGAAGTGGTGGGATTGGCAGATTTCTCTGGTATTTGTTACTTCGAACGTCAAAACGAACTGGAATTTTAATATTTAATTACTCTCAACTAAAGGGCGTGCCAATAAGTAGATTAAAGTTACTATGGCTTTAAGGAGTAAATCCGATTGTACTTTGTGGTTTATCCACTCATAATGAAATCTTTTGGCAGTGGAGGCCCCAGTGGGTACTAGTTGATACACCCATTTTAAGTCAGTACTTACAGGATCAGTGGACTCTTCAAGTTCTTTTTCAAGCTTCATAACTTGTTCATCTACTTTGTCAGTAACAAATTGATTTTGGCATTTACTAATTATTAATGCCCTAAAATTGACACACTGGTCTGGCGTAGTCGCATTATCGGCAGGAACCTAGAATAACAACATTTTAATTATTACACCAAACCGCAGATTTGTTTCCATTTTGTCTAAAGAATAAAAATAAAACTTGCCTTCAGCATCGACAGCTTGTTACACATGGCTGCATAAGCTTCCGAAAAATTTGGTTCATCTATTGCCTTCTCAAATACTAAATCGATTACACCTTCAAGACGTTTTTGGTTATTGATCTCAAGATGTTTCACTTTTTCTATTAAGGTATCGAACTTCTGGGGCGTAAGTTTATTCAGAATACCCCTGAACTGCTTGTACAATTCCTGAGAAAATGTTAAGTGTGACATTAGTAAGACAGTGAGATCAAAAGATTATTTTGATTAATCTATCCATCCAATAATATACTAGTTTTACATGATCGAATTACACATTTTTAACACAATTTTCATAAGAGCCATATTGCTTATGGAAAAGTATTTTCTTTATGTAACTACTTACCGCTGTTTTACCCTCATCTTCAGTCAGGGTCTCTTTCTTGAACCTTGTTGGTTTCCAAGCATTTTCAGTCTCAGTAAGTCTGACATCTTCTCGCAATGAGATGGATATAACTTGCTTGTGGGAGCTGCTACCACTCGGCGTCAGTGGCTTACCACTGCTCTTACCTGAATAACCAAATTTCTTTATTAATATTACCAGTTTTCTAAGTGAAACATTATGTCAGTTTGTATTTGCTTGAGGGTGCAACATTTGTTACACATACAAATAGACAAAAAAATAAAATTTATGTAAAGAAAGTGTACCAATTTTGTAACTAGTAAGTACATACCACTTGCAGACATATTCCTTCCATCTTTCTTAGCATCTCTAAGCGAATTATTCCTTGAACCAATACCAGCATTTTTTAAGAATGGGGGGAAGAGTGAATCGTTCATAGGTCTAGAAATATTAGTAAACGGCATTGGCTCTTGCATAGGTGCAGTCTGAAAAATTACAGTTTTGTTGATAAGACTTTCAACGAATGAGAATTATTTGAGTGAGATAGTAGTAAAATTGATGATACTCACCCTGATTACATTGCATGTCTCTAATAGAGGCGCATTGGGCTTGTTCTTTGAGAGTGGATCATCTTTGATTTGTTTGAGCAACATTATATCATAACACTTTTTACCAGACTTATTCAGTGGAGACCATTGATCTAAAAGTAATTCATTGTTATAAGGCAATCTTACAATAATACTCTTCTTCCAACATCGCATTTTTATCGTTTGTCTCGATCATTTGAGTGATATTTAGTTAACTTCTCAAGTGTTGTCAATTAACATTTTGTATTTGCACTTTTATGGATAGTCCTTTATCAGTCATGATTAAGGTTCTTCTCAAATAATTTTAAACATTGACATCTTTTTATATTGTAGAGGAATACAAAAAAATGTAAGCCTTATCATGACAAAATCATCTCACATGTCATCAAAAATACACACAAAAATTTATGTGTTGACTAAATTTTAGAATTTCATTTAATTTCACTAAATAATAGGCGTCAAAAAAAACATTCAGTTTTGTACCAGATCTCTTAAGTTACCTGTTTATTTATACACGACACACGAAAAAAAATCATGGGTCAGAAAAGCCACCAATGAAATTAACTTTAACACTTAATTTTAAAATTAAAGAAATAATGCACTGAAATTGGTCTATCCACTTGGGTTATACAATCAGTTGTCTGCTCACTTAAACATATACCTACTGGGGCAATGCTCAGTTGGAGAACTAGCCTTCAAACTGAACATGTTAACAGTCCCTTGTTCAAAAAAGTCTATCTACCTCATATGACATATCTACTTTAATATTTACTGAAACAAATGTATGTAATAGACAATCAACAGAGTATTATTTTTACTTATAACTAAAGTAAAAACACTATAACTAGTATACTAACCTTCACCGTATTTGTACTTAGGGACAAATACAGGAGGAATTTCAGCCTGCTCGGGCATTTCTGTTTTCTCAGAGGTCTCTTCTTTCTGCGGTGTAGCTTTATCCTCTTCTACAATACTAACTTTATCAGTCTCATCTTTGCCGTTTTCATATGATTCTGTCTCCTTCTCAGTACTAGCCATCTTGTTCAATGGTTTCTTACTCAAATTTTTGGAATTCTTCACGAGTTTCTGATTTTTATTAATATCTTCCTTAACAGTCTCTGTTTTGCTTACTTCAGTAGAATTTCCATTGGCAGTGTCAGGATCTATTAAGTAACAAAAGAAAAGCTTAAAATCATAAATTTATTTAAAGGTAATTTAAGGAACTGACTCTTGAACAAATTGTTCAAGCCTGATAAATTTAATAGCAATGACACAGTTAAGGAATTTTCCTGTTCGCTCATATCATTTATATTTCATAGATAAATAACAAACCTATAGTCTTATTGTTAAGATTTACGTCTTTCATCTTAGGATCAGCTTGATTAGAGCGAATACAGCTGGCTAAGCTCTGATTTAATTTTGCTTGCGCTTGTATTGCACTCGAAGCTTCTTTACTTTCAATACTTTCAGGAACTGTATGTAATTCTTTTGCAAGTTTCTCAATACTTGCTGATAATAACTGTGTAGCAGTGGGTACTTGCACAATCGGGGTCTGTTGCACTGCTGGTTCAATCTTACTCACTACTTCTTCAATGTTTGTTGCATGAGGTTGAGAGTCTACTTCCAGTACAACTGGTTGCACACTTGTTGCATGCCTCTTTACTGATTCGGGAGTTTGATTTATTTGACTAGTTGGAAGGTTGATATTTTCTTTATCAACTGAACTACTAATCACTGGAAAAAAAACATTAGTCACCATTATAATCCAGCAAACATTTGCCACAAAACAATACCTTCTAGATAGAACATATAAAAATTATTTGTTTTTAAAACAACATCAAAATGTCCACTTAAAATAATTGTGTAAAAAGAGTGGCTCAATCCAAAATTAAAACACCACATAATTTAGAATCTAGAATACATGTTGTTAATGAATCAAGTTGTACTTTTCTTCTAAAATAAGCAGTGACATTTAGATTACATACCAGATAATGATTTTTAACTAAATGTTTTCCTGCTAGTCCATAGTCACTATTCATTACTCAGTTAATGTCATGGAGCAACTGATCAGAAGTGAAAGTTGTGTAATTACTGCACTTCAATACTTTAGCGAAATAAAGCCACATGTTCCTTTTTAAAGCTTGCAAGTCACAATGTCACCAACTAGAGGGTATATAGCAGATTTTGCTTTATTGAATATCAAAAGAATAAAACGTAATTTTTAGGTATTACACATCGGCAATTTGTACTGCACAAACAAAGAACATATGCCTATGCATAGACATATACACTGATTCGGTTTAAATACGCTTGATGAGGTAACAGCGCTGATACAAAGTTCAATAAAAAGGATAATGATTTATTCCCAGGAAGTAAAAGACGAAAAATGAATTAATCGAGGTCTCTTGATAGAGCTGCCGAATTGCACATCTGACTTTTAGCCTGGCCTATCACTTTTTATGAACCAAGTTCGATATCTATAAATAGAGACGTGAGGTATTTCCACGTGGGAGTTCTTACTCTCATAGTACCTGAAGATCAGACTTAAATGTGGCACTGATAGCTAAATTATATCACAGTTTCGAAATCCACCAAAATCCTTAATAAAACGGCACGAAATTCTACGTTTTTATACGTAGCAATATGGTAAAAAGAAAGTCCATCCAAAAGGTCACTCAAGGATCTACCCAAATGTCTGACTTTTAACACTTATTTCACTTTAACCACATCACTTATTATTACGACTTAATTAAAAATTTTAATCTATAAAATGCTAATTTAAGTGAAATTTGGTGTAAAACTCAGGAGTAACAAAGTTCTAATATAATTTTAACGCAGCCATGCTCAAAGTGACTGTGATGTAAAAGCCGCCATATTGGAACATTCCATGCGGATAGTCGACCCAAGAGCAGCTAGTGTTGTGCGCAAGTACAAAACGGCAATCGATATTTTTTTGAGTATGGCAATGTTAGTCTCTTAGGAGTATTTCATAGAGCTTAACCTTTTTCTTTTATTATTTTAATGCTAATTTAATTCTTTTTAGATTGCTTTAAAGTACGAAGATACAATAAAATTATTTGTAAAACCGAAAAATATCACTTGTACAGAAAGTAATTAGACGAACGACTACTGACGACTGATAAACGACTCGTGACCTTGTCATTTGTATGGGGCTTTTGCATTAAAATAGAACCGCGGATTTTTCCTTCAATAATGTATTTGAGCCGAGCTTTCCGATTAATAACAAATAAATATGCATTTTCAAGGACTCGATCAATGTAAAAAAAAAAATCGTTTTTGTGAATGACAATAAGGCAAAATAGTTAACAAGACAAAGACCGTAGTAAGGGAAGGAAAAATCGTTTTAAGATCATGAACTGTTTTTGTTGTTTCTATAGTTACAACGAGTAGTGCAATGGTACCAGTGGCCCGTTTCACTAAGCTACAAGTTACAATTTCACAAGTCTAAACCGGCAACATTGGTCAATAATGACCAATGGCAAAGGGCATAAGGACCATGTTGTTGGTTTAGACTTGTTAAATTGTAACTTGTAGCTTCGTGAAACGGGTCACTGGGCGCCTACCATGCTAAATTTTATCGATAACATACAGCATTTATCCCGTTCTAACCAGTACGCGTGTGCGAGAGAGACAGATGCGTTTATGTGTACGATAAACGCTAGCATGCTACTCTAGCTGGTATCGCCAAAAAAATACCTGTGTTTCCGCAGAAAAAAAACTATTTCATACATTTTTTTCTCCAAAACTTTAAACTTCTTTGAACAATTCTTATAAAATTTTGAACATATGAATTTTAAAAGTTTATTATGTAAAAAACGGCTGTAAATTTTATTTTATTTTTTACACGTGGAAGAGAGACCACTGTTTATTTCTAAACTGGCGACCCGCTCAGGCTTCGGACGGATACAATAAGGATGTAATGTACAGAAAAACCTTCCTTAATATTTATCTAAACGACACTGAAAATGGTATCAAAATCCGCTGTGTGGGTACTTTAGAAGACAGGAAGGAGGCAGGAGAGACAGAAGGACAGACAGAGGTGCAATTTATAAATCTCACCAGGTGACTAAAGCTCACCAAAACGGCCGAATACCTATGAAAAACGACAATTTTGCTGAGCTTTAGTCACCCGGTGAGATTCAAAATTCGCACGCAGGAACGGATAGCGACTTATACATATATATATACTTACTGTGTAGTGACAGTGATGTATAAGCCCTGCATAACGTTCTATCACACATTTTATAAAATAAAAAATGAATAAAAATTTAAATCGCACAGTGACGCTGTCAAAATCTTTAATCTTCTTCATTTTTATCTTTCTTTATGCTTTACACAGTATAGTATGAAGTAAAGTCGCTATCCGTTTGTCTGTCTGTATAACTTTGGCCGCTTAGTCCTCTAAACCACGCAAAAGATTTTGATACGGTTTTCACTATCATTTAAATATTTTTTGACTGAAGCTTTTTTTGTACATTTACATCCTAAATATACCTCAATATAGACTCTAATAAAAGATGGGTAACTTAGAATAATTTCATTGTGGATTTTTTTAGCAAATAAATCCCTCGATCAATATATGTGCAATATAGTTTTACAAATCGAAATAATAAAATGACAGCAATATACTGGTGTCATTTTATTATTTCGACATCCACACTACAGTTCAGTCTTCGCATAATCCTAAAAATTTAAAGTAGTTTATTTCCTGGGCCCTAGCACGCTAGCTTTTATCGATGACATAAAGCGTATATCCCATTCTAACCAGAGGCCCATTTCACTAAGCTACAAGTTACAATTTTACAAGTCTAAACCGGCAACATTGGTCAATAATGACCAATGGCAATGGGCATAATGACCAATGTTGCAGGTTTAGACTTGTAAAATTGTAACTTGTAGCTTCGTGAAACGGGCCACAGGTAGCGTGTGGGAGAAGGACGGATGACTTTATGTTAGCGTACTACTAGAGCTGGTATAGTAGCACGCTAGCGTTTATCGCGCACATATACGCTTTGGTCCCTTTCGCACACGCAAAGTGGTTAGAAAGAAATAAATGCTTTATGTCGTCGATAAAAGCTAGCGTGATGACATAAAGCATTTATCCCGTTCTAACCAGTATGCGTGTGCGAAAGGGACGAATGCTTTATGTCAGCGATAAACGCTAGTGTGCTAAAGGGGCTGGGCCCCCTGGATGTGTGACAAAAAATATTTAGTACCTGTTTCTGTATCTGCACTGCAAAATAATTATTTAAGTCGCTGGAAATGGCCAGAACAACAAGAAAAGTATGTAGTAGACAAATCTGCCTTACTGTCGGTTCTACGGACCAAGTACCTACATGCTCATTTTTTTTATAAATTAGTGTTTTTAAACTATTTTAAGCAGCAACCCCAAGACACACCGACTTGAAAAAATCTTGTGATCTAAAAGCGAATAAATCTAGCTAAATAATGAGAATTAATTAATATTGTTCGTTCAATTTACTAAGGTACGTTTTTCAATGCGCGATTATTTTACAGTATATAGATTTAGCATTTCGTATGACCTTTAAAAAAGAAGGCCGGCAATCAATGTACGTATAGAAAGAAATCTATTATTGTTTTATCCGCTGCGTTATATTTTACGTCATATAAAATTTAAAAATGACCATAGCAACTTTTCCATACAGTCAGCCTGTCACCGGTGTTAGTAGTGGCACAAGTGAATTAAAAAAAACTGTAACGTATTGGCTACATTTGCGTTTAATTATTGTGCAATATTCCCATAATAGTATTTTATGCAACTGTTGCATAATGAGGGGTCTTAAAACACGAGTGTGGTTTTATGAAACGAGCGTTAGCGAGTTTCATAATAGATCACACGAGTGTTTTAAGACCTAATTATGTACAGTTGCATACATTACTTTATCTACACATACATCATAAATGCTCTATAATGCGTTCAGAAACCGTAGGCAATGACCAGCATTATAACAACCAATATTATTATGAGAATTTTTGTAATTTGTTTCTATATTTGTTCAAATTCATTTTTTATTACATTATTTTAATGTGTACAGTCTATAGATATTTAATAGTAGTTTAATAGTAGCAATGCAGGTCATTGCCCTATGGCTTCTGAACCCAACATAGAGTACTTATGATATGTGTATAGATAAAGTAATGTATGCAACTGTACATAATTAGGTCTTAAAACACTCGTGTGATCCTATTATGAAACTCGCTGACGCTCGTTTCATAAAACCACACTCGTGATTTAAGACCCCTCATTATGCAACAGTTGCATAATAGTATTTTATGCAACTGCTATATAATGAGAGGCCTTAAAACACGAGTGTGGTTTTATGAAACGAGCGTCAGCGAGTTTCATAATAGGATCACACGAGTGTTTTAAGGCCTAATTATATACAGTTGCATACATTACTTTATCTACACACATATCATAACTGCAAAAAACCGTAACAGCGATAAACCAACAAACAAGTATGGCGGCAATTCGATCTATCCGTCAAGACGAACGTTTTTTTTAAAATCATGGACAAACGAATGAAAACCCTATTGTCATGTCACTCGAGATCAAATGTCGTGCGTTTAAATTAAAAAATCATACTGAGTTGACGTTTCGTATCGATAACTGTTTTAATATCTGTGGATACTAGAATAGGGACCAACTTGAATTTTGACAGCTGTTCCAAATTTAAATTCATAACGTCACGAGATATCGGTAATGTGATCACCAATAAACACAGACTACTAAGAGATACTACCCAATAAAGAACAGATTTACCTACTACCACAGACAAGAAAATTCTTATAATAACATTGGTTGTAATAATGCTGGTCATTTCCTAGAGTTTTTGAACGCGTTATTTAACAATTATGATATGTGTGTAGATAAAATACTATTATCTACACACATATCATAAAGGCTAAATAACGCATTCAAAAACCCTAGGAAATGACCAGCATTATTACAACCAAGATAAAGTAATGTATGCAACTGTATATAATTAGGCCTTAAAACACTCGTGTGATCCTATTATGAAACTCGCTAACGCTCGTTTCATAAAACCACACTCGTGTTTTAAGGCCTCTCATTATATAGCAGTTGCATAAAATACTATTATCTTCACACATATCATAAGTACTCTATAATGGGTTCAGAAGCCATAGGGCAATGACCTGCATTGCTACTAGCTACTAGTGCTAGGTACCTATTAAATATATAGACTGTACATATTAAAATAATGTAATAAAAAATAAATTTGAGCAAATATAGAAACAAATTAGGAAAATTCTGATAATAATATTGGTTGTTATAATGCTGGGAATTGTCTACGGTTTCTGAACGCATTATAGAGCATTTATGATATATGTGTAGATAAAAGCAATTACAAGGCAGCACAATGCACTAAAGTAATTAGGGTTTAATTTCATATTTTACAAAAACTGAATTGATTTCTACTGAGATTATAAACGAAACAATGAGTGCATTGGACGGTGCACCATTAGCATTGAGAGAAGATGCGTGCGATGCTTTATTATTCCTTCTTATCTTATATTCATTGCTCGAGAAAAGTACTATACATACTTCGGCGGGAATTAGCAGTTACCTGCATCGATTTGTTACCTAACTCAGGTTATTATTATTTTGTTACTCAATCATAAGTACACACAAAATATTCAATTTACTTAAGATTAGGGTTTTCATGCATCCTTTCTTTTAACCATTTATATAAGTATATATAAACGGTTATATAATATAACCTTTTTAACGTCAGTGACGGATATATCCGATATTAGAACGACGAATGGCAACGCGTGTACGTCCGCAACCCTACTCTTTTTAACCCATAAAAAAGTAAAAGCACGTAAGATCAACACATAAAGAAATCCATTTTTTTAATAATCCAGGTAGTACATATTTATACAAGTAAGTATTTTGTAGGGACTATTGCCCTAAAACGCTGAAAAGAAAAGAAACTCTCTGCACCGACCGATCTTAACAAATCAAACTACTTAAGTACTCACCGAGGTTTGAAGGTCCATTTTGCTGCTTAGTGGCGAGAATCGATTCAGTTTCTTGATGGACCTCTTTATCCTTGTTTTTATCTCTTTCTTTTTCCTCTGATCTCACTCGCTCCCTGGGTTCTCTTATTCTCTGAGGCTGTGGAGCTAGCATGGAAGTGGGCGCCGCGACAGGTGCGGGTGCCGCGGGTGCCGTGGGCGCCACGGTCACGGCGGGGACGGGCGCGGTCGAGGGGCCGGTGACGCTAGCGGGGGCGGGGACGGGCGCGGGGGGAGCCAGAACGCCGGGCGCCACTGGCCCTACACCAACTATGCCAACTGGCGCATTACTGGGGCCTACAGAACTTATATTCTCTGTCGACTTATTGATTTCATCTTCGTGAGGCACAACTGGTTTATTTTTGTTTTTCTGTATCTGTTTATTTGGTGATATTATCTTATTGCTGTCTACAACTAAAGGCTGAACAATCGGATCACTACTTTTCTGCAGCTGCTTAATATTCATAGGCAGTTTAGGCACTATTACAGGACTATCTGATATTGCTGATACTATTGGAGTTTCGTTAGGTACTGCAGCAACATCAGGTCCTAATATTTTATTTTCGTTAACAGGTAATATCTCAGACTTTACTATACTATTAGATAAAGAGTTTATTGCATTTAGTTGCGGCTGCATAGGGCTAGCGGAAGATATAGGCAAATCTACATTTTTATAGCTTGATTTGATTGAACTTTCACATGTCGTCGTCGGTTGGTTAGCCACCTCATTTACCATCCTTGTAAATTCTTCAGCAATACTGTGTGTTGCTTCCTGATGACATAAAATACCGCGTTAATGATGGATGACACAAGCACAAACCGATATAATAATATAAAATTTTACCTTCCAATAAAATTATTATTATGTTTCCTTCACGTCCGAGGTCCGCTTTAGAGAGACATCGTTGCCAACGGCCTTAGGTCGTCAGATGTCGCTACATCCGTGATGCAGAATCCCGCGCCAACAAGCACTTCCTGTGGATTTGACTTCCGCCTACCTGTCAACCTCAACTTACGACTAACTAGCCGCCATGTTTTTCAATCATTATAGGCGAGTGATGCGGTTTGGTGGGCCCGCCAGGTAGCCATTACTCGGACCTCGGACGTGAAGGAAACATAATAATAATTTTATTGGAAGGTAAAATTTTATATTATGTGTTCCGTATCACGTCCGAGGTCCGCCTTAGAGACCTGTTTGTTATCTCCTGGTGGCGAGTTAGGAGTCAACGTGGTGACTAATGGCAATAATGTGACAATGTGAAGAAATAGGTACCTGTTGAGTAATACCAAAAGCAAATAAAATATCGCACATTTGCAATAAAAGTATAAACAAATTCAGCAAACTCAATAAAGGACTTACGACAGGCTATTCAGTACTATAAATAACAGTCTGTATTCAGAAACAGATTTAACACCGCGTTAATAGCACACTTCTGAAGATAATCAGACAGTAAAAACAATTTAGTACCCAGCTGCCCGTTAAGCTAGATGGGACGTTATTAACAGAGTATTTAAGTACTTTAAATGGCAAAAAACCCTTTCGAGTATGGGTACCAGACGTAGCAGGCATGCCAGTGGTAGCAGGGGCTTTAGTCTAACGGAGATAACGGAGTATTGTTCGCTCCCACGTCTGCCAATCAAATCGGTTTTGCAACCTAATTAATGTTACAAATGGTGAGGTCGAACTATCAAGCTAATAGTTCTTTTAATATTTGTAATATGTTAGTATGTCAAGTATTTATCTATGGCCTATGCAGCCTGACAATAAAGGTCTTTAATAATATACCAAGTTGTAACAATGTTGAACGTAGATACTAACACCCTTCGCCGGTATATAAAGTACGCGAGCGGGTTATCCTCTGGTAAAGTCAAGACGATTATAGGTCAGGGTAGTTATCCTTAAATAATCTTGCAGATTACTCTCTGAAGGAAACGGGTCTTAACAGTAAACGCTGGAATCGTTACATTTTGCGTAGGGTCAACTCAAGCTCTTACAGTATGCATATACGATGAGAAAACATGACAGAACTCGTTGCCCTGCTAGCAGGATACGGCGAATAATTCTTTACGGATCGTGGTGTACCGTGTCTTACCGTAGAAGTGACTCTTCTATGACAGTCAATCGCAATCGCCAAACCACGTGACGGCCCGTTAACCTCTGCGCTGTAGTGTGACCTGACCAGAAGCAGCAGTCGCAAAGGAATCCGCAACACAGCCAACGGATAGCGCGGCGTACAGTCGGCCTCACTGTCGAAACGGGTCGGCAGAAGCAGCAGCGGCGAGGGGCGAACACGAAATCAGCAGCTGGTACGACAACACGTCATCATCGTTGCGGTAACTGGCAGGCGAGAGCAGCGCGATAGGCGATAAAAACCGGCGTGTGCAGCGGTAGCGCTTTGTGGATGCGCCTGCCTGGTAATAGCAGCGGCCAAGAAGGATAGCGCAGCAAAGCCAAGCCAACAGCTAGCGCAGCACCAAGTCCATTTTGTCTCCGTACGACAGTAACAGCAGCAACCGACAGAGCGTTACTGGCAGGCACGCCCACATTTCTCAAAATGACGCGCGCGTTTCAATCACACCGTTTCGAAACTTATTAGCTAACACAGCTGGTGGTGCAAAAGCTGATCAAAAATCCATAACAACTACCCGTGAAACTATGTAGAAAAAATATTTTTGTTAAAGGTACTGTCCAGTGCATGGATGTATGAACGTGAACGAACGATAGAACTGCAGTTTATTCAATGTTGTATACATTTACTTAACAGACTAGGTTACGCAAAGAGTACGAATCGGAATCAGTATATCAGTATCAGACCGCGACCATGTCACAACATGCTAGTGCTTATCTGTTTCGAAGCACTGCAAACAATATCTAATTTGTGACGGTGTGGCAGCCCGCCATGACGAGTACAGCATAGCCGGCAGTCAGGGCGACAGCTGTACCGGGCTTGCAGGCTACAGTCGTGATGAACGCGCAGTTAAGCCAGCGGCTAGCCCGCTAGCTCGCGCTATAGCGGCTTGACAGGGGCAGCGGATGAGAAAGAGGCGTGAAGCTTCGTGAAGGTTAGCGCGAACGCTCGTCCGCATCACGACTGCAGTTGCCCGACCGGGACCGAGGGTGGAAGGAACGCGCGGCACAGCCCGCTGCTAGTGTGGCAGCCCGCGCGCTTCTCGGGTGCAGCGGCCCGCAGGGCGGCACCCGCAAGAGGCGAGCAGTAAAGCCCGCGATTACGGTGACGACCTCGTAGCCGTAGCGGCCTGGCAGATGCAGCGGCCGCGAGACGCGCGCCACTAGTCTAGGCCGACAACCAATCGGGCCTCGCAGCGGTAACGGCTCGGCAGAATCGGCGCGACTGTATGCAAACGTCTAGGCAGACAATCATTTGGCCACGCAGCTGTAGTGGCCCGGCGGGAGCAGCGGCAGTGAGCGGTGCGCAGTTAAGCCAGCGACTAGGCCGACAACCATTTGGCCTTGTAACTGTAGCGTCCGGCAGGAGCAGCGGCCGTGAGAGGCGCGCAGTTAATCAGCGTCTAGGCTGACAATCATTCGGCCTCGCAGATGTAGCAGCCTGGCAGGAGCAGCGGCCATAAGAGGCGCGCAGTAAACGGCGTCTAGGCCGACAACCATTCGGCCTCGCAGATGTAACAGCCTGGCAGGAGCAGCGGCCATAAGAGGCGCGCAGTAAACGGCGTCTAGGCCGACAACCATTCGGCCTCGCAGATGTAGCAGCCTGGCAGGAGCAGCGGCCATAAGAGGCGCGCAGTAAAGCCAGCGTCTAGGCCGACAACCATTCGGCCTCGCAGATGTAGCAGCCTGGCAGGAGCTGCGGCCATAAGAGGCGCGCATTAAAGCCAGCGTCTAGGCCGACAACCATTCGGCCTCGCAGATGTAGCAGCCTGGCAGGAGCAGCGGCCATAATAGACGCGCAGTAAAGCCAGCGTCTAGGCCGACAACCATTCGGCCTCGCAGATGTAACAGCTTGGCAGAAGCAGCGGCCGTGAGAGGCGCGCAGTAAAGCCAGCGTCTAGGCCGACAACCCTTCGGCCTCGCAGATGTAGCAGCCCGGCAGGAGTAGCGGCCGTGAAGGGCGCGCAGTTAAGCCAGCTCTAAGGTAGTGTAGCGGTCCGGCAAAAGCAGCGGCCGTGAGAGGCGCGCCACAAGTCAACGTCTGTATCGGGTCGGCAGGACCAACGGGCACAAAAGGCGCGTAGCATAGTTGAAGGCTGCCGCGACATTATTCAGACTCACATCTGTAATAGGTTAGCACCAGCGGCTAGCACAACAGCCATTCGCGACGGTATCGAAATCGCGCTGAGACAGCAGCAGAGTGGCGCGCAATATGGCCAGCAACCTGTTGATTTAGCAGCCGCAGGACGGGTGCAATAAGTAGAGCCAGCAACCAATTACAAATTATCTTGGTCTCGCAGCTGTAGGTGCAGCAGCCGCAAGGGAAACGCAGCATAGCTGACGGCGTAACGAGATAGCCCATCGGCATCGCTGCTAATCGGTCAAAAGGAAGTAATTTCGCGGAGTGGACCAGTGCAGGTGGTCCAAACGAGTGAAGGCGACAAAGGGGAAGTGCCTGTACGCAGCAAGCAGCATTGCAGCAGCAGCGGTATCGCCTCTCCCAGTGGGGAATAAAGGTTTAGAAGACCCAGCAAAGTTACAGCACTGGTACCGGTAGACAGACCGAATCTTTCGTTTAAGACGGACAGACTCGTCTGGGCGAACTATCGTGCGTTTATCTTGGTTTGACAGTCTCTTGTTAACATAGGTAGTATAGTATAATACTGCACAGTCATATTAAGGCAAGGCGGGAAAATAAAGCGAGGCGTTAGCGGTACTAGCTTTAGTAGGTAAACCATTTCAAAACAGACAGAGGTCTGAGGTTATTTACAGCATCATCTAACGTTTCAAACGGAACACTGACAGAACACTAAGAAGTGTCGATTCATAAAACAGTTTCGATAATCTAAGTTGCAACCTGAAAAGTAAGCTTAAAACTAAATAGAAAGTCGTTCCGAGTATTGTAGGACGGGGCGACCCGACATCCTACTTATAAAAATACCATCGAGGAATATTAAAGACTATAAAATTCTTTTATAATGAAAGTAAATGTGGGTAGTGATAACACTACCTACTTTCTGAAGTCTCCTCGGGCCGCGGTACGCGTAGTTTCACCCGGCTGCCGTCAGAAGGGAGGGTTATGCTCGTATGATTTTCTTGTACCCCCCCCCCCCCCCCCCTTTTTGAGAACTTTTGCGCGGCACCGAGGGATCGGAGTTTAATGTCAATGTACTCCTACATGTTGTCGTTAATTGGGAAAATCGCTAATCCACTAACGCTTCGCGAAGAAACAGACCGGACCCTCAATTTTAATCAATCTGGAGCTTCAAAGCATCTGGTATCGTGCGCCGGCAGTAGGGCCTTTAAAAGGCAGAAGCCATCGCCAGTTACGCACGATCGCAGCATCAGACTGGACCGCATGGCCGCTCACGTCTCGTAACCCGCCGTCGGGCCGGGAGGGCCCGCGCTCGGGGCGGGCGGGGACTCGGGAACTCGAGGGAGCCCCGGCGCTTGTCACGGTTCCGGATCAGGCTCCGGCTCCGGCTCCGGCACGGGCGCGAGCAGAGGCTCGGGCGTAATACTTTTACGCCAGCGGACGGGGTTGCGAGATTGACATAATGATATCGTTCAGCTGACTCACCGACTGGTTTAAGAGACATCGGAACCTCCATTCCGGTCCGGCGGGGGATGCGGGGCGGCGCGGGGTCTGCGAGGCCCGCGCCGCCGCCGCGAGCTTCTCGACGCGACGCTCCGGATCTGACGCGGGACTCTCGTTGCGGGACTCGCGCAACACACACACGGAAAATCGTTAGAAAGATAACACGAACTCTCTAACGCAAAAAATCGTTAAGCGGAGGAATTGTACTTTTATCTCGAAGACCTCGCTTAAAATAGTGTACGTGCGAAACCAGATTATCACGATCGATCGTGATTATGCACGTGATTACGCTCAAAATCTCCTGAAAGCGTGTCACTCCTCGCCGACTAGGGCGGTATGAATATTTACGGACTTACCCTCTTTTGTGACACGAAAATTTTAACAAAATATTTTAAGGTTTGATTTAAATTATTGTTAAAGAGGGAGAATTGAGCTGTGAATTCAAAATTCAACGTGATAAATGAAAATTGTAAAATAATTAAAGCGACAAATACGAACCATCTTCACCGAACGGCGAACGACGCAATAATGATTGAAAAACATGGCGGCTAGTTAGTCGTAAGTTGAGGTTGACAGGTAGGCGGAAGTCAAATCCACAGGAAGTGCTTGTTGGCGCGGGATTCTGCATCACGGATGTAGCGACATCTGACGACCTAAGGCCGTTGGCAACGATGTCTCTCTAAAGCGGACCTCGGACGTGATACGGAACACATAATAAAAAATTGGATATAATTTCATATAATCGCGTTGGCGTATATTTATTTATCGGATTGGTAATCTGATGCATTCTCTTGAAAAGGCTAAAAAAGAGAATATTTTAATATGTTGTTGTTATAGGTTTTTTTTCATCATATATCTGCTCGGTAACGTCCCATAACATGGAAGCAAAGCCGACCGTAAGGCCTGTATTAAAACAACGGGCTTTTTTATTACAGTACAGCCCGTGGTTTTAATGGCTTTTTTATTTATTTGGTTAACCACTGTCTCATACCTAAGTATGTCAAATTTGAGCAAGGAGGTTTTACTACAACTAAATAATGTAAGTATTCGTTTAAAAGATTGTTTTAGGAATGGAATATTATTAAACGCGTGCAATTAATTTAATTACATTAAACTATATTAGTTTTATCTTATGAAGCCGTAGTTTATTCACAATTTTGGATTTATTTATTTTATAAAATACATTGTGGCTGTGTGACGCGTCTCTTGGCCTTTTACGTTACTGCACGAGCCAGTTTTATTATCTGTGGAATTCGCCCGCCATCCGCTATTAGGAAATTTAAAAAAAACTGGCCATTCACAAATACTGCAATTGTTGTTGTTTTTACTTGTTGTGAAACTTTGTGAAGCGTTATTCATAGAATAAATCTATATAAATAAAAATGAATTGTTGATCGTTAGTCTGATTAAAACTCGAGAACGGCTTGGCCGATTGAGCTGATTTTGGTTTTAAAATGTTTGTCGTAGTCCAGGGTAGGTCTAAACGGTGAGCAAATATGCCTCCAATAATTAGGCGGTACGAAGTTCGCCGGGTCAGCTAGTACCTAATAAATTTTGGTTTTGAAACTATATTATTATAAGTTTTCTCGCAAATGTGGTGAAAAACATTGTATGTTTCACGGGCGGTACTGGAATTACAAACATCGAGTCATTAAAGCCCTCAGCTTCCGGCTTCGGGCTTCTAATAACCGCTCGTATGTAGTTCCTTATTTACCGCCCTTAATACACAATGTACTAATACATTATGAGGCGTTACATAAGTTGAAAGGGACTGTCATAAAAAATAGTCAGCTTGTTTGGGGTATTTATTAACCGGGGTCCACACTTGTGGTATTTTATTGTGACATTGACATGACTTTGCGACGTGACGGAGGCGCGTATCAGTAGCAGTACCTAATGTGGAAGCTATTTGTCAAGCGAACAAATGTCACGACATGGTCACGACGCAATTTGTGTTTCAATGCTTACTTTGGTATTGGACGCATGCTAAACGGCAAAACACCATGAGATCTACCATAATTCCTTAAAGTGAATGTATCAGATTACCCTCTCACCCCATGTTTGTCAAACAACTCCGATAATATTAAAGCATAAAGTAACAAAGTCAATCGTCTACTCACTGGCTGCGGTGTTTGTCGCTCGCTAGAATCACCACTTACATATTGACTATCATTATTCGAGTAAAGGTCTGTTAATATATCCTGTCCTGTAAGCAAATTTTATGTTAAAACATTTTTGACACTGCTATTGATGAAAATATTGGCTTGGTAATAATATTACTCACGAGTAACTGGATCAATGATAGCAAGTCTGTGACTCCGTTTTGTTTGGGTTGGACGTATACCTGTAACAATCAAAATAAAATACAATGATAAATGGGGGCCAATTTGACAAAAACTAGGTATGCAGGTCGCGGCTTAGTACGTACAAGAAATTGAAAGACTTGCAACTGTTTCTTGCACCAGAATTGGCCGCAAATTCGGCCCAAGAAAGCGTTCAGCATAGTTAGAACGTAATCATTGAAAACGCCATTGAGTGGGACTTATCAGTCTGTGTAATATCTTCGTTAATTTACTACATGGCTTAAAACTGTACAGCGTTTTCGTGAATCCCTTGTACGTTACTGGAATTAGATAATAACCCTCTTCGTCCTTATTAAAGCAGGCGCGGTTCACTTCGTAAAGCTACAAGCACATCAGCGCACCACAGCACTGTGGCCGCCACAAATGAGTTGCCACGCGTGCGAGTAAATACGAGTTATACGATTAACAGTGAGGGATGCAGTGGGACGCTTCTTACCTAAAGGCCGTTTTTGTTCGAAGAGTCTTCTTTACTATTATTTATTCTGTGACAAGGTCCCCTTTTTACATAGATATTATATTTTATTCTACTTTCTTGAAACATTTTTTTTTCTTTTTATGTGCCGTACCTACTTGTATAAATTTGTAGCATTCATGCTCCGCGAATAGAATACCAGTGACGGCCATCTAAGGTGACTGTGGGGCCTCATTTTCAAGGTTACTGAATCCTCCATTGAATAAAAATGAGATATTCATTACTGGGTGTATAAAAAAACCAATTTTCATGAAAAACTAAACAACATTTATTCACGTAAAATTTACACAAGTTGAGAACACAATAAAATTATAAAATACAGCATAAAAAATTCATAGAACTAAACTTAAAACCTAGTGTTGCCTCCCCTAGCTCTAATTACAGCCTCCATGCGATCCTTCATTGACCTCACTAATGTCACGACACGTTTTTGAGGGATGTCATTCCACTCCCGATGACGGCGTCCCGAAGCTGTTCAATGGTGGCAGGGGCAGTATCACGAGATCTCACCCGCCGTTTCAGGTCATCCCAAAGGTGCTCTATGGGATTCTCTATGGGGTGATGGGATGGGGTGCTCTATGGGTCAGGACTTCTCGCTGGCCACTGCATCACAGAGATCCCAACCTGATCCAGATAGTCCCGAACGATCAACGCCGTGTGGCAGCGGGCGTTGTCGTGCATAAATGTGAATTCAGGCCCGACAAAACCAGCATATGGGACCACATGGTCGTCCAGGATCTCTGTGATGTAGCGATAAGCATTCAGGGACCCCTGGCCACGTCCACCTCCAGTGCGGGAGACGCACACAAGGTCGGTTTTGCCCTGGGTTGAAATACCGCCCCAAAACATGCAGGATGCTCCTCCGTAACTGACGGTCTCTTCAATGCAGACTTGTGAGAACCGTTACCCCTGCCTCCTGTACACTCTTCTACGCCTATCATTGCAGAAAAGGCACACTCTCGTCTCGTCGGAGAAGAGGACAGACTTCCATTGGTCAAACGTCCAATCCACGTGGTCTCGGGCAAACTGAAGTCTGATTCGCCTATGCTCTGCTGTCAATTGCGGGCCCGTAGCAGCCCTACGGGGCAGCTTTTTTTTCTCTCGTAGCCTTCTCCTGATTGTAGAGACGCTCACCGACGTCCTCCGAGCTGTTCGGAGCTCGCTGTTGCAGTTTAACAGCATTGCAGAATCGACTCCGCAATGACGTCGACACAATATAGCGGTCGTCCCTGACGGAAGTGCAACGTCGTCTCCCGGATCCATGCTTTCTGATGTAGCCTCCAGTCTCCTGGAACCGCTGGTATACTCGAGCCACCCGAAAACGGCTTAAGTTGAGTTGCCGAGCAACATCAGCCTGCCATAGTCCTGATTGCAGTAGTGCTACCACTTGAGCTGCTTCTTCTGCCGTGGTATCCATTTTTCAAAGCTTTTTCTTACTGGAGCTGTTCAGGTGTGACCTCTGTGATGTCTGGATAGTAAATGACCCATAATTCATCGTTACCCCCACTTTTATACGTATCCAGGGTGGCACAATTAGTGATCCCACAAATGAGTATTTCAGCATTTTTTTTTAAGACGCCAACATTTCGTGGTCATTGTTATTATGGCAAAGAACGATCCTTGTATTTAAAGGTCATTAATTGTGCTTTCAAATGATACTAATACTGATAGGGTACAATAAATAAGTTAAGAGCTATATTCCCTTAAAGTCAAAATTACAAAAGGTGCGATTTTTTTGACGCCGAATGTATTATAGATAAGTAGATAGATAGATAGAAAAACAAAATTTTCCGAAAGCCACCGAGGAACTATACTGATTGAGAAACAACAAGTATAACGTGTAGATAGATACACCGTTTTATACACTCACCAGATATGGTTTGGTGCATGTGTGCAGGAGTTTGCGTGTGGGAGAGCGAGGCAGCTGGCGCGGTGGGTGTCGGCGCCGTGCCCTGGGGCCCCATCAGCGTGGTGGGGTTGCTTCTGCCACCGGGGGCATTCGGCTGCAGGTTGGGCGTTTGCAATTGCTGGCTGTTTGACTGGTAGTAATCTGAAATTAATACATGAATGAATGACGAATGACCGTTTCTTTCGGCAATTTAACTTCGGTAATTTTTGAGCGTCTAAAGCTAATTTCTCTGTAGGTACTCCACAATAACTATACTTACGTGCTTATAAAGATAAATACCAACTGAGCACATATCCAGCACATCAGAAAGATCAGCCGCCACGGGACTCGAACCCGTAGCCATTAAGCTTACTGTCGTCAAATTACTTGTTTTAATAGATAATTTCTATTTAAAATGTATTCAAGGTGTTAAGGATAAAATCGTACTTACAAGGCGGAGTGTGGTTCGGGGGATTCGTGTAACTTATAAAGGGCGTCGTGACGAACTGGTAGAACCTGGTAGAAAATATACCAAAATTATTTAAAGTATCACAACTTCATATCTCTTTAAACCACAAAACTGCAAACGTAATCAAAAATAAAAAGGGCATAAAAAGTATAGAAACGAGACAAGTTGTATTTTTGGGATAAAATCCACGTGGGACCTATTTGGCTAAAATAAATATTTCATACAGAAGTACATAACAAACGAATTTAAAAGCTGTAGTTTACACTCACTGAGCTTTACAACAAGTCTGTCTCACTTCAGTAGACTGAAAACTGCGCTCTCAATACGAACGGCGGTAACGTTATTCACCCTCTAAACATTAACCTAGTATATTTTTGCTATTCCTTAGAAGTAGAACTAGCTTTGGTTGTTTTTCATATTTTTATAGGCTTGTAATTATTGAAACTTTCTTGTTTTGTATGAAACTCCTAAAGGGCAAATATTGTAAAATCTATGCAGAATATTAAAATTAAAAAAACGAGCTTTATGTATGATAATAATAAAACATACAAACCTATTGTTAAGGCTTAACAACAGCCTACAAAAAAAAACAAGTCTCTGGGTTAAGGTTTAGAAGGTGGAAAACATTACCGCCCTTTGTTTGGAGAACGCTTTTTGAGGTTTAGTACACAATCCTCTTAATGCGTAGAGTTAATTCACCCCTAATAAGTTGGAAGGAGCTCCGCACGACTGCGCACTGGGCAGTTTGCCATTCGGGCAAAAAGGTGCGTACAGATTAGAGGCAGCTCGCGATCGAGGCGCGCACTGGCATCGGGACTGTTTTTTTATTGTGCTCAAAGGCGCCTTGACACGCACATTAAGAAAAAAGTTACCAGACCTAACCTCCCTACATATAAGTATGTGGTAAAATAAACATTGGGTGAACTAACTCTAAGTGTGTGAAGTTGATTAGACTAAAGTCTCTATGGCAATTTATAAATTGATTAATAATGATTATGCACTTCCGGACACACGATCCAAGCAATAAAAAGTATGGATACTGCGCCCAAAGTAGCTGCTCTCTGTGATTAGTCAGCAAAATTTGAGCAGACTGTACTATCGAAACCTGTCAGCTATGTTTGCCGTCGAGGAAGACCACCTTGACAGACCTTATGACAATGGAAAGGCAAAATCGATTTATCTTCACGACAAGCTTACGAAATCGTCACCCAACTTCCTTTTTTGTGGTTTGGTGCATAATCCTCTTAAAGAAAGCTACCTGAGTCCACATAAGCAGCTAAATGGGCCAAAACAGACAAGAATACTTGGATTGTACTTCACGTCAATGGAGCCAAGTACTCTTTAATGAAGCACACACAAAACTGAGCTTAACGTGTTGTGGTTTTGGCTGCCTACGCTAAATGCAGAGCGATACATTCGAAATTCATTGACTTATATGCTGGGACTAGAAGCCAAAATTTTATTCTTATGCATAATAATACAAGATCGCATACTGCTTGAATGGTCAAAGAGCACCCCCAATGGCGTCGGGTGTGACACTTACAACGAACAGCACGATACCTGTGGCCAGTTTCACTAAGCTACAAGTTACAATTTTACAAGTCTAAACCGGCAACATTGGTCAATAAGACCAATGGCAATGGGCATAATGACCAATGTTGCCGGTTTAAACTTGTAAAATTGTAACTAAGGGCCACTGAATATGAACCCAATTCCGCATTTATGCTTATGGAACGAACTAAAGAGGCGTGTTCGATTCGAGCTTACTAGCTCCACAAACCTTGCAGGAGCTGAGTGTTGCCATCGAGGAACACTCGAAGAACATTCAACAACACGTCATAGTGATTTTAATTCATTCCATGCCAAATTACATTGCAGCCCTCATAAATGCTCTTGGATTTATACAAGTTATTGATTAAACCATTGTTATCTTAAGTACCCGATACTAGATTTGGCCTTGAGAAAAGTTTCAAGGCGTTTCACAAACAGGCCAATTTTTTCCTAGCATTTCAAATTCAAAATGTCAGTAATGACAAACTGAAATGACATTTAGTATACCTGATTCAAAACTGCATTAATAGTTTTCGATTAACAAACGTTTTTATATACTTTGGGCATTCAAAACTGATAATGCAGGGTGGGTAGGTGGCATCCGTAAATAGATTATCCTCAATTAAAAGAAAAGGTGGCTAGATTTATGTGTCCAGAAGTGTATTATAATCAGCGTAGGTACCCTTATTAGCTTATAAAGTTATTTAAGAGCGTGCAAACAGAGATTTGGCAACGTCGCCTATGGCTGCCAACAAATGTAAGAACACAAGTTCTAGTACATACCGTTACTAAATTCCGTATTTTAACTCATTAATTTTGAAAAATCAATGTAAACAGCTAAATATTTGGCAGCAATAGGCGACGTTGCCAAATCTCTGTTTGTACGCTCTTAATTAGTTATAGATAAAATATATACCTCCTGAGAAGACCCGCCGCAAGAACAAACAAACATTTTTTTATACTTAAAACAAAACAATATTCACAAATTTATTAGAAGATTTATGAAATTCAATGATCCTGTTTGAAGACTTAAATGGTTCCATGATTAGGTTCTGTGGTGTCGATTGTACAACAATTACAAACATAGTCTATATGCACTTCCACTATACAACGTCTCCCTAGGCCCTATGGACTATTAACAGTACACATATACATGTATAAAATATTTCAACCATCTGTCCAGTATAATTACTAGACCCCGTTATCGGAGGTGGCATTTGGTAGCTTGACGGTTTCAGGGATGGGTGAAAAGTCGGGCGGGTCGATAGTCAATGATAACTGACAAGATTTCATTTTTCTAAGACTATAATTTGATTCGTTCTCTGTATTCTGTTTGGAAAGAGAAAGACGCTGATAGTTTTAAATTTTCGCTAGGATTATTAATTTATTTATTACAATTATTTCAAGACGTGCTTATTCTAAAACGGCATAACTCCGAAACTACTACACAATAGATCCATTACTTTAGTCAAGACTCTATTTAAAAAAAAAGGTGATGACGTAAATCTGAAGTTGACCTTGTCAAAATTTTATTGTGCGTGGCGTGTGGTTTGCATAGGCGACTTGGTTTCTTTTTGCTCTGAAACTTATAAGACTTCTACGACGTTTTTGGCTTATGATAACGGGTACTGATACTGGGCTTTCTTACAGATACGACGGATGATCATAACATTGACGACTTGGAGCTTAAAGGACAATGAAACCTACCGATGGTTTTTGTGCTGTAGACAGCGGAAATCTACCAAAAGTAGATTATTTCATGTTGATGGAGTTTATGCGAGACAACGAAGCGTTCAACGCTGCTGAAATTAAAGATCGTTCGTCGTCGTTCATGCATTAACAATAATAAAAATATATAATTTATGTATCTGTAAATTGTCAATATCAATGTCAAATTTAAAATTATGATAGCTCTTTTTGCTGGTGAAAAAGGCTAAGGAAACATCTATTCTCTGATAGTATTGGTAAATTTAGATAAAATATTATTTTAATTTCTTGTACTTTTTCAAATGTTTTTCCGTGTTCTGGAGGCAAAACACTTTCGATTCCTGTAGTAATTTTCAGGTGTCGGAAAAATGAAATCTCGTCAATTGTTTTGCGGGTGGTAGGACCTTGTGCAAGGTCCGTCCGGATCGCACCACCATCTTGCTCGCTAATCCTGCCGCTAAGCTGCTGCTTAAGTAATGCTTTGCTTGCACTGTTGTGTTCCGGCATGAAGAGCAAGACAGCCGGTGTAATTACTGGCACAAGAGGTATTCTATCTTAGGTCTCTGGGTTGGCAATCTCTTTGGTGTTGCGGGTGTCTATAGGCGGTGGTGGTTACTTACCATCAGGTGGCCCACTTGCTTGTTTGCCTTCCTATTTCATAAAAAAAATTGTATTGCTCGTGAGTCTGTCCATCAATACCTGACATGTGATATCATGTAACTTCTTGTGTCAGTCGATCCCCTCCAATCGTGTTATCTTTGCCAATTATTGATACAGTATCGAAGTTTAGATTGGATTAAATTTGTTAGAAAATTTAGATTGTTGTTTTTTTTTCTATTATAAAAAACTATTTCATGTAATTCCTCGGAAGTAATTTAGATTAGTGCTTCTTTCTGATTAAAAAAAACTATTTCGTAGAATTCCTCAGGACTAGCATCACACGGGATTTCATTTTTTTTTCTATGGAGTCGGGACACGTGGTATACACTAATTGATTCAAGTACTGCATCAACATTTCCTTCTTGACAGTATGTAATATAATGCCCTTTTAGTCTCATTTTTCGCAGTAACTATGTTTAATACCGATGACTATGATGTCCTTATCATCCTTATGGGCAATGAATAATAATAATTATATAATTCAATATTTTTATCATTCTTTTGTTTAAAACATAGCCTGTTCCTTAATAGGTGGCAGATAAAATGAAGTAAGTATATATCTTGGACGACTTAATTAATATAAATTTAGCTAGGAGACTTTTACAGTGGAGTAGAGTGCGGCATTGGAGTTGTATTAAAAATAGTAATATTGCTGACGAAACTGCTTATCGAATCAAATCATCGACCTCTTGGCTGCACCCACAATACATATATTTTAATTGCAGTGAAGTAGACGGAAGTATATATACGCCTCCTTTACACAAAGCAATCATTTACAGTGTCGGCTGGCTGGGTATCGTCAGCAGGTAAACTTGTAACATAAAAGTATACAGTTTGCGTATTGTTACCCCTGCGAGCGCGGTTGCTGGTAGGGCTGCGGCGGCAGGCCCATGTGCGCGGGGAACATCATCGTCGGGTGGTACATGACGGGGCCGGGTGCCGCGGCCGCCGCGGCGCCCGGGATAAACGGCTGCTGCTGCCGGCTGGAAAAATAACCACCAATTAAAATTATCAAATCACTTTAATATATTTCCCTATAAAAAAAATGGAAAAGTAACAGTTCTTCGGTTTTTTAATAGAGAAATACGTCATTTATATCCAGTTTTTCATTTTACTGGAATCGATTGCAATCGGGTACATATTGATACCTTTGTTGTGCTTTCTCAATGCTTCCGTCACGACATCTGAACAAATTATTATAGGACCACAAATTAAGAATTAAATCAATATTCAAACAAAAGATGCCATAAACGATAGAAGTAGTGGTAAAAAAAAATATAGACTCAATCACGAGACAGGCGGTTAGCGGAGTGGAGAGGAGCCATTCGAGGAGGCTGGTTTACGGGTCAACTGAGAAACGACCGAATACATACACTGCACCTTCACTGGCGCTAATAACAAGCACAACATTAAGCTACAGGGCTTTCAACTTAAGAAAGCCTCCTATTTCCAGTACCCTGGGACAGCAACGATAATAATCGGTCAATGAACGTGAACTACAACCGCTGCATGAACACCAGGTGGATGAAATGGAGAAAACTTACCCGAGGGGTCTGTTACAGCAACATACTAGTGCGCATAAAGGTTCACAAAATAACTGCGCACTCGGCTATAACATACGATTTCAGAATGCTACTTAAAAACAACAGGTATATAAGATACATTGTGCCGAAATAATTTTAAACGTCCACATCACAGAGAGCTTCAGGACAAGAATTTACGAGAAGATTGTAGAAACTCGCCAGAGGTTCGTCGTTCGTCATGCGACGATTATTGGACCACATGCCAAAAAGTTCGAATCCAGCAATGTAGATGCCCATGATGCCCAGACGACGTATAATTACGAGGGCCGACCCTAAGTAAACAGAAATGAGCAGGGCAGAATAAGAGAAGAGACACGCAAATAACACAATGACAAATTGTCCCAGCTGTCCTGCCATGAAAAATAATAATAACAGTGATAAATATTAAGAGAACGACGCGTTGGCTTAACAAATTAATCTATCCTATGAACAAAGCACATTGCATGTACGTCTAACGATTTCTGAGAAATGCGGCTGACGTGTGAAAGGAGTGACACGTAAACATTCGCAAGTGTTAAATTTTTCCTTTTCGAAGCGCGTAATACTAAAACAAGCAAAAGTTACAAAGAGTATGCTACGCATTATAAATTCCGTGTTGATGTAAACCGTAACAAAAGTTAAGAGTGAAATTTCTCTTAGTGATAAACATACATAGTTACAAAGTATAATCGACATATTGCATCAATAAAAAATACACTTGCTCGTGCTTGGTGACTATCGAGGTATTTCAATGCTTAAATTAAGTACGGGATATCAAACTATGACCAAAATATTGTTTCTGGTTATGAATATTACTAAAAAGGTGCAAGTAAGATATATTAAGTAAGTATCATATTCTCTAATTAACCATCGTTCACGAAAAGAGATACAGTTTGTTCGTATTCTTATCACGTTAGTTTATACCTTATAATGATTAACATTGGGCAACAGCATTGCACGTGCAAACAAAGCGAGTGAGACGAACCGAAGGTACCTTATCGCGTTATCTTAATGGAGTCCGTATCGGCGGCGACAGTTGCCGTCGTTGCATTGGCGAGTCGCTACGCTATGAATTATCCAGCAGAATTGTTTGCGGCTTGGGAAGCTTGCATATAAACGATAAGGGTAACGACTTGTTTATTCTGGATACACATTATGTCCCGTAATCATTTTAAAAGAAATAATACTAATGATGCTGATGGAATTTATTCTCTATCTTAGATATCATAAATTATTCATCTGAGGGTGTAACAGCATGTAGTAAGGCAACGCTAAGCTATGAGGTGTGAAGACATGATCTAGTAAAAGCTTCAACGCAAGACATAGAAATAAATATTCGTTATAACCCTCCTTTCTGAAGATAGTCGTTTAAAAAAACAAAAATACTCAATGCCTTTTATCGCTGTAACCAGTCCACTTTAATAATTGTTAAAGAATAGACTATTTAAAAAACTACACTTTTTGGTTTCACAAACAATAACTTGTGTTTATGTATTCAATATTCGTACCAACACCTAGCAACAGCAAAACGATGTCTAACGCACCTTTTCAAAATAAAAACCGACCTCAAACATAAGCTTCTGATGAGGCTCGTATTTATGATGCAGACGGCAAACCACTTCCCTGTTGTACTATCGTGGTGTTATCATCCTCTAATTTTCCACGCTTACAGGTGGATTATTTTCTCCAGATTGAAATGGGACCAACATCAAGTAATACCATGCAAATAAAAAAAGAATCATTAAAATCGGTTTACAATTGGCGGAGATAACGCGTGCCATACAAAAAAAAAACGAAAATGAAAAACATTCGAATGAACATCCTCCTTTTTTGAAGTCTGTTCGGTCGGTAATATGGGTCGGTTGTGTAACATATATAATTTCGCCATACAATAAATTGCATACCTGGGATGCGCATTCGGCCTCGTCCCATGCTGACTGGGCCTGAACTGGAAGTTGTGGTACTGTGGCCGCGCCTGCGGCGTCTGGCTCTGTTGTGGCACGAAACTGTGGCCAGTCTGAAATCGTTGAAGAATATTTTTTTTATAGATATAAACATACACATGTAGCATGAGGTAGTAATAATAGTGTGACTGACCATGGAGTTCTTTGTCATGTCCTGTTGAGGTGCCGGCGGCGCCGACTGCTGGGGCGGCTGCTGCACGCGGAGCCCCGCCTGCGGCGCCGGCTGAGTGCCGCCTGCCGAATTCGGCATGAAGCCCGCTCCCGTGGCGCCCGAGGGATGGTAGCATTCTGTTCCTAATTAATAAACAATATTTATATTACATCCCCTCAACTTGTGTCAAAGAAAAATACAGTATCAATGAATCCATCAACTTACTGTGCGGTGTTGGCGCCCGTGGATAACTGATGTGCGCTAAGGAAATGCTTGCACTTTTTTTAATTCTCATCCAAAAAATAAATCAGTAAAGAGACATCATACATTTGCGGTCCCAGGTTGTAAATTAAAATAATTAATAGACGCCCAAAAAAGGATTAGAAGTATGGTCACTTGAATTTATTATATTATACGAAATATGAGTTACTAACAAGAACTATTTCAATGAAGAACTCTCAGTACGGGGTCTCTTTAATCCAACGTGTATAGAATCGCTATTGCCATTGCATGACAAGAAAATAACATGATAGTAGTTAGTAATTTAATTACACACATAAATTAACGATAAAAAACAAAATAACGCGAGTTAAATAAACGAAAGTTACACAAAC
The DNA here is from genome assembly GCA_963691745.1 of Ditula angustiorana. Lineage (NCBI taxonomy): Eukaryota > Metazoa > Arthropoda > Insecta > Lepidoptera > Tortricidae > Ditula > Ditula angustiorana. The sequence goes on from OY829472.1 coordinate 6,088,031, forward strand.
ATTGTGCAAAGTTCACTTACTAGCTTGTGTTAAAAGTCTGTAATGGTGTGACGGCAGCATGCAGTTGGAGTTGGAATACCGAGAAGACGATTGTTCATGCTTGAGAGAGCTCTGGTTAGTCTGCTGCGGTATGAACTGCAGCGAAACATTATTCAACGGCAAATTGATTTGATTCGCACTGATGTGCTGCGCCACTGCCGACTGGGGCATGTTCAACGATGTTTGTAAACTTTGTGCCACATCAATCGCGCTCTGCTGTGTCTGGCTGCCATGATTGACACATGCATGCGACAAAGAATTTAGAGAACTATTAGTTCCTCTTAATGCCACCATTTTAATTTCATGATACAAATCTTTAAGGAATTGAACGAGCCAAATGTTAAACCATTCCCAAAACAATGGCGACACGATCATCGGCATAAGGCGATTTTGTTTTACTATTTCATTTCTTTATAAATTCCATAAAATATAGCAGCGTCTTCAACTTGACGTTTCCCTAACGGCGTCTTACATTAAAGTATCTTTATATAAATATAATGCAATTTGCGTGATAATCAGCACCGATAGTACAATCACTAATATTTTACTTCAGGAGATTTGATCACGAAATATCTTGAGGTCACGCATATTGCTAAAATGTTAACACACCGCATTCGCGATTTAAATAGTAGTTTATTGCAGCATACAGAAAATCGATAAGGAAACGCGCGCTACATGGCACTACGCTAGCTCTTAATTTAACACTACGGCGACACTTCACGTTCACGCAAACGATATCACTACTTTCGTAAAGTTTAAATTGAAAACTATTTTAAAAAATCTATCGTTTTTATGAACAACACCAATTATTAGCGAGGGAAACAACTATGAGGTAATACAGTAGAATTTCATTTTGCCGAGCTCAGAAAGGGATGTTATGTCAGAAAGAGAAAGGGACAAACGTATGTTTTGGTTCACCTCTACAAATTTGGGGCGTCACCCAGCATTGCTCCCCTAGTCAGCCCCTATACGAGTTCTCGTAAGCCTCTCTCGCGGCAATATTTGATATACACTACTCGCTCACACAGCTAAGAAGCGAGCTGACAGTTAATACCAGCGCGGCAGTGAAATTATGATCGCGGCGAATTCTCCTTTTAAGAGAAATAGATTGCAATGCCATAGTCAATGAAAATGACAAGGGGAATGAGAGTTTACTGGGGTTGCTAGCTATGGGTTGGTATTTCTGAGATAATTGCGAAATGACAATATTTCTATTTGAAATATACACTCGTACTTTCTGCAGATATCGCACCTTTAGAATTAAAGCGACTCAATTCTGAATATGACATTTCCCAAAATTAAACCCTATGTTCTTTTAATTAAGGTGAAATTTTGGGACGTGTATTATTCAGAAATGGGTCGCTTTAATTCTAAAGGTGCGATATGGATTTTCTCTCAATTCTCTTATTTTGTTTCATCTCCGACCTATGCACCCGTGCGCTACGATGCGCCCCGCTCCTCATTAAAAATTGTACACTAACCACATTGAAATGCTGCACAGGTGTGTGCAAATTCCCTCGTAAAGTTTTTCTGTTGCCAAAAAACTACCGGTAAACTTCAAATTAAATTTCGCACATTAAATACGAACACCTAGCTCAGAGGTGCGAGCCCGAAATTGAACCATAACCGTCCGATTAAAAGATCAACCCATTAGGCTACCAAGGATTATGCATGCGATGAAGACTTTATTTCAGACCCTTATTTCAGAAGTTCTAGGATTTTCATTTCAGGGTAAGGGTCAATGCACACCGAACATGGCGCGTCGCGGCGCGAGTCGGTTAGAAACCGTCCCGTACCGCGTTCGGTGTGCATTGACCGAACGCGGTGTGGCGGAGGCGGCGCGCGGGGCGGGCGAGAGCGGATGGCACGGGACGGGCGGGGTGTGGAAAAGCGACGCGTCCGATGTGCATTGTCTGATGTATATGCATACGAAACTCGGCAACCGCAGTCGCCGCACCACGCTGAACCGCGTTCAGTGTGCATTGACCCTTATGATTAACATTTGCTATTCTTCATAGCACTTATTTTTCATAAGTGTCCGGTTAAGAAAAACAAAAACAGGAATGACTATAGTTTATCAGCTCATGCGCCATTTAAAAAATATATTGCCCCTAAAGCTGATTGTGCGATATAATTGATAATTTGTGGAAAGGATTTTTTGTCTGTATCCTGTCTCTTTTCTCTACTAAAACTATTGTGAGGTCAGTTGTTAACAATTTATACCTACATCGAACATTAATGGAACAATGATCCTTTATTTTTAGGAAATCATCGTGTTAAGTGAGATTTCGGTCCGATCACAATGCGGGTCATTTTATGGGGAATAGGTACTCCGACCTAGACAAGGCAAACACAGGCTTCCAGGGCTCGTGGTCTGATACCCCTATGTTTTGTCAGAATGAGCCCCTCTCAACACAACCCGCGTAACTTGCGAAACGGCAAGTGAAGTTTTTCCAAAGTCTGAGGACTTCACCCAGCACAAAAACTTGCTTTTTAGGGTTCCGTCCATCAAAAGGAAAAATTGAACCCTTATAAGGTAAATGCAGGTATCAACGACAACTTGACAATTTTGAATTCGATCCTAATTATGTATTAATAATATTGGTTACTGTCATATTTACTTATATATTTATATACGTTTATACTGAAAATAAAGTGAATAACTTTATTGTTTCTAGTAATGGCTGTGAAGCTAATTACAATTTTTTGCAGCTATTACTGATTGTATTACCTAACAAACTTGAAGCGTTCCTAGAACGTAAAAATTGCGTAGTCGGTAATATCTTCAGATTTTTGATAGGTCGGAAATACATGCAATTTTCGATTAAATTCTGCTGTGTCTGTTTGTCTGTCGCAGCCAATTTGTTCCGAAACTACTGGACCGATTGAGCTGAAACTTTGAACACATATGTAAGTTGGTGACCAAAAAACGAACGCGTAGCTTAAATAAATAAATTTTAAACATGGGGGCTGCTTTTGGGGGTAAATTAGAAAATTAAAACAAAGTTTTGCAAAACATATTGTGTGACATATCAAGAGCTTGTGAGAATCTCAATTGTTTTATATATTTTTTTATATAACTTTGAAGTTATTTAAGAAAATAGGCGAAACTTGACCTCCAACCCCCCCCTTATCTCAGAAACGACAGGGCCTAAAATTTTGGAAAAATACAGAATATAGTTCTTTACCTGTAGAATACTGGAAAACCTACAAGAAATCTATGATATTTAAACATAGGAAATTTCACAATCAGTACGGTGTTATTTCCAGTCAGTTGGTTTGTACGGAACCCTCGGTGCGCGAGTCCGACTCGCACTTGGCCGGTTTTTGTTTCAATCAGTTGATGCACGTCACCTACCCTACACGACTTCATAACCCATTGTGTAATCGATTGATTTAGTAAAATAGTATTTTATGCAACAGCTATATAATGAGAGGCCTTAAAACACAAGTGTGGTTTTTCATAATAGGATCACACGAGTATTTTAAGGCCTAATTATATACAGTTGCATACATTACTCTATCTACACACATTTTATAACTGCAAAAAACCGTAACAGCAAAAAACCAACAAACAAGTAATGGCGGCAAGTCGAACTATCCGTCAAGATGAACGTTTTTTTTTTTTTAAATCATAGACAAACGAATGAAGTCCTTATTGTCATGTCACTCGAGATCCAATGTCGTGAGTTTAAATTAAAAAATCACACTGAGTTGACGTTTCCTATCGATAACTGTTTTAATATCTATGGATACTAGAATAGAGACCAACTTGAATTTTGACAGCTGTTCCAAATTTAAATTCATAACGTCAGAGATGTCGATAATGTGATCACCAATAAACACAGACTACTAAGAGATACTACCCAATAAAGAACAGATTTACCTACTACCACAGACAACAAAATTCTTATAATAACATTGGTTGTAATAATGCTGGTCATTTTCTATGGTTTTTAAACGCGTTATTGAGCACTTATGATATGTGTGTAGATAAACATCTTTAAATCACTGACCCTGCATTTGTCGTAGGAGAGCAATGCGTTCCTTATCCATTTATTCAATCTCTTACGAGCAGTTTAGGCGTCCTGGCAGGTCTTCTGGGACGAGGTTAGCTAGTTCAGTAATACCTATGGCAAACTGTCCACGCGAGTGAAACACTCTCAGTTATATAATACCTCCTTTCAGGACCAGGAGCAGTTCATTATGAACATCCACATCAAAAAAGTGTTGATTTTAGTGACTGATAGACTAATTTAGCGGTCATCCATGTTTGTGCGACTCTGTCTGACGGCCGGATCCCTGTCCTCGAATCAAGGTTGAATTCAGCAGGCGAGCCACCGAACGTGTGCCTTTTGCTGTGCCCGTAAAGCCTGCGGTTAAACGACCATGCGTCAATTCTCGTTCGGCGGCCACGTAGTCCCCACTTAGCTAATGCGATGTGAGCGCGCAAAAGAATCGCGTCTAAGGCTTCAGTGGCATCCATTTTAGGGTTCCATAGCTAACGGGCGGCAACGGAACCCTAATAAATCCGTCATGCCGGCCATGCCTGTCTGCGTCAGGTCGGTCCATATGTCACAGCCTCAGAGACTGTTTGAAATTTTAGAAGTGCACGGGTGTCTTTTGTATGCCGCTATACAATTGAATAGTCATACCACAAAAAAATAGGTAGGTAAGGTAGGTAAGAATAGGGATCTCTCTAAGAAACCAAAAACGCTACACTTTACAAATAAAAATGTCTTGAAATGTCTCTTTTTTGTGATGCCGGTGAGATAAGAGCACCGAAAGTAGTTCAAAATACGACCCTATGTTTTTAATAAGATTAGGTAGTTAATAAAAACGTAAATGCTAATTGAGATGTCAGTCAGTTTACCGACCGCAAATTAACTTTGTGATTCATAGCGTGATTGTGAAATACATAGTTAGGGGCACAACTGAAAACATTGATTAGGCATTTTATTTTTTTTCTATTCAAAAATTTTCCTGAATACAAGTTTACGGAGCAAATAGGTAATTTAAACAACTTTATCTACACACATATCATAAATGCTTAATAACGCGTTCAAAAACCATAGAAAATGACCAGCATTATTACAACCAATGTTATTATAAGAATTTTCTTGTCTGTGATAGTAGGTAAATCTGTTATTAATTGGATAGTATCTCTTAGTAGTCTGTATTTATTGGTGATCACATTACCGATATCTCGTGACGTTATGAATTTAAATTTGTAACAGCTGTCAAAATTCAAGTTGGTCTCTATTCTAGTATCCACAGATATAAAAACAGTCACCGATAGGAAACGTCAACTCAGTGTCATTTTTTAATTTAAACGCACGACATTTGATCTCGAGTGACATGACAATAGGGACTTCATTCGTTTGTCTATGATTTAAAAAAACGTTCATCTTGACGGATAGTTCGAATTGCCGCCATTACTTGTTTGTTGGTTTTTTGCAGTTATGAAATGTGTGTAGATAAAGTAATGTATGCAACTGTATATAATTAGGCCTTAAAACACTCGTGTGATCCTCGTTTCATAAAACCACACTCGTGTTTTAATTTAAGTCCTCTCATTATATAGCAGTTGCATAAAATACTATTAATCCTGGCAGTTAACCTCATGTTTCATATTCGTGCTGCGGTCGTTACATCCATCGTTACATTACAAATGATATTAATACAACACGAAAATTATAATACTAGTTTTTAGTCGACTTTCTGCGAAATTCTGCGTTAGTTGGCGTACCCGTGAAGGATATCCACGATTTGATCATTCCTATTTTTGTACCTAATCAGTAGGTATGTAAAAAATAGTTAAATACTCATAGTTTTGGCGACGCTTATATTTTTTTATATTATTCAGGTAAAAATTGCAGCAGTAACTTGGAAAGAACAATAGTAAAAAAACAAGTATTGTATTTTTTCCCATATAAAAAAAGTTAAATTTTTGAAAGAGCCAGGCCTACTGCGGAGTAACAAGTAAAAGTTAGCCACGCGTAAAAATAAATAAGAGTTATTTGAAAGACAGAAAGGCCCTATCACTTTTCTCATACCTAAAAGCAGTTTTATTTACTGAATTACACTGTACTGTATTTTTAAAATAGCATACTAATATCCATTCTATTCTTCTATTCTGTGACTACTGAGTAAGTATAACTGCAAATAGTTTTGAAAATGGTTAGCTGGGTACATTTTAAAAGTATAATATAATAATAACAGCAGTTCAAAAAAACTTTTTTTTTACTTACAATAGCCAAAGAAACCTATGCAGCATAGGTTTCTTTGGTTTTTTTTTTATAAAACTGTGTTTACAATTTCTTTTTTTTTGCTCTCAACTTTAGTTTTTGTCCATCATGAATGCACATTTAGACAAATTAATTTCCTGGACATGTCCACAGTGTATCTGCTGCACTATTTACTCCTTAAACAAACAAGTACTAATGAGTGTAAGATAGCAGAACGCAAGTAAATCAAGGGGTAGGCATTGTCACCAATGAGTGTGCCATAGCGCGAGATAATGACAAACAAATCTTTACTTAGTATAAACAAACCAAAGTCGCGATCCATTCCTCACTAGGTATCCACATATCCTCAGCCGCTTACTCCAACTAAACCACGCAACGTGTTTTGATACGGTTAAAAAAAAAATTATACAGATTTTTTTTATGTTTAATACATCCTATGTAATTGTTCCCGCGTGAAGCCGGGGCGAGTCGCTAGTATTAAATATTAAAAAAACACCGCATTAATGGATGGCAATGAGTGCATCACCGGCGTGTTAGCTAAAAAAAAGAGTTGCTACAGCATAACACTTAAGAATAAATTCTTGATTATTTTCAAAAAGAGCAAATAACTTAAACATATGTATTAGGTCATTTGCTAACTATAGATTAACCGATAGTCAATCAACAACAAAAAACAATTTTGTTAATTATATCAAGTCAAATATGAACCCTCAGGTCTGTTGTGGATTTAACTAGTCTGAACAGAGCAACACTAGACAGTCAGGTTACTCAATTGGGATTGTTAATTTTTTGTAATATGTTATGAGAAACCGTTTACAGGTATTTGAAATGATACGTTATGAACTTATGATAAACCTTTTGCAGGAAGTAAGCATTCAAATGGTCTTTCATTTCTTCTAAATATTGTCTTTTTGATGTTGATTTATGCATTAAATATAACAAATCGGTATAAGTGTCTTCCTGGTATTGTTTTTGGCGTTTTGGCAACGAGATTTATATTGACTGAGCATTGTTATTAGCATTAAAAAGTTAAGAAAATGCATATTTATCAAAATTAATCCTTAAAATACTTTATTTTTCTACCAAAAGTATTGAAATTACAAGTTATATATATTAAATTAACAATGCCAATTGATATTTAATATTACAATAGTCTTAATTTTGAGCCCCTCCATTGTGAGATTGTGAAACAATGCTTCGTACCAGACACAAAACAATGTAATGTATGTTATTACAAATGTTGCTACCCCTTGGGAAAGGAATATGGGAAATACAGGTTAGGGAGATATCCAAACTGCCCATGTCTTTGTACAAATAAGATATTTACAGAACATGAGCTATTCTCCGTTTCATTATTAAACTAAACCTCGTTTTTTTTTAAGATGAGAAATGTTGTAAACAAACTTAGTAAGTACTTTTTCCTAAAGTGCTATAATAAGCACTTTTGCAAAAACAGCTAACAAAGATTATTAATATTTGTCATCTTAAAAAAATTTGGTATAGCTGTGCCTGCGATTTTGTCTGCATTGAGTAAAAGTACCGTATACTTTAATGCAGTAAATGGTCTGTTTGCCAAATCTCATTCAAATCCATCTAGTCAACATTGTTTATGCATGTGAAAAGAAATGTTTTTCTTTGTATCTTTTGATAAAAAGTTCAAGGACCTTAAAAATAATTAATAGAATTACTGAAAAATTAACTTTATAGCAGTGTTGGGGTCCTAAATTTATTTTCATAGGCATTATATTAGTTGCCATTAAGGTCATTATACTATAAACTAACTGCTGGGATAAATTAATTTTTATTTCTAGAATACAGCCCACAAAATTTCCTTTAACAGCCTGATAAATGGAGCAGTTGTCTGTTACAATGTTATTTAATTCACCGAAAAGCGAGAAAAGATAGCTTTGTCCTTTTCATTAATGACTCATATAGAAGAACTACATTAACAAATGATACGTATTTTAACTAATTGATATAATTAAATACAACATGGTGGCACATTTGTTGCTGCAACCAGAAACTTGGCTATTAAAAAAATCTAAAAAAAAGATCACTCGCACAATTCAGCAAATGACAATCGCATAGTCCTAAACAATCAGTCCTAAACAAAGTAAAAAGTAAGTCAAGTGTAAAAAAGTAAATATAAATACGCAAATACAGTAAGTATTCAGTAAACATCCAATTGGCCATTTATGTACACTCAACCAGAGATATTAATTATGTTGAAACAAACAAGATGTCAGAATAAGAAACATGTGGAGACTAGTAACATCAAGTAAATACATTGAGGGAGTCACATGTTATTGAGCACCTTACCTCTCTATTATATATGAGGTTGACTGCACCTGGTGATACACACCCATAAAATAGGGTTACACCTAGAATGGGCTTAACTTTAAAAATACATTAAGTGCTTTATTGTTACACCTTGATGCATTCTTAAATTAGATGTACTTCAATTTGTAAACCTATTTACCAAAGGATACATTAACCTACCTAAATGCAAGGACAATCATAATATGTGTTGCTTACTACAATGATGACATCATGGTAACAGAAAATACCTCAAAAATGTTAAAACAAATTGAAGTATTTAAAATTAATGAAAAAACTTGAAAGTGACAAACTTCAAACTCATATCAGAAAAATGGCAATGTATATAATGTCTTGGTACAATATTTAAATCAATTGACCAAAACCCAAATTACTAGAGATACAAATAGGTACTAGATAACAGATTTACATACTTAGATAAATACATATTTATCATCCATGACTCAGGTATGAAAAAAAATTTCATTAAACGTCTGCTTTCATACAAGTCAAACCTGCAATATCTTGCTTTATAGTCAAGATCAGCCTGTTGGCTCATCAAATAGACACATAGTTATTATTTTCCTTTCATTTTGTTCACGTTAGCAACAACTTCAATTAGATGTGTTTGTTTAAAAAGCATCAAAGAATGACTAAAAACATTTTTTTGGTGGCAGTTGTAGTTCAGTAAACGGTTAGTTTGAATATGGATTTGATTTAATTTTTAGACAATTAATCCAAATTTTTGTAACCGAAATTTCTTTCGATTTTATTTTTAAATGTTTTAACAATCAAATTATTAAATTAAAATTGTAATGACAACACAAAGAAAAATTAGGGCAATGGCAGGACTTGAACCTGCAACATCAGCATTCCGTGCCTCGGCACGGAATGCTGATGTTGCAGGCATAATTTTTACAATTAATCCATTTTCATGACATGGTTCATTATGATTGTTTACATGCTATTAACCAGTTGTTGTGTAGGGATAGTACTGTTTATGGTTTTTTAATCGAATGAAGTGCTCATTTAACGGCATCCATATGTAATAACAATCAAAGTGTCCATACTTGTAACTTTTTGATCTTCTTTTTGTATGTATGGCTAAATTGTTGAATTCAACTAGACGTGGAATGGCCATGGTATTTTTTTTTGTTTTTGTCTATAGTGTGGATCTCCGACTTCACTAGAGACAACCATGCATTATTTTATTAGGAAAACATTTATCCCCGTAGGTACTTACTTATGATGTTTTGTAAAAAAATTCACAAATTGGTCATCATCAGATAAAATAGAAGTGAATAACAAATCAAATTATTTCACAATCATCACAATAGACACTTACAGAACTTGTTTCTAAATATTTATTAGTGTAGTAAAAGTTGACTTACAGTAAACAGAGATTCGCGAATGCGGCTCTGCCAGATGCTGAAGTGGCATATATTACGTAAAAATAATGAAAAAGCTATAATAACACATGAATTAAAAAAAGGATACGGTCCGGGGCCACGTTGACTCGGCGCCAATGGCACCTGATTCCCGTTGCCACTCATAATCTTGGCAGCATAGGTATCGGGACACGTACACCACTCAGGTGGCACGTAAAATCGCCCTAACCGATTGTAGGACACATCCGGCACATAGGTAGATGATTTACCGACGTCAGATTGACAAGTCACACAATTTAATTTAATACCTTTAAAGGTAACGTTTCTAGCAAAAACATTGTACTACACTTGTTAAATCACAACATATATTTTCGGAAGAACTAAATAGCATCACTCGGATAGGATCCAGTCACTAAACAAACGACTGTACAAAATGGCGGATGTTAACCAATAAACAAACGTGACTGTCACTGATTTAGTTCAAAAATATAATATTATCACTTAATTTTAGCGTTGCTTCTGTTGTACTATTGCCTGAGTTATACTAAAAATGTAAAAATATTTTATATGCTACAAATATACTAATACATCATTTTTAAAACGTTAAAACTGTCATACGATTCACGTCGTGTTCACGTCTACTCTCACGTCACGTCGTCACGCATGCAGCAATGCAACATAAGCATTTTTTTTGGTAGAATTTCTCCACTCCGGAAGAGGCAAAGCAATATATTTGCGTACAGCCATGTTTAAAGAAATACAGAAAATCAAAGCAGTCTCCGGTGGCCCGTTTCACGAAGCTACAAGTTACAATTTTACAAGTCTAAACCATGTTGCCGGTTTAGACTAGTAAACATATTGTAACTTGTAGCCAAAGAGTATATTGTAATATAGAATGAGAAGAGTAGCAACTCTGGGTTTTAACTTTCATGTATGGGCAACCAGGCCATAAAATCCAAAAAAAAAATGAATGTATGGAAAGTGCTGCTGTTAGTGTATAGTAAGGGAACTAATGCAGTGTATTTGTATAGCTATAGATAGGCATGTTTACATATACGTGTGGTTGCGCACTTGCGCGTGTGTGCGTGTTATTTTTAGATCCAAATGTACTCAATCAAAGTTTTATTCCAGTAAATGTTATGAAAACTTATATAAGTTCTTACATATGTAAGTTTTCATAACATTTGCTAGAACAAAACCTTGATGAGTAAACAAAAAGAGATAACCAAGAGCGCATCAACGTCCAAGCAAACGAAAGCCAGAATTGACAATGGCCGCCTCCGACACGAGTGACTAGCAGTGACAGATAGTTTTTTTTTTAATTTTGTAGTCACTCGCCATCCGCTAGGAGACGCTGCTAACTGTCAAATTACATGAAGTTTTAAGTGTGCCCCGCCTGCTTGTAGCTTAGAGAAACGGGCCACTGCATTTGATGACAGTAATTTAAATTATCTCTCAGTCAATAACTTTCTTATAACAAAAATCAGATAGATTCCCTCCTTAAGGGATGAGTTACCCTTGTATCAGTCACCTTTTTAGAGAAACTGTTCAACCAGCACCAATCTTCTTGACCAGCTCGCTAGCGTTTATCGCGCACATAAACGCTTACGTCACTCTCGCACACAGATACTGGTTAGACAGGGATATATGCTTTATGTCATCGATAACAGCTAGCGTGCTAGGCCGGCCCTCACCACCTCCCAGCAACAATTAAAAAAAATTACATTCGTCACAATAAGCGAGATAAAAGTCCACTTATTGTGAAATGAGTCAATGTTCACTACTTGCTTACATTTTGAATAGAGAATTTCACCACTTTTCCAAAAATATGAAATATAATCGAGTCAAAGTGATGAATAATCAATCAGACAGTAGGGTTATGATCTTTGCGTATTTAACCAAATTAGATGGCTAGCCATACTATCACCTAACAATTTTCCAAGAATTACATTTTTTTGTCTGTTATTTCGAATACTACTAGTTTTACTGAGAGTCCCGTGCCTTAAAAAGAAAAAACCTAAAGCCGTAAAAAAATGCTATTACAAACTTTTATTTGCACTTGGCATGTATGGGGACAACAAATTATCCAACGACGAAGTTAAGTTTGTCCCTCAATTCAGTTTATCTCGCTCGGTGCGCGAGTCTAACTCACACTTGGCCAGTTTTTTTAATTTTTTTTTTCAGACGGAACTTATCGGAACTTTTTAGATGAGATATCGGAACTAAACAGAACATGCTGCTGGCAACACTGCTTTAAATGCCATGGTGTCAAAATTTGAAATATTTACGTCAATTCTGTCAAAAAGCCTATTTTTTAAAATGTATTTTGTGTGAAAAATAAAAAATAATTTGAGAAGAAGAGTACTTATGTGTGATAAAAAACCCAGTCTTTAGTGGAATTTGAAGTCCATTTAGTGGAGATGTTTTTGCAACAAGAACGAAAACAGGGGGCCTAGCACGCTCACTTTTATCGATGACATAAAGCATTTATCCTGTTCTAACCAGTATGCGTGTGCGAGAGGGACCAAAGCGTTTATGTGCGCGATAAAAGCCAGCGTGCTACTATAGCAGAATGACAATCGATCGCGACGAACTAGTTTTTAACTGCCATGACCAATTTAGTAATGTGCAGTGGCAGAGGGGAATGCGTGTGCTTGCCAGGTCCTTTGGTTAAATTGTCTAAGCCAGGGGGCCTAGCACGCTAGCTTTTATCGATGACATAAAGCATTTACCCCGTTCTAACCAGTATGCGTGTGCGAAAGGGACGAATGCTTTATGTCAGCGATAAACGCTAGTGTGCTAGAGGGGCAGTATCAGACTAAGCTCCGTTAAACTCCAAACGCCTAGCGCGAGACCAACTATCAACTGTCAAGAAAAATATGATTTGTGTACCATAAAGGTAAAGGCATCTGCTGTCGTACAGCCGGTAGTCTTATGTTTATAAACTTACTAAAAATTTATACCTTCATATTATATTAAGTAAAAGATATCGTAGACAACTCACATGTAATTTTCAGTTTTAAGAAATTGCAAATTATATAAATTTTTTAAGTGTTTAACAGGATGCCTAACAAAAGGATATGAATGTGACATTATATATATTTGTACATAGCAATGTTTAGTCATTGTTTAGTGATGACGGCTAAAGGGCTTTGCACCCATGGCCAAGAATAAATTAAAAAAAAAAAAAGTTTAGTGATGATTCATTATCCATTTCCTGTGTTGGTCTATGATTGTTCTGTGCTGGCTGTCACATTTATAAAACCGTTTCTTTTGAAAAAAATATGGAAAAATGGATAGTGCTGAGTTTGTTTGTATATGATACGTACAAGCAAACTCAGCAAGTACTATTTTTTTACAATAGATGTAACTAATAATAGATAAAAGCGGCTGCAGGAGATGTAAGTAAAAAATATCTTCCATTCGCTTTTTAACTGAAGTGGATATTGCTGACTTTGTTGCTTCTATATGACTCATGTATCAACGAGTTTCTTTTCTGAGACTGTTAGCGTTTTCCAACTCAAATGCTGCTCCCGCGAACATATCTTTAAAGTGCTGTATGATTAAGGCCTAGTACTTAGTCGTAAGAATTTTTCCACATCCTAATTACGATTTAAGAGATTTGCCTACATTTTATAATGATCTCATAGTTGAGTATTCCCCGTGTGCCTTGAGTAAACATCCTGAGTAAAAATAATGAAAAAAAACCCGCCAAGTGCAAGTTAGACTCGCGCACCGAGCGAGATAAACTGAATTGAGGGACAAACTTAAACTTTGTCATTGGATAATTATTGTTCCCATACATGCCAAGTGCAAATAAAAGTTTGTAATCCTTGGAGATAACCGTGGCCAGATAACTGCTTACCTCCTGTGTTACTAATTATCAGTGCAAATCTTAGAACATAAAATTACAACAAACAATATACATAGCTAGGTAATAAATAATATTCCTATCTATGATCTGAGGTGAGGTGTAAATAGTAATTTAATTTTTCTTACAGTTAACTGTTATTTTTAATAGTTTTAGTGGAGAAAATCTATTCCTTGAAGATAACTAGTTAATTTACTACAATTCCCCTGCAGGGGATTTTTTTCAGCGATTTAGTTTTTTAATTTGATTACCTGTAAAATAAAAATTAAATATGCTTAAAACTAATGCATTTTATTTCGAATTAAAATTTAAATAATAAACATAGAATGAGACATACGACGATTTAATGTTTAGGTACTTCGCAGGTAACATGTTAATATTTTTATCTACACATATATCATAAATGCTCTATTATGCGTTCAGAAACCGTAGGCAATGACCAGCATTATAACAACCAATATTATTATGAGAGTTTTTCTAATTTGTTTCTATATTTGTTCAAATTTATTTTTAATTACATTATTTTAATGTGTACAGTCTATAGATATTTAATAGGTACCTAGCACTAGTAGCTAGTAGCAATGCAGGTCATTGCCCTATGGTCTCTGAACCCATCATAGAGTACTTATGATATGTGTGTAGATAAAGTAATGTATGCAACTGTACATAATTAGGTCTTAAAACACTCGTGTGATCCTATTTTGAAACTCGCTAACCCTCGTTTCATAAAACCACACTCGTATTTTAAGACCCCTCATTATGCAACAGTTGCATAAAATACTATTAAAGTACTAAATAGGGCATTAAAGTTTTCTCACATGATACCTATGCCTCTCATGCCTGTCACTTCACAAATATATGCTAAGATTACGTATATACACATATGTATGTTATTCGATTAATCAACATAGGTACTTAATTTAATAACTAAGTTGTCGTAATTTATCCCACGGATAGATAATTGAGATAAAGATTATTCAGAGCAATAGCCAAACGTATAATCAACATCATAATAAAGAGGTAAACTTTGTTTGTTTGTCAATATGTAAGAGGACTAGGGGTTAATCTTTGAAACTACTGATCCGATTTAAAAAAAAACTTTCTTTAATAGAAAGCTACACTATTCCTGATGGACATAGGCTACCAATTTCATGCGAACGAAGTCGGGGGCGACCGTTAGTACATTTATATGCCAAATTTCATTTAAATTCACAGCTGTCAGGGAGTTCGATAACTTCCATAAAACGCACAATAATTATGTGCTCCTGTACTTTCTATCCTATTTGGGGAATACAGTAATAATACATATTCAAGCTTTGTTTTATTCTGAGAGATAAATTTTGCAAACTTTAATAATTAGTCATGGTTTTTTATTGTTATTAGGTATTTTTAATATATAAAAAGAGAGACAGACAACCAGACGTCCACTTGATGGAAGGTCCTTGCAATCAATTGTACACGTCAATGAAATAATTATTAACTTCGCTCATGAATGAATGAAAAGATTCGAAGTCAAAGATTCAAATTGACGCGCACACTATCGTCACCATCAGTGCCTCCAAATCCGGTGGCCGGATATACGGCTATAAAGTTGGCCGAATATCCAGTATGCGGCCAAACAGCTATCCGTTTCAAAAATTGTTTTAAACTTTCGCGACTTCCACACATATTTATAACATTATCGGGACTTTAGCGCGATAAAAATATATTGTTGATTTACCTCGACGTTTCAGCCATGTTTCAATGGCCGTGGTCACGAGTAGACTTCATTTCCTCCACGGCCATTGAAACATGGCCGAAACGTCGAGGTAAATCAACAATATATTTTTATCGCGCTAAAGTCCCGATAATGTTATAAATATATCCGTTTCATCTCTAATACTTAACTTATTCACTCATTCCTAATCTATATTTAACATGTACTTGCTGTGTATACTTATATATTAAGCTTTTGGCTAGATTATAATTTTCTAGGTAAACTAAGGTCAACGCACCTATGTTTTAAGGTAGTAGGCTAAATAGGTAGTTGGTGGACTGATCTTTGCTTGTAATTAAAAGTTCACGGGTTACCTATTTATAACTGACACAACGTAGGAAACTAGACGATCACATGGCCATTTAACCTTTCTTTCTCCTGTTATAGTTTAGATTAAGAGTAGAATAGGATTAAATTCATAATTAATTGTGAGGGTTGACCTTCATCGGTTTCCCCGTTTCCCCCCACCTACAGATTGAGGCCAAACGCGAACCCATTTCTAATAAAAAAAAACCATTGCTAGCTGACAATGTTAGAAAAAAGATATGCACTCTCCAATTTATAAAAACAAGTACTTACAAATATCGTGATGCTCAGGTTTCCCCCGTGTTAAAAGAAATACACGCAATCAAGGAATTTTTAATCCTTTTAAAAGCAATTAGTTATTGCTCATTACAATGGTACTTATACTACATTTAAATCAACAAAAACTGAAAAAAATTTCGTAGTAAGTAAATTAAGATCCACCGACTTGATAAAAAGATTCACTTGCAGAGTTATTGATCAACCGTTATGAAGTTGTTTTATGATTATCCCTGGGATATCCGGAAATATATTTTTTCCGGATTTGTTTATTACCTATATTGGAAGTAAAATGCATAGATAGTGTTATGGCCGACCTTAAATAAACAAAAACTTGCGGGCTTTAGTCACTAGAGCAATATGTTCGCATTGACCCCAACTATCTCCCGTTTCCATTAGTCGAACGACCTGCTAAATACCCTGTAAGTATATTTTGACTATCCGATTTCGAGCGCATGTATATATTTTTACGTAATATACCCAATTGAGACAAAGCTATGTCTCGCTGTACAGCTCGTCGCTATTGCTCCTATTAAAGAATCATGTGCATGTATTGTGCTTAGGCTAGGAATTAAATCAGCGGCGTCCGAGCCCTACTCGAGCTTGACGATCTTTATTTTTCAATGGATAAAGTATGCCGACTTTTATAGTAAGGTATGCCTTTCAAAGATCTTATTAATGAATAGAGAAGAACGGAAAAAGGACCTTGTATATACGAGCCACGTCGGTGTATTCAAGTGCGCACAAATAGGTACACAAGTTCTAGTGGCGTAGAGCTAAAAGGCCAGGTGAAGTAAGGGTCTGTCTGACGAGTATTAAGGTATGATTTCGCGCTCGACTGCACGTCGCAACCGCAAGCGATACTGCCGCTCCGTCTCACTCTGATCCATACGAACAAGTAGTGACGTTCTGTTCGACGGCAACCGCAACTGCACTGCGGTCGTGCGCGGAAATCTACCTTTAGATAGGTCGAGCGGAGACGGTTACATGGGCTCTTTCGTGTGCGGAGCTGTCTGGTGGATGTGGGCGGAGTATCGATCGGCGCGCGAACGTGCGCGAGCGTGCGGCCGCGGCGGGCGCAGTAAACAGAGAGCACGCTAACGCTCGCTGAGGGTGGTCAGCTGGTCAGACCAAGGGATGCCGACGGTGCTCGCGCTGGCGCTCCTCGCGGCCGCAGCGGCGTGCGCCCTCGCCCGGCCCCCAGGTAACCCGCTTTACACGAACACAAACCTGCCTAAATACCTACTAAGTTTCCAAACTCCCTAACCCACTTATCGCCATTGATAACGCGTTTCCCGTGTCAGCACTATGTAGCGCTGCGAATTTAATTTGTCTTTTTGTTCGTGCTTAGCTTATAATAATTGTTAGACACAAATGGAGTATTTGCAGTCGTTTCTTCTGGTACATAATGACAATCGAACTAGTTGCGTTATCATCAGCTGACACCTGTTACATTCTTTCCGTTTATCAATTCGCTATGTTTACGATGTAAATTACATTTTGTGTTCTATTCTTTACGAATATTGTGGATTCCCATTGTAGAAGTCAGGAAAATAATATATTAGAGCCGGTCTTTAATGTGTGCTCCACGTAGACAAAGAAACTGAATTAAATCTTTAAGGATACTAGATAGGTATACATGTAGTGACTAGAATTTTCTGAACCTAATCCGATAGCCTAGTGGTTAGTGGCCCTGACTACGAAGGTAGATGTTATGGGACTTATGGGTTACATTCCTACGAGGGGCAAATAGGCAAATTTATCTATCTACATGACTATGCATATTATCCATCGTTTAGTACTCATAGTACAAGCTTGGTTAGTCTGGGATATGGATACACGATATTTGTTTATTTATAAATAATGTTATCCTTAATCATTACTAAGAGTCTCATCATCTGTTCGCAAGGTGTTTTGCTACATTATGAGTAATAATTTAATTGATTACTATACTTTAGTGGGTATTGATGATTGAGGGGAGCTTGATCTACTTCCCATGAAAATAACAAGTGAAATAGGTAGTCAAATGGTCAATGTCACTATTGTCAGTGTAGGTAATTAAAAAAAAAAGTTTTAAAGTTCACATTTGTATGAGTCATAACTATGTTTACAGGGTTTAAAGTGGTACTGGGTGGTTCATTATTTTGTCTGGTCAAATGGATTAAAAAAATGATGGCAAAAAAATGTGCTTACTTAAATATAATTAATAGATTCAGGTGTTATTTTGCGGAGATCAACAAATTAACTGGAACAAATTATTTTGCGCGATATTTGGTTTTTGCTCGAAACATATTTATTTAAGTAGTAGCTGTTGTCCGTGACTTCGCCCGCGTTAAATTCGTTTATCGCTATCCCGGATTTTACTGATGAAAATGTACCCTGTGTTAATCCAGGGCAACAGCATCTTCATTCCGAATTTAAACCACAACTGTCGAACAAAATAAAAGTCACACATATACATAAATGATATATCACACTAATATATGTAGAGGTAAAGCTGTGTATGCACTAATATACAGGGTGTAATCGTTAAAAGAGTAGCCAAGCGATTATTCTGTAAATATAACAGACTAGAACCGCGCGAGACTTCGTTCACGTAAAATTAGTAGCCTATGTCCGTCAGGAATAGTGTAGCTTTCCATCTGTGAAAGAATTTTTGAAATCGGTTCAGTAGTTCCAGAGATTACCCCCTACATACAAACAAACAAACAAAGTTTTTCTCTTTATTATATTAGTGTAGATATCAGAAAACTTTTAACTGATATCGAAAGTACGTTACCCAATGAGTAAAATTACATTAATGTCTTTTTTTAAATCAAACCAGAAATATCTCAAACATTAACTTCAAACACTTCCATACATTTAGTATTCCGTTCGTTAAAAGACAACTAGTCTTTCATTGAATCATTTGGTAGAGTTGAAATGAGTAGGCCTTATAAACTATAAGGCCTACTCATTTTAGCACTATAAAATGATTCATGTATTGTTTTATTACAGATTATTCGTATAAATAATGAATCTTAAGCAGTTTTATCTCTTACGACGTTCTTTGAGACTCTAAGCCCAAACTAACAGCCTCAATGAACGTCGTACTAAATGAACGATGTACTAAATGTATGGTAGGATTCAAACTTAATATTTTTAATATTACTACTTGTATTTAAAAAAGTTTTTAATGTGATTTTACTCATTGGGTACTGTTCTTTTGATATCAGTTTAAAGTTTTCAGTTATGTGTTATATTTTCAGAATAATCGCCTGGCTACCCTTAAGGGTTACACCCTGTATGTGTGTGTGAAATATCATACGTCGCACATACACAGCTCTTTTTCACGTACACAGCACTGGTTTCGCGGATTAACAATAGCAACGTAATCTGTTCCACTGTGTGCTTAATACTTATTTATAAATAAACTAGCTTCCCAACCTCGCTTTGCTTAGGTTTTTGCTATAATGTAGCGGCGTTGCCCGCCGCGCCGTAGGTGTTAATTTTCTCATCTGAAAGGGTAAACATTTTTTTTACAACAACATCTTAAAAAGACAAATATTATTTTTGTCTTGTATTCCAAGCATATAAGATCAATGCCTCAGACTAATCTGCTAGTAAAATACGGACAGACGAGTTGACGGACCCTATAATATGAATTAATGAAACAAGACCAATTGTTGCAAAAAAAATATTTAAAAAATAATGATATTTAAGACTAATGTCTCAAGACTAATCTGGTTGCGATAGACGGACAAACGTATTGACAATAAGGGTTGCGTTTTATCTATTTGACTACAGACAGAACCTCAAAAATGCCGCGTGCGCTGCAATAGGGTTTCGTTTTGCCCGGATACATCCATCCAGGGAGTTGCCCTATTTTCGCACTTGCTTTTCTTCAGGTTAAAACATTGCAAGACCTTTGATCCGGGAAGCTCTATATCTACAAACTGAAACAAATTACCTTGCTACTCCGCAAAACCTCATCCTCCTCCTCCCTCTTCCGGAAGCGGAGGAGGGTGGGTTTTTGCATCATCAATAATAATATAATAATAATTTTGATATATCGCACAGACGCAGCTGTCTTGCACTTGCACGTACACGGCACTGGTTTCGCGGAGTAGCAAAGTAATTTGTTCCAGTTTGTTGATACGGACCTCCGCAAAGTACCGCCTGAATCTATTAACTAGGTAATTATTTAAGTTCTACATCTAGTAGCTAAGCGGAGTAAAATTAAGTCATCCAGTATCTGACAAGTAAAGGATATAATTCCACAAAAAAAAACATAAAGTTCAAAACCGCTTATTTTAGGTCAAAGATTCTTTATTACTTTTTTAAAGACCTAATTATGTTATTAACAAGAAAACTACTTATTTCAATTTCATACGTACGAAGTACGAAAGATATCAGGAGATTTAATAATAACGGTGGTAAAACTAAGTTTTAAATAATAAAATAAAAACCATTGACTGCAACTATTTGCGACACACACAAAAAGCTATATAAAACAATGAATACACAAAGAACATGGAATAAAACAAAACAAGAAAATAATAACATAGAATAGGACATGTACAACATTACCTAACTCAGGGTGGCTAGGAAGGGACTGATTTTCAGCCTGCACCTGTCGTGCAGTGTGCCAATTCGGCTAAGCTATGACTGAATAGAGCGTTTAATAACAATAAAATTAAAAGTGTATGTATGAAGCGAAAGATAAAAAAAACATCCGGTAACTTAAAAAAAATCATTTTTCCTCTGACACCGAGAGGTCAAAGCCAATTGTCAATGTGAGGCAGGCTGGTGGATTCAGAAACCTACCTAGTTTCGTATATTGCCGTTTTCGTTGAGTTGTTTTATCTAATTGTGTTAAAAATCACAGGTTGAGGTTCATCAGCGTCATCACCCTATATTAGTCAACTGCTAGACTGTTCCGGTTATCATCTTAGATTACCCCACTTGGCCTTACCCTGCCTACAGTAAATTACTCTTATAAATGTGTTTCTCTTTACCGAATGAGAAGCTATAAAACCGAGAGACCTCATTAAATCGTATGGTAAGAATGGGGTACTAATGCATCGCTCTTTTTAAGTATTTCAGTGTCGTATGTTATTTTTAGTTAACGGATAGATTATTTTCAGGGGTTAAACTATAAAAAAACGAATATTTTTTTAGTATAAAACTGACTTCATAATACATTGTGCTTCTGCTGTGTAACAGAGTAGCTTTTTACTAACACGACTAACGCTTCATACATGTTTGAGTTATTTATACAGGCTACTTCTAATATACGATGGACAAACCTCAGCTTAATTTTAAAATTTTGCAAAATAAGAAAATTTGATTTCATGCACAGTCACAGCAATGTAACACGATAACCCCGACTCTATCGACCTTCATTTTCGTATACCCAATAATTGAAAATAGGAAAAAGTAAAAATAAAGGTATATATTTATCATATACCTATATGTATAATTGTGGGGCAGCGTTCCGGTGGTGAGCTCGGGCCCCCGCCACCCCCTTTGCTTATTCCGTGACAAAACATAAACAGTCACTCCAGCAGGCCCCCATTTCACTAAGCTGACATGTGACATGAGACTACGACAATTCGGCATATATAGCTAACTCGAAGTGTTTTTGTATTGTCAGGCTTATGGATACGGAATGTACTCCAAGTTGTCGTTGTCGCCTGACATTATGTATATGTTAGTTTGGTAAAACGGTGGCCAGGTTTAAACTTAAAATAAATACTTTCTAACAAAAACAAAACGTTTGCGTGTACGCTGCGACGTATGACTGCTTGCACAGGTTCGCTATGATCGCACGCGCGATCAGATAATTTACACGTGTTGATTTGCCATAAAAAAGGTTTACCAAGAAATAGACGTGTTTTTTTACACGATTTTTGGAAAATTATTAGAATAGAAAGATTTGATGGTTTTTTTAGTTGTACAAGTTTTGATAGTCAATTGGTTTATTAATGGCATAGTCAAATAATAGGTGCCATACCTAGTAGGTACTTTAAATATTGGAAAAATTAGATGTCCATAATTATTTTTCTATTTTCTTTTCTGTGCCGTAAAACATCTCGCCTAACTTCGCCGACAGTTAAAATGTTCAAATTTCTGCTGCAATTTGTACAAAACGTGGCATATTGAACTACCATATCTGTTAAGAAATTTATTACCACCAAAAACATAAATGTAAAAAAGGAGAGGCAAGTTCAATTCAAAAATTATGCTTGGATGTGGGCTTCGCCGCAAAAAGAATGGAGATCTAAATGAGTGCCAAATTCTATGGAAAATCCAAATATGTATTTATAGGAACAAAATACCATTATGAACAGGTATTAAACTCTATTTCTTTGCTTTATTGGATACCTATAACAATGGACAACATTTCATATTTTTTAAGACTATAATTTGATTCGTTCTCTGCATTCTGCTTGGAAAGAGAAAGACGCTGATAGTTTTAAATGTTCACTAGGATAATTAATTAATTTGCAATGGCGCCAAGTGGTTCGTGTAATATTCTTGTAATATTACACTCGGCGCTGGCTAGCCAGTTTCTTTGCTTGAACTTGGCTTGACACGCTGCCGCGTGTCTAGATCTGTGGCAGCACTTCTTCCTGGCAAAACTTTAGCATGTTTGCTTTAAAAGCGTCTTGAAATGAGTTAGGTATGACCAAGTTTTTTTACTCGTAAATAGTTCTGACTATAGCGTCACATGGTAAACAGATGAGTCTACAGAGTACTTCAACCTATAGTTCAAATTGAATGCTCTTTTACATAAAATAGTTTAACTAACTGGAACAAATTACCTTGCTATTCCGCGAAACCAGTGCCGTGCACGTGTAAGATAGCTGCGTCTGTGCGATATATGTATAAATATATATTTTTTAATTTTCATGCAAACCCCCACCTTCCTCCGCTTTCACACAAAACAACATATACCACATAAACTCAACTATACACCACCACCACTAAACACTAAAACAACACGATCAACGCGCGTTTCGCCTCTATACGAGGCATCGTCTAGATCAAATACTTAGTACGACCGTTCGCTACTTGAACGAATGACATACTGACAAACTAAAATATATATTTTTTAATAAAGTTTCACTTGCCACTGAGAGAGATAAACTAGGTCAGTCACAGGCACGGGTAAACCATTAAGTCACACTTACTTAGCAGAGTAAGCAGTGCTGCACATACAACACAAATTATACTCATGAATTTGCTAAATCATATCGCGTCTTTTTAGTTAAATATAAATTTTCATCGCAGACGTAAACCATCCAACGTATTCGCACAGCCTAACTGGTTAGAAAAGGATATACGCTTGTCCGTGACAAAAGTAAGCGTGGTACGAGTAGGTCCTCTGCCGACTATTAATGGTGCTTAGGGGACCACTAAGAGCACGGCATAGCCATGCTGTGTGTAGTTTCTAAGTACTTGCTATTGATATGCTTGCCTCACTTTATGGTTTTTGGCTGAGGCCGTTTAGAAGTTCACGTCACCGATTGTGGCTGGGTGCAATTGTTGTAGAACCTACGCCAGCTCGCGTAATATCACTGGACGCCGTGGCCCTGGGCCCACATCGCCAGCGGGCTCCGATCCCAGAAGCGCGCGAGTATCTCCTGCCGCGCTTCCTGCTGCCCCACTTCCTGGGGTATGATGAGAGCCCAAGGATGCCGCCGCCGCCACCTCCACGGACTGTGCCCGACCATGATTGGCTGAACAAGGCGAGTGTTTCGAAATTAATAAACCCGCTCGCGCCAACCTGGGTTAGACGGTTGATTCAGTAAAGGAGTGAACATAACGTTAGTCGCCACCAAGAGCGTCAAGTTAACCGCGACTGAATTAATTAACCGGCTAACCCAGGTAAATGCAAGCGGCACTGAGCTTGTTTAAACGGAAGCGTTTTAAGTAATAGTATTTTATGCAACTGCTATATAATGAGAGGCCTTAAAACACGAGTGTGGTTTTATGAAACGAGCGTCAGCGAGTTTCATAATAGGATCACACGAGTGTTTTAAGGCCTAATTATATACAGTTGCATACATTACTTTATCTACACACATATTATCATAACTGCAAAAAACCGTAACAGCAAAAAACCAACAAACAAGTATGGCGGCAATTCGATCTATCCGTCAAGACGAACGTTTTTTTTAAATCATAGACAAAAGAATGAAGTTCCTATTGTCATGTCACTCGAGATCAAATGTCGTGCGTTTAAATTAAAAAAAACATACTGAATTGACGTTTCGTATCGATAACTGTTTTAATATCTGTGGATACTAGAATAGAGACCAACTTGAATTTTGACAGCTGTTCCAAATTTAAATTCATAACGTCACGAGATATCGGTAATGTAATCACCAATAAACACGGACTACTAAGAGATACTACCCAATAAAGAACAGATTTACCTACTACCACAGACAAGAAAATTCTTAAAATAACATTGGTTGTAATAATGCTGGTCATTTCCTATGGTTTTTGAACGCGTTATTGAGAAATTATGATATGTGTGTAGATAAATTATGTTTATGATTTCACTTTTTAACAGTTTAACTTGAGAGTTAAACACTCATATTATGAATGCTTTTTCTATGAGTTTTTGTGTACATTTGGAGTTTAAATGCATTAAGTACTTAACAAATTCTGCATTTCATTCAGACGTCCCAAGGTGTCTCCTAAATAAAGTTTTCTAGGACCTGGTGACGGGATCCACGGAAAACGACCTGCAGTCGGTTCCCAACGACAATAACATTATTTCATGCAAATCTCTTCCGCTCATATGGCATAAGTACCTAAATATAATCGGGCTATTAGTTAACTGAAAAAAGATTATTCACGTGTTGACGATGAATTATAAAAAAATGGGGGCGCTACTGTAGACTGCACTGTACCGCAGGCGATCGAACGAACGAGTATTTGTCATAAATATTTCGGGAGAGCTGTTCAGAATTATTTTTAATATTGCAGGAAATTGATCGTATTAATCAAATGGAAGACGAGGAGGAACCAATTAGACCTTATGATGATGATTTGGCTCGTTGGATTGCTCGCGATCCTTACTTGCAGCGCATGTTTGAAAATTCGGTTAAAACGGGTAACCGCCATAAACTAGTTTTGGACCAACCCGATGAAACGAGATCTAACTTGCATCGCGAGGCGCTTTCACCTAGAATACCTATTCTGGAAATGCAAGAAGTAAAAAAACGACCCGGTAAAGCTCAAAAAAAAGAAGATGATATTTTTTTTGCACTCACGCCTCTGGATAAAGGCTATTACGATCCTGAACTAAATGCTAACAATCGCCGTAAGTATTAAACGTCCACTCCTCTGTTTATGTATTCTTAAGGTAGATAGATATAAAATCCTTTTATATGACGGAATTGGTGTAATCTTCTATGTCTAGATAATCTCAAAATCCGCCATGAAACATTTTATAATAGTTATTGTTGCTACTGGTTTGCACAGACGGGCACAGAAGTAAAAAGTCTGCAGGTATTTCTATCTTAAATTGCTTGTTGTAGAAGACGAAGACGAAGAAGTAATATCTGATAATACGAATGCCGGTGACGGACCTGTAGCGGCCATGGTTATAGAGCCACCTCGCCAAACCCGTCAGAACCCTAATCTGAGCCGACAGAAAACACTCGTCACCGAAAACATAGAAAAACTGAGAACGGGACTGTAAGTTTGACATGTCATCAACCCATTTCATCGCCTTAAAAACAAGCTCAAATTCACAACACGAAATACCTATTTATTACATATCTCATACAAATAAGAGGAACAATTAGTTACCTTTGCGTATATTGTTGTAATTGTTGTATTTGTATCATCATTAACTTAGCATCATTTAAAAACTAAGTATAGGTAGGGCTTCTTACAAGACATATACCGTTGATATTGATAATAGCGCGTAAGGTATTAGGCGCGTAATTTTTTCACAGTTAGTAAAATTTTGTTAATTTATTATCAATTCCAAAAAGTAAAAAAATAGGGCACCTGAGGACACCTGCTATAGGTTATAACCATGTTAATAATTAAAAACCCACGGACATAAGACATCGTTCAGAAAATCGTTAAGGACTTATCGAACTGGAACTGGTTCTGCCTCCTCCGTCGGGTCTAATTTAAACGTTAACACGTCGACCTATCCTAGATATCTAAATAAAAACAATATAGCCTCGGAATTAAAGATAAAGCCGACCAAGTATCAGCCATACTGTCATCCCAAGCGACTTTTTCCCGTTTCCTCATGATGCCAGATTTGGCTGATCAGGTTCTTATATCTAATAACAACAAATGCCATTCGCCTTTCGTAAGTAACCCGTGTGACAGGAAGCCTCACGGTATTTGGCGTCATCGAAAAATCATCGCTCAAGAATACTAAGTACAATTATAATAACTTTTCAACTTGAAAGAAATAAATCAATTTCATCCCCTAATTTAATACCCTTAGTGGTGGAATATTTTCTCCAAAATGAAATGGGGCTAACCTCGAGACCAACCAATTAATTAAAAAAAGAATCATAGAAATCGGTTCATAATTGATACACAATAAAAATCAGTCAAAATGAGAACCACCTTCTTTTTTGAAGTCGATTTAAAAGTATCTCCTAGCCAGAAAGTTTCGTAGTACGGTTTTACCTCTTTTGTCTAAGTAATTAGATGTAATATAAATAAAACCCTTCACTGAGCAACCGTAGGATATCAAAAAATCTTTCCATCTAAATTCCAAGTCTGTCTAGCTGTTTAAGCTCTCCGCTACGAGCTAGTAGTCACAGAAACCTCTCACATCCATTATCTATAGAGACGGATGGTCGCTTTCCAGTATTTGCGTTATATGTCCTGAAAGCAGTGGAAATTCGGGTCTGAATAGCACAGCTGAAGCGGGTACCATTAGATGCTCTAGGTTCGATAAAAATCCTAACATGGCCTTCGGGAAAGATGATCGACATCTCGAGGTGTTTTTAATAACATGGTTACAGTGTGAAATTTTTTATAGAGTTCTAATTTTGCTAAACGAAGCCTTATTAATTTATCAGTTTAACATAATAGAATCAGAACATTATTACTAACAAGTAAAGGTAAAACAATTAACCAACCCTAATATTAACATAAGGTATATTTTTATTATCATTATCTGAAATTGCATTTAAATATATGTAATGATGATTTAAAGTATGGACAAAATAATCTAAGAAATATTTATATAAACTAAACATTAATACTAAAATGATCACTAAAAGATATAAACAAGAAGTAATACCGATGAATGACTGTTTTTCAACATCGGAGTTTTCAGCCAGTATTCCGGTTTTTCAGTGATACCGGTATCCAAGCCCAACCCCCGCGCTGCCGCTCGGTGGAAAAATAAACGGAATCTCATTAATTACTCCAACAAATGTTGACCCGCTCTGTTTGGGCAAACGATTAGGAGATTTGAGTGTATCTATAGATTACATTGAGACTACGCTTCATAGGTAAATAACAAAAAGATATTGTTATGGCAGCTGTTTCCATAAAGTACTTAGTGCGAAATAACGTATGCTTGAGGCCGGCCAAACAAACAAAAATAAACTAGCAAGTGAGATCTTTGTGGCATAATAGATATCCTGCTGCAGTGCTTGAATAAATGCGGGTTCCAGTCTCGTTTAAGCGTATATTTTCCATTATTATCTCAAAGCTACAGTTAGTTGAAATATTATATTATATTAGGTACCAAAAATAAATAAAGCAATAAATTAAGTAGTAATAAAAAAAATAACAACTACAACAACAAATAATATTCTTTATTGTACCTACACACGGCATAAAAAAAAAGAAAATAAATAAACTAATTTAAGGTAATGGGCCAGTCTACGAATAATAAATACGAAAGTTTAAGGAAATTATTCGTTCTTAAGGTAGTTTACAGTAAATATATATTAGGTAGATCTCATTTAATTACATCCAGAAAAGTTTTAGCATCGTGAGTCTATTTAGACACACTTTTTACTGGTAGCTATAGTCTAGTAACTAGACTAGACTCTAGTTTATGAGAGATTAATTTGAGATAAATAGATTGGAAATACATATAAACGTAGGAAAAAAATTAATATGTAAAGCACATGATCTACACTTGTCATCTGGCTTTATGCGCCTTATGAATCAATATTCTTAGAACTAAAAATTGAAAAATAGCCCATAAGTAGCTTCAAAAAGCCTGCATGACTTATTAGTATTGCGGAGAGACTTTAGCAATGGTCAGTTAATTCTTGTTTCACACTCACCTAGTAGCTTGATTGTAGTGAGCGCTGATGTTAACACAGTAGACAGTGAAATATTAATTACAGGTCTAATAAGGACTACCGATTACCTGTCTCCTTATTGCCAACCAACCTGCGCTGGTTGAAAATAAATCATCTCGTTGAGGAAGACGACAGGTGATTCTAAAATGAATTTTACCCATCACTTAGAGTTAGAGAATACACGCAATACCACGCATGGGATTATTCAGTTTTGTCTACTTTCAAAAATTCACTACTAATTTTCTTTCTTACATACATATATCCTTCAACAACTGAATAAAGTTTAAAAGCCATTCTTTCTAACGAGAAATACTCGCAAAACATATTTATAAATAATAACTACATACGAACAACATAAAAATAACAAACGACGACAACAATACAAAAAAAAACTATTAAGGCTATAAAAAACTGTCGCCTATATTTCAAGAGCTAAATAATGAACTAACGCAAGCTCAATCTGTCCAACTTTACTTACCCCATCTGAAACATTAAAAAAACATATAAAGAAACAGTCTTAATTAAAAACCGAAATTAAGTTGTGATTAGGTAAGCTTAAATCACAAATTTCAATACCAACGGATTTTACTCTCCATTCAGTATATATTTACTTAGTTGATTTATCACAATCATGTTGTTTCATTGAACACATACATAATATGCTTAATGAACTTTAGCTTTGATATGATTTCATTCATTGTAGATTACACCGTAGAAACTAAATTAGAGTTAGTGTATTGCCTAGTGATTTAGTGAGTAGATTTATAATTACAATAAATAACACTAATTACGTTTTTAAAATCACTCTCCTCGAGTTGCACTTCAGGCGGAAAGTAATAAGAAGAAAAGCACATTTATTTTATATCAGACTAGTAAGTCATTGCTATTACAAGTAACGCTCTGGAGCAAATAACGAAATAGGCGATTCTTCGTAAAACCTACGTTTTACACGTGCTATTACGTACGTACGTAGTACGTACGTACTACGTACATACAAGTGCTATTTACGGAGTGTGTTTTTATTTACTTGTTGGCTAATTCATTTAAATTTGCCATTTGGACTCACATGCCACGTTATGTGCCGCGACGCGCTTTGTTGCTATGTGCTTCCTTTCCTTCCTTTCTATTTAAACGATGTGGTGAGAAGCGACAATTGAAAAACTGTGGCCCGTTTCACGAAGCTACAAGTTACAATTTTACAGGTCTAAACCGGCAACATTGGTCAATAATGACCAATGGTAATGGGCATAATGACCAATTTTGCCGGTTTAGACTTGTAAAATTGTAACTTGTAGCTTCGTGAAACGGGCTACTGGTCAAAGTGCTAGCTTTCGAGCCTCTATTCTTCACCGTCCAAGTGATAATTCCTCTTAAACAGTTGATTAGATTTGGATGTAATTTTCACCACCACAAAGGCGAAAACTGTAGTATAATTTAGAAATTTAATGTGAATGGTTTATGTTATAGTTAATCATAATATACACATTCAAATTTATAGTGTACTCCTAAGCTTAGTAGAGAAATATCGACTTTTGCATATGTCCCAAAAATCGTTTCCTCAGAATGGCTTAAACTGACTAAGCTACAATAAATACAAAATAGCTCTTAAAAAAGTGTCTTTTTTTAATTTATTTGTCAATTTGTACGTTCCGGTGCTTACAATCTTTGAAGTTAGTAAAGTAAATTGTACCCCAGTACTCGAAATGACGTAAATTTTGGTATGTGTATTATTAGATCTCATGATAATGCAATTATAAAGAAAGTATTTTTTTAAAATGTACTAAAAATGATATTTTTAGCAAAAACTTGCTGACTTGCTATAAAGTTTTTGAGTTACGTACGGGATTAGAAGTTGTATTCAACCAACGGGAACGTCATAAAATACTTCCGGGCGAAATTTTGTATCGGTAGCGACACAGACATATCCGATGAAAATGTCTCGGCGGTTAAATGCCGTGAAATTGTGTAATTTTGTAAGAATATTAATATTAGTATTACCAGATGTCATAGTTAGCTATGACATCTGGTAGACATGAAAAGTGATTTGATTTTTCTTTTAATCTATTTTATTATAAAAACTGAAGAAAAATCCAAACTCACTCCTTTCTTTTTTCAGCTGTAAGCATGTTAAATTGCTGTCCCAATTTAGATAAGAATAGCACAATTTATTAATTGTGATACAAATATACACAGAAAATTCGGCAAATTTAAAAAAAAGCAGCTAAGTTCAGCGTGAGCAAAATTCAGCTCATTTGTACTAGAAAAGGACTTATGACATCTGGAGCAGTATCTAGGTATAATAAGTCAACTCACCGAAGTCAAGATATATTTTTTTACTTGTTTAGTTGATTTGACTAACTACACAAACATTTGTGGCGCAAGATTAACTAGTCGTGTTGCTAGTTTTACAATAAATAGGTACCGTAGTACATTAAAAATTTACTTTCATTTTCGAATGTAATTTTCGTTAGCACGGATATGAAAAATCAGCCCTTACTTCGATATTTTTATTAAGCTTTGCCTTCTAAGAACGGCCGTGTGTGCGAATGAGTGTTTGCTTTTTATAATAAAATGGAGCGTTTCAGTAACTCTGGCGAAGAAAGTTTGTCAGCGGATAAGGGCCGGGAACACATCCATGTGCTGGAAGCGAGCGATCCCATCGACCCTCTGTTCTTCGCCGCCGTGGGCGGGGCCATCGCCGCAGCAGTCAGCCTTAGTATCTTCGGATTTACTTTCGCCTGGTACACGTAAGTATGCGTTCAATCGTTTCCATTTCCCTAATCCATAATTTAATCCTCCTGTATATCAACGTAACATGTTAACAGCCAGTAAGTTGCTCTAATATATTTGAAAGGTTCACGTGTAGATATGGGTATACATATAAGCAACAAAGTTCGAGCGCTGATAATAACTATAGATCATTTTTACATATTAAATAAGCAAGAGTAAACCTGTTTCGGCGACAAAAATTGCAGCCCCGATGCGTTGTCACTTCCGCATAATAAAATAAATATCTTAACAAACAGGTTGGCGAAGAAAGCTAAGGCTGCTGCAGACGTCGACTATCCAGCTTACGGCGTGACCGGGCCCACCGTGGACTCCTCCGGCGACAGGAAGCTGGCCCAATCTGCCCACATGTATCACTACCAACACCAGAAACAACAGATCATCGCTATGGAAAGGTACTAAGTTTAGACTGATTTGAGTATGCTATCGTGTTGTTTTCTTTTATGTAATAAATATATGAAACTTGCACAGATTTCATGTATATCGACGGTGGAAATCTTAATGTCCCTTACGACATTTGAGATTTCCACCGTCGATATGTAAAGTACAAACTTAGTAGTAACGTTTGTATTTGGATATTTCGCACCTTAAGAATTAAAGCGACTCAATTCTGAATTTGACACTTCCCAAAATTAAACCCTATGTCTTTTAATTAAGGTAAAATTTTGGGACGTATATTATTCAGAAATGGGTCGCTTTAATTTTAAAGGTGCGATTTACTGTCACATGAAAATGCTCAATTTTATAATTAATTTTTCTTTTGTGTTTACCATTTGTACAGTCAAAGACACATATGTATAAGTGGCCATTAAGGTCGGTACCGATAGAAGGTGTCAATTGTTGAAAAGGGGGCATTTGTGTAATACAATATTATGCACTTTGAAGTTGATATCTATCCCTTTCGAGCCTAGACAATTTCTCTCCAAAGATCAGATCTCTTTAAAGATCAGTTAAGTTTGTTGCTGTTTGTACAGTCGCCATCAAATATATCGGAGCGGGCAAGATGTTTAAAAATATCTGAACATGACCGAATGCGTTTGACAATAGAGTCGCGTTCAGATGTTCTTATACAACATACCACTTCAGTGTGGCGACAGTACATAGTGCAAGTCCGAATAAAGAGTTCAAATACGGTTTGTGCATACAGTAGGATGGAGCTGGAGCAGCGCCTCGGGTCAGTGTCGGACCCGGAGTCGGAGGAGGAGAACGAGGAGGGCGACTACACCGTCTACGAGTGCCCCGGCTTTGCCACGGTACCGCATCTAAAAGCCTCATCTATTACATCATTTGCATGTGGTGTTTGGTAACTAATATTGTTTTTGTATGAATCCAGACTGGTGACATGGAGGTAAAAAATCCGCTGTTCTCTGACGACCCCACCCCGGCGACACCTGGCAAGTGCGAGGTGGTGAAGCCTCAGCCCAAGGAATAACCGAAGCGACCTTCCTACCCGCGCAAACGCCCTTTGTTCTGATATAAGTGTTTCAGTTATTATCGTGTTCAAGCGCTTCATACTGTGTTTTTTATTTTTTATCAGTTATTCTTAGTTAGTTGTTAAGAGTTTTTAATAGGCTGTCAATTTATTTTACGTAAATATGTTGAGGGGAAGGAATGAGGTGGCCGCAGAGGCGTAACCGCCTGCAAGCGATGGCTCTCACAGATCAATGCGCCGACAAAAGCTAGCTAGTAAATAATGCGGAATTTTCCAAATCTACTTATTGACTCCTCATGTTTGCTATACTAAGACCATTTTTTAAAAGCCCATTTGGTTTCCAAAATGATTTGTCTCTTAATTAACATTATTATTATATTAGACATAAATATGTATGTACGTCGTCATGTTTAAATATTTTAAACTTTGCCTTCCATTAAAATGGATTTGACCAATCCATGAAATATGTATTTTAAAGAATAACACGTGTGTCAAATGTGTCACCTCTATCAGTGTCTATTAAATAATGGAGTTTCTTAATCACATATCTAACAAGAGTTGCAGGCAAACTGGCATCGCTACCTAATGGCCATTCCCAATATTTAAATAAACAAGTAGTTTTACCTAACAGCCGTTAATTTTTGACACATTTTCTATGAGAAATCTGTCAAAATTTTACTCCTGTGAACCGAACATAACCGGCCAAGTTTAGTTTATCTTTCTGTGTGTTACTCTCTTATGTATAACACTAGTTTGACAAAGACGCAGAGCGGGATAAGGGAGCGTTCAAGTATTACGTAACGTATTTTTTGAAGATTTTTGACCCCCCCCCCTGTAACGCACCGTAACGTTTTTCTGTACCCCCCTCCCCCTCTCTAAACGTTACGTAACACTAAATGACAAAAAAAACATTAATGACAAAAACAACATTAAATGACGTACAATGCAATCTAGGGATTCCCCGTGAAATATAAACGAAAAGGTTTGCCAACTTGCGAGAACAAATTAAAAAAAATACGACCAGACTAATACAATCGAGGGATTCCCCGTAAAGTTAGTGAAAAGGGTTGCCAGTTTGGTAGTTTTAATTCCCTATTTTTTTAGAAACAATTTTACGTAACGTGTTGTAAGAAAGACCCCCTCCTACCCCTGTAACGCATCGTAACGTTTTACGAGACCCCCCTCCCCCCCAAATTGCGTTACGTAATACTTGAACGCTCCCTAAGTTAACCCTACGCCGGTCATGTTAGAGCCATTGGAACGTTAACTTATCCCTTTTTTATTTCATATTGAAAACGACCACAAACCAATGACTTGATGATTCTGGAATTTTTTCCGGTGATTAGGGTAATTGTATAGGTAATTGGATTAAGCATCTGGTAACAATGGACAAGCAAAAGTCGAATAAAACATATTTCCGTGTAAATATGCCGTAAATCGGTTAGATACAAATATCGATGTTAACTTCAACGTACCTACTTATGACCATAGCAGGTTTACAGGTGATCGAGACAAGCACAATTAATTTTTTACATGGCCTTTTGTGTTTTTAACCATTGTAATAAAGGAGAAAGCTCTCTTTTTACGAGTGTTACGTTAAGGGACAATTAATTGAACATATTTAAGGAGTTGAAAATCTTTGCTATTAAAATGATATATCTTATTTAAAATAGGTCAAGCTCTAACAAGGGTATTTCCGTGACTCCTTAATTTAAAGCCTATTTTTTGTCGAAAAATTATTAATCAATGTTTTAAGGATATTACCACTGGCGTAGGTTATGGTCTACATGTCATCTTATGCAACGCATTCTCTGTACTTCGCCAACACTGATTGACACCCATTAAGCTACTGCCATAAGTATTCGGTGTTACTAAAATACAATACAAATGTCATTTAATGCGTACAACACACTCAAAAACAATCTATATCGTATAGTTACAATTTGGTGGCAATCTACAAGGTAAACTTATCGCTATAAATCAATCTGTGCTAGGCAGTCATTGGGAAACTGAGGAAAGGTTTGAAGCAGACTTGTGCAGATTGTGTAAACAAAATTAAATTAGAAAGTGATTGAGAAAAAAAAACCACCATAAATGTAATATTGGGTACAGTTAGTAGCAGAAGTATTTAGCTGAACACTCGAAGAGGTCAAAAAGATTTAAACAAGCTCATGCTCTCTTGACAATAAAGTCAAAGTCAAAGGCAAAATATTTTTATTCAGATTAGGCTTACAGGTAGCACTTATGAATGTCATAAAACTTTCCACTGGTTCGGAAAAACCTTTGATGAGAAGATACCGGCAAGAAACTCAACGAGGTGTAATTTTAATAAAATCAAAATTACAATGTTATTTTACATCTTAAATTTTTTTTAATTTAACAATAGATAGAGTCGTTTGCCGATTTTTTTACCTCTTTGGCTGCTAAGATAGATTTGCTGCTGACTGTACATTAGTTAAAGTAAGTATCTGGCATTACGTATCCTATTATTTGACAAAGGCCGAAATTTCTTCATAAAAATCGATTGAGGGAATACCAAATAAACAGAAATACATGTACTTTAATCAAGTACTGTACGAAGATTAAACTGCGAAGCTAGGCAAGCCGGCACGGTTTGAGTCGCATTTAAAGCAGCCCCGTTGACACTGAGTAATTACATTAGATCGGCCTAAAACGAGTACATCGGGTGCCATCGATAGTTACATACTGTACTGTTTTTTTAGATATTTTTGTCACTTTTAATAAATTTACCTACTCTTTATTAAAATTATATGCGTATACTGTAGTTATATGTATATTAAACTAAGAATCATTCCAAAAATACAGGTAAGTACCTACTATACTTTTACAAAACCAAAATGTAGGTACACAGGGTCACTGCATCAGTTTGTAGCCATTGCACTCTATTAATTGTCCACAGAAAAAAATAGTTACGTAGGTACTATTTGTATTAAGTACGTTTGGGACAGGTAGGCACAATGTTATTTTAAAACTAAAGAAAAAAATAAATCTCGGCCTCAAACGGCAAGCTGACCCTAAGTTTTGTTTATGAATTATTTTTATGAATAAAATACCCCATTATTATTTATTATGATCACATGTTATCAAGTGGATACTTATTTATTTGATTTAAATTGCTCACTTGACGATCATTAACGATTTATATATAAGATACGTATATTTATTTTATCACGTTATTGCTCATAATCTAAAGTTACAATTTATTTACAATTTTAAAACTTTTACATATCTGTCAGCACAACCTTCCTATTTCACTTCCAATTTACGCCTCTTAGGTATATTTAAGTGAAAGTATTTTATAATGTTTTTGGCAAGAAGCTCAATATTTATTACTTGACTTCCATTTTATTGAGTGATTCCTACAAAGTATTATTAGAACACCTGACTAAGAGAGACCACGATGAAACTAAGTCAAAGATTATTTTTTATTAAATATCGGCATAGCCAAATAGATTATACTTAGATGATTTACGAGTACGAATTGTAAACAAGTACCTAACTTAATTGTTTCGATATTAAAATCAAATGCTAAAGGATGTTCATTTCTCACCTACAAATTTTAACTAGTCAAATATTATGATCCCAATTCAAATAGATACTACCCATAGACAGTTTTTTAAACCCCTTATAATATAGGTGGTACCTAGTTGTTTCATTTTGTATTTTGAAATTATTATAAAACATTAATTATTTATGAGTACGTGGCCAACACGCATTAGGCAGCTAGGCCAGCCATTACATTTGAGATCGACTCTGACTGAGGAATAAAGCTTTAAAGGTAAATCATGCCATTTAAAAGCGTTAACAATTGCCTAGTTCATTTGAGAACTGTCATATACATATGTAAGTGGCTAAGAGAGGAATGAAATGAAAAGAAAAAGAAGCCAGCTCGGTTAGTTCGGCAATATATTTTTTCTGTGAACTAGGTACCTATAAGCATTTATTGTGCACTAAATGTGCATGCGAGCGAGTTCTTGCAATCATTGGTTTGTTTTTATTTTAATCCATGTCTTCGCACCTTCGCAAGTAAATTTAATAAATTGTATAACTTCTTATATTATTATATACAAAAATATATTATACGAGTATAACATAAAATGTTGATTAATAAATCAGAATGTTTATGTAGTACATAAACACAAGTGTTATTTAATTTACTTAGTTAGCAAGAAAGTGTAATCAAAATCGCTCGGGTTTATTGCGGGTCCGCAGCCAGCTTCCGTGCGCATAAGTTAAAGAGAAAAAACCATTTTAACATTGTCTGAAAATTGCATTTAGTAGCTAAAACATGTAATATGCCAAGAACAATGCGGCGTAGGTGGATTCTCAAAAAGTTTTAATAAACACCACCAGATCTAAAAGATGTTTGGGTTCCGTGTACCATGCCAAGACTCGCAGCCAGCCCGCAGCTCATTATTTTTCGAGTAATTTATATAATTATCTATCTGTCAATTTTGATTGACTGAAACCATCGAGTGTCTCACCGTGCCATAATTTGACGTCTATGGCATAGACGTACCTAGTAATTTAATGTATCTATCGGTGTACATTCCTTATATTATATGTATAGATAAATTCTTTGTTGTTTCTATGAGTAATATATTATAATAATAAAATAAAAATAATCATTTAAGTACCGAGTTACATTCATTTATTTTCTTCAACGTTCGTTACTGAAGATCGCTGTCACAAGCCCGTATGGGAGTTGGCTCAGACCTTTTATAACCTTAATACCATTTAATTGCGTGCAATTAAACGGGTAATTACGTTGCAAAAGGTCTGGTTAAAAGGTCTGGCGATGGTATGGTCGGCTGTATCAATAATTCTATATATTCACTTTTAAACTTCACTTGTATTAAAGCACAATACGTGGCCGACCAAGCTCTGCTCCAGACCAGACACAAATAAAAAAACACAGAGAAAACGTTTATCTAAATCCATGTGGTGGGATTTGCATGATTAAGTAACAGACATCCAAATAAAGGAACAAAGAAACTAAACTACAAACTGTCATAGGTATTTATAATATTGGTAAAATCGGATTTTTAAACTACTGAACCGATTTAAATGAAATTTAGAGCCTGAGAAACGACATAGGCTACTTTTTAATGCGAAAAAGGGTTGTAAGGGGTTGAAGGGGGGATGAAAACTTTTAACATAAAACTACCGTGATACTCGGGCATATTATTTACATTAAAAATATTGACGCAAACGAGGGTAGTTGTTCGCCGCCGCCTACACCGAGCAGTCGAGCTGTCAGGGCTTCGGTAGGCAGTCGTTGTCGCGCCACCGCCCCGGGGGCTCATGATTAGGGACCGCGGACTGCTCCAAAAGATAAACAAAAACGTAGTTTATAAAAATGTACTGAAATAAACTCGTATCTTATACATTATGTACTTATATACTTATATATTTCAATTACATAACTTAATAAGCCCTTTGCAGTGAAACACTACAAATAGCTTATTAAAGTATTTATACCTATGTGTCTCATTTGTAAAATAATTAACCTGAATAATTAAAAATGCTATCCAAATACACTATTCCACGCGGACGAAGTCGCGGGCATAGCTAGTACTTACTTAATAAATGTTTATAATGTAACCTTTCCCTTGGTATCTAATATAGACTTCGTCTCGCTGGCATCGTCGTCATTTCGGTGGCGCAATTTATTTCAAAGTCTGATTGCTATAAAAATATTAACTTTACAGTGGTGCCTCATGAGTCATTGAAATTCTAATTCGAAGATAATGCGCAACAAGTGACCATTGTCATCAAAATCTAGAAAAGAAATTGCCCACCAAAATGACGTAAACAATCGATTTCAAAAATTTACGCATTCATAACATAACACAATTAGCAAGCCTAGATGCGGAGAATGAAATTCAAAAGTCAAATCAGGGCAAAACTAAAAGCTTTAATTCCATTTGCGATTCACCAGAACCACTTTCAGGAGCGAAACGGCTACGTATCTATCGTTTAAGAAACAGAGAAGCCCAAAAGAACGATACCAGCTCAAACCAATGCTCAAACCAGGTTGGTGAAAATGCCAAGCAGCGAAGCACTATTTAAACTTCGCAACCTTTTATGTCAACCGCGGCGGACCGCCTGCAAATGAGTGGAACGTAATTCCGATGGACGTAAACGATCCAGAGAAATCAGAAAATATATAGGTACTCGTAAGCTCCTCAAGTATTGTCCTCAATTGCAGAGACAATATAGATCTTTCTAAGTCGACGAGTTAGCAGCTCATCGAGGCGGTGGACTGTTGTCACTGCGGACAACGTATTATTATATATATATGCCATTATCGCTAGTAATAAACCTCCTTCAAAATTATCGAATTCACAAAACAAAGTAGCGACAGTAGCCTGACTTCAACCCAACTAATTTTTTATTTGATATATAGATTAGTACTGTGGAGCCGAAGTAAAGCATATATAATTGACGTTGTACCAAGCTGATGTCTGCGACCTCATCGGTGTGGACCACTGAAGGTATGCACGTTCAGTGGTCCCACTTCCCTCCCTTTAAATGGGTGAATTCAAAAAACACTTAAACACGTTTTAATTTATTTATGCTCAGTATCTGTAATAAGAATTTACAATTTCCTTGTTTTTAAAAAACTGATGTCCCCGTCCAAACTTTCACCCACCGGAGATTACAATATTTAAGGGGGATGATCCCGATCGCAATACCACACAAAATGTAATGCATATTTTTGATGTATTTTGTCATCTTATGCGTTTACTAGCTGTTGCCCTCTACTTCGTCCGCGTAGAATTATTTAATCAGTTTATCACTATCTCGCGAGAATTCAGTGCCTATCTTTTAGGATTAAATTCGGATTGGTGTCATCCCCATGGTTGTGTTCGATATTCAAATAACTCCCCGCCTTGTCAAGATTCTATGTTACCCGCAAATTTTTCCGTCTCAAGAACTCAACTGTTTAGCATTTTCCATAAAAACTTTCATTCCCGATTTTACCCAATTAAGGGTAGACTTTTGAAAAATAAATCCTATATCCATTCGCAGATGCCAAGCTATCCTTGTACCAAATTTCATTTAAATTGGTTCAGCCGTTTAAGCGTGAAAGACAGATTGACAGCCAGATTTTCGCATTAATAATGTTGGTTTGGATGTTTGAATTAATTAATCTCGCTGTACTGCACGCTGTACCACGTTAGCACATCACCACATGGCGTATTCTCACATTACCATTCCGAGTAAGCAATTATGTAAGGTATATCGTGGCAAAGAAGTGGCGAAATAGCGCTATGTACTACTTTATTATTATAAGTACAGTGGTAAACTAAAACCCTGTTCAGCCGAAATATGTTGTGGAGAACGGTGCTACGCCGTAGCGCTGCGTAGAGCTTCCTGGCCGCATGCGCGCAGGCTGCGCATGCGTCTTAGAGAAGATAGCGACGGTTATTCTTTTCGTTTTGTCTAAGTAATATTATTATTTTGTCTACAATCGTAGAATTTTCGTGTATGTACATTAACGGTTTTTGCAAAAATTACCTAGGAGAGACGCTACAAATAATTTGTTTAAAATTTTTGACTGTTTAGCGGTTTGTTTGTTTGTCTCGGCGCCCTTCACGCAATATTCTCATTGCAACTCATTGGATTCCAAATGTAATTAGTGTAAAATGTACAGCTTTATTCGGAGTAACAAGTGTTTATCGTATTAAATTCAACCCATTGAAACCTCCTAACGCAGAGCATTAAATAGCATATCTATCTATCTATATAAAAATGAATCCCTATTTCCCTTGGTCACGACATCACGCCTGAACGGCTGGACCGATTTCGCTAATTCTTTTTTTGTTCTGTTCGTTATTATCAGGAGAAGGTTCTTATGAAAGAAAAAATCAAAAATCTGCTTATTAATGGCGTTTAAGGCGGAACAAAGTTCGCCGGGTCAGCTAGTCATAGATATTTATGTTTACGCGGATCAAGTCGCGGGTAAAAGTGAAGAAAAAATATAGCTTGTAAAAATACGTGCTTAAGATCGGCTTACGATTAACTTAATTTCTATAAAGCTGGGCTTCTTATCCATGCGAGCAATTGCGCATAATAT
This sequence comes from Ditula angustiorana, assembly GCA_963691745.1. Classification (NCBI taxonomy): domain Eukaryota; kingdom Metazoa; phylum Arthropoda; class Insecta; order Lepidoptera; family Tortricidae; genus Ditula; species Ditula angustiorana. Next base: position 6,128,856 of record OY829472.1, read on the forward strand.
AATAATTTGTTACATTATATTTAGCAAAATTTTGTAATCATTGCTGCAATACTTGAAAATGAGCTATTACATTACAAGAGTATGCTCGTGGTGGATACCTTACATGTTATTCATATGACGCCATTCTATGAGTTTTTAAATTAGAAAACTAATTCATTGCGCACATCACTGACGTGTTAATTGTTGTTTCTATTTTATGGGATTTATTTGGATATAAATAAAATAACTATTCCAGAGCTATTTTTTAATGTGGCAAACACGAACGAGATATTTCTATAAATAAGTAACAAAAACGTATTAACAATCTTTTTTATTTTATGTGACTATATCAATACCTTATCAATATTTTAACATAATTATAAATACTTTATTTCAGTTTACATAGGCATGACGGTTTAGTAACCAAAATACATAATAGATCTTACTGATCTTACTAGTGCCATTTCATGTTACACTGATTACATACAACAATAAAGAAATATTAGTGAATCATATCAAAGGAAACTGTTAAATAACGTGTTGAATATGCAATTCAAAAAGAGTCTTACCACGCCTCAAGAGCAAAAAAAAGTAGACTGATTTAACAAATAACTTACACAAACGTCACCAGTTAACATTAAAATCCTAGATTTTAAAAATAAACCACTAAGATTAAATTACTGAATTATAGCTAGCGAGCGAAAATTGACTATATAGCTGGGGCTAAGACGGACAGTGCAGAAATTTTGGGAACTTTATCCCAACGCAAAAATCCTAAACTTAGGCACAGCAATGGTACTGAAAACAACTTGCACGTTTTTTTTTACTACGCCGGTGACTGGCTTTATTTTTCACAGTCGCATCGTATGCATTTCATAAGTGGTTAAACTGAAAGAAAAGGGATAGTGTTGAGAGTAAACTCTAAGTTCCTCTATTCATAACTTTATTTCATATAAAAGCGTGCGTGTCAGTTCTCCAAACTGATTTACTGTAATTTAGTAACATATTTTCTGGTCGCATATTTCCCCACTTGAGTTTTTATCTTTATTTTGTCAGAAGCTATATTACTCATATTGTTTTTTTTCTCACGATTCATTTCGTCTTTCCGTTCACTTATTGTTTCATTTTAAATTAACGTGTCTAGTTCTGTGTCATTACTGATTTAGTAAGGCATAAAATAAACATTTTGTGCGTAGCCTTAAATTAATATCTTAACCTTAACAAAAACAAAAATAATAATAATAAATTGATAATAGACTATGAGAATCGCTGATACCCCTCCCTCTTTAATAATTTGCGGTATAAGCCAGATGCTTTCGAAAATAGGCCAAATCATAAGAGCTCAAATACCTGTGTATATATGCAAGTATAATAAAAAATACAAATTTTAACATTACGACCATTGTACCATTGTTCCTGAAGGATAGTTTTGAAAAGTGTTCCATAAATGCGAATTTATCTTCCCACAAAATTAACTAGAAATTGAGCTTTTTGACAGAATATACTTAATTCCACAGTTCACAGTACTTATCCAATCTAATTTGATGTTTGTATTTTATTGTACGTGTCTCAGAAACCCGCGTTATTTGAGCTTCTAAAAACAGAATCTGTTAAAGTCTCTGGGCGCTTTCTGCTACCCCTACCTTATTTTTCGAATTATTTATATAATTTGAATACGTGTTATGGAAAAGCATAGTGAAGTTACATAAAGAATTAATAAACAACTTCAATAAATCGGTTCCATGACACAAGTCACCTGCTTCTGATCGCGCACGAATTGTAACTTGCTGTTTATTGCAGTTGTTGCAGATGCATAGATCATAGATAGTATTATAACATGAGACGACATCTATTCTGTAAAGTCACAACCTTGATGGGATGGCAACTGTCAGATAAAGATACCTTTTCAGTCTGGTGTTTTCATTTGTGATAACTAAAATTTATATAAATATAATGTATACACGTAAGTAAAACATAATAGTATATAGCGTAACTATTGAATATTGGCAGTATCGTTGGACGAATTTGTTGTCTTCCTTCATGCGCAATATGCATTAGTAGGTCCAAAGAGCATATGAATAAGGTTAAATTAACCTCTCGCCGTTTATGTGCAATTATGTGCAAATTATAGAATATTCTCATTGTCACCTCTTAACGTGTTCTCTGAATGGGTAATTCATATGTAGCCCCCGAGTGCCTTAAAGTATCGCGCTACCTCGTTCGCGCTTACTGCGTAGATAACTTATTTAGCCCTAACATAAATAATATACATTTACATTCAATAAAGTTTTTTTGTTTTACACTAATACTATTGTATTTTTATTTCTATTTTTGTAATCAATGCGGGTTTCAAGAAACAGATATTATTTCTGCTCTCAACCTCTACAAGTAGGTACGGGTTGTAGAATAGTAAGGTGTTTACAATTATTAGAAAGTATGTCACACGAGATGAGATTTTTTAAAAGTAGGTACTGCAAGATTTGTCGGCTAAAACCGCTTATCTACACTTCTACACTTCTACACTAATGTAATGAAGAAAAGAAAACATTGTTTGTTTGTTTTTTTGTTTGTTTGTATGTAGGGGGTAATCTCTGAAACTACTGAACGGATTTCAAAATTTTTTTCACAGATAGAAAGCTACACTATCCCTGACGGACGTAGGGTACTCATTCCATGCGAAAGAAGTCGCGGGCGTCTGCTAGTGTGATATACAAACATAATGTTACGTAAGTAATATTTGACGCTATCGGGCGCTTTTCACTCATCGCACTTGATCTCAAGGGCTGTTAATTAGGGAAGTATGCAAAAACTACTGAAGGCCAAATTCGAGGATAATTTTATGATTTATTTACAATTCGTGAAACCTTAGACGCAGTCACGAGATAATGAGACTTTTGTAGTTTTGACCAACGTCACGAAATTCATGCGCAATATTTGAAAAGTCGTACGTTGTTTTTAGAAATCCTCAATTAATCTGGTGGCATCTTAATATTCAAACATATTTATTTACAAGCACTCGAGGTCGAACGTTAAGGAAGACAAGTTCTGTTTTATTTAAAATGTCTAAAACATTATATATTTTAATGAAAAAAGAACTGACTCATTGTGTATTTAATATTACCATAGCATGGCGATGTCCGTTTCAATAAATATAATCGTTAATTACTCGATACTCTAGTGCCGTCCTACCTTGGCTTAACAGCAGTAAGAGCAGGTAGAGCGGCTGCTACGGCGGAGGCAGCAAACCATCGCAAATATTCATGTCTTGGTGACCATTATATTTTTGCTGCCTTCGCCGTGGAGACCCTGGACCCATTGGGACCCGACCCCACATGCTATTTAAAAAATAAAGTGAAAAATGGTTGACACCTCTGGTGACCCAAGGGCTAGCGCGTTCCTCGCTCAAAGTATTGGCATTGCCATTCTGAGACGTAACGCCGCCAGCCTTTGGGGCACCCTACCCCGGAAACAGCGGCTTGGGCGCTATTTTTCGTTTTAATTTTAAATAGAATTTTAACTTTTCCAGTTTTTTTCTGTAATAACTTTGTTTCTTTTTCTCAATAAAATTATTAATTAGGTAGCTTAAATAATGTATATTTAAATTACAATAAATAATATAATATGATATGAAGATACAAGTATGAGTATGTATTCATATAAACTGTCACGATTATCCAATGATGTGTGTTATTGGAAATTTGGCCTGACTGGCAATATATATACTTAGGTATCTCGAAGATGGAAATTTCAGAGACAAAATTTAGATATGCATACAATTGTGTTTTTTTTTGCAACAGTCGTAGAAAATTCGTAAAATAAACAATCAAATACAATATTTATATATATTACGCTTAGCCTCAAATTGTACAATACTAGGAATATTTTGAAAGTCCATAAATAAATCATAAGCAGCCCTCGTCATTACAGCCGGTAAATTGCAAAACAACGGCAAACGATTTTCACACTTACCTAAAATACCTACGGAAATAAGTCCCATTTCCATTCCCGTACCTACCCATGCTAGGTATATAAAACATAAGAATAACAACTAACTTTATTTGTAAGTATTGTCAGTTGGTATATCATAGAGTATAACATTTAACAAGCATGCAAACAGATTCAAGGGATAGATATTACTTTTTGTCAGCAGCTGTCCGTAGTCAACCCCAGCCGGCCTTACGGGTACACAGTAAATATTAAGGGTTTCATATTTATTACTCAACCTACGACGACAAAAATACGAATGGGTAGAGAGGTACTTGTAGGTATAAGTAAAACAACATAAATCTACTTACTACCTGCGTAAGGTAATTGTACAGTTACATCAAAAATTTTCAATACTCACACACTGATTGATGCACAAGTTCTTGTAACAATTCTACATAAAATAAATTAGCTTTCATTCAACACTTAACATAGGTTAGGTATGTAATGTACGCTCTAATTCTAATGTATGAATAGTTATTACAATTCTTACTGAATGCAGGTGGGCAAAAGTATTTATTACGCTTACTTATAACACAGTTCATCTTATAAGGTGTTTGGTGGGCGAGGACGAACACATGAACTTGCAGGAGTGGCAGGGAGGACTATTTGGAACGTTTTGAGTTATTACCAGTTTTACCTATCAATTAAGGGTAAAGCTACCTAACGTCATGTGTGGTCCTATACAATTTTTTATAAGTTTTCAAATAAAAAGACGGGTACAAATATAAGCATTAAAGATTAATCTATATGTACATAACACTTACAGTGCCTCGTAGCGTAGCACTCCACACTACGCTAGTAGCCAGCAGGTATCAGCATTTTACCGCTTTGTAGAAAAAACACCTTACGAACAGAGTCCATACTTAGCGGGTACGTGGCGCTGAAGCTTGGCGGCTAAAACGAATTTCCTTAAGAAAATTTGTAAGTACTTTTTTTTTACGAGCTTGGTAAAACCGACGTAACATCGCTATGTTAACACGGTATCACTTGGTTTAAAGTTTGTAATTTTGCTAAAAGATATATTATGCAATATATTCAAATGGATGAAAATAAATAAAGTTACATTCTCTGCCATCACTATAGAAGTTTCTAACTTCGCTCGCCCACCAAACTCTGAGTACCTAAATACTCGTATACAAGGGCTGATCATACGGCGAATTTCAAAGGGTTACACTTGCCTATGTAACTTATTAGGTTAATTAGCTAATAATTAGAGAACTGAGTAACTAAAATTTAAAGTTGTAGTCCGAAGAAACTCAGAGACGAAGCAAAATATGGAGCACGCAGGCTCACAAAATAATGGTTGACTTTGAAATCTATGTACCTAATAGTACTATTATCAATAACTCATTATTAGTCCTGTTATATTTCATAAAAGTAAATAGTCGTAAAAAATTTTAGAAATCCGCTATATTGTATTTAATAAAGACACTTGAGGACTCATTAAACATATTTTGTTCTTAATATATACCACCAGCCCAATCTGAGTTTTAAAACCCTCTATGGAATCTTTCCACAATAAATCCCATCATGATTTACTTGACCTGAGGTATTGGCATGTCATTATAATACTTAAATTACTGTGAGAAGATGTCACAGGGGTTTTTCTATGAAAGACTTCCACAATAAAAAAAATTGCGATAAAAGCAACAAATCGCAGGAGCATTTCCAAGTGATCCAAGTGCTCATTTTAGACCGCGGCGTTATTAATAGTCGCCATAAAATAATTTCAAAAAGAGTGGCATGTTTTTTCGCCATTTATCCCGCTTGGAGGCGTCACTCTCAATGGAGATTTGGGTAACGTTATTCTATATTCGTTGAAAAGAACTGACGCATCAAAGGCATCTTTATTACCAATAAACGGTAGAAATCATCGAACGTAGAAGTACGCCATTTTCTCTCGAAAATAAATTTGACAGCATACGGGTGTATGCGGCAACTCGTTTTGTCGCTCAGTGATTCTGTTTCCACATAGACATACTATTCTTTCTACGTGTTTCCATCTTGCCTAGTCGGATAAAGAAGCACTGACGACAAGCAAGAAAATGAGCACACTTGCTAGCCGTACCTCCATTCACAATGGCGTCTCTATGAGGTGCCATTTACTTATAGAACTAGTCAGATTAGCCTTCAACCAAACAATTATTATTTATTAATAAAATTCATCCTAGCAGTGCCAAAAAGTAAAACACAAAATAATATAAAAATGTCGTTTTAGTGAACAGCAGCTACAGATAGGTTTAGTTTGACTTATTTGACAGTAGGTAGTTATTGTAAAGAGCCGTCGTCGAGGCTTGCAATGGCGTAAAGTTGGTATTGTAACTATTTTAACTAACCTAACAATGTAGCGATCTAAAGAAAAATAGCTAATAAAAATCCATAATTTTTTACTTAACTAGTTTATAGTTATTAAATAAAATTTAGCACTAGAGATATGTAAATAATATTGCGTATAATACACGTGGCAATCATGCTCATAAGAAAACAACAGGTAAACTTAGTAAAAGTAAAAAGTACGTTTAACGGCCGTGTTGAGCGTGCATCTGTGTGAGTGCGCCGGTTTCGAGCATTTGTATGTGGATTCCTTACTGCTTATATGTATACTGTGGTTAAGGTTCGCTGCAAAGTACTTAAACCACGAGTATTTACATTTTCTCAGCGTCTTTCAGCAAGGGCCTAATTAATAGGAGAACACATTGGATATTAACATGCAGTGCAATATGAGTCAGATGCAACATTAGGCCCAGAATCCCATTGACCTTGTATTATATGAATTTTGGTATGCAAGTTATGACGCAGCACACACGTGCTTTAAAAACTTTACATACTTGCTTGCATCAGAAAATAAACATCATGACATGTTTTTTTTTCTAATTCCACGCGCTGATTATGTTTCTTGTTGTTTATTTTGTTAGGTACATATATGACTATGCTTTATAGGTAAACTATAATTGTCACAACACATAATCAAACGACGCTTAAAATATCGTTCTTTTTTTGTGGCAATTATCCTAATTGGACTCATCTTTCTTCTTTATCGACAATACCGATGGCACATTTAGACAAAAACTTAGGGCAGACAAAAACTATGTTGTAGCCCACAGATAAATAACCAATTGTAACCTATCATACAACGTGTAGGTATGTGTGTTGCTAAGTAAATACTCTCACAGAGTACCGGCTTGACGTAGTAGCTTGCTAAACTGTTGCGTTTCGTGCGACGAGTGAAGAGATGCGGAGGCCCAGGATGGCAGGATCTTAACTACCTAAACGCCGGCAACGGACCAGCGGCTCTCTTGGGTTTGAGGTTCCCATCGGTGGTAATCAGCGCATCAGGTGAACCACGGCGTGCTTGTTTTCTGCCCTTTTAATCACTGACCTATAAATAATGGACTTCTAGTCAGCGCTTAAAAAAGGCCTCAAAAGTCGAACAAAAAGTACGATAAATCGGCAATCGCTCGCGCAGTCAGTCTGTCGGACCGACGGACCGACGATATTATTATTTTGTAAAAAAACCTATTTGCAACGAAACTTAATAAATTATTATTTTATGCAGTTAGACGTAAAATTGAAAATCCAATGACTATAAATGGTAAACTAATAATTTGCATTTGTAACATTGGCGTCAACCTGTATTCTTATGTCGGGTCGTTTTTCTGGTGTCATTTATCATGCATTATAAAATCATTGCTTTCAATTAAAAAAGTATGTCCTAACTACTGTGAAATCTCCAACTTTATGAAACAATATATTTTGTAACACTTGAAACTGCATTTGCTCCACTAAGCAATCGATTACTTAATGGATGAGTAGGTACCGTACCGTACCGCATACCGCATTATTAACTTAACTGTATCTAGAAATCAAGCTACGGTTCATCGTTTTATTTGTCATTAACGGGAGCAAACGACCAATATTCAATTACCCAGACGTATGTACTCATTTCATATTTATACCGATTCACTCAACCTTTCGTTGAAAGTATTATACGAAAACATTTATTTTACGTCACAATGTCTACAATAGTACTCTAGAATATAGTTTTAAACACACAAAATATCTAAGCACAGCCTTGTTCGAGTAGTAACGGACTAAAGTATGCGATTATGTAATGTAATGATGCTAATTCTCTAATACTCTTAAAGGAGTTCTACACGCGCAGCGACAGCGACCATATACAATGTCGCGACACTTAACTCGCCATTACATGCAATGCAACAGAGTCAGCATTACTATAGTCAAATTGTTTGCAAAAGACAAAGTATTTCATTAGCAAAGTTAAATCACTGAAAGCTGGATCACTCTCGGATTAGTCTCGATTACCTATAGGTAGAAGAAGTTTTGTAAATGTTGAATCATTGTCTGGGAATAATTTTTTTAGAGACCAACATCAGGAAATTGAATATTAGAATATTTAAAATATTTTAATATTCAACTTAGCTGAGGATCTCAGCACTACCGGCTTCAAACTCAGTTCTTTTTTCTTTTCTTGTTGATTATTCGCGGTTTGCAATATTTTTAAGCGTGTGTTACCCAGTTACTTTTTGCCATAATTAATACCCGTTATAAAAAAAATATGTAAAAAAGATTACCTCCGAAGTGGAACCGCGTACACATAAATGTATTTTGCTTGAATACCGTAATGACTACTCGTATTATTATAATATAAGGCGAAAGTAGAAGGCAGTCACATAAAACTTTAACACATAAATGAAATGTTTTTAAATGTCTCGTGCGAGACTTGTGACTTTGAATATTCATTGAACATCCTACTTTTTGCATCGTATCTATCAAGCACTATAAATTCTAAAACCCTTTTTTCGATGTGCATCGTCCCCGGAGACAGCTATTTATTTATGAAACACTAGATTGTAAACTCGGCCTCGCTCGGGTGAAACAATTAAAAATGTAATATAGATAAAGTAAGGGTACATTTTTGTCACGACAAACATCTGCCATTATTTTTCAATCAAAGATTAAGCTTCATAGCCATCTTATTAATTAGTCGCTTCAAAACCTTTGACAGTATTTTTGGATACAAGATGGCTTATTATTTTTTGACATAAATTCATGTATTCTGGCTGCTATAAACTCTGATATCTGTCATTTGTAATCTTGGGGTAAAGTCACCAGCGACCGTAAAATTACTGCCTAAGATGAATTTATCGCTGTGTGCGTAGTTTTCATGACACTAATTAGACAAAGCCGCAGGGAGAGATAAATATCACTTTGGCGGTCATGTTAGGGGCCCAATGGCTCAGCCGACAAAATTTGCTTAACGTCATTGTTGGGTTTTTATAACGTAGGTAATTCGCATCCTAACGAGTATTTTGACAAAGTAAAAAAGTTTCAGAAAAAAACAACTAAAACATGAGCATCTGGATTTTGGCGGCTAAAACGCATTATTTTTTACACCCACGTAGATTTTTGTGCACCACCCTCTACTTGGCGCCTCATTTCGTAAGTAACGGGAATTTTCATACTTCTGACAGGGGCGTTCCACTCCGCACTGTAGGTACGCTCGGCCGCCTTATCTACAGAGTAGGCAAATCGCAGTAGGTGGTCGGCTTGCCGCGCTTCCGTTCGCTCGCTCTCGCTGTTTCAATGTAATTAAAAACGAATGCAGTGCAACCTAAACGTTTCGCCAGGGAGTTGCGGGGCAAGGCGGACGCGGGCGGCTCGTTCCTTTTGACGCGAGCCGCCTGGCGAATGTGTTTTAAGAATCAAAATTATTGTTTTATTTTTTTGTAACCAATATTTCTTATTCTTTAATTTTGAAATGTTAAACATTTAAATTATATTGTTTTATAGGTATCTCTTACAATTTAGGACCCCCCCTCTACAATATTATAAATATTGACACGTAAAAGTAAATTGTGTGGGTTGCAATTTACACTAAGTAGTTTGTTTAACTCAACGTGTTTTTGTTTAATAATCTCATGCTGGTGGTCGTTTGATTTTGTATGATAAATACAAACATACATAGGCTGCTAAAAATAAAGGATGATTGAACTGTGGTGCACAAAAACAAATGAAGAATAAATAGGTTTGCGTTAATACTATACCCATCATACATTGTCATTAAGTAAGTAATAAATTGTAATCTATCAAGTTACTTGTATCATCACCGATAAAATGCAGTAATTATCAATAATTAATAGTTTAAAAAAATGATATGGATTCATTTCTTAACTTTTCCATATTGCTTTTTATTCACACATTTTTTGTAAAAAAATATATTTCGGATGATACATTTCTAAATAATCATATTACTACATTAATCAATTTACCTAATTTATTAGATAGGTACCTTACCTACCGTCATATCATAAGAAAAGTGAACCAGCGTATTCAGTAAACCCTAATTTTTACTATACATTCATATCGCGATTTTTTAATCAACACAAAATAATTGTATTATAGTAATGATTGGGAGGAGTCTGTGGTTTGATGAAAGTCGGTCGAGTCTTCATCGCGTCAAATGCCACGGGTATAAACCGACTTTTGTTGTCAAAATGTATTTGATATTTAGTTCTAAATCCAAATATACCAATACCTATGATGACCTACTATCACACGTTATAAGTGGTAAGTTGTCGAGAATTATACATGCCCATGCGTCGGTACGTATACGTGAAAACTACTTACTTAGTTTTTATCAAGAACAGGATAAAATTCGTTCATAAAACCGTAAACACTGTGATTAATACGATTTTAAACGGACAAATTTGACAAAAATTCATAACTATTTTAATACTAGAGACAAAGAGATGAATGAATACAATAATGAATCTATTAGCTTGTCTAATATCTATGTGGAGATTGAGCGATAACATTGAGTAAACTACAGAAATTACCTATGACAAGAATCGCAAAACCAGCCATGGCAATTTCTTAGGTGTCATTATGGTTTTTAGAATATTAATCAGGCACTGTTTCATTTATAAGCGTGTTCTATTTTTCTATAAGTATTTATTGATTCAATCCTACACAACCAAGATACCTATTTATTTATGCGTCTCCACGAAAGTCGTCTTTGTCTCTTAATGAAATTAATTATTTTCTGAACCTCAACATAAGCAGGGTCGATGTTTCAATCATCATTATCCAAACCAATAAGCTCTGCTTGTAACCGTCCTTTAGTGCGACAGCAGGCTGTTAGGCAAAGTATTCTAAGAGCTAACCTAAACTGAGGGCTCAGAGAAATTAGCACAACTATTTTCCAAAATGAGTTTAATATTCCGAGCCACACTACGCCAAAATGGAGCATGGGAACTCTAAGCTCCTGGCCGATGATGTACTCGTAGAGACGCACGCCGGCGTAAGGCATCCAGCTTAGCCAGAACGCCGTAACGAGTATAAAACTCATCCAGTGGCTGGGATTAGCGAGATTTTCTGCTAAAGCTGTCGCGTATTCTTTGTCGTGAATCGGCGCACCACTATTCAGCTTTCGTTTCATAGAAAAAATGTAGAAATAATTATAAGCAATAGATATGACGCTCGGCCCCAACACGAGGATGCCGAGAGTGGCCGTGTAGGCGTACGTAGTGCCCCAGTCCAGCATGCATATGAACGTCTCCTTGTCGAAGTTTGCCTCCTTCTTGTATCCCAGTAGCGGCGGGCAGCAGAGCATGGCCGCCGAGACCCACGTGAACACCATCCAGCACTGACTTCGAGTGCGGGTCTGTACCTGAACGTTGTAAGCGATTGGGCTTAGTATTATGAAAACATCGTCACCGTCATAACAACAGAGATACTTACAAGTGACAAGTAGGTATTATTAGCTGAAATCCAACATATATAAATCGTATCTTCAAATTCAAATGACTATGAGTAACTGGCCTTTTTTAGGGTTCCGTAGTCAAACTATAAACCTTTAGAATTTTGCTATGTCTGGCTGTATGGCTGTCTGTCTGTATGTTACACTAATTTCTTGAAAACTTAAAAGCTGTAATTTTGCAAATGTTGTTCTACGCACAAAAAAGGATTTGGGCTGCCGCTTTGGAATCATTGAGTTCGTAATAGAAAATTTTCGCGTCGGCTTCCCTAAGAGCTTAGAGCCCAAACTGCAAGTGCAAAAAATGTGGAAAATATCTTAAATAAAGGCTCTCATAAAATACTTTAAAGGAACAAGTATAATAACTAGTATGGCTTAATTGATTCTTGAGCTATGGACGACTAAAATTTTTAACCTACTGAAAATAGTTATGTAGACACAAAAGAACTTTGACCAGGAACTCTAGCTAAACCTTTCAGGAATTTGAGGAAATCGTTTTGGCCAGTTGTAGTAATGGCTACGGAACCCAGAACTGAGCATGTTGCATGCTCTTGCCCGCAAAGTTGAATACAATTTGTACTTCTTTTATGACCAATACAATTTAAACCTCATTAATTACGTTCTTAATTTAAAAAAATGCTGGTCAGCATTAGGCAAAATGTAAAATTCTATAACTTAAAATAAACGAACAATAGGATTCATTATGATTACACTAATATTTTTCATAATGTTTTAACGATCGGCTTAAAAACGTGTGTAATTTTGGAGTTTATGATTGTATTGTCATAACAAACGAAGAGATACATTATACACGTTGCATTCTTATTTTTGTGTTTTAAATTATTTGTTGGTCTGAACACCTGTAAAAAGGATTTCGAGCTCTATATATACTAGTATATATATCCTGTTCGGAAATATTACTTTATCGTTTGTATAGTTATTTTACCGATGTTCCGATTAAATGTTCACTTTTATTATCTCTGTTATTATGACATCCGTGACATGGCTGATGTACTCGGAAACGATCTAAAGCAAAGCAATCCGAGTACATTTGTGAACACAGAAAGTTACATTTAACTTTATCGTGACCGTCACTGATTTTTTTTATTGAAATACTTACCAATTACCAATTTTCACACTGACCATAGTGACTATATAGTCGTATCCGCAGTTTCGTTTATAAAAGAAATTGTATTTACAAGAATTGCATGCGTTGATTAGGTACCTAAGTACTTGAGGGTTGAGGCACGCAATTGTTATTCAAAATCAAACACTGATGTACATAAGCACGTAAATCAGTCACTAAAGCTTCATTAATTTTCTTTATATGAGTTTCAAACATTGACACTAAACATCAACACTACATAGCACACCTAAGTGCAACGCAACTACACTCCTTAAGATACCCAATAAAGCAAGTGGAAGGCGATTACTGAAAATTAGAGAAATGGTATCATCAATACGTCAAACTTTCACAGTTAAAATACCGATACTATGCTCTGTCGGCTCATGAGGACTCAATGCTTGGAGGTTTGTTTAGCCACTTTTTGGTGGGGATAACCATTAACATTAAATAAAATCTACCCATGCAAAGGTACTCTATTTCATTAACTATTATTATTTTGGAATCATTAACTTGTATGTAACGTACTAAGTATTCGACTTAAACAAGGCGTGTAGGGTAACTATATCGTTTCAAGGTAATGGTCAACGAAAACCACTTGCTTAAAAGGAATTGAGATCTACTACCCATCTTTCCATTTATCTATTTAGTCGAGTAGCATAAAATATTTCAGCTCTAGACGGTGTAATTTATAGGCAAATATAGGTAATAGGTCTTTTAAACAATAAAAATATACACACGTCAATATTCGTCTAGAAACTTGACGCATAATAAAATATTACATAAAACTGGGATATGACAATGCAATACTATGAAAACCGTCTAATAATAACAAATGTCTTTGTGTGTTATTTTTATTATACAAAATGACCCACTTGAGTGGATCAAATGAAAAAGGCGATAAATTTGAACACGCAACGTTTAGATCGCCATGTATGGTAACAAAAATGTACCCATATTTTTTTTAGTCGAACGGGTTTCAGTAATTGAAAAAATCCGGATACCGTCTCAAAAAATATGGTCTCAACGAAAAACAATGATTACAAAATGTGGGCCAATAAATAATTATCATCATGGTTATTTCGTAACAAGCATAAAATTTGTTTATTTTATTTAAAAATAAATAAACTAAACAAATGTAAACTAAACTATTGTTTTAAATTAAACTATTTATACAAGAAATAATTTCGACATGATCGGTAAGCAAACGTCGAAACCTTCATTAGAGTGTAAAAACAGAGCCATTTTTAAACCCCGACGAAAAAAGAGGGGTATTTTAAGTTTGACGCGTATGTATCTGTCCGTGGCATCGTAACTCATAAGCCACTGGACGAACTTTGATACGGTTTTTTAACCGACTTCAAAAGTAGGATGGCGTACCATGTTCGTCACAATCTTCTTTTTTATAAGGAAAAATCGTTACTTGGGGGGCTCATTAGTGCATTTGTGCAGCGTACCGGCTCGTATCATTTATTCTGTCATCATTTCTTGTTTTAGTCACGCACTATAACGTAGTTTATTTAACTGCCTTTTTAGTCCGTCTCAATCAAGTTCAATCGATTAGACACGTTAGCGCTTCTACAATATACAAAAAAGGTAAAAAAAAAATTACAAAATTAATTGATTTTGCAATCGATAAAATTTTAGAATGACATTTCTTAATAAATTTTCAGATCTGTTTTTGAGTGGAATTGACATGGTACTTTTTGAACCAGATAAAAGTGGAACAAGGTAATCTAAACGGTTTTATGGATTTTAATTTTGGTGAAGAGAAAACTAAAACATGCTTTTATAAAAAAAAATGGACTTTCTTGTTATAGAACACTTATCTATTGAAAATGTTTTAGAATAACATTACGTTGTATGTATATAAGGCAAACACTAAGTTCAGGATTCTAAAATGAGAAATACTAGATAGGTACTTCAAGGCTCCATTAACTGGAAGATATTATAAAATTGTACGATGTACGAAAATGGCACACATACTTTCATACTTACAGTTGGGCAACCAGTGGAAGGGCCCCATAAATTTTGGTATACGCGTTGATTTTATTCTGGCCATCCGTTTAGTCCTTAACTATTCCTACTTACGAACATGAATTACTGATTTTTCATGATGGAAACTCTGTTTATTTATGTTCCCGCTATGGATTTTTAAAATTAACTGAAACCCGCCTAAAAACTTCAAATCTTATATGGGAAGGTTTCCATATATGATAGTCTAAGCGATGCGTATCAAAGAGGGCTGTTACAAACGCTGTGCTGGCAACGCCGAATTTATTTGCTTTTCTCGATTATTTAAGGGAAATTGAGTGAAATTCAAAAACGTATTCTTAATACAACATTCGTCATCTGGTGTATTTGCATGTGGGTTGGTGCGACATTTTACCGGGTCACGATGACGCCTTTAATTTTATATCTAAGCTAATTATTTTACATTTTCTCTTAGATACAGAGTAAGAGGCGTCATATCATCAACCGTTATTAAATATTGCTTCGCCCAAAAATTAAATGCACAAGATTAAATGACGTATTAATAATGCATTTTTAAATTTCATTAAATTTTACTAAAATAGTCGATAAAAAACGAAGAAACATACATACATACGAAAGCGACTTCGCCAGTTTAGCTTTGTAAGAGCCCAATTAAGGTCTATCTCCAGTTTTCCTTTGATTCATTCCAAATGGGTCAGGAGTATCTAATGGTGAAACGTCACTACTAGCTGGTTCACAAAAGAGTATTGAAAAAGATAACTACCGTCGCACTAACCGTCTCATATCGGAGAGGCTTCCGGACGGCTAGGTATCGGTCCACGGAGATCCACATGAAGGTGTAGACGGACACGGACCACAGCGTGACCTCCACGTAGCCCGCCAGGCGGCACATGAGGTCCCCGAACATCCAACGGCCCGTTATCGCCGGGTATACGGACAAAGGCACCACCAACAACCCGCATAGCAAATCCGCCACCGCCAATGATAGAAGGTAGTAGTTTATCACCTCATTCGAGAGACCTGTAAAAGATTTAAATAATGTATTTGGGGTCATATACAGAATTGAGTAAAGAAATCCTATAATGGCTCAAAAAATCAATCAATCATGTAAGTTCAGCAATTGGCAGGAGTAAGTTAAACACAATGATATTGTAATAAATTTGTAAGAAAAATCGAAATCTTCGCTTCCAACATTTCAAACTTTTGGTCGATAGACAAACGTAGAAAAAATATACATTTAATCGTAGAATATGGTCCGACTGGCCAAGTTTAGTTTATCTTTTTACGTCTGTTTGTTGTCTTTTTATCTTTGTTTGACAGAGACGCAGGGAGGGATAAGTTAAACCTGGGCCGGTCACGTTATGGCCACACAGCTATTTGAGTGTAACACAGACACAGCTTTAAAACATATTCCTCAGCGGCCCTAACATGACAGCCCAGGTTTAGTTTAACCCCTCCCTGTGTCTCTGTCTAACTAGTGTCATAAAAAAGGGACGCGCATAGCGATAAACTAAACTTGGCCAGTCATGTTAGGGCCACAGAGGAGATAAAAATGACAAATCATTAAATAATTAACCCTTTAAAACTATAAGGATACATTTTAATTAAATTACGGTCAGTTGTTTCAAGTGTTGTACGGGCACGCGATGATATTGACCGGCTACGCTGTCCGCTTCTAAATGACACGTTGATAATCCCCCTGCTCAGTACGAGGATGAAGCGTTTACGAGAAACCTTATAATATTAAGTAATCCTATTCTTTACGAATAAAGGTCCATCCTAACACGAAAGGACGAACCGACTTCACTATAAAGGTGAATTTCCACCTTAAAATTTTTAGAGTTCTGGCAATCAAACACAGAATTTGTTTTGCATTTAATGAATTAATTAAAATGCTGTTTATGATAGGCCATGCATGATATATAATATAGTGTACATTAAGTCTTTCCTAAAATATTGTAGTACCTTAACTGGTTACCATGTGCTGACTCTAACCTGTGTATCTAATACCTTATATAACCACGATCGCAATATTCGCAATATACCTAAATATGCAATGAGTATGAATTTTCGATGAAATTGAAAGGAGAAATACTCATTGTTGAAAATTTAAAGGGAATGCAGCCAGCCTTATTTTTTTATTACTGATATTTATTATGTATTTTAATTATATAAAATCACGCCCAACACCGCCCGTAATCACATCGCACCTATTTTACGCCAGTGCAAACGGAAAGGTGGCACAATAGCACAAACTTTTCAAGGTCATTGGAACTTTTCAGCGTTCTACCTACATCGTTGAAAATTAAAAAATCGGATTACACTTATAATAGTATATAATGTATCTTTAGTACACATGTTATCATACCGTTTTATAACCGCGTTGCTTATACCGTACGGCCCTAACATGACAACCCAGGTTTAGTTTAACCCCTCCCTGTGTCTCTGTCTAACTAGTGTCATAAGAAAAGGACGCAGATAGAGATAAATTAACCTTGGCCAGTCATGTTAGGGCCACAGCAATACTTATATTCGTCCTTAGTTGTGGTGGAGAGCCAGACTGAGGTAGTCGGCGAGTGTTCAAAGATTACCTTCAGTGGTATTACTAACCTTTGAAGTTGAGGAAGGCAGCGATGATGAGGAGGTTGGAGACGACGATCGCGACGCCCATGACGGCGATGACGGCGGCTTGCGTGAGCGACTCCAGCGTGGCCAGCGGACTGTCGGCCACGCTCACCTCCGCCGCGCCAGCGCCCGCCCGTGCGCTCATCATCCTCGCAGGCATTCCTACAACCAAAGTCAAAGTCAAAATATACATATTTATCCAAATTAGGTTTAGGAAGCACTTTTGAATGACAGAAAATTTACCATCGGTTCAGAAAAACCGCTGATGTTAAAATACCTGCAATAAACTCAACAAGGTGAATTTTTTTATAAATTCAAAATTATACGTGTTTTGTCCTATCTAGAAACAGTGTGACCGGATGGGATTTTTTGTAGCAAGAATTATTCCCAACGAGTCACAGTGTGACAGTAACGGGTGTGACTCGTGGAGAACAAATATTGAATGCTGTCCCATCTAGTAACAGTGTAACTGGTTGGGATTTTGCGACCCGACAGGAACAAACCGTTTTTCCTAACGCGAACGTACCAAGTAACCAAGTCTAAATTATATCCAAACTAGGTTTTACTTGCTGCTTCGCTTAAGAAATATGAATAAATAAGGACTTTGGCCTGTAGCCCTAACATGACCGGTCCAGGTTTAACTTTCCCTCCCTTCTTCTCTGTCAAACTAGTGTCATAAAAAAGTGACGCACGTAAAGATAAAGAGGTCTGACAATTTTTTACGAAGTAGACAGACGTTACGACGCGAGACTGGAATACATTTTTTTTTACATTTTAATACTTTTGATGGGACTATTATTCCTCTCACATTGCTTGAGATTTGAATATTCGAGTATCAATTATTGTCCTTAAGTACAACAGTAGGATTTATTTATTTAGAACAGTAGTAGGAATGTTAATTTGACGAATATCTTCCTCGTCGTCCCGGCGGGCATTCCAGAATAAAATCGACATAAATTCATGTATTATTAAAAACTTCGTGCTCTTAAAATTTAATAGTTACAAAAATAATAGTTATAATATCATTGGATATTTGGCGACAACAAAAAATATCGCGATGTCGCCATAGACCGTTTAAGTAAGCATCTGAAAATGAGGTGAAGCGCGGGCGCCACTCAGTACAACTCTCGCTGGAATCAAAGTTCTTGATAAATTTGAATGAAAAAACTGTGTTTAACAGATTCAAACTTAAACTTTATTTTGACGAAATAAAAGATACTAACACACCGAGACCGAAACTCAGAAGGACAAAAATTTATTAATCTAAATTTTGGCTAATTTGCGATCAACGAAAATTTACCACTAATGCACAAAGGTTTGCTTTGCGAATTTAAGAAGAGAGAAGTGAACTGACTGCAGGTCGACCAAGGTTGGATGCCGAGCGGCGAACGCAAAAATCGAGTACCTCTTCGTAGCCATCTATATCGGTACTCTTTCAAACGTGATTCCGATTGACGTGGGACGATCCAGAGGAAATAACAGAGTTGGGACCACTGAAATGCAAAATCCTCCAATAATCCTGCATGAAAATAATCGAATTCTCAAAACAAAAAACTATCCGTAGTAGCCACACTTCTACCCAGCTCGATTTTTTCATTTTAATATCAAGTTAAACTGGCCTGGTTATTTATTTTAGGAGCGAGGCCTATTTTAGGACAAGCGTTCAAAGCCTTTCGAGCTCCCTGAACATTTTAGTTAACGTATACTCGTGAAGCTATATGCGAGTATATCGTATATACTACGAGATCGTCAGGCTGACCTATTTCCGAATGGCCGACGACCTGAGTTACCCCAGTTAATTATACTATCTGTCCGCGATCACAATGGGGATGGGATGGAGAGTACCTACCGTTAGCTGAATAATTAAATACCCTAGCTAGCTAACTAGATTTTTATAGCCATAAATTAATATTATTTAATTTGAGCTAATCATTCCGTTTTAAATATTAGGTATACATGGAATACTTTCTAATCAATAACCGGTAGGTAGCTCTTCCAAACTTAATATCATATTTAATTATGGTTATCTTATATATCGAACTTTGTGGTGAATCTATTTAAGTAGATGTGTTTTATATTTTTTACAAAAAATAATGAAGGCAATTTTAATGGCGAAACAAACCAATGACTGCCAACGGGAATATACATTTTTATGACGATCTGTTTTTATTGAAGCAAACATTATATTATTGTATTCGTATACGAATGGCACATCGATGATGACACAATATATCGCTACACTTGCTTCTTGTCGTCATGTTTTTGTCATTCATCATCACCATCACTGCGCTTTTTGGGGTACGTACGCTTGGACCAACGGGTGATGTACATAATTGTACATAAAAGTAAAAAAACTGCACCTTCCTAATTCGTGTTGTTTATGAGGACATGAGTTTGACCAAGGCTGGCCAAATCCAGGCCCGCAGGCCACACAACATAGTGTAATAAAACCTAGTCTTATTGTTTAGCATATGGCTTCAATTCTTTCTTCTTTAGAAGAGATGCACTATTTGTTGATATTTGTTAAGAATAACACCTCTGCCTTATAGCTTAAGGACCCTGAAATAAAATTGTCGTAATATTTTCATGAAATAACGGGACGATCTCATGTAATAAATAGAGATTGTTTTAAATGTATAATTTCACGGTCATCTTTTAATATGGGTTTGTATATTACTTTGAAGACATTCATCCTCATAATTTAAACTTTTGACCGGCATCATAAAACATAAATTTTTTTTACACATTTAGTCTATTCGAGTCCCAGATGCAACTTTTAAAAACTCTTTGTGTGCAGTATGTTCAACTTCATTTTAGAATAAAATGAAGTCCACATGTAATAAAATTTCCCACCTACACGTACAATATCGAAACTACTTCCGTCCGTGTGCGTGTGGCATAGCTGTAAGATGAACGAGTGTACATATAATATATGTAATAAGGTACAACATGACGTAGTCATCAAATAGCCAGTGAAAACCATACGTTCAGCAAACTTTAGCTTCGTTATTTATACACCACTTTACAGCAGGTCTCGTCAGCTGCACTAAATAATTTAACTAAGTATTCCGCGCCACCTTTGTCTGGTAGTTAGGTCAACATAACGCCCCAACTAGACAACGTCCGCCATTGTTGAGGTCAACAGCTGCATGCCACCAATTAAGTTTAGGTGTTTCAAAATATTAAAAGAGCCGCTTTTTATTTCATTGAGAAAAAATCGTTAGTCTGAGCACATATTTTAATACCTAATTTATTTATTTACTTTATTATACTGGTTACTGTTTGACGGTTTACAATAAAATATTTTTATCACGATAAAAGAAAACCTTGCGTCCGAACCTGCAAACATAAATATAATATGAAAGACTTTTTAAAAAAAGAAATAAACTCTATGCAAGGTCGCAAAACAAGGACAACGTCCTACTAGGGAATCCCCAGGAATAATATTAAGCGACCTTCCTTTATACAGGGAGGACTGGTTATTAAATGCATTCTTTAAAGGAGGTATAGTACAACTTGTTTGCTGCAAAAAAGGTTATATAGCACCCTTTCCCAAAAATATTAGATTCCGAGATATTGGTCAATTTCGTTTAAATTGTGGTAGTGTGTCTGCGGGGCAATGACATTGAAAAATCCTAGTGTTTATTAATTAAATCAAAAGTTTTGTAATGAAATTTTACGTTTTCGCAATCTCCGTAAACTTGTGAACTTTCAAACCTATTTGAATGGTTGTAACTGTTTGATGACCCCACGTGTAACCTTTTATTTAAATCACATTTCGACCAAAACAGGTAGGTGCAGAATGTTGCAGTCGTATCTTAGACCAATATATCTAGGAGGGCTGAGTGCATGAAGTCGATTTTTAATTTTAATAATATATGTAAGCATATAAATAACTCAAAATGACAAGTTAGATACGGTAAAAAAATATTCGCATAGCAGGCATTGCTGGGCCCAAGTTTAATATATCTCTCAGTGCGTCCCATTTTTGAACACTCGTTAGAAAGTGCCGCACGTACTATTAAACTTGAGCGGTCATGTTAGGGCTGCAGCATACAATGTTCGAAGGCACAAACAGAATGGCCACGCACCGTCCCGCTCTTAATTCAAATAACGCTGCTGACAGTAGACTGACAACTTTCAACGCGGTGCACACACAAAGTCGCGTACACAACTACACAACCATCAATCAAATGGCGTGATTGATGTAGAAGCAATTTAAAGCTTTTATAGTCGAAGAGTATAGTTAAATTCTCAAATTTCAGCAAAAGAAGTTGCACACTCGAAGAGGTCAACACTTTCTAGGTACAGTCAGCATCAAATATATCATAGCGGGCAGGGTGGTCAAACATATCTTAACACGCCCGACCGCTTTGCCCGCCCCGGTAGGTATCTTTGATGCTGACTGTACACATGTATGCATGCATGCAACCATTTAGTCCGTGTTTCTTGTAGCTAGATATCTAAATACCTACACCGCCCAAGAGGCCAAAAGTTTCTGCAACCGACTCTACTGTCAAAAGAGTAGAGCCTGTGTACAGTCTACTCTTTTGACAGTAGAGTCGGTTGCAGAACCTTTTGCCCTCTTGTGCGGTGTATGAATGGTTTTAAAACCGACGAAAAAATCTTATTAGTATTAAGTTCTTACATACAAACACGACGACTAAGCAAGCACTATGTAAGTTTATTAGTAAAAGGTCGTGCATGTGAGCCGACTGAAGGACAACTAGGTACTGTAATGGGTGCGGATGAGGTTTGCAGTGCTATGGTCGGGGAGCGGTGCGGGCAAGCGTTCAGGAGTCAAGGTTGCCTCGGGAGCTTCGCCTGCGGCCGGGCGCTACAAGGTCAGCACGCACCCCGCGCCCCGCACAAGTAATCGATACGAACAAAATACTAATTAATCATGCACACCTTACTAAACATATTTATGTTATGATGATTCAATGAATGAAACTAAAAATTTACTAGCGACATAAAAATAAATTATCATAAGATGTCAGTAGCTATCTGCTGTCTCCTATTCAAATTTTTACCATGACCTTTATTTCTTTTCAAAGAAGACTAATTACGTATAATTTGAATAAAATGTACTACAAAATTGTTAAAACATAACCAAAAGATATAATGGTCAACGGGATATTGTGTTGTTCAGTTAGTA
The DNA here is from genome assembly GCA_963691745.1 of Ditula angustiorana. Classification (NCBI taxonomy): domain Eukaryota; kingdom Metazoa; phylum Arthropoda; class Insecta; order Lepidoptera; family Tortricidae; genus Ditula; species Ditula angustiorana. The sequence continues at coordinate 6,151,500 of OY829472.1, forward strand.
AATAGTAAGTTGTAAAAAAAGGTTTAAGTGTGTTTCAAAATTTTGTACTTGCGTGATTGAAAAAAAGTAAAATAAAAATTAGAACGTTCCACTTTCTATCTGAAATTTATGACAGAAATTGCTTAGCTAAAATTACGTAGAGCAAACAATCGTTTTTACTTTGATTACGTACATACATACAAGGAGGACTTCCAAAAAAAGTTAGAAGAAATTTTATTATGAAACAACTTACCTCATTTTATTTAATTGCACAATGGAACTTTTTGTTTTTAACTTTACATCATCACGTAAGCAAGTGTGTAAATATTGAATGATTGACACTTACTTTAAATCATGTTGGAAGGATAGTGCCGTAGAGCGGTGTGTAGGTGAGACGACGGTGCGGCGGGTGCGGCGGGACGCGCGAACGTGCGCGGCGAGCCGGCTCGGGGTGGCGCGGCGGCTTCGCCCGTCTCGCTGCCGACTCCGCGACTGTCACAGTAGCAAGACCTCACTGCGGAGTGCGCGGCGCGCGCACCTCCCCGCGCTCGGTAACAACCCCTCGCACGCTCCCTACCATCGATTCATCGTTTAGGCACTTTTTATTATCACTGAAAGTAAAGCTATGTCAACAAATTGGGTCAACCACAGTCCACACGCTCCCGAAGTTATTTCCAAAGAAGCGTTAATTTAATAAAGTATCTGCCAGTATTAATATACTTACCTGTATTCATGTCAAAGTATTTGAAATAAATAAGTTACTTGAAAAATTAGTTTAATTTAATAATTTTGTGATTGACTTCGTCACGCGTAATAATAAAATGGGCCTAAAACTGACCACTTAGTACATTATGCGCCAAGAGAATAAAATAAAGCAGATCTTTCGTCACGGGCGCTATATTGAATCTAGGATTTACTCCCGAGAACAGCGAGGGAGTTTGAGCGAAGTGAGGGAGCTCAGACTATACAGAATCATGAGTGTAACGAGGGGTTTAAACTCAACCCCAGAACATAAAATAAAGAGCTCAACCTATACGAATAAACCATTAGCTATGCCCTAGGAGAGTCCTCTATACTTGTTTATCTTACATGACTTCTGCGAGACTCTAAAAAGTAATACCCACTATTAGATGTAAAGTATTTTATTAAAGATGTACCAAAAAGAACTGCACAGCGATTTGCAGTATTCGCGCCTTTTTCCTTTTTTGTGTTTAGTTCCCACCACTTGTCAGTCTGATTTTTAGATACCTGTGGAATACCAGCTTAAGGAATTTTGAGTTTCGATCCAAATTAAAATCATAATTGACATTGACCAATAGAAGTAGTTTTAGTTTTAATCTTTTCAACGCCAGAGTCCGACATATCCGCACTATGCTTTGAGTATTTAACTAATTGAGATGCCAAGCCGTATTATCACCTAACAATTTTTTCTGCCAATTTTAGCGGGGGGAGATGGGTCTAATGTTGCCAGATGGCTGGGAAATTCGGGATTGTCCTGGAATTACCGGTCTTGTCCCGTGTCCAGGAATTACACTTTATAGTATTACTATATTTTGAGAGTTCCTTGCCCCAAAAGGAAAAATCCGAAAACTGTAAACAGTATCGGAAGTCTTCAGATGAGATATCCGAATAAAATCACAAAATGCTGTCGGCAACACTGCCACGAACGCCACGATGTCAAATTTTGAAATGTTTACGTTATGTCTGTCAAAAAGCTTATTCATTTCAAATGTTTTTGGTGTTGAAAATAAAAAATAAATTGTGAAGAAAATCGCTTACGTGTGATAAAAAAATCCGTCTTTAGTGAAATTTGAACTTTTTGATAGCCGTTTGAAGGTAAATACAGCACGATTAACCATTTTTACAGAGATCGCTTTTGCGATACGGAGTAAAGCAAAATGACACACGATATCGCGGCGAACTGGTTTTTATAAACCGTTATGATTTAACTCACGGTTTTGGTCATATGCTTTGGCAGAGGGGCGCTTGCGAGGTCCCTTGGTTAAATTGTCTAAGGCACTATGAGTTCAACGCCAATGCAATGAAATGACCGATATACAGTATACAATTCAGTATACATATAACGCAACGTCAACGCGTACAATCTAAAAATGACCTACGTGCATTCGCATAAGGTTCAACTTCGTTCGTTATGAAAAAAGCTTGGCGTATGACGACATTGAAGATTTTTGTATTTGACGTAGCGTTGAAAAGGTTATAGGCCAAGAGCCAGGTGACAAAACGGGCTTTATATGTAGTTGCAAAAGTTATTATATGGTTATTATACATATAGTTCTTATTTTTTGATATGTAAGTAGTTAAAGGTGCGCCCTAAATAAAAAGTGCAAGTGTTTGACCTTGGTGGAAATCAAATTATAGTTTTTATTATGCGGGCGTGTGGATCTTGCGCTAAATCCGTCCGGACCACTACCACCATCTTGCTCGCTAATCCAGCCACTAAGCAGCACTGCTTGCACTGTAGTGTTTCGGCGTGGAGAGCAAAACAGCCGATGAAATTACTGGTACAAGAGATTATTTCATCTTAGTTCTCTGCGTTGGCAACGCTTCTGCAGTCTCCTTGATCTTACGCGTAACTATACGCGGTGATGATCACTTACCATCAGGTGAACCACTTGCTCCTTTTCCTTCCTATGTTATATAAAAAAGTAATTACCTATTTTTTTTACCTTTTTACCGCCAACATCGCATAACATAGTTGTCGCCAACACGCCAGGAGTGCGATTTTTGAATCTCACCGGGTGACTAAAGATCGCCAAAATGGCCGTTTCATAAAAATGCAGCCATTTTGGTGAGGTTTAGTCACCTGGTGAGATTCAAAAATTGCACCCCAGGTCGCCATTAAGTATGTCAAACGAGAATTTGAAGTTCGTACACATGCATAAAGTCATCGACCAACTAACTATGTACAAGGGGAAATATATTCACGTACCACTTTAGAACCCTATCGCAACGACGTGACGCGTTAAACGCCAGGCTATGTCATACAAATGTCATGCGTATGTCTCTTCGACTGGGTTATACGGTGGTACGAGTTTCAATTTCCTTGACAGTACATATATGTATGTGTCGTTGGCATGATGGGCAGGACAGGTCACGACACCGTTAAGACTGCTTTTTCACCAGAGATGTGCGAGGATGCGTAGCGAGGGATGTGTTTGTAAGAACCAATAGAATCGTTTTATTTACCTCGTCTCGGTCAGCACAGCTCTGGTGGAAACGACTCATGGGTTCTTTACAAACACATCCCTCGCTACGCATCCTCGCACATCTCTGGTGGAAACGCAGCCTAAGGGTTCTTGGCGTTCATAGGGTGGTGAAAAAAATAGCTATGGTTAGGTACAGTCAAGGAACTTAATTACCTACCCATTTCGTTGAAATGTCGTCTGACATTCGCAATGCATTAAGGTCGATATGTCAAACCAAGGAGGTTGTAAACAGCTCTGTGTGTCAAACTAACGTCTTGCTCTATAGCGTTAACCTCCTTGTCTATAGCTCTTATGGTGACAGTTTACTATATGCTATTGAACCTTAGGTGGGTTGGAAATTAAATTCCTTGACTGTACTTACTGTAACCATTTTTTGCAAAGTTACCGGCTTCACATTATCCGCGCGTTCGCGAAAAAATGCACCTACTAGTCATCATTTCATTAGAGACTTCTTTTTTTTACGCACTTAAGCGGGCGTTTTGTTTTTATTAATAATTTTGTTTTGTTTAGAGTATGATGGTTCATTGCAGTAACCCAAGTTATTTGTCGTTTGTGCGAAAATGGCAGAAGTGTTATAGTATAGGTACTTATAATGTATAGTCGACCAAGTAATTCCTTGACCACTTTTGAACCTTATTTCTTTGTAATACGGTCGAAAAGTGGTCAAGCAATTTCTTTGTCGACTATACCTATGCGTAATATTTAGAATCGGCTACTCACTAGCTTTACGCACGTTGTTGGAATAATGAAATCCCCCGCCCCCTCTTCCTTTTGGTTCTTTATTCTGGTCCATAGATATTGAAATTTTATGTACTTTGCCTGTCTAGCCGTTTAGGCTGCAGAGCGTGCCAAAGAAATAAACATACATATACCTACACATGCACTCGAAAAACATAACCCTCGTTTCTGGAGGCAGCCGGGATATTTTTCCAAATTACATTCAAAACCGTATCAAAATCCGCTGGGTGAATAAGATGGAGTAAGCGGCCTAAGATATGAGGACAGAGCCGGATAACAACAAAGAAGTTTATGCTTGTATAGTAAACTGAGAAACTTTTGACTTAGGTATCAAAATCTTTGTGACATTGACACAAGATACATTTTTGCTTGATTCATTTAATAGTTTCTCACCATTAGTATATACTTATAAATATACCTAATTTTTTTTATGAAATAGGAAGGTAAACAAGCAAGTGGGTCACCTGATGGTAATTAATCCCCACCGCCTATAGACATCCGCAACACCAAAGAGATTGCAGATGCGTTGCCAACCTAGAGGGCTAAGATGGAATACCTCTTGTGCCAGTAATTATACCGGCTGTCTTGCTCTCCACGCCGGAACACAACAGTGTCAGCACTGCTGCTTAGCGGCAGGATTAGCGAGCAAGATGGTGGTAGCTATCCGGATGGACCTTGCACAAAGTCCTACCACACGCAATAAATTAAAATTAGAAAATTCAAAGAAATAAAAAGATTCTTCGTAGAATATTAAGTTCAACAATGAGCACAAGTCGATTGTTTATCCTTATTTTAGCAGCAGACGCAGCAGTCCAGCTTTCTCATGATGTCAATTTTGTAAATAGTAAAAAATGCATGTTTGGTCTAACAGGTTTTATGCTAGCGTACAGTCAATTATAAAAGTTGACAGAATATTTTAATTATACTTTTATTGTAAAAAAAATACCATCAAGTTTTTATTGAACTCAAAGCAAACTTATATACTTATTTATTTTATGGTGCCATATATATTTAATTAGGTTTAAGCTATTTTTGCAGTAAAAGGACGCGTTTCTAAACATTAGTAATTCCAAACCAAAATACTAATATTTTAATAATAGTCTTACATTTTATTCGTTAGGGGTAGCAGTACTAATCCTCGAATAAATTCCGACATCCCATTGATAAAAAGTAAGCATTTAATAGAAATAGGGCTGAAATGATTGTGGTCGATAACCAGCCTGTATACACTCCCATAATATCAGAAAGCAGTTAACAGTATATTATAAATAATGGCCAAGGAGACAAGATAAAATTTTAGATATGTGTTCTTTCCATCACGAGTGCAAGTAGTTTATAATCTTTACAATAAGCGACAGTAGTACAGCTACAGTAGGTAATCAAAGAAGACATGGACCTTTTCACTATGAAAATTATTTTTTTGTACTACTCCAAAATGTTTGTTTACACTTTTTAACTCGTCTCATTAGCCTATGTTTAATACGTGCATTTTAAACCTGGCCAGAAATATAAGTGGTTTGACTTTGTGGCCTTGTAGGCTACCTACACAAAACGTGAAATTATGGCCGGCATATCTTTCTGGTCAGAGTATTTATTACAGTATTTTTTGGGGCCAATTCAGGGCTAGGTCCAGGTTTGGTCAAAATCACTATTTCATTAAACCATTTCTTTGCAATAGGTACATATATTGTTACACAGTAGTGTTATAATAACACAAATACAATAATGATTACAAAAGTAAAAAACAAACTTAACTCTATTATCATATCCGATTATCATAATTTTATACATTTTTTTTATTATATATATATGCAGTATTATGTAAGAAAAGCAAAATACATATATTATGGCGTGTCAAAATCAACATCACTTTATAAAAGGTTTAACAAAAAACACTAGGAAATAACTTTGGTAATGTTCTGTTATTCATCAGGGTCACATAAACGATGAAAACAATAAAGAAAATTTTAAAAATAGGACAAACAAATATTAATATCAAACAGGCAAAACGGACTGGATCCATTAAAACTCAATGAATGTCTCTTTCATGGGCAAAGTTTTCCGCTGGCCTTGAGCGATGATTAACTATAGAACTTCCGACGAGTAGGTATTTTACTAGAAGTAATAAAATTGTTTTGAACTTTATTCAAAACACTTTTTCTTAATCCTAGAACACTGAACTGAAAAATTCATTCTATTTTTTTCAATATAAGTGTGTAATAATGTGAAATGCTTTTCTTACTTTTAAATGAAATAAAACAAGGAAGTATAATTGACAAGATCTTACAATTAATCCCAAATGCACCTAAGATTACACATTGGTTTAACTTAACCCTTTAGTTAGTGGTTAAACCATAATCAATCGTATGTCAAATAGAAAAGTTCAATTTAGCATGTGTTTATAATAATGATAAACCGTTAAGGTGCAGGTAACGGTGAATCGCTCAGTTTCTGGCGGAAATTTAAAAACATTGCATTTTTAATTTATTTTTAAAATGCGTATATCTTATCAATTCAAGCATAATTGCCGAAGTAAACTGTTCCTTACACCACAGTGTTTGATACATTTGATGCGTTACATTTCCGAAATTCGTTTACATTTATTTGACGAAGCTTTCCCGTAAAGCTGCAAATTACTCATACCTAGATACCTATTCGTGGAAAGTAAAATATATCGCTCAATTGTTTGTTAACCAAATAATAAAAAAAAACTACGATTTCAATTTAACGATTGATTGTAATTAGACGTTAGTGTCCCAGATAAGCGCAAATGGAAAACATTTTATTTATAAAAACATGAGGCAAAACGTCACAGTGACAGATAAAGACAGTACAATATATGTTACTAACCTAGGTTTAGCGACCGTTTATGACAAATAAAATAAAAAAATTCAATCACAAATCTTTAAAAAAGAATACGGCAATCATCACAGTTTATTGTCGACAAAGAAATATATTTACAAGCTATAATTCGATGTAACACAAAGCAAATGTCACGTGGTAAAACGACCTTCCCTTTCTTACCAGTACCAGTAAATAAGACAATCAGCCTTCGTGAATTTTCATTATGCTATGTAGGATTTGCTATCAAAATCAGCACTTTCTTGGTCGACTTTACAATTCATACGCTGTAAAACGAAATAATTATGTTGATATCAAGCTACATATCGAATAAAATATTAACCCGCAGTGCATCTCTTTTTTATGACAGTAGTCAGATAAAGTCGCGCTGTGGGATAAACTAAACTGTGGCGGACATATTAAAGACTTTTTAAAAGAACGAAACAACAAAAATGTATCTTTAGGGTACCGTTTTCACATGAAACATTGACGACGAAATCTTTTACATGAAACCAGGGGGCTTAGCACGCTAGCTTTTACCGATGACATTAAGCATATATATCCCTTTCTAACCAGTACGCATGTGCGAGAGGGACGGAACCGTTTATGTGCGCGATAATCACTAGCGTGCTACTAAAGCAGGCGAACAAAAGCAAAGGATCTAAACTACTCAAATCAAAATAGCGCCCACTTGGCCACTTCACCTTTCTCAAAAAAATTCAAACATAAAAATAAATACATACGTACCTATTGCTACTAGTACATGTTTTGGCACCTATACATATTTTTATATTTTTGTTTTACTGAGAAAAGACGAGCGGGCCCTATTTCATTTTGAGTAGTACATATAAGAATACTATCAATGACCGTTAGATCACAACATTCATTGTGATCTAACGGTCATTGACAACAAATCTTGACCTATTTTTCAGAATTATCTCCTATTAAACTACATGTCTATTATACCGGACTACTCTACGATATTGGTTCCATCTTCGTCGCTGGTTATATAGGAAACGTAACGAGCTGTGTTTGGTTAGTAAAGTTTAAACCAATTTGTTTAAATTACTTGCTTTGGTAGGTAAGTAAAAAATAATATTGCAGCTACAGATACATAAAAATAAAAGATAGGTAAAAAAAATTAAACCCGCGTTCTGGGAATTTCATTAAACTGTTTTGCAACTATATTATCAGAATATGACTTAAATGAATATCTTTATGAATATTATTCGGAACCGCGAGAGAACGCAATCGTTACTATTACGGATCAATCGGTATGAATAACGAACATGATTAAGCTTTTTCGATATAATGAAACATTTCAAAAAAAATCTTACTTTATATATCCGGTAGGTACAAAAATATAGGAGCACCACACGAGGTGAAACATTTAGAGCCGTTTTAAAAAAGTTAAAAAGTTTTGTAGGCTTTAGTCCAGCAAAAAATACCCTAGCTATAATTAATCGTACGACGGTATACATGTCGCTAGATGCTTTACTCTAGCTCCGTCACGTCTCGTCTGCTAGGAACTGCGAGCAGAGCCGTGCAATTGCAGAAGCGTATGTAAAAACGCTTATACATGTATCAGGTTGCCGGTTCTGATTACAGTTTATTTGTATTCGGCATAGACTTTCTTAATGGCTATGTAATCTACAAATAGCCAATAGATTTACATACTTATAAATAAATAAACGAAAAAAGTGGTTACGTGGTTTAATTTAAACCGGTTTTGGCGTCAGCCATCGCCTTAATGAGTTGATTGAGTACATTTACTTACAATTATAGAAAAAACAAAGAACTCCCAACATGTAACCAAAAATTAATGAAATATTAAGTATAGCTATTACTACGTGATGTTGTATAATTTTGATGAGACAATTTATTCTAGTAAGGATAAAATTTTAAAAAACTATTGCGGTGGGCCGAAATTTAGAATTACTTCAATGAATTCTCGTTACACAGTGGAACGTATAGAATAGAACATTTTTTTTATTAAAATTAAAAAGTTTAATGAAATCAAACAAAAACAAAATAATAATTTAATCTTTTTAATTGTATCTTAAATTTTTGAGAAACGAACACTCTATCCTGTCGTCCAAATGTGAAACGTAACGCGTAAAAAATTTAAGAAATCCAGTTTTTATGTATTGGTCCCGTGCTGCAGCAGACCGAGATATCAAAAAATATACATCCTTAAATCTGGATATGCCTCTTTTTATTAAATTTGGAAAGCTATATAAAAAGAAACTTACAAATCACTCCCACGCATAACATGGGAACAAATAATGTACAACCTGTATAATTAAATAATTAATCTTTAGAGGCTACAACTCAATAAAAAGCACCCTAGCAAAAAAATACAATGTTATATATCATAAACTTAGAATATACATACGTTCAATGTGCGCAATTGAAAAAATAATATTAAGTACTCAAAACAAAACAGGGGCCGTTTTGCTTTACTCTGTAAATTTAAAATATGCAAATATGTATGTGTTTCTAACAATGCACGCTTTGAAAGTAGGGTTTTATTTTATTAATTTGATGTGTAAACAATGAATAAACCCCTACTACATAAATATGCTTTGGCACATACATATTTTAATATGTTTGTTTTACTGAGTAAAGTTGATTGCCTCTCTTTTACTTTGAGTAGTATATTATGGCAGTATCTCAAGTAAGAAAAGGAAACCAAACTCAACGCCATCGTATCCTGATTTGAACAGCAGGCGTCACAAGTTGTCACACGTGGTATGAACATGTGCAATATTTTGTATCATAAGCAAACTCTGGCAAATCAAAAATTGTCACCCGCCAATGAAATTTTTGTTCAGCTATACGTCACGCCACGCCAGCATATTCTAAGTTTATGTGGTGTACTGGCTGGTGAAACTAACTCGTGTGTTCACTGTTCAACATTGTTTATTCAACTTTTATTTTAAAATAACTTATATGAATTACATGTTACATAAAAAACAGTAATAGTGTATGACTAACAAAGGGAGGTAAGTAAAGCAGGTTGAAAGTTGTAGCATAACTAAGTCCTGTTCTAGGAGTTAAACAGCAAACATTATTTTGAAAAATTCTTAGGCGCGACGTACACAACGGTTGCAAAGATATGTCATGTTTTAGCTGATTATCTGGCAACGTGCACCGCCGCGTAGCCAGCGTATATTAAATCGGCGGCTTAAAGTCAGATGAGTTTGTATATAAAACACGCAAAGTACAACATACTGACGACGCGACGCTATGTTTGTCGCAACAAGCACGAGATGGAGCGCTGTGCCAGTGTTAGATTCGCCTTATCTGTTTGTAATTGGGATGTTGTCAAATACTGAATTCGATAAATTTCGTTAAATTTAGATTAACAAAAGCTAAGTAGTTCCTTATACACATAGTTAAAACAAATAAGCGAGATAGGTTTAAATTTGAACTCAGACAAGTAATTATTGATTACAGAAAATTGCAATGCCACTAATGAAACTATATACCAGATTATTTCACCTCTCGGATAGCCAACCTGTAGTTTTCTATTCGTACGAGGTAACTAATTTGAAAGTGGTGAAGTTGAGTCAACACTCTAATTCAGGCGATTCTATGTTTTTTAAGCTTTTAATCCTAAACAACGAAAAACACACACATAAATAACTTTTTTCCATTTTAAGTCGAATTCAAACTAAGGAGTATCATAATATATTCATAAGTTATATTCTATCATCAGATCTTGACAACATTTATATGAGACCACGCACCTTGAAGGTATCATTTCCTTTTAAACAAACAAAAATTCAAATCGGTTCATATGTCAAAAAGTTATCGCTGATCGTACATAAAAAATATCATATGTAGATGCATTGAGAATTACCGTCTTTTTTTCTTCTTCTGTTAAAAATAACTTAAATGAGTAGGTACTAAATTTGTTGCATAAATTTGTTGAGTAAATCGGTGGATTCAAACAATAATATTATTTAATAGAAAATAATTATTTGCACAACGTTTAGGGCTACCTATTAGCAACAGCTTTAATAGAGGAATCACATGTCACTGTACATATATATCTATATAATGAGTGTTGTTCGAGATTGTGTGCAGATTGTAGATACCGTCGGTGGGCGCGGCGAGCTGAGATGCTGCGGTTATTCGAATTGCATGAGATTCGCCGGTAGAGGTTTTACCATTTTGTTTGTGACTTCTTGGATCTTTATCCACCATTGCATTGCTGTGGTGTCGGATCCAGTTCTGAAATAAAGATTTTTTATTTAATGGGAATAATGAAACACTAATGCACATTTCAGAATGCTTAAAATGCTGTGCTACTTCGTGAAACAACGCAGTTCGTTGACATGGAATTCTTGCAAAATAACACCTGAATCTATTAACTATTAGCTATTTCGTGTTACAGGTAAGACAAGTAAAAGTAATATGCTCAATCAGTTTATTTAAAATCAAGTGGGCATGACCCCGTAAATTGGTTAGGCCAATGATGTGTTAATGCGGTGACGTAAGGAGCAGCAGGTCTGGCACGTTGCCAGTCGGAAAGACTTCCCTTAAAGCAAAAACACTTCCATTTCCGTCATCATTTATCGTTTTATTGCGGAATTATTCTGTTAGTATTAAGCGAAAGCGAATTAACATCGACTAGACAGTCACTTTAAATCGGCAAAATTCCCTTGCGAGTGTATGAAATATGCGGCATAAACGGCCATGTCTTCTGATTGCGTTTGACTTAGACGTTGGATTTTTAGGGCGACTGCAGATCTAGGTACTTGACATTAATTTGAACTGGATATTTTCACGCGATCCTGATAAAAACGGTATTGAAAGACAGCCAAACAATCATACAGGTATACAGACAGACAGACAAACCGGAAAAGACAGACAATACGTACACACTGTATAGTTGTTTTTTTACACGATCAAATTTTTTATAGTAATCGGCTAAATGGTTTTGATAAATTAAGGTACTCGTATACCTGCAAAAGTTACATTTGAAATCAAGGACAAGTGTTGAGCTGTATGCTTTACTCAATGGTCTTAGCAATTTTGAGTGGGCGGCTAATAGAAGAAAATATTTTTAACATACCACAGTTGTTCGACTTTGTAATAGAACACTTGGCAAAAGCAGATTTCATTAAAATTTAAAACGTATTCAATGTTAGTGGATGTTTCGATCACGCAGCGCGAGCTTTCATTTTAGATAAACATTGACATAATAATCCATTCCAATTTTGACGCAATTTCAACCAAAACGACCTATTCTCTTCCACTTTTTCGTCTACATATATGTACTACTCAAAATAAAATAGGGTCCACTCGATTTTTCTCAATAAAACAACAACATATATATGTGCCAAAGCATATTTTAATAGTAGGGTTTTATTAATTGTTTACACATAAAATTGGTACAATAAAACCCTATTTTCAAAACAAGCATTGGTAGAAACACACACTTATTTTTCGAGTTTCACTTTACCGAGAAAATTTTGAGAGACTATTTCGTTTTGAATAGTTTCCATAGACCAGGTATGGTGAATAAGTTAATAAGACGGCTTTATACATAGGCGGAACAAAACAACTTCCAGGTGGATAGATAACTAGTTACCTAAGTAAGTGGAAGTATTTTTCCGTATGTGAACTAGAACTAGAACCAAGGTGACCGGTCCAGTGTTGGTATATCTTTACGTAGTCTAAATGGGTATTCCTGGCGTTCCTAAATCGTCATGGTGTATGTTCGGCCGCCTTCTCCTTCTAAATCATGCAACTGATTTTGATACGGTTTTCACTGTCAATTAGTGATTTTTTTACGGAAGGTGTTTATGTACATTACACACTGATTGTACCCGTGCGACGCCGGAGCGGGTCACTAGTCCAATAATAAAATATAACTTAATCGTGTACCATCTAATAGTATTTTATGCAACTGTTGCATAATGAGGGGTCTTAAAACACGAGTGTGGTTTTATGAAACGTGCGTCAGCGAGTTTCATAATAGGATCACACGAGTGTTTTAAGACCTAATTATGTACAGTTGCATACATTACTTTATCTACACACATATCATAAGTACTCTATGATGGGTTCAGAAGCCATAGGGCAATGACCTGCACTGCTACTAGCTACTAGTGCTAGGTTGTACCTATTAAATATCTATAGACTGTACACATTAAAATAATGTAATAAAGAATGAATTTGAACAAATATAGAAACCAATTAGAAAAATTCTCATAATAATATTGGTTGTTATAATGCTGGTCATTGCCTACGGTTTCTGAACGCATTATAGAGCATTTATGATATATGTGTAGATAAAATATCTAAATCTAAATGTTACAACCAGACTTGTGACAGTTAGTCAATAGTCTTCCATTTTGTAACTATCACTAACCGCTTTGGTATATTGGACTTTTGGAGACGAAGCTGGCCATCTACCTTCACCAGATCGTGCGTTCCCATTCGTCGATCCTAAACGTGACAGACAATAGCCTAAGTTGCCATTGCCATTGGCAAGTCGGCGACGAGCGAGTGGCAGGGCGACGGGTAGAGTACTGACTTGAACTTGTAGAGCGTGCCGTGCTGGTGGATGAGCTGGAAGGAGTCGGAGGACTCGCCGCGCGTGGCTGTCCAGCTCTCGAGCGGCAGGGTCTTGGAGTGCTCCTCGCGGAAGTCGGCGCGGCTCGTGCTGCCCGACAGACAACTACATTACTGAGACCACACCTTTCGATCGCGCTAAAATACCACTTCATTGTACTCGTATTTTAAAAACATTTGAAATTACAGCAACAGTATGGACCCTCACTTTAACTTCATTCTGAATATAATATTGTTTTAAAATCATAAATTAACATTATTTTATCTTATCAGAATGTTAAGTACAATTTATTCAAAGGTTCGCATACATTACGTATTGTCATTAATTCCGTCCACTCGCATGACTAAAAAAACCAATACGTTTTTTTACACACTATCCAACTGCAATCAGAATGGGAATGGAAATTACAGTTAGCACAACAGTACTTATCATAGACGTATTTATAGATATCGGGTAAAATCATGAAATCTTCACAGACACTTATTTTCTGATTTACTGAATACGATTTGCTATAATCAATCACTATTTTGATGGGTAGTGATCAACATATATTTTAATTCTGATTTTCATGGTTTTTATTAAAAATAAACCTTTATTTTGTCAAGTATAGGTAAATTTTTCATGATATTAAATATATGTATGTGCTATACGAAAAAGTATTATAATATAAATAATCGCGCCAGAAAATTATACATCGGCGCCGAGGAATAATTCTCAATGATTGGAATTATTTTTAAAATTAATATTATTTCATATCTTTATATTTTCATCGCATAGCAATGTAATAGCACTGAAAATAATATTAACATTTATCTGCACACTCTCCCATCGACAATTGACATTTCATATACTAAATACTTGTGTAAAATTGACGCTTGAGCTCATTCCCATTTTAATTGCTGTTTTATAATACACTACTTTAAGTAAAGTCATAGACATGCTAGAATGTTTACGTTTGCGATATGTTTTTATTTAAATAGCGAATAATAGCTAGTAAACTTACCCCTTGAACGATTTAGCCACGTAAAAGTCGAGCTGCTGGCCAGAGAGCACCAGCCAGTACCGCTGCCAGGACGCCAGGGACACTTTCTTCCCGTCTTTCAGCACAGTTTTCCTTCTCACGAAGCCTTCGTACAAACATTCCGAAGCTTCCGCTTTGGACGGGTTGCTGGGAGCAGACATAGTATATATCGTCAAAAGTTTAAATGAACAAACAATTACGACAACAAACGACTTTAAAACCTGGACAGGTTTTTTTTATCTTTAGATAAGCTGCTAAAATTTTTACGATGGCTGACCGCGACGCGAGTCGTGCAAAAAATGGCAAGAGATGTAATTCGCCGTTGATTTATTATTAGGCACAAAACGTAGAAACGATCTGAACGATTCTTATTCTCGCATCGAGTCCACTATTTAGGTTAGCTCAGTAAAGAAGCGCGCTCCGCGCTCTCGCCGTGAGCCCGAAATGACGCATCCGGTGCCCAATCTTTAGGAACACCAAACACAGCAGAATGATATCGCCCTTGAACTGCCGGCCTTGAGCTCGTCACTATTATACACACCCCTAAATTATGTGTGACTATTATTATATTAACAGCTCTCGCAAAAATTAAAAGCTGTTTACGTAGATTATATTCCGTAATTGCCAACTAAAACTAGCTATGCTATGTTACGATGAAAATAAAGGATGACGTGATCTCAAGCCTATTAGTTTTATTCAGCTATTCTGGCGCAACCGTGCGCAAGCGTTGAGCGGGCGGTTCAATAGTAGTTTATTTTATTTATGTAGTATGTTTAAAAATGGAAAGTCTTTACATTTCGAAAAGCTTATCAAATGAAGTGACATATACGGAATGTAGTTAGTGTTATAATACATATAAAAGTCATAGAGAACTTTATTATGGAAGTAATAATTTAAAAGCAGACAGAAGCAATTAAACCACGAACTTAGTTTGATAACCATACATTATCTAGCAACACTATTATTTAATTCCATGCCTGTTTCGTATGGAGCGTTTACGTGACGCTTGCATGCCATCATTTTTGCACTCGTGATATGTCAAACAATTGTAACCTGTCGTTACCTGTTCGGTAAGGACCGCGACAAGTGGTCGCCGGCGACCGAGCCTGGGGACTCCAACAGCGTGTCGTCGAGCAGGTTGACCGAGCCCGCGGGCGTCTGCTCCGCCTGGCCCTTGCCGAAGATACTGCAACCCAGGCACCGGGTCACCACACCGGCCACAACTAAACTCTGTTCATCCTTACTAGTCTCATAAATCCTTATCTCATCTCATCACATCGATAAATACTTAAAATTCTGTATGACCCAAAATATCAGCGTTGCCAACAAAATTGTGTTTATTTTATCGCCTAAATAAAACAAATCGAGGCTGGAAATCGAAGAGGAAAGTGTAGTTAGTTGTTATCTATTGTTTTGTTTAGGCCATGAGCACTATTTTGCAGGCAAAAGTGGAATATTAGGTTGCAATGTTGTTTAATACTTAAGACCAGTAAGGATGAACGGGATCTACTGGAGCCCGACACTCTAGACTTTCCTCGCGCGGCATTTTCCTGAATAGTTTGCAGCTATTTATTGGCTTTACCATGGATCGTTGCAATGCATTAGTTAGTCGGCCAATATAGTTTAAGGTTTGACAATTACAACAATAGAAACGTTCACAGACCACAAAGCTCCATTTTGGCTTCTTTTGAACCTTTCTTTTTCTCCCTTCATATAGTGAAACCTAGTGAAATCTTTGCTTTGACCTCCCTGTCACTCCTCGAGTCGTCTTTTTTTTTCATATTCACAACCATTTTAAACTTAAGTATTTTTATACCTTTGATGAACAAAGGGATAATATAAATTAAAGTAAATAATTAAAAGAAATTACGCAGCGCACTCGACTTGAATTTCCCTACCCTCACGTAGCCCATCGTAGCTCCTTACATAATAAACCCGCCTCCTCCCTTGACCAGCCCTCTATAAGTACCACAAGACAAACAAGTGTTAAAATTTAACATATGTAAATTTTTTTATACAAAAATGTTTCTAGAATGTTAAATTTTAGCACTTGCAAGTTTTGTGATACAGGCCCCAGGCTGTGGTATATGAACGCTATTAGAGCTGCAGTAAATTGTGGATATTTTTCGGCGCGAACGAATCTTCTCGAACTCCCTCATTGTTAATAAAGTGAGTTTTATTGTAAGTACCACCCACGCACACAAATATCGTCAGTGTTTTGGATACAAAATTTAATAATATCTAAACAAAACCGGTTGATTTGAAAGCTATTATAAAACACAGTTTGCGTTAAGCCAATGTTTAGCAGATTAATATATTTTGTGATAAAGAGCGGTCACGAAGAAGAGAGACTTTCGTACTGTGATCATCGTACTAATCACGACTCTGTCGCTAGCGCACAATCATATTGCTATCGCGTTCCATTGAACCGATGTGCAAGTGCGACGAAAATGTTTGTGCGTAACCTTCAGAGAAATGTAGTGATGATGGTCAATGTGCCAACTTGTCTTTGATTTGAGAACCCATTTTACTGACTTTTTGCAACTACCTATAGCGTCCATTTTCTTAATTTTGATAACGCAAATTAGGTCTGCAACTCTTGTTTATCCCAGCAATTTGCAATATACAACTTTGAAAATCGCATTATTGCCGCATTCGATCAATAAATGTTTTTGGTACAACTACCCTGGATTAACTTCTGTTTAGTTTCAATTATTCTACAATTGTTCTACAAAACACCCACGACATTGTGATTTTCCATTTATATCCTAAAATACTTTAAGTAAAAGTACTCTAAATAGTACCTAACAAGTAATTGCAATGTATCATAATTATGTTCAATTTATTTTCATACAATGTAAACACCGACCGTTCAATAATTATCAATTAAAATTCAAAATTGGGCATAATGTCATAGCGTTTTGAATATCGGAAAAAACTGGAATGTACACTTATATAGCACGCTTTGTTTTATCGTGGACATAAAACATATATCCCTTTCTAAGCAATACGCGTGTGCGAAGGGGGCGAATGCTTTATTTCCGCGATAGAGAATTATAAATATGTTCCAATTTATTTTTTAATAGATTTCAGGCCCGAGCATTATACAAAAATATGATTAATTACGAACATTACAATTACGGAGTCGAAAAATATATTTTAGACATACGTAGGTTACAACAGAGGAATGGTCGTGTTTCAAGAGCCTGGACTATGTGCCAAGCTTTTGAAGCAAGATCATTCGACAAAAGAAAACAAACACGTTGCTCGAGGTTACCAATTTAGTAACTGCGTGCTGTACGGTCAACCAAACTGAATTCTGGGCTGCTGTAGCACCTTTTCACAATAAATGTTACAACGAATATCATTACGACTAAGGTTCTACAGTGGCTCAGAATTGAGATTCGTTGACGGTACTTGATGTACGCGTGTAGTCATCCTCGTGATTCAAACCGTTCAGTGCCAGGTCTTTAACGTACTGCGTATTGGTATTACGCTGCATACAGTTCAGTCACAGTCACAAAGAGTAGTGCGGAAGTAAGAACAAGTGAACGTGCTAGAAGGTGTCATATCATACTTAAACTATTCTACTGACTGGACAGCTAACGAAGAAAAACTACAACACAAACTACGGCTAACTAATATATGTGGTAAATGATAAGTCGTTACGTTTGAAATAACAAAGCCTTTCTTTGCGCATGCGTCAATTGGGTTCCATTTTAAATCGTTGTGGTAAAGACATAATCATACTTTACAGAACGCAGTACCTACCTAGATCAAGGTGGTAAGATATCATAAACCTTCGTCGACATGATAGAAATGATTTTCATTGAATCCATCTTATAATTATTATTAAATAAGTTAAATTGGGTTGATTTTATAAAAGCGCAAAATGCAAATCTCTCAAAATGGCCATCTCCCAAAAAACGTCTCTTTCCTAAAATGTTCGCTTCTTATTACATCCACGTCCAAAACTGGGCTGTTTCCTATAATGTCCACTATTTGTGTTCTACAAACCCATTCCCTACAATATCCGCTTATCATAATGCCTGGTTTTTATTTAAAAAGCAGCCAAGTAATCAAAGATAATATGTAATTAGAGAGATTGTATAACCACTCAGAGAAACAATTCCTATACGACACAGGGTGACCAAAAATAGTAACGAGGCCAGTCAGGTACCAGGCCAGGTAGTCTGGGGAAAACAAAAAATAAAAATAATAAAACCTTCTTCAAGACCTCGAAAACGAATTTACATGCTATTTGAAGACTATGGCGAGTCAGTATGTAGACAGACCATAGTAGACTATTTGTTAACAGTCGTAACTAGCAGTCATATTAAAAAACTGTACTAAACGAGAACTAGACGTCTTAGGAAGCTGACAAATATAAGAAGCAGACATCATAAGAATCTGACATTATAAGTAGACATCATAGGAATCTGACAATGTGGGAAGAAAGCCGTTTTGAGAAGCACACATTTAGGGAAACAGACATAACAAGCCTGAGCCCATTGTGACGTTTGTCTTGAAAGAAAGGAATATATTTGTAGTAAACAGGGTTTGTATGCTGTACGGGTTTACGTAATTACAAATCAGTCGAGATTTCAGCAAACTGTATTCCAGCCTTGCGGACTTTGTAAGAAATATTTGAAGTAGATTTGACAATAGTTGGCCGCCAAAAATAAAATCAAGGGGCAGTCTTTGTCCATCCAGGCATCTCCATATTCTATATTTTTAACCAACTTCAAAAAAGAGGTGGTTCCCAAATCGATTTTTTTTTTTAAATTTTTACAATCGTCATAATAGGGTAATAAAAAATAATAATAGGTATGTATTTATCAATGTTACTATGT
Source organism: Ditula angustiorana (assembly GCA_963691745.1). Taxonomy (NCBI): domain Eukaryota; kingdom Metazoa; phylum Arthropoda; class Insecta; order Lepidoptera; family Tortricidae; genus Ditula; species Ditula angustiorana. The sequence continues at coordinate 6,170,748 of OY829472.1, forward strand.
AGGTTTATCCGTTGCCTAGTACCCATAGTACAAGCTTTGCATAGTTTGGGACTATAGGTCAATTGGTGTAAATTGTCCCAAGATATTTATTTATTTATACATAACTAGGGACACGCCCTGGCTTTGCCCGGGTACAGTTTACTACCAAAAACTTAATCAGAACTCCACTTTTGAACCTTGTTTCACTTGTAATACGATCTTAAAGTGATAGAGACATTTCTTGGTCGACTATACATAAAAACCTTCTTTAAAAAATCCCCTATTGACAGTGAAAACCTTATCAAAATCCGTTGCGTAGACGGAGAGGGCGGCCAAAGATATGATGACAGATAGAGCAGGATAACCATTTTGTTTTATACCATGGAAAGGCAAAGATAGAGAAACCTGCATACACCTGCAAATCAATTTTAAGGTGTGTGTGAAGTTCCCAGACCGCACTGTGTCGCGTGGAAACTAAACTCCGCACCCTCATATTGAGTGATAAGGCCTGTGCTGAGGAGGGGACGGAAATAGGCTGGAATATTATTAATAGGGTAAATAGCTACTTTATTACACTTAAAATTACCGAGTATGTAGTTTTTACAGAATTGTCACCACTACTGCCTATTGTGTGCCTTGTGTAGTTACTCGAAATTGTTCTGTAGTGATCAACAAAGGTTATTGTATTGTATTGTCTTTAAATAAGATTGAACGTTCCCCTAATCGGGGAAGGTGACGACACCACCGACAGTAGGATTATTTCCTTTATCTGCCTATCTACATATTTTAAGAGGCCACTAGTTGCGTGCAATATAACGTTGATACAGATAGCCAGTAAATTAGCGAGTTCTTCATGGCCGGGTATCCTAAAATGGCATCAGCATTGCGTCATCGCATCAACTACGCCCATCCGCTCGCTACTCACCCTGTTTAGTTCGCCAGGACTTAATCGTAGATCCAAATGCGGTCTCAAGCATCAAATGCTGATGTTTTATCAGAGAGCCTCTAGGTCTAGTCTCTAGATTGACATTTAAGAGGAGTATTAATTAACCCAGCGCCCTCCATACAAATGGCGATAACGTTTTCCACCCTCTAAACCTTAACCTATGGCCATGATTTTTTTGTGTTATCATTATGCACTTGAACTAGGTTTGTATGTTTTGCTTTTTTAAATATTCTTAATAGATTTAAAAATATTGACGCTCTTGTGTTTTGTATGAAACTCCTAAAATGCGAATATTGTCAAATCTACGAAGACTGTTTAAAAAATCAAAACATGCAAACGTAGTTCTATGGCATAATGACAACATACCAAAAAATTATTGCCATAGCACAAGGTTTAGAGGGTGGAAACCGTTATCGCCGTTTGTATGGCGAGCGCTTTTCGGGGCTGGGTTCACACTCCTAAGTCGATCTTACAACGCCTGGAATCCGCTAAATAACCCTATTTTTACCGATAATTTATATGGCTTTGCTCGCCGGTTTTTATACCTTTTTTTCAGTTACATAATGTGTGTCGAATTTTGTACCAAATAATTGTTTGCTTTCTTTCTTTCAAATCTTCATTTATGTAGTCTACTTTGGCATACAATATGAATTTACGTTTTTTTTTTCACACAAGGTAAATTTGTGCTTTTTTACCGGACTGATTTATGTTTAAGGAAATGTTATTTTTTTGACAATTAATATGAAATATTAACTACTTAATTACTGCTGATTTACAAACAAATCTACAAAAAATACCTTATTTATAATAATCTTCACCGTTCACCGTTCATCTGAACGGTGACGGTGACGGTAGTAGTTACTACAAAACGACTGAAACTACAAAAACTCAATATATATCAATTTTTATAAGCTTTTTAAATTTTATTGCGATTTTTCATCTTAATTAAAAACTAAAAGCTAGCTGCACCTAGATACATACGAAATAATATCTAATGGCAACGAATATATTCGGTCGGCATATAATTATTCTACCTACGTATACAGTAGTATACACGTGCGCGAGACGGTTTATTTTTTAAATTTATTCCAATATTTGTGTCGAATCTATTATAAATCGTCTTTACATTGTATAAACCAAATTCGCTATCTGTTGTCTGTCCTGATATTTTTCTGCCGCTTACTACTTCTAATCCGCGCAACGGATTTAGATTGCAAATTATTGTTTTTTTTACGGAAGGCGTTTATGTACATTTTTTTTATACAACAGGAAGGGAAACAAGCAAGTGGGTCACCTGGTGGTAAGTGATCACCACCGCCTATAGACACCTGCAACAACAAAGAGAGTGCAGATGCGTTGCCAACCCAGAGGGCTAAGATGGAATACCTCTTGTGCCAGTAATTACACCGGCTGTCTTGCTCTCCACGCTGGAACACAACAGTGCTGCTGCTGCTCAGCGGCAGGATTAGCGAGCAAGATGGTGGTAGCGATCCGGACGGACGTTGCACAAGGTCCTACCACCCGCAAACAAACACATTACATTCTAATTGTACACGTATGAAGCCGGGCCGGGTGGCTAGTTATAATTAATAAGTCGTAATTTAGCTTTACATATCGCAGCTACTAGTTCATAAGAGTAAAAAGAAAAAAATATATAATATTTGAACTTCATCAATTTCATTATACTTTCATCTTATCTCCTTTATTAAAAGGCTTTTCGTGAATTATTTATCTTATTATATCTATATATTATCCTACTAATATTATTAATGCGAAAGAAATGAGGTTTTATATTATGGATGTTTGTTCCTTAATCAGTAATCAACTAATCACGCGTTAATGGCTGCACAGATCAAAGAACTAGATTAGTTTTAATCCAGAACTAAAACATAGGATACTTTTAACCCATAAAATGCATAGAAAATAAAATCAGGCGGGCGAAGCCGTGGGTAAAGCTGATATAGAAATAAAGTAAGCACATCATATGAAAACTGATGGATCGAATTGGCTATTCTGCTTTAAAATGATCGTAATAGCCCAAATTAGGTTTTTATACAAAGACTTTTTTTAAATAGTTTCGCGAAGAACTTCTAAATTCGTGAAAAGTGAAAGTTCTGTTTTCTTTGGAATTTGAACAGAACTAAGTCTCTCATATCAGCTAGTTTTTAAATAGATTTGGATTATTTTAAATTGATCTGAAACTAAAACCATCTTAAGGAAGACTTTATGTATAAATTCATTTTTATGTTACACTTAGAAATGAAAACTAAATATAAGCAGAAAATAAAAGTAAAAAGCATTCAGTTACGGGTTTCAGCTTCATTTTCTAGGTGACAACTGAAAACTTAAAATTAGAGACTTGCTGTAGTTTTTTAAATACCTGCATGGTCAATAAATCGTACAAGTGCATTGAATTTACAGTTATCAAATTGGTGACATTAACGACGGCGAGCCGTGCAGCATTCTTTATGCATTTCCCAGCAAAGATTCGAAAATGTTTTTTATACATACATACATTGAATATATATTAACGGACGAACACAAAGCATGCTAGTTACCGCCTTGCATATGATATAGTATAACAGTATTGTCATCTACGTTCCAAGGTACAACACGATGCAAGCTGCCTTGCCTTAATCAACCATGAAAGTGACTCACCCCACACCAAAATTGACCTTGTGAAAATTTCTTGGCAAGCTCGTACTACGAAACCTATGTCCCAGTTGTAAGAGGAAAAAATCAGTGTAAAGTCAACATCAAAAGTAGATTCATTACTGTTAAATTTACTTTCTACGACTAAATACGTTTACCAAAAAATAAAACATTACAGAAAGACATGATTATGTCTAAGGGTGAGTTTAGGTAGGTATTCTGCAACCAAGTATTTCTTAATTTTTGCGACCATTTCGATAACTTTTTATACTAGGATTGCTAAAATAAAGTAACAAGTGAAGACAGAAGATAAAAGTTATTAAATTATCTATGACTGAAAAATTTACTATAATATATTCATATTATTTGGTCATCCATGAATGACTATTTGACTTTAAAATCTCTTCTTCAACAAATTATTTTTTCAGTTTAGATATAAGTTCCAACACAATATAAAGTGATAACGAATAAAAAAAATGGGAACACTGATGTTCTTAGTAGATAATTATCCATTAATAATGTCACAAAAACTATGAAAATAAGGATTTATAATGGCTTGTTAAATATGCAAAGATGTACTCTCACAGATACAGTCACAAGCAATGATAATGGTGTCAAAAAGATGCTACCATAAATGGTTTCTTTGCATTAAAAGTTGCTTTAAAAGGGTAAGAAACATTAAAATGGACAAATGCGTACTGTTCATTGCATAAGATCTTATTCGGCGTGACATGTTTAATTGGATGACTATTACTTTGTCTGCGAGATAGCATTATTGAATACGTACTTGGAACCGAGCGATCTGCACTTTCTGTGGGTCGGTATGAACTTGGATTGATTGTAGTTGGCGTGGAGGCGGAGGGAGCCCGAGCCGAGACGGTGCGCGGGCGAGAGCGTTGCCGGGGCCGGCGCGCCCGGTGCCGCCGCCTCCTTCACAGACTCTTTCGAGCCCGCGCAGCTGCCGATGGGCGATGGAGGCTCGAGCTTCAGTGACAATCTGGCAATGCAATGGATTTTCAACTTAAAATATGACAAAGTATTATTGATGTTATAAATATAATATACCATATTTATATATTTTCTATAACAGTATCAGAACTGTTTCTAAAATATTCATAACTAGCTATGCCCGCGACTTCGTCCGCGTGAAATAGTGTCTTTGGGTAGCGTTTTTAATTATACAAGCTAATTATTTTACAAATACGACACACGTATAAATACTTTATTCAGCTATTTTCAGTGTTTTTGCCCTCAAGTGTCTGCCCGTTCGGGTAAGCACACTTAGGCATATTTCGTCACCTACCGCAGTACCACGCTGCGCTCCCCCCCAATGTCTCCGTAAATGTTACATCAGAATAGCTCCAATATTTTGTCTCTTGTCGCAAACTTATAAAACATTCACATAAACCTTACATAATATTATATTTCCATACAAACTTTCATCCCCTATTCCCTATTGTTATTTTACACCCTAGACTCTTGTTTTATACATCATAGGAACGCAAACGAGCAAGTGGGTCATCTGATGGTAAGTGATCACCACCGCCTATAGACACCCCCAACACCAAAGGGATTGCAGATGCGTTGCCAACCCAGAGGGCTAAGATGGAATACGTCTTGTGCCAGTAATTGCACAGGCTGTCTTAAACATTAATATATTAATATTACTATTGAGCGAAAACATCACATTTCGCTAGGGTTATTTTTTATCCCTAAATAGATATTTTCACGTGTGCAGTAATAACAAATTGGAACTAATTACCGTGCAGAGTAGCAAGGTAATAATTTGTTCCAATTTGTTAATATGGACCAAGACAATGTACGAGTAATAGCTGAATCTATTAAATACTATTTAAATAGCTGGTCAAGTGCTAATCGGAATCGCGATCCCGGAGTTCCCGTACTTATATGAAAAATAGTTAACTTTCTATTTATAAATTAATCTATGTAAAAACCTTAGACATGGGCTCCCAACCCCACTCATTCAAAATATAATTAGTAATAAATAACGATCACAGATGGCAGCACAGATTGTACCTTTAGATGATGAAATTGATGAACTATTAAAATAGTATGCTTAGAAAACACCATATGATAAAAATAAAGATAGCATATTTTGTCCGCGCAAAAATCACTGTTTACCGTCCCGTTATTTCATAAAATCATTATTAAGACTATTTATCACTGGATCCTCAAACTACAAACAGAGATGACAGTGTGAACACAATGTTATTAGATATTGCTTTTTGCCTCAAGAAGATTTGTGGCGTCTATTGTTACTAATGCCCTCGAGTGGTCAACTATAAGGAACAAAAAACAGCAAGTCCCGCCCTCCAAAAAGAATACTAATACTATAAAAAAAAAATATATATAAGGAGACAATGAAAAATTATTTAATGTTTTTCTAGGAAGTAGTACCTTTAAAACATATTTAACCTCTGTTTAGTTTCTCCATAAGCCATATACCGGTAAGTTACACCAACCTGAACTATTTCAGATTTTAGACTGTAAACAGTATTGCTTCCCCATATAAAGAGGTATATTCACACAAACAGACTTGGGGTGAACTGTCATGCTGCACTTACTTGTATTGATCGTCCTCAAGGAACTTCTGCAGTTCTTCTATGTATCGCACACTGTTTAGATAAGTGGAAACATGTGGTAAAGGGGGTATATCATACTCTGAAGTTTGGTACTTTTCCAGCGCTTTTAAAACCACTGCCATTTTAGCAATGCGATGAGGCGAGCCCGCTGGGTGGGCAATGTCTATGTACACTAAGTCTGTTAAAAATATACCTGTAAAAAAATTACTATGAAGGGCTGTCTTTGCAGGTCTAGAATACATTAGCACCAATTCAATTTTTTTCTGTAAATTACACTATGTTATTGTTTCTAAACTGTACTGCTTTCATATTCTAAGCAACCATTGACCCCTGTATGTGATATTATTATTGGTAATAAGTAGTTAGGTCTGACAGTCTGACACACAACATGATAAGCTACTTATTGCTTGGAGCACAGATAACGGATTGACAAGGACATGCATATAAGCATAAAAATAAACATGACAGGGTCATCATTGCCGTTTCAAACAAGATACAATTTAATTACACGAATTTAAAGTAGAATTTCAACAGCAATGATGGTGGTATTCAAATAACTCACCAAGATAAGGTATACAGGGAAGGGATATGCTTTTCAAATATTCCCTTAAAGCTGTCCAGTTGTCTTCCTCACCAAACAGTTCGGCTAGTTTATCAAACTGTTGTTTATCCTTCTTTGATAAGCAGCCCCATGTTTTTGTTAATCTAGTACATTGAAATATAGTTACAAAACCAAATACAAAATAGTTAAGATTTAGGGTCGTAGTTTTAAACCGAACTCAAATTAGAGTTTAATTCTAGCATAGTATAGAACTGGATCTTGAGCTCGGTTTAAAACTTGACCCTTTGACGACCCTTTGACAGCAGCAAAGGGCAGGATGCCATAAAATACACAAAAATGACCCATGTAGGTACAATGTTAAAAATATGTTAACAAATAACTAGATTGTCTTACCTATAAATACTAGCACTATTCAAAGCCGATATAACAGCAAACAGAGAATGCAAATTGTTCAGATCGTGTAACTTTTTTCCTACTTTTATAAAATGTGCCAGTGTTTCAGCCCTTGCTTTAGGCGACTGCCCATTCAAAACTTCCTGTACAGTCCAAAAGCTTACCTAGAAATAAGCATACAAATTATTTGTGATGGAAAATAAGGATCCTGTTTACCAAACAATAAATGACACCAAGATTATGCAATTATTTTGCTGTACAATTAATTTTAATCTCTTCAACCAAGTCAAATACTAAAGTTATGATTCACACACCAAGTCTTTTTGTAAATTACTAAGTTGAACCTGACGCAAATGCGCATTGGTCACTTTTATATTGCACATGTTGACAGATTATATCTGTCATTTAAACCAAGATAAATAAAAAAAAGGTCTGATTACTATGTTAAAATACAGCTGAATACAATCTCAGAGGCTGTTCAGTTCATTTAATAACTGAGCTTTTTTTATTTAAAAGATTTCTTACCCTGTTGAACCTTTTTGTGAATGCTACAACATTTGGAGCTACCGTCTGCTTGTTCAGTTTGTTCCAACCACAAGTTGTCAGTTCTTCTGGTTTTATAGCTTTAAAACATGGCAGGTCAAGTAAAGTCAGTTGATTAGCAATATCTTCAGGCGTCAGTCTCAGTGCAGAACAGACTATTTCATCCCAGGATTGATTAATGCTGGATGCAGCGGGCAAACTGCTGGTCTTGTACTGGTACACTGGATCCAATTGCCTGTTACTACCACCGTCACCGAGTCTGCTTACATAATATCAACATTTTATTCATCAATACCAACAAAATGAACATATTCTTCTACTAATGCAAGTTTTATTTATCAAATTTATTGAAAATAGTTTTTTTTTTGATATTTGTTGTTAAGAGCCAAATACTAGATTAACACACAAATGCCACTTAAATTGCATAAGATAATTAGAACTATGTTTACCCTTTTCAGTGTAAACTTGGGACTTATGATGCATGCCGATCCTTGGTGGATGGCGCTTCTAGTAATGATTAATAATTACTCAATATTGGCAGCAAAAAGATCATCAATGAAAATCAAACCATCTTTACAATATAAAATCAACGTAGCAAAGTTATATATAACTCATGCATAGTGAATACTACAAACTTTATAATATAAAAATATTAAAAAATCTTACCCGTAGTTATAGTAACAAGCGCAATCATCTTTTGTGTATGGTTTTTGGCTATTTAATGGAATGTGAGTAGTTTTCTTGTTATTTTGTTTACATGATGGTTTGTCTTCCAGGGGCCAGTTTTCTTCATCTTCATGCTGAAATCAGTCAAGGTGTAATAAATAAGGAGCCATATAAAATGTATTTAAAACCATTGTATAAAATATTGGCTTGCCTCAACTATCCTCAACACTGATAGGCTGTCACTAAGAATATCCCTTGGCATTTTTGTCTGTACGATAGTACATACTTTGGTGAGAACCCTGGCGTCAACTGCAACACAGAAACAGAATAAGGCACCCGACCCGGCGGCACACTCACCAATCGCGAAATCAAACATGAAATGAGTAAATTAAAAAATAAACAATCATTAGTAGTTACTGATTACTAATATTATTCGCTTTCACTGAACATCCTGTTTAAACGATATAGTTAAACAGATTCATTAGTATTATTGGCCAAAAGTAAGTTTACTAAATTAAAATTAATTAAAGCGAAGTAGAAGACCGACCTATTGATTGTAGCAACTAAACTTTTTAATACATCTTCACGAATCCTGAAACTGTATTAGCACTAAAATAATTGACACTATTATTACGACTCACCAATTATGTTGACTACTGCATTATGTGACTCTTAAATACATATTCGACAAGCAGACAAAAAAAACATTAAAACAAGTATCATCTAATTATAAAACGAAATGAAACGGGTGACAGCAAAAAGACAAGGACAGCTCGAGACGGGGTAGCTAGTGCGAAAAATTCGTTTTTGACGATTTATATTCATTTAGGGCTTCCGCGCACTCGTTTACATCTTATTCACATACCTACATAGAAACTATGGGAATGCAAAACAATTGTTCGGTGAATAATGGGCGTATATCATGCGTATATGACAAAGTGAGAGCATCGAATCGTATTTCACATACGTTACAACAACGGTATAATAGGTATGAATTTGCCAACCTATTTATTTTCAAGATACTGTTATGCGTATTCACAGCCCTATGGTATACAATAAAACTAATAGAATTATATAATACCTACTCCGATGATGAATATATTTTATTCCTGTATTATGGATTTTCTGCTTTAGGCGAAAAAGCATATCTGACAAAGAAGGCATAAAATAGTCAAAAATTATTTGCAAAAAAGTAAACCAGTTAAATTAAACTCCATGTTAGCTCACTGATAGCCCCATTATTAAGGTCTAGGCACATGCTCAACAAAGCATTCTTTTTCGAGCATGTGCGCTCAACGCCGTGCTTGTTTCAAGGATGTATTTCAAGAGCAAGTGTATCCAAAGAAATAGAGCATGCTTGAAAAAAATAATGTGTAATGGGCCTTAATGCTAGCGTTTTACTCGCGTGGAGGCTAGGCGTGGCAAAAATGTCATCCCTCTCTAAATGCTTACGCAAGATAAGGACAGCATGCTCGTCCTACCTAACCTTCACGAGAAAGTAGCGCAAAGCGCTCGCATTAAGAACCATAACCAAAGCAGACTCGGAACTTGTCTATGATCATTACGTATAAAAAAAATAACCTTACTAATAAGCTTAGAGACTTCCGTTGCAAAGTGATCGTTTTATATCTTTTTACTGTGTCTTTTATAATAAAAACATTCACATGGACCAAAAAAAAAGTAAATTAGAAGGTAAAACAAAATAAATAATATACGAGTACACAAAATATTATCTTTTGGGTTTACTCGTATTAGGTTTTGTGAATGGTGGTATTGGCTAAACTGTTATGGCGTTTGTCTTTACGATACACAACGCATATTCATATCTGTACCATATTCAAGAAGAAATATCTGATCTAAGATAGTAAAATTTATTCAAAATCTTCACAGTGAAAGAAAAATATGTTTTTAACTTAATTGGAGAGTCACTAAATGTAAAAGCGTACCTTTTTAGGTTATGTTTCCATCTTTTATAGGTATTTTAGGTGGGTTTTATTGAGAAAGAAGATCAATTAAGAGTTTTTTTTCTTAAAAAGTATCCCTATAAGTGATGTCTGAATGAATTTCTCACGGTTTCTAGATATTCAGTCATGGTGGGAAGTGCCCAGTATCGCGTACTTTTGTTCCTTATTCAGGACTGCATTCAATCTTCTGGATTTTGACATCGAAGTGAGTATTACTGTTTTTTGTCAAGAAATAGTAGTTTTCATCAATAAACAACCCACTAATGTTATGTCTGTGATTAAAGGAACTAGAGGAAGCTCTACTGACAGATGGGACCGAAGAATCGGCCAGTTCCCTCCTGACCGAGTTGATAGTGCGTCTTCTCAATGGATGTCTTGGAAATAATGACATCTCGGCCTTCAACTATCAGGTATTAGTCACTACAATATGTCAATAATAAGGATATAATGTATTTTCTCCATAAGCATATGTTGTAATTGTTTACTTGTTGCAGATGTACCTGAGACGTCTATTCAGAAGAAAATGTCAAGAAACAGGCAGATATAATCCTTTTAACACAGATATTGATTTCCAGTTTCTGCCCCTCCGCACCAAAGTTGAGATTCTGTATGCTCTATGTGACTTTCGTTTAGATGCTGAGGATGTGTTCGATTTGTTCAAGAACCTTGAAGCTGAGAGTCTTCGAGTAGAGCCTCTGGGGTGAGTTGTAGAAATAAGTGATATGGCTATATTATTATTATTTTATATTTATTTAAAAATAAATAATAGACTGGCAGCTATGAAACTGATATGTGTACATATATATTATATGTAACTGCACTTGTGTTAACAATTTTTTTTTATGTATTTATCTTAATAAATGAATTATCTTCTGTTTAGATATGATAACAATGACTCTGCATACTGGTACTTTTATGGCACAAGATTATATCGTGAAGATACAATAAAGAAGCACAAAGGAAAGAGCAAGAAAAAGAAAGCAAAAGAGAGCAAGAAGCGTGGCTGGTTCTACGGGGATGACTGGCTGGATGACGAGGATACGGAGCGTGTGTGGCAAGTGGTGTGCTTTACCGAAGAAGACTGGACCCACTTGACAGAGAAATTCAGCCGGGCAACAAGCAAAGTTGAAAAAGAATTATACAGATCCCTCTCGCAAAACTTTTTGCCAGAAATACCACGACTTTTCCAAGAGAAAGAACGATTGCAACGCAAAAGGTAAGACAGCATAAACTTAGTTCAAACTATCATTTAGAGAAACATACATCTTATGTATCTATTTTTAATCTGTCCAATTATGGTGCCGGGTTCCAAGTGGTTAGAAAATTTTCTTTTCTGTTATTTACTTAAATGTCATAAATGTCAGAATAGATTACTTTCACACTTGCACATGCAGGACATCTAGGCTATTATATATTTATGAGACCTAGTATTTTTAGTTTTTTTTTCATTTTAGGCATTCCAGGATACAGTTTTGTAATTAAGCATTGTCACTAGCACTTAAGTTGCTTAATTATCTATATCACAGAGACAAATCTAAGTGACACTAAACTCAATCACTTATTGAACATTTGTATGTAAAATTGACACTAGTGAACAATTTAAGTATCAGTTTTTATCCCTGAGTAAGGGGAAATTGTTTTTTTATCATACTGCATTTCTAGTTAAAACTTGATGCATGTCCTTCTAAGTCTAGCTTAACAGTGTTTATAATATAAAAAATATAATCTTTTGGGTAGTAATACCTTAAGTAAGTGACACTGTTTATTTAATAAAGATGTCAAAATAACTTAATTAGGAAGCACAACTAAAGTTAATTACTTTTACAGCAAATGGTCTTGCATTTATGATGCATTAGACATTTGTTTGCAATGTAACTGGTATTGACTATTATTATTGAACGAAAATAAAACTATATGCTACACTATAATTTAACATAAGACAGTCGTCTGGTTTTTTAATGCTTATCTGCGAATGAATTTATTACAACCTTGTTTTACGAAAAAGTGTTGTCTTTTAAGACAGACAGTTTTTATACCATTTTATTTAATAATTATGCTGATTAAGCATTCCTCTTTGATTTACAATAAATACTGTTATTTTTTATTATTTGTTTAATCTGTACTTTAAAGGACCAATGTAAAAGATTTGAAATTCAATTATGTTGATAAAGTCATGCTTCGCGCATTTTTAAATATTTTTTTTACAAAAATTAAAATTTTCCATACAGGTTTTTTTGTTGACTATGATTCACTATAACAAGCTTTGATTGAACTAGCCTGTCTAGGTTTTTTGTCGCTTTAATTGAAATTGTAAAGTGTCACATTATGACATTGCAATAGAGTGCTAAAGTGACAAACCTTTACATTCAACATTTAGGTTGACATGCAGGTAAAATTCTGATAGCATATTTTGACCCACTTCCAGTGGTCGAATCAACTTTAATTTTGATATATTACGTATGTATGTAATGAAAGTGCAATAGTATAAAAACTATCAACAAAAGAGCTTGTATTAATTAAATTTAGAAACTATTATTGAATACTTTATATATGTAAGGCGATGTTGTCTCTTTGCCTGTGAAATATTTAGGATACAAATATCCAGGGCCGGATCTACCATATGACTTTTTGGACTTCAGCCCAGGGCCCCGTGGATTCAAGGGGCCCCCGTTAAGTAAAGTCGAAGTCAAAAATAGACGATAATGCGAAAAAGTCCATAATTTTATTTACTTTGAGTAAATTAGGTGGTCTCCTTAGTAGGATTATCCCAGGGCCCTCTAATCTCACGGTCCGGCCCTGCAAATATCTGTCCCTAACAAATTAAACTGGTAATTGCGAGCTGCGCATTTAGAATTACTATACATTCTCCAAACATACGAAGAATACTATGACAGTATTTTTAAATTTCACTTATAAAATTTATTACAAACACTTTCATAAAAATAAAATATTGTGTTTATGGATTCAGATTGTCTTAAGTAATGAAAATGTTCAAATCAAATCAGACTGTATGAGTGTCATATTTTTATTACCAGTCATTTAAAGTATATCTTTTGCGTTTCGTAGCGTAGTTACGTTGTATGGATTCCAACTGTTGTCAAGAAAAAATACCAACGCTAGGATATCTAGCGGAAGTTGAGAAGGAAAGGTTGGAACTAAAACATCTGTTCACAAAGAGGCAACTATTGTGAATGGTTTGGATGTTGTTGTTTAAGTTGTTAGTGTCGCGTAGATAACCAAATGAAATAACCCTATGCCTTAGTTGACATTTACTATGATGGTTTTCCTATTTGGTTGTCAGCAAGCCACAAACATTGAACTTGTCATCTTGTAGTTAAATATTTCTATAATTATGTGATTAGGATTAGGTTTCAAATTCCTCTTGGGTCATTTAAAAGTTATGGTGCTGCCATGCGAACGTGTTTTAGGGCGAAATGTTATTCCTAATGAGTGTTCATTTTCTTGTGTACTATCCTTTAATACAAGGAATTTGAACAATGACATTGTTTCAAGTTTAAAACTTCCATATGGTTATTTTCGAAAAATACTTATATTTATGATAATGATTTACTTCAAAAAAATTATAAAAAACCGACCAAAAGTGAGCCAGACTCACGTACAAAGGGTTCCGTCCCAAAACTGCAGAAAAAAACACAGTTCTTGTAGCGATTCTTCTCTTTAATTTTTTATCTTTATTATTTGTTGTTATAGCGGTCATAGTAATATACACACTGAAAATTTCAAACGTCTACCTATCTGTGGCGGTTTAAAAGACGGACTGCCTGACGGACAGACAGTGGTGGCTAAATAATAGGGTGCTTTTGGAAATCTATGGGTGCGGATCGCTAAAGAAATGAATGTTATTGTCACTGTTTAAATTAGTCCTTACGATTACTTTGCCAAGCGATTGTTTGGTGGTCTTATGGACTATACAAGTTCGCCTCGATAACATTTTATTCCTGTAGCGTTTTAACCGCTATCATCACCATCCCGGTAATACTGGACAGATAATGACGAATCAACGACCAGTTTATTTCTTCCGGGCGCAGCCTCTATCCTTGTCACAGTTACCTAAATGCGTATTAACGGCGGTTAAAACGCTCATAAATTAACCCTGTAATGTAGACAGTCAGTTTTTTACCATGTTTTAATATTTCACATTATTGATAGTACTTGTAAAATATTCAAGGTTGCTTGAACTAGCGCCGCGCCGTACTTCTAGTCGCGTGCTCCAAAAAATCAAACAAAAAGAAGAGGAGGGCAAACAAAGCACGCGAGAGAGCAAAGACGACGAGGAAAGCAAAGAAACGCCCGATCTGGCTCGAGAAAACAGGGCTAAGAGACGGAACCTGCTGAGGTAACTTTTCCATAATAATTTCTTACAATACTCAAGAAAAATCAAGGGATTATTCATATATATTTGCATTTTTGCTTTTATTATCACTTCCCATGCTACTTTGTAATTTAATAATAATGACACTTCCAATGTAAACACAAATATCAATAAATTTCAGGTCTAAGTCGGATACTTCAGATTCAGATAGTTCTGAAAGCGAAAAGGAAAAAATGCCACAAAAGGTAACGAAACGATCAAAAAGTCACGAGAAGCGGTCAAAAAACTCGTCTGCGGCCCATAAAGGTGAACCACCGCCAGAACCGCCCATTAAAACCGGCAGGAAAACGAACAATTCGCTGGCCTCTGCCACAGGGCAAATCCTGATACCAGATAACAATGAGCCTGTTAACAGCACTAGGAAGAAGCTCAAAACATCTCAAATGTAATTTTGGTTTTTATGTTTAAATTATGTGTAATTAAGTATCTGTTCTGTTTTCTGTAGTTTTAACGTTTATCCACATGAAATTTCAGTTTTACTCAAACGGAAGAAGACATTCAGACAGACATGTATAAGGTGTTGGAACAGCTAACAGCGCATGATGACGCTTGGCCGTTCATGGATCCCGTGGAAGAAGAATACGCTCCGAATTACTATGCTGTGATAAGACGTCCCATGGATTTACGTAAAATGGAAGAACGCCTCGACAGTGGCTACTATACAGACTTTTCCATGTTCAAAGCTGATTTTAAACTTATTGTTAACAACTGTCGCTTATACAATGGTCAAGATAATGGTAATAATTTAATCAAACATAAATAATGTTATTAAACCGAACTAAGCATTATACTAAAACATTCCGATTTCAATATTTTCAGAGTACACCATGATGGTGGACAGTCTTCAGGCAGCGTTTGACCGCTTGACAGAAAAATATATGCACAGATTATCATCCTCTGATGAAGAAATTGCTGTTGAGTACCAGTTACCAACTCCCTCTAGGAAACATAAGCTTAAGTCAAGCGAATCTCCAGGCCGAAGTAAAAGAAAGAAGCGAAAATCTCACTCTGATACAGGTAGTCCCTTTTATTTTAATAACACATGTTTACCTACCTTGTTTGTTTATGTTTATTGTCTTTTAAACTTGCTAATTGTAGGTATCTAAAAGAAATGCGACTAACTTTAATTAAACATACACATATTGTCATCATTGCAGGGGATCCTAAGTCGAGTTCATCAGATCACGCACTCGAAGAAGTAAAGCAAGGAGATAATGAAGATGATGAAGACCCACCTGAACCAGAAGCGCGAAAAACAAAAGAATCTCAAAAATCTAAACAAAGTAAAGAGAAAAAGAAACGAAAAGGCCATCACAGGCATGGTAAACATTCCAAAAACCATAAAAAGGAGTCCCACAAATCGGAACACAGTGAAGAGAAAGTATCTAAAAGTAAGCACAGCAAAAAACAGAGACATGGTAAAAGTAAAAATGGAAAAAAGTCTAAACAAAAGAAAAAGAAAAGCAAACATCATGAGTCGGAACCGGTAGAGGTATTAAAACGAAGTGAGTCCCAGGATTCCTTAGAAAGCTCCAATAGAAGCCGAAGCGCAAGTCCTCTGCCCTCAATCCATACACCTACTCCTTCGCCTTCCGAGATTGACCATCCAGACCCTTCTGACCAACTTAATAATCCTGACTTCGTCAAGGATAAATACGACAAAATTAAGGAAAGACGACGAAACGCACCTAAAGATGCTTGGGAATCGCTTTTTGATTATAACCAAAAAACAGCTGATAAACAAAAACAAAACCTTCATATACCAGAGAAAGAAAAGAACCAGAAATTACGAGAAACGATCGAAAAGTTGAAAGCTAAAAATGAAAAATACAAAGAAACCTCTTTGTTCAACAGTTTATTTTCTACTACGAATAGTAACGTTGACAAAAACGCAACAAGTAAAGACCGCGACGATATCGACTTTTCTGACGAAGATCGAAGGGACAATCTTAAGAGTAAATGTGGAAACAAAAAAGGGCATAAGAAAAATACAGCTAAAAACGAGTCTGCTTCCGAAGCCTTGGAGCAAGCTGTCAAGGATATTAGCAAGTGGCTTGATGATGCGCCAAAGGGATCTGTTCAGAGCTCGCCGTGTGATAGTCCTGCTCAAACCATTTCCACTGAAGAACACGACAACAGTCGACAAGATGATGACTTTGTTCAAGGAGAGAAAGCTATGATTACAAGAAAAGAACTGTCTCGCAAACGACCGTCATCGCGTGAACCAAAATTGATCAAAAGGAGAGAAATTCAAAGAACAATAGATAGATTGCAGCCAGGCAAAAGCAAGGGAAATTTAATCACAAATATGGCGAGTAAGAATGTTGAAAAAGTAGAGGAAATCACGCCGCTGGGCCCTAGCAAAACCCGTGATACTAACAAAATCGGCGAGTCCAGTCCTAAATTAAGTCTTGGTTCTGTACTACCAACTGTGGAATTTTCTCTTGGTAAAGATCATAACTTCAGCAACAGCGATGATCACAAACCTGAAGACCAGAAAATTGCTTCCAAATCGCCCACTATTGACAAAGACAGCAAACAAGATGAGGTGCTTCCCACAAATAAACCTGATGATAATTCAGTTCAAACTAATAAAAAAGACGCTGAAGTCGAAACTGAACCACCAGTTACACTGAAACCAAGTCAAGAAAAAGCAACCCCGAATCTCAGTGCTTGGTTCAAGGCATTTGGTACTCCAAAAAATACAGCAACCACTACTACTGCTCCAAAAAAGAAAGTAGAAGAAACTGATGGTGATGAGAAACCTACAGAGAACACAAATAGCGAACATAAAATCACAAGTCCCAAAAACACAAACAAATATGATTCTCCAGTCGATCCAGATACCCCTAACCCTGATGGAGGAGATAGTCCAATCCCTAATATAAGTGCAACGCCGAGGCAACGTAGAACGAGTACAGGAAGCTCTGTTTCCGAAAGATCTTCTTTTAGCCAAGATCTCGACTCTCCGAGACATCAAATGTCTCATAACTCGCCTTTGCTGAGATCACCAGCATCTCCTCGTACAGATGATTTCCAAAAGATTACATATCCTATTATCAATGGTACTGTGAGAGCCGGATTCTATCAGGATACTACATCCATTAAAAGTAGTCCAGATAAGAGTTGCAGTCCACGAGAGGCACCACAATCGCCTTATTCCCCATACTCGCAACATGTATACGCGTCTAACAGTATGTTGGGTTCATCTACACCTAACTATTTTCTTGATCACAACAAAAGTCCACTGCCGACATATACTCAGAATCCACCACCCTATTATGACACATCAAAAGCTCCAGTCGTAAGTAAACCGGCTCGTATTCATGACGATTACACTGCTTTAGGTCCAGACAGTTTCCAACAAAATCCGTACAGTGGACCGTTTTCTCCATCACAATCTCCATATCCACCAACACAACCAACTAAATATTCTCAGGCGCAACTATCACCACAGCCGTCTGGATCAAATTCAGTCACTCCAACTAATGCAACTCAGCCTTTACCGGAACACAAAACTTCACTGTTTCCAGTCAAAAAAAGAATGTATAATGAGCCAGAAATTCCTGCTGTATCAATTAAAAACGTGACCGAGGCAAGGGACATAATTCCATCGCCCATCAAAAGTGATTACCCGAAGAAGAATTCATCTGCACTGCCGTCGGCGTCAGTCGATAAAATAGCAGCAGCTCTTAGTGAAAAATCTGAATTGGCCAACCAAAACAACACGCGTGAAAAAAATACTATTGAATATGTTGAACGACATGCTGTTGAAAACCGGGACAGTGGTGTCTTTACAACTAATGATAACCTGCACAATAGTAAGAAAAATATTGTGAATACAGAATTGAACAAATCAATTGGTATGATTACGAAGGATAACATAGATATGGTGAATATGGGGTATAATATGCACCCAGAAGATAAGAAAAATATTATTGAACCAATTGAAGTTGATTTTACAAGCAAGGACTTGTCTAAATCTGCTGCCAATGTCCAACCTAAAGGGTATGAAGTGGATGCTATCGCTAGGAACTTGGGCTTGAATCAACAGTTTCAAAAATCTATGTCGAAATCAAATATTGTTGCCCCCAGTAATATTATTCCGGCGCACACTCATAATGAAATGAACATCAATCAGAATATAGCTCACGCACATAATCAATATGATAGCATTTCTGGTGGCCAACCTGTGAGCAACTTCTCCCTAAACGACATTGAACTAGCTAACAAAAAACTTTACGCTTGTAACACTGCGTCCTCCACCGCTGCCGCAATTGACTATGGCAACTGGAAACTGACCAATCAAATCCGGAAGCAAGAGGTCCTGCCCTCTGACTATTCAACAAACTATAGTGCCAACAATCCAGATAAACTAAAGACCACCTTAAATGCGCCAAACTCTGGCGCAGTCAACTACAATAAAAATGTGCAACCACAGCAGTATCATAATTATAATGTACCAAGATCCAATCTGCAACGAACTCAAGAATTGCACCAGAACCTCCCATCGGAGCTAAGGATACCGAATCCTCGAGGTCTTCTCAAGAATGATCATGTAAATACAACATCTACTATAAATGACGGTGATCTGATTGCCAAAAACGACCCTATAGCGAAAGTGCAAAAAACTGATAAACCAGTACAAAGCCAACCGATAATCAGTTCGATGTCATATAAAACCCCATACAATGCTCACTCTTCACTTCCTCTCGAAAGTTTGAGGAATTTACCGAACATACCTCAAATGCTTGAACGGTACACCAATGATGAACGTTATTTGTCTAGTTTTACTGCTGGCAATGCGTCATTGTATCATGAAAAGACATTTCAAATGGCTCAAATGTTTAACAAAAGTATGCCTTCAGATTCACAGCCCGTAAGTACTTCAGTTAGTATATTCTCGCAACCTTCAATCGCAATGAGCAAAGATTCAAGTGTTTACAAAACGCCCAGCAGTAATTCCACTGCACCTGTTGATGCGAAGAGTAGGGCTAAACGAAAACGAACATCTGATACGAAACAAGCTCAAATAATAGCAAATCAAAGCTACCATACTCCTTGTGCTACTGACGTCTTGTCATCCGTGAAAACTAGCATGGTTCCAGGAAGCGCGTTCAATTTTGGGACTACACCAAACATGGCCCTAGGTGGAAGTTTATACGGAGACGGTACTGGCTTCTCTATCGAAGAATTCCGGAACAGTACGAATCAGATAATGGCGGCAAATTATATGGCGGCAGTGGCCCATCAACAAAGAAATAACGCAGAGGCTAATGCTGAAAAATTAGTGAAACCTGCACACCAGAATTCGACTCATAACAGTGGATCTTTCCCGTTCATCGGGCACGGGCAAGTACGGGGCGGGTACCCGTTCGTAGGCGCGGAGGGGTCGGCGCCGCTGTACCAGCAGTACCTGCAGCGCCACCAGGAGGAGCTGCTGCGGCAGTCGGGCGTGTCGCAGATGATGGGGCTGTACCCCGCCGGCTACGCGCCCGCCGCTGCCGCCGCGCTGGCCGTGCGCCAGCCCTACGACGCCATCAACCGCCCCTCTTGGCTCTAAACGCTATCAATCTCACGAGCTCAGCTCTCCACTCTGCTAGCTTCATAATCATAATGTATGTACCTAGCGTACATATTTAATATACTTATTATTATAAATGTGACAATTGTTATAGACATTGTATTAATTAGTTAATTTATGTTGTTTGTAGTTTCAAATTAGCATTTTGTGAAATAATTTATTAATCATTCATATTATTTATAATAATCAGATGCAATGTAGAATGTACATGTCTCGACATTTTTGTTTAGTGCATTATTACTTAGTGTCATATTATTGATAATTCAACAAACAGGTAATAATTCAGGTTTACAGGTTATTGATATATTTAACGACCTGCTATAGTGATTGTTAACTTTAAGAATATAACTTTTATTATTCCGTACTGTACTGTGTGTCCACTTAGTAATACATACATAAAATGAACAAAAAACATTGAAGTCTACAATTTACCAATATAAATGTTAGTTGAATAGTTTCTTTGTAAGCATATTTATTTAGATAGTTTATTCTTTTTACTTTGACCAAGTGCTCATCCTATGTTGAGGTCCCTTGATTACTGAGATTTGCATATTATAGTATTTATCTTATATTGACATAATGCGACGCCTTTAAGCTATTAGCTTTAATTTACTGAACATTAAGGTCACATCAAAATACTTGTTATAAAAATAATTTAAAATTTTATGTTATGCTACTTATGTAGGTTGTTGTGTAAATATTTCACTATATTCTTTTGTTTACTACATATTACTGTTTTAATAGCATTTTACTCTACATCAACTTTTGTTAGCTAAGATTAAATTTTAATTTAATAATAATCCACGGACATATTTTTAAGTGACTCATATAGTAAATTAAGTGAGGTATAAGTATATTAAAAATCTCGTGTAAAAATGAAATAAATCTTTTTCAAAAACTTGTTTTTACTGTCCAAACTTTTACTTGGAGCTCGGATAGAGCGCAAAGGTGAAAATTGACAGTCAGCATCAAATATGTTGAAGCGGGCAAGATGGTCTAAAATATCTGAATTAGACACTATTGTCAAATACGTTCGGTCGTGTTCAGATATTTTTGACCACCTTGCCCGCTCCGCCATATTTGATGTTGACTGGACAGCCTATTATCTCAGCGGGGGTAGTAGCTGAACATTTTAGTACCTTGTCGCTGTCAGTAATGTGACAAATTCGATCAACTCTCATTGCATACGTTACTACGACAAGGTTCTTATTATATGTGAAGCTACTTCTGAGGCTGACTACATGATTTTGAAATCTGTCTCTACGTAACCTATCCCTCAGCTTCCGTCAGTCAGACTCGCAGTTGTCCGGTTTTTACGTTAAAATGACACACCATCTCTGACCTGAAAAAATAATTACACAATGCTTCAACACTTTAACAACATTATGAAACATAACTGCACCGGGGGAAAGAGCAGTGTTTGGGCCGGTGCACCCTGGGCATCGCTTAATGATTTCTTAGCCTATATGGTGAGATATCATTGGCTTATGGCTAGTAACCCGACCTGACAGGGAAGAGAGGGTCTTACAGCCCAAACCGAACAATATCGTTCTACTGACATTGGTAAAAGCCTCGTGGCCACATTAATACTTGTCTAATTTATTTTACAAAGCGCACAGTAATGAAGTGTTCGTTTTTGTCACATTATTTAAAGATAGGTGCTACGTCTCGAACGCGAGCGTTAGCGTTCACTTCGCAATTGGCTTGGTACCTACGAAATATACATAGCGCCTCTAGTGGCACATATACGCAACCAACTAAACTAAGTTTGTTGCGGATAAGCGCCGCTAGAGGCGCTGCATTCCATGCGTACATTGCGTTAACTTCTCAATCACGCTGGAAACCCATAGTGATTGAGAAGTTAAGTTAACGCAAACGCATTCGACACGTGTGTAGTGACAAAAACCTAAATACATTTAAGGTTTTGTTCAATTCAAAAGATGTTCCTTTCGAGATGAAAATAATTATTTGCAGCAATTGTGCCAATTTTTTTGTTTTACCTTTATGGTACCCGCTCTTACTGTTAGGCATACGCTTCCTCACACAATGAGAGGGCTCGGACTCATGCGGGCCCAGTGCGAATTGGAATTCATGCACACTATTGCAATGAATTGCATTGCAGGTTTCCTAGGGATGCAAACAGCAGGGCTGCTGATGCTACAAAAATCATGTTTGTTCCATTTCAGGGGCGTAACTAGTGTGGTGCAGGCAGGGCATGTGCCCTGGGCGCCAAATAAGGGGGGGCGCAAAAAACGAAATTTACTAACTCCCTATTGAAAAAATGATCGTTAAATCGTTATTGTAGATACATTTATTCCAGACGGGGACATATTTGTGGTATCTATTTTGTTTGTTTTACATACATTACATTACAAAATTAGTAAAATTATAAAAAAAATGTGTAGGCGTAGTTTGGATGCGAGCCCTGGGCGCCATTTTACGTCGCTACGCCCCTGTTCCATTTAACTCCTATTTAAACCAATTGCCATCGAATAGGTACTGAATAACTAGTGACCCACCAATGCTTCGCACGGATACAACATAAATTAGATTACACTCTGTTTCTACACAAAACAGGTGCTCAAATTTTGTGTGCATATCCAAATATATTTTTTATTATTACAGTTTTGGTCTTATTGGGAGTGAAGTTGTGGAAGTGGTATGTCGACAATGTCTCCTGTGGTATGAACGGTAGGAAAACCAAGTTGAACGGATATTAAGACACTTTAAGTGAAGGGATGTTTACAAAAACAAAATAAGTGATAAGACTGGTTGACACCTACTGACTGTGGATAAAAATGTTTCTCTGAAAGGGTAAAGCAGTCCACTCAGTTATGTTGTTTTTGTAAACTTCCCTTTAATTCCATCCATCCCAAGTGCAGTATATCTTTTCTAAACTTTAAAGTGACGGTGAGATCTAATGCTCACACATACAAAAAATATCAAACCAAAATAATTAAGGCATTTGAAAAATTTTATGGGAGGGTCATAAAATCAAATACATGTGGCTGAAGGAAGTTATTTTAATAGAGTTTATAAAAATAAGCAAGTATAATAATTTTAACTGCAATACATGATAGTTTCATTACAACTCAAAAACACAAGTCTTTCTGTTAAAATCTAGAGTGTGGAATTGCCTGTTAGTGTTAATGCTAATAAACTATTAATAACAGTTTAAATCGAGATTTTGCTGGGCAGGCCATCTGATATTAAATAATTTTGTAACAATGCACACATTTCATGATTATCGTTATTAATTTAGGTAATGATAATTTGTCAAGGAAAATCTATTCTAAGGAACAAGTAAACAGTCCATTGCACATAAATAAAGGCTTATTTATTTATTTGTATAGACATATGGTGGCATTCAGGGCCATGAGACCTCAAAAAGTCTGTGCGGTTCTATCAGCATCTATGTGATGGAAAAATACAATAATTTAGAGTGGATGAAGGAAACAAATATCTTGTAATGGAACACCGCAAACATGGGGTCCCATTTAAAAAAGTAATGCTGTAACCTTATTTCTGTGACCCACTCACTTTAACCAAACCCTGTGTTACAAGATCTCATGGACAAGTATAATATGTAATACATTACATTATTTAAGAAATTTGGTAGTAACAAATGACAAATCTAATACTAAGTAAGGCTTTGATTAACAAAGGTAAGTGTGGTTATAAATTATGTTAAGATTTAATTTCACTCTGCTCCTTCCTCTGTTGCACCATTTCTCTGATATTGTCCTCACTTTCTTTCAAGTTTTTTTCGAGATATTGCTTGTTATTTTCCAATTCTTTGGTGCGTGTCTTTACATGTGCTTCACGATTTTTCAAATTTGTCTTAACTTCTTCGAAATCAGTTAATAGAAACATTCGGCCCACAGATTCATAGGTTTTCGTTTCAGGAGGCATGGTACTTATTTCACGCTGAGTGAGGTCTACGTGCTGCAAGATGCGGTTTAAAACATTTATTTGGGAGTCAATCACCTGAATCTTCTTACTCGTTTCTACCATTTTAACTTGTAATTCTACAAACGCTTTCTTTAGCTCTAGATCTACTGGTTTAGCCATCATTACTGCACTTTGCGAGGCGAAGTTACCGTGATGAAGGTGATTCAGCTTTGCAAATCGCACCACAGATTAGAGAGATATAGTAGTAAATCGCACTGCACCGCACCGTACAGTACAGCACTACAGAATTACAGATACAGATAGACAGTAGACACAGTACAGCAAGTCTTCCTTCACCTTCACTCACACCTTTGCCTTAGGTTATAATAGGAGAAGCCGAGAAGGACACTCAGTCAATTGTTACCACAGACGTAATAATTCCTACGTTATTTCACATTAGAACTGGCTGTATGGACATAGATCGCTTTGCTTTTCTCGGATGCTACCAACTTACCAAAAAAAAGTATTTTAATTCAGGGTTGTCAAATCTGAAGAAAAAGTAACCCCCGAGAGTCGAATCACTTAAATTAAAATTGGGTTAAGATTTTTTTGATTGGAAAAATATAATGTAATCTTTTTCACTGATCAAAAAATAATTTTCTGACGAACAAAAAGTTAATATCTTGCCAATGGTGTCAATAGGCAGTCGATTTACTCATAACTACACTACAACATAAGTTTACGTCATAGGTAGGTTTCATTTATTTAAACTTATCAACATAACACAAACATAACAAGAAAAAATACAATTGTTAGTTTCAGCCCTTGTTTATACTTGTACAGAAAACTTTTTTTCTTAATAATTCATAATGATTTACTAATCATTATGAATTATTCATAATACAAAGTCAAAATATCTTTATTCAAATTAGGCTTACAGAAAGCACTTGTAAGTCAGAAAATGTACTATTTTAATATATTATTATTAAAGTGAAGAAGAGTAAATTTCAAAAATCTAATTTTGCACTATCAACATATGTAATTGTGAAAACGATTGGATGCCGGTCACTTTTAAATTACAAAGTATAAAAATATTAAAACGCCCGTAAAGTAGAGGTTAACCCCCAATTTGGCAACCCTATCAGTTCAACGACAATAGACTTTCATCTTGGATGAAGGACTAAAGCATGGATATAGCCTCAGTACTTGTCAAGTGTACATAGCCAAAGCTGTCAAAATGGTCACCTTTGTGTGCGTCAAGGTAGTGAAACCTGCAAATTAATAAGAAAAACGTAGAGTATACTACCTTAATGTAAACATTACCGTAGCCAAAGGTGACCATTTTGTCTATTGATCGTGTACAGGGTGTCAATTGAAGAGGAGTTTAGAGTATGTAGTCATCTCTTTTTGATACATTGTATTGCTATTTAAAGTAAAGAGATCAGATAATAAAATATCGCTTTCAATTTTAATACTCCTTCTATGCTGTACTATTTCTATGACTTTCATGGACGGAATTCACATTGCGAAGTAGCAAGGTAGATTCCCAGTTCAAAGTACTAACCATAAAATCTATGTAGTATAAGTATATGTAATAAAACGCGACAATTTATCACTTAAAGCGTATTTCGGCAGGATTTCGACATGTTTTCGACCAATCAGAGATCCGACAGTCACTTAGCATTGTGAATCTACCTTTAAGGGGTTTACGAAATCATGGGGCCCAGCAAGGGCCTAGCACGCTAGCTTTTATCGATGACATAAAGCATATATCCCTTTTAACCAATGAGTGTTAGCGAGAGGGACGGATGCTTTTATAAACGTTAGCGTGCTTATATTATATTATACAAAGACAGACTTGAGATCTTTATAAATAAATGACAATAGTAATACGTTTTCTCTAGCCGCATCTCCTGACTATTCAGTAGACGTACATTAGGATAGGAGTCAAATTAAACTGCTCTAGTAGCACGCTAGCGTTCCTAGCGCACATAATCGCACCGATTTTTGAGTGAGCTTCACTAGCAAGGGTTCGTTCGTACTAAACAGAATGTTTGATCGCAACTCAACACTTCATATTCAAAAATCATAATCATGTGTTTTTTGACAATATCTAAAAACAGCTTTTTTTTTTGGATTTTAACAGCTTGCATGCATGAGCATCCCTATTATGATAATGATTTGATCGTTATGGTAAAGTGACCAGAGACAAATTTCGACAACACCTTCCTTTCTCTTTCGCGTCTCTATTGACTCTTTCGTTCGAGTGTCTTGCTTGAGTAGAATGAAATGAATTGAATGTGACATGGCGTCGACCAAGATATATCACGGATAACTCTTGTTTTAATGACAGTGGCCTCTTTTAGTATTTTATTACTGAGGCCGTAATAAATCGTACAATTGCATTGATGGTAATGCATGCAAGGAAACCGCAGCGAATAAGCGATGGGTATGACTTAGTATTTGATGGTTCGGTTTTGCAATCTGTAGATGGCGGTCGCCGATTGATAGTTTTCCTGTAATTACGACGGAGAAATTAAATAATTCCTTTCTGCTTTCAGGTACTTTGAGAAGCACCAAGCCCATCCGTACCAGGTAAGCATAATTTAAGTGAATTTCAGCTGTAACATTAACTATTACTACTATTGCACGTAAATGCTAACCCTGCTTCGAATTAAGTGCTTCTCTACGTAATAACCGTCCCCGACCACTATTTTCCTGTTTTTGTTACAAACAGCTCCTGAGAATAGTTTTTTCTTCAATGTATTGATTAAATATAACCCACAGCAATACTTATAGCTGACTAATAGTAATACTACCAATAAGCAAACTGGATCAAATCTGATTTCCAATCATTCTTAACGTACTGATCACGTAAAGGTTTGCTACCATTTACACCTTCATTGCTGTCCATATCTAATGGACTGTTGCATGTGGTTTAAAAACTAAACTCAAGAGGAGATTTTATTTTGGCAAAATGAAACCAGTCCTTGTTTGATTACACTTATGAGATGTTGTCAATATGAGCCAATACTCAATATTTTTATTTTTTTATTACTTTTTTGCACAGAAATACAATACGAAAAGTGAAAGAAGGGCAAGTGAGTATGTACCTTCAGACAACCGCTATACTCCACTCCGGTCCCCAAACGGCAACGTGTCACTCCACGGTCACGCGGGCCACACGGGCCACTCGGGACACGGCCACCACCATTACACTCACGTGGCTGATGATAGAGGATATGCTACTTCTAGAAATACCTACATGCAGAAAGGTTCCGAAAAGGAGAGAGATAGAGACTACAAAGCCTCAAGAAATAAGTACATGGGTAAGACTGCAGTTCATAAATAGATCTTAACTCTAGGAATCCTCAATTTATAATTTTATAGCTACAGTTGGTTTGAATACATTTACCTTTTGAATTTTTACCAACTTCTAAAGGAGGAAGTTCCAATTTTTCAGGTTCTTTCTATGCTATTTTAAAAATCTGGACATTTGTAACTGATACAGATAATTATTTTTTTAAATGCCTCCGAGGTGGTGCCACATAAATGCTGTCAAGATCTGGTAGTAAGAAACAACTGGGGCTCCTCAATTTCAACTTGGTTTTATTTAAAAGTGGTTCAGAGTTCTTTTTAATCTTATAGGTTATCTATTCAATATTAATATCCATTTTTAACTTCGTCAATTGATTTGATTGAATGAGAATCTAAGAATGATTTAGTGATTTTTCTTAACAGTAAGCAATAGTGTTAAGAATAAGCAAATGTTTTTTAAAACCTTTAATGTAATATATAATGGTTGTCAGTTAATATGCTTTGAAATTAGTCTTAATTCATTGACTACCACTTTATATTATATTTAACTTATTTATAAAATATAAAAAGGAATTGTATGTTGTTATTTTTTAAATTTTCTCTGCCTTTCTACTTACATTATGTATTGTGTGCAGGATATAATGGTCAATGGTTCTTGTCAAACAAATGTAATGTAACTTCATATTAGCACATTTGTTTTAAGTATTAAGAGCAGTGTGAACCCAGCCCCAAATAACGCTCCCCATACAAACGGCGATAATGTTTTCCACCCTCTAAACCTTAACCTATAGCTATGATTTTTTGGTATATTGTCATTATGCCTTAGAACTAGGTTTGTATGTTTTGATTTTTTTAATATTCTGCATAGATTTGACAATATCTGCATTTTAAGAGTTTCATACAAAACAAAAAAGCGTCAATATTTACGAAACTAAGAATATTTAAAAAATTAAAACATACAAACCTAGTTTTAGGGCATACTGACAACATACCAAAAAATCATGCCTATAGGTTAAAGTTTAGAGGGTGGAAAACGTTATCGCCGTTTGTATGGAGAGCGCTGGCTTCACAGTCCTCTTAAGGAAATAAAAAAAGTATTATAATCAGTATAATACTGTTTATGGCAGTTGCGAATATTATGTTTATATATTTTTTAATATTAAAGATTTACTTAGTAATTTTTTAGAAGTAAAAGGTATAGCATTGGGTTACAATTTGGTGGTTTTGACTGCTCGAACAAAATATTTTCGCTACAGTAATCATGCAAGGCGTATTAAAATCCTTCATGTATTCCAAATTTATTGCAGGATTTAAAGTAAACACTATATGTTTTTTTATGAAACAGAAGCTTAGCGAGTGACTGATTCCCAATAAAGATATTTATTCAAAGATTTATATTCACATATTTGCAAGTGTTATAATATAGTAAACCATATCCAGGTTTCATTGGTCAAACTACTGATTATTGTGTTGAACTATTTCAGATAGTGTCAGATCCCCAAAGGAGAAACGCGATAGAATCAAAGAAAGTGAACGAGAGAGAAGTAATCATGAACGAAGTGAATCAGAGAAAAAGAATAGGACTAGTGGCATAAACATTAGTGTAAATAGGAGTAGTAAATATGATAAGAGAAGTGCACCATCAGGGAGCGTGCCTTCTGGCAGTGAATGGTCGGAGCATATTAGTTCATCAGGAAAGAAGTATTATTATAACTGTATGAGTGAAGTGTCACAGTGGGAGAAGCCTCGCGAGTGGGACGCGAGGAGGACGTCATCCAAAGATTCAACATATTCATCCAGAAGTAGTAAGTTTTTTTTACCCTTTTTCTTTAGTAGTATAAGAATCCTAATAGGCTGGCTTAGTAGTGTAAACCTGTTAGCTAGGGACTAAGCCAGCAATTGAATATTTGCTGAATGTTTGCAAAATAGCATCCTTTTCAGACCTAAATCTTTTCAGAAGTACACTGATTATCATTACAAAGATTGATAAAGCTACATTTTAATTTAGATGTTGTATAAACACACAAGGGGACTTTTCGAAATTCATCTCTAAGCATTGAAATGGTGGCTTAAAGTTTGTATGGAGAAATATTTTTTTAAATTTACAAGTACTTTAAATAGTTCAGTTTTTCAAAGTGAGTGTTATTTTTTTCAAATTTTTTTTCTTCCCTCCCACGGTTGGGTCGCGGCGCAATTCAACGGGTGTTGCAAATGCTACAGTATTATGTACTGCTAATAAGACCCCAATGTAAAGTGTTAATTGTAATTTCTTACGTATAAAAAATCCACAAACCATTTTAAATATTACCCGAACAACGTAAATTTTGGGAATGCAAGAGTTGAATAGCTCATTTGGAGCTGCAATTCAAAAACTGAAAAAACTAAGATTGTCGCGGAGTACCGCGATCGGTATTAGTGATGAGTCGAGGCGGCTCGTGTGATGCAGCCCTAATGTTTTATGCTTGGCAACCTTGCAGTATTGTTGTTCAGTGGAGAGATGTCAGATCCATTGGTTGACATGCGAATTAGCTTGGTTAGGTTGGATATACTGATACCGATGGCGGTTGAGAGATCGAGTTAAGAATTACAATGGAATCGCCATCGAGACCTCCGTCTTACTGAGTACAAGTGAGGACTTGCGTGATTCCTGACACGGAGCTTGCGGACTTGGTCCTAGGCCTAGATGTATTACGAGAGAAGAAAGCCGTGAGTTCGTTCCATACACTATCTGTAACGCGCAGTAGTTAGCGCCGAAGTTAATATCAAAACTATACGCTTCTTTACGAAGATCCGTATTGGCTAGAGACAGCGAAGGTGACTCTAGCGAGTCCCATACGATAACGATGTTAAACCCAAGCCCTAAGACATGTACCAGTGTATAATGATAATAGGACCGCAGGGTCTCGATGGCAAAGCGATATGTATGTCGTGCGAGTAGTTACGTCCCCCGAGAATTCGCTCCGGGGTGCGACTGTGATGTACAGACTGATGCGAAGCCTGGGAAGACTGTAAGAGGTGGTTGGAGGTCCTTGAGGGGGGAGTCCCCCATGAGAAGGCTGGAGGGTCATGCGGCGTCCACTCGAGCCTTACAGGCGGGACAGCACCACTGATGTGGAGTCACCCTAAAGACGAGTGAGGCCTGGCGTGTCTGATCCCGGAATCGGATCAGACGGGGCGCTCATACCGCGAGCCCAAAGCGGCATGTCTCACCAGCATTCCTAATGACAAAACTGGAGGGTCGTGCGGCACCTGACAGATAAGACTGACAGGCGAGCCCAGCACCACTGATGTGGAGTCACCCTAGAGGCGCGTGGGGCCTGGCGTGTCTGATCCCGGAATCGGATCAGACGGGGCGCTCACACCGCGAGCCCAAAGCGGCATGTCTCACCAGCATTCCCCATGACAAAACTGGAGGGTCGTGCGGCACCTGACAGATGAGACTGGCAGGCGAGCCCAGCATCACTGATGTGGAGTCACCCTAGAGACGCGTGGGGCCTGGCGTGTCTGATCCCGGAATCGGATCAGACGAGGCGCCCACACCGTGAGTCCAAAGCGGCATGTCTCACCAGCACCGATTCTTAACTACACTACTAAAGTCATATCTAAAACCGACGCCATCGCTTGGCACTGAGGTCACGTGGTCCTGAAGGTAGCATACCCTATTTCATCCCCATAATGGTTATTTGTCGCTAAACAATGCGAAGCAGATCCCTATGACTATGATAAGATATAATCTTGGCGACAAAGATACTGAACACTAGTACCTCTCTCTAATAAATCTGAAAACAAATTAAGTAAAACAGTTGTAAACATTCCAAACTTCAAAGTTGATTGCAAAAAAAATAATTTAACTGAAAATCCCACTAATAAATCATTTCTGGATTCATAAGGATTACCATATAAAGGGACAAAATCAATATTGTGGAATTGAATAGTTTTCGGGGTATGATACATGACCTTTTTTATTGCAAATGAGCTTTACTGTGTGTACTTAAAAGGAATGCGCCGAGTTACCACCCAATTAGCACACTAATGGCTATATAGACTGTATAGTAGTTCTATACAGCTACTATACAACTACTATACAACTACTATAGTGCTACTGCTACTCTGGCAATCACCCTGCATATAAGTATGTAAATCCGTTGACTAGTACCCATTGTACTGTTGTATTGAGTCTAAGTCAATTGGTGTACATTTTTGAAAGAAATTTATTTTAGGAATAGGAGCTTTTACCCGTGGTTTGGCCCGCGTGATATTATTTTCTTAGCACTTTACGAGATAAAAAGTATCCCATGTTTTAATCCAGGATGTGATCTATCTGCCAAATTCAACCTCAATCAGTCCAGCTGTTAATGCATGATTGTAGAACAAATGTTTGTTTGTGCACAACTTTTTGCAAAAAACAATGAAATAATTATGTGCGTTAGAAAAAACAATGTAATTTCCCTACCAATATCGACAAGCCAAAGCCATAGGCTACTTTAAAATACGGGAAAGCTAAGAGCAATAAGCCGTTCATAGGAAATTGCGAAAGATTTTACAACAAAATTTCAAAAAATATTTTTGTACAAAATTATACAAAATTCTGATTTTTAATATTATATGAACATGGTTTATTGTTTTGAGAAAATAGGCATTAGGGAAAGTAGGCATTTTTATAAGCTGTTAGTTAACTTCTCGTTACGTATTTAGGAACCCCATAATTCATAAAAGTTTACCAATCTCTTTTAACTGACCAACTCTTTTTTTTTTGACAAATGTTT
This sequence comes from Ditula angustiorana, assembly GCA_963691745.1. Taxonomy (NCBI): domain Eukaryota; kingdom Metazoa; phylum Arthropoda; class Insecta; order Lepidoptera; family Tortricidae; genus Ditula; species Ditula angustiorana. The sequence goes on from OY829472.1 coordinate 6,203,008, forward strand.
TGGTCCTTTCATTCGAAGGCAAACATCACATTGACAGATAAAGACAACAAACACATGTTATTAAATTTTGTTACCGAAATTTCTTTCCATTTTTATTTTAAATGTTTGTTTGTTTTTTCTTTGTGTTGTCATTACAATTTTAATTTAATAATTTGAATGTTAAAAACATTTAAAATAAAAATTTAATAACAAAAACGGCGCCATCTCTCGTCAACGGGCGGTACCCAGTTAATTATGATAACTTGTTAAAAAATTTCATATAGATGACACCGAGGGTAGTGTACCCTTAAAATCAATAATGTAATGACCGTAAGACGAAGCACATTGAAAAATTCGCAGGGTATGGCAGCAGCAGTGTGGCGAAACTGGCAAACGCAAGGCACGGAATGCTAATTTTTCTTTGTGTTATCATTACAATTTTAATTTAACAACACATGTTAACTAACATAAGTTTACGCAGCGTTTATGAATAAGAGAGTTAAGAGAGACTTTGTAGACAAATCTAGCAAGTTTATTCTAACTCTTTTCCATAAGTTCCAGTGGCCAGATTGATTACAAACTTGGTGTTTGTGGCCGGATCAAAATTATCATATTGAAAAAGAAACTATTCGCATTAGACACTCGGGGCCCGCTAGCGTACATCAAATAATTAAATAAACAGAGCCGAAAAATGGGGCTCCAACCAACCATACATCGCTGCCGGGCTAGTGAAAAGCAGGCATGTCAATAAACAGGGTTCCTAAAGCAATTCGTGATCCCAGAGAATATTTACAATACTGTTATTACGACTTTATTGGAATCTTTGTACATGTTCCTTTTATACGAGCTGTCAGGCGGATAAGCAAGCAGCTAATGTTCCCTAATATTCAATTACAGTACCCGGCCAAAAAGATTGCACATCGCTCTTTGGAAAGAGACTCGGCTCATTTCGGCTTCATAGAGCGTTGTCTCACACTACCTATGTGACGTTCGTCAGTCGTTGTACAGATCCAGTAGGGTACGGACGCATTTAGTTGAAAATATATAATATAGAGTTGTTGAAACCCCTCAACTTTAAATCTTGCGATGGCATCATTAAAAAAAGGGGAAAACCTTACAACGCGAAATTATTTACAAAGTTTATAATTATTATGCAACAAGTTTCAAGGGCGGCCGGGTACTGTACTTTTGCATACTAACGGTTAAACTTTGACAGATATCCCATTTAAAAATGTCACATTTTAAATGTAGATAGACAATCTATCCAGGGTTTGACGGTTCAGACCACGAATATTTATAACTACAAATTTTAAACGGTCCTTTCTACTAATATGAATTGATCGTTTAAAAAAATATCCGCTGATCCGCCCAATATTTATGTTTAGCGGACGCACAAACGTATGCTATTAGGTAAAACGCATAATACCGTCTGTGTCATCAACATGCAATCCATACGCAGGCAAAAAAAGCAGTGCATAAGCTTTTTTCACTGTTTACAATGGAAACAACCCACTGCATGCGTTTAAACTTTAGACCTCTTGCGACTGAGAGATATTACGAGTAAACAGTCGTATTCCAGAACATTGAGAGTAAAATCGCTTACCTTCTTTAATCTAGCCTGAAAATTCACTAATAAGGATACTACTTATGTGAACATTGTCAAGACTGCCTTCTACTTAGCAAAGGAGTTAAGCAAAGAAGCTAAACTATAACAATCGACTAATGAGATCGCTTCATTCATCCCCCATCTCATCATCATTCTCATTGGTGGACTAACTTCTTAACTTACTCATCTCTTGTGGACAGGCACCTTTGGTAATGGTAGGAGGAGTGTTGGTTCCCTGTGCCATGTATCTTTTTTTGCAATTTGTGCTCAAACGGTCCTTTACGTTATTCATTTACGAACAATATTATCATATGTACATATTTCTTAGTAACCGCGTCCTCAAAAACGGCTCTAACCATTTAGTAAAGTAACTCCATAAAAGTGAGGTGGTTTTATAAGTAATACGTTGATCCACTGGTACAGTCAATAAGAAAAATTAGTGACCATTCAAAATGGAACTAAGAACAGGGGTAATTTTGTGGAAATGAGGCTATGTCTATTATTTTCAAGCATAGACAATTTCTCTGAGTTTATTCTTAAATGGTAATTTACGGTTGTTTTGGAGTTTAAGACAATACAAGCCCAACAATAGATGTGCGGAAAGTCGAAGATTGGTTTGTGATTGGAAGAGTGTAGAAATATGGATGTCATTAAAGTTTAATTTAAAGAGTTGCACAGAATGCGGGCCGCTGTTGGTGTCCGTGATGTCCACCAGCGAATTAATAGAAATAGCGAAAAATAATAGTAATTGCGAAAATTTTAAAGGCGCTGTTGAGTTAAAAGAAACCATGCGTCGTTATCGCGGTTGCAACAACGGCAGTACTGAAAGATTATGTTAAAATGGTTAAAACAAATTAAATTTAGGTATGGTTAGAGAATGAGCGTGAGGCCCCTGGGTCAAAGTTAAAATAAACGGATTGTGCAGCAAATGGTGATTTTGACAGGGGCTCTCCGTTCGTTCCGGTTCCAAATGAAATTTACATTACTAAAAAAAACGCGTATAAAGTACTAGCGGACGCCCGCGACTTCGTTCGCGTGAAATTAGTAGCCTTAGTCCGTTAGGAATAATATAGCTTTCTATTTTTATGAAATATTTTATGGAATCGGTTCAGTAGCTCCAGTGATTACCCCTTACATATAAACAAAGTTCCGTAGTCAACGTGGAATCAAGGAAACAAGAAAAGCAAGAAAGGTTAGGAATGATTTTTCTACTTATGGTGATTCAACGATTTTGTAGTGAAAAGAGTACTTACAATGCGAATTATGTTTTAGATGTCATATCAATATCATGCTGACACTCAGTTGTATTTGGTTTTTCCTGTAGCCTCACTTTTTGTTTGTGCGCTCTGAAGGCTGTGCTTATAAGTAAATAGCATCCTGTATGACTTTGAAGAATAGCAATTCCTTATCGTGGCACTCCAATTCGCAACTTGAAGACGCGTTTCGGCCATTTAACGTCTCCGTTACACAAGTGAAACACGAAATAATTCACCTTTTTTGTTTAGGAATGTTTTTGCGAGTCCTAGTTTGTCTACCAAAGCGGGCATCAAAGGACACGTTAGCTCTTTTCGCTGGCATGTATCCCTTTCTAACCTGAAAGCTTGTGGCAATGGGATGAATGTTAAGTGTCCCTGATAAGCGCTAGTATGCTACAGTCAGCCGCAGAAATAGCTGGACATTCGAAGAGGTTATTTTTTTTACTGAAGCTCTGGTTCTCTTCATAGTAGTAGAGCCGTGTGTAGATCATTTTGATCTCTTCGTTTGTGACCTCTAGATATATCTGCTGCTGACTGTATTAATGCTGGTGGCCATCAATTGCGTAGACAATTACTCGCCTATACAATAGTCCGTTTAGACTCAGTTGCGTGAATGTGCTATTGTTTGTGTTGTATTTTCGTTATGAGTTAGGTATAGTTTGGGAATAGCGTTGCCAGGCGTCCTGATAAAGATGGACATAGTTAGGCTTTTTAAATGCGTGTCCGGCCCGTCCGGCTTTTGTTGGCTTTTCGCATTGGACCAGTTACGTGGTCAGTCCTGCTCCACCTACATAGCGTCGCATCGCTACTTATACAAAAAACCTTAATAGTCTATTATGTCCAGCCTGTTTACCCAAATGTCCGTCTATACTGGTTGGTCTGTCCGGCTATTCGGGGTTAGGATCTGGCAACCTTATTTGGGAATGAAAGGAAGACCTGAAGTTGGTATTAGATTAGGTGAATAATGTAATTAAACTGAAAACGGTATCTCAGAATGGTATTATTGACAGTCAAAGCAACCGAGGCTTGTATATTGGACACCTGCGCGGTAGGAGGGGTTGGGGCGGTGTGACTGATGAGTAATCGGACTAATTGGGAGTTATCGCCATGTCGCCGCGATAGATGACTGCCCCACGTTCCTGTTGCCCCGCTGGCGTCCCGTCAAACTCTTAGTCTAAGACCGCGCTGTAAATTCTGCACCTACCTGTTTTTTGATCGAAATATGATTTAACTAAAAGATTACACATGCGTTCATACTACGTAGCAGGGTTGCCAAGTAAAATCTTGCAGCAAGCAGCAGCAGCACCTTTACCATAATTATTTTAAATACCTGTTTTTAAAACTAGAACTAAACTACTACAGTCTGTTTCTGTAAAAAAAAACATTCCCTTCGGAAAATCATTCCCTACCATGTTTTTTTTGTTTAGTTAAAAGGAGAATGAAAGTTATAGGCGTTACTCGTATTAACGTGAGCAACAATAAGGTAGAATATTATGCGGTAAAGTACGAAGGGTATAAAAACCGAGGAGGTTCTCGAGAGGAAAAAGGAACCCTTATAGGATCTCGGTCTGTCTGTCCGTCCGTCTGTCAAGACCCTTTTTCTCAGGAACACGTAGAATTATCGAGTTGATATTGATATTAAATACTTAGGTCTGTATTCCCTTGGAACTGTGGAAAAATCAAACTTCTAAGTCAACGCAATCGAAAAATACGGCCGTATGTGCCGTATATTCTGAGACTCGCAAGGTTATCAAAAACCAATCAAAAACCTACAGGGTACTTCCCGTTTCCTTAGAACCATGAATTTTGGCAAGACAGAAGGTCGCACAGCACTAATTTGGGAAATCCAAAAACCGTTAGTTTGTACTTACATCTCAAAAAAATACGACTACAAACTTATATTTGTATTTGGTAAACTGGCCGGAACCTACGTAGATGTATGAGGACAACAATTTTCCAAGGGCAAAGTTATGTTTGCCCTTAAATCCAGTTACAGTAATATATGTTCGCGTTCGGTGCGCGAGTCTCACTTTTGTATTAATTAATTAGTCAATTTATGCTTAGCAGTAGGTAAATGCAACATAATATTGGATTAGGGTATACCTGTCGTCTGACTCGTATTAAGCTAAAATTTAAATAAACATAGATAACATAGTTACATTTATTCGACAGCAATTTGATTACTCTATACTTTATCTGTCAAAAAGCCTATTCATGACTAGTAGTATCTGTATCTACATACTTCTCATTCTATGAATTTTAGCTAAGACTTTGGAACTGTCTTTTGCAGCAAGAATCATGTGGTTTTTCTTTTTTTAGATCGAGAAAAAAGATCAAGTTCCCGGTCAGGGAGAAGGGAAGCGGAGAAACCGAGCAAAAGAACCAACAGCGGGTCGGAGAGGTACTGGAACAATGGCGGCAGAGAGGACGAGCCGCACGATCGCACTAGACCAAAGCTATCGACGGCGCCACTTGAAGGCAAAGGTACAATTTAACCACATTTTCAGCATGCATGATAAATTGCATGACTGCGTCCCATTCCATCGAAGCATCGGGTTAGTTTGAAAAAGATGTGCATGGCGCACAAAGTAACTCACGTCTACTTGAGGCCACACAGGTCAAACTTGCGATTGCAAATTCTGGCAGATTGAAAAGTTTTATATGGTTGTTTTTTCTAGTTATAAGCGATACAAAGTTACAAAAGAACTTTTTTTCTGAAATTGCTCATCCGAATCAAGATTAAAATGTAGAAAGTTTTAGTTAGTACGAAATTAATTACTTGAAAGCTGATATTATTAAAATGGCTCCATACATTATAGCGATGGTCACTTCATTGCGCGATGTAACGTTTTCATTGTCATTTTATAACTCACTAGCAGACGCCTGCGACTTCGTTCGCGCGGAAATAGTTGCCTATGTCCGTCGTGGATAGCGTAGCTTTCTATTAGTAAAAGAATTTTTGGAATCGGTTCAGTAGTTCCAGAGTTACCCCCTACATACAAACCATTAAACAACTATTAGAAATCAAAGAAATGTAAATTATGCTTATTAAGCTTTATGAATAAGGCGGTGAGTTTTTCCGTTGTGCAGATGGGCAGTCCTTACAAGATATGGATATATCGCCGGACCGGAGCACGCCGTTGTCGGAGAACTCGTACGGCGGCCGGGACGGTGCGGCGCGCGGCGCTGACGGCGGCGCAGTGCCGCCGGTCGTTGTGCTCGACAACTCTAACCAACCGGTGCGTTCAACTACTGTACCGGTACTAATACTTGTAATAGAGAACAATAACGCATGATATTCATATTTTTATACAACTATACATCGTCAAAAGTGTATTGGAATAATTTTTATCCCTAAATAGTATAGATAACATCGAATTTGTCGAGATATGATAAATATCCTATGACATTTTTGATGATATTTAAAATGTAGAAGTTTTTCTATTAAATGATAAAATTAAATTGAATTTTGGCAATACAATGGAAAAAATGAAAAATTTCATGTAAAAGATTAGGCAAATAGTATTACGAGATTCAGAATATGACCTGAATATTTTTAGAAAGTTTGTCCTGTTGACGCATGATGTCGAAACGATTGAATAGATTTCATTGAACTTTGAAATGAGGATAACTGTGCCTGGAGAGACTACATTAACATATTTACATAGTGAGCCATTCGATGCCGCAGCCGCATGCGCCGCAATCTCGTGTCGGCTACTGCGGTGTGACGTTTGTAGAGACCGTTGACCTCTGTCAACGCATTTAAGCATTTATCACACAATGCTTTCTGCGGTCTGGTCTAAGTGTCACAGGCAGATCGCATCACAAATAAATAGAAGCCAAAGATGATGTTGACAATGATGCGGGCGGCGATTGCTTTGGCCACGTAGGGCGCTAGACGCATTCAGCTTTAGCTGATGTTAAAAACTGCTGTTGGTGCCACGGACACTGCAAGGGCTTGTCGCTAGGGCACCCTGCTGCGGCGCTTTAATTAAACTACATTTACTATTTGTCTCTTCTGTTTGAACTCTACGATACTTCTGGGCTTATTAAGGAACTTTTGAACATCATCGACAGAATTCTACTGAAAGAAATGATGACTAGCTACAACTTTTTATTTAGAGAGACGTTAGTTTTAAAATGGGAGACTTGATTCCTTTTGAATGAATCCAAATTTTCAACAAATCGTTCGACGAGATCTTCTTAAACATGTATGTTACGCGTGTTTTCAATGCTCTAAAAGCCTGTAATAACACTTTACAGCGACTGCAAGCATATCTGTCTGTTTGGTATGCCGCCAGGGCTGAATTGATTACACGGACAGTACGAAACCAGGAGCTGGACATTACACTTTGATTCCCGAAAGCAGCGCGAATAGTGCATTTGTTGTAAAGGTGTTGTGTGTAATGACAGAGCGGTTCCCTGCTGGCGGCCGCGCTGCCGCGCATCGTGGCGGCGCCGGCGGCGCTGGCGGGCGCGGCCAACAACGGCGGCGCGTCGCCCGCGGGCAGCGCAGCCGCGTCGCCGCGCCGCGACGCCGGCCCGCCCACGCCCACGCACTCGGAGAATGTGGACCCGCACGCGCCGCCTATGCACCTCGACACGCCGCTGCCCAGGAAGAGTAAGCTCGCCACACGACACGACAATCTAGCACACTTTATACTCAATCGCAGTTACACTTAGGGCTCGTTTCACCGCCGTTATATCCGACAGATATCTGTGATGCCGGCTCAAGTTTTCACGATATCAAACAGAGACGGTTTCAAGATATCTGTTAGATATGATATCGGGAACTTATAAGTGAGTGGGAAAGCAGGGCCTTAGAAGAGCAGTGTCTCTGTCTAATTAGAACAGGCTATCCACTCAGTTCACTTGTGTCAACGTTGTAGGATTTCACAAACACAACACAATCAAACAGATTAATGGCTGGCAGCAAAATTAATATAAGAATTTTCACAAAATTAATGTAACTACTTACTGGAAAATCTCAACATTGCTCAAATAACCAAATAAGTTAAGCGTTTGATCTTTGGTCTTGATTTCTTATGATCTTTTCGAATATTTATGGGTAGTTTTGTAATAATATAATTAATGTGAACGATTTGGTCTCTACACGACACAGATTAATTGTACAAACCGAACTGCAAAGATTTATCGCAACGATAATATGTGTGGGGTGAGAATTTATCCAGCATCGCCCGTTGTTCTTTGGAGTTTTATGAAGTCGCCACCCGAGGCGGACGGAGAACAAGTGTACGTGAGAATGGTGAAAAGCTTTTCACGCAGTCGTCCTCAAATATTGTCGCGTGTTCTCGCCGTAGTCTGCAGCGGCTGTTTTCATAATACGGGCTATACACGATCCTTTTTAACTGCCAGTTTTCATTGAACAGCTAAAACCGAAAAAAAATGGAATTAAATGAATTTACGATCAGTTAAAAGCAGAGTCCGACCGAAACTGGTTTTCCGGCCGAAACCGAAACCGAAACTCACGTGGTCAAGTATAAAATTCTTAAAAATACTGAAATTCGGTGCATTTTACCCATTATTCTTTTAAGTTGTGTTGCTACAGAGCTATCCGAACGGCGCACGACAATTCCCGAACAGGGCCGTCAGCGTCCGCCAAAGTGTTGCCGCGAGAAACGAAGTTAAGCGAGCGTGCACGACAACTTCCGAAATCAGTTTCGGTTTCGGCCAAAACTGCCGCCGAAACTCGGCCGAAACCGAACTTTCGGTCGGACTCTGGTTAAAAGTGATAGTGTGTAGCCACCATAAGTTAGCGTTGTGCGCGTTGCAGTGGAGTGCCTCGGCTCGTACTCGTCGGTGGTGGGCGGCGCGCTGCACCACCCGCAGGCGCCGGCGCTGACGCCGTCGCTCGTCAACTACGTGCGCGCCGACCTCACCGCGCACGTCTCCGGCTGGCCAGCAGACATCCTCGAGAAACAGGTGCCGTAGCATAGCGTCCCAGCACCCTCAACTGACCGACTGACCTGAGAAACAACCCTGTACTTTATATCCTTCTTCATTACATAATTTCTAGTGTTGTGTAAAATGCTAAGCATACTTACAGACCCGCCGATGTATGGGAACGAGTAGGAGGCCTTTGTCGAAACCACTATTTGCTGCACAGTCGACGTCAAAGATATGCTTACAATTTATTACCTTATTCCATTGCAATAAGGTAAAAAAGTGTAAACATCTCTTTGATGGCGGCCGTACAAAAAGCAACAAGCTTAGCCCACCTTAAAGAGGTAACTGATAAAAATTGTCAGTGCTCAAAAGAGATAGATATATCAACTTCGTTCGGGTTCCATCTTTAATGGTGACTTATATGTGTCTTTGATTGCACAATAAGTCTGATTTTAATTTTGTGCAGGAGCAACCCGGACATTCCCCAAATATAAGCTGTATTTTGTATTTTTTTAATACAGTACAAGTACTTGACACTACATAAAAATAATACACCAATAGTAAATTCAGTTTTCAAGTTTACGTTTGTCTTTATTAAGTCACAGTATTATCAATGATAAGAACTGCTGTACTGGCGGTACTGTCCATTCCCATTCTGATTGCGGTCGGATAATATGTGTTAAAATACGTTACTCTTCATTGCATCTAGTAGTGGTAGAGCCATGCTGTAGCCGATGGTTGCAGTATGAATGGGCCGGCTCGACCGGGGTAGTACCACCCTCTCACAGAACATCGACGTTAAGTAGCAGTACGCCTGTTGCGTTTCGTTCGGTCAGTGAGAGTGCCGGAGGCCCACATTCCCCCTCCCTTTCACCTGTTATGGCAGCGGTATTAAATATAAATATACCCCAGGGGGGTACCGACACAAACTGTGTAGGAGAGTCCCCTCCTGAGCACTTGTGCTCAGGCTGCCCTACGTATTCTGGGGAGGGCATAATCCCGCTCATTACAGATGCCAGGGGCGGCATCGGGCATAGTTCTACGGCATGCCTTAGTTTACTTCGAGTGGATTTTTGTAATATCCGAGGTATCCACTCAAACATCAACGCCGTCCACCACCATTTAGAGACGGAGAAGCCGGCCTTGCTCTTTCTTACTGAGACGCAGATACGTCATCCTTCTGATATATCATACTTGCGCTATCCGGGCTACACGATTGAGCACAATTTTGTGCCACGCGCAGGAGTATGTGTGTATGTCAGGGAGAAGTTGAGCGTTCGCCGCCTCGGCAATCTTGAAGGTAAGGACCTATCCATCCTCTGGCTTCGCGTAGATTGCGGTGACCATCCCCGTGTCTATGCGTGCCTATACAGGTCCCATAGCGGTAATGCCGAAACTGACCGACTCATTGAGCAAGTTCAGATGGCGACAGATTGCGTACTCCAAACGATACCTTCCGCAGAGATCGTGATTTTAGGCGATTTCAACGCCCACCACGCTGAATGGCTTGGGTCTCGAGCAACTGACCATGCGGGTAGGTCCGTACACGACTTTGCTTTGGCTTACTGTTTGACACAATAAGTCACCTCGCCCACGCGAGTTCCCGATGTGCTGGACCATACAGCTTCCCTGTTGGACCTCCTGCTGACCTCTAATCCAGATGCTTACAAGGTTTCTGTTGACGCCCCTCTGGGCTCATTAGACCATTGTTTGATCCGGAGTACTGTGCCTCTTAAAAACCTTCAGCAACGTCGACCTGTTGGCAGCCGCCGTGTCTGGCATTATAGGTCGGCAGACTGGGATGGTTTGCGGACATTTTTCTCTTCCTACCCCTGGGGGCAGGTGGGCTTCTCGCTGGGTGATCCTAATGCTTGCGCTGACTCGGTCGCTGACGTCATGCTTCAGGGAATGGAACTTTTTATTCCAAACTCTGTGGTGCCCGTCGGTGGCAGATCTCAGCCTTGGTTTGGTCGCTCCTGTAAGTTGGCGTCTCGCCGAAAGCAGAAGTGTTACCGGGCCTGGGCTGATGCGGAGGCATCTGGGGATCCTAACACCAGTGCACTTAAAAAGCACTATAACCATGCTTCCAGGTCTCTCAAAAAAGACATCGCCATAGCTAAGTCGTCGTTCATAGGTAGAATTGGCGAGCGTCTGGTTCGTCTTCCTTCAGGCACGCGGGCGTTTTGGTCTCTCGCCAAAGCCGTTCTTGGAAACTTCTGTCAGCCTTCTTTGTCTCCACTGCGCAGGGAAGATGACTCTCTGGCCCACACTGCAAAGGAGAAAGCTGAACTTCTGAGCTGTCTCTTTGCATCCAACTCGACCTTGGATGATAGGGGTAAATCGCCACCAACTATCTTGCGATGTGCGAGCTCTATGCAGGACATCAGATTCTTGCAAAGCTCTGTGCGAGAAGCTCTTTGTGCCCTAGATGTTAACAAGTCGAGTGGGCCGGATGGGGTGCCTTCCATTGTGCTCCGTGCTTGTGCTCCGGAGTTGGCACCGGTACTGACGCGACTTTTTAGGCTGTCATATTCTACGGGTCTTGTCCCGAGCTCCTGGAAGAGGGCATTCGTTCACCCGGTCCCGAAAAAGGGCAATCGTTCGGATCCTTCTAACTATAGGCCGATTGCTATTACCTCTTTGCTCTCCAAGATAATGGAGTCAATTATTAACCGCCGTCTTCTGAAATACCTAGAGGAACACCAGTTGCTTAGTGACCGTCAATATGGCTTCCGTCCGGGTCGCTCAGCTGGTGACCTCCTAGTCTATCTTACACATCGTTGGGCGACGGCAATTGAGAGCAAGGGGGAGGCGTTGGCCGTGAGTTTGGATGTGGCGAAGGCTTTTGACCGGGTCTGGCACAAGGCACTTCTTGCGAAGCTACCTTCCTACGGGCTGCCCGAGAAACTATGCAAGTTGGTCACTAGTTTCCTCACAGAGCGAAGCATCAGTGTCGTAGTCGATGGCACGTGCTCGGACTCCAAGCCTGTGAATGCTGGTGTTCCGCAGGGTTGTGTACTATCTCCCACCCTGTTTCTTCTGCATATCAATGACATGTTGCAAAACAACAGCCTTCATTGCTATGCAGACGACAGCACTGGAGATACACTATACACAGGGCATTCAAACATTTCGCGAGACCATGTCAACGAGAGCCGGTCCAAAGTTGTGTCTGAAATTGAGACTACATTAACGAATGTCTCAAATTGGGGTCTTCAAAACCTAGTTAAATTTAACCCAATTAAGACACAAGTTTGTGCGTTCACCGCTAAAAAAGACCCCTTTGTCGTATCTCCTCTTTTTGATGGGACTCCCCTTGTTGCAACGCCTAGTATCGGCATTCTTGGTGTCGACATATCGAGCGACGTTCAGTTTCGAGGTCACTTGGAAGGCAAGGCTAAGCTAGCCTCCAAAAAGCTTGGTGTACTTGGTAGAGCGGCGCAGTATTTCAACTCAACCCATCGCCTTCAACTTTATAAGGCTCAGGTTAGGCCGCACATGGAATACTGCTCCCATCTCTGGGCCGGTGCGCCACAGTATCAGCTTTTGCCCTTTGACCGTTTACAACGTAGAGCGGCTCGAATCGTCAACGACCGGGTGCTGTCTGATAGGCTCGACTCACTGGCTCTGCGGAGGGATGTCGCATCTCTTTGCATATTTTATCGCCTATATAATGGGGAGTGTTCCGAGGAATTGTTTGGATTAATACCAGCAGCTAACTTCCATCACCGCACTACTCGAAACAAGCTTTCGTTTCATCCTCACCACCTGGATGGTTGGCGTTCAACCACTGTGCGTTTTAAACGTACCTTTTTACCACGTACGTCAGCTCTGTGGAATCAACTTTCGGCTTCGGTGTTTCCAAATGGATACGACTTGGGGACCTTCAAGAAACGAGCCTATTCTTTTCTTAAAGGCCGGCAACGCGCTTGCGATTCTCTTGATATTGCAGGTGTCCATGGGCGGCGGTGATTGCTTACCATCACGTGACCCGTCTGCTCGTTTGCCCCCTATACTATAAAAAAAAAAAAAAAAAATACTATACAGAAAATAGTTTACCAAAATTTCACTTATTCTGCAAGGTAAACAATTTGCGGTCTTATCGGTTAAGGATCTCCTCGACACACCCTTAGACAATTGTTTCTCGCTGTTGTTATTTTTTCAAAATCAGATCGTATCAAAAGATGACGACTTGAACAGCAGTAATAACACGCATGTGTGACTATGTGTCGTATTGTAACATTTATGCTATTTTCTGTCAGGCTAACAAGTATACGGAAGAAGCCTACCAGCTGGGGTGTCTGCAGTGCACGCGGGTCTCGGCCGAGCTCAAGTGCTCCCGCTCGCTCGTGCGCCACACCGAGATACAAGCTACGTTGCAGGAACAGAAGTATGGCCATTCTACATCTTAAAGTTCTTTAGATTTTGCTGGTAATATTTAAAGACGGATAAGAGCCTAATTTGAACTTGCACAACTATCGAAATTTTAATAGAGCTCAATTTTTTTGCTTCAAAGCAAATAAAAACTATACTAATTCAAATTTAGAAACAACAATTAACAATCTGTTCTCAATTGACGGAGATATCGTTTAACACACACACATAACAAAAAAGTCAAATAAAGAAAACTCCTCTTTTTAAGTCTGTTAATAAAATGCTTCTTGGCCTGGTTGAAAACATAATCATAACCCAGGTTAGGATTCATACATAATGTATGTAAACAGGTAGTTAAAAGTAGGTGGTTCGGATTCACAGGATAATGTACCTGCGGCAGCAGATCTCGCGCCTGGAGGAGCTCAAGTCGCAGAACTCGTTCATGTCGGAAGACTAGGGGTTGCCGCGGGGCGCCCCCGCCGCCCCCGCGCCCCGCCCGGGCCCCGCCGCCGCGCCGCGCGCCGCTCTCGCGCTCCCTGCGCCTCCCGCGCTATCCGCGCCCTCGTGACGCGAGGACCTCTTCATTTACTTATCAATGCTAAACATTGTTCATTCCGTTCTCTTTCTATGTAATTTAGATCGAATGATTACTGTTAAATGTGTTGTGTGATTTGGTGTTAAAATCTAAGAAATTGTTCTCGTGAAATTCACCACGATTGGTCAAATTCAATTTCGTGTAAAGATACTTCAATCAAGACTGTTCTAGTTGAACTTAATTTTCATAAATATGACATGTTGTTTTATCCAATGAATGGTAGGTAAGTATGTGGTCGTAAAGGGGCGCGCGCAGCCCACGCCGCGCTCGCTACTCAGACTGACTCTTCATTTCACAGTTATTTATTATAATTATTCGATTTTACTAATGTCGCAATTTGTAATAAACTTGGCATTTTTGTGTTTACATTCTGATTTCGGATAGGTAATTATTTTAATAATTATACATTTTCTGTTATGATAAATAATCGTCAATGGTCAGTTTTAAGGATACAGTGATTTTATAACGTGTTTATTGTAAAATAATAAATTATTGAAGTAATTGTTTCATAGACAATTTATTATTTTTCTATATGCGATAGGAAGGGTAGACGGATGTTGGGGGGAAAGTTTCTTCAAAACAAGGTCCTTTATCAGGCACCACCAATTTAGACTTGTTAGCATGTTAAGAGTCTACCCATCGAAACGCGACTGAGAATTCCTGCGAAATTTATTAATCTGAGGCTGGTATCGCAGCTTGAAAAAGAAAATAATATAAATAATTTCTCTGATGCTTGATAGGGTAAACAATCCCATTGTCGGAACCCCTCCAATGATGGGAACGTTGAATGTTTACTCCAATTCACGTACCTAATCGAAAACAGTTTCTTATAAGTTTTTGTTACAGATTTAACATTCAGTACAAGTTTTTATTGTTGACACATTGAACGTAACATGTTTGGAAGCGGGTTGTAATTCACTTGTAACATTTCATCCGTGAAAACAAAATAACAAGGCAAGTTAAAAGAAAGCTTGTTACATCAAATTGACTTATCAGAATCGCTGCGTATGACTACAAACTCTTGTACTAATATTAAAAAAATTCCAACTTAATAGCGATTGTTTTATCCCCCTAGCATCTACTTCAAACATTAAAACTTGTTGTAGGTACTGGTATGTGAAAGATGTCGTGTGTTGCCTTAAAAAGATGTTCGATTCAAGATCAACATTACAATTCGATGGCCAAGCACTATTACTACATCAATGAATTATTTTTAACACGAATCTATAGACATACATAATTTTCAACAGCGCAATTAATTTCGTAAAATTTTATTAAATACCAAAAAATAATTTCTAAATAAATGAATACGGGTCAGCAAAAGCCTCTGTCTGATGAAGGAATACGAAGAATTTAGCAAAACAAAATTATTGCCCAAATATTCGGTCTAAGTATCGGTAATCTTACCCAAGCTTCCCTTAGTTTTGTCTGTCCTCGCGAAAGTTCTTCGTTACTTACAAAATGCTGTTTACAGGAATTAGAAATCTGCATCATTTTATTGCTTCAGAATTAGTTAATATTTTGCCGACGAAGAGGGATTATCGCGAGAACTAAATATTGGCTGTAGTGATCAGATAACAGTTCTGTAACATGTAAGCAAGTTTGATTGCGCAGCCCCAGTTGAGAGAGTGTATGCATATATATCGGGCCCTCCGTGCATACATAATATTATTATGTAAGAAAGAAGTCGGATATTAAAATAATTTAAACCAAAGCTAAAGAAACGCGAGCCCGGGACGGACGCTAACTTTCTGACGAAGTGGTGGCAAATTGATTAATCATTATTGATAGGAACGTAAAATCAATGACTTATTTTTCGATGTCATGCATGTATCAAAAAATGCTTTGTCACAAGTATGTATTTTGGCGAAACTGCACGTCATTAACTTCTTTTTGGCTTTTACCAGCATACACATATTCCGTCGACGTATCAACTCAGTATAGCCCTTATCGGTGAAAAATAAATGCATCTCTCGCTCTGTAGATACATGTAGGCATAGAATGTTGGTAGATATATGTTTGCTGGGCAATAAAGTGATTTTTGATGTCCGAAGTTTTGGAGAATAACTGAGCATTGATTTAAGCCGTAGTTAATTAAAGTAGGTAAGGCTGTGCGGAGGGTCCCGGGGCCGGGCCCGGGCGCGGCGGCCGGCGTCGCGCGGGCGCGCGGCTACACTACCGGTACCTTGCACCCACATGACGTGTACTACGTTAGTTATTTCATAAGTAAAATAGTCGACGCATTTCCATAAGTTGTTGAGTACTGCATAGACATTTATCGCTCATCTCATAAACGACTGGGAGTTTACCCCCGTAGCAACATCACTGTTCATTTTTGACCAATCATATGTATAAACTATGTAAAGAAGCAGGTATTTTGTAATAATTATAATGATAGTAACCAGAAATTCATGTAGTTTTTAGTTGGTTTTTATTCAAAAATCATATAAGCTTATTTGCTAATCACAATATTTTGCATGCTTTGTGCAGAGAGCACGACAGACAAGGGACAATTTAATTTGTACGAAAGTCGAGGGAAACAACATTTGAATAAACAAGTAATTAGCAAATGGTTAGTTAGAGGTAAATTCTGGTCTAGGTTTTTATTTTTCTAATAATTAGGGCTAATATTATAATTCAATTTAACTGCTAAATTTTGCCACCAACCTATGTACATCAAATTAGCAGAAATAAGTACTGTGATATTCATTCACTTTCACACGTAAAATAAATAGTAAATTGTAGTTATGTTCTTTAAGTCTGTGTGGAGTTTTGTCTACTTTTAGTTAGTCCACCCTGTTAATATCACAGGAGTCAACCTGCCCAGAGATCGAGCTTCAGCCAATTGTACTACAGTTATGTGCAGATTTCTGTTGGGTTTGTAGCATTAGTTTTCTTAGTCAATTTTCATACAAATATTGTAAAAAAAATAACTTAATCACATCTCAATGTAACTATTGTAACGATAGAGTTACTGTTACACCAATCAAAACTGGTTTAACCTCTTGCTAAGCATGTTACAGCGAAAGAGATAACCGCAGTGTGGATAATGTTATTCTTAGTGTTATCGGCTGTATTTAATATTTAATCCAAACGAGACAAATAGGTAATGCAACACAGTTAAAAAAGGCAAGGCACGTCGTGAATAGAGACAATCGATGTAGGGTAAAATCCCCTTTCATAGACACCCGAAGTACCTTATTGTGCCCGTAATTGGAGGGATCCTAATAAAAGGAGTGTCTAAAATAGACCTAATTTGGACGGATGAGACCGCATTTAATAACTTTATTAACGACGTTTCGAGCTCTTTGCAGACTTATGTATGATGATCGCGAAAACGTTACATAAAACATTAATATTTCTGTAAACATTGTTTGTTCATACTATTCATTTGCGAGGCACTCGTAGCCGCCATGTAGCGGCGTTTCGATAAATCGGGATGGAACGACAGTATGGTAAGTTTTTACGTTTGGGTGATGCTTGCAACACACATTGCGTCTAACGATCACCCATTTTACTGTAAAATCTCGCATGCTCTTGATTTTCGATTCGGATTTATCTACACATGCACTAGTACGAAGCTTGGACTCCGTAGCAGTTTATCTCCTGTGAGTTGTCACTAATTAGTGTCAGGGCCAATGAAACAGGTCCCTCGAGCAGCCACCTCGCCCAACACGCCGCGTTTTGTGAATACTATAAATATTGTGTGTCAATGAAAGGGACCTGTCACACAGCCCGCCGTATTTGTTAGTGTAGTTATAATTTAAACGAAACGCGACTTGTGTCGCCTCCACACAAGGCTCGTCTATTAATATTTTTCTTTCCATGTTTTGCATAACATTGTGACTTCTGTTTTCTGACTTTGTTTGAAATAAGAAGTTTTAACCAGTTTCAATAAATCAGTTTCAAAATTATACTTGGTATAAATTGCCCCAATAAAACATCAAACATTCAGGTACAATAACCAGGAGAATTATCTTCGCAGTCAAAGAGGTCGAAAAGAGCTACAAGACTATTGTCATTAAGAGAGTAGGACCCTGTGTGGATCTTTTTGACATCTCAGTGTGCAGCTGCTAACTGTACTTCTATAATAGCAAAGAAATTAAAAGTATAACACGCATCACACAATTGACAAATACCCTACCGCGTTGACTTGTTCTTAAGATATCATTGCACAGTCAGCAGCTATATCTACACAGTTGAAGCAGACAAAAAGATCTAACCACAACTGTTAAGAAAGTGAGAGCTACTATAGATATTTTTGACCCCTTCGAGTGCTCAGTTACTTCTGCTACTAACTGTACTGTATGTAACATCTATCAGTAATTTCAATTTCGTAAATAAAAAATAAGCAAGAACAAGTCACGTGTTGGTCGAAAGTATCTGAGTATGGCGGTTTGACAAGTAAATCAATTCACAGGAAGTTCGGAATGATTCATCTGCCCTACAGCCTTTCAGCAAGCTCAAAAATGTCAAAGCTTCACTTCAAGCAGTTAGACAAAAACTTCAGACGGGATACATTTTTTTGGGGCGATTGATAGGCTGATTTGATATTAAAGGATCTATATCTGAGCAAAACAACGAGCGTTCGTAGTTATTATAAATTTGGGCCTTTCGATAACTTTGATTCGCGAGGAATGCTCCAGTTCTGCGAAATATTTGTGCCGCACACTCACAAGAGTGCTTGGCCCAAAGTTCATATTTCGATCATTAAAGGGACAAGTTAAAAAAAAACAATTTATAAAATTTTAGGCTATATGTAAATCTATTTGTTTTAGTATACATTTAGTATATTAATGATAATATAATGAACCAGCGGACGCCCGTGACTTTGTTCGCGTGGTATTAGTAGCCTAGGTCTAACATAGTTTTCTAGTAGTGGAAGAATTTTTGGAATCGGTTTAGTAGTTCCAGTGATTACCCCCTACAAACAAACAAAGTTTACCTCTTTATTATATTAGCGTAAAAGTGTAGATGTAGATTATGAATCATTGAAACCACAAATATGTACACGCGTAAACTCTGTAATAATATATTTCTTTAATTCTTAGCACACACATGTAGCGAATACGCTTAAAGGGTCTTATAAAGAGGAAGTTAATATTTTTTCAATCCAAAAAAATGGCAAAGTTGTGTTTTTATAGCCTACAACCCAAAACATAAGCGACACATTGTCGCTTTTCATTTGTCTGGTAAAATCCGGCTGGCGTGCTGTAAACCACGTGGACTTGCAACGGCGAGTATAAAAAGTAGTAGAAACATTTTTTTTTTGTATTTTTGTTTAGGAATTATATTATAAAAAAACCCGTGGTGGCCCCATTGTAAGTCCTTGTTTAACGTGAGGTAGGCAGCAAGCCATCCCGATAGGATGCCGCAGCGGGAGGGGCGCGGCTAGTCTGTGATCTGAGTAAGCAGCGCGGTCCCGCGGATGATCCAGAAATCAGAGGGCGCGTTGGCCTGCAGCAGCACGGGCAGCACGAAGTTGGTGCTATGGCCGGTGGTGGACAGCGTGCCCGCGCGCTCCGACGTCTTGTACAGCGGGGCCTCGTACCGCGGGTCGGGCTTAGGGAGCTCTTGCACCGGCTTGAACCACACCACCGGCAGCGGGGGGTTCAACTGGCCTGTCGGCGAAGGGTCCATATTCAAATAGTAACATGTCCATGTAACAGCTCTAGCCATGATCACTGGCCGGCTCGACTGTCCCCATGTGATCCCATGTATATAAGTAATTTTACAAGAGCCGTCAATGTCTATAAAATTTGCAGTGTAGTACAGGGCCTTAGCTTAAAACAGTCCCATCTGGAAGAAAGCATCAAACTTGGCATGTATGTAGCTTTCATATATGTGCTTCGATGTCGCTAGGGAAACACGCTGAGAAAGAAGATGATTTGGTCCTTGAATAGTAAACTCCTCAGTTCTACCGTTTTTGTAGAAAATGAAGAAAACCAAAATCAGTGAGGAAAAGGGGGGGGGGGCAATCATTTCTCAGTGTTTCCATATCGATATCGAAGCGCATATATGAAGGCTACATTCATGCCAAGTTTGGTGCTTTCTTCCGGATGGGACGGTACTTCAAGCTAAAGACTCTTACATTACTTGTTTCGTGGAATCACATGATGAGCTGTAACTCGGGAACTAATGCTGCTACCATCTTCAATTAGGTGTCCTTTTATAGCTCAATTCATAAGGTATTTAACTTCTTTAGTCTAATTCATTACAACACTTGTCATATAAATGAAGCTACAAAAAAAAAGTGTAACTGTTTTTATAATTTTATCATATGTTGATGGCAGTATTTAAAAAAATATCAAAGTCACCACTATACTTTTACTATTGTTTTGTAGGTAATTTATCGACGATGATTTGGTCCTTGAAAAGTAAATTCCTCAGTTCTACCGTTTTTGCAGAAAATAAAGAAAACCAAAGTAAGGGAGATAAAAGTGAGGAAGAGGGGGGGAAACAATCATTTCTCAGCGTGTTTCCCTAGTGACATCGAAGCATGTATGTGCTTCGATGTCACAAAGCTACATGCATGCCAAGTTTGGTGCTTTCTTCCGGATGGGACTATAAATTGATTTTTGTTAGATCAAGGAGCCGTACTAGTGGCAGCTCTTATGAATTACCCTATATTAGTGCACACAAGCTAATTTACATTCTTTAAACTGTTTTTATCAAACTATTTGAAATATTTTCTGTTTTAGCTGGATTAGGACAATCGATGACTCGACACAAGATAAACAATAAAATAGGATCCAAAGGAGACCCATGAACGAGTTACCACATTGAATTACGAGTTATAACGCAAATATGTATGAAAATACTTATCAAAATGGTAATTTTCTCTATAAGATAAGACTCCTTAAATTGCACACTAAACTGGCAATTGACCACGAACTAAAATGTATTAATATGTGCGACTATTATTCGGTAATATTGTCTTTTTTTATTCATGTCGTGTCGCGTTGTAGCTGCTAACTTGGCAGTTTTTTTTGCGTTAAATAATAATTAACCAATTCAACGCCCAAGAAGAATAACATGTATGTCCGTCTACGGGTGCAATACTAAAGTACATAACCTGCTTGGATTTACATTTAAGCTTATACTTGGTTACTTACAAGAATGGCTTGGCATTGACATTCATAATGAGCTGTATTTGACGGGGCGATGAAATGATTGGGAAACGTCGGCCGCTTATAAAAAAATCCGACTTGAATAGTCTGTTTGTTATACCGGGCAGCGCGTCGACGAGGCAGTTGGCGCGTAGGTCCCAGCGGCCCGCGTCGATGAACAGCCCGTGGACGTTGACGCCGTCCTCGGGCGCCTGTAGTTCGCCGTACACGTCTTCGGTTTCGCCCTCCTGGTAACAAAAAGTATTTGTTATAAATTCCATTTTTAATACATCTTCTGAACTGATTAAAGAAGAGAGCAGGGGATCAATTTTTGAATCTCACCGGTGACTAGAATTCTCACGCCTATAATATCAAAGAAAATTCAAAGAAAAGTGGTAAACTACGTTTTCTGTCGACTGAACCTATTGAAAATAGACTGAATCGTTTTTGCCAGAAACTTCATATTTCTGGCGGAGACGCACCTTGGCTTTTTTCTTGTTCTGTTTGTAGATGTCCTCTTGCGACAGGTAGCAGCTGTACGGCTCGAAGTCGAACAGCAGCCGGTCGATGGGCACGCGGTAGCGGCGCGCAAACGACTGCAGAGAGCCCGTCAGCATCCCCTGCGAAGAGGGGGGGGGGGGGCTTGACTTGGCTTTACAAAACACAGACCACAGTGCAACGTCGAATCGCAAAAACGTGCGCCGTGATCAACGTATAACGGTGTTTTATGTGAGAAGGTACGATGGTCTTTAGTAATGAGAGCTGTAGTCTATAAATTCGTTCTAATTATGTTTTATACGTCCTACCGTAACTTCTTAAATATTTAATTCTAAATCTAGTGGACATACCTGAGGAAAGAACAGCCCCGACACCCAGTTGCTGCGCTGCGTGCCCTCCAACAACCACTTCTGTTAACAAAAATAACATTTTATTTATGGAGGTTTCTCCCTATTGCGGACAAGTCAAGTTTTTAAAACTACATACTTGGTCTAGTCATGTACTGACATATAATAAGTAACAGACATTACAATAAATATTAAAATGGAGGTGATGACGTAGATTGAATGTGCGCGGGACAGGGAACGTGCCAGGTCGAGAAGGAACCTGACCTCCATGAAATCGATCCGGAGCGTGAGGTCGTGGATCCAGCTGCCGAGCGTCTTGAGCGAGTTGTAACCTTTCTTGTGCCACATCGCCGGCACCCGGTTGTTGAGGAAGGCCTTGAACACCTCTTCGAAGTCTTCCGACATTACCACGATGCCCTAAAACAAAAAATTATTGATTTACAATCAGGCGCACTAATAGGAAATTATCAAGGACGAAAAAATATGACCCAGCCCATCTAGTACATATATCACTACATATTGCGTATAGACGAACGAAGAGTCCATTTGCCAAGTAACCATTTTTGATCTGTCAAAAACAGTTCTAAATCACGTGAAAGTTCATAATTAAATCGAGCTTACTTGGAAAGCCTGTCATTCAAAATGAGTTTACAAAGGGATTGTGGTTGATCATTATTGCTGGTGCAGCTGCCATAATAGATTACTTTCTCACTTGCGCACACAGGACATCTTATAATTTCTACGTAGGTATAGTATGCGTTCTTGCAAGTAAACTCAGCTATACTATACCTGTACAAATACTATACTGTATAAAACATATAAATACAGATACTGTAACACTATTATTTACAGAAAAGAAAACGTCCCACCTTTATAGCTTTCTGCAGTTCGTTAAGCGAAGAATGTATCACGCTGAGTAGCTTATTGAACCGATCGGTTTCGTGCAGCAAGACGGTGGTGAGCGAGTGCAGCTGGCCCATTTGGTCGAGCTCCATCAGGTCAGGGTTGATGAGCGAGGCGTCGATCTTGGCCACGATGGTGCTGCGCGTCTGGTCGCAGATGCGCCACACGATCTGGTCGGGCGTGTCGCCGCCGCCGCCGCCGCCCGCGCGAGGTTGCACGTCCACTATTGTTTGTATCAGCGTGTTTGTCTCTTTATTCTGTAAGTGGCCGGACACGTTTAGTTTTAAATAAGCTACCTACGATCGAAGTCCGTCGGAATTTGATTTAACTACCTATGACAGCCACCGTCTATAAAGAAGTAACACACGCGTATGTAAAATGTTTTTAACAATAAGTTTTTATCTTCTCACGTTTTGTACAGTCGTCCAAGAAATTACTTGACCACTTTTGAAACTTATTCTTTTATCTAAAAGGATCGAGCAATTTCTTGGTCGACTATACGATGAGTTTGTCACAAGGAAAGCGTTAGTTGCAATTTTAATCCTGAGGAAAAAAAAAATTTGGCTAACAAAAAAATGTGCTATTAATAATTTTTGTGTCCATTTAATGAATATATCAATATTGATAGCAATATTGGTTAATCGATTGTAAAACAGCCAGCCCTGAAACGCTTCGTCGAATTTTTTTATTCGAGTTTCATTAGGGTACTAAGTTTATGTGGAACGCGACTGCTATTCAGATTCATCAAAAACTTACTTTATACCTACTAGATAAAACAACATATCACAGCCCCTGTGTACCTATAACTGCTCCTTCGACCAACTCCAGTATTGAATTACAAATCGAATCACGAAATTCATCAGCGAAATGTACACTACCTTGAGTTAGGTAGTACTATCTCCAGTCAAGAATGAACAAAGTACTATTACGTACAGCTGGTTAGGACCGCAGATAGGTATGAATGATTTTTATATAAGTATTGCTTACCTCAAACGCAATATTGGCGTTGTCGTGCATACCAAACACTTCAGGACTCTCAATGACGGGCAAAGTGTCGATGTAGTTGCGGCAAATTTCTAGCTTGTCGACCCTCGGGCAGTAGTAGATCCCGGACTTGGAGTACGTGTAGCTGTCCTCCAGGGTCGGCGGCGAGAAGAACTTTTTGAGGATTGTGGTCAGACACCTCTGGTCCCACATGTCGGTCACTCGCCCGCCGTATGTAATTGAACCTTCGGAATCAGGAGCAGTATCTTAAATGTATTACTGATGTATAAATACACAAGTGTAAGGTATAAACGGGCTAGGTATCCGCAACTCGACGACATCACTGCGATTTAGCGTAATGACTAACTACATATTCATTGAAATTTTCACAGTCTCTGAACAAAATGTTTCTTTCATGTACCTACAATCGAGGAAATACATCCAGTGACCGCCGAGAGTCCTGTCTCAAACGACAGGCTGCGTCATTCAAAACTAAGTAATTTCTTTTTAATACGTCGTCTAATTGCAACAGATGAGGCTACTTGAATGGATTTCCTCTATTGTACAGTCAATAAATTGGAATTCTAGGGCACAATAGAATCATAATTACGTTGCAAAGGATCGTCGCTGTAACATAATGGCATTTATAGTGAACATTTTCTATAGTGACTTTAAAAGCAATTTAATTTAGTTCTCGATTTAATGAATTATACCAATTTTAAACCTTTTTTTACCATTCTGAATAAGCTTTGGTTTCGGCAGAATCCGGAACTAAATACTAAACTTAGATTTCAGCTGAGAATCTAGTTACGGAGGGACACTGACTGGTGATGTATTCGAGCGCGTCCCAGGGGATGTGCGCGCCCTCGCAGAACATCTGCAGGTTCATCATGGCGCACTCGCGGTCGCTGTTGTTGAACTCGTACGTAATGTTCCAGCCGAGCGGCCCGAACTTCTTACGCTCTTGGATGATCGCGTGGAACATGCAGATGCCGAACAGCATCGTGCGCCAGTCTTGCCCGAGCGCTGCACAAGACCATTCGGTTTATAATAGCCGTCCTTTATGAATGAGAATGTCATGCCATTTTTGTAATTCAGAACACAGCACAGGACTCTTTTAGTGGATAAATGAAGCAAAGTAAATACATAAGAGGGCACTTTCACTATCGAGCGCTCGCATCTCAATAATAGGCCCCGTAGTCGTATAATTTGCACATTTCGCAGCTCAGAATCTGGTATCGCATTTTAATTACGCATTTCATAAATCCTAGTCTTTAGAGTAGAAACTTAAAACACCAATGAAACGATTTTGCATCAACTAATAATAATAATAAATCAACGTGATTGTTTTTAAATAATAACGATGTAGGTATTCCTTTTCAGTCAGTGCTGTCAAAAACTAACCATGATTTTCGAAGAAGTCGTCCTCCATCTCAATGAGGGCTCTCTTCACATTCGCCTTCAACCCCTTCGGGGGTTCGTTGGTGACTTTGACAGAGTTCTGCAGCACCGACACGGGGAACTTGGGTGTCGGCATCGAGCTCAAGTACAGGCGGAAGTCGTTGTGAGGCGTGCCGTGCTCGCTGGCCAAGTTCGCCACGATGAGCTCCAAGCTCAACATCCATGATGCAGCTAAGTGACAGTTCTGTAACGAGCAACGTATTGTCCCATATTATAGGTAGGAAAGTATATGTATTCGATTCTTTGGAAAGTATTTGTCTTGTAGTAGAAAAGTGAAATATCGGACTTGCAAGAAAACCCAATCCCCCTTGGGTTTAGCGTTGTTGATCAACTTTTCGGCAACGGGGCCCTGGCCTTGGCCTAGTGAGATGGAGTGCACACGCTCTCGAACGCCCATTTCTGTAGCAAATTTCTGGAAAGCTCCGAATGGATCCGATCCAGTGCTCAGAACAAACACGAGCGGAATCGTGCATGACGTATCTGCATATCTGCAAAAAAAGTAAATTAAACTGACGCCAAACAAATAGTCCTTTACATATGTTTCAATCACGGTAGTCGTAATTGTTGCGACTTCATGATTTGTATTTGCCGGGAAAACTGTCATAATGAGTAACTAGCAACACTAGAATAACCGCTCCTAACTTTCAAACACAGTAAGTAGGTAATCTCTTTTTTGGTAGGTTCCAAATACGGGCGCAAACACGGACTGGTAAATATTGTATCATTGTCCTGAAAATTTGTTAAAGTTGTGGTATGTTTTTTGCTGTTATGTTGAAGAGCATTCCAGTTATTAAAAAAAAATTAAGATCAGGATTTTAATGTCATCATTTATTGTTTACCATCATCGAACTCATTCATCATCAAAATATAAAAATGTTGAACACTTTGAAATGATATCGGCCTCGTCAACTAAAAACAAAGGCTTAGGCTTTGTTCATTTGTCTGCCCATGAATGGCAGAAGAAAAAAAACACAGTTCGATTTGGTTAGGCTTCTCAATCTATCGTCTTGGAGGCCATGTCTTCGGCGTCATCATGGAAAAAATGGTTTGGCCTCTTTCAGATAGGACATGACTATATGGGCTCAGATCCTTTTGCCTTTTACGGAAGAGGTAAATTAAAAAAAATACCAATGTCAAAGTTGAGTTGATGTTTCTTTCTTTTTCTTTATATATTATTATACCTACACACAGTACACACACCTACTTCTACAATCAAAACTTGTTTCGCATAATTCGTTCTTATATGGTGCATGTACTTTCTATCGATTTTCAGCGTAATACTGCCCTAGTTTCACTATTTATAAATAACATGGTGAATAGAAGAGATCAATAACACGAAACTTCTTGAAAACTTCTTTCGGTGCATCGGTGAGTACTTAAGTTGCAATGTTAATAGCAACTGATAAAAAAACAGCAAGAAGGCGCAAGTAAGTAGGCCGACCTACCCTTATGGAGTAATTTAAATATTACTACAAGGATTACACATGGACTACATGCTTTCTTTGATCATAATAAAGTAAAAAGCAGTTTTAATTAAAAACGTTCCTCTATTTTCAGACCACCTGGACCGCGATTTCGCAGGATCAGAAACGAATCTCCAGAGATGGAACCAGTCAGTAAACGAAAAGTGAAACTAAACAATGGCATTGAAATGCCGCTGGTTGGCTGTAAGTTGGATTTTTTAACAAGCCTTTTGCTTAATTCATTATTCAAAAAAAACTTCAAGGTCAATGGCAAAACCCATTACAGTAGAGGACAGGTTTTGCCACAAGGAACTATTACATTGAACATATAAATGGTATGCTCAGCCTCGGAAGTAGCTGAACATTTTAGTACCTTTTTGCTGTCAGTAATGTGACAAATTTGAGGAACTCTCATTTCATAAGTTACTACGAGAACTCTCTTAAGTGTTTAGCTACTTCTAAGGCTGACTGTACACGACAATGAGTACAGTACTATTTTTAAGTAGAAATAAAATCAATTACAACAGATTTCAAAAGGCTTTGACAGTTGTTTTTGTGCAAGATGAATCTCGCATGAACAGAGAATTGCCCCCCCAGGTCCCAGGTAAATGTCATTATTAGATAAATATTACTCATTGTGAGATCATAACAGGAAAATGGAATACATACATATGCTACCTAAAATTCAAATACAGTTTCATGTTCATAAAATACTGGAGAACCATTTATATTAAAGCAAACAAGTTTTCACATAGCCACTTATATCAGATTTCATCATACTATGTTGTAACTAGGGTGCAAATTCTATGTATTTATATAAATGTGGTTAGCAAATCGCCTCTCGACTGGATAAGGGTTAAATTCCTAGTTCCTAGCCAAATATATGCTTAATACGACAGTTACTTTTTTCTTTAGATATTAATCGGCATTGAGAATGATTTGCAAAGCGATAGTAATCTTTATTTCTACACCAATGTACACTAATGTACATGTACATTAATATAATAAAGAGGTAAACTTTGTTTGTTTGCTTGTATGTAGGGAGTAATTTCTGGAACTACTGAACAGATTTCAAAAATTCCTTCACTGATAGAAAGCTGCACTATTCCTGACGGACATAGGCTACTAATTTTACGTGAACGAAGTCGCGCGCTTCCGCTAGTTATTTATAATATAACAAAGAGGTAAACTTTGTTATTTTGTTTGTATGTAGGGGCTAACCTCTGGAGCTACTGAACCAATTCCGAAATCTGTTTCACTTTTAGAAAGCTACTCTATCACTGATGTCCATCAGAGGTTCATAAGGTACTAAATTAACGCGAACGAAGTCGTGGGCGTCCACTAGTAAGCTAATGCAAACACTTTATGTAGTTTGTGCTGCTGCTTAGTTATCCTGTTGCAGTAATGGATACCATAAACATAATACTTATCAAACGTTCAGGGCAGACTAACATGTTGAATTATGATTTAAATCTTAAGATATATTTTAATTATAAAATTTTTATTATTATTATTATAATTGTCAACTTATTAATATTTTCGCGTGGCGAATAATGTTATTGCGTTTCTGAAATTGAAATATTATGTTTGTGTAAACTTTTCACGACACTGAATGGACACTGAAGTATATCTGATCACATACTAACATCATTAATCAAGTGTTAATGTCCATGTGTTTTTGAGCACCTGGACCACTTTGGTACATTGTTTTTGCTGTGGCCATTTGTTCTTGTATATGTGCAAAGGTTGTTTGATATGACCCGTGCCAAAGCTTTGCTTGTCCTGTTATGCTACAAAAACATGCATAGCGAAAGAATATTATCAAGGCAATTCATAGTGGTAGAGTCACACTGTATTCAGTTACTGGTTGCAGTACTAATTAGCCAGCTCGACTGGGGTAGTACCATACTCTCGCATAATACAGGCATGACATATTAGATTGATACTGCGTTTCGTACGGGGAGAGAGATCTAAAGCCAGGGTATAGGACGTCTACGGATCAGCGAATGTCTTGGGGTCGTCCCTATGGGCAGTGGTGATTACTTTCCATCAGGTGACGACCCACTCATGCGGATCACCTGATGGCAAAACGGTTGCAAAAGGGTGGCAACGAACAATCGCTTCCAACCTTTTCCATAAAAAAACATTAATTCAATTTGATTGTGCATCATACTACTGAAGCTGCTTCTGCTATGGCACTAAACAAGGCTTAAACGTTAAGCGTACCTATTAAGATAAACACATATATACGAAACATCAATTATCGGCGGCGGCGAATTTTTTACGACCCTTACTCATCATTGAACATGCCCCTTGTCGTCCCCCCGTTGTGTGGTGCCGGTTGTCGAAATGAACTTGAAATGGTTAGCTGTTTAAATGGCAAATGAAATGATAACCTGTCTTTGATTTGATTATAATACGGTATTCCACTCACAACCAAACGGTATAAAAGTGGAAAATTTCGCAGATCATCATTTCAAATACACATATTTATGTCGAAAGAAGAAAGAAAAAATAAAAAAACAATATTTTGGAAGTTATAGCTTTACAAAGTTCCAAAAATAACGAAGAAAAAGATCTTTATTTGTTTTGAAATATGCTTTTTAGAATCCAAATAAAGATATAAGTCATTGAATTATAAGAGTAATTAGATTAAAATGATTGCGATTAACATTATTGCGATTGTGACGTCACTGGTGTCCTATGGAGCGCAAAGGAGCTGTGGCGACAGCTTATTTTTCTGTATTATATGTATAGTCATTAGGTTAGTTGATCTGTTGGCTTCCGGTTTGATATAATGGCATTCGGAAGCAGACAAGAAGCGCGCGGGCGCGCGGTCTCTTGCATTGCTAGCTGTGTTCTCCAATCGTTCCGATTGTATGTTAATATATATGTAAATTAATGTGTAAATATAGCGTGTAAATACAGAGTGAGTGTCTTTATATTATCCTCTGCACATTCCCTATAGAGCGTATTCGCGAGGCTTATCCGCAGTCACTTTTTCACTCTTGATATTTCAAAACAATTATTGCAGAAAAAAACCGTTTTTCTCTTTATCGTATTCATCCAATTTTGGAAATAAAAAAATATCCTCAGAATACCGTATTGTTACAGTCGGCACTTATCGTATTCGATCTGCAGACGTCATAATGCAAGTCGTGGAAAGCGCTCTGGAAGCGGGCTACCGGATGTTTGGTAAGATATAATTTTATACATAATTATATTTTGAAAAAAAAAACATGCGCAGTTCTGCTAAACAGTTCAAGTTTCTCAAATGTTAAGAAAATATTAAGTAGGTATAGAAAAAACGCCTTCCGAGGCGTTTGCAACTGATCAAGTTTTTAGAAGGATAGATGTGAGAATGATACTATAGTCTCAAAAATTTAGTTTCACAGAGTCTTATAGTGAGAAGTATTCTTTATTGCGGCGGAAAACGCCTAAAGCTGGCAG
This sequence comes from Ditula angustiorana, assembly GCA_963691745.1. NCBI lineage: Eukaryota > Metazoa > Arthropoda > Insecta > Lepidoptera > Tortricidae > Ditula > Ditula angustiorana. The sequence goes on from OY829472.1 coordinate 6,232,940, forward strand.
ACTGCAACAAAGGACGGTTATCATATCACATACGTAGCACATTGTGTAAATAAGGGTGGATAATAAGGAACTACAGGGCATAGTTTTCTAGGCTAAGGGCTTTAAGAACTTGATGTTTGTTATTCCAGTTCCGTTTGTGAAACACACTATAATAAAACAAAAAAAAAATAGGCAAAAAAAATCAAAGTAAAAATAAAGTTTCTCAGAACTAACAGAATAAATCACGGTTTATAAGTATTAAATTATAATATCACAAATGGTTTTTGGCATTGACATAACATGCCTTTTTTTCCTGGTTCAAAATTATAAGAAAATACCTATTTTCAGATACCGCTTCTGTGTACGGCAACGAGCAACACATAGGAGAGGCTTTACGCTTGTTGTTGCCCAAGTTCGGCTTGACAAGACAAGATATATTCATAACTACGAAGCTATGTAAGAACTGTTCCGAGTGCATTAAGTCTATCACCCATTAAAACCATACTTTTCTTATGCAACTAAACTCCTAACCTAGAATTTCTCTTTTTGCTACTTAAAATCGCCTAAACACACCAAATCAAGGCATTAAATAGAAGAGGTGATTTATAATTTGTTGCTTTATAATGTTGTATTTAAACAATATTTAGATGGGAAAAATTTAAATTTTAACTTGGAATATTATTTATTGCTTAAGACAAAGATGAATATGGTTTAAAAATTTATAGTTATTTATAGGTATAATTATGGTGGTTGGTTATAGGCTATAGCTTATACGCGATCACTTTAATTTATCTTAAATTTTTCTTCAATTACAGCGCCAAGAGATGCTCACAACAAGGAGAAAATAAAGGCGGCTTGCCTTAAGTCTCTCAGTTTCTTAGGGTATGAATATATTGATTTATATTTGATTCACTTTCCCGGCATATCTAACATAGGCTCAGGTGATGCTCAGAACATCAAACTGCGCTCTGAAGCTTGGGAAGCCCTAGTGGAATGCTACACCGAAGGGTTGGTGAGAGCTATAGGTGTATCTAATTACACTATTAGGCATCTGCAAGAACTAGAAGTCCGTAACTTTGGTGTTGTTCCAGTTCTTAATCAGGTAATTCTATTTTACATTACGTATATTAATTAACTTATCCAGTATTTCAAATTTAAAAAAAGATTTGGTAAGGTACGGTTATTAATTGATGCTGCGGTCAGGCGACCTAATTAGTACTTTTGGCGGCAGATGCATTTTTATTTGCCAAAACTTAAATTAAAATGCTAAGATCGATTTTTAAAATTGCTCTTTCTAAAGAAGATGCCACAATAATGCCCTAGGCAAACTTGTTATGCAGCCATATGACTTAATTTTACGTTACGGTAATTATATACTCTATTTAAAATGTAATAACATTTATAAACAGAGCTGCGTTTAGTAAGGTATGCACAAAACGTAATTTTTTTTACAATGTTACAGGTCGAGTGCCACCCGTATTACCCACAACGCGACTTGTTGCAGTATTGCAGAGGTACTGGAATTGCACTTCAAGCTTACTGTTCGCTAGGAGGCACATCTTCGGGTACAGAAACACTGCTTAACGATAGTGTAGTAACAAAAATCGCCAATAATTTGCACGTCAGCGTCGGACAGCTCTTGTTAGCCTGGGCAACACAGCAAGGAATAAGTATCATTCCAAAATCAACACATCCGGACCGTATAAGAGAAAACATATGTCTCGATTTTCAGATACCAATGGAAGATATGAAAGCACTAGACAAGCTTGGTGACAAAAACATCAAATACGCTTGGGACCCTTCAAATGTGGCCTAAATAAGATTACGTCGCCTTAATAATAACTTTGATGTTTGTAAAAATATGTGATGAAGTGATTAAACTCTAATAGCCTTAAAAATTAAGCATTATTTGAGTATATTTTTGTAAAGAGAAAGGAGAAAGTGTAGGTAGTATAGCTCTCTGAAAAAAAACTGCAAACCGTTATTTAGTATCTAGGAGTTAGCAATCTATACAGTTCGCTTCAGACTTACTAATTGCTGGGCTATTTTTAGGGTTCCGTACCTCAAAAGGGAATAGCAGAACCGTTATAACCATGTGTTAATGTCCGTTCGTCGAGTCTCTTTTTTTCTTAGGAACGGCTGGCGGTATCAAGTGGAAACTATTATTATAAAATATGTTTTTGTAGAGGTGTTGGTTAAAAGTCAACGCAGCCAAAAGATACCTACCTGGCTATGTGAAATTTGAGGAGCAATTTTTTATTCATTATGTATAATGCATCAAAGTTGGTAAATTACGATAATGTACGGAACCTTCTTCACGCGACTCCGACTCGCATTTGACCGCCTTTTTACCCAACTACGGCAAAGCCAAAAGGAAGGGTTAATGTGTTTACCAGTCTATTTTGTATAAATTACCCGAAATTTAACCTTATTTATGTGATAAAACTGATAAACAACGACTGTTTATAACTGAATTTAATGCTGTTTTGTGTAAAAACACTCTCCGTCTCTGTGATGAAATAAATGATTGAGACGTATATTAATGTTGTATGTATGAAATTTATGTGAAAAGTAAAAACTAAACAAAATACGGAAAGTCATACTCGCTCAAATAGTTTTATGATCGCGAATTATGTAGAGTTGATAAATGTTCAGAAGCATATTATAGTTTGATAATTATTTAAATAGGCGCACTTCAAGAAACAGATTTCAAAAAAATATATGTATACACGAATTAAATATACTTTTTTTATGTTCATTTGAAAGCGTCGTGAAATACACCAGTTTCAAACGTTCATTATTTTTCTTAAATATCCCACGCGTGCCTATGCATCTTATTGCGTTGCTTCAAATTTAGCGTATGGTTTAAAATTGATGGCAAAGTCTTGTAAGAAAATATAGATGTGTACTAAGTACTTACAGAGTGGCCAGTTGAACGGTAGGGCTTTCTATGAAAACGGCGCCAAGGCTGATGCTCACGTACTGAGCCATCGCGAACACGAGTTTCTCTTCTCTGAGACATTTTATTATCATCAGCTTCTCAAATGGCGTTAATTTCTCGTTCCAGTTTACTTTTGCAGGAGTTTTATTTGTTAAGTCGACATGTATTGTCTGTGGCGAAAGCATGGTTTGTTTAAAAAAGACATTAGATAATTTTATCATAAATAGTAATAAATAACTGTCATTGTATATAAATTAATCAATAAGACTTACCACACCGAATGAGCCCAGTTGTATGTCGATTTTTTTGGTACAGTCTGCTACGAGACCTTCGAAACTCGGGTCAGTCTCGTTCAAATGGTTCGCTGCCAGCCACATCTGCTCGGTGAGTTGTTCTATAGCAGGTTTTTTTGGTGGAACCTAAAACATAGGATAAGTGCAAAATTTAAGTCTAAAATTCAAATGGGTACGCAATTAGCAATATTGGTAAAGGTTAGCGTACTAACCACTTTAGTTCCAGCGGCTCCTCTTAACACAAAGTTCCACTGATCTTGAGTGATAATGCCGGCGTTGAGATATATGGCCATGTTGAGTAGGAAACTAAATACCAGTTTATGCTTCTCAAATAGGCCACGAGACACATTCTGGTACACATTTAACGTGATCTCGCGGTATAGAATCCCCAACCGTGTTTCAAGGATATCGCACTTCTCACTCCTCTCTATCACTTGGTTGAAGACCTATTTTAGAGAGCAGTATCAGAGTCAAGTAACTGTACCTATATTTTCTCTGTACTTAACTCGTGACCAGTACACTAGTTTTAATTAATTACACAACACGAAATTACAAAATTTATATAGGTTGCGGGGCACAACAAGTAACTAGAAATATTAATATAGATGGACCTTTAATGATGAGGTCCATGTTACCCTTACCTGATTAAAGTACTTCAAGGAGAATTGGTACATAGGGTCTATGTCAGCCAGCTGCGCCACGGCAAAGTAAAGGACGGCCCCTCGGGTTGCTACAGTCCGATATTTCTCTCGAGCAGCAGATATGCTTATTTCAGTGGCTTCTGTTTCTTCTAGCCGAGCATTGATGATCTCTGATGTTTCCTAATATAATACACGATAAGTGTCCTCAGCATAAGCTGAGCTGATTATGCTTTCTATCTATAAAGATAGAAAGCATAATTCGAAGCATAATTGGACCGCGAAATAACTTTTAATAGACTTAATAAAAGGAGCGGAAGCAACAAAAGGCCCAAAAATTTCATGCTCAATTAAAACGTGATGCTCTGCCGCTTACCTTACTCTCGTTAAGCGTTTCTATTAGCACTTCGTCGTCAAGTATATTCCCAGACGAGGCGTAGAGCAGTTTCAAGATTTTATCTTCGATGTCTAGAAGGGTAGCCTTGTCATTGTTGATGCGCACGATCAGCTCAGTTCGGAGCAACTCCAAGTCCGGACGCTCCAACCTCACCACGTCTCTGGTATAGTTGCATTAACTTTGTTAGGAAACTGGGTGCTTATGTGCAGTTTGGAACCTAGTTCCCAGTGTACCACATTAAGATTTATTCAGGCCATGGCCTTATCGAACAAATTAGATTTAAAAAAAAACTCCGTTCTCGCATAATCTACGTTGTATAGATAATGATATACATAAAATATTTATTTATAGTTATCTACGTGACGCTACGATGTATAGTCGACCAAGAAATTGCCTGACCACTTTTCGACCGTATTACAAAGGGATAAGGTTCAAAAGTGGTCAAGCAATTACTTGGTCGACTATACAGTTACGATGTACTTTGGTGACTAGGAAAGACCAAGCATTTAAAACAAGTGCATCAAGTAAGAGACGTGCGATTGAAAATAGATATAGAATAACTAACGCCAAAAGTTGGTCCTCCAACCCCGATAGTGTGACAGTGAAGTTGACTAGGGTCACTTGGATGCAGATCTCGGGCAGATAGTGAGGGTTGGCAAGTTTTGTCGTCAGGTAAAGTCGGAAATTTGTATCGTATTCAATGTCACTGTCGCCCAAGTGTATGAGAAGTCGACCGGCCTGCGCAAAATAATTGCCATTTCATCGACTGGCTCCAAATATTCAAGAAACTTGAGCAAGGATTTTAAAAACAATATTGTTATAAATGCTACAGTTCTGGTAAAACTGCTCGCGTCACGCGAGACGGGGCACACAGAGTTATCGTAGTTCATAAGTTTAAGTACTGTAATTTCCAAAATGACATCTAAACGCGGGTGGCTCTTGTTTTGAACTACCTTATATCGGAATATACAGTTACAGCTTAAATAAAAAAATTATGCTTAAGAAATCTTTTAAAGAAATCCCTTATTCCTTTTTGTATAACAAATAAAACTATTTTCAGAAATTTGCTATTATCTTGCCTGCAGGAAGGTCTGTTTGAGCAGGACAGGCGCCAGCGTGGCTTCCAGTGTCTCGCCAAGGTCTTCGATAAGCATTGGCCAGCCGAGACGGATGCAGTTCTCCAAAATACGCAAATAACTCGGGTCATTCAGCTTGGTTATTAGTAGACCTCCTTCGCGCTCCATGTTTTTAATCCATCTGTTAGCCTATTACAACAAACCAAAACATTAGAAAGCAGTTGCTGTTGCGATGATACTCGTACGTGACAGTATGTGAGCTGGACATGTCATTGAAAAACGTTTTGTATCAGATGAATGGGTACTGTCATGCTAGCTCTTGAAGGGGTAGGTATGGAAAGCGTAAGCATTGGCAGCACTAGCATTTATCGGGATATACCTTTCGCACACGCTAAATGGTTAGAAAGGGATGCAAACTTGCTTGTAGGGCTAGGGCCTCTTAGAGTCACCTGTTCCTGCGGGTCGATGGTGAGCGGCCAGCGGCCGGCGCGCGTCACCAAGATCCCATTCTCCGTGGATATGGCGTCGCGGGGCAGCCCCTGCGAGTTCCATGTGCGGACCGTGTATGAGTTCGCCATTACAGTTATCAAACTGCAAATGCAAATCACTTCGTAACACCTATTCCCGTTTTATATTGATCTTGCCTGGTGCATTAGGTTCAAACCGACAGCAGTAGAAAATTAATTTTGGGCAACATTTAATTACTAATTACTTAATTCAAAATTGTGCCACTCTATTTTAATCTGACTGGATCTTGGAAAATCTAATAATGTTTGCATATTACTGCGGTAATAAACGTGTGAACTATATTTTAGAGGTTATCGAGTTTAAACTGTCGAAGCAGATGTGACGTTGCGAATGTATGTATAAGACTAGACCAGAACTCACTCAAATATGTCTGATGCTGGGATCTCAAGTTCCTTGCATTGGGACACCCACTTGGTCTCGAGCTCGCGCCGGTAGTGAGTAGGGAACGCGCCAAAATAGGCGATGCAACCCGACGCTATGATGATATCGCCAGTGGTGCAGTATAAGAGGTATGTTGCATTCTGCCAGCGAAATACAAATCAATGAGACGACGATGATACGACGAGGATTAATTATCCGCCCCTTTCAAAGTTGCAGACTCGTTCGATAGAAACAAATCACCTTGACGCTCTCTTCCCAACGAGTTTTCTCATCCGCCAGCGCCTGCGTCAGTTTTCCGGCGCGTCCAAGCCGCGCGGCGGCCAGGTCGACGTCTGCTTGCAGCTTTATTCGCTCATCTTCTACTACCTGCATGAGATATTGCTTCATGACTATTTACCTTTATGTCACAGTACAATCGAAAACACTTATATGCCACCATTAAAGACGGAACTGCGAGAAAGTGTCAGTTTTCGAAAGGGAGTCATATAGTATGCACTGTCACCTTGATATATCTATCCCTTTCGAGCATAGACAATTTCTCCCAGTTCCTTCTTTAATGGTTGGTTAAGTTTGTTGCAGTTTGTAGTCCGCCGTTTATTTACCATTACCAGTGGCGTAGCTTTGTAACCGTAGGCCATGGGGCAAAAAAAATGGGACCCTATAGTCAAATTATATAAATAGGTATTTAATTCTGGTGGTCGGAGAATATTTGTGAAAAAGACAGCTAGAGTTATAGGGATACTGGCCAGGGGCCCTTGAGCTTGAGGGCCGTGGGGCACGGTACCGCCAAGCCCCTGGCAGGGGGGGTTCCACTCCGCACTGTAGGTGCGCTCGCCGCATTACCTATGGCATAGGTTAATCGCAGTAGGTTGCCGGCTTGCCGCACGCGCGCCCGCTCACTCTGTGTCGCGCGTTGTGATAGTATTACAGTAAGCAGCCCAACCCTAGCGGTGCGCCAGGGCATTGCGGGTGGAAGGCGGGCGCGGGCGGCGCCTTCCTTTTGACGCATGCTGCCTGGCGAATGTTTATGAAGTAATACGAACTTTTTGAGCCTGATTATAAAGTTGGAATTCGTTTAATGGTGGTCGAAAAAGAGAAGTTTCTGTACGTTAGTACTAATCTTTATTCTGTGCCCCTGGGCCATTACGCCACTGGCCAAGTACAGATCAAACAATTTTTGTACAGTTTAAGGGATACTAAAAAGAAAATCATAGCGAACTTCGTTTTGTACCCAACTGAATCTGTCGGAACTCTTTCTGCTTGGCGAACTTCAAAAATTACACGTCACTCCTCATACCCATCCATCGTATAATTAATATAATCTCTATTCCTATAATCTGCGTTTTATCGATCTTACTCTTAATTCATCCAACATCTTAGCGAGTTGTGCCTCGATTGCCTCTACTTCTTTCTGCTTGGCTCTGAGCACCGCCATTACACTTTTTAATACAGCAGACGCTTCTTTGTGCCTGAAGTAGAATATTTGCGTTGGTATTTTAAAAGTTCAAGTCGATGCGAATTAAGCTGATGACTATACAAAGCTTCATCAAATCGTCGCATTTACGATTAGTTTAGAAAAAATAATATATAGAATGATAGTTACTTGAGTATCTTTGGCTCGACCACCCTAAACACTTTGGCATACATGTCAATTGCTTGGACCCATAAAACCATGGAGCGGCATACCTACAAAAGAAGTGATAAATGAGCATTAACAATACAAATTTGATATACTAATATAGGATAGTATGCTAATCCCCACCTTGGAAACCTTGACCACGGTGTCGGGATTGAAATCCTTGTGCGTTAGGTAGACTTTTATCTTTTTGAGCGTTGCGTCAGGTATGTGGTCTTTGTCGTAATCCTCTAGTTTTCCAATAAAATTCACATCAGCCAGCAGTTTTTTAGTGCTGTCCCAATCTGGCCTAAATATGAATGAACACTTAGTTTATGTCAATATTATTAACTATTTATTATGTCTTCCGGCCAACACCGTGCAACAGCAACAGTACTTATTAGAAGTTTTCAGTGCAAAGCGCTGGAGCGCTGGTACTGACAAAGATATACCTACGTTGGTCGATAATTATTAAGATTTGGCTTCGAAAGTTTCGGTCAATAGTGATAGTAAATTAAAATGGTTCAAGAAGGGCTAGAGGGTGCCACGTATTTTGTTAACAAAGGATTTTTTTGTAGTAATAATTTAAGTCCGCAGTTTTTTTTTGGTTTCCGCCCGGTCCAATTATCCAGCCTAATTAACCCAAAGCCTGGACATCTACAAGTCAAACCCACAGATCTCGAGTCAAGCCTGGAAGTTTGGTAGGTCTAGCCTAACAAATTTTTGAAAGATGTCAAAAAATATTTTCATTTAATTGTCAAATAAATTAAGACACTAAATGAATCCATTACTTTTTGTCAAAAAAGTCAAATTACAGCTGCGCTGGCATTTACAAGTTAGTAGTTTAAATAAAGGTGGAAGTTTTTGGATTTGCTACAGTAAATGTATCTCACTTCGCGTTAAACAGTATGCAGATAGGCTCCATGACGAATCGCACAAGTGCGGGCGGTTTCTGGAACGCTTTCAACTCGTTAATGTCGGCCTTGTTTAAAGCCTTCAGGGCATTCTGTGCAGCCTCCATAGCCGGCATTGCGAGCGCTAAATCTGCTTTCGCTTCGTCAGCTATCGCTTTCACTTCTTCAGCTTTTATCTACGACACACAGCAACAGGTCAATAAGTTGCCAAGGGCAGTTAATTTATCAACGAATTCGTCGATCTATAGGTAAAACTATCATCAGAACAAAGCGTTGCAGTACAGCCTACATTCATTTCAATAGCATCAAAAAAGTATCTGCCGGGTGCGAACACGGCTCATTATCATATCATTCGCTTTTATCGGTATACTATACTAAGTAAATCATGTTTTAACTTTAAGATCTGAGATGTACCTAGTGTAACGTTGTCAGGCGTGTACTTCCACATTGTTGTAGGCCGCACTCTTACATGTACCATAATTAACAATTTCGCAGTCCCTCAATAAAATGGTAAACGGCCGAGCGAAGCCAAATGGACTTGGTGAGATGGAACATGTGTAGCAAACCTTGGCCTCTGCCTCGTCCTTCATGACGGCCTGCTTGACCTCATCAGCGGCCTTCTGCTCGATCCGCAGCTTGTTGACCAGCGCGATGCCCTCGTCGGCCTTCCGCGCCAGGATCGGCTCCATATCGCGCACCTGCTGCTCCATCACGCCCACCACGTCGTACGTTTCGTAAAGTTTCTACAAATTACGCTCGTATTTTTAATTGGCTGCCGATTTGTAGACTTCGGTTACACGCTAATTCTGGCGTCAGTTCAGTCCATCATTCTGGTCAGAATGACGAAAGAATTATCGTGTAACCTGTCCCGTGTCGTGTCAGTCTGAACTGATCGTAACCGTGCCATTTGTCATCATTCTGGCATCAGTCAAATACCTATACCGGAATGATGGACTGAACTGACACCAGAATTAGCGTGTAAACGAAGTCTTACATTACACAATTAGTAATTACGCATGACAACTGCGCCATCGTTTAAGCAAAAGTGATACGATAGTATACGAAAAAAAAAACATTTTTAAACATCGTTATTCATAATCTCGAGTAAGTACTCGTCTCGATTGTTTCGGGCAGTTATCGAACGAGAACGGGGAAATTGCTACTCGCATCTCGCATGTCAGGCAGTGATTAATTATTGTGAACTAGATGTTTGTGATGTACCGATGTATAGTCGACCATTAAATTGCTTGACCACTTTTCAACCGTATTCCACAGGGATAAGGTTCAAAAGTGGTCAAGCAATTACTTGGTCGACTATTCTTACGAGCACAGTTTTAAAAAATACCTATGTAGGTAGATACCTACATAGTTTTTACCTCAAATGAAATATTATAACCCAGATAGCCCAATGCCAAAAAGGTGGGTTTTGCAGAAAGGCTAGCGACGACGAGGCAGACCAAGAAAACGACGGTGAGAAAACTAAGTCGCGTTTGATAGGTAGGTACTGGCTTGATGTAGGTAAAAACTTAACTAAAGCTCACTGACCTATAAGTAATGGATATAGGTATTTTTTTAAACCAATTGCGTTTAGCGTACACAGAACATTCAAAACTTTGCTTTACCAGACTTTTAGGATACCTAACATACTAATCCTGATACCTAGTGCAAGACATTCCTCATTAAAGTAACAGTTCACCTGCAACCCACAGGAGATTCTCTCTCTTCCACGAATTATATCCTGCTGCTTCTTATCAAGCAAATCCAAATACAATTTAAGTAAATCCAAGTAACTGCTCGGCGTCGTGTAGAAGTAACGCCTCATCTCATTGTACAATCGATCCGTCATAACGTCTACGTCCTGCAATATAGAATATCGAAAGTTGTCATGTATTAGCTCATTGTTTTACCTGACGGGCTGGTAATAAAGGGAAGCACATGGCCACTATTTACGAGTAGAGTAATAGCAAGTTTAAAAACATGACTACCTACTCTCATCATCATAATCTCATTCAACCCGCTCACTAGTTACTACACATGTTTTGCCTACAGAGTCAATAGAAGAGACAGCTACACATACGCACAGTTGGGGAACAAGCGGAAGCCCACGTCAAACTCATGATTAGCTTTATAATACATTTGGTTGTGCTTGGGCCCAGGGCCTTCCGCTCATTCCCGAACTCTACATGCACTAGAAAAACATAGATCATTTTTCTGAAAACATTTCGTTAAAATGTTTTACCTGATGCATAATGACACAGAGGTTTGATATCTTGTCGACAATTTCGGGTTTGCCCATGGGCGCCAGGCACTGCTGCGCCACGGACAGCAGCGCCTCTGGCGGCCACTTCGTGAACCAATCGATCGTGCAACAGTTCACCAGGGACGGGAACATGCGGCAACGACGCCTGCGAAATAATCACAGGTCAAATAATAGAACAACCAAGTGGTTTACTATTAGCTTTAGCCTATACAGAGCGTCCTTTGAAGTATGGATTATTTCGCATCATTTGAATGTTGTGCTGTCGTGTCGTACAGAGAAATCAAAGAGCAGGCAGTCGATAGGGAAGCTTGGAAAGCACTATACCGACCAGACGTGAATAGCCACGTAATAGGCAAACCTGGCGTGTCGGTGACCGCTTAAGTTTGCGCATTTCAATATGAATTGTTTGGGCACGTAGCCGGCTTCGCCGCCGTGGCGTCCAGGTGAGGCAGGGCTCTTATTGGCGATGACAATATTAAGTTTGATTAAAAAAGACAACACAATACAAATTTTAGGAGCTCCCGGGCTGTACTTACCTGAAAGCCTCTCCCACTGGGCTCATGCAGATGCAGAGGTGCAGCTTTCCGCGGACGCGGTTGATGAAGAAGTAGTAGACGCCGTCGCGGTCCGCCGGGTTGAGGCCGGCCTTGGCCGCGTCGGCGCGACAGCCCGTCTGTACTTGCTCATAAGTGTCGCCCTCGAACAGGTTTGGCACCTCGCCTGTCCATACATTATATTAAAACTGGCTGTTTAACAAAATACCGAAAAAATTACATGAATATAAGCAAAAAATTGTGAACCATATTATCGTTCATTCCGTAAGAAGTGTAGGCGAGCATCTGCCATACACTGGCAACATTCTGCCGCGCGCCCACGTGTGATGCTCACTAATCACCCTACATGCTACCCTTAATACGTTCTGGCACCCAGGCGTCTCACCAATTCGCTCTATAGTGACAATTCCAAATAACCACTGTGTTCAAAGTTTAGAAACTTACCTCCAGATGCTTTTCGGACTTCCTCATTCTTTCCTATTCGGATTACTCACCCAGTATACTGATCCAAACGGCATGATGCAAAAGATACAACTAAGTGCAGCAAGTATCTAGCGGGCCACCTACCGGAGTTGAGCATGTTGTTGATGTCCTCGAGGAAGCCCTCCTTGGTGATTTGCGTGTCGGTGAACAGGAACACGGTGTCCTCGTTGCCCACGCCGGCGCGCATGTACATGCGGCGAAGGTCGTCGTGGAACTCGGGCGTGTCGTAGTTGCGTTTCAGCTCCATGCCCATGCATCTGCCGCGTGAAAGTCAAACTCTAAACACGTTTCTTTATTTAGTTTAAGTTTAAAAAAGTACTTAAGTTACGAATGTCTATTTTCAGGATTAGACGACAAAGAGATTTCTAAATTACCTCGTTTGATGATACACTCTGGTGGTGACACGGATGTTTCATTTTAAAACTATATAGAACAGTATTTTAACTTGATGTTACATTTACAGTTAAATGCTCCCCACCCCCCGTTATCAACGTGCCACGGCGGTGCTACAGCGACAACGGCACTTGCGGCTGACTGCACTGCGAAACTCGCTTAGGTCTTGTTGCTGTGCATGGGTTAGTGCGTCCTTGCATACATTGATTTTATGGATTTGTTTTACTGCTCTAACTCAGCACTGTTTAGCGACGACACATATAGTCTACCAGTTATGTCAATTCCCGCTTCCTTCACCACATAGCGACGGTTCATATCATCAAGGTTACCAGATTACTTTCAGTGAATTCTCGTACACTACGAGTATTTCCGAACGTAGAACTATATAGGGGGACCAGCGTTGCTCTATGCAACTAGGTGAGTTGAGAAACTGTGGACTGTAGTGTCAGTATGAAAGGTGCTGACTTGCACTCGTTGGTGTGTCCAGCGAGCGTGGCGACGCTGCGGCGGCCGGAGCCGCCGGGCCCCACCATCAGGCAGTGGCCGCGCTCGGCGCGCAGCACGCGCGCCACGCGCACCACGTGCTCCACCGCGTCCTTGAACAGCACCAGGTGCATCTCGGCGCGTGCCGTCGAGTTGTATTCATCCAGGTATTCCTGAAGTGTCAGATACCCGCGTTACTTCGCGGAGGTCCATATCAACAAATTTCAACAAATTACCTTGCTACACCGCGAAACCGGTGCTGTGCATGTGCAAAATAGCTGCGTCCGTGTGACATATACACTTTTCAATAGGTAAAGGGATTACCTTTAAAACTTGCATGAGCTTCGGCATATCCGGTATTTCCTGGTAGACTCTGTTTTCTTTGGGCACGGCGGAATTGAGGAAGTCACCAAAAAGCAGCATCGGCGGCTGTTCGATGATAGGCTCATCAGGCACCTCCAGTATCGGTGTCTGGAAGTTTTTCTGGCAAACGGTACTCATTAACCGGTAGAAGTAACTCTTGTCTTGAACGTTGATGAGACGGTCGTGGAAGACTCGCAGACATTCGTGGTAGAATAACCTGTAAGCGAATTGAATCAGAAACCAAACTAAGCTCAGAGTCGATTATTAGATACTGTACGAATCGTGAACTCATATCTCATAATATCACACAGGCAGTGAGTGTTACACTGTACACACCTCAGCATGCCCTGCGGTGACCGCATGTAGGCTGCGTCTGCTTGTAGACAACCCTGCATAGACTTGGACAAGTCACGCAGGTTGAATACATAGTGAGATTTAGCTGGAGTCGGCAAAAGCTCCGCGCATATTTTCTGATACACTTCGACGGACGCGTTTACGATAGGGTCGCCTAAGCAAGATACTTCCGGCACGAAATCCTCCATGTGCCCGTTCAGGATGGCCTGGAATTAGTAACAAATGATTGTAATGTGGTTGCGGTAATATACAGTGAAAAACTCTGTGCTATTACTAATTAGCATTCATCATCATAAAATATCCCCATATGATTATTTTCAGTCAAACTACCTATTCTACCTACCTACCTGTAGAGGTTAAACGGATTTAGCTAAAAGTTAACGACAATATGTATGGCAGATGAGGTGGCCGTGCGGGGCGTCTCGTCATGAACTATCGCTCTCTTATATGCTTTATAGACACGTTTCACTGAATTATGTCCTCGTGATTACATCGAGTTCAAAGGGTAAAGTAATGTGTGACCTTGAATATGGTCTTCATGGCCTCGCTGTTGGGCGCAGAGATGTAGAACATGGCGAAGTGTCGCACGAAGCGCCCCGTGAGCGGGTTGCGGCCGCCGCCGGGCGGCGCGCACGCGCACGACAGCACCACGTCCAACAACTCCTTCCAGTACAGCTTGTCGCGATCGTACACCCCGCCGAAGTCGAGAAATTGCCTGACAATTAGGCGCGTTGGCCATTAGCTACACAAATATACAAGCATACGACAATTTATTGATGGGACATAAATCTATCAACCTGCGTGATATTATTCTTAAGACTAGAGGAGAGAATTGTAATCTAGCCTCTAAGCGTGCCACCTTAGACTTTAGCCTAGGTAGAAAGGCGTGCACAAAACACACTTTTATTGTTTAATAGCGATCCGCCCTGGCTTCGTTCAGGTACAATTAAAATGTAATGTAAACAAAAACCTTTCTTTAAAACATCTCTAAATGACAGTATTAAAATCTGTTAGGTACGTAGTTTAGGAGTAAGCGGCCGAAGATATGAAGAAAGGCAGATGCGGATAGCAACTTTATTTTGTACTGTGTAAAGAAAGATAGAGACACTAGTGGTATTTGATTGCATTTGTGACGCTTAATAGACAACGGGGCTCAGACGAAAACTCAACAAAACGTTGTTTTTAGTGCAAATGCATTTGTGGACCACCTTCCAACTGCTGTGGAGTCCAGGCTAAAGCATGAAATGACTCGGCTACTAGGCGGAACGAGGGGGTACGTTATGAAGGAGAGCGGGGTCACTTCTCCCTGAGCAATACTCGGCTTGACGTCTTAACCTGGCTGGTAAACATTTGCGTTTTTTTTTTGCAGCTAACCAACTGTGGCCATTTTGCGTCGCGACAAAGAAAGGAGGCCTGTTTTATGTCCTTTAACACTGTTTATACCTGAGCAGCTCTATAGTGGGTTGTGCGCCGTAAACATCGAGCTTGGGCATGTTAACGTCGTCGATGAATATTACGACTTTCTTGCCGAGCGGCGCTCCGAGTGCTTTGCGCGGCCGCTTGTCCAAACGCAACTCTATGACTTCCTGTTGATCAATAATAAGAAAGGACTACGTTAAACATATTATTATTTGTTGCCTTTTTCAAAGAAACTTATGTTTAATGAAGCAAACAAGGAGAGAAAAGAAGTCAAACGTGGCGCCGTGCTGGTTTCAATAAAGAATACTTGACATTTAAAATTGCTCGCTTTTTTAACATAAAGTACTAATGTACCTGTGTGCGAGTACTGCTTGTTTGTGCCGAAAAGTTCAATATGACCGGTATGTAGACGCCAGTCGCCGCCATTCTGTTAAGGATTTCCGCGGCGATACACGTTTTGCCTACGCCTAAAATAATATTTAATTATAATAAAATAAATTGCTTGGAATCGTGAACAAACGTCATTTTTAATTTTTTTATACAACATAATAAACTGGATAGATGGCTAATAATTTCATCAGTATAATGTTACCTGTACTTCCAGTGAACATAACAGGTTTACCACCTCCCAGAAGCTTCTCAAACAAATACCCATATCTCACAGTATCTATTGTGGGGACTAGAGTTTCGAAGAAAGGTTTATTGCTGTCATAGAGAAACTCCGGTATGATTTCAGCCCACACTTTCAGTTTGCGTTGTTTTGTATCCATATACATATCGAAGAAGTTAAAGCCTTGTGGAAAACTAAAACCATTAAAAGAAGTTTGATATTAAAATCCAAAACATATGTAATACATCAATAAATAAAGCCTATTTATAAAATAGCACTTACTATTCGGCTTCCTCATACTCTTCAAACTGCCGTTTGACAACTTCCTCGTATGTTTTTCTGTTATGTTCAAAGATATTTCCTCCGATAGTCCAAACATAACAGAATATAAAACAGTGAGCAATGTAGACTTTGATCGCCGCCTTGTCAGCAAACCGCTCGCCCGGCTCAGACAGTAAAGCCCCCATGAGATAGCAGAGCGCGGACACTTTGCTTATGTCCACCTGTAGCCGCCAACGACCGCTTTAATTTACAAAGGCTTAAATAATCTTAAGAACATTTTTGCTTTAATTGATACAGTTCGGCAACCAGAAAAGTGCTTAATTTTTGTTATTCGTATGTACTTAATCTTTAAAACGCTATCGTTACGTACATACAAGTGGTCACTCACAAGCTACCTGAACATACTGTAATTGGTAACTTGAATCTTACCAAAAGCATGTAGTGTTCAGGTCGGTCTATAGCATTGTATAGACAACTGTATCACGGGTCTTGACCAACGTCATTGGCGTTAAAAAGGCCAAAAGTTATCATTTATTTAAGACGGTCACCAGTGTACACACCAAAGAGTTTGAGTAGGCACCTACCTGGTTAATCCCGACCAAGCATTTTGTGTTCACATGCTTGAGCCCAACCTCCAACATTTTGAACAGTTCGTACAAAAACTCAGAATTTTCTTGATTAAAGAGATTCTTCTCTAAACCATCTTCCAGCCATGACCGTACGTAGGGCAAATAGCCCAATTCGTTGGGGTCTATGTACACCATGCCGCACCGGGAGACCGTAGCCGGAGACGCTTGGGCCAGATCTGCTACCTACACAATTTAAATTATTTCAAATTACAGTGATTACTATTATGCTCGGCTTTAAGGGAAATTTAGGATTAGTGCAAGTGCGAACTTCATAAATTTGCAAGTAGCAAATGTATAAAGTAGCACTTCTCATTTTGCTATCTAATTATCCCTAGTGGTTAACAAGCGACACTTGCAAGATCATCATTTATCGTATGACACGTAAAACGACTATCAGTAACGACGAACGTACCTCAAACACCATGTGGACGTATGGTGTCAGTTTGATCCTCTCGGAATTGGATAAACAAAGCATTTTGTTATCGTCGAGTACTGTGTTCATATTCTCGATCCACACGGCGTCTACCGGCCCGTCGCATATCAGCCACTGATGGTCAGTTTTCTCACACTAAATGCCAAATTGATATACAGCTTGTTAGTGTTCTTAATTTTCGTAGCATGACAAGGAATCTGATCGGAAACTTGCCAAACTTATTTGCACTTACTTGTACAGCAGTTCTTAAACTTAGTGGTAGTATTCCGTCGTGCCACTCCAAGGTTTGCAAGTTGACTTCACCATACAACTCGCCAATAGTAAGACTCTTTGGATTCATGATGTACTTGTGTACTGGTTGAAACTGTGTTCCTACAACGCCGTTCTCGTACAGACGAGAATAAGCGTCGCCTAGTGTCTAGAAAGGAAATACTATCTATAAGTGACACCAGGACGCTTATCATCATCACAATGAAGCACGATCTGATTGTGACCTTGGTAACGGATACCCCGAAGCAGGAGAATTTAAAGCACTACTATGCACCACATCGTCCACTACATGGACATGTAATAAGCGATAGAATAAATGCAATGAAGGGGTAAATGCACGAAAGATCCTGTAGAGTCAAAGTAAATACGAAAGAACCCCTAGTAGATAAGACACAGTAAGATTGCACAAAACGTATTTCATACTAAATGTTAAAACTATTAATACTGAACAAACCAAATAGAGAAAAATCGTGAGCTTACGTGCAAAACCACGGTCTTCCCACCGCCCGTCGGGCCCACCAACATCACGCCCCATCTCACGATCATCGTTTCGTGCAGCTGGATAACTTTTCGAATTTGACACGTCTCGATTTGCTTCTTAGTTTCGCGGAGGCATATTTCTGGTAATATTTTTATTATTTGTCAGATATTTAATCCATAAAAATAAAGGGTTAAAAATATATTTTTTATCAATACGTTTCGTCTTGGTGGTACCTATGATTTAATTAATTTATAAATTTATAATGGCAACATAATGTGGTACAACTCACTTATGCAGTCTTCCATAACGGAGTAGTCGCGTTCAGGCAAGTTTACACCAGGGAACAGATCTGACAAAATGCCAGCAAACAGAATCGCGTCCGCTGCCAAGAACTTTGGCAAGTTACTGTCGTTCAGGGCACACAGCAGAGTCATCTCTTCGTGCTGATCGGGACTAGCTCGCTTCAGAGCACCGGCCATTACCTAGAAGTAACGCTTGTTTAATCAAAGATCTCTTGTTTGACACAAGCTCCTGGTCAGCAAACATTTCATTAACGCCGTTTGTCACATTGAGGTAAAGGCGAATGCTATTATACAACATGCTGTATTATAAGTTCATTTGTGATAAGGTAACACAATACGTAAGTAAAAGCGTACCAGTACACTTTTGACCGCCCTCATGCCGAAGTCATAATGATCTTGCTTGGAGAGTTGTTCACTGGACAGTTTGTACATTTGCACCATTTTCTTTGCCAAGCCTTTTGAGGATTCGAAACCCTCGGAATATAAGATTACTTCCGCGATGAGAGCTAAAAGAGTACCCAAAGGGAGGTTATTCATACAAAAGGTTGATAAAATGAATGTTTTGTTGATACTTAATTAAACTATTCTACTCCGGTGTGTTGTGTTGTATTCCTGTGCTATGTGTCTTTCTTTGATGGTTTGTTTTTATTATTTATTTGTTACAGTAAGAGCTTTTATCTGCGGCTTCCAAAAATGTTTCAATCTGGGACTATCTGTCTACCAAATTTCATCTTAATCCGTCCAGCCGTTAACCCGTTAATATTTGTAAGACTACACACTGTCATTGAAAATGAAAATGAAAAATTTGTTTTGCAAGTAGGCCATATAGGCTCTTTTACATGTCTGAATCTACTAGCGCTTCGGAAAATGGAAGATACTACTGAGAAGAAACGCCGCAAGAAACTCAGCAGTTTTTTGTTTCTTCTCTTTTTTAAAACAGATTACAGTGCAATATACATAATTATCACATTAGTACATGGCATACACAGGTTACATAAAAAAAAGATAACAATAAATTCATTCCATTAAATAGTCGTTTTTCTGGTCCTACCGAAATGGTTCATACATAATCATAAACTTAGTTTGTTGTGCTGCACACACAAACACGTTATTACAAGCTTTTAATAGAGTAATCCAAACTTTAAAGATGGCGGTACTGTAGCTACTGTACACAAAAGAAAACTTTGATAAGATCTTCTTTTTTTTCGAACGACTTTTCCTACGATTTATTTAGATGCGTCCAAGACGAAGAAAACTCCGTTTTTCCCATATTTAACCCCGACTTCGAGGGGTGTATCGAATGTGTGGTTCGTATCACCAAGGTTGCGGACCAGAAGAACCACTTTCAACGAGTATTTTTTGTTGGTAGGTACTGTTGGGGTAAGAACAGTCCAAAAGTAACGAACCTTTTCTTACCCCAACTAAAGAGAGCTAGATTTGACGACATGGTTCCCAGCTGTCTTTGTCTTTAATCGGTTAACCGGTTATCAGGAATAATTTAACTCCTGTATTATAAGGGCCGGGGGATGGGTTCAAAGTTGGCGTGCAATATTTGAACTAATTATATGAATGGGACACAAATATAGGCTATTAAAAAAATATATAAAAAGATTTACCGTAATCAGGGACCATCATAGATATAGGCCGGAACAGAGCTTTCAGGTTATCAGGGAGTTCCGTCCTACCGGCGTAACCGGGATTCATGGTGATAAAAGCCGCGCACGTGCGTACCAGCTTGATCTCGCGGCCCTCGAACATAAACCTAGAAAATACACACAATCTTTCGGTTAACCGGAGGAAAGCTCTAAGATATAGGTAACTATAGTGCGGCCGTTAATTAGGGAGTGAAAAGGAAATGTATTGTGCATTAATCTGACTGTAAAACTAAGTAAAAATATTGACGATGATGATTGATGACAAATTACAAAAAAATAATTAAGTGAGTAAAAATAAAGTTATATTTTTGGTATGCTTATTGCTCGCACCAGATATTTAATTAATTCAGTACCTGGCCTGTTTAGCGACCTTCGCATTTCTGATCGTGATGAGTTGCTGAGCAATCACAGACAGTACTTCAATGTCGATCCTGTTGAACTCGTCGAAGCAACACCAAGCACCGGACGTCGCTAGCCCGGAAAAGAAGCGCCCCATCATCTTGTAATCAAGCCCTAGAACCAAGAACATCATATTAAATAGCATCATCGAACTGTAATGGATGAGGAGTACTTTAAAATGTTCAGCATATATTGAAGGAGCGTGTCTGGATCGATCCATTTAGTTAGATTTAATGTCTCGCTAACAAAAATAGAGACTAAGAAAATCATACTTACATAGACAAAATTCAGAGAGTAAGCCGGTGAGAGTTATTCTATGTAGAAAATACCGCCCACATACCCCTTTAATAACCCACCTTCGGAGCAATTGAAGACTACACACTGAATGGCCAATGACTTAGCCAAATCCTTGGTGGTCTCCGTCTTGCCGGTACCGGCGGGGCCGGCGGGCGCGCCGCCCAGGTCTAACTGCAGAGCGCCCATCAGGCACAAGTAGCAGCGATCAGTCAATGGGGTGATGACGAGCACGCCTGGAACATTCATACATGGAACAAACAAATTGCATCTGCAAGGCCAGGTATCCACCGCAATATTAGGATGTAATGTCACAGAATAAATACTAGTACAATAACAGAAGACTCTCTTCGAATAAAAATGGCGTTTAGGTATAAGAAGTTTCGTACGGCGGGCCATGTGCAGAGGTGTGCCGCGCTTTGCAATGTAGCGGTTTAGATTCAAGCATTCCTGTACAGGAACACTTAACACCCAACTCGCTATCCTGACCAACCGTGATTGTCTGACAAAGACATCAGTATCGTTTCTTCTTATGGTAGTACTATATTCATATATTGTTAGACACGAGAGAGCAATATGAAGCCAATAGGCGTGGTAATTAAACCAACCTTTAACATCATTCGAGCGATTGGAATATGATATTTACCGAAGCTTTAAATGTGCAGTCGCATTATTCTTTTAGTATAGTGCGTGCTCGGGAAACGGTGGCTTCTTAAAATACGATCCTACAAAAGGAGAGGGTGTACTGACCTCCAGCGCCCAAATATTCATGACCGTAGATATAAATTGCGCTCGACATACGGGCGACGCAGTTATCAATATCCTCTTCCCAATAATAGCGAATCATTTTAAGCCATTCAAAGTCGGTCCTATAAAATCACAAGGAAAACTAGACAAGTTCGTCGTGACATAAGAGACACTTCATAGTTGGGTGGTTCTGGGAACATCTCAATCGTCGTCATTACAATTCACAAAAACAAATTGGAACAAATTGCCATGCTACTCCGCGAAACCAGTGCTGTAAACGTTTAACGAGATGACGGCGGTTGGAAGGGTCCCTGAATCAGCCAACCGTTGCCAAATTTGCAAATATGAAACTTTAGGTAACAAGCAGAAGATTTTGTCTCGAGGGAACAAAAAAATATATTTACGGCGAGGGAGGTATACTGAATAAATAAAATCTTGAGCATAGTGACACATTTTTTCAATCCATAGTTATGAACTAAAGTCGCTATCCGTACCTGTCTGTCCTCGTATCTGCGGCCGCCTACTCCTTCTCAATGACACAACAGATTTTAATACGGTTTGTATGGTCATTTAGAGATTACGAAGATTAGAATTTTATTTTACGAAAGGTTTTCATGTACATCCTAATTGTATCGTGCGAAGCCCAAACGGGTCGCTAGTAAGGAATAAAATGCAAATGAAAACTTTTAAAAACATAAACGAAGATTTAATATAGGCCATTTTACGTTAAAATAAAAACATGGATCAAAACTAGAATAAGCAACGGACTATTTCCCGTTTAGGGGGTTACAAAACCTAATTTCTAAATAGGTGGAGTGAAAAAACTTTCCAAACACATCAATCCAAAAACTAAGGGTGTTCTTACGCTTTCTGCACATGCTTCTCCACCATATGCGATATAGTATCCCTGGCGTGCACGTCGATAGTGATAAGCGCGCACAGCACCTTCCTGAACAGCGAGGTGAGATCCTTTCGCGTGAGTGCCGCCAAGTCGTTAAGGTCGACAATGCCGCTCTTCTCGAAGTTGAGGAGAGCGGTGTCCACGCGAAGCGGGATGTCAAGGTCGAACAGTTCGTGGACCGCTTTCGCCCACATTATTTGAGATACTGTTAGTATTACCTGGCGCAGTAAAAGAGAACCGTCGCTAACGCCTAAGAACAAACCTAGTAAGGTATAGGTATATGGAAATAGGACAAAGGCCCAAGTAATGCAAAAGTTTATAAAGCGGGCTAACCCGCCATTTTTAACAAGTACATTGTCATTGTGTGTATGTTTTCTCTTCCTTACTTGTGAACTGCCATAATATTATTTTATCGCTCGCATACACAGAACGTCTATTATATTAATAAGTTTACGGTGAAATGTAATATGAATGTGCAATTGTTATAAGCGAAAGAGTGCATGGGATGATCAATTGAAAGTTCAAAGTGGAACTAACAATTTTGCATACAAAAGTCTAACTTTTGCTTAGTTTACAGATATTATAGACCATTAGACGGCACCGTGATCACGCGATTTCCATTTTCTTGCATACTGTACTTTAAATTATACATATCTCTACATAACAAATGAAACAGAATAAGTAGGTAGGTAAATACGTTATTTGAGTCTGAATATTTCCGCCATTAAATTTGTAATCAATGAAAAATTACGCTTACTTGGTTAGGGTGCAGTTCCACCCATTCAACGCGCGGCCGCACCATATAATCTTTCAGTGCAAACTTCATCGATCGCTTCACTGACGCGAACATTGCTTCCTCCACTTTGCAGAGCCAGTCTTCGACGTTGCCTCTCGCTTTCAAACCCTGCATTCATCATTAATTCATCGTTTATCTTCTCAAACAGAAACCGAAGGACAATGATATCTGAGCAATTCTCATATAAAAGTCCAGTCAATGACAAGCTAGTAGCAAAAAGTTGTGGTAGGGAAATGGTATCAAGTGTCAATGTAAACAACCTTAATTTTAAATGTTACTAAGATAATGCAATATAATTCTTGTGTGGAATACTTATTTTAAGGAGTACTTGAGTGGTTTTCTTCTGAGTAGTTTTATGATTTTTACTATCAAATGACTACAGCGAATAATGTGATAAAGTGCCGCTATCAAATCTTTTCAAAGGCAAACAGAAAAATTTAAGAAGAAAAAGTTTAAGACAAAAAATCTCAGGTTAATCAGACTTTTTATAACAGAAATGCTAACATCTATTTAAATACCCTTCCAGCAATGACAATGACTTCGAATATTTTTGAACGGCAAGATTCAATGTCAATCTACACTTACACTAATCTACACTAAAATAATAAAGAGGTAAATTTGTTTTATTATTTGTTTGCATGTAGTGGGTAATCCTGTGACCACTGAACCGATTTCAAAATTCTCTCACTAACAGGAAGCTACACAATTCTTGACGGACATAGGCAGTTATTCCACATGAACGGAGCCACGGGCTTTCGCTAGTATGCAATAAATAGAAAAGCTCAACAGCACCTTGCCCAGGTTAATCCTCTCGCCTTCAGGCGAAAGCATTGCAATAATATCGGTGGTGAGGTCCTCTGGTTTAGCGGTCTTGGCGAGCTTCGCCTGCAGCATGTCTCGGGTCTGAAACGACATCTCCCTCTCGACTAGGGTGCCGTCTTCAGCTATCTCCATTTCGCTCTCTGGCAGTTTGACTCCGAATTCCAGCTTAGCGATCGCGTCGAAGCATTTGCGTAAATGGGGTTGGACCGCGTGTGGATTGCGTGTCTAAATAAAAGTAGAATGCAAAGATAATATTTTAGCTATGCTCCGCAATTACTTAAACTTTGTATCGTAATGTGATCATAGTCACAGAACACATAAATAAATGAACTTATTCATGATCATGAGTATTGGACAAAATAAAAAACTGACTGGACCTTATGGTATTAAGTTAAAGCGCAACTCAGCTCAAGCTCTAATATTTAAATAAGTCATTGGCCATGTATTTGTATTATCGTAATTAGTTGTTCACATATGTAGTGATTGGCAGGTTGAGAATTGTTTATTTAATGTTTAGGATGTTTAGTAATCCATTTGTACATTCACTTTTCATGTCGACCAGTACAGTTCGATAACTAAAGAACTATGCCACCTTCGTTTATCTTGCTTCTACTGCTAAAAACAACTAAGAGAACGTAAATTACCTGCGCCAATATTTCCAACAATTCGTCGTTAGACAAGAAGAAGAATCTCGGGAAAGCAACGCGCTTTGTTTCTAGATAGGCTTCTAGACACTTCATGATCTGATCGAGCATTTCGTTGTTACGCACAAATTCTTCGTAAAGCTTCGGTTGAGTGGCCGCTGGCATCGCCAGGGGCACCTACAGCAACAATTTTAAAACTAATTACCGTACTAGGTTCGTAATTGAAAAAAAAATCTGGAAGATTCACATAATATAAAAAGGAAAGTATGGTTAAAGAATAATAGCACAATGTAAGTAGTCGCTACACTTCAGCAAAAAGTGCATACCGGGTGCATTAGTTAGATGTTACAGGCTAGCTTCATCATAAGTATATAATTATAAAAATTATTTTACCTTCGCCAATTTACGCATAATATCCTTCCAGGACTTGTCGACGATTGTGAACAGCCTGGTCTCATTCGGCAGCTGTCTCTGGATATCTGGAGCGGAGAAGATCACCTCCAAATAAATCCACGTCTGCTGACAAGCGTACCATTCTTCCTGCAAGAACAAGCCAAGTTTTAGCTTGAGCATTAGATAGTATCTATTTGTGTTTAATTTAGTACAGTCGGGTTCAAAAACTAGTCAAAATTCCAAATCAATAGGTAGCATAAATATGCTGAAATATGCTGCTGTGACAGGCCGATGGACAAAGCCGCACATTAAGGGTACGGAGTTCTAAAACATACAATATAATAAAACCACAAATATAGGTCAGTGACCACAAAACACAAAAAGGTACAATATAGAGGCATAACATAAGGCACACAATAGGGGGTCTTATCGCTAAAAGCGATCATTTCCAGACAACCGTTAGTAAAAGAGATTTCGAAAAGAACAGATAAGAGCAGGTGGTGCAATAACATGGCAAGAAAGCGATCTAGAAAAACAGACATATACTATCATAAACATACACAGTGTTGTGAACTCCTTGCTGATCATCCCTTTTTAGCGATTTATTATTTTATACGTTTTGTTTTATATATTTGTCAATCGTGTCAAAGGAGCAATAGCGAGAGCCTCATATCGTAAGTTTGTGTAAATAATTAATTATTATACCTATTTCCCTTCTATCCTTGCATTTCCTTCATCTCCATTTATACAGTCCATTTCGTCCACTTCGCGCAGATAAATAAAATTATATATATACACATACATATAAATATATGTGCATGTATAAATGTAATTGCAGTTGATAATGTCAGCCATACGGGTTACATACTGACCAATGTCTTAGAGAACAAGTCCAAGTTCTTAGCCCACTCCTCGACCCTGCTCTTGATGGGGCCGCAGCTCCTGGAGCTAAGGATGGTGCTGACGTGGATGTTGCTCTCGTCGACGGCCGCCTGGATCTCATCCAGGCCGCCCAGCACGAACACGTCACGGGCGTCCTTGTGCAGCAGCACCGGGAACTCCAGTGCTTGCCACAAGTCCTCCACCTGCCCGCAAATCTTTTTCAACCATCGAAATCACACTTGGACTTACCTATACATTTAGTAACAAGGAAGTTTCTAAGGTGACACATCAGAAAAGGCTGAGAAGGCGCGGATTTTTTTTATTATTTATTTTATTTTTATTTACAATTATGCGAGTGTTACATCAATGTCCCACAAAACTGATGAGTCAGTTTGACTGCAGGATCTTATTTTATTAAACACTATTAAATCTTAATTAAGTACTTAAATACTATTAAGTAATTTTTTTTTTAATTCTTTTTGAATTTATTCTTGTTAGGCTCCTGGCGGATGTCTGCGGGCAAACTATTTAGTATATAGGTCAATCGTGGCGAAACATGCTTGCAAATACGAACTAATTTGGAAACCGAATTTTGCTGGTGGTAGGACCTTGTGCAAGGTCCATCAAGATAGGCTACCACTCGCTTGCTCGTTAATCCTGTCGCCAAGTACCAGTGCTTGCACAGTTGTGTTCCGGTGTGGAAAGCAAGATAGCCGGTGCAATTACTGGCACAAGAGGTATTCCATCTTAGCCCTCTAGGTTGGCGACGCATCTGCAATCTCCTTGGCGGGTGTAAATAGGCGGTGGTGATCACTTACCATCAGGTGACCCACTTGCTTGTTTTCCTTCCTATTTTATATAAAAAAACCGAAGATTGTTGAGGCGCTACGGTATCAGGGTACAGCTAACAGAAGATATACACAGTCGAAATGGTAATTTTTTTTTAAACCCGACTTTATTATCCAGAGAGTAAGAGCCGATGTAGGACTTTTAAACTCAACTCGCGTACCTTTTTCAGCAGTGCCTCGAGACCAGCTTCCGAGCTGGCCTGACCCGCGACCTCCATCAGTTCCTCAGCGTGCTGGAACGCCTTCAGCTCCTCTAGTAGCCCCAGCGTCACCACCATGTCGGGCGTGATGCGAGTGTGGAGGATCTCCTCGATCTTCACCCAGTGCCGCGGCTTCAGCGCCGGGTTGCGAAGATATGTCATCACTGGTAGCTGGAATGAAATTGTGTTTGCATACAATTAACTTCATTTTAGACACACTGTAAGGTTGTTTTTGGAACAGATTGCTTTATGGAAAAAATTGAAGTTAAATGCTAAAAGGTTGGCCTTCCCAAGCGACTTGTAAATAAACCGATCGAACTTCAATGCGATTTTTTTAATTTAACGTGATTTTAACTTTGAATGCGGCGACTGAGTGAAGTATTATAATTTATAACGTAATTAAATTTTATAAGAAACCTCTTCTTGCCTTTTGCGTAGGTAGATATTTACATAATTGCTCTTACCTTTTCCTTGATTATGTCTATAGTTTCTTTACATCTGGGTACAATCTTATTCGGAGGTAATCCTTTATCTAGCTGATTGAAAACTTTTCCAAAGTTTATCGTTGTATTTTGCACTTCGTCGATATCAAGCGTGTTGAAAGGTACTTCATACCTGCAAAACATAACATTTTCTGTACCCAATAACTAGTGAGCTGTGAATCAAACCGTGGGACCTTCGGGTTATAAAAAAAATAGGCTCATTAAACCACATGACTCCTACTAAGTAATATTATAAATGCGTAAGTATTGATGTTAGGATGTTTGTTGCTCAATCACGTATTGAGAGGTTGGACGCAATCAGATGAATTTTTTGCAGACTGATAGATCATGTCCTGGATTAAAACAAAGGATATTTTATATCTCGTTAAATACCATTAAAAAAACGTGGGCTAAACCAAAAAAGTGGGTAAAACCTCATTAGGTCATATTTACGAACCAAGACGTAAAACAGTCGTTCCATTCCTTTGAAGACTTCCACAACATCTGCCGGAGTTTGACATCGTTTATGGCTTCGTCTAGCTGTTCTAATCTGGCTGGTGGAATCTAGAAAATAAAAAAACAAAACTATTTACAATAGAACAACTTTATTTTTTCTTAAAAGTCTGATGTTTATAACGGCTGATCCGCCTACCATAATAATAATAAGAAACAAAAGAATAGGCATTAAGTACCACAAATCAATAAGCATATAAGTAAAACATTGTTGTTGCTGTTATAGCTTAAAGTTCCGGTGTGGAAAAGGGCTGTTCCGGTAGCTTCGTTCATGTATTCCTGCGATGGCGGCTGCGGAGGGATACGCGGCGCGAGCTCACTCGGTCGAGAGAACTATTCATAGTTCACTACGGTAAACTCCTTATTATTATAAAATAAACACGCGTAACACACTTTATGGCAAATAACAATAGTGAGAACGAAAACTAGGCGAAAGACACGTCTGTACATGACGAATGTTTGATTAATCCCCAAATTGACCACTCAACTCGCCTACCTACTTAGGTATAGGGTACCTTAAAAATTTTCTGCCATTCGCGTATCTGCTTGTCTCTTGCCGTACACGCCGCAAGTTTTTCTGCTAGATCATCCAGAGTTTCCATTACTTTATCCATATCTGAATTAGCATCGTAGAGCCACGCTTGCTAAAATTGTAAATTATAAGTAAAACACAATCGGAAAGTAAATAACTATTATGAAACAATTTCGTCGAGGTAGTCACGTTGTTAGTTTAACTTTTGTTCATGTCCTTACCGGTTAAACCAAGTAAGGGTTAAACTTAAAGTTATACAAATATCTAACTCTGATTTACTTCAAAACATGTACGACTGGACTGTAACATTCACATGGACATAACTTACTTTAATTTAAAGTATAAGTTAGCCATATTTACCGCGACTTCATCCCTGAGCTTGTTGACGTCGAGCATTAGTTCCATGATGTCTTTCCCGATCTGGCTAGCGAACATACCCGCGAGTTTGCTTCGCGTCTCCAATCGCGCATCAACGTTCTGTCGTAGCGTGCCGAGTGTCACACTCAAGCCTAAAAAATATTAGGCATTTTATAGAGGGCCGTGGACAACACCTGCGGGGCAACGGGTTGGTGAGGGTGGTCTGCCATACTCAGAAGACAGATCTACGAAACACACTTGCCCCTCTCTGCCCCCAACCTACATTGCCGCGCAGGCGTCACTCTAGGTAAAACCGTCGCTTCATAGTTATCATTATCAAGTTACTTTATACGATCCTTTGCCATTTTAACAATTGTAATATTCTTTAATTTAAATTAAATAATCATAGCAGTGTATTTTGTAATTTAGGCTGCCATAAAAATGGGCCAACAGAAGTTCTTAGTACACATACCTAGATAATCTGTCATATCGTCAGGCGGAATCGCCATGTTGAACTCTCCCATAAGATCGTAAAGCTCGCGTAGGTACTCCAACCGTTCTTCCAGGAACACCACCCGGCCCTCCAGGGTATCCAGCATGTAATTGAACGCCACTAGTTCCCCCGCGGTCTCCGGTTCCTTGATAATATCCTCACTGATGTTTTCGACGCCGCTAAGAATCTCCTCAATGCAGGCGTGACCGATTCTGTTACAAATCACACACTGTTGCAGACACACAGACCAGTCTGGTACCAGAAATTTTGCACTAGCCGAGCCGGGTTAAACTTGTTTTGTACACGGCAGTTTGAAAAGGATAATAAAAAGTGCACCCTCAGCGAACTCTCTTAGAAATATACTAGAGAAACATTAATAGTACAATGCTCATGTACCGGACTAAAACGGGAGCTATTACACAAAATGGTTAATTCGTGGAAATCCGCGGTCTCTGCCTACCCCTCCGGGAAACAGGCACGGCTTTATGAATGTATGTATGGTTAGCCGCCAAAGCGAAATGAATTAAATTTGTGTATTTTTTGGATTTGTTTAGTTTGATAATTAACACAAATAAAATGTAAAGTAAATAAGCTTCTAGATAACAACGGGAATCGTCGGTTGCTAACGGCGAGCAGGTAGCTTTAAGATGCTAAATATACATTAGATTAGTGAAATTGCCACAATGCCAGGCATTAAATTTTAAGGGGCGAATGGGTTATGAATGATTATGATGATGCCAAAAACGTTAGCATGCCAAGGGACCATAGGAAAACAAACAAATCTTTCTTACTCAGGAGTAGTATTGGTGATCACATCGAAGATTCGCTTGGGCTGAGGCCTGAAGAGTTCTTGGAATGGACATAAGCACAAGAATATTAAACCCAGTGGCTGATAACTGACGACATCTTCTATTGATTCCATTTGTTTCACCAACTTTTCGGCTAGTTTTCTAAATGCTTCTAGTTCTCGTTCATTTTTTATTATATCCGTGTCTAATTCGTGAGCTTCACGGAAATTATCCATAAACACACCCATTCTTTGCAGGAACTTCCAAACGCATTCGTAAGCATTTTTAAACGAAAAGGGTATGAACGCGATGTCATCCAACATTTTTTTATCTTGGTTCATAAGGAAGTACAAATTGGGCGCCGCGCCCGCCGACCACTCTACCTGCTTGCCCATCACTGTGGGCTGCACAAATATCTGCAGCGTCTCCTCATTCAAGTAATTGTGAAATTTCCGCACATGTTCGTCCCAATAATCAGTGATTTTCTCCAAATAGCTGGACACAATTTTTTGACTTGGGTTTAACACAACTTCGCCACTCGGCACCACATAAGCATCCACTTGAAACAAGGCCCACTACAAACGAAATATAAAATTAATGCAATACGAGTAAATAAATACGAATGCGCACATACAAATCAACGCTGTATAATGCATATTTTAGACAGGCTTAATCGCCAGTCTTCATTGCCTCATATTGTTCGGCCGTAATCTAAAATGATCTTGCGGCCCTAACATAACTGACCATGTATAATTTATCCTACAGTTCGGCTACTCCTACTCGTTTTAAAGTAAAGATGATGCACTGCGGCTTAATTTAAATTTGAGCGGTCCGTCTTAGAGGAACTGAATACCAATTCCTTTTCTATACGCAGGGTTTAAAACGCAACACAAAGCAATAGATTCCTATGTGCATTAAGTAGATTCTAGCCGTGCAGGTAGAACTTGAAGAAACCGTAAGTACTTAAGTCATATTCACAACGTCAGTGATCATAGACTTTAGCAAACTAACTAGCCTACTCAATTCCAAATAATTCTAGCCTGTAGGTACGTACCTTGCATATTTCAGTTTCTCTGGGTATGACCTCAAGCACTTCGTCTACGACTTTGCCCTCTAAAAGACTGTCATCCGGTGTAAAATTAACATGTACTCGCAGCATATCAGCCATCATGCTATTTGATCTCTTTGTTAAGCGATACAACATGTAGTTAGTCATGTAATCAGTTAATTTTATGAAGCTGAAAATATTATAAACCTAAATTATGATTAACCATGAAAGTACTAAACTAAGTATTTGCTAAATCCAGATAGATTTTTTACCAAGCCAATCGTTCACAGTATTTTCTTTTATTGGCCTTTTCTGTGTAGGACATGCCGCCGGTTGGTTTGCCTCTTATTATTACGAATGGCGGTATATTTCTGTCGTCGTAAACGAAACCTTGCTGGTAAAGAGCTGCGTGGCAGGCTTGCGTGATAACATCCAAGACAACAGACCTGTATTCTAACAGCTTTTCTCTAACATACTCTATTTGTTTCATCTGGAAGTAATTAAATTGATTAGTTTCTTTAAACTTTCTTAGTAGTTGGTCAAAATTATGACCAAATTTTTTTAAACCGATACCGAGAATATGATAGGATGCGGTAGAAATATGTATTGTTGGTACCAGCGTGCAGTAGGTGGGCCAAAATTCTTTTTGATGCCTAATAAAATGTCCCTTGTACATTTTAACGCATATTTTTTGTTTATCCTGATATTCTTAAAATAATATGTTATCTTTAAATTCGGAATGACATACGCATACCCGAATGATGACTGTTATAAAAATATTTGGGGTCAGAATAAGAAAAAAACTATTGTTTGGTAAAGCAGTGGACGCTATTCTTGAGGAGTCATGGGGACTGGTAACGCAGTGGTAATTTGGGTACCAAATGAGAATTTTCTGTAATAAAAAACCCAGGATGG
The DNA here is from genome assembly GCA_963691745.1 of Ditula angustiorana. Taxonomy (NCBI): domain Eukaryota; kingdom Metazoa; phylum Arthropoda; class Insecta; order Lepidoptera; family Tortricidae; genus Ditula; species Ditula angustiorana. The sequence continues at coordinate 6,264,727 of OY829472.1, forward strand.
TGGGTAAATTCATAACAAAAATTGGGGCCCGGTTGAGAACTAACGTAATATTACTAGGAAAATATTTCGAGACTTCTACAATTTTGTAAAAGTGCTTATACATTTTCAATTTTTTTTTAGGCACTAAAAAGAATTTTGGCCCAGGTGTTCTAAGTGGAGTGGTTAACTTGTACAGTTTTCTGAAGCTTTAGAAGGGGGTAGGTAGGGGAGAGGGCGGCAGCTGTCCTTGTGCCCCTACCCCGTGATGAAAGTGACATTTGGCGACATTGCTCGCAATAATATGGATATCATTCCTTCGGCCCAAAATTTTGATTCACATAACTGACATTGTTTTCAACTTTTACTAACTCAGTAACAATTAACGAATAAATTTAACTAAAAAAAGGAAAACCTCGCCGCGGAAAATCTACACAATAACAAGTCTTATTATTAGTTATCTATTACGGTCTAGGTAGGTATCAAAATCAAATTTCAACTAGGTACGAAATAAATTGGTTACAAACTTGAGACGTACCCATATTATTGCGAGTAATGTCGCTAAGTGTCCGGTCACTGATAATAAAGTAATGTAAGGTACTTTACCTGTACTTCAATGAAATAAAAGAAGGCAGTATCCATGTCTCGACTGACATCTGCGAATGTTTTCATGTACATTTCGCAGCACATGGCCTGAATACTTAGAAGAGCCTTTGCAAGCATTGGCGTTAAAATGAACAGATTCTTAGCAAGTTTAGTTCGAGTTTTAGTGTACTTTCTAAATAATATAGATTTTCTCCAGACGTAAAATGCTTTCCAATATCTGTAAACTCGGAAAAATTTTATCTGAAAGAAAAGTGACCTGTGTAAACTTAACATTATTTTAAAATCAATACCACTCAATTCGCACAAAGTAAAACAGTGTCCCTAACATGACCACCAAGTATAATTTGTCTTTCAGTGCGTGCCTTTCTTATGACACTAATTATACAGAGACGCAAGAAGAGTTTATTAAACTTTGCGGGTGATGTTAGGTTCGCAGGGCTCTCTCTAAGATTTTTTTTTCAGTAAGTAAGGGCCCTTGGCAAAGTAATTTTTAAAGCCATCAATACACGGAAAATCAAGGAAGTTAGGTCTTACATCTGTTAGTTTTACAAAAATAGTGTATTCCTGTTCCCAGGACGGAAGGCCCGTGAAAACCATTTCGTTGGTGTAATGAGTTACTCCACAGGGACTGATAGTTAAATAATTCTTCTTGTCAATGCCATCATATGGGACCACGCTACAAGAATAAAAAATACATACATCATGTTAGACATAATAAAAATATATATTAGATAACAAATATTTATATTATTTTGATCGTAAATTACGCGAAGTTTAGTACACACTTCGAGAAATTTAGCTAATATTAGGATGAGTGAAAGATATGTAATTTTCCACCAGAGCTACGGAGATGCAATGACCGAAAAGAAAATACGAAGAGTGTATTAAAGGAAATATTTTTCCTGCAGTTGATGTCAAGAGGCTAAATAACCGACGTAACAATAACAACGTAATCCTTTGAATTAACCCCGACATATTTTCAAAGTGAAATATCTTAAAACTACTAACCCGATTTCTACCAAACAAGATCCATCTCAATTAGTACAGCTATCAATTAAACACAGGAAGCGAAATCGCAAATCAGTTAGTCAGAGCTACCTATGACACCCGTCTTTGCGCCGCGTCGGGGCATTAAAAAAGAGTGATTGTGGTAATAAAAGTTTGTAAAAGTCATTTTAATAGGCTATTTAAGTAAGTCCAAAAAACAAACAATAAATAATATCGAAATTGTGAATGCTAATACATGTTAGTTTGGCTACCACTAATAAATTTAGCCTAAAATCCGACAAGTCTAATTGTGTGCTCATAAATTTGAAACAAATGAAAAACCCCGATTATACATGGGGGTCATTTCGATAGCACCTACTACCAAGGTCTTCCACCTCTGACCTTCGTTTGACCCCCCCCCCCTCCATTAACACCCTGTATATCTACGTTAAGAAAAATCTAATTGGAGTTTCATCTGTAGTCCAAGTCCGACACAGTGGAGCGCAGGCCGACGCACGCACGCAGCACAGTTTATTCCCTAGCTCTGCTCACATCAATCGTGTTTTAATTTCAATACCCAGAACTCAACAAAGTTCACAAAATGCGAAATAAAAACGATACAAAAGCAAAACCAAGGTGTTTTAACGTAGTATGTGTTAGTGTCGATTCCCGAAAATACCGATAACATCGGCAGATAGTCAATCCTACATTTCCCAGCTCTGAACCCTGAACACTACTTGCGACATAATCGGTAAAATAGCTGTGGCATGCATATTACAATGTCATTAATTATAATAATAACAATAAAAATCAAAATTATTACTCACTTAAGGTAATAAGGTGTGAAATACACATTCTCAGGATGGACAGCGTATATCATGTAAAGGAACCCACATTCTGGATTGTTTCTTACATAATCAATTACTTCCTTTTGGGAAGCAACTACTGGTTTCACCTTAAGAGGGTCTGTGGTCGCCGCTTCCTTTTGGGCATATTCAGCTTGTGTGTCGGATTCTCGTATTTTTAAGGTTTTTCTCTTTTTTATATTACCTATGAATAAAGTATAAGCAAAGTATAATGAGACAAAAGTATGCCTGCTTGGTTACTGAAAATACAGGCTACTAGTTTAATCCATAACGAAGTTATAGGGGGTCGAAAATGGCCTGAACAGCTTCGAGAAAAGTATGGTACGGCCGTGCCGCTTTTTTTTGCTCGACTTGGCGGGGGCACTGCCGTGCCCCCAGATGCAGACTCCTGCCACCCAATAGAACAATGATGGGATATTATAGGAGAGCCGGATTCCGACCCTATCTCGACGCCTAAGCCGGGCCTGTTCGCCTTGCCTATGTCATTTCGTGACCTTTGCGTTTTTCTTTGGGACCAATCATCTTTCGTCGTTTTGCCCCACAACGAACAAGACTGCTCACTATTAGACTATTAGATTTAATTTCACTATGGTATCTTTCTTTACATAGCATAAAGTTGCTATCTGTTTCAGTCTGTCTTAAATCCTCATGATGCATGTTCGGCCGGTTTCTTCTAAACCACGCAACATTTTGATACGTTTTTCACTGTCATGTAGAGATATTTTTAAAGAAGGTTTGTATGTATATTTCATTTACATTCGTCCGTAGTCGGGGCGGGTCGCTTGTTATATCAAATATCAACAGAGTTAAGGGATAACTTATGTTCTTTAATTATATGTATGCTAAATTATCAGGTCCAAGCTACCAACTAGTAGTCACTGTAGTCAGGTGCTGGTTGGAGTACGAATGGGCCGGCTCGACTGAGGTAGTACCACTCCCTCTCGGTATACCAGAGTGAAGAAGTAGCTTAGCTACAGGGTGGTTACTTTTAGGTGACCCACATACCTATGCTTATTTACCTCCCTTTTCCATAATAAAAACCTAATTCAAGTAAGAGATACGACCTTACTGCACTGCACTACACGCCCGTGCCCCTTCTGTTCGTCTTCCCCTGCTTGGTGTCTCTTAGTGTAACGACTCCTCTATGTTCGCTCCAGCTCACATCACCTACTCACATACAACAGTCCCATGCATACTGCGAGACCTACTTCCCGCCCGAGAGAAGTTCCGGCCTTAGTACCCGTATCAACCACTAGACCTATGACCCTACAAATTCTCATGCTCGTCGATTGGATGTCAATGTTCACTTTGTGAAATCTGTTTCTTTTTTACTCCATTAACAACTTTACTTCTTATTCCATTATCAACTTTCAACTATAAACAAACTCACTAAGGCTATCGTCCAAGTGGAGGGGTTCCAATCTAGCTTGTTTCTTTTCCACCAGTAATCTGTTTGCTTGAGCTTCTCCAAAACCAGTCTGCATAAATGCAAAAAATAAAGGGAAACATGAACAAATAGCCATCAAGGTTTAGGGGACATAAAGACATAAAGATGTAAATTCTGTCCAGTTTGGTGCTCATCCGAAACTTTATTTATAAATTATTTCATATAGTAATAAAGTATTAAAAAGTATTACCAAGGGTTCTGGCTCTTTTTTGACATATTCTATTTTATCCAATAACTTTCTGTGTGGTAGATGAAAGGGTATATCACGGGACTTTCTGAAAAAAAAACAATAATTATTACTGAGTAGTTTTTTTTTATTGAAGGGTAACATCTATTTGAGTCCTAATCATGAAGGTGTGGAATCCTATAGGAAAATTGAAAATACTTCCACAATCCATTTAAGTGCCCAGAGAAATTAAATTCATTCATATATTGCGAGCATGGGAGTCACTAAGGTATGGAAAGCAAGGGACAGCAGCCCCTATAGAGCTTCGAAAAGAGGTACACTCGATTTCAGTTACTGAACCACATTCATACATAATCGCACCTTCAGAATTGTAGCGACACAATTCTGAATATGACATTTCTCAAAATTAAACATAATACAAATAAGGGTGACATTTCGGGACGTGTATTGTTTGGAGATGGGTCGCTTTAATTCTAAAGGTGCGATATGTCTCACATGTGTTGCCCCCTCCTGGCCTCGTAGCCGGTGATGTCCTTGTTTAACAAAACTTTTTTTTTTGATATTTTAAAAAGCTTTTGAAGAACACCTTTTGTGATTATACCAGCCTCATGCGAAGATTCAGAAAGAACCCATAATATTAAGCCCATATTGCATCCTCTAATAATGAATTACTTAGACCCATATTCATACCCCTGTTACCCAGGTTCATGTGATCTGGGTAAATTTTACGATTATCTTTTATCAGGTGATATTCCAGTATATATATGAATGAGGTCCTCCGTTATTGCAGCCGATGCACTTGATTGTCCCATTCTCATGATTCTATTTAACAAAATGTGACCAGACAGACAAGTTGAGACAAGACAAGATTGTGATTAAAAAGTATATGGACATGGTAAAAATAGGCACAGGTTACCTGTCTTATGAACCAGATGATTCCTAAACATCCTTATGTTATAGCAACTACTCAAAGTGAAAAGATCCCATTTAAAAGAAACGATAGTTAATTTGCCACTAAACGTTTGTAAGAACAAAGAACGTAAAAGCCATCTCACTTAATTCAACTACAAAACAAAAAATGCATTAAAATCAGTCAATTGGATCAGCTGGGAAGTGACTGATAAACAGGCTTTTCTTTACATCGCTTTGGAAGTTAATATCGGGGCTTCGGAATCAGGGATTATTAAAAGGTCCTTAAACTCAGTAACCCAGGTGATCGTCTTAAATATATTTCTTTCTGATATCGAATAAATATCAATGTACCTAGTATGACATGTTGGAACTTTTCGGACATTCCTTTGTAATGTCTCGATTGCGGGTAATATTGTTGCGTTAGTTTGTGTTGAAGGCTTTCTACCACCGTTAAACATATCTCACATAACTATATTAGTAAGGGTTGTTTATAAAACTAAACAAAGGTAAATAAATATTGTAGAGGTCGCGGGTTTCGATTCTTGTTGAAATATTCAAGATATTATTCACAAAGCACAATCAATACCACGGAGGACAACTGCTTTGATATTAGTTGTTTACAAATCGCAAATAGCAACCGAACATAAAAGTTCGAGTTCGACTGGCTGGAAACTTCAAACCGTGTTTGAATATTTTGATGATATTTTGCTACGACGTGTCTATGGCTTGCTTTGTTTTAAGGCTGGGCATTCACGGGCTACGACACAACACCACACCACACTTATTTGGATTACAATAATCATTCACACGGGTTCACATAATATTTCTACTGTTCTCGACACGGTCGCCCAAGTATGTAATTGTTTTTTCGTCTTTGTTTACTCATTTATACCAAGGAATTTATGTAACCTCCTTAGTTTATACGTATAGTTCTGGCAACACTGCAAAATTATACGGCTAGAAAGGCTTGATCCCAAGCTGTGTACAATTAAAAAACAGTACCTATTTAAAAAAAAGAAAAAACAAGAGTTCATTTCACGGTTGGCGCTATTTTGCGTTAAAATATTTTTTTCTTACTGTTTTAATAAGGTGATTCTATATGTAGAGACTGAATACCATATGTTAATAGTTTTTGAATACGCTAGTGGTTAGTGATACACCATTAAATGACTACAGGTGTGGTTTCAGACTCAAATTATTGCCGTGGTAGTTGGTGACAACTTTCACCTTCCGTACCGAGTATCAATATTTCACCAATATTCTAACAGAAAATGTACAGACAATGTGTTGAACAGGTATTTCTCCGGTTTAATTATTCATTTGGCCCATGAATTAATTCAACTGACCCTGTACTGAACTATTTGTTCCGTGGATTGTATACCGATGTCAATTTTGCGTTGTATTATCTGTTTGTTTCTGTGCTTGCACTCTTTTCTACCAGATGGACCCTATTATGTTCATTTGATGAGTCTTCCAATATAAAACATAGCTATTAGCCATATAAAAAACTTACTATTTTGCAATAACAGTGCATGGGCACATTATATAAGCACTATTAACTGTTGCAGGCTTAACATTATGTTTATGTAACTTAAATGGTACTGTAGTAATCTTTGCGTTATGCTTTTAGATAGTCCAATGAGTTTCTTAAGATAAAGCCTCTCAGCAAAGTGGCTGAAGCTGAAGTATAGTTTGGTTTTGAGGAATTGAATGGCTATGTATTACTACGCGAGTAAACTCAATGAAGCATCATGTAGCGGATGTAACATGAAGGTGCCTCCTCCGCCCCATGAGCCTGCCCCTGCTCCACCGCCGCCCAGCGACCACGCCCCACTCCCCCCCGATCCAGCACTGTTGCATGGCACGGGACTCTCCTACTATGATGTGAGTTATAATACTTAAAATTTGTTAAAGCTTAAACATTCTTACTTAATAATCAACTATTTATGGTAATCTATCATAGATTTGATGAGGGGAAAAATTGTGAGAGACCTGCACATTGATGCGTTACAATGATCCTATCAGTCAGGTTTACTGTAATGTAAAAAAAAAGATAAAACCAGAAATGAAAAAATGGACTAGCGCTGATGATAATATCCAATAACATGGACCATAATATCAATTGTTATGTACTTTATTCACAAGATATTTGTTTTTTTTTAATGTAAACCTTGTTTGCTTACAGAATGATGACTACTATTCTATGGTGAGAGGCAATAAATTCATGTCTGAAAACTCCTGCAAACACCTTGTAATGAATGGTGGCATTAATTTTGTTGCTACTCAGAAGGAAGCCACTCAGGTATCTGTCATATTTAATTTTATAAAAAAAAAGTTAATTAAATATTTTATAACTATTTCCTTTTCGTCTTTATAGTTGTCAGCTGTGGGAGTAAAGGCATTAACAACATTTGTGAACTGCCCAGCAGAAAAACCAGATGTTGAGTACAAAGACGGTCAAATAGTCAGTGCCACTCTGGAGACATTGGTAGACATGCTCCGGCCTGGTGCTAATAAATCTTACACATTCACATTCTTACTGTGCTCACGGCTTTTTGTTAAACCACATGAATTACTAAGCAAGCTTTGTAAACGTTACTTTAAAACATATGACAAAATTGTAAGTATTTGTAATCATTTTCTAAAATAATAGTTTGTTTTTACCTGGTGTCCTGAAACTGCAACGATTCGAAAATCACAATTTAAATATTTCCATCCAGGGCAAGGCTGAAGTGAAAGATTTAGTTGACAAAGAGTTGTCAGACATGAAGGCTCTGGTAAGAGTGCTGACACAGTGGACCAGTATGTTTCCGTATGACTTCCGTGATGACAGGGTGATGGCACTTGTGCGTAGTATTACTCAAAGGTGATTTTTGTTTGTCTTTAAAATTGTGAGCAATGCAAAAATTTATGGTTTACCTGTTAGTAAATAGAGTTGTACTAAAATTTATGTGGCACTACTAGGTGTGCCGCTGAACACATGGCTTCAGTAAGGGTGGAGGTGTCAACTATGCTGGAAAAACTACTTGATAAACTGACAGCTCTTGAACAGTATGAGGAAACATTGGTGGACATACCTCAAGTTGCTTCAGTGGACCATTTAGCGCAGGTATTTGTTATGTTACTTAAAGTACCCATCTGCTCTTAGTAATTCTTATGATCGCAAGATAACATGACAAAAAACTTCAAGCAATCAGTAAAAGTGTAAAAGTATTTCATTATGTGTTTTGTTTATTATCAGGGAGATATAATTACACTGAACTTAACACCAGCTGAGTTAGCAAACCAATTGACTATAGTTGAGCTGCATAGATTGTCGTTTGTTGGACCAGAGGAGTTTGTTCAAACATTTGCCCCAGCACAGACATCACAGCCTACATCCTCCTGTGGAAAGCCTGCGATAAATCTTCACCACATTGATATGAAGAGTACACGGAACTTGGAAGCTTATGCCGATTGGTTTAATAGACTCAGTTATTTATGCGCAACTGATATTTTGAAGGTATAAGACAACATTTACTTGTGCTTATTTGAAATATTTTAAAACAAATAATTATATCTTTTTTTTCTTGCAGGCTGTTAAAAGCAAATATAGAGCACGAATAATAGAACAGTGGGTTATGACAGCCAGAGAATGCTTTAACCTTGGAAATTTTAATTCTCTCATGGCTATTATAAGTGCACTAAACATGTCTCCAGTAACAAGACTTAAGAAAACGGTAATTTTTTCTAAATGTAAGTTGCAGCTTAATACTTTTTGCAGGATACTTATTTGATATTTGCTATGCTCACAGTGGAGTCGCACATCGGGCGTATGCGGTCAGCAGTTGCGGCAGCTGGAACTGTGTGTTGAACCGAGTGGAAACCATGCTAGGTATGCATTGCGTATTAAACAGCAGAAATCTTAAATAATTGTAATATTTGTCTGTATTTTCCGTATAATATTGCCCAAATATGATTTCATTTTGTAATAATTTATTGCAACCTTTATTTTCATCGCAGGTACCGAGCAGCGTTGGCGGCTGCACCCACCGAGACCGCCGTGCCGCTGTTATCGGTCACTTGCAGGGACCTACATTTTGCCAACCAAGGTTCCCCATCAAAGTAAGCTATTGCGTATTTAATATTTGTTATATTGATACTTTTCCAAGTTCTTCTGGCCTGTGCGAATGGAATGGATGTTTGTAATCGAGAATAAACGCGAATGTGTGTTACTAATGCAGGTTGCCAGGCAACCGCGTTAACTTCGAGAAGTGTGCTCTGCTCGCAAGACACGTGAGCGCGCAGATGGCTGCGCGCCGGCTGTGCAGCGACGAGCCGCCGGCGCCAGCGCCGCCGCCGCCGCACCTGCCCGCCTGGCGGTTCCTCAGCGACTCGCCCACGCTCAGCGAAAACGGTCAGTTCCTCAATAACAAATCGGCCGCAACGATGCAACAAAAATTTCGTCTTATTAGGAGGCCAACCCCAGTATCCCTAAGATTTTGGCGGTGCTATCTACGTTTACACCTGCCTTATTCACGCCATTAGCGTCGCCCTGGAGTCCAGACACTTGTCACAGTATAACCACGGCGTAATAAAACTACAGAGTGCAGTCTACTTTGTCGCGGCGCAATCTGCCGACAACTGGCTTACAGCAAAGAAAATGCAAGGGCGCAAGGCACAAAATTAGAAACATCCGGTTGTAGCTTTTTATACTTATTTAAATCTAGTCGCGGACGAGATATTATATTAAGATCGAAAATAAAAGCAGTCATCACTGATAGATATTCCTTCATAATTTTCAAATGTAGTTGCGGTGTGTTAAAGAAGGTTTCGTTAAATCGACCCATTACCTATCATTGTTTAATCTATCCCTCGGAAAACGCAAAGGAATCTATGGTTACAGCCCGGTGTCATATCTAAAGTAGACTTCGCTGCACAGATCCTTTTGAGTGTCCCGAAGGGGTAAATTAAAAAAAGACATCAACCGTCGGTGCTCAATACATGTCGATATTATTTTATATATTTTGACGGGATTGTGTGGGTGGCCGCCCTCGTGAAATGAAACAACTCAAGTTCACAATACGTCTGCGGATTTATTGTCCACCAGAGACAGAATAGAACAAAGTGTTAAATTAAAATAGCACTCTTCATTTAGTAAGGTTAAGTTATAATTTATAAGCGATAGCGGGCCGGCGCGAAACGCGTGCGACGGCTGCACGAGGGGAGAGAGACCACAGAGTCTATCTCCGACACAAAAAAAGCAGAGGGCGAGAAGAGGCGAGCCACGAGGTTATCTGTGACTCCTGGGGTTGCCACGTTACAATTTATAAAATATAATCATTACTGCTGAAACCATAAAAGTGTATTATATTATTTACTTATTTTATAAGACAATGTGTTGGGCTTTCTGTAGTTTCATTTGATTCATTTTTCTTCATGTTTTTTTTTGTTAATTCTATCTCTCTTTTTTTCTTTCTTTCATTTCCTTTGGCTTCGTTTTGTTTCGATTCGGGTACTTTTTTTGTAGTCGGTCGCTAGACGCAGCATGCGTTTTTTTTCATCACACCTGATGGAAAATGTTGACAAGTCCGAAGGTGGGACGCGATTCGGGGTTAAACACCCGAAGGTCCTTTTAAAATCTTACAGACCGTGTTTCGATGTCTCTTCTATTCACGACGTGCCTCATTAGCTGGGTCGTACTATACTTGTAAAGAAATTGTTAGAATGTTTGGGCGCTTCTGTCTGGGCTATAATTCTATAATCTATGTATCCCATCATTATTTTTCAGCTTTGGAACTGGTGTCGTTCGAGCGTGAACCGCCGGTCGACCACATGGAAAAAGAACGTTTAAAACGACTCCGAGCAACCACATAAATGACACTCCTGTGATTTTCATCCACCTGATATTTTATTGTTATCAAAAAGTTTATTACCTATACATAAAAAAGACGGCTCTGGAGTTGAATACCAAAGTTGTTCACATAATAAGGTCAGCATCAAATTGACTTCTTCAGGTTTGGCCAATCAGATCTGTAGCTTTGTTCTGAAGTGTTGTCCGTGCGATAAAATATGTTATACCAAAAATCTGTTGTCCTTAAATGTTTACATTTGCAACTGCAACGGCCTTTTATATGGAGTATTTTATTTAAAATGCTTGGTTAAATAGGTTGTTTCAAATAACTATTATATACCCAATTGCTTACAAATTTGGTCTTGAATTCTAGAGTAATCTTTAGTAAAACTTGGCAGCACTTCTCTTCATAGTGGTATGTATTAAAATTAATATTAGAATACAGTTTCCTAAAACCTTTAACAGTGTTGAGCACTTTCAACAGGTGTGTTAAGTAAATTATTCGAATTAGCTTCTTTCGCAGTACCTTCGAAGGAACTAATCCGACTCCAGTGTTAAAAGCGGTCGCAATAGTACCTTCGAAGGTACGAGGAACTACTGCGAATAACTTATAAGTATGTCTAATTATTAGACACAAATTTAGATTATATAAGCTCAAATTAATTTCCGTAATAAAAGAAATCCCCTAATTTTATGATAACATTCAATAGGCATTCGTACATTCGTACAAATAATTTTTTTATAATGTTAGTGCCCGTTTATCAAAAGTTTTAATGAAGCTGAAAAATTAAAAAAATTAAAAGAATATCTAATTTAAAAAATTATGGCGTACTAATATACCTTTCATTGTATATTATCTTCATTATTGTAGTAATGTTTCTGATTGACGTAATCAGTCCTGCGCCTGTCGATGGGTGTTGATCTGAAGATGGAGAAAGACAACGTCTGTCACTATTAAGAGTATTTTTTTTTATACGTTATAATTAAGTTTTTAAAATAGTGTAAAATAGTACAGCAGGATAGCTGTATTTATAATAACATAATCTAATAATAAACACAATTAGCAGTCATAAAAATACGTATATCAAAAACATCTGAATAAATAAACTAAAGAGGCATATATTAATTTAAAGAAAAAGCATTTTTAAGGAATGAAACTTAAATGTATATTTTCAGCTTTTTAGTCGTTTACGTGATCGATCACGTCTTATTCAGTGCGGGCGCGCATGCGATCTCATTGCAGTTTTTTATTCAGGTGACACTGAAATCGTGCAAACCGCGCTGAACAGAAGAGGCCGTTTGATTAAAAATAAGTTCCTGACGCAGTATTTAATAAATAACTTATTCTCGCCATTTCTATGAATCTCTCGTTAAAAGTATAAATTAAGTTGTTTTAATTTTTTTTAATAGGAAATGATCTCATTTAAGGTTGTATTATTGTATTTGTGTGTGTAAAAGTGATTTGTGTTTGTGTGTTCAATAATAATAGTACCTACCGACTTTATTGTAGAGGCATGGGAAGTTGGTAAGCAACATATGGACGAGTAATGGTTCTATGAATACGCGTTCATTAATGAATTGACCATTACTATAATGACAATAAAGTGTATCCTCGTTTCTCATAATTATAGCCCGACCAGAGTTGTAAAAGCCCTGCAACGTGGACGCTACTTTTGCGATACATATACCAACAAATAGCATCGTCATGTCAACATCAAAGTCAACAAACTCTGGTTTATCCATACGCAACCTGCTCAGGTTCGGGTTCTCGAAAGTAGTCATAGAGGAATATACACTTAATTATAGTCATCACTTAAACTTAATGCGCTTTTACCCCTGTGTCTCCAAAACGCATAACATAATAAAAAAACTAAAAAGTGCGAAATTTATTTATTTAATGCAACGACTCAATATAGAATGGACCTGATTGCGCTCGACGGATGCGCTGTTTTAATTTTTTTTTTAAAGCAGAATTCGCCTATAGCTCTAAACCCACCATCCATTGTTTTGCATCGTCGTAAATTTAATGTGCGTGTGAATAATTTGCCACTTAAGCTTTTGGCATAAGGACTTTTTCAATGTCGTACCTGTACATGTATTTATGTATTAGGTAGGCCAGATTAAATTTTACGCTACAAGAAAAACATACGCTTGCATCTACGATGTTCACGACGAAAGAATCAATTTGAATTCTCATACACCTTTTGCTGAGTTTTGGGCTATCTTTAGTCTTTAAATGTTGCCACTTGACGCTAAGTAAATTTAAATTAAGTGAAGTAAGATTGTATTAGCTTCTCTTGATTTTGTTTATATTTGCATTTGTTTTTCGTCCATTTAGTGTACCTACCTAAACTCTTGAGTACCTGTTACATCCACCGGCGTGGCTTGGATTTTTATTCAGCCAGCATCAGCTAAATAAGTGAAACAATACTCTTGTCATCGTTTAATATTATTAAGTAGAATGAACATACATATAACGTTAATAAAATGTATGCTTCCAAACTTTTATCGAAAAGTTAAACCAGGCAGCAGCATTTGCATATGCATTTTATTTTTATTTTACCTGACTTAATTAAGCACGAGTCTCTACCCTGCTTAGCCGGGGGTGATTTTTTTGTATTCATTTTTAGCTATTCCTTAAAAATCTAATAAAATTTATTTGCCTTAAATAGGTAGATAATAAACATAAATAAAACAGTTAGAAGAATGCCAATGTAAAATTAAACAATAATCAGTTATTATAGATATTGAAAAAGATTACCCTCGTATTTCCGCAATATTTGTTTTATTTCAAGTTTATAGCATGTAATGTTCAGGGTTATCTAATTTATTAATAATGATTAAAAAACATCCAAGACGGTTTAGCTGTTTTCGAGGTATAATCGTTAATACTTTGAAAATAGAATAATATTTCAGTCACATCTTTTGCAGTTTACAAATTACTTAAGGCAGAAATGTATGGCGATGTAGATATTATACAAATACGTGAGGTTGTATAAGAGTTTCATACTCATACATTACTAAAACGAAACCTTTATTGTGCGACTTTATATTTCTACTTACTTGAGAAACGCTTCAGTACATCTTTCTTTATCCATTATGAGTGGAAGGCCCCTGCGTCAAAGTAAAATCCATTAGGTTAGGCAGCAAATATGGACTGTGACAGGGGCCTTCCGCTTGTTGCCCAACTATACCTAGGTATGGACCAATTTTATTAAAAGTGTCCAGTACGATTTTTTTCTGTGTATATTTTTTTTATGCCACGGACTATTACAATTTAAAAGCTTATTGTTCATCTTTTAAGGCACGACTTACTTAACATCACATTGCAGAATTTTCTTTGCATAAGAATCTAGTTAAGATAAGTATAGCATTTTCATTTCAGCTCATAAGGTCATGTTGAGGCTTGAAAAAGCTGGATCCACAGTAGTCCACGCTAAGCATTAGAAGTTCTGTCACATTAAAAATGTGCAATTACATTTCACGAGACTTGTGTAAACACGTATTTACTTTGAAAATGTACACTTTGCTGAGCGTTGAGCAAGACTACATCTAGACAATATAACTTTTAAAACAGAAATACACAATACTTAATTTATAATAATTGTAAGAGGTGTACTGTTTTATTATAAAAAAATTAATTACACATTCCTCGCTGGACACTTTTCTCCTTAGTAGGTACTGGGATAAATAAGATTTTATAAACGTTGCCATGCTAGTTTAGGAAATACCAGAACTATGTGGATTATAATGCTGAAGGACGATTTCCACCCTACGAACCACATAATCAGGAGCCTTCGATTAAAATAAAATACGGAAGATAAGGAGACCGGCCTACCGCATGGATGTCATACATCAGGCTCTAGGTGCCTAATTGAATTAGTCTCAATCCCACTGGAAATCGCATCACACGTTTGCGTGGTTGAAATACTTTTGTGATTTTATTCGGAATAAAGGTAGCACAATGCCTTCGTGTCCTGTTACTTGTTATACAAATCATTAAAAGGAAAAACAAATCACAAAGAATCACTTTTCCCTCGTTTGTACATGAAAATTTAAAATTTTGATTCGTTTTATTTGTTTCCCATTTTCCAGAACGGGACAGACATGTACGTTACGTACACGAGTACTAACGAAGTTGCATATACGAACACGGATACTTCGTCTAGATCGCGCGCCGTGCGCCACCGTTTGCGTCATTGTGTCTCTTTCTCTGTTGGCGTGTAACATTTAGCTTAGCTCGTGTAAATAAATGTATCTGTGGTTGTACCACGCCACTGTTCGAGGACGTAATTTTAGGACGTCGCCTATCTTCCGCTATTTTACTTTCCTCAAGGGCAGGAGCACATCGGTATAGTTCAGCTGTCGCCATACACATATGTCCGTACCGACACGCTCCGACAAGGTTCGTCAGTTGTGATGAGACCTTAGAGTCAATAGTATCATATATTTGAGTCGATTTAGTTTGCTAATTAGTAATCACCTCCTTATTTATAATTATAATAATCTGCTTTAAATAATGAAAGACATATTCAGTTGTTTTAACATTAGCTTAAGAGAAATTAAAGGCAGCTAAGGGAGCTGCCGTTGTAATATGTATATTCTGAGGACATGTGAAAAATGGTAGTATTGATAGTATTATTATATTATAATACGAGTGCAGAATGCTAGACTGGTATATGGTTTCCATCTTTTCTAATTCCTTAATTCATGTATGATACCAATTACAGTAGAGTGTGATGTTTTAAAGCTGCATAATTTAGATACCGTGTTAACGCAGACGATCTCTATGTTGATGATTGTCTAACAACCGGAGTTAACAGCAATTCATTATACAAAAAATGTTGTTTCGTTTGGGGCAGATTTTTCAATTCCCACGTAACGCTGTTATTGAACTGGTAAACAACTAGGCAAAAGCGCATGTTGTATATATTACTTAAATACGACATAAAAATTAAAAAATCAACCCTTGAAATACATTTTAATATTTTTTGACAGTGGACCTATGATAAGTTAATAAGTTAATATTGCACATAATTTACTGATAAATTATTATGTATAACAGATCAAAAAAATAAATATTGTGACGATCGTGCCGCGACAGCAAGTTAAAGACACTTAATTATTTTTGGGTAATCTTTTTATAATTATTTTAATCTTGCAGTTATTTATTTGCACGACTTTTTTTATAGAGTCAGTTTGTAAAACGTGTAAAAATAATATAGTACAATTTAACTGAAATTGGTAAAGGAACAGTCTCGACGTATTACGGAATAGCATAATACAACTTTTTACATTCCATTACTATACGATTTAATTTGAATTGTGAGTAAACCTGATGGTGGAACAAACTGCCCGTTCGCTTAATTTTAAGATATTGAATGATTTGCGAAATGTTGAGATTATCTTTCAGCAGTTACAGTCAGTGTTAAAAGTACAAGTTTTATTATTATGTGTATGGAAATAATTTTAACATGTCACTTGTGTATATAACGATGTAGGTTTAAAAGATAAAATGACTTTCAGGTCGGCAGGACTCCAGACTCATAGCTTTTATATCATTTTGGGGTTTCCTACCAAAAAGGTAAAACAGTAGCCTTATGACACCACTCCGTCCCCTCGTCTGTCTGTCTGTTACAGCGGTATCTTTAAGCAACTACTCATTATTAGACGCTGAGTTGAATTGATTGGGATCTAGGATTCGTTTTAGACATATTATTGTTAACCCAACTTTAAAAAATGATAAATACTTTAAGTTTCATTGCAAGAGGGGAGGGCGGCTCTTTGCGGAAGGGTAGGGGTTCAAAATTTCAAGGTAAAGCTGCTAGTTCAATTAGGGTATTATGCGAAAGCTTCAGGTACACTTTTCAAAATCTGTTTTTTAAGTATTTATTTTATAGCGTAGTTAGCGAGTCTTGATAAAAAAAGATTCCGATGGACTGAAAACCTACTCCTTTTTTTGAAGTTGCTTTTTGATCAAAAATACCTTCCCCCTTCTTTGCTTCCGAAGTTGGACAAGCGAATAATATGAAATACCCACATTTGATAAAAGCTAATTAAACAGTTTTTTCTAAAGCATTAAAAATTCTTTACATTCTTAGTTTTGCGGTTGGATTAATAATACTAGACCATAAATTTACTTTAGGGAACCCTACGTGAACTTGGTTAGTTTTTAGGGTTCTTCTTTTAAACCCTAGCTGGATCTCTAAGGGAGCTTAGCGTTAAGTCACTATCTGGTCCTGTCTGTCCTAAATCCTTATAATACATGTTCGGCCGCCTTCTCCTTCTAAACCAGGCAACCGATTTTGATACGGTTTTCACTGTTAAATAATTTTGGCGGAAGCTTTTATGTACATTACATCCCTCGATAGCTTTTGACATCTGGCTTTGCACGTATAACGGAGTGGGTAAAGGCCACAGTTTTAACCAGTTTCACTTTGGCAGGTCACACGACGCGAGTAAACTCATGTGAGTACTAATACATTGACTTGTGGACCCTTAGTTGTCATGCCAGAAATCACCGTTACCCCGCAATGACACCTAACTTACCTCTCCAACTCGCACGCGAGAGACTCCTTTTGTTATGATCCAAGTCCCGGTTCTTATGCAAGCTATAGGTATTTAAGCAGAAGAATATGTTTGAGACTAGTAATGGAAGTAGATTATCTTTGAATAGATTTTACGTACGCATTATATTCCTTACAGGACATGTTGAATTTTTTCCGATAAATTAGTATTATTATGAGAAATCATTAAGTTACGTTGTTTTAGTAATGTGTACTTACTATTATTTTACTTGTCGGCCTATATACTTAAAACCTAACCGGTTGGATTCAGATGTTATTTACCAACATAATATTTTTTGTAAAATATTTTTTCTTAAAACTAATAAATATTTAAGTGTTATCGATTTTACTCGTCGATGTGATTATAATACTTATGTATCTTGATCTTAAACAATATATGAATGTACTTAAATCATGTCAATAAATTGTATTAAAATTAAAATAAACTTCTTTTATTTACAAAATACAAAAACAAACTATTTAATCCTACCGCAGTGCGCCTAGAACAAACTTTGTCGACACACGCCGTGACTGGCGAGTTCCGGCGTGTCGACGACGTTCGTGCTCAGTATGTGCCTATCTCTCCTAGGCTAGCTAGAAAGAGACTTACTGAGTTACATAGCCAGTAACAGCTTTTCATAAAGGTTCGAGCTAAGTAAGTTCGAGAGTAAGTAAGTAAAAAAACGATGTTGAAATATTTTACAATATTTAATACTATCTATGACATTGGAACATAGGGAATAAAATGAGTTAAATTAATAAATTAAGTTCTACTTATCAAAGAAGTGGTGGACACGTATGCCAATGTATAAGTTTTAGTTTTCAACCGAACGAAGCTTCGGTTTCGGGCGATTATGTAATCAAAACACTAATTTATGCACAAAACCCAATTTCGCTACGACACTAGTAAAACTATTGCCAGATTAGACTTTTTAAAACAGTAGATTGAGGACGCTTCTTTTACGTTTCCTACATGGTACGAAATACTAAATTGTCAAATGCTTTGTGGCCAAATTATAGAGTTTGGTCAAAATCAAAAAACATTGAACCGTTGCTAAAATAATTAATATCAGTTTCGCTACGGTTTTGTAACGATTTTATTACTAAACTGATATAAATCGTTTATTTTGTATATACTAACATTGTACATATGTAATAAAAAGGGAAAGTCAGCTGGAAATTACTGATTCGTTAATAGCGAAATTGATTTGTAAGTAGGAATAAATAAATCTTGCCATATTTACTGTAAAATTGGCGTCCTCAAAGCTCTTTTAAAAACAATAGTATATTTTAGCTAATTACCTATTTATTCACCTTTACTTACTCTATTTTGAATATACTCATGAACACTTTCTTTTCTTAAACTTCAATTAAAATTATTTACTTAATATTAAAGTACAAAGTTGTATTAGAATACAATTTCTTAACTTGAGTATTATGTCTTCCAAAATACAATTAGTTTTGCAAGTCTTAAACTTATAGAAGTATACCAAAAGCCACTAATGGAGAAAATTGCCATCGAAACAGCCGATTTTCAATACTTGACGGCTTCAAATATTCACAATACATTCACTGATCTATAGCTAAAAATTCAACTACGTACCTACCTACCATTCATCAGTACTCTTACTTTAAATATCATAACATTAACATCTCATAGGCGTTCCATCAGGATTTGTCGGAATTTTTGGTTTACATACTTTTTTCCTACCATTAGAACCGCTCACCATAGTGCAAGTAAAGGTAAAGTAGCCACACGACGATGACTTCGTGTAGTAGGTATGCGAGTATTGTTTCCGAATGTTATTTTCGTTATCTAAAGCCCCTGTAACCGTTTTGGATACCGAAACATATCTGTTGTCCTCTTTATTGTCACTATTAGAAAAAGATCTCAAATCTTTCGGGGCTACATATTTTCCATAAAGTGAGGCACTTGGATGAACGTATTTGACTTTACCAGTGCCAGGACTCAGGGACACAGATTGTGCTTGAGATGGAGAATCTCTTGATCCTATAGCGTAAGTTTTTTTCTTAGAGGCAACTGATTTAACACTACCAGTGAAACCGATCGGTATGGTGTAGCCGCCGGTTCCGGGTACGCTCTCTCCAGGCTGATAGATTCTACTCTCGTCTGGTCTTAATTCAGTATTTCGTTGAGTTATAACAGCATCATGATCGTGTAAGGAGCCTAGCAAAATATGTTGTGTATTACCACCATTAGTTTGTTTAACTTCAAAGCTTTTTCTGCTTGGGCTATGAAGAGATTGATGTGTTTCAGAATCTTTACCGAAATCGTCGTAATTATACTCGGGTTGCTCTCCGTCAACAGGATCATTTCCTTCTGGTCCAAAACCTCCATCAGGATCGTAATCATCTGATGGATTATCTTCTTTGTCGCTAGTGTAATCGATATCAGCATTGTTAGTTCCATAGGGTGGTTGGAATGATCGTGTGCTACCTACAATAGGGGAGTTACTAGGAGCTGGCTTGTTATCATTTCTATCCTTATGGTGATCGGAGTGAGTGTGACCAGACAATCTACTGTCATGGTTAATTGCTAATTCATTTTTCATGTCAAAGGTGTCATTTTGCACGTCATTTATTTTAGGCAGTGGTTCGGGAGTTACATCTAATGGCTTTTCGGTGTCATCAACGTTAATATTTACATTACTTTTATCAAAGACGTCTATTTTATTTAAGGGAAGTCGGCTAGCAAATACTGCGTCCTTGTCCAAGCTCGAACCGGCTTGAGCTGCTCCGGTATACTTGATACCATATTTAAATATACCTTCCAGCTGCGATTGTGACTCTCCAATACGCCCGTTTGAATGGGAGGAAGCTTTTCCGGCTCCTACAAACGGAGTTTTGAATAGATCGTGTTGCGACTTTTCACTATCTTTATAAGGAGTGAATCCAATCTGTGCCTGAGAAGACGTACTACCTGGACCACGCGCTTGAGCTTCAGCGGATCCTCCTTTTACGCCACCTTGGACTTGTGTATTTGATGAATGCATTTTGCCATCGGTTTGGGCACCCGACGTCAATGAGCCGGTTTCAGAACCAAGGTTGACATTAGCTTGAGATTTACTGTTTCGGCTGTAACCTTGGGCAACACTGATTGCACCGTGTTTTCCTCCAGAGACCTCGCTTTGTGCTCCTTTGCTTTCGTCACTAATTTCAGCTTGAGCGGAAAATGTACCACTGCCTGCATACGTACCACTGACTTGTGTTTTAGCTCGACCCTTATTATTTCCCCCGTTAGAAGATGCACTGGCCAATGTACCGTTAGAATTTTGAGAGATACTCGATTCTGCTTGAGAATCCTCTCCATCTGTATCTGATGCTATCGAATTAGGATCGATCACATTTTGAGGTATATCTGAAACAAATTAAACTCATAAGACGGGTTGCATCAGCTGGTAGCATTCACAAGAGCGTAAAATTAGGGAAAAAACTTATATCGCTTTTGATAAAACTGTTTATGCGTGATTGTAATATTGACGAGTTAAGTATATTTAAGCGTAGATTTAATTGCTGCTGGTCTGATCACAAGAGTGATGAGATAAAGATACAAGGTGTGCTTAAACAAGTTTTTACAATTATACATCGGTAAAGGTAATTTTAATTTATGATAATATTCTTACTCAAAATATCGACTCATAATTAGGCAACTAAATAGCCGCTTATATTGTGCAAGAGAAAATACTAGAGATTTACTAAACGTAATACATGGGAAGCATATTTACAATCTCGTCTTGTGGGTCTTCCTTGGAAGTGGTTTTGTTCCTAAGGCTAAGATTCTATTTGAGTTCCCGAACTCTTCTAGTTTACTGACAGCTGACACGATACGTGTTACTTATCTTTTTTGTGAGACTGTGACTTGGTATAGTAATCATCAGCAGTAGCTCAACACTCAAAGAGATCAAAAAAATTACACAAATTCTTGCTCTCTGATAATAGAGTCGTCTGTAGATCTTTTTGTCCTCTTCGACTGTGTTGATATATCCGCTGCTGACTCTAGGTACATCTTATTACTGTCAGTGAGGTCTTTAAAAGTTATTTTGAGTTTAATTGGCAAACATCGTATGATATGGTAGTACCTAAAAATAAGCTAACGAAATTTTCGGACCAAACCAAAGGACTTATCCACCATTTACTAACAGGCTTGTTTTTATGGGACACACAACACAGCGACGTACGACAAATCGGCCTCTAAGTTCTTGCCTTCAGTATTTAATAATAAAAAATTACAACATTATGACAAGAATTTTTCATGTGCAGTCAAGGAAATTGAAACATGTACCACCGTAGAACCTAGTCGAAGAGACATATGCGCGACATTTGTATGACATAGCCTGGCGTTTAACGCGTCGCGTCATTGCGATAGGGTTCTAAAGTGGTACGTGAATATATTTCCCCTACTGTACATATTTTTTATCGTGTAGGTATTTTGTTTGTCTTTTTTTTATACAACATACACAAAGAAAGCCTCTTTGGTTTAGTACGACTTATCATTATTGATTGTGTAGCAGTTACTCGAAGGTAGCAGTGTGCCCTTTTTGCATTGACTGTGTAAACAAATGCCCGAATGAAAATAAATACCACAAAAGAGATCACCGAAACAATGGCGGCATCTAATTCTAACAAAATCACGGTAATTGGAAATAACGTATAAGCAAAGGTATCCTTACCATTGTTTCCCCTCATTTCTGGGCCCTGTAAAAGATAACACAATATTAATAATTTGGTATTTTTGAATATCGTAAGTAGATCAAGGCCGTTTTTCACCTGTGCGACACCCTGGGGACATTCAGGGTAGTGGGGCACCTCTGACTATGTTATTAGGACTATTTTATTAACAACTAGAAAAAAGAGTACGTTAGTGATCTCGCTGGCACTAGACGATCTAGGGGGCCCTACGAATCGTGGGGTTCTGGGGATTGGAACTGAGCGGCAAGTGCAAAAAAAGGCCTGACATTGAAGTGTCAAAAAGATGCAACCGTTGTTTTCCTACAATAGTGTATTCTATAATCTTATACACTAAATTCTGGAATATGTTTTTCGAGGATCTCTAAACTTAAAATAATTATTGTTATGTTATTGTATTTTATCTTTATAGTCAAGAAAGTTAAAGCGCTTCACTGAATTTATTATAAATCCCGTAATCTTTTCGGTAGTGTAATTAGTTATTGGGCACTACGAGTCACCCATGGCAAAATATATAGGTACTTTTATTTAGATTAGACTTAAGTACATATGCACTTATGAACATTATATTTATAATATTTGTAAGAAGTATAATTGCCTACCTTGTGTGCCATTCCTTGGTCAGTTGAACTGCCGGGACCTTGAATAGATGTGTAACCATTTTGACCCCCGGGACCTTGGTTGTATGTGTTACTATTCTGTCCGTCAATACCTTGGTTGGACCCAAAACCATTCTGTCCGCCGGGACCTTGATTTGGTGTGTACCCATTCTGTGTACCAAGTCCTTGATTAGGTGGAAGACCACTTTGTCCATCAGTTCCTCGATTAGTTGGGAAACTATTCTGTCCGACAGGTAATTGATTGGTTGTAAATCCATTCTGCCCGCCGGGTCCTTGATTAGTAGAGTAAGTATTCTGTCCATCACCAAAGCCTTGGTTAGTTGGGTAACCATTCTGTCTCCCAGGCCCTTGTGTGTGTGGGAGACTATTCTGTCCGCCAGGTCCTTGATTAGGGAGAACTCCATTCTGTTGTCCCGGTCCTTGGTTTGCTGAGGGACCATTCTGTCCACCGGGTCCTCGATCAGATGGGATTCTATTTTGTCCGCCAAAGCCTTGGTTAGTTGGGTAACCACTTTGTCCACCAGGTCCTTGATTAGATGGAATTCCATTATGTCCGCCAAAGCCTTGGTTAGTAGGGTAACCATTCTGTCCGCCAGGTCCTTGATAAGATGGTAGGCCATTCTGTCCAGGTCCCTGATAAGATGGGTAATTACTTGTTCCGCCGGGCCCTTGATTAGACGTGTAACCATTCGGACCGACTGAACCTTGATTAGGTGGATAACTGTTTTGTCCACCGGGACCCTGAATAGGCAAGCCACCAGTTTGCCCCCCAGGACTTATGTTTGGTGTGTAAACACTTTCTCCGCCGGGCCCTTGGTTAGTTGGGTAACTGTTCTGTCCACCAGGACCTTGGTTGGGTGTATAAACATTCTGCCCTCCAGGTCTTTGATTAGCTGTATATCCATTCTGTTCACCAGGGCCTTGGTTAGATGTGTAACCATTCTGCCCACCAGAACCTTGGTTGGGGATATATACATTATGTCCATCGGGTCCTTGGTTAGTTGTGTAGCCATTCTGTCCGCCGGATCCTTGGTTAGTTGTGTATCCATTCTGTCCGCCAGGTCCTTGGTTAGAAGTGTAACCGTTCTGCCCACCAGGACCTTGATTGGGTGTATAAATATTCTGTTGGCCTGGTCCTTGGTTTGGTGTATAAACGTTTGATCCACCAGGTCCTTGATTAGATGCATATCCGTTCTGTCCACCAGGACCTTGGTTAGTCGGACCACGACTTGGGCTACCGAGTCCTTGTCCCTGCATGTAATCATTTTGTCCATGAGGTCCTTGGTTTGATGTATAACCATTCTGCCCACCAGGACCTTGATTAGTTGTATAACCCTTCTGTCCGTCTGTTCCACTGTTTGGGTTAATATTTGGGCCCAAATTAAATACTGTTGGACCTATGTATCCATTAGATCCTGGAAGACCTCCGGTTCCTATGAATTGAGGATTAGTGTTTGGACCTACCACACAACAGAAATAAGTTGGACTTTGGCCACCACCAGGTACAGCTCCTGTTATAAGTGACCAATCTTTGCCAAATGGTGGAAGGTAATGTGCACCTTGATTATTCCAATTAGTTCCACCGCCAGGTGACCCTTCTGGTCCAGTTGGACCTCCTCCATGTCCACCCGGCCCACCTCCTTGTGCGTTCCAGGTAGAACCGCTTCCTGGTGGTCCTCCGGGCCCTGTTGGCCCTCCTCCATGTCCACCCGGCCCACCTCCTTGTCCGTTCCAAGTAGAACCGCTTCCTGGTGGTCCTCCGGGCCCTGTTGGCCCTCCCCCATTTCCACCCGGCCCACCTCCTTGTGCGTTCCAGGTAGAACCGCTTCCTGGTGGTCCTCCAGGCCCTGTTGGCCCTCCTCCATGTCCACCCGGCCCACCTCCTTGTCCGTTCCAGGTAGAACCGCTTCCTGGTGGTCCTCCGGGCCCTGTTGGCCCTCCCCCATGTCCACCCGGCCCACCTCCTTGTGCGTTCCAAGTAGACCCGCTTCCTGGTGGTCCCCCGGGCCCTGTTGGTCCCCCGACATGCCCACCCGGTCCACTTCCTGGCCCGTTCCAGGTGGAACCGCTTCCAGGTGGTCCTCCGGGTCCTGTTGGCCCTCCCCCATGCCCTCCTGGTCCACCTCCTGGTCCATTCCAGGTAGATCCGCTTCCTGGTGGTCCTCCGGGCCCTGTTGGCCCTCCTCCATGTCCGTCCGATCCACCTCCTGGTCCATTCCAAGTAGACCCGCTTCCTGGTGGTCCCCCGGGCCCTGTTGGTCCTCCGACATGCCCACCCGGTCCACTTCCTGGCCCGTTCCAGGTGGAACCGCTTCCCGGTGGTCCTCCAGGCCCAGTTGGTCCTCCACCATGCCCACCGGTTCCACCTCCTGGTCCATTCCAAGTAGACCCGCTTCCTGGTGGTCCCCCGGGCCCTGTTGGTCCTCCGACATGCCCACCCGGTCCACTTCCTGGCCCGTTCCAGGTGGAACCGCTTCCTGGTGGTCCTCCGGGCCCTGTTGGCCCTTCCCCATGCCCACCTGGTCCACCTCCTGGTCCATTCCAGGTAGATCCGCTTCCTGGTGGTCCTCCGGGCCCTGTTGGCCCTCCCCCATGCCCACCTGGTCCACCTACTGGTCCATTCCAGGTAGATCCGCTTCCTGGTGGTCCTCCGGGTCCTGTTGGCCCTCCCCCATGCCCACCTGGTCCACCTCCTGGTCCATTCCAGGTAGATCCGCTTCCTGGTGGTCCTCCGGGCCCTGTTGGCCCTCCTCCATGTCCGTCCGGTCCACCTCCTGGTCCATTCCAAGTAGACCCGCTTCCTGGTGGTCCCCCGGGCCCTGTTGGTCCTCCGACATGCCCACCCGGTCCACTTCCTGGCCCGTTCCAGGTGGACCCGCTTCCTGGTGGTCCTCCAGGCCCAGTTGGGCCTCCACCATGCCCACCGGTTCCACCTCCTGGTCCATTCCAAGTAGACCCGCTTCCTGGTGGTCCCCCGGGCCCTGTTGGTCCTCCGACATGCCCACCCGGTCCACTTCCTGGCCCGTTCCAGGTGGAACCGCTTCCTGGTGGTCCTCCGGGCCCTGTTGGCCCTCCCCCATGCCCACCTGGTCCACCTCCTGGTCCATTCCAGGTAGATCCGCTTCCTGGTGGTCCCCCGGGCCCTGTTGGTCCACCGACATGCCCACCCGGTCCACTTCCTGGCCCGTTCCAGGTGGAACCGCTTCCTGGTGGTCCTCCGGGCCCTGTTGGCCCTCCCCCATGCCCACCTAGTCCACCTCCTGGTCCATTCCAAGTAGACCCGCTTCCTGGTGGTCCCCCGGGCCCAGTTGGTCCACCTCCATGTCCACCCGGTCCACCTCCTTGTCCATTCCAATTATTACCATCGCCTGGTGATCCACCTGACCCAGGTGATCCTCCTGCATGTCCGCCTGGAGTGCCTCCTTGATTTTTCCAATCAGTACCACCGCTTCCTCCAGAAGGGCGCCTTAAGTTTTCGGCTCCTGGTACGTAGCGGTCAAAACACTCATCGCAACTTGGATCATACATAGACTGACTTTGTGCTTGTCCCATTCCGCTTCTTCCACCTAAAAAAAAGCAAAAGAAACTTTTACAACACGTTATTATAAAAGAATAACTAAAATTTTACGATCTTGACTCAACGCCTTCATTTTAAGTTAAATTACCATCTGCTGTATTCGCCTACTTACTGACAATAGCTTTTGAAGTGTCTGCAGCAGAGATCGCTTCTGCTTTGCCTTCATCTTTTCCATTTCCGTGGTCAATAGCCAAGTATTGCGACTGGGTCTGGCCTCTGTACCGTCCTCTGGGAGTGTAGCCGACTTCTCTGCGCCATCGGGGCGCCAGCTCTTTTACACCCCGTTTGTCTAAGTCTTTCAACGGTAGACGTACAATTTTTTTGCATATCACCATTTTCGGACCATTACTAGGTGTCATGATCTACAAAAAAAGAGGCTGTTAAAAATGGTGTTCGTTCACTGCTGCAGCGTTCACTACTTTTGTTATTTATTACACTGTAGTTTTATACCTAGGATTTGTGTACATCATAAACTAACTTTAAAGGAAGAGTTCCAGTATTTGATCTCAGATACCATCATCACATCTGGACAACATTTTTATGTAGCTACAGTCGACGTCAAAGATGTGTTTACTTTACACTTTCGTACCTTATTCCATTGCAGTGAGGTGAAAAAATGTAAACGTATCTTTGACGTCGACCGTACATACTTTATATCAACGAAAAACTATTTTTTCAAATCGTAACACAGGGAACGAAATTATTCAACATATACAAATTCATACAGACAAATTGAGAGTTCCTCCTCATAAAGACTCATGTAGATGGTTAAAAAGATAAATAAATGAATAATTAAACAGGACAATAAATAAAGTAACAAATAACTTGTATTAATTTGAACTACTTTGTTCAGTTATGTTGTGTTTGTGACCTCTGAATTAGAATCTTATGAAATATATCCAATAAAAACGCATTGCCTCAACGCGCCGATTGACCTAATTATGATAACGTAAATTGGGTGACAAAAAAGGTCAAGGAAATTAGAACAACCTTGACAAAGAACTTATCTTCTATACGTACCTACTCTAGCAGATTTTAAATCCTGCCTGTTGCGTTTTGAGAGTCCATGCTTTAAACGGAACATTATATTTAAAAAAAATATTCTAAGGCTCCGCACAGAGCCTCAGATGAATGATTGCTGTACCCTAGCCTAGGTCCGTTGCAAAGGCTCAAAATTGGAATTTCCTATTAGGGTCGTTCTTCAATGTGGGCTTGTTTTGTTATTTTGTTATAGTTTGCAAAACAGTCGGTGTCCTTTTAAACATACTCTCATACCTATATATGTATACGTATTATAAGAGCTCTAAAAGATAATAACGATTTTGTTGAGTGTATTTTCTTATTATAAGTATTACGTATATTATCTGTCTTAAATAGTATGTACATTTTTATTTTGTAGGGTTCCGAACCTCAAAAGAAAAATGGAAACTTTATAGGATCACTTCGATTCCCGTCGGCCTATCTGTCCAGACCCTTTTTTTAGGAACGCATTAAGTTATAAAGTTAAAATTAATAAAATGTTAATTTTTTAATTAGGTCCCTAGGAACTGTAAAAAGTTAAGCATTTTACTCAAAGCGATCAAACTATGCGGCCATTTATGTCGTATATTTTAACATTTTTAAATACAAAATGAAACTTATAGGGTAGGTACTTCCCGTTGATAGAATCATGAAATTGGACTAAAAGCAAGTTCTTACAGCACAACTACAGGAAAAAATCAGAATATAGTTAATTTTTCGCTATATCATATCACATTACAATAAATTGTACGATTACAAACTTACGTTTGTAGTTAGATAATTATGCACCGATGTATAAGGATTAACATTTTGTCAACTAGAAAATTAAGTTTAATTTTTCAATCTGACTCACTTTTTGTTGGAACAGTGTTTGATGCTTTCATTGTTTTTAAGCTTAGGTAAGGTTAATTATTTTGGTGAAAGAAACTGTGCGGACTTGGCCGCACTTGGCCGGTTGTTTATACTAGAAATACTAGGTTCATTTTTACCTACAATTATGTTATCAATTACTACAATGTAAAATATATTAAGGCTGACAATTTTTGTATGTCTTATTTAAATGAATTATTATAAAGACTATTGAGAAGAAAATAAGGGAACAGTGAATAGCACATTTTGGCATAATCATATACCGTATGAAGTGCAACTTTTAGATACTCGGCTGATAGTTTCCGATCAGTTGCGTTAGCAACAATTTACAACTTCAAAATCGTAAACACGCATAAGGGAGATTTCTTCTCCGGCATAGTATAATCGACCAAGTAATTGCTTGACCACTTTTGAACCTTATCCCTTTGTAATACGGTCGAAAAGTGGTCAAGCAATTTCTTTGTCGACTATACGAGAGTACGAGCATTGTACTGACAGTGCCCTTCTCTTAACGCGGTTGTGTCATGTATTTTTTTAAACGACTATGGTCTCAACTTATTACGAAACTTTATTAGATTTTTCAATGACGAATAAATGGTATTAAGTAAAGTAAACTGGGAAATTTTACTTCAACATTAAAAATAATTTATTGTTAAATTGACAATTGTTGATATGCATATTATAGGCTTGTCATAAAAGCCCCAGCACAAAGAAACTTCTTGGGCATCCAACAGAGTCCTGTCTCGGGTAGGGTATGCAAAAGTAAACCCATTACTTTCTTACCCGGTTAAAACCTGGTATTTCTTAGAGAAAAAAACCCAAGTTTGCATCATTTGCATTCCCTACTCCTGTCAGATGCTTTGTCACGCCGTTGTTAATATAAATGAAATTAGCAATCAAAAACAGATCGATGGTCAAATTTCAAAAAACGGAGTAGTAAAACTATCGTAAAATAAAAAGTAAAAAGTCGTTTTGTTGTTTTGTTCAACTTAATTGACTTGATTACCAATGCTTGATGTTTCTTAAAAGAAGAACCACAATCTTTTGACATTATGTTAATACTATCATGTAGCTTAAAAACCCTGTAATAATAAGGATGAATTCGTGTAAATAGAGATTTTAGCATATAAAATATGCAATATTTGTTTTTTTTTTTCTTACCCCTGTTTGAATACTTCTTCATCTAAAGATACTGCCTACGATGCCATCTATGATACTTTAATTAGTACTAATTATAATTACTTAATTTGAGTTGGGACCCTGTGATTAGCCCATCGTTCACTCGGAAGACGCGGCGTGACGCGTTTGCATTGCTGGTTTAGCAGAGGCGAAGTAAATGTCAAGAGCGCCCTAGGCTAGCATCGTATAGGTGCCCCTCTGGCGCTGGATCTCTATAGAAAGTTATGATTTTTTGTAATTTCGCGCCCTTCTGCACGTGCCCTTAGGCACGTGCCTAGTTTGCCTAAATGACAATCCGCTACTGTAATATTGTATTGCAAGTTGCAACAAAAACAGTCAATCTGATTGGTCTTAATTTATAATCTTACTTATTAATTACTCTATCCGTCAAAATGAATTTAAGAATGTAGGTTATGGACCTATTTAGCTCTCAAACTTTATTATCATACGACATTTCAAATGTAACCGTCAGAATATTATCTTTATTTGATAAGTGAACTAATGTAGGTAACAACATCTATCAGGAAATTTAGGTCACAAGTTAAGATAGTCGCTTCTAAGTTTACGTCGTCGTAATAATAAAACTCATCATATCCGCACATAAGTAATAGTCGAATAGTACCGCAAAAGTTGTGAACGTACTGGAAATAGACAACATGTTAACAATCGTCGTACCTACATCTGTGATATCCGCGAGATAAAAGTTAAAAAGTTTTTCGACGATTTTAACAAAGCGATTGTCAGTCTAATTAATTGAATACACATATATATAAATATTGTTTAATTTGGTGTTATTATAAAATAAAATTTTTAATTTACGTCCATCCATTAAGTTAAACTACTTATTTGAAATGAGCCCAGTGACGCGTATGTTTGGCCTTAGGTCAGCTAGTTTCAAGCTAAATAAAAGCTATTTTTCCTCTATTGAGTAGTGGTCGATGGTGTAAGTTGAGTTGCTTGCTTTCAAACGTTTAGTCCTAAATTAAGTCTGTTGTAAAATCACCATCAAGTAGCTATCTACCTGATGGTGTATCAAAGCGGACAGTTTAGTTTAAAATGTGTACACATACTCTAAGTACTTCAAGCACGCTTCAATTGGAGTCATATTCGAGCACTTGTCTGCTGTAATATATTTATCTCACGGTGGCGGTAAAGTATACGACACAACAGACGATCCCCACGATGATAGCCGAATACGCAGACAAATTAAAGTTCAACTTTATATCAGATCAAAAAACTGTGCCAAAAGTTACTAAGTAGGTATAGTTTTCTTCTACTTCAATCTCGCAAATGACGCTTGGCCTAACTGCTGACAAATAAGCGTGGCGCCGCCACAGAAAGAAACGAAAGCTTTACTAAAGTAGTTCCACCTGCACCTGAATTATTTAAAGTACCTAATATAATATTGACGAGAATTAACCTTGTAACTGTATTCTACTGTCCCATAGATAGACACGGACATTTTAATGTAAGACGTTACGAGTACAGTTCTTGCGGCGAACCCATTTGCTGATTGTTTTCAAAAAGTTTCCTACCAACTTTTTTATCATTTTTTTGCGTGATGTTCATACGCTTATATATTGCTTGTTACAATATTTATAGAAACACCGACATCACTAAAGTAGCGGCTTTCCGGATTTTTGTTGTTGGAACGTTGGAACGGAATTGGAATGCAATGATGGAGTACCTATAGACGTTGGTTATTGTTTGTGTTTTGATTTTTTTTTACTATAGGTAATTAGAAATAATAATATGACCTTACAAATATACAAATAACATTACAATAGAGAATAGATGAATTTTGTAGGTAGGTTCAAGGTTGACATACATATACATACATTTCGACATATTTCTTAAGTTTCAAGAAGATTAGAAGAGCGTTATTGTAAGTTAACATTAAATTCGCATAGCATTCATAAAAAAATACAAGAAAATTTACAAGATGAAAATGTATCGCCATAAAAGCCTTACCATGACTTCATTATGGTTCGGTAGCATCGTTTTCAGGTCGCTCAGGCCGCACAAGTATTGCGGTGGCGTCCTGTGGAGTCTTTCAGTAGCTTCGTCGGTGAGTGGCCACGCCATGCAGAGCTGGGACTTTGGTTCTTGGCACACTATTTCAAGCTGAAATATTTATAGTTATTTTATTAACTTATAATTAAGTTTTCAACAACTGAATAAATTCAGATCAGGCTTTATTTATTAATGACCTTTGCCTTTTAAAATTGATATGTGTATTTGTATTACGCACTGTAAAATATTTATCAAAGAAAATCTAAGAAACTTTCAAAATTCACTTTAGGATTTTTTGTATTTAGTATATTCCATCTCCAGTAGTAATAAATACTTAGGTCAAGTATTGACCAGCTGAACAAAACGAAGTAACTACCGGTCCTTTGTTTTTAAACTTCAATAACATTACTAATTAGAACTCGTAGTTTTTAAGTTTGAAAATCAAGTTAAGATTTTGTGATAAAAGTATCCGTTTCAGGTTTATGGCCTTTGTTTTTATAAGAAATAAATAAAAGTGTTTTTAACTTTATCCTTTTTTTGAATATGATAACGACATTGTTTTGGAGGAAACTTATAAATGGACTTAATTAAATTTGACCTATGAAAAATTTATTGCGCGAAAATCTGTATACAAAAACCGTTACGAAAGATAATTTATTTGAACACAGCTTTGGTTTACGCTCCGTTTTAAATAAAATGGTAATGAAATAGAACTCATACTTGCTCATCGCGTGGTGCATGTGATGCTCTCAAGTAGCCGAGGGTGGCGAGGATGAGCAAAGCTGCGCGGGCCGGGTGCGCGGCGCGCCGCGGGCCGGGCGGCGTGGTCAGCGTGGGTAGCGCGCGCGGACGCATGGCGACGAGCTGGGGCGCGGCGACGCTCTGTCGCGGAGTCGGCGCGCGCGCCCCGTCCGCCGTCTGACCCACGCTCGCCACCCGCAACCCAAGATGAACCCGCTCTAGATATAAGTTCACCCACCTAATTTCGGCGATAGCGAACGAATTTAGACACGTTGCTACTTATTACATGCAAATTTGGATTAGTTTAGCTACTTTCTTAATTACAAGTTTCCTACCCAGGTTTGCCCAAGGCTATTTTTTCCTGGCTATCCTTTACTTTCCCATTTAAATTCGACAAAAGTTTGTTTGCCACTTAACCCGTCAGAAGAATGTTATGTGCGTTTTAAAGTTCCCACTGGTACATTAAAATATTTGTATGTACCTATGTTAATATATGCCTTTGGTGGTGTCAATCAACTTTCAAAACTAATCTGGATAAATGAAAAACAACTAAAATTAGGTTCATTAAAAAAAACTAATCAGGTAGTCATAAAAATTATTTATTATAGAAAACTATTTAAAATTTGTAATACATTTCTGGCCAGTGCAAATTATAATTCACGTATTTGAAAGTGCTGTATTATTAAAAGTTTCAATTGCACTAGGTTTTTTTTAAAGTATTTCCAATGAATGCCCAAACGTGTACAAAAACACTTAGGTAATTTCATATTAAACGCTAAATTTAATATCTTATTGAATTTGATTTCGGTTACAGCCGAAACCAGAACAAACCAAAACCTCGTTCTCGGTTTCTGCAGCACAACCAGTTTCGTTTGGACACTATCTGAAAATATAACTTCTTCAGTCCATTCCGCTCTAAGTACCGTTCGATTAGAAAATCTGCGTTCTCTCAAAGTAATGATATAGGTAGGTATGTAGGTTACTACTACTATGTATACATTTCTACCTTGCGTTCTAGACCGCATATATAAAAAAAATACAGTTTTTTAGAACGGATGTTTCTAGTCAAAGGTTGTGTGATCTAATCTGCTCTAATTATTTTTCTTTTGTTTTATATTAAGAAGATATAACAAATAAGACAATTACCATACATACCTACTTTTATTTATATTTATACATACGGATTATTATAATACAAATATTATAAAAAAATTACTTGACATGACTGATTGATTGACTGACTGTCTTAGATCTCATAGTGCCGAAACTGTTGTATTAGGAACATGAAAGTGGACAATTGCTATAATTCACTATGTAAACAAGTAATAACAAGGTTTTTAAGAAATTAATCCTCTAAAGGGTAAAATAACGGTTGTAGTTTTGTATAGAAAATGTCTTATTTTAAAATTTAGAATCGTGAACAATAATTTTTAAGCAAGAAACTCAAAGTAAACATATACGTGTTTCAGAACTTATCCGAAATCAACCCTTAATGGGGTACAAATTGGGGTTGAAGTTACGATCGGATTGCAGGTGGAGGATACTTAGCATTAAAGAGAATGGTGCATATTTCCACTAACGATTCTTAAAATTTAGGGAACTTAAAGCTACTAATATTCTATGTGTAACTGCATTAACATCAGTTTAGGGGTTCTAAAATTTGAGGAGTGTTAGTGAAAATGGTCATAAGACAATAAAATTGACTCCGAAAACGGAAACACCACATTATCACTTATTAAGAAAGTTTCAAAATTCTATTTAATCTCAACGTAGCGAGGGGAGGCCGCTAGTAGGCTATAAGCCTATAAGTAATAAAAGTAGAACAAGATCGTTTACTTTTTTAACAGTGGGCATGTGCGTCGCTTATAATAGAAATACTCGATCACCCCAAATGCTCTAACTTGACCGCCCAAGTTTAATTTATCTGTACGAGCGTCACTTTCTCATGAAACTAATTCGACAAAGACACAGGGGTCAGTTAGACTTGTACCGTTATGCTAGGGTCGCGAAACGAGGTTCATTAATTGACGGAAAACTGCTGTAAGCTGTTAAGTGTAAGCGTGAACAGATTCTAAGCGACGGAAAAATTATGCAGCTTTTAAACTAACCTTATTTTTTAACACTTTCTGATATTAAGTTATGGTTGATCCATCCAGGGCTCAGTGAAGCTAAACTCAAATAGCTAACAACTACTTAGATTTATAATTGATTCATTTAAAGTCAATACGCTGCCCGCCGGTCTAATATGCCAACCACCGGTTGCACGGCGCGGCGCAGTGTGCCGCCATGTGCCGCCATGTGCCGCCTGCGCCCCGCTGCACTCGACGTCAACCGGCCGTACCTGTCCCCCGGAGCCTAATTGCTGTATTGATTAGCCAAACGCTATACGCTCTACTGTTTTGTTTCTGATCTCGTATTGTATGTGCAGCTAATATAACATGTACGTTACAGTCAACCAATTTGATTCATAGGCCACCGTAGAATGTCGTCGCAATGTGACATCGCTGGGATATTATGACATTTATTGAGAAGTCATTGAGACAGTCATTGTGAAAAGGTTCTGCAGTGGCATATGAATAAAATTTATTGACCTGTACAAACAGCAACAAACTTAACCGACCATTGAAGAGGGAACTGAGAGATATTGTCTATGTTCGAAAGGGCCTCCCTTTCGGAAAATGACACTTTCTCGCGGTTTATTCTTTAATGGTGACTTAGATATGTCTTCGATTGTACCTATAACTTCATTGACTTATTTTTTATGTCATTCAAAAATCGGACATCAGCAAAAATTAAAAATATAGATTGAATATTTCGTTTTTACGCAAATGTAAGCATTTGATAATTATTTATGCAACTGTTGCATAATGCCCTCATTATTTCAGTACCCTTAATGACGCTATCGCATTGAAATTTGAAATGTTTGTGAAAAAAGTTTATTTAAACTAATGGCAAAAATAGTATTTTATGCAACTGCTATATAATGAGAGGTCTTAAAATACGAGTGTGGTTTTATGAAACGAGCGTCAACGAGTTTCATAATAGGATCACACGAGTGTTTTAAGACCTAATTATGTACAGTTGCATACATTACTATATCCACACCCATATCATAATTGCAAAAAAACCGTAACAGCAAAAAACCAACAAAGGAATGATAACAGTAATGGCGGCAATTCGATCTATCCGTCAAGCCAAATGTTTTTTTAAATCTTAGACAAACGCATGAAGTCCCTATCCTCATGTCACACGAGATCAAATGTCGTGCGTTTATTTAAAAAAAACATACTGGATTGACGTTTCGTATCGATAACTGTTTTAATATCTACGGATACTAGAATAGTGACCCACTTGAATTTTGACAGCTGTTCCAAATTTAAACTCATAAAGGTACAGAAGTCGGTACTGTAATGACCATTACAGTACATATTTGCCTACTACCACAGACAAGAAAT
Source organism: Ditula angustiorana (assembly GCA_963691745.1). NCBI lineage: Eukaryota > Metazoa > Arthropoda > Insecta > Lepidoptera > Tortricidae > Ditula > Ditula angustiorana. The sequence goes on from OY829472.1 coordinate 6,300,289, forward strand.
TTCTCATAATCAAATTTGTTGTAATAATGCTGGTCATTTCCAACGGTTTTTTAAACGCGTTATTGAGCACTTATTACATGTGTGTAGATAAACGATATTTAATTTATGTGATCTAAATCAATGTATTCATTAATTTCCGCGGACCTGTAAGGGTGAATAATTCTAAGCTCTTATGGTCAACGGGTAACGGTTTTTTTAATTATGTGCTAGGTATTAGTATCTAGTGTCCCACATAATAGCATTTCCTCCCCGACTAAAGAAAGGTATTGTCGAGAGCATGTCTCATATTAATGAGTGAATAAAAATGATTCAATTATTGAAAAATAATTCGAAACTAACGCAAAGCAATTCTGAGCTAAATAACCTTAAATTTTAATATTACAAATAAAACAACACGTAATATGAATTTATTATTTAAAACGGTAAACAACAGGTAAAAAGCATTAAAATGTTCACTACTTAAGTACAAACGTATCTGGCGGCCCAGATTCGCTTCAATTTACAATATTATTTAAATGCAGCTTATAAAGCCTATTTAACTCTTATCATATTTTTAACAATGGCACACAATAACTACTTTCAACTACTTAAATACATTGAGAACTACAAAAATTTAAATTAACATATTTGCGTGCTCTATTTTAAAGCCTTGTTATTTCCGAGCTTACATTGGAGTCTTTTTTCTTATAAGAATGAGTAGGATACATAAAATGCTGCGAGTAGTAGCCGACGTGAGCTTCCCCTGGACCTTTTGTCGGGTTTACCCTACGGTAATATTCAATAGACTCCGCACACTCGCAACCCAGGCGACTCTCCGAGCCGCTGGTCTCTAGCTGATACTTAGGCACCACAATAAGGCTCTCGGTAGACTTCGTGGGCGCACAGTGGCTGTGGCTCCTGCCATACGTCGAGTAATGGTGAGGGGTGGCAGTTTGGCGATGACTATGTTTTTCTTGAGATTGATGTTGATACTCGTGATGACTCTGCGTGCTTCGTCCGCTGTGACTTCGACCGTGACTCTTGGATCGGTTTGCTTGTTTCGCGCTCGTGTCTAAATAACCATACCCGAAACCGTAACCGCCAAATGCCTTTGTTGTCAGGTTATCCCAAGATTTTGGTTTGACATGTTGGTGAGAGCTTTGATATTGCACCTTTGGTGACGACTTGGAATCAGATCGATCATTATCCCAAAATAGAGTGTCACTACTCAAAGAGGTACTGTAACTAGAGACAGAATTGTCGCACGGCGCAGTAGCATTACTTGTCGCGTACGATTGCAGACTGCATTGGCTGGTCTGCGTTGATTCGGTTGCCAGATATCGATAACGACCCGAGCAGTGCCCAGCGGGGCATACCTTCTTATTCGTTCGCGAATTGGAATATCCGTCAGGCTTTTGTGTTGATTTATCAACTTGTTGGCATTTCTCTTTACGTTTATGCTCCTTAGAGCATTCTTTTTTACGTCGTGTTTTTTTTCTAGAATTAGGCACACAATGCGGGTCGCAACAAGGACTAGCTAAATCATAAGCCTCCAAGCTATTGGCGTCTTGGTTATTATATGCTGGCATGCAAGGGGTACAGCTGTGGCTGTGGCTATTTCTATGAGACTTAGAATGTTTCCCTCCTGATTTGTATTCATTGCTGTTATGATTTTCAGAAGCTCTATGGCATTCATTTGGAGTTTTTACCACATAGTGATGACAATCACGTCTGTTCCTAGGAGAACCAACAGTGATTACAAAGCTACCGGTACGAATACTAGGCTGTATAATACAAGCACCATAACGGGTATCTAGATATTGATACATGAAAACGCTAGGCTGTGGAGGTTTAGCGGCCGTGACATTTTCGCTAGAAAGTGTCGGTCTGCAATAAGTACCGTTAACGTTATCTGTCACGTTATTTTCTTCATTGTCAGAAGATACATCGGTAGGGGAAGACTTTTTCTTTTGTGAAGGTAAACTGTGAGTTTTCCAATTGGTGTCGAAAAGGTGTCGCTCGCGCACGGTAAGCTGTTCTAACTCTCGTAATTTGGATTGTATTGCACGTTGTATATTGATATACTTGAGGTGCAATTCGACTTTGCGGACACAGTCTTCGAATATGACAACCATGCGCATGCGCGAGTCGCAAGCGTTGATGGCGTCGACGATGGCGGCGTGGTCGGCGCGCTCCACGTCCGCGCCGTTGATGGCCAGGATCACGTCGCCCTCGCGCATGCCCGCCGCCGACGCCCCTCCCTCCAGCTCCACGTGGTCCACGTAGGTTATCACTTCTATTTCTTGCTCCTGAAATATATTTTTAGACATAAATCTATTGATTATTTTCTGAGTATGATCAATCGCTTAGCTTTATCACAAGAATACATACATCATCACATAAGACATAATAAAGACATATTATTCGATCTAAATTCACCTCAGTATAATACAGTAGTTAGTGTGCACACTTAATTACGGGTATAAGTAAAACTGAAGCAAAAATTTGTTATTTTGAAACAAAGAGACACTACTTAATAACTTTTTGTGCTACCTTAGTATGAAACTAGAACTTGAGTTTGGTTTAAAACTACGACCCTTAATAGGGCAATCAAGTTAGGCAGTTGATAGTACAGTTAGCGCGGCACTTGCAAATCGGGGACTTGTTATAAATATTGACTTCATCATCATCATCATCTCAGCCACAAGAAGTCCACTGTTGGACATAGGCCTCCTCCATGGATTTCCAAAGTGGCCGGTTGGAAGCAGAATGCAACCAGCGCCTTCCTGCCACCTGTACGAGGTCATCGGACCATCTTGTGGCTGGTCGTCCTACGCTGCGCTTGCCAATACGCGGCCGCCATTCGAGAACTTTCCGACCCCATCGGCCATCAGTTCTCCGTGCTATGTGCCCTGCCCACTGCCACTTCAACTTGCTAATCCGCTGGGCTATGTCGGTTACTTTCGTTCGTCTGCGGATCTCCTCATTTCTGATTCGATCACGCAGAGAAACTCCAAGCATAGCCCTCTCCATAGCTCGTTGCGTGACTTTGAGCTTTCTTATAAGGCCCATAGTAAGCGGCCACGTTTCAGTGCCATAAGTCATCACTGGTAACACACATTGATCATACACTCTCGATTTCAGACACTGAGGTATATTGGACAAGAAGACATTTCGCAGTTTCCCGAACGCTGCCCAGCCGAGTTGGATTCGACGATTGACCTCTTTCTCAAAGTTGGACCTGCCTAGTTGGACTGTTTGTCCTAGGTAGACGTATTCGTCAACAACTTTGAGAGTTGAGTTTCCTACTGCTATTGGGGTGGGCACTACATGGACATTCGACATGACTTTCGTTTTGTCCATGTTCATCTTAAGGCCCACCCGTTGGGAAACCCGATTGAGGTCTTCGAGCATCGTGCTAAGGTCTTCCATCGATTCTGCCATGACTACTATATCGTCGGCAAATCGAAGGTGAGTGATGTACTCGCCGTTGATATTGATGCCGAATCCTTTCCACTCCAGAAGCTTAAAGGCATCTTCCATTGTGTTGGTGAACAGTTTCGGAGAGATAACATCTCCCTGTCTCACACCTCTTTGCAATGGAATTTCCTCCGTCCTCTGGTCTTGTATTCGGACCGACATGGTGGCGTTATTGTACAAACACTTCAACACTTCGATATACCGATAGTCAATACGGCATCGCTGGAGAGACTCAAGCACCGCCCACGTCTCGATCGAATCAAAGGCCTTCTCATAGTCCACAAACGCTAAGCATAATGGCATGTTATACTCCTCGGTCTTCTGTATAACTTGCCGCAGCGTGTGGATGTGGTCTATGGTACTAAAGCCTTTTCGGAAGCCGGCTTGTTCGGGAGGCTGGAAGTCATCAAACCTGCGTTCGAGACGATTCGTGATGACCCTGGAAAACAGCTTATAAACATGGCTCAGAAGCGAGATGGGTCTATAATTCTTCAGAAAAGTGTTGTCCCCTTTCTTGAAGAACAGCGCCACCACCCCTCTGTTCCATGCTTCTGGCGTTGCACCTCCGAGCACCACGGAATTAAAGAGCTTCTGAAGGACTTTAAGTACTGGTGTTCCACCCGCTTTCAGAAGCTCTGATGTGATTCCGTCTTCGCCCGGCGCCTTGTTGTTTTTAAGCTGTTTCAGGGCCATCCTAATCTCGTGCAGGCTGATGTCCGGGATATCTTCGGTATAGTGTCGGGTCAGCTTGGCTCTTGGATCTTTGGCCAGGCTGCTAACAGGTTTTGAGACCGAGGTGTATAACTGTCCATAGAACCTCTCAACCTCCCTCAGCACCTCTGCTTTGGTCGACGCTATACTACCGTCCTCCCTCTTCAGCTTCGTCAGCTGGCTCTGCCCAATAGACAAGTCTTTTGCGAACACTTTGGAGCCTTTATTCCGCTCAATCGTCTCTTTAATACGATTTGTATTAAAGGTTCGGATGTCGTGCCGCATGGAACTTGATATGCGTCTATTGAGCTGTCTATATGACTTCGCGTCGTGAGAGGCCTGCAGTTGCAACAAGCGTCGTTCAGCCATGAGGTCGAGAGTATGGTCTGAGAGTTTTTGTGGTCTATTGGTACGATTGGGCTTATAAAACTTAGCGCCAACCATACGGACAGTTTCCACTAACCTGTTATTGATCTCGTCCACCGATGCATAGCTGTCTAGCGACTCAAAGCGATTTGCGAGTTCCAATTGAAAGCTTTCGGGGTTTTGGATATGGGCGCGAGAAGGACGGAGCGTGGACTTCATAAGACGAGACCTCTCAAGTTTAACATCGATATTCAATTTGCCTCTAACCATGCGGTGATCGCTTCCGGTTTTAACCATGTTGATCACGGAGACATCATTGAATATCTGTTTCTTAGTAGTCAATATGAAGTCGATCTCATTTCTCGTGGAACCATCAGGGCTTAACCAGGTCCATTTCCTATGAGGTGGCTTCTGGAAGAAAGAGTTCATCATAAAGAGTCCCTCTTTCTCCAGAAAGTCAGCCAACCTCTGACCCCTTTGGTTCCGTTGTCCATAACCAAATAGCCCCACTTTCAGGTCACTATCGCTTTTTTCGCCCAGCTTTGCATTAAAGTCCCCCATAACAACATTGAAATAGGTCTTAGAGGTATGTATGGCCCTACTAATGTCCTCATACATTGCCTCTACCTCTTCATCGGAGTGTGACGTGGTCGGCGCGTATACCTGAATGACCTTCAGCGAATACCTTTTAGATATTCTGAGTATCAGGTACGCTACCCTACTCGACACACTATCGATGGTGAGAATGTTGTTTACAAGGGACTTGTGAACGAGAAACCCTACACCACCTTGGGACCGCTTGTCACCCTCCCGGTAGAAGAGCAGGTTGCCGGATTTCAGAGTTATCGTGTCCTCACCCTCTCGACGGACTTCGGATAACCCCAAAATATCCCAGTGTAACCTACTCATCTCCTCTTCCAGCTCGATTAGCTTCTCGTCAGTTCTCAGTGTCCGAATGTTGTGTGTTACCAGGGCCAGTCGTCTTTTGGGTTGGGAGTGGTAACCGGGCGTCTGCCGGGGATTCTTAGCACCCCCTGCTCCGCCGTTACCGAGGCTGCTACCGTGGCCCGGAATAGCGGAGCCGCCGGGGACTGGGGGCCTGGTCCTTTGTTGTGAAGTCATTTTAGTTTCCTTTGGAGGGGTTTTGCCATACTCACCACGCTTGGCAAGCGGGTTGGCGAGCGCAGTATTTACGTGTCGAGCAGAAGGCGCTGCTGCCCACCTTCTGGAGAAGAAACCCCTTAGCCGGTTTTTACGGCACCCATGGGAAGAGATGGGGAAGTACTATTCTAAGCCGGTACCCCACGGCAGCAATATTGACTTACTTTTTTGTAATGAATGCCGTAGCTTTGGAGCGTGAAACCGTAACTACCGTTTTTCTTCTCGACGATGATGGTCCGCCGGCGCCAGTCCTCCTCGTTCTTGCTGCCAGCCCGTTCCGATTTCATAGAATCTCTTATCTGAAAACAAATTCATATTTGTATTTGAAGGTCTTAAAGGCATTCGAGCTCAGCGTTATCATAGGTATACATATCCAAATACGTGACAGTAGGAGAATATAATATTTAAGTAACAAAGCAAGAAAATAAAAGATATATTTGATTATCTTAGCCAATCTTTTGCGTATAAATAGCATACAAATAGTAGATTTGCTGCAACTAATATTAATTAAATGAAAAAAAAAACTTACAGAATTATCCAAAGAGTCCTCTTTTGATTCGTTACTTAAATGTTTTTTGCCATTGCTCATGCTGCTCGAACATCTTTCACTAAGTTTCGGCGAGCTCATGGCTACTACAAGGCTACACTCAATTTATACCGTGAATTAAGAGATTTCAATCTGTATATACACTCTAACACTCGGTTATTTGCCGAGCATGTGGCAAAGACAAGGCCTCACGGGGATGCGACAAATCATTATGGAGCGCGCATGCGTGCCACGTGAACCACATCCCCCTTTAATATTTCAAAATGCATACGACTATATGTGTTTTGTTAAACGAGTGTTTACATTTTATTATTTAAAAATATACTTAATTTATTAAGCTAAGAAACCGGTTTCAATAAGAGCCATAGAGCATCTTGTACAAAAGGCTTAGTTTTGTTTGAGAATTTTGCACATGCGCATTACACGTCACTGCACTAAAGTACACATTTTTGAAATCATGGAATGACTTTTTAAACTATGTTATTTTTCGGTTATTTTTTTGGGTTTCACTATAAGATGTTTGCCATAAAATTATTATTACAGGCATCCATGCAAACATGTATGCATCGAATCGAATTTCAGATACTTCATTAAGTGTTGAAGTGCAAAGTGCACGATTTAGTGCAATGAAAGTGTAATGTCACACGTAGTTCGTCTATTAACCACCTGATGGTGTTGCTCGGAGGTGTTAGTCCTAGTTGTAGTCGGGTTTCCCACGCTGGTGGAGGGCGCTAGGTCGCACCACCTGTCCATTCTACTTCATTCGGGATCCAAAAGCTTGACATGATTTTACTTTACTTGACTTAAAATTTAATCGGCTTAATTTGAAAACAACCAAAGCACGGATTTTATCATAAAATTAAATAATCTTTCTCTTAAAAAATATCTAGCATATTCAGGTTTTATTAAGTTTTATTTTAGTTTAATATTATTATATTTCACAAAGTTTATGTTAAATGAACTAAAATACACCAAATACAATATCGTTTTAGTAGATTGTAGTAGAATAATGTAATAAAAAGTTCATTTTGTTTGTTTTTTAGTTTAATTGTTAAGTTTAGTAAGTTTATAACGGATGCTGTCGTACTTTCGTTGTTTTCAAACCAAATTTATCAATTTAGTGATGAAAAAAAATCAATGTGATCATATTTTTTTATTAAGTTTTGCTTAATACAATAATTAATAGTACAGTATTTATAAAATAAAGTTCAATTGTCGCTGTTCTCAATCTGTGTCCCGGACTTCGTAGGCTCTGAAATAACTTTCCAGAAGTTGTTTGCTGCTCTGGTATGTATTGATGTATTTTTGAAATTACCTTATCTTTTTTTGTAAATCTGACCAGTGAGGTATTATCTTTGTGTTGATATAACAGTAATTAGACATTAGACTTACATGATGAATATGCTATATATTTTATTACTTTTTAATTTGCAACGGAGTATTGAAACGTAATGAAGAAGATATAATTAAAAAGTGAAATTCTGAAAAGGTGCCACTTTGGTTGATTCTGAATTAGGCGATTCAATTTATATTTTGTTATTAGCTACTACCCTACTCTTTAATATTTGAGAATCGGAGCCCTTTTACGTGTTCAATTCATTTAAATAAATAATGTATTTTTTTTAAATTATACTATGTAAAAGGGTCGTTCTCTCATTTCGTGCAAATCGGTATTAATGGTAAATTAAAAAAAAATACTGGAATGTTCAAAATCTATTTATGCAGGGTTATTGTTTTTCATATAAGGTACAGAGGAATTCAAAAAACAACCCTATAGAATATGTAGTTTTCCTTATATTTAAAAATAACACTTATTTTTTCATTAAATTTTTGTAACCGAAATTTCTTTCGATTTTTATTTTTAAATGTTTTTATGTTATGTTATGATTTTTATGTTTCTCTTTGTGTTGTCACAAAGTTGTTAACAAGCGAGTTCATAACCAGAGAAAAGTCTAATCGTAATATTTTTATAGAAATAAAAAAACTCGAGAGAATGCCTTGATTTGCACGAAATGAGAGAACGACCCAAAAGGTAAGTAGAAGAAAGCTTAAAGTTATTATTTTTGTTTTAAAGTACTAGTTGATGCTGCAACTCTGTTCGCGTAGACCATTGAACTGGAACTTGTTATATCCGCGCAACCAGGTGGGAGCCAATCAAACGTCGTTCTAAGGCAATGTACACATTTATTGACTGACTCGGCGAGGTCGCAGCCGCGCTTTATAACTAACCTTACAACATCCCTCCACCATAATCTAAAAGTATTTCTTAAAATCTATAACATTCCGGTTCCTTTTCAAACGTCCCTCGCGGGGAGGTGCACTTTCCATCTGCGCGTCCTCGCAGTCCGACCAAAGCTCCGCGCTCGCCACCGCGGCGGCCGCGGCCGGCGCGGCGCCCACCTCTCGTGGCGCCGTCGCTGATGCTGGAAGCTCACCGGAACCGCTTGGCACCTGATCCAGCTGCGCAGACCAGGATTCTGAGCGAGCCGCTGGGATAGTGGTATCGGGAGAAGGACTTTCTTCGCTCGTGAACAAGAAAGCGGTATAACGTCCTCTCCTTCGTGCCTAGCGCTGGTCACTTCCCGTTCCTCCTCGAAGATTTCCATTGGCACCTCCCTCCCTCTATTTTTAAGGAGTTGATTGGCATGCTTTTTTAACAGCTTATCAGAGTCCACGCCAAATATGATAGCTGTCGCCTTCTTTTGTATTTGGCTATACCGTTTTTCGGCCGCGGATAGCAAACGGGACATAAACGCAACCGGTCTCTACGCTACCCTTTTTTTGCGACAAAATCGCTCCTAACCCCGTTGGAGACGCATCGACGGTTAATATTATCGTCGCGTCGAGATTGAAATGTGCTAACGTGTTTTCTGATGACAAAGCATATTTAATTGCGGTAATCGCCTTATCATGTTGTGCATTCCAATTCCACACGACTTGTTTTTGCAACAAGTTATGCAACGGGCTTAAAATCGATGATGCGTTTTTAATAAACATTCTATAGTAGTTAACTAGTCCGAGGAACGATTTTAACTCAGTACAGTTTGTAGGGACTTTAGCGTCTAATATTGCTTTAACCTTATCTGGAGACTTATGGATCTCATGTCTGTCAATCACGAATCCCAAGTATGAAACTGTTTCTTGAAACAAAGAACATTTTTCTTTTTTCAGAACTAACCCTGCTTGCTCCAATCTTTAGAACACTTTATGCAAGAGGACTAAGTTTTCATCTTTACTTTTACTTACGACCAAAATGTCGTCCAAAGATAATAAAACTCCGTCCAATCCAGATAACAGTGTCTCCATAGCTCTTTGAAATATTGCCGGGGCACTAGACAGACCAAATACTAATCGAGTATACTTGAACAACCCCTTGTGGGTGTTAATACAAGTTAATTTTGCGATGCTTCATTTAACCGGAACTGATTATATGCTTGTGAAAGATCTAATTTTGAAAAATACTTCGCCCCATGTAGCTTTGAAAATAATTCATCTACCCTCGGCAATGGGTACTTCTCTACTACTAATTGCCTGTTCAAAGTAGCTGAATAGTCTACACTGAGCCTTATTGAATTATCCTGTTTTAATATTGGCACTATCGGACTGGCATAATCTGATGATGCGACTGGCACTAAAATGCCTAAATCAATCAAGCGATCGATTTCTTTCCCGACGCGTTTGCGAAGAGCAAATGGAACTGATCGCGCTTTACGAAAAATAGGCTGTGATTCAAGGTTCAATGTTTAATTTACCATGACCTCTTTACAGCACCCAAGCTTATCTGAGAACAAGTTAGGATATCGCGAAGTAATTTGCTCCAAAATATGGCTACATTTGTTTACCGCAGCAATTTGCAAATTAAATCGGGAAATGAAATCCCTTCCCAGCAGTGGTGGGCCGCTGTTTCGAATTACGTAAACGTCAATGTCATGACATTGATTTTTATAAGTAATCGGCAGAGTGAGAACGCCCATAATGAACAATTGTCACTCGATAAAATGTTGTTCCCCAACACTTTTCGAAGGGCTCATCCTTTTCAGATGCCCTTTTACGCCACAATGTTGAGATGGTGGCATTCATAAATGACCAAGTTGAATGAGATAACTTGATTAAGTTTCTCATAGATGACACCGAGGGTAGTTTTCCCAAAGAAAAAAAAATCAATAATGTAATGACCGTAAAGACGAAACACATTGAAAAAATTCGCAGGGTGCAGTGGTGGTGTGGCGAAACTGGAAAACGCAAGGCACGGAAAGCTGATGTTGCAGGTTCGAATCCTGCCCTCACCCTAATTTTTCTTTGTGTTGTCATTCATTATAAGTATAGCATTTTAATTTTAATTTAAATCCCTTTGAAGTTTTTTTAGAAAACCATGTCAATGCGAATTCGGGAATGTTGGTGAAGCATTTCAATATCCGTACCTGACACATCCACTCAAAGTAGATAATCAGTAATAATCACATTTAACTCAGCAGATATTTATTGTACTCTAAAAACATGACATTTTAAGAAATTATACCCTTACAAAGTTACAAAAATAATGCAGAAATAAGTTCGTTTTTAACGACTTCGGAAAAACGGCGAGGTTATCAATTCGACGCGTATGTTGTTTTTTCACCCCTAAAGTATCCAATTAAGTTTTTTTCGTGATAGGGTCGTTTATCTTCAGTTTGGTATCATTTAAGCCAAAGCTAAGATCTGTGTCGCGACTGTAGGCAATAGTGACGAGTGTACCTTATATTCAATTGATTATGGCAACATCGCGCGGCAGGACGGTGGTGAAGTTTTTGGAGCGGTGAGCGGTTGAAAGGAGATTTAGATTGAATTTCGGTGAGTAATCAAGATTCAAAGTTATGCCACGTCATATATTGACTATTGGTGAATCTGCCGACAGAGCGCTAATTCTTAAGACTGCAGCGTACTGGATGGTGCACATTGGAAGGCAGTGTGTTAAGGTTGGGGTGTAAAGGGGGGTTTGGAGACAACGGCCAGTAAGGCCTTAGCAATAATTGTCAAAGGATTCATGTGCATCGAGATAGTACTGCGTCATAGATACTTGAAACCATTGTGTTTTCGCCTCAGCAATAGGACAGTCATCATATTCATGATTAATCCTAGACGCTATTTGTCCTTTTGTCCTTATTCTGGAGTACTATACTATATACGTATCTGGGCTGGAGTTATTCAGGGTGGGCCATTTAGATGGGTCTGTATGGACATGTCTGAAACTATAAGACATACGAAGATCATCAGTACCATGTCATCGATTTTAGTGTCAAGAAAAACTGCATTCATAGATTTAAAATAAAACTCAGTTTGTCTCTCAGGAATCGAACCCGTCATTTCGAACAACTAGTTAATTAAATTAAAGGATATGAAATACAATGAATTTTATTCAATTTAGATATCATGTTTCATAGTAATATTTACTGCTTTGGTATGACCTACACAATCGATATCGAAATAGAAATAATGTAAGTTTTTTCTTCACTAATGATGCACTTATAAGCACGGTCCGACATGCTCTTGTCTGGTTTTTAATAGTCAAAACTTATTGGTTTAAAATATGTTTATTAGAGTATTTCATAAATCATAACTTGTTTCTTTCTTAATGTTCTGATCTCTTTACTTTAAATGGCAATACAAAGTGTCAAAAAGAGATGACTACATACTCTAACCTCCTGTTCAATTGACACCCTGTACACGACCAATAGACAAAATGGTCACCTTTGGCTATGGTAATGTTTACGTTAAGGTAGTATACTCTACGTTTTTCTTATTAATTTGCAGGTTTTACTACCTTGACGCACACAAAGGTGACCATTTTGACAGCTTTGGCCATGTACACTTGACAAGTACTGAGGCTACATCCATGCTTTAGTCCTTCATCCAAGGTCTATCCCTAATTTTTACATATGACGTCCTTTTAGGTACTGTTACCGCTATATGTAGTTAGAATGCTATGATATCATGACTTTTATCCGACTGCGCAACGCAAGGGAGGGGAGTAATTAAGATCCTAAAACATTACTGATTCGATATCGAAGGACCGTGTTGGGATAGCACAGTACTTGAATAGATAATGTATATAATGCAAAATAAAACAGGGGCGACGACATTTTTCAGTAAACCAAAAATAAAAATAATTATGTGTCATATTATTATAAGATAAGAGATAATATAATAATGATAATAAGATTTTACAAATAAAAATTAATAAAATGAAAGTCTACTTTCAAAACGAAAATTGGTACAAATAGAAATAGAAATACACCTTATTTTATATTTTTGTTTTACCGAGAAAAGTCGAATAGCTCTTATTTTGTTTTATGCATAAGTTAGAAAACTCATTGGTACATACAATCGAAGAGTCGTTTAAATGTACCCATGGACTGAGACGTCATAGTCCTCGTTTCTGATGTATGTTTATGTTTACTAAGATCTATAAACTTGGACCTATCATCCCGCCATCTCCGTCTCGGCCTGCCTCGTCGCCGACTACAATCTTGTGGCATAACCATTGAAAATACCCAAAACACATTTTATTTATTTTAATGAATTCTGTTAGTTAGACGTAGTCACTAATCCTTCCAATAGAATAGAACTTGTATCGTCGTTGATCTTTTGTTGGTGGTTACTTGATCGGGCTTATCAATGGACTACTCAAGTCTTGGAGATCACGATGACAGCTCTGCTTGTTTGTCCCAGACACATTGTATACTCTTTGTTCAAATAAAATCGGCCTAGTCTATGCGAGGCTCGAAAACTGAGGAGTTAGTTGACAATTTAAAGATAAGCATTGTTATGCCTTTAATGTCTGTAATAAGTAAATAGTCTACCTATTATCGTCTTTGACAATCAATGCCATCGAGAATACGCTCTCCACCATACATAACTGGTACAGTCAAGGACTTTAATTCCCTACCCATTTCGTTGAAATGTCGTCTGACATTCGCAATGCATTAAGGTCGATATGTCAAACTAACGTCTTGCTCTATAGCTCTTATGGTGACAGTTTGCTATATGCTATTGAACCTTAGGTGGGTTGGAAATTTAATTCCTTGACTGTACTTGTATTTTACATCATATTATTATTTACAGCCAACAGCACACATTATATCTATTTACACGGACAGAGGGCTCAAACATTTCAACTCACGACTATATTTCAAAGACGGTGTCCGTGTAGATAATCCCACCAAAAACAGAAATGTAAAAAAGGAGAGGCAAGTTCAATACAAAAATTATGCTTGGCTGTGGGCTTCGCCGCAAAAAGAATGGAGATCTAAATGAGTGCCAAGTTCTATGCAAAATCCAAATATGTATTTATAGGAACAAAATAAGACTGTGAACAAGTATTAAACTCTATTTCTTTGCTTTATTGTATACCTATAACAATTGCTGTTATTTAAAAATGTGAGATCTTAAAGTAGGTTAGATTTGACATGGCCAGTTTTCATTACATTAGTCATTTTATAAAGTTATTCGACATAAATTTATATTTTTTAATTCTGATAAAAACTGGCCAAGTCAAATCTAACCTACTTTTTTTTACCTACCTACTATTTTTTAACTTTATTTTTATTTTTAGATTCATTCCTACGCTTACACAATTACCGAGCTGGATTCCAAATTTCATCCTTCTAGGTCATCTGGAAGTAGGTTAGGTTTAGGTACTATAAGTCAGTCAGAATGAAGTATTTTGTGAAAGCGATAAGCGTTAAAAATTACACAGTCAATTTTCTTTTTCGTTTTATTTTTCGCTGCTTAGGGTGTTTTTTTTGGGTACACCTACTAGTTATCACATGAATGCACAATTGCAGCCAGACCATTATCTACGCATGTTCTCTTTGTTAATTATACACCATCGTATTGTTTTATGATATAAAGTTCAGATCACTCCCCCGCAGTTACATTGAAAGTGACAAGGTGGTCACGAACAAGTGAACATAATTATTGTTGAGAGCGTTAGAGCGACTTCAGATATATTTACATGTTCTTTAGCACTTCGCTTCAAATACTTCGATGCGTATTCGATGCTTATAATCAGTGATACTACTAATGTACTAACTAGTTCCTGGTAATATACTAGATTGGTTTTATAAAGTGGCGTTAGATCAAATTTCGGTAAGTAAAGTTCAAAAAGTTACCCACTAGATTAGTGATATTTGATCTTGCGTGTGGTTTTCCGGACTTTTACAAATGCGTAGGTAATTTATCTACGCGTGACAGCAAATTTTGAATTCGGTGATTGGACAAGGGTGTTCACTTTAGCATAGCGCACGATTGAAGTGTTAGGTATCGGTACTGGGACTGCAGACAGGGTGGTGTTGAGTCCCAGCAACGACGGCAGCCATATGGACTGCAATCCGGCTCCCGGCGGAATCAGAGCGGTTTCCTTCACCACTTTGATCGATGGGCCGACATCGCTTTGGTTACTTTTCAAAGATCTCTTAAAAAGCGTCAAGTACGGGAGATCAAGCGCCATGTCCTCGTGTTGGTTGTCTCCCAAGATTTCCTTATTCACCGATTGCAATGAGTTATCTGAAACTGCAAAGGTTTTTTTTTTGTAAAAACGCAGTATTAAATACTAAAGTATTTATTAAGTAGATCAATAAAATTTGATTGCACACCTGATCTTTTTACTGATGTGTTCTTCAGTGTCATCTGGTCGAGGGTAGGCCAAGTCGAGATCTTGTCGGGGACATCTCCCACCGGCACTGGCGCCAATCCCACGACACTCTGCGCCGTCACATTTGTCATTAACGGAGTTGGAATGGCACTCAAGTCCACCGCAGTCCCATTGTTGTGGTAAAACGTCAAAGACTCTTGATTTCTCCTGAAAAAAATGTTACAAAAATAATGCACAGATATTTATAATTTTTAAGCATTTTTAGGGTTCAGCACCCAAAAGATACAAAAGATACACTCATGATGCGACTTCGTCCATCCGGCCTTAATTCCGTCTGTGATTGTCACGGCGGCTTATTTCAGTACCCTTAATGACGCTATCGCATTGAAATTTGAAATGTTTGTGAAAAAAGTTTATTTAAACTAATGGCAAAAATACTTTTTTTTAATGCAAACGGTCAACAATTACAAAATGAGCCACTTCCAGAATCAATTTATTCTCGCGCTCAAAAATTTTCTAACATAAATGCATTTAAAAAATTGCAATAAGTATGTACCACATAATCTTAAACTTATTTTTTAAATGCGTGATTCAAAAAAAATTACATCTATAACTAATCATTTCATTATTCCACTTAAAACTAATTCAATACAATTTGCCTCAATAAATGTAATGGTATTATTATAAAAAAGAAAAAAAACGAGCGTTCTTAATTTTAAATTATATGGAACCAAAACTGATGGAAATGAATTAGAATAAAAAAAAATCATACATAATCGTGTAGGATATATGTGTATTAGGAAGGCATTATTTTTGTTATCTTTACATAGCACAGAACAAAGTTGCTATCCGTCTGTCCTTATATCTTCGCCCGCTAACTTCTTCTAAACCACGCAACGGATTTTGACACGGTTTTCATTCTCATTTAGAGATTTTTTTATGAAAGGTTTTTATGTGCATTACATCTGACTGTACCTAGTGTCCCTCCCCGTGCGAAGCCGGGGTGGGTCACTCATTAATTATCAGAACTTCGTTCAATGTTACTTGATGATGATTTATTAAATTAATAATACAATGTAGTTACATTTCATTCATTACATCTTTGTGTTTAAGCAACATTGTCAGTGGTGTCGCCCCTCCGATGGGGCAGGGCAGGGGTTTGGGTTGAGGTGCTGCTGTTGTCGGCGCTGCGGCGCGTTGTGTTTGCTGTTTGAGTCAGTGCAGCATTGCAGTATCTATGTACTTAACTCCATGCCTGATTGGGACACTTTACACTACGTCAATAAAAATGTATATGATCAATGCATAACTGTTATTAGCCCTAGATGATGTAAACAAAATATGTAATAGAGTAGATTATGATAAATCATAGTGCACAATTAAAGGATATATTAAAAGTAAAACTTTAATTCATAGTAAAACACATCATCAAATTAAATTATTAACAAAAAAACTTAAAAATTAAACTTTAAATAAAGTTATAAGTACATGTAGACAACAAAATAATATGTGACAAACAAAATTAAAACTAATGTAAACACTAACTTATCCTAAAAAAAACTCCACTCCGCATCGCACCTGCCTCAAACGCGCCCATCACGCTTGCCGCGTTGCTCCGCTGTATGGCCAGCGAGACTTGCTGAACCAGGACCCGGAGCGAGGGTCGCAACCTCTGTCCCTCAACCGACGACCCATCTCCCAGACCAACGATTTTGCCTCCACACCCCAGGTGCCGGCCGTCTCAACCCCAAAAGGCACGAAGTCGTACGTCGGTATGCCAAAGCTGAGTATTTAAGATGCTTGGATTGAGCTGCACTCTCAGCTGCGGACCCAGCAACCCTAGAGGTGTGACTTACGTGTGATGGTGCAAAGGTATTCAGTTGCATCCAACGGACAGGACCAACGTCAACCTATCGGGTCTCTTGCTCACTACGACTTAACCCCGGTGGTTCCAAAAAGATACATTGGCAGAAACCATTGCTTTGTGAATCAGACCATTAATTGAATGATGCCTTGAGAACCGCCCATCAGATCTTTGGCAACTAAGACCATGGTGGCCATGCCCGTGACTCGGGCCTAACCGAGGCCTTGAGCCGCGCCACATCGGATCCCAAAGCATCTTCACCAGCAACCATCATCTGCCTACAAAGAATGTCGTCGAACTGTCGCTGTCTAGCAGGATTGTCCGGCGGTATATTAAAAGTAATACTAATAGGTAACGAATTAATTAATTAATATTAGAGTAGAGTCGATTTCGTAATTAGAATCAATTAAATCTTACTGGTAACACATATGGACGCCCCTAAAACTACAAAAGTAAGTCGGTCATCGGGAAATCAAATAGTTAGAAATAATTGTATTATATGGATTATGTACCCAAAAATCTTCCTTAAAAAAATCTCTAAATGACAGTGTAGACCATGTCAAAATCCATTTCGTGATTTAGGAGGATTAAGCGGCCGAAGATACAAGATGGACAAACAGAAACAGATACCATGTTAAGCTAAAGAAGATATATTCTATTGCAAATAACAAGAAAATGCGCGATAATATACTTAGCAGGTTTTTCATTATTAGCTGCCTAAGTCACAGCATAAATAGTACAAGTAGTGATGTTTTACTTCGAAAAAAATGGCGATTATATTATTCTAATGACTTTATATTGCTAAACCGATAGAACTGGTTAAAAGAAGAAAAACTGTGTTTTTAGTTTACTTCTACGATAATTATTTTTCGAAATATCACGAGTAATAAAATGACAGCGGGGTGCGTCGCGAAAAAGCTCTATCGCGCTGCATACAGCGCCAGTGACGTCACAGGCGTGATTTGTATGGAGCGTTTATTAAAATACTGTAAGCTTTAAACTGAGTACTAACATCACAAAGTACATCTAACATACTAAAATTTTCTACATTTGTTTATCTGGATTTGAATGAGCACATCTCGAAACAAAAATGTTTTTTTTTCTTCGTTATCTTTGTAACTTTGTATCGCTAGAACTTCTAAAACTTTAACTTCTATGAACATAAATATATTGATAGTGGCCGTCTACAACAATTTTGCACTTTTATGCAATTTGATTTTTGAGTGGAATACCGTATTGCCCCAGTGCAGTGGTGCGGCGATGCTCTGTAGGTTCGCGATTAAGCCGCGCCTGCCTAAGTTTAATTACTTACGTCATATTGGCGATCTCTTCATCTGATTTGTTGGTGATAATACCGACTTGGTATAGTGTGGCATGAATAACATACCTGAAATATATTTTTCATTAATTGGTGATTCGATGTTGTTCTGGAATAGTAAGATTATTTAAATGTTGTTCTATACATACATATAATCTTTAATATATAATGTGAAATTGAAACATCGTACAGTCAGCATCAAATATATTAGAGCGGGGAAGGTGGTCAAAAATATTTGAACCGACTCTAATGTCAAAATCGTTCAGGCGTGTGCTTGCGTGTACAGATATTTTTGACTCTCTCCCATTTGCTCAGCGGGTAGACTCTTAAATTTCGATCACTCGATATTTGCCAGCAGCGTGCCAATCAAATACGCGGGCGCATATTTCAGCGTGGATTGGCGCGTAACTGGCGAGTGTTAAGCGCTCGAAAGTCAAAAATCGTCCCACGGATTACACAAAATGTCACTAATACGTAGTCGTATATTCTATTCTTATATCAGGTGACGTTTCTTCAATTTTAAATTTATATTTACCCAAAACTGAGTGTTGAACTAAAAATTCTATTAAACTACCTATTTATATACATTCCATCGCACAGTAAAGAAAGCCATAAAACATTTTTTGTTACCCTTGTAAATAGGAAATCATTTTCAAGAAGTCATTGAGTAGAGTACAAACACATTCATTATAATTATTTTATTTATAAATAAGAAATGGGGGAGGATGTTTCACATCATAAAAATGAGGCTTTTAGATTTTTGTATAACCTTACCGGTACTTATCTACCTCGTTTAACCAACAATTATGTACTGAAAACGCCGATTCGAATGTACTGTAATTTATAAGTTGTGATCAAAACAGACCAGTGTTTCTTTTTTCCACGGGTTGTTTTGGTCATTAACATTAATATACTATTACGTAAATATACTTAGTGGTGGCACGGAAGTCTCAGTGCGCAAGTCCAACTTGCACTTGTCCAGTTGTTTAGTATATAGTGCGCTCTAATAAATCGCCTATATCCAATCCATCCTAATCTTGTCTAGTAAATCGCATTCCCTTGCTCCAATGCAGATCGGTATAATCCAAATACAAGCGGACTACACTGTAATTGATTTTCCAGCCAATGTAATGTCAACTAGGCCATAGCCAGTTGATCTGCCTAGAGCGTCCAGGTTGTCGAAATTAAAACGAGACCTAAATAATGAAACTAAACATTTTGTAATTAAAAAAATTAATGAATGAATATGTATATAACATGTGTAACTTACATATCTTTTGTAGAATTCGTAATATTTGCCAGGCTTGCATTTTCCTGCCCTATTGTGCCGGGAAAATAAAGGATGCCCAGGATTACCTTAAAAATGGATTGGTAACCAAGTCTGTTAACTCGACAAAGTAGGTATGCTTTAAGTGTCATAATTATATCATATATCAAATAACTCGAATCTTTTGTCAAGGCGACAATTATTTCTTGGGCATAGCATATTTATTTTATAATATTATAAAATAAATAATTAGTACATCTTGGATAAAGATGAGAGGATCCGACTTGCATCGGCGATCCCAGGCTCCTAATAGTGTAATAATGAAAAGTTGTAAAAAGGTTGATTTAAGAAACAATTCCGTTGGGTTACGGAGTTTTGGATAGAGGATTTTTTATGCTCACAAGTGCTTCTTTTAAGCCTAATCGAAATACAGTGAGGAAAATTTCTACAGATATGATTTGCTTATGTCGAGATGATTAATTATCAATATTCGATTCTCTTTTTATATCACCTTATTATAACTCACAAGATAATAATAAACTTTACGAGACAATCGCCTAAAGACTTACCATTAAAGCGTCCATATCACAATGGCTGAATTACAGCTAATAATACGGATTGCATCTGTGTATCGGGTTATATATCGAGTTGATCGGTCGCCACAGTTCTCATTAGTACAGTAATGCAAATGGAAAAGCGCTGATGCAGCTAATTGACAGTAAATAGGCTGTTAGCAGGTCGGCCCATGGTCACGCGGAGGTATGTACGAGTACTTACTATAATAAGCATAGCATTTATACCTTAGCGCGATCTACATGCGAACTTACGCATTCTTGTGGATAAAGTAATTCATGTTGAGACTTTGCCGGTATCCATCCTGATGGGTATAATTCAAGAATCAAGTACTATTACCAATGTATTTACCTCCTATTACAAACAATAATATTGTTTAAAAGAATAAAAGTCAACAAAACTGAACTAAAATAACCCGCCCCTGACCGTTCCCGATCCACACGGACTATTACAAACTTTACAATCAATACAGCAGATGGGTGGAGATTTGTGAAGTTTAGGAACGTAAAGAAATAAAAGTAGGCGCACTTCGCGGGTGCCGGTCATTTGGGAGGGAATATTAGATGTTGATTTAAAAATAATGAAAATGAAAATGAAAAAATGAAAATGAAAATGAAAAATGTATTTTGCAAGTAGGCCATTAGGTTCTTTTACATGTCTGAATCTACTAGCGCTTCAGAAAATGGAAGATACTACTGAGAAGAAACGCCGCAAGAAATTCATTTTTACTTCTCTTTTTAAAACAGATCACAGTGCAATATACATACTTATCACAATAGTACAATAGTACGTGACATAACACATACACAAAAAAAGATAACAATAAATAGCACAGCAAATGTTAGTTTAATTCTTAATTTAACTGTATTAGGTTGCCTTATTAAAAAGTTCATCCAGTCCATGGTTGCCTAGATTTTAGATGTAAATTTTAAAGGCGAGCGGTGAGATTCACAGAGTTTTTACTTCGAACAAAACATTTTTAACGTTTAGGTGAAAGAAGCTACCTAGTGTATACCTTTCTGTCTATCGGATATCGCGACCACTAAATTGCACCAGCCCCAGGGCAGTGGTACACCGATATCTCTCAAGCTCCGCGAACTAAGCCGCGCCTGGCCAAAGTGAGCCGGTGCCCCGTCGTGCTTGTACCACGTCGCCCCCCCTGGTTTTCAGGACGATGTCTTCCAAGAGGACGTGTAAATCATCACGCAAAAAACACAACTTCTGGCATTAATGATGCCTGCCCACATATTGCCAGAAAATTGACGTTGGTGCAAGTTTTCCCGGGTTTTCACTTTAATTATGCCTAAGCCTAGATGCTAAGCTGTCCTAACGACCACGCTCATACAGGACAGCTTATGATGATAAAAAAACAAAATATGAACCCACGGTCGATTATAAATTTACAATATCGCAGAGCAAAATATGATTTCAATTCCGGGTGCATTCATTGATTGTTATCTTCGGTTATTGTCAATTTTATTAATTAATCCCCATAACGAAAACAATCGGTAGCTGGGGGCTTAGTGGAACAGTTTGCAACATGTAGCAAATAACTCTTAAATTCTTTGATTCTTCATAATGCTCAATTTTTTGCATTTTTGGCCATCTTTTTCCATATGAGGCCTTATCCATCGGCGTTTGACTATACTTGGCCACATAGCGGCAACGCCGCATTCAGAAAGGCTTTTTGCACTTGAGTTTTCATAGCGATTTTTTTACACCAGAATTGATTTATCTCTAAAACTGCTAAAACTAAGCCATATCGAATGACGACATTTTGGGGTCCAATTATAGTCAGCAATACACTGTTAAAACTGTGTGTATAGCACGCTTACGCTTTTATATGTAATGAGAAAAATCTTCATCAATAATAACTCGCATCTCTGTCTCTCTCACCGCTGACGTTTCAAATTTACAAATAAAATCTAGACAACCATGAACAAGATCAATTTTTATTAATAAGGCAGCCTAATACTGTTAGATTAAGAATAAAATAAGCTTTCATCTGACATAATATACGATTATATAACTGATGAGGGTATATAAATATCATTTTCATCTCTCATATTCGAAAAGAGGGGAGTTACATAGCTGACAAGCCAGCAGAAAGTAATACATGGCGACACATGTGCAGAAAGTAAATAAAAAAAAAAAACAAACACACAAACACAAAAACTGGCTGTTGGAGGATATTCATTTTTACGACCGTCATCTTACTTATTCTGACACTTTTCTGACATCATCAAAACAATGTTATAACGATTTTTTTTCTTTATTGGGAATAAACAACATAAAATTTTACAAAATAAAAAGAAATATGATGTTAGTACATAAGCCAAAACAGTTGCGTAATGGCTTAAAGTGAAAGTGCATAGGTACATAATGAAGGGACAGTCAAGGAAATTGAAACACATACCACCGTAGAACCTAGTCGAAGAGACATACGCATGACATTTGTATGACATAGCCTAGTGCTTAACGCGTCGCGTCATTGCGATAGGGTTCTAAGGTGGTACGTGAATATATTTCACCTACTGTACGTGCATGTGTATTCGTTCTGACCGAACCATTAAACTGAACCTCAATCACATTTTTACGAGTTGTCTCACAGGAGAAGGAGATTTCAACTCGGTACTCATAAGATGAAGATAGAAAAATATCTCTGCTTATTTGCCTGCTTGTATTGGGAACACACACTAGTGTTTATCGCGGGCATAAAGCATCTACCCCTTTCGCACAGGTTCGCGCAGCCTGGGCACAAGAGATAATTAAAATCCAGGCAAAATCATGTTGGACCATTATTAGAACAGGGATTTGTAGCCATTAAATTAATAAAAATAAAAGTTTATAAACTGTTACCCGACTACGGAAAAAAGTAAAAAGTAAAAAATAAGTTATAATTGATTACTATCATTGTCTTATAGAGTAAGGCATGTCTTTTAATGTGTTAGATATTACTGTTAATTTACTTTTGTTTAAGTCTTCTGGCAGTGTCCCATTAATAGCGTAATAATACAAATCAAATACCTTGGTCGTGCGTCAACTACAACAATTCGTTAGAGCAATGTTTGTCAATTATTTTGCGGGCGATAGAACCTTGTGCAAGGTCTGTCCGGATCGCTACCACCATCTTGCTCGCTAATCCTGCCGCTAAACCGGTGACATTACAGGCCCGAGAGGTATTCCATCTTAGCTTTTTGGGTTGGCAACGCATCTTCAATCAATCTTCTTAGTGTTGCGGGTGTCTAAAGGCGGTGGTGACCTCTTGCTTATTTGCTTTCCTAATTCATAAAAAAATTGGTGTTGAGTTCGTATGGAACTCTTGGTGCGCAAGTCCGATTCGCACTTGGCCGGTATTTCATTAGGGGTAGGCTAGGTACGCTTTGGCCATGATCTCATATTTTGCAGGCCGAGTTATTGCCATCATTGCAACATTGGCGTGAGTGCCATCTCACTGATAGGATTACTGTTACACATTCTGTGGTCTCATTACAATGGTCTTTGCAAACGAAGTCGCAGGCAACACCTACAGTTTACATAATAAAATGCATCATAAACGACGACGTGTACAATTCTCCTTAAATAATTAAATAGTAGTTTGTATTTATTTAATATAGGGAAATATGGGTAAATTGATTTTCAGTTGCTTGGTATATCTTAATATTGAAATATATTTATGTTTTTAGCTCAGAATTTACTCTTCTTTCATTTGATATCCATGACGACATAATAGCCAAAAAAAGTTATTTAGACCCCCTCTTTTTTGGAGATAACATTAATCATTTTCATTTTGTTCACAAAAAATATAGCCTATGTCACCCAGACTAGAATTACGAACTGATTGATATCTCATTCATCAAAATCGGCTCAATCGTTTAGGCACTACAGTGGAATATACGTAAATACATACATAGGCTGCTAAAAACATAACCCTTCTTTTTGGTTTTGCCGTAGTCGGGTAAAAAATGAGGTAACGCTACGTAGCCGCCTAACGCTGTACGCAGATGACACTTGCCTATTTTATTTTGGACACTATATATTCATGATATAATTGGTAGAGAAAAAGAAGGTTTAAACACAGTGAAGACACGATTTCAGTACAATCTTTTAGTCTCACCTCTTATTGTAACTTTAGAAACTTTACAAGTAAAAAACGAAGAAAATTACTTAGGCGTGAGATTGGACTGTGGCCGGACGTGGAAAACTCGTGTCGAACATTCAAGTTCGAAAACATCACGTCTCGTCGGCTATCTACAAATCACTGTCCGATGTTTCCCTCGACAGGTGGCTCTTATGACTATAGAATTATCACGTGTAAAACCCCATCTTCAATATCTCGTGGAACTGAGCAAATCCTGAGGTGCAACTTTTGAATCTCACAAGGTGACTAGAGCTCACAAAAATGGCCGAATTTCTATGAAAAACGGCTATTTTGGTGAGCTTTAGTTACCCGGTGACATTCAAATGCAATTTTTGAAACTCATCAGGTGACTAAAGCTCACCAAAATGGCTGCATTTCTATGAAAAACGGCCATTTTGGCGAGCTTTAGTCACCCGGTGAGATTCAAAAATCGCACTCCTGGCACGTTTTTTGTAGGAGATCATTTAAGTGTTGTTTTTTTTTGGTAAATACAACATCATCGAGTACCAACTTGGGATCTGGCACATTGGATAAAGGTCGTCAAGAAACGCACAAAAGTACTAGGTTGCTTCTTCCTACCTTGGTAGGTAATTTTTGAAATCGACCTAATTTAAGAGTGGTGACAAATTGACAAAGTTACGTCATATGGGACCTATATTGTTATAAGCGGAACCGATACACTATCAAAATTTCTTCATTTAATTCAAGTGAACCGACTGTACCTTTATTTAGAAAGAGAAACAAAGTTATAACAGAAAAGAAAATAGAAAAGTTAAATAGTTAAGAACCGACTTGAATATACATTTGAAATATTTATCAGATGATTTTCTGGTTTTGATTTATTCGTTCATAGTCTTGAGATAAATCTACTGCAAATAGAAACTTTGAACGGTTTTAGGACTTTGTAGGTCGATTTCATGAAGTACTAAGGTAGGACGAGGCAACCTAGCATTTTTGTGCGCTTTTGACCTTTATCCAATATGCCAGGTCCCAAGTTGGAACTCGATGATGTTCATCGTGGTTTCGTGGTACTCAAGGACGTTCAGTTTTTGCTGTGCTCTCCCGTACTATAAAACTAATGAACGATGTATGTATTTTCAGCACAATTCGATAGACACTAAATAATTTATAAATGCGTTATGACGTTCAAATTTAATCATACAAGTTATTTAAAATAAATTATCCATTATAAGGTATTCATTTAAAATAATGTTTTTTCAACTTCAACCTATTCTTCTTACCCAGCTGTTCTCTTAATTTAGTAAAACTTAACTTCTCATTCAAGATCGACACGAAAGTACGAATGAAATGACACGGTCGATAATGTTGACGAATAAAATTAGGGTAGGTATCAACAATTAACCAGTTAATGCTTACGTTTAGGTAACACCGATTAAACATTATACAATATATGCATTTAATTTTAAAATAAACAGTTGCTTTTATTTAGTGTTATTATATTTATTAATAAGGCGTATTTCTTCGGCAGATTTTATTTTTATAAACGCTGATAGTGATTGAATTGGACACGTAAAAGAGCCTCTGAGTGCGGCCTACTTGCAAAATAAATCTCTAATTTATTTTGCATTATGGCCTGCGTAGACATAACATCATTCTTAATAATAATATTCTATTTTTGTAGAATAAACTTCGGGCAGTTTATATCGTGTTTGATTTTAACTAGAAAACACGTAAACATTATATCTCTTACTTTTGGTACTGTAATTTAGTGTTTTCTTGGATGAGTGTGTGGGTGAGATTCTGTCGAATGAATTGGCAACGATAGTACTGTTTCGTGCGTTGCGTGTACTCGTAGCTGGGTGGGCGGCGCAAGCGGCTGGCGGCGGCGCTGCCTTATCTGTTGCAGATTGTCCCTCGCGCGATGAGCACACGGTACTGCATCCCGCCGCCGTGCACCGCGGTACATCGTGTTTTGATCTTCGGCTTTGCCAGTCTGAACCCAGACGCGGGCTGCTAGAGCGAGCGCTGACCGCTCGTCCCCCACGCCACCATGCCCACTCGCACCAACAGGTTCCTGGTGACTGCGGGAATTATCACTTTGGTGAGTACATTTTTTTGCATTCTACCTTGCTACGCGAATAATGTATTTGAAAATCGTTGCTTAAATTTGATAGTAGCACAATTCTAAATCTAGAGGCCCTTGCACACTAGCTTTTGTCGCAGACAGCATATTTCCCTTTTAACCGAGTGAGCTAGTGTTGGGCACTATTATTAATTTTCACAAAATAAAATGGACCGCCTTGTATGAGGAGGAAATTTAGATTTTTTTTTATTGATTGTTGCTATATGGTGTGGACTTTTATCCATTCGAATGGTTTTTCGACAGTAAACTACTGTTTCTTAATGCTACTTGTTTTGCTTTGGAAGTTTAAGCTGCTGATTTTAAATAATTGTACATAAAATGCGTAAAAGTTGGTGAAGACATAAAGTGATCATGATTGAAATTTAGTAATTCTAACTTTCAAATCCAAAACACAATCGTGTAAGAAACAGTCTTTTATTGCCTCAAAACGGCCCGGATTCTTATAAGTCATGTCAATTAGCCACAATGTATTAAATTACTGGTTTTGTTTAAATTTCGGCCTTAATCAAATAAATGTGTTTTAGTAATCAATAGTGTTAGTCTAATTTATTTCAGGAAAAAACTTTAAAAGCTGGTAGGCAAAATCGGTCTTTATTTATTTAATTTTATTTCGAAGACAATAGCAGATATACGATTATTTTCCACGTGGTCCAATTGGTGGAATTATTCTTGTTGAAGCAACATATTTCTGTAGAAGTAATGGTCCAGCAGCCCCCGCCTGTTTTTTTAAGTGACTGTAAGACACTGTTTTGTGTAACTGAATCTTCGTGAGTTCGTTCGTTTCGACGAGACGCCCAAGTTTTTCCTATGTGCATATTCTCAAAGAGGTACCTAATGTAGTGCGCATGTAGTGAACATGTCGACTTGGTAGGGTGTCGAAATTGTTAGACTAACAGTCATTTTTTTAATAAGCTGCATACAAAAAATCTGCTGGTTATTAATCATTTTTATGACCTCGTCATTTCGACATATTCAGCGTGGAGGACGCTCCATTTCAAACCATCAATTTTGTAGGACAATTGTTGTTCCGAGTTTATTGTCATATTATCTGAAGATTTCAATAAAAAAATTACTGTTAGTCTGACAATTTCGACACTCTACTAAATCGACATGTTCACTACATGCGCACTACATGAGCTTTCAGCCTGTTATTAATCACTTAAAAAAACAGACGGGGGCTGCAGGACCATATCGTTAATCCCTTGAAAGCTTTCGTATGGTGTAAAACATGAAATTGGTTTTGAACTACGCTTGGAAATTTATTTCGTAAAAGTAAACTATTATACGCATGCAGAAAACTCTATACGCTATATAGTGTTTTTTGGATATAGTCAGTCAGGTATTGGCAGTAAGTTCTAGATATTTTCTTAATTCTCACATACATGGTTTGACAAATTTAAATGAAATTTGGCAGACATACATAGTTTCACGAAATAGCGATGAACGACTTCTACGCAAATGGTATTGGGGGACAGCTAGTCATTTATTCGCTGCTACCTACTTTGCGTAAAAACTAAAAATTTAGTTAATTAATCTAAAATTTTGTTAATAGACTCGCCTTGCGTTGTTTATCTGTCAGCGAAGTATAGCATTTCTCTTTGTGCAACGCATCAATATTTTCAGTTCTGGGATGCGAATAAATTTTCCCACCATATATTTTCCAACTATTATCTATAGTTTAGTTTAGTATTATTAGTAATTACAGCAAATGAAAACATTGTTTTTACTTTTTACAAGCTTTTGCTATTTACTTTACGTACAATATATTATTATTAATTACTAGACTTGTCATGTGGTAGAATAAATTCACAAATTGTTATGTTCTTACTCCTCGCATTATATGTATGTATTACGTGTTGTCCATTCTCAGAGATAAAATTATTGGTTGTAGTTTTACTAGTTAATTTTCTGTTTGTTGGTTTTCTGAATAAAGTTTATTGTTTATCATCACTTGTTTCGCTTTACTTATTAAAGCGAAACAAGTGAAATAATAATAGTTAATAAAAAAATATTAATTACAGAAACACTTCCTTAAACCACACGTAATTTAAATAATGAATAAAGCTACTTTGTCTGCAATAACTTAAGAGATTCCATTGCCAATTAGTATCTCATGGGAATTTCAGACATTTTTCTTCGATAGATTATATTGCTTTATCAGTTTAGAGAGTTTCTTGTCACTGATAACAAACTGCTGCGAATTCTCCGCTGAGTGTACGACGGTGGATGTGGGAGTGATGCGTTATCACAATTTCATCGCCTCTCTGTTTTTTTCATAGTATATCCTTTCTGTGACACAAAGACATGAGATAAAAATATGTTCAGTTTAATTTAAATCAAAACTGTAGGTCGTAACAGTCTGCGCAGTAGAATAATGTATTTTAGTGGAGATTATTGCTAATTTTGTATCGAGGGGTTCAGACAAGTAAATAGATTCCTGTGGGGTGATTTTTGTCTTTTGAGCGCTCGAAAGTCGTCAGCCGCGCGTAAATCAGTGCCGGCTAAACCATACGCCCGCGTATTTTATTGGCCCGCGACTGACGAGTGTCTCTAAAGTCAAAAATCGGCCCGCTGGGCCACTATAGTATAACCTTTATATAACAAATGTGAAAGTTTTACAGTGACGACTTATTGCAACAGGGTTCTACAATAGCCCAAAATCAAAAGTGGTCAAGCACATCATCTTTAATCTGTTGCCTAATATTTTAGGTAAATAAAAACGACATTTTGTACCTACTATAAATAAAATTTCCCTAGAGTGGAATTTCGATTTTGTCACCTCAAGGATTTAGCAGTTCTTGAGATTTAAGGCTCCATTCCAAACAGATAAAGAATGGACCCTCGTGGTGTGGCTATGCCCAGAGAGCGTTGGTGACCTAGTGGCTGGAAGAGTAGATCATGACCGTAAAATAGGTACCAAATTCAACTCCCCGTGGTCGCTATGTACTAATAAATAAGTTTTAATAACTTATCTGCATTACTTAAATGCTGCAGTAACTGACGCTTTAACGATGAGGGTAAATATCGTAACGAAACCTACACATTTAAGTGAATACCTATGTAACCACGTCCCTGTCGGTCTGCATCTCTGTCACAGATGGCAATCACTCCGTTGCGCTGTAATAACTTGAACTGCCAAATATAGGATTCTGATCAAAGCGTACCTCGAATATAGAAACGAGAAGAAGCTCTAGGATGATGATAATGATAATGGTGGTGCGGGCCGTCTGTATGTCTATCGCGGCGGTATAGTAGGTAATAGGAACTAGCAATTTTAACGATTTTTTATTTGAAGTAGTTTGAAATATAGCTTGTCTGACCGAAAGCCAGACGGTATAAGTGTTCCTTACTTACCCTTTTAGTACAGAACCCTCAAAACTTAATTACAATTCTATAGGTACTTATCCTTCAAGATTCCTCAAGATTCTTTTTTTAAATACTTTACAAAATTTATGTAACCACTCTTATGCTTTCGTAGCCATCAGTAGTTATAATCTTAGATATAAAAAGTCAATGTTCGAAAGTTAATTTAGAATTGTACCTTCGGAACATGACAAAATACCACGTGGAAACGCATGTAATGTAAAAATTAAGTAAGTCCTAAAAAAATATGAAATTAATTTTGTTATGGCGATTTCAAACTGAAACTGAAGAATTCTACGAAGCTGCTTAGGTCTTCGTGAAAATGAAAACTACTTATGCCGCTTTGCAAGTTGCCGCCGTAGTTTTTTTTCTTAATGCGTTCGTTTTGAAATCAATTTTACTTCACTTCATTTACTTGCATACATACTTACACATATTTATAAGAACATTCGCAGTTGGAGACATAAGTATGCCGAACATTGGAAGTGTTTTAGAACTCGAATCAAGCGGATTGTAAAACGAAGACAAAACTCGTACAGTCAAGGAATTTAATTCGTACCCTACCCATTTCGTTGAAATGTCGTCTGACATTCGCAATGCATTAAGGTCGATATGTCAAACTAACGTCTTGCTCTATAGTTCGTATGGTGACAGTTTGCTATATGCTATTGAACCTTAGGTGGGTTGGAAATTAAATTCCTTGACTGTAACTATTAGCGGTGAAACTAGTAAAGTAGCTACAGCACTATTCTTGTCTAAATTCGCACTATGGCAACGTCGCCTGTTATTCCAAATCAGTTTACGAGAGTGTAAATGCTTAAGATGAATTCGTAACAGCAATTTATAAGCGTTTGCATTGCACTAACGGGCTTTATTCAATGGAATACATCTCCGTTGTATCTCTACACTGACATCTACGTAGGCGTAATAAGGCTACAAAATCAGTCAGGCAATACGTTTTAGGTAAATTTCTGTAGCTTCGTATGCAACTTTTGTACACAATGAATTGAGCGGTTGATAGTTCACCATTAGTGGTAACATGAGAGATTTTAATTATTACGTTTAGATAAATAACAAAACTAAGCCTGTCGTTCTTAAGACCGACACAAAAGCGACTCGACGTCGCTGGCTTGCAACGTAATTTTTGCTTAAGATATCACCCAACGTGCACAAATGCGGAAATTAACGGAAGGCTCTCCTGAGGAATTCGATATTTATCTAATGGTAGGTATTGAGATTGATTCATTCGAAGATATTGATAAATTTTGGCAATAGCAACAACTATAACGATAAGAAAATATAATGTTCTCAGTTTATTGCCCGCACTGCTGAGGCTGTGGAGCGGCAAGTAAATTACTGGAATTTGCCTTTCGGCTGCACGGCTGGCTAAATCATTTACGAACAGGGATGGCGTTAGTGTCTTGATCAATGTATACACAGTAAACTGGTGAACAATGCAGCTGTGTGGAGTTTACATTTTCATCAATATGTACATTGTGATGCTGGTATGGGCACAGAAATCATTTATGCGCTCGCTGTAGTATCACAAGCTTAATGGGTACTATATACTTTCAAAACTATAATAAATATTGCGCGAGAATTCTATGTGTATAATTGTATTTTTCAGATGACCTCGAAAGTGTTTTTTTTCAAAAGTTACATACATTTATTTTACACGGAAGATTCAAAGGTGCAAAAAAAAACACTTCTTTCGCCATTTTCAACCCTAGCCCGGACGCAAGCTCTGACTCACTCCGCGCTCTTAGGCATTGACAACTCGGAACTGAGTTTTACGGCATCAGCAAGTAGATATTTGAAGTCTATACTGTAGTATTTTTTATTAATTATTTTTGGCTTGTTTATTTGTCCTTTTGATTTACAACGAATATTATTATATGACAAATTATTTGTAACTAACACTAGTTTAATAAGCATATGTAAGGTTTGTTGTAAATTTTAATTATAGTAAATGAATAAATCCTACTTACCTAGTAATATTACAAATGTGAAAGTAATGTAATGGTTTGGATATTTAATCTTTGTTAATCAATCAGGCGTTAACGGCTGAACGGATTTAAATGATGGCAGACATTATGATCGTATGCTGGATTAAAACAGAATACTTTGTACTCAGTAAACTGCATAAAAAATTATAAAACGCGGGCGAAGCCGCGAGTAAAAGCTCCTCATAAATATTTTAATATGTATTAGAAGATAATTAAAACTAATAAGTAAATAAAAATAAACACAGAAAATGAAATAATCAGAGAAACATCGGTTTGACGTTAGTGACAAGAAATATTATCAAGTGCAAGATAATCTACAAGTGGCCTGTACCCTTACCATGAGTACAGTGCACCTAGCCGTAACCATACTCGCTAGCGACAGCGTAAAACGATTCGTATGGGATATTGCACAGCGCCTCTAGCGCTCAATTAGATAACTAAAGATCGCTAGTATGAGTCCAACGGTAAATTACCTATCGAAATCTAAACGTCAGTGTCTAACGTTTTGTAGCTGTTGCCGTAGAATATTGGTACCATGAGTCACAAATTTGACACATGTCATCGAAAAATACCGTATCGACTATGGTTAACTCTTTCTCTGACAAATGGGAGCGTATTTAACCGCTATCGACTATAGTAACGTAATACGAATTTTCGACAGAAACTCATGGTAAGGGTACAGGGTTAAAGTGTTAAGGAAATAATAGTAATACTCTTTACTTGCTAAGTGATAGCTAAAGATCGTACTACTAAACCGATTCTTATAGTAATTTGCACACCCATTTAGTTCCTGTGTCAATACAACATTATGATAATTTCAACTTGGTGACACGTCTGATCATGAAGCTAGGAGGTGAACAGTGGAACTCGGTGGTTACGTAACCTCCTCGAGTAAAGGTTAATTTGGTTGATCTTAGCGAGTTCCATACAATACACTTGCTGGTGAAGGTCTGATAATGGAGTCAGAAGGTGGTAGTAGAACTCTTCACCCGTTACTTGTAACCCCCTCGAGTTTATGCTCATTTAACTGGTCCTGACAAGACCCGTACGATACACGTGGTCTGAGAATATAGTCTGATTCCATTGTTGTATCCAGTATAAGAAGTGAAGTTCGACAGAATTTATGTTGAACTGCATTTTTTATACATACTGATATTGGACATAGAATCAGGCTGTTTCATTAACATTTGGGCTTAATCCAATTCGACAACATACACGCATATCGTATATACAATATTATAATACATAAACTGGCTATATCTATAGTGTCTGGCGGTGTCGGCTTTTCTGCCAACATTAAAGGCGCCCCCTGTATTTTTTACACTGTGACTAGGTATAGTCGACCAAGAAATTGCTTGTCCACTTTTCGACCGTATTACAAACGCATAAGGTTCAAAAGTGGTCAAGCAATTACTTGGTCGACTATACACTGAAGTTGCCAATTTGTCGTTCCCTTGCATCGAACCCTACCTCATTTCCAAATGGCGCTTCATTGACGCGCATGAAATGTTAATTGTTGACATTAACGAGTTTTCATATGAAAAAATTATATCTGTGATATTCACTATACATTTTTACATACAGCCGGGAGTTCTCTAGGCGTTAGGTAGGTTTATCTAAAGTATGCTAGCGATGCCTAATGGAGTTCCTATGCCTGACAAAACCGATCCGATTGGTAAATAGGTCTTGACGCAATCGTGCTGTGTCGTTCTTGTGATGCTCTAATACGGGCTTCCAAGTAATGCTAATAACCTGTACTGTCTGACTTTTCGCTATTATAAGATTACGCCTACGACATGTCGTTTTACGTTGTGCGCTCGGTGCATACTTTATGTATAGGTCCTAGAATAGAATAGAATTAAGTGATCTATGGTATAAAGGTAAGTTATATAAAGTTGATTTGGCAACGTGTGGTATAAATATTACAGTTTTTATAATTTTTAATTGGAATGTTAACCTAAGAGTTTTAGGCGGCATCAATCAGAAAGAACGAAATACATGGCCACAAAACGCGTTAGTAGGTACAGTCAGCTGTACTGGCCATGCAGGATCGTGTTTAAAAAGATTATTCTACCAAATTCAAAAGACGTAAGATATAGATATCATAAAACATCGATAGCAGCTCTTAGACATTTATCTTATCTATTTTCTCGTCATAGTTTGTGGCATGCACATTAGATTTTTCTAAAGACGCGTTGGCCGATCTCATGTTACGACATTATTTACTTATTGATAATAATGTTATTGATTAGGAAGTGTTGAAATTGTTTCGTAGGATTTTGGCCCCAATATTTACGTGAATATGCTACACTAACATTTTAGAGGAATAACTGTCGCTGTTCTGTTTTCAAAAAACATTAAATAAACTGAGATCGGTCGTGTCCAACCCCTAGGATTATAATGTTAACGTTATGTTTGCAGCAATTTAATGAAACGAATGCAAGGCTTTAGTTCAAGTTTATTTGCTTCGACTCTTGCTAGCTAAGTTTGATAGCAAAAGAACCTTGTTCAAATAAATAAATATCTATTGGTACTTACACTCACCTATACTTTTTGGCATAACCATGACCCATTTTCACAGAGTGATAGCGTCATGAAATGCAGTTTTATTTTATTTAATCGAAAATGTGTACCTGGCTACCGCAGGCTACCAAACAGAATTTCAACTTACGTTGCCACGGCACATATATCCTGTTAATATCGAGCAATATTTTCCTATATGTATTTGTTTGTAATCACGAACTCGAAAACGGCAATAACGGTTTGATGAAATTTACATCATTGCGGGGCAAATAATCACTCTAGTTAGGTCTCATTTTTTGGAAAATTCAATTTTTTAAGTTTTTACATCTGTAGGTACTAATCGTTAAATAGTGATTAATTAAAATAATTGTAATATAGGACATATATAAAAAAAATACATGTTAAATATTACTTTTTCCAATAACTTTCTTGTATCAGAGCAGAACTCGGTCGCTCAAGTACTTATAGAATTGATTTGAAATTAAACCTGTGGCCCTACCGGCCAAGTTTAGTTTATATAAGTTTATCTCTATGTCCCTTTCTTATGACGCTGGTTTGGCTGAGACGCGGGGAGGGGCAAATTAAACCTGGGCCGATCATGTAAGGACAGTGTACATTTTTTAAAACTTGGCTGATAAAATATAATGTTTATGATGATGAACCACCTGATGGGAACAATATGACTTCTGTCTCTGGTGAGATCTGTGGTCCTAACATGGCCGCTAAAGTCATATTTATATCACTATGCGGCCCTTTCTTACTACACTAGTTATACAGGGTGGAAAGTTTTTTCATAAATCCATAAACGCAGAATTTATTGTTTTTAAAAATAAAGAAAAGTCTCCTTTGCACAGAATGTGCCAGTATTTAAGTTAGTTGTCGTCCATATGGCATTCAAAGTTTCCACCCTGTATAGAACCGCCTAGAGGGGTACATTCAACTTGGAGCGGGCATGTTAGGGCCACTCTATTCATTAGCCGCTATATTGCTGCTTCGCGTTAAATGTGCTATTATTAGTATTACAATATAATATGCTTCTTTCAGATCCAAGCGGCGTTCCAGACGGTGTATGCCGCTTTCGCGATAGCTCAGTATTTTTGCGTGATCGATTTCTTGAGACAATTTCCCGTCTTAATTTTCATTCGAGTTCTATACTTTCACAGTAAGTAATATTACCGAAAACATACATTCTGTACTGCATTACCAATCTAGAACATTACATACACCTACAGTAAAAATAAAATTCCATGCTAATTATTGTACAGCTCCGTGGAATTAAAAATATTCTTGATTCAGTTATGCACATTTAAGTGCTTGGGCATACTTGAAGGAGTTTAACGTTAGTCTTTTATGCTTTTAACGATCACTGCTTTTTAGCTTATTTCAACTATCATTATCATTATGTAGAGAGTTCAAATTTTTGGTTCTATTTTGCACTTCTGACTCCCGTTAACCTAGTAAATCACATGATGAAGTGTTTGATACCCTTAATATAAAAAAGGAGACAGGTCGGGAAGTCTGAAGGATTGACAATTTGTAAATAATTTATATAGTATTATATCCATATTAAGTATATCATATATAGAGCCTTTCTCTTAAGTAAAATAACTATCTTGGGTCAATTTAAACCAATTACTTATATCTGAAAAGGGAATTAAATGCAGTCTCACAATCGATGTAATAATATTTAAGTATTATGAGAACAGATACTGCTGATGATAGTATCTATAACTAAACAATATACGACATTATAAAATAATGAGTTTTTACTGTAATCGCCTATGGATTTAAAGATAATGGCGTTTTTCTTCCAGACCCCACTAATTGCGGAGCACGAATTAACATTGGAGAAAGCATTGATGAAGTGGCAGACCAAGCTTTCGTGCTCATTCAGCGCGAGCCGTTTACCACAGAGAGAACCTTCATTATAAATTGCATAAGCCTCGGCTTAAGCTTTCTATGGGTGA
This sequence comes from Ditula angustiorana, assembly GCA_963691745.1. NCBI lineage: Eukaryota > Metazoa > Arthropoda > Insecta > Lepidoptera > Tortricidae > Ditula > Ditula angustiorana. Next base: position 6,336,291 of record OY829472.1, read on the forward strand.
TCGGAAGCATCTTATTAATAAGTATGTATCTTTTTTAATGTATATTGTGATATGTCGAAAGTTTGATTAAAGAGTCGAATAGGGATACATAGGGTAGCTCATGCACTCCGTCTTCCTTATCAGGAATCGGATTGACTCTGCGGACAGCGGACTGTACTGTTTACATTTGATACGCTCGTGAAGCTACCCATTAACTTTGTTGTGGTTCTTATTGAAACCAGTACTTGTTGCAGAAGGTGGAACGAGGAAGCACCATTCCAATCACACCCACTGGCCATGGCTGATGATCACGGTGGCCGTCACCTTGCTGGACGTAGTAGCAGTCATAGCGTATGCTAACGATTCCTTCCACACACAGGTATGCCGATCGATCAAATAGTACTAGAAAGAAAGAAAAATAAAGAAAACAATTTATTTTGGTGCTAAGAAGTACTTACGATGAGCTTACAACTAAAACACCGAAGAGGTACCCACGGCTTAAGTACCACAACGCTGGTCTTCCGTGGGCACCTAAATACAACTTGTTGCATTAGGTGATACAATCAGGATCAAATAGATAGGAGGTCAAACTGCTACTATGCATGTCTCTATGTTTTTATTGAAAAACGGTAAAATTGATTTTCAACTCTGAAAAAAAAGTTCGTTATATGTTTGGTGTGCTGGCATATTTTAGATAAGAAACAAAGCATTCTGAAAGAGTTATAAAAATTGGTTCTTTCGGAAAAAGAAACAGGGACAGCAAAACTACAATTGGTACAATTTTACTAACATCATCATCAATATCATCATGCTTGAGGTGCAAGTTGAATTCCTTGTCATGCCTAACCGATGATAGTTATACCGATCAGGTGCGATTGCAAAAGTTTACAAGGGCAAACAGTTCAATGATAAAAGCGGGATTCCTTGACCGGTATTGTATGCTCTTAACAGACGCTGAACCACATTATGCAGTACATAAATGGGACTGCCAGCGGGATGGGGAATGTGGATGTGGACACCGTCTTTGCTGCGTGGCTGATGGTTTTGATTTATTCAAGATTCGTCGTACTTCTAATGGTCAATGCATTTCTTATGGTTTATGCGGTTGTAGATTGTACTCGATTCCGGTCCTCGGTAACGTCGTCAGTAAGTAGAACAGGGTGATTCGTATTCATGTTCTGTTCTTGATGTCGTGTGCTGGCAGTGCCTGTGTTTTGCTCCATGTCTTTTACCTTCTTCCGCTTCAGTTTGTTGTTGTCATTCCATCTTTCTTGGAAAATATGTTGGGGTGGTATGGGTTTTTCGATCAATAATCGTTCGACCGATTTGGCTCTTACCTTACCCCTCCTGTCAATATTAATAAAACCATTACGTATCAATTTATGCTCACGATTATACTCATCCTGAACATGGCCGTGAGAGTATGAAATTAACATAATATGGTGATCAAAGCTACGGTGTTTACTATCTTGTTGTTGTTTTTAATTGTTTACTGGAATGTTCGATGTGTTGAATCAAATTATAAAATAAAAAACTAGACTACGAGGACATGAGAACTCTAATCTTGCATCAGCAAGAGTCAGTCTAGTCCGTCATGATAACGTATAAAAGCAAGCAAGGCTTACGCCTTGTTAATATATTTAATAAGCAAAAAACTTTTCTTGTGTGTGTCTATCTATCTGTCAGCCTATCCTTAGACAAACGTGACCGCTTTGAATACTTTTTAGTAGGTACTTACCTATTTATAGATTGAAAGCAAGTTAAATACTATGTTCTTAAAATTAATAAAGGGGAAGGTGTACAAACTATAAAATACTGCACTAGTCTCGTAGCCCTCGCAGGTGTGAGTATTAATAATAAAAAAAATATCTTGGTAAGTTTTAAACCAAATGACATAGTCCCAAACTAAGCAGCTAAAAGTGCTCGTGCTATGTATTAGACAACGGATATTCATACTTAAATTTATACAAGGTGTTAGGTAGGTATAAAGTGGATAATCCAATAAATGGGTTACCATTTTCGAAATATACTTTTTTTTCTCACTACTTTATTGACCCTAAAGTGCAAAAATCTTATCTATCAGAAAAAATCTATGCTATCAGATCGTTGAATTGTTGAATCACTCTAGCGTCCAAGCCGACCGGCAAAGTTTAGTTTATATGAATTTATCTCTATGTGCATCGCTTTCTTATGTGACACTAGTTTGACAGAGACTGGGCCGGTAATGTTAGGACCACAGAAAGAGACCACCATAGTAGTTGACACTGACGCGATGATATGAAGCTGACGCGATGACACTTGAAGACTAGGTTATGACACTCGTAATTAGCTGAATCTAGGTTTACAGGGTCAAAGAGCTACTCCTGATTCTAAATACGTTCATATACCTGCGTGAAACGATTGCGTTGCCCATATTTGTCGCCTGAGAAAACAGATGTCATTACAAAAAAATGATCAGGGTAATGGCTAATTATGATGCAGAAAGTTAGTAGGTACCGGTTGCACTAACGTAAATTATATAAAAAATGACCAAATTTTCGGTTGCACTACCTAAAAAAGGTGATTGCCGCAGAATGCCAATTGTACGAATGTGAATTTGTAAAAACAGACCAATTGAATTACAAAGCAACGCCAATTCATAAATACAGCTTTACCATGACCACCAAACGTATAAGGGAAATGGCTGAAAATGACAAAGCATTAACGTATCAATACGCAACAGCTTAGTTACACCAAAACTGAATCAATCTTTGTTTTATCTCGTAGTTATTAGGCGGTCTAGATTATACATACTTTGAATATTTTATTTTGAAGTTTCCCTTTGTCCTGTGAATCAAGATTCAGCTAGTCCCAGCATCGTAACCAAATTTGCTGTGACCTCCCGTAATAATAGGGAGAGGTAAATAAGTACCGCTGACAGCTTTAAATCCACTCTACTTTTAATATTTATGCAAGTAAACGATTTTCAAAAGTCCTTTCAAAACAATATTTTGCGTATATCCCTTGACCTGGACTACGAACCTTGAAGTTATGGGTTTGATTCGCACAAGGGGAAAATGTCTGAATGATGAATATGATTTTTTGTAAGAGTTGTGGATGTTATAGATATGTATTTAGGTGTAGGTGTATCTATTTGTATGTTTATCCGTGGCTTAGTATCTATAGTACAAACTTTGCTTAGTTAAATTAGACTAGTTCAATTGGTACAAACTGTCGCAACATATTTATTTTATTATTTATTATTTGTTTAAAATGTAACGAAATAGTAACTACCAAATCCGATTTCTGGATTTAAAGTTTTGTACCTAATTGTAACAAAATGTGGACTCGTTATTTAAATAATCATGTAAATCAATACACACCTACTAGAAATTTAACTATAAAACGAGTACTATGGAGGCGGTATAGTTATTTGATTTTTAGGATAATTATCATCGTAAACTCAGTACCGATTATACCGTCGTAATTAAAACATAATTGTTTTTAAGCTACATTTTATTATTTTAGGAATTAGAGCGTAACCAGGACTCAATTCTTGAAGGGAACAGTGAGGGTAAGGAAAGCGATGAGATCACAACCAGCTCACCGAGCGTGGAGGTTACTAAAATCCCAAGGCCTGGGCTCAGTCAATCATTTCGGGCCATGAAAAATTATTTATTTAACAGAACTGCTTCTGTCCCAGCGGGTTCTACGCGTACTTCTATAAACGGAGGGCGGTAAGGTTTTATCTAAACGTTATTTAAAAAATCCTTTTGCTTATTTATTTTCGACAAGTATTATCCTGCCGGTACTTGGCCTGCATGGAAATATGTTAAAAGTTATTACAAATTAAGGTTTCTTCCTTCCAGCGCCTAAACGAAATTTTATTGGGTCTTGAAGAAGTTTTAATTTGTTTAGAAAATTAATCGGATTGGATCGTATACAAACTCACAGGATTTTTCTTTTGTCGCATTTTTTTCTTTGGTTCAAACAAATTGCCAGTATTTTCACAAAATTAACACGAGCAAGCTACTTCTTTTCTCGATTGTCTTAATAGTATTTATTCATAGATGATACTGTGGTTAACATAGTTGTCATGTGTTTTATTTGAAATTGCACAAATTTGATTTCCTAAAATTTAAGCTCTTTTTATGTTTGTCCTAAATATTGAAATGCTGCTTAGGTCTCATTTACGGTGCCGTGACATGAATAGGCCATAGATAATTGTGCATTAAAATATTATGCTCAGAAACATTAATGGTTTATGCTTTCAAAATATACTATATTAGACTTTATGGCTAAAAAAATATGCGTAGAAATTTATTTCCACAGCAATTCTGCGAGTCACCATGTGACTTCGAATTTTATGCGACCTAATTTAGACCCATTTTAAAACCTTATTTAAAACCTTTAAAGCTTATTGACATAACTTGAAAGATAGTTTACTAGTTTTCTAAGAATTATTCTGCATGGGCTGCAAAGGTTTAGGCGTACCCTAGGACCGCACCAGCATAATTTCTCAGTGGGAGAGTCGGTCACGATCATCACCGATGGAGGTCGCGAACAGGTGTAAGGAGAGTCACAATGGGTCAGACATAAGTGCCACATATGTTGAATTTTAAAGAATCCGTATAGCTAATTCAGCAGGTGCAACAACGATATGGTAAGGGAGTCGCGACACTTTAATGTTAATTAATGTAAATATTTGTAGCAATCGTCATCGAGCCGTAAACTTCCCCGAAGAAATAGAACTGCCGACGTCTCTCGAGAATATGATCATGGAACAGCAACGGCGTTTAAACATGGCGATGATTGACACGGCGGGGCGGCGCAGCCCGGCGCAGACGTCGCGCCTTACGCACGCTCACTCCTTCAACAACCTCCCGGAAACTTCACGCGGGTAAAGTTACGCTCTTTGCTGCGAGACCAAATACCCTAAAATCTCAAACTTAAACTGCGAATGTCAATCCTGTATCTTATGTAGCCGGCGCGGCACAGCCGTGGAGCTGCAGGGGCAAATGCCTTGGTCGTACATCCCTGCCCCTGCCAACCGGATGCGCGACCAGCTGCCGCCGGACGAGGACCTACCGCCTGTTCCGTTGCCGGATTACACCGCTATACAGTCAGCCAGAAAGGCTTGTAAGTACTTTATTGCCGCTTGAATATCATTGTGCACGTAAGGGCTACTTAATGTGCGGTGCGGGGCCTATAGCACGACTTAATTGTTTGTTATGATTCCTACTCCAAATAATGCATAGGGTATGTAAAAAATCTGCTGGGGTATCATAGGCTACTCAAAAGTCTCGAAAAGCACTAACCGTACGGATTTCTAATCAAGGTTTAATTATACTTTTCTATCGGTTTGACTTTCTCTGCCTCGTCGTGACGTCCTTTATTTATTTTCCATGTCTTTGCCGCAGTTGATCGATATGGCGATCACTTTACGCAGTAAGTTTGTTAAGCACATACACATTCCCATTCGTAATTTTGCAGCTATGTATGCAATTGAGTAAGATGATAATGTTGTACTTCGGGAACAAATATACGCCTATTTGATCAGCGGAACACGGAATGCAAAATTCAGTTTTATATTCAAAGTGTTCATTAACGTCATAATACAATCATTCTAGGCAAAATTCAAGGAGCTTAGTTTTGAATTCGGGTAATTCAAGTATTGTGTTCGGGAAATGATTGAATACCTTTATAGCCGTATAAATTATACTTTTTATAGTGTGCCGTTTTACATGTCGGGTAACGTAGGTTGAGCCCGTGGCGCTTATGGATGTTTGTCTTGGATTTGACTCTTGTGTTTCAAACCAACTTATAGTTATTCCGCTTCACAAATAAACATACCTCCAATAGTTACGTACAGTGAAAGTAGAGGGAGTTCTTTTAATTGCTTAAACAAAGGTCCACATTTTTCAGTCTTTTGAGTGTTACACAATGGTCTGATCTATGTATTTTGCATTCGACAATTACACCACAAGACTAACAATTTATATGTATTAATAGTTATTTGTACCGGTGTAAGAAGATCTACCTACCTAGTATTTCATGAAACTTTTTTTTACTTTAGCTGTACATCGGGCAGCATCAAGTCTGAGCTCGATGACCCAAAAGAAGGAATACTTAACCTACCAGTCACCACATCGTAAGTATAGCGATTATTAAAAAAATTCTAAATACTTTAAAATGTATTTCGAATGACGAATTGCTCTTAATTGTGTTGTGGCCTGCAGCCGCATCAACACAATTTGATGTGTTGTACTAGAGGCGCCTACCGCGGGCGCCCCAATGATCGTGAAGAGACAAGATGAAGGGCAGGCGATTGCTTTGAAAGAAGCAGTCAAACCTGACGAAGCAGATCTCAACCTGATTCAAAGTGTTCCTATTGATGCTTTTGACGAAGCTTCGCTTAGTGACACGTGGGAGTGGGAGCCCATGATGGATCCCGTCCACCTTTTTCCTATTCTAATAAGCGTGCCGCGGATGCCACCGCAGCGGCTGCCGCCCCTGCCGCAGTATTACTGGGAACCGGCATCTCCGGAACCTTTTATATTTATGTTCTTTCTTCACCCGGCACTTATAAAAAATACTAAAGTGTTGTTTAGCGTTGTCCTGACGATAATAGTAGGAACTTCCGGCTTTGCATTATATTTATATTATAATTCTAAGCAATAAGTTTTATGTATTTTTAGACGTCGTTTTTAAAATGGAGAACTACAGTGATCTAATTCTTTACATTATAAACAAATTCGAAGTGTTTAGGCCAGGTCTTACACAAGGTAAAAGTTAAAGTTTAATTAAATATGCCGAACGTGGCGATAAAATAAAGTCTTTCTAAACTTAAGTAGTTTCGTTTTAGCTACAACTGCATGCAGGGAATCGGCATAGATAAGACCTACGGCCTAAACGTAATTGACAAAAAGAACCTTTCCTTCAGTGCGGCTCTAAGTACAGTCCTAATAAAGGAATGCACTGAGGAAATACCTGAATTTATGTCAGTCATGTTAAAACATTTGCGTCCTTAACTTAGTGGGTCAGGATTGTTTAGAAACTCCTGCTCAACCAAGGTGATTATTATAAAAATGTGAAATAAATTATTTTTCATACTTAGCCAACTACCTAGATAAGTACATACATGAATTTTGTGTCACTCGGTGTGTTTGATAATAATAAGTAGCCACCGTTTTTGTTTTTTCGTTGCTATCACATAAACAAACTTGATTTGATGCTTTTATTAAAAGTGAAAATTTTAAACAGCCGAAATATGATCATTTTTAAACAATGTAAAGCTACGTAAATAGATTGTATTTGTCAATACTTTTAGAAAATGCTTTAATCGGTTAATGTTACGACACCCTAAATGGTTCAACTGGTGCGGGAATTATTTAGCATGTTGTACCTATTATAATAAAACTATTATCGGTAGTCAATTCTGTAAACGCATACACAGGTGTTGTTCGCGCACGAGTTCAATGCAGAGTTTTCCTATACTCTTATTTAAAATCTGCCGTCGACTCACGCGCATACTATAGGTACATATGTAAAAGTGTGATGAATTTAATTTCGGAAAAAATATTTACAATTGGCATTGTTCACTTTTTTATAACTTCCTCTAATTCCAAAACCATTTCGAGGAATAGGGATATTAAACTGTTTTCTGATATTCTAGTAAAAAAATACTTTGTATTTGTGAATATTTTTGCAAAATAAAGTTTGACCTTTGTTTGACCTTATCGCAAGCATTAACTTTTGAATTTCTTTGCACTTTTCTCAAAAAGAATAAAAATGCTACCCGTCTAGGCTTCTCTTTGGCATTATTGTTGTTTTTGTCGCATGTCACTGTCACTTTAAGCACTATCTTATTTTGGATTCATCACAAATTGACTTTTTTTAAGTTTTTATAATGGAATCATACAAAAAGTGTTTAATTCCTACTTGTAGAAATGATTATTTTAATAGCACAAATAAATCACGACGTGTAAGATTTTAAAGTTAACTAACACTAGACACTGACAGATGACAGAACTGACACTTTTCTTTTAAATTGGCGGCAGGCGAAGGCAAACGGTAGTTTAATGCCACTGCGTAGTATATTTGTCTACAATTTTCCGGTAACTTATAAATAGGATAAAAAATTCAAAACGCGCTTAAAACCAAAATCCTTCAAATAGGTATCTTAAATTAGTCTATTTTATGATAAAAAAAATATATAGTTAAATATTGTTTTATAAGACCAATGCCAATTACCTATGTTTCGAAAAGTATTCAAGTCAGCAAATGTTTGCTTTAGTATTATGTTATGTGTACTCGTACATAAGTAATCATTTCTTTTCAAATTAACTATTGTATGATTACTTCTTATTGAAGGCATTAGCAATAACAACACAGTATGTGCACGAGTGCCAGTCGGACTCGCTCTCAGAGGATTTCGCGTACCTCCACATAATATAATATGTGTTAGGTATTTCCTACTTTGCCGGATTTTTTTAACTTCTGTAGACATATAAGTGCGTATACAATAAATAGTATTATAAAAAGTGCTTAATAATTTTTTTAAGTAAGTGACGGCTTTAATTATTTTCTGTCATTTTATTTGAACACGCACATCAGTTAGTACTATTAAATAAGTAATATTTTATTAAGTATAAGTTACTTATTTGTTACATAAAAATCTAGTCATTACGATACTTTAAGATGTAATTTTATTTATTAAATCGGAAGCCATGGTCAATTTAGAACTAAAATGTAGAGTCGCTAATTGTAGTAATTATACTTGACTCTGTACCAGACCTTTATGGCTTTTCGTGTACCAAAGATTTCCTTCTATAGGCATCCCTAGGACCAACCGTTGGATTAAAGAAAGGGAACCCCAAGATCGTTCATGTTAGTTTGGCTCCTCAATCTAATCTGTTAAATAACTACAACAGCTAAGCTAATAGGCCAATGGATGGATGATTATATGTATTTTAGTATGTATTTATCTATAAAAGAATGTACCCATAGTACAAGCTTTGATTAGTTAGAGTCTGAGTCAATTGGTCTAAATTGTCGCAAGATATATTTATTTATTTTTAATAAATTAATGATAAAATGTTAGGCGTGTAGCGCATAACTGTCAATTGATATGGTAGTTTGTTAACTTTAAAACGTTAGATGCAATTAGAACTGAATCGTTGTGACTTTATAGTAGAATTTGAAGGTCTTTTTATCTAGGGTATTTCGCGTAGAATCTTAATGCTATGCTATCGGTTGACCGTGTCTGATAAATATGTATTGTTGTTATAAATATAATATAATAGTTTATTTTATATTAAAAATATAATAGTGTTAGTCCAACGACATTCGAAATACCATGTCCTAGATTTGATGTTCTATATGAAAGAAAAATTGTTACAATACCTATTTTGATATATCGATGTATAGAACAGCTAGCAAAGCTAGTACTGGTCGTAACCGTGGTTCACTTTGTCGCTTGTGGGTGTCTTTCTGATTAACCCCATTACTGCATAAGAAAAATACAAGCACGCGTGCTATAATGTGCGGGTTTAATATTTTGAGGTATTTAAATAAATAGTAGAAACAAAGGATGTTATATTTATTAATTAATAAAGTCTATGCATGTTTAACTGGTATTTAAATAGTAGAAACAAACGATGTTACATTTAATTAATAAAGTCTATGGATGTTTAACAATCTTTTATTTTCTTCCTATTTATGGACACCGAAAATAATAAGCGGCCCTAACATGATTGACCTGTTTAATTTGTCCCTCCCTGTGGCTGTCTGACTAGTGTCATATGAAAGAGACACGCAGAGCGATATATTTAACTTGGGAGCCATGTTAGGTTCATAGGTGGGAGGTTTTCAACTCTCTAAAGCAGTGGTCGGCAACCCTTTGGCAGACAAAATAAGCAAATTAGTAACACAGTCTACGTCACTTTGTCAGAGTTCCATGGTGGGTCTTGGGTGGGTCAGGGTTTCATTTTGCTGGTTATACAATACAACATAATAACTCCACAAAATAGCATAACAAGGTATGTACAATTTAGAGATTTAATTTATTTAGACCTGATTCAAGAGACCGAGTACTTCTCTGAGATAATATAATGTTGCTTATCCATACTGTCTTTACATAGTATAAAGTAAAGTCAGTATTTTTCCTGTCTGTCCGAAATTTTTGTAGTGTATCTTCGGCCGCCTTCTCCTCCTAAACCACACAGAGGATTTTGATACGGTTTTCACTTTCATTCAGAGATTTTTTTTTCGAACGGTTTTATTTACATTATATCCCGATGATAAGCCGGGGCGGGTCGCTAGTCTATTATAAACGAAGGGAAGTGACCGGACAGCCCAGTGGTTAATGACCTCGACTACGAAGCGAAGCTAGAGGTTTCGGTTTCGAATTCCGATTGGGACAAATACTTGTAGTTATGATGAAAATGAATGTTTGTACTCGGGTCATTCGTTAGTATTTAAGTATCAATAGATCACAGAACATTCAGCTTTAGTTCCTTAAATTAAAACTAGGTCAATTAGTGTTAATTGTCTCAGGATATTTATTTATTTATACGGTTCACGTTTTTGCGGTTTCGATTTCGCGAAGTAGCAAGGTAATTTTTCTCATTTGTTTATTTTTTTGTTTTTCATCTTTATGTGCAGTCGATCAAGAAACTGCTTTACCAGTTTTCGACCGTCTTACGAAGGAATCAGGTTCAAAACTGGTTAAGCTGTTGCTTCGACTATACATTGAAGGTATTTACAACAAGCAAATAGACTGTGAGATAGCAGCAAAAAAATCACGTCATTTTCAAACGATTTAAATTACTCTAGTCGTGTTCTGGCGTGTTTCTGGACTACCATTGTGGCAGTCTGGCTGCTGGGCGCCGTTGCGTTTGGGATGGGTGGGGGTTCAAAACTCATAAAATTACGTGATTTTCTCAAGGTTGATTTTTTGATTTTCTATTAGTTAGCAACGTAAACAATCCCAAATCAGTGTTGCTCGACTATTTACTGGTTGCCGAGTCTGTGCCAGACTGTTTTAAAGTGGCTGAAACCGACATGAAATTGACGTAATTTTCTAAAAGTTGAAAAAAACATTTTTTAATGCCTTATACCATCGCATTTACGTTTATGACAACGCCAGACCAAATAGATGTTGTTAATAGGTACGTCGCCAGACTGGTACAATGGTTTGCTCTCTAAGTAATATCATCACTACTTAGTCAATACATTACTGAGTCTAGTCGTGACTAGAGAAATTTAAATCGTTTGAAAATGACGTGAATTTTTTGCTGCTATCTCTCACTCTAAAAGTAAAGCAAGTCTAAAAACTCGGCTAAGGTAAAATATTCTAGCCATTTTTGCATTTTCATTACATTTTTTATTAAATTAATTGAGTTGTACATTTCGAACCCCGGTCTTAAATAAGTACCTTTAATTTGAAATGATAAGTACCCTACACGATAGGATTGAGCGTTGGTAATTTCTTTTTAAACGACTTCAAACACAAGGAGTTTCTTAAATTGACTCTTTATTTAAATTTTGTTTGTTTGTTACACGACATCTCCACTAATCCGAATGGTTTTCAATTATTATTTTTTAAATTGAATTGGTTTTACCCAAGATTGGTCCATTTTATTCAAAGGATGAAGTGGGTTGTTTTTTATTCAAAAAAGTCATTTTTAAATATTTCGGTCGAGCGGTAAGCAGAGTCATTACCTATATTTCATTTTATTTTATTTTCACTTAACGTGTTACCCGCGTTACTAAGACAAATCTAACTGACTGATCTGACTTTGCGGGTGGTAGGACCACAAAGACCTTGGACCTTGTGCAAGGTCCGTCCGGATCGCTACCACCATCTTGCTCGCTAATCCTGCCGCTAAGCAGTGCTTGCACTGTTGTGTTCCGGCGTGGAGAGCAAGATAGCCGGTGTAATTACTGGCACAAGAGGTATTCCATCTTAGCCCTCTGGGTGGGTAACGCATCTGCAATCTCTTCGATGGTGTGGGTGTCCATAGGCGGTGGTGTACACTTACCATCAGGTGACTCACTTGCTTGTTTGCCTCCCTATTACATATTAAAAAAACATATAAAAAAATCGACACATTATGTATTGTTACAAACTCTTTGATTTTTATTATAATTTATGGTTGGCTGAAGACGAATGTTTTTAGTGCAATGGTTTCGGCTGATTTGCTTTGTCACAATCACAACTCCTTGACTGAAAATATATCATGCAAATCCATTTTGAAACTCTTTTTAACATATTTTGCATTTTAGAAGTATCATACAAAACAAAACTGCGTCAATATATTCAAAACTTCAAGAAATATTTATTTATAAATATATGTACAAACGTAGTTCTAAGGCAGCAGCATATTGAAAAATTTCCGTTTCTACGGAGAGCGCTAGGTACACAATAGTCTCAATCACGCGAATACAATTACCGATCACTACCTAGCGTTCATTCAATTTAGATATCGACATCGCATGAGCGTAAGGCCCCTGGCTCAAAGAAATACAAATGCATTGTACAGTACAGCTCATAGCGAGTTTGACCTTTCGCTCGTCCCCTACCTACACGTATGACTAGATTGTTAACCTTCACCTGTAAACACAAATAAATAAATTGATTGATAAAAAAAAGAAATCTATGAATGTGATGTGTACATATCACGCCAGAATTACGCGAATGAGTTTAGCTATGATAAATAATTATAGAATTTTAAATATTTTTAGAATCTACAGACGATAATATGTGATCTCTATAACTTGATTTCTGCCCGGAGCCTGATATGGTGAGAATTGGCGCAACATTATTTAATCTGTGGGCGCAACATCGTGCGGTGTGGATCTAGTGGACGCTTGTCACCTGACAAATATTATGTGGGTGGCTCTATGGTGGCTCTGCATAGAGATCAGGCCTGACAATGTCAACCATCAAATTATTTCGTGTATTGTTTACAACCTAATCTATAGACAAAATAATTTGATGGTTAACCCCTACTCTGCACCTAAAATAAAGCTAACCAGAAGCATGTTCTACTGAAGTAGGTGTCACATATGTTAGCGCTTCCTGCTGGCACCAATAATCCTGCTATACCATTTCCGCCGAACCGTAATGAAACTCGATTAAGGCGGCTAACTAACTGTCCGTCCGAGTGGGACAGTCCGGTAATCGGCCATTCTCAGAACTTGATGTTTTTCAAGTAATTACCGTAGTCGTTTTTTTATCTTGTTTTATTGAGCCAATAACATAAGAATATGAATGATTGTAAGCTAAATTAATAATATCTCAAAATGGCATTGAAATAGATAAAGTGGTTTAAAGTTATTACGATACAATTTTTTTACGAGCACGGTAATTCGAAAGTTTCATTTTAAAAACAATAGCTGAATGCAAGAACAAATAACATAAAATAAATTGCTGCTTCTTTTTTTATGAAATAGGAAGGCAAACAACCGGGTCACCTGATTGATGTAAGTGATCACCACCGCCTATAGACATCCGCAACATCAAAGAGATTTCAGAGGCGTTGCCAACCCAGAGGGCTAAGATGGAATACCTCTTGTGCCAGTAATTGCACCGGCTGTCTTGCTCTCCACGCCGGAACACAAAAGTGCAAGCACTGTTTCTTAGCGGCGGATCAAAACTCTAGTTATAATTTACGAAAAATCTTAAAATCGCACTTTTTTCCCTGTTACACCTATATGATTTTTCAAAAATGGTAGCACATTATTTGGGCAACATCTTGCAAGAAACAGATTTAAAAAATAATTAAATTTACAGTGGTGGCAACCGAAACACTGACGCAGGGTATTTTGATACTGCGATACTGGGACAATGCCTTCGAGCGACCAGCTAGGTTTAATTTCTAGGAAAATTAATTATCTCCGTGTTTACATCAAGCTCAGTCCCCTAGGTAATAACATAAATATAATGTTCAAATCAATGCTCAATCCTTCTACCTAATTACGAAGTCGCATAGTCTAGATATGCACACTATTATGCCAATTTCGACGTTTATATTTGCTGTCAAATGCTCAAAGCCGAGCTATTAGTGTCTAGATTCCTGACTTAGCACTCAAGTCAACCGGTATAACCTACTCGGCTGCACCCAACAAAACTGATGGAAATTAGTTGTCGTCTCGTCGAGCAATCGAAGTTAGGCGGCTAGAACTTCGCATCGACGCATTCTTCCAATCTGTGTTGTAGTCTGGCAAACAACAGCAGTTTAAAAGCGAAGATCTGTTAAGTCAAGCATTAATTCCTAACTGTCATACGATCTTCCAAACTTCATTAACCGCTTTGAACAGTACCACTCACAATTAGTGCTTAGTATGTGCTTAGATTGCATGCAATCAATGTCTAGTATACACATTATAAGAACACGAGTAGGAACACAAAATTTGACAGTAAGTTTCTTCATTACGGGTATACAGCGTATGGGACGCATTTTGAAGACGTACAGTCAGCGTCAAATATACCAGAGCGGGCAAGGTGTCAAAAATATCTGAACTCGACTCTATTAGTAGAAGATCCGAACTTACATCGACCTTCACCGAGCTGATAATAGAATGAAACATATTTTATGACAAATTTAGTATATTAGAAAATATATAAAAAATGGGTTGCCTTAAATAAATCCTGGACAGACTATTTCAAATAAAGGTACAGTTATTTTTGCAGTTAGAAACGCGATAGTTGATTAATATAACGGTTGAAGATTGGACGTTTTAGCAAGTTTATAAATCAAACCATATAGGAAGAAACAAGGATTAAAATTTTGTAGGGCATCACTCAGTCTTTGGTTGACGTTAATGACTAAAACCTACAGAAACTTTATAGAATCAACCTTATTTAGTGTGGAAAATCGCGTCATTTTCAGTTACCATCACAATCTTTATAAAACCGGGCTCTAGTGTGCAAACCGCGAGTCATTAATTAAAGACAGGCAAACAGACAACGAATTGATCATATAAGCGTTCCTTTTTCCTTTTGAGGTAACTGGCTCTAAAAAACTTATAAGATGTGTAGGTAAATGAATATAAATAGCACTATAACCAAAAGTAATTCTCGGTGCCCAACAGCCTGTCTCACTTGCACTGCCCTGCTTCGACTTCTTATTAGAGCGTGTTCAGTTTAAAGAATGCTAAAAAAACCTTAACTTTCCCCATTACTAGAGACTGGATTATTTGCAATTGCGCATTTGCAGTTGCACATTGCGCCCGTTAATTTTCATCCTCTATATTTGCAATAGTTCAGGGTAGGATAGTTAAAGTAATAATAAAATCTTACGTTATAGTCGGTCAAAGGGAGTAGAGGCACACGGTCCTTCGAACGCACTTATATTACTGCCTAGTTTTGTTACCTCAGTGGAAGTGAAACGGTCGGAAAGTACTACTAAAAATAAGTTTAAGTGGTTTTTTACAAGTGGAAAAACACAATTAAAAACATTTTAAGTAATCGAAACTTATTGTGATACTTAACATGCATATTTAAAGCATAATTCATGCACATTTCCAGCGTTTTATGTGCTATAATCCGGTCTCTACCAATTACATTTCACAAAATGAAGTTATGAACATCCTGAAACGCTTTTGGTATCAGCCATATATACTTAAATACATAACGAACGATACAATAATACATGATACTTTTTGTTGTTTTGAACTTTCGCAATATTTTCACAAATATTTATAACGTTATGGGGACTTCAACGCGATAAAAATATATTGTTTATTTACCTCGACGTTTCGGCCATGATTCAATGGCAGTAGTGAGTCTACTCGTGACCACGGTCGTCCCGTTAAAGTCCCGATAACGTTATGAATAAATGATACCTAATGTAACGATATGAATGTATTCACGTCAAGACAATTTCTGGTCGCGAAATGACCCTGCCTAAGATGTTTCTTTTTGAAATCTTCGTCCATGCATATACATATCTGCTGTAGCGGCTCTAACATGACTGCTGTTTAATTTGATCAGCAGTAATACTCTATCTCTGTTACAATCATAAGAAAGGGATGCACTACTAGACAGTTTAAATTTAGGAGGCTATATAAAGCCCCCTGGCTGCACTCCTACCTGTAACGCGAGTCATTTATTGCAAAAACCACCTTTTTTACACTATGCTCGCTCATCGAGATTCTGGACTGGCTGCTCGGAATTTTGGGATTTTTGACTACACTTAAGGGATATTCATTATTCAACGAAGTTTTTATACTTTTAGCATACTTAGTATGTTGATGATTTTTTACGATTTTTTAACTGGATGTGACTTGTGAGTAATGTTGTATATTACCCGGATGTGTGACTCAAATTAGGAATTTCCACGTCAATAAAGTGCACAAATCGGTAGGGTTTTCCAGCTGCTGTAACGTTGGCATAGGTAGCACCTGCCGAGGTGGCGACACGGTGCATGCACGTGCCGCACCGTGCTGTCGTATCTCCTCAGGAACTCGTCCCCAGATAGCGACCTGCGCATTATTAATAGCGATAACAATTATCGCGATACGATTAACGCGCCAATACCTTGTTTAGTCCCTTCGTAAAATAACACCCAACTTGATATGACGTGTTTTGATTGAAAATGAAAGTGTAAAGAGTTGGCAAAATGGATCGAAGGAATAACCCGCCAAAAGTTCCGGCGGAACTCTCGTTGACCGCTTTTCTTTCAAGTGGCCTGACTCTTGTAAGTATTCACATCTCCATAGGTCTCAGAGTTATACAAAAAAATACAGTACATCGATATAGGTAGAGGCACGAGGGTTGAAGTTAACGTTTACATGCGGAACTACACAAAGCCATTCAAAACCAAACACTAAATTTTAAAATTCTAACGAATTTTACCGGTACACACATGCCACCGTGTGCGTGCCCTTAACTCTAATGCTCATATTTACATATACTTACCTTTCTTATTAGGAATGCCATTCCGTTCGTGAAAGTTAACTAATGTAAAAATTGTAGCCGATTAATAATTTCTAATTTAGTGTAGAAATGTTATAACACAACCTGAACGCCACGGTCTGTGCTAGAATATATCAGAATGTAAGCAGGAGGAAGGGCTTGATGCAAATAATAAACATTATCAAAATAGAATAAACTCTATCGCTTAGTTTAGCTATGTATAATTGGCCCACATATCTATCCATATATCGTACGAAGTACTGAGTTACTGACCTAAACGTCGGCATATTTTTTTAGTTGATAAGTATTTTAGTACTTTTCCTTGTACATAGCTGCTCGTTGAGTCACTACATCACTACGTCGACCAATTTTTAATCCCCCGTATTTATCATCTATCCTCAGAAACTATTACCTGTCTGAAGTAAAACGATTTTAAAGTTTGTCTTCATCTGAATTATATAAAACCAGTTTTAATTACAAGGTTTTTTAAGTAATCTAGTTAGTTTCTCTGTTAATCCACTACCAGTGGTCCACTTGACTTCATTTCTTATGTGTATTTAGCTTCAACGACAATGCAATAATTGATACCCCCTATCGAAACGTTTACATTAACAATGTTATTTTAAACAGAAATATCATTGTAATTATCATTACAAATACTTTTTATCAATATTATATTACTTGTGCTTGATTTGATAATACGAGTAACATTGGGTTTTTTTTTCAGGTGATGACCATAACATACACCGTACTATGTATCCTTGCTTTAGTATATCGAGGCCAGTGCAGCTCAGGAACAGCCAGTACTGGATCCAGTTTCTTTATTGATTCTGTTTACAGAACGTATATACAAAGTACGTAGTATTTTAAGTTCTGAACAGAGAGACATGATTGCCTAAACACCATGCATGAATCGTTATCTTAATTACTCTTAATTATTAGTATATCAATTAATTATTGGCATTGTGTTTAATAACTCAGAAAATCTGCGATGAAAGTTTATTAAATTATGAAACAATAAGTTATTAGTAAGTAGCTTTAAAAGCGCTACGGAGCACCGACGATATACGAAACAAAACAATGCCAACGAAAATGTGTATTTATAGTGCAACATCAACCCTGATAGATATAAAGCCGTGCAACTCAAAACTAAAATACGAGTGATCAACTCGAAAGGCCCGTTAAAATTGGCTGTGTTTCTGTATAAACTTTAGAATCGAATTGAATGCTTTGCGAATGAAATGATACCTGGCCTTTTATATATCGCCCTAACATGACGTCCCGGGTTTATTTTAGCCCTCTCTGCGTCACTGCCTAACTACTGTTATAAATATTAAAAAAGGGACGCATGTAAATTAAACTTGGCTGGTCATTTAAGGGCCACTGTCGAGTTTAGGTATTGACAAGTAACTAAGTTCTATTTACAACCTACTAAACACTTTAAAAAGTC
Source organism: Ditula angustiorana (assembly GCA_963691745.1). Taxonomy (NCBI): domain Eukaryota; kingdom Metazoa; phylum Arthropoda; class Insecta; order Lepidoptera; family Tortricidae; genus Ditula; species Ditula angustiorana. The sequence continues at coordinate 6,354,623 of OY829472.1, forward strand.
TTTTTTTTTGAACTTCATTATTCATAACTAAACGAAATCCAGAGGAGCGGCGTTTGCCTATTAGTACTCACAAAGGCTTAAAAAACAAACAAACGGACAACGAGTTGGTCCTATAAGGGTTCCCTTTTCCTTTTGAGGTACGGAACCCTAAAACCTCATGCTATCCGCCACATGCTGAGTAACAGCTTATGACACCTAAGAACAGAATAGTCAAAATCATGAAAAATGGTAGGTTTGGATATATGTAACTATAACCCATGGAAAGGAACTAAACTAGCAATTTGACATAGTTAAATGTGTTGGTTTTACTCTTTGTTATGCTACACTGAAAGTCCAAAGCTGTGGCAAATTAAGCGTTCGAAATTTCGAATGCAGGAATACCTCGGTGGTGTGCAATATACCGACCTATATATGTTCACATAACGTATCCAGGTAGATTACTACACTGGTGATATGAACGTGATAGATCATACCTTTAAAAGGAATCTATGCATCACTGACGTGTTGAATTTGTCAGTGCGCTTTTGTAGCATTGTTTAGATTTGGAAAATGAGCGGAAGGTCCAAGTGGCATAGCAAAATCCAACGTATTGTTCAGCAAATAATTTACTGTAATTATAGTTTACATAAAATAAGCGGGCAATACAAGCTCATTTTCATTTCGTGTCGTATTACAGAATATAAACATCTGTTTATAATGTGGGCTTTTAGTATACTTAATAATTTTCGTATGGTTATTTATATCTACAATTAATTGGAGTCAAAACCCGAACTACCTACTGACCTACTTACACTACATTATCTATATATATAAAAATGAATCCCTATTTCCCTTGGTCACGACATCACGCCTGAACGGCTGGACCGATTTCAGTAATTCTTTTTTTGTTCTGTTCGTTATTATCAGGAGAAGTTTCTTATGAAAGAAAAAATCAAAAATCTGCTCATTTATGGCGTCTAAGGCGGAACAAAGTTCGCCGGGTCAGCTAGTATTACATAATTACTTACCTACTTAATGTCCCTGTTAATCAAATATACGGAGGCAGAAGCTCGCGTAGAAAGTTCACGACGGAACGAACTGGCTAAGTTGGAGCGAAGCGGTCCTCTTATATAAAATGAAATGCATGCCGACTTTTGATCCTTGTCGTGAATCTATTCCATATAAGTTGTATGTGCGTATATTTGTATACTGTTATAAATCCTTGTACTAGCTTGCTCAAAAATATACAAATGAAGTTTAACAATATCGTTCACAGCCGCAGCCCAATAAAGTGGAATCGACCAGTAAAAACCGGCACGAATGTTTTAACAATTCTTAAATGTGATTTTTACCCCGGACTAAGGCGTAGGAAATTTAAAATTTAAGTGAACTAGTATTAGGTATACTTAAAACAATTTGTATGTATGTCTCTGAGAAAAATACCTTATTCTAAAACCAAAATCTAAGAGACATTAGCGAATGCGAAACTGGAGGCTGTTAATATTATAATGATGGCTGTTCCGATATCGATTTACTAAATGATTAATTATAGTGATCAAAAGTACCTATGGGTGTTCGAGCTCTTCTCAGGACAGTTGTAAAATACGGAGAAAATGACTTTTTCCACAAATGAGATCTAGCTAGCTAAATCAATCGACCCCTGTACTTAGGTATTGTAAATGTCATTAAAATTGTTACTGCCGTTTTTAAGAACGCAATGACAAATAACTAACAAATATACATTATATTGTTCAAACAATGGTATTAGTGGTAGTAATAGTGAATTAGTTCGAGCCTATCAGCATCAAAGTTGTTGTTGAAATTTTAATTAAGTTTTATCCGGTCATTGGGCTTTGCGACCTTGAGCCGAAGCTTTAAGCCTAGTGTGGCACACGCGCATTAAACGATGGAATTTTGAAATTATAAAGTTTATACTCTTAATTAATCTTACACGTTATTCATAGAAGCACGTGCATGAATTTATCAAATTACCATATTCGTTCACTAGGAAATAATCAACAGATTAACATAATCTGTTAGATATAGGCTTTACAATTCTATTGGAATTTTTATTTTACCTACTGAATCTCTGATAAATTACTTCTATGTATACATAATGCATTAGGTGATGCGTTACAGTTTATACTGAATGTTGAATCAACAGGTTTAGGTGTTGAATGAGGAAAGGGGTCCAATATGAAATGACGTGAATCAGTTCGCATAGTGGCAGTCTAGATAACAAGATTTTTACGAACCGTTTTTCCTATAACATGGAAGATATTTGCCGCAACCTATCCCTTTTGCAGTTAGGCAACATATTTAAAGTGTTGTTATATTTTCAGAGGACTCGTGTGAAAATCCCGACTCGACAGCACCGCCGGTGGTGGAACTCCTGAACCCAGATACGATTTTTGTATTTGTCATTGTCATCTTAATTGTGTCGATCTTTAGCTGTGCCGCGGCCATCGTTCTAATCTGTGGTAAATATTATAATTTAAATACTATTTATACTTCAGACCTAACCAAACCTACGTTAGTTTGATGAGCTGTTCTATCTCAAAAAAAGACAAGACATCAATAGCTTCACCTCACGTGTTAAATAGCCTTATTTTTTGGGGAGCACGAGCAGAGCTACGATGGATTGGCCAAAGGTTACATTAGATTAGATGGGCCCAGACTCGATCCACCTGAGCAGGTGCTCTACAACAACAGATAAACGGAACATTACGTTAGAGGAAATGGAACGTTATCTACCGTATTTATACTGTAATGCCATGCTATATGCTTTATTGATTAGCACATTAACAATTTTACAGAATTATAGATAAATCTTTAATAAAAGTATCCAAAAGGCATCATTGAGCATATTTTGACTGCGTAGAAATGACAGCACATAATGATCAATCGGAACAGTCATAAAGTGTTTCCGTGAAAGCTTTTAAGTTCAGGGGTGCAATTTTTGAATCTCAACAGGTGACCAGAGCTCACCAAAATGGCCGAATCTCTTTAAAAAACGGCTATTTTGGTGAGCTTTAGTTACCCGGTGAGATTCAAATGCAATTTTTGAATCTCACCAGGTGACTAAAGCTCATCAAAATGGCCGCATTTCTATGAAAAAAATGAGATTCAAAAATCGCACTCCGGCATCATGAAATAAAATTAAATTCTTGAAATATTTGTCATGAAAGGACTTCTACATGATGAATAGAACTAGTTGCTATGAGTTGTAAACGAGCGAATACTGATATGCAGTGAGTCGTTTTATTTGATAGTAAAGGGTACGTAGTGTATAAATATTTTTATATTGCTGTATCAGCTGTTTTTAATGGTTCTATGTAAGTATGCACACAATAAATCGTTGAGGTAAACAAGTCTCTTCATGGTAGATATAATAAAAATCATCTAGGGCGACTGAATACTTAACTCTTAGAATAACAACAACAACAAATATATAAAAACAGTATTAACTTAAATATGATAAGATAAGACCATTTGTATTATTTTTAATGTTCGTTAAACGCTTATCAAATTAAAACCCAATGAATGAATTTTAATGGAGTTTACACAAATCTTTTTAAGTTAGTTAAATAAGTCCGAAATAAAATTTAGCCTATTATAATTTATTGACAATATTATTGTACGTAGGCATTAATGCGATCCTATATTATTTCGAAATTAAATAAAAGATTATGTAAACATTTAGAAAAAAATAGAAAGAAGGGGGTAAAAAAAATAGTCCTAGAGCATGAAACTCAGAATTAGTATATACATATATTATATACATAAATAATAAACAAATAGTTACCTGTTTTGGCATTAATTTTCACATCGCTTGCAGAAAATCAAAAAAAGGGGTAGGATTTCATATTACTTACCTGACTTTATACAACTACATATATTTATGAAACCAATGCAGCACCCTGACCTAGTTTTGAAAATTGCTATTCTTACATAGTATTTGGTAGTATTTAATAAAGATAAATATTATTTCGCGCTTTTCTCCCATTTTGCTTGAAAAAAACTGATTTCCTCAATATACTTATACTCACCTAAGTCGACACAAGTTGGTACCGTTAAGTGTGTTCTCTGTATATCTACATAAAACATATCTCAAGTTCAAAATGGACTCTAGCAAGATTCTGAGAATTGGTTATTAGGAAATTTTTTTGTCATAATTAATTTGTAACATTTTTAACGGTAACGGGCTTTCAGGCCAAACTACCAAAAAAATATTTGCTCGCAGAAATGTACTAGGTATTAGCAACGCAACCCAGATGCGTATTTAAAGATTTGGCGCCCCGGGCCATTTAGCTTTGGCGCGAAGGACGATAAAGTAATTCATTTTAGGGGCGGCTGCCGCCCCTCGCAGCCTGGCGCCCCGGGCCATGGCCCGGATGGCCCTAGGGTAAATACGCCCCTGACGGAACCACAACATTTTATCTCAACAACTACATCATCTTATTTATTCAAACTGATTTTACTTGAGTGTCAGAATCACATCCCTCACCAACTATTCATTTTAACATTAATTCTTTGAAACTTTTAAAGATAAATATATCTTCTCTACATCATGTACATCAAATAGTGTGCATTGGATTAGTGTATGTAGTGCTTCGGCCACCGTATGATTATGAACACCATTAGTATATAATAATCTATCACGTGAAATTGTAAACTTTCGATATATTGTGAACGACTGCATACTGCTTACGATATAACGTATCGATTTTCGATCATTTATAATCTATCCATTACACACCGTCAAATTGTGAACGTGTAAAGTTAGGCTAGGTCCGTTAATTAACTTTTGTGCCTAGCGAAAATAGGAGCCTAGAATATTCGTCGATTACCTTCTTTGTCTAAAAAGTTTGGACCTAATTTATTTCAAGCGCTATTATTACCTTCTGTCGTTTCGTCGCTTGTAAATACGATGCCAGTTATTATGAAGTAAAGGTGTTCGTATTTTTTTTTTTATTTAAGTAGGAAAATAGGCGTCTTACCTTTGTCACATTAGTCATAGGCAAACCATTACTTTACAAAAGGTGTGCACAAACATACGGTGACACTTATATATAAATATCATCTCGTACAATAATCTGTTAAGCGGTCTACGTGTAGTGTAGCGCGGTGGTGGTAACAGCTTACCTTTGATCATTGTCAACTACCATCGTTCGTCGTTTAAAAAGGCAACGCGCGTGTGATACATCTGATGTGGCAGATGGTCATAGAAGTCGATAATTGCTCATCATCAGGCCAACCACTTGCGCGTTTACCACCATCGTGGTATAAAAAATATATATAGTGTGAAAGAAATAATAATTTCTTACGTTTTCGCGACTTATAGACATTGAAATTAAACAATTATTACGGTTTATACCGCGTGTATTGAGACCAAATTAATTCCCGACGTTTCGAGCCCCTGTTAACGGGCAGACATGCAGGCTGCCCGTGAACATGACACTTGATAAGGGCTTGAAACGTCGGAAATTACTCGTAGTTTCATTACAATACAAGCGATATAACCGTTTTAGACGTTTCATTTCAATATTTAGCAAGAAGCTAACATGAAAAGTACATATAGAAATTGAAAATTCAATTTTAAGTCAAGTAAAAAAATAATATGTAGTTACGTTCCCATTTTCTATAACGTTGGGCTTCCTTCCCCAAGTACTTTAGAGAATGAAAATATGTTGCTAGTATTGCCGGTTGTCACAGGGTTAGAAAATAATAGATAATTTAGTTCAACGTTAGTTATTTTTTAACTGTTTTAGAGCAGTCGATATGTATAGATTGATACCTAAATGATGTTTCAGTTGTCGCCGATGGGAGCAAGACACGTTTTATATACGTTACCGTCTGGGTGCACGTTTGCATTTGCTTCTCGTCCCTAGTGGTTGATCTCACTCTAGCAATATTCTTCGGAGTAGATTACGGAAATCTTGCCGTTGTCATGGTAACGTAAACTTTAATACCAGCTCCTCACTCTCGTGTAGGCCAAGTAGCTGAGTAAACTGTGAGTTTTACAAATAAGGACAGCAAGCTCCGTCGCATAGTCTCCACGAGAGTGAAAAGCTGGCACAATGTTTTTAGTTATTTTACTAATTACATGACATTAGTTTGATGGAGCCGCACTGTGGGATAAATTTAACTTGGACTGCCGTGTTAGGGCACCCGGGAATTATTGTCATTGTCATTGTTTCAGAATAACTCCTTGCCCGGAATTCTTATAAATTATAGGCTTGAAGTCTTACGTCAGGGTTCGCTTCTTTTCATGACCGTAGCCTTGAAAGGATACCTCGCTCATGTGGTAAACGCAGTACTGCTTGTATTATTAGCAGTTTACTCAACAAGGTACAGAAAACTACTCCAAAATGATGAGGTGAGTTGAATTTTAAGCCCCAAAAGATGTATCTACGTAATTCGAATGAAGCGTTCGGCTTATAGAGATAGAAAAATCATATTTAAAATAAAATAAGAAATGTAATTTTTTGGCCCCTTGACTCCACCCGCTACGTAATAACTCGGTTAGTGCTAAAAAAACCGATATGTTTGATGTCACCTCTTCAAATCTCGGAATTGCGATAGGGAAAAATCAAAATTAAATTCCAGAATTTCGATATGAATACTCTAAAATCGACAGCACAAAATTATGCTAAATATAAACAAGTGGCTCTATCTATAAATAAATACGACACGTCGTATAAAGTCGTATTTATTTTACTACGCCGACTTGTTTGGACCATTTGAAGAGTTCATGGAAAGAATATGTCTAGTCACTTTTTTTTCAAAATGTAGTTCATTGCAATCTCTACATTTTGAGATTAAAATCTTTAACCCTTTTTCAGGCAGAGGCGTTGTATCGACGACATACTTTGAATTTTGAATTTTGACCGTATTTTCCAAACGTAATGTATAAATTGGAATGTACTTCTTTGAAATTTTACTTGCCTTATAATTATTGACCAAAATGCAGGGAATCTGCATCTGTTTCATTTTTTTTAACCTATCTACATATATTGTAGGGGCCTGAAACAGGGTGAAGATACGTTCGTTCCTTGAACTCTTAATTACTTAATCGTTCATGAGTGAACCTAAAAAGAGTTTCTTTTAATTCCAGCATTCAATCCACAAAATGGGGGCGCTGAACGCTTACGAGTAAGTAGCAAATTTATATATACATAGCATCCTACTTCCTTATTTATAAACGCTTCGTAAACGTTTGTTACTTAACATATTCTATGTCTTTATCTGTGATTGTCATGTTTGCCCTCAAATGAAAGAGAAAAAACATTAGTTTGCTTAAAAAGATTGTTCATTTTTTATGAATACGATTTAAGACATATAAATCTTCTCATCCTAGATTGAGCTTCCTTTCGATGTTGCATGGATCTATTCAAATACTTAATGATTATGTACTTCATAAATGCCGTGTAAAATTATGTAGTACCTAATCAGCCTACCACCTCTCATCTAGAGGTCTGTGAGTTCAAGCCCTGGACTTTTGAGTACCTTTTTTAGAATTAGTATGAAATAGGAAAATATGAAAATTACTTAGTGGAATTTTATTATTTTGACGTGTTCTCATAAAAAATCAGTCTACTCTTAGAGCCGTTATTACAGAGCGTTATTCATCTAAGAATCTACTGGTATGACATAAGTTGTATTTCCTGACGTTTGTTTTACTTTAGTATAGGACGCTGACGGGCAACTGGGTGCTCTTCTTTTGAGGTGCTGCCACCATCAGTTATGTAGGAGCGGGGAAGGTGCTCAAATATATCTGAACATGTTCTAACGCCTATGACAATAGAGTTGGAATTTACATATTTTTGGGCACTTTGAGCACTTGGATATTCTTGTCAATTTAGAGTAAATGATGGTGACTGTATTCATAGATGGAGAAACTTCGCTGAGTCATACACTAAATACTTCTCAAAAAGCTTAACACGAGACGTGCTACAACCAATCCCGCAAAACAAAAAAATATAAAATACATTTTTCAGATTGCAGAAGAGAGAGGATGCTTGGCAGCAACAGCAAGAATCAGAACTGCCTTTCTCCAGAGGGTAAATCCATTTCTATAAATAACTATAGTTATATCTGTAACCGGATATTGAGATCTCAGTGGTCTAATTCATATTAGATAAATGAAACTTGTCGGATGACCGCTCAAGTCTAATTTGTCCCTATATGTGTCCCTCTTTTATGACATTTAGACCGAGCTGCAGGGAGGAAAAAAGTCCCGTTAAGACCACAAAATATTTAGGTTTAATAAATAAATAAAATTTATTTATGGAACTGAATTGTTATTCGAAATAAATAAATAAATAACAATTCAGTTCCATATTCCAGATCCATATTCAGTTAAAAAAAAATATATAAAAGCCACTGCATCATCAGTGATTGTAGATTTTGTAGCAAAACCGGTGCAATGACATACGACAGTGACCTACAGAAGTATATATGTAAGACCCATCATTTGACACATGACAACACCCATATAATGTAAATGTGCATTATCCATTGAAATTATAAATAAAATATTCAACAACTTTTGAGCTTCACAGAAACCTAAAAGCTATGTATATGCTCTTTTAAGGTGCAACTAAGTGGTTATTACATTTATTTCTATCGTAATAATAAAGTATTTCATACTAAAAACTCAACACGTAAACAGTTACATATTAAGTATTTTTTTTCTTAAACTTAGTGTAGTGACCAAGTTCTTCGTTTCGATTCAAATGAAATTTTCGTAAATTTGTTGAAATCGATTAATTTATTACAAAATCAAAAAGATATCAAATCATTAAATCAAACATTAAAATGAACTAATAAATCCCTATGGCTAAGAACGTGCCCTTTTTAACCGACTTAAAAAAAAGGAGGAATATGTTTCGCGATTACTCGAAGACGGCTGGACCGATTTGAAAAATTCTTGTTTTGATTGAAAGGGTATACTTCCAAGTTGGTTCCATTTTCATCAGGTCACGATCTGGTAGTGGGATCCTGGAGAAATCGAGGGAAATCTTTAAAAAATGCACACCTGTAGCGATTTGGATATTTTTTTTATAGTAACTTGTACTTTTGTTCTCGGAAAACTGGAACTGATAGTGAATACAGACGGCCTCTGAAACTACTCAATAAAAAGTAGGTATTTCACGGGTGGCGATACGCGCGGCTATTTTAATATAGTTGCTAAGCAATTTATGCTAATTGCAATGCATTTGGTCAAGTGAGGCTGATGGTGAAGAGGTGCAATTTTTGAATCTCATCAGTTGACTAAAGCTCACAAAAACGGCCGAATCTCTATGGGAAACGACAGCTTTAGCCACCCGGTGAGATTCAAAAATCGCACTCCAGGAGAACTCCTCAAGAATTAACGTCCCTGCATTGGGAAAAGCAATATTTTGTAAAGGGTGATGAGCAATTGACATAACCGTGTAACTTAGATAAACAACCAGACTCACTAAAAAGAGAGAAATGGTTTTATTTATCGAATTTTGAATTTTCAAAGCATAGATTTTTGAACGAAACAATATCAGATTATGGTACCAGTCCGGGCGGAACCTGCACGAAGTTCTATCACCTTAACTCAGATAAAAATATTTTTTTTAAATCGTCACTATAATCTATTGCAATAATCTGCTACCCTTAGTAATCGGTAGATACGTTAATCGCCACGCCTTAGCCTCATCACTATAAACATCAATGGACAAGTCTCAAATATTGGGTCTTACATATATTCTTCTTATAGGGTTGTCGAGGTGTATAATATGATTGACGTTTTAAATAATGTATTATCTGGTTGAAAATGAAGCACTTCATTTTACATTTAACCAGTTATAATAATTTTGTAAAATACTTATTACACTAAACTCAAAATTCCTCAAATTTTTCGGGAGGTATGCTGACGATTGATTTTCGCATCTATTAATGCAAAGATAAAGCTGAAAAGTTAGTATATCAATTTATAATCAAAATTATGTAAACTATAACCCCAGATAAGGATTTATTTCAAATGAATTAGATATCCATTCATTTTATCATATAATAAATTAACCCTTCATTTCGTAATACATATTCGGCTGTACATGTTCTATGAGTATTTTCTGTAATTTCGATTTGTTTAAAGTATTTAATGCACAAGTAACAAGACAAGACAACACAAAATTCTTTACTGCACACCTCATAAAAGACTAACAATACAGAACATAAAACTTAACAGTAGAGGTAGACGACAGGCAGTCTTCAAGGCGAAATGGTTATTTAATTACCAACCATCTCTATATTATTTATTACTTACTTCTAAATGACTTTAATTTTATTTGATTCTTGGTTCAAATAATTTAATATTAGCCACCACTACCAACCCTAGCACTGCACCAAAAATGCTACAAAATCTACGATCACTGAATATGCCAACACACGTTAGCTGTAAAAGGGCTAGTTCAGATGCGCGGCGGGATTTCAAAGCGAGCAGTGAAATAAGTGTATTTACACAGCCATATTGAGCGTGTAGATATGCAGAATGAGGGGCAGGCTCGCATACCTTCAAATGCACGTACCAAAGCTGCGCGGATCTCTGTCCGGCGGCGATCGAGTGGTGCGGCTATTGCGCGGTGCCTCGAAAGGACCCCCTAATTAAGTTTATTTTATCCCTTAGTGCGTCATTTTTGTTAGAAAGTCCTTGTTAGTTTTACTTCTATATGCCTATTACTTATTGTACGAAAATGTCTTTTCAATTTTTGACTTTTATATTACTTAGGTACGCTAAACTTGGTTGCCTCGTTTAGAGAACGTACCCATACTATGTGTCCCATTCAGGGGGGGGAAGAAGTCTTCAAAATACCATGATTGGTCACTAGGGCAGGGGTGGGGGAGGTTGGTTTCTGTCACGTAGTCAATATCTCTAGGAAAGTTTTGGGTTTTTTTAAGCTATATTCAAATTGTTATTACAGTAATGATGCACGCACTCTTGGGGTCACACGAAAAGCGCGATTAAAGACAAATAGGAGCCAAACTGATTTAAAACCATATTTATAAAATACTACGCGAAAACTAGAGGGGGTGAGGGAGGGGTTGTAGCATTTACTACGGGTGGGTTCCACCATACTTCAAATTGATGGTAGTTGTCTAATTTGGTTATCTTCGAGATTAACGTTCAAGTTCTATGAAAATCGTTTCGTTCGATTTGCAGTCGGCAGCAGTTGAATCCCGGTTTCGTGCCGGACGAGGAGCCGCGTCGCAGCCCCCGCAGCCCCGTGCGGACAGTGCCGCTGACGCCTATATCTGATTACTCAAAGTGAGTTACCCCTTGGCCATTACTGTTTAAATTGATGGTTGACTGGTTGAGAATGCCTGAAGTCCGTCATTATTTCATTAATTATTTTGTATTGTGCGATAAAGTTTAAATAAATACTAAAGTCACCAACGACCTTGGGCACACCAACGCCCCCACACGGACTCGTTAGTAAATTTTTAAAATACCTACTTATGTATTACCTTTATCATGTCTTGGTCCTAATCTTAACATAGAATAAAACAAACTGACTATCCACCTGTCTGCCCTCATATCTCCGGCCGCTTCCTACTCCTTCTAAACCACGCAATGGATACATATTCATACGGTTTTCATAATTTTTTATGGGGCGGGTCGCTTGTAATGGATAAGCTTATACCTACTGACGCAGTAATAAATTGTTTAGCAGCCGCGACTATGACCGCTCCGACTCGTGGCACCACAGCCAAGGCGCCTCGCGGCCGTTCTCGTACATGGAGGAGCCGCGCCGGCAGCCGCGCCTAGCGCCGGCGCCCGTGGAGCCGCAGTGGCGCCGCGAGCCCTGGCCGCCGGCGCCGCCCGTACCCGCGCCCGACTACAGCCCACCTTCCCGCCGGCTCAAGTCCGCTTTGAAGCCCAACTATATGTAGATAACCTCGCCCATCATTGGCACAATCGGCAGCAGAAGTAGCTGAACACTCAAAGATGTCAAAAAGAATATAACTGCTAATGATTGTAGTACTTCACTTCATCGGATAAATCAAAAATCCACATGGGCGAAAATATGTGATCGAAGATTGGCGGGTAAAGGATGCGTTTTAAGACACTTAGTTCGCCTTTTGAACATTCTATTATTTATTGTGTGCAATAAAAATTATATACTTAAGTAAATATTGTTTTTCACATTAACGATTAGATGAAGTTCGAAGAACGAATGAAGTCCCAGTATAAGGCACATGGAACACGATTAGTGTCTAAATTTGCAGAGTCTGGAATTTTCTTGGCACTTTTGAATTATCATAGCGAGTTCTCATTTATGGACTTCCGACATACAATAACTCAACATTTTAAAGAAGATTAAAAGTAGAGGCAAACAATAGGCGGTCTTATCGCTTAAAAGCGATCTCTTTCAGATAACCTCTGAGTAGTTGAAAATGTGAAATAGAGACATATGCAATGTAAACTTACTAGTTAACAATATATTTCACATTAAATTAAATTAGTGTTTTTAAATGTTATGTACAAAATCTGTTTTAGTGCTAACAAGTGTTACATTCTAACTTACACGAAAATTAGTAGAAATCATTAAAATTTTTGATTGGTAGGCTATTGACGCATGTCAGATGCCAACAATCAATTAAAAACAATCTTTTTTTTACCGTTGACATCGGTTTCAAATAAATTTTAATGGTCCAACGTAACGTAAAGTATTAAAATTAACAGTCTAGTCCAGTTAGTGCCAGTTGTACACATGACATACACGGGGTTTTCTTGAGGTACCTACCTACCAAATAAATATTATTATTGTATTCATTAAAATAATAAATTCAATGTATTTACCTGTAAATAAATGTTTTACATATTATTTGGTTTTGATTAGCTAGTTGTAGTCGTTTTTTGTATGATTCTTAAATATACAGGAACAGGTTGAGGCTTGAAAATAGTCTATCCTTGGTGAAAGTTAAAAACGTAACTCTTAGGGTGGGTTGACACAAGAGCTGTGCGAGAAAGCGGAAAGGCGAGCGAGAACCATATCGATCAAATCCTAAGATCAAATCGCTTCATCTTCCCAACCTCGGACAAAAAAGCGGAAATCGGAAGCTATCTCACTGGTCGATTATTTTCTTCGTACGCCTCAAATGCTCTGGAAAGCCAACATTATATTAATTTACGGGTAGAAACATTAAATTTAATAACTAAAAAACTTAACATAAGAATTTTATCGTGCATGCTGAGTTCTTAAAGGTGTACCAGGAACATGGCCGACCTGATCATATTCAGCTGGCAACAATATTATCCATACAAAGGTAACCTGCCCCTCTAGCACACTAGCGTTTATCGCTGACATAAAGCATTCGTCCCTTTCGCACACGCATACTGGTTAGAACGGGATAAATGCTTTATGTCATCGATAAAAGCTAGCGTGCTAGGCCCCCTGAAGTGATTAAAGTATTATTCAATACAAGTTGTGGGCAATGTAAACAAACGCTTTTTAGCCAATATTTTTTTATGAATTATTAAACTAGACTCTTCAAAATGGGCTTAATAATATAATCTGGATACCTTATAGAAAGTTCTTATTTAAAAATTTGGCGTCTGTCGTATGGGACTGATACTGTAAGTGCCAGAGCACGTCCCAAATAAAAGGAATGTTAAACGTATTGTTCGCTTTAATCATTTGATAGTCAAATAAGAAATTTAGAACCACGTGCAAAACATTTGCTTAAACCTGAGACGAAGCATAATACTTATTGAATTTTCTTATAATGATTAAAAGTTAAAAATATATTTGAGACCGAGCTTATAACGGTAGTTTTGTTAAGAATCGATTCTTGAGGAGCTGAAACCACATCCTTGGAGCCTGTGATGCCTACGTATCAATAGTACTCAACTGATTTACGTTTGAAATTCGTATACTCATACACATTCAGTTTACATTGTGAATGCATTATAAATGAAATGTTACATTATGTTAATATATCTGTCCTAATTTCTTTAATGTTTCTAGTGTTCTTAACTTTGTTTCCCTACCCTAGTAATACATTCATCTAATCATAGAATATATCAATAATAGCGGATGAAACAGCCTTAGCGCCTTTTATGACAGGTCGGCTAAGTTCCTGTAATGGAAATATTGCCCATAACATTCAAACTCGATTAGATTCGATTAGTAAAACTTTGGGTATAATATAAAATAAACAAATATACGTATTGTCAATTTTATAAGAACGACACTCAAACAATAATTGGTGATGTAACTTTTATTCATTTCATTCTTGTCATTTGTTGAAGTACCTATAATAATAAACAAAAATAACAACTATTCGTGACCGAAGACAAGGAAATATGCATCTAAAGGTGAAAGATTTTTTTATGAATCTGTGTAATTTTATGGTCAAAAGTAAAATCATATATCGGAAAGTCCTTCGCGTCGCATAATATTGATGGTTCTAATGTGTTTAATCATCGATAGTCGCTATTTTTCACTAGGTGAAATAGACAAAATTTTAGAAAAAAAGTTTTGCGTGGGTTAGTTGGAACAGGTTATATGTTTATTTTATTTTATATTCCTGTAAAGTCGGTAGTATAGCATCAGTGTAATATCTGTCATGATGAACATTAGGACAATCAGTATGTACGCGACCCGATATAAACCCCAGAAATTGCTTATTAGCGACATAATATGTATCTGTATTCATTAGAGTATTGGACCCGACCGTATATCAGAACTGTAATTTGTAGATATTCAGGTGATGTTGACAAATGTATCGACGCATATCAAACTTAACTACAATCAAGCAACATGCTAATGGAATATGTACTTTTTGGCAATGGATGAACTTGAAATAGTTATACCAAATCTTAATATACGTCGACACAAAAATAGAGAGAATGTAAACATTTTTAAATATTGGTTGAAACGTTTTAAGTGATTAGCATATTGTTAGTAAATTTTAACAAATCAAATGTATTTTATATAAACGGTTTTTCGAATTTTACGTCGTAAAGAAAAAACGAAACTACACATAAACTAAATTATGTTCTTAAATAAATTAATCCAGCATTAGGCTGGATATGGACACAGGGATTTAATTATCCGCATATCCAACTTGAAGTTAAGTTCAATCTTACAAATAATATATACAATATTTTTACATCACTTTATACAAAAGGGGTATGTATTCTTATATACAGTATCAAAGATCATCTGGTTTGTTTGTATCCGTGTTTATCGCGAGTGTCTGGTCCGTGTCTGCTGCGGGCGTGGCCGCGGGGGCCGCTTTACTGAGCACTTTGTCTTTTTGAAAAGGTTCTTCCAGCACTTGGCTGGAGCAGCGCGGCGCCGGCGGCTCGTCGTGAGACAGCGACAGCTCAAACTGCGCCACCAGCTGGCTCAGCACTTTCTTGAGGTGGTCGAACGACTCCGTCTCCGCGGGGGCGCTGACACTTTCTACGACAGTTTCACAGTTGCCGTCTTCGCAGGCGTCTTCGTACTGTCTCTGGAGCGACTTCAGTTCGCCGACGGTGACGACCAATGAGGGATCTGCGCGCATTGCGTCCGTCAACAGCTGCCCTTCCAGCGTGAAGAGGAAGACGGCGGGGATCTCTATGTCGTCCTTGCCGTCGCCGGACATGGCGAACATGGCGGTGGTCTCGTGCGACGATTCGGGCACGTTGTCGACGACGATGGCCAGCTTGGCGCCGGCGGCTTGGATGTTGCGGACTTTTTGCGCGAAGGTGCACTGTCCGCGCTGGGCGATGGCGAACTTGTCCAGGAGCGGGGCGTTGAGCGGGGAGCAGGCGTGCGGTGGGTCGGCGAGTGCGGGCGCGCCGGCCAGCGCGGCGCGCAGCTCGCGGCCAAAGTGGCCCGGCCCGGCCGGCAGCACGCGCCCGCGCACCGCCACGCCCACCGGGACTACGCCGTTTTCCATGTCGCTGAGCGAATTCCACTTCGACATCTCGCGCATAAACGTCAAGCCTTCAGCGGCGTCTTTTGACGATTTCGCCTGTAACAGACAAAATGGTAGGTCATATACGAACATACTTTATATCTTAAGGTCTTCAACGTTATCAGATTACTTGCTGAAATGTTTGCAGGGTTCGAAATTATCAAGATAATAACGAGCCGTGATAATTATCGGATAATTATCCGATAATTATCGGATAATTATCCGATAATTATCACCATTATTAAAATATCATTTGTTAAATTGTTTCATAAGAAATATCGATGGTTTATTGTCTCAAAACAAACAAAAATAACATTCGAGTTCACTTGGCTTTACGTAACACCAACTGACATTTTTTGTGAATTGGGGAAATTCCCGTGTCGCGACTAGACGTGCGTTCGGATACACGTAACAAGTGCGGAAATACACGTTTGGATACTTAGAATATAGTTCTATTTCACGGGCGCAATTTTTTGTTATTATCAACCTGTTATTATCATGATAATTATCGTGATAATTATCGTGATAATTATCATTGATAATTATCCTTTCGAACCCTGAATGTTTGTAATTGTAGTATTTACCAAGCACCACCTCTCAATAAACAGATTTGTGAAATGTTGGTACCATTTTTTTTTGTATATGTAGTGATTGAAAAATAATTAAACTAAAATTTATCTCATTGGTATTGCGTGTATCTTTAGGTGGTGGTGATCACTTACCATCAGGTGAGCAGGTGACCCACTAGCTTGTTTGTCTTCCTATTTCATAAAAATAAAATAAACTAAAATTTTACATTATAAGCTTCCGGCATTCTAGGAGACGGGCATTCTGGACAGATAATTAATCATCCTACATTCAGTCTTCGTTCAGCAGTCTACACACAATATTCAAAGTTCAGTTTTGTAACTGATACCGTTCACGAGCTAGGCGCCCTTTACATTCGGACGGACACAGCAGACTCTCAGTAATGGGGCTCCATTTTGCACTTCATGTGGAGAGCTACAACAATTTAGTGACCTACTCATTGAACGTACCGTGTTGGTGGTGTAGAGCAGCTGCACCCTGCCGTCGGGCAGGGTGAGCACGGAGATGCCCATGTCGGCGAGCGCGTGGATCTGGCGCGGGTCGTTGAGCGGGCGAAGGCGCGCGGGCGGCCGCGCCGCGCTCGCGCCCAGCAGCTGACGCATCGGCTGGCGCACCTTCTCGGCCACCAGGGACGCCGTGTTCGGGCACGTCCTGACACAAACCCCCCAACTCAACCAATTGTACACGGGTGAATTTTAGCGTTCCTAAATCCGCTTGAAAAAATGTCATTAGTCTTTGCAAATAAAAAGGGAGAGATGGGATTCGTGGCAACTTTTATTTCTACTTGTTCGAGGTTTGGAAACGGCTTCTATTTTGATCCAAAAGCTTCTATTTTTTACTAATTTTGGAGAATATTAATCTTTTTTTCGAACGGATTGCATGCTCTGAAGTTCACCAGGCGATTTTCTAGTTGTATTGCCATTTCATGACAAAACTTTGTATTATTATAAAACACAAGGAACAATCGTTTTTGAAAATTGGACACTAAATCATGAATGTCTGTAGCATTGCTTAAATTTTGCACGTAATTATGGATATACAATGTTAATCACCCTACTCTCGTGCCTCTCGAATAAAAAACCGGGTATCATAGATAACGGGCATCAAAAATATACGTTGATTTTGGCAAAAGACCGTATTATTATGTTGGTGCAGTGTTTTGCCAATATAGTCTCCTATCTTTGTTGAGATACAGTCTAAACTGCTATGATGATTCTCGATATTTTGATCAAATATTCAAAATTGAATGTCAAGGCATGAATGTTGAATGTTTTGTCATGACATGACAGTATATTCGCGTCTATTTTGACAGTGTCATTTTGGCCCTGATACCAAGACACCAACGATTTTTCAGAAATCATTTCCTGATACCAAAAATGATTGACTTATTGGTAAGTCCCGGGACACTTAATGGGAACGCTTTAAATCGGACAATAAATAACTGTCAATGTGTATTGCACAGCTTAACCAGTGTACTCAAAAGAGGATAGTGATAACATATTGTGGCTCAGTACCTTAAGTGTACATTTTTTGGCACAACAAACGTCGCGAACGTGTTAGTGTTAATCTTCCAATTACTATGGGAACTGCTTGTATTTCATGAGCTAAATAACAATTCCATTCAATTTTATTGTATTAATAATACATGAGGCGTTAAAGCTTACTTTCTATACTTATCCTCGTCCTCGTCGTCAATCTTCAAAGTGAAATAAGAAGTGTTCCTGCCGGCGTGGGCCAGCGAGAGCGGTAGGAAATGCGCCTCCGTGGTCAGAACATAGTCTTCCATCTTTAGGGGCATGTCTTTATCATCGCCGAACAGCATGTACAAGTACTTGAACGTTTCCGCGAGGACGAAAGAGTCCATTCTGTCCTCGTGGACCCTGGTCCTGACATCGTTGACAGCGGCGTAGCCACAAGGCACCTTGGCGTACTGCTGCAACGCTTTGAGCACAGCTTTGCCGACGTGCAAGTAATGGTCGTCCTCCGTGGCGCGGTGGAGGAAGTACGTCGACTCTAAAAACTCCGGGCGCAATGGATGCTGCCCCCAGTGCACCTGAAAGTTTTAAGTCGGTCGTTCAGTCCGGAAGATAGAAGTTAAGAAGCTTATGTATGGTCAACCAATTAGATACATAGGCCACTGTAGAACTTTGTCGCAATATGTTTTCGCTGGGATATTATAACGTTTATTCAGAAGATAGTTGAATGTGAAAGACTTGTACAGTGGCCATTAAATTCAATTAGTTGACGGTACGTACGAATCACTTCTAATACAAGCTGTTGACATACTAAAACATGTTTCTTGTAAAGGAGCCCTCTTTATTTAGCATCTTTTTACTTTTATTCATTGTTATAGCGGCCATAGTAATACGCAATCTGTAAATATGTCAAGAATCTACCTATTACGGTTCAAAAGGTACAGCCCTGTAACAGACGGCCGAACAGACAGCGGAGCCTTAGCAATAGGGTCCTGCTGGGCTGGAACTTTTTGGTTATGGAACCCCAAAAACAAACAGAAGTTAAATAAAAACTTGTATAAAGATGTCTATTTCAATAACTCTTTATAGTTTACCAATCTTTCTGTTCGTGCCTTAGATAAAATAAAATTATTTAGTCGATTTTCATAAAACGGAAGTTTATTAATATTGACCTTTTGCTACATAGGCAATATAATACTTGCATTATTTAGATACAGTGCAAGTACTTTTAGAAAACCCTAAGGTTTTAAACTGTTACTTTGACAATATATAAACGGACATAGGGCGAACCTAATTTCATGCTGTACTGCTTTGCAAAATGAACTTAAACTTTTGGAATTTAAATACACTAAGTACCACTAGAGTTTCGCACGTTCACCAGGCATGTAGTAGCGACTGTATTACCTGGAAGTCGGTGGTGAACGCCTCCGGGATGAAGGTGTGGCGCTGCATCACCTGATACAGCATCTCGTGCGTCTCGACCGCGGGCCGCACGTCGCCGAGCAGCACCTGCAGCCCCGGCCAGAATGCCAGCAGCGCGTCCATGAAGTTGCGCGACTGCAGGTGCGGCCTGCCAGATCACATCGTACAATCAAGTCGCGCCATTTCATTGCCAACATTCCTATCCCAGCTATTTCAACGCGAATGACGGATAACCCTAACTATGGGTTCGATGCCGATCACGAATATATTCGTCACTTCATGTTGAACGCCAATGACAGATGCGTCAGTAAACTTATGTTGAACGACCATGATGGCCAAACTAATATTATAAATGTGAAAGTAACTCCGTCTGTTTATCACATTTTCACAGGTAAACCGCTGAACCAATTCGGATGAATTTTGGTATAGAGATAGATGAAACCTTGAAGAAGGCTAGTCCACTTTTAATCGCGAAAATAAACTTGAAGGAGGTGAAATGGGGGATGAAACTTTGTATAAGAAATGGTAAGCTGCTTTGGTTTTTTGAGAGGAAGAAGTTGGGGGCAATAGAGAATCTTGAAGAGGCGGGAAGATATTTGCCCGAGAATAGCCATAGGCTACTTTTTATTCCGTAAATACCTTTCTAAAATTCTAAGCAGATGAATTCGCGGGCAACCAGCTTATGCAAAGGGATTATGCATTACATTCGCATAAAGGTCAACTTCGTTTCTTACAAACAAGCTTGGCATGTAAAAAGTGATATTTGTGGCGTTGCGTTAAAGTTGAATGTTGGTCGTCGGTCGATTAGCATAAGATTGCGGGGCTCGTTCGATCGATTGATCATGTCATGTCCCACAGACCCGCAATGTAACGCGAAGGTTAGGTGTCAATCCGCTTTTAAACCTACTTTCAGTACTTGTTTGTGTATATTCAATCCATATTAATGACAGTCGAACTCATAAAATGGTTTGTCACTTTTGCACCATACCATAAAATATTTGTCATAAAAGTGAACTGGTTACGATTTTGTTCGAGTACGAGTATGTTACATAAAGCGCCATACGATGTGAATTTTAATTTCGCGTTGCAATTGATATATTTATAAGAATAACCGGAAAATTTTGGTTCACACACGTTAGCATTTGGCCTTGCATACGTGATTATTTTATGTTTTAGAAACCAACATTGGTTACAAGAACCCAACGTTTTATTACAATTCTTTGAGTAGGTGAGTCATGAAGACCTATAACTCTGCCATGCAGGCACAGTAACATCCTATAAACTGCAGCCTAAGTACCTAAAGTAGCATGGATGCATCATCATCATCAACATATCAGCCGAAAGACGTCCACTGCTGGCAAAATCCCTCCTCGAGGATCTATACAACGGCAACCCCTGAAGCCGCATATTTATCACATTTTACAGGTGTTATGAAAACTTGACAATCATGTCAAATTGGTCTTGGCGTCGCGTTCAACGGTTTCTCAAACACAATATTTTGCAGTCATAATGTATTGAATCTATGAAACGCATGCATTATATCAAAGAATTAAAATGCAAATTCGCATGGCTGCCTGGGCTTCTATTCTAATCAAGATTTGATGGATTTTCAATTAAAGTATTCTCTAAGGAATCTTCATCTCTGTTAACACGAGCGAAGCTAGAGCGGGTCGATATTGCCTAATAAAAAGAAAAACTGTACCAATAAGGAAGAAAACAAAGGAAATAAATTTACACAGTCAACCAATCTGACTTCCGGGCCACCATATAACTTTGTCGCAATGAGTAATCGCTGTATTATTATAAAATTTACTATGGAAAGTCGTTATGACATTATTATAAAAATGTTGTACAGTAGCTAAAAAATTAGATCGGTTTACTGTACGTATTACGTATAAGGAAATATTTCAGATAATTTTAATATCTTTACATACGTGCGTAATTCTCTTGCTAGGTCATAAATATTATTATTTTTGTTATAGTAATATTGTATAAACATGGAACAGCAATAAATAAAATTACCAGAATATTAAATCGCTTATGACAATATTTTACAGTAAAAAATCGCAATAGCAGTTTCTTTTTTATCGTCCAATCATAATTCTTAGCGTTTATAATGTTAAAACTTTCACTATACAGACACCTAACTCTGATTAAAAAAAAAACTGTTGATCAATTGCGATTAGGTCGCATCAAACTCGAAGAAGCGGACTTGAATGCGGGATCAGCTTAAGAAACGAATAATAATAGGAATGTCTTACCTGTGCATGTGCACAGCCAGCATAACAGGGCCTCTGCTTATGTACTTCATAACAGCATTGTAGTGTCTGTTAAACCTGGCCAGGTACTTCTCATCTCCGAGTAAAATGTAAGCTTTAAGACAGTACTCATAGTATGAATCAATGCCAGCACCGATCCCGGAATCTTTACGGACCCAATCGCCTGAGTGAATGTTAATCACTGTGCCCATAAGATCCGACGTCCTGAAAATGGAGAGACATCACTTGAAATGGCTGCATCTTACCATATACTGTTTAAGTAACATTGATAAAAATAATACAGAACCAGTCGAGAATTTTTGTTATCTCTGGAGCAAATGGAACGCTTCTCTACATTGCCTACCTTCAGGAGTTCAAAAAAAGGCAAATAGATACAATTTAGAGTATCATCGCTTAATTGTGCCAATTACCTTAGGTACTACAGGCTTTTTCCTCATACTTTACATTAACAAATACAGTTTTCCTGCCTGATAATGATAATAATAGCCCACAAACCTTTACATAGCATAAAACAAAATCGCATCCAAAACTAAAATCCATTCCCGTCTGTTTTCAGATCTTCGGCCATTTACTGCTTCTAAACCACGCAACGGATTTCGATACGGTCTTCGCTATCATTTAGAGATTTTCTTACGGAAGGTTTTAATACTTTTTATACATTACATCCTAAATGTAACCGTGCGAAGCCAGGGGGTGTCACTAGTATCAAATAAAACACACTTTACTAGAACTTAAAGGATACAAAGATCCCTTGATGGGATAAGTTCGCCTTTGTACAGTCAAGGAAATTGAAACACGTACCACCGTAGAACCTAGTCGAAGTGACATACGCATGACATTTGTATGACATAGCCTGGCGTTTAACGCGTCGCGTCATTGCGATATCGTTCTAACGTGGTACGTGAATATATTTCCCCTACTGTACACCACTGTATTTTTTATTAATTTATGTTTTTTTGTACAATAAAGAATTTAGCTACATACGAGTACATACTTTATAACGTATCTTAATAAAAGGCTCCGTTGATACCGTCGTCTGATTTTCTATGCTTAGAAGTTACGCAACTTTTGTGAAATTACCTATGCCTTATTTTCCAGAGTCTGTCCATCGCTTTGTGTGCTTTCTGCTCGTAGATAGGTTTGCCCGTGAGACGGGATAGAGCGGCCATTTCCAGAATCATCGTGCCCGCGCAGGCGGTGCATGTTTCGCGCGACTCCTGAAGATTCCTTATGCCGTGCCGAAGATTAACCTATAATAAAAATGTGCATATACTTTAGCAAACACAAACAGTAGCAATTATCGTACCATAAATACAAGGTGAGCAATCCAATTGGGTGAGTAGAGGACATCCAAACTATAGGAGATAAGGAAATTCATATATGGAAAGTAAAGGCACTCAAAAAGCGGGTGAGAGTTATAAACGGAGTTTTTCTCCCGCTGGATACCAACAGCATAGGACATATCGTTATGGCGATCTTTAGGAGAGGAGCAATTATCCAGCAATGGACGTCTTTCAGCTGAAATGATGATGACGATGGTAAATAAACATGAGTTACCCGGCCGTGCGGAATCCCAGTGCTGGTGTTGAAGGCGGGCAGCAGGCGCCGGCCGAGGTCCTCGGCTAGCGCGAGCAACTCGCCGCTGTACCACTGCAGCGCCGGCACGTCCGGCTGGAGCGCCGTCGCGAGCACGTGCGCGGATAACAAACCACTGGGAACACCAACAACCACCTCGTTCTTATTTTATTGGAGATAGAGAATTGGGTGCCTGGGTCAGCTGTCAATTAGACAGTAGGTTTTGGTTTTAGTTATACCACATAGTAAACTTTATTCATTTACGACAATGTTGTCGTGAGTAGACTCCTCGTGACGAACCAGCCGAAAAGTCGAGGTTTGATAGAGGACTTCTTAAAGTTTAAAACAATTTAGTTTTAGGTACCAGACCGCAATGACTGTGACTGACGGATGACCTATCGTCTAATGTGGTGACTGATGACATGAAATTGATTGACAAATATCTGGATATTTAGATTTTCATATCATGCAATCAACAGTCATGAGTCATGACTGTTGCGTAAACGTCTAATGACATTTTGTCAATCATCCATGCAGTCAGTGCATTTCCACACACACTTTTTTTTATGCGATTTACCAGAACGTAGTTCAAATCCCTTTGAAACATTTAAGCCAATATCAATTAAACATATATATTACAATGGAAACTTAACCTAAGCCGCTGCCTTTGGTCTTCTCGTAGCCTGCTAATGCCAACGCGCCTTTAAAGCGATCTTTAGTTTTACTATGTTGGTAGAAGAAATGGCTTGGCAAAAAGAGCCAAGTACCTATTCTTAATTAACGTATTACCGTCACTTTACACACTCCCGATATATTGGTACTTAGAAATAAGTACGAACCTATTAAGTACTCTAGGTATGTAGTTTGAGTAATGCCAACCTAAAGAATCTGGGGGCACGGCAGTGCCCCCGCCAAGTCGAGCAAAAAAAAAGCGGCACGGCAGTACCATTATTTTTATAAGGATTGAATAGGAGCTTACCCCAGCATTCTAATGTTGGTTTCGAATACTGACACAACTATGTCATGATCGAATGTAACATCTTTAATGACAAGTTTGATGGCTCTGCTGAACTCTGAGAAGTCTCCCATCACGACCAGAGTATCTAAACTGTCTACCAGCGTCAGTGAGAAGCTGAAAAAAAGATAATAACAAATTAAAATAAAGACTTTTTACATTTAAAGAGCAAGCGAACATATTGTAACAACTTTGTAGGCTTCACAGAAATCCAGGAAAGGAAAAGAAAAATAACAAGGGATTCTCCAACACTCAGTGACCATGTAAAACGAAACCTGTTGTAGGTACTCCTACTGCAACTTATCGTCGAGCCGGCCCATTTGTAATGTGATCAGCGATTTACTCAACTACTATACTTTAAACATAAATGCAGATGCATAGAAGTTGATTTTTCAACATGAAAACTACGTTTTTCAGGTAATCGATTGCTCCTTTCACAATGAATGGATATTTAATTTGTTTTAGATCAGATTTCAAGTCTTGCTTTAGTTAGGTAATCTTTGAGATGTAACTTGCGATGCGACGATATGGACTTACTTGCATTACAAACAATATCGCCTATGTCCAGTCAAGATCGAAAATGTGCATACCATATGTGTGTACCGTTTTTTACCTTATTGCAATAAATAAAATAAAGAGAAAAGTGCGTACATACATTATATTTACGGTACCATACATGGTGAAAAGTTGACTTTTGTTTAAGCTGTTAAACAATAGGTCCTAGGGTGCATAAAGTCCCCTGGAGCAATTTACACTACAGTTTATAAAGAAAAATGCCACCAATGCATGTACATAAACACGTGGTATGTAGCTATACCTACTACCTAGTAGATTAAAAAGTTTAAATCATACCAACTGACCTTGACGGCAATTACGTTATCAAGACTCCATTTAGTACAATCTTTTATTTTGAGGTGTTTTTTATTAAAGAAAGAGTTTTACGCACTTACCTCATTTGTTTTTTCATGCTTTAAAAGTCACATACTTGATTTATGATTGCGAATGTGATTAATGCTAATAATTATTAACTCAGAAAATGTATAATTGAATGTGCTGTTGGTTGGTTCATTGTTAAATAAATATTACTTTACTTTGTCTCTATTATATTTATTATTACATTATTATATTTGTGTGGTGTAAAATCAAGAGCATTTAAAATAAAAAAAATATTCCAACCAAGTCATTATAGACTTGCCTCGTCTTCTTTGGCATCTCACGCCCTAAAAAGACTTGAAAGCAGCGCGAAAGCAAACGTGGCAAGATGACTCGAAGGCTCTGTCTTCAAATTTGAGGCCTTCAGAAGGGCTTAAGTACATTCTTATGCTACTAGGCCTTACTAGGATGTGAGAGCTACCATAACAGGTTAACCGGTTGACAGGTAGACCAATGTTCTAGTGCAGGACAGGAGTTTCAATTAATATATATAGTTGGGGATGAGCGGAAGGCTCCTGTGCCATAGCAAAATCAAATGTATTTTGCAGCAAACAGCCACTTTGACAGAAGTGTTTTGCTCGTCCTTAATTTGACAGGGCATGTCTTACTTTCCAAGAGCGTCATCCATGTCGCCGCGGCTAGGTGTGATGCCCTTCCATCTTCCTTTGCAGCTGAGCGGCATTAACTCGTCTGCTGGATATGCATTGTCCATGTATGCATTATAAGCATGGTAGAACATTTTCCTTGCCTCCTCTCTGGACAGAAAAATCAATGTTTTTTTGTTTTCGTGTTTCTTTTAAAATGTATTTGTTTTTTAAAAATGTTATTTGTGATTAAATGAACCTGCCCTCATTTCAAGTAGTTCTATGGGAGTCCTTTACATTACATTCATGACAGATAAAAATTTGAAATAAATATGTCTATTATCTAATAAGAAACAAATTTGATGTTTCAAATTAACACAAAAGTAATTGTTACTACATATATCTAATGACAAAAGATAAGCCAATGTTTTATTTAATCATATTAAAATATCATTGCCACAAATGCATCTCTACAGAAGTCAAATTGTTTTTGTCAGTGCACCTCTCTCCCATCCAGCTATCTAGAAAAAGACACACTGAGTGACAAAGAGTCAATGTGTCATTCTAGCCACCCAGAGACAGAAAGACAATTAGTTAAACCTCTAACTTTAGCTAATAGTAATAAATAAAAATAACATTATTTTCAACTGGTTAAAGATTCAAAAGTCAAATTCAATTTGACATAAGACTTCTCATTTTTTTTTGATAAATTGTTAGAGGAAGTCAGTGATTCCTGATTTCATCACTTTCATTTAGACATCAATGTACAACTATAAGATTAACTTTTTTCATGATCATTGTTTTATTGATAATTAAACTACACTGCCAGTCACACAGGTATGCCAAGATTAGTGGCTAGCTAGGTGCACACCAAATTGCATGCTAGAGAAAAATGACATGCAGAAGATTGTTTTTTATTTTTACCTCAAACTTATTCTCTCCGCTTTAGTCATCGCTGCAGTGGTTTCCTCTTCAGTACTGACACTGATTATTGCTAGAATAACAACTAATAAAACTCGATATGCCATTATTATCACCATATCACAATATTTTCAGTAACGAAATGACTAGTAATCTTAACAATTTTTAACGAAAACATGAAGTGGTTATTAAAAGAAAAAAGAAAACACAAAAACTGCTACTGTTATAAACTATTCATAATCAACCAGATTCACATTCTAACTGGATTTTAAATACATTTTATTAAATTAAAACCAAGGTAGGCAAAAGTGTTACAGACTTGTGATGGGATTTTAGCACAGCGATAAATTTATTATTTGACGTGTATTTAGTCTATGTTTTTTTTAGTTTATCCGCTCTAGGAAAAGCAAAGGAATCTAAATACATACTGCTATATTACGGAAAGCTTTATCAGTTTCTTCCATCTTTATTTGAAGTCGTTGATAAGGTTTCAATCTTACTAGCACACTAGCGTTTATTGCGCACATAAACGCATCTGTCCCTCTCGCACACGTTTACTAGTTAGAAAGGGATATATGCTTAATGTCAACGATAAAAGCTAGCGTGCTAGGGCCCGTTATAGTCCGGTAACGCTAACTCTGCAGACTGTAATAGAGTTTTTAGGCGTTTAGAATTTAATATGGCAATAGTTTCCAACTGTTATGAAGTGCACTTGTTGTGGTTGTTGTTCTGTCAGATTGTATAAGCCGTTGATTTTAAAGATGAAACTATGATTAAACCTTTAAAACCTGAAGATCGGCAATTACTACTCCATATGATAAGTAATTTTCAATACGCGAAGGAGCGAGTGAGAAGATTCTATTCTTACGCAATAACGAAGATTTTTGCAAGAGTTTGAAATGTCGGCGGGTAGGTTGACGAAAACATTTTGATACTAGAAGATAGAATATGAAAATGAAAAATTTATTTTGCAAGTAGGCCATATAGGCTCTTTCACATGTCTAAATCTACTAGCGCTTCGGAAAATAGAAGATACTACTGAGAAGAAACGCCGCAAGAAACTCAGCAGTAAATTTTTTTTCTTCTCTTTTTGAAACAGATAATAATTATCACAATAGTACATGGCATATACAGGTTACATAATAGTATTTTATGCAACTGCTATATAATGAGAGGCCTTAAAACACGAGTGTGGTTTTATGAAACGAGCGTCAGCGAGTTTCATAATAGGATCACACGAGTGTTTTAAGGCCTAATTATATACAGTTGCATACATTACTTTATCTACACACATATCATAACTGCAAAAAACCGTAACAGCAAAAAACCAACAAACAAGTATGGCGGCAATTCGATCTATCCGTCAAGACGAACGTTTTTTTTAAATCATAGACAAAGAATGAAGTCCCTATTGTCATGTCACTCGAGATCAAATGTCGTGCGTTTAAATTAAAAAATCACACTGAATTGACGTTTCGTATCGATAACTGTTTTAATATCTGTGGATACTAGAATAGAGACCAACTTGAATTTTGACAGCTGTTCCAAATTTAAATTCATAACGTCACGAGATATCGGTAATGTAATCACCAATAAACACAGACTACTAAGAGATACTACTCAATAAAGAAAGATTTACCTACTACCACAGACAAGAAAAATCTTAAAATAACATTGGTTGTAATAATGCTGGTCATTTTCTATGGTTTTTGAACGCGTTATTGAGTAATTATGATTTGTGTGTAGATAAAAAAATATAACAATAAATAGCACAGCAAGCTTTAAGCATATTGAACATACTGGCACGAGTTAAAAATTAGATAGGGATGTATATGGTCCCTGAAATAATAATAATCAAATACTTACTTAGTCTAAATAACTTAGAGATGTATTGTCTCTAAGGGGCAAAAAACAAATTAATTACCTAAATCTATGCTTAGCAGAGATGTAAAACGCCTCCACGGTCAAATTGTACAATATTATTTGGAGATGTATAGTCTCCGCATGTCAAAATAAAATAAGAATAAAAATATTCATGTCAAATAAAAAGAAAATAGTACATAAATATCTATGAAGAGCCATAATAAAATAAAAAAACCAAGTTTGTGTATTTTATTTTCTTTCCATGTAATTGAAATTAGCTTTACTAGCTGCTGGCCGAGACAGTAAGAAATTAGAACATAATATATATGTATGCTTGTTGGTATGTATGAAAAACTCTATATTGCATACAAGAAAATAAAATAAAATACGGTGGACCACTGGACGATAGTCCACTTAAGGGATTTCTTTCCATCGATTAACCTTTGATCAACTGACAGGTCATTAGAGTCTAGATACACTACACAGCCGAGTTTTTTTTAAATTTTAGAGACTAATTTGACATATTGATAATGGTTGTTTTTATTATAATGGTTTTGATGAAAAAGAAAACAATTCAGGGATAAAATTGGGCAAAGTAAGGATTTCATATTCAAACATTTATCAATTTAGTTTCTAAAATGAAAAACAAAACTGATTACTGTGTCCTTTCTTAGAGTTCAAGCTGTGTCGCGATGTCTCGCGAATACTTTATATGGCAACCCTAAAATGACGTCACGGTGCAGTGAGAACCCCGCTGTCATTATCTATCAAGTGAGTCCGTTTGAATGTTCTTTACTGTGTGATAATAGTTTAATTTGTGTGGAAAGGCGGTGTACGAAAGCATCATCGCGTGTTACAATGAAAGCTAAGTATTCTAGTTGTCTTCAGGAGAAATGCATTCCAAGTATTGTGTTCATATTAACCCTTAAAGTAACTAAGTATCTAAATGTGCAAACTATCTAAATGTTCCAAGCATCGTGAAAGCATTCCACTTAAAGATCTGAATGTTAGAGTAAACTATTATCTTCTGATTAATTAAACATAATGCCCGATCATCTAATAACACGAAACACAGTCTAATCAACTCAACATGTCCACTAAGTATCTTATTTAAAGCTTCTCGAATCCACGGAGTCACCATTATGTTACCAGCCCGAAAGGGGCTTTGCACCACCGGCCTATGCTGCCGCTAGTTCAGTGAGACCCTAGTAAGGTCATGGCACCAGTCGTGTGTAGCGCATAAGGTATGAGAATCCGCGCCCCTAGTTTACCAGCCCAAAAGGGGCTTTGCACCACCGGCCTATGCTGCCGCTGGTGCAGTGAGACCCTGGTAAGGTCATGGCATCAGTCGTGTGCCGCGCATAAGGTAAGAGAATCCGCGCCCCTAGTTTACCAGCCCAAAAGGGGCTTCGCACCACCGGCCTATGCTGCCGCTGGTGCAGTGAGACCCTGGTAAGGTCATGGCACCAGTCGTGTGTAGCGCATAAGGTATGAGAATCCGCGCCCCTAGTTTACCAGCCCAAAAGGGGCTTCGCACCACCGGCATATGCTGCCGCTGGTGCAGTGAGACCCTGGTAAGGTCATGGCACCAGTCGTGTGTCGCGCATAAGGTATACGAATCCGCGCCCCTAGTTTACCAGCCCGAAAGAGGCTCAGTAAAACTGACAAGGATTATGGTCAAGTCACATTGACAGCTTATTTACCATTATTAACCCTCATGACTAGACTCTATTACTATGACTGACATATTTCTACTCATAACAATTAACTTCATTATGATCTAAATACTTGGAAATGACATTATCTTTCAGTAATATAAATAGTCACCCCGGCTACAAGCTGGAGGTGTGACTCGTTGACAGAGGCACCACATGCAGTGGTGTCATCTGTCCCCTAAATCAACAGATGGCGAAGCAGTTAACCCCACACATCAGATAAGCAGTCCCAGAAGGCAATGGAATAGTCTAACCGTACCAATATGTAAGTCATATTATTATATTTTAATTTGATGATATCAAACACAATGATTGTCTAATAAGTACTTGTCGCCCAAGAGTGCCGAACCCAGGCAGAGATATATTACGTGGCGACAAATGGTGGAGGTGCTGGGATATACAAAATAAGATTCCAGAATTCAGCATAAAAAATACAAACTTTAAATTTCATAGGGACTTGATGGCTTAATGAGACTTAGAGCGACATCTATGAGAAAATGTCGGAACAACATAATTAAATATTTCGACAAAACGATTTAAAACCATTCTTCATCAGGATTAATTATGTATGAAACATATACAACAATGAGAAAACATCCATATCAAAGAAGTACGCGTAGAGAGAGTCATTGCTAAAACAAAGTTCATTAATCGAGTCAGAAACTACAAGTGGCGTCATCTATGAATGTAATTTAAAGACAGTAAAATGTGAAAAGGAACATCGGCAAATTTCACATCCATACTCATCATCGGAAGATTCCCAACATTGGCAGATGAAAGGGGATACGTAAAGCAAAAGAAAATTTAAGTCTTCGATTGTTTTTAAGTAATTAACGCTTAATTTTAAAATTAGAACTTAAATTGTTAAACTCAAAGATGGCCGTAAAACTGTGTATTCATAACGCGTCATATAACTTTTATTTTTGTTTGTATAATTTGCAGGGCGTATTATTTATTAAGTTATAATTAAAGAACTATATTTCAGTGAATCTAAGGTCTAGAAATAACATTTTACATTATTAAGTGCGTTTATAAACTTCCGCAATTTTAAGCTGTGTTGCCAGCTTAATGAAAATTTGGTATATTTAAAGATTTAAGTTGCTTAATAAGTTATGTATCAGTGAATCACCAAAATTCATGAAACTAGAATTATTTGCGATTTTACTATCTTTTATAATGAGAATAATAAGAAATTGAAACAACTTTAAAACGTACTAGTGATATTGTATTCATTTAGGTACGACAGGTAATGTAAGTGAATCTTATACTTTGCTATGTGTATCTGCGTAATGGATTATGTTTATACTTGAACAGGGATATTGATTTTTATCAAGTTATTAATACAGATTACATACTTATTTAGGTATGAACATATTTATTATACGTAAAAAAAAACTATTGAAATATAAATATCGTTCAACATGAAACTTCCGAAATTAAATTTCGTCACCTGGTATCACCAAGGAACATACCACGCTTTTCGAAGTTCAAATTTTTTCATTTTTGCGAGTTCACAGTTCAAGCGTAGTAACAGGTGTGATAAAATATTTGCAAACTCTCAATAAGTGTCTCGTGTGTGATAAACGTGACCCGTAGCAACAGGTGAGTGTTGTAAATGTGTATTTTGGTGCAAATTGTTGTAGTGTATGATATTTAAGCTCCTTTAATATTGCTAGTCGGTTCGACTCTGACCTTTACTTGATATTCCTACAATACCATTTATGAAGTAACAAACTAACAATAATTTCAATCACCTATAGCTTGCTTATGATTAGAAAGCTATTAATTTGTCGAAAAAAAATGTTCAAGTGGCTAGTAATTAGCGACTGTATTTATAAAGATTCTACAAAGAAAAACGACGCCATTACGGCGTCCCTTTACAAATGAAACTACTAGTTACAACTTATTATACCGAATGAAATACTTGCAATAACGTTTAGTTGAATATTTTTGTAATAAATTCACCTGGACCGCGAGTAATCAGACGTTTGTTTCGCCCGCCTCAAAGATCGGAACATCGAAGGTACCTACTTATAAAGGCCTAGCGCGCCGTGCCGCGCGTCGGCATTTTATTG
This sequence comes from Ditula angustiorana, assembly GCA_963691745.1. NCBI lineage: Eukaryota > Metazoa > Arthropoda > Insecta > Lepidoptera > Tortricidae > Ditula > Ditula angustiorana. The sequence continues at coordinate 6,386,992 of OY829472.1, forward strand.
AGAGTGTACCTACCTACGAACTAGCTCATTCTCCTTTTTCTTGGGTCACTACCTATGTATTTATGACGTTCATTCGTGTCCTAGGCAGGAAACGCAGAGCTGTTACAAGCAACTCTCAGGGCGCTGCATCATCGGATGCAGACCCGATTCATTAGTCAAACGACGATTGCAGTCTACAGTAGCAGTTTCATTCACTAAGATTTGTTACCAGTTAACGTCAGGTATGAGAAATTTCATATAGGTACATAATCGTTTGACAAACCGAGTAATACGCTGTTATTGTTCATCTTATGTTGAAGTATAACAAGAATGTAATACACTCGTCATTTATATTAATGTTACTTCTCAACAATACTTTTTAATGGAAATAAAATGGGACGAAAATTTAACCCGTTCAATGCCACATCCTTTCATAACTTTGTAAGTTTTTAACTTCTAAACATCGTAATTTAAAACGTTTTCTATCCACGTAAATAAATCGGCTGTACATTATGACGTGCCGTGACTTGTGTATATATGGATTGTTTTACTATATTCATTCGATATTATTAACACAATTATAATTATTGTGAGTGACATATGTTTATTTTGTTTGTTTTATTTGTTATATTTTGAACAAGTACATATGTTATCTTGTTTCGTACGTAGCTAGTATACGCATTATATATACGTGAGCGCACACGCAAATATCTTTAAAGGGATGCGTGTAGCGCAAAATAAACTTTCATGCAATGTGATAGGATTCAATTTACAATTAGGCACTTTACAACACTTGGCGATGCATATACATATACGAGCGCGAGTTATTTAATCACACATGTTAAATGAACTTTATTTTAGTAAATTAAAGTTATAAAATTAAAAATCATGAAAGATTTGATAATTGATGCTTAAGGCATACATGTTAATGTTTTGCTTATTGAACTTTATACATATGGAATCTGACCATTCACAATTAAAATAATATTTTAATGCCGGTAATAAATACTGGTGTACTTAATGAATTCACTATCCATATCCATACTCAATTAATAGTCCACATAATTTTGTTTGGTCTATGGTTTATTGGAGTGCATTTATTATTAGTGGGTCATGTTTATTGCAGAATAACAAAATGGAAGAAACTCTTATCAATAGACTTCAACAAATAATAACTCACATAAAGGGATTAAGTGATTCTGCCAGTAACTTGAATTCAGTGTCCGTTTTTAATGACAATGAACATAATGAGGCTGAAATTGTCTGCCGAAAGCTAGAAAGCTTCATTAATAAATTCAATTCGGAATTGAACAATTACTTCAGGCTCAGTGGTAACCCATCTGCTGATGATGTTTCACATTTCACTACCATTCAACTACAAGCAGAAGAAGTTCAAATAGAGCTATCATTGAAATTGAAGAAACAGAAACCTACAGCCAATGATACATACAAGCTGTCTAGCAAACTCCCAAAACTTGATTTACCTACATTTGAGGGAAATATACTACGTTGGCAAGAATTTTGGGATCAGTACAAATCCAACATACATGAACGAAACCTGCCCGATGTGGAGAAGCTACTGTACCTCAAGTCCTCACTTCAAGGTTCTGCGAAGAAGACCATAGAAGGTTTACAGAGTACAAATAAGAACTATCAGATTGCTATTACAACATTGAAAGAACGATATGGCAAAGAAAGCCAAATCATAGATGCCCACTACTCTGCACTTTCCAAGATCCAGCCAGCTGATAATTCCAACACTGATTGCCGACGAGTGCTCAACGAAGTTGAACGTCATCTCCGTGTACTGCAGTCTCTAGGTGAAAACATGGGCCATAATCATCTTCGTTTCCTTATATTAGAAAAGTTTCCAGAAGACTTAGTATATGAACTAAAAACAAAATTAAAGACAGATTCTATAGAAGAAATAAGGTCCGAACTGGAAAGAACTATATCAGCCAGAGAAGAAGCTGGTCGTCTGGTACAGGATAGAAATCATACAAAACCGAATAATTACACCATAGAAACATTACATGCTGCGAATGGGAACTGGTCGAGAACACACACACATGATAATCCACAACCAAGAAATGGAAACTTTGACAGAAGACTTGATAATTGTAACGAAAGAAATAGAAACATTCAACATAATAACTTGAGTGAAACAAAGGGTTACTTCAAAAGAGGTGATAAAGATAACTTTAACAGGAAGCATGATGGCTTTAATAAAGAACATGGAAGAATAAGTAATAAGGCTTCAAACCAAAATGTCCAATCAGACCAGAGAAGACCAGAGACTGGCAATAAGCGAAAATTTGATAACAAAGATGATAGAAAAGAAGAGCACATAAATAGAAAAAGATTCTCATGCATCTTCTGTGGTGACTCTCATTACAATGATGAATGCAATAAGTTTAAATCGATTAAAGAGAGGAAAGAGAAATTAAAAGACCTCTGTTATGCCTGTTTGGGAAAGGGTCACGTAATTAAAGACTGTCGCAGTATAAAAACATGCGCACATTGTGGAGAGAGACACAATAGAGCTCTTTGCCCTAAAAAAGTGCCATTTGAAGAGAACTAAAATTACTATTAAATAATTGTCTATTTCAAGCCATACTAAACCCACTCATTTGAAGAAAATTAAAGTAAATTAAAATTATTTCTACAATCAAATTCAACTGTTAAATGCGTTGATCATATAAGTTAATGCTTAAGCCAAATTTGTTTCATAGACAGCAATAGCAAACAATATAAAAAAAAAACCGCTGACAGAAATGAAATTAATAAAAATCTTCAATGAAACCATTAACACAGGTCACAATCGAAATATATTATATTTTACTAAGTTAATTTGATATAGCCTCTGGTCATCAGATAAATTTAGACAGAATCCGACTTAACCTCTTGCTGAAAGGAAAAACTTATTTCCTTGTTACGGATTTAGAAAAACTTTTTCTTGCCGTCCCGGGAGGATCTGTCCTCGACAGAAATAGCCCAAAACAAAGATATTTAGAAGATTACCTGAAAGAGAAAGGACAAGAAACAAATATAATAAGAACTACATGATACTCAAGAGGAACCAAACCACACAAGAAGAATATTAAATGATAGCTAGCTATTTACAGTTCTAAAGAAGATAGAAGCTTTTTGAACACGAGACCACTTACCTGCGTTGACGCCGAACAGAATAATATTCTAAAACCATCTGATTTCTTAGCAATGACTAAATGTATGACTCCTGACGCTACTTCTGAAAATTAACTGCACAAGAACGATTACGAAACAGTCTTAATGCAAAGTCGGAAAAAACTTAAAATATTGGATGAATTTAAGTTCAAATCGTTATCTACCTTACTTACGTGAGCGGTACAAAAACTTTGAAAGAGCCACTGATTCCTTTGTAACTGATGATGTAGTTTACATGGGACAAGACGCTAATTATTATAGTGGTGAACTCACTGCAGTGAACACATCTGATATGGGACAATGTATAATAAATAATATTACCATTAGTCAAATGATGAAAATTTAGAAACTGAAATAGATAAAATCAACAATAGACAAATGCCTCAGTTCCTTAAGGAAGTTGAAATTGAAATTTGAACGGACACTTGAAAGTCAACATAAGAGAGCATCACAGGACGTCGAGAAACCGAAGCGCTCTGCGGCCATAAGAGCCCTGAAGAAGATCCAAGAGTAGACGCAAAGCCTGGTCACCTTCTTTCAAATTTTGGCCGTCGGGAGTGTCGCGATGTCTCGCGAATACTTTATATGGCAACCCTAAAATGACGTCACGGTGCAGTGAGAACCCCGCTGTCATTATCTATCAAGTGAGTCCGTTTGAATGTTCTTTACTGTGTGATAATAGTTTAATTTGTGTGGAAAGGCGGTGTACGAAAGCATCATCGCGTGTTACAATGAAAGCTAAGTATTCTAGTTGTCTTCAGGAGAAATGCATTCCAAGTATTGTGTTCATATTAACCCTTAAAGTAACTAAGTATCTAAATGTGCAAACTATCTAAATGTTCCAAGCATCGTGAAAGCATTCCACTTAAAGATCTGAATGTTAGAGTAAACTATTATCTTCTGATTAATTAAACATAATGCCCGATCATCTAATAACACGAAACACAGTCTAATCAACTCAACATGTCCACTAAGTATCTTATTTAAAGCTTCTCGAATCCACGGAGTCACCATTATGTTACCAGCCCGAAAGGGGCTTTGCACCACCGGCCTATGCTGCCGCTAGTTCAGTGAGACCCTAGTAAGGTCATGGCACCAGTCGTGTGTAGCGCATAAGGTATGAGAATCCGCGCCCCTAGTTTACCAGCCCAAAAGGGGCTTTGCACCACCGGCCTATGCTGCCGCTGGTGCAGTGAGACCCTGGTAAGGTCATGGCATCAGTCGTGTGCCGCGCATAAGGTAAGAGAATCCGCGCCCCTAGTTTACCAGCCCAAAAGGGGCTTCGCACCACCGGCCTATGCTGCCGCTGGTGCAGTGAGACCCTGGTAAGGTCATGGCACCAGTCGTGTGTAGCGCATAAGGTATGAGAATCCGCGCCCCTAGTTTACCAGCCCAAAAGGGGCTTCGCACCACCGGCATATGCTGCCGCTGGTGCAGTGAGACCCTGGTAAGGTCATGGCACCAGTCGTGTGTCGCGCATAAGGTATACGAATCCGCGCCCCTAGTTTACCAGCCCGAAAGAGGCTCAGTAAAACTGACAAGGATTATGGTCAAGTCACATTGACAGCTTATTTACCATTATTAACCCTCATGACTAGACTCTATTACTATGACTGACATATTTCTACTCATAACAATTAACTTCATTATGATCTAAATACTTGGAAATGACATTATCTTTCAGTAATATAAATAGTCACCCCGGCTACAAGCTGGAGGTGTGACTCGTTGACAGAGGCACCACATGCAGTGGTGTCATCTGTCCCCTAAATCAACAGATGGCGAAGCAGTTAACCCCACACATCAGATAAGCAGTCCCAGAAGGCAATGGAATAGTCTAACCGTACCAATATGTAAGTCATATTATTATATTTTAATTTGATGATATCAAACACAATGATTGTCTAATAAGTACTTGTCGCCCAAGAGTGCCGAACCCAGGCAGAGATATATTACGTGGCGACAAGCTGTCTTAATGTAATTTTTTTTCATTACTGGTATAGCAGTTTAGCTTGGAAAGAGCACCAAACAGATGCACAAATTAAACTTAAAATGCTATATAATGAATGACAACACAAAGAAAAATTAGGGCGATGGCAGGATACGAACCTGCAACATCAGCATTCCGTGCCTTGCGTTTTTGCCAATTTCGCCACACCACCACTAGCATACCCTGCGAATTTTTCAATGTGTTTCAGCTTTACGGTCATTACATTATTGTTTTTTTTTTCTTTGGGAAAACTACCCTCGGTGTCATCTGTGAGAAACTTAATCAAGTTATCTCATTCAACTTGGTCATTTATGAATGCCCGTTAGTTGACGAGAGATGACGCCATTTGTTGTTAAATGTTTGTAATCGAAATTTTTATTTTTATTATCCTTTTTGTATTTTTTTAGATACACAAAGACACAACACCCTTGCAAATTTGATTTTTGTATAAGAAATATAGGTATACAATGTATAGTATGTAAAACATTTTTTGTACATTAATCATAGTAAAAATCCAAGTATCAAAACTATATATCGGGCTTTTTTCAGTGAGGCCATATACAGATTTTAGAAATGTACTATTTTTTAGACTTCTGCAGACTTAGCTTTGCCAGACTATACGTCTTTACATATTTCATTTCGGCGGTTTGGGACCAAGGGGGTCGAATAAAAAACCGGGCAAATGCGAGCATGTATACCGAGGGTTTCCTACAAATATCTGTGTAACTGCTGACGCAGACAGAACACATAATAGTGCTGATAGTTCGTTGGCTTTAAAGACAAACTTTAGTTTGTAGTTGAACAAAGTTTCACCCATACATCGATACACATAAGTAACGGTCAACTCGCCACTCGCAACTCGCACTGTGACTTTAGTTCGTCGCTCATTGCATCTCTTTCTAACTAGCTCAGCAGCTGAGCGACAATGGACGAAGTTCTGCGGGGCGATTCTCGGCTTATGCGAGATTTCTCTCGCATGCATCTCGCATGAATCGAGAATTGGGGCCCTGCTTCTGCTTGCGCTGCGGGATTTTCTCGCGTCATTCGAGTTGAAGTTCGAGATAAGTCAAACTCCTTTCAAATGTATAAGTTTTTGACGCACCTTATCTCTAATATGCACCATATATGCACAGACTACTTAGAGAATATGAGAAGAGGCTTGGAGGCTTGGTATTGGCACGAAATGTATGTAAGCGAGAAGGATGTACTGTGATATTACAAAGTGCCATGGGTAAATGGGTATATGTTTGATTACTTACGATCGGTGCTGTTTGACGCCGATTACATAGGAAAAATGCTTGGACTTGAAAATAAAAATTTCGAGACAGTCACAAAAAGACAATATAACTTTTAGTTTGAGTAAAAAAAAGTTTTGCACAGTAAACGGATACTGCTCCCCCTAGACTACTCAAAGGGCCATAAAAACAACGACATGGGCATTCAATGTGTAATCTAACAGCATAGTCTAACAGTCCATTTTCAGTTGTACCATTATAATATTGTTGAGTTGTGCCAAAACGAACGTGCCCCCGATCAGGACCCCAATTCTCGGTTCATGCGAGATGCATCTCACGTGCGAGATCTGTCAAAAAGTGACGGATTTCCAAGGGATTTGACAGTTGATGCATCTCGCATAAACCGAGAATAGCCCCGCAGGACAGTGATTCTCTAAGCGCAACAGCGACGAGCTCGACGCTGGGGCAGCGCCCTGTCTTGCTCTAGCTCTCGCATGAGTGAGCGAGACAGGGCGATGCCTTGACGTCGATTCCGACGCTGATGCGCTTACTGAATAACAGTGCTGGGGCCTGTACTACAAAAATCACAGGTGCTACAATTTAACAAATTTGTCACATTTTTGTATGAAAAACTCTACATTTATGTCAAATTGTGGTACTTGTAATTTTTGTGGTACAGGGGACTAGCCTGGCGACCGGGGTTTAGGTATAATAACTGGCGCTCTCTACAGGCATGACGCGGCAAAGATTTTTGTGAGCGCAAATGATTTTGAACCTTAATAGGATATTCTTAGCACTCGTCTGTAATATCTTGAACAAAGCGGCTCCGGCATTCTTCGCAATGCCGCGGTAAATTTCGAATATCAGCGAGCGCTAAGTGTATAAAACTGTAATGTCAGGTTCAAAGTGATTTTCGCTTACAAAAACTTATGCTGAGTCGTGCATTGCCTATGGTGAGCGCTGCTCGGTCTTTAGAATGAGCCTGCCGTTACATAGTAATTATGAGCCCTATATTATTTTGAGATTTTTCTCATTCTAAACATAAAAACTGTCTTTAAAGATGTCTATTTGTGTATCAAACTGTTTAAAAAACAACACTTCTTAATTTTTCTAAGAATAGTTATGTTTTTTCGGGTAAAGGGTGGCTTTCCACGCACGTCCTAGGAAGGGAAGCGGCGTCCTGGGAAACAATCGGCCTATAGATGCGATCGCTGACGCTGGACTACACAAGGAAGGGAGAATGAAGGGTTTTTCTACTTGTTCACCTCTCAGCTCTATTTCACAGCGTTTCTATCTTCTTTACACAATATAAAAAAAAAGTCTACAGGTTCTATCTGTCCTCATATCTTCAGCCTTCTGACTCATAAAGCACGCAACTGATTTTGATACGATTTTCACTATAATTTAGAGATTTTTTTTAAAATAAGGTGTTTGTGAAGGTACATTAAATTTTACAACTGTGACCGCGAGAAGCCGGAGCGGGTCGCTAGTGTTACATATTCGTAAAAGTACTTGCCAGCTCGGCACGCGCCAGTTTATATCATCGTAATTATTATAAGTACTGTTTCAGCACTAGTAGTATCAATACGCATATAGTCTATGGTGCAGTTTAGTAAAAATTCGTAACGCAGAAAATCAAGTCATGATTCGATGCGGTTTATTTTTGAGAATTAATGGCGCCACGGTTTTAGACCATTATTGGGAGAATAAATACTGGGTAATATTGGGTATCTATCTATCACGTCAAAGTATATAAAGAAAAGTTTACAATCGGATTGATTGGTTACTGAGTATATTGTTTTAGTTTAGACTAGTTAGCATTGTACAGTATTACCAAAAATATATTATGCCACGATGTACCTGCGCAGTAGATCAATTTTAGTAGCGCGAGAAATTTCGATCTACCAATGATTAAGAACAATTTTACGCGCGCTAATCTCTTGCGCTTTTATTGGTCAATCGATTTCGCAGCAACATGGCAGCAGCCCGTGCGCCACAGTGTACGAATTGTGTAAGCGGGACAAAGCTAAGAATGCATAGCAAGCAATACTCTGCCAGTTGCGTTTGCAAATAAAGTACAATATGGCTTATTCACACGTTCGGCTACTGTCGGAAACCGGTCTGCGCTTCTCTGCGCAAAGGAATACTGCCGCTGCACAATATTTTTTTGGTAAAACTGTAACAATACAATTATTTATAACGACAACGGGACTTTATTGCGATTAAATGATTGTTAATTCACCTTGAAAGTCCCATTGACTATAAATATGTGTGAAAATCGATAAAGTTTAAAACAATTAATCCAATTGTTTGTTTTTACTAAGTATTTATTTTTAACGTTAGAGAAGACATTTTAATTTTAATTGTCAATACGATCGTTAATCAATATTTTATAGGAATTGCGTTTGAATGCTGTTTAACAAGAGCGAGACTTTTTCTCATCTCTACATGGACATAAGAGAGAGCATCCCTAACATAGGCGACACTGTTTTTTCCGTTGGAAAATTCCTAATCTTCTATTATTTTATTAGCTTTAGCTATTAGTGTCTTAGTAAACTTACCTAGAGTTAGAATAGATTAGATAAATTCTAACCCATTTAAGGAGGTCGTTGATTTAAAATTTGGTATGTGAATGTAGCTCTTACGTGTCTTTTGACAATAGAAATGGGTAATAAAATACTTTCAAGATATTTTTTTTTATTAAAAAAATTTTTTTTGACAAAATTTAGAGCACAGTATAAGCATAACATATGCAACTCACAACCTGTGAACCCACGACTCTCCGTGACTCTTGAATTCTTAGAGCTCGAATTGAATGAGGCGCGAGTTTTCGAGTTCATAGCAAAGTATGTAGAGCCCGCCACTAGTGCAGTCACGTGACTAAGCGCCCGCCGCCATATTGCGTTTGTGCGGTGGTGAGAGCATTTTGCCGTCACTCATATTTAAGTATTTAATATTATTTTAAACAATTAAATGCTCAAGTTTAGATGTGAAATTGACCTTAAGAGTTGTTGTAAGAAAAAACATTATTCTGGCTTCAACATAGATTGATTGTATACGATCAGTTCAAAGAAGAAAATCTTTCTGGTTTCCACCATTGAATTAACCAAGTGGTGAACGAGTATCAGGAAAGGTTCGGAGAAGCGTACAGAAGGCTGTGTTGGGTAAAGTACTTGAATATGCATATATTAACAAATATTATTAAAATACGCATTTTTTATGTCAATAATTGTTAGTTATTTACCGGCTTTGATTGTTTACTTTGGTTATCGTCAAGAAATGTTTGTTCTTATTCGAATAGACAATTATTTTTGAGTTTCAGACACCTTAAGTCAGAGGTTACGTTTATTTGTAGATAATATCATTTTATAATCGTAAAATGTTTACGGGAATACCTTTTAATTCATATTATTTCGAATTTGGAGCGAAACTTGTAGATCGTGCCCAGAGGTCTATTTATTTTGATTTTACATTTAAAAACGCTAAAAGGTGGAATTACATATGACATTATATGTTTGCTTTAGTCTTACAGCATGACCTTTGAAATCCTAGTACATTATGTACACGTAGCTGTACGAAGTTGTACCATGGAACCGCCATTTTGATTGCTAGCGCCTGCCAGGCAGGGGGGAGAGGGGCGGCGGGAGGGGGCGGTGTTCACTAAAAAAAATGTGACGCTCGTATAGTGGGAATCAGTTCTGAACATCATTGGTTTAGAAAACCTAACCTTATGTATTGTTTGTGTTTTGACAGGTATTGTCACATGGAATGTAGCTTAGGGTCAATATGAATGGAGAAGTGAATGGCACTATGGAGGAGCCCATGGAAACATCTCTCCCTGCTTCACCAGTAAACACACAAAGTTGTAACAAAGTTACCTCAGAAGACTGTGAAAGTTCTGAAAACAAATTGGAGAATAGTGATAGTACAGCAATCAACAACCATGTAGATAATGAGTTGATGAAAGAAGAGTCCGAGGACATGAGTGCTGAGGGCTCTGGCCTGGATGATGAAGATGCCGGCAGCGATCTCCATGAGCCTGCCAGCGCTAATCCAATCTCAAACACGGTGCCTGAACAGGAAACTAGCAATAATATTACTGATGATCCTGTAGAAAATAATTGTAGTAATAGTAATGAATCATATCCAGAATCTATGACAAGTGGTCAGGCTAAGACTGAAGTCATGGAGCATGAAGATAACCCTTGCGACAGTGAGAAAAGCAAAGGCAGGGAAAATGAGAACAATTGCAGCGGGCCTGTTAATGTTGTAAGTATAAAAACATATAAATGAATGTTTTTAATTTGTAGCCCATATAATATTTATATGTATTTAGACCCATATGAAAATTTTGGGTTATTTCGAAATTGGAACTAATTCTTTGCTTCATAAAATTTCTTAGAACAAGTAAACAGTTTTTTTCATTATTATGAAAATGCCATCTTTTATTCTTGTTTAACAAAACATTCTAGAAGTGCTCTATTACCCTTGTCAATATTTGATTGATATGTATTCAGTCAGGATTTTATGTTTGGAACTTAATCTTTGAACTAAAGCCCTTTTAAGTTTAATTCTTCCTTGGCTATAATCATAATGTAGCTGAAGCCATCTGATTAAAATACATTATTATTTGGTTATATTGTATTCTTTAAAAGTATTCATACCATTTATATTTCTGAAAAAAAAAATGTTAATTCATTTGTTCATCTTATCAATACTACTAATAATTAAAACAAAAAAAAGTATTTTGGGACTTATTGCCTGGCCATGCTTTTGAATGAAAGGCATTCTGTTACACTACTATCAGGTGTCAATTAGCAATCAGCTGACTGTAATAATAAGTATTTGGTTCATTTGATTTTTCGTTTTGTCTCTTTGCTGTGTTTTTCACTCATACATTAGAGACCTTGTGCATTTTTTTATCTAAATGTATAAAAGAGTTCTGTCAGTAACTGCTGAAACCTACACTGCTGAGGATAGAAATTTGAAATTAGGAACATGTGATCCTTTGGGGTGCAGAGGTACACTAAAAAGGGTTTTTATAAATCAACCTTTAAGGGGTTTATAGGGAGATGGGACATATGCGTCGCCAGGAAGGAGCAGGAGAGCTGCTGCTCCCCCCCCCCTTAAGTTGCAAATAAGTATGTAGTCGACCTGTCCATTTTCATCAATAGGGATGTCTCCTGGGTTAAAACAACAAGATTCTAATTAGTCCGTCAGTTAGATTATAGAAAAATACTCGATACGTATTTTTTTATTTGTCCATACGAATAATATTGACAAAGATACAGCACATTCAAATTCAGGAGTAGGGGCTCGTGATGTCACTCTTTCGTAAAAATTTTACGATATAATGACGTAGCGCGAACTTTCGCCGCTCTGTAACTTTGTTATTTTAAGTTTTAGAAGCAAAAGAAAAAATACGTATCTACTATTTTCTGGCGTTCTAAAAGATGGACTAATTATTATTTTTTAGTCAACATCCCAATTGTACCAAAAAGTAAAAATTTGCCCAAAAAACCACAACGGGCGTCTCAAAATAAATAAGGATTACTGAAAAGCAGCACGCCGGGATTTGGCGCCCCTTGCCGGACGAGGGGACCGGCCTCCTGAATACTGCACCCCATCGTTGATCTGTCGTGTGTCCAAGTCGGTATAGTTAAAGCCGAACCACGTACACGTCATCTTACGCGCGTAGCGCAGCACTAGGAAGCTAGTTGGAGCCGTGCCGCATACGCGATGTGTACGCGACCGGTGTGACTTGGCCCTTAAAGACCTAGGCTACTGGCTGGGCATTGGACTTTAAAGGACATTGATAATTATTATATACTAGCTGACCCGGCGAACTTCGTACCGCCTAATTATTGGAGGCATATTTGCTCACCGTTTAGACCTACCCTGGACTACGACAAACATTTTAAAACCAAAATCAGCTCAATCGGCCCAGCCGTTCTCGAGTTTTAATCAGACTAACGAACAACAATTCATTTTTATTTATATAGATAATTCCAGAATGAAGTCTATCAGTCTGCCATATTTTTTCAAATCTATTTAACCCTTAATTCGTGTTCCAATAACAAAACCCAAACATACTTAAAATTTCTCTGGTTCTGGTGAAAAGGGATTGTCTAGAAAAGCCAAAAAGCTATATTAGACTTGACCTCATTTTCATCAGGATGGAAAATAGCTGTTATTGTATTTTAGACTTTATCCCTTTTTCTCTAGGGCTCCGGTATTCGTTGCCTACATTGCATATGTGGTTCTCAATCGTTTTAAAGCCGTGACTGCCTAATTTGGTCCTGGCAATTTTTGGTTTAGATATGTGACAAAAAGTCGAAAGCGTTGGTACGTATTGTGGTGTATGTTGAATGAACCCATATTTTTCACTACAGCCGCACCTTGATTTGTCGGTTCGGTATCGGTATGCACTGTCTGTACCAATTCAGTATAATTTATATTTTTGAAAAACTCGAATTCATGCTACACATTTTATTACAATAACATGATTCTTGTAAATTATTGTAATCTATTCTATTCCAAATAATAAGAACGGAATTCTCACGTTTAGCCTTATTTTTGGTGAAAAAAGGTAAACCCAATTGTATGACTTTAATTTATGCTGTTTAAAAACCCTAACATTTTTTGAAAACCCACTTCTGTAAATTTAAAAAATATAAAAAATTTAAATTTTAATCCATTAAACGTTTTAGTTTTTCCCGAAAAGTAAAGAACCGCCTTGGAGATGTTCTTATTATGACAAATTCTGTTAGACTAGCTAAGATCTCTACTATAGTAAAAAAAAATAGACCATCTGCCGTATGTCGTATATTCCGGGCGGTGCGCGCCAACCCGCTGAATAGCCCCCGAGAAAGGGGCGCGCCGATGTACTCACTGCTTCCTGCCTAAATTGCGGATAGTGTAAGATCCCACCGTAACATTCTGCACCTACGTGTTATTTGATATGATCGAAATGTGATTTAAATACAAGGTTACACGTGGGGTCATATAACCCGCAGCGTCGCCTAGCAAAGTCTTACTACCTTTTCTATAAGTACATATCAATCAAAAACAGGTAGGTGCCGAATTTTAAAGTGGGATTTCTGACTAGGAGTGCACTGGTCCTCATGAAAATTTACTCTCAGACTATGTGCTAGAAAGCTAAAATTTCGCGTTATACATTGATAATGTGGATTTATCTTAAACTACTACAAAGTTAGTAAATAAAATATTATTAAGTACAGGCCAACTTAAAGAGTATATTTATGTTTTATTTTTTATTTGTGGGATCCATCGTCCTTAATGGATGGTTCACCTACTGTGTCACCGTTATATTCATTAAAAAAAAACTGTTATATAAGTGACACTAAAATTTAAAACTTTAAAAAAAATTCCGAAATAACCTGTTATTAGTGGTACTTAAAGATTGTTTCGTACAAATTTTGTTTCGAGATATGCTCATTCGAATAAGATAAAAAAATTGTATGAGTGTAATAAGTTAAAAGATGAGAGTATTAAAATAATGCGATTTAGTGTTGGCTCTTTACATTGTCGCGCTAGTGACGTCGCTGGCGCTGTGTGCTGCTCGATGAAGCGTTTTCGCGACCCTAGCCCGCTGTAATTTTTCGACAAAATAGTGATCATAGTAAAAAACGAAATGCAGTTCTTCTTTTAACGAATACTTTCAATTTTGGATAAAAAAAGAATACATTATTATAGCGGGTCTGATAAGGGCTATTTCAGACACGTCGGATTCCCCCCGAAGCTTATTTACGTTAGCGTTTTCACGTTCGTTAATAACTGTTTTTGTGGACAGGCAATCGGCACTCGACCGCCGGAAAATAGACTCGCGCGCCTTCCGCACTCCGCACGTTTATACTCGTACCGTATACAACGTCGTCCCTCTTTTGCATATGCTTTTGCGCTGTACCGCGCCTGTATAATTACACTTTACTGTTTTGCGGATTAATCCGCAGTATCTGAAATAGTCCTAACACACACAGAGCGAACCTATTTTTCGGTCTTATAAAGTAACTTGAGAATGCTTAGTGTGAATCCCTCGTTAGATATTGGCCGACTGATTTTGTTCAATGGCGTTAGAGGGTTTTCTAATGATTTTAAGCACCTATAATTTACATGATGGCGACTGTATACAATTAAAAATTCTAAAATTACTACTCTCGGTGCGCAATTATATGGAAAATCGAAAACGTTAAAGAATTCAGTGCAAACACGTTTTTGCGTGTAATTTACACGAGCCCCCGATCGATCAGCTCAGCAATAACGTTTTGTAGGAACGTAACGTGCTATTTAATTCACAAACAGAATTAAGCTGCGGAAGGCAAAAACGTTCTTGCAGTAAGAAATACTTGTGCCAAAAAGGGTTGATAAAAATCATGATTTAAAAAAAAAAACAAATTAATCGGATTAATTTGATTTAAATCAGATTTTTTTGATATTTTTACTTTCTTATCTTTTTTATTAATTTAATAGTCAGTTATTTATTTAAAGGAAACAACGTATTTTGAATTATATTATTTAATGAAAAAATAACAAGGGTAGTCAAAACTTAAAAGAATAAAAAAGGAACATAATACCATTTCGGTTCCACCGCAGTCGCAGTTACTTTACTTACTAGTAAGTATTAATAAACTTAGATTTTTTTTTTTTAGAATTAAAGCTCTTTAAAAGGAAGACTAATTTGGCTGCCTTCTCAGTGCCTAATCTATTTTTTTACTTTGCTGTGCATTAAATTGAACGCCGAAAAAATTCTTTCGACCCCAGAGGAAGAAGCAACTGCACTCAGCAGTTGCTTGCTGATTAGGTTGCCATAAAAATGTATTGATTTAAATCAATGATGTTTTAAAAATAATCACTTGATTACAATCAGTGATTAAAATCAAGTGATTTAAATCATATTAACCCTGGTGCCAAATAAACGGGTCTTTATAAAAATCCAATAATATAAATTGTTTTAAACTTTCGCGATTATTACAACCAATAAAAACTATAAATAATTTAAAAAAATTGCATGTCCCATTGCTAACGTTCGACGTCTTGGGTTAGGCTTTTCGAGTGTATGTATGTATGTTAATGTGTATGTATGTCTATATGTCTAGCATGCTCTGCAGTCTAACCGGGTTGATAGATTTCAATGTGTAAGGTGTCGTTTCATTCATCTTGATTGTACAGTCAAGGAAATTGTAGAACCTAGACAAGGAGACATTCGCATGACATTTGTATGACATAGCCTGGCGTTTAACGCGTCGCGTCATTGCGATAGGGTTCTAAGGTGGTACGTGAATATATTTCCCCTACTGTACATAATACATAAGCTATCCTGTCTCTACTTATCGTATTTTCCGCCGCTTACTCCTAAACCACGCCACGGATTTTGATACGGTTTTACTGTAATATACAATACATTCGAGCCTCGGCGGGTCGCTAGTTTTTAAACTTAAAATATAGTTAGTGCAGTCCTCTGACTGCATTAAAAAATAATAACGGAAAAAGGAAAAACAAATCCTGACCTAAAAACAAATAAAAAAATCATAAGGTATTGGCGGCAGGAACAAAAAATTTCATAACATATTTTACCACCAATAAACACCAACAAACTTTCTTTAGTTTATATTACAGTTACCAATTTCATAGGCAGTCGGGCTTTTAGGATACCGTACCTCATAAGAAAACCTTGAAACCCTTATAGGATCACTCGCGCGTCTGTCTGTCTGTCCGCCTGTCACAGACCGTTTTTAAACTTAAAATATAGTTCGTTTCACGAACGGACACTAAATAGGTAGAGACCAACATTCATTCTTTGTTGGGCTCTTACCGCCCAACTCGTTCATTACTAAAACTAAATAGTTTGAAATAAAGTAAACAAGAAAAAATACCGGACAAGTGCGAGTTAAACTCGCGTGGTGAGGTACAGGTATACGCATAAATATTGAGAAATTTCCTATGTTACTTTAAATACCATTAACTTCTTATAGGTTTTTTTGTAATATATAGGAAAATAACTATTTACTGTATTTGTTTTCAAAATTGTAAGCCCATAAGTTTCGGGGATAAGAGGAGGCGGGGATAGTCAGTTTTCGCCTATTTTTTTAAAAATCTATCTTAAAATTATAAATAATGTATTTGAAAATCTCACAACAAGCTCTTTCTCTTGATATGTCACACGATATAGTTCGTGAAACTAAAAATAATAGTCTAATAATCTAATTTACCCCCCTAAAGTAGCCCCCGTGTTTAAAATTCATTTCCGTTTTTAAAATTCAATTCGTTTCCGTTACACCGTCGGTCTTCTATCACCGACTTATATGTATATGTGTACCAAGTTTCGAAGCAAATGGTCTGTGACAGGCGGACGGACAGACAGACGCGCGAGTGATCCTACAAGGGTTTCAAGGTTTTCTTATGAGGTACGGTATCCTAAAAGCCCGACTGCCTATGAAATTGGTAACTTTAATATAAACTAAAGAAAGTTTGTTTGTGTTTGTTGGTGGTAAAATATGTTCTGAAATTTTTTGTTCCTGCCGGCAATACCTTATGATTTTTTATTTGTTTATAGGTCAGGATTTGTTTTTCTTTTTTCAGTTATTATTTTTTAATGCAGTCAGAGTGTTTGTTTCTTTTGACAATTATACTTTAGACTTAAAAGACTGTCCACTTATGTAATACTACTTATTTGTTTATTTATAATTTGGAACTTACAGCTAAGCCAACAGGTCACATATAAAAAAAATACATGAACAGAATCTTAAATCGCAAAATTATGAGGCTATAATAATGGTGTGGTCTAGGTCAAATAAAGAACACTAAGGCTACAGTGTTTTCCTAAAAAAAATGCGTATGCAGGACCTTAAACTTAAAACAAAAACGCGCTTTTGACGATTTCGTGAATTATGACGTTAACGTAAAATGAAGCATTACTTAAACGAAATCTGAGCTTCAAGTAAAAAAGTGTGTAATAAATTTTATACCTAGGTTAATGAACCTTGGTGACCTCATTTATACTTTGCGTGCACTTCTTGAAAATAGCATTCATTTGATTTCCGCCTGTCAGTGGTATTACTAACGTAACGCCACTACTAACGTAAAATTACAAAAGTTTTTTTAAAAGTCGTTACAAATTCATTATTAATTCCTTCATAATATTATTCATTGCAGTACTGGTCAGATCTTCATATTCATAGGTTATAAAGTCGTCAACATATCTGGGTGGACAAGGCGCTCACAAGTATGTGACGTTAGAGCGAGTTGCGATATTTTTAAGCACCCTTTCCTACATCTCATGTTTACGTAAATTACTTCTATCATTTGCCTTTTTAGGAAACCGATGACGAAGTTGATTCTGAAGAGGATTCATCTGATGAAGGCTCTGTGTTGTCTGTCGAGCCTACAGCTGAGGAACCTGTGAGTATTGATTCAGATTCCGATCCTGATGGTGCTGACGATACGTCACAAGAAAGTCAAGCTAAGAATAAAAGCAATGATATAATAATTTTAGAAAACGACAACAAACCTGACGACCAGAATGGTAACTCCCTTGATTCTCAAAGCCCTGAGGTTCACGAGATCATAAGTGATAATGATAACGATGACTGTGTCTTGACAAATGATGAAAAGTCCAGTTCCAGTGTTTGTGATAGTAAAGTTCAGTTACGACGTAGTAGTAGGGCAATAAAAAGGAAAATATATGTTGACGAAGAAATGGAAAATGGCGGTGATGGATCTGACATAGAGGAAGTGGAAATGGAAGATCCTTTAAATCGTAAATCCAAACCTATTGTTATCAATGATACCAAGGCTTTAGTTGCGATGGCAGTTAAGCAGGCTAAAATAGGCATAGGCAATCAAAATCAAAAGAAAGAACCCACGGTGGTTATCATTGACACCAATTCAATTATCTCTGGCAAGACTGTGATGCCAATGCCCCCCAAAACCTCAGTTACGACTATGAGTGCTGAAAATTTATATCAGAGTATTGTCGCCCGTGGCACAACAGTTACTCCAGTAAGTAGCAAGACTAACTCTAGTAACAGTGCTGCTACGCAAAATGCTGCTCAGCCTGCCCAAACGTCAATACTTCCATCACTGACTGATGACATGTTTGTCGTAGAGGCACCGTCGTTTATTGTACCCTACGTGTATGAAAAACCTTCTGTCAAGCCATTTAGAGAATTCGTAGACATATTAGGTAAGGAACTAGAAGAGCAAAAAGCCAAAGAAGAGCAAGACAGATTAGAAAAAGAAAAACTGGAGAAAGAAAAACGAGAAAAAGAGCGTAAAGAGAAGAAGGAGCGTGGAGAGGAAGTAGAGGCATCCGAGGAAGAGATAGACAAAGTGGAAAAGGCCGGCCAAAGTAGCAAACCAGCGGAAGATAACGACGACGAAGAGAAGAAAAAGAAAAAGGCAGAAAAGAAAGGTATGACTTCGCTAACTTATCCCACTAGTATCTATCTATCTATCTATACATTTAATAAAATCGTTTAGACAAAAATGTTTGTACGCGCATCACGCAAAAACCACTGAACGTATTTGAATGGAATTATCACAGATCTATTTACATAAGTCCAGAATAGGACTTAGGCTATAAACAATTGGAGAAAAAGGGGATGAAGGAGGAAAAATGGGGGGTGAAGTTTGTGTGGAAAAAGTTATTAGATTCTTCTAAAATCATGAAACTCAGACTTTTTATTATTACTTTAATAAAGAGGTAAACTTTGTTTGGTTGTACGTATGTAGGGGGTAATCTCGGGAACTACTAAACCAATTAAAAAAAAAAATACCGATAGAAAGCTACACTATCCCTGATGGATATGGGCTGCTAATTCCACGCGAACGAAGTCGCGGGCGTCCGCTAGTATATAATAAAATAAATATATAGATGTGCTGATGCGTTTGTGTTCCAATCACTTCTAAACTTACATATTGCGTTATTTGCGGGAATGCGATAGTTTTTCTCCACGATGGCAACGAGATGACAAGTTAACTGATTTGTTTTGTAGTTCATTTACTTATAGCACAGGGTCCGAACTCATACAAAATAATAATTAGTACAAGGTATCATAGATGGCATCATAGATCTTAAGTAATATCTCTTAATGAAGAAGTATTAAAACAGAATGCTAGATGACAATAAATCAATGTTGCATATTTTAGGTACAAAAAACATTACACACTTTTTATTTCATGAAATTATTACGATCACAGGCTCATTAAGCTAGACATGACAGTATTAAGATATGTGAATAAATATCTCTTGTCTCAAGAAATTTTTAGGGCAGCCCATTGTTACTAAAACTCTGGGGCACTAGAGAATAAAAAGCAACAACTCCCACCTGCATGCATAGTACGTTTAAATAGCGCGAATTAGGAGGGGTGCCGTTTATTTCCGTTTGAGCGTGTATCTCTACTAGAAAAACATTATGTTAACTTATATTAATATTATAATGTCTGCGACCTTTGTTTCTAAAAATATGGTAATGAAAACTGTTGGACGGATTGCATAATTTATTTCGTATTTTTTTATTGTAAACTTATTTTTTGTAAACAAATATTAATTTTATGTTAGTTATAGTAAGTGTAGTCCGCGTCATGACTAAAACGCGGCGCGGACCGCTTTATCTAACTGATATTAAATATTTTCTCGTACTTATTTAGATGTTCTTTGACATTGACAGAAAGAAGACTACGCAAAAATGACGATGATGATGCATCGTGGGATGGTGAAAGTTCTGATGATTCTGAAGACGAAATTAACAGTGATGAAGAAGACAAGACTGTTGTTATCAAAGACAAAGCCGATTCTATAGAAGAAATAAAAGATGTGTCAGAATTGATATCTGATAAGGTTACCACTGGCAAGTCGGACAATTACTTTGACTGTTCTCTTGGAAAGTTCTTTATTAATATAGGACTGAATTTTGTGCAGGAGTATGTTCAAAATGATTTATTGAAACAGCAAAACCGAAAGCTGTATAGAGAAAAGAAAGCTGGCCAAAGTACCAGAGGTACAGAGTCTTCTATCGCGTCTCTTATGAAAAATTTAGAGTTTAGTAAAGAAAATAATGCACCTTATCGATACCCACAAATAAAGTGTGAATTTTGTAGTTTCAAAACGGAATCTATGTTAGTCATGGCCCACCATTTGGAGACTCCGCACATGAAGAATAACGTTTATAAATGTAATTTTTGTGCATTTGAAATTCGAAGTCCTCATGATATTTTGTACCACATGGAGGCAGAGCATAATACAAGGGGGAAATTAGAGAGAGCTCCGGCTTACCATCAGTGCGCGAACTGTCCCTTCGAAGACAACGGGAAGGGCAAGCTCGCGCGCCACCTTATACCGTGCGCTAAGAAATTCAAACCAGAAGTGAATTTAGCACCGCCTATAGAGTGGGAACCGCCAGCTAAAATACCAAAGGTACAGTCTCCACCTGGAGTCAGCTTCTTTTTATTACTTCTTATGTTTACTTGAACCAATGAAACTAATATGTATGCTCTGGGAGCAAGACATTGAGGGCAAAATTGAGTACCTAACTTATGAATTTAGTTTAAATTAGTACTTTATCTGTTCAAGTGAACTCAAATTGCCTTTCGAAACCACCAATTTGGCACCATAGTTGCCATAATAAAGCTGGTCTATAGTTTCCATCATTATTCATAATGAACCGTACTTTAAAGCATTACCCCCTTATTCATAAAAAGTTAAACAATCTTTGTAAGCTAACAAATGTTTTGTCCCTTTCCTTTGAGGGTAAACGTCACAATGACAGATAAAGACATAAAACATGTTTACTAACAAACGTTTACGAAGCGTTTATGAATAAGGGGGTTAGCTAATATGCACGTTACGCATGTGGCTGTAAAGCGGCAAGTGGAATGAAAGCGCGATGCACATATACGACTGCTAATGTAAAAAATATTGTCCTGATTTAAGACGTCCTCAAGTCGATATCGTTACTAACGTTTTCACGCTTTCAGATAACGAGGTCGCGGAATAACATGTTGGGCTCGTACCAGGCCGGCTTCGGCCGCGCACAGGTCGGCAACATGTGCCGGGCTCCGATAAACATGGCGAGTCTGATGAGCGGCGCGACCGTCGGTGCAGGCGCGTTCCGCGCGCGCGGCCGCGCGCCCGTCGCCACTCCGCCGCGCTCCGCCATGATCCGCGGCGTCATGGTGCGCCACACTGCACCTGTGCAGGTATTGATCTTGCGTTATTTTTTTTTTGACCTAGGCTTGTTATTCTCAAATCGCAACAAATTACCTTGCTCTCCCGGAAATAATATTAGGTCTAGCACTCGTGTAAAACAGCGGTCTGTATACATTTAAATTCTCTCTCGTCTTTCAATATCACAAACCTGCAAGGGGTTCCATTCTTACTTTTTTACTACGATCAAAGGCTGGATCAGATGAAAAAAATCTTAGCTGGGTTTGTGATTTTTTGGAACCGTCTTTGTGGGAGTCTCACTCGCATGTGACTGGGTTTCTTTGGACTACATTATCTTCACAGTGTTCTCGTTCGTCATTTGGAGATGGTTGGTTTGGTGGTTTATAACCGATCGGTTTTCTAGATTGGAACCTTTAAATTCACAAGTTTTTACTTTGCGCAGTCACGATTAAGTAAGCCGGCTTATGTGAACTTTGGGATTATTTGGAACCCCTTTGTACACTTTACAACTCCAAAATGACTACACGCTACGCCAAAGAGCTCTTTGATTGTTTATTCTACATATTTATAAAAATACGGTGGTATGTAGACGGTCCTGAGTTACACTAATATTTTTGCAATAAACGGGACACTCACGCATTTAAAATTAAGGTATTTGCTTGAAACGTCTTGAACCAGTCGCTCGATTCGACTCAATTTGAAACACTTGAGTGATCCTTATTTCAATATGTCCTAATCACACAGTATTTTTCTGTTTGCAATGAAAATTTTCCCTATCTAGCCGAACAACAATAAGAACGCGGTGCTGCCGAAGTCGATGCACCAACCGTCGATCTCGATCACGCCGCTGCCGCGGCAGCCGCAGCCGCCGCCGGCGCCCAGCCCGCACGCCAAGAGCACCTTCGTCATCTGCGAGATCTGCGACGGCTACATCAAGGACCTCGAACAGCTGCGCAACCATATGCAGTGGATACACAAAGTCAAAATACACCCCAAAATGATATACAATAGGCCACCACTCAACTGTCAAAAGTGTCAATTCAGGTGAATAATTTCTACTTTATCTACAGTTAGCAGTATTCTTCCCTATATAAATATAGTTATCAGATAGGCTACCAGATAATTACCACCAGTTTGGGTTGTATTTTTTGTCAGTAATTGTAAAATCATTCAAGACTAACTTTAAACAATGTTTTTCTTAATCGCCTTAAGCACTTGAAACATGTACAAAAGAATCTATAATATTTTATTGGTCAGATCACAATAGTTTTAACTACCACATGCAAGCAGTTTTGGCCGCTAGAAATATTTTTATGTTTTTTATGTTCCCTGCTTGATGCAAACAAAATATGAAAACAACTGGATGTTTTCACGAGGCTTTATTAATTCGCACGCATAGTCTTGTTCACGGACGCATTTTGTCGTTATTATCGATTGATAATTATCTAACTCAAATATTTATAATTATTTCCATGATAATGAACTAGTAATTATAATACCTGTCGATCTGCGACAAACAAGCATCGCGTACTAGTCCTTCGCGCGTAACCGTAAAATCTCTAGGATTGGAAATTTACCGAAATATTTTGGATTTTCCAGATTCTTCACTGATCAGGGCCTAGAGCGACATTTATTGGGGTCACACGGGCTCGTCACTAGCTCAATGCAGGAAGCCGCTAATAAGGGCAAGGATGCAGGCCGGTGTCCAGTGTGTGGCAGGGTGAGTTCCATAAAATAAATTGGTTTGTTAGCACAAAATGCCCTCGTGTTGTTGAAATAAGGTTCGAATCGTGTCAATAAGCGCTTGGAAATACCAATTTTCTTTGAATGTTATCTACCCCATGGGAGAAGACGAGCCAAGTCGCTATTGAATTGTATATAAAAAAAATGTCTACTCTGCATTCCCGGGGGTGTTTTTATAATGAAGTAGTAGCCCATAACGTTTAGGGTAATCTTATTTGCTCATCATCATCAACATCATCTCAGCCACAAGAAGTCCACTGTTGGACATAGGCCTCCTCCATGGATTTCCAAAGTGGCCGGTTGGAAGCAGCATGCAACCAACGCCTTCCTGCCACCTGTATGAGGTCATCGGACCATCTTGTAGGGCGTCTTGGAGGGCTATGCTTGGAGTTTCTCTGCGTGATCGAATCAGCAATGAGGAGATCCGCAGACGAACGAAAGTAACCGACATAGCCCAGCGGATTAGCAAGTTGAAGTGGCAGTGGGCAGGGCACATAGCACGGAGAACTGATCGCCGATGGGGTCGGAAAGTTCTCGAATGGCGGCCGCGTATTGGCAAGCGCAGCGTAGGACGACCAGCCACAAGATGGTCCGATGACCTTATTTGCTAATAATGATAAAAACCATCCAAATCAGATCTGCAGTTTTAGAGTGTCAAGTGTATTAGTTGTGATTCATAATATATTAGCGACTCGCCCCGGTTACGCACGGGTGCAATTTACTAACGAAAACTAACTAGAATATATTGTATGTATCTAAAACCGTCTGTAAAAAAATATTTAAATGACAATGAACACCATAACCAAATCCGTTGCGTTGTTCAGAAGAAGTAAGCGGCCGAACATAGATGAGGACAGATGGAGCCGGATAGCAGCTCAGTTTTATATACTATGTAAAGATAACGATGTAGATTCCTGAAGAAGTGAAGCAAGATTAAATCTTGAGTTTTTATATTGTACACAGTGACTGTGACCGGTTGGTGTTGACAGTTCGTTTTAGTCCAGTTGCATTAAACAAGCACCGTTGTCGTTTCCAGGTATATCAGTGGAAGTTGCTCAACCACGTAGCTAGAGACCACAATTTGACTCTGAAGCCGGCGCACCTCTCGTACAAGTGCACCGTGTGCACGGCAACCTTCGGCATGTACAAGCAGTTCGAGAACCACGTGTACTCGGCGCACAGCGTGGTTGCCAAGCGCGTCATGGACAAGAGCAAGACCGCGCCCGCGCCCGCGCCGCCCAAGACGGACTCGCTCCTCAAGCCGCTCAAGATCAATGACGAGATCACCATCATCCCGCAGCCGGTCAAGGCCGCCACGCCGACGCCCAACAATGACAAATAGTCAGGTAAGGATCCCTGCTCCACCATCATTCTCTATTCTCTTGGATGCGAAATAACCAACAGGCGTGAACACCGTCCAAAAATATCAACAACAATCAGTATAATATTACTATAGTCAAAGCGGTAACTTTTATCACTCGGGTACTATAACTGCCTTTAAAATAATATTAAACATTCAAATACTTGTAGTTCAAAGGGGAGATGATATTAAACAACGAATTAATACATTAATTAATTATTAACATTACAGTAAAACATTTTACTAAACCTTTTATTAAGGTCATTCAATTCTTACCCGAGTGTTGAAAGTTACCTGCATGGCCTGTAGCGTTATTGTTTATACACTGCCGTTTGTACAAGTACAATCCCAATAAACTGGAACAAATTACCTTGCTACTCCGCGAAACCAGTGCCGGGCTCGTGCAAAATAGCTGCGTCTGTGCGACACATATATGTTCATGCAAAAACCCACCCTCCTCCGCTTCCACACGAAACAACATATATCACACAGACTCAACTACACACCACCACCACTAAACACTAAAACTACACGATCGACGCGCGTTTCGCCTCTATACGAGGCATCATCAAGATCAAAGAAACAGTACGACCGTTCGCTACTTGAACGAATGGCGTACTGACAAACTAAAACATTTTTCTTTAATCCCGCCTACCGCCAACATTTTTGCACAACTACCCTTATTATTTTTCTCAAAGCCTACCCTCAAAATTTAAAAATAAAACAAAAGTACCCCCGTATATTATCACAAACTACCCACATAATTTATCTCAATCTCAGCTACCCCCATTGTTAAAGACAGAATTTAAGCATACCCGCAATAAAGGAGAAGAAGGAAAATTAACCTGTTCATTGACAATGGATCCCGCGTTGTTGTACCTAACTATTTCCAAATGCTCCAAAACATTCAGACGAAATCCCTTTTTGCAAAAGTGTAATATTTCATAAGAATGAGCATCTGATAATGTATGATCTGTGTCTATCAAATGTTTTGCAAAATTGGACTTCTCTGCGTGCTTATGCCTAAAAGATGAAACATGCTCCTTATATCTAGTATTAAAACTACGACCGGTTTGTCCTATATAAACGCTACTACAATCGTCACAAGTGAGCTTATATACTCCTGATCTACTCCCTCTTTCTACTTTATCCTTACCATTACATAGTCTAGAATACAAAGAATTATTAGTCTTAAAAGCAACATTTATTTCCTTTGATTTTAAAATATTATAAATTTTATCTGACAAAGGGCCAACGTAATTAATACTTGCTTTATATTTGTTAGTATGTTCAGTAGACGGGCCGCTATATAACATGCTATCAGCTAAACGCCTCTGTTTCTTTTTAACCAGACTATTTACCATTGTCTCAGTGTAGCCATTTGAATTTGCAAATTCATATCAACATATGGACCTCCGCAAAGTAACGCCTGAATCTATTAATTATACAATCCCAATGGCCAGAGCCGTATTAACATGTAACCAGGACATTACTTTTGGATGGCACTTTTTCTCTAAGATGAAGTTTTGAATGCGCGCTTAATACGCTTATCTTCCTGCTTTACTATTGAGGGACCCGTCGGCATTGATAGCATGGGACACCAAGTAGTCTTGATCCGGTACTGCCAACTGCCAACTCTAACACTCACGAATTTAATTTGCGTACACAGCATAATATAACAGGTGTAAACTCCCCTCGGTTCCCTCCCGCGGTTTCTTTTGATGTTGAAAGCATGAAGGGAATGAAGTGCTAAAAAATTTTTTCTTTACTTTGGTCTTAGCATGCTTTCTGGTACCGACTCTCGGGATACTGATCTAAAGAAACACGGCACTGAAAGCTATTCGTATGGTTTCGTTACTTGTGCTTTAAGCTATGCATTTTTAACTTATCACGCATTTAAACTGTTAAGCTAAGTATGACGTAAAGGTACATTACATAAGGTAAGGTACCTTATGAAGTCCATGGGTATAGTTTGTTTATATTGACGGTTCTTGCTTTTTTACCGGTTGTTGCTGTACTTTTTGCGAATGATATGGAAGGGTTTCCTAAAATGAAAAGTTACCAAAGCGAATTTTGTGTTTTTAGCCTGATTTACTGTATTTGATAACTTGAGCCCTTGGCTTTAAGGTTCTACTTATTGTCTGCTTGCGACTACATCTGCGTAGAATTCAGTGGCATTTGTTGCAAATTATCTCTTAGCCAAATTTGACTAAGAATTAATTAACTATTAATTTAATCGGTTTAGAAGTTATGTTGTGACACAGACCAAGGTAGAGAAAAAAGACTGACAAAGTTAGTTTCATAGTTTAATGCTAGCCTAGTGTATAGACGAAAACCACCCACCTTGGGTACCGTGAATGTTACAACAGCAACATCATGATGACTTTTTCAAAACAAGCTTTTGTTGAACCCGCCGTATTAGTTGGTTTAGTTATTTATTTGTTCGTTTAAGTCAATTTGGCAGGTGTTTGTTGTTCCAATGACAATGCGCGAACAAAGAACTGGCAACAAGAAAACATATGCATAAAAACTTTGAGAAGCGACATTAAAAGCATTATTTTATATGAGCTTGTACTCGAGTGATAATATTTTCTATGTTCTATGTTTTAATTCAGAACATGGTCTATCTGTCTGTCAAATTGCATCTAAATCAGTCCAGCCATAAATGCGTGATCGATTAACAAACATCCAAACATCATTATTTTCCCATTATTAATATTAGTAGGACTGACAGCGACGCTGACAAATAATTATCAGACATCTCTTTGCGTCAGCGTGCATTAGTACTCTTGGAGTAGTATTAATAATTTTTATTCTTATGCTTGTGTCCAGGACAGTCTTATGCAAGGGTTACGAGGTTCTGTATATGTTATTTTCAATAGTAAGGGGTCGTCCAAAAATTACGTCACACGATCGTCACAAATTACGATTTGTATGATTTCAAGCCCCCCCCCGTTCGTCACGCTTTTTCTCAACTTTTTGTGACGTAATTTATGGATGGCCCTTGATATGATAGGCTAAAAGGACGTAAACTTATCCTAACGGCTTATGCGAACTGTTTTTATCTAATTAAATAAAGTGCAGTTATTATTTGCTTAAATCAATCTTCGGAGCCTTCAGTGCCACTAATTTTAATACATATACGTATATAGAAAGTCCTAAATTAATAAAAATCACATAGTTCTTGTAAAGTAATCATGTCCTGTTTCTTTTTGAGTTTTCAGAAGTTCTGATTACACATATGTACTTGCTACGGGGTACGTTCTTAAATTCACGAATTTCTTGTTACAGCTTTGATCTCGGTTATTTTGAATAAATTTCGTGCTTATGCCAAAGGGCATGATGGAAGTACAATATTTCGCCTATTCCTTCTTTTGCTTTGTTAACCAAATGTGCGAATTTTATTTTGTAATTTTATTACTGCAATGCGATCGATGTATGCGGCGAATGCTATTTTGTTTGCTTTGTTCATACTTCTTGTGTGTATGTATCTTAACCAATATTTTTTGTAAATATATAGCACAGGTTATTTAGATAGTTTATTACACTGATTATTTATAAAACTGTCAATTGCCTTATCAAATATTTCGCACGTAGTTCTGTTCACATCACGAATGCTAGAAAAAAGAAGCACTGAAAGCTGATAAATAACGAACCCTAGGTGTATTTCATACATAATTTACCTATATCACCTAAAATAGGCTCACAAAAGATATAAGTATTCTAACTTATAAAATCTTCCTCATACTCGACCTGCGCGTTTAGAGTTTTTTTATAATCTATTAAATTTTAACTTAATAATACTCTACTGTTAGCGTAAGATTTTAAATAACGCGTCTAAACTTCCTTAGCACATTTGGTGGTTGTTTCAGGTGTGCGAGAAGCCACCGCGTGTTCGCCCCCGCGCCGTCCGCGCGGCCACCTTGCCGTCGCCACACGCCACACGCCACTCGCCGCCTCCGTGTCTTCTGTTCCGAGGGAGTCGCAACCTGTCTCGCACTATTAGTGTACATTCCAATAACGTCAAATATTAAATTAATGTCTAGATTTAAAGCCATTTATAAATAATAAGGCATACATTTTCTTTATTGAAAGCAATAACGAGAGACGGACCAGGCTTTGCAAAAAAATATACTAATTACTTTTTAAATGTTGTAAATTGTTTAAAAGTAGTGATTTGTGTGGCACTATTATTTACTGTATTCTAGTTAAGGAAACTCGTGCACTGCCTTGGCTTAAGAATAATAAATAACAAACGAAGCCAGTGATATGTTGAACAACAATATTGTAATGATAAACAAATTCGGGCTTCGATTGCGAACGTGTAAATTTATGATGGCATGGATGAATTTAATAAATATATTAGCACTGACGCGGTGTCGCGGCCGCGGTCGCGGTCGCTCCACTGCCAAAATGTAGATAAATGTTCATCATTTTGTAAGTAAATGGTTTTAGAATTGGAATGTATACTAATCGTGAGTGCTTAGGGCAATGTTCAAATGTAGGCTCTATATACCTCAAGATTTTTATCGACGAAATAGATTTGAGATATATTTTGTTCTTGTGTTACACTATCATGTTCCAAAGTTTTAAGAGATGGACACGCTGGAACTATTTTGATTTATATATAGTATATATATATGATTGTGTGAGGCTTGTTATTGCCTCGTTTTATATAATTCGTATATAATGTTAGGTAAACGAATTATCTGATATTAGAATGTTAAAGCACCGAAATTAAACGAATTTAAGATATGTTGGCGCTGTTGCAAACGACGATCGCCACTTAGCCGATAAATACGTTGTTGATCAATAGCTTAGTATTACGACTCAACACGCGTCACCGCTTGCACTCAGCATACCACATACCGTCGCTACTTGTAGAAAGCTCCGATCACATAACTGAATGAGCACTGAGATACGAGGTTATATCAGAATAGTGACGATAATTAAATATGTTTATTTATTCTAAGTAAAGAATAGTCTCGGACCTCGGTAATAATGAGACGTCTTACAGTTAGTTTTATATGCAGTGTTATGAACTTTTAACAATTTTATATTTCAAGAACCTTAACTGATGCTAATATATTGCAAGGTGACCAGTGAAATGAGGGTTCGATTCGTTTCTATGTTTGCATTATCCATCATACATATTTGAAATAATATGTCAGAATCCAAATACTGAACTTTGTTTGTTTGTATTTGGTTAAAACATCTCTCGAGTCAAGCCACTTAGTGTTTGTACAAATGCTGAAACGTAATGATGTCCAAATATTATGTGCCGCGATAAGTGTTTTTATTTTAAGTTGTTTTGCGTTCTTGGCGCATTTTAGATGTTCGTGCCGCCTATTTGCCGGTCCTTGAACCCTTTCTCTCCTATACATCGAACTTTATATCTGGACTAAACGTGTTATTCATTTTAAAATGACCGTCAACCTGGCGTATTTTATGGTTCAGTTTATCTTAGTCTTTCAAATGAACGATTATATAATATATTATAAAATGTAATATTGTTATATTATTTATTATTAGATACATAATGTAATAATATTATTCTGACCGGTAAAAACCTTGATGTTAGAATCGTAGTACAGTACCCGGCCAAAAAGATTGCACATCGGTCTTTGGAAAGAGACATTTCGCTGTTTACGAAGATTTCCGAACACTGCCGACCGTCCATCAATCATCGTATTTATTAAGTGTTGTTTCATACCAAATAAATACTGCACTTTATGGACTTAATTAGTTTACGTCAAATCGATGACATGTAAACTTTGAATATCTATAAAGAGTTATTGCAACTACTAGAAAAAAGTATAACAATTGTGTATTATTTTGAAATAAAATAAAATAGACCTATTTTTCAATCAAAAATTTCAAAATTTCTTAATTCCTTTCATTTTACTATCTGTGCTCTCAATAAGGTCAATATAGTGTCACTATCACTCGTATTTGTTACTAGTCTCGCTGTGAACAACATCATAATCAAAATTGTCCATATCTAAATTGCCTTTTCGGACTCCCTTTTTTCGGAATGATGAACTTAACTGAAGTGGAAGATGTCTCAGTACTGACTTCGTTCAAAGTTATTCTTGAAATTCCAGTGGCATTTGCAACTACTTAAAATAATATCTTATAATGTCATCCTCATTTTTTTTATGTCAGTTTCGGTTGCAAAATAATTATAAACATTGTTAATAATTTCGCGTGACAGACCTCCTAAAGGTTTTCCTCTTTTTTCTAAAGATGCCATCGCACAATTTTGATTTGGGGGGTTTTAACAACTCTATATTATATATTTTCAGCTAAATGCGTCCGTACCCTACAGGAGCTGCACAACGACTGACGAACGTCACATAGGTAGTGTGTGACAACGCTCTATGAAGCCGAAATTAGCCGAGTCTCTTTCCAAAGACCGATGTGCAATCTTTTTGGCCGGGTACTGTATGTGGCAACTTAAGTTTCTGTATCAGATCGCAGTAGCATTGAATTTGACCAATAAGCCGAGTTCTTGGTTGGTTAGTTGCTTGATCATTTCGTTGATTTCTTTTTCAATTTATCAAAAGTACATGTTCGGCTCTCTTGGTTTTTTTAAGATTGTCTAAAATACTAAACATTGACTTTAAAATGGTCCATTGTACTTGGCCCTGAACTATTATTTAATAATATAACCGTGTGCCGTATTAACAAACATATTAAAACAATATCTGAAATCCATATTGTGATACGTTTTGAAATCGACAATTTAAACAATTTGTAATTTGTCAACCGATAAATAACGGACTTCCAGTGTATCTATTCATTGTGTGCTCTTCCGGGTACTCTCCATGAGCATTTAAGCGCAATGTACTCCAACAAATTATTACATTACATGTAAAAATCATATACTCGCTGGCGCGCTGGCCAATCGACGCATGCACTGCTGCAACTGTCTAACCGGAGCTGTTACATTACGCGCGAATATTCTCTTCAGGGGAATACCAGGCTTTTCGATTTAACATGTAATCAGCCCAAAATAGGTTATTATTACATTTGTCATATTTTATGCGGTTTCTAGTAGCGTATTAAATGTCATAATTATGTACTTGTAAGATGTAATTGCCCCTAGAGTACGCCAACCAAAACTTTGTATTGTAATCTAATAAACAAGACTTAAGCTGTTACGTTACGACTACTTTAGTTTACTTAAAGTGCCTTCTATATCTTAATGCATTCTATCAGATAGTACATATGAAATGCGGACACTTCGCGGCGACACGGTGCTTTGTCCCTGCGCGTTGAGGCGGGTCAAACTTATCAAAGGTTTTGTAGTTGTACATAGCCATGAACTGATTATTATATTGCCTGTAACTTGTGTTTAATCTTAAATTCGGCATTATCATTTTAAAAATTAGGAGCTTGGGTAACGTTTAGTTATCATAATATGACCTATGAGGTTAAAACTAAATGAGGAATTAATATCAACTTTTTTGTGACAGCCACGTAATATCTACATAACTCGAACTACTACTAAGCTGGAAAGCAATATTGTAAACAGAAATTTATAGTTGTATGTGACAAATAAAACGTCGCGAGAAAACCGGCACGAATTGATTGGTTTCGATGTCAGTTCTGGTTTAATTGATATTTAGTTTAAGTAGTATAATACCTTGCGTCTGTTACATAGGACTCCATCGCCCCTGTGAGGCAGGTAGCTAGGGGCGTCAAGATTAATCGACAACAAACAAAGGTGATTAGATATTTTTCTTTTACTAAATAATTATAGGAAGCTAAAAACCTAAAGAAGATTAAATAATTAGCACAGCATGAACACCAGACCCTATTAATAAATGTAGAGCGCTGTGGCATGTCGTTCTCTCGTCATAATTTGAGGACAAAGTTTGTCACTCAATATTATGCTTTTACGTACTTGATTTGGATAAATGTTAAGTTCCCTGGTAAGATTTTGAAATGAGACTATTTGAAACTGGTAACTTCGCGTTTATCTTATAAAATCCTCCAGATGTTTCGCTTCCTTTACAGAGTCTTGGTCACGGTAAAGCTGAAAAAAAAAATCTTTGAATCGTCGCCACTTTAGATTAATATGTTATACACTAGCTGTTGTCCGCACGACTTCGCGTGCATCCGGCTAGCTCTTCAGATAGCTACCAAAGTTTCAACCCAAACTGATGAATTGTATAGGAACGCATACGGGACAAAGAACAAGTCATTTTCACATACGTGTAAAATATTTAAAGTACTAAGCGTTCGAATTTAGTTTCAGTGTATAAAAAGCGTGAAAACAACAAAACATACTCTATCTATCTAGTGTGATATGAAAGAGATGCATTGTGGGATAACCTAGACATGGGTGGTCGTGTTAGGACCGCAGTGGAATGTGCTCTCGAATTGTGAGAAAACGCTTTCTAAGTTTTTTGTCACCAATCACTGAGCTGAGGCAACAGGAACTGACTCTGGTAGGATCTTGCCGTAGCGAAAGGGTTGAAATTAAACCTAAAATTGTACTGATTATAGGGAAATAGAAAAAAAAGGATCCGAAGGTTATATTATTTAAATGCTCTTTTCGTAAATGTACGAGTAAATGTTTATTTAGTGTGTAAAAGCTGAACTGTCAGTTGTTTCTATTTTCACCTTCAGCCGAGTATCGAACGCGAGCATTCACGCGTAATGTAACAATTTGTTACATTACATGATTATATTGTAATGTAACAAATTGTTACATCATATATTTTTTGTATTGGCGCTCGTGCTCTTATAAAACGTTACCATCGCTGTACTAATGCTGGAATCAGAGTTACATTACGCGCGAATATAGCCTTTATAGTACCTACATGATTTTTAACACTTAATTTTTGACAGTTGTCCAATGTGCAAAAATAATGCGTGAAACATTTAGTTATTGTATTTTGTGAATGTTTTAAGTCTCATAATCAAGTGCTCATTATTAAATAACCACATAATAAATAACCAATTTTGTAACGCGTTATAAAGTTTTCTTTGTCAAAAGTTAAATATAAGATATCGTGTGTTGTACAGTCAAGGAATTTAATTCCCTGCCCATTTCGTTGAAATGTCGTCTGATGCGAATGCGCAATGCATTAAGGTCGATATGTCAAACTAACGTCTTGCTCTATAGCTCTTATGGTGACAGTTTGCTATATGCTATTGAACCTTAGGTGGGTTGGAAATTAAATTCCTTGACTGTACCTACTGCTTACGTCACGTATATTGGCATTAGTCCCGTTGAATTTTCCTGAATAGTTACATGAAAAAAGTGTCATCAGTGCTACTATTCATTCATACAAACGTAGTAACGGTTTAATTTATAAACGATATACCGGATGTAAGTGATTTTCTTTTCATCTAATATGAAATGATGATATGATGATCCATAGCAATGTCTATAAATAGTTTTGGCTGAGAGAATATGAAAGAAGAAATTTAAGTATAAATTTTTCTTACTGAACCTTGAGGGGCAGTATTTTATTACTGATTTATGTTTTCGCAGCCAAAACTAATTATAAACATCGCTATGGATCATCTGATTGAATATATCTGCCAAATTTCATTAAAATCCGTCATGTCATCTGTAAATTAAAACGTAATTACGCTTGTATAGAAATGGAAGTTTACGAGAGCTTACAGCGGCTCTAACATGACTGGCCGAAATGAATTTATTTTACGGCGCGGCTCAAAGCAACTAGTATATAAAAAAGAAATGCACTGCAGGTTAGATTAAACTTGCGCGGTCACATTAGAACCACTAGGAACTGTTGAAGTCCCGCCACGCCATGTTCAACGAGCCTACTGCCAAAACGCCATTTTTATTTTTATCTGGTACCTTTGTTAAAGTCCGCTATTATTCCAAAAAATACTTTAAAATTGCAGTTGCTTTTCACAATTTATTATTAAATATGTACCCGTTTGTACATTTACGATTGATTATGAAGACTTGAGTGAATTTCAGGTCACGTTTTAAAAAAGTAAATCAAATCGTTTGTAACATCGTGTGCTAATAAAAAAAAACGAACATTGGCTACTACAATTTTGAGTTCTGCATGCGCAGAGGGATTAGTGTTTTTGAACCATGATTTTATTAGATAAGACTAAAGACCCGTCATTTTAATACCGTCGTAGCTTACCGCTTTTCTAAATTATTTATTAAATTAATAGTTCCGATTAAGTAATTGATTGTCGCGTGACTAAAAATGACCGACTGAAAATTCGGTAGTTCTTTTATAAAGATTACCTCAGTAGTACTCATCAGAGAGTTTTATTTACCATGAATGAAATAGTAAAAAATATTTGAATAACCTTTTATTAGAGACCTTTGTTTAGACAAGGTGAAGACCAACCGAGTGATTGTATTAACGATTACGCATTCCTAATTATTTAACATTACTTCTCTGTAGTAATAACGGAGGTGCGTGGTAAAATATTTATTATTTATAATAAGAATTTTTAAATTAATGACTAGTTCGAACGAAAGTATAAAAAATAATTTAATAATTAATGTCCTATTGTGTTTTTTGATTTTTATGTGCGTTGCATGTTTGATGATTGCGATTCGTAGAGAACCTAAATAATTTAGGTGATATATAATTGTAATAAATGACAGGAAAATGATTCAAATTTGTAACACTTTTGTTATCTGTAAATATTAGGTATCGTTTAAATATTTGTAATAAAGATACCTTACCATAAAATTAATGTTTTAATTGTTACCAACAACCATTACGTTTCCCTTCACTTTGAGGGACAGTGCTCCGGGGACTTCAAATTAAAGGAGTGACTTCACTTCAAAATTAGCTATAAAGCTAACAGCTTGTAGCAAATAAAACTATTAAGTATTAAAGAGTTCCGGTTACTAGTCAACTGACCGACAGACAACACAGCCTGAAACCGCTCAAGATAGAAACATGAAATTTGGAACATAATATGTTTCATAAGGGGTGTAGTGGTGCACTAAAAGAAAGGATTCTTAAAAGCTTTGTGAGGGCTCGCATCTTTAGCATAATGAATGAATAACATATAATGTATGTTTATCTGTATGTCTCAACTGATAGCTGGTGCAGCTGGTGTAGCAAGGAGACTGTTAGCTGGCATTTTTATCTATTTTATAAGTTTCCTTCAACAAAGTCGGGTGGAGGTGATCGACAATCTGAAAATATGCCCTTAAGTCCGCCATTTGTTTATTAATTTCTGTATTGTGCAATAAAGTTTAAATAAATAAATAAAACAATCCAATATTTGAGATAGTAGTCAGAGGAAACGTCACCGCTCTGATAAATCTAATGTGCCTATGACTTCGGTTACACGTTAATTCTGGCGTCAGTTCAGTCTATCATTCCGGTATAGTTTTGACTGATGCCAGAATGATGACAAATGGATTCGGTTGCGATCAGTTCAGACTGACACGACACGAGACAGGTTACACGATAATTCTCTCGTCATTCTGACCAGAATGATGGACTGAACTGACGACAGAATGAGCGTGTAACCGATGTCTACTGTCAGTACTTTGAATTGATTTTTGATCTCTATGACCAACATACCAACAATTAACAATGGTCGATTATACATCACCTTAACGATATTAATTTTGAAGATTATACCTACCATCGAAGCACTGGTCCCCAGACTATTTTGCTGAAACATTAGCAACATACAAATAACATTCTTATCAGTGGTAAGTCTGAGTATAGATCCCAGCGTTTATACATCGAACCACGCGAATAGTTCTAATGTTTGCACCCTTATTAGTTCTAAAGAGTAGGATGTATTAAATGGTCTCGCTACGCTTACTTTTTTATGTAGGAAGTAAAATAACAGTAAATAAAATACAGCTGCAGTTTTCCTGGCGGTGTAGAAGGGAGGTGACACCGGCGGCGCGGGCGCAACGCCAGTAGTGAGCGAACATGTATCGGTGGGCGGTGCTGTGGCAAGCCTCGACGTTGTTGCTCGTGGGAAGCACGCTGGATTTCGAATTCTTCACACGGCAAAGACTTAACCTGCCAAACTCGCAGGTAAAGCAATTAAAACTATTTTTCAGTACGCGTTGCGACTTAGTAGGTATATGCGATTCGGTAAATATGAAATTGTGCTAATAATGTTATTTTTAATACACGGCTTAGAATAGTCATTCAGTCCTTCAAACAATGTCTAAGTGCAGAAGTTGTGGTTGAGCTAAGCCTCTAAGGTCTGAAGTCTCTGCTAAACGGGTTACTTTTTGGGCTGTTTCTTGGCGCGATAGTGTATCTGTCTTTCTTGCATTCCTATACTAAAGCGGAGCGGCTATAGAATTGCGGCTAAAATTGCCTAAATAACTAGCTCGTTCATCAGAGACTTATAAGGTCACCACCTAGGATAAGCCGTTTCCGCTGCGCGTGTTTCGCCGCGTACCCTTAGAATAACAACGCCCAGAAACCCAGTCCACGCACGAAAAATGTCGCTAGAAAAAGGTAGCCGGAACCGGCTAACCCTCTCGGCCGGCTTAATAGTACCAAACGTCACACGCTCCTGTTCCAGCTCAGCACAGCTCCCAGTTTTAATTAAATTATGACTCCCTGTGCCTCCAAAGTTGTCAAAATGCATCCAAAAAACACAAAAAACTTAATAGGATTTTATATCATACGTAAATACAGACTTTAAAGGAATATTTTATTGCTTAAATCGACAATTTATTTCATAATTTTTAACGTCCATGTTTAAAGACAAAAATTGCCAGTTTAGGGATAAAAATTCCCCAAGTTCAACTTTTTGGGACATGTCGAGCGGTGTTCACAAAAATATTTTTTTTGAGAAAATTAAGAGGGTTTATTACCTAAATATCTGATCAAAAAGGCCATTTCATTCAATAAAGTACCTTTGATCCATTAATTCGTGCTCGTTAGAATGAAAAAATTAGGCTGAACCGTGGAGAAGTATTCTGGAAACCAACGAAAAATACTAAAATATATTCTGTACATTTTGAACACGCTCAAAAATAGACAACTAAACGACCTTTGTGCAGATTATGACGAGGTGCCTTCCCAACAAAGATAAATGTGTAAACAAACATCGAATATTCTAGGGTGAATATCCTAGAAATCCTAGAATATTTGAGCGTCTACCATAGTTACAAATGTTTCCTTGGTGGCTCATAAATTTTAGATTCTGCATAAAAGTAAATGCTAACATTGACAATTTATGCTATAATGACTAACATCATCATCATGCGATAAGCCTGCCAGGATTGGTTTGTATCCTATGCAAACTTATATTATACATTTGGAAGCAAGTCTGACAGTCTGCTTGTCTGTTCGGGTGTTAACGGTTAAACGCACAGTCTAAAAGTTAATGTGTTGAAGACAGAGACATGAAAGTTAGAAAGTGTAGAGGAGGTTATCATTTTAAATAAATATACAATTATTTTGTTCTAGGTATAACGTAGTACCTTTAGCTAGTAAAATGCTATAAAAATTCCCCAACTTTGGGGGAACTGATACTTTACTTGCAACATTAAGGCCGCATTAGTGTGCGTGACAGCAGACGTCAATACAAGCCGCTCACACTCACATCAATCGCTTTCTGGCGACACTTTTGACGTGAAGTTTTGTTTGAAACTATCAATCTGGGCGTTATTAATCTAAGCTCCTCTGACAATAGTTGGGATTCGGCTTTAGTTTCCATGCGGGCTAAGTCTAAGACTAAGATCAGGAGTGAGATTTAAAAATTGCATTTGAATCTCACCGGGTAACTAAAGCTCACCAAAATAGCCGTTTTTCATAAACATTCGGCCATTTTGGTGAGCTCTAGTGATCTGGTGAGATTCGAAAATTGCACCCCTGCAACTCGCACAACATTAGTTCCCAGATGTGTGCGTGCACCTTAGGTGTGCTCACGATATTTGGTTTTCCAAAAATCTCATATAATTATATCAAATTCATTTTAGCACATTGCCAAACGCGTAGTGGATCCGGCTTTAAGTAACTTAATCGCATAATGCATTCGCTACCGTGGTACTAAACGTCGTTATTTATGTTTGGGCCGTAGGCATTCATGAGAACGAAAGAGACACACTATTTTTTTTTCATGTGAACGATATATGCATCATGTATGCATCTTTTTGCAAATGCCCACATAACAATGGCGAAGCGTGGTCTGTTTATGAGATTTTAACCTGAGTTTTAACTATCTATGAGTATGTATGTGCAATAAAAAATAATTCAAATTTTCATTTTGCTAATTTTTTTTCAATTGTTAATATTTATGTTCACACAGATAATTCTTTATACTTACAGACTTTGATTTTAATTTGTACAAATGACATTCCGGATTGAAATTGAACTTTTCAAATATAATGACTTTAGCTTTTGCCCGTGACTTTTGTCAGCGTATATTTTGGGTTGCCTACATTATTAAAACTGCCACTCACCTATCGACTTTAACATGAAGTTGTATACGTGCAAATGAAACAAAAAATATGGTAATAACAATCTCGGGCAGACTATTGAAAATTGTAACCGTAGATATACGTAAATTATAATTTTCTTACATTGAAATAAATAAACTAAGAAGTTGCTCGAAGTGAGACCCACTAAATTTGCATATTAAAAAATAACTTTTTACACTCTCTTAAAAACCCTAGTTTAGGCGAGCTTCCTGCGGGACTCTAGTAAGAATATCGATCAAAGTTCAATTTTTACTTTAGAGATATGCCGAAAATGGGTTCAACCTAATACAAATTCGGATAAAAAATTGTATTCTAAATGCACTAAACTGAATTGTTCGGTCTATGTTTGCGCTCTATTTATTTTTTTAAACACCCGCCATGTGCGTGTCGGGCCACGCGCAGTGTAGGGTCCAAAAAATATCGTTTGATTACCGCTAATTGTGCGAATCCGACTGGCTCCCTCGCTGTTTTATATATTAATTGCATTTCTAATATAGAATGGCGTGTTAACCACGCCTAATAACAATACGGAAGATTTGTGCCGTTCTGCTAGGGTTGCCAACCGTGCCTGCTATAAATAATATACCTATGTATATATTGTAGTCGTAATATACAATTTCGAAACAGTGTACACCTACTGTTAAACTGACAAAAAGCCGACGGATCATAAGGTAGCAGATTCTTTTGTTCAAGGGCTTCAAATGCTCCATATAATCTCCTTGGTGTATCACAAAAAAATAAATATTTTATAATTCGTTCATTAAAACTCATCTCTATGAGTAAGTATGTAATTTTTTGGCATTGCGATGCACTTTACATTTTTTTTCTAACAAATACTACTTATAGTAGGTATTTTCTTTCAGTATTGGTAGGTACTGCCAGTAGCAAAAAAATCTGCGCAAACTTGCTCTCTTGACAATAGTCGTGTAAAGTTGTTTTGATCTCTTCGTCTATGTAGAGATATCTACTGCTCACTTTAATTATGTTTTACATTTTGGTCTGCAACATATGCATTATATTCCGTGTGCTATATTCACTTTTTTTAGCAATTCATTTTCTAATGTAATTTTTATAATATGTACTTAAACTATGAGCATTATTTCCTTGTGGTCTTTATATGTCACCAAAAACAGTTGACAACCCGAAGTCCAGCTCAGCCAATTAAGTGTCGTAAGTTAATAACAAAACTGTGATCTATATGGATAATGAATACCGGTAAAAAAAGCTAATGGTCCGTGCACGCGAATTCAATCTTGCATCGCCAACAGCACGCTAATTGGCGATTTGTGATATTTTAATTATTGCTGACATGTAAGTTATGTTTTGAATTGCGTCAACTAATTTCCATGTGCGTAAAACATTAAAATTAATAAAAAATGTTGGATGCGATTCATTCTGCGTGGCTATAGTCAACACTGGAACAAATTACCCTGCCACCCCCAGAGAAGAGTGTTAACTCTACAATCTCGTGCATCATCTTTATGCTATTCGTTTCTGCCTGTCCTCATTATATCTTCAGATGGTTACTACTTTTATACCACACATCGCATCGGATTTTGATACGGTTTTCATTGTCATTTATAGATTTTTTACTGAGGGTTTTTATGTACCTAATTGTACCCGAGCGAAGCCAGGATGGGTCGCTTCTATTATATAAATACCTGGTAGAGTCGTGCGGGGCTGTGTCGTCACCTACTTTATTAGTTTTGATTGAGATTGTTACTGTAATCCTATTATTTTACATAATAATAGGCAATGTTTAAAGGTCAGTTCAAATTAAATTTTTGTGAGCTTTTATAACCTACTAACGTGACCGCCCAAATTTAATTTATCCCTCCCTGCTGCTTTGTCTAGCTGGTAAATCAAACTTGGGCAAGTTATGTTGTGGCCACTACGCGCTGTATTGTTCTCCGACTCGGTTAAACTTTCAGTGTGCGTGTTTATTATTATCAATAAGGAAATCAGTTTCTGCTCATTTGATGAATATTTGATAAAATTGTTAACTGAATGTTCCCGTTTGCTGTTTTCTAATAATAATTCTCCTTTGTTTTAGGTTAATTGCTTTGAAATGCCAAAATACAAAGCCGACAATTTTGCCAGGAAAATTTATGAAGGTAACAAAGTACATACATTTACAATCAAGATTTTTGAAATATTAAAAATATTCACCTGTAGGTACGTCTTTTTTTTACATAGGATGGCGTTTTCCACGACAAGCTAGCCAAATATACAGCGCGCCTACCACTGCAACGTTCCTCAGCAGACCGCTGCTAAGCTTCAACGGAATATCGTCGCGGATCGACCGCCTGCTGCCTGAAGCAGACGACATCGTCAAAGAACACGCCAAACTGGTGCAAGATATCAACAGTTTGAAGCAAGTCGTGTTCGTTTCTCCATTTGCCGATGAAAGCAGAGACTACGAAGATTCTATATTTCATGAAATTATAGAGACTACTACGCATGTACCGAAAACAACATCGAAGCCGCCCCATAAATCAACCAAGAGCTCCATACCGATTGTTTTGCTCGGCGGCGCATCAAATCAGCGCCAAGTTGTGAAAAGTCAACCTCTTAAGTTTCCCAAAACATCTATTAGTCTGGTCGGAACTTCTCATTCGCCTTTAATGACACATCCCTATCCGTTTGTCGTGCAAGGGTCGGCGCAAAGACCTCTCAGGGTGTGTATGTCGTCTACGGCCACTACGTACACTACCACGCGGCGACCCTCGCTGTGGGAAAGGTTGCTGAGGTCCATCATTCCAAGATAGAAGTTAACAAAATTTACAATTATTTATTAAGATTACCATAATAAAATGTGACTACCAAGTTTATGGGTCGTCCCAAGTTCCGGCTACAATTAGCAATTTAAAAATGATCAAGACACATGACTTTATGTCTATCAATGAAATTATGTGAGATGGAAGGTGAATGTTGAATTATCAATAGTCTGGGATCGACCCTTATCGGTTTATTATGTTGCTTAGTTAGATAGTCGACTATCATCGTTACCGCCACCGTTTTGTTACGATTGATGAGGCAAATATTGTGATTGTATAATTAATAAACGAACAAAACGGTTTGATTGTTTTCTTGTGTCTGGCGTGTAGGCACTAGGGATATGGGAAGCGATGGTTTCCCGCTGTTACTTAAGCGTTCTCTCGCGCGTCTGCGGCGGTTACGGCACCGCACGGCGTACATTGTCGCCACTGATCGCGTGTGCCACTTTAATTACAGACACTGATTATGTATTGTCTACTTTTTTACACTTTTACGCGTCGGAATGGAAAAGTTGAACGTCTTATGTGTTGTGATAAAACATACTTTTTAATATGGTTATGCTGTAACAATTTTCGCAGCGATTCGCTGATGTAAATTTAACCACAATTATCAAATACGTTCTTTCACGAAAACTGAAATGTTAGAAGATAGCGTAGAGTTTTGAACGTAGTATGTACATACCTACTGACTGTTATCACGGCTCATTAAGTCCACGTTTCTCTGATTGGCAATGTTAAATGTGTTCCAATCCTCATGCTAAGTGTGCAACAATGTAATGCATTCTGAAGTTATTATTAATTAACTCGGTAATTGTAAGCACTTAGAGCATATACTAATCAGATAAAGCGATGAAATGAGCACCAAGCGACGCCGACGCAATGTGTGCAGTAGTGAAAGTCGCTTTTTGCTCTGTGATTGAATTGAATTAGTTCGACTGAGTATGTACAAAAAAATCACGATACTATGACGATAGTTTTATTATATTCATCCTGGTTGGATAGATAAGAGTCCAATGTTAAGTAAGCAGGTTTTTATTTCATTTTATTTCTTTAATAAGTACCTATAATTAAGCATTGCGGTCATACAGATATTTTATGAACAAAAAATATCCTTTTGAAATTTCAAAATCGAAAAGTTGGATACTTATAATGATATAATATTTAAGGACCACAACTATGCAAAATTCTGGAAGCACCATTTAAAAAAAGTCTCCGAGTCATTATCTCCTGGAGCAAAACTGCGTCATTCGCCGTCAACAATAAAGTCAAAGGAAGGCATCTAATGGCTTGATTTTCGCTTTCTTAAAATTAAGTTAAGTACGCGATGAACTATCATAAACGAGGTATTGCTCGACGCATCTTAATACCCCGCGTTTGTCACGCCTTCCCTTCGCCCTTTATCGAACTCGGTGGGTTATTCTAATCGGATCTCTCTTCAGTTTAATGCGGGCACACAGGCAGGTTGACAGGGAAGAACACGTTGAGTTCAATCAGCGCTGCCAAGACCAGGTAGCCGACGTAAACGACTGCACACGTGACGCCGATTCTCCAGTCCAACTGGAACTTGTTTAGTGCCAGGAAACCATACAGCGCGAACAACGTCGATAGGAGAGAAATGGCGTTGTACGATAGACCACTAGAGTTTATTATCACCTGGAATAGACACGTTTGTTTAATAAGCGGATTATAAGAACTAGCGTTTGTCATATAAATCCATGAATACAACAAATTCAATAAAGCATGTAGGCCGACTGGGAATAATTCGACAAAGCCAACGAGACTTTGACACGATTCCTCTTTAGTTTTGAATTAGGATCTTATTGATAGAATTTCAAACCTCATCATTTGTGCAACTCCTCGTATGTGAGAAATTCGAATTCAGAAAAAACTTGTACTTAAATAAAATATTTAACGTATTCTAGACAATGCGACCTTTTAAAACTTTAGATCAAAGTGTAGTATTTGGAAAGCTTTAAATCTAAAAGACTCGTAGAGTCATATGATCTTTTTCTACTGCAAATACACCTTCTTTAAATGAATGTGTAAGTAGGTAGGTAAATCAGTCAGTCTGTAGGCCTTGTAGGATTAATAATGATAACATTACACGGTATTCTGACAGACTGTCTCATTAGTCCGTTTTTTTTTAAATGTACTGATGGATATTTTATAATAAAGTCTTTAATCATCTCATCAGTCATCTAATTTTGATTCAGGGCCATTATTTATTTATTATATTATTATATTTTTATTTTATT
Source organism: Ditula angustiorana (assembly GCA_963691745.1). NCBI lineage: Eukaryota > Metazoa > Arthropoda > Insecta > Lepidoptera > Tortricidae > Ditula > Ditula angustiorana. Next base: position 6,431,135 of record OY829472.1, read on the forward strand.
CATAATTATGCAAGTGTTACATCAATGTCCTACAAAACTGATGAGTCAGTTTGACTGCAGGATCTTATTTATTAAACACTATAGAATCTTAATTAAGTAGGTTACTTAGATACTATTAAGTAACATTTTTTTTAAATTCTTTTTGAATTTATTCTTGTTAGGCTCCTGACGGATATCTGCGGGCAAACTATTTAGTATATAGGGTAATCGTTTAACCAGTGTCCTATCTCCATAATAATTGTGTATCCGCGGTACATCGAATTTGCCCGCAGTAACCGACCGCGTGCCGTGGTCGTGGCTCGCCAAGCACAAGTCATTCTCCCGATTGCTATGTTGATTTAGTAATAATAAATATTTATGTTTTAAACTGGCCGGAAGGATATTACAAATTTTGAATAGTTTTCGATAGTTATTTTTATACATTAGTTTTGTTTTTTTGCTAACAAGAAGTTTTAGGAATCTAATTTGAATTTTTTCTAATTTATCTAGATTAGTTTTAAAAGTTAATCCATAGCAATCAAGAGCATAACCAATGATTGACTCCACTAAACAATTATACAAACATTTTAAGGTACCAGTGGGAACTTTAAAGCTTAGATGATAAAATTTGCCTAACAATATTCTGAGTTTATCACTGATATAATCTATGTGGGAAGACCAAGAAAAATGTTCGTCTATTTTAACACCAAGGTATGTTACACACTTAACTCGCTCAATAGGTTTACAACGGCAAGAAATCAAGTTATTATGAAAGCATAAAAAATCGTGGGTGAAGATAGGTGGAGGCGTTTCCGTATTGGTCCAATAAGGTGAATGAATAAGCAAAAGTTTAGTTTTGTCCGCATTTAATACAATTCCATTATCATGCGACCATTTAACTACTGCATCCACATCCTGCTGAACCAAACGGCAAGTGTCTGCGAGCTCACTTGTACAACCCTGTTTCAATAAGGCATCTCAGTGATAGTAATGGCATTCGCTGTGAAAAGCTACTGTGACGTTTATTGTGAAAAGGTCCTACAGCGGCCCAGAATTCCGATTGGTTGACTGTATAAGTTCAGGCTATGCTGAACATTTTCCACGTAATTGGCGATTACAACTTTTTTTTTACTTTATTCTTTCTACTGCGTAAATGTTTTATCCCACAATATTAACTTACCCAGTGTTCACCCGGCGTCACAGGATAAAACAGGGATTTGACAAGCCAAGGCAGCCCTAGGCAAAGAAGTATGTCGAACGTATTCGAGCCGATGGAGTTGCTGATTCCCATACTGCCGTGCCCTGGAGTTATATTTCACCAACATTATTAAATAAATACAAACAGTGGTAATAAACAAATACATTGGGACAACTAAGACCAAATGACCTAGCCCCAAACTTAACAACGCTTGTACTATGGCTACAGTCAACATAGAAAGTAGCTGGTCGTTTTAGGACTTTGTCGCAGTGAAAATAGTACCATTACAGTTTGGACGCTTCAAAATAGTTAAAATGAAAAGGTACAATAATTATCAGCTGTACGCTTAAAGACGCTTTTACATATGTGTGTATATTTATATGTATGTATATGTATACAATATAACATCCACGACAAAACATCCCTCTCATCAGACTACGATAGATAGATAGATAGTTGCATCTTTGTGTAGTTGACTGTACCTATACTAAGTAAAAAGCAGGAATGTTTTTTGCGAACGACATCAACGTCAGGTACAGTTCGGGAAAGAGTGGAAGACTCCTGTCAAAGTCGGTCGCTATTAAGAAAATAAGAAAAGCATTGATTTTGCTTTGATAATACTGTAAAAAGTATAATAGCTACTCAATTGGAATGGGAAAGAAACATACCTTACTTATTACGTTCATCGGGACTTAAACGCGATAATAAACTAAAACGATTATAAATAAACAAGACCAAGTGCGGGTAGTTCGTAAAACTCGCGCGGCTAAACAGCTGTGACACCCTCCACTTCAGTCTGCTCGTGACCACGGCCGCTGCAATGCGGCTGAAACGTCAAGGTAAATAAATAAACAGTTTATTATCGCGTTTAAGTCCCGATAAACGTAATAAGTATGTGTTAAAATCGCGAAAGTTTAACACAATGAAACATACCTTGTTTTGTGACAAGCACACTGGACACAGCTTCTGGAAGACTTGTACCGGCCGCCAGTATTGTTAGACCCGTAATACTATCGGGGACATCAAACGTGTCACCTGAAGACATGAAAATACATCAAATATAGTCAAATACACATAAATGTTACCATTAGCAGGAACTGAGCAAAGGTGTCTTATTTCGAAAGGAAGGCATTTACTATGCACTACTAAGTTGATATCGAGCATTAGTTTGTTGCTGTTTTTACCAACAATATTTTTTATTCACACTTGATTTTAAACAGTGTGTCTGAATCTTCATCAACACCATCATCATCATCACAGTTCCATACGTTAGGTTTGAGCAAGTAGGCTTTAAGCTCGCAAAAAATAAAAAGCTTTTAATTTATAATTTTGTCTTTTACAATTTATAAAGAGTTAAGTACAAAGTTACCTACTATATTTTAATAAATTGATAATATGCTTAACAGTAAGACCTAAATCTGGTTTTCAGCAGTATGCATCTAACGCTTCTAAAGCAGGTTAACCTTTATCCGACCAGAGGCGATTTAATTGACCGCATACATGTATATACATAGAATTTAAACCTAAGCAACTACTTAGTATGACACAAAGATTGAATCTTCGTGAAAAGTAGCTACAATTTAAACGTTTCTCCAGTACGTTGCAAACATTTAACTGTTGTTGAATTTTACGTAGGCCTTAAGGAGTAAAAAAAAAATATAGTCGAGTCTGTGTAATTTATGTTGTTTCATGTGGAAGCGGAGGACTGTAGGCTTTTGAAAAATAAAAGCTATATGTCGCACAGGCGCAGCTGCTTTGAACGTGCACAGCACTGGTTTCGCGTAGCAGCAAGGTATCCAGTTTGTTTACCTATGATAGTGATTATCCAAGCCACAATGTAAGACACGCTGCCGATCCAGACAATGCACATCATGAAGGTGAGCGGGTAAAGGGCGCGACGGCGGCGGCAGTCCGGGACGGTCATCCACAGCACAAGACTGATCGGCCAGGTCAGGATCCATAGGAACTTCCGCGCCCCTGATGTCTTCTCTCCGGGCCACGGCCATATGGTGCTTGTGCTTGAGTCTGGACAAGTATCACTATTATAATCATAGGCGTCGCCTGGGGGGAGCAGGGGAGAAGGGTACCGTCGGTTTTCACCACTTGAATCAAAAAGGTACGAATTTGTACCTTCTTAGCACTGACCAGGGTGTCTAGCTGGCGACGCCCTTGACCATATCACCTCACCTAACGGATTTTGCATCGTGGGGAACAAGGTACTGATTACTTAACGAACACTCATTTAGGTTTCGGGCCGCTGGTGAGGGTAGTAAACCACGTGAGTTTAATAATTATGAGTCGTTTACCATCAATACATGACATAGAGCTTCTGTTGAGCCTCGTATTTATATGTAGACGGCGATTCAGTCCCTAATTTTCCACTATCTAAAATGGATATTATGGATCTCATTTTGTTCTAAATTTAAATGGGACCAACCTCGAGTATAAACAATTGAATAAAATAGGACATTGTAATCGCTTTACACTTAGCGGAGATACTGCGTAACATATTCACAGAAAAGCAAAGAAAAAAAATCTGTCGAATTGAGAACCTCAGCGGCTTCTCATCTTTTAAAGTCGCTTTAAAAATCACAAATTTTAAGATAAAGTTACACGTGCATGTATGCATTTGATGAACATCAGTAGCAGTGTTATTGACACAATTCAGGGAGGAAAAGGAGGAGAAAGTTTATACGGGAAAATGGCCACTTAAACACCCTCTTACTTAATACGTACTGGAAAATAACTGATATTATTAAATAATATACTTAGTAGATATTAGTGTTATCAGATTATTTGCTGCAAACATCTTACCCGAACCAGTGGAATCGTATCTCCTTATCATTTCAATACCGTTCTCTAAGTCGTGCTCTTGATTTGTGCGGCTTATTTTGCAAGGCTTTTTATTGAGGAGCGCTGTCTCTGCAGAATGACCATTTTCTTTTTCTGAAACCAAAATTAACCTTATACGAGGAGCTCAACCTTACGGCAGTTGTTTTTATGACGCATCGCATCGCAGTAGCATCGCATAGTGTGCCGAAGTACTAAAAAGCGCTGCAGCTGTTTCGTAATACGACGGGCTTTGTGACAGTCAGCAGTGTTAAATAAGTAAAAAACTTAAGTAAAGTGTCTGATTCATACCAGTTTGGTATACTGCTACATGCAAAAGGGGCTTTACTCAAGTTTTTTACCTGTACCGAACGACCGAATGTACCACCGCCGTATTACGCGAGGAGTGTGTTGGTTATCTTGCGACCAACACAGAGCTTCACTCGTCTTCATACCTAAATACTCACATGGTACAGTCAGCAGCGTATTCTATAATACATTTATACAGCCTAAGAGGTTAAAAAGGTCTAGTGCAATAAAAAACAAACAATATGCAAACAAGACTACTTTCGCATTAGCTATTCGATATTTGAGCACTTTGCCTAATTTGTGCTGTAGTGAGATATTGACAGAAACGTTACAAACTTAAGCTAGATTACAAAAGTATTTCTTATTCACCAGTAATACCTACCTACCCTATTCTAATTTTTAATAAAATAACCCTGTACCATAATAAATAATAATTTTACCTTAGGGTAGTTGCAGCGTTGGTAACTTAATATCGCTATCGATATCCCTATCAAAGGTAAACAGTAATTAACATTAATTTAACTATAATTATGTACATACCTTTGACGAGAAGAGGTGTTATTTCAGTATACATTTTTGGCTTGTTGAAATAACAACATCCACTTCTCACGAACGACCCTAAACGAGCGTTGAACACCATTGCTGAAACAAAATACTTTAAATAAATATCCAAAAAAAGCTCGCAAAGGCTGGGTTAGTTCCATTCAAACTGCATTTGCACCACTTGTTGGTTAAGACCCACCCACGTGCGATATCCAATATCAACTTATTGGTTTACACTTTACACACTAACCCGGGCGTAGTTTAAAGTTTGTCGTTTGGGTATACATATGATATGTATATCATTTTAAGCCAGGATAAGCGACTGAGTTTACCGACTGACTCCGGTGAGGGCAAGTGAAGGGTACCCGGAAAGAACAGGCAGAGTCAATTAATTTTTTGAAAATTATATCTACATTTTGTGATTATAATATCTATAAAGCGTGTGTCCAGAGATTCTTTTTCCTTGTATCCTTTAAGTTAGCCTAATAATAGGGCCCGAATACGTACCTAATATGTAAAATGTGTACATTAGTACCAACACAAGAGCTTCGTGCCACTGCACCTTGTCGTCGAGCAGCGTGAGGATCAGAGCCACCACGGAAATGGCGTACATCAGACAGTCCCGGGATACCGACCACCAGTCCAGCTCTATAGCCTGGAGAACAGAAGCGTTAGTTGTTCACAGCTGTTTGAATTTGTCAAGCTAGGCACCATTATATCCATTTTTCTTTAGACGGGAGCGCTCTAACGTTTAAATGATGTTCAGGACCTGGGTACTTGTTGGTACAGCAGTAAATAGGGTAAGTGTACAGGGCCCCTATTCTGGGTTCATGCGAGATTCATCTCGCACGAGAATAACTGTCAAATCCCAAGGAAATCTGTCATTTTTGACGTATGTGGCATGCGATATAGCGTCTCGCATGACCCGAGAATTGGGGTCCTGATGAACCATACACATTTGTGGCCTAACATGACCGGCCAAGCTTAGTTTATCTGAGTTTATCTCCATGTGCATCACTTTCTTATGATACTAGTTTGCTTATGGCGCGCTTGACAGACACGCAGCTGTGCAGGGAGGGATAATTTAAAATTGTGCCGGTTATGTTAGTCCTAATAATGTGGTAAATTAATGGGCACATGCCTTATCAAATGCGTCGTAGTTACAGTTGCCATCAAATATATCGGATTGGAAATGGTATTCAAAAATACCTAAACACCCCCGAACGCATTCTGCATAAGAGTCGTGTTCAGATGTTATTGAGCATTTTTCTCACTCCAATATATTTGATGGAGCAGTCTCCATATATTCTCTTTGTATTCAAGTAAATAATTAGGATCGTGTATTTGTAGACATATATAGTCCTGAAAACCAGGTGAGTATAACAAGCACACACAGCACATTACAGGCATCACACAGGCAGGCATTATCAGGCAGGGCATTACACTTAAGACTTCATTCAGTAAGTCTCGTGTGTAATATTAGTATGCTCGTGTCTAACGATATATTCTTGTTCTATTACATTTTGCTAGGTACTTCGGTCTTCGATACGATAAAAGTCAACCAGCCTCACCGTCTCCATTTACACTCAATGTGCACTCGACTTGAGTGTACTTGAGTGTACGTGCAAGAAAAAAAACTGTAGCCCTAACATGATAGCCCAAGTTTACTTATCTCTATGTGCGTCTCTTTCTTATGACAATATTAAACAGATTCGCAGGGAGGGATAAATTAAACTGTTAGGGCCATTTGTAATTAAACTTTTTTTAAATCTAGCAATAGTAATATTTTGGTTGTTTATTTTGGGCAATTTCATGATTGGTAAGTTATTTTTTTTTTCTTTAGAAAAACAAAATGAAAAAAAACCACCAAAAATAAGTGGCTATGGCATGGCCGTTTTAATTTAATTTATCGCTTTGTGCGGCCTTGCCTAAGTGTCAGAGGAAAAGTATGTACTAATGGATAACAAACTTGGGTGATCACCCAATTGACTACGTTTCGATGACCCTAATGTCAGCCCTGACATGGTCATGTTATCGCCCCATCGAAACGTTCATGTATGTGACACTAAATTATTTAGCTATTTATTTATTTATTTTACTGAATTTAAGTAAATTTTGCAAATATATATTTGTAAGTACGCAAAAACAAAAATTATGTAAATTATTATCTCCGAAGCTGGTTACAAAAAAAAATAATAGCCACATCAATTTTATTTTTCTCAAAGAGTCAAACTAATCAGATTATCCTCATTTTTACTTACATTCGTTATCTATTCTATAACTAACGTCGTAATTAGTAGCATATATGACGACATTGTTATTTGTATAGCAATTACGTTTTATTTACTTGCGTTAAGGCTGCCTTTTGTCAGAGTTTAGGATGGCCCCCACAACTGACTGACTCCTAGCAGTGATGCAGTCACGATACAATATCGATTCAGCATAGCTATAGATAGGCGCGATTCTACATCGCTACTATAACGACGCAGCGTGCCTTCGCTTTTCCCTCTCTTGATGTTACCCGATCCATTCGCTCATTTGCATCCACGCAGTGGTGATGCTGGATCGATAAAGCGCGACTACATGGCTTTGGTCGCTACCACAAAAGGAGACTGGATGTGTTTTGGATGACAAAGTTAACGTTTGATTATAATGACCCCCTCTAAATGAGAATTGGTGACATTTTGAAGGATCTCCTCTCCCCATTTTTAGCTCACGTAGTTACATCGTAACCGTCCGGTCCCAATGACCTGGCCTCACCTTTCCCACAATGAGCCCGCAGCAAGCGGGGACCGCTAGGACGTTGAACACAGCGGAGCCAACGACGGCGCCGACCCCCAGGTCGCCCTGCGTCACGAACGTGCCCACGCAGTTGATGAACAGCTCGGGGCTTGAGCTCGCCGCCGCCATGAACGTTGCTCCTGCTATATCTTCCTCCATGTTCAGACCTGTTTTACCAATGTCACTATTATAGATGTTGCTACTTGGGAAGTCCGTTTCTCTTTGAATGGGTCAGAAGCATTGATTGAGTATTCGAGTAGTCACGTATACGACTCAAACGTGCATGCACTAAAACTCGTCACAACATACAATACCAAGCGGACTTTGTGAGATAGAACATCTGTAAGGTCCTGGGCTAATCTTTCCTTGTCTTCCAAAAACATGTAAATTTCAAAATTATTGTCAAGAGACATAAATTCAGTAGACAGTATTTTTTTTTGGAAATCGACTGTTTCGATGCTGACGCTTGTGACAGTTGCACATCGGGTCGATTTTTGATTTTCGAGCGCTCGTCATGCGTCAGCGCGGACCAATCAAATACGCGAGCGTATATTTTAGCCGGCACTGATTGGCGCGGCTGGTGTGTGTCGAGCGCTCGAAAGTCAAAAACCACCCCACTGGACGTCTATTCGATTAGTTTCAAGTGACCAAGAGAAATCAAACCAAAAGACAGCGGTGTATCAAGTCATTTTCATTAAATAATACATTACAAACAGTAACATTACATAAGTATCATGCAACAGCAAATGCGAAGTCATTGTTCAACAGTTAACGAGATTTGCTGAGCGACAGTTTTTGTGTCTCGAGATACTCACGTTCGCATATGATCTCGATGGCAGGTACAAAGTATTGTTCGCACACAGTACCCAGCAAGAGAAAGCAATAGATGGCCAGAACACAATGAATTACTATGAAACCCTGCAAATGAAATTATCATTATTTACCTGATTCACAACAACAACAGCAATACATCTTTTTTGTACTCGTAACTATTATTTATTAAAACTGCATAAATTACAATTTTCATGGTAATATTAATAAGGTGCTTGAGTATAAACGACTTATTTTAACTATTTATTTTATCTATAATTAGGTTAAACTCCCAATGATTGATGGATTACACACGGAGTTAGCAATAGTGGTAGAGATGGGCCGGCTCGACTGGGTAGTACCACACTCTTACAAACTACTGGCGTTAAGTAATAGAGGTGAGGGAGAGATCTAGAGGTCCACGGGGGGAGGGAACGGAATAGGGCGGCACGGCAACGGATCAGCGATTCTCTTTGAGACGCTGATTCCTTTGGACGGCGATGAACACTTTCTATCAGGTGACCCGCATACCCGTTTTCCTACATTCTCCACAAAAAAACCTAAAAAACATCTATCAAAAGCTAGGTAATTCTATTACTACTCGTAGTATTTTTAATGCTAACGAGTACCTGGTGGAAATGAACACTGCCGCCCATGGGAACAGTTATGGCCGAGCCACACCGGATACTTATGCAGTTTGTTTCGTAGAGCTGCGTTACACAAGTGTAACACATGCGGAACGCAGCTCTACGAAGCTAGCTGGACTCGTGTTACATACGCTACGTGTACGGCACTGGTGTAGCCTGGTCCTTAGGTATAAGCTATAGGTCCAAGAGAGTCACTGATCGGTTGACGGTCTTCAGGTCCCTTGGGCATCCAGATCTCGTCTCTCAGTTATATTCACCATAATGATAAGGTTTAATGTCACCTACATGCTGCCTCTGAGGTCGGGTAAACCCATCAGTCGGGAACTCCAGAATGGATGCAGACGTACAATTGTTAGGCTTGTCAGTCACGGCGAGTAGGCGTCGAGATGTAAAACCTTCATTCAAACCTGCGTTCAAAATTATCAACAGTATTAGTTTAAAATAAGTATATGTAATATTCTGATAAAATGTCAAGTAATAACCTAATTTCGGGTTGTTTCTTTTTTCATTTATCCAATGGTTAAAATAATATAAATAAAAAATCACAGGCATATTTTTAATGATCTCTTTTAGAATGACGAAAACGATCCTTAAATCGATAACATTCGTATTTGCGTTCCAACTTTGTTTCGAATTAGAAAACGCACCTGAATTGCTTTTACCTTTAGCCAAATCGTATTTTAGATGGCTGGGCGACGTGCTCGTTACATTGCGCGCCAAAATATAGCACAACGGAATACCGAAAAACAGTATCACTCTTACAGCAACCGCAACTCTAACTTTACACTGAACTTGGTTAGTCCTTATTAACATTTTGGCCATTTATACAAAATCGTAGATTAGATCTTTGACTAGACGATATTTAAATTAAGGCAGTGAATGAAATGCAGTTTTTTAGATGTAAAGCTTTTGTCAAATAAAGAATTCAAATAATTTGCTGCGTTTACAGCGCAACTGCATTTGTAGGGAAGCGAGGGGTATGCAACAATAAACTCGGACGTGTATGTGTCGCAGAAGCCGCTGAGGTACTAAGGATTTCTTTAAGTCAAGTAAACAAGTGTTGTTATCAACACAATCATTATTATTACAAGTAACATTCACGTGTCGGTATTGCCCTTATCGATCGTAATGTAAATAGAACAGATGCTATGTACAGGTAGCCGGCTGAAAATATTTGTATTTAAGTGTCACATTTACGAACATGACATAAGTATACCTGGGTAAAAAAAATCTTCAGAAAAATATTATGTGGTATTAAGTAATGGCAGCATAGAAACGTTATCGCGAAACATATCCATGCATTTACTCGTACGAGGTCGTCAGATTGTTAAAAGAAACGATTTATTGTTTTTCCTTATTTTCTGCGGGAGGTCATGTATATATTTGGATGAAATGTGAAATTTAATTCTCTAAGATCTACCTAACTATTAGATACCACCGCAAAAATCTTATTTTTTTTTGATACAAATGTGATTTAATAAAACGTTTCACGTGGGGTCATATAACGCCATAGGGTTGCCTAGCAAAATCTTACCGCAAGTAGCCTTTACCATAGGTAATATATTTTTATTTAAATGGCACCATTTGCGGCAGCTTTTACGCAGGCAACCTTATTTCACAATGTGGACAATAGCTTAAATTTGATGTAAAATTGAAGTCGATACGATAATACAACTTGCAATCCAAGTGTTGCGGCAGAGGAAACAAACCTATTAAACCTATTAAATACCAATAATGTAATAAATAAATAAATAAATAAAATAAATAAATACCTTGGGACAATTAACACCAATTGACTAAGTCCCAAAGTAAGCAACTAAAGCTGCTAAGAAATTTAAAAATAAATAATTTCGATTACAATAAACCTATTTTTACCCGACTACGGCAAATCCAAAAGGAAATGTTATTTCGAGTTATTTAGATCTGATTTTAATTTACTTTACAAACATATGAGACCATTCAATGAAATAACAGATAGGTGTAGAATTTTACGGTGAGCTTTTACACTATAAATCATTATGTTGTTTGAGATTTGCCGACCGCATCCTTTACAAAACCTTTGGAAGCCGAATTTTGTTTGTTTCCTTTAAACGATACAGGTCAAATACCTTTACAATGAATTAATAATTTATAATCAATCAGTGTTCCACACGTGCCGTATAAAATCAGTGTTGTGTTACCACGCCCTGATTAAAGAAACTAATATTAACGCAAACAAGCTTTCAAGGCCGGCCTCAATCATACTAATAGCCTAATCTAAGTCTAGAAAAAAAATAGGTATAATTATCAGTTATATGAAAAATTCCATTAACAACATTGAAGCTAATCTGTAGATTAAATTCTACAAGTGGACTACAGGGAACTTTCCGCTGTTTGAAAAGTTGACACAGCTATTAAGTAAATCATTTTACACTCCGTATCAGGATTTGTAGTATTCATAGTAACCGATTGCTTAAAGAGCTTATTTACTCCGAGGGCGGAGGACGTGATGTCATGGGAAAGATTTTTACTTCTTATATGGACACTTTAGCATTTTTTAAAGAAATGTGTGAACGTAGTCCTTTGTGTATATTCAAGCAACTCTCCAATTTTTTTCTTAAAAATGAATAAGTGATCACGTCGAAGCACTTGAGAAAAGGTACATGGCAGCGTCCAGAGGACGTTGTGAATCGGCTCGACGGGGGCACTTCCGAGCCCCCGGGTACATCTGACCATTCATTCGAGCTGAGCATCAGACCATTTTAACGACCATTTCAAACATCAATTTACTTTGAAAGGCCTTTTGCACCAACATCTTACTGCTCGCCGGGCGGTGCAATTCCCCAAGCATTCGGGAGAATTCTCGTCTAGATTTTCGGAGCTCTGTGCTTTGCTCAGTTGGTCAAGATTTACAAACGGCGAATGCTCATAATCCGTCTTGATGTTCTACTCGTTTGAATGTTCGTTCAGGTTATTCAATACCACCTCCTTTAGACCATACAGTGATTAAATTATCTTTATCTACACATATATCATAAATGCTCTAAAATGCGTTCAGAAACCGTAGGCAATGACCAGCATTATGACAACCAATATTATTATGAGAATTTTTCTAATTTGTTTTTATATTTGTGAAAATTCATTTTTTATTACATTATTTTAATGTGTACAGTCTAGTAGCTAGTAGCAATGCAGGTCATTGCCCTATGGCTTCTGAACCCTTCACAGAGTACTTATGATATGTGTGTAGATAAAGTAATGTATGCAACTGTACATAATTAGGTCTTAAAACACTCGTGTGATCCTATTATGAAACTCGCTGACGCTCGTTTCATAAAACCACACTCGTGTTTTAAGACCCCTCATTATGCAACAGTTGCATAAAATACTATTGCCGTAGACCTTATGCAAGTGCTGGCCACGAACATAACATAACACAACTGACCATTAATTACGGAACGAAGGGAAATCTTTTTGGCTCGAAAAGGATGTTTATATACCTATATTTAACTATGGAACTTTATAAGTAGTATTCTTATTATACATCTGTTTGAAAACCGTACACTGCACTGAAAGAACTGCAGAACACAAAGTCATCCGATTACTGCGTACGTCAGAACGACTTTAAAAGGTACCATACCTAAGGTGCGTCACGCCGTTTGGTACGGGTTCGACGGCGTACCAGCGCGTGTGAGGTCATGATTGCAGTCCGCTATTTTTGTGTCCGTGCCGGGACGGTTACGGTCATCGTACGGCCCGGTCTAGTGGGTGGAAACCTTTATCTTCCAACATTAATGGTCACTTGGGTGTGTGTGTTATTTTGACTCTACCTATTGGATCGTGAACAGTCGACTACAAAACACATATCCAATTTTACATAGTATTGCATAGAAATACAGTTCAAAAATATTCATATTTTTGTAGACATCTACGTTTTATTTATCTGTATATATAAATAAAAATATAATGCTGTTGGTGAGGGTAATACTTAGTCCGAATTAGATTTGTATGAAAACAAATGGGGAAAGGTTCCAATCCAAACGTCCTTTTTTCTATGGGATAATTGTATGAACTAGATCATAACGTCTATCGGGTCAGCAGTATCTCAGAGATAGTGTACATATAAATCACTATAAATCACTTATCTGTGTTTAAATAAATAAAAAACTTAAAAAAAATAAAGTGTACTTACATATAAATAAAAATAAATTGCTGTTCGGTGGTAAGTGCCTCACTAAGGACAGCGAGCACCGATTTGGCAGTTGCTTGTTTTAACATTTTCATAGTCCGAATTAGGTATTTATGGAAAGAGAAATAGAAAATAATGCGAAGAATGTGTAAAAAAAAGACCTTTCCTTTTTCCATACAAACTGTTCTTGTTTGTCGAACTGACGTTTTTTATTTGAAATCGGGAAAGAACAACGTCTGTCGGGTCAGCTAGTTATAATTATAACTGATTATAGTATTAACATCTATTCACTTGTATTTACTTTCTGACAGTTTTGTTTCGTGTTTCTAACTTGTAACTCTAAGATTATCACATTGTGTCAAGTATTCTTCGAATCTCTGACGAGACCTATATTAATACAGATGTAAATTATTTTGCTTTATAAAAAAATACTATGAAATGTTGTCATAAAATCAAAAAGACCAGCCAGTAAGTTGGAAATCCTGGTGAATTACTCAAGTTTTCAGTGTATGTCCAGAAAATTCGATTGATGCTAAATTTGGGAACTATGCACCCAAAAAGTAAGCATGAAAACCCATAAGATAACAAATAACTAAAATTTGTAACTATCTGTGGAAAATTATCTTTTAAACGGCTAAGAGATTAAACACTATCGTATACAAATAAAAGGCAACTACTTAAATGCACGAGTTTTGCATCGCAACTTGTTGCATGTACTGTGGGAAAATAAGGGTCAAATACATATATCATTCGATTTCTTAAATTATTATTATAATTATAACAAAATACAATTAAACTATAACAAATAATTATAAGTACACAAACCTTAATCATTGTTTTTTATTTATTTCAGCTTCATTTCACAGTTTATATAAACATATACAATTGACAATGGGAGCGGGGGTCTCATTTTTATAATTTTAGGTCTAGGTTATCAAGGTGTAAGTGTTTGTATTGTTTTTGTTTATGCTTCAATTAGGGATATTAAATAAAGTTTAGATGTCATTGACAATAGGTATGCATAAATTTTATTTATTCCAAAAATTAAAAGGACCTTTAAAAAAGATAAAATACTTTGAGGGTTGGGTTTTTTCCTAAAGTCATTACTTTTTTCAATATTAAAAAAGTAGAACAAACTAACAGTGAAAAAAACTCACGAAAATGCTCCACAAAAAGCGGGCAAGTACTTTGACGTCACGGTTTACGTTGTCACTAGCAAAATGTATAGGTTTAAAACTAAGATCGTGTTTATTTAGATTCAGACTCATTACTCTCATAAATAATTTTACTACAAGTTTTATTTGGATTCGAATGAGTACTTACTTACTTAAAAACTTTTTTCTTCGTTATTTCTGTGCCTTTGTATCCCTATAACTTTTTATATACTTCTTTGGACATATTATTTAATGATAATCTACAACAATTTGGCAGGTGTATCCCGTTTGCTTCGTTATGCATATTTTCTATTATTATTAGCGGATTTCATGTCAGTAGGCAATTAATTGTCATAATGAAATACATAACGGAAATAGACTGCAAATTTCATTAAGGCGATGGTTTTTATGCAAAAACACATCCAGATAGATTGCAGTACTTAAACAAATTTCAAATTAATGCAAATATTTTTTAGGTCCTTTTCAATTTACTTTCTTGTATTTTTGAGAAAAGCAGTAATAGAAGCTTTACCATCTTGGACTCGTGCCTACATCTTTAACAGCCATGGCCTGCCAGCTGGGGTTACTGACTCATACTCAATCAGGATGGCTTACTTACTGATCATTGCAATAATGTGGTATAATATTTGGCAAAAAGTAATGACTAATAAAGAGTACTGGTAGGTAGAGTGCCAGTAGAATGTCCACTAGATAGTCCTTCTCATCACTTCAGTGCCCGTGTCTGCTCAAATCTCATAACTGAATTTAATTATTATAAAGCCGCGTGCCGGCTCGGCATGATCCGGCCACAGAGAAAAGGGCCGATTAAATTAACTTTTGACCCGCAGGATTAATGGTATCGTAGCTCGCATCGGTGGACTTAATTGTGTTAAAGTAGCTTGTGTCTTCCGACCGATTTGGATTTCGAATTGACAAGTTCATTCGAATAATTACTTAGCTAGTGATATTTTTTGTCAATTTCGGAAAATTGATTGTTTTTAAGTTATAATTCTGGTCGGTATGTTATTTATTACGGGTCGAGAGTGTCTCGGAAAACGTGGTGCTGCACGGATGTGGACGACGCGCGGTCAGCTCGCATGCTCACTCAGGGAGTCACTCCCGGACTGCGCCCGAGCGCCGCCCGACGTACGTGTATTGTATGGAAATAAATAATTGGCCCCCGTATTCTTCTTTTGACGAGCTCTCCGGCGACGGGTCCATTATGTCCGTTTGAACGTGAGCGGCGGCATTCGGACGCTAGTGGCGACGTCCTCGGTCGCCTGCGCCGCGCTCCACACAACACCACTCCAACATGAATACCTCCGATCGAGGTACGAGTCTTACTTATCATCGAGGGGCTGACTTCGGCAGCGACGCCATACTCACATCGTTTAGCATCCTGATGCCGGCCGGTCATATGTGCTTCTGCCTAACTTGCAAGGTTACATCGAAGGAGGTCGGAAGTGCGTCCAATTCCTCGTGAATGGCTAGGTCACTTGCTACAACGGAGTGAATTACTTACTTAAATGAAGCAGGAGAAGCATATATCATCTGCTGTCCGAGTGGCGGCGGTTATTGAAAGTGAATGTAGTGGCTCTTGTGTGATTCGGCGGTTTTCGGCTCCTGGCGATTGTCCTCGCCCCGCGGCTGGTATGTAGGCTGCACGCGATGCCGCCGATCACTTTACGAAGACCGTAAGTACAGAAGACCCGGGACCTCATCATGTCATTTCAAGGACTAGGTACGCATCTTTTAAAATATATCAGCAACTTACTAGGAAAATTGTCCAATGTTCAAGTTATTTACGTTATTGTTAAGGAATCTATTCAAATTAGGTTAACAATTTCATGTATGTACCTACTAACGCACAAGCATTCAATGATACTTCTTACAATTACGCTACCAGTGTATGTAAAGTACCAACAAAATAGGGGTGGGGCAACTACGAACGTACGCGCAGTATGCGGGTCGGCATTATTGTAAACGAATCATGCAGAGCAGGTGATGCATAACAGGCGAAACATCACTTTACCCTAGACCGGCCGTCAAGCATTTTAGCAGTGTTTATTGCGGGTAAAACGGTCGGGCTTAGCAGCAGCAATGAACGTCGAATATCAATACCAATCTCAGGCATTGCGAGTACCGAGAACACATCCATCATCTTAACAATGTAAGTTGATTAGATTACTCGTTTCCTTCGTTGGAGCATTTCTCGGTCTCCCAATCATTGCCATCACGCAAGCTATGCTTCCATCCTGAGTCCCTGGCCGCCTAGACCATGATCGCCGTAAGTAGTTGTTGATGAAGAATGACTTCTTCAATTATTAGCTTGAACTGTCATTAATACATCCAATTATGTAGCTGTGTTGCGACCTAATTGGTAGGCAATAAGGAACCAGTCGAAAACAAATTATTACTATCCGAATAGTTGTTTGCGGGAAAACCGTTTGTGAGTAGGTTGTGTTTGTAAAATTATATTATAACTTAAATAAAATCGGTAAGACAATCTTTGGACCGTTGCAGAACGCGATAGATACCAGTCTTCATTACGAATGCTTAAACGGGTACATTTTAGGTCTTTGTCATGAAGTTTTGAAATGGTTATGGTTAACTCAAGTTAGGTACGGTTTATGACAATAGCGATTTTCTCAACACATTTGTGACATAGTGACTAATAAATGGTGTGGTAAGGTAAACGTATTTGGCGCGATTAGGCCGCCGTGCCTAAAGTCAGAAGGGGGAGGCATGAGCTCCGCCTCGGCGCCTCATCCGGTCGGTGCTCGCGCAAATTGTCAATTGGCCGTCGTCGCCTCAGGGCTGTCAGCGAGCAAGGTTGAGCGTGTTGGTCCTCACGTGACCCTCTTACCCAAAATTCAGGATTATTTTCTTGTCTTGCAGTAGATACAATCCAAAATCTAGCTCAAAAGCTAGAGTCTAAGTTCTTTCTCACAGTTAAGGCTGTGATAGGTTTGAAATCAGCCTGTCTTAGTGTTTATGTATCAACAAATGGTTAATAAATCTGAATGTAATGTAACTACTTTTGGTGTACATAGGTATTTTAAATAATATACCTTGTATTATTGTATCTAGGTAAAAATAAAGAAATGCTATGTGTAAAAGTTTAAGCAAATGAGAGTATTTCCTTTTCGTTTCAATCCTATCCGAACATTTCGACCATGGTTTATAACTTGGTTTATGAGACCTATTTTGATTATCTACGTAGCATCCTATGTTACATCCTCGGCAGAGCGTCGGTATAGTTTCATCAGCAATAGAAAGAGCATCGGTTCGAGACGCGACTTATGCGACGTTAATGCCAACTTCCGCCAGTCTTTGATCTGTCAATTTCCTTCAGTGCACTCACTGTGCGTCGAGTGCGTATTTTAACAAAAACCTTAGATATAAAAAGTAATTACTGCGTATTCAGTTCTCTAATATCAATGCACCACTCGCATAGATGTTCGAAAATATGCTCCTGGAAAACAAATAAAACAGAAGAGAACAGGGGAATGTCGAATACTGAAGTATGTATGTATTGCCCGAACAGAAAGTAAATATTATTGTTAACACAGGTTAGGTTCCTTTTCATGAATCTAAAAATGTATGGTATTGATTAAGTTAAACTGGTTTTCATATAGTTATTTTATTAGAAAAAACGACATTATAGTTTTACTGATTAAAGCTTCATAATGTCTTATTTATAGAAATAAAACCGTTTAATAACTAAGCTATACGTAGTTACTGAAGGGTTGAGGGAGTTTAATTGTACCTACTTATTCCAAACTTGGTAAGTGTCATGGGTGGAAAAATATACACCGTGATTTAAACATAAATCTCCCGTAAAAAAAGCGCACAATTTTTAGTTTGAAATTAATGTTTGGATTCACTGTTACTAATTACATATAAACATTTTTACGCTTAATCATTCGGGATTTATTTTATGCTCTAAACGTAATCGAATGGATCCCCTATGTTAAGATTAAACTATATTCGAATCCGCAACGACAGGTAATTCCTAACCTGTAATTCCCAAGCTTGTTCATTGATTGTGTTAAATGGGATAATACTTTGTGTCCACCGAGTAGATGAGAAGCGGCACGAAATTGTCCGTAAACGCACGCCATATTTCTAAAATCAGTTAATCCGGTTAAACAGGGCAATGCAGTGGTCATTTGAGACAATTTGTCCAAGATTGTCTTGTTTGCTATCCGCTGGGGCCATTCCTAAAGTGCCGCAGGAAGTGCTATTGATGGTAAACTTCGCTAAGAGCAACTATGAATTGAGTCTCACGTATGTTAGAAAACGTTTACTACAGTATTTCGATGTTTTAACAAGAAATACTTTATCATAACAAAGTCATGCCAAGAACAGTATTTTAACCAAAGTTGTTTTTAAAAGTTTGTTTTTGCTTTACTTCGTACAATATTTGTTTATTTATTTATATGTTTCAAATCTTACACGTTGACAATGTAAGATAATTATTTACCTACTGTACCGACTTTAGACTGTCTCAAAAATTAAACTAGTGGGCGATCGAGCTTCAAAAAAAAGAGGAGGTTCTCAATTTGTCGATATATTTTTTTATTATTGTTTCTTTATGAAGAGAATAATATATCTTGAAAAAAAACATTAATAGGCATGATGCCTAATTGGTAATTGTATTTTTAAGATACCTTGATTTGTTGACACCTTTGCATGGTTGCTTTTGAGTTCTGATGCAATACCATTCAATGAATCTACCTACTGTCATGTTAACAATGTCATGTATCGTAGTGCTATCTCTTTTCATCCATGTTCCTTAATATTCCATCATCCTTCTAGGGTTTTTCCGGTTTCTTAATTTGGTGATTTGGTGTACGCTTTGATCAATATTCAATCAATATTTTATGAATGTTCTATGAGTGTTGTTAAAAAAAATACCTTAATATGAAAACCATTTTTTAGAGCTGACACCTATCTAGATAGACTTGAAATGTAAATTATAATTTAAACCAAAGGTCAGTGATATAAACATACAATTTCATAAAAATCTTTAAATACCTTTCATGATAGAAGAAACGTTTGATACAGGTTTTATACAACACAATAAGTACTCTTCATTGCAGAAAACACAGAAAATAGTCCACAAAAAATGAAAAATAAACTAGAAGGTAAATAATTTGCGGTCTTTTCGCTTTAGCTTTAGAGCGATGTTTAACCAATTGCCGTCCAACACGCAGAAAACCACAAAATTAAACAGGTGATGCAGGTATACCGTATACATAGAAAAATGTGTAAAAACATTATCAAAATTCATTATGTTATTATTTAAAAATATACGGACAAAAATAAATAAAAATTAAATAAATACCCAAATAAATATATACAATTACATACCTAATCGCATTTAACAAGAAGTTGACAAAGTCAGCTAAGTTATCAAGAGATAAGGAAATAAATAGTGCTCTTCTTATTAGATGAGTCTTGAACATTGTAATAATAGTAATAGTCTCCAGTATTATAAATAATGGAGCGTAAGTAAGTCAAAGGAAAACATAAATGCAAATCAACTTGTCCTTAACTTTAAGTATCACAAGAGCAGCCCTTGTATATTTTGTAACGATAAAATGTTTAGATTAATAACAAATATATGAATGTTTATTTTTAAGAAGTTTAATTCTAGTTAATTCGAGTCATACGAGTATCATGGTAAAACTTTTTACCATGATACTCGTATGACTCGAATTAACTAGAATTAAACTACGTACTTACGTTATGTGTACTTGCTACGCCCGTTACATTTTAGCGCCCACAAATGAGTCTTATTACCTTTTAAGTGTAGTTTGTGGTAGGGTACCTATTTACCCTAAGTAGCAGTGCCACCACTATTGCCTTGAAATAAGATTTGATATGCTCATCATTGGAAAGTTATAGTGTTTACCCTATAGTGGCCCTAAAATGACTGGCCCAAGTACCCTATACCTCCCAGCTTCACAGTCACACTAGGGTCATAGCATAAGAAAGGAACATAGAGATGAACTCAGATAAACTAAATTTGGGCGGTCATGTTAGGTCGTTAGGGGAACTGCTTGTTATCGTGATCCGGCAGTATGCATTTTGTAGCTCCTTATGAGAACTTTATTACAATCAATGGTTACAGTGTCAATACAAGTGAAAATTGTTTTTAATACATTTTTAATCTTGAAGTATGGTCGTGAAAGTGGACATTGCCAGAACTTAGCTGACCTAAATGCTAAAGTAATGGCCAAAGAAATTTAAAACGGATGACATGACTAATGCAGACTAAATCAATTTATGATCCTATTTGATTGAGTCAATCAATTGCCGTTGTCAGGTCAAGTATGACATAGAACAGTTACTAATAAATTCAAGGTGTGAGGGATGTTAATCAATTGAAATACGTTTTGCATCAGCTTTTACAGTCTTGGAAGTCGCTAAGCTTGAGAATACTTCTACTTCTTTATTTGAAGCTAGGTTTATAACGCGACTTCGTATCAGTGGAATTTATACTTCAAAGTATTCAATAATAACTCGGTTTCTAGGCGGCATATAAAGGTGAAACCGGTTAGGTTTAAGATTTTTAGTTTTAATTTGTGGAGTGCGAGTTTTGAATCTCACCGGGTGACTAAAGCTCACCAAAATGGCCGTTTTTCACTGAGATTCGGATATTTTGGTGAGCTTTAGTCAACTGGTGAGATTCAAAAATTGCACCCCAGGATCCCACTGAAAATCAGCGCTGCTGCTTTCAGCGTATGCTGCAGGTCCCTTTCAGCGTCAACAGTATAATTTTGATTATTTGTCAGCTAAATAAATTTTTTCTTTCTTTCTTTCTAAAAATACTCGTACACTAGATTTTAAGTTAGACCTCCAGCAACACCAGTATGAACCGCATCCAACCTTAGTAGTTTATGCGTGATACGCGTACACACATACAGGCGGCCAACAATTTTAAGATAATTATTTTTGCTTCTGTTGCTCTCATGAAGACCTCTCGTAATATTTTTGTTTTTAGATATTTCTTATGTACAGATATCGTCCAGTTACACTTTTATTAGATGTATTGCATCTTGAACCTTTAGGAGAATATAAAAAATATGAAAAAGTATGTGATACGCAGCTTTTTCTCAATCTCCAAATTTAATATTAACCTTTGCAAATTTTTATAAAACTCTTTTGTTGACGGTACTTTATTATTCAAATGTAATTGGATCTACGTACACCTACTCAACTTCAATTCAGTCCAACGATTGGAAGTGAGTCATATTTCATTCGTCAAATATTACTTAAACTTGCTAATAACAAACAAACTAATACCGCTTTGAACATTGTTGCACGTCTTTCCTGGAAAGGTATTTTGATTGGCCACACACACACACACACACACACGCACACACACACACACACAGACACACACAATCGATCGCGTTCACGTCTTACAAACATAAAAATTAAACAATTTAAACGGTTTATTACGTGTATATTATTGAAAGGAAGCTAATTTACAACGTTTCCAGCCCTTTTAACCGACTTCAAAAAAGGAGGAGGTTCACAATTCGACTGTTTTTTTGTATATGTTACGCGATATCTCCGCAAATTATGAACTGATTTCAATAATTCTTTTATTATTTGGATTGGTTATACTCGAGGTGGTTGTCATTTAAATTTGGATGAAATAACCCAGCTCTTAGGGTGGAAAAATAAGAGACATATCGCCATCTACATATCAACACGAGGCTTATCAGGAGCACTGTGTATGAAGTTGGTTTTTAATTTGAAAAAGTTATAGATATTCAATTTCTTGTTATCAGGTCGCATTTCGTGAGCAGACTGACAAAAAGAACTCAGAAGAAGAGATTCTCTATTTCGTTTTTTTTTCAGATTTGAATATTGTACTTTACGCAAAACTGTATCACATTAATCTAACAGCAGTTGTGATGTTGCTAATTTATGTCTACAACATAAAACGTATTTTGTTTGTCTTCATTTTACTTAGTAATGACGACTTCCAAAGAAATGAAATAGGTATAACGTTTAACAATATAATTTTTAAAATGAAAGCAACTTGAGACATGTGTAGCGACTGAGATGTAGACAGGATTTTTTATAAAATACCTAGTTACTTTTAATTTTAATTTGTATTTACTAATACTCAACTTTTGTAATATTGTTTTTAATACTCGTGATATTATAATCTACAAGTATTGTAAAAAAAAAATGTTCTTGTGTAAATTCCACATTGTTCTTCCATGTAACAAGAGTGATCAGTAGTGTTATAACGAATGCTGTACATTACAGACGGGTACCTCCAAGGCCGCAACTGCACGCCCCCTGCTATTGACGACTTCCCCGCGGAGCTGTTCTCAGAATCTCAGCGGCAACATGGCGCCGTTGTCATACACATCCTCATATCACTGTACC
Organism: Ditula angustiorana; assembly: GCA_963691745.1. Taxonomy (NCBI): domain Eukaryota; kingdom Metazoa; phylum Arthropoda; class Insecta; order Lepidoptera; family Tortricidae; genus Ditula; species Ditula angustiorana. The sequence goes on from OY829472.1 coordinate 6,453,971, forward strand.
TGTTCATCGCGCTGGCTGTTGTCTGTGATAAGTTCTTCGTGCCCGCTGTAGATAGAATATGCCACGGTCAGTACAATTACTACAAGCAAGCGCATAAATATATGTATAGTACTCCCATTTTCTTAATCGGAAATCTTCGTGTATCCTAGGAACTTAAATGACAAGTATACTGTTAGATGTGAGAGCGAGTGTGTAGTATGGCTGGACTCAATAAAATTCGTCTGTCTTGCCGAGGATCTTATGTAGATCAATGTAGTACCAGTTGTAAATAGCGATCTTAGTAATCCTTCTAACTATGCCTATTCATATATTTTCTGAGCTGTTGGAACGATTAATCAATCCAACTACGTATTACGCCAACGGTTGTTTACATGACGCTCAATTAAATTCCGCCTTGGCCTCTTTACAAACATGTTCAAATTCTGTTTCAAAAACACTATAAAACATTATATTAGAAGGAAAACAACTGTAAATGGCTGCTTCCTAGCCTTGACTTAAGCCGTGTCTTTGATGCAATAAATTACCAATTGCTGTGGTCGGAATTGCTAACGGCCAGTGTTTCAGTGCAAATAACATGCTTGTTGGGATACCCACTGGTATTAGAATCAGGCGAACTTGGTACGTTGGGAAAATACTAGTTCGGATACCAATATATTAAATTGTGGACCTAAGCTGAGTGGCCTGACTTTGTCAGTTTTCTTATATGTCATTGACCTCAAAAAGGAGCTGAGCAGTGCTGCAGTCGACTGACACATTTCAGGTGAATGTGCCAACAACTTTAGCTACGCCGACTACCTACATGATCCTTCTCAGGTCCTCAGGCTTAATCATATTGATCGATACATGATGTCGGTATGCTGCTTGTCTTGAACTTAAGAATAATGACAAAAAAAATACATATATTTGCCTTTAAGTATGACACTGGACCAGACCTTAGGAGATATTAGGGCGATATCAGTAAAAAGTATGTACTATGTTGCACCAAAGTTGCCTTGCCAGCTGTTTTAATCAAGTTAAAATAACCCTGTTCAGGGCATCTACAAGCCGTCATTGGCACAACTATAGTAAGAAAACTTTTAACAGGTGGTAGCACGGTAGAGACGTTGAGAGGGAAGCGCTTTTAACTGTGTCTGTATGCATGTATGTGTATAATGTATAATTTAGATTGCTCGACTATATTTCCTGTGGTAACATATTGAGGTCGATCGGTGGATTGTTTCCAGCCCTAAACATGAGCAACGACGTGGCCGGTGCGACGTTCATGGCGGCGGCAACGTCGGCTCCCGAGCTGTTTGTAAACGTGATCGGCACGTTCATCACAGAGGGCGACATCGGTGTCGGCACCATAGTCGGCTCCGCAGTCTTTAACATCCTTGCGGTCGCCGCCTGCTGCGGGATCGGCGCTGGAATGGTTTGTAATATTTTCGCCCGATTCCTATGGCTGCAGTAAACGGTTAATTAACCTTGTCAGTGGAAAACCAGGCAGCTCGCCTGTATGTAAGCAATTACCGCAAGACACTGATAATTCTGTTGGATTTGGACTTCCCTGACATGTGACACTTTGAAAACAAGGAAAAGAAGCGCCATTGAGATTTGAATGCACGAATTAATTTTATTTTCAACATAATATAATGTGTGTACTAGTGCTAGTTTTTAGGGGAAATTTAGTTGAACTGTGTATAATTTTAGGTTGTGCCACTTGATTGGTGGCCTCTCACGCGAGATTGCCTAGCCTACGGCATCACGGTCTCCATACTGATCTGCATCATGCACGACGAGTATGTGCAGTGGTACGAGGCTTTCCTCCTCGTCCTCTTGTATGGAGTCTACATCTGCATTATGTACTACGATAAATCTATTCAAAACTTTGCTAAAGGTAAGACAAACACTGTGACTTGGAACATGTATGCCTGGTAAATTGAAAACCTTTCCCTTTCACTTCTGAGTTAATTCAACTGGCCAATAATTTGTTATTTGGTCAGAACTGAGGCAACAATCAGTTTTGTAGCCCCAAAGCCTACTCAAAGCCCGTGATGGTAGTTTTCTATCGAATCTACTAAAAGAAAGCAATGAGAGTGTTTGGACTGTGACTCGTAAATCTTCGGAAGGAAAAAAACGATCTCACTAGTTCTTTCGTAACCTTACAGCAGTAACCTTTGATACAAAGTCACACTGCAACGCTACTTGAAAAAATAACTTTGAAATGACGTTATACCTTATTATTTTGACATACTTGAAGTACTTACAGGTAACACTCCACAACTTTAGTTACAAAGTAGCGTTTAATACCTTTGTTGTGTAAATATGACCATGATATTATTTGTATGATAAATGCACGTAAGTGCCGTAATGCACATAAACGTCATAACGTAAATAAAATTTATTATTACTTACAATGAAGAGAAAGATAAAATCTGTTTTCAGGCAGCTGGAAGTGTTTGAGGAATTTCCTAAATAAAACTGACGAAAAACAGGACAGTGTCATAGGTAATTGTAGTTACTCTTTTTTTTTCATTTTAATGTGTACTCTTTTAGTTGAATATTATTCTTATTCTTATTTTTAGAAATTAAAGATACCAAACTGCCAGCTTCAAACAAAAATGATACGTTGGATCACCACCAACATAATGGGAATATCAAAGCAATACTACCACTTTTTAATAATGATAACGACTGTGGAAAATCACTGGAAAACGATGAGCAAAATAGGGCAATCTGTGTTGACTTAGACAAAGCAAACGACGCGGAGATAGCCTACGCGGATGACAGCCCGCCGCAGGCCGGCGTGGAGTCCGCCGACAAAATTGTTCCTGACGAGTATGAGCATTCGCTATGGAAATTTCCTTTTAAAAGAAGTTGGTTTACCCAGGTACACATTTTTTTTTAATTTTACAGAAAAAATAAAATAAATGTTGTTTTCTCCTGACTAAACCTATAATATAATTTTAGTAGCCAACATTAGACAAATTGCCAGATAAAACACAAGTTGTGAAAAGTTTACACCTGCCGAGGTAGTGGGCAAGACATTGCTCCTTCTCGCTCATTTACTTAGTAGCTTCACGATACACTCTTACTGCCTCAGCAGGTGTACACCTAGCGTCGTTGTCAAGAGCGAGTCGTGATATCTGTGGGTATAGTCAGATATGCTTAGCTGGCCATGAGAAAGTCGGTTCTCTAAAGGGATGTTTATTTAAACATTATTGTGTTTCTTGTTTATGCATCCTTTCTGAAAAGTGATATTTTCTTTGTATTCAGTCTTTGAATATAGATTAAAAAACAGTCATTAACCACTTTCCTGTTCAATGGCCTTTAATGGTCCCTCGGTTGTATCTTTGACAGTGTCTGCCAAGTTCGTCGGTATTAAATACACACTTACTACAATGGCTTAGTAACCTTAAAGATCATGGTCTCTGATCCCTTCTGCTTTATTCGGCGCCATGCCATGAAAGCATTATGTTCTTTTCGTGTTAATCTTAAATTATTATTTCAGACTACGTGGTTCGTGACATGGCCCATACACTTGGTATTCCTATTCACGATTCCAGATTGCGAAAAGCCTCGTTTCAAAAACTGGTTTCCTTTGACGTTTATTATGTGCATTGTTTGGATTGGCTCATTGTCTTATGTAGTCGCTTGGATGATTACTATCGTCGGTAAGTCTTGGATTTTAGTAGCAAGTATTATACCGGCAAATATACATAAAAGTTGCCACATTTATTCGTGTGGATTGGAGTTCCGTCTGTGAATTTACTGGAGTTTTATGTTATAGCTTAAAACGACTGACTTTGCCGTCATCACATTTTTAGATACGTTTTCGATCTAAGTTTAGTTTTTTAATAATTTTAAATAAATAAATAAGTTCTTTATTTCAGACCCACGATCCGTAGTGTTAGTAACCATTGACTTAAATCTAAATTAGTAAGACTTATAATTAAACAAAGGTTTTTATTTAAATTACAAACTGGGCTACACCCTTAATCTGTCCAACCCACCAAGCCAGGATTGGACAGTCGAATCTGCCCGCTATTGTTTTTAGAATGCTGTTGGGACTTACTCTTACTCTGCCTAACAGCGAGGCTATCTTCTTGCGCATGATCGCCTGAAACCCGTCTACACGGGCTTCGGCAAACATACCCGAGGCACTGCATCTGCTCGGCATCCCCATCAGCATTCTAAACGCATTATTTTGATTTTGTGTACTAAATTGTTTGTTTAATGTAGGGGATACGTTAATGATTCCTGATTCAGTTATGGGAATAACGTTCCTTGCTGCTGGCACGTCAGTTCCTGAAGCCGTCTCGAGTGTTATCGTCGCCAAACAAGGTAAAAGAAAACACTTTTTTTTGTACTTTGTAATATCCACCGATATAAAAACAAAAAATACACACGAGTCTTAACTGAACGAGTTTAAGACTGGTAGCAAGCGTTAAGACAAATTGCACAGTGTTATAAATGAATATTTTAAAGCGCATTACTCATAGATTTAGGAAATAAACCCGCCCCAAACTGCTAAGCAATATAAGTGATTCATACTTAAAAGCAAAATCTGAAATAGGTGATAGGCTAAATCTTGTCCTGCACCTATCGGCTCACCAGGCTAATGCGGTTAGCTGCATAGCTCCACGCTGACTATAGGGTCGGGTCTCCGCTCCGCACATGACCACGGCACCAGTGAAGCCACAGTAGGAGCATTTGGAGTCCTGGCCAGCAGTTGCGCGTCTCACCATTGGGTGTACCTGGACTGTGAAGAGTGATGAACATATTAAGTGCAATGCAATCCCCCCGCTGCGTCTTTGGTGATTGGAGCCCAGCTACTTATTATGAAATTTTAAGCGTTTATTTTCCCCCTAATAGTTGACTTAGGTTGGTTAGAATAACACAGCAATAAAAAAGAATTACGGTATGGTGAGAGTTAGTGACTGTAGTTACTGAACGAGTGTAATGCCTACTTTTTTTATACAGGACACGGATCAATGGGAATCAGTAACTCAATCGGCTCGAACACCTTCGACATTCTGCTGTGCTTGGGACTGCCGTGGCTAATCAAGGCGTCGCTTACTCCGGCCGAGCCAGGACACTATTTGGTCAGAATTTAACATTGTATTGCCCTTTGCGAACGTTAATTTTCAAGCGATTTTAAGTTGATTTAGCTCTGCGATTGTCGCGCGTCGCTTTGCATTCATGTTACAATTTGCTGAGCGATGAAAATGTAAGTTAGGTGTGGTTGTTGAAGTTTACGTTGAGGCATTGTCTGCAGGTGAAAATTAATTCAATGGGTTTGGAGTATTCGGCGATATCATTGCTGTCGACGCTGCTGATGCTGTACCTGACCTTCTGGTTCAACAAGTTCAAGCTGGACGCGGCGGTGGGGCGTGCCTGCCTGGCCATGTATGCCATGTTCCTTGTGCTGGCCACGCTCATCGAGCTGAACGTCTTCTTCCCGGTCAACGTGCGCACGTGCCGGAGAACGGAACTCAAGTCCTAGACCAGTGTCGGGAGTCGGGACCAAACGATTTATGATTCAAGTGTGTTGTACTGTATCAAGTTGCATCATGTGTGCTGTCCGAGTGTGCTTAGCGAGCATTCGATGGGTAATATCACCGCGAAACAGCATTTTAAAGCTAAGTGCCAATTTCATAGATCCAGATTACAATTTTGATACAATTTTGATAATTAAATATTAGTATTAAGAAATGGTCGTCGCGATATTATTAATCGCAGTGCGCGAACAACTGTGGGAACACTCTTCAATTCCATTCTTGTAAACTAAACATTTAACGTATTGCAGAGTAATTAATTTAATAGATTTTAACGAAAAACTTTCTCAATGATATCGAATCTCATAAGATTACTTCGTTACTGGCGAATTAAATTCTTGTTACTTACATTTCAGTATGTTTAATGTAATGCACATTATTTAATGATCGTTGTCAAGCAAGTTGTTGTAAATAATTATGCGACTAAATAAATATAACACTTCTAGAATAACTAAATATATAGATTATCATTTTCCAAGATTGTTTTATTAAAAATGTTTTATGTCACAGTTTAATACCAATGTGTACCTACCAAGCGCCTTCCATACTAACGACGGTGATGTTAGCCACTTTTTAAACCTTAAATAGCCTTGCTTTTCGCAAGCCGTGGTGTTAGCTTAAAAACTTGGTTCATGGGATTTGATTTTTTAATGTTTTCTATTTCTTCAAAAATATTATCACTTTCATTTTGTATGAAGCTCGTAAAGTCCAAATATTACGCATGAAATCCGTGAAGAGTATAATAAAAAACAATCCTGTTTCTAAAGAAAGAAAGAAAGAAAGTTTATTCGCAAGAGACATGGTAACATAAAAAACAGATGTTATGTAAATAAAATATGACCTACATATGTCGCCAACAACATCGGCATGCATTTTTTTTTAAATTATGAATTAACTAAATTAAATTTATTATTCAACTATTATTAAATTACATTATTACATTAAATTATTAAATTACATTATTGAATTACATTATTTAATTCCATTATTAAATTACATTATTAAATTATGTACATTACTAAATTACCTTACTAATTTACATTATGAAATTACATTATTAAATTATATTAAATTACAATTTGCACTTAAAAGTGAAATACTCTTATTGTAATCAAAATTATTTATTTTTAAATTTTTTCGATTTTTCTTTTTGTATGTTTTTTACATTCAAATTAAAAATAATAATTTCATTTAATAATTTCGATTACAATAATTTAACAACAAATGGCGTCATCTCTCGTCAGCTAACAGGCATTCATAAATTACCAAGTTGAATGAGATAACTTGATTAAGTTTCTCATAGATGACACCGAGGGTAGTTTTCCCAAAGAAACAATATCAATAATGTAACGACCGTTAAGACGAAACACATTGAAAAATTCGCAGGGTATGGCAGCGGTAATGTGGCGGAAACTGGAATACGCAAGGCACGGAATGCTGATGTTCCAGGTTCGAATCCTGCCATTACCCTAATTTTTCTTTGTGTTGTCATTCATTATAAAGCATTTTAAAATACTCTTGTATAGAATAAAAACTGCGCTCAACCAACCATCTATGCAGGTCTACGGAAAAAGACTTAAAAGGAAGCTCTCGAATATCATTCGAGAGCTTGTTGTACATTTTTATGGCCATTGAGCTGCAGTTTTCCCTGCACAGCTAGGTGTTGTATTTTAATGGGTGTACGAGTCTGTTTGGATAACGAGTGTTAAATTTACATACACTTCCTAACTCTACGAAAAGCTCTGGGTGTAGTTTAACAAACTTACTTGTTTCTAAAATGTATAAAGATGGAAATATTAGTATTCCCAGATCCCTGAATAAAGGTTTACATGAAGTTCTCGGGGGTTTTCCACATATAGCACAGATACACTTTTTTTGACTTATAAACACCCTGTTTATGTCACTGGAGTTACCCAACAAAATTAGGCCGTATCTGAGTACCGATCCCACATAACCGTGATAGGCCGTGAGAGCTGCATAAAATAAAAATATGCTAAAAATCATGGCTATACTTTGTAGGCTAAGGCTTATACGGTGGAAAACTGTGAAGCTTGTTTTTTTAAGGATTGGCAATTAGTTCTCTTAAATCGTTGTACTAGTTTGGTAGAGGGATGTTTTAACCAAAATGTATAATGCCTACGTGTACTTGTTTGTGGTAATTCCGCACCGTGTCTGTTCTAAATGGGCAAAGGTAATGCATGCTTCGCGTGAGAACTACCAATCAATCAATAACATTATCCAAAAATGACATTATAACTAAACTGTACAGTTTCATCGCCGTACTCAACTAGCCGTTACGCCCGATGCTAACTAGCGCTTCAACTCGATGGATAACAATGAATTTTACCAAGAAGTTTTGGGGACCCATCATTCATGTACACATTAAAATAGTTTTTTTTACGAAATAGAAAGGCGAAAAAGCAAGTGAACCACCGGATGGTACGTGATCACCACCGCCTATAGACACCTGCAACAAAAGAGAGAGTGCAGATGCGTTGTCAACCCAGAGGGCTAAGATTGAATACCTCTTGTGCCAATAATTACACCGGCTGTTTGCCCTCCACGCCGGAACACAACAGTGCAAGCACTGCTGCTTAGCGGCAGGATTAGCGAGCAAGATGGTGGTAGCGATCCGGTCGGACCTTGCACAAGGTCCTACTACCCGCAATACCCGCAGTTTTAATAAAAAAAGTTTGTACTTTGAAGATTAAAATAATGTATACAGGTCGATTGAATGAGGAAGAAACTAAACACGTTAAGTTTTTTTTTTAATTTGTATGTGTTTGTTTGACCGCAAATCTCGTAAAAACTACAGAACGGATTTTCTCGATGATATGCTTCAGTTTTGAAGAGGTCTCTCATTAGACGGTGCAGGTTTCCTGTATTAGAAAAGGTTGGAATGGATGTAATTGTTCTATATAATGTTAACAAATGTAACTCGAGTATTATTTACCAGTTTTTACTGTGGTAATTGTATTGACTACATCAAAAGGAATTCGCTAAAACTTAAGTATTAGCGAATTCGGTAGGCGGGATTAAAGAAAAATGTTTTAGTTTGTCAGTACGCCATTCGTTCAAGTAGCGGACGGTCGTACTGTTCGATCTTGATGATGCCTCGTATAGAGGCGAAACGCGCGTCGATCGTGTAGTTTTAGTGTTTAGTGGTGGTGGTGTGTAGTTGAGTCTGTGTGATATATGTTGTTTCGTGTGTAAGCGGAGGAGGGTGGGTTTTTGCATGAACATATGTGTCGCACAGACGCAGCTATTTTGCACGAACCCGGCACTGTTTTCGCGGAGTAGCAAGGTAATTTGTTCAAGGAGATAGGTTATATTTTCCTCCTTTAGGCTTCTTGGGTAGGCTTGAGCAGGAACAAAGATAGGGGGACGCTTACTAACGTTATAATACTGGTCGCCCTCGGGTCTCGCAAGTTACTCAAGAGTATTTATATCAACGGGACGCATCATCGCACGCGCTTACATGGAGCCCGGACTTCAGGTTCGCTGGAGGGGGTGGGGAAGAAGGAGTTGTTTGCTAACGTCATACCGCCGTTCGCCATTCGGGCTCGCAAGATACTCAGGATTATTTGCATCAATCCATTTTTTTATACCATATAGGAAGGAAAACAAGCAAGTGGGTCACCTGATGGTAAGTGATCACCACCGCCTATAGACATTCGCAGCACCAAGGATATTGCAGATGCGATACCAACCCAGAGGTTTAAGATGCTATGTTTATTTCAGACTAGCGGATGCCCGCGACTTCGTTCGCGTGGTCATAGTGCCTTTGTCCGTCACGGATAGTGTAGCTTTCTATCTGTGATAGAAATTTTTGAAATCGGTTCAGTAGTTTCAGAGATTACCCTCTACATACAAACAAACAAAGTTTACCTCTTTGTTATATTAGTGTAGAGTAGATAGTGTACATGTAGATTATTAATCCATATTGGGTTAGTAACAAAAGGACGCTTCATGAAGGAATGCTACGTGGACGAAGTCGCGGGCAGCAGCTAGTTCAAAATAATAACTTAAAGAACGACTTTTCTAATTAAAAGAAGTCATATATATCTCGAAAACCATAAGAATTTTACTAAGCTGGTATCTAAAATTTTTACAGTTAGACAATAAGCAATTCAGACCTGAAAGATTATCCACTACTCCCTGGGATACCCTATTTATTTTATGAGTCTTGTAATTTGAATTAAATAACGAAATTTAAAATAAATAAAATACAATATATTGTACTGACGGTTAAATTTAGACACATTTTCTATGAGAAGTGTGCCAATGTTTGTTGATAGGTAAATCTATCCAAGGTTTTCATTGAAATAAGGTAAAAGCATCTATTACGGAGCCTCACAAAATCTGCACAGTAAACTGATTTTACTAGTAGGTACAAAGATTTATTGGCGCTAATAAGTTTGCGCCAAGCAAGCGGTCCGAGAATGTCTTCTGAACCTAACCCAACTGTTAGCGACAGGCTCATGCGACCTCCTTCGAAGACTTTTAATTGTCACAGATTTTGAATTTTTTTTTCCTTGGTGTCGTACGTCGTCTTTTGTACTATCTTTACCGTTTCTTAATATATTTTATCATTAGTTCACTAGACTCATTTATTTTCGAGCCCGACCGCCAACACCAACAGAGTCGGATTTGCCTTACTCAGACTTGTTCGCTGGCTGCGCTCGCTCAAACATATAGAAATATGCTTTCAATCTCAGTTATTCCCTACGATAATAAACAGGTAAACCTATAAACTGGTTAGTTTGGAATATTAGCACATCTCTTACACTTTTTGACTACTAGTGTCAGAATAACTAAAACGACATGTCATGGACACTAGGCAACGAAGCCACGCATTTATTTAGAAAAGACAAAGTCCACGATCTGTACTAACGACCCGCAATACAAATTACAGGCTGTGTATCATTCACAGACTTATCTTACGAGTATAACCAAGTCCCACGCCACGAAACTAAGTCTCAAACAGTGCAACATATAACATTTACATACTTATTGATGCATGCTGCTGGACATTTCAGTTAGCAATGAAAAGCAATGAAATTGTGAAAACCGGTATCAATTTGTTAATATGGTAGCCTGAAGTTCAATTCTCATGTGTCTAACTTCGAAAATAAGGAATGTTACGTATACAACTTCAAGCTTTTTTTTTCTGCTGTGTTAATAACTAAAGCATGAGAAACTATAGAACCTAGTTGCATTCAGTCCTCGCTGTGACGTCGTGTAACTTGTTCTAAACAGTCATAGTATCATGTCTTGGGAAAAGTTCTAATGGCCTAATACCAGGCAGTAGCATCATTACTTCAATAATTGAGTCAAGTAATAAAACTTCCGCTAACTTTCAACTGTTAATTTTATTATTAAACACAATTAAACGCACTGGCAGGTTATCTAGATAAAGACTTAAAAATGTATACAGGTTAAACCGAACTTAAAATAAAGTTATTGTTCTGCGAAGAGGTGAGTCCTGGATCGCGAGCTTCATGAGTACCGCTAGACTTCTGAAAAAAAAACATAAGTATTTAATTTACTTAGGACAGAATAAGCTCTATTAAACTTAAAACCCCAATCACATGGCTGACAATTCGTGTGTAAAATTTTACTGAACAAATAACTCAATTGTCTTTTAATGTTAAAATATACTTCACGAATGGCGAAAATTACGTCGTGCTTTGACACGACTTTACTTTATCATTGTTATCCAAAGACACAGTAAAAGAAATCCTAAAGTGTATATTAACATACTGATACTGATCAAAGAGCTATGTAAGGATAGCTCGAAGTACTAATGTCATCCGGTTAAATTAAATATTTTCCCCCTGCTTAAGATATGGGAGGTAATAGCAAGTTTTTTCTGACCAATTTTATTTTTGATCTTTTTGCGTGCAAAATTTCAAATGTGAAAATTTGTTTTTCAGTTTCATTTCAGTTTCTGAGAAAAAGTGACTGCGACATACAGACAGACAGTTTGACCACGAAGCCCTAAAAAGGTGAAAAGGGTCGTCAAGTTGACGAAAGTCGATACCAAGACGAGTAAAACGTCATGATATTACTTTGTCTAAGGGGCAGGCTTACCTAAATACAAAAGTAAAACCGCATTACATTTGGAACACCAAATTTCCACAACATGTCGTCAGCACGATATTCCTTATCGTATACAATTATTGTTACATATCATAGTCATATCATTTGCTAATAATACATGTGAATAATAGCGCACGCAATGGCGTTCTTTAACTTTCATAAAGCAATTATACGTATAATTGATATTACTGTTAGAATGTTGGATAAATTAAAGTTAAACTATGCTTACGTTTTTGCTACGAGACGGAAATTTGATTAGTTTTATAAATGACCAAGATGAGGCACACGGCCTAGCACTCTACCTTTTCTCGCAGACATCCATTTTGAGCCCCAGACATCACAGAATCGACCTGCATTTCAAGATTTCAGCTATTTGGGATTTTATAATTAATATTTTTGAGAAATTTGGAATCCATTTAAAAAAAAAAAACGTTTTTTATGATTCAGATTGAAAGGGTCAATTAAGAGGATTAATTCCTTCTAACCCTGTCTCTTTCGTACTAAATAAAGAGCAAACGTCAAAAGTGACTCTCTCGATAGTCAAAATGATTTGTGAGAGTTTGACGTCAAGTTTATTACTTAACTTATATCTATTTTTGCCTATGTATGTATGTACTGAAGTATGTTCAATTATTTTATCAAATGTTATAAAAATGTGATTTATGGCCTCGTGTGCCATTTCTCAATATTTTGTTTATTGCGTGAATTTAATCAAAGCTATCTTAGAAATGATGATGAAGATAGTTTTAGAAATACGAAAATCGACAGTAGAGGCCATCAGAATAATTTTTCCTAAACTTCAATGTATAATATTTTACGGCGTCTCTCTAATTTGAGATATTAAGTATGTTTTTTTATGAAATAAGAAGGCAAACAAGCAAGTGGGTCACCTAGTGGTAAGTGATCACCACCGCCTATAGACACCCGCAACACCAAAGAGATTGCAGATGCGTCGCCAACCCAAAGGGCTAAGATGGAATACCTCTTGTGCCAGTAATCCACCGGCTGTCTTGCTCTGCACGCCGGAACACAACAGTCGAAGCACTGCTGCTTAGCGGCAGGATTAGCGAGCAAGATGGTGGCAGCGATCCGGACGGACCTTGCACAAGGTCCTACCACCCGCAAGAATATAAGGAATATCATAATTGATCTTTTCAATCAGCGTACCCTACCCTACCTATCGAAATAATAAATGATTGTGGCATCACTAATGGAAGCCCTCTAAAGCAGTAGTTCCCAAACTTATTTTTCTCGTGGACCACTTTCAAAATTTTACTGGTTTCGGTGGACTCCCTGCTGCTACATTTCTACCCCCAGCAAGTCTCCCGTGGACCCCTAGGGGTCCACCTGGACCACTTTGGGAATCACTGCTCTAAAGGGATGCGTCGACAGAAGCGACCTTAAGACGCCGCAGTAGTGTACAGTCAGCAACATAAGTCCATGAACAATACTGTCTTTGACAATAGGTATTAATGCCCTGATGACAGATGAACTGAAACTTTTAATCATATGGCTTTAGCCAGGTCCCAGGTCGTTATCCAGGGTACCTATCCTTAACAATAACGATCTGCCCTGTCTGATCCCGTCTGTTTCCATATGTTAACAGGGCGGATGATTTTAATAATCCTTTGTTAACTCGAATTTTAGCGATGTTTGATGCCATGCGCGAGGATCTCGTTCAACCAACTTAAATCGAGAACTAGAAGGGATATCATAATGAATATAATATTTGTTTCTATAGGATGAAATCTTATTGCAGGATAAAGGACTTACAGCTAAGGCGTGCGCACGGAGTTGCGCCATCTCTCTTGCATTGATTTCGATGGCATGCTGTGTGAGTCGCGGCCGCCGACACAGCTGGTGCTGCGGCGGCAGCCAGCGGTGGATCATCGGCGTCAGCAGGTCACGGTGCACCTAGACACACCATAAGACATAAATGGAACTGCTAACACAGAACTACAGAACTATGTGCATCTTTTTAACCAGCGCAGCAGGAAAGTGATGGGTCGAGCGACTAGTAAGGAATAGTATGATGTGCTAGTTGTAATTAAACCGCATTTGTCAAGCAACGTTTAAAAAAAGATACACTTTCGTCAAATTTCAACTTAATTATTAAAATAATGTGAAAAATAATTTGGATTAAAATCCAAAACAAAGTGCTTGTAAATGAAGACAAATAAATACAAATTAAGGAAGCAAGAATTACACATTCGAGCTCGAAGAGCAGATTTGTTGATAGTTTACATTGCACTATCGTACGTAAACAGAAAGTTACACTAGGCCGTAGGTTAATTAATTGATATACGCGTAAAACCATTGCGTAGACATATTGCTATCTGTAAGATAACGATACAAATCTACTTAATGTGTAAAAATAAAAGTACAAAGTTGATCGCTACCGACTACCATTACGTATCGGTTTCAATCGATTTTGCTGTTGTCATTTAGATTAATTCCACGTTCAGGCTGATTCAGTTTAATAATCAAAATTATGTGTTGTATTTTGCTATACCTTGACATAGTAAACAAAAATTAATTAAATAGATCAAACTTTTGCTTAAGAAACTTGCCATAGCCGGATCGTTTGGCTGCGTGAAATACGATACCACGACGCCCACCACAACGCAGACTATCATCCCGACGAACGTGTAGTATAAATAGCTCAATCTGTACAGGAAGAACGTCCCTGACCTGTTGATGAGATGGTTTCATTGAGCCCAGTGACACAATAGTAAGTAAATAAACAAATGCGGTTTGTTAGACTTGGGTTACTTTTATACAAACCAAAAACCCTAACATTAAAAAAGATTCTGAGGAACAAGTTAGCTTGTTTCATAAACTCTTGATTAGCTTTGTCTCCATTTAACTATTATATGTTATTCGGGGATTTTTACATGCATATGTATATGTAGGCTACAACTACAATAAAGATTGATCTTAGATCGTTTCCAGCAAAGTGTAGAAGTGTAAGTAGTATGTTCATAATAACCTGCGATAATATCATAGCAAAGTGGCGTACCGGTCAAATTCCACTGAATGCGCCATGGACATGGGTGTGGTCGGTAATGTGACGTTGGCATCGCAGCCGGAAACCGATATTGGTTTTGTTTGAAATACTATTTCACCTCTCATCATTGCAGCTTGAGTACCAAGTGATATCCAACCAACAAACAACGTCGAAATAAGACCACCCGCTAAGGCACCCTGTAATTAAAAAATAAAAGGGTTTAAAAGAGGATATGCTTAGATTAACTTATAAATCAATAATTCAATCTCCAGCTGAAAAGCATTCAAAGGGGATAGAGATGCCTCCCAAAGAGGACCATAAGAAATGGATGTTGGAATTTTACGTCCAACCCTGACCAGGTCCTCAGTGCACAATGTGGGAGTACTTTCCGACGCTTTTCCCTACGCTGCTGCCACTAAAAAATTTAAATAAAAGTATTCAATGAATATTTACCGAAGAATTAGTCCATGGTAAAAATAAACCCATAGAGAATAAACCAAGGAGGCTGCCTGCAGTGATTCCGGCTAGACTCTTACCAGCTTGAATTAGAGCACCCATGTGCTCCACTAGAAAAACGAGTGCTACACAAATAGCTCCTGCAAAATTTAATGAACTAAGTCAGAATGAACAGGATCATGGAGTGACCTATTTTAAAGTATTTTTGGAGTTAAGGTCTTTTTGAAAACGCTTTACCAATTACAACAACAATAATTTTCATTATGAAACTTGCGGTCTTCTCCGATATCGGCTTATTGTAGGCAGGTCTGATGAGATCTTCAAATATTACTCCACACAGCGAATTCAAACCAGTCGACATTGAACTAAAACAAGGACAACTTAGTAATGACTTTGGAGTGACTTTTTAATGACTTATAAAAGTGTTCTACGTCATCACTTTTCTTGAAAAAGCAGATTTGATATGCTTCCCCTTATTTAAGAACAGCTATTGTCAAACTGTTATTTGTAACTGAAATATTCTTAGGTATTCTCTAAACCTTCAGATGAAATCGCAACGTTTTGAAGTAGTCAATAAATCAAGCATTTTGCTGTAGTAACGTAGGTATACTTCATTTTATGAGTATATACCTTAACGCGGCGCTAAAAACACCGCTCATGAAGATCCCTGGTAGCGCAGGAATTGCTCCTGTTATCTTCATGACGAAGTATGGAAGGAGCTGGTCACTTTTTCTGATGGCCCCGGTCTCTAGGGGATCGCACGTCGCGAACGTGGCGTAAATCACCAGGCCAGTGTAACAGCAAAGTGACACGATGATGTAAATGCCTGCTGCCATGATGAAGATTGTTCTGTGGTAGCAATTAAGCATAAGGCAATTACTTTGCGAACTAAAGTAAAGCCAAAAACGTTTTAATGACTAGGCAGTGTATCATTTCCAAATCTTAAGTACTTAGGGGTAAAAATAATAATATTGTGCGTTGTTTTATATCGACTGAGTCTCTCCGAATTTAATATTGAACTTAGCTTGCCTAAATTGGCTGCGTCTTTTGGACAAAATGACTGGATGGAACTATAAGGGTTTCGTTTTTTTGAAATTGGACTACGGAATTCTAAAAATGACAAAATACGACGACATAATGCCGTTTGCTTCTGAACACACTAAGACGAAACGCCCTTAAACTTCTCGGGCGTATAGTAAAGTTTTATCTTGGACAGGGATGTTAGGAAATTATCATAATCCCTGACTTCAAATAGTGCATACCTATTGTATTAAACCTGTAAGCCTAGCCCGAATAAAGATATTTTAACGTTTACTGACTTTGGCTTTTAAACAAAGAATAATAATAATTAAAAGAATGACAAACTCAAAAGGCACTGTACAATAATGTACATGTAATGGAGAAATGAAAAAAAAATCGAGGCGGCGCAGGCGGCTTAACAAACATACGTACGTTGTTTCAACTATTCGAAAAAATAATGTTCAATCAATGCTTTATTAATTTAATAAAAGTTATTTAATACACCACTTTACATTTGAATAATACTTTACTTGTCCAATCCGTTAACATATTTAATATCTCACTTTAAATTTGATTCAAAAAAGGAATTTCCATCTTTAATCCGTTTTATAATTTTCAGTGCGTGGCCGTTCTAACTTACATGCGAGCCCGTTTCAGTGAGGATAATGCCAGGCATCTTTGTACCATGGCCTGGTTGACGGAACAGGATGCCAACCAACTGAAGTAGTTACCGAATACCGTGGTCCAGAACGTGTGCCTTATCGTGGGATCAGGGTCCATGCTGGAAACAGAGTGATTCTTTAATATAAAATGATATTTTTGTTCCAACACAACACATGCACTTTTGGTTGTAATGGAATCAACCTTAGTTTTAGACCTTGTGAAAATGAATCTATTTGTTATGTCAATACATTCAAAATACCTAACTACTAAGTGTTCAGTATCATGAGTCCTGCTCAAAAATCATACTACTTAGTTGTAAATTAGTAGCAAAAAAAATGCACAATGGGCAAGAATCTGTCCGCTGTGTCAAAATCGCACCTGCATCATTCATCCAAGTGATAAATGAATTTACCACTAGGGAATTATGCGAATAAGACTTTAATGCGGATGTTATTAATGGATCCTGGACATTTTACGACTTGGTCAAGCCACGATTAGGACAGTCCCGGGCTTAGATGGTCACACGATTTGGACATTATACAATTAGGACGCTTCAAGGGTCAGACATCGCGCGATTTAAGTACTCTTTAAGATATGGAGTTAGTGAGTAATAGACGTTACACTCAAACTCACTTAGATACATACTTCCCTATTTATAAATATTGTCCATAATTTCGTTACTTGAAAAAATCCAGACGGTCTCCTTCATTATTAATCGCGATGACATTGCCGACGCCCCCGAGTCTCCATGTTCCATAGACCAAAACAAAGATGACGCCAAAATACATGAGCACAGTTTGCAAGGTGTCAGTCCAAACGACTGCTTTCAGTCCACCCTGCAATAATCGTAACTATTAAATACAATACAGTGCAACAGCTTACTCAACCATTTATAAAATGAAAATCGACAATTAAATTCCCTAAATGAAACAAACAACCCCGCTACTCCATAAGATACAATAAAATAGTTTGATTTAGCAAACCGGATTATTAGGGTAATTTTTTAGAACAATTTATTTTTATGGACCACCACAATGTAAAGGCTATTAATTCTATTAACTAATTAATTGTATTACGGTTTCACAATAAGTATAAGGGTAATCGTATCTTACCAGTGTTGTGTAAAAGATGCATACAATGCAAACGATCGGCGTGATCAAGTGAAGATTGATGCCTGTAACTGTAAAGTAAAAAAACTAAGTGCAAGACCTTGCAAAATACCCTCAAAGTGTACCCAATATTTATAGAATTGATTACTTAAAATATTTTGTTCATTTTCAATTCGGTGGGTTCAAAAGTTTCAGTCCAGATTTATCTACATATAGTCAACAGTAGATATATCCACACTGTCAACACGAACAAAGAGGTTAAAACACCTACACAGACTTTTACTCTCTTGACAACAGTATATGTAGATATATATCTGTTGCTGACTGTACAACTACAGAAACCTTTGGCCCTACCTTCATACCTTGACTGAACGCTAAAGCTGGCACGTAGATAACTATTGGTATGTAGAGCATCATCTTAATGATAAATATTATTGACCCCATGAGCCGTACATTTTGATTAAATCGCAGGCGTAAGTACTGAAACATTGAATCGCTGAGGGAAACTTTCATTTCATATGATAATTGTCATGAGTCATGAGTCAAAGCGATGAAAGTATTGAGCAGTCACAAAAATGCAAATAGCTATTTCATTAATGATAAAATGATTTTCATATCGGGTTTATTAGATCGCATAACGCACACCGCCTCATTAATGTTTGTAGAAAACAGCTTAAAAACGGTCAGTATTTATATGAGTTTCCGTGACAGTCTACGGTCTTGTGCAGTTAGAATTTATAATTTCGTGTATAAACGCCTCACTAATAGAATAACTAATGTTCATGTTCAATAGGGCGGCAATTACGAAAAAAACTGAAGTAATGATGGGATAGAAACTTATAGAGCTCAACTTGCTGAAGCAAATAAATTTTTTAATTCACAGACTGACCTCGTATGTAGACGTTATTTGCAGATTGTAGAAGACAGGAAGATAAATAATAGCAATTGTAAGGGATACTGCCCATTCAGAAAATGTTATCGTCCAGAGTTGCGTCCCGTAAGTATACATTTCCGCGGGCAATCCTAATAACGAGATACCCGATACATAACTGAAAGAGTCGGGAATGGTAATAATGAATTATTATTTATTTGCAACATAAATGACAGACTAATGAAAACTATAATTACCTGGCTATAAGTGACATAGATATTGGGAACATGCCCATCGTCTTCCCTCCCATAAGGTACTCGGACGTGGTATTCTGCTTCTTGCTTGCGAAGAACGCAAAGTAAATACCGATTAAAGCAGAGAGGAGCAACATGGCCCCAAACACTAAATAGTCCAACCAATCGAAGTATACAACCAACGACATCTTGCACCGATTTTGAATCGGTGTTGGCACGTCTGCTCAGCAGGACACTTAAACTACATCTCACAGTACGATAGGCATTTACCGAGCGGAAGTTGCAGCTTGGATGAGCTATATTTATACTTGGAAGGATCTCGGACAGGCACATTGGAGGGATGAGGATGCTAATTGGCTAGTTACCGGTGACGGCGACGCCGCGGTCGGCGGCCGGTGCGCGGCTCGCGTGTTAGCCCGGCCGGGATTCGCGCGGGCCGAGCACGAACATGAACGACATCCGACCTCCTTATCCTTAAGCATATGGGTAATGTACTGGAAGCACGAAGATGATCTTACATTACTTGAGGCAGCTTACCGAAATACTGAAACCAAACCTGTCTTATTTAAATAAGTCGAATTTACAGTTTAATGGAGCCATATGACTGTTGTGTGAGGTATATACCTAAGGCCAAAAGACAATGTCATCTCTGAAATTTAATTTCGACATGTTAAGCTACAATCAAACAACAAAGTGTAGATGTTTAAGGGTTCTGTTTTTTTAAATTTGGCAGGTACCGAACTTTAAAAAGATAATTAGTATGATGTCATCATGATTTTTTTGCAAGCCAATGACATGGACCTTTCTACTACTCATTACGAAGTACAACTTTTAGAACTTTACTCCATACAACACTAGTGACGTCACTACTGTATTAATGTATGGAGAGAGCTTAACACTAAATCGCATTTATTTTAATACAGACAGTTTTAAACCCATCAAAATAAATATTTGCTCATGTTTTTTCTAGAATGTTTTTCTAGAAAAAACAGTTTTTCTTCATAATTTTTGTTATTTTTTACCACTAATAATCTCTAAAATATTTTTAATGATACTCTACAACCATTTTACACTTTTATGCCATTTTTTTTATGAGGAACACACGGTAATTATGAATATCAATGAAATAAGCATACTTCGATGATGAGACCATGGCAAAGATATTGTAAGGGCGGCGTACGCCAAGCATGGTGCACTGGTGGAGGCGACCCACGACACCTACGTTTTTATATGAAGCGTGCATAGCGTGCGCCGCAGTGGAGTTTCGGCATAATAGCTGCGTAATAAACCGCTGACTGGCCAGAGTAGAGACAGTTCAATAAGTCTGTCCCAGAAACTATTCGGAAACAAACAAGATCATAGATAGTTAAGTAGATAACAAACTAACTAGGCCTCTTCATTGACGCGCTCTATACTTGACAGTTATTTGCCGACAAAAGGAACACAATAGCAAACTCTTTTGAAACCAGGGCAGCTCCGGCCCTAGGTACCTACAGTCACAATTGCTGTGTTTAAAGACGAGAGTTTTCATAGTACAGTAGTGAGATATGGAGCCACATAAGGCACTTGAGTTGCCGTGCATACGAGTACAAATGTAACCAATAAAAAGTGGCAATTTACAAGTAGGTAGGTACGTACCGTCTGTCCCTGGTTTTTTAACTCTGGGGAAGGTTTCCTGGAAAAACCACGTGAATAAATTTGCACGTACCCATATAAAAATTAATGTGTATCCATGATCCTATCGGTCTGATTATCTTTTCACACACGTTAGTTGAAACTAAAAGAGCTAATTAAGATGGTATTTAGTCGCTCCAATGTAAATATCCTGACCTGCGGACCTGCCCAATCTGGGATCTTGGTACAGCGCTAATGGGATGATGACAACAAGGCCAAGAGGAACCTTTGCATGGGTAAGGCACATTGGAATTTTATTATAAAATAGGAAAGCAAAGGAGCAAGTGCCCTGATTGAACAAGTGATCACCATCGCCTGTAGCCACCCGTAAAACCAAAGAGACTGTAGATGCGCTGCGAACCCACAGCGCCAAGATGGAACACCTCTTGTGTCAGTAATTTGACTGGCTTTACACGCCGGAATACAACAGTGCACGCTCTGCTGCTGTACGGCTGGATTAGCGAACAATTATGGTGGTAGCAATCCGAACGCATCTTAATTTTTTGGCTTTTCAATGAAAATACAACTGAATTTTATCGCAGATTATTTAATCTTGAATAATAAGTACATTAAATATCTGGCTTAAACATCAATAACAAATGAATACACAGCTGCGCTTGATTGGCATGATTAGGTAAACTTTTTGAAACTAATAACAACAGTAGGTACGAATATTCGGTGAACTTATATCTAATGATATGAAACGAACGTTTAAACTAGGTATACAAATGTTACAGCTCCACATACTATGAGTTACTTCGTAGAATCTATTAGGGCCTGGCTTCTTAAAACAATGAGAACTGAAATCACTCGAGATAAACGTCATGAGTGATCTATAACTCATCACTACCTGTCACTATTTGTCTACAGATATGCATGAAAAAACAAGAGTGGTTGACTGCATGACAAAGTGCCTTCTATTCTCATAAAATCTGAGAAAAGTCGCTGGCAATTTTCATTCTAAATTAAGTAATTTTTTTGGAATCGGGTCAATTGTTCGGAAATTTATTCACGAGCATTCACATATACTAATGAACTCGTGAAAAAGGACAACATAGTTTTTTTTTGTTCATAATGAATGGTCCGTAGTGGTGAAGGATGGTCCCACCCTTATCCGTGTTTAAAATTGTACATTTTCTATGAAATATCAAGCCATGAACATAAATATATTTTAACTAATTCATACTTTAATTGTCCTTGATTTGTAAACGTTACAGGTACAAGACTCTAAACTTTATATTTAATTTGACTCAATTAACGTCAAAGAAAATTGACACTAACCTAACGAAGAGTTTTTCAAACTCGTTATAAATATACATTAAAACTATATTTATTCATACTCGCTTTTTGCTTGAGTAAGATTTTTGAGCTATTCCTAGCTTGCCCTAATAATAATTCCGTTACATAATAAAAAAAATATTGTGTGCCAGTTTATTCAAAAGTATACAGTACAGTTCAGTGTACCAAAAAAATTCGAACGGTTAACCAGAACCCATGATCACTCTTTAATCTTATGTTTAATTTGTTAAATAAAATTATTCTGTCTTACTTCATGTATTGCAAGTTTTAAGTGGTGTGGTGCATTAATCATTCTATAATATATTTTCTATCTAGCGCAGTCTACGTTTAGCAATTGTTTTGCCGAAAAGGGAAAAAAATAGCTTGCTACGTAATCTGTCAAAAAGCGTTACAGAAACTTACTTTGAATCGTAAAATGCATTTTAAAATGCCCGTTTGTTAACATCTTCTTAATAGTAAAAAGTTACTTGAGTATAAATTAATAGAAACTTGCGTCGCACGCCTGTTCTAGGTAAGGACGCTGTTAGAAGCCAGTTCTTTTCAAAATCCTAACCAACGAAAAATGCTCTTACCATGATCGTTTCTAGTTTTCAAACTGTTTAAGCCAGACAGCCAAAATTGCGTGTCAGTTAAAGCATTAATAAGATTAGGCATTTTATAAAAACAAATTTTCCTAACCTAGTACCTTCAAAGGAATCGCCTCTACGGCACTTGGCAACAACGCCGCTCGTTAGTTAAATTGAGTTCAATTGGATTCTATGATTTACAATGTCTCTACCACTTCTAAAATGCACTGGATTAATCGTTTACTTGGAATCTATCTAACTAGGACTTGGAATTATCATACCAACTACGGAAACGGTACGATAAATTTGTTACTTAACCTTACCCCCCTATTTGGCTGGTCATATAAACAACTACATGTGCACAGGTGACAAGACGTTTTTCGTACAAACTTAGATGTTACTCTTACATTATACGTTCTAAATATCAAGTAGGTACATAAGTTCTATTAGACATATTTGCCACTTTCACTTAACAAGATTAAGATCAATTTAATCGTACGTTTTCGCATATGAATTGCATTTATTAATCTCATCACAGATCTTTGGTAATCACTCACTTTCAGTTTATTTTCGTATAAGTTATCGCCGCACAGCATTCACACGGCGCCGTCGGGCGGGGCGCCCTGTTTCCTTCTGGACAGTTTCCCTATCGTAAAATAAGCCAGGCATAATATTAGTGTTGCGGTGGAATGGTAGGGAGTTAAAGGTCGGCGGGGGAGGCGAGGTCGAGGCGAGAGCGGCGGCGGTCGCGCGCGCCGGCCAGCTGGCCCGACGACGAGCGCTGCAGCGACGAGGAACGCGCGCGCGCCGGCTCCGACTTCGACTTCTTCACCTTGCTCCCGCCGCTCGCCGGCTGCTTACCTTTCAACGACGACACCGACACCACCACGTCCGTCGACACGCCGTCTTGCTCTAAACGGAAACTCTCATTAGTCGTGATGTACAGCTGCCACAGAAAGACGAGTGGCGTCAATACTGACCTGTCCGCTTGATCACCTCGCCAGCATTATTCAAAAAGAACTTGGGCTTTGTTTCCTTAAGTGATTCCTGTACGATACAACCGGAAATTAGAAAGATACAATAAATTATAAATTTAATGATATTGATTGTGATATACCTTTGATTTACTAGATTTGGAAGCCGAGTCTGTGCTTCCGCGCCACCACGGTCACTGGATCTCACAGAAGCCCCGCCCGGGCTCTTTGCCGGGCGTCGAGGCCTCGCCCTCGATCGCCTCGCCTTCGGGCTTGGGCGAGCCCGTGCCGGAAGTGGTCGCACCACTAAAAATAATAAACATTTATCGAACATATTAGGGGATGATACGAGTGTACGACATTGACCATTTCCATATTGCTTATCGTTAATTACCATCAAATCATTTAATTTTTATTTCTTGCCCTCGTAAAACTTTTAGAGCATATTTTTACGTATTGATTTTGATTTTTGGATACGATTATATTGCAAAAAATATATTTTAATAAGTATTCTAAGTTTCTAGAGCTGCGATGCCGAATGAGGCACCATTCCAAACTTTTGTCAGAAAGAAACGGTAATCACTATTTTCAAACGAGTAAAAAATAATAACGTAATACTAACGTCATATCAACTCGCACAGTGTTGCTGCTATTTTGTTGGTTGCGCATGGCTAGGGTCGAGACCATCGGCGGTCGCTGCGGCTTGTTTGCCAGCAGCCTCTCAATCTCCGACATTACCAGAGGAGTCAGTTGTGGTACAATCTGGACAAACAGCATAAAAATTTACTTCATAAAAGACCCTTGCTCTTGGATACATAAATAATAGTGCTAATTTGGTGCGTGCGTCGCTTCAAATTTCACACGTGCCAGAGTATTTTTTGTTGCTGTTTTCGACAGCTTTTGCTCTAAACGAAAGGTAAATAAAAAAAATATGAAAAACATCTTATAATATATTATATCATAGATCATTCATCTATCTGGGGGCACGGCAGTGCCCCCGCCAAATCGAGCAAAAAAAAGCGGCACGGCCGTACCATCCTTTTCTCGAAGCAGTTCAGGCCATTTTCGACCCCCTATAACTTCGTTGTGGATTTAACTAGAACCCTGTATTTTCAGAAACTAAGCAGGTATTGCTATGTAACTCAAAAGCAATACATATTATAGTTAATGTAACAAAAACAATCTAAACAAGCTTATTTACTATAATATGAATTGCTTGTGAGTTACATTGTGTTTTCATGCGATGGCCAAGTCAATCTATTTTATTTAAACGTAAAATAATTTTGATATTAACGTGGTCACTACAAGATGTTGTTAGATTAGCTAATTACGTAATAACTTAAGACAGAAGTTCCCTTAATTAGGGACTGAATAAGCCAACCGACTTGGTATAACATGTATCTCACAACTTTTTACGGTAGAGAACTGAGTTGCGAGACTTGGTTTTTTTACAAGTTTTGTTTTTGATGGCTTCTAAATTACCTGTAACGCATGTATGTTCTCCTTGAACTGTTCTACGCTAGTAGCGCCTAAAAGGAGGCAATTCACTGACTCGTTTTTCAAGCACCATGCCACTGCTAGTTGACTCATTGAGCAATCTGTAATTAAAATTATTTACAATGTAATCATGTTGCTTCATATACTTCAGATACTTCATGTAACGGTACGTACTTAGTGAGTTTGCAAGGTTTGATAGGTCACGCAGCTTATCTCCGTAAGTTCGAGGTTCCTCCCCTGTCACCTGCTCTTTGCTGCCAGGACTACGCAACTGTTAACGTAATTGGATTATATTGTATTTAATTATGTACAAAATTAAGTATAAAGAATAGGTGCAGTATAATTACGTCAGGCACGGCTAGGTCTTCCTCGCACCAACTAAAAGTACTGTATTTTCTGTTGAATCGAGATTTAGCAAATAGACCTGTGATCTCTTCGCGACCCAGTCCTTTACCGGTTGTTATAGCCGACCACGCCATCATTCCTGAAAAGAGAATACAATATTAAAATTAAAATACTATAATTTTTAATTATGTTAGAATAATAACAATTATGCTTACCGACTCCCAGTTTGTGGTACAGCTCAGGCATGTACAATTCTGGTTTCTCTCGGCAGAACATGTGATATTCCGTTTGTTCCACTATTGGTGTGATACAATTGAATTGTCGGCAGTTTGTATATGCATCCATTATCTGAAAATAATAAAATTGTTAACCACATTTAGAGAAAGTAGGAACATGTTGCTTTAATTGCAATAACTGACCTCCGCAGGAGACCAGCGTGCTGTTCCCCAATACATGACCCATCCCTGGTTTATGACAAAATTCATGGCTCGAACCAATTCTAAAAAGTTTGCAACAAAATTTAGTCTTATCGTATTGACATACTTTTTATTTTTATACAAAGTTTCATTTTCAGTTTGGCACCTACTAACCTTCCATTGGGCACACGGGGTCGACTTTGTGTAAAAGCACTACATCGATATATTCGACCTGCAGCCGAGCCAGGGACGCCTTAATGCTTTCAATTATATGCTTACGAGATAGACCTCTCTCATCCGACCTGTCATTAGCAAACCTAATGAATAGATAGTTCGTAACACATTAACGGGCAGCAGCGAGAAGCACACATAAAAGCGGAAGTGTAACCAGTGACAGCAAATTCCGTTTTAGAGCAAGATAAAGCATTATTCACTCATCTGTGGGTACTTTATAAAATAACTTATATCCGTGGTAGATATATTGAATCACTACCGACGCTACATAACAGTAGTTAGCGTACGTGACATGCAGTTGGAACAAACGCTAAAAAATTTAATACACATATGTTTTAGTAACTAAATGAAAAAATGCATTAATACAACGCAAACTGATCAGAGGGAGACGAAGGTTTGGAATGACAAGATTGCAAGGATGTTTTTTTGTTAAGTTTGTTTCATTTAAATAAAATTCATTAAATGAAATTTAGGTTAGAGGATGAAGTAAATTTATTACGATTGACTTTATTGGCATTATTCTTTGGGACTACATTATGTGTGGAAGCCATTCCTTTGTCCTTTAATAGTAAATACTAAAATAAAACATAGATAAATGCAAGAAGTCAGATAGAAACTGGTTCTGTCTGTTTAGTGGATTGCTTGACATAATTAGTTGTTGTAAATTAGTCGGGACTAAAATCACCTTTAAAAAATTAAGTGGTTTTAAAGCACAGTGCCACGTTAAAATTTTAATCTGAATCGGTTTCTAACATTGAATATGTTTAAAATGTTATGAAATCAATATCGTAATGTATGCAGGTAGGTGATAAGTAGTCATATAAACGTACTACTATTAAAAGCCCACAAGTTAACAGGCTTCTATGTGTAATCCTTGTAGTGGAAACCTGACAGCGAGCAGTGAATACGACACTTTATAGATTAACTTAATAATACTGCTTTAAAAACTGCAGTAGGTGAACTTGTGCTATTTTTATTTAGAAGGATAATCGCATCAACATGAAAACACAAGAAGTTAATTTCGTTAGAGGCGGAGCGAGCCAGTATTTGTTTATTTAAATTTAATAATATGTTTATACACATACACAAACTCGCATTAACTAAGTGACTTCTATATTTTAGAAACAGCATACACATATAATATTACGTTCACACAGCACACCATACCACCGAACAAAGTCTAATACATCTAAACAGGTCACATGCGAACTTACTTGGTGCTCCAGTAAATCTTTGTGGTGATTATTATACTGGTCCGTCTGACGTTTATTTTTTTTAGGATTCTTCCTAGTTCAGCTTCGCCCTTCGCTGTTAACATAATGTTTGCAATTGAATTCTTAAGAAGCCTTTTGTTTTGCTGTCTTATTATTTATACTAAAATGTCCAAATTTATGCTAAGAATCGTAAATAACAAAAAAAACTTGCACAGGTAAAAACGTCGTGTCTAAAAACATAGAAACGTTTTATATATTATGTGACCGCTGGTTTATTCCATTCCTATAGAGTCGGTCTAGATTTTTTGCCAAAGTATAAGTTAAGACTTATTTATAAAATATTAGACGTGATATATTTATTTGGTAAGAAAATATTTTGCATCCGAAGGAGAGAATAATACGTCTCCTTTTTACTAATAAGTATAGTCACTATTACCGAAACACACAAAACAAGGTGTTTATAAATAAATAAAAATAGGTAAATTACCGCGACGTCACATCATTTGACAAAATTGGCACATCTGCTAAGTCTCTCGAGGGAACAAATGCGCAGACTTACACACCTACAGCGGATAACCCCCTCTTTTGGCTTTACCGTAGTCAGAAACCTTAGCACGCTAGCTTTTATCGCCGACATATCCATTTCTAACAAGCTAGCGTGTGCGAGAGGCACGTATGCTTTACTTTCTGTCTGCTATAAATGCTAGCGTGCTACTATAGCTGGCATACTCGTAAAAGGGGTGCCAAAGCTATCTTGCCGTGGGCGCTAAAAGCGCAACTGCTATAAAATCTGTTTTACTTACCGCAATGTGCTTCTGATAAATCAAACAAGTTAATTCCATTCTCCAAAGCGGTAATTATGATATCCTCAGCGTAATCCTCGTTCAGCATCGTCCATATCCCGACGCCAATGTTGGGAACTCGCAGTCCAGACTTGCCTAGATTCTTGTATCGGAGACCGGGAGTCACCACTGAAGGCATGTTGGCGTGATTCCCCATATACGTAGACATGTGCCGAGACACAGTCATTTCTCCGGCTAATAAATACGTAAATATTCAGTATTTTATTTATTTTATACTACTCGTCAAATATTGAGAAAAAAAAGTCCAAGCGCTATGTCGCTTCTACGGAATACCGTAGACGCTCTACGGATATTAGCTCACGCTCAATTAAACAGAAGTTTTACAAGTAGCAACCGAATTGATTGATTACCTATTAGTAAAGTATGTATCCAATATTATATTTATTTACTTTCATTATGCTATGTTTAACTTACCTTGGTCTAGCATCTGCTGCGAGTTAGCACTGAAATCATCCATACAATCGAGGGAAGCGATTGGAGCGCGACATCTAAACAAATAAAAACATTCGACGGTTAGTATCACAGCCTTATTTATGCTCATTAAATTCAGGAACACGTACGAGACGAAACTTTTAATTACCTTAATGATCTTTTTCTGATTTCCTTATATTTGATTAAAATATATTGGAACTTCGAATAAGATATTTAATAGACATATTTGTCTAAATTATTGCATTTAATTATTTTTTATTTATTTATTCAACAGAACTATTGCTTATTAGGGATGATTGGTAACGTTACCTACTGAATTTATAAATAAAAGCTTTCGCATTTGCTAGTAAACTTCTAGTTAGTACTTCTACTTAAACTTTTTATCCAACTACTTCTTCTGAATAATATCTAAGATGTCATAGGACCTATTTGCTAACACTAAATTCTATATCTACTAATCTATACTACCATTGCGCTTTCTACGCACCAGGGTAATAAAAAAATTAAGCATTTCATCTCTTCAGTTACGAACAATGAAGCGGTAAGAATGATTTACATACGTTGTAACGTACTTAATTGAACTATTTTAAGTAATTTCAAAATAATATTAAAATTAAACTAAAAATTGGTATTAGGCAGTTATTTTCTCGGTGTTAGTAATATTTTTTGAGTAAAATAACTTGCTATTACGTAAAATGTAAGTAAGAATTGTGCTGTATTTATTTTAAAATCGTTGCTTGTATGTAATTAGAGTATTTAGAGTGACTAAATTTAGCTTCGATTATGCATATTGGTATTGTGCTATGAGCGACGGCCATGAACGTCATACAATGGTGAGTAGAGCGCTGCTAATATGCCTATGTTCAAATTTAACTATATTTTTAGCTTGAAGGTTTTCATATATCTATAAAAGAAATCTATAATAATCATTAAAAATGAAATTATATAGGTACTTTGTTTTACTTTACTATGGTGATGATGAATTCTACGATTATAAAGGTTCATTAGGAGACCTAGCTAATGACTTCGACTTCTAAAATGTATGGATGTCAGTTTCTCACGGTCGGCTCAGCTAGCTAATAAGCACGTCATTGAGGTTCACGTAGTTAATCAGCCGCAGGTTCGACACAAGAAGCTTGCAGACACTGATAGCGAGGAAGAGGCAAGAAACGGTGTCGATGCAACAGTGTGAGACAGAAATAAAAGATTACCGTACCTGGTATCATGGTCGACCACTTTCCCAATGACCCCGCATGAGACAAGCCAAGCGGTCATCATTAAAACTCCAGTATCATCATACAACCGCTAAGTTTAGCTGGAGATCACTTATGTTCTGCCAAAGTAACGAGTAGTATCAAACTTTTCGATCGGACTTCAGATACTGTGTTTTGTTGTCGGTACCTACTGGCATGCGACGATCGCGGTGCGCGATGTGGCGGAGTGCGCTGTCAGCTTTACTTGCCTTTCGGGAGAAGACATATAGTATTTCGCACCTTCATGTTTACCAGTTGCATTATCAACTTCAGTATTTTCTCAAATTTTTTGGAGTAAGCCGAGCAGCTGCTTCGCTCAGGGTACAACTTAAGTTGAGCCTTGACCATGCTAAAGTGCTTGCACTTTATAGACGCCTTTAATATCTTCATGTTACGGTTGATATTTCAGGCTCGCGAAATATAAGAACTGTTATTTTACCAACATTTTACTTTTTAATGAGGGTGATTTATTTACGTTGTTGGAATGTATAATTATATTTCATATTATAATTCTCTATTCTAACTAGGGCTGAATATGACCGTTATTTTTTTTTCAAAATCCTCACCAATAAAGTCTACGGTACCAGTTCCTTTCGCGTGTAGTGGTAGCAAAATTAATAATTCGTTTTACATGCCGACATGCAGTTTCGCGACTAGTGCCAGTGGAATATCGTAGCACCGTAAACGCAGCAGTTGAGTCGAGGCTGGCAAGGATGGCGCCGGGTACGGCGTACGTATGTGTTCTCCCGCGGCGGCGGCGGCGGCCGAGGCCGGAGCGAGTTACCGATAGATGGTGGGCATGTTGGAGTCGACGGAGGCGCTGGCGGGCGGGCCGAGCGGCGTGTGCGGCGTGCAGCTCGACTCGCTGCGAGACATCTGCGAGCCCTCCTTGCCGCCGCCTCCCTCCGCCCCTTTGTACTGCATCTCGTGCCGCCTCATTCTCCTCCTACGCTTAGCAACGGCATCTCAACACCCTACAAACGTCTTATCTGTAATGAAACGTCACACGACCCCACACGGCTGCCTGCGAACCGAACCCGGGAAAAGACACAGCGAGTTCGATTTCATAACACTTAAGGACAGTAAAGTAAACATAGAGAAGCATGCATGCCCTACCGCTGACATCTAACGCTAGTCCGCTAAGGGTACATGAATTTAAGTGATCCACATCGTTTACATCTAAGCACTCTCAAAATTCACAATTAAGATTATAAAGGAGGATAGTAGGTATCGAGATTAGTGGTTGACATGTAAGGGTTTTGGTTGGTGGTAGGCAGTGGCTGCACTCACCGGCGTTGCGGTCGGTGGTCTACGTACTGAGCATGGGTAGCTATAGCTGCGTGGGAAAGTCGGGCAGCGGACTGGCGCCGCGCAGTCCACGGACTGTATTGCGGCGCGGGGCGGGGGAGAGGGCGCCGCAACCCCTGCGCCGCGCAACCCCGATATCCGCACATGCGCACGCTCCAACGCCGTACTGACCTAGTTCTAGACCACTGCCCCGGATAGACTCAAGTCGCAGATCACATCGTGCATGCCCACGTCTACCTTAGTGCACTAACGATATAGCCTAGACAAATAAATGATAAAACTCACTTTATAAATGTTTCTCCGCCAAACCAGTAATGTTATATCCTTAGTTAACCACGTCAACTGTAACTGTTAGTAGATACTATATTCAATATTACATAAGCGTCAACTCATGCAGTTACCAAGTTAATGATCTATTAGAGTCAACCAATTGGATTTGTAGGTCACTGCAGTACATTTACAAAAAAGTATACAAGAACTCTCTGGAAGAGCGATCCCTGTGCGGGAGTTCTACAGTGGCCTCAAATGCATATAGGTTGAGTGTACAGTAAGTGTGTGTCCTCACCCGGGGCAGGAGGGCGCGCGGTCCAGGTCGATGCGCATCTGCGGGCTGACGTCGCTGGCGGAGGCGCGCCAGGCGCGGGCCTCGCCGCCCTCCGCGCCCGGCGCTTCACAGCAGTCGCTATCTACAGACTGGTCTGCGTTACATTCATATATAAATGAATACATTAATTTTCACGTAACAAGAACCATAATTATGTAATAGTAACATGACCTAAACTCAATGTTACTATAATAAGCATTAATTTTGTAACAGAAATTATTTCGATTTTTATTTTAAATGTTTACAACATTCAAATTATTAAATTAAAATGCTATATAATGACAACACAAAGAAAAATTAGGATAATGGGATAATGGCAGGACTTGAACTTGCAACATCAGCATTCCGTGCCTTGCGTTGGCAGTTCGCCACATTATCGCTGCCATACCCTGCGAATTTTTTGTCATATTGTAACTTGTTAAAAAGTTTCATATAGATGACACCGAGGGTAGTTGTACCCTTAAAATCAATAATGTAATGATCGTAAGACGAAGCACATTGAAAAATTCGCAGGGTATGGCAGCGATAATGTGGTGAAACTGGCAAACGCAAGGCACGGAATGCTGATGTTGCAGGTTCAAGTCCTGCCATTATCCTAATTTTTCTTTGTGTTGTCATTACATAGCATTTTAATTCTTTAGCATGTTCTTTAGCATATCACTCTCAAAGTTAGTGTTTAAAATAAAGAAACCCTAATTGAAATCGGTTTATCCGTTAGTGCGTTCTATGTTGTCTTACGAGTAGATCTTCAAACTAATCAGGAATTTAAACTTCCTGATATTTATTTTCGTAACTTCAACTCACGTCAGCTAGTTAATTTTTATGTTTCGCGGAGAAATAAAATAAAACGGCGTAAAGCTTAATTGGAATTGAAGTCAATCGAAGGTACAAAAGAAAGGGAAAACCATTTCGAGGAATAGTCTTTCTCATCCACTCTCAAGAATGTAATTTAAAAACTACCTCAAAAAGGACTAAGTTCTGCGAAAAAACAGAAATTCCAATAAAATAATTACTCATATACATTAATATGTATAAGCGACAATTTACGAAAGAATTTACCAAATAAAGTAAACAAGCAAAATTCTGAAGCTGATTGGCGTTCCTGAAACCTGACGATCACGTCAGGATATTAATCCTACCTTATGTGAGACCAATAATTTAGCCAAACAAGACAACTTTATTGAAATCGCTTATCATTAAATAACGCAGGTAAGTATAGGTAATCGTAAATCCTTCAAATTAGGGTCTTAAATTAGATATTTAATTGATTCAGGCTTTAACTTTGCAGAAGTCCATATCAACAAATTGGAACCAATTACCTTGCTACTCCGCGAAACCAGTGCTCTGTAGGTACGTGCGTGGGTACGCACGTGAAAAATAGTTGTGTAATATACAGCACTGCTATGGCGGAAAGCGAGGTAATTTGTTCCACTTTGTCTTAAAACTGGTCTAAACCTTGGCAAAAAATGGGATTAATTTCAATTCGATTTACTTGCATCTGGAGAATGTGAACCTAAATGTATGCAGTATACATATATAAATCGAAATATGACATAAGAAATTAAACGATAATTCGGAAAATTTGGAAACATTTCATTTATTTCTTTAGCTCATCCCACCTCACCCGTACTAACCTTATCCAACTCGGCCCTTTACCTTGTTCCTAGTTTGAAATGGTGTTCGCAAGGAATACTTGCCTCTGCGGTTGCCAAGTCTCGACAGATTTATCCAGTTGTCGCACTCAGTGATGCTCTGTATGGAGTGAGGTTTCGTCAGCTGGGCACTGCAAGCCTTCTTTAGCATATACTGTAGCAATAGCATTTGATATATAAGATGTTCCTAGCTTCAATGAATTATTTATTAAGTAAGCAAGTACAGTCAGCGTCAGAACTAGCTGAACATTTTAAGACATTTGTCGCTGTCAGTACGTAATGTGATAAATTCGGACAACTCTCATGTCATACGTCATTACAACAAGGTTCTTACGTTTTTAGCTACTTTCGAAGTTGACTGTACCTACATGATTACATTAAATTCAATTTTTTTTGTTTGCATCATCAACTATTAATCCATCTCATTGAAATAACGTATGACGATGGATGACTTAAGTTTGCTGGCGAGCCTAGGCAAGGGTGACATTTTTTTAAAATTATTTTGAAAAATAATTATCATCGAACGTTGATTACCATTAACCAAAATCATGAGTACCTAACCAAATTAGTTCGGTTGTCCCTTATTTCAGTGCGGATATAGCCTCAGTCCATCTACCTACATGTCAAGCGTACACACTGACAAAATAGATACTTTTGATGTACGTAAAGGTAGTAAAACCTGTAAATTAATAAAAAAACGTAGGTTGTATAGTCGACAAGTAATTGCTTGACCACTTTTGAACCTTATTCCTTTGTAATACAGTCGAAAAGTGGTCAAGCAGTTTCTTGGTTGACTATATATACTACGTTAATGTTTACCAAAGGTAACCATTTTGAAGTTTCATTTGTGTACAGGGGTGCAATGTAGTGCATTTCTATGAAAAACGGCCATTTTGGCGAGCTATAGTCACCGGGTGAGATTCAAAAATCGCACTCCAGGGTGTCAAGTCAATTGAATAGGAGGTTCAGAGTATGTAGTCGTCTCTTTGAGCACATTGTATTGCCATTTAAAGTAAAGAAATGAGCTATTAAAATATCGCTTTCAATTGTATTACTGTCTATGCTATACTATTTCTACGTGTTGGGTCAACGGGCAGGGAAAATTAAAAACGATTCGTTGTTTGAATATAGGAACGCGGTATTGCTGATTCCGAATTCAAAATCAAATTACTTTCCTGGAGACGACAAGTACTTGTCCTTCAACTACAGCGTACTGGCTGGTTAATTTTGGTGTTAAGCATAGCGCATAGCATTTCATTTATTTTTTAAACGTCAAAAAAAACGGAGGAGGTCCTCAATTCGACCGCATAACATTCGAAGCATAACTTTTTGCAGAGTGGTCCGATTATGATCATCCTTTTTTTTATTGGATAGGGTATAGTTCAAAGGGGGTCCCATTGTAATTTCATCAAAAGAGGACTTACCTTGTAATGTGTGTCTGGTATAGAAGGGCGACTGTGGCGCCACCTGGTAGCCATACGTGGCAGTTCGCATAACCCATGATGCGACCACGATGTGTTCATGCCCCGCACCTCTTCAACGGCTTCCGCTATCTAGTGTGACAAGAGCAATTTGTCAATTTTCATCACTTTCTTAGCACAAACGTTTGTTTGACAAATTAAGAATATTATTTTACACGATTGCCCAAAAAAAGAATCAATCTTTTCAGGGCTCAAAGTTCATTTGTATGTAGAATATGTAATTAAAAGCAAAAAACACGTGATGCTGATTCTAAATCATCTAATGCGTTCTCGAAGGAACAGTGTGAAAGAAGGAAAAAGATTTGCTTTTAAATCTATTTAGGTAATATAACTTTTGTCTCAATTTCAGACGGAAAATTCAAAATGTAACATTCTTATCCATAGAAATTGATGTCGTCCATCTTATGTGGGATATCCAAATTGAGAGCTAAATATCTTGGGACAATTTACACCAATTGCCCTAGTCCCAAACTAAGCAAAGCTTGTACTATGAGTACTAGACAACGGATATACATACTTAAATAGATAAATACATACTTAAGTACAAATAACATCCATGACTTAGGTACAAACATTTGTATTCGTCTCACAAATATTTGCCCATACCAGGATTTGAACCAGGGACCTCTTGCACAGTAAGCAAACATGTGCCACTGTGCCATAATAGTCGTCACACACATTTACCTCCCGCTTTTGTTCCGCCTCGGCTTCGATGGCGCGTTGGTGCAATAACTCTATGTCCAGTTTGCGATCCTCCTCGGCCTCCCGCGCTTGGCATTCTTTTTCCTAAACGTGTTCAAATGTTATGAATGATATTTTAGCACGTAAGTCAGTCTGAAAATACTTTTGTTTAGTTTTTTTTTTCAAAGGAAACATACGTTAGAAATCAAAAAATCACCTATTTGAGTACCTATATGTACTTAGGTAGACTGCTTTCGCCATGGTGGCTGAACTAAACGCTGGCTAAACGTTGACCAACACACAAGACAAATTATGTGTTAGAATCAGAGAGAATCATTTGTTTTCTAATCTAAGAATTGACTATGGATTGTGTAGTGGCCAACACTTGGTCAACATGTAGAATCGTTATACATAAACATAACTCATTGAAAATTATTCGAACTTCGCCTTTATTAATTAGAGTAAGGGGAGGAAGAGTCGTGATCGTACGGGACCGACTTCGATTCGTAGCCATGTGCCAATACCAATCAGTTCTTCTAGCTTACGTACATTACCTAAGTAGTTTAGTAACCAACGCTTTTAAGTTGAAGGTAAACATCGTGAAAAACCGGCACATGTAAATATGTATAGTACACTTAGAAGTTAATCCCATTTCATACAATGATCATTTGAAGCTAGCGAACAGACGTTTTGTGTCTACTACGGAGCATCATTAGGTACACTCAGTGCGTGAAGTTGGTTTTTAATTTATTTTATATTTTTAATAGGTAGCGCGCGCAACCAGAGTTGAGCTGAACTATTACACACACAACTAAACAAAAAACAAAACAAAAAAATGTAAATTCAGCAGCATGCAGCAGTGTGCGTGACCTCAACTCTTGTTGCGTTATCTATAACCTAGCAATATTAAATAGTTGGTTACCTTTTGCATTTGACGTTCGTGTTCGATCTTCTGCTGCTCCAATTCTTCTTCGGGTATGGGCGGAGTCTCATCCCCACTAGATGTGTGCTTCGCCCCTAGCGAACCAACAAATCACCAGTGGCCCTAACATGGCCAGCCCAGGTTTAACTTATACCTCCCTGCGTCTCTGTCAAACTAGTGCCATCAGAAAGGGACGCGCATAGAGATAAACTCAGATTAACTAAACTTGGCCATGTTATCGCCACTGAATTCAATGACAACGCTGATATTAAATCATACCTGACGTATATTAATGAAATTATCTGTGACACTACCGCTTGTTGTTAGCATATTTGTTTCGGTAAAGTATCGTAACGAAAGCTGCGCAATATCCGGCATAATTCAACGGTGTTTACGAGCGAAAGTCGTAATTCTTGCAGCTAAGTTGGATCCAAGGACCATGTTGAAAAAAACATGTCCATTCAGTGAATACTTAGTGAAGATAATACATAAATTACAACCAGACTCCAACAACAATTTGACTTTAACTTAATTTATGCTCACCGGTAGGCGGATGGTATGAAATCCAAAATTGGTGAGCCAGTTTTACACGATTTTCACCTGAATATTTGACACGAAAACTTCTTGAAGTGTGTCTATGGTTAATTCAAGGCGTAGACTGAATTGTGTTGTATAAACCGTGAAATTTATTCATAGATGTTTATTTTCATGGTTATATGGAGTGAAGTTACGTACGAAACCGATTTGGCAGTGGCCCAATACTCGTCGCCTCGAAATCTTACGATCTCGTTCAGGCGGACTGAAAAACGCGACTATAGAGTACCTAACAGACACCTTACAGTACAGCGTTACTGTGAAGTTTAGGGAACCACTTAAGAAATAGTTAAGTAAAGTTTAAATAATGTCACTGAGTCCTAACTTGACCGATCAAATTTGATTTATCCCTACCTGCGTCACTAGTGTCACAAGAATAAAAAAGAATCCGACGATTTGCGACCTTCTCTTTCTTTGAAGTCGGTTAAAAAGGACGCACATAGAATCAAGAAATAAATTAAACTCGGGCTGTCATGTTAGGGCTACAATGTCTTAGGCGTCTTAGCCGATTTTCACGCATCAATGAAACATTATTAAAAATTACTTAGTAGCTTGAACTACCAAAAGCAATATACAATGCTGCAATAGTGTAAGGAACAAAGTTTTACAAAACATCATAGACACCTTATTATTTTCTTTTACTATACTTACATGAAAATATTTTTGGCGAACTTATACATACATATTTAAGTAGAAACGTTTGCTTGGCTAAAAGTCTTGCTTTCGAAGCCTAAAAAGAGTGTTATGTATTTGCCATGTGCATACATAATATGTATACATATTTTATATGTTTTCATAACATCTGCTCGGTAACAGTCCCATAACATGAAGGCAAAACTGACCGTAAGTCCTGTACTTTAGTACAGGACGGTCGGGCTTTTTTGTTACCATTACAGCCAAATTACAGCCTGAGGTTTTAATGGCTTTTTTTTATTTCGTTAACCACACTCTCATACAGACCTATGTTAAATTAAGCAAGGAGGTCGTACTAAAACTAAATATTGTAAGTATTCCGCCGAAGCCGTAGTTTATTTAGTATTTTGGAATTGTTTATTTTATAAAATCCATTGTGGCTGTTTGACG
Organism: Ditula angustiorana; assembly: GCA_963691745.1. NCBI lineage: Eukaryota > Metazoa > Arthropoda > Insecta > Lepidoptera > Tortricidae > Ditula > Ditula angustiorana. The sequence continues at coordinate 6,492,082 of OY829472.1, forward strand.
CGTCTCTTGGCCTTTTAAGTTACTGCACAAAACAGTTCTATTATCTGCAGAATTCGCCCGCCATCCGCTTTTAGAAAAATAAAAAGAAATAACCGGCCAGTCACAAATTTTGCAATTGTGTTGTTGTTTTCACTAGTGTTGTGAAACTTTGTGAAGCGGTATTCATAGACTACCTGATAAATTTTGGATTTGAAATTATAATATTATAAGTTTCCTCGCAATTGTGATGAAAAACATTGTATATTTCACGGGCGGTACTGGAATTACAAACATCGAGTCATTAAAGCCCTCAGCCTCCAGCTTCGGGCTTCTAATAGCCTCTCGTATGTAATTCCTTATTTACCGCCCTTAATACACAATGTACTAATATTATACCTACGTCTCGTAGAGACTCAACGAAAGGATCGATTTTGGCAAATGAGGAGTCGTGGAATTTGTTTTATATCATATCTCCTAACTCACTAGTTACTTTTTGGCGCCACTATTCGTTGAAGAGTTTTAGTAGGTAGCCAACGCAGCACCATCAGTTTCCCTTCACCAAAACCTGGCCAATTTACAGGGAATACCCTAGCTATCACGAAATACAGGCCAATTATTGTGACCGAACTCCGAGCCATCTCCGAGCTTAGGAACCTGTGTAAGAAACATAAAAATAAAGATACACGATAATTAGAGAAGACGAGTGTAGAGCATCACGAGTGTAAATGTATAGCATACCTATAAAACTTAAGTAGGTAGGTAGTATTTTTAAAATGATATGTAAGTCACCGTGTACGGCAGTTGTAAAATGTAAAACGGCGTTGTAGAAAATCAGGCAAAAGTTTATACAAAAACATAGTTAGAATCAGGTTATCCCTGGTTAGAATCATTTACAATAGAATAAGCTAAAATAAATAAACTGTCTCCGATTATTAAAACCAGAAAACCAACAACAAAAAATTGATTAGGTATCTAATATATTTTATGGAAAGTATTTTTCGCGGCAATATTTGAAGGTGTATATTTGAGTAAACATAGACTAAAAGCTTTTTAATTCTAATGTCGCCAGTAAAGATAACACAATTTCTATTTCATAATGTTCAAAACGAAAACATAGAGATTGAAAAATCCTGATAATTCTTCATTGAAGAAGTAACAGTAACATTCTAACGGTTTTCATTCAAGGGATAAAGAGGTATATAAATGTCCATTAAATAACGCAGATTTTCATTTTTACCTGGCAACTTCTACAGAATAATCAACTGATAGGTGGTTTTAGATTAATTAGAATTTCTGTTACGTTTATTAAATGATTTTTAATCAATCGCATTACGGAATACAAAATAAAAGTACAGATTTTAATTCTTAAATCGAAGGCATGAAATAAAGCAAAACATTGTGTCATGGCTACGTCAGAGGTAAAAACACGAAAAAAAAAGTATAAACCTGTCTATGGTTGACGCCTTGATTGACGCTAGTTGACGATTTTTCTTACGGTTTACGGTTTTATATCGCTTTAGTAACAATTTGAGCAATATGATTGATGTTTAGGCTATTCTAATTTATTTCTAATTTTTTGTACAAATGCTTTACCTCTTAATCAATTTAGAGCTTAATGTTCGCGATCGGAACAGTTGCATACCAATTATGTGCGTCTTTTATAATTTTACATGTGCGTGAATGAAATGTCAGAAATAGTACGCATTTACCTAGGTTTCTAGCTGTTTTGACAATGTAATGCTTCGTGGATGTGAATATTTAGATTTGTTTCGCAGTGAAACAAATGTTACATTCAGTTGTAATGAAACGAACAAAAGTGTAGTGTCGGTTGGTAGGTTTTGACAGCCGGCAGGCTCGTCGTAAGTGTCTTACGGTTGGCTCCCTATAAAAATGAACAGTCGTAGTAGTGTAAATGAAACGAATTTGGTGAATTTCTCGGCGGATCTTTCGACTTTGAATCAATTGGAAACAAAAGACGGCTTGCTGAGTTTCCCTTTCGATCATATATACGCTTGCCACTCGGAGAGTTCTGATCGCAGGCCAACGCTTACACTTGACAAAGAGGTGGAAATCACTACGCACTGCGTGGTCTCTGAAGACAAGGAGCTGGTCGTGAGCAGGGGGCCCGACGCCTCCCGCCTCTCAGAGCAGCTGTCAGCCTCTGAGCGCCAAAACAAGAGGCTGAAAGACCTCCTTGTTTATCACTTAGACTTGATACAACAACAAAATGAACTAATAACTAAAAGGGAAAAATTGTACCAAGCTTTAAAACAGGAGAATGAGACGGTAAGTCTTGACTATTACCTCTTTCTTGTGCGTTATTATGAAAACCAATTTAATAGTAAGACAATTGTTTTGGATTATGGTGATGTTAGTATAATTTTTAATATTGTATCAATTGTGTATTTATTTTAATAGTTTAGGTGCCCACAGCGAATGATGCTTTCTTACACAGTGCTCAGCTGGGCGTAACTATTAAACTCAATTTATGTTTGTTAAGACTGTGATACTAGTATCTGTTATAACATTATGAAATAAAGCTAAAAACCAAGCATTTCATTATTAAAACACGCAACTTGTTGATAAATTTGAGTTTATTGGTTGTATGAAGAGCTAACATTAGGGATTCATTACAGGTTTTTATTTAACTAGTAGAAAAAAAATTCGAATAATTATATGCATAAATCATGAGTCACAGAGAGGGAAACAGTAATAGCTCACAAAAGTATTTTCAATTCTATATTCCATGTGGTTTTTCTATCCAAGAACAATATAAGTATTAAATATATCTTCACCCAAATTAGCCACAACAAGCTTCCTCACATTGTTTGCAAACAAACTAGAATAATTTAAAAGTGTTATTAACAGATGGCGTTGTCATACATTATTGATTAACCGAATACTACTTCATCACTTGATTTATTTAAATTTTAATTTAATGGGAATGTATAATAAATTGATATTGTAAAGGTTTTTACTATGCAACATATCATGAAACAAAGCATATCTATCAAATCATTATGTAAGATAAACATACCATGCCATTGCAAACTTGAAACTATTTTTATTTAGTTTTCGACACTGTTTATTTTGCTGTTAGTAAAGTAATCTCTGGCTTTTGCGTAACATTTATTTGTATTTAACATTTTAAGTTAATATCAGAGATTGATAACTATCCGCTGCTGTTACTTCAATTGTAAATATTAATTTGAATGCGTCTAAAAATATACATCAAATTAAATCGAAAAGTTTTCCTTAAATGTTTATTGATCATTGAACAGTTTCATAATTAAAATGCTTTGTGATACAGAACAGAGATATGTTAGAAATCTGCGAGTCATGCGTGCCTGGAGTACTGTGTCTTTGATTATTAAAACAAAAATATTACTAACATTTAGTATTTAGTAATTTGCATGAATAACTTATAGACACATGTAGCAAAATCACTAAATATTACTTGTTTCCATATTTTATAAACCAAAAAATTAATGTACATATCTATTTTCTTAACTTTATTGTATAATATTTGAAAAAAAAGTGTACAAACCAAATATTGCACAGGTAGATTAAAAAGAACTTACTCTTGGGATTTTGGTGTGCAATATTTATGGTTAGGAAGTAAAAGGTTAAAATCTTCCCTTGCCTAGTTTCTTATCTATGTTCTATGTCATTCAAGAGTTCAATGTGATAATGACTACAGCAAAGGTAATATTCTTTATAAACTAATAAGCAATCTATTTCATGTTTACTGTATGAACTTTCTGATATAAGTTGACTATCCATATTTAAAGACCCAGGTTTGTAATGTATGATGTTGTTTCCATCCAACTTGTTTGGTCAAAGAAAATTTTGTAGTGCTTTATATTAACAAAGTTTGACTAAACTCTATACAGATCAAAACTTAAGGAATTGAACTATCATGTAAGTCATTATTAAATATATTATATTTAAGCAATGCTTAAAATCAGCACATAATGTACATAAAACCATTGAAAACCGTATTAAAAATGAGGATTTAGGACTGACAGGAATGAATAGCGACTTCACAAAAAATTTCAAATAAAAAAAAAACAGTATTTGAAAGTTTTATACTCAATTGATTAGAAGGGAACTTTTCATTTTGTTTCTTTTCTTGTTATTGAATCTTTGTGTAGCAATGATTGTCTTACTATTTTATTTTATTTTATTAGATCCATTTGTTTTGACATTATCACTCCGTACTCTGTTTCACTTTTCACAATTCAAGTTGACATTTTCAAGTTTTTGATTTATTTTTTAATTGTTTTGTGTAAGATGTTCTTACACATTGTGTAAATGACACTTGTGTGTACTTTACAATGCGTCAACAGCGGAAAAGCGAAATAAGAATAATGCAGCAATTGCGAAGTTTAAATACGAATTACACGATTCATAGTAATCAAACTATAAACAACAGTAATGGTCATGACATAATCTTAGATAGCACTACCATGGTTTGTGGTGCAAATAATTTATGAGATTAATACAGGTTGCGATTTGATTAATATTTTATTAATATTTTATATGAATGCTTAATTGAATGTTTACAGCTTAAGTCTAAGCTGAGTCGTATGGACAGGCGGTTGACAGTGAACCAGAGACATTTTGCCAACCCACCGCCCCTGGTCCATGTGCCATCCTCAAGTGCTGCAACAGTGACGTCAACTATTGTGAAAAGTGAACCAAGCCCACCTTCGCAGGTATTTCAAGTTTTATGTATTTAACTTTTAAAAACTATGCTTGTCCACCGACTCGCCAATTTTTTATATTAAAAAACATATACTTAATGAATATGTTAGCTTAATAATTCACAAGTCAACACAATATGGTTACAAAAAGTAAATTGATTGGTTTTGTATGACAAAAAAAAACATTTTGTAGAAATTGTTGAATAAAAAGTTAAGTCAACTATAGTTAGGGAATGAGCCGAAGTTCCTTCTCAGTCGCTATGGGCTGCCTAGACTGCATTTGAATTTGCTTTGCCCAGGGCCTTTTGCTCGATCCCAAACTATATGAATACTTTCTGTTTTCAGATAATGCTCAATAGTTTCACTGAGCTCCTCTTGACAGATAATAGAACAAATTCATTTATATTTGAAAGTGATATCAACAAAGCCAAGCCCTTCTCCCAAGAACCGTTTGAAATCGCTCGGGCTTCAGAGACAGGTACCTTTAAGCAGTGATACTTAGTAGTATTAAGCAATTATGGATTTCATGTTTAGTTGATATGATTATTTTATTTCATTTAAATCACATACTTCTTCCTAGGTACTGTCTTCGTTTATTTTAAATTCATATTTTTGTTATTTAGCTGTGTAGAGCTTATTTATTTTAAATCATTTCTTAGGCTAACAAACACTTTTTACAGATGTAATTAGCTATTTACCAGATAATATAGGCGTACCTACGATTTTGGATGCTAATATCAATTGCGAAAACTTCACGATGATTGAGAATAAGCGTTCCTTTGTCAAGAAAGAAATAAAGACTGAAAACCGGCCTGAACCGCTGTATACAGTGACATCCAATAGGTAAATATGGCCAAGCCTAACTTTTTTGTATTTTGGCATAGCTTGAATATTAAAATAAAGTCCATTTGCACGACCATCTGTTAGGGACATAGGTGTTTGGTAGTAAGATGAGTAATGAAGGTACCTGGTATTCTAACCTATAACATTGTTTCTATTAGATGGGCGTGCATGGACGATCCTGAATACGAGGCCTAAGATGAACTGCTTGTGCTTATTGTTTGTTCTTATTTATAAGTTAAATGAAAGAAGGGTTTTATACTCCATAATATTCTATAGTGGGAACCAGGTCATCCAAAGAATACAGAGAAATAGAAGAAGAACTACCTCTGGCATTAGCAGTTTAAATCGGATGTCGAAAAGTTCTGGGGCTAAAGTTGAATCACTAGAAAGTGGTAAGTGACACATCAGCTAACATCATACAGTGCGACATATTTCTATCATTATCTAATTTATGAATATTTTCAGCAAAAGTCTTAGAAGACGATAAGGAGTTTGAACGTACTTTTAGTGTAAATAAAAAATCTAAAATGATAAACACGTATGGAAAATCTAAAAGTAATTTCAAGAGGACTACTCAATTCACTGGATCTCTTTCGGACCGGCTGCAGTTGATAGACACGACGCCCACGGGAGAAGACCCTTACCAGCTCGGAGAGGCGGACATGCGCGAGCAGTCGCCCATCCCCAAGCTCATGCTGCAGAAGACCAACCACGGCAGGATGAAGGTGTGCACGGAGACGGCGGGCGAGGCCGCCGCCAGGCGCGTCTACGACGTGCCGCCAGCCACAGACGGCGCCAGCAAGGTCGCCAACAGAATCAAGTTGGACAGGTACAACTTGACCAACACGACTTATATGCACGCCTCCGAGATAAAGAAGGAAACATCTCCTAAAACGCTCATTGTAGTCGAGCCGGACTTAGATATAGTTAAAACGGAGCCAGAAATTGACTGGCGGATGTACAACCCCAACAAGCAGGGCAAAGAGACGAGTTTGTGCGATTTCTCATATGGTGAAAATTCAAACAATTTGGCTTCCAATATCTTGCCTTCCTTGGATGCTGTTGAATTTCAAGACTTATTTTCTTCAGAATCCCCTTTGAATTTGGACAGTTTAACCCCTATAGAATACAGCCCTACTACTTCCACTGATAAGGGTGCCGCGTCTAAGAGACGAGCAGCGCGGACGACCAGTCTCGTGGGGCCTAACACTTCGGGGGTACGTATCAATCATTCCGAATCACTTCTTTTAGTCTCTTCCAACTCAAGCTAAGCTGAGCCCAATAATTAATAAAGCCCGACGCGCGGCGATTGCATGACATGACCGCATTGTATATAATCCAGCTCACAACATTAGCGAATCTGTTTAGTAAGTATATAAGCTTCGCGAATTTTACAACCGGACTAGTTGAGTTATATGTACGTAGTAAAGTACATACAAGAGTTTAACAGTTCTGATGTATTTTAGGAGGAAGCTGCATCCAATAAACGGGGAGGTGACAGTAAGCGCGGCAGGAAACGGGCCCTCTCCACGGGTCTCATCAAGACAAAGCGGGACTTGTCTCAAAAAGGACCCGCGATACTTCCACCCAAACCAAAGCTAGTTAAGGGAAAATGTAAGTGAATCCAACTATATCGGCTGTTTAATTCTATATTTTTTTAAGATGAGAGAGAAATTCGGTAGTTTTTGGTTCTTGTTATTTTTTATAGATTTGAAAATCCATAGTAAATAATTGTAGATTATTGTGGTGTTTGTGTTATTGTACTGTCTAAATATACCTTTATTTATTATTTAATGTTAGCTTTTAAGATTGATTGTTTGTCATTTAATTTGATAATGTGTTTTTTAAAAATGAATAAAATATTGTAGATACTAATACTTCACAATATCCCAACATCGCCTGTATATTCCCTAACGGTATTTTTTATATGGCTATGTCAATTGGTCACGGTATTTGAATAACAAAACCGTAAACAACTCGTCTATGAATACCTCTCAAGTTCTTTTCAGATTTACCCTCAAACTACATTCGAATTTTTGTCGTCGAGTTTGGCATCCTTATATTTTTTTAAAATCGCCCTCATTGTCAAAATTATTCCGCAGAAATACTTAAATGTACTGTTTTATTTTTAGCTGCTTGTCGTGGCAAGAAATCGCCATTACCGGGCATGGTGACCAAAAAACCATACCATACGCTGGTCGGTGACCCCGACATATCTTGGTACCTCGGTCTGGATCCGGAAATTAAGCCCGAGGATGTTGATCCCCCTTCTGACAGCAAAGTCTCCACAGTGGAAGTAAGTTTTATCAATTATATGAATTTACACTATTACCTAAACAACTTTAGTCATGTACTCTTTGGTATTCCGTTTCTTCAGAGAAATATATTCAATAGAACAGTAGATGTTAAACGGACATGCACTAACGTTAATTTATGGTACATTAGATTAGTAGACAGTGTCAAACATGTTCAGCTTGCATATGAGAAAATTCTCATAAACTCAGAAAACGATATCGTGATATCGAACTAGGTAAAGTAGTGAAATAGTTACATTCTAGGTCTGAAAAACAAAACAAGGCAGGGTGAAGCACCTTTCACACTTATCCTTATTATTTTGATGTTCTTTTGTTTGTAAGAGTTTTTCAAATATTGGATAATATAATGTGCAGTTAGTAAAGACGTCGATTGAATTTCCTTTGTTTAAGGGAGTTGTTTTAATGTATTCGGGCTGTCCTAAAGCCCAAAAGCCATCTGTTAAAATACTCTCGAACTTTAAGTACGAGGTTCGAATATAAATTAACAAAAATTTGCTGCGGACTTTATCTACTAGGCTACACACACTTTGTTAATACGTTCTTGTCAAATCTAGTCTTCATTATCACCTAGTAACATTGTATTGAATATTTTTTAAGGTACCAAGGTGGAGAGAAAAACCTTACACTAGCTGCTACACGTTAGAGGGGACAGAAAATCTAGATGACAAAGTTTTTGAAAAACGGCATCAGAAGCTAGAAGCGGAAGAGAGGCGGCAACTCCGGTAAATATTATGTAATCTTAGACATAGAGGGCGTCGCAGAGCTGGCGTGACGCGTGAGGCTCTAGTTTTAGGCCCGCCTTCCACTGCGGGCGGGACAGGCTCCGTACGGAGTCCATTTAACTCGCATAGAAGTGCTTCCACTGAGTAAGAGTGAGCTTGTATGCAGTTTGCCACTGCGAGTTAAACGGACTCCGTACGGAGCGCATTTCGCTCGCAGTGGAAGGCGGGCATTAAGCTGCACGACACCGTTTGCGTGCTCGGCCCCAGCTAGCTTTGTAGAGCTGCATACGCATCCGGTGTGTCTTGGCCTTTAGCTAGCACGAAATGACTTTTCTCCTAATAGCAGTCTCCATTGGCGAATATTAGTTCGCGAACATTAAAAAACGAACTACGACTTGGTCATTCATAGACGAGCTTAGCTTTCGCTGCTATAATAGGTTCTAGATGTTCGTCATTAATTACGATAAATTAAAGCCTTTGTAATAGATTTAAACATACACGGTACATTCAAGGTAGTTTTATGTTAAATTGATTTAACATTAAAATAAAACAACATTAATGCCTCTCGTCTTCAATATAAAGTTCAGCGTGCAATCTCCAGACATTTAAACTTCTAGGGCAAATGACATAGTTTTTTTTTGTATGTGTTGGACTAAGGGTAGTCAGTATTTACACCATCCCAGCTTTCAGAAAATGTTTTGATTTTTTATTATTAAATGAGGCAACCAAAAAATCTGATATTATTTGGGGTTACTAAGGAAGCTTTTGGTTTGTAATGAAAAAATATCCAAGTACTTTGCTGGAGTTCATCCATAGCCAATTGAACAGTCGGTCTATAGCTACGTTTCGCGCTGGTATTGCAGATGGCACATGCGCCGCATCCGGGAGCAGCGGCACGTGGAGCGGCTGCGGCAGCGGCAGCGCGACCCCTGGGGCGGCGGCGCGTCGCCGGCGCACGCGCCGCCCGCCGTCTTCACTATATGGCCGCAAACGCAGCGGGACCTGCGCTTCATCGAGATCACGGACACGCTTCCCGTTATGGCCTTCGGGGAGATCCTGCCGGCCATACCTAACGCGTCAGTATTTTCATTATCCTTCCTACTAGTATTATGCCATCAAAAACAAAACTTGTAAAAAAAACCAACTCTCGCAACTCAAGTTCTCTACCGTAAAAAGTTGTGAGATCCATGTTATACCAAGTCGGTTGGCTTATTCAGTCCCTAATTAAGGGACCTTCTGTTATAAATGTGAAAGTTTGTATGTTTGGATGTTTGTTACTCAATCACGCAAAAACAACTGAATAGATTTGGATGAAGTTTGGCACACATATAGTTTATAACCTGGATTAACACATAGGATGCTTTTTATCCCGTAAAAATGCATAGTTCCCACGGGATAGCAATAAGTGAGTTATACGCCGCCGTGACGTCATGAGCAGCGAAACAACTAATTCTCATTAATTTGTCCAGGAAATATTGCAGATTGCATGTTGGGTTGCACGTTTGCTTGATTCAATTAAACAAGTTTACGCGGACGAAGTCGCGGGCAAAAGCTAGTTTATAATAAATATAACCATACTGTGTCCTTGATATGATCGCCCAAGTTTAAGTTATCCCGCACTGAGTATTTCTTATGATACTAGGCTAAAATATTTAAAAAAAAAACATACAAACCTAATGCCTATAAAAAATCATGCCTATAAGTTAAGGTTTAGAGGGTGGAAAACGTTACCGCCGTGTGTATGAAGGGTGCTGGGTACACAGTAGTTTTAAACATGACGCTCTCGTGAGCCCTTAATTTCAGAAACGCTGGTGGCTCTATATGTATTTATAAATATTTACGGAATCACCAGTATAATATTTATTAATTGTGTTGTTTGTTTTAGGGACTTCATGTTACCTTGGGTGAGGACTTCTAAGGCTTTGAAGAGATCTAAAAGATCCAAAACATTACATTGAAGTGTTAGACTCTGAAATGGTGTATCTTATATGGATCTTATATAGAAATAATATGAATTTATTACGACGATGAGTCATTCTTTGAATATGTGGTGTATGGATGGCAGTAGCATGATGTAATCAGAGTTCACTTCGGCAGACGTGTGAAAGGTAACAGCGGAGTTTGCTTCCAAATTCGCGTGAGCTCTCTAAATCTCTTTGTAAAAAGGTCTTTGGGTACAATAATTTTCTAATTAGCTCTTTAAATGACGATACAATTGTCGCGGAATTTCGGTAATGAACATAACGCTGCGAATTAACGGATTATGACTAAGTAAACGTATCTGATACCATAAGCCGATCAGCGTTAGTTTGCAAAGCGTCGTGTTCAGCTGAAGCTTTTTATAATGACTATTATTGTACCAAATGAGTACACTTAATGGTTTCGGAATGGACTGAATAATAAATATATTAACTGGATTATAGGTTGCAGGAAATTGAATGTAATAAATGTAAAATAAGTAAATCTGGGTATATCATTAATATGATTTGTATGTGTCGCTTCACCACTATTTCTGTATTCATGTTTGAATAGTTGGTTGGTGCGCTACGAGTGATATCCGAGTGATGTATCTTTTATTCTCACTTCGGAACCGTACCAATTGTACAAAGTTCTGTCGCAGTATTACTCTGGAAACATTTTTAATCGTGTAATCTTACCTCGGTGTTAATATAATTATAGCAATTGTTGATACGTATCATGCTGAGAGGGGTATACAATACATACTGTTCCTTTAAATAATAATAGTGATAGACTTAATTTTTTATTAGTGTACATTTAATTACATCGTTGTACATCCGCTTGCCTGACCAACTGCCTTGGGGTGAACTAGTGTCCGCAAAACTGAGCTACAATCATTTCTCAATCTAATCGACGCTATGTTAACCGTTATAACTTATAAGAGGCAGCGAAGGGAATGTCGTCATAAGTAATAATAACCCTAAGTGATTGTGATTGTAATTATCATTTTATTTATAAAATTGCAGCTTAGAGCTAAGTCTTCTATCGCTTTCGCTGCCTCATATCGAAAGTTACTTCTTTGCCTGTTTCAAGTATAATCACAAAATTTTTCGAACTAGCATCCGACATTTGTTCACAGGTTGTCGCCTCAGTAATTTAATTGAATACTATTCGACTAGCTATATGCTTATTAAGTTATTATAATTACCATTACACATGGAATACATATGTAGGTACAGTCCGGTTTCTCTTAAAAAGCCCTTCTGGTTTGGGTAACGTCGCCTCGCTTGCAAATGAGGATGCATCTTTTGTCTCTATGATACTAACTCGTATCGCCTTAACTTGAGCAATAAAAAATAAGCTTAATGTAAGACTAAGTGTGTTGAGCGTGTGTAGGTAAGACTTATTTTGTATTGGTGTTTCACTTTCGAGGTTTCGCGATTGCCGTCAATAAGCGAATTGTCCTTTTAAAACCAGAAAGTTTTTTTAAGTGAACACGGACTGAACACTTGTTTTCAAGTTCGTTTGCCCATTTTATTTTCAAAAACACTGCTACTTAAAATAATTAATCAGCAAATCCAGGATATAAACATGCCCGAGACAGGTTATTAAGTGCGGGACGGGTTTGAGTCCGGCTAACGCGTCCCCAACAGTAGTTTCATCACTTGCACATAGAACACGTTTCAAAATTGTTCGATAAGCGGATAGTTTTATTAATGGGGAGAAATGTCACCATTTATCGCGCTTGTTGGCCATGCTAGCAATTGTGAGTATGGAGACCTGTCTAAATATTTTCATCACCAGGCACGGCTTTTTAAGTAGTTACTTTTTTATGTATTATTAGTTTGGGCAAATCTTAGTGGTCTTAGATCAGCTTTTTATTAGTCATTGTCATTAATGGTAACAAAAAAATGAGTAATAAAAAGCTTATTTAAGACTAGCGCGAGCGCAATAAACTAAGCCTGCCATGGGGTTGGCATAGTTTATTGACCTAAATGCTAGCAACAAAAAGTTTACAAACACACAACACTATTTACTTGTTAGTTTTATTGTATTGACAACTGCCACGTCAAAAACGAAAAAAAAGCTATTTTATTATGGGACACATGTATTTTAAAACGCCACCAGCCAAGAATTTACAGGAATAGCTACACTCCATACAAAATTAGTTTAAAACTCAGAGCAGAGAGGCCTTTTATGACGTCAGCGTCACTCGGCCGCTGGGGTCTCATTTTTCGAAAATTGTTTTAGGTTCATTATTATGGAAGATACAAACGATGTCATGAATTGTATTTTTTATCACACCTATTTTATTTCACTTTTAATCCAATGCTTATACATACAAGAGTTTCAAGATGCAGTTCTTTGTTTTTCTCATAGGCATATGAAAAATAGTGTGTCATTCGGGGACAAAATACTTTGTCCTCGGGCGGCGTATATTGAATTCCTCGCTACGCTCAAGATTCTACTTTAGAATCCTTCGCATCGCTCTGAATTCAAAATAGCGCCCTCGAGGAACCAAATTTTACTTTGTCCCCTTGTAACACAAATAACTTTTTAGTACTCCACAAAAATTTCAAATTAAATTTCTCTATTATCGTATGGTTTTATCAATATGGTTTTTCTGGATTAATATATGTTACTCATTCTTATCCAGTCCACTTATCTCCTAGTCTCTACAGAAACATTTATTGTGTAACATAGACATTTAATGGTAAAATGTACCATCTGACATTAATGACGACCGTTGTTTTATATAGAGCAAAATTTATTTATTTATCATTTCATAATAAAATTTTAATGTATATCATTAGCGTGTTGATAGCTATCGTGTTGATTATAATTTTTATTATTAATGTTATGGGTAAACTTCTAATTCAAACTTATTAATAACTATACATTACGGATCTGTACCTTGTTAAAACATGACAGATTGTAAATACTTATTTTATTAAAACCATAGCAGCCCAGAGTTTGACATTTTATGCATTGTTAAATTTATTAATAAAATTACAATTGGTGATGGACAGTTGAAATGCACTTACGTGACCGGTATCGGCGTTATTCGTCCCATTAGCTTTTCGTTCAATTCGTATTTCGTCTCGTTCTATATTCGTCACACATTCTTCATTCGTCTTGTTCGCTATTTGTCTCTATCTTCCTAAGTCTAATTCTGTAACTTGTCTCGTTCTTAATAAGTCTTAATCGTATTTAGTCACGGTATTCCTAGGACTCATTCTTCATTATTCCTTTTCGATTTTGGTCTCATTCGCACTTTATCTTTAGTCACATTTCTATATTGGTCTCTCTCTTGTTTTGTCGTTATTAGCAACTCGTCTCGTTCTTTTTTGGGAACGTTCGCTACTCGTCCCGTACGACTTACGTCTTAGTCGCTATATTCATATCTTTTTGGACGGATCCGAATAACGCTGATACCGTTTATACACCAGAACATGTTCCTGGGGTGTGTAGAGTGGTGTATGTATATGTGTATAGCTGTGGAGGGCTTTAGTGTGTGTGCAGTAGTGCGGGTAGCGGACTGATTGCACTGCGGAATGCTAGTGAGCGAGGGGCTTGCCATGTCCCTACACCGGGAGTAGACGTATTTAGGACATACTCATGTCCAACATATGACCGCTATTTTTAGAACTCTTATGCTATAAAAATGTTTAATAATGATAATTTAAGATTGACGGGAAAAGATAGTTACAAATAGCGACCGAGACGCAAAACGAATGAAACGAACTTAGAATTGGACTTAAAACGAATGAGACTAATTACGAATGTGACCAACATCGAACGTATGCAAAAAATTTAGGCGAATAATGGAATGAGACCAAAATCGAAAAGGAATAATGAAGAATGAGTCCTAGTAAGACCGTGACGAAATACGATTAAGACTTATTAAGAATGAGACAAGTTACAGAATTAGACGTAGAAAGATAGAGACATATAGCGAACAAGACGAATGCAGAATGTCTGACGAATATAGAACGAGACGAAATACGAATTGAACGAAAAGCTAATGGGACGAATAACGCTGATACCACGTGGTCAATGATTTTATCTTAAATGTAAATTCCATTATTACTTTTTATTGCAATGTAGACTAGTGTTATTATACTAATGGTAATAATGGTACGTACCATACACAGCACACACACACAAAGTATTCTTTTTAAATTCTAGTTTAGAAAAGATTGAGAAGAAAAAGTTTTATGAGAAAAGACGGAGAAGATTCGCCCTGAAACGAAAACTAGCGTCACTTGTTGGTGGTAACTTTTTATATACCTAAAGAAAAATTTCTTTTAAATCATTGATATTTTACAAAAGTCTTGGCCAATTGTAAACTAGCTTTGCATATTTATTAGTTTTAATTAAAAAGAAATTCTCAGATTGGTTCACTCAGGTTGATTCTTCACAAACCGACAATGAGTCTATTTTATGCGTGACATCTTTTGTTGACTGCATGTTTGTATTTAAATTAAGTTTTCATTATTGACGGATTATTAAAATTACAAAAGGCAGATTGGTTGGTCTTTGGGTTGAAATATTGTTATGATCTGTTATTGTGATGTCTTAATTATGTAAGCCAACTGGCGTGCGACATAAAATGATTCTTATTATATACCGAGGGCGAGAAGTGGCATGACAATTTGTTTAAATCATTTTTGACGACCGGATAGCCTAGTGGTTAATGTCCGTGACTACGAAGCTAAGGGCTTGCGGGTTCGATTCCCGGGAGAGGCAAATATTTGTATGATAAATATGAATTTTTGTACCCGAGTCGTGGATGTCTCATGTGTTTACCTGCTTTAGTATGTACATATATCCGATGCGTATTTTAGGTCCCAAGTTATTTGGAGGCGGTTATGCTTTTATTTGCCAAAAATAATAATCATTGTAAATTTCTTAATGCGTTTTCTAACTTTGTTGTGTTTAACTTGCTTTTTTATTTCATAATTATATTGGTTTTAGAAACGATATCATGTCATGATCGCCATTATGGATGAATTTCATTGTAAAGCTTTTTATGTAAATTTTTCATGTGTAAGATTTCCTATGGATTAAGTTAATTGTTTGTATATAAAATTGGATTTAATTAAAGATGCCTTATGCTGATGGATCCTATTGATCGACACATTTTAATTTTTATGTAACAACTTAGTAAGATAGTGATGTAATTAAACATAGAATTTTTTAAACTGTTTTTGATTGACTAAACTCACTATTATGTTGTAGTGTTTAAGATTCGAATTCGACCAGGCCACAAATTATTTAGCGTACCAATTATTTCTGCCGTGTTAATACGACTATAGTTTTGTCAGAAAAAAATTACACCCGTGGCTATTTGTATTTGCCTTTTAGCCTTACTTGAATTTAATTATTGGATCTTCCAATTAATGCGTAGCAATAAAGATTTCTAAATTTCGTGTATTTACCCTAACAGAAATTGTACAAATCATTCGATTGTTAATAAGTAATTTATAAGTATGGCTTGGTAAATTGACAGAACTAGCAAAATACATCAAATTGTTAAATAAGCAGTAGAGGGCCCGCAAGAAACTAATAATGTAATTTATTAGTATAATACTATTGCTACACTGTCGTTTGATAAATAAGGCATAGCTCTTCAATAACAACTATGTAGTACCTAATTCAATCAGATTAACGTCGCTGTTGTAAAGGCATCGCGATGTAAATAAGTAGATCATAACAAGCAATAAGTAATGTAAATATTTATTTCACGCAATAATGTAGTGACTGGTGTACTTATGGCTTACGGTACTCTAGTCTACCAGCTTGGACTGCACGCTCTTACCTATACCATTGATAAATACTTACGCGGAACTACCGCGCGAGCTGGCTAGTGACAGTGGCGTAACTGTACCATCTGGGGCCCGTGGCAAATTCTTTTGATGGGGCCCTATCAGTAATATTTTTGAGCTCGCGGCCTCTTGGGCTGGGGGCCTCGGCCATCCCTGCCACCCTATTGTTACGCCACTGTCTAGTGGTACGGTCAGCCTTAGAAGTAGCTGAACATTCTAGTATCTTGTCGCTGACAATAATTGAATAATTCGAGCAAATCTCCTTCATCGTTAGTTACTACGACAAGGTTTTGAAGTGTTTAAGCTACTTCTGAGGCTAGCTGTACATTTTTTGAAATGTCTTAAGTCCATGTATACCTTCGCAGTGAATGACCCTTCGCACGATCAACAGGATTATAAATAGAAAGTTCAGCCCGAGCCCCAGTCATAGCATAGGTTTTAATATTAGGCCAAGTGCAGCGGCGCAGCCTTTGTTCTACCTACGGATTGCTTACGGATGCGAACCTTTTTTTCGGATGAACAGGCCATTTGTTTTATAAATAATAAGGATCTCATTATTATTAATATTTGAATGTTATAAAAACGGTAGTAAATAGATGATTTTTTGTGTATTCCAAGCGCAATATTGAATTCTTAGTGTATGCGTCGTTTTACGGCGTGTAATGCATTTTAAGAAACCGCAGTAGGACAGGAGAACATTGCATATCATTTAATAGTTTTTCTATAAAGGCTGTCACACATTACGCTTAAAAATATAATAAAATGTATAATTCATTTCTAAACAACACATTAATAAAGGTAATTTATTATTTTCTATAACATAGAACCATTTTCGGTACAATTTTGGGATTATAATATTGTTATAATAAGAAGCTATGAAAAAATATGCGGAGTTATAAACATTAATTATAGCACTCCTTATGTAGTATCGTAGTCTGCAGCAGACGTAGCTGGACGCTCGATGAAAATCACGCAGGGAGCAAACTTTTAATTCCGATGACATCAAAATAACGTCATTGTCTATGCAGGATGTTTTTTGCATTGTTTTCCGACTGCTTGGTTGCAACCTCTCGGGGTCGTAATCTGTTAAAGAAAGGCACGTTTGCAGTAACTTTCATGAATTAATATTAACCCACTTACTTTTTATTTGTAAGTACGTATGAGTTTATGTAACAGATGCTACGGCGATAAAAACTATTTGCATACAATTATTTATTTTTAAAGTTTATAAAAGAAAGCCTTTACATATATAAATAGTTTTTTGTAGGTATTTTTTACACAAATTTCGGCTCATTGGGGAAGCGACCCCTTAATTCGTAAACAGTGCACGAAAGGTCCTGGAGTGCGATTTTTGGATCTCACCGGGTGACTAAAGCTCGCCAAAATGGCCGTGTTTCATAGAAATGCGGCTATTTTGGTGAGCTTTAGTCACCTGGCGAGATTCAAAAATTGCATTTGAATCTCACCGGGTAACTAAAGCTCACCAGAATAGCCGTTTTCATAGAGATTCGGCCATTTTGGTGAGCTCTAGTCACCTGGTGAGACACAAAATTACGTCATTTTCATGTCATCTGCACCAAAAGTTCGCCCCCTGCATCAGTCTATACAAGGTCTTACACTTGTCAACAGTCGAATCGTGTGTCATGCAAGTCTTCTTGATTTCTTCTGTGCTAACTGCACTGATGGGTCAACGGGGGATGAAATTAACACATTCAGTACCAACGACACATCAAGCGAGTTTTCTTAGTCGAAGATTCAAATTGATCGATTGTAGTCACTCTGATCCGAAGTCTCACGAGACAGAATGATCAATTTCAGGCTGCATTTTCTTTACTGATAAACTGTAAGTTTCATAAACTTTTGTGTAATTATATATGAACCATTTGATTTATGCCTTTTATAGTACTGGAGCCTATATAAGTCGTAAAGACGTCGTTTTAGGAAACGAGATCGATTAACAAAAAAAATTTTTTTTGAGCTAAGGGGGTTTTTTGTTACAAACTTACAATTTTTTTTAAATGTATGACTGGTGATTGATGTAAATTCAAATGTCGTTGAGTATCTTCTTATAACGTTTTCCTTTGGCATTCACGGCGTTGCAGCTGAACTGCCCCCTATACTACAAAATTAAAAGTAAGTACTACACTTTGACGTAATTGTGAAGTTTTGTTACAAATATGTTAAAGTGTAGCACTTGTGGGTTTTCTGGTACCGGCCTCTGGTTGTCTTCTCTCTTTTATCTGTCCTAGCTATTTATGTCCAATACACTTTTATTGATAGAAATTTTGTAACTTTTTATTACCTACCGTACTTATTAAATTTACACTAGAGCTTGCTGAACACAAGGGCGGGTCCAGGCTGGGTCCAGGTCGATCATTAGTAATTCTTCTAATCTTTTTGAGGAGCCTGTCCTGACAGAACTTCGTCTGCGTGACCCCCCCCCCCCCCCCCCTTCCCCCCCGTGACTCTGAAGGCTGGATCCGCCGTTGGCCGAACACTGATGGAAGAATATTTAATGAGCTTACAGTTTCCATCCATGTTTGCATTTATTGTATATTTGAACACTTGATTAAAACCACTAAGCAACTCGCCAAATGTAGAACTAATAAAACACAGTTACCTACAGTTTCTTATGCAGTGACGGCGACACACTTAGCGTGTTGACTTGGTTTTTAAATGGCATATGTAGCATACTTATAAAATAGTATTTTTTTATAAAACCGACTTCTTGGTCGGTTAGTTGGCATATTGGGCTCCAGCCATAAAAGCAATTTTGTGTTTAATAATATTTCTCAGAGACTTTAAAAAATAAAGTGATTTTATGTTTAACAACAATATACTATCGAACCAAATAATAATGCCTTCTTCAAGCCCTAATTATTTTTTAGTCAACCCCCAATATTTCTGAAAGAGTTAATTGACGATACCATACACCTACCTAAGAGTTCGGGAACCTTAAATTAATTTCATAACTTTGTGGTCGTAGATATCTATTACCTTGCAAAACAATAACCTTCTAGCTCTTTTATTGTAGTCGCAAGTAATATGCCTGGGACATAAACAGGCGGCCGGACATGCCATTTGGCTCCGGAACCCTGAGTAACAGAGTCTAACAAGGCTTTTATCGGTATAATGTTGTGTTGTTTATTAAGCTATGAAAATATAGCATGACTAATTATAATTAAATAGATATACAAAGCATGTAGCGTAATGAGTGACGGCCCTAATTCTAATCATAGTTCGTATTAACATGTCGCATTGACCGCACTGTCTTTGATCAAGTGACTTAATTTAAAAAAAAGCCGTTGTTGTATAATTTAAATAGGTATCTAATATTTTTATTTTATTTAAGACACTGTCTTCGAGTATAATGACCAGTCGAGACTTATAGGGTATGTTTATATTTTTGTTGTTCGTTGGTTTTTGTGTTGCAATTGAGAAAATGTGTAAACAAAATTAGTGTAGATAATGATAATATGGCATTTATTAAATCTCAAAGAATGTGGTAGGTATATTAAGTGTACAAGTTAGCCGTTTATTTGTAAAACTATTGCATTAGGTAGCTTAAATATTTATCTTTCCCTAATTTTACGAATTCATGTGATACTTCAGACTAAGTTGTATAAGTACATGAAATTAAAGAACCTTCACTCTTTGAAGTATTCATTATTTGATTTTTGGTTTTTATAGTCTATTCGCACTTAACCTATTCCATCCAGTGAGAGGCCATTTTTTTAATTGTGTAGACTACGTGTAGATAAGTGCCTCTTTATTCATATAGCTAACAAACCTCTTTTAAAATGTTTGTTTCTTCCCTTCAAAGGCATACAGGTGTTCAGATGCTGATAGACTAGAGCATCCACTTGTAATAGGCATTCTAACGAATGTTACAAAGCTCACAAAAAAAAAAGAACAGTGAGCAGCGTGCATGCGTTAAAAATGCAAATACTGAATGTTCTGTTACAAGTAAATGCTCCAGTTTATCAGCGCCTTAAAGTAATGCAAATTTACTAAGCGTTTATGGATAAAAAATGTCATTACACCATAATTAGACAGCGGGAAAAGTGCGTTTAAATGTAAATCAGGAGCAGGAGGAACAACTCAGTGCCTCCTAACTTTTTTTCGTGACACTATTTAGGGCTTCGTAGGGAAATCTATATTATATCTGGGCAGCTACGTTACGGCGGTCACCGTTTTTTTTGCAGTTAACTAGATGCTATTAAATAAAATAAAGGCTGTATAAAAAAAAACTCTTTAGGCTTATCACTTCAAGCTAGGTAAAAATAAATGGCAGTGAAACACTTGAAAACTCCCGATAAGTTTTATTTAAATAATGTATTATGCTATGACTATTGGCTATATGCCAATCTAAACATTCTATTGACATCAAGATTGTTGAAATATGAAATGATCCTGGATTATTTATTATGTAAAGTTAAATATAACCATTATGTTATTAAGGGAGTACAATTTATCCTTAAAATAATATAACAATATTAACTATGAAATCAAAAATGGTAACTATAAGTTTTTTGGCCTTTCTTTCAACAATGGCACAGTAAAGGCATAAACAAATAATAATTTTCAGTTTTGGTATGGTCCTAAATCATATTACATTCAGGCCCGCCGTAAGCGGGCGTGCAAGGCGTGCACCGCACAATGGCGGCACGGCCAGGGGGGCGGCAATTCTGTTCTTTTATTACACCCTTATGAGACAACAATAAACAGCCTTACTGACAAGCTCAGCATGAGTAGTCGTAGATAAACAGGGGCGGCATAATCGGTATTGCATACAGGCGTTCAAATAGCCAGCGGCGGGCCTGATTACATTTAGTTATTTATCATTTAATATATAGATTTAATCTTCGTTTTGGCGATCTGTCATATACAGTTTAACTTCCTTCATGACATTGTCTTCCATTATATTGTCTATTTTCAGGTTCTCACCGTTTTCGTAATGCCTGAGAAGAGATTCCACTTTGTGAACGCATTCTGCTTCAAGCACCTGCAGTGCTGTGGATACTTGCTCACTGTTGCTCCCTTTGATCACATGATCAGCGTGCAACTTGTATAAGTGATGCTCCCGCTTTGGCTGAAATGCGTTAAGGTTGTTTTATGACTTCTGCTAGTTACCTACTCGTAAACTGTCGCAGTTTAATATTTTACCTAGATCAGTACTGTAAATTAATATATGGAGAAAAAATAAATTAAGGTTTAAAAATTTATGAGATATCTTTAGGTGTGTTGCTCAAAGCTCACAACTCCTTACTCCAACCTGACAACTGACACCCCCTTCGTCGGGAATTGTAATCCCATTATCTAGTCTAGGATGACTCTAGATGACCCAAATAACTAGACACACCAGTCTCTTTTTCATTTACAATTCCGCTAATATTGCTCGTCTGTCAGGGATGAGTGGGAAATGTTACCTCATCATGGCTCCGTGTGTAGCATGAAGTGTTAGCAGTCGGAGTGAAGACAAAAGGTTTAAACAGAGAAAGGCTTGGATCTGGGGTTGCCGTGAACCAATGGACGCTTGTCCCATTTTGCATCAAAATGGAAACCTGCAAATTACGGTTATTATGTATTCACATTTTACTAGCAGTCTTAATTAATCGAATACTAATAGTAATTTTGGTTAAACAAGCGAATAAACAAGGGAAGGGAATTAAAAATTATCATGACATGTGATTCTTAACAAAATATTTCTAACATGTTGGCAGTCCCTTAATATATATTTCTAATCAGTTTAAATAAATATACGCGTTTGTACGGCACTGAATGAAAACACCGAAACTGTTATTGTGCGTTGCGGGAGCAGTAAATGTGTTAAGGCATATATATTTTGACGCCTTCGCCACTTGCGACGCGGATAGCGACAGTCCCATGGACACATATTTTAATAATAATATTAAAACCTTACCTGACTTCCTTGAGTAGGAAAGCCATCATCGCAGCCTCGGCAAATGCGACTCTTCTTGTGCCGCAGGACATAAAACATGTCATGAATATCAAATTTTGACTCAGTACAGCCATTTCTCAAGAGAGCTTCACCATCCAGCTGTCTGTGCAGGTCACCACCAGATGAGAAGCATTTCATAAAGTTGAAGTCACCCTAAATTAGAAAATGATGAATGAATATCAAAGCAAATGAAGCAAAAGAAAGTTTTAAAAAACTCTATTACAGTACAGCCATTTTTTTTTGCTATATTTAGAAACCTTCAATTTGATACCCTATTCGTTAGGATAGGAAAGACATTCAACAAACTGGAACTAATTGCCTTGCTACTAGGCGATATTACTGTAGTGCACATGCAAAACAGTGGAGTAGTGTGGAAGTAGTAGTGAAAGATAATTTGTTCCAGTTTGTTGATATGGACCTCTGCAAAGTAACGCCTGTGTCCATTAAATAGGTAAAATATCATTAATAATTACAAAAAAAACTTGCCATGATTTTTATTAAAAGCTAATATTTAGAAGGGTCCATTATTTGAATTTCCTTTTAATTTTGTTTTTATTTGATTTCATGTATCCTGTACCAATACAATTAAGGCAAATCCAACAACACCACATATATCCATTCCAGATCCATGTCTTTATAAGGGAAAACGACCAAGACAATAGAAACACATACAGATGAAACACATAACCCTCCTTTTTGACTTCGCCGCAGTCGGGTAACAAGATCCAGTCTGCATAAAGTAAAGGTTTTACTTGTTTGGTACTTTGATCTGATTGGCAAAACATAGTATTCAAGCTTTATTTATGTAATGAATACCTGTCCACTCCAGAGGCCTAATTCCTTAGCCTTTTCTTTTAACCCTTCTGATTTTTTATCAATCTTGGTAGTAATAGTCAGGCCATTTGAAATGTTTCTGTACTGCATGACCTTTTCCGCTGCCCACAAGTTACCACTTGTTTCCAACACCCATGCCACACTTGAATCAGCAATCAAAAAAGAGTTATGGTAGAAAAGATTGTCATCATGCTCAGAACATGGCCCGCCCTGCCCATACTGCTCGAGGAGAGAAGTTATGACGCCCATTGCATCTTCTGCCGTGTTGCCTCGCTCTAAGCCCAAGCTACAAAAACAATAATTCATAATTTTTCTACTGAACTTAGATACTTATGTCTAAATCGAATGTAAACAACCATTTTGCAGTGAGGTATATAAAAATAATATTGAAGTGAACAACACCCACACAATAAGATTTGATTTAGCATATTTGCAAGAGATCTCTGCCTTTGAATCTGATCATATACAATGTGTTCCTAGCCTATGGACAAAGAATGAACACCAATGTAACATTACTTTTCAGGAATGCTATGACACAGTTGTTTTTATAATTAGAGGCAAAAAATTATTTTTTTCTTAACAAATCTATGCTATCTAGTATTAATTTTTGCCCATAGGCTAGGGACATGTTGTATATCTAAATCAAAATTAATATGTTTTACCGGACTAAATCCATTCCCAGCAAGCGCTTCTGTTTGGCATCCCCGGGGCCCTGGTCATATTTGGTCCACACTGCTTCATTGCCAATCACCACATCCTTGTCATTGGCCCCCATCTCAGCTCCCCACATCCATGCTGGCTTACTTAGTATCACTGCATTTATTGGTTCAGGACTTTCTTCAATTTTAATGTAAGTGCACTATGCAAAACAGTCATAAATATTAGTTATGTACCGTCAGTAGCAGATATATCTTCATGAAAAACAGCTTGTAAAGATTTAAATGAGCTTCTCTTAGATTAGTCTTTTTGAACTCTGTATCGCAAGTATTTATTTACATCTGCTGTCTACCGTAAACACATGTAATGTTACTGTTGTTTTGTTTATTTTGGCTTATTTTCTATGGAGATAGTGTTTTATTACCTTCAGAGGGCCCTCTCGGACTCCTCCAGGGAAGTAGACGACCTCCTGGACTTCATGTCGGGGTCTGTCTGAATTCTTCCCAAATATTATCTCGCCGTTCTTCGTATGTGGCGGGAGGACAACAAAAGTATCACATGACTGCGGAATTAGCGCAGACGGCATTTTTAAGTCAGCAGTCATTGCGAGATGCACAGTGGTGAGTGGATGCGCTCCTCGACTGCACAAAGAAATGTGTTACCGACAAAACGATATTGATTTCCCTACTTATTGATTTCGATGACAAAGAGTCAAAGACTGATTCGATGGCAGCGCGACATAACATAACAAACAAGGCCTGTTTCACTATACTAATCCCGACGTATGCGGCAGCGCAATGCTCTGACTGTGCTTTATCTTTAGTACTATCCTTAAAAACGTGATTATTTATGCTATCACTCTGTGTAACGTGCGTACTATGTTGTTGTTTGGCTGTTTTTTTTTGAGTTTATTTTAGTCTGTCGAATGTCGATGTGTACGGGTCGACGGTACACGCACCGTACAGACTATAAAGCGTAGAAAGAGAAAGCTATAGAACAATGGACGTCTTCCTTTTCATTTGCACAAGAATAAGATATAAATATGAATTTGCTTGTGAAAAAAAGAGACAGAGCTTGATATGTTTTGTCCCTCATCGCATGTTTAATTTTTTCAAGGTCAAATTTGCTAGGCATACTTCTATGCTAAACAGACTTTGACGTTTTGTGACAAGCTCAATCCATGTCATCGGAAAAATTACAAAAAATGTCCGATTTATTTAAAATTACGTGGACTATTGTTTATACAGGCGTTAAGAACAATATAACGAGTCTGCAGAATGGTGCGATGTTCTGTTTTAGGCTGCAAAAGTGACAGTGAATCGAAAATTGATGAACTATCTTTTCACTCTGAAGTTTTTAAAAATTTGATCTTATTTGACTTATTAGAACAGATGTTTTATATTGTGTGGTTTCTTCCCGCTTTACATACACATCCTAACGTGTTTCAAGATCAAATAAAAGCTGTTTTATGCATTTTTAGTTGGTGCTTTTTACATAACCTTAAAACTCAGTGTTGTCACTTTTTCCCACGAACATTACCCCACGTTAAGGGGTAAATAGTACGTTGATGAAATATTGGTATAGAAAAAACTTATACAGGACCCTATTTCGTAAAGCATGTTAGTCTAGTATTTTGATTCATTTAATCGTTTATTTTACGAGATAAAACACTAGTACACAGATAAAATATGCACTCGTGTACAGTACCCGGCCAAAAAGATTGCACATCGGTCTTTGGAAAGAGACTCGGCTAATTTCGACTTCATAGAGCGTTGTCACACGCTACGTATGTGACGTTCGTCAGTCGTTGTACTGATCCCGTAGGGTAAGGACGCATTTAGTTGAAAATAAATAATATAGAGTTGTTGAAACCCCTCGACTTTAAATCGTGCGATGGCATCATTAAAAAAAAAGAGGAAAACCTTTAGGAACGCGAAATTATTTACAATGTTTATAATTATTTTACAAGTTTCAAGGGCGAGTTGCAAATGCCACTGTCATTTCCAGAATAACTTTAAACAAAATATTAAACGAAGTCAGTACTGAGACATCTTCCACTTCAGTTAAGTTCACCTTCCGAAAAAAGCAATTTAGGTATGAACGATTTTGATTTTGATATTGTTACACTGATAGACTAGTAATAAATACGGTAGTGACAATGACATTGACCTCATTGAAAGCACAAATAATGAAATGGAAGGAATTGAAATTTTTTGAAATTATTAATTTACAATACTTATTGAAACCATTGGTCTATTTTATTCAATTACAAAATAATACAAAATAAACAGGTTCACTATCCTTTTTCTAGTAGTTGTAACAACTCTCTATAGATATTCAAAGTTTACATGTCATCGATTTGACGTAAACTAATTAAGTCCATAAAGTGCAGTATTTATTTGATATGAAACAACACTTAATTAATACGATGATTGATAGACTGCCGCCAGTGTTCGGAAATCTTCGTAAACAGCCAAATGTCTCTTTCCAAAGACCGATGTGCAATCTTTTTGGCCGGGTACTGTAACTCGGAGGTCGACTCAAATGCGGTATGAAATGAAGCCCCGTGAAGTGTATTCTGGATTTAACTTCCAGATTCCCCCACGAACCACATATACGGGAATCATGGATTGCACCTACTGGAATCTTCCAGAATGTGTTGTCAACACTTTGACCGAAATCTATTGTTACAGTGTGGGTTTACTACATAATTATTTCCAACTTTTTTCGCTTTAATTAGGTACCATTGTTATTATTAAGAGTGATTTTATAAATTCCTGTTAATTATTAAAAACATTTTCCAAAAGTAATTCTTTTTTTCAATTTAAAAATATTGTTTTTATATTGACATCGTAAATGACCCCAGGGAAAACTGCCTTATAGATGGTAACCCGAAATATTCATGTGTGTGTATTTGCTGTCCCTTTCGGAGACACGCACGACCTCTGTCTTCCTATAATAAGTCTATGCTATAAAGGGATGATACAAATACTACGTATCAGGGCCCCTATTCTGGGTTCATGCGAGATTCATCTCGCACGAGAATAACTGTCAAATCCCAAGGAAATCTGTCATTTTTGACGTATGTGGCATGCGAGATAGCGTCTCGCATGACCCGAGAATTGGGGTCCAGCCCGAGCAATCAATAGAATCATAGAGAACCATGTCTGTGACTAAGAAGAGACCAACTCCCCACGGAAGTTAAAAACTCCTAGTACAACAAAATTGGCCAATAAATGTGGATTCACAATAAGAAATCGCGAGCGATACAAACGCGCGATCCAAAGAGTATTGTAATATAGAATGAGAAGCGTGGCAACTCTGGGTTTTAACTTGTATGTATGGAAAGTGCTGCTGTTAGTGTCAGGTAAGTGAACTAATGCAGTATACTTGTATAGCTACAGATAGGCATATATACATATACGTGTATATGCGCACTTGCGCGTGTGTGAGTGTTATTTTTAGAACCAAATGTACTCAATCAAAGTTTTGTTTCAGCAAATTTTATGAAAACTTATATAAGCTCTTACTTATATAAGTTTTCATAAAATTTGCTAGAACAAAACCTTGATGAGTAAACAAAAAGAGATAACCAAGAGCGCATCAACGTCCAAGCAGACCAAAGCCAGAGTTGACAATGGCCGCCTCCGACACGAGTGACTAGCAGTGACAGATAGTTTATTTTATAATTTTGTAGTCACTTTCCAGCCGCGAGGGGACGCTGCTAACTGTCAAATTTTATGAAGTTTTAAGTGTGTTTCGTTTCCAGCAATCAGCACGAGCACAGCACGAGCGTTGTTATATCAACGAGAATTGTATCCCAGCGATACGGCAATCATTTTTCATTGTGAATCCAGCTTAAGTATTTCCTAGAATCTCACCTAGAGGCTAGCGGGGCTAGCTCGCGTCAGTAGGCATGAAGTCACATTCGAGATATGTTAGAGAGAGCTTCCCTTCAAAATCTATAGTACAAGTTTTTTGATTTTTTAAATTTACTTTTTTTATTTTAACCTTTAAAGTAAAAAAAAGTTTTTTTAGATAATAAGTACTTAGGTACAAAGTAAGGTCGCAATTTTTTCCTGTCAGTCCTAAATCCTTGTAGCTAGGTAGTGTATGTTCGGGCGCCTTCTTCTAAACCATGCGGTTTTGATACGGTTTTCACTGTCATTTATTTAGAGAATCTCCTTAGAATCTCTAAGAAAAGTGTTTGTGTACATTAAATTCTAATTGTACCTGTGCAAAGCCTGGAGGTCGCTAGTACGTACACATATATAGAAAGATTTACCTAAGTATGTCCGTAAACTTCCTATAAATTTTGGTGATCTTTGAAATGATTAAAAAGTACTAAGATATTTTTTGGATTACCTACATCTTATACCTATACGTAAGATTACATTGATGAATAGGATTTGACTCGTAGTACAAACATCTATTCTGAGAACTTAAATACATTTTGACTTAAATTATGACTTTTTATTTTTTAGAACATCCGTCACAATAATAATTATTCTGTGAAAATTTCAATCGGCTACCTATTACTAGTATTATGTACTTTGTGCTATTACGGTTCAAAAGATAAAGCCGACGCGTAGAGTTACTTAATACTTAAGGCTCCTATTACATTTGGCACCGTTTGGCGACGCAACTCTTAAAACATCAACAGTAGCACACAGGATCAGTCTTGGGAAAAGGAAAACTTAACTTTACCTATTTATACGCCAGCGAAAGCATTTGTATACCTGTCAGCATCATTATTTTCATCTCCTCGATCAGCAAAGATTCAATGAACTAATCGTACACTACCTATAATAAGTATATAATTAATTTGAAGATAATGTATTATCTGGCTAGGTAGAATCCTGAACTGTGTTTTTTGTACCTCCCACAAAACCGTCGCGTTCGTCGCGTTGGTACCCAAATATTTAGAACACCATAGAGACGCTATCATAAAGAGCAATCTCGCAATATATTTCCCTTAATGTATTCGACTTTACAACTTACAAACTTGAGTCAATGAACAAAGTCAAGAGAGAGCAGATCGGAGTTTGTCCCAAGTTTGCTTTGGGGTTAAATTGTTATATTATTATTTAACAAAATGAACGCTGACTTGACATCTATTAACGGCTTATTGGAAGTTAAAGTTAACATTGTTCGGTACCTACTTTCAGTTGGCTTTACTTTTTAATGAAGCCACGTAATATACTTACCCAAATTGGTATTAATAATACTGAATATTACGTTTTCAAAAAAGTAGCATCGTAACTTGTCAATCAGTTTTTAAAGAGTAAGTATTACTCGTAATTTGAGTTCTTTCCATGAAAAACTCGTAATTTTTCTCATCTAAACCGAGACTAAACACAAATGAAACAAGTAGTATTATTTTTAGGGTTCCATATCACAAAAGGAAAAAAGGAACCCCTATAGGATCACTTCGTTGTCCGTCTCTATTATATTTACTATATTTTTTCTAACGGTCTCAATACGTTAGAAGAAGTATGTGAGAAATGTTTTATATATTTTTAACCTAACCGTACTGTCACTGTAACCTACTATAGTAGCCCGCTAGCGTTTATCGCGCACTTAAACGCTTTGATCCCTCTCGCACACGCATACTGGTTAGAACGGGATAAATGCTTTATGTCATCGATAAAAGCTAGTGTGCTAGGCTCACTGTATCCTGATGATTTTTAATATTGTATTACGGTTACTAAAATACTTTTAAGATAACATAACGCTGCACCTTAGAGCTGTACTAAATCCTCTAAGCACAGCACTGCACTGATTAACTTTAGACTCACATTTATTCATAAAACAGGTGAGGCCTTATAGAAACATGGCATTAGCTTGATGCGGCGAGGTAACAGCGCCTGCTGCAGCTGTAAGTAATAAATAAATAAGTAAGTGGCGTATAATCTAAATTGATTTAGGATATATATAATAAGAACAATCTATGCTTATATCAATATAAAAATAATTAGAACACATACTACCTTTGTGTTTAAAATATCTATAAAACGTATCTATATTAACTTTTACATTTCAAAACTTGGAAAAATAGTTACTATTACTGTGAAAGTAAGTAAGCAGTATTTAGGATTTGTAGTAGTTACATGGTGTAATGTAGTGTTTAAGTTACATTTCAGTATAAAGCAGTGCCTTTAACTACAGGGTTTCATGTTGGGAAATATAATAGGTTAAGATCAGAGGTCCAATTTTTGAACTCACCAGGTGATAAAGCTCACCAAAACGCCTGAATCCCTATGAAAAACGGCCATTTTGGTGAGCTTTAGTCACCCGGTGAGATTCAAAAATCGCACTCCTGAAGTGTAAATACCCATAAAGCAACAAATAAATGATATTATATGATAGATATGAAAATACAGGAAACACATATTACCTACGCTGGTAGTGTTTACACACGTAACGATTAATAAATGACACAATACTTCGCGGATGTCTATTTATAAATAGTTGTATCTATATCAATAAATTAAAACAAAATACGCTGCCTTGAGGTAACACCAGTGAGTCAATGTTAGGAACCATTTGTGCATAACGAACAGTACAGGAACTTAATGAGCGACGGCCGCTTCTGTATCTTATTTATATTACCTACATCAAAATAGGTTGATAACTGTTTGAATAAATAAACTAGGTGAGGTACGGTTGTTAAAATTTTCCAGCAAAATTTTATATCTAAGCATCAGAAACAGGTGTAGAAAGGTGGGCGTGCTCAAAATGTTTTCACTGCGCCTAAGAATACCGGTGCCCATAAATCATTTATGTAAATAAGCAACAACAATGAAGCAAAATATAGAGTGCCCTACGGACCCCGACACCGGACGTACTAGCGACTTCCCGTCGGTTTCTGGCGGTCTTACCTCCCGTTTCCTTCCACAATGCAGGTTACGGTGTGGGTATATACGTACGTCCGAACGCACCATCGTCCAAATTCCCTTTCAGCCCGATTTTTGTAAGATTATAAGCAACAATTTTCTCAGGGTAGGTCGTTTCGTTATGGTACTCCCAAGGCTATAAATATGTATACAGTTCTTCATACTATTACAATGGGGTAACGTAATTACATAGTTTTGACCTCGATCAGTCAAGATCATAATTATGGTAACTATTAGGTTAGAGGACTTTATGTTTGGTGAGAGCAAAGCACTATTATCGTTTTTCCGGACAATTACGACCGAAATGCGAATGCGAATATGAAACGAAACGAGTGATCCGCCCTCCATGGAAGAGTTGACTAGAAAAGAATACAGGGAAAGGGTACAAAGGGTACACGAAGTTTAACATAATTATTTTATCTTGTCAGAATGTGTGAGTATACGGCTCTAATTAAATTGACTACCATGTCAAAATTATGACACCTACTTTCGTTTACTCATTCATATTTTATAAATTCTAGTCAAGAAGAATACCATTCCTAATTTAAGTTTCTGTTTGCTTCTTGCGGTTAACCAGTAGAGTATGCCTATGGACCTACCTATGGACACTATATCCGCAATTTGTTTATAATATTATGTTTTGTGAATGTTCAACCATGATCCTGTTGGTCTGGTTTCCCTGTAATTGGTGTTACGGAGTAAGGATGACAGTCGCTCCAATATAATAACCTTTAGGTTGATTTTGACTTTTGGGCGCTCGACATTCGCTAGCCGGAGGCCAATTAAATATGCCACCGTATATTTTAGCCGGCATTGATAAGCGCGCGGCTGGCGAGTGTCGAGCGCTCGAAAGTCAAAAATCGCTCCACTGATCTGCCAAATCTGATATAATGGTCAAATACCCGAAACGATAAAACGCGCAAGGAGAATGTACTCAAATAGAATGTATTCAAATAGTTTACAACTAAATGCAAAAGGGCCACTTTTAAGTTCCTTAGCTATAAGAGCTTTAGACAGGGTAGATTCAGTCAGTAGCAGAAATTTATTTATTTATTTATTTATATGTCTACACTGTACCTGGAACCAGCTAGGCAATCTCTTGTAGGTTATAGTATTTTATGCAACTGCTATATAATGAGAGGCCTTAAAACACGAGTGTGGTTTTATGAAACGAGCGTCAGCGAGTTTCATAATAGGATCACACGAGTGTTTTAAGGCCTAATTATATACAGTTGCATACATTACTTTATCTACACACATATCATAACTGCAAAAAACCGTAACAGCAAAAAACCAAAAACGAATGACAACTAATGGCCGCCATGTATATTAAAAAGGTACTCTGTCATTCGATCTATCCGTCAAGACGAACGTTTTTTTTAAACCATAGACGAACGAATATAGTCCCTATTGTCATATCACTCGAGATCAACTGTCGTGCGTTTAAATTAAAAAAACATACTGAGTTGACGTTTAGTATCGATAACTGTTTTAATATCTGTGGATACAAGAATAGAGACCAACTTGAATTTTGACAGCTGTTCCAAATTTAAATTCATAACGTCACGAGCAGTCACGAGATATCGGTAATGTGATGACCAATAAAGAACAGATTTACCTACTACCACAGACAAGAAAATTCTTATAATAACATTGGTTGTAATAATGCTGGTCATTTCCTAGGGTTTTTGAACGCGTTATTTAGCCTTTATGATATGTGTGTAGATAAATGTATTAACGTGACCGTATAGACATGTTGACGCTCTATATTCGAAAAATGACGTAAGGTTCATATCAGTTTTGTACACTACTGCATGCGAAAGGGATTTTACTTAAGTTTTTTGGCTATGCGAGTACTCTCTTGGAAATCAGTTGCGTCGTTTTATATTAGCTGCTGACTTTATAACAAACGTACAAACGTATGTGTACGGTAAGATGATTGGCAATTAGGATCTCGGCGAGAGGCTAATTCGCCGGAATATTCTGTCCGTTGATCGCTTCATGCCAATTCCAAGGTACTTGCCAAGCTTTGACTATTCATTAGCGCTGTGGCCTACTACGACTAAGGAATCAATGCGAGCTATATCGGCAATGATAGTGCTAGTGAACTGTCAAAATTGTTTGGAGCCAATGATTTCTTAATACAGCGAATCACCGTGCATTTTCTTTTGAAGGGACATAGTAAATTTGCAATTCGGCAAGTAGGTAATTATTAGGCTGTGTTTTCATTAGGCGAACAGTGAGCGGCTCACTGTTTGCCTCCAGTTCGCCACCATAATATTTTGTAAATGGAGTGTCCACACACAGCACCTACTGTGCACCAAGCATGAATTTTAGACGCGCGTTAATTCGCTACCTAAGTCTCGTCTCGGTGAGGGTAGTTGTTTCTCGTTTTCGATCGGAATGGAAACATTTCCGAAGCTATTACCGTTCTCCACGTGACATATCCGTTGGAAAATAAAATCAATAGGAAAATGAATTCGTTTTGAATCCAATTCGAGCCGCTTTATTAATATGACATTTCCCTTCGAAAAGAAAGTAAAGAAATACATTAACTACGTTAAAGGTAGGTATGGTTGTGTTTAGTAGCATTTCGTTTAATAATCGTTTTATAGAGGATTACGTAATAATATTGCGTGTTATGCGCGATCGAAGTTTTTCTAATTTTAATTAGTTATAAAATAATCAAGAAAATATTAGGAAGTATAATTTTTACCATACATGTATAGTACATACCTATTGTATTTAGATGGAATTATACTTATTGTGAGGAGGCTTAGAGCGAGGCAAGAAGTAAGACGCTTGTAAGTCTTGTACTTATCAGGTGAATGATGAGGTAGCCCCGAGATTCGTCCGATCCATTCTATTTGCCATATTGTCAAGGCATGCACGCCTGTCCGTGGACTTAGCCAAAGAACTCATCGATAAGTTGCGGCCTATTATGTCTCGGTTATGATACTTAGTAACTTTAATTCAACGTGCACGGCGTGCATGCTAAATTAAAGTTACTAATGTTACTATGTATCTTATAAGTACACTACTTTACAATATTCTACATTGCGTTAATTGGAACGAGTACAGAAACTACCTGCGCTTCGAAAATTGGCATGTGCTCAGAAGAAAGCGCCGCAAGAAACTCGGCGTTAAACTTTTCCGATGATACAAACTGTTTTAATTGTTTTATTTCAATGTCTACAGGCCGCGAAAGTATAAGAAATTATTATGGCAAACAGACTTAAAATCCTCACAAACACACTTAGTTTTGTGGTTTAGTCTTTTTCTTTCACGGATTAGTTTGGCAATGTACACAACACAAATACGTTGTACGGTGATACGGAATCTTATACTTTCACGAGTCCTACTCGAACTTGGCGTGTTTCTTTGTCTTGGTTTTGATCAGAATCCTTTCTTTTTTTTGATATTTTTCTAAACCGTTTTCATCCGCCTGGTATTTTATGTACTAAAGCTAGAAATATAACACAGCTAGCAAAAGTGCCAATTTGTGTGTTAGAATTACGATAATAGGAACTACAATGTACCTTAAAACTCTCAAATATGAACGGACCTACCTAACTTCTACAAGTATATTTAAAAATATTAAATGGCTACCTACTCCATTTAACGAATTCTTAATCAAATGATACCTACCTACCTTTGCCGAATGAAATATTCGCTTGATACCGTGACCATATACGAGTTTATCTGTTGCTTTTAACGGTTTTTAATGGTTTTTTGTGACAATTTGAATTTTAATGAGCGCAGGCGAGCCGCGCCGGCGTCCGGTCGCCGCCCGGCTTCCAGCGCTGCGCTGCGCTTGACTTCACGCCTCAAATACAGCCGACTTTCAGGGAAGCGATCCCTTGGCGTTAACAAAACGGAAACTACCTACCTTTACCTCCCCGTTTATGCCAGGAGATTGTATGCCTCTGTGGCTTTATTTGGTAAACTTTTACTATCGGCGTACCAGCTCCGTATACCTACTCGTATTTACTGTTTCAAGATCGCGGTAGAGTTAAATTTAAAAAAGGTAGTTTTTCACTTTCCCCTTTTCAGAAATAGGTGACGATTTTACCTATTCTTGTATCCAATAGTTTTGTATGATCCTGTTGGTCTGTTGTCCCCATCACAGGGGTTATGTAAATCACATTGGTAGTTTAAAAGCGTACCCGCAGCGCACCGAAATGAACGGAAAAAAGCGCAAAGGGGATTATGACAGTACTGTATAATCTATAAAAAAACAAAACGGGTTTATAAGACAGGTACAAGGAAATTCGGTACTAAGTAAACAAGTAGGTACTCAAGTTTTAACCGATAGGGTCAAGTCTTTTATTTGTTATCACAAATTAACAAAAGCTCAACGCCTTTACAAGTACATTTTTGAGATTTCGTTGGCGAAATAGCTCGAAATAGTAAATAAAAGCATGAATAAAATTTGCAAGTACCACGTTATATTAGCGAGATGGCGAAATGCAAAATTTATTTACATTGAAAAGGACAATTACGCAAGTTTTCATTTTCAAACGGCACTATCGAACGTTGGAAACACAGAAATAGCCCGGGAATAAACTTCGTAAAAGCACAAGAAAATGATCTCTCCATTTATGTAAAATACAGAGTGCAATGGTAAGTTGAGATGAGTTAGTAAGAGCAGCTACTGGAACTCATACCTCCATGGGAAAATGACTTTAAGGGAATAACTAACACTACCATTATAAATTGTTAGTAAGCTATACCTATTGACAGTTTTTTATTGCACAATAGGAAAGAACAGGTTACTTTATATTATACCAATTTGGTCGATATATGCCCTTACTATATCGATCAAAATACTCCTTGAGACTAAAGTTGGAGTGCATATATTAGAGTACTAGAAAAACCATAAGCTGAGAAAAACTTTTTCCATACCATTTCATTACCAATAAGGTAAATGAAACATTGAAAGTTGTACATGTATTTTTACGTCCTAGTCCTATTATACTTATAGATCAATTAAACTAAGTATACGAAACCATCACGATTCAGCACTAGAAATATTAAAAAAATTAAGATCGATGATCCCTTAAGGAAAAGTGTAAGGAATCATAGCCTTAATGAGTCTTTACTGTCTACGTTGGTAATAAAAAGAAAAATATTACTCGTACTCTTATAAATAACATGGTTTTTAAAAACTTTTCTAGTTTGTGTTACACATGTAGGATATTTGATTGTGCACGGAGATGCCAAATTTTTAATCACCAACCAAAATTCCAACTCCTCTAACCAAAGAAACGAAAATTGGTAGAACTCTAAGCAGAACAAAATATGAGCCTCACTGCCGTTCGTGATTAACAATAAAAAATAAACGTTAGTAAATGATAAATTGTGTTTTCTCGGATACTGATGTTTGATAAATAAATTTTAGTAACTCAAACCAGTTTTACAATTCTGAAACTTAATAGGACTAAGTAATTTATTGGTAATAAAAACAATGTAGATATTTGACACGAAAAAAGTTTTTTCGATTTGTGACTTTCTTAATACAGTCCTGTTTGGTTTCCAAAAGTGTTATGATAAGAATGGGATCAATTGGCTGTAACTTTTTAGGGTTCCGTAACTCAAAAGAAAAAACGGAACCCTTATAACCTGCAGAGTATTTCCCTTGACCTAGAACGAAGTCGGCAAGAAGCAAGGTCTCACAGCACAAATAAAGGTAAAAGTCCGAAAATCGTTTTGAAGTTACATCACAAAAAACATATTAAGTGTGTTGTATTGTAGCGACTCCTAACGCCATCTAGTTTAAAACAAAGGAAACCAACTGACATGCGGTAACTCTACGAACGGCCGGCGCTGCCGCTCGGTGCAATGAGGTATCATTACGCTTCTGTGCAATCAATTAGATATTTGCCTACCGTTTTTATAAGGATCTGTTTCGGATCCTATTTTTAGATGGCGCTGTTAAAACAGCCGTGTTATTTCCAGTCAGTGAGTGGGTTTGTACGGAACCCTCGTTACGCAAATCCGACACGCACTTGGCGGGTTTTTTTTTGCATAACCTTTGTAGTTTCTCACCAACTGTGAATATTGACTGAAATCTATGTAAACTTTGTTTTTGTTTGTTTGTTTATGAGGGACGGTAATTTCTAGAACTAGTGAACTGAATCCAAAAATTATTTCATTTTAAAGCTAAAATATCCTCGGCTAATTATTTTATGCGAACGAAATCACGGGCGTCCGCTAGACTACACTAAACTACTTCTACACTAAAATAATACAGAGGTTAACTTTGTCTACTTGTTTGTTTGTTTGTTAGATGTAGGCGGTAATTTCTGGAACTACTGAACCAATTTCAAACATTATTTCACTAATAGAAAGCTACTATCCTTGACGCATATAATTAGCAACTGATTCCACGTAAATGAAGTAACGAGCGTCCAACATGTAAAGTTTGAGTTAGTCTTGTAAGGTAATTTTCGCGTCACAGCAAGAGTTCCAGTAGCTGCCCCTACTGACCCATCTCAACTTTCCACCCTGTATGTAAGAGGTAAGTAATTGCTGATATCGATGAACGGAATGGAAAATATTCAAGCACAACTTCAGTCGTCGGTTGAATGGATCGAGGCAGGGTATAATATTATTTTATGCTAAGCTCTTACTGAAGAAACTGAAAATGAGATAAGTACTAGAATGTAATTAATACTTGCAAATCGGCTCTAAAATGTGTTTTGTTTCGATTTCATCCATCTGTTGGCGGTTTGGTCAATGCACAAATTAAAGTCTGGATCAAAGCGATGTAGTAATAACCAAAACATTAGCTTTTTTAAACACACAGTACTATTCGAATTTGACCTACGTAACGGTTTAGGACCTTAGTTTAGTATCGGCGACTTCTAAATTCTCGTTGTCATGGAACTAGCGGGGTCATTCTCGTCGTCATGGAACTAGCGAGGTCATAATCACTGACATGACTATTCAAGTTTTATTTTACCCCTTCCTGCGTTTCTGACAAACTTGTATCATAAGAAAGAGACGTATACTCGACCAAGAAAGTGCTTGACCACTTTTGTACTTTAATCCATTGTAATACGGTCGAAAAGTGGTCAAGCACTTTCTTGGTCGACTATACATAGAGATAAACTAAACTTGGACGGTCAAAAGTTAATTACTTCGGAACACACAATTTATGAACCATTTAAACAGCCTGAAAGTATGCGCATGCACCTTACTTGGACTATGACACTTAACCCCTCGTTTCACGCTGTCATTTCCAATTTAATTTCCTTCATTTTTTAAACATCTATTTAATTATATGATATAAATATTAATTGCCAAATTTTCATTATACTATGCTAGTGAGTACCGAGGGGCAAAATGTCGTCCAGAGTGGTCCTAACATGACCGGCTAAACTCTGTTTATCTGAGTTGATCTTATGCCACTAGTTTGAGAGAGACACAAGGAGGGATAAATTAAACCTGGGTCGGATATGTTAGGGCATTTGAGAACCTAAATTAGTTTTTCGCCAATCGACGAGGCCATTTAAATGTGGACTTTGTTTAACCGTGTGGTTTTTGCTTTGGTATCAGAGCGAAGATTTAACCGGGGAAAAGGTCAAATGTGGAATTATGGACCACCGTTATTTTGCATTATGAGTCAGTCAGGAAGTCAGATTACAGGCTTTTCAGTACCGTGCCTTGAAAGTGGTTTGTTATAGACTATAGTCTA
This sequence comes from Ditula angustiorana, assembly GCA_963691745.1. Taxonomy (NCBI): domain Eukaryota; kingdom Metazoa; phylum Arthropoda; class Insecta; order Lepidoptera; family Tortricidae; genus Ditula; species Ditula angustiorana. The sequence continues at coordinate 6,530,482 of OY829472.1, forward strand.
TTACGGTCTACCGTTAAAATACTGACAAACAATAGGCAAACAGTACTAATGACTGTTAATAGGGTTACAATTCAAACAAATACTTTTTATTGGACACCATGCAATAGCGCGGTCTTTTCAAGGCAACCCGAAGAAGAGAAGTTTAGAAAGCTATCCGTTTCCACAAGCTCACTAAAACAACAATGGAAAAACGAATTTATACATAAATTCAAAAAAATCCATTACAGCTGTGCAAAAATATCGATCAATGAGATCTCTGGATTGTGCAAGGACGGAAGAGCAAGCTATCTGATTGGTGGGTTGATTGTTTTCTTGCATGCGGCTCGCGGGTTATCTCTAGGCGCAACAGCGACGAGCTTGATATCGAAGCGTCGGTCTGTTTGCTCTAGCATGAGTGAGTGAGAGAGAGATGCTTCGCCATTGAGCTCGCCGTTGTGCGCTTAGAAATAAACAGAGTGATAATAATCCTCCCACAGCTGTAGATATTCATTATGGCATAAAACTTTAACCCATTTAGCAGTGTTCAATAACTATAATGGAGTTTTTTTAAAGCTTGTTTATGAAGACCTAAGTTGATAGTTTTACTTTAAGTACTAAGCCACAACAATATACATACATATATTGTGTTATTTAAGTACCTACTTTAATGTATACTTAAGAAAGTGTTCTAATTGAAATAAAATGGCGCTCTTCCCTTAATAATGTACGCGAAAATCTTATACATATTCTGCGATTCTGCAAAAAACAGTTTAACATTTTAGCAATCAAAAACTTGTTCGAATTTAGTTTGTAAAAGCTAATCTGTTACTTACTTCTTGGCGCCTTAAAACGTTTTGCATAATCTGCCGGCTTTTCGTGTATTGGGTAGTCCTTGGGTAGTCGGTATTTTTGTTTTTGACTTGGCTGAGTAAGATAAGGCCGCTAATGAGGGCGGCTTCCTTCCTTCCTGCACAACAAAGTCACAAACCCCACTTTTAAGCTTTTCCGGTGTGTAATTATTTCCGGGTATTTATTTTTACACGAAATAGTTTGTAAGTAACTTTGTTGAATCTGTAAAATATAAAACGGTCTCATTTAAATTTTACTTTACTTGAGGTGTTTCCTCATTACGGCTCAACCTCATACCTACTATTTTAGAGTTCCGTAGTTCAAACTAGGAGCCTAATCTTTGTTTGTGACTCTGAAGTGACCCTCCGTTGTTCGTTTTGTAGGTGTTTTTCCAACTAACAAGCTTTTTAACATAAAACTACCGTGAGACTCAGACATATTAATAAAACGGATCACTCACGACGTTTCGTTTTTTCTCGACGTAAAAATACATGAGTGATCCGTTTTATTAATATGTAACAAGCTTTTATTTAACTTCACATGTAACTAAAGTTAGTTTTCGCTTTCTTAATGTTGACTATTTGGTTCACTTCTTGTGGTCGGACTATGCAATTATACTAAACGCCAACAAAAATATATCTAATAATAAAAATGATTTTCTACACAAAATACTACTTCAGTAGAAAACAGGCATGCGGCTAGCTTGATGGTAAGCAATTACCGCCGCCTTTGGACGCTTGCCACTCCAGAGGAAACAGGCCGCGTTGTGGACCCTGCAAGAACCTTTTAATGCCCCTTTCTCAGACCCCCATGCTGTACTTCGCTAAAAACTTCAGCGGGGAGCTCATTCCACAACCGAAGTGTCCTCGGAAGGAAACATTAGTATGCAAAGTACGTGACTATCAATTAAACCGTTGTTTCGGTAAGGTAACTGTACCAGTGCTTGACACGCGTAGGACATGGTTTTTACCAGCAGTAGAGATCATTGTCTCTCGTTTTCACTCGTATGTTTCCGTTCTTTTCATCAATCATTGAGTCAATTGGTTTTAAACTTTCGCGATTTTCACACATAATCGTACCTATTACGTTTACCGGGTCTGCTCGTGACAACGGCTGTTGCAATACAGTCGAAACTTCCAAGTAAATAAATAAACACAGCGTCTAGTGTATTTGTTACAATACTTAAACGCAACGAATGCGTTAACGTTAACTTCTGAATTCGGTACTATGGAGGCAAAGACAGCGGCCTCTTGCGGCGTATATTGGCGACAAAATATTTCCATAAAAATTAGAATTTAACGATAACGCGTTCGAGATTTCTTTTGGACATAAAACTTTTACTAAGGGCTCAGTGTATCAACGCGTTAATGTCTCGGTAAACGTAATAATAATTATTGAGTAAGTGTCAAGAAATGGGTCCGTTACCTCCCTTAAAATCAAAAATAAGGCCAAATCAAAAAATGTTACAAGAAGTACAGCTATAATATAACCGGGAACTTTATATTTTTCGATACTTAGGTGACCCAGTAATCATGTAGATGTAGGAGGCACCTATAGATATTCTGAAATCTTTCAATAAAGTTACCGAAAATTCACCTCACCGTTAAAATTTGTTTCGAAAATGCCGCTCTTAATGTAGAGGTTTTTAGAGTTTAATTAAAAAAGCGCAATATTATATTCCTGGGAACTGCAAAGAGCTTTTATTTAAATATCCGTCCATCACGAAGTAATGTAGAGTTGCAGTAAAATGTTTAGGTGTACTGATAACGCGTACATGTCCAAAAGTCCAAATGGCGTGGTCACCTTCCGAATTCTGCTCGTCATTTGCGGAAACGTACGTTACTTTTGGACGCCATTTTTGGATGATCCATCACACCAAGTCACTTCATTCGGACGTAGTGGCATGGATGTTTTCCACAACACACAACGGTTTTTTGTGTTCCGTATCCACTTCGGCATATTTCAGCAACTACTAAAAAATATACTATTTATTTTAAATTTGACAAAGTTTTGAATATTGCTTACCCAACAAATGACAGAATACAAATTGTACAAGGGGTTCGAGATGATTGAATAGCTTAGCTACTTACCGTAACTGTTAACTCTTAGTACACCTCCATTTGTTAACACGTACCTACGTCGCCGTTTTAGTTAAGAGACTATTAGACTTTTTTGAATACGGGGGTGGGTCTATTATGATAATTATGATCTTAATTTTATACATTCAAGTTAAATTTAAAATGATATATGATTCATGGCAACACAAAGAAAAATTAGGGCAATTGCAGGACTCGAACCGGCAACATAAGTATTTCGTGCCTTGCGTTTTCCAGTTTCGCCACATTACCGCTACCATACCCTGCGAATTTTTCAATGTGTTTCGTCTTTACTGTAATTACATGATTTTTGTTTGGGTAAACTACCCTCGGTGTCTATGAGAAACTTAATTAGTTATCTCATTCATTGGTCATTTATGAATGCCCGTTAGCTGACGAGAGATGACGCCATTTGTTGTTAAATTAAATTTGTTAAATTTTAAAATTGTCGTTGAAAAAAATAACCGAAAATTAAAAATTTCAATTACATAAATTATAATCTTACCAATTCTTATATCGGTTAGATTCTATTCGGCTACCTTCATGACATTTGCAACTCAACGACGTGCAACGAGCATCGGCGTCGGCCAGCGTTTGATAAGGTCTGGCGCAATTCCCTAAACGAAACGTTCCCTAAACTAAAAAACGAAAAGTTATCAATGTATGAAACACAAGTAGGTTTGTATGTAATTAGTAATGGCAGCTTGTCTTTATTTCATACGTGTAGATTATCGGTGCAAAAGCTAAGAGTACCCACTCTTGAACATAATAGGTACTTAGTGATTAATGATTATGTATTTTCTTATTATAGGTTTGATTAGTGAGAAAGTTTGTCGCACCGATTGATATGTTCTTTGTCTAATTTACTTTGTTCCAGGGCAGGGTTTTGTACACAAAATGCTTTACATGGTACGAATAAATTAACAAAGTATAGTGCCGTACCGTACGTAGTACGGCATATGAAGTGGCGACGGTCACCCACGCAGACGTCCACGCAACTATGGACGTAAGCTGTTGGATCGATCGTATGTGATCAAAAACTGGATTCATCCAATTGGATTAATCCACCCTTAAAACATCCTGAGTAGTCGCGTCGTCAGTGGGCTCCCTTTAGAATTGTACATTACTAAAACTGCTTCGTTCCCCCGTCATGGACCGACGGTGAGTCAACCGATGCACCGTAATGCGCTAGATATTTAATTTTTATCACGATTTTAAAAAGAAAAGTGACGGAATGCTGAAATATTTGTAGGCATACATATTATGTACCCTAGTATAAGAGCTTAGTCGTGTAAACAAGGTTTGCTTTTTTAGGACCAAGCTCCATTAAGCTTGGTAAACGAAGAATCAAGTGGTCGCGTCGCGGTTCCATTCGGAATTTCATGCATGACGCATTTTGACCGCAAACTGGTGAAGCTTTTAGATCGAATTGATTGCGTTCATGTGTTGTTGAGCACAAAGTCCATTTCACTAACTACGTGTCGATTTGCAAATAAGTTGTCAAAGTTATTATTTAAAACCGGGCCGGCTTTGACGGCCGGATAGCCTAGTGGTTAGTGACCTGACTATGAAGCTTGAGATTCCGGGTTACATTCTCGGGAGGGGTGAATGTTTGTATGATGAATATGAATGAATGTTTGTACCCTAGTCTTGGATGTTGTGTATTTAAGTAAGTATGTATTTATCTATACATATAAGTACGAATATCCGTTGTCTGTACCCATCGTACAAGCTTTGCTTAGTTTGGGACTAGGTCAATTGGTGTGAATTGTCCCAAGATATTTATTTATTTAAAGAAATTGGGTACCTACTGTTGCGTTCAATATTGATAAAGGCTAAGTAAGATGTAGGTGTTTAAGGTAAAAAATATCACAAAGTCTATTTTAATTCGATCGACAAGTTAATGATGATTAAGCACGTGAATTAAGTGTATTTTGTATTTTTATGGGTTCGATGAAGTCTAAGAGGTGGTTAGGGGAGGTTGTTTGGCGGGTGGACGGTGGAGGGAGGGATCGGATATTACAGGGGAAGTCCCGAAGCCATCGATCATCGTTAATGTCAGATGAGCGAAGCGCCTTTTAACGAGGTAGGTAGGTGGCCAGACCACACTGCCGCGGGAGCTATCATTACGGATTCACGTCTCGCGTAAAATACAACAGTTTCATGAGCAGCGGTTAGTCTAAGTTAACTTCTCTAAACTTTCCCAAACTCGCATAACCGTCGCATAAGTATGTTTTATTGTTTGTTTTTATTTATTTCATAATTTCAAGCGGTAAGTCATAAAATATTTTATGCATCTCACATTATGGCGCTCTTTTGTTTGGCACGAAATTTACAGTGCGAATATGGACGAAGAACAACGTTATTATTATTATTATCAATATTAACTTTTTGATGATTTGGTATGACGTACCTAAATCTACTCGTTTTACGTCTGCTGCATTAGGTACTCATGGAGAACTTTTTAATGCAGGATTAAACTAGAATGATGAAGAACTAGCTTTTGCCCGCGACTTCGTCCGCGTAGACTTGAATCAAGCAAACGTACACCCAACATGTAATCTGAAATATTTCCTGGATAAATTAATGAGAATTAGTTGCTTTGCTGGTCATGACGTCACGGCGGCGTATAACTCACTTATCGCTATCCCTTGGGAACTATGCATTTTAACGAGATAAAAAGTATCCTATGTGTTAATCCAGGCCATCCAATCCATCCAATATATTATATAATATGTATATAATGTAATATATATATATATATAGTAGGAGTAGGATAGTAGGATACCCACGGTGGTATGCTTATCAGCAGAGTCCTCTATTTTCGTGGCACTTTTAAATTACCAAAGTGAGTTCTCATTTATCGACTTTAAATGTAAATATTAATATAAATGATTTTGTATAAATGTTATATATATCGGAAGTCGATATATATATATCGGAAGTCGATAAATGAGAACTCACTATACAAAAGTGCCCTGAAAATTCCGGACCCTGCTTATCAGAAAAGTCAAGTACTGCATTGCTAGGTTTTTCATATATTTTGGTGGGCTAGTCATATGTATTGCCTGATTAATATTGGTGTCACTGCATCACAATTCCCAAGCGGCAAGTTTAACCCAATTTCCGTTTACGTACAATCGGCCATCATGTGTATTTGATCTACATAATGGTTTAAAAGCCATCAAGCGTCCAATCTGTACGTGTTAACTCAAAATTTTAAATCAAGAGTTAAAAAAATAAAAGAAGATTTGAGAAAAAAAATAATGGTGTGCTCTGCGAGGGCATCATCATTTGGACTTGGATACAAAAAGGGATGGAATTCGGTCTGGCCTATATAAAATATAAATAAAACAATATGTATAACTAGATTTCACTTAATATTCCGCGAGATATTCTCCCAAGTATAGTTGTTTGACGCCGTCTGGACACTTGCAAAACGATAAGTGAGTAAAACATTGAGTACCTATTACACTAATAAACGTGTAAATATCATAAACGTCCAGTAAAACCTACAGTTAAATACCTACATTATACGTCTGCTAGTTATCATAGTCATCCCAGTGCTTTTTCTTGTTGTTTTTTCGGTGTTTTAGGATTTTGTAAGTACTTCATTAAGTTATAATTAACACTCTTTCCTACAAAAGGGTTTGTAAGTGTCTACTTATTCGCGGTATGATTGTAAGCGACTTATTTTCAATCCTGTTTAATATCATATCCAATATAATGGACATATAAATACACTACAAGGAAGTAAGAAAGAATGTTAAACTGCTTCAAGTACCAGTAGAAAGCATAAGTCGCCGAGTTTCTGGCAAAACGCTATTCCACAGTAAAATAAGTGCAACAATAGTTTGCTTCAAAGAAATATTGCAGAAAGTTCTGTAGTTGGAAGATAGGACTAAGAGTATGAAACCATTTAGAACCTCTATACATATATGATACAATAGCATTCACTTTAACTTCCTGAACGCAATAACATAAACATTGTACCGATACTAAATACATTTTCACTGTAGAATTTCCGAAGTAAAGGACATTCGGCTTTATTACTAGAGAAGACTTCAAACCAAATGCGCTCAGAAAATTGTCTGCAATTTTTTGATGGAAGGCAGCACTTACACGCAAATATAAGTAAAGTATGTACCCATACCGGAATTTTAAATATCTCGCCTGTAACGAATTTTTTACTGGTAAAAGTAATTAATACTCGTTGGCCATATCATTATGGCAATTGTTAATAAATAAATAAATATTTCAAAATAGACTAAGAAATTACTTTATCATGAAGAAACGACTGTATATGTCGTTAATTATTCAAATTAAAATCAATTAGAAGGATTCAAATATATTCTGAAATAATAAGTAAAAACAACATTGTTGACTTCGACGTCGACATGATATGCGTTGCTACCTAAAGAAATCGCAAACGCTCAGTACTGGATTTTTAAAACTCTGGCCGGGTTTCCTGTTCAAGCACTCATAAGAAATTGTTTTGAAGTTATTGAATTGGAACATATGGAAGTATTCGACAGCTACTTTTTACCCGACTACGGCAAAGCCAAAAGGAAGGGTTATGTTTTTAGCAGTCTATTTTATACAAGCTCCAGCTGCAAAGTTTAGGATGGCTAAGGTTAAAGAGATTAGGATTTACTGTGTATATATTTCGTGGTAGGTATGCAATTTTAACTAAATTAATTAATATTAACCATTGTTGACATTAGTTACATTTAAACATGGAGTGTTACTTACTTCAATAAAACAGAATTTTCAACTAAGAAGTAATTATCAAGCGAGATAAATGCATTATAGTACTTATTTGAACTTTTAATGACTACAGTTCTCCATAGGTGTCATACCTACACTGTTCTCGAGAGGTCCTCTGCAAAACTATTTTCCTCAAAGTTTCTTTGTTCCTACTGCAGGCCGTATAGTAAGAAACTTTCAAACTTCAGCGTTGCCATACGTAGTTAACAAAACGAACGTAATTAACTTTCTTGTCCTTGATTTCAGTAGTTGGTTTTAATAATGCGCTAATGCTAATATACTTTAGAACAATAATTATAAATAATTACCTATATTTACATAAAATATTTTTAGCAACACAAGACCGACGTGGAGATCCTTGGGCGTTTTCCGGCTGGTATGATGGTGATAAAAATATTTTTTAGGCAATGCAATGATTTTTTAGTGCCATGGCACATTTTTCATAAGTGCTAGCTGAGTCAGGTAACCAGCGGTTGCAAACATTTAAAACTGTCACCAAGTGACCGAACAAATTTTAAATGATCTCTGTCTAACTACTGGTATTAGAAACAGACGCACTGAGAGATACATTGAACTTGCGCAGTTATGTTCGGGGCATTGATAAGTGTGGACTGCGGGATAAGCCCCACACAACAGCACGAGTACCTACCTGTTTACTCACTTCGGCTCGATATTACGCTGTTATACAGCAAACGAACGGATATACCAAAGCCTCCATTTCCGACAGACCAATTCAAATTTCGGTACTTCATGAATAGTACTTTCACCCTGCCCATGGAGAACTTAACTCATTTGCCTATACTGATAGTAATCTATTGTCGAAGTTTTGAATTATATCAGTTAGTTGCACCATTTAGTAACGATGATAAGTGGTTATATGAAGTTTTGAGACAAGAGACTGTATATATAATTTGAACTTTATTAATTTATTAATGAGATGGCCTCGTTGCAGCCAGTGGTTCTCCGCAGGAGCTGCGTCCAATCCCCAGCGGTGCCGGCGGAGCAGCTCGGCGACGCGCTGGCCCGCGCGCCACGGGATGGAAATGCTCGCTTGTATAATCAAGCCTCGCAGCTCGCTTCAATTATTAGCTAGCCGTTTGCCTGTTATTACGCAGGAATTTCTGCTGCTAACCCTCCTCTATTCCGGGCTACTTGAGTTGCAAGAGGAGCAATAACGTTGTAGACTGTACTGGCCGAGGGTACAATTGCATTGTTATATAAGAGCTTCCTCGTCTCGTAAACAGAATGGAAATCAGTGTGGACGCTGAGGATTGTGCCATTGCTTTTCGCTGTGACGTTTCTCATTTCGTTGATTAAAAAAAGGAGTAAAAGCCTAAAGTATTTTTCTTTGTTTATAGGTGTACAACGGAAAACCAAAGTGCAATCAATACAGTATTTATACTTGGGGCGCACAATAATAAGTTTCCGCTCTGTCGAAAGAACGAGGACGTGGTGTATGACGCGGCAAGACATGTCAGGACATGACGTGACAAGATGTCAGTGGCGTCCTGATTGTGGAGCTATATTAAATGTCACTTTGAGACCCTCTTTTGTTTGCGTTCGTGAGTTATTATTTTTCTTGAGAGTTCCCGCTTTCGTCGTCACAGTATCGGTATTTGAACGGGTGCTGCTTGGTTACGATATTAATTAACCTTGAGCTATTTTAATGAGAACCCTATTAATATCTACAGTCTATCGCTGAAGCTTTAGAAATTTCATCTCGAAAGGCGAATCTCCGTAAGACATCGCTAATTAATGGATCGTTATTAATAAAATGTTCGTAATTGTCCCGCTACGGTTATCTGAAAACAACGGTACTTAAGAGTGTAAGCGCTAACGAACCACAAAAGTCGGATACAAGACACTAATTCCGTCGAAATGTTTCCTTGCCTTCACTTAAATTTATATTTAGCAGCAAGGTGGGCCTGGAAGGTACCGCGAGTCGGAAAGCATTGTTTCAGATTGCGGAAACATTATTTTATATGGTCGTAAATGTTATACTGTACTTTAATTAGTTAGTAAACCACCGGATCATGAATGTCAATTGTTTCGCTAACTATTAACTTTCATGACTATTACGGGAACATTGTTATAAACGTAAATTTTGTACTTACAAGTTATAAAAAGAGCAATCAGCGACCCTGTAATACACCAAACTGTCATACTAGTATGTCATAGGTAAGGGAAGTACATATGGATAGAAACAGGTCACGTATACTGGCCACAGTATTCATATTAATGATCATTACTTAGATAATACTCTAATATTCATTTAAATAAAGTGGTAAGTATGTGTCCATTTTTTTAATGCCTCAACACATGAGTATCGATGGCAAAGAGAAGATGACCTAAATTGGATATCAGATACCATAACGTTATATACGATTGTACACTTACTTACCAAAATAAACAGTCAAAACAGAAACTATAGACAATTTCAATGAAGTAACAAACAAGCAAATTGGGAGGCAGACTCCACAAATTCCGTATGTGGGTCATGCTATTAAGTAATCATAGGCCTCGTATTTGAATGGTTGAAGATGTATTTGCGGAAGGTTATCGACGAATGAAATAAATAAGTATCTTGGGACGCTTACATTTACACCAATTGTACCCACAGTAGTCCTAAATTAAGCATAGCTAGACAACGGATATACATAATTTTAAAGATACCTACGTAAATACAGCGGCCGTAACAGTCATTTTAGGGCCGATAATTAAATGAAATAATTTATCCTTGTATCAGTCATGACCAGGATAAATTATTCTATATTGCAGCCCTATTATAAACTAGCGTCATTCATAATCAAGAGATGCATTGATGGATAACCGGGTTAGGCATGTTAAGGCGACAGAAGGACAGACGAGTGCAAAACTTTATTTATGGGGATGCTGAGTGATCTCATTCATTCATTTGTAAAAAGGTACTTTTAAATATCTCGATTGTCAAGTAAATCAACCTACTAGAAGAAACTCTACCTTATTAAGGTCGAGGTTTCTGATTTAGCCGCGTTCATAGCCCTAAGCTGCATTGTGAGTAGTTTCCGATGATTTAAAATTTAAATTTACTTTGGTACGTTTATATCCTACTTCCTAATATTGTACCTACTTATATCCTATCTTATCCTAGTACTTAAAATTCTGAATGCGAAAGTAATGATGTCTGGATGTTTCCTCCTCAATTACGACTAGACGGATTTAAATGAAATTTAGCCAGACTCAGATCCATGTCCGTTAATCATTTTTATTTAGAAGATAATTTAACGCGGACGAAATGGTGTATATAAGCTAGTTAAAAGTAAACGCAATGAAACTCGTATTACGCAAGCAATATCGGTGTGCATAAGGTCTCCTAGATATATATAATAGTATTTTATGCAACTGCTATATAATGAGAGGCCTTAAAACACGAGTGTGGTTTTATGAAACGAGAGTCAGCGAGTTTCATAATAGGATCACACGAGTGTTTTAAGGCCTAATTATATACAGTTGCATACATTACTTTATCTACACACATATCATAACTGCAAAAAACCGTAACAGCAAAAACCAACAAACGAATGACAACTAGCCATTCGATCTATCCGCCAAGACGAACGTTTTTTTTAAACCATAGACAAACGAATGAAGTCCCTACTCTCATGTCACTCGAGATCAAATGTCGTGCGTTTAAATTAAAAAAACATACTGAGTTGACGTTTCGTATCGATAACTGTTTTAATATCTGTGGATACTAGAATAGAGACCAACTTGAATTTTGACAGCTGTTCCAAATTTAAATTCATAACGTCACGAGATATCGGTAATGTGATCACCAATAAACACAGACTACTAAGAGATACTCTTTGAGTATTTAACATTGAGATGCCAAGCCGTATTATCACCTAACAATTTTTTCTGCCAATTTTAGCGGGGGAGACGGGTCTAGATGTTGCCCGATGGCTGGGAAATTCGGGATTGTCCTGGAATTACGTGTCTGGTCCCGTGCCCAGGAATTACACTTTATAGTCCCGGACTTCGAGTGTTACTATATTTTCAGAGTTCCTTACTTCAAAAGGAAAAATCCGAAAACTGTAAACAGTATCGGAAGTCTCCAGATGATATATCCGAATAAAATCACAACATGCTGTCGGCAACACTGCCACGAATGCCATGATGTCAAATTTTGAAATGTTTACGTTATGTCTGTCAAAAAGCTTATTCATTTAAAATGTTTTTGGTGTTGTAAATAATAAATTAATTGTGAAGAAAATTATTTACGTGTGATAAAAAAATCTGTCTTTAGTGAAATTTGAAGTTTTTGATAGCCGTTTGAAGGTAAATACAGCACGATTAACCATTTTTGCAGAGATCGCTTTCGCGATACGGACTAAAGCAAAATGACACACGATATCGCGGCGAACTGGTTTTTATAAACCGTTATGATTTAAATCACGGTTTTAGGCCATATACATTGGCAGAGGGGAATGCGTGCCTTGCGACGTCCAGTGGCTAAATTGTCTAAGGAGATACTACCCAATAAAGAACAGATTTACCTACTACCACAGACAAGACAATTCTTATAATAACATTGGTTGTAATAATGCTGGTCATTTTCTATGGTTTTTGAACGCGTTTTTGAGCACTTATGATATGTGTGTAGATAAACACTATAACAAATCCTATAATGAAAATCCTGACTTTTAAAGCTTGGCACATGTTTTTTTACCAAAATTTCAAAACAGAAATACAGTTGAAAAATAGAATCAATTTATAAGGCACGCCAGTAATTGTTATCCCTGGCGCGGAATGGCTGCTGCATGTTTTATTTGTTTTTAGCAAAGGCGTTATAATGACTATCGTTAATTTCCAGCTCGCAATCCCACCAATTTTATTACTTTTGTAAAAACGCGAAATGTGATTTACACTTAAATATTTTTCAACGAGTTTTTGTTCTCAAATTTAAACGCGGGGAGTTAAAGCCTTCAGTGCCAATTGAACACTTTTACTTTGTACTGCAGCTTCTACTGTGATGAATTATTAAAGAAAGTTGAAAATACTTAGCTTAAAATTATTTCAACGTGGTGCTATCCGACAACAGAATAGCCTAGTTAGGTTAATAGGTTAGTGATCCTGACTATCAAGATCGAGGTTGTGGGTTCAATTCCCACAAGGGCTAAATGTTTGTACCTACATGAATATGAATATTTGTACCTGAGATCGTGGATGTTATTTGTATTTAAGTATTTAATTTATCTATACAATATACTAGCAGACGCCCGCGACTTCGTTCGCACGGAATTAGTAGCCTATGTCCGTCAGGAATAGTGTAGCTTTCCATCTGTGAAAGAATTTTTGAAATCGGTTCAGTAGTTCCAAAGATTACACCCTACATTCAAACAAACTAACAAACAAACAAAGTTAACCTCTTTATTATATAAGTGTAGATGTAGATTTATGCGTCGTCTAGTATGGGTATATGCAGCGGATAAACACAATCGATATACATATAGTAGCATAAATACCAACACGAAAACCGACAAATTCGGAATTTTAGATTTCTTGGACATTCTTAAATTCGGAGCATCCGTATAAATTTGATAAGACGCGGTATAGAAGCATCCGTGCAAATGTTAGGTAGTAAAACTACCTCGGGTCGTATATTTTTGGTTTCATATCGGACGAGGTAAGGTGCGTGACCGCTCTAAGGTTACCTATTTTTTGCTTCGGCTACGAAGACCTAAGAATAAACTCTTTCAATAATAGACACCTACAGACAAAATTGTTACTCGTCATGAAACTATATCCATTCCCTAATGGAGGCAGTAACATGGCCGATTTTAGTAGTTGTTTTGCGGTTAGTTACTAGGTAGCTAACCATTTAATAGTATCGGAAAGGGTTTTATCATTACTAAGTCTCTCAATATATATAGCTTAACGAGATACCTGTCCACTTGTAAACTCATTCGACGAGCTAGTTCAATTAGTACGAGTATTGTATTGGACCTGTATTGGACGGCTTTCGTTTACTTTTTGCAAAGAAAAGTACCTTTTGCAATATCGATGGTTATATTATTAAAATAATTAGGTACTTTCTATTTGACAATGTTCCAGGTTAACAATAAAAACATCAAGGTAAGCATAATTATCCACGAACCGTTGCCGCTGTCCAAGCGAACAGTGTTGATGGAACAAATATAAAGTTTAGTTATACTTATAGTTCAGGTTCATTCAGGTTATTATTTATTTAATTTTACTTGTAGATAATTTAACAAGGAATGTAATGTGTTGTATGCACAAAGACATAGTTTGTCCTTACAAATTTCGAAATCACATAGCCAAAAAGGATAAGAAAGATTTCATTGTCAAGCCAAGGAAGGCTGATATTAAAAAACTTGGACTCATCATAACAAGGCAATTTCGATAAGTCAACAACGCGTGTAGCAGACGCCGATGACGCGGCATGACTTGACGAGGCGTGACACGACAAGAATGACGTCCTGTGACATGACGCGAATTTATTGACGTCACTGGATAATGTGTCACATCACGATGTCGCGTCAAAGGTCGGCTTTCCAATTATACAAAGAGATGAAATTTTGACTTATTTTATTACTCCCCATTTCAGGTTATGCCTACGTACTAGTCCGAAGTAAGTGCCAGGAACCTGTTAACTGAAAGAGCGGGTAATGAGCAGGAAATGATTAAGTGAGATTGCACTTCCACTGAAAGGGAGTTACAGCTCCTACCTTCGCTGCGAGTGCGGCACGGTGGGCGGCGGGCTGCAGCGCTTCAGTCATATAGCTGAAGCAGACAAAATAATGGTCAATATAAAACGCGTAGGTATAGTCAACCAAGTAATTGCATGACCACTTTTGAAACTTATCCCTTTGTAGGTAATACGGTTGAAAAGTGGTCAAGCAATTTTTTGGTCGATTATACAACTGACTTGACAGGAGCAATAAAAAATATTTCCATTTGTTTTCCCACACTATTTTTGACATTAACCACAGTATTTTTACAATAGCACTGCATATTCTGATATAATGCGGAGTTTACACTTCCGACACAGTGGGTGAGACATTGCGCCCTCTCGCTCATTTGCTTAGTGAGTGTACGGTACGGTGCATTACTATCTCGCCAGCTGCATCCTCTGCATTTTAGCTCTTTCACTTTTGTTATTTTAGTTGCTTAACAAGCAAGAAAGAAGCATATTTAAAAATATAAATATTAAAAGTGTTACAATTGATGCAATTGACTGATTTGTGCTATGTAGACAATGTAGGAAAATTAAACTCCAAACTCAGTCTGTCTTCATGAACAGTTGAACAGCAATTAAAAGTATTCATCGACTCTCTGTAATTTTCTCAATACAAATAATATGCGAACAATTAGTTTCACACGGACAGTCAAGATTGCAAGAAAGGAGCATAGTACCTATAGTAAGAGGTAGAAATAATTTCGGATACGAGATTCGGTAGTTTATCTACCCAGCGAGTAGCGTGCAAGAACAATATTTTTGTTAGCGGAGTAGCGGATCCCGCGCGGCCGCCGGTTACCTAATAGGTAATTGGATTTGCTTTACTTCGCTTCAACTTGACGTTATGTCGACGCAGGCAATAAAATCCTTTTACTTTTACCGCCATTATTTTTTTCTACCTCAGCTTTATCCAATTTTAATCTTCCACAATGAACACCGTAATCTCTTTTCTCGTCACAATTTTTCACTCCATTTTATTTTCATTTGAAACTTTAAATAGTCGTGGGAAACAATAGGCGCTGCAGGCGGCGACAAAAGCTTGACAAATCTGCGCTTTGCTGACGACGCTATCTTGTAAATACTACGGTAAAGCAACGTACCTACCCATAATATGTATATAGCTGCACTGCAACATTTTGGAACGTAAACCGTTTATTTAGACTCCTGACTTCCCGAATTAGATAATCAACAAAATGAGGAAAGGTTGGAGCGGGACATTATCAAGTAAAGAATACATATAACTAACGAAACGAACAAGAAACGCTGAAATCCATTGCATTGATTACAGTCTGTTTGGGTTGGGTCGTAGACAGACACCCACACACACATGTACAGACGAACATCCACCGATACACAAAGGGTACTTTATTAAATCCCTCTTTGTGTCGGGGATTAAATACATAATTAAATCTAATTCCGTTTAAATAATTGCGTTTGCAAGATTATCTCTAAAGAAAACAGAATACTGCTTCAGAGATTCTGTCAAATGCAATCGTTAATCCTGTTTCGAGAGCTGCACTCCTAACCGCAAGGTGTCACAGGCTAACAAGTACAGATGTTGCAATTAATATTTTATTAACAAACTATTAAAATGAATGAACTAATTTTTTAATATTCCGAGAGTCATTAAAAGGTCCAGGACGTTTGGTTCTATCAGAGGTGCTGACAGAATATCCCAATCTCAATAAGGTGATACCTTTTATGATTTACTAATGTGATTTTTTCTTTAATTGTGAAAAAAAAATGATACTTAAAAATATTTTTATTATTTTTAATGACCAAAGAATAATTATGAAAACAGCCAGTGAATAACAAAATTATTATTAGACTAATATCCATAGATTATGATTAAATTAGGTAAATACCAAACTCAATACTCAAAGCATTCCCTGACATAGATAAACAAGCTTGTAGGATGATTCAGCGTACTTAAACATTGTTTCGATTTACGTTTGAAAGTTTTGCTTTATATTTATAGCAAAAAGTTTACTCATATCATAAGCATAAAATACGGAAAACTTTGATTGCGAAATTTGAGTACCAACTACCGTCGCTCAGCAACTTTTAAAATTATTACCCTTTTTTGAATAAAAAATAGGAGAAAACGGGAAATGGGTCCTGTAATGGTGAATAACCCCCGCCGCCCGTTAATGCAATGCATCAAGACAAATCTGGTCCAGGTTTAACGATGCTATTACATATATAATATATAATATTGTTACAAAGAAACCTGCAGTATCCTACAAATAACTGTCGGCTTTTAGTCCGCTTAAGTTTTTCGGCCTTTTGTTGTAACATAAAATGTCTTTGGAGCATGCATAAATTTAATTAACTGCAGTCTTTTCTTTTCCTTACTATTTTTCTTAGAAAATCCGGTAAGGAACGAGTCAATGTCAATTAAATGTTTCAAAAGTGCGACAGCAAGAGGCACAATACCCACACGCTTGGATGGATGGCGCGGCTTATTAAGAATTCCAGAAAACTTACTTGCCCCTCGAAACGCGACGTTCTTTCGTCTTGGTTTCCCTTCGAGTTAGTAAATACAATAATTATTTAAATTTTCACCAACAAATCCCAAATTTTAGAGAACTCTTAAGCTATTTTATATTACAGTTTTCTATGGTCAGCTATAACTTAAAATAGCTTAAGCGCTTTCGAAATTTTACTTTGGGGTTGTTGCTGAAAATGGGCATTAGTGTAGCAGGCTATGCTTGACCGCAACGTGTGTTGGCGACGCGGTGTGTGCGGAGACAATGCTATTGAAACATTGCACTTGTAGACGATACTAATCATTGTTGTCCCCAGGCAACAGCGAACTACCGTATAAAATAAAGGCTATTTTACTTCAGTGAAAAGTATTTTATCACACAACGCTAAAGTTACGAGGGCACGTTTATTGTACGTGTATTAAAAAGATTAAAGAGAGAAAATAACGGATGAGTGATTTCTCGCTGTTTACGTTGATGATAGTACGATGCTGATGATGATACTAAGGATTTAGTAGCGTTTAGTATCTAGTCTATTTATTTTATTTATAATGAATTAATGCGTTTATTGCGAGAGTGTTTTTATACTTACAAAATTTTGTGTTTGACGGTTTGTAAATGAGGCTTATTAATTACAAATCGACGTTGCTGAGTATACCTACATGTTTGTGGTGGAAGTTACAGCGATTGTAATTTACCATACATAAAAGTCACATCTGTTTCCCGGAGGGGCAGGTAGAGACCACGGATTTCAACTTGGTATACGATCCTGACATACTCGTACAACCTTTGTTTCACTGACTATCATAACATTCTTAATGGAAGCAGGTTGGTTTAGGGTACTTCAGACCTGGCCTTTCTTTAGAATGTCTCCGATCCGACGGTGTTAAGGCGACATAAGGTACATGAAAGATTTCTCTTAAATCAAATGTATCGGTTCAAATTATTTTTGTAATAAGTTCCTAGGCCGTCATAATGGTTATTCAAATGCACTAATAATTGTACGTGCGCACGTGCATTGCGGAATGAAAAAATTATTAAGGTTCTTGGTCCGAGGTTGAATTTAAGTGCTATCGTGACACGAATTAATTTACATCTATAGATACGTATAATTAAATATATTCTTAAATAAGATCATAATGAAGGCCGCACAGCGGCTTAACGGTTGATCCAAACGATTGGCTCTTGAAAGGGAATAATTTAATTTGACTTCACTTTTATAATAAGTAAAATACTATTTAACTCACAAACTGGAGAGCTATTTAAGAAAATGTATAATATAATTCAGCTCATATAAGTTTCACTGATGACGTACATTTACGTTTATTCAAACATTTGATCACTGTAATGTTTTC
Organism: Ditula angustiorana; assembly: GCA_963691745.1. Taxonomy (NCBI): domain Eukaryota; kingdom Metazoa; phylum Arthropoda; class Insecta; order Lepidoptera; family Tortricidae; genus Ditula; species Ditula angustiorana. The sequence goes on from OY829472.1 coordinate 6,548,753, forward strand.
GTCTGCACTAATTTACTGTGATTAGGAAACGTGAACAATGTTAACTGATGCGTTTTCTCGCACTAATCTATATCTAATGTTGAATGTGCATTTTACACTGCGTTCCTACTTGAATTCAACTCGGCGTTTGTGGAATTTTCTTAATGCGATTTGTATTTGAATATTATGTGGCACCGTAAAGCCCAAATCCTTTGTCAGGACTGATTTGAGTTTCTGCACTGAGTGTGTAAACAATTAAATCATCAAGTAACAAGATCAAGCTTGGTGGTAACTTACTTTAACTACCTTCATCTAGAAATATGACCTAAAGTCCAATTTGTCATTAGAATCGTTTAATACGTCTAGGTCTAAGGTATTCTTTAGATACCTCTATAGGGAATTTTATTTTAGACTTTCATAAATCTATCTTTACGTCTAAAAAGTACATTTAAATAAAATAAGAACTATGAGCAGCGACAGCGATTTAGGTAAGATTTTTATTTATAGTTAATTTTAATTTATATTTAGTTTAGTTTTGTAATTACTTATATTGTAGTGATTGGTTAATAATGTTAAATAAGTAAATAAATTAAATCAAATGTATAATATTCGAGACTAAAGCCATTTTACCTATATAAAACTTATCAAGAGAACATACACTGATTTTTTAAAAGTTTTTTGCCAAAATTCCTCTTAAGTCAAGAAACTATTTTTGTTCATTCGGAGCGATAGAAATTTCACAGCATTTTAAGGAAATAAAAGTTTCACATTGGACGGTTTTCGTTTCGAAACTAGGAAGCGAGATAGCACTAGGTAAGTTCCGAAATAAGCAGAAAGTCTTCAAAGAGTTGAATTATATATGTAGTTGAATTCATCATAAATTTCACGCTGATAGCTCGCTAGAAGTTGCAACTTGTCAACTAAATAATAAAGTAGCGAGGGTAGATTGCAGAAACATGAAAAATAAAGTAGAGAGCCATATAACGCCTTTATAATGTCTATACAAAGTTGTCACTCGACTTTACTAACATTTTATTCTGCATGCTCGTATTTCTGCCTTTTTGTGTATGTTTCGACTAATTATACAGAGTGAACTTTGGTTAAAATAATTAGTACAATACTGTCCTATGTTAAAAGTGTCAACCGAGCTTATCAAAGAGCATAAAAACGCTGCATTAACGTCAAAAGGTTAAACGAAACTTAAATAAACATTCTGTCGTACATAGTTCGACGACAACTTCGATGACTACCTATTTGATAATTTACCGACAGCATTGGCTTTCAATTAAAATATGTGCATTAAAATAATTAGTCAGTCGAAAATAATAAAGGTATATATTTAACGAAGTAAAGATTTTCCTTGTAAAATGTATTGCATTTGTAAGTGTTTAAGTTTATTATTAATACATATAAATGGCTTAAAGCTATAATCTTTCTGTTTAAAGTCTGTGTAAAAATCCTTCATTTATGATATATAATCCCACGGTGCAGTGTTGACCTCTTCTCATGGTAATGATTTCATCTTTAGAGCGCTAAATAATTACGGTAAAGTTTTATAGAATAACCATTGTCTTTAAGGCAATTGTCTCCATGCTTGTTTGGAGGGCGCACGCTCGTGTATACCCAGTTTTATTGCTAGGTACCTATCACATAAATAACTTACCTTCAGCTGAAAAGTGCCTGTTTATTCGCAGCTGATGAGAAATTTGAGACGGCGGCGGTATTTCTTCGCTCTTCGTAAAATAATAATGTGACTTTTAAGGCTTCCGACAATTCCACTTGAGTTATTTATTGCTCTTTCACTACTCTAAAGATGTATTAACAGTTTATACAAGTTGAAGAGTGAGTTGTTGCCGTGTACAACACGAATAAAAAATAAAACTGACAAAAAGTAAAGTTTTCAAAATAGTAAACAAAAGATCGAAAATGTTTATTCCTATTGACGTCATAAGAAGTATAAAGAAAGGAAGATTTATTTTAGATTTATATTTATTTTGTAGGCTTCTGCGACGACAGGAAACAAGGTATTAATTTGATTATCGATCACTGAATTCCAATGCAAGTTAATATATCTATAAGTCATGAGCCAATACCCTTGCAACGCGAATGAAAAGTTTATGGTAAATCAAATTGGCAATTTAAAGGTAAATTATTTGTTTTTAACCGTCATCAAAAAGAAAAAAGTACTCGACTACCTTTAATGAAGGACGTAAAAAAACTATTCAGTCTAATTGAACAATGAGACTGAATGGTTTTGTTTTTTTAACGTCTGAATTAAATAAAAAATAAGCATTTCAATAACGAAAGACTACCATTACATAAGGGCGAACATAATGCGGAGAAAAAAACAATTAGAGGCAGGTTTTATATTTTGCATATCTTCTTCGCTCGAACGTATCTGACACCGGCATAGCCACAGGTTTTGTTAAAATTGACAATCAAGGCACAACTCGCCGGCCCGTATGCAAAACTGCCTCGGCCTCGGCCAGTTACCCAGTTACTCGATTTAATAAACCACGAAAGTTTGACTAGGACGTACCACCGACGCCGCGGGAACACTAGCCGTACAATTATCAGGATTCCTCGCTGCCATAGTTTGTCTGTCGAGCTAATCCACGGCAGAGCGGTTAAGCAGGGGAGTTGAAATTTTGTGGGTACCTAAATTATGGTATCGTTCATCCACAAGGAGTAGTTTCAGTTAGGTTAGGTTTGGATAGGTTCGCCTTTGTATAGTCAACCAATTTGATTTGTAGGCCACTGTAGAACCTTTTAACAATAAACGTCATATTGACTTTTGAATAAATGTCATATATCTCAGCGATGACACATTGCGACTACGTTCTACAGCGGTCTATGAATCTAATTGGTTGACTGTACATCTGTTTTGTCCTGTGTAATCGGTCATTTTCTCGTGTTATGTACTATAAAGAGTACACACAACGCCGTGGCGTATTTTGGGTGTAACACGCAAGGCAATTCAACTACGTAGAGAACTATGTACACAGAATGCGAATTTGCAATTTGTCATTATTAGCCCGCTCTCTCACGTAGTATCAGTAAAATTCAGGTAAAAAGCATGCTGACTTGTTTTCGCTCTACATTGCTTGACACTCGCATGGGTTGGTGGTGGATTGGGTTGGTGCGTAGTATCTAAACCTTGCCGATCTGTGAAAGTATGCTCTTACGGACCGAATTAATAGCTCAAATACTAAAGAGTAATGTATCTTGATGTGATTGCCGCTTGTACCGTGTTTGACTTGTTTCCTTTATACATCTTTTTAAAGTATAATCAAGCTAGTTTAGAATTGTGGCTAAAGTAATGCTCTTTCTAGGGTAAAGTCGCAGTGCTGGAATGAATACCTATCGCTATCATTCAGTCTATTACCTAGAGTCGTAGCAATTGTTGCAGACGAGTAAGCTCTCGTCTGTTAAACTAGGGACCCTTATCGTTTCGCCGTGTCTGTCTGTATGTGTGTCACCGCTAGTTTTCTACAAACCTAGCAAATTTTGTTTAAAAACTTAGCAAATCTATTCAGAGAATAAAGACTGTGAATTAAATTAACAAATAAATTATTTAGGGCATGTATCACTTAGTGTTTTTTTTTTAATTTTAGAACATCGAACGAGGAAACGTTTGGTTAGATATTCATACAGAAAATGTTATTTGTATTCTTAAAAAAGGGAATATTGAGCTCTAAATCCTTGCTTCTTATTTAATTTAAAAATATGTATAATTTCTTTAAATCCCACCCCTCTCCACAGGCAAACTAGAAATAAATGAAATATATCGAATGAGAGCATTTACTCGTAAGTACGAAGTAAGAACGAAGTTAAAGAAAAACTAACGAGTTAGTAGAGGCGACTAAAATAAACGAAGATAGCACCATAACAATTAGCAAAGTAGCTAAACCTTAAAGAAGCTCGAGAAAATCGCTTATGTTGTTTATAAAAACAGCTGCGGAACCCTATACTCAGCATGGCCTGGTTTTTTCACTTCAATATCAGTTGTAGAGGCTAACAGCCAAACACCGCTATAAAATGGTATTGAAATCTGTCGGTAGAGGCAAACGTGAAATTTATAAATAGTTATTGCCTATCTAACCATTACAATACTGATATCTGAAGGGGTCTATGGATATAGACCCCTTCATTGTTTCTGTTTGTTCTCATTGTTCTGGTCAATTACCACCAAAGTTTAAAACATATACTATAAGTATAAAATTAGCGACCCACCCTGGCTAAATAAAATTAGGATGTGATGTATATAAAAACCTTCTGTAAAATTGCTCTAAATGACAGAGAAAGCTGTATCAAAATCCGTTGCTTGGTTTGGAAGAACTAATTGGCCAAAGAAATGAGGACAGACAGACATTTTTTTATATTATGTAGAGAAAAGAAGAAGATAAGTAACGAAGATGCGAATGTAAGATGTTTGGATGTGTATCCCGGTAAATGAATGAAAAATAACATCACGCGGACGAAGCCAAAAGCTCGTATATAATATTCGAAATCACAGAAACAATAATTTTATTTAAAGAAATAGTGACCTGTTTCCATTTTTAGTTTATCATAAAATGCAAAAAATCTTTTTCATCTCTCATATTCAGATGGGGCGTGGCATAGCTGTTAAGCCTGCAGGAAAGTAATACCTGGCAGCACGCGTGGGGGATGTACCTAATAAAAAAAAACTTCGTCTAAGAGATGCTTATGGTACAGTCAGCGTCAAATATACAAGAGCGGGCAAGGTGGTCAAAAATATCTGAACATGCCCGAGCGTATTTGACAATAGAGTCGAGTTCAGATATTTTTGACACCTTGCCCGCTCTGGTATATTTGACGCTGACTGTACACTGGCTTGCTAACATTGATTCAACCCTTTCTAGCGGATGAGATTTTGAAATAAAAAAGTTATGTCGAGTTTGTTTTTCAAAGAATAGTGTTGTTTATTAATAGTTCTTTTTTATTATACATGTAATTATTAGCTTTCCTCGTGGCCAAAATAAAATGCAGAGTATTTAACATGGGCGAAACATCAATTTCACACGAGATTTTTGACCCACGAGCGGAGCAAGGTCGCCAATATATCGAGTCTTTAAGCACCCTCTAAAATCTTGGAAAAAAAGTCATCAATAGTCTAATGTCACCTCTTGTCACCTCTCTGAGTGGTTAGTGACTAGAAAATTAGAAATCGTCGAATAGATTCCCGCAAGGGGGCAAAGGTTCATACGATGAATAACTATAAATGTTAGTTGTGTAGGTTATGTACATGTCGTATTGAAGTAGGTACATATTTATAAGTATACCATTGTCTAGTACCCGTGGTAAAAGCTTTGGTTAGTTTGGGAGAAGGTCAATTTCTCTAAAATAGTCCGTGATATTTATTGTTTCTTTATTTTATACTAACCCTGGACCGCTGGCTGTTGACGCCCTTGCGGCTTGATACATAATATTTACTGTGCCGAAACCTTACCACAGAGAATGGGCTTAGTATTATAAATTGACCCGTGCCGTGTGACACATTTCTAGCTTTATCCCTCTACATTGTACAGTCAAGGAATTTAATTCCCTACCCATTTCGTTGAAATGTCGTCTGACATTCGCAATGCATTAAGGTCGATATGTCAAACTAACGTCTTGCTCTATAGCTCTTATGGTTACAGTTTGCTATATGATATTGAACTTTAGGTGGGTTGGAAATTTAATTCCTTGACTGTACGAGTACAGTAAACCAATATGATTTCTGGGCCACAGTAAAAGCGCTATAAATGTCATTGTGACTTTTTATAGTAAATTCCAGAATGTCACAGCAATAACTTATTGCAACAGGGTTCTACAGTGTTTTAAAACTTGTCTGACTGTACATGAATGTTTATGGATCTGCGACGAGTAACACCTTTAGTAGTATAATATCAACATGTAATTCTAGTTCCAAGCGGTAGCATAAGATTCCGAGCTCTGGCCAGCGTAAGAAGACTTAAGTTGAAAGCCGTATATCTAGTTGAAATTCAAATTGCAGTTTCACGTAAGACCTGCAACGGCCGTCATATTAAAATGTGCATGTATCTGAATATATTTAGCGGGATCGGGGCTGGCAATCAAGTGCTCTGGTCCTCGCAACATATTGGGAGCTATTTCACAGTAATATCTGCGCGCTATCGCGATCCAAATTATATGCAATTTACTTTGTAACCCTTTTAACTGTAAAGCATACGGTTATTTTCATATTTTTAAAACTTTTTCATTAATTCTCTAAGTTTTCGAAAGATAAAGACGGATGTGTTTTCAATATAATTTTTGTTGGCACGGGCGTAATTTAAGAAAAGCTATGCGCCGCATGGTTTCATCCAGACATCAATTGGGTACCCAATAAAAAGAAACAACAATTAAATTTAGCACTGAGTTCGATCCAAAAGAAAAGGTATAAAATGCGAAATGAACCGGATGAGTAAATGGTAGTATTTCCGACCATTTTTTTATTAAACTGACAAAACGACTTAAGTTTCGATGTTATTATTAGGGCTCAAAGATAAACCTTCAATAAATTCTGAAGTCGTACTGATTTTCAAAAAGAATTGAATGGTTTTCATAAATCTTCGATGGACATTTATCCGGGGTACGTGAGAATTACTTTTTCATTTTATATTGTAAAAAGCGGAAGCCGTATTTTCGGACAAAGAGATGTCTGGAGCGAGCTCCGTCGCTGTCCCGCGCTGCTAGTACGGCGGCTCCAGCCGTACCTGATTGAGCTGGAACGACGATGCTAGGTTTACAGGGATTTATTTTACTAGCTAATGCCCGCGACTTTGTATGCACAGGGTATTTCAATGTGTAATAACAACAGGGGTTGAAATTTCAATTTCAGTATACATATAATGTATGAGTCCTAACTAGTCATTCGAAAAAAACCGTAATGTAATTTTTATGTTTCTAACTTCGAATGTAGCGGAAATCCTTTATATTTTTAAGTAACCAGTCCTACCTCGATTCAAAGTATCACCTTTGTCACCTCTAGCTCTATTGCTAAGAGTAAGGCCTCCGGTTCAAGTCCTGCCGGGCAATCAATTTTTTTGTGATGCCATTACGGCGATATTTTAATAATACCTATGCATGTTCTACATTAAAAATTAAAATATAAATAATTTATTTATTATATAAATATCTATTGGTACCTATGACTTTAGTTTTAGTATTGACCCAAAAGATAAAAAGACATTACTTTTGCAACAACTTCTGCACTGACTCCAACGTCTTTTTCTACAGACAAATAAACAGTCTTTCTAAACAATTTTTTCTAGACTCTTGAAAACTAAACTTAACATTGCTTGACATTTTTAATCTCGTTATCCATTTCTGAGTTTACGACTAGGCATATGCGTATTATTCACGAATATCTACATGTGAGGTACGCCTATATAATTGTCAATAAGCTCTGTCTTGGCAATATACATTTGTACATATACAGTAATCAGGTACATAAGTAAACGTTGCTGAACCCGACTGAATCCGAAAGTCGAAACTGGAAAATCGTAGCCTATTTCAGCAATTAAAAGCTTAGCAATGACGTCGCCGGCATCATTACACGAGAGAAAGGAAATAAAAACTCACGTATTAAGCCCACCCCCGGAGGTTTCGCATGTCGGTCGGGGCACAGTGTTGTTCTTTCCAAGGGCACCCCGTAAAAAGTTGCCAGGCTCGCCGCGGCGATATCAGCAAAAGTTATAACGTGTTATTTTTATTTTTTTCCCTACGAGAATGTTTTTCCGTGTTTAGAAATAAATACATTAAACTGAAAAGACAATTTCATTACCCGTAACCGAAGTTTCGGCTACCTTTTACTTCAAAAAGTGACTACCGAATTAGAGTTACACCACCATACCCGTGATTTGTAAATAAATCGTCAACTGTTCATCAGCAAATTGTCTTGCAAATATTATCATCATTAAATAAATAAACATACTAGTAATTAAAGTTGTTAGGTTAAGTATCCCTTTTTTCAGAGTAGGTAGGCAAGTATTTTACCGTTTTGTTTTCTAATAAAAAGAACGCGTTCAAATCGGTTCGCTTGCATTAATTATGAAATGTCAGTGGTAAGATGTCACAGAGAGATACACAACATGCTTAGGATTAAAACTTGTAACATCCGTCTTATATTTTTTCGTCGGGAGTTAAAAACGTAACTTTGTCAGCGCATCATAATTTGACCCTTCCATCATTTCATCGATCCGAGGATAGGTACCGACTAAATTATTAACAGACTACGTCCGAATTTCGAAATTACGCGTTCGACTGGTGAAGGCCGGTTTCTCATATATACACGATAAACCGATATTCATTCTGGCCCACTGTATATATATATATATATATATATATAAATGAAATTCATAACGACTTTTTACAGTAAATCTCATTATAATACAGCAATTACTTATTGCGACAAGGTTACAACATAACAAACCACCCAATTAAAAAAACTTTTAACTATTTAAATTGTTCTATTTCAATTACTACAAGTCGCGAATACTTACGTGAATAATTATTATCTCTTCGCATGGTTTGAACCGGAAAGACAGAACGACCTAAATACCACAGAATATGAGAAATATAGATAAATACGTAAGAACAATGATCGTACGAAGCTTGTAAAAAGTTTGTCAAGATAACACGCAAAATAAAAACCTGGATAAAAATGTGAAAAAAATGACATCCCTTTTGAGTTTCACCAATGTACACCTCCGTAAAGCCTCTTACCTCATGCACTTTGTGTGATTGAAACAACTGATAATCAAAAACGACAGTTTCAATTCCTGCCCTCCTCGCCTCGGTTTATTTTTACTGGGAAAATTTTAATGGCTTTGCGTAACTAGCGAAATTGTTTGAAATCAAGCCCATTTATTTGATTTCGTGCATTTGTAACTAAATATAAAGTTGTTCAGTACTTTGCTAGTGTATAGTCAACCAATTTGATTCATAGGTCATTGTAACCTTTGCACAATAAACGTCATAACGACTTCTCAATAAATTTCACAATATCCCAGCCATGTATAAGGTCACTGTAGAATGTTGTCGTAATGATGATACATTACCAATTTGATTCATATGAGTCAAATTATGAATAAAATTGGTCGACTGTACCTATATTCGAGTACAAACATCTGTGCTGTGTGATTCTCGTGTATCCCTTAATGACTTGTCGAGTAAACGTGATTTCCAAAGATAGGCAATTTGCTATTTTGATTAAAAACACATACGAGTGATAGGTGCACAGCGAACGAGATGCAGTTGTACAAAGTGCAGTTAATAATGCAATTCTGCCTCGCTGTGTAGTGCAACGGATATAGAAACAATTTTATTAATCGATATCTCACATTGGCATCGCTCCTATCTACCGTCAGCCCGCATCGCTGGGCGCCTCTAATCTTTCCTCTGAATTATATCTCTGTCTACTTTCGAACTGAAATGCATATTGTATGATTTTGCAAAGGTTATTCAAAAAATATTTTTTGCCTCCGGTTGAGATCGAATTTGATATCAAAAATTTATAGTAGTGACACCTTGGGTCGAAATTTCGCAAACATCGATCAGAAGTGAAACCAAGTGCGGTATAAGAAGGCTGATCATTTATCAAGTTTATCTAGATTCGCCGGACCGCATCATTTACTACGTAGAAAAAGTCTATAGCAGTAATTTTTCAAAACACCTAACAAAATGATCCTGTTAAATGAGCCCATATATGTATAAAAACTGATGGTGGTGGAGAAATATTTATTTCTTATGGACCATCATAACCACGTTTAATGTGCGTAAAGAGTAGACGTTTATGTATTTAATATGCAATCAATGTTTGTTTTTATCATTTTCACTGATCCTAATACCGCGTAGGAGCAACACACTTGGCCAATAACTGTGCTTTATTCACAAGGTGGCATAACACAAAACGATGATAACATTGTTGAAAAGAAATTGGGCAATCTTGTGCGTAAAATTGGTTAATTCTATAGTAGTTACTTTGGGCGAGTTTCCTGCGGCTTTAGCAGAATGAGTTATAGCATAATTTGTTCTGGTGGACTCCCAACACAATAAGGATACGAGCGAGGTGAGTGTTCAGTATGTAGAATGAAAATTGATGATTGCACATTTGTCGCTTGCCTGACTGAACCACGGCCTAAATGTAAGTTAGACCTGCTCAGCTAGAGAATGACACTAATGGACGATTTGTCAGCATGCTGAGGCAGCCGAACTAGTGGATACCTAGTAGTAGAGCTTTGAGACATTTAAAAAGTATCTAAAACTCATCGTGGACTACATTTACTGGTAAAATTTCCACTAGCATCTACTTCACAATGCAGAGTATCACTTCCTCTGCTTTTTGTTTTAAAACTTTATTGTAAAATAGAAGAAATTAAATTAAAACAGTGGTTAAACTGCTACACGTAAAAGTAAATTCCAAACTTTCTCCGTGGACTACGTAAATGTACCGGAGCACTGCTTGCACTATGGTTCATTTTTGTTTGAACAAACTCAACTGTTTGAACTCTGAATTTTCTTTACATTTCAGTCCACCGCAATTGAGAAATCAGCTTATGATATTGTTTCTAAGAAAGATAAACTTAAAGCAAATTTGTTTTAAATAAGATGGATCTGACGATATAAGGATAGCTCTTGATTCTAAGTCGCAGAAATAGTTGATGTAAATCGACTCGGCGATTGTCAAGATAGTCCCATCCACTTTCTTACTTTATTTTTCTGACAAATTTATTTTACGTGTAATATTTATACTGGTTTTTATACAGACCGAAACTGAATTCCATCAAATGCTCATGCTATAGAGGTTGCGTGTGAAACGCTGACTGAAATATCATTCGAAATCTTTTAAGCATCATAAACTAAGACGGAACGCAAGACATTTACATTACATTACTTAAGTAGACGAAACATACCAAAGCGCCTACGAATTAATTCCATTTATAAATTCATGAGCTGTTAAAAAAACGTTAAACTCAAATATGCTGAAACATAAAATAGGACTTTGCATTAATTGCGTAGCTTTGTAATTCAATTTCGTTTTGCAACTGGATTGTCAGTATAGAAACAAATTAGTAAAGCGGTCGGTGGGACGAGCAAGCGCCTAGATAAGATATCTACATAAAATTGTGGAAACTCGAGAGAGGAATTTAAAAGCAGTAGGAAAAACTTTCCGAGACGTTTTGGCAAACAAGTAACTAGTGGTAGCGCAAAGTAGGGCGTGGCGCTGCGCATCGGCGCCGAGCGCGGCCGGCGGTCAGGCGGTCTGTAGCTTCAATAAACGCTGCTGTTTTAAAAGTAGAAGAAAGCAATTGAAATGGAGTATCGTGATCATAATCATGTATTGTCATAGTGACATAATATTGTACTGGCAGCCTCAAAAGTAGATGAACATTATAGTACCTAGTCACTGTCAGGTAATGTGACCAATTCGAGGAACTCTCATTTCATACGTTACTACGACAAAGTTTCTAAGTCTTAGCTACTTATTTTTCTTTTTTATTTATTAAATCTTCTAGGACTGATATCATGGCGCGAACTTATACGTGGGCATAACTTTCGTTGGTACCTAGTTAATAACAAGGAGGTCATTATTAAGTATTAGACGCGTCTTTAAGTTGCGGCAACAAAATACGCATTTAAGAAATAGTATTTTAAGCAACTGTTGCATAATGAGGGGTCTTAAAATACGAGTGTGGTTTTATGAAACGAGCGCCAGCGAGTTTCATAATAGGATCACATGAGTGTTTTAAGACCTAGTTATGTACAGTACACACATATAAATAGATTATGTTTAGGACTATTTTCTATTTCTTATATTTTCTATTTGAATAATTCTCTCGTGGTATGATTTTTAACGATGTATTTTATTGACAGTTATGATTAAGTTAATCATTATAATCAAGTATTTAATAAAGACATGATTCTGGCGTTAATTTTTGAATGAGACCGACATTATGAGTAAGGTCGGTCACATTTTGAGTACGGAGGTAATTAATTTGACGATATGGACTTTTATTTATGTTACAAACGCTCCACTATGATATCGCAATTGCACATAACGGTAAATAAGAAATAGTCACTCAGATTATGAAAATACCGTAATAAAATTCCATAAAATGCAACATAGTGGACACTACTAAACTAAGTTGAATTTAACCGTGACCCAAATTTAATAACGTTTGGTAAAATACCTCTATAGTTATGTATAAGGGATTGGGCACATTATCTTGTGACCTTACATGACTCAGAATAACGACGGGAAAGTGATTTTATGCACTCTATGAACTTTTACTATATTATTATGTAAACTGAGGGGCGACGCTAGCTCGTAAGATTAGGTACGTTACTAGCACGATAAACACGTTAAGACTTCCCCCGAACCACCTCAAAGGAGATAATCTACTATGAACTCTATCTCAAGTGTTAAGATGTTGTAATTTGAAGCTAAGTAAATATTTGTACATAAGTGCGCAATGTCGAATATTCTGGAAATGTTTTTAAATTTGGACACATTACCTGTTTTTTTTACTTGGATACCAGAAAAAACTGTGTAGACAGACACATTTTCGTGGGATTTGAATTCCTAGACTGCAGCAGTAAGTGCAAATAGCGCCCGCATGTTCCGATTATCAACTTATCGTGCACTCGTTTGGAAAGCAGCAGATATACTGGGGTACCCAGTAGCCATTGTGTTGGCATTTCAAAAGGTACCCTATTTCATAAATTGATAATTGGTTTGTTTTACTACAGCCTTTATCCAAAAACCCCAAAACGTGTTGAAACCGGGCTAAAGCCAATTCCATGTTAGTGAAACAAAGATTGTGTCACTGTTTTTAGACAATAAGGATGAAAAGTAAGTATAGTATGTAAAAGCTCTGTCCTGCTCCCTCACATGTTTTTAATACAGAATTTCATCGTAATTTAACACGGTGGTTCAGTAACGTCCAACCTGATTTACCTTACCTTAATTTGCATACTTGTAGGTAGTATGCAGTCGTGAACAATGGACTTTTCAACAATTGTACTTTTCTGAATCCAGAAGCTTAATGTCTATTTTATTTAACATGAAACTTAAATTTAATTTCTGTTCATTTTAACATTCGAAGCATTTTACACATCTGCAGACTGTAATATTAGCTGATTTATTTCTTTCATTTATTTCTGAAAATTACTTAGATTAAGTATTCTATTATTTATTTAAGGACCATAGGTAAGTAAATATGTCCACCTGAAATTTGTTTAACCTACATATAGTAAGGATTAAGAAAAAAAGAATAAACCGCTGATTTCTCAGCAGAATATTTCATTTTCCGAAGTGCTGGTAGAATCAGACTTTTAAAAGAGCCTATGTGATTTAAATACATTTTCTTTTTAATTTTCAGAACTTGTTCATGAACGTTTGAGATGTACCAGTTTCGGCGGCATTATATTCAGCCCCGATAGCCGTTATTATTTTGCACGTGTGACCAGTTAATAAATTACACCGACTTCCATAAATGTTGCCAGTTTTCCCGTGCGTAAAATATGATGGGGATTTTGTCATTCGTGCTTAATTCGATGGCGCTCGTTTTAAGATTTACCGAGTGAATGGTTGCGGTAATAGCTGCGAAAAAGCGACGCGATCAATCATCGATGACTATCGACTTAAAGAGGCGGGCCGACTCGTGTTACGATTTCGGAAAAACGAGGAAAACGCAAAAAATATTCTCAGTCCTGACTTGCATGCCCCTATAGCGCGAATTTTATCGGATATAATTTAGTTAATTACACTTTTGTTCTAGTGCCAGAAACTAGAGTGAAACGAAACGCCGTTGGCCGGAATGACTGTTAGACGTTAATGAATACTTTGTTTCAACAACGAAATAAGGAATATCATTTTACTTAATAGCTTTCATGATTAATAGTAATGAACTAGGACGGTAGTGGTGTGTCGAAAGTCGTGGAAACCAATTAAAAAATAAACCTGTGAGAACTGCGAAATATGAAATAAAAATATTATAGATGTGCACGGAATGATAAACTTTACTTTGCCGGTAGGCAGTGACCGAGGAAGCCAACTTATAACAATACAAATATTCATAATTAAGTACCTTAAATTCAAATCGCCTTTATCATATACTACAGAATAAATGTTGAGCAATCTTAATGAGTCAGTACATAACATATATAGAGAAATTGGATATTATAAAGGATAGAGTAATAAACCATGTTATTGAGTTTGAAGTTAAGAAAAACTACATTCAAGAATTTCAAAAGCTCATAAAAATTATACACCCATATTTATAAAGTAAGACGAGAACGTATTGCTCAAAAATATACATTAAAATAAAACAATAAAAAAATAGATAATAGCAGTTATTTAGTGAATTATTATTATTAATTAAGTTTTTCTCAATGTTATTTCCTTAACAAATCGGTTCTACAACTATATAAAATTAAGTCACCTTAATTCTGGTACTGTTATGAATGAACATGATAAATTTAATTAAATTTACTTTGACAAGTAATTATGACTTTCATGAAAAGATTTTACAGTTGCCGAGAATTCAGATGGGTTCACAGGCTTCGGAGGACTCACACTTGATGAACGGCGTTGAAGGGGTCACCTACAATACAACGGCTTCCTTGGTGGGTACATACTCGTATGCACTCGGTTGCGCAGTATACATACGTTACAATTCGTCATCCGTGAATCCGTTCTTCATTATTCTAAGGTAACGTATTAAAATCTAAAACAGTATTTCAGTTAACGCTATCACTAATAAATCATAAAATTTGCAAAATGAAAATCGGATAATAAACGGGCGATGTGAAGTGAGGGGATCCCATAAAGCGCATTCCGTGAGCCGGAAATGCAGACGCCAGGCTCTGTCAGAGATAAAAGCTTTGCTAGCCTCCCGCTTCACAGGTATCGTTTATCACCAGACCACTTTAAGCAACACTTTCCGCTTTAAATTATTTTTACTACAGTTTTAACAACATTTTTAAAACACCTTTTTTGTGTTCTAATGCGGTTACTGCAGTGAGTGTGCAAAACGTCTTTTACTAAGGCCGCAGAATGCGTGCGGAATATAATGACATAGTAAGAGCGTGCGTGAGGAGGACGTAAAAAAGAAGTTGACGTCAATATCAAGTTTTTCTTGAATTTATCTGATTCTTAATTAGCTGCTTCATCAAATCATTTTATCTCTTTAGTACAATCGAAACAAAAAATGCAGATTTATTATTGTGAAAAACAAACCTTAAAAGTAAACGCGAACCAATAGTAACACTTCGATAGGTGACCTACACCGTAGCACGGCGCGGTGCAGCGCGGGGGCCGGCGCGCGCTGCCCAACTGTAACGATGCGTTCGCGCTCGCCCAATACGTTATTCCACTCACAAACAGAATAGCTTAAAAGTATTAAATTGTGATAGATAATCACTAAAAGTATATTTATGTCCAAAAGCACTATACCGAAATTTTAGAAGTTACAGCAATACAAAGTAACACTTTTTACGAAGGATAAAATAGTACATTTCGATACTAGTGCGGAAGGTATGTCATTACTTCACGAGTTCCGAGGTATCTTGCCACGAGCCGCAGGCAAGTGGCAAGACTCGGGACGAGTGAAGAATGACATTTCCGCGCGTGTATCGAACGACGTTTTTCAATACTGTTGCGAAAAAAATACAATAAATTTGCGACTCTTACTGAAGCTCTTAATTAAAGTAAAGTAAGTACAAACTTTAGCAGTGAAAATTTTTGACAAATTAAACGCGTTTTTGTTAGCTGTCGTATTTCATAAGGCAAGGCTTTTGCTATTCAGCCAACTCAATGAAAGATTTTTTTTCAAATAGATATTAATATGAGCGTTAGGACAATTATTAAGTAAAGGATAACGAAATATTCTTGCCGGGAACATTAATATTTTCACTCTCCCGCCTATTTTTACTTTTTTTTAACGATTCCGTTCTTAGTGGCCAGTCATTCAAAGGCGTTTTATTTTTTAATTTAGCGAAGCGCTTCGAAGTGCTTAAAAACACCCAGAATCGCTTA
This sequence comes from Ditula angustiorana, assembly GCA_963691745.1. NCBI lineage: Eukaryota > Metazoa > Arthropoda > Insecta > Lepidoptera > Tortricidae > Ditula > Ditula angustiorana. The sequence goes on from OY829472.1 coordinate 6,564,795, forward strand.
TTGTTTGAATATCTTTGCCATTTATTTCTGAAGAAGTGGAACTAAAAAGAACCTTATTTTTTTAATGTAAATAAATATGGGGTACCAGAAAAGACCCAGTGTTCTGATTGGTCGATTTTATGTCGTATGCAGCACAAGTCGTGTTCTGATTGGTCGAATCAGTGATCAGCGTGCTGATGTGATTGGTCGATTTGCTCTTTAAACAGGCCAACAATGTTTTTGTCTCAGAGAATTCCGTTCCGTTCAGTCACCTTAATAAGAACTGTTTTTAGGACTGTGATTATTTAAAAAATCATATTTTTTTGATGAACAGGCTAGTAATAAAATATAAAATCTCAATATTTTGATATTCTTACATTAATAATAGGTTTTTAGTTTTATTACGTCTTGGTACAAACTAAAACTATAAAAACTCTTTGGTAAGTAGTTGTGAATTGGAACAAGTACAAATTAAAAAAAAAACTGGAAAAGTAAATCGCACTAGTTCGCAAAAACGAACTTTGCGCACGCAAAACAGCCAAAAAAAGGGCACTTTTTGAGCAACTGTATTGAAAATATTTTTATTTGTTCCGAAATATGCTTATTCGGATCCAGATAACAACTGTAGAAAAAATAGTATAAGACTAATAGTTTCAAGCTGCCAATAATAAAATAAACTCGATTGGCTCCATAAACAATCGCACTAGTGATATTACTGGCGCTGTATGAAGCATGTTAGAGAAGAAAACTAAAAATACAGTATTTATTCTTCTAACCAACTTTGTAAAAAAAAATTAAAATACCGTATTGTCAATAGGCTGATTAGAATAACTACCCCTTAGGTAATAAAAAACACAATAAATAACCACACTAGACACTTGTTACTAACCTGAAGTAGATTTTTTATCTGAAATCAATCTATGGAATTTAATAGGTACCTAAATTGTGCGTGATATTGCATGCCGCGGTCACGTGAGGACAATCCTGACGTAAACAACAGCAAAGCGCACCGTCCGAAGTTGCTGGTGCAAAGGGAATACCCGTTCCTTGTATAGTCGACCAAGAAAGTGCTTGACCACTTTTCGACCGTATTACAATAGGATAAGGTTCAAAAGTGGCTAAGCAATTACTTGGTCGACTATACTGAGCGACTGCGGTCGCGCGGCGCGTGCGGTTCGAGTAGGTAGCTACGTATATAGTGAGTTACTATGGTTTCTCGGACTTGCGAATTGACGAATATTTATTTTTATTGTTTAAAAGCAAATACTATTTTATTTTCAAGTTCGACTCTATAATTCGATAATGCTATTGACAGCAAATCATCACTAAAATTTCAAGGTGTATATAATAGGTTATATTTTTTAAAGTCCTCTAGCATGATACTGAGCTGGACTCAATGATCTGTGGCAGTTGAGATGCTGCTCAAGTAGCGTTAAACTGCCAAGCGACCGTTTTATTTCCGAATTGCCTATGCAGGAAAGAAAAAAATTGCGGGGGCGGAGTGAGCTAAGGGTGATTTGGTGGTATACACGGCAGTGCACCTGGCAGATACCAGGCCTCATCCACCTCGCAGAGCAGGTGAAATGTGAATTAAATACTCAGTTGCTGTATTGACAACTGAAAATTCTAACAAGCATATTTAAAATTTACGAGTACAATATTATGGAAACGATCTTGTAAGCATTAAAGGCAATATATTATCAACTATATTTAAACCTTTTCTTTTCTACCACAGCAGTCAACCTCAAGGAGCGCGGTTATAAGTTTGTAAAGCACAAACCAAACCACTAGTTGCCAAACATAAATATTGTAGTTGTAAAATGAGAAAATCTAATTTTACAACTTTGCTTCAGATTTCCTAGACCGTAGCGTAGAGCAGCTAAGAGTATGCTTATTTTTAGGTTACAATATTTTCTGTGGAATTAAGTTTGAACTGTATATTTTATTGATTCTGAAATTAATACAAAGAGTGGAATTAAGTAAACTTATTTATAGGTGTATTTAAATTTACTTTCGGCATTGTAGTCTTTACCAATATTAAATTTAGTGGCTACGAATAGTCAGCGTTTATCCTTTATACAGTCATATCTATTGTCGATTTACCAGTTGTTCAACAGTGTTTGGTAAATCGAGTAGATACGTAATTCAAAAAACATTTCAGTACAAAAATTAACAAAATATTTAGAATGAAAGAATGAAGAAATTTAGAATCTGCCATAAAGTCTTGATGAAGATTACAGTTTCTTTTTTTTCATTTTCTGAACAAACATTGTGTCAACTGCCTCGATATTATGACTTTATGGTATATTCATCCAAAACCTTTCCATAACTAGGTATAATGCATCTCTTTTCCTCTCTTGCCATAAAAAAATAATTTTAATAATAAATTTTAAGTTATTCATAAAAAATTACCAATCTCTTTAACTAACAAATGTTTTGACCCTTCCCTTCGAGGGCTAAAGTCACAATGATAGATAAAAACTTAACTGATAAGATAATAAGAAATGTTATATATCCACGATGACCATTACTGGGAAGGTAGTCTATGACCACAGGTTTTCTATTTATCTTACTTCGTAATCTTGATTGAAGCAAACTAATTATCTAACATCTGCTGCGATGTACGTGAGCAAAACTATATCGATTTTCCTAAACGAGGTCTTGTTTTGTACGTCGTAGTTCATAATATCCTGAAATATAATTATACAGTGTAGTTAGAAGGAATATTATTATATTCATTTTAATTAAAACTTGTTAGTGGTACGATGCGTTCTGACTACGTACTACTTTTTAATAATTTTAATTTTAAATACAAATTATAATTTAAGAGTGTCAGTAATTTCCTAGACACTAGACAAATTCTTAAACATATTTATATGTGGGATCGTCATTTCACAAATAAACAAAAATACTAAATCAGTTCACGTGGTAAAAACTGAAATAATGAAAAAATATATTGTCCTGACATGTACCTATTTAATTAATTAATAATCGCTTTTCTGTTACAATTTGTTTTAATAACTATGAATGCAATATGAAGAATGAAATAGCATACTCGTACATCCTAATTGCATAGTTTAGCGACCAGGGTGATTTAAATAACAAAGTTCCAGTTAATTCGATGCAAACTGATAAAACGAATTGTGCGTAAAAGGTACCAGCTAATAGCGTTAAAGTGACCGGATTGGTCGTGACACGTCCAGGAAATGCACATCAAGTGTCGGTTCCTGCATAATAAAATTACTAAGCTGTCTCCTCCCATGTTACCGATCCGATTTGGGCCTATTCGCTAAATTGATTTCCCTGCAAGATTGAACGTGATTTAATGACGCTCGACCTACTAAAATGCTAAGCTTTTGGGGATAGCGAGCTGAGAAGAATATTGGTTTTTAAAGTGGCGCGAACAAGGTATATAGGGTGTGATTTGTCCTGAAGGGGCGCGGACGACATTTGTACTCATTGAGCTCAGTGTGACATATTATACTCATTGCGTGTACTGTACGTACGCTAAACCTGCACCGCTGCATATTACAAAATACTGGCTAAGGGTCGTTGTTCTAAATCGAACTCAAGTTCCAGTTCTATGTGAAACTCGAACTTGAGTTCGTTTTAAAGTAAGGACCCTCAGAGTATTAAACAAGATTAATCCTAGTTTTTCTTAGTTTTTTTTTCCTCGTTTAATCTGCTATCAGTCTTCAGACTATGATCAGATGGGTAATGCGATGCAAGATGGTATGGCGAGCTAGGGCCACTACCCTAGCTCCCCCCCTTGTCAGGCAGCATGCCGGCACTCTTGAGTCTCTTAATGGCATTAAGGTGAGGTAGTGCATGCGGTAGCGGGTTGGGGTAGTGCGCTAGGCGGTCCTTATAGTTGGCTGGATAAAGTTTTGCTTCTTCGATGATGGTTGGGATTTCCAGGTACTCGGGAATTTAAGTGTTGCGAGCATGGGCGCAGCAGCCATAACCCTAAGTATGTTGTTTTGGGCTTATCGCAGGCAGAGAATATTGGATTTACTAGCGGAAGACCACAACTGAAAACCCATAAGTCCAAATCGGCTTGATGATTGAGCAGTGAACGCTCATCTTGTTGCTCCAGGATAGGGTGGACTGCCTTCTAAGGAGAAGAGTCTTCAGTTGTTCTTAGTTGGGTATTTTTGATGGTCAACGGACGTTAACGAGTTTACGGGGCACCTGATGGAAAATGGTCAACGACTCAAGGGGAGTCGCTGAGCTGTTGCCGGGCTATAGCCCTAGTGGACTTCCGGATCTCGTACGAGTGTGGTACTATCCTAGATGGGCTAGCCCATTCCTACTGAGAACTGGAACAGCCTATAGTGTGGCTCTACCACTAGAAAGATATCTTTTCTGTTTCTTAATCATAAGGACTTAGGAAGCTAGTTTTTCAAAAAACTTTCTGGTGCCCTGCTTACGGTTATATTTAAAAAGGAAAAAGTCTTAAGCTATTCAGTGCACGAAAATTAGTTATTTTAAAATATTTGGAAATTATTTAAAAAAAAACATATTAAATAAAATTACCTACGAAGAAGGAAAGGAACTGAAAAGTTAAATATAAAACCGAATCTTTTAAGCCTAACTAGGCTCCAATATACAATTATGTAAGTAGGTGCCTAAATAATATTTATTACAAACAAACAAACAAGCAAATTAATCACGTAAAGTGAAATTATGGTGGTGACAACTTTACTTAGGTTAGTTACTATTTACATTTGTGTAGGAGCCTAGTCTTACTATAAAATGTTCGTTTAATATTTTTCGCTTTACAGTTACGAACAATATTTATTAGCTTTGTTCACGAAAATAGCGAAGTGATTGATAATCTTTGCCCAAGTTAGTACCCAATAAGCAAGTAAGTTTAACTCTCGAAAAAGAGAGACGAAATTAAAAAAAGTAATATTCGATTGTATATGACATATGGCCCTGCTAGGTATTGACGGGGCAACACGTCCGCGCCGTTTCACATAAATCGTGCATGAAAATATGAAGAGGCGTGGTGCAGCGGTAGCGGACTAAACGCGGGCGAGGTTCGCACGAGCGGCCATCCTTTTGTATTTATTCCTTCTTGCCCAGAACAATGGTAACAACACCTCTGCGCCACATTGCTTCTGCATGAATCGAGTACCTAAATGTTATGGAAGTTATCAGTTCAGAACAGGTATATTTAGAATACTGGCGCTTACAAGCACAATCGATTCGTTTCCAAATCGTCCGCATCAAGGCCTTTACTGTACGAAATTATAAAACACCCACCGCCGATTCTCACCGGCTCGCTGCCACTCAATCAATAGGGATTCTTTGGAATCAAACGTCTGATGCGATTTACGAATAAGAAAACGAATTCAGACAGAAATTTTTGCTGCTTTAAGAGTAAGAGGCTCATCAGTAGACTTCTCAGACCCGAATTGCAATAAGTCACCTAACTGCCGCGTCTTAATGGGTAAAGAGACTTTGTTATACATTCAACTCTTGCTTAGAATTGCAGCGAAACTGATCGTTTCTATTTTCTTCAAAACTTAAACGTATTATGTAATTAAGTAATAGCGAATTTGACAGGGACCTTATTTTCTCGAAAGAACTTCTAATGATTTAGTTTCTTTCTGCATGTTAATGGCTCAGTGTCCTAATCGCAAGGTATCCCTTATCACAGTTATCACATAATTACCAAGCGGAGTTAAGTAGCTGGATTTCTCTTGCGGCGTCGTCGTATCCACACGGCGTCGCTGGTGAGTGATGTGTGGCGATAACGTAGATAGACTGGAGATGACATCATATTTCACATATACACGCTACAATAAACTGGGAAACTCGAGGTAAAAATGTGGGGCCATACGTGTAATATTGCTTTCCACCGAACATTTTTGAGACACGAAAGGACAAGGTTGCTAAAATATACTTAGCGGCAAAAGATACAGCTAACTAAGTGACTATCAGTACTAATCCAAACAAAAATATAAAACGACTGAATAATTTTTGTATTATGACTGTTTAGGTCCCGAACTTTTCACCCTAGATGAGTCTAAGGCAGAGGGCAAAATATTGGTGCTATTAAATAATAAATTAATAAATATCTCGGGACATTTTCCTCGGCACAATTGACCTAGTCCCAAACTAAGCAAAGCTTGTACTATGGATACTAGACAACGGATAAACATACATATATAGATAAATACATACTTAAATACAAATAACATCAATGACTCAGGTACAAACATTCATATTCGTCACACAAATATTTGCCCATACCAGGATTTGAACCCGGGACCTCTTGCACAGTAGGCAGACACATATGCCACTGTGCCATACAGGTCGTCAAACCTTTATTAAAACCCAAACCGAAAAACGACGCAACGCAAGCCTCGCGAAAACGCTAAATCAAAACAGCTCGATGACAATACGATATTAGTGTCCATTATCACTTCAAAGCAACAAATATAAGAACTTTTTTTTCATTAATTCGGTAGCTGTAAAGCCAGACTCCAAAAAATAGTTGTGTACTATTTACTTTTTGCCATTGTTATTTTTTAATGATAATCCACAAGAAATGAAATTAGGTTTGCGGTGTAGCATCCAATCGGCCACAGGTCTTGACCGCAAAGTGCTTGTCGCTGTGATGTAAGTATTATGTGATCACGCAATCCTAATAATCGTCTTGTGTATGGTTTTATTTCAGTTTAACAGATAATTAAGCTGGTACTGCTGGGAGGCTTTTGAGTGTTTTTATGCGATGCCACTCTAAACGACCTAGCTTTAGAAGCTTAAATTGTAAGTCATTTGAAATTATTATTTTAAATTTTACATTGTTTATCAATGAAACTAAGTAAAAGCATTCGGAGGTTGTAAAAAGTGCCAAGAAATCGAAAAGGAATGCTGTGTTCCCAGGAGACAACTTTGGGTGGGTCTTCACATAAAACGAGGTACCTTAACATCGCGTTCTGCTAAATCAGCTCTCTCCAAAAATGCTCTTAAATTTGTAAGCGCAGCTTGCTCCACTTCTATAGGTACTTTATTATTAATATAATACGAAAATAGTATTCAGCTATAGTTTGTTAACACGGTTGCATGCTTGAATTCATGTTATACAACCCTAAAGTTGGACTCAATTGTTTTAAACTTTCGCGATTTTCACACATACTTAAATAAACAGTATAGTCGATATAAAAAAAAATAAACAGTATTATTATCGCGTTTAAGTACCGTCCAACGTAATAAGTAAATTAGTTGAAAGTCCATATGCAAGCTCTTCCAAAAATTCGACATAAAAGAATGCTTTAGAGCATGAATTTTAAACAAAATAATACCGTGCATGAATTTTGCTGCATACACCTGATCCAATATTGTCAAATTGCACTAAACGACACCGGATTTATTTATCTATCATTATAGCGTATAGTGGTGCGTAAGCAAGCAACGTTCTTTGTATAATATGGAGAACGCGTAATAATGAGTGGGTACAGTACAGAACAATAATGAACAGAAGTCAAAATGGCGACAGCTGGTTGGCGCGTAGCGAACTTCATTGTGGTTTGCGGCTGCGGCAATCACAGGCAACATTTACTAATATCATACAGGGCACGACTTATCTCGAACCCTCATTTCTTTAAAAAACGCAATATTCCTCTTAGAAGACGGAATACAGGCTTGTAAGCAAACTTACATAAAAGGGGATAATACTTCTTCATAAAAAGTTAAACGTGTATTGCAATTGTTAACCATTGTCCTAATTAGATATATTTACTTAAGCTACGCATTTTGGATTTACCTTTTTACTGTGGATCCTCTGCGGGAAGTTTTACCTTTTATACCTATTTGGAGTTTAATTATTTATTTGGAGTTTATTTGAAATAGTTTATATTTAAATGTTTCCTTAAATGTAAATAACCAGTGAGTACTAATTATCCCGATGCTACGAGTATTGCTACAAATGCAAATCCAGAACTATTTCAGAAATGAAATTTCTACAACGTCTCCGAGAAAATTATTTCAGTAGCGGAAGAGAAATTGTTCCTTGATATTAATTAGTGTACTTTTATGAATCTGCTTGTTATCGTTAAGCTGCTGATGAAGAATTATACTGTTCTGTAGGCAATAAAAGGCTTCTTTTTACATATACCGGTTTAAGTGGTGTAAAAAGTACAGCGAAACCTAACAATATACTAACATGTTCTTGGCTGTTCAACAAATACACATCAACACTATACTACTTGCGTTAAATAATTATCTTTGCCTATAAATACGAGCTGCGAACTCTAATCGAAACCACTGCCCGGATTTGATGGCACGGATCATACGTTTGGCTTTAGAGCCTACTATTTTGCTAAATCTTAAGGGCCTCCGCAAAGTCGCGTGGGTGCACGGAGCAGGTGCACGCCTATCGAACAATAGTAGGAGCATCCGCGCGAGTTAACGGACACTCTCATACTATTTTCTATTGGTGTGCGTGCACCCGCCCCGTGCACCCGCCCCGTGCACCCGCTAAGTACTTTTTTGTCAGAGGAACTGGTTTGAGAAGTGAACGAAAGTAAACACTAAAATCACCTAAGAATTCTTTTTTGTGTCCTCCTAGGAAATGTGGAATCATTTAATTCTAATTTAGAGGTCCTAGATCTTACAAAATGCTATTAGTACGCTACACAAGACGTGAAGAACAAATGATAAAACAAAGTATGCGTCATCCAGTTATTTCATGCATTTTTAGTACTTATCAAGTACTAGCTTTCATCCGTGGCTCTGCCCGCATGATAACTATATTGTATAATAAGAGGAACTGGAATAGTATAGAAGAGTATAGGTCCTTAAGCTACTAGTTACTTATGGTAGTGATAGCAAATGCCCATTGATAACGTTCTCGTGTCAAGAAAATTTGTTTAAAGTCTATGGTGACTTTTGATCGCTAGTGGTCACTTAGGTAACAGAAATAGCAAGTCTCACCAGCAAACTGCCCATGTAAATAGGCCCGTTAGGAAGGTGCCGTTTTCTGTATACGATCTTGTATCTTGACAGAATAGAATTATATGATGCTTGTATTCTGTGATTCTACGTACCAAATTTCATACAAAATAAATTCGGTAGTTTAAAGCGAAGTAAAATGTTCATATTATACAGGGGTTGGGGAACCTAAATAGTAAATGTTGTACCTAAACCACTATGCACTTAAACAAACAAAAAGTTCAATGCTTCATTTGTATGTACACTTGCTAATCTCAAAAACTACTTTACTGACTTTTTCTTTAAAAGCTTTTTATTCAAGACTTAAATAAAACTTACTTATATTTTCATTCAGTATATTTTTCTATTTCTCACTTTTAGAGTGCTCGCTCAACTAAATAAAACAATCTATTTTGCTTTAGAAATAACCAATTTAAATATTCTATCTAACCGGCGGATGAAGATTTAGTGCAAAAATTGTCTTGTGTGTCCTAATATAAATTTATGCTAGTCCAGTTGTTAGAGGTCAATTAAGCCCTAATTTGATTGAATGGAGGACGATCTGCGTATGATGAAATGTTCACCAAGTGGAGGAAGGTTGCCACAGGCTTCTCGCCAATAGGTGGTAGGGCTTCCCGCTGCATGCCTTGTCTGACGTGCAGCGGGACTAAGAGGCACCTCAGTCAGAGTGGCAGCTCACGGTACCTTTCTGGACCAGTAGAGGGAGGGGATATGCAAACGGCAGGGTTTTGGCGGCGACACATTAACTGGCTCCCAGACCTTGAAAGCCATGGGACGAGTGTGGAACCTGCTCAAAGGGATTAGACTTCTGGCTTCAAGTTCCGTGAAAAAGAGAGTGTGCAAGTGCGGACAGTCGGTCCACCTAGTCGCAAGTCTGGCGGACAGACTTTTGTCACCTGCTACTCGGCCTACTGATCAAGAAGCAGGCATCTAAAGCGGGGTCTGGCATCTTCTCAAAGATGAGGGCCACGAGGAGATAACTTCGCTAAAAATAAATAAAAGGAATAGCGAAGCCACGCCAGGGGGATCGTTGTTATGAGTGCTTGAATGGTCCCATGGCACCCGATGAAGTTGAACCGTGAAGGTTTTCAGTTTGGTTCAATAGTGGGTAAAGAGTCCCACATAAAACTCGAGTCACCCTAGGCTCGGGGAGGTTCATAAAAATTTCACTCCCCTTTAAAAAAAAGTCTTCGTCTTGATGTAGTAAAATATTATGATCAAAGGTTTAACCAACCAAGGAGAACAATGCGGATTACCACTTCGAGAAAATCTATTGCCGTGAATGGCACTCCGATACCAGAGTCAATAACGTCATTCAGGCGATTTGTTTGAGTTGTGACTGATACGACATACGACCGCCGTGTCAGGCCACCTGGCTAATGAGTATACTACTCCTATTTAGTGTTAGGTTATTGCATTTGTGAAAGAATATAATAATTATGACACAGAAAATAAATTAAAATAAATACATTTAAAACTTTGAACACTTACTCACTTTCGACGTTTTACCTTTGGTAAACCTTCGCGTTTCGATTTATTACTAGTCTTTCGGTGATATAATAATAATACATGCAAAGGGATGGCCTAGGGTACCGTTTTATGTAAGAGTAAGTCACACATATACTTCAGAAACGACCGGTCTTAGAAACGACCTAGATCGACGTGAGAGACATAATAGGGTCTCGTCGGAGTGAAACCCTAATAAAAATAGTTAATGGACAGGCATGTACACAGGGTATGTACCGCAGTAAAGCTTGACATGTGTTTAGCTGAATTTAGCACCTTTAGTTATTTGTCGTTGAAACCGTCTATTTTGTACGAAATCAGTTGAAAAGGACGCCCTGTTATAACAACAAACGGCACATCATACCAGCCCTGCTGGTGCGTGCCAAATCGTAAATTATCTCTAATTTGTACCTTACTGTTATTTTGTGTTTGGGCTCAGCTCAATAAAAGTATTTTGTGAACATAAATCATATTCCATGGCATTACTAACCTGACCTATACAATGATTTTTTTCGGAATGCGCCTGGAAATCGACTTACCAGTAGAGACAATGTACTTCCAGAAACGAGCCTGTTAAAGGCCAGCAACGCGCTTGCAATTCTCTTGATATTGCAGGTGTCTATGGGCGGCGGTGATTGCCTACCATCACGTGACCCGTCTGCTCGTTTGCCCCCTCTACTATATAAAAAAAACATTATTATATCACTATTGAAATTATAAACCTTAGTTAATTTATTTAACAGTAGATTTGTTGGTTTATTACGATTCATAAATAAATAATAAACACGAAATTCCATGTGCAACGATATTATTATTTTAAATAAAAATAAACAATTTCAAAATTATGAAACATTGGTAATCGCTACTCTCATATTAAGCTAAATGTTTGTACAAATGTTTGATAAAATAGTTTTTTTGTGTTGTGGATTTTTAATATGTTTTTGTATATAATTGTATTGTTTTCTAATGGGGCTGACATGTTCAATTCTGATCAAAGCCCCTAAATAAATAAAGATAAAAAATATATATATTAAGCTAAATATAAAGGGTCTCGAGCAGAAATAATTTCGGTAGGTAATTAATACAAATTACTCCCCACTTCTTGTCTGTGTCACTCTCGCTTAAAGCCGTCGCCGTCGCGCGCGTACGGAAGCAATGTGCAAGACCGACGGGAATTTTATTTGTGTATGAGCGCGCGAGAGAAGAGATTCATTCTGCTCTCGGATCGCCCTTAAAGGCCTTTTACGCATCACTACTCAATATTCTTTCATTTCATTGCATCTACATACGAGTGTACTTTGTACATCTAACTAAACTCAAACCATAACTAATTAGGGAGCAGAATAGTTCCCATTAGGGCTAGTACCCATTCAATTAATTACTCTTTATCACTCGGACGGCTACACGAATAATTGGATTAGCTGAATGCAAATTAATTGTTTTATTGGAAAATCCAGCCTGCGACTAAATCGTTTGAAAAAATTTACTTTTAAAATACATTTATTTTAAAACCATGCTTTTATACACTTTCGATGCTTACTGTGGAATACCTAAAAAATAACTTTACTATACCTTACACCTGCCGGCCTAGTCTTAGATTTGAAAGAGAGAAAGAACAACAAAAAACACAAACGCAAACACACCTATTATCCCCTTTTTTATCATTAGCATTACACTGGGTTAGCAGCGTTTGCGATTGCTTTTCCTTTTTTTTAATGCTTCCCAAAGTTGCATTGAAGGATTATTTTGTTAAAGATCGTAACTTTGGAAGCTAATTACTATTTTCATTTTTATCCAATTTGTAGCTTTAGGTAGTAAAAACTTAGGCCAACTCATGGGTTAAGTTTAGGAAAATACCTGCTATAATAATCAAAAAATATAATTAAATAAGTAAGAAGTGCATGTTGCAAATAGACCTTAGCTTATCTGTCTATCTTAGCTAGCCGTTATACGCATCATGCAACAGGGAAAATCCGTCTAATGTTGAAATAAATAAATTATCTTGTAAAAATGCAATGCCAATAGTGTTCGCGTTTCTCGTTCCAACATCTTTCTTCGAGTGTTGTTTAATTTATTTCCAGTTTTGCCGGGTATTCTGATTCGAAGCTTTAGCAATTTAAGTGCTTTTATAACTACGAGAGTCATCGACGCGACACTTTTGTCTTTTCTTTTTAAATTTAACGCAAATTTAACTTTGGGTGAGCACTTCACACTCTGGTGACTACCGTTCGGTACAAATCCCAAATTTTGTTCGCAATTTCAATCTCATCTTTAAAGTACCTTATCCGTCAATTTATTTTACTGGCAAATGGTTTTGCTCAGTTATGCAACTGTAAAAACGAGCTAACAATGTTTTTAGGGTTTCGAAATCAGTTAAGTAGTAACCGCTCATACGTGTCTTTTTTATCCTACAATATCAAATAAGTTATCGAAAAGAAAGAAAGAAAAATCATTTATTTAAAACTATTCAACTTAATGCATACAAATAAACACAACACGAGCAGAGTTCAAAAATAAAACATTATGTGGAACAGAATCTATGACTGTTTTTTGAAAAACATTCTCAACAAACGACACATCGTCGTGTTTAGATTACACTCTCTACACACTACACACTCTGTGTCGCATGAGATAGTATAAAGCAGCCCAACCCTAGCGGTGCGTCAGGGCATTGCGGGTGGAAGGCGGGCGCGGGCGGCGCGTTCCTTTTGACATGGCGAATGTTCATAAAGTAATACGATCTTTTTATGCCTGATCATAAAGTTAGAATTCGTTTAATGGTGGTCGAAAAAGAGAAGTTTCTGTACGTTGGTACTATTATTTATTCTGTGGTATAAATAAATTTACAGTCTCATCAGACTTTAATTTCACCGTAGGGAGACTTTGATTATTTAATCAAGTTTACTAAATTTGAACTTAAATACTTTACTGAAACGGAACGACGAACCTAACGAATGTGAATTCGCGACCCTATTCCCGGACGTACATGGACGCGTCAGCGGTTTCCAGTAGGTGTTCTCCGCGGGACCCTTATCTCAACCCCGATAACATAAAACCCACCTATTATGTTAATCGGAAAAATAAACGGTCCTTCAAAAACTCGTTCAAAGCCGTGTCCGTGATTTATCTATCATTGTAATACTGTAGAGGCGCTTAACGTTAATTCAAATGTAAGTAGATCGGTGAAACCACGCCATCCCAGCGAAAAGCCTCTCAATTAAAGATTTTCCTCTTGGAGTACCCGATGAGTTGACGGTTAAAACGTAATTGTGTTTGTTGAACGGTTCGGGTGCCCCTCAGCGCCCGGCAGCCCCACTCCCTGACTCCAGACCTCCTCTTCGTAGTAGCAATCTCTCTTAATTCGGCGTAAGCCGCAAATCCTTACTGCAGATTATCCGCGCGACATCGGCTTTAACATCACATCTCTTAGCCTCGACTCGTAAAAACACTACAGTACTATACTCGTCTACAATTTATAAGCCAGCTTCAATTGATAGATCTTTCTTTTTTGCAAAAGTATTTATGAATAGGTTTCTTGATACTAGGCAGCGGAACATAAAATAATGAAATCGGTTAAAAATAAATAAATACTGCTTCCGCTGCTCTTGTATAATTCGAAAAGTAAGTAGGTACTTAATGTAAAAGGTCTGAAGGATGATTAGGGCAGGAGCAGTAAGGAAAGCTTGTTAATTAATTCTGATAAAGTCGTCTTAATAAATGGTAAATGATAAAATTATTTCTATTTGTTATGTCGTAAGTATCAATGACTGACTTATGTCTATACGATCATGTACCTACTTATATAGCCGTTTTAAGAAGAAAAGAACACCTTCTTATAGGATCACTTGGTTGTCCATCTGTCCTTGTCTGTCTACCATTTTCTCAGGAACATGTAGAGGTATCAAGTTGAAATTAATTAGTTCTGCAATATATCCCTTGGAGGTGTAAGAAAATTAAACATTTATATGTCACGGCAATAGAAAGAAATGGCGGTTTGTACATAACCCTCAGTGCGCGGGTCCGATCTGCAGTTGGCCGGTTTTTGTAAATTGGGATTCTTGTTTCGAGGTAAAGAGAAATAGGAAATATTTTATTTCATACTCATAGTATTACGTGTCAAATGTAAGAATGTTAATCATTTCGTGAAAATAACATAACTTGTAACTTTTCTTACAGTTTTAACGACATTCGTGCGAGTATCATACTTAGCCGTGGTTCAGCCGTCAGTCAAACAGCACGTCTCGCTTTGTCAAATTTGTTGAAAGTTAGTGTAGATAACCATCTAACGCTATAGTAGAACTTTAATAAAAATATTGAAATACAGACTTTCATTGTTGCTCCATGTAGTGTTTAGAACAAAATCACGAAGGTCATCGTCGGGTTGTGAAAGAGCAGCAACCGTACCTATTGCAATGAGTCGATTAAAGTTTATACTTCAATGGTCTTTTTTGAAGCGAGCCGGCGCGCGGCGGCGTAAGTTTAGGTATGCGTACTCTTGAACTGTGTAATATACCCACGTTGTCAAATCACGGTGTCAAATAGGCTTTTTAAGGATTTTTCATTAAAAATTGGTAGAAACGATCCCCAAATACTCAAAGCAGCAGTATTTAATAACAAGAACGTACTATAATAATTCCAGTATAAGTATCTGCTGAAAATTGTCAATGTAATTATTATTTCTCTTCCTCAAACAATCTTTATCATATCATCAAATCTTCAGCCGTTGTGCTTATTTTTCAGAGCTTATTGAAATTTCACGCTCTCGCAGAAACCAGTATTATGAGGAAAATTGTTGAGACGCTCCTACTCTTAAGAGGGCTTCGCCGACTCATCGTAAGTACTATTGCATTTTAATCAAAATCTTCATCGTTGTTTGTTGGCTCTCAAAAAATACACTATAAAAATACATCCAATTTGATACGAAAATCAGAAGCTAACTTATACTTTTTTATGAAATCTATTCAATTTGTATGTAAGTATAGAAGTTTGATATTCACCTACGTGATGAGAGCTCTTGATTGCCTCACCCCTCAGACTAGAGCTAAAACTTTAACAGTTTAGCTCTGCACTGATGAGTTGCATCTTAACAAAAAACACGAACTTGTTTTGTTTTATTTATTAAGGTTTTTTGAATTTTACACACAAACTACTTCTACATACTGTAGAAAAAATAAACACGTGTGTATTAAATCGAATTAATCAGAACAATATAATAAAATGAAATTATATTGCGAACCCAAATAAGTCGATACGAATAAATGTCGAAGCGAATTTAACAATCTAAACAATTGCTACATCGAAAAAAATCTACTGGAACAAAGTCACGAACAACGGCTAGTCAAATGTAATTACACTCGTTTGTAGGATGTTGTTTGTTTTAGCGTCGAAAATTTTACTTAAGCACGGTTTTTCATTGTTATCCTAACCTTATAATTGTTTCCGTAAAAAATAAGTAAATAGGTAACTTGGGAAAATAATATGAATCTCAATTTCTCTTAACTTGTTGAATTCAAAGAGCTTAAACGTATAGTATATTTAAAGAAACCGTCTTAAGTTGAAGATATAAAACGCCGCTCTCATTCTTTTTGAGCTATGCAATGCAATATATAAGGTTAGAAGGTACATAACATTTTTAAGTAACGGCGTTGTGGACAATGGTCATCCTCAATCAAGTGTTTACGTTGAATAAATATTATTCTGTGAGTCTAAGAAACATCAGAGACAAATATGATATCTACAATTGGAAGATCAGCTGTCGTCAAAATTAGGCGTCTGGAGCATCTGCCTGCCGTCATTCTGTGGGCGCTTGTACGACTTAAGCCGCGCGCACACAGCACAGCCGTCGAGTATCTACGGATGCTGAAGAGAGTGCTTGCTAGCTGAGTCGAAACTTGGTAAGACACAATGTAAATTATTTTATCTACACATATATCATAAATGCTCTATAATGCGTTCAGAAACCGTAGGCAATGACCAGCATTATAACAACCAATATTATTGTGAGAATTTTTCTAATTTGTTTCTATATTTGTTCAAATTCATTTTTTATTTCATTATTCTAATGTGTACAGTCTATAGATATTTAATAGGTACCTAGCACTAGTAGCTAGTAGCAATGCAGGTCATTGCCCTATGGCTTCTCAACCCATCATAGAGTACTTATGATATGTGTGTAGATAAAGTAATGTATGCAACTGTACATAATTAGGTCTTAAAAAACTCGTGTGATCCTATTATGAAACTCGCTGACGCTCGTTTCATAAAACCACACTCGTGTTTTAAGACCCCTCATTATGCAACAGTAGCATAAAATACTATAAGTGATATAACCTACATAAAAGTATAAAAAATGTGTTATGGATGTTCAAGTGTATGTTCAGTGTATGTAAGATGCCAGAATGTATAAAGCATCAATGTTTGTTCTTGAAGGGATCGTTGGTTGAAGGTATCTTTTGAGTACCCTACTCGTAGCATGAAGACCGTAGAGTCAAAACGTTGTGACAGACCAGCACGTTTGCAAGCATCGCAAATAGCCATGTCATCATGTGTTATATTCTAAAAAGTAAATAAGCTTAAAAAACGTTATAGTTGTTACCTCGGAGCGTATTTTTAAAATAAAACTGGTTCCAAATAAGTGCCCGTGTCACGTGCTTCTTTCTGTTTGCGGTTTCCAAGAATATTGAACTAAACGAAGCGCACTTGAGCTGGGTAATTATTTTTTGTTAATAAGAGGGTGTACTTGAACTTATCTTGAATTAATCTTTGGGTAAATTAAAAATGCCTAATGGTTAATGACCGTGGAAACACATTTGGAAATGAATACTGTTGTTTATAATGTTTTGGATAATCATTTTATTTGATTACAGGGATATCAGGCATTGCGAGGAAAATACGAAAGCAGTGACGAATATTAGGCACCTAAAATTTCAACATAATTCATAATTGAGATTTCTCATTATTAAGCGTGCCAATTTATACGTTTTCTTGAAAATTGTTATGAAATTGTTTTTAATTGACTGTCACTTGACATTTACGACCATGGCATTCATAATATTATGGTTAACTATACTTAATCAAATCGACTCAAGTATTAATAATATCCACCTACGTAGAACCCAAAATCGGCTTACACCTAATCACCGACGCTTATTTCGCAAATAATGTAATTTCATCGATTTTCATTTCACCGAAAGCTATGTTCAATATTTAGAATGTCTAAACTTCTATTACATAGATTAGGTTGGTTAAATTAATGGCTATGCCAAAAAGGAAACGGTTTCAGCAGAAAACGACTGCCAGTGAAATAAAAATTCCGTGAAGTGATACATTCGATGATCCGTTTGCCGGTAAATCAAGAGTAAATCTCGGAAAATGATTATTTTATTAAAGCCATAAGCGATACAACAAGCTTGTTTGTTGCGACTTGAATAAGCAGTAATTAATATTTTTCTGTTCTCAAACTTTAAAGAAATTTTTTGGGTGATTATGTAATAATTATTTTATTTATATGTATTTGAATAAGTAATCTGTTATTAGCACGCGTTGTTACTGCCCAAGACACACCACTGACAAGTGACCACTGTATGTGGGTATACAAACTAAGAGCCTCTTTTCGTAAGGACAGTGATGTAGAAGTATTGTGATCATAACGCAATTTCACACTTCTTTAATGGTCAGTTAATTATGTTATGTTGATGAGGATTCATAGCACTGCAGTTCCACTGAGGGTTTGAAATTGGCTTACAATTTTACTACCTAACGACGGGTGTGGCAAATGCCAGGCGTAACAAACCGTAAACTTATAATAAATGCTCGTACTATAGACGATTGCGCGTGAAAATGAGGAAGTGATGGATTATGACAGAGGCACAAGTAAGACAGAGAAAGCAAATGCTATGTCACTTTAAGCTTTTTTGAATGGCAGGTCAGTCCTAGTAAGCCTACTTTAGTATGAACTTAAGCGTTAAGTAGGTACTTGCTTTAGGTATATCATGCTTACATAAGTGAATTATTTCCTCGTATACTAAGTTTACTCCTCAAACGAACCATTTGATACTAATGCCGTCTAGCGATATTTTAACTCCCAGGAAACACTTATATAACACAAAACTGATCCAAGCAGAATTCCGGCCTTGGCACGGGAAACAATCCACTTCGATTTAATGTGCGTTAACGGATTTCAATAAATTTATGACACCGCGTGTTTAACTGTCCCCAAAATTACATTAAATTAGAGCCAGTACCTACTTCCCTTGAAGTGTTTTGCTCGTAATGATTTGGTAAATTGCTTTAGCGACGGTTTATTCCGTAACGACGATTGTTTTGTTTGCTCTCTAATTTAAGATTTCATCAAATGGGACACGAAGCTACAATTTTGATGCTAAGTGATGTAAGAACATGATTACTATTAAACAATTCATACGCCTCGTCGCTGCAGTGAGTTGCTGCCTTTACGGCAAAGTCAAGTAAAACTTTTAGTTATATGAAGGAAAACTACGCTAAACTTTTATTTTCGTGGGGCTCCATGTTTGTTACACAGGCTTGCCAAAATATGTCATAAAGTGTGTTTTGTGGGACAAGAGGTTTATGTGGAACGCAAAGTGATTGCCAGTTGACCTGATCTCCCTGATCTTAGGAGGATCGTCCCACTCGCTCTTAATTAGTACCTGGAATACTTAACAGGCCACTGAGTGGCCGTTTGAGACAACAGCTAAGGCGGACCAAATGAAACATAACGAAAGAAAAAAGTAAAAACTTCTGAAACAAACTATATAACCGACTTCGTTGCTTTAATAAAACGTCATGAAATTATTTTAAAATATTCGTTCCTGTCGGTCCTGGTATCTTTGGCCGTCTACTTCTTCTCAACCACGCAACGGATTTTGATAAAGGTTCTTCAGCCATTTAGAGATTTTTTTACTGAAGTTTTGTAAGTACATTAAATTATTATTGTTCCCGTGCGAAGCCGAGGCGGGTCGCTAGTGATATAAGTAATAATAGTAGGCAATATTTTTTTAAGTAAGAGTAGTAAAATCCGTATTTCCAATACTTTTTACTTGATGTAATACTGTGTAATACTGGAGATATAAACAGAAAATAAATAAAGGGCAGAAGGCTTAAAAGTGCTTAAAGTTGTTGAGCGAAGGGTATAAATAAGGTAGTGGCTCGGCTTTACAGAATTTGTCTACCAATAAATATATTAGGTACCATAAAGTTGACACATAATTATTAATTTACCATATCGTTGTAAACTTCAAAGGTATTCATTTACGGCGTGCTGATAATTATAACTTCAATTGTTATCGAATATGGTTACATTTTACCAATTATAATAGAAAATTAAAACAACTTCAGTTATTTTATTTAGTTTTAAAAATAAGTTCTCGTACTGCTTTCACTGACTTGTTTTGTTAAAGGCTTATTTATAGCTTATTTGTATATGTTTACTGAAGTTAAAACGATGATATTAAACACATACAAAAGTGTAGTTAAGATACGTGTATAATTTTTTGAGTAGAATGGTTAAAATACCTGACTCTGTAGTTTTATTCTATCGAGCTATTTCAATTTTGTAACCGAAATTTCCTTCGATTTTTATTTTAAATATTTTCACATTCAAATTATTAAGTTAAGATTGTAATGACAACACAAAGAAAAAAATTTTTTTTCTTTGTGTTGTCATTACAATTTTAATTTATCGAGCTATTTGTTTTACGCCTTAGGAACAGGGGTGCAATTTTTGAAACTCACCAGGGACTAGAGCTCAGCAAAATGACCGAATCTCTATGAAAAACGGCTATTTTGGTGAGCTTTAGCTACCCGGTGAGATTTAAATGCAATTTTTGAATCTCTTTAGGTGCCTAAATCTCACCAAAATGGCCGCATTTCTAAGAAAAACAGCAATTTTGGCGAGCTTTAGTCACCGGTGAGATTCAAAAATCGCACTCTGTACTTGAATAGCAAAGATCATAAAATAATTCGTAATTTTATTTTATTCGTTCTGGTTATTTGCGTTTCATCGACTAGTCCCTAATCCTCATAACTTAAGCCACGTAAAGGAAAGGTTCTGTGTTCGCCAACAATTGCGAACTAATATTCAAAACACTTTTACGCAGCCAATTGCGTAAAAAGAATAGTCATTTGTCTATCGCAATTGCGAAGTTCAATTGCGATGGCGGCCAGAGGGATAATTAATGCACTACGTGTACTCACCTGGAATAAAATCACATCAGTAAATTCACGTTTATATTTGCATTGGAACAGCGTATTTTTGCGCCGGCAAATGTAACGGATCAACGCTCATGGATCAACACTTAGCCGAAACATATTTCAACAACGCTCCATGTGAAAGCGTCGAATATCGTGTTTTATTTTCATTTGTTAAAGCTCTAAAATAATGTAATTGATTGTACAAGCGACCCATTTTTCTGTGGCAACTAACATTGGGACATTTTTACAATTCGTAACGATTGAAATTATTCGTTGGTAGCTCGTAGAGTAGAGACTCTTAATAGATGACTTCTATTCTTACCACCTTATTCATAAACGCTTCGTAAACGTTTGTTAGTTAAAAAAATGTACGTCTTTATCCGTCATTGTGACGTTTGCCCTCATATAAAAAGAACAAAACATTTGTTAGCTTAAAAAGATTGTTAAGTTTTATGAATAAGGAGGTTAGTTACTTAACCTATGCTATCTGATATGCAATATCCTTCGTCATTCAGACCAACATGTACATACATTCTTCTTGAACATAAAACACCTAACGAGGATAAGGTATAACGTATTGGCGTCAACCAATTCGCTTTTCATATATTAACCTTCAGAAAAAATGCTGCTTTCAAAGAAGGTACTGCTCTTAAAATATAATTTTAACTCCGTTCCACGAAAAAAATCGCAGAAACTAAATAAAACCTTGTAATGCTACAAAATAGTTTTAAATGCAATAAGTTTAAGATTCATGCGAAGTTTCTACTCGTATCAAGTCGCATTTTATCGAAGTATTGTGTTAATTTGAAATTCCATGCTACAGGTTTTTCATAAATCTCATTTTTTACCATTGGAATTTTATGAGTTTTTAAATCAAGGTCAGTTACTCTACTCGTAGTTGTTAAACAAGGATTTAAATGGCCTTTGTGAATTCAGGCAACGATCTGTATCAAACTGCTCTTGTCATTTTCTCCATACCTATTTTTTATACTATCCGATAAAAACTCTCTTCAATCGAATACAGACCGAACGCTTTATTGATGTACCTGTGAGGAAATGGTCAGGTTTAGCGGATGCTGGCATCTGCCATTCACTGCTAACAGTTTCCTGTACCGCGAATCCGTTTCATAACATCAAATCGCTCTTAGATCACTAGCCCCCAACTGCTTTTGCCGTATGACAATTATATCAAACCCGTTTAGAACAGATTTTGACACGTTTTTGCAACAAAATGTGTTGCACTTTTACTTTGCCACTCCGCGAAACCAGTGCTGTGCAGGTGCAAAATAGCGGCGTCTGTGCGCCATAATGTATTTTTCATGCAAAAAGTCGCCCGCCTCTGTTTCCACAACGAAATACTTCGCTACTTGAACGAATGGCATACTCAAGTTTTGCGTTTTTACAAGTCACTTGGTGCAAAAGACCTTTTTGTATTTCGACTATATCGTAGTGTTACTGTAAAAGGCGACTGTATAATGAGCAAGCAAATAAAGAGATCACTGGTGTTATCTACTTATCTATGACAATACGCACAATCTATAATGAAATCAATGTTTAGCATAATACAGCGGCCCATTATGAAGCGTCCTCGTCAGATCCTGATTACAGCTTAATGAAATCAGCAATTCGACAAAGCTATGCGGTTGCACATTAACAACGTTTGTTGGTGTTAAACATGCTGCGTGACCCCTGGCGTGTTTGTGGTTAAGTTCAGTTGAGAGCACCAATGAAAGGTTAATATTTAATATTGTCTTATATTTATTTATGACATTTAGGGACAGAGTCGAGGATGTAAGGATTGTTAATTTTAATTCAATTCTACGGTTGCAGCTGTTGTACTTAAAGCCAAAATTGACACTACGACGACATTGATTAATTCGTTTTAAGACCATTCCGATCTTGTGCTTTGGAGGCCTCTCCCCGCATCAGCTGTTACTGCTATACCTTGCCAATTTTAATCTATAAAAATTAATAAATTTTGATTACTATTTCAATACAAATTGCAGCAGTAAAATGGTTTTCCGATAAAATAGGGGTGACTTGAGTTTTTTTTCGTCGATCATTTTACATACCTAGATTTTGAGAAAAATCGCATTAATTTTCAAAACCTACTGTATAATTTTATACAAAGTTACGGAACTTTGGAACAGAAGTTTTAAATCAACTTGATATAAAAGTCTTTAGTGCCGCAGCTACAGAAACCGCAGCTAAAAAATGTTTTCTATCCCAATTATGCACGTCGGTTACACGGATACAATAACCTGGTCTGTCTCCTGTACAATCAGCAACAGAAGTAGTTAAATACTCGAAAGGCCAAAAAGATCTACAGAAGTCAAGTCTCGCCTCTTGATAGTATACATGGAGGGCGCTAACAAATTAGATACCGATATTTCCAGGGTTGACTCTATTTCGCAAAAATAAGCAACTTTTGTCTTATCCAATTTTTCAAAATCGGAAAAATATCACACTGCCCCATACTAAAGTGCTATTAGTGCTCCATATTTTAGTATTTAAATGAATAGTTATTCAATCAGCGATCGTAGCCGCCCGTACCCCTTGCGTGGACTACGATCAGCAATAATACAGATCAAAAAAAACTAAAGTGCTCATCATCATACATACATACGAGATGTTGAATTTTTTAACGAATTCGGCAAACGCTAGGTATAAAACTTACTCATTTCCATCAGAAGATACAACCATGAAAATATTCACACCTAATTTAGAAGCACCTTATAGAATCGTGCTTAGATCTTATTGTCATTCTCAACTGTGAGGTGATCTGCTACTGTCTGCACGTACATAGCTTGTTACCCGCATGTTGACAGTCCATTCACAGGCAGAGTATTTTTATAAAAGTTTTCCATCATGTTTGGATTTTTTAAAGGCCTTGTGCCCGTGTACGCTGTATAAATCTTCTCCAAGCCTCGAAACTAGCCCCTCATATACGTAGGATTGAGTATAAAGAAGTGAGTATGACGTACGAAAGTATAAGAGAGTTAGCATGAACAAGTATGAAAGTATATTTAAAAATGTGAGGATGTGAATGATTTTAATTTCAAATAGGACCGAATTTGAAAGAAGGCAAAACGATGCGTTAATTTGTAATAATATTTTTTTACTAATTACTAATAATACAATTTTTACTAATAATAAAATAAATGTTTGTTTTTCAAATTTTATATTTAACAGTTTGTAGGCATATTTTATAAAAAAATACTTTTATAGGTATAGATTACAATAAAATATTTACTGAACCGATGAACTATAATGCCATCTCATTTGAACCTTAGAGATAAATACATTCAATACGATGCTACGCTATAGCAACGTAGCATTAACGTAGCGTATCATTTTGCTACGACGCTCTCACTCACGTTGTCTTGTAGTTTTATTAGATTGAGTTTGGCTACAGTCTTCTCATTTCCAATTTTTAAAAACCAGATAGAACGAGTTAAGTTTTCATTTATTCATAAGCTTGATGCGTTTTATTATTTAGTCGTTTGTGTACTACCTATTAACACGCCGAACTTATAATTTAACAAATATTTATTCACTGAACTTTTCAAAATGGTACATTAATGTATAAAATTTAAAACTTTATTTTTAGAATTACAGGTATTACAATAATTTATAGTGCGTATAAAGAAATTTACTATCAAAGAATACGAGTGAGTACAAAGTTAATATTCGGAGTTAATACTCTTCTGGTAGAGGTAAGTTTACGTACACGCTTCAAGGTTCGCGTACCGTAAAGTTTGAAAAACAAACACGTTTTCGGTGGTAAGATTTGGAGGTTATGTACGATGCGGTTTGGCGGTATTAGCGGGATTACAGGGGGTCCGAATTGGGAATGTTTTGCGGGCTGTCCCGCCGCGGGATCGCCGGCCTTTGTGAAACGGAGCCAGCTGAGATCGCACACTGGAGACTGATTCTCTAAGCACAACAGCGGCGAGCTCGACGCTGGGGCAGCGTCCTGCCTTGCTCTAGCGCGTTGGCTCGAGTGAGCGACACAGGGGATGCCTTGACGTCGATTCCGACGCTTTTGCTCTTAGAGAATAACAGTGCTGAGCAAAGCTCCTTTGACACCGGCGCCCTAGACAATGTCAAAAATTAGATAAGGGTAAACACAATTTTCTTCGCTCGTGATTTAGGTCTTGAAGAGAAACGTAACGCAGGTGGCGTTAGAAAGATACAGTTTTAAATTTACGATCATTAATATGTTCATTCTGTACCCGAGCGCAAACCGAGTCGAGGCGCGATATGGTATGTCAAGCTGCGAATTTCAATATGATTGACACAATTCTTTGACGACCTTTAACTAGCGTATTTCTGGATCCAATACTAGACGTTTAATTATTTTAATAAAATACTTAAGAATCTCGAGGATGCATGCACAAAAAGATGGGTATGTTCTTGGAAATATCCGGGACATGTCACATTGAAAGTTTTTTAATTTTTGGACTTTTCAGGCGTGACATTAATAGGGTAGGGGAAGTAGTAGAGTATTTTCAAAAGAAGGAAATTGTGTAATTTTTTCGCGATTTTGTAAATCTTTCATAGATCTTGGCTATCGATAGGTAGGTACAAAAGTTACAGTGACAGAGGTAAATGCCTATAACACCTTATGTCTATGGTCTATGTATACTAATAGGTAAAATTAAGGATTGAAACTGCATCTGTTTACGTTTGGCGAAATGGCGAGCTTCCATTGAGTGACTGAGTTAATTAAATAGCAGAGCTATTATCATTGTTGTTGTTCGGAATCGAAAGAAATTATTATTTGGTCATTCTAAATTTTGATTAACGTGTAGTAGATACATCGACTTCATGGAGCTAAGAACTTTCAAGAGAATAAGAAACTCTCTATACAATATAAATAATACTAATGGGTACCTATGTTTAAGGTCTGGATTCCTAGTATACAAAATTACAAAAATGAACGAGAGAAGAGCAAGACAAGAGAGAAAGTTGGTTTAATTTGTATTTGGCACAGGGGGCTTCTGCTCATTTCCCAAATAAAAGGTAGTAAGTACCACCAAATTGGGTAGTATTCTAGCAGTACTTTTAGATAGAAATTAGTTATTAACTAAAAAGTACGAATAGACGTTCGAAGTGAATGTTAAAAATGAAGTTCTAATATTGTTAACATACAGTAAAATATCTAACATTCTAATAAAAGTTTTTTACATAAAACTACCGTGAGACTCGGACATATTAATAAAACGACCGACAACGTAAAAATACGTGAGTGATCAGTTTTCATGGGCGTACCCAGGGGGGCAGGGAGGGGCAGCTACCCTCCCCTGGAAATGTCGCAGAACATGTATGAACTCACCTAATTACTAATCAAAGTGTAAATGGGGCCCTATGCTCTAACTTTTAAATAAACTGCGCAGTAGACACTGGCAAAATGCACGGTGCAATTGCCAAAAAATCGCGCGCGACGATGGCGGACGAAGATTACCGAATCTAGCATCTGACTTGCCCCCCCCCCCCCCCCCCCCCCCCAGGCCAGAAGCTGGGTACGCCCATGTCCGTTTTATTTATATATTCTAATAAAAGTCTTCAATTTTCCATAAAAACTATTACAAATGAAAACTGAAACACAATTTATTTAAAAAACATTAAAAATATTTAAAATGGAGGCACGCCGTCTGCTTTGTTGCTGTCGCCATGCGGTAGGATCCTAAAACACTGCCTTGCTCCGCTGGATAGCAAGGCTTAACCTTTGGGCATTGTAACAGCCAGCTCTAGTGTCTCCGAAAGCAAGGACTAGGCTTGTGGACAGGTCCTTGCACAGCGCCTTTGTGTGAGACGACCACGGGCCTATAGTTTCTACAGCCAATGCAGCGAATTCGTAATACGCTTTGAACCGCAAATATTTTAGAATGTTGTATGTTCTAATAAATACATATGAAACATCCATGACTCATTTTCCATTTAATATAATAATAATACTTAATAACTACATAGACAGCAGAAAATATGGATGTTACGAATTCCGACCAAAATACATTATCGAGGACCAAAAATTGTAATAAAACTCTTGAGAAACCCCTTTTATCCAACTGAATATTTTATAAAGGGATAACCGTACTCCGCGTAGGGCGTGGTTTTTTGGTTTTGACACAGTCAACATTTCTTTAAATATATTCAGTTGTGATTTTTGAAGTAGTGAGCTCCCATATTATTGTTTTTTTTTGGCCTTAAATAAAATCTAGATATCGATGAATGAACTGGTCGATCCGATATTCAACTTCCTAATGTATCTGATTAACATGTTCGCATTTTTTCGATTTTCACACATCACTGACTGCTTAGTCTACTCGTGACAACGCCGTTGTAATAAGGTCGAAACGTCGAGTTAAATTAACAATGACTTTATCGTGTTAATGTCCCCGTTGACGTTATAAATAAATATGTTCGCAGTCATCATATAAGTACGCAATGTTCCAACTCTTAAGTTCCGCATTATTTCACAAGCGGTTGCGTTATATATGTGGTTATATGTATACGTATGTACGTTACCTCTGCTCTAGTAGTTTATCGCGCACATAAATGCATCTGTCCCTCTCGTTGTGCCGATGCCTACGCAATCAAAATAATGCTGGTGTTTATTTGTTTTCTTACGCTCAGTTTGGAATCCTTAGTGCGAACCGAACTCACACTCGTTGTTATTTTGGTATATACTATAAGTTTGTATAAATTTTAATCGCACAAACTTTGATTAATACTTATTCGTATAAGCATGCCATATGGAATGCCATTTTTACGATAGAGCAAAAATAATTAAAATAGAAACACGGTGCTTGTGCAATTACAGGATAGCCGCCACAATCCTATCATTCATAATTTATGTTTAAAATGAAAAATTTATAAGGATGGATGGACGTTTGTAACTCTTTTACGCAAAGCCTACTTGACAGAGTAAAGCTTATGTATACATAAGAAACACATGGGGTTTGTTTTGAGCAACGCACAGCATTTCTGAACTTCACGCAAACAACCTCGCAGGCGTTCGCTAGCAAAGAGTATTGTAATATAGAATGAGAAGAGTGGCAACTCTGGGTTTTAACTTGCATGTATGGAAAGTGCTGCTGTTAGTGTCAAGTAAGTGAACTAATGCAGTGTACTTGTATAGCTATAGATAGGCATGTATACATATACGTGTGTATGCGCACTTGCGCGTGTGTGCGTGTTATTTTTAGAACCAAATGTACTCAATCAAAGTTTTATTCCAACAAATTTTATGAAAACTTATAAAAGTTCTTACTTATGAAAGTTTTCATAACATTTGCTAGAACAAAACCTTGATGAGTAAACAAAAAGAGATAACCAAGAGCGCATCAACGTCCAAGCAAACGAAAGCCAGAGTTGACAATGGCCGCCTCCGACACGAGTGACTAGCAGTGACAGATAGTTTTTTTTTTTTAATTTTGTAGTCACTCGCCATCCGCGAGGAGACGCTGCTAACTGTAAAATTTCATGAAGTTTTAAGTGTGCCCCGCCTGTTCGCTAGTAAAGAATAACGAATAACTGGTTTTCTATTACGGTTCATGAGACAGAGCTTCTACAAAGACCTGACGGACTGAGGAACGGGCGTAGGCTTCGTGAAATGGTTATTTTGGCACCTTTGGATACAGAACCATTAAAATTAGATACCTTTGTATTAATGGTTGTCGATTTATAATCTCGCATTTGACCTTACCAGAAGGGACAAACTAATGATGAATTCATTCCGTGTATTTATAAATTAATTAAAGCGCAGTCGTAACAAGTTGATCAAAGGCGGCGGGCGCACTTTGTACCGCGGGCTGGAGTGGAGTGCTGCGATCATCCGCTCTCAACCCTTGCACTGCGGCCTAATTCACAGGCGTTTTAACAAAACCAGTTCTTACTCGAGTGCCGCCGAAAGGAAGCGTTACGTTTTTTTATTGTATGTATGTACCTCTGTATGCATCTATCTATCTGTATGCTTGATGTACTTAATTTCGAAATTGTTGCTAAATTCGTTTTAACTGTGGGAGTCGAATACTGTAGCTAAGAACAATATTTAACATTTAACAAAATTTAATCTACCGGACCTTTTACTCTTTGGCATTATTTATTTTTTAAGCAGTAAAAATAAAATACAATGATAATTAAATCATTAAAAAAATGTTTGTCAGCAAAAACCTATATTAACCTTGCGAGAATCTTAACAACTACATGACTTAGCTTAATTAATATATTGTATGTTAGACTACTAATTGGGTAGGTACCTTAAACTTTGAAGGCGAACAGAGAAACTTTTGTTAGCGCCACTCAAGCAGTCGCCGCTCGCCGCTCAGCACTTACACCGAACTTTTGCTTCTAAAAATAGTACATATACCAATTGTGTAGCCAAGAAGGAACGACCACGAAGTACGAACTCGGCTCAAGAGCTGCTTGGCGTGCAAAGTAAGTTCAAGTGCTGATGGGATAAGAGACTTCCCGCTTGTTTCTCTGACTTATACGCAGCCTTTTTAAAACGATTTATACCGTTTTTAATCAACCCTCCTAAATCCTCGGATCTGGGGAATTTGTACGTCGTTACGACTTGCTTAGTGTAAATCCAGTAAACTCAAGGTACAGTTCTTTCATGTTAGTTCCGAATCATACCTACCAGTACAACCCCATGCTTAAGCTGCTTAAAATTAATTGTGGATTTCCAACGAAGTGGCGCGATTTGAATATTATAATTACTGAACTAAGTTACGCGGGAGTTCATTATTCTGGTGGCAGACTCTCTGTGCTGACTTATAATTACGGAGCAAAGATTTAAAATAAATTCCTTAACATGCTATTTGTAATTTCATCACCTATTCTATCGCAAAGTTACAAAACTATTTCACTTTAGCAAAAACAGCTTTTCATCTAAATTCACATAGGACGGTTGTTACAAAGCAAGCCAGCTAACGTCGCTTTTCTTCATTTTTCTCGTTTATTTAACACGTTCAGTTTCACAAAACATTGTTAGATTCGCCCATATAAATTAATCAATTAAATGACAAGAATACCTTTTAAATGTAATCGAATAACCTACTTACTCTTAACTTTTCTGAAAAAATGTGGCGTTGCACGCACAGTTTAATATTTCATAGAAATGCAGGTAGGTATTATACAGAAATACACTTTACATTACATTTAAACCGTAATGAAAATGACGAAACTTTCAGAGAATTCTGTATTTCCATTTCTCGTGACAGTAAAGTATGCGATCAAAAGTTAAGTTCGCAACAAAAAACTTTGCCCGAGATGAGATGCAAAATTCGGCCATGACTTTTTTGTTATCTGCTCGTACCCACATTAATGAAGTTGCTGAAACGCCCTGCCTGGTAAGTTTGTAACAGTTTAATGCCTTGACTTAATTCCCAGTGTTAATTTAGGACTAGAAGTTAAATTCAGACGGACCGTTAATGTCACCGACCGAACCGTTATATGAGAAAACTTCCACTTGACAAGAAGGTACACGAAATTTATGACATCGTGCTCGTTCCGTGCGCAAACTTACATTGTATTTACTAAAGGCATTGTTTTCCTAAGACAAGTAATACGCATTACTTGTATGTACATCTATTATGGTGTAATCATTTACTGGTACCACAAGTTATATCGTAGATCTTTAAAAGTTATCGTTATTCGTTATGTTAAAATAAAACTATTTATATCGCATATATCTCACGAAAACTATTTCCCCACGTTTCGAGTACTATAATTAATTATTTTTCAAAAAAAATCTTTAATGATGATGTTCTTGCGGTGTATTCTTTTCAGTAGCTTCCATTTTTGAAACGCTGGCAGAGTCAGTTCAGTAGTCTTTTAGCTTGAATTGAAACGATTTAGTAAGGATATCCAGCTCTATCAAACATTTTTAGACGTAGGAATAATAATAGTAGGTAAACCAGCCATAAAAGTAATGACGGCCCTTGCCCTAACAAAGTGTATTTTGACTTACATAAAAAAAATTAAGCACAGACCATTGTTCTAATGTTTTAAAGCCAAAAACACGGAATTACGTGGCCATTTGAAACAACCGTGAACATTTTCTATTTCTACCAGTCGTTCTTGAAATCGCGCTCTACAAATTCGAAAAAACCTTTCAGGTCTTTATACTTTCAGGATCATTGCGAGCACAAAGTTGCGGCACTCTCTCAAAAGTGATTTACGCACAAAAATATAATGTAAATGACAGTCACACGTATCTCGGAGATAATACGCTCGCGTGAGAGACAAATGTTCGCGGCGTGGACTTGACACGCGCCTGTAAAAATAAATAAAGGGCCCGCACAACGTCGCGTCTTAAGTCTTGTACACACGATAAAACGAGACAGCGTCGAGCATCGCCACAGTCAGCACAAAGCCTAAATGCACTCACCTAACCAACCATTGTCGTGGCACGCTATCTCAGTCCTGATCAATCGCCATTGTTAACTTTAATTCTACAAATTACTACTCTTAGCTTATAAAGTTTCCTACTGTATGGAGCTAATTACTTATACTCAACTGAAGCATCAATTGAAAAATATAAAGCTCATTTAATTACCTTAAATTGAAGCTCTCGAAAATGCCTTCTTACAAGGCTAATCCGAGATAAACAACCCAGACATAAGAGGGATTTCGGTGAAGGGTAGCATAAGATCCCAAGTAGCGAACTCGAACCCTCCTATAAATAGTACCTTCTTGATCGTATGTCAACGTTTCAGAGGGAGACTGGTCATAAATTGATGATAGGGCAATTAGTGGTCGTACTACATTCGCACATTCACGCTTCGTGTAACAGAGCCTACCCCACTTGGTAGGTGGAACGGGTTGTATATTTGAAAAGGTAGGTACCAAAAAATAATAAAATAGAACTTTTCCAGTAATACAAAGTTCGATCAATCCTTTTACTATGTACATACATAGTGCTGGTACCTACATTATGTACAATAACTAGAGTTAGATTCGTCATTTATTTGTTTGATATTCTCTCTTTTTTTAGTCTAAATTTACCTGTTTTTACCCGACTGCCGCCGAAAGGGAGGATTATGTTTTTATAAAGTGATAGCTTTTACCGTTGTTATTATACTGATATTAAATCTGTTTGGCCGTATTGTGGAATGAAACAGAATAAAATTCTCAATGCCCATTGTACTTACCTACAATATGAAGCAATTAAAGTGAAATAAATATATTATGTATAATCACATAAATTTTACTATCACTAGTGGCCAGTTCCTACATTAAACAGCGGATCGGAACGGATTAACTACAAACAAGTAAGTTTTGATACATTTTCTATGGGAAATCTGTCAAAATTTTACTGCTGGTAGATAAAATGATCCGTTGTTTGAATATAGGAACGCGGCGTTAATCGTGGTTTCAGCTTAATATTTTTGCACGATAAACTTGAATTGTACCCGTAGTTTCTCTGAAAAACATTTCGTGTTAGTTGGGGTAGCACAAACCCGGAGCGTCAGTAGCGAGCGAGTGAAGGCATTGTTGTTTTATCCTTTTGAAGCACGGACGAAACTCCTCGTATGTTTTTTATTTTTATTTTTTCCTTCGGGACGTCAAATGTTTGATGCACTTCAAAACCACCATTGAATCATTTGTTCCTACAGCTAACTATTGCAGACGGTATAGATTTAATTAACAAACGCCAGGAACTGACCTAACTTACCGGGTAAAATTCACCTCTGCTATATAATTCTTATTGCTATCCAGCTGAAACTAGTTTTATAGCCGAAACAGAAACCGGAGCTTTGGTTTAGGGTCTAGTCTCGTTCGAAAGTGAAATTTATAAAAAAATGTATCTATTTCATTTTAAACTTTAAACGTTCATTCATAACTTTAGAATAATGTTTACAGTAACTTACCATAAATCTTAATTAAATACCACTTCATTGGGAAGCAAGGTTTTTTGCCGGAAAGGAAACGTTTTAAAAAGTGACATCTGAAAATCGATCACCGATCGGTTAACTGAAGGACACTCAGCCGACACGAAGTCAAAAAGCATGCCCATGCCCAAGTAAAACTGAACGCGTACGAATGGGTCCTGAACGCAAAACTGGCTCGCTGGGCTAAACTGGCCCTAGTTAATTAACGGAAACTGTAACCGACCCCGAAGTTCCAGCGTGTCACTACTCACTACTTGTTTCCTACTGATGGTTAGCCTAACGATAACACTGTTGAGCTTTGAAGTCAGTGGTCGTAGATGCAATTTTCAATACATGTGTACCTAGTACATAGTAAAATACTTGTTATCATAAATAAGAATGCTATAGTGTGACTTCCTGTGTTGATCAAGGACTAAAGGTTTTTGTATAAGTATCAAGACATGGATAGGCTTGTTCTGAGGGAATGCAAAGTTCGTAGTGGTTCATTTATTTGAGCTATGTGTGTATTTGTAAGTGGATTTGGTTGAATCGTCGGCAATTTCGTAGGGCAGGGCTTTGGAGAATCTAAGTTCCCTACGACTCAAGTTGAGCCTCGTGCTTGTGCCATGGGTCCGAAAGGTTTTGCACGTCACTGCAGATAACTAATCAATCTTGCTGATTAATGTGTTTAGTAGTTTAATACAATCTGAGATTATAATCAGAGTTGTATTGTAAGCTCCTGCAATATTCGTGGAAGCTTTCGATTTATTCAAACATACATAGTGACAGCTCTGTATCGCCGATGTTCACGGCGCTCTAGTTATCGATATACTCGTACCTGAGTCAATAAAAGTAGCGGGATTGAGTTGCAGCAGGATACATTCTCCAGGGAACTGAATTTAAAGTTCACTACAATGAAAAATAGAAAACAACGGTTGCTCACACGCCTCAGTGTACGTTTATAGGTCATTCCTTGTAGCTTCTAGGAAATAAAATTTAACATGCTTCTGTAAGTCCTTCAATTGTGGCTTGTTTACATTATATCATTTCCATTATTACACTATGTCATTTTCCGACGGCAATCCCACCAAATATACATGAGAGTAAATAAAGGCAGTTAAAATGTTACTCTGGAACTCCTTCCTTAATTAATTCATGAGAACAATATCGTACCATCTGATGGCTTTTGTCGAATCACCTGTTAACACCAATTATACCTGCTCCGTTCTAAATTTCATCGGACCGCACCGCACCGCAAAGCATCTTTGAATAGATGGAAATAAATAACAATTCGTTAGACAAACCAGGTTAGCATTGCAAATTCAAAGTCGTCTGTTGTTCACTGAATAATTAAAGTTGTTCGTGATACTATACTGATGTTTTAAAATGCTAAAACACGACGCAGTCAAAATCTAGATAAATATCAAGTTAAAGCCTAATATTGATATTATTATCAAACGTATCTGAGCGTTAAAGCGTATTCCATCCAATATGAAGTTATGCTTTATCTATGTTTTTGTTTAACATTATACCGGCGTGAAGTAGTAGCTTTGTACTGCGTTTCAAACGTTGAGTAGGGATTCTACAAGCCTTTGATCGACCAGCGACCCTCTGGGATTTAGTTGGATCCCATGGACGGTAGTGATCGTTTTGCATTAGAAAACCCGCAAACGTTTCTTTACTTTTCCATAAAAAAGTTGTCCGGAAACAGAATTTAATTATATAAATTTATTTATCAAACATCTGTTTAATTTTTTATGAATATTTGACAAACAATGTTGTTAGACATGACGCTATGAATGCTTGATGAAAGTTCCCTTGAATGTAACGGAAATTGTATGTGGTGCCTGATAAGCTCAATTCAAGTTTGTGTCGCGCCGCAGCAGTATGTATCCTGGTTTATGTAAATTGTGAAGGCACGCTGCCACGCGGCGGCTATTTGCTTTGTTGCCGCATTGTTAGGACACTCAAAAGATTATGAATCACGATCCCCATGAATACAAGGTGGAAAGCCGCCATTATATTGCAAACAAAAAAGAGGTAAGAGCACTATATCAATTTGTCGTAACAGCCTTGACACAATACCTGCCATGGTAATAATTTAATTTAATTAACCAATTTATAGATTACAATAGTTTTAATGGAACCCTGTCGGCTTCCATAAAACTAACTTCCCTAATGTATCGTTTGCCATAATCACCAATTTTTCATAGTGGTTTACGGTTTGAGCATTGTTGCTTAAACCGTAAACTTTCCAGGACGTATTTAAATATCGTAAGCCACATTAGGTTAGGCTAGATTTGTTTTATAATATTAATTTCCGAAAGTCAAAAGTTTCCACAAATTAAACAATTTTTATTTGGATTATGACAAACAGTATACTTGGAATTGAAATTTTATGGAAGACAAAAAACCCCTTTTCTGACAAGTGTACGAACCTTATCGCGCACAATATCTATGAATACAGAAAATGTAAAGCCGCCATATTTTTGCGTTACAAAATGTAAAAGTACGAGCACTACGATACGCGTAAAATATTCTAATAATATCTAAGGTCCTAAGGCATGCATTTGGTTTTGGACTTAAACAATAATAACTTTTCTTAGTTCACATGTGCAACAGAGATGTTTGCTAAAAGTCAGTGTGCTACCGACGCTGTTGTAGAAATTATCTGATTGAATTATTAGTATATTTGATATATTTGACCAGGTAACATTGAATTGTAATGCTATTCTTATGTCTCTTGAGATTAGCTATACTCAATGTAATAACTGTAAATTAACCCCCAATATGATTTTAAAGTTAAATATCTCAGAAACGGCTAATTAGTTTCCCACCAAATATAGCTGAAAACCATCTCGTTGAGTCACCTAACAAAATAAAATAACCGCGGCCACGAGAGGCGGGGCCACAGATATAGACGGCAGATATATAGAGCCTCAAGCGTAAGAATTCCTTTTTTTTGTTACGTCAGGGTCAAAAAAATCAGTGTTTTGTCTAAAATATACTATGCAGGTATGACGATGCATCCATTTGGAGTCCCGGTATTGCTAGTTGTGGTCGAAAGTCAGTTAAGATATCGAACAGTCTATCGGTAGTTTCGCCTGTGTGAAGAAGTCGTGACCGTCAACGCATCTATTTCAAGTAATACCATGAATGATTCCATGAACTATTGAACTAAATTTTCAATGTTTACTATTGATAGCGGAAGTATCGATCCGGTAGCATCTCTAGTTGAACCACTCTAAATGGATGCGTCGTCAGTGGCAACCTTTACTCGACTTTTCTCTAATTAATATGGCGTGTTCGATCTATTTAGATTTGAACATTGTATCAGTTCTGGTGCTTCAATAAAACTAGGATATAAAAGTTGGGAAAAACGGAGCTGAAAAAGTAAAGCCTAAGTAATGACTTTATCATGAACCAATGCCGAATTTTTTGAAGCTTAGGCAATCCTAAGCTAAGTATTTTTTGTAGTAGTTAAATATTTTTATTGGTTAAGCCTATAACCAGTGACTTTATATCATGAACCAATGCCGAATTTTTTTAAGCTTAGGTAATCCTAAGCTTAAAAAAATAAGGCATTGGCTCATGATAAAGTCATTGGTTAGGCTTAACTAAAGCATCGTTTTTATAACGATTACATAAAGACAATTCTGTAGTCAATCGTTATAAAAACGATGCTTCAATTCGTATACGGTATAAACCGCATAATAGAACGAGACAGCTTACGTAGCATATTTTTAATTGCGCGGAGGCAAATAAATATTTATCAACTCTGGCATTTTCGCAGATATTTTATGTCTGTGTGTATTCGCCGCCGTAGCGCCATAAGTGCACGTAAAAAGCTTTATTGCATCCTGCCTGGCGTTGAAAACTAATTATAGTTCTGTTCGTTGTTATTGGGAAGGCAATAAACACAGATAACAATATACCTATGCCGTAAAAATTGCTTTAGTACCTCCTGTGCACACAAGAACTTTCGACTGTGCAATACCGTTCATGTATATATGTATAGTCGACCAAGAAATTGCTTGACCACTTTTCGACCGTATTACAAAGGGATAGAGTACAAAAGTGGTCAAGCAATTACTTGGTCGACTATACTTATATATCTCCCTACGTTACTTATAGATCTATGATATAATAAAGATAATAATAGGGAATGCTGCCAAAGTAAACAAAGGTATTATATTTACTAGACGAGGGGATAAGTTTACCTTTAATTAAGTTTACTTGAGCTGGGTTAGCTGACCTGCTTAGATTTTATGTTACTCGACATTCAAAGTCTAATTAAAAACATGACTGAAAGAAATGTTTCTATTTATTAATGGTATATAATAAACCAACGTGTATATAAGATGACACCCTTTTGCACTGCTAATACGATCGAATTCCAATCCCAGAGAAAATAACTACAATAGGCGCTTACACTTAAATATCGGCGAATTGCTGTATATACAGTAAATAAGACAATAGATACTCAAAACCAAGGCTTCCGTCTATTCGTTATTACGAGTATAACAACCTTTGATTTCACTACACATACAAACGTAAATCCCTGATTGCATATGAAGCAATGTAAATACGTCTATGAACTGAGGGCTTGTTAAGTATCTCTGTTATTGTTTTGAGTTAATTTGTAACGCTATTGTACTCGGCTGCATAAACTTATTGAAATAAAACCCATATATATTTCTCGTTTTACCTCTTTCCGTGGGGCGCTCCTAGAACCAATTAAGTAAATAATAATTTTAACGAAGCGGTTTTGCGGCCCATTGCTACTTAAGTACTTGAAAGGAAAATATTTCCAATGATTGCTTTTTATAACTTCCTCGTCTGTTTAGGTGAATGTTAAATTGTATTTCATTCAATCCCGAGTGCAATACGCTAGTACAGAAATACAAATAAGATAATTAATCGACTGTGCCTTCATGGCAAAAGTAAGTATGATATAATAGAACGGCAGATACAATTAATGGCAGAGATTTCTGAGTGAAAGCAGACAGTTGAGGACTTCTCGGTCTAAATTAAGTGCCGTAAATAAATAAGTCATTTGTTTGTTTTAACAAATGGGACCTCTTAACAATAAGGGTCTAAGGCACTTGGTTTATTTCATTTTTGAAAACGATAGATTTAAATAATAATATCATTAGAATTAGTAATACATTTACTTTAACTTTTAATAATTACATCCTTAACTAAAGTCTTTTAAATGAATCAAATCAAAATTTCCACTAAAAATGCATTATTAACTGAAACAACCCTTTACTAAGTTATGTATGATATTACACAAGTACAAGCTCTTTTTTCTATTCTAGTGGAAAAATTTGATGTACATTTTCTTTGGTTTCTTTGAGTACGGAATTACTTTACATCTTACATACGAATTCATGAATAGAAACGAAGCCCAGAATTTAAGCTTGTCCAATGTCTTTTCCCAAATCCAGACTAAATATAATCTTAAATGTAAAGAATATATTGAAAATCTGTACTGTAGGTATAAGTAAAGTTACCTAGGTATCTATCTATGTAATACTTACACAGCCTATCACAGAACAAAGTTACTCTACAATGCTCTTTTTAAAATCCCGTAGTCCAAGTAAGCAGCTATTTATTGTTTTACCATGTTCATCTGTCTGTCAGTATACCACTATCACTTTTTCTCGAAGCTAAATATCAAAGCTACAAAGTTGATTTTTTGAACACATCATGTTGTATCCAGTCCATCCACGGAACCATGATTAAAATTACAAAAAAAAGGTTTACCTTCATTATGTCATCATTACACATGTGTATACGTGTAAAGTAAGGGTGTTTCTTTATGCTTCATTACTGAGTGAGCATCTTTAACAAGTTTTTTAAAGACAAATGATTGACATTTTCTTTAAAAAATGTTTTGTATATTTTTAGATTTATTAAATATTGAGCTCTAATGTCCCATTTTCGGTCGATTTACGTGTCTTCACCCCTTACAGACAAAACTATAAATAGGTACATTTAACTATTAAAGCAAAACTAACATGACAAAGTAGGCTTCATTGATATCTGAGTTATAGGCTACTAAAATGTTTAAAAGCCTTCTAAAAATCATTGAAGATAGTACCAACTAGCTTTGAATAGAAAACAGGCTAAGCTTTGAAAAAGCGTAAGAAGCTAGTTTTATCGTTTACATTAACTGCTACGGACACACTGAGCTGACGGGTTCCCTCTATATATTATAATATTTATTGTCCGAAACTGCTATAGCAGAACAGATTTGGCATAATCGGTTTTCTACGAATGGTAATGTGGCAGAAGCTTTATTAAGTATAATTTGTAACATTCTGAAAATGAGTTGGTACGAAAATAACTTCGCATACTATTATTATGACCGATTATTTTTATGCATAATTCTATTTTGCAGAATTTTAATCGGCAATAAAATAAATTGCTACTAGAAAAGTGGGCTAGGTTAGAACTGCAACCCCTACATAAAACGAACTGTTAATTTATAGGTGCATGGATATGATTGGGACCATGAATAATATTACCAAATAATATTCGGACTAACGTAATTCTGCGTAATTAAACTATGCTAATTTAGATTCTGCGATAACAGTTTTTGCACAAAGCCTAATATGGCTATATAAATTATGCCACAAAGAATGATTACTTACAAAATTATGCCACAACAGGGTGACCCTGAGCCGACCTCTGATGCTCTTGACGGGTTTTTAAGATTCAGTGTAATAAAATAAGCAACCCTTAACTATTTAGTAAACCGAACGTTTTATGTGTTTTTTGTTAATGTTTATTTTATTCGCTCCACGTTTTCTGAACTCTAAGTCTTTATAAAAAATTTGTTTAAGACTTCGTAATAAAATCCGTGGTAAATCTGTACATCCAAATAAGTCTTAATTTAATTAGTCTGCTTTTTACTGATGTAGCAGACTTAAATAAAGAGACAAGTGCTATCGAGTCGAAGTT
Organism: Ditula angustiorana; assembly: GCA_963691745.1. Taxonomy (NCBI): domain Eukaryota; kingdom Metazoa; phylum Arthropoda; class Insecta; order Lepidoptera; family Tortricidae; genus Ditula; species Ditula angustiorana. The sequence continues at coordinate 6,604,304 of OY829472.1, forward strand.
CCCGCGTGACAAAAGTATTATTGCTCATTGTCACTCGTTATATTAAACTCTTCGCTAGTAAAGTTCTTGCCTAATTCCGTCGGAAGTTTATTCCTTTACGTTTCGAGTAATTACGATTTTAACGGCATTTCAGCGTCGCACCCGGAATTAGCTGCCATGGCAACAAGTTAAATACTAGGTTCGCGCCATTCAAATACAAGAGCAGCAAATTGATTGATTTCTAAGGAATAATTAATTATTTAAGTCATTGTGAGAAATATGTTTGTTCTACGAAGCGAATCCAAAGGGGATTATAATATTCAAAACTCGTGTAAATAATAGATATACGCATTTGTATAGATGTAGGTACTGAGAATTTGATGGTTTCGATATATGAATAATGCAAATGTTACGAAGTTTTAATCTACTTTGTTCGCATTTGCCAAAAGTGAAAGAACAATGGTGTCGGCCAAATCAGCAATCAGATTTATAGACAGCTTTGGTATCGTACAAACTGCATTTGTGTGACTATTGCTATACCCGCTCAGAGGACCGCGAGATGTTGGCAGCTTGCCATTCACTTAAAGAGTTCCCGTGCTCTTCGCTCCCCTAGAGCCAGGCACGCACACCAAACCTTATGTAATACTTTGACAGAGATGTTGTTGAAACATATTATATTCAAGAATGAACTGTTTTTGCAATTATTAATTATACTGCAGTTACTACCAAAACATTAATGCGTTCTTACAGAAACAGCTGAATAGTTAATAGGTTCAGGCGTTATTTTGTGGAGGTAATATCAACAAACTGGTACAAATTACATTGCTACTCCGCGAAACCACACACGCGGTTTTGCGGAGGAGCAAGGTAATTTCATAATTTGTAGAAGTTTGTGGTAACAACTGAGTTTATCGAACTGATAAAAAAATGAATTAAACGTTGTAGAAAATTTCAGTATTACCACAGACTACAATAATACTTTCAACAAAGAAATCTTATGTGACATAAAAGAAAACGTTTTTATAAGCCTTCAAATGATATGTATATGCAATGACTATGGATGCTCGTCGGACAGTTAAGCAGTAAATTAAGTGTAACATCTACCAGTCATTGCATCTCACTATTTATTTAGTAATCAACGAAGGGGTAAATTCAGCAATCATTCACCTATATATTGATCACACTGAAGCAGAGTATACACTGTAACATCAAAGTCGTGAGGATAACCTATTTTTTTCTTCTCAGTTTTATCTAGCAACGAATATATTTGAAGTGGCATTACTAAGGTATTACACCCAAATATGGTTAAAGTATTTTATATGCGCCATCAAATTATTTATTCCCTGTTGTTACTTCATGGCGTTGTGTGATGTTATGCTATTAGGCGGCAACATTGAAAATGAACGTACTGACCATTATTGATAATGTAGGACAATAAACTACCGAGTTAACGGCACTTTACCGGAAGCTACAAGTCAATTTACTCTGTGATTAGGGAGCGGCTAGGTGGTTCGAATATATTACGAAAATTACATTGTAAAACTAGATCGAAAGGTTGAAATTATTTCAGATGTTATTTAATCTTTTACCAGTTACATTCCATAGGGTTGAAAATATACCATCAGTTCCAAATGTAGTGTTTTTGTGTTGGTTTATCTATCTATCTCATTTCGTTATTTTCAATACCCGCTGAAGTTTTTATGTTACACTTGGCCTAGGCGATAGGCAAGGCAGACTTGGAAAGTAACAAAAGACGAAAAACGTGGCAGTCCCAGCAGGTGCTCAAAGATAATACATACGAGTTTATACATTTAATGCCGTTTTTATTACTAAATTGAATGGAATGTTTTCGGGAATGTCTATCTATTAAAATACCATTGCATTTGGGTCACGTGTGACCGAACCTAGTATTCCACTAGAGATAAGCCAGGAAAAACGGCCGATGTAGTACCAGGGCCGTACGAATTCATTCGCACACGCGGCAACTCAATTGCGGCGGCCCCATAGAAGAGGTATACCAATATACTTGTACGAGTAGCTTCGCGAAGTGCGCCGAGTCTGGTGAAACGGTTTATTTTTTCTATTTTTCGCGCTAACCGCCAACTCTCTCAAAATGAGCGAATGGGAAATTTCGTTACTAGCGTTCGTTTGCCAAGAATAGAGATTATGTTTCAACTTATCTCCGGAGCAAAGAAAGATACAAAAAATCACGGTTCATCTCACACTTCCTGACTGTCTACGCAGGTTCCAATTGCATTGGGTCCACAGTTGAGATACCTACACGATTTTCTTGTTAACGGAAGCGATTTCTTCATGCTTTGACTCATGCCAAGACAGTGTAAGTACAAAGGTTGTGTTAGCAACGCAATGCGACATGAGATACTACATCTATTTTCCGATTGTACGTTTCTTATTATTCTCATTTTTGATTTATTTATTTATTTCGGTTGGACCAAATACTGTAGGTATAAACGTTGATATTAAAAAACATTTAACATTTGTGCTCGCTGTATTTACCTTTTTAAACGCCGTGTTTCCTAATTTCTGATTTCCTTTAAGGCCTTTATACATTAATTCCCAATTTTTATCCGGTCTTTACCTTTTCCTTCGCTGTCTACATTTGAATTTGTGTATTCAAAGTGTATTCCGATAATTATTCATGAATTTTCGTATGAACTACCAGGATTAATAATATGGACCAGTTATAATCATAAGTGCGTGCATTGTAAAAAAAACACTCCCAGCCAACAAGAGAAGTTGCCGTCAATGCTCGCCACAGGGGAAATAACATACGGGAACTCGATCTCAGAAAATTATCTTCGGCAGTCGCGACGCTGTAACAACACTCATGAGATTGTTATCTTGTATTCAAAATAAATATAATAAGCAGGACGCCGACACGTTATATATTTAACGCAAATATTAACCGCGGTGTATGCGCGCCTAAGGTGGAACGTGCCGTCTAATAACGCTTTTAAGATACGTTGTTGTTACTGTTCCGCTAAATTAAAGTCAACCTTGAACTCTTATTCATCTTATTGTATCAAACTATTAAGTATTACATATTAATATTATGAAATAAATATAGGTCGACCTCTTTTGTTCACGGGAATATGTGAATTCAATGAGCTGTTTAGTTTTTCTGAACCCATGCGTGTATTTATATAACTCGAAGGTAAAAAGTCTGTAACAAATATTAAAATCTCTCCGATTCATAAGCGAAGCACGAACGATGTCGAATTTTCCACTGCATCAGACGTGTTAGTTTAAAACAAAACGTGGACAAAAACATTGAAACCTCTGCACAATTCGACCTAAAAATACAAACGAATGCCGGTTACCTCGTCATATTTGGACTTCACGTTCACGGGCTGTTCACTGATTTTTTTACCGCATCCCATTTTTTGGTATTAAAGAGAACGAAGGTTAAGTTTCCTGGACATTACCAGTGTGAAATGTAAAAAAAATAGGTTCCAAACATTTCTATTTTATTCTTCTGTAACTATATTTACCGTAAAGACGTCAAATCCTTTAAATTTTATATTTGTTTAAGTCATTTTATAAAATATTAATATATTGTTCTTTTCAATATTTTAAATGTATGGTTTATTGCAATAAACTGAAATAAATTTACGTTCTGCCTTTGGTTCAAGTAGCGAACGGCCGTACCGTTTGATCTGAATGATGTCTCGTATAGAGGAGAAACGCGCGTAGATCGGGTAGCTTTAGTGTTTAATGGTGGTGGTTTATAGTTGAGTCTCTGTGATATTTATGTTAATTCATGTGGAAGTGGAGGAGGATGGGTGTTTGCATTAAAAATATAAAAATCTATAAAAACTTCTTGTTGTATTTAAATGGACTTAGACCAAATTATACGAAATGCTGATCGGAATGAAATACTCGTATTCATTCTAATTTCTAACATAGAATACATTCATGTGTGTATGATACGAATGGCAGATGACAAAGTCATCGCCACGAGGCAATAGCAAAATGTGAACTGAAATTGTAACACATTTCAAAATTCAAAGTTTGCAGCTTTTTTGTCACCGTGCACTCGGACACGAGGCAGCTCCGCTGATAAACAGTAACGGCTATTAGCCCAATGAACAAAATTTGTAATCACAAATCCTTTAATTTATTTCAACTTTTAAAGTAAAAGATTAGTTACTGCCTGAAAACAATTCAGCAAGAAATCTACTCGCAAATGTCAAAACAAATAAAAACAACATGACAAAAGGCTAACCAAAAACAAATAGCAGAGTTCAGGAAGTATTTTTCTAGAACGATTTCACATCGTACGGAAAACAAATTAAATCACAATTTAGCAATGCTTTTAAATTACATCGTCATTTTTCAAAAATCTGGTTCAAGTGTCGATTTCAACGGTAACTCAATTAAGATTCTCTGAGAGTTTGGAGCATGCTTACGGTGCTTACCTAAGGCCGTAATTAGCTTAGAGCTTTATTGGCCATTCGCCAACTTTCAGATATACCTATAAGTAATTGAGAAAGAAGTAGACTGATCGTTAATTACGTTACGTTGTGTTTTAGGCTACGACTATAGGAGTAGAGTCGGAGGAAACTACACTATTCTGAAGATTCATTACTCCGCATCCGCATATCCGCATGCGTCAATGATGTGATCGTGCAAATGTGTCAGAATTTTGATTACAACTAATGTATTTTAAAAAAATAAATAAAACAAATCTAACCTAACCTAAATATATTTCTTCTAAATCTAACCTAACCTAAATATATTTATTCTATACCTTAAGTTTTTCTTTATCAAAAAATGCTTCTGAAAATATGAAAATTCTTAGGAATATTTGTGCGATGCTGTACAATCGCTTTTGCTGCTTCTAGACAACTTCCACGTATAGCGTTAAAATGACTACTTTCACCATTAATTCTTGTTACATTTGTCACTAGAAAACCAACACTGAACATGCGAATAACACGATAGTTGGTTAAGTAGAACTTACATAACTTTATCCGTAACTTTATTCTATAAGTTTTATTCTTCTTGCTGGGACTTGCATCGAAACTATCTTCCGCCTTGGATTATTAACAGTTCGTTTACTTTGGAGATTATTCGACTGAAGAATGCGATCTCGGTTCAAGGATTGAAACATGATAGTGTAACGTACCCTTGAATTAAGATTAACGATTATTAAGTAGTTTAGTTCAGATATTTTTCCGCGGACGTCGAATAAATCATAGCATTAATACATTTACTTTATTTATACGCCTACGTTAAACACTTATATTTCTTAAAGAAGTTCTCTAATTCTAGAAGCTTATAGTCACTTCTTCCGTGCCATTTTCTGTCGTGATCGTAACAAACAAGTTTTAAGGCTTTCTCTACTACATTATTTACTTTAATGGAGAGATTGCCGTCACTTTTCCCATACAAGCAGCCTATAAAAAGTGATACTGTATGTTAGTATCCGAAGCCTACAGGGAAACTCGAGTAATATTCTTTGCATTTAAAGGTTACGGTTTCATTTTCTTGCGGGACATTTCTTTAGTGCTTTAAGAATTACTCAAGGTCTTACCTAGATAGTTTTTTCTGTTTTTTATGGGAATATAGTTAAAACCAGCAATTGATTCAGCAGTTTACAAAAAAACTCATACTACGTCAAACTTAACAAATAGATTGAGTAACCCAGGTTTAGCATGATAATGCTGGCGTCTATTAGTAGCTGAATTGGCATCAAACATGGAGTGACTCAGTATTTACCTGCTCAATGAGGTGTTTAATTATATTCCGTTTGCACATAATTGATATGTGTAATGACGCCAAATATCCTGCACGTATAATCACCGTCACCACACACGCGCCCGAACTAAGACTTAATCCGCAGCGGGAGGGTTAATTAAATGTATGTACCATAATAACACTTAAATCTCTCTGGGAAGTTGGTAGTGTGACATCCCTTGTACAATTTATGTACATGAGTATGCATAATTGAATGTACTAATGTGGCTTATGGAGCTTATATATTATAGCCTCCTTTATGAGTACTGATTTGAATTAGCAACAACTTGGAAAACAATTTGTCGAATTTTTAAAAGTACACTCATTTTCATTGTTACTAGGTGTTATAAATGTGGCCGAATGTGACGATGTTTGGGTGTTTGTTTGTGTTTCAATCACGCGTAAGCAGCTGGGCGGGGTTAGATAACATTTTTATTTCAGGTAAATTCCTAGTTTCGCAGAAATAAAATAATCTATAAACACTTCCAAATGAACAAATAGTCCCGGCGAGACAAAATAAGCATTAACCCCGTATAATAAACGATGTTAAGCGGCAACTTTCATAAGCGATTGTGTGTAATTAATTACTTAAGTTAAAATATTAGTTTCGTTATTATATCTGGGCTATGACTACTTTAGCGGAACTGTTGAAGAGGTACGAGTGGTCATACATTCCCGAAAATACTCGTAAGTTGTATTTAAAGATACAGGATCAAAAATACCTCAATACAATCACGCCTATAAGACAAAAGAGTCGTGTGTACATAATTTAATTACTGTGTCTGGTTTTTTTTTATGAAATAGGAAGGCAAACAAGCAAGTGGGTCATCTGATGGTAAGTGATCACCACCGCCTAAAGACACCCGCAACACTAAAGAGATGTTTCTTATGTTAGGACTCGTATTATTGATACATTTAATTATTTGGAAACTTGTATGTTTCAGTCAGGCTATGTCCAATAGTATAGTAACTGTTTCGCCTTATAACGCTGAAGTCATCTGTAATGAAAGGCGGTAGCGTGCTACATTTACTAGACCACGGTAATTCCGAATCCTTCAAGTTTAATTGCAGGGCTCCAAACCAAGGAATGCGCTTCACCCAAGAACATGAAAAGTCGTTACGAACTAAATTTTCACATGGATCCACATGAAGCAAAGTGTGTTTTATGTAGTGTCTTGCATTAGTTTAGTTATTTGCTGCTGTATACGATTTGTTACTTTATTAATATTCTCCGTGAATAGAGAGAAGAAATATAACAAAAACGTTCACCGCAATTCGAAGAGCATCTTTGTATTATACCATTAATACTACTAAGTATTTTTCCATACCGTTTCTTTAGCATTGCATTGGAAGAACAGAGTTATAATTAGTCTGTTTTACTTGGAACTTTCGGATGTCCTAATTAGCAAACAAGAAACGATTACGGAACAAATTTCGCTTAAACAAAGTTTACATAGTTCATTTAAAGTTGGTTGTTTTCATTTCATAGTAAAAGGGCTGAGTTCAATGGTAAACGAACAAAAAGGCACAAATTTGCTAAGAATACACATGACTGATAATTATAGTTTTGGCTTGGCGATTTGTAATGTTCACATTTTTTGTGCAAAATAAAATTAGGTATATTAAAGTATAACAAATGTTGACACCTCGTGGAGCTTTTACGCACCCTTCATTACAAAAAGTTGGCGTCGAGCGATCGTAAATCGAGAAGCGTGACAACGCTACCTAAGTTACACATTTCACTTTGCGGGGCAGGGATTAAAACTAAGCAAAGTGTGGACTTTTACACGCAGCAAACTTGCACGATTCCTGCTTGACTCACTTTCACTTGCGAAGAAGCTGCTGGAAGAATATGAATAATTATAAGCTGTTCGAATCACAGTTCTTCTTAGCTAATTTTTTAAACCGACATATTATAAGAAAATTTAAAGAACGAACGAAAGAAAAAAAATATTTATTTAGCTCAAGGGAAAGAGAGGAACACCAAAGAAAATTAAAAAATACGTAGTTGACGCCGAAAGGGATCCCACTCAGCATAAAATATGCTACTGCAAGTAAAGGCGCTGGTTTCCAGTAGGGTTCTACATTTTAAACTGAAAACCTTGAACCTAACATTGGTGAATCCTAGCCATTTCTAATTTAATTGTAGTGATAAAACTAAGTATAAATAATTCACAATATCATTTAATTGTTTTTTGATATTTTCTGCGTCATTCTCAGTAATATTCAATATAAGTTATACAGTTACAATTTGTTCCTGCACAGCCCGCGAATGACGCGGAGAATTAAGAAATAACGAGTGATTGAGGTCAAAAAATATTATGTTATGCTTATATAGTTACTGAAAAAATAAAGGAGCTTTTCTTATGTTTTTTTATTAAAATACGATAACCTAATTAATAGATTCAGGCGTTACTTTGCGGAGGTCCATATCAACAAACTGGAACAAATTACCAAGCAAGCAAGAGTAGCAAGGTAATTTGTTCCAGTTTGTTACGATAACCTGTTCGTATCATGTGTTATGATTTTACGAAGTGCTATTCTCTGGTAAAACACCAACAACATTTTGTAAAGCTACAGATAACAATACAATTTACAATTATCATTTCGTAAACACGCACTTTTGAACAACAAGTATCGGTCCTACTACGACTTATAAACTGTGTCCTTGTATTTTTTTCGTTGAAAGTCAAAATATACAAGTATTATTTATTTGTCAATTCAATAAAACACTTTCGTCGAAAATCTAAGGTTATGTGTCAAAAGACAACTTTGGCCAGTTCCATTCAACCCGACTTTAACTGATAGTGGTATTCGAACACGCCAGTATGATAGTAATATTAACGGTAGCTTGCCTAGTCAGCGGAACGTGGGATGGGGAACTCCAATAAAGTTCGGCGTGGGAATGTAAGTTTTTCCATAGAATCTAATCACTGGAACGTCGTTGCGAGAGTTAGGGGTGAATCATGCTGCGTGCTAGTGACGGAATCTGCGTGGGACTCAAAAGGATCGACTGGAATTTCATACAAAAATCGTTTTCACCTCGTCAAATGACAACCACATAATAAAAATATTATGTTATTTTATTGTGTGACTTAGGTGGTTTCGCAGGTGGTAGGACCTTGTGCAAGGTCCGTCCGGATCGCTACCACCATCTTGTTCGCTAATCCTGCCGCTAAGCAGCAGTGCTTGCACTGTTGTGTTCCGGCGTGGAGAGCAAGACAGCCGGTGTAATTACTGGCACAAGAGGTATTCCATCTTAGCCCTCTGGGTTGGCAACGCATCTGCACTCTCTTTGTTGTTGCAGGTGTCTATAGGCGGTGGTGATCACTTACCATCAGATGACCCACTTGCTTGTTTGCCTTCCTATGTTGTATAAAAAAAAAGGTGATTTATTCGACATTTGCATGGCTGTTATTGATAAAGTTCTTACTCAACTGATAATCAAGCGTCGTAAAACTTTTAATCGATTTCATTGAAATGCTAGGAAGGCAGTCTTACCAACAATTATAATTAATTTGACAAATCTTTACTTGCATTTAAACTGTTTTAAACATTAATTTAATAAAACATTACCCTCGACAACAAACCTATGGCATTGTTTACGTCATTTACTTTACATTTACGTTATTTAATTTACCATCTCTGCTAATATTTAGAAGTTTTGATAATCTTCAACTATTTTGCAATAATCTTTAGTTAATTATTTCATTTGCAGTAAGGTTAAGTTAGCAATATTTAAAACTATTCTTTCAAAGCGAGAGCTTGTGTAGTTTCTGGTATATGCCTTTGTGACAGACAGATGGACGGAGACACACCAATAAGTATTCCCTTTTCTGTTTTAGTATTTTGAACCCTAAAAAATCTATACAAAAACTACAAAATCGCTCAACAACTGATCTCATGGGGGCCTAGCATGCTAGCTTTCACGCTGACATAAAGAATATATCCCTTTCTAACCAGTGTGCTTGCGCGAGAAGGACGAACGCGTTTACATGCGCGATAAACACTAGCGTGCTACTAGAGCTGGCTTAGCTGATCATGTTATATAATGTCATAAAGCGAACATATTTGCTTTTTAATTACATTAATTCTTTAAACTAGTTCGTTTTTGTAAAAGTTTGGTTGCCTAGTCACTTGGGGGTGGACTCGCGATCGTAAGGTACTAGGTACCGACGTCGATATCTGCCCGATCTAATGCGGTTCACCAATGAGTTTTTCTAACATAAGTGATTTACCTAAGTATCGGTAGTAACACATGCTCTTAGTAAGAAGAAAAACATCGTAAGCAAACTCGTACATTCATTTAAATGAACGTATAATCTAACCGTCTGGTTTCCTTGTTACACGGGTCACGGAGGTCAAATGACTATCGCTTCAATGTAACTTGCTAAATCTGGTATCATGGTCAAAACGTACCCCGAATGAAGAAATGGCAAAAAGCGTTAGGAGGATGACGGGTCAGTTCTTTTGTTGATTGCGCTGTGCATCTGTGTGAGGAAAAGTGTTTTATAAATTTTGACAATTTCTAGTTTACTAAAATTTGAGACCGCAAATGACGTTGAATGTTAAAGTGGCTCATGTTTTTTTTGCGGATAGTACCACTGCGGTAAAAAGAACACGTAAGTTATGAACTTAACGTCGAATTTAAAAGTAATAAGTACTCACTAATACTAACACTATGTAGTCGATCAGTGTAAGTTAACTATCATGTTACATATTCTTCAACGTTAAACAGACGCGTAAATACGGCCACTTGCAGAATTACGCCACTAAACTCATTTTTAAATAGGTAAACCACTAAACCCATTTCCCTCGCACTACAAAATAAATATAAAATTTAAAGCGCTGCATTATGGTTCCATTTGAAAGCGTTTTCTCGCAATGCTGGGTGTAATCGGTGCATTTTTCTGTTCGCATAATTCCGTTAGTATTTTTCATAGTTCCCCTCACTACGCTACTATCGTATGTGCATAAATCATGCACCGACTACGAATTCACTAAGGCGCGACAGTTGCCTGCTGCGCTCGTAGTGTTGGTTTGACACTCACTTTAGATTCAGGTTGTTTTATTACGGCAAAAACAAGCCCGATTCAACTGGGTTCCTGTTTTGTTTCGTGTATTAATCCTGTCAAATCTGTATAGTAGGTAAATAAACAGCCGCAGGACATCGATAGAAAACAAGTTCTGCTATTATCGTTCCCTTGATGACATAGTACGGGTTAGTCCTAAAAAAACTCATTTGTTTTTGTTTTTCTTGACTCGACTCACGTCCGTCGATCTATGCTGTCCGTCGATTTATAACAACAAGGCTACGATGCATAGCATGTTTTAGGAAGTAGTTTGAAAGACAGAGTTAACAAATTTTATGTTCTATTAGTTAACAAAACAAAGGAGGACAAGGGAATCTTCCTTAACAAATTTAAATAATGAACGTTCTGCCACAATTTGGAGCATAAGATTATACAATAAAAACCTAAGGGAAAGACAATTAAACGTTAAACGATTAAGCAACTAAAATTAAATCGTAACGTCTCCTCTCTTCTAAAATTAAACTTTTAGGGAACAAAATGTAATAAGACAGGAGAGCAATTCTATTTTACTCCTTCTCTACTCACGGGATATAAAAATTTAAAACAGTAGGTAGATACATCACAAAAACGAATATTTCTACTGTGAAAATCTTAGTAATTACAACAGGGCCACTGTGTACTTTTCTCTAACAGCCCAGGCTAATATAACTTTTGTTCACATTTTCACGGCACAGTTTTTTTAATAATCGAATACCCTTTTTACAACGAAAGCAACGATGAAGAAAGAACGAAGTAGGTACGGTAAAGATAAAAGACGACTGATTAAGCAACATTAATGAATCTGTTCTAGATTCAAGTGAATTTGTACTTTCTAAACATCTCGATGGGCGGTTTTACTGTACTGGTACCCTTAATCATGGTTACACAGCGCCAAGTTAGCCAAACATTTAAACAAAAACAAGTCGACCCAAATGTATATATTTATTTATATCTATTGGTTTATTTAGGGTGTTGCCCGACTGGGACTCTGTAATCAAGAGAGTTTGAATAATCACCAGTTCGGAACTTAAATGTTAAATGCTAACAGTCGGTCGTCAACGAATTTTATGAATGGTAGCCCGTGTTGGTAGCTTATTGTGATTTCCAATTAATTTATACGCTATGTTTATCACGGTTGCCTGCACTCATTCTCTGCTAGTAGCCACCGCACACAATTTCAAAGCTTCTATCGATTAGGTACCTATCGTCAAATGTGACGACTTTACCTATATCTCTGGTACCTTTACTATAGTCTACTATGTTACTAAGTTGACAATAGCCACAGTGTAATGAAACACGGTATTTCTAAACTTTCACAAAACATTTATAATCTTAATGTAATTTGAAAGGTTTTCAAATCAAAATTTATCAAAAGCATGTAAATTATAAGATAAAGTGAGTAAATAATATTAAATAGTACTTATTCTAATCATTTCATAGATTTCTTGATGTTGGCGAGATGACGATGTCAATCCTTTATTCGCTTTTTTACCCGACAACCAGACTAATTGTCATTGTTAATTTTTCTACAATGTCCTCTAATTCCGAATCCATTTTGAGGAATAGGGGTAATAAATCGTTTTATGATATTGTGGTAAAAATACTGGGTATTTGTAGATATTTTTGCAAAATAAACTTTGACCTTTGTTTGACCTTAATCGCTGGCATTACCTTTTGAATTTCTTTGCACTTTTCGCAAAAGAAATGCCACCCATCTAGTTTATCTTTGGCACTATCTATCAATAGTGTCATTATTGTCGCCTATCACTGTCGGTTTAAGCATCATTTCTGTTTCTTACAATGTGCCTTTTTTGTTTAATAATGGTATCATACAATCTACATACACGTAGAAATAATTGTGTTTATAGCCCAAATAAACACGTGTAAAATTTTAAGGTTAACTAACACTTGACACTGACCGTTGACAGATTGTCACTACTTTTTTTTATTTGGGATAGGCAAAGGCAAACTTACTTTTAATAGCACTACCTAGTATTGTCTACGATTTTCCGGTAATTTATAAATAGGATATTCTTTTTAAAACACATTTAATATCAAAATCCATCAAATTGATGTTCTAAACTCTTTTTTTTTAAAGTTTTTTATTCCAATAAAAATATCACGGAATTTTTCAAATATCAAACACTGATATTATAACAGAAGACAACAGGTGGGTGACACTGTGATATTAAGTAGAAACAAAATGCTTCTGGTAACCTTTAGCGATCGAAATGCTTTGCATTATAAAATGTTAAATCTCTAAGAGGAGTGTGAACCCAGTGCTCTCCATACAAACGGCGATAATAATTTCCACCCTCTAAACCTTAACCTAAAAACCATATTTTTTTTGTATGTTGTCATTATGCCCTAGAACTAGATTCGTATATTTTGATTTTTTTATTTTCTTAATAGTTTCAAAAATATTGACGCTTTCTAGTTTTGTATGAACATCCTAAAATGCAAATATTGTCAAATCCATGAAGAATATTATTAAAATCAAAATATACAAACCTGTTTCTAAAGCATAATGACAAAATATCAAAAAATTATTGCATTGCAGGTGGAAAACGTTATCGCCGTTTGTATTTTGGGGCTGGGTTCATACTCCTCTCATTTTTTTAACTGACAGTTATTTTCATAACCATGAAGTAAACTACACCCAAACCTTTCCAAAAAATTGTAAAGGACTTATTATACTGCACAAATTATTTACTTAACGAATCAAACGTCAAACGTCAAACGAATTTACCTAGCATTCATAAAATTTTATCGTTAGCTCAATGGATCGTCGTGATATTTTATTATCTCACGTTTTGCTTTGCATCGTAAATACAGGTCAAACCTACTAAATATATTTTATAGCTTTTAATTGAAATAGACACTAGACAACTGCATTTCCTATGAGCAAATTTACAAATATTTTAACGTACCAATGCAAAATCTAGTGTTCTTCTACGCTAAGTTTGAAAAATATAACTATTACATTTCAAAATAAACAAAAAAAACAATAGACTAGTTAGGGAAAGAACTGTATAGGCACAGTTATTCACTGTTATTCACGTCCTCATTCAGCGTTTCCTGTTGAAAAAAGTTGCACCAAAACAGCTCAATTGAGCGCAAAGTTACCGAGCGGTATGTTGTGGGTATTCGGAACCGGGACATCACAGGCTTGAGACGTTGACTACTCCAGCCTCGGCAACTAATGGCGCCAACCCAGTATTGATATTTAATGAAAACCTACAGAGGTTCGCCAAAACAAAATGTAGGGAATTATAGCGGGAACTCGCTTCTAAATTTTCTACTGACCCATTAATAAAGTCGTTAAAGTTTTCAAGGTTTTTTGTCGATTTAACGCCTGAACTGTTATTGTTTTGATTTAAAACTCGACTCGTGACAGCATAGGAAATAAACTACTCAAAATAAAAGGGCCCACTTGGCGTTTATCTGAAAAATGAAAATAAATATGAGTTTCTAACAATGCACGCTTTGAAAGTAAGGTTTTATTTTTGAAATTTGATGTGTACACCATTAATAAAACCTACATAAATTTGGCTCATACATATTTTTATGTTTTTGTACTGGAATAAATTACCTTGCTACTCCACCGAAACCCGTGCTGCGTGTAAAACAGCTGCGTTTGTGACTATACAGACTCAACTACTTATATAAACCACTAAACACTAACACTACACGATCTACGCGCGTTTCGCCTATATATAAGGCATCATCCGGATAAAGTAGCACTGCCGGCACAGCACTGGTTTCGCGGAATAGCAACGTTATTTGTTCCAGTTTGTCGATATGAACCTCCGCAACATAACACCTGAATCTATTAATGATTCTGAACTAGTTAAGTTTAGTTAGTAAACCAGCCTATTTACAGGCACTTAATAATACACATAACTTAATAATTATGGTGATTTACCACGGGTGGTGATGAACTCGTAGTTTGTGTATTGTACAGTATATAAACAATCTGGTAGCGTTAATGTATAATTAACAGTACAGTCAAGGAAATTGAAACAGTAGAACCTAGTCGAAGAGACATACGCATGACTTTTGTATGACATAGCCTGGCGTTTAACGCGTCGCGTCATTGCGATAGGGTTCTAAGGTGGTACGTGAATATATTTCCCCTACTGTACCTAAGTACAAAGTTCACGGCGGAAGTTTACGGTTAAGTCAACGGCAAAAACCAAAGTTTTTTGCCAGTCCCAGAATCTAAACCAAGAGGTAAGGTTTAAAGAACATTCACTTCAGTTTACATGCCACTTAGTGTCAAAGTCAAAGGTATCGAGTGATCGTCTCCTAAGCGATGGAGGTAAACACTTATAAAGTCAAATTAGTTCTCCAAGATTTTGATCTAGATCAGTTAGATCAGTTAGTTGAGAGCACAGCCATTTATTTCAATACCTACTTAATTCACGATAGTTTACAGGTACGTAAATAATATAATTATTAACGCGTTACTTTGCAAGCTCTAGGGCCAGGCGGTGTAAAATTGAGTCATTTAATATCGTAGGTAAAAAGAAAACAAGGTTAAAAACCACAAAAAAAAACCACAAAAATTCCATCAAAAAACATAAGTCCAAAACCATGTTTTATCATTTTGCGTTAAATAAGAGTATTGAGTTTTGTGAACTTAACATTCGTGCATTCTGCGTATTTTATATTTATCACATCATCACGATTTATACATATTTTACATCATGAACATTTTGCGTTTATACATTTTGACAGCGTGCACAATTGACGTATTAGTTTGCGTAATGTGCATTATCAGCCGGAGGCGGATTTCTTAGTGAGTGATTTTATAGAACACATTTTTCACACACGACCAATTAGTTGCCGGGTCATCATCCTTTACAGGAGATCTGTTCAATTCCTTTAGTCGCGGCAAAAATGTTTCACAATAATCAGAGTGCTGTTTGAATGTAACAAGATAACCGCGGGAAGCGAATGGACGTCGCTAAGGTTAAAGGTGAAAGTAGCACTGAGAGGGTAGACTACGTGACACATCGTCCGTAATGGACGGAATCATGCCCGTCCATGATCGACAATGCGGGGCCCAGACATGAGCTTGGGAATCTCTAATAATACCGCAAGGAAGAAACGAATAAACCTCTGTCCTTAAAATATTAAACAGGGCTTCTTCGTCCTCACAGGCGGCTAATGTACCGAATCTGCGATCATTATTTATTCAATCAAATCAATATAAGCTGCGATATGTATTGTGCTCCGGTTTGACATCAGAATATAATGCTACGGGGAAATCTCTGACGTTAGCGGGTTACTTTCGAATTGTGCATACATTTAACAAGTATTGAGAGCAACTTCTAACGAGCCACCCAAGTAGTACAAACTTTAGATGGCTGTGCACAAAGCTACGAGTACAATGAACGCCTTATTTGTACAGTCAGCATCAGAAGCTGAACAGTTAAAGAGGTCAAGAAATGGAGCGAAAGAGAAACGAAAGGGAGGTTTTGACCATGTTCTCAGACTTGGACAACTCAGGTCAGGTAACATGGAGCGATTGCCATCAGGCCACAGTACCCCAGTGACGAGGAAATTAAACCCATACGAACATGATCGTATGGGTTTAATAAATCGTAAGGAAACCTTTCCTTACGATTTATTTCTACCGTGTAAGAGCGTGGTTACTATGTACCTATACCTACTAAGGTAATGTACATAAGTTAGAAAAACGCTGTTGGTACATGGCGACCGCTGGGAATCGAACACGGCACCTGGCGATCACGAGTCCACACCCCTAGCCAATAAGCCACCAATACTCTTATGTTTCCTATTTATAATAACAAAAATATATATCTTACATAGACTGAAGAATGGCTTCATTTACACTTGCACATTGCACTTCACAACCTTTCCCGTTCACACAGATATACATATAAAGTAGTCAGGTAGATACAAAATTGTCAGTCGAGGGCAGGCGATATGTTAGGGGCCCAATTCTCAGTGGCGAATTCGAGATCCATCTCGCTTGCGAGATTACAGAAAATGACGGTCAACATTCCAATGATGAAGACGGTAATCAAACGATACAGATTGAAGAATTGACCAACTGAACCTCATCTTGACATCACCCAACTGATAACTATCCGTGGTGCGCAAGCCAAATTTATGTTTTTCTCTTACACATTACGCGTCGTGCATAAGAGTGGGATAGAGTATACACTCCTATTGTCTGTAGTGTCTATCGGCCATTATAGGCGATAAAACTATATATTTACCTCGACTATAAATATTGCAATTATGTGTGAAATATTAGATTAGATAGATATAAGATATGTGTGAAATCGCGAAAGTTTATAATACTCCAATTATCGACACCACTCTGGCGATGGGCAAGTTCCATCTTATTCCAATACAATAGTGGCGACAATCCTGGAAAAACTATACTTCGTTCATTGTACCAGTAGTCCAGTGAGTAAATTTTTAACGTCCATAATTACAAACGTTTTTAAGCTGACCGTTAGAATCAGTCAAAAATACTGATCTAATCATGATTACTCCTGTCATTTATTATTTATAAGGCGTAGGATTAAACACCATTCCCAATGCTATCTTCGTTCTATGTAAAAACGTGTATAATAACATTGGAGGTTAAAAATGTAGTGGTATAATAAACGAAGTGTAGATGCCAATAAGTGGTAAATTGGTTGCCAATGGAAGGGATGTTTGCCCTACGCATTTCGCTGCCATGTCACTTGGACAGTGGAGAATAGAGACCCCGCTAATAATGGGGAAACGGCGACGTAACAAGCACCGAACTCTTTATAGACCGATAGATCAATGCCGCAGCATTGACGCGACGATTAAATGAAGGGAGAAATGTGACCCAGTTAGCTTTCCCTCGGGAACAGTCATTTCGCTTAGACCGAGACTCGTGTCATTTGGACATCGATTTGAATTCAGATCTGCACAAGAATCACGCGAGTCGTGCGAATTAATTGCTTGCGTCCCCATCGATTCGGTTCAATGAGTTAAACCTTAAAAAAGGTGAAGATCGGGTGAATGGTTAGCGTAAATCAATTTTGTTGAATACTTGAATACTCACAAAATTATACCTACACGATGTACGACACGAGATTTTAGTGGTTTTAAGACAAATGAGATGCGGGTCACCGAACTTCATGATTGGTAGTGGTCCATGGGAACGCAGATGGAACGCAGGCTTCCAAGAATCGGTGATGCGTTACCAGCCTTTGAGGCACTCTTCATGGGTCTGCCTGCGGTTTTCTCACTCACCTAGCAACACGCAGAAGCAGAGAATACAAACTAGGTTATTTCTTGGAGATAATAACCGGGTTTGCATTCTCTACGCAGTAGCAAGGTACGCTTCACGTCGGTATTCTTTAAGGGTGTGGTACAGTCGACGTCAAAGAGATGTTTACTCTTTTTCACGTTATTCCAAGCGACTCCTACTACTGTCTGTCACTGTGGTAACCAGGTTCATTCGTTGTCAATACTCTCTTAATTTTACTATACTGAAGCGTGATTTGTTTCGTCCAATGATGTATTAATATCATTAAATTTCAGTCCAGAATTTTAGTCTTTAGTTAAAATCAAACAATTACAACAGTTGATATCGCAAGAGCGGAAATGATACGATAAATACATTAATTTCAATATACAATACGCGATATGAATGGTATTATTACAATTTAATTTTAATGCGTTTCGGTGATAGAATACGCCGCAAAGAAATCTGCACCTAGCTGAGTAGTATTTTAACTGCGCTTGTGAGATTCCTAATTCGCACTAAGTGTTCATTGTGAGAGGAGGGGTGTGCCCAAAAGTGGGACGTATATAAGCTGGATTATTATTTTAATGTCAACAACTGTAGAGGTCAGAGTTAGGGTTGGATTCGTGTAGCACACTTACCAACTGGAAAAAATCGGCCATCAGGCTATCGAGGGCTCCTTCCGTAGCATCCAGGAATGTATAATATACCCAGGACGCGCACTAAGCGCCATATAACATGTAGAGCCTTATACAGCTCTTATAGTGCTTGTTGCGTACTTGAGATATACTAGACGTCATGTGTGTGAGAAAGCAATGTTTAATCCGGTAGGAGAGATTACGGAACGGAGAGAGAAAACAGACACAATGGCATTGCAACTTTGGATGAAGGACGAAAGCATGGATATAGCCTCAGTACTTGACAAGTGTACATAGCCAAAACTGTCAAAATGGTTACCTTTCGGTAACCAATTAATAAGAAAAACGTAGAGTATACTATACCTTAATATAAACATTACCATAACCAAAAGTGACCATTTTGTCTATTGGTTGTGTACAGGGTGTCAATTGAAGACGAGTTTAGAGTATGTAGTCATAGGCACAATGTATTGCCACTTAAAATAAGCAGATTAGCTAATAAAATATCGCTTTCAATTTTAATACTCTTTCTATGCTATACTATTTCTATGATTGCAACCTGTTTTGAATGACAAACCCAAGTAAGTTCGCTTGACCACACTTGGACTAATCAAAATAGGTTACACATCAGCGAGCTCTTTGTTCGTCTATATGCCAGGATATTGTTATGTACTGAGTTTATTGTACTACCGCACAATATGTTAATGTTATGTATTTGCTCGCCTAAGATGCTTTCACAAAGATTGCTATGCATTTAGCTTGCTATGCATCAATTTGATTGAAAGTTCTTTTTTTTCTATAGAACCATAATTTGTATACTCACTGTCGCCAAAAAATGTGCCAACTAATAAAAATAAGTGAAGTAAGGGTTCCCTTTTACAAGCTTTTATTTAACTTGATAGTTTTCTTTGCGTATTTGTTTGCCAGTTTGTATGTTCGGGTGAAAGCCTGCGAGTATCAATTAAGTAAGTAATTTTTTCCTCACTTCCATTGTTAGGATTAACTTGAATTTTGGTATGTGTGCTTGCTAATATCCGATGACTTTGCAATAATAAATTACCGTCAGCAAAAAAAATTATTAAAAATGTGCCTTTAACAAGTTACCTGTTTACTATTACTGTACTAACATTTAATGTGGATGTAATGATTAAATCCGAAATAAAGTTTTATTTCATTTTTGTCACCGACATTTCTTTCGATTTTTATTTTTAAATGTTTAACATTCAAATTATTAAATTAAATTGTTATGTAATGACAACACAAAGAAAATTAAGGTAATTAATTACCGCTAGCGGTAATGTGGCGGAACAGGCAAACGCCTGGCACGGAATGCTGATGTTGCAGGTTCAAGTCCTGCCATTACCCTAATTTTCTTCGTGTTGTCATTACATAGCATTATAAAGTTTTATTTATTTTTCGAAACCGTAAAAACGGTGTAGTAAAGGATGATTCTTCGAGATTATATGTTTTTTTTATGGCAGGCATTTAACATATTGACATAATATTTACTAAACATAATATATTATTATTGATAAATCTTGAAAATATTAATTTCTCTGGCGTGTTTTTGTCAGATATTTACACACTATGTTTAGTAAATATTAGGTTAATACGCTACATGCGCCAAAATAATCAAAATTTCGAAAAATTACCCTATAAGTTCCCTTCCCTTTGAGATTTATCGTGCAGCTCAAAACATCCTGTATACTACGTAGGTACCGATAGTAAGAAAACATTTAACACATTGGCTGTCAGTGAAAAAATATATACATTAAATTTTTAGCAATACGGGTTATGTAATTGCACTGACAATGTTCATGGCAGCTAACGTGTTAAGTAACATGCTCCATGAAAAAATGCGTGTCACGGTCACATAAACTGAGGTTTTTTACGTTTCCTATATAAATATATGCAGCGGTCACTTGAGCTCTCTTTTCGGCCTCTCCTAACTAATGCACAAGCGAGGTACTGGCAGAGGCCTGTGCACCTAGCACGAATCTTCTCGATACGCGTTTGCTCGTTACGTAACTCAGTGCGTCTTTTTCTAACTAGCCCAGTAGGAGAGAGACGCAATGAGTTACGTAGCGAGTTAATGAGTGTCGAGATGATTCGTGCTAGGTGCACTGGCCCTGCCCGCGCGTCACGTTTAATTAGTGGGAGCTGTTTAGAATAACAAACAAGCCGCATATCCCGCACAGAATTTAAAGACGTTAAGTATTAAAAATTTCGCCTTCATTACAGTCAGCCGGGGTCACTTTGGATTTCTGGGGTGATGGGTATATACATATATGTGTACACCTCTACCCGAATGGTGTGAAAGTGTGCAATTGTTGACGACTAGTTAAAAATGTATTTAATGTCTAAAACAAATTGAAACAAAATAAATTTTACAAGCTCTATAGTTTTTTAAATTTAGTTATTTTTTTCTATAATATCACAATGTTGATGCAGATATAAATCAAAACATATGTTTATCTTCAATTTAGGAGATGAAAAATCGTAAGAATAGCATATTTCGGACCCCTATTTTGACTGACTTTTTATGCTTATTACAAATTAGAACTAATCTTAAGTATTTTTTTCAAAATATTTTAATTCGATAAAAACAAACAATCAAATGAAATAAAAATACAAAAACTAAAGCTCAGCACCTGGCTTCGTCAGTAGATTTTCACTAAAAAAATATATAAGTTTGTTCTAAGATATTTGAGTGCTCTAACTGAGCGCCATGTCCTCACTCTTGCCTGTGAATTCAGCTCAGCACGTAAGTAAAACATGGTCACAATAAAAGTAAGGGAAATACCCCATTAACCCATAATTGTAAGACGCATAGGTACTACATTAACCCGCATTATGGATGTTCGTACAAATAACGCCATGGACGTCCAATGTTAAAAGCGCATTTATTCAATATCATACGTTTCGATCAGGGGTATAAAGAACGGTGCCATTTTACGAGAAATTATAAAAGTGCCCATTGTAAATCAATTGAAATAAGTAATCATTTTAACTGGCCCTCATTGGTTGGAATGTGTAAAGATCGATGCCCTCTGATCATTGGTCGGTAACACCGGACACGTTTAAGTCCGAGCAAATACAATTATCTGGATCCGATGATATGATCAGTGAAGGGAACGGTCAGAGAGTAATACAATATAGATCATCTAAAATCTAAAGTCTAAACTATAAGTTCTGGTTTTAATATCGCTTCAGAAAGGAACGCTATAGTGGCCCTGGTAGGTAGGTGGAATCGTGAGTGCAAGGTACAACGTTCGATTACCAGCGGTCGCCATTGTCCAAACTTAGAAGTATAAGTGCTAAGCATTGGTAGCAGTAACGCTCTTATTTCAGTTAAAACATCGTGAGGAAACTTGCAAATTCATGTAAATGAAGTGTAACCAACCAGTCGCCTCAATGCAATAACCTGGCCTGCCATAACTAAGATCGTTATCAAAGCGTAATAAAATGAATGAATGAAGAAACGGAAATTTAATGGAAAGCGCTAGGAGGATGATATGATACTCCTTATGCCGATTGAAACTAAAATTACAGAAAGTTAGCTTGATAGTAATTAGGTTACTCTTTATATTCTTTTTCGATAGTAGCAGAGCCACATTGTAGCCAGTTGCTGGTTACGATACGAAAAGGCCGGTTCGACCTGGTTAGTACCGCAGTCTTACGCAATACCAGCGTGAAGCTACTACTTAAGTAGCTTGCTACTTAACTGTGTTTCGTACGGCGAGTGAGAGACCGGCGAGAGGGAGGGACCTACAGGGCGGCAACGGATCAGCGATTCTTTTGGGGTCGCTGGTACGGCGGCTGGTACTGGGCGGTGGTGATCGCTCCCATCATATGACCCGCATGATCGTTTTCTTCTCTTGTCCATAAAAAAAATGCTCAGGCTATGTAAAATATCTGAGAATAAAAAATACATCACAAATTTACAATTACAAAACTCCCGATTTTTTTTACAAAAGTACAGTTCACGCAATACACAAATTATTATTAAATTTCATTAGAATGAGACAGCTTACAATTTGAGGGTAATTCAACAATTTCTTGCTCCCTTAATGCAAACAAATTTGTTTCGGGAGTAAAAAATAACCAACCGTAATTTCTATAAATTGAAGCAAATGGAAAAAGTAAATCTTATAAAAAGGTCTCTTTCAAACTCGTTAATTGACAGGGTGATTAAATACCTGTTTTTCCGTGTCTCCTTCAACGATTAATTGTGTGAATCAATTCCTTTGACTGAAGAGATTTATCTACGGCTTGGCATGAAATATCGGTATTTTTTAAGTTCCACGCTCACTGTAAGAGAGCTGAGAAGGTAATTCAGGTTTAATTTCGTTAATCGAGGTCATTAAATGTCGACGTCAGGGGAGAGTGTCGTTGGGCCCAATGGCCTTTTAAACAAACGCATTTCCCTAACGAATGGCCGGGCTGCTTCGTCGCATCTCGTGGCTAATTATTTTATGTCCTCGCCGGAACAACGAGCTGAATTACACTAGTGCTAGTGCACTTTAAATTGAAATACTAAATGAAAGGTAGACTATAATAGGCACCTACTATTTTAATTCCGACTCTAAGCGACGGACGACTACCTGTGGCTAATTTCTATCCTTTAAAGATACTGTAACACTGCTACTGAACTTCGCCGTACTCGCTGAAATATACGTGTGGGCGTAAGAAATAGGCAATATCGTTTTTCACGTGAGTGACGGAGATGCAACGACCGAACTGTATAGCGAAGTCTAGTGCCACCGTGAAACATATCTTAAGTATAGTCAACCCTTTAGTATTGTCGCACACTTCGCCAACTTATCGCTCATCCCTATTAAAAATGTCGGATCTGCAAATCGGTCGGTATTTTTACAGACATTATTAACGAATACTTAAGCAAGATCAGACGTTTTTAAACTACGTATTTCATAAATTATACATTAAATTTAATATTTATTTGCGGGAGGGGGAAAGTTACCGTAATTCAAGGTCTATTAATGACATAAACAGAAAATGGCAAATTTGCAGATCCGACATTTTTAATAGGGAGGGGCGTTATATGCAAAGCAAATCTTATTCAGCTGAGTCTCGTGGTGATGAAAAACGGTATAAATGCCCAGGGCTCAGTTCAAGTAAAAGATATCATTTGTGTAATAATATAATCCAAATAATTCGTACGTATCAAATTTCTATGCACAACAATTAAACTACTTGACTAGTAGCCTTGTTCCGGATTTGGACAAAGGGAGAAGATTTCCCACTCCTAAAAAGATCATTTCATGAAAAAAGCGAAGTCTGTGCCAAAGTGGCGAACAAGAGATAGTGTAATATCTACGTACCTTTATTATACGTTTATGGGCTCTTTCCTCCACAAATGCAGCCATGCCGCTATCAGCTGGTGCAGCGGTATGTAGGAATTTGCTATCATCTGTAAATGCTGGACGCGATAGTAGAACTAAAGCCCTGGTCACACTGGTGCGACAAGAATTATGCGAGTAGCAGTTATAACACATTTTCAGATTGATAACCATGGCAATTCTGCAATCTAACATAACTGACCTCTTCCGCTTGCAGCAAGGAACTACTAAGTCAACTAAATTGAATTTTGGGCCACAGTAAAACCTTTTTGTAATAAATGTTTAGATGAGTTTTCATATTAAATTAAAGACCGTAATGCATACAACAATTTCTTGTTGCAACGTTTTTTTACAGTGACCCATTATTTAGGTTGTTTATTCTATTCTCACTTCATTTTTACTGTGTGAAGAATTCCGTCATTTAATTTTTAGTAACGAAAAGTGCCTTGATAAACCAATTATTTATCTAGATCACAATCCACGTGGGCGCAAGTTGCCATACCAATCTATGATATTCAGGATTTAAAAGAGGAATGTAAAATAGCACTTTTGTAGTTTTGGAGATATGATCCCTGTACGCCAATTTAACGTTCAATTAACTCATCCGTACATGAATCGGAAATGAAATTGTGAAAGACACTGGACTGCATACTTAATGGACAGGTGAATTTCTTAACACAGAAAAACCTTATTGATAAGACCATTTTACTTTAATTACATTAATTTCAATGCTTGTCTAAAATATTCAAGGCTCATGAGAGTGAAGCTGGCGGCAAAAGCTATAATTATATTATACATTCCTAAACTACTCGTAGTTAAACAGGTATAATTTCCCCGAAATAAATAAAATATATACTTTATAAGAATAAGAATAAATCAAACACTTCAATTCCAATATAAAAAGGATTCTTTGAAACAGAAGTTCACGCACAAATTCACGTAACAATGAAAGGGAGAGCAATGAATACTAAGAAAATTAATATTTTATGGGACTATAATTATTATTTAAAAAAATTACAAGTAATCCTTACGTTGAAATGCAGTGCCAGCTTCAGCCCCGTTGCGATTTCATGTTTAGGATGATGTTGATGAGTTAGCCAAAAAAAAAGTTCCGCATCGTGTTTTTACTCGTACTTTTACAAAATTTAACGATATAAATGATTGTCTCTAATATTGCTTATAATTTCGGGCTCCCAGCGATCGCCGTTAGTGAGCAACTTCTCTTTGTTATATAACAACTCCTCGTGCGTTTCAGTGCAGTACTCAAAATTGGGTCCCTCCACGATAGCATCCACCGGACAGGCTTCTTGGCAGTATCCGCAGAAGATGCACTTGGTCAGGTCGAGGTCATACCGCGTGGCCCGCCGCGAGCCGTCAAGCCGCTCCTCCGCGTCGATCGTGATAGCTTGAGCTGGACAAATAGCCTCGCATAGCTTACAAGCGATGCATCGCTCTTCCCCGGTGGGATATCTCCGTAAAGCATGTTCACCTCTGAACCGGGGCGAGAGTGGACCCTTCTCGAAAGGGTAATTTATTGTAGCCGGTTCTTTAAATATGTGCCCCATAGTGACCCCAAAGCCTGAAAATCGACATAAAAATGTATAAAGATGTGGAAATAACATTTTAAACTAACTTAATAAGACCATTCTTCTTCGATAGCACTACGTGCTCATAAGTTATTTAATGGGATTAAGGGAACAATCTGTTCTGAACTGTTGCCTTATTGTAGCCTCTTCCTCAAAGGCCCGTGAAATGCAATGTAATAAAACAAAGTTCGCAATGTTGTTTCGCTCAACTCCGAGGAACGTGACGAAATTATAAGAAAAGAATCATCTCCAATAGTGTCGTTGTGGGAACACCGCATACCGACATACGGATATTGCGTGTGACCAACTTGCACCATTGATGGGACTTCGGAACATTTATGTGTTTTGTTTCCGACAGAAGATATCGTGTGATGCATAAATATGGCGAGCCATGGAGGTAGCCGGGGCGTGATCCCTGAACACCGACTAGCCTACGTGTCGCGAGTAGAAATCGCTCAATAATGTTAATAGAATCCAATCAGAGCCATTGCCTACAACCCGTTGAAATTTTACATAACAAATTCCAATTAAAACGTAATTATTTTGAACATTTTATTTAAATTTCAAATTTTCGATATTGCGACAGGCAAAGATGTCAAATGGAAATAAAATAATTTTAATATTCGATTAATCCTGAAAGCAGAGTAAGCTTTATAAAAACAATGGTGTAATGGTGATATTTATTTGGCTCTGTGCTATTGCAGAACCGGAATTCCGTTTTAATGGAACGAGCGTTGGTCCTGTGTAATCTGAATCTGTTAATTTGGCTTTGGATAGTAAAAAACAAAAAGCAAGGGAACACCGAGAGAGGCTAGTGACAAAATGTGCGAGTCAAAGGTCGGACGACACTTTGCTTGCTGTACCGTAATACCGATACTGCTAGGCTTAAATCGAGTTGATAGGTTATTTGAGGAATGTGCCAATGGCAAGGTATTGTAAAAAGAAGCATTTTGATTCATACGTATGTACGTTAAGAGAATAATGTGTTTCTACCTAAAATATGTTGAAAACAAAAAGAACCGTACTAATTACCTACCTGTGTTAGGTTAATGGTTTGACCTACCGCCTCTCACGCGTAGAGTCGCAACTTGGAAACGGGTACCTCTGAGTTTTTTGCAATTATAGTCTAGAATTTAATTTAAAAATCTACTATGTGCTTTATGTTGTTTAGCTAAGTAATTGAATTATACGATAAATAAATTATGCCATGAAGCTGCATGTGTAATATAATAAAGAACTAGTTCAAATAAACTTATGCTGTAGAGTATTCACCTATAGACCGACTGGAGTTTTTAAAACCCTCTGTGGACTTTTTTACCCGACTGCGCGACAATGTGTTTATCAGCCTATATATGTATGTAAGTTTGTTCCTTTGTGGTGATCTAGAGACCAAATGCGTGGGCCGATTTTGATGATTCTTACGTCAATCGATTCGTCTTAATCTTGCGAGTGTCACTAAAGACATGACAATAATGAAAATTCAATTTGGCGACCACCAGACGCCATATATTGTGAAAAAGAAAAAAAATAAAGTCGACGAACTATATTGAGTGGGGTATCATTGGATTGGTATTTGAAAATCATTTTTAGGTTTCTCATGTCATTTCATTTCAACAGTCGGGACCCATTACTGGGAAGATTTGAGCCGGTCTATTAACTATTTCAATGGTGTAGGTATTCAACATTTGGGTGGGGTTTTTGATTTTTTATTACAAGAGAATGTCATCATGGTTTCCTTGGCGCACGCAATGACGGGAGCGCCACGTCATCATGTCAATTACTTGGAAAAGGTTCCACAGATAATTTTAAAAACTCTGGTCGGGTTACAATCAGTATATCCATAACTTATAGGCCTACCTACGAGTAAGTTACAAAAACCTCCTCGTCATAACGCGGGATTTTCCAGAACGAATTTAAAAACATTGGCATCAAATGTGAGCTCTTTCGCCATTATGAGACGGTTTGCGGTAGATTGACAGCAGGGACATGAAAAAAGTCTGAATTATCTTTGAAACTTTGGTTTTACTCATCTTATACTATGGTAAGAAAATTGATAAAAATCGTCACGAACCGTAAATAAACTATTTTTTTATCCAAAAAAAGTATTGTATATAGTATAGGTAACTCATCAGATTTTTCTAGAATAACACGTCTTTATTAGAATTAAAGGGGGTTCCTAGTATTGTATTATGCGAACTAGTACGAGTACAACACAAACAAATTAGGGTAACTTAGCTCGTTGGTATAATGTGAACTTCTAACAGGAAATCATTCAAAATTCACTAGGATTCAGAATTACGGCGGTTCCCGCGACGCACCTAACGCTCTTAGCTGCTCAGAAGTTCCTTTAATTCGTATATGCTGCTTTGTGAAGTTTGATCTACATATAATTTGAATTTAATTTTGTTTGAATTCTTGAACAATAAGAACATTCAGTTACCTACGTTTATTTGTTGTTGTGCATGTCCCAACATGCTCAATGTAAAATATTTAGTTAGCAAAACGGTTCTTTGGAGTCGTTTTGCTAGTTACCTCCGCCTTATTAACCAACTGATAATATTGTAAACGATTCACCACATCACTAGTGGCGATCCTGGCAACACTGGCAACTACAACAGACTGCAAGAGAGAAGAGCATCACCGCCATCTTATTCTCTCATACAACGCCGTAAAATTAATGCGGCCATTCTTATTTGTCAATTTAATTGTGAAGTCAATAAAGACACAAACCTAAACCAGTTGTTTGCACCCGCAACAGATATACATATGTTATTGTTATTAAAGTATTCCAGAAGTAACAAATTTACTTTGGTCTCCCCATTTTTCTGGTAAATTGAGAATAATATGGTGTTACACAACCCACGACTTATGCTTTGCCTAAAGGTTGACTGGTAGAGAATGCCTTAAGGTAAAAGTCCGCTATTGTACATTTATACATATACAATTTTTCAGCAAAAAGACAAAATAATTAAATAAATAATGAAAGGGAGTTTGTTTGTTTTTCTTGCATACCTACTTAACTCTTAATCTTGGGAAATTCGGCATATGGGTAGTTGGTAGACTCGTAGGTCAACATAGAAACTACTTCGTGGCTTTGGTATTTATAAATGGAATAGCAATATATCACGCTGGCAAAAGAGAGGCAAAATCCTAGAAAAAAAACACTAACCTCGAAAGAGTTCTGTCCAAAAAACAGTTTGTGATGCACGGTCAACAAAATCTTTAGCATTTGTCTTCGGAGGTTTGTCATTAATGTAGACGAAGTGAACGTCGTAGGCAGTTCTGGGGCAACAGTAAAATGGTGGCAGGACCGTGGGGCAGCTCGGCTGTGGCTTTGGCCACGGTTGACATGGGTCACAAGGTGGACAGTAACCGCAATCACTTTGACTTCGCATAACCACCTTCAGTAAGGATTCCCCATTCCCGTATTTTAAGTTGCGTGCTAAGTTACGCGGAAACATGAACATAGTTTAATTTTTTCTCACTTTTGATGTTTACAAAATGACGTTACAGTATGACGTTGCTGTCTTTTAATTTACAACATGTAACCTACATGCAATGATATTATAATGCATGGATGTACAGTTTTATACTAAATGACAGCAGAAAAACGGCCCGACATAAGAATACAGGTTGACGCCAATGTTACAAATGCAAATTATTAGTTTACCATTTATAGTCATCGAATTTACAACTTTACGTCTAACTGTGTAAAATAATATTTTATTGAGTTTCGTTGCAAATAGGTTTTTGTACAAAATAATAGTATTGACAGCAGCGCCGTCGGTCCGTAGAAAGAGAAAGCTATAGAACAATGGACGTCTTCCTTTTCATTTGCACAAGAATAAGATATAAATATGAATTTGCTTGTGAAAAAAAGAGACAGAGCTTGATATGTTTTGTCCCTCATCGCATGTTTAATTTTTTCAAGGTCAAATTTGCTAGGCATACTTCTATGCTAAACAGACTTTGACGTTTTGTGACAAGCTCAATCCATGTCACCGGAAAAATTACAAAAAATGTCCGATTTATTTAAAATTACGTGGACTATTGTTTATACAGGCGTTAAGAACAATATAACGAGTCTGCAGAATGGTGCGATGTTCTGTTTTAGGCTGCAAAAGTGACAGTGAATCGAAAATTGATGAACTATCTTTTCACTCTGAAGTTTTTAAAAATTTGATCTTATTTGACTTATTAGAACAGATGTTTCATATTGTGTGGTTTCTTCCCGCTTTACATACACATCCTAACGTGTTTCAAGATCAAATAAAAGCTGTTTTATGCATTTTTAGTTGGTGCTTTTTACATAACCTTAAAACTCAGTGTTGTCACTTTTTCGCACGAACATTACCCCACGTTAAGGGGTAAATAGTACGTTGATGAAATATTGGTATAGAAAAAACTTATACAGGACCCTATTTCGTAAAGCATGTTAGTCTAGTATTTTGATTCATTTAATCGTTTATTTTACGAGATAAAACACTAGTACACAGATAAAATATGCACTCGTGTAACTCGGAGGTCGACTCAAATGCGGTATGAAATGAAGCCCCGTGAAGTGTATTCTGGATTTAACTTCCAGATTCCCCCACGAACCACATATACGGGAATCATGGATTGCACCTACTGGAATCTTCCAGAATGTGTTGTCAACACTTTGACCGAAATCTATTGTTACAGTGTGGGTTTACCACATAATTATTTCCAACTTTTTTCGCTTTAATTAGGTACCATTGTTATTATTAAGAGTGATTTTATAAATTCCTGTTAATTATTAAAAACATTTTCCAAAAGTAATTCTTTTTTTCAATTTAAAAATATTGTTTTTATATTGACATCGTAAATGACCCCAGGGAAAACTGCCTTATAGATGGTAACCCGAAATATTCATGTGTGTGTATTTGCTGTCCCTTTCGGAGACACGCACGACCTCTGTCTTCCTATAATAAGTCTATGCGTCGGTCCGACGACTGACAGCGCGAGCGATTATCGATTTATGTTGTAAATTAAAAGACAGCCACGTCAACGTCTTTTTCGCAATGTGTGTAAACCATTTAGGTGCCAATACATGGTCAGCGTGTAGTAGTAGTGGTAGTTATTAAATAAAATAGGTCATATATTTCCAGACTGTCTCAAGGCCACAGTCGACTGCATGTATTCTATTTTTGAATTTTTGTGTTCACCCGTGACATTTCGTTTTCAAATACAAAAATAACACACCTAAGCGGGTCAAGTAACATAGTAGTGGTGGACCGCGTTGCTTGAGAAAGCGACGAGTGCCTTAGAAAACACTTGATTAATTACGAGTCAAACAGTAGATTTTTTTATAGATGGCAGCAGCAGATAGCAAGATAGCAAAAAGCTGGCTAGCTGTGGTCTGTGGCCCTAACATGACCGATCAAGTTTAGTTTTTATATCTAAAACCTCTATCTGCGCCACTCTTTCATGTCACTAGTTTGAAAGTTACGCGATTATATCATACGGGCTTTTACCAGCGGCTTTGCCTGCCCGCGATTATTTATGCTTAATTAATTATTTATGTTTTAATCCAGGACATGACCTATCGGTCTACCAAATTTTATTTAAATCCGTCCAGCCGTTAATGCGTGATTGAGGAACAAACATCCAAACATTAATTTCGCATTTATAATATTAGTACTTTATTAGTAGGAAATAGGATAGTAGGATAATCGCAGTTTGTATTCTACGAAATGAGTTTTTTTGTGAAAATTTCAGATTAAACACTAGCTTTTTTATTGGCGGTTATTTATTAAGTACTAGCTGACCCGACGAACTTTGTTGCGCCTTAGAGGCAATAAATGAACAGAATTTGGGTTTTATATTTATTAGGATAATAAATATAAATAAAAAAATCAAGTAGGTATTTTAATAATTCTTTTAAAATTTATTTTTTAAATTCTTTTTGTTTAATGAATGCAATGGCTCAGGTGGCGGAGTCAATAATCACTTTCCCACTAAGGCAGCAGAATCCTGGCGTTTCTCCGGAAAACTTCAATGCGCCACAATACATCGCAAACAACGTCCATTGGCCCAATGCGAACGCTAGTATGCAAGAACGCAGCTCGATTCAAATCAGTACTTGATAAATTTCTTTTTGTGCGTCGAACATTATCTAGTTGTTGATCTCTGAAGTTTGCTCGACGATTTCTGTTTTTTCATTCGCGATGTTTAGACTCCGTCTCCTGGTTCTAAGCTACCTCCCCACCTTTTCAGCCAAATCGCTTCAGCCGTTTTTGAGTTACTAGCATGACTTTCTTTTTTAATAGGTATATAGATTGCGTTATCATTGGAACTATATACACATACCGAAGGATAACTCGACCACTGGAAAATGAGTCAAAATTAAATTGCAAGATTTATTCTAAACATACATGTGACGCTAAATAAAAACTTAATAATAAAATATCCGACTGACAGTCTTTATGTATCACTGAAGAAGAAACATAAGAGGACCACATAAAATTTATCTTTCGTGCATATCGTCTTACAAATAATTACTTAAATATACTATAAGTAACTTCATCTATTCCATGTTTAAATCAATAAAAGCTTATATTCCTGATTTTCGCGGACAATGTCGCAGGCAGAAGCTAATGTAAAATAAACGCTAAATCAACATCTTTATTGTTTAACTTAACAAGTTCCATACTTATTTTATGTCGTTTCCGAAAGCAAATATATTTATCAATTCCGTTTCCCTTAGATATATGAACAACGTTATTCAACGTTGAAGTGTGGCTCTTACGACCACTGTGTTTTATTGGGTACGGGTAGTAAAACGTATCCCTAATATACAAACATCCTTAATAATAAAAATCGGCCGGGCGTGACTCATAGCTTGGAATTACAATGCTGTTAAGTAATAAATAAGTAAAATGCACTCTTACCAGTAACGTGACGGCAATAGTATTTTATGCAACTGTTGCATAATGAGGGGTCTTAAAACACGAGTGTGGTTTTATGAAACGAGCGTCAGCGAGTTTCATAATAGGATCACACGAGTGTTTTAAGACCTAATTATGTACAGTTGCATACATTACTTTATCTACACACATATCATAAGTACTCTATGATGGGTTCAGAAGCCATAGGGCAATGACTTGCATTGCTACTAACTACTAGTATTAGGTACTTATTAAATATCTAAAGAATATTAAAATAATGTAATAAAAAATGAATTTTAACAAATATAGAAACAAATTAGAAAAATTCTCATAATAATATTGGTTGTTATAATGCTGCTCATTACCTATGGTTTCTGAACGCATTATAGAGCATTTATGATATATGTGTAGATAAATAAATGTTACGTATTGTAGAAGGAATAATGGCGAAACTAAACGAACAGTAGCCATTTTTTAGGTAAAAAAAAAACATTGACTTTAATTTCAGTCTCAATATTAGTAACCCTTTAGAGTAGCGTACCCAAAGGGTGCCAGCGGGATCCTAAGTATTACTAAGCCTACGCCTTCCATAGGTCCGTCAGTTCTTCCGTTCGACCTTTAAAGGGCTCTATCTTCTGAACCGTAATAGGTAGTCGGCTGAAATTTCCAATGTGTTACTATGGCGCATGTTCTTACAAATTATAAAAAATACCAAAAATAAGTGGGCATCCGTGGTCTCTGCCTATCCCACCGGGAAGCAGGCGTGACTTTATGTATATACAAATAATATAAAAAGAAGTGCCTATCCATGAAACCCACTTTTTTCATGACTTTATGTTTCTACTGTATTGTAAAAATGGTAATAGATCCAAGTGTCAAACTTGGTCTGATTTTAATGCAAACTCAAAAATTATACAATAAATAATAAAAATTGCGCGTCTTGCGCTAAGGTTTCTGAATCCCGAACTGAATGAAAGAAAATCTAGGTACTGTATGGAGCCCTCGTTGCGTAATTCTGACTCCCACTTTGCTGGATTCTTTACTCCTAAGTAACCAGAAACTTAGTAATTCACCAATATAGTTCGAAACCCACTTATTTTGTTGACAACCAATACGCCTAAAGGCAGGTATTTGGGATGAAAATTTATTTCACGACAAGAGCCGCAGGTGAGACGCCCTTCTATGAAAACACTACTTCGTCTTCAACAGTTTTCACGTAGGTACCAATTTAGAGTCAATTACCTATCTCACGGAGTTTACCTACATTAAATTCCCCTATATTGCGCACCTAAATTGTTGAGTGTCGGCGTCGTAACGTTTATATCTCTTGAATACCTATACGCGTCGTCACGCACGCGTCACCGACTCGTTAGCTGGTCGTTATGCTAATAACCCCCTGACAAGACTCATCACCCTTTCCCGGGGGAGGTACGTGTTACTGAAATCCGTATGACATCCGGCCGACTAACAGGTTGAAGACACTGCAAATACGAGTAGCGCCGAGCACTCGACGTATATTTTGAATTAGTAGATGATTCCAAGCATAAAATTGCTGTTTAATTCGTAGTTTACTCTTTCAAGGAATATGTAAATATGCATGCTTACACTTGGTAATTTCTTTATCAACTCGTATCTACCTACAGCTGATGCCATGCCTGCCATTAACCTTTACTAACGGTTCCTGTGAGAGAAAATTTCCACATTTTTCATGATGGAATTTTCATGAGTGAAAACATTAATAAAACCTGAACGATGTTGTCGATACAATTGGTGCGATTAATGCCTTTGTTTTTCATCTTGAAAGTGGCCTGACATTTAAATGTCACATACTTTAATTACAATAGTAAATTGTTGATAGCTGAATTTCAGAAACTTGATCTTTAAGTTCTTAATTAGATTATTATTGAAGCATGTAGGTATTTATGACGTATATGGCTTTCGGCAAAACGCTCACATCTGGTTATCCCATGTAATCACCAGAATATGAAATGCGTTCACCCATTTTGCGCCCCAAATTGCTTCTTAGATTTATTATTGTCTACGTCTTCCAGAAAATTTTCATGATCAGTTATAATTTTGCATACCATAAACGTTAATCTCAACCTAATTACAACATAAAAAAAAATTTTTTTGCTTAGGTTTATTGTACAATTAAATAAAAAAAATAAAAAATAAATAGTGCAAATCGTAGTTCAGTTTTGCCCTTAACATCGGTAGATTGCGTCAATTTTATAGAATAAAAACACGTTGTAAAACAACGATAGCAAAAGTACCTACAATTTGAATGTAGACTTCAGTCTTGAGTCGTGAATGCGATACGTGATCCATTTTGCGCGACACTGCACACGCTAAACGTGAATGTCATCCACTTGGCACTTGCCAATAGCTAATTTCCTATCCAGATAGCATGTCGTCTATCACAACTTGTACTGTACATGAACATGTTTCAGTAAAGTTCCCAGCTCGTAGTCCCGTCGCCATGTTTGTTTGGAGTTAGTAGTGTATTACCGACTGATTTATCATTGTCTTTTATGCATACTTACGTTCATATGTATTATAAATAACGCTGGTCAATATTAACCAACGGCTTCATTGTTGTAAAAAGATTTTTATATAGTGTTTTTGTGCTAAATAGTAGTCTAGAAATTTTTCTGCTGGGTTAATCATATGTCCGGTCGATTTGAAGTGAAAACTTATCAATCAGGCATGCAGACAAACTTTCTTTCACATTTATATTAGTATAAATTTTTCATGATCTAGGCTGACTATAGTTATGTTACGCTATGGGTGTTAGCGCTTAACATTAATAATAGTCAGCCTAGATCTTAGAAGCACTAACACGCCTAACGAGATATATGTATTTGAACACCTTCACATCTCCGTTATATCTGAGGTGCACTCAGCTACAGAAGTAACTGAACATTCGAAAATGTCTAAAAGATCTACATAACTCCTATTCTCTTTATAATAGAGTCGTGTGTAGATTTTTTTGACCTCTATGACTGTGTACATATACTCATATTTGCTGCTGACTGTACGATCTCCAAGCAATTTATAATTAGTTACTCAATAGGCACTTTTTTATTTCAGGTTTATATCTCTGTTCATTTATTTTTAAATGTCGGCATCAAAATGAGGAAATTATAAACACGGTCAGTTCTTCCTACTCATTCATTGAGCATTGATTATACAAAAATTGTGGTGTTACCCCGAAGTGATAGAAAGCTGAAATTTGGTATGCAGGTAAGGTATAGCATATAAAAAGTAAGCCCTTAAAAAAGAGTGCAGATTACAATATAAAAAAGGGGGAAATAATGAAAATATGGGAAAAGGGGGACGTGCGAAATAAGGGACATCCGAGAGCGGGGCAGGGATATCAAAGATACCCATGTAAAAAATATAGCTAGTCTCGTGTGAAATAAGTGCAGGAATGGGATATAATAATCTTCGTACAGAGCATGGTGAAACCGTTATTGGAATGCATTGTGGTCAAAATATCGTAGCTTGTGATCTGCAGCAACCTTAGTTAAAATTATTATCTGGGTGCATGTTTGCGGAGCAAAGGATATCACAAAGACTGCAATTTTAAAATATTACCGTCTTCCCAACGTAATGGAAAGTATTATGATGAGAGCAATATATATACATGACAAGCATATTGTTCCAAACAGTGAGTTTCCATACCATGATAAAATAATGAGTTTGCGGCAAGGTATCCTAACTGATGCCGTAAACGGTGGTGATTTTGTCTATCTTTGGAATTTATTCATCATCAACTTGAGGATAAATTTCCGTGAAAGTTCTCGAAATCTTCAAACGTTATTTATAAAGTAATTTAAAATTATGTTATGTGTGTTGTACGTTATGTTGACGATACGAGCGTAAAACGCTATGGTTAATCTTCTCAGCTTTTATGTGTTAACGTTTCGTCCAATCGTCAAATTGAACACAAGCATTTCATATTATATGGGGGCGAAATGTCATGGAATGGCCCAGTAGAAACAGCTTTCAAAAACTTAAACTGAGGTTTTTGAAAACGTTCAACTGTGAATAATCAAGAAGATACCGCGCTTAATTTATAGATTCAGACGTTGCGGAAGTCTATATTAATATAACAAAAAAAATACCCCGCTACTCTGTAAACCCAGTGCTAGTGAATCATGCTATTTTAGCATGATTTGAGCACTGCTATTTTGCATGACTCGTAAGTAGGTACTGGATTTTTGGAGTAGCAAGGTAATTTATTAAAATGGCCTTTATGAAAAGGAATGTGAAAAGACTGCAAGTAGGTCGCAGATTAGGCTTCTTTAAGTGTTTGATTCCAGCAGAGCTTCGAAAAATATAAGGTTCTGCTGAGAAGAAGCGCCACAAGAAACTTTAAGCAGCTTGATTCAAACTCTCCATATATTTAACGTCTAAACTCTATGTAGTGACGTCATTGCATCGAAATTTGAACTTAATTGTATGAGAGTGTCGTAATTGAGTTACTACGACCGGTATCGGTGTTGGCCGGATAGCGTAGTGGTTAGTAACCCTGACTACGAAGCTAGAGCTTTCGGATTCGTTTCCCGTGAGGGGGCAACAGTTTGTATAACATGAATAATTTTACCTGAGACTTGGATGTTATATGTAATAAAGTATGTGTTTATCTATACATATTTATAAGTATATTATGTATGTTTATGAGCCTGGGGAAAACTTTAATACTATACATATACTTTAAGACCGATCTTAGCAGGCTTAGCTTAGCTTCGATAATAACCTGATGCACCTTTTATGATCATTGATACAAATAAAATAAAATACATACAAAATAGCCAATATAAAATAATAGTGTCTAGCAAATTTTATTTCGGACCATTTTAAAGCTTGCTGACTCGTGGTTGCTAATTTGGCAAATTTTATGACAAGACATACTAAACTCCTAAAATAGTTATTATAGCTTTAAAAGCATGTTGGATGGTTTATCTGCGGTCAGGTTTTTACTCTAACAAAAACCTTTTGCGGTTACCCCCTAAAATTTGAACAATACGGGGGTTTAATCGGTAGCTATTGAGATACCCAACCGCTCAGGTTCTTTTGATCTCCAGTCGTGTACGTAACACCGCCTACGAATATACGTATTAGAATTCATTTTAATTTTCGACTGAAACTTACTTGCACTCGGAATTCCAAAATCCACCCCCTAATCGTTTATCTTATCTTCCATCATGCTTGTGTCAGTTGATTTCTTTATACATAATGTTTCATAATTTAAAACGGCATGCCCGCTGCAATAAAACGAGACAAGTGTATTCAAAGATAATTTTAGGGAAACAAATTGTTGTGTAACTATTCAAAAGTTACTTACGGAACTTTATCCAAATTTCGTAGCACCCACGTCGTTTTATTTCCTTCCTCCCTCATTCCAGAGGTGGAGGGGGCGATGCTGGATCCTTTGCTCCATTATCATAATAACACACATTTAAAAAAAGGCTTCGAATGAGGGCTACCGTTTTTAGGCTCACCAGATGTCACTACCAGACAATGGGGTAGCTTTGTCAGTTTTATTTCATCACATCATTGGTGAAGAAAATCTAATTATTTTTATGAACTATCCATTAATTGCTAAGAACTTGGGTGGCCTCGTGAGGTACCGAAGTCGATCCCCAGCAGTTGCCATGAGTGGTTGTACATGAGTATTTCTAACTTGTGTACATTACCTAAGAATCTACTAAAGTATAGTTACAGGCAAACAACTTGAGCATAAATTGAGTGGAGGGGGTATGTTTGCGCATACATATATAATAAAAACGGCTAGTCAGTCAAGGTCAGTGCTTAAGTTGTTTGCCGGGAACTGTAACCAAAGCTCCCACGGTGAGGACAGTGTCGTGAGGCAGCCTATACCCATTCATATAAATGATCCTGGCGGACTGGTTTCCTTGCAACAGGGGCTACGAAGGTCAGATGGCAATCGGTCCAATGTATTAACCGGGCCTGCCTGGGAGCAAAGCGTACAGTAGGGGATATATATTCACCTACCACCATAGAACTCTATCGCAATGACGCGACGCGTTAAACGCCAGGCTATGTCATACTAATGTCATGCGTATGTCTCTTCGACTAGGTTCTACGGTGGTACATGTTTCAATTTCCTTGACTGTACCTACCCCAAATTAAGAAACGGGAACAAAAGCTAGGTGGGTTATCACTGATTGCTGGTAATGCTTTGTTGTATTTTTATTATTAATCGATGTGTTTTTAAAACAGGTAGCCAGATTTATTGCGTACTAATAATACCATATTATTATTCAAGCAAAAAAGAGAAACTTGCATATATGTATAGACATCATAAATCTGTTGGCAAACCCACCGAAAATAACTTTCAGGTATTCTTTTATATCTTTAAATCTGGCATTGATCACTGGTTAATGAAATAGGTAGCGCATGCAAGTTGGAAATGAAACATTTTTACCTATCGGTTAATTGCCTTTATTAATTTTATCCAAATATGATTTAATTTCCAATTATGCATAATTTGTAACATAAATAACTATACTATCCATAAATTATAGGTAATGTAGGTACATTGATTACAATTCTCAAAATCATTTTCATATTTTTTTATTCGTGGTAAAATATAAATAATATAGTTTGAATATGATCGTGCATGGTCGAGGAAAAATAACATATTAGAAATTTTATGCCACTTAGACTGAGCTAATATATTGTTAATAAATGATGCAAGGTAACCGTCCCAGTGTTTGACACGCGTAGTGATATAGTTCTTACTAGTAGTTGACACCATTGTCTCTCGTTTTTACTGGTATGTTTCCGTATTGTCTTATCAAGTATTGGGTCACTGTCAAAGACTGGGACGGTTAACTTTCCTTTAACTTTCTAACCAAACGAGCAGAAATTAGCAAGTGTCGAATCGACCAAATTATTTGCTGTAATGTGACGATTTTGATAATCGGTGACCTTACGTTAAGAGGACCATTATAAAGCTGAGCTCACAATCTGTTTTTATTATTCTAAGACTTAATCTTAACACCTTGTGCATTTGATGTATTTGTAGTGGCGATACTTTTAATTTTGTATCTGAACAAATACGTAATATTTGAAGTAACATCCAAATACACCAGATACAAAACGCCTTAAGAATACACTTTGAATTTAACTCAATTACACGTACATAATTAAAAACCATGAAAATGCGAACTTTATCAGCACGGCTTTTGTAACAGCCCTCTTGATGAAAGATACCCCAAGCTCTAATAGCATAACATACCGATGGTCATTTTCGATCCGTATTTTTCTAATTACCCTAGTATAAAGAGACACAAAATGAGCACATTTATGAGCCGTTTTTGGGTAACTTAACACAAGAGTGGTTAACATAAGATTGGATCGGACCAGCAGTAAAAAGAATCGAGCGGAAGGCATACTACCAATGTTCCATCAAGAATAAGATGACTGAAATAAAAGGCCATCTTTACATAGTAACGAATAATTACCGCATTAACCTTATATTTATTTATTAGATAGCCTGTGGTTTTACTGCTCCTTAAATGCTTAATTACATACATAACTAATCTTAACTTCAGTCCAGTGAAGGTACCTATCTACTGCACTTATTGTTTTATATTAACACCATGGCTGAAATTATAAAACATTTAGCAAATCATTCAAAGGGTGACCAAAAATAAAAATATATCAGTAGGCGTTTTTAGACTATGTAGATAGATTTGAAACTGGTTGCAAATAAAATTAAAATAAATCTAATTACAACACTCTCTTGAAAACCTACTTACTGACAACTGAAAAGAATACCACGTCATACCATTCGGATGGCAAATTGAATTGTTTATTTATTATCAAAAATCGTTTCTTACTTTCCTTTTAAACTCAAAGTTAAAGGGGATATGTAGATATATCACATAATAAATAGGTTAAATACTTTAAAGACACATTTCACACGTCCTTATTCAAATAAACACACACAGTTTTTTATTGTTTTTATGTTACTATGATTAATATTTCTTGTAACTATGAACAGTCAATAATCTTTCAGAAAGACATACATTAAACATAGTATTCCACAATTCTTAAAAATGCATCACTACGAGTAGGTAATCAAATGAATTGCGAATTAAATTCTTATTGAGTACAAAATGCATTAAATTAAAAGTCACAGACTCCCAATCACAATGTTTCTTCATATTTCTACTCATACAAAAAAACTCCTCATTGAAATGCACACTGTTATCCAATGCTTATACAACTTGATTTACAGACGTCGATACCGTTTGGATGTGTGCAAGAATTTTAACCTTTAAGATGAAATTTACCTACAGACATGCAAAAAGCTGTTCATTTTCCTGAACTGTGTTAGGTACATTCAACTCTTATTTATTTATATATAAATATAGTTTTATATATAGTAATATAGCTAGAGACTAATTACATGATTAGATGAATGATGTAGTAATGACACGGCTAACGCTCTTGCTCTTGATTTATATATAAAGTAAAGGAAAATTATGAAGACGCGAAAAAAGTCATTAAAAAAATGGCTGTACTTTATATACATGGCACATCAACAGGATATAGATCTAGACAATTAGCCGTAATCCAGCTTGTGTAAGTTACTTGACGTAATTATATTTCATCTATTTTACGACAGATATGTATTTTACGATTATATTCACG
The DNA here is from genome assembly GCA_963691745.1 of Ditula angustiorana. Taxonomy (NCBI): domain Eukaryota; kingdom Metazoa; phylum Arthropoda; class Insecta; order Lepidoptera; family Tortricidae; genus Ditula; species Ditula angustiorana. Next base: position 6,645,562 of record OY829472.1, read on the forward strand.
AAATATAGGTAGCCTTAAATGTAGGTATTGAGTATTTAAAATGCCACTACTTTGAATGTTTGATCAGTAGTGATTACTTCTATTATATTCTGACGCCAGGAACGCCAGACTGGAGTTCATTACTTATAAATCTCGACACCAAATAAACACCTTTTTTATGTATTTTTTCTTAAAATTATTTCGTCACATTTATGGTTATGTCATTGTCCGTATTAGATAACACTTAATTGCGCTATTATTTATATTTGCTTACTAATTGGTGTTCTGTCTTACAGCTTGATAAGGATTAAAATAACATTTGAAACAACAAAATGCTAATCTATTTGTACTATTTATGTAAATCTAAGTTTATGCGCCATTTTAACAATCACTTTTTTCCTGGAAATTAAACGGAAATTAATTAAATTAAGAGCATTGTATTCGAGGACTCTCTATAGTAACGGCGGAAATATTTTCTTCCGTGTAAACCTCGTCATATACCGATATTTCCTAGTTTTTGTTGGCAGACCTAAGAAGTAGTATTTGAAAATATTGTCACTTTTTTATATTGTATGAAACTAGTGCGCAAATAATTATACGTATACTGATACGCGGCTATATCGCGCAAAACATATTATGTTTTATTAACTTCGACGTTTCATTTGCTTTAGTTATAGTTTTCGAGTCATAAACATGGAAGTAAATAATGTGCGAGTCATGAAAGCATGGAACAATACGAATAGTTAAGTGTTCTCAAATGTATGAAGAATATTAGTTAAATGAAAACCTACAAACCCAGTTCTAGCATAACAGCATACAAAAAAAACATGACTATAAGTTAAGAGGAAGCACCAAGGCCTAGAGAATTGAAAAATAGGTATTTGTAAAATCTATTGCTGTCGCGCAATGCCCGAACAACCCCGCAGAGCGCAATAGAGACAGCCGCAGCTTGGACTGAAAATACCTATTAAAACTACACAAAATCAACGATTCGTAGACCCCTGATTCCTTCTCCAAAACTTAACCGATTTAACTACTTTTTTCTTTAAAAATTAAAGAAAGGCTTTGGCAGTGTTCCTATGTTTTTTTTTTTTTAAATAATTTAGTCAAATTTGTTTTCTGAATGTATGAACGCAGTCGAAAATCTGGCCAATTTTTTAGGTTTTTGAATGTTCATATCTCTTTTAATAATTAATTTATGAAAAAAAGGAAAACATAGGGACATGCATAATAATGGCCATCGATTTAAAAAAAAAAAAAATTGCTCTACTGGCATTATCCAGAGAGAAAACAGGGGACGACGTTTGTATGGAAAAACGGCCCTTGTGTTTCCTCTTAAGAGTTACAGGATGAAAAACGTTACCGCCGTTTGAATGGCCGCCGTTTGAATCGCCGTTTGAAACGTAATTTAATATTAGGAGCCGTAACAGATTAAATGAAATGAAACGACAGCAGATGTATGTGCACGCCATTAGTGGTCTCACGCGCATGTTGCGACAGGTAAATCGTACGGGTCGGTATTGTATTACCGAGACTTGCAATGTTGTTCTGGGCACCTAACTCGAACCTTTTCGATACGCCTTAACTCGCTTCGTAACTCAGAGCTTCTTTTTTTAACTAGCCCAGTAGGTGAGAGACGCACTGAGTTTCGTAGCAAGTTCGGCGTCTCGAGAGGGTTCGTGCTAAATGTATTGTACCGATAGACAGCAAGCAAGGGGGCGTGAGCAGGGGATGCAAACCCGGTTATTTCCTCAAAGGAATAACCGGTTAAAACCGGTTTTCTCTTAGAGAAAGTAACCGGGTTTGCATTCCCTAGGCGTGAGGCACTAGTCGCAAACATCACATGTAAACACTTTTATTTTCTGTTAACCTACCTAGCCTTTTAACCTTGGATTAGTCCATATAGACTGCACCAAGACTAACACTGCTGTAAGAGCAAAATCCCACTACGGGGCACGACACAATAAACCCAACCATGCTATCAGTAACGTTTGTCCATGCAGCTCCGCGTCTATAGCACTTTTTCTTCACAAGAAAATGCATAAAAGCAAAGAAACGGATTTTGGTCAGCATTATTGTTTTTTTAGTAAAGTTATTGAGCAATCGACAAGATTCCAATGCAATAAATAGGAATAGCTAAGTAGTTATAATTACTAGACTAATAAATAAATTAAAGACTGTCAGTATAGTACTTTATCTACACATATATCATAAATGCTCTATAATGCGCTCAGAAACCGTAGGCAAAGACCAGCATTATAACAACCAATATTATCATGAGATTTTTTCTAATTTGTTTCTCTATATTTGTTCAAAATCATTTTTATTACATAATTTTAATGTGTACAGTCTATAGATATTTAATAGGTACCTAGCACTAGTAGCTAGTAGCAATGCAGGTCATTGCCCTATGGCTTCTGAACCCATCATAGAGTACTTATGATATGTGTGTAGATAAAGTAATGTATGCAACTGTACATAATTAGGACTTAAAACACTCGTGTGATCCTATTATGAAAACCACACTCGTGTTTTAAGACCCCTCATTATGCAACAGTTGCATAAAATACTATAGGTTACGTCGTGCTTGTTAAAACGGCTTGTAACGTCTTACTGTAAAGTGCGAATCTTAAGTTGCTATTCAGTTTGTACCGATATGTTCTTATACATAATTAGTTGTACAATGTGGTTTCTTGTCTGCAATATTACATGTTATGTATAGCATAGGACAAAAAAAATATTACTACTGGCTTGAATCAAGATGATATATGAGTTCTATATGAGCATTACTACTATCATTATTTAATTACTGACAGGTGTGTCTCCGATATTCTGTTAATTTTAAAGGATAGTTACGAGATTACTGGTTTTACTATGTTTAAGGCGAATGATTTGCGTAAGAACTTAATTATTAGTTAAAAAGAGGGGGTCCAGTTAGTACATGTTAAATGGTAATGAAGAGCTTTAAATCAAGTATTTAAGTAGACAGTAACCTCAGGAAAATGTTAAGTAGTAAACTAAGGTGCCATTTGGCGGGGGCGAGTTCTTTGTATGTGAGTTGTATTACATTGCGCGGCTCAATCAATCCATCGATCACACATACCTCGGTAGCCCGCAATGTGATGTTACTCGCAAACTCGTATCATGTAAATGGCTCTTTACAAAGATAATACAAGGATTAACAGGCTTTCATTAATAGCATTTACGATGACAACGTTCTAACTGTGCAACTTTTTTTAAGTTTCGATTGTACAAAGAAAATTCAAAACCGCATAATCCGAGATTGGTCGTAAAGCAAATTTAATTATAAATATTCTATACTTTCGAATACTACCGACCTTGTTTTATTACTATATGACGGGCTATGCCCTTCAGCCTCCAGAAAAATTCATATCGGGAAGAAAATTTCCCGAATTCTCCAAATTGTCTGCCTCAGTACTTAGGTAGGTAGGTGCAGATATGTTACGCAAATTACAAGTCATAATTTATTATTTGCAAAGCATTTGTAAGGCAAATAAAATTTTACCTTGTTTGTAATTATTACAAAATCCATCCTCCAAAAAGAAAAGTTATTTGGGCATAATTGATGTATAATCTAATTTGTGTTCTACTTATTATCCTATTTTATAATTTATGAATTCATAAACCATTGCCCGCTCTTCTGAGCCTCACCGTTTATCGGAGTATAGATGCCTAAACTGAACATTTCACAGCAACGTCGAAATATTTTCATAACTCCGTGGAAAACAATATCACCATATCAGAGCTACAATACAAAAATATCGAGCTTTTGTATTACGAAGAGCTTTAGTTAATTACAATGTTGCATGTTTAGTTTAATCGATCAAAGGACGGTGATAGAGAATAATGATTTTCTTTTATTGTATGTGCTATTTGTTCTACGCTACTCTACTAAGCTCACGGATTTATTTTACAACGATTGTGTTATACACTGAGAATACGTCTTTACTTTAAAGAATTTAAATACTTATTTTGAGCGATTGTGTTTAATTTATCGTAGCTATGTACTTAAACAACAAATATGAACTTTGGAAAAAATTGGCACATTATAAAAGCATCGTTTAGTGTTTTAAAAAAATCCATTATTATGGACTCAGAAACATAATTTCGTAAGTTAAATAATGTGTGATTGAACGAAGTACGATTTATAAAGCTAACAAATTATGTTAAGCTATATTTATGAATACACTTGTGTCCGAGAGTTAGCGATACTGAGGAGTTGTGCGCTCTATTTTCTCGCAAACATTGAGACGAGCGTAGAGTTTCGTAGACAACAGTAGGTATCGTCGGGCTACCCCGCGATAATAATGCTCCTGAAGGCTACCCCACTCAGCTGCGATTTACCGGCCGGAATCCCGCAAATGCTTTCTTACTATTATATCTGCTTTCAGGGGTTTTTTTATAAACCGTATGCGATGCGACTACACAAACGCCGCCGCATTATGCTACTTATTAATTTATTAAAAAAAGTACCAACACAGTGTACTAAGTGTAATACCCTAATAGTGAGCAGTCAATTTTGTTGCGGCGTGTAATGATTTTGTCTTATAAAGCGTACCAGCCGGGGGAAGGCGTCGCCCCCCCCCCCCCCACATGCATCGCGGGGGAAGTGGACCCTGCATACCACACCCTCTGGGTGCACCGTCAAGCGGCCTAGGCTGTTTTTTGATTTACTCTAGCAGGTGGCTCGTGACAATTGCAATTGATTGTACACGCTTGGAATGGATTCAAGTGGGCCCTTAGGGACCTTGGAACGCAATAATCTGCTTTTAATGATGTTGTAGTGATGTCAAATCAAGGCTACCATAAATGACTATTGGTAATTTCAATTCGAGGACCCGGGATGATGACGTAAGTAAGACCATATACAGAGCGATTGGTAGTGACGCATTCCTTTAAAATTCCTTCAGTACTCACTTTCGGTACCTTACAAATGAGCCATGTCATGTCATGTGTTCCCTGAACGACAACTATTAGTTTCCGAGATGTTGGTCATTTTATGTATTCGAAATTTTTGTGAACTTATGAAGGTTTCATACTTAAATTACTTACACTGTTTCAACTCGTCAACTCTTTAGGGTTCCGTAAGAAGCCAATGGCACCTTATTATTAAGTTTATTAGAAACTTATGGACCATCAGTTTGTCTGTCACAGTACTGTATTCTTCTCAGTGTTACTTGAATTTTTCACAGAAAGTGCATTACTATACATATAACCGCAACAGCAACAAAAGAAAAATAAAAAAGTGATTTTTTTTACCCCATTCAAGGAACTTGTTTTTACGGCGTTGTTTGTACGGAACTTTTTGTGTCCGACTCGCACTTGGCCGATTTTTTTCGTATTAACGTACAGTAGGGGAAATATATTCACGTACCACCTTAGAACCCTATCGCAATGACGCGACGCGTTAAACGCCAGGCTATGTCATACAAATGTCATGCGTATGTCTCCTCGACTAGGTTCTACGGTGGTACGTGTTTCAATTACCTTGACTGTACAATTTTAAATTACTCTTTCAGCATATTAGATGACATTTTTGTTCCATATACCTATTACAGTACGGAAACTAATAATTTTCGGACTGGGTACAACATGACTTAACATACTGCAAATGAGCAGCTCTTAACAGGAATCCGTCACATTATTAACCATCCTGTATACGAGTTTAAACGAAATTCAAATAACTCCTAATTAATATTATGACGTAATCTATTTAGTTTTGAAATCAGTTTTAAATAATTATAATACTTTTACAACAATTTGCCAACTTTATAATAAAATATAAAATATATTTAAAAATGTAAGCTGAAAGTTACTTAATAGTCCAAGCATTTATTTAGGTACAATGAATAGTCGACCTAGTAGTTGCTTACCACTTTTGAACCTTAATCCCAAGTTATACATTCGAAAAGTGATAAAGCCCTTTTTAACTATAGTATTCTTAAATGAAGTTTAGTTTACTTTAGTGCCATCATCTATTTACAATAATAATTCTTCTTAATTGACAACACTTCAATTTTTGTTCATTTTTAAATCGCTAACCATCAAGACATGACGTATGGGTTTAGGTCGAGAAAGTTAGTCTTACAACATTACTTCCTTAAAACATTACGTTCCCTCTATATGCAGCATTGTACTTCGCATGCATTTTTACTGTGTCATTTCCGATGAAGGCCGATGTTACTTAATGAATTTCATTTATCTGGTTTCATTTCACTTACCACCTTTACTTACAATAAAAAAAAGCACCATGTAAATTAATAATTTTAATTGCTGAATTTTGGGAACATTTGGGAATTTTCTTTCATGTTTTTAGTAGAGTAACAATAACAATGTGTATTTTTTCATACTACGTAGGCTCCGTGTTCTTTAAGAACTATGAGCATTGGTACCACACTGGCGTTTGTTGTGGACGTAAAGCATCAAAGTCAAAGTCAAAATATTTATTTTCAGATTAGGCTTACAGAAAGCACTTACGAATGTTATAAAATTTACCACCAGTTCAGAAAAATATCTGATGAGAAGACCGGCAAACTCACGCATGCTGGTTAGAAAGGAAAATACATAAAATATGCCTTATGTCACTGACAAAAGTTGGTGTGCTCGGGACTCTGAACATCGTTTTCATGGTGATCATGATCAATACAATGACAGGTCACCAATAACACCAGCGCCAGCAAGGGGAATTAATGGCAGGACTGTAGCTGCTGTCAACCGTAGATGTCGCGTTGCAAGCACAGCACGAGAATAGTAATTGTTTCAAGCGGTGACATCGGCTTTCATCGGAAATGCCGTACTAAAGTAAGTTTATTGTTAAAAGTTGTTGACGGTACTTTATTACATATTTATAACATTATCGGGACTTTGGCGCGATAAAAATATATTGTTGATTTAACTCGACATTTCGGCCATGTTTCAATAGCCGTGGTCACGAGTAGACTGGGTACTTTATTATTGCATTGTCATCAAATCTACATACACATACCAAATTTGGAAACAATCTGACCACAGCAAGTGAGACAAAAGTGAGTAATCCCACCACACTCTTTTTATCCTTGAGAAAGTAATTGTTATATAGCAACTCGACGTAATCTAGGGTTGCCAAAATCTAATAACTTACTACTTAAGTTGACTGTAGCCGTTAACGGTCACCGCTGCCCAAAGGGACGCAGCGATCTCAAGTCAATTCGCTGATCCGTTGCCTCCCTTAGGTCCCAGCGTGGGCCTCCGGACTCATGATCATCATTAACCTGATTGTAAAAAAATACATGAGTGCGTGAATAGTGAATAGAAATAAAAAATACGCCCCCAATGACTTTCCTTACTTTTTATCGTTCTTTATAACTAGCTAAAAAGACTAGACAAAAATGGAAATGTTGTCAATTAAACGTCTTATAGTATGTACCTATGTATATTGTTTAATACTTAGAATATACTAGACGTCCTCTATTTACAAATAAGAAAGTACTCTATTATGGCAGTTGCACAAGTAAGAAAGAAAAACCAATACAACGCCGTTGTAATCTATGTTGGATGACAGGCCAGTCCAAATCAGCTCGCTATAGTACAAAACAATGAGTGCTACTTATGTTTACTTATACGCTCTAGTATATCCTAAGTTTATGGTACAATCTCTGGTTTGAAGGATTACTGACGTTTGGTACTCACGTGGTTTACGCACAACTTGGGTAGGTAGTTGCTGATTTATCTGATGACATGAAAGGTACTCCGGTAGGTCAAGTGTGTAACTTGACCTCTACGGGTACAATCTCATGTCATAAGTAATAGGGTATTTTTCGTAAATTAACAAAAATCGCTTAGCAAATTTTAAGATCTTCATGGCGTAGTGGATTAATTCTTAAACTTACCTTATGTAAAATAATTATAACTTACAAATTAGGTTTCTGCTTAATCTACGAAATATTCAAACGTAGTTTTAATATTTAAATATAATTATCGTCCTGTTTCAGGAAACCTTTGATAAATCGCTTATAAAATACTATATAGTTGTAGAAAAATATTTTTCGATAATTTTTTACGTCGATGTCTAACTACAATCAATATCAACAGTTTTACAATTTTGGATCTAGAGACTATCGATTTTTCGTGAAAGTCATACAAAGTTAATACATCTTTGGCTTTACACAAGATCGTCTTGGTATTCGTATCACATATCTTTCAAGAGAGTAGGTTCTAAGAGCGGCGGCGGTGGCGGAGGGAAGAAGTGCAGCGCGTGAGAGTCCAGCGAGACCGAGGCAAGGGGCTCGCGGCGGCCCGGCGGGGGCGCGGGGTGGGGCGGCGCGGGCGCGCGCGGCGGCCGGGCGCGCCGTTAGCTGCCCTTGGACACGAGGTGGTAGGGCGCGTGGATGGTGGCCACGCTGCCCAGCTCGGTGCGCCCCAGCAGCTCGTCGGGGTGCTCGTGCTCGTGCTCGCGCCGCTTCTCCTCGTTGGTGTAGTAGTGCGCGGCGCGGCGGCGCGAGCAGCACAGCGCCGCTGCCACCGCCGCCAGCACCGCCACGCACAGCAGCATCAGACCCGCGATCACGCTCATCTGCGCTTCGTGCGTGCTCGGACAAGGGTCCAGTCGGTCGAAGCTCAGACTGCCGAAGCTAGTCCCGCGCAGCCTCAAGGGAGAATAGCACTTAAGATGTCTCAAGGTGGAATTGAGCACCGTCGTAGACATATACACGAGCATGGTTCCCGCTGAACACTGATCACAATGCCATAAGTTTTTTGATAAATGCACTTGTGCTATAGCTTCTAGTCTTTGCAAGTCTTGCTCGTTCAACGACTGCAGTTTGTTGTGTGAGATGTCCAACCTTTGTAAAAACTTTGTTTTCGTCAAGAGTTTGTAGGGAAATTTGGTTATTTTATTCCAGGATATGTCAATAGCAATTAGATGCTCATTGTATGTGAAAAAATTTGGCGGTATCATTTCCAGGGATAGATTAGCGAGGCCCACGCCGTGAATTTCTGGAAGAATCTGGAGTGCTATTGCGATTTCATTCAAAGGTAAGTTATTCCCGCTAAAATTTATAGTCTTTAATGAATCTACCACAGGGGCAAACGTTTGCAAATGAAAGCGATCAATTTTGTTGTGACTTATATCCAGATGCAGAAGGGCAGTGAGGTTGGTGAGCGCGGCCGGCGCCAGCAGCGCCAAACGGTTGCGCGCCAGTGTGAGCGCACGCAGGTCGCGGTTGCGTCCGAACATATGATCCACCACCACCGACAGCTGATTACCGTCCAATTTTAATTTTCTTAATTTTCTAAGACTTATAAATTCATCAGAGGTTAGATATTTAAACTGATTCTCTCCCAAATCTAGCTCTTCCAAATGCGGAATCAAATGGTAAATCTGGGTGTTGACCCTCCGTAGAAGACATTTTCTACATTTAAATATTCTCAAACGCTGTATATCTTTGAATACTTCGGGATTTAAATCAGCTAAAGGATTGTCACTTAAGTCCAAATGTGATAATTTAGCTAGCATCCGAAAAAGTCTCGGCACCAAAGTAGAAATTTGATTGCTTGCCAGAATTAATACTTTTAAAGAAGTGAGATGTCTGAACGTCTCGCTCGGCATTTGCTCTATTTTGTTGTGGTCGAGGTGGAGCTCGGTGAGATTGATGAGACCCCGGAAATTATCTGCTCCTATTCCAGTTAAATTGTTGTATGTGAGGTTGATCAGTTGTAGATTCTGTAGACCCCAAAATGAATACTGGCCTATAGATGGGACGTTTGAATTGACGATGTGAAGTTCGCGAAGGTTAGTAAAGGGAGTCGGCTGGGTGAATATAGGTCCGATGGTGAGAAAATTTGGGCGGTTCTGGGGGGCGGATATGACAAGCACTTGCGCGCTGCGGTCGAGGAGGTCGACGGGCACGGTGCGCATGCCGCCGCGTGCGCAGCTCACGCGCAGCGCGTGCCCGGCCTCCGCGTCGAAGTGCGTGCGGCAGCGGCACTCCTCCGGGCACATGCTCTCCGCCCCCGACACTCCTCGCGTCACTGCTAACGCCACCCACACCATCATCCAAAGATGTCTCCATCTCCTGCAACAAAATACAAACACATTCATTTATACTGAATTCATGAATATACTATATGTTTGTAAGAATGGCCTTTAACAACTTTCCCAGTAATTTATTACCTCTGATCCAATTAAACATAGTATTAAAATAATATATTATAATATAAAATTCATTCTTACAAAAATAAGGCGTAGGTATGAGTAGTGACTCAAAACCTCTAAGATTCGGTTTTTAGTTGGCAAAACCAAAACTACTATCATCGTATTGTTTGCCACGCGTGTGACCTAGTTTTTACGTTTCAGGTGAGTACATTTTTTACAACACCGGAACATAAGCACGAGGCAAGGCCGCACACCTAATTGCTGCTAAAAGATCTCTGGACAGAATAAATCAGTGGGAAAAAACGCGCGAAAGTGTAAAAACTTGCTTAAATCCTGTGAGCTACTAACGAGATTAGAGCCTAGTGAAATATGCGGCCCGCTTTGTCCGCGGAATCCAAACCCCCTGAAAAATAACGCCCAGATAACAAAAGCCTTCTGACACGACGACTGAGCGTCATCCATTTCGCGAAATTCCAAAATATTCATTCGCACCTTGATGAAAAATCCTCCTTGTTCAGTTTGATCACGTTTATGTATTGTTGTGGTCGTTCGTACTAGCTTGCGTTATGAAATGCCTAAATGTTAAGCATTTCTCATCGCGTATAATAAATTATGAAGTAGCTATTTTCAAGCTGGCTCTGAAGCTCTAATTCATGACCTTACCTTATTCATAAATGCTCATTAAACCTAAGTTAGTTAACACATGTGTCGTCTTTTTGTATGTTGTGGCGTCTCTCTTCGAATGAAAGAATCAAAACATAATTTAGATACATTTTAGTCGGCAGAGAACGTTTGAGATATGAATCACATACATGTATTGTCGTTTCGATTACAAAATAATTTACCTTTCACTAAGAGAGGTAGTTATTCTTATTACCAAACCTTTATTAAAATACGTTCACAGTGCCACCATTTTTTGGTCGAAGCTGTAATAGGTCTATGGTAAAATAAAAATAATTTAAGGAGCCCCTCCGTAAAATTGGAAAAAAGTTCGCTCACTTCGTCGGTTTTGGTATCATTGAATAAGGCAAGCCTAATCCAATGCAACCCTTTTTTTAAATTACCGTTTGAGCCTCGTTTAGCTTAGACTCATTCACAAATGGGAACTAGAAAAAAACCTTAACTCGGTCACAGTATAGGTCCCCTATTTGCGATCGATAATACTTGCTTAAATGACGTTATTGCAATTTATATATATATATATATATATATATATATATATAACTACTGTTGATTGACTTAAATTTGGTTGCAAATTGTTATAATTGAAACTACATCTTAACATGAATAATGATTTTTAATTTAGCTTTTCAGTTTCATTCATCATTATCTTTACATAGTACTTAAAAAAGTCGTTATCCGTTCCTGTCTGTCCTAGTCGTATCTTCAGCCTCTTACTGTCACTATCATCTAGAGATTTTTACGGGGGGTTGTACTCCTAATGAAAACCATATTAAAATCCGTAGCGTGGTTTAGAAGGAGTAAGTGGCCGAAGATGGACAGACACGAACGGATAGCGACTTAAGACTTTATACCGTGGAAAGATTTGAAGATAAGTAACCATGACCCAAAACCATTATGCAGTAATGCAAAATAGAGCTTTATTTGTCCACATGCTTAATATGACGTAAAATTATATGATTAAACGAACTTACCTGAAGTGAAGTTCTATCATAATTATACGTAGCTCCTTGTCCGAGACAATTAACAAGTAGTATACGATATTCATTAGCACCAAGTCACATTTCAAAGCCTAAAAAAAAAAGAAACCTTGTCTCGTTTGACAGCTATTTGACAAGACGTCATTTCGTTTAAAGATGTATGATATGAACAACCCTATGTTATGGGATAATACTGAGAGTATTAGTGGGAGGGTTTTTGGGAATGCCGTCTCGGACAAGGAGCTACGTATAATTATGATAGAACTTCACTTCAGGTAAGTTCGTTTAATCATATAATTATACTAATCTCCTTGTCCGAGACAATTAACAAGTAGCTGTTTAAAGCCAGGGTTGTGAGTAATTTTTCCTGATTTATTAGTGAAGATAAATTTCGTTTTATTATTTCTTTACACATTAATAAAAATAAACAACTTTTTGTAGTAATACAACACCATTATAATGGGTAAAAATAGACATAGACTTAACAATTATTTTAGATAAAGGATAAACTATTAGATTTAACAATAATATTGTAGTTTCATGTAACAATAATCTTCATATACCACACCAAACATATCCACATTTTAGTATTGAGAAGGCGAGAGCAATAAATGGCCGCCGGACTTCAGTAACTATTTTGTACAAAAAATAAAAAACCAACAACACGCGATGTCTGTATTTTAACAATACTAGTTTACACAAGCACATTCTGTGGTCCACTCACGGTCCACTAAAACTAAATAACCATCATTAAATTCTGCTACGTAAATGTAGTATCATGACATTGTTCTCCAATCCATTCTTCTAAGCCGTTATGCTACGGGTGTTAAAGACTAATTGTTGTCACTACAGTAACCCTTACTGCAGTAAGGGCTTCAGCTTGCATTTGTTTTGTTCAAAAACTGAACTGAGCAATTGTTTATAATATTTTTGGAGATGACTGAACAGCTGTACAGTTGAGTATTCAGTAGTCATCGAACTTATCGTTAAATGTTTATTGGATAGTTATCAAAGATAAGTTCTTTGTTGAAATATCATTTATCGCATCAATGATTCTGTTCATGTCTCTGTTCATTAAAAACGACAGTTAGTGCTTACCTAAGCAGGTAAATTCAAATTTCGATATGTATGTATAGTATAAATACTATGCTGTACGTAACAAAAGTTATGATACAAAAGTAAAGCTCAACTACTTCATAATTAAGTAAAGACGAACTTATCCTTCAAATGAGTCTCTTGTAGCAAACCTGCAAGGCTTAAAGGTTTAAGCAAAATTGAGGACGTGTATGTCTCATGGATTTTGTTGATATCATGTTTCTTCTTTCATAATGGTACTTGAAATAATGTTACTATTTTTCAAGGTAAAGATTGAAAAATTAGTAGTAGTTACATTTTCCAGTGTGGGATATTAACTTATTTCGACTTTTCATCATCCATAGTTATGATTCTTATCCCTTTTAAGGAAGGAAATACCGGTCTTATTGAGACCTGAGATTCAGCTCTTGCTTATCTTGGCCTTCATTTTTCCCTTTTATCATTGAATTCTTAAAATAGATCATCCATCAAGCGCTAAAAACGGACAACTTATATGTTGTTAAATGATAAAAGTGTATTTTGTAATTTTTCTCTGCTTGAGTTATCTTGTTTGACAAATAAAAATTACAATATGTATATCCGCTGTGGTAGCGCGTCTGTTTATAATATTCCAATGAGTAAAATGAATTAACAGAAAATAATAATCTGTTGTTGTCATTTTATAATTCTTCGCCATTTTTGGGTTATATTGCCTAATAATACCGTCAGGCTATGTCTACCCGCTGTGTGTGGTAGCGCACCTGCTTGTGATGCAGGACAAGACAGAAAAAGAAAATGAAATTTTTAATTTCGTGTTGAGATTACAGCTGTTTTTCACAGTGCATTCGTGATCAAAAAACATTTTTTCAAGTGGTCTACCCGCATGTGGTAGCGCATTTGATTATAATATTTAAACATTAGCATGAAAGAAGTACAGACACAATGTCTTCCATACATAGGGCAACACATATGTTTCTCATTAAAAAATGTATTCAAAGTTTTCATGTAATATATTAGACAGGTTGTCCACCCACTGTGTGGTGGCGCATGTGTCCCAGTCCAGCATGTCAGGTACATGCCAATACTGTATTTATTTTCTCTTTCAATCATAACTACATTGCATTGCATGGTAGTACTGGTCAGAAATGCAACTTCAGCTAGTTGATTGCTACTTATTATGCAGTGATGTGTACACATGCAGTCTTAATAATATTTATAGACATGTGTCTTGTGAAGGCTCTTATGTCCTTTCGAAAAGCAAATCGTCTCACTAAAGCTTTTTAGCAGTAGCAGGTCCATTGTAATGGCAAAGAATAAAATAAAAATAATGCATATTAAAATTGACATCTCAGTCTTCTAAATTAGAATACACTGAAATCAGATTGTCATCCATTGACATAAAGACGTATTGGAACTAAAGGCTGTAAAAAATAATATTTGATGTTGTTTTCATCCTGACTCATGGTTACTTCGATCCGGCGACTTATAGTCGGTGTGGATAAGTTGATAAAAAATTTGTTCTTCCTGTAGGTGTTCCATCTTTATATGCAAAAATTTCTTCAGGGTGATAACTAGCCAATTATGAACTTATGTCCATAGACAATAAGAGTAAATATCATTTGTAGTCTGTCTGTCTTAAATGGTTTATCATATTTGATATGAGTAGTTGGATCGCATTATTATTAAAATATATGTAATGCAAATCAATAGATGATGATATCTGCCTGTGACCCGTATCCTGTGGGTTAGCGCTAGTAATATAAATAATTTTCTTGTCAGATCTTGCAAGGAATCATCTTCCATTGGATAACTCACCAAATAGTGGTGAATATTGCTGTTGGGTCCAACCAAAGTCACATAGCATTTGTGAGTGGGTGGTTCTATCTTATTAATGAGATGACTAATTTTATTAAATGGGATAAGGAGTCTTCATAGATATAATTTATCTATTGTTTACCGTTGCAGAAGCTCCACCATAATAATTTAAGTGACAAATAATATTGGCATAAATCGGTATCCTTCAGCTTATGTATAAGTTGACAAAGTAAAAAGAGATAACTATTATCTAATATCACTTGAAAATGTGAGAAAAAAAATAAAAATAAAATAATAATATAGATTTTGCAATTAGGCCATATAGGGTCTTTTACATGACTGAGTCTACGAGTCATGAGTATACCATTCATATAATTAAAAGATCCATATCTTTTTGTCTTAAAAAAGAGTATGTTCAAATATTAGTATCCACTTTTTCTTATTTCAACTTAATGTACTTTATATGCAATGTTAACGCATTACTTAATAATATTACACAGTATTGTATTTTATCTGAAAGATTGACAATCCAAATCCCCTCAGTTCCAGTACTTTAATGAGTGATTATATTTTTGTGTTTGTCCACGGAGCTCTTATAAAGTGTCACACAATATTTATGTGTGTAAAATTTCCAAGTTAGATTAATGTCGTTTAACATTTCAATCTGGTATTTTTATTTAAGTAACTAAGTACATTACATACGTTTTAGTACATTCAAAAATAAAATAAAAAAATATTTAAAATAACTTACAAATTCTCCGCTTCTGGACAGTTAAAGCAAACTAGCCATACATGGTAGCAGGGGATATAGGGTGATCCAGACAGTTCCA
This sequence comes from Ditula angustiorana, assembly GCA_963691745.1. Lineage (NCBI taxonomy): Eukaryota > Metazoa > Arthropoda > Insecta > Lepidoptera > Tortricidae > Ditula > Ditula angustiorana. The sequence goes on from OY829472.1 coordinate 6,661,074, forward strand.
GTCCTATGAGGACATTATTATTATTATTTTCCAAAAGTATAAAAGTGTAAAGCATTCTATGCAAAACTGATCTAGTAAAAAAAAGTTATCAATCCCCTTTTCCTGTAAGTTCATAACAAATACTTATTTTCGTTTATGGAGTCTCTTTCATCTTGAATACCTTTATAATCTGTGTAAAGTTGACGGTAGCCAACCACATTAACAACAACATTACCATAACAACAAACTTTGTTGTTTACAGGTATTAAGGGGTCTTTACAGTATAATAGACAGGTAAACACACATGGTACTTAATTATGAATACACAGCAAGGTATTTAATTAAGTATTGAATTTCCATATTCTCACTGGGTAGGTACCTGCATGTTTAAATTATTTTTGTAAAATTAATTATTAACATTTAAGTTATTTATACTGAAAAGTAGACTGTTGTGTCATTCATGTTACTTACTTTAATTTTCAAAATAAACCTAATGTTTCAATTTGAATTATAAAATAAACAATATGGGCATGCTTAGCCCAATGAAAAACATTTTGAGATTATTCAGATGATCATCGGAAAGGAAATTCTTCCTGTTACTAGAATCCTATAAAAATAACTTTATAGCCGGTTACTGATACAATATTGCACATGCCCTGGTATTTTAATGGTCAATCTAATAAATAGTGCAAGGAGCACAGAATAACATTAATGATACCAGTCTTTTTAAAATTGAAGTGAAGAATTGTCTAACCATAGGATCACTTATATTGTTAGTCCAACAGGACTAATTGAGTTATGTCCAATCTAAATAAGTGGCAGTTATGACATAAAACTACCATATTTAAGATCTTTAAGTGATCTTATTATCCTGTTCTTGTTTACTTCAACTGATTACATATCATCTGGAAATAGCCGAAGTGTTTAAAGCTTATGACTATGTAGTACGAGTACCACATATCTAGTGGTATGGTAGTATGTCTTAATCTACATATGTATCCTTAAAGTACTAATTGTGTTTTTCACTCATCGTGGGAACCAATGGATGCGAGCAGCATAAGACTGACCAATGTGGAGATCCTTGGAGATAGGTTATTCTTAGCAGTGGGCGTCTTCTGAATGATATGATGATAATGACTTTCTTCATTTCATTTTTTAGTTAACTTCCTTTTAATTGCACTTAAGTACACACTCATAAATCGCATTAAATTCGAATGCTTGCGCGAAGATGACCGTGTTATCACATAGAAGTGAAAAAGAAAAAATCAGTTTTCATTTTCAGTAGGTAACCGCAAACAAAAAACCAAAAACAACTCGCGCAACAGTCTAGATTGTTAACTAATAACGCAGCTTATAACTAATATGTTTATTGAATATAGAAAGTGTAACAAAGTTAAACGGTTCATATAACCCTAAATAGGTTCTCATCAAGGTATGTCCACCAAGAAAACGTTTTTAAACGTTACGTAGGTACGTATGTAATAGACTGTCAATTCATCTACTAGAAAATAAGTATCAACACATACCTTCTTTGCGATGATTTATGTGAAACATAATTATATTATTTAAATACCAAACGGCGATTCGAAGCCGGCCGGGCACTTGTTGACTGGTCAACCTCATCACCGTGTTATACGCTGTAAAAGCTACACCAACACTTATACACTTAAACACCTTTATAAAGATGTATTTTAAATACATTAATATATCAGATTTGTATCAAAAAACTATTTTAATACATTGTAAAAACGAGAGATGCGGTGACATGGCGCTCACAAAACTTCGTAATGACGTCTTGTCAAATAGCTGTCAAACGAGACAAGGTTTCTTTTTTTTTTAGGCTTTGAAATGTGACTTGGTGCTAATGAATATCGTATACTACTTGTTAATTGTCTCGGACAAGGAGATTAGTATAATTAATTATAACGCTCACTGTGTCGCTCAGGCCGGCGGAGCTCAGTGGCCAAATTAACAAAGCGGGCAGGTGCCGCTATACCTGCTGCATATATACGAGACTATTTTACTATTTAATACTTTACGCTTTTGTTTGTCCACCTTATTATTCTACCAGCCATTCGCTTACATTACGTGTGTTTTTAAAAGTTTGTGCGCATAAAAAATAGCTTTTTCAGTACCGTAATTACATTACACAGCAAAGGAAACCAGTTTTCCTCCCCGTTGAGTGGGAATGAAGTAAAAATTTGTATTGTTTGGTATCCATCTAATTTCTACTAATATTATAAATGCGAAAGTAATGATGTTTAGATGTTTGAATGTTTGTTCCTCAATCATTCATTAACGAATTTAGATGGAATTTGACAGACATGCAGCTCATAGCTTGGATTAAAATACAAAATACTTTTTATCCCGTAAAATACGCAAACAAAAATCATGCGGGCGTAGCCGTGGATATACGTATATAATTTATTATAACACAAATACTAAGAAAGTTGTTAAGCCTTCCAAAATAAAGGCATGGTTACTGAAAAAGGTTTTATCAGCGTCTACATTGTGTACTAAATACGTCATTTGTATTCTACAGCAACTACCAGCTTATCTCGATCAAAAAATTTGTAATAAAAAATAATTGATTCCTACTCATAACCTTCTTCGTTCAAAAACTCAAATTCATCTTCTAGGTCTCCTTTTTTATATTTCTATTTTATTAAAATATAAAATATAACACAACTTACGTCGTTATAGTAAACAACCGTCTACTAAATACAATGGAAAACACTTTTCCTCGTTACGTTCGTATTCTCAACGGAACCCTAAGGAGTAAAATAACGGAAGAACGCGGGCTCTTAGCATAGACCCCTAGCCGATTTTAATTTCCTTATCTTTGCTGAGAATAGCGAGCTCGTAACAATTTACACATAAAGCACAAGGGTACCTTGGATCCGTTGTAAACCTCTTTAACGCTGGCTCTTCTCGTCTAAATAAACAGTTTTAACTTTCATTTATTAATTAAAGAAAACCCGTTGAACGCACGAGCTGCGGAGATCTGGTGAGGAATTGTTAAATACAAATTGTTTTAAGGGCCCTTCATAATATTATGATCCTTAGGCTTGTAATAAAATAGTCGAAATCTTAAAATAATCTCCCACTAGTGAACTATTCTATTAAAACATATAATTATACAACGATGTCATATTATAGATCTACAGTCAAAATGTCAGCACCAAGCTGCACAAAACTTGAGATTTACAAAGTTACGTCTAAAATTATCAAAACTTAAGTAAACCAACTAACCTAACCTACCACTACCCTAACCTAATAAAAATCCTCGCCTTGTAATCGTGCCTGGTTGAAAAGTCCCCATCATACTGGAAACATTGCCTGACTGGACGGCAATAAAAACTCGTTCCAGCCACAAACCAATTTTTAAAATAATTACTGATTTAAGAATGTCCTATAGAAATTCTACATAATGGCAATGACATAAAATACGTCCGTATAAAATGAAATGGAGCCAGAGACGTGTGTTTCTATAGAAGATTGTGTCTCTCAACCGCCGATTACTCAAGTTGACAGTGTTAATTAGGTACATGTAATTCCATGTTCATGTTCCTAATTGCCTTAGTAACTTAATATATGCAGGTAAATTACTATTATTGGCAAATCATCTGTAGATGTAAATTGGTGCATGCAGTACCATGTACAATAGGGGAAATATATTCACGTACCACTTTAGAACCCTATCGCAATGACGCGACGCGTTAAACGCCAGGCTATGTCATACAAATGTCATGCGTATGTCTCTTGGACTAGGTTCTACTGTGGTACGTGTTTCAATTTCCTTGACTGTACAGCGGCTCTAACATGACCCCACAAGTTTAATTTATCTCTCCCTGCGGCTATGTCTAACTAGCGTTTTAAGAAGCGCACATAGGGATAAATTCAACTTCGGTTAACTAAATTTAAAAATATGTTTGGGTGTTTTTTTTTATTTACTTGTTAAGTACCCCACTTTTTTCTTCGAAGCATATATGCTTATATCCGAAGCATATTATAATATAGTTTCTCAAAGCTGGGCAAACGCCTCCTCTCCGTTCAGCCACTCTTCCCAGTTGAGCACACGGTAAAGTAATCCACTGCGTATACAAGCATTTTCTACTATCTATCTTTCGTACGTAAGTGTGTCCAAACTAATACTTGGCTATAAGCTATAATAACACAAGTTACTGTTTAACTTGGCGAAGCTCATGACGGGCAAGGTTTAATAACGAGCTACGTTTACAAGGTGCATCATGAACTAAGATCGATTCCTCTGAAGCAAGCTTGTTTCAATCCTATTACAAATAGATTATCTATCTAAGCTTGTGTTCACGCTTAAACATAATATACGGAAGTGTATCGGGCCGTTAATGCGAGGGCAATCGAGTTCAGCAGGTTGTCTTAAAGATGATCTAGATACGTATATGTAAATACATGTAGGCGAGAAATGCTGATGCGTTTAGTGGCATCGCGCCAGCCTGCAACGGCGTTGATACATGATATCACAATAAAGTACCTACCTATGCCAATTTTATCTCGTCGAGCCGAGCAAGTTGCGCTTCTTCATACATACGAAAACGATCAAACTAGTCAACAAGGCGCATCTCTTTTGTTATTTATATCACTCATGTGAATCACATTTTTCATTTAATAATAAAAAAAGGCAACGGGTGACAAGATATGTAGTTTTTCTATTCTCAAAGAATCAGCGTCATACAACAAGGCAATAATATCAGCCTTCTTCGGATATCCTAACCGCCTGGGTTACGATTTTGGGCCACTTTTATTCACTTACAGGTTTTTATTAATATTAAAAAGTAAATGTGAAATTTGTATTATATATTTAGTTGAGTTTTATGTTGAATTTATAAATAAATTGATTTTTTTATTTCTCAAATATGATTTGAATGAATGGCATACTACCAGGAAAAAGCAATAAGTATCAGTTGAACTTCCTGGACAACTACTTGAACTCTTCAGGAAAGTCAAGTGATTTTGAATTCGCAATAAGTATGTTGGTAGGTATGAAAATGTAACATACCATATTATTAGAATTTTGGTCTAGTTATAACATTTGTTTTACTATTATTATTTAAAATAAAACATAATTTTAATAAAACGAACTCTTAAAAGTTAAACAAAGTTGATTTTAATAGGATGTGACATAACGAAAAAACTGCAAAGGTTTATAGTTAAAAAATATTGGTGGTACAGTCGACGTCAATGGTTGTTTACTTTTTTTTACCTTATTCCCTTGAAATAAGGTGAATAAGTATAAACATGTTTTTGATGTCGTCGTCTGTATTGAAATACTTCTTCAGTTTATGTTTTATTTTCGAATTATTATTATTTTTCAATTTTATTTGCTGTATTTTTGAGAAACGTTTCCGTCGTTTTAACTATTTAGCATTTTCATAGATATCGTTGTAGTTAAATTTTCGCATGTAATTTTAATACCGTTAACGAAACGTTAAATAAAATGTGTTGCATTTTTTTTTCACAATTTCAGTAACCCTTTGCGTCGCGCTGTTAAAAAAGAAGAAGCTCTTAATTCGTCCCGCAATATACATTCTACGTTTACTTTGTACCAAATCATCAATTTGCTTTTTTATGGGTTACACGTTAAAACAACTCGGCTTTCTCGAACAATTTTATTCATCCCTAAAGTCAGAGGCTTGTGGTCCTCGTGAATATGAACGGTATCCAATATTTAAGTAGCTTTAACAGAGAGTAATGAGATTAAAGGTCAGTAACAGGGGCGGCGTGCATAAGACAAAGCCGATGTTCTTAGTAACGATCAACGATTGTCTTTAGACGACAAACGTACATTTGCTTTTCGTCCATTAATTAGACAGTCCATTATGTTTGCGTACCACGTGCGACGTAAACAAACCTCTAAGATTAGATTAAACATTTACCGCAATAATCACTAAGCCAATTTGGGCTAGTTAGGTACATACGTATGTGACACAACTTGGTTTACTTGTATGTAATCTGCAATAAGTGCATTTCATTAACCGAACTTCTTTACAACGTTAACTTATGTCACAGTATAACAAATGTTATCAAAAATATTTGAATTTGGGAATAACTCCTGGTGGGTAGCGGACTAAGTTGTGCGTGTTTCTATTGGCGTTTTGTTTGATCAATAGATACAAAACATTTTTCATTCCTAACCTTATTTAAGAGTACCAAGGACTTCTAAGAATCGCTTATGTTAACAAGTCTGTAACAAAAAAACACTGAAAAAACACTTAAATTGTATTCGATTTCAATACTTTGACGATCAAATAATAGACGCTATTTTTGTAATTACGCAATAAATAGTCTTTGTGCATTTACATTGTCTTCAGTCAGAGCCCTGTCTCTGGAAAAAACAGAAAGATTTATTCAACATCAGAAAGGTTAATAAGGGATCAATGGATTCTTTGTGTCAAGTGAAGCCTTCTTAATAACGTTTTATTGAATGCGACATGTCGTATAGCAAATGTCAGTCTGAACTCACAAGCAGACAACGGCGCTGGCAATCAATAAACACATTGATATTGGGAGAAACGGTACAGATTCCTCTGAAGGCTGTATTTGTGTATTCTGGCTATTTGAACTACTATGGCGGAAGGAAGCCTCCGTGTTTGTGCTTCGGTTATTTGCATGGACGGAAGCCAGCTCAGCGGAAAAATTAAACCATATTAATAGAGACCCATGCCAACTTAGCTTAGACCTGGCATTCAGCAGAGAACAATATTCCCCAATACAATCTACCCGCGTCACCTAGGATCTTAGCAATCAATTGTGTACTTTACATACACATGGCAAATTAAGTATTTTCACTACATTAGAAATTCATTTTGCTTAACTAAACATGGTCAGCGTTATGGCAACACTAGTTAATTTGTGCTACAAATTTGGCAAGAATTTACTAATATGAGTTTCTCCTGGAGTTGAAAGGTTAACATCCAACCAAACAAAGGGCACGCGGGTCTAACCGATCCACATAAGTACTCTCAAGTTGCAATCTGATCCGACGCCCGCAGTCAAGATAAACCTAAACCTTTAAATCTTCGTGATGTTAAATTCGAAAAGGACCGCCTTTCCACGTGAGTAATAGTAATTTATTATCGACGTATTAAAACTCGTCTCTGTGCCAAGCTTAGGCCTTGGAACAAATGTGTTGTTAAAAATCGGTAAACATTTCAATCAAATTAATAATCATCCGCTCACCCCAATTTTCCTTAATAAAAGTCAACACCTCTAACTTTTTGTTTTGTTGTCCAAGTGGATCACCTGTTGGTTAGTGATCATCACTGCCCGTAGACACCCGCAACACCAAGGAGATTGCAGATGCGTGGCCAACCCAGAAGGGTAAGATGAATACCTCTTGTGCCAGTAATTTCACCGACTGTTTTGTTCTCCGCGCCGGAACGCAGTGCAAGCAACAGTGGCTACTCTGGTTCTATACATCTGAAACTTTTTTTTCCATTTTGGAAAATTAGGAACTACATCCGGATGCATGGCGTCAGTCAATATTTATCACCGGTCATTTTCGGGCCACAGTAGAATACATATCTCAGTACGACTATCCTAAAAAGTAGTCCGATGAAGGATGTCAAGGGAATTTAGTAAAATATGCACACTATGGTCGATAGCAGAGTATGCGACCTCCCTGCGCCACAGGGTATTGCCACTACTCTTTGCGGCACGACGTACGTGGTCATAATATTAAAACTCTAGTTTCTGGTTCAGCGTTAACGGATAGTGTACGTAGTAAAATGCAGGTTAAATTCTAAGAAATCTCTCTGTTATAAACCCTATATTATGCTATTCGTACAAAAACCGGTCAAGTGCGGGTCTGATTCACGTACGTACTAAAGGTTCCGTACCTCCAAACATTACATATATTAGACAACCCGTGAATAAAGTAAAACCAGATCACAACACTGCGTTTGTTTGAAAAGGTTTTTGATGATTTCTGATTAAAAGACTGTGCTAGTTACAAACATCGTTCTATTTTTCTTGTAATTTTTACATAAACCTATACCTATCAAGTGTCAATATTTCAGATTTTTCACTTTACAAACTTGGATGATACGGAGAGAATGACATCTTTTCGTAATGTTTCGTCATAAATCGAAAACTAACGATTTATATAACTTATTTTGGATTGTGTAAATAAAGTCCTTCTGTAGAATACCTACACTTGAACAACTTTACTTTGAAATTATGACCCCTCCTTTCGGCCTGTTTGACAGGAAAATAATAATGTTTGCAATAAGCACTAATAATCAATATTTCAAATCGCTTCAAATATCAAATCGACTGCATTATGAAATATGTTGTCAACTTGTGACAAACATACAATACGAACTGACACGCAGAACAAGGCTTTCTTTTTACCCTACGGAACTCTGTAAAAAAGTTAAATTTAAAGAAAGTCCATACTTCTACTGAAACGTCATGTATTTCGATTCGACGCATTATTTTTATCCTAGATTATAAAATCTATGATTTTTTTCCATTCTTTTAAGGAATTTTGTCGAACGTTAATTCGTAATTTAAATGCAACTTTACATTTAAACAGTTTGGTCGCCAGAAATAAAAAGTTGGCTGTCGGCTAAAGTGCTTAGAGTCAAATTTTTATGTAGCAAGCTCTACCTGTCCCCTTGTGATGATTCAGTTAAATTCCATCGCATAGAACACAAGACCCTATAAATGTTGCGGTCTCAAACTTGCTGAAGGTAATCAATTTAGAATACCTGACGGTGTTTTAATTTCGAACACGTTCTTGCTACCATACTTCTTCTATTTCAAAATACGTTCCTCCAGCAAATTACATTTATTTTTAATGGCATTGCTCCAACTTTTAACGGTTATTTTCAAAAATACTCAGGAGTAGAGAACTTCTCGATAATGATGACCGTGCCATGAGTTGCAAAGATATAATTGTGCGATCTGAGTTATGCAAATTACTTTCAAAATTCATTGTTAGTTTCAAAGAACCGCCATTATCTAAAAAAAACTTGGGCTAAATTATTAAATCGTTAACTTTTCTCATCAAGAATGCGCGTTGAACATTGTTTTCTTGATATTTTTATCTAATAATGATTACTATCAGCAATAAACCTCTGCTCTGAAAGTTTAATAAATAAGGTATCAGTAAACTTGGCAATGATTTACTATTAAAAGAAACCTACCTAAACAATTATTCAATTGATAAACGAAACACTAATCTATTAAACTAATTTATTACGTCATACGACTCTTTTTTAAAATCTTAACATTTTATAACTTGTTCCCGGACTAGTTTTACTGAACTAGGGCTAAAGTACGATTACATGTCTTTTTTTATTTAAAAAATGGTAGCACACGAGTATAACCTTAATTTATTTATTCAGTTACATCTTTTTACAATAGTATTTCACGAAAACTACTACTATTCATACCTGCTACTATTTCGATGTACTTATACAGAGTTCATACGTTAATACAAACATTTACTTTTTGTTTATTGGGAAAAATTCAGAGACAGACACAAATATAAGCTAAATTAAACTCAACAGATTGTTATTGTGATCGGGTAATATTGTACAACCTAAAATAAATAAGATAACATACAACTATTTAATTTCAAATGGGTGTTGAATATGGTGTGGTGTGTTTTGTGTGTGTTTCTAATTGTGTTGCAGCATTTTTGAAGAAGTTTGTATATTCTCAGTATCTCGGTAGCTTTATCTTTAGGTGGAAAAAACTTCTTTGATTTTCACTGGCAACAAACTTGACCGGTCATTAGCGTTCGTTATATGATTATATCACGCACAAATGCGTCAAAGCCATCAGTAAAGATTACTATAGCTGCCGTTGTCACTCGAGTTCAAAAAGTCTGCCTGAACATAGCAAGGCAATGTACACCGATTTCCTTTAAGAACAGCAACCTAATTCGGGCCTTATTTGCTCACCCGTGAGGTTTAAATGGCTAAGTTTACCTACAATACCTAAGTGACAATTCCGTGGTAGAGTCACGCATCACGTAGTTTTACGCAGCGGACGACGCGAGCCTCGGGTGTCACGTACTGACGTGGAATCCACTGACCGTAAAGGCGGCAAATCGCTGCCCAAATCTTCTCTCGTCCTCAATTTTATGGACAACGTCAACAGGAAATGTAATTGTAAACAGATATACGTACCGACGGGTTTACTACTGGCCAACACTTAAGAGTTACGGCCGGTCCCAACTGACGCCATTACCGTCAGACATTCCTGCCACCGCCGCACCAGAGGGTTCACCGTCAACAAAGGCCCAATAGCTACCTAATAAACGAACGGTAAAAATAAAGAAACAGTATTGCGTTTAGTCAGGTAGCATAAGGTGGCTAATAATTAGGTTCTGAGGAATGTTAACAATCGTTTTTATTTTATTTTGTGGTTATTGCTAAAATGCGAACAGTTAGAGTAAAAATATATCTACACATTAGCAGGGGCCAAAAAAATCGATACGCGACCCTATTGTCAAGAAAGTAACAGTTTTTGTAGACTTTTTGACCTCTCCATGTGTTCAGCTACTTTTGCTACGGAGTGCACCGTCTGCACCATACTCGTGAAACCTAATATTCTACACAAATATTACACATAGTAATAATTTATACTGAAAATGAATGTTTAAATGCGAGACTACAACTTTTTAAGTACAAGGCGGAAAGCAAACTTTTAAATAAATAGCTTTCCTTTAAACAAAAATAGTTGCATAAAAAATATATCCGTACTTTCTCTCCAACAAGAGTCTTCTTTAATTAAAAAGTTGGGCCGGGCTGTAGCCGTTAAGCGGTAGTTTACAAATAAGGCATCCTATTTCTATCCCATAATGCAGTTGAGTCGCAATGCATTATTCATGCACTTGCCAGTTACCTAATAAATATTCCGTCTTTCTACCGTTACGTGGGACTATAAAAAGGAATCCACACGCAGGTCATTCAAATCGAGAGTTTTGATGGCTCCTTAAGTTTTAGGGGAGGCAATAGCGCTAGTCTATTATGATAAGCACATAATTACCCCTACCGACAACGAACTTTATCACTCGCTGCTATTGAGGTGACTTTTAAAGATTGTTATAAATGATAAGTAAAATCAAAACGATTATCGTTTTAGTATATTTAAACCGATTTACAAAAAAAGGATTATTTCGCAAAATGATACATATACTCTTAGTTCCTCCGTGGTCGTTCGTGTTTCCAAAAAAACGAATCTACAGTAATTTATCTTGTACATGTTAAGGATACTGTTTAAGGCACTACAGAGTGCTTTCACTATGAACAAATTTTTGCTTACCAGTTTTATGAAAATAATTTTCCGTGAGAATTTTTAAAAGGAACTGCCGGGAATCTATCAAAAACTATTACTATATTTATGCCTGTACGACGTGATAGCGTCCTCTTTTTACAAGCTTGACCAAACATGAAAAATGCATCGCAAGATTTACGAGCATTTTATGCTCAGATTCCGGGACAGGCCCACCAAAAATGTAATTTGTCTAGGGGGCTTTTCTGGCTTTGGGAAGCGATCTGCGGAACGGATAGGACACGTCTAGTATCTCGCCGCCCGCTTGCCTGTTTCATAGACCACTTAACCTTTAATATCGCTCATATCCATTATTAAATCCTTGTGGATCAAACTTTGTGGTAAGTAGGTATGGCATTATCTTAAAGAACGTTAAGCCTTTTTCGGCCGAGATTTACACGTAATGAATTAAGCATTAAAATTTGAATGAACTAATACTGCTTAATCTATACAAAAAGTAATACAGTCTACAGCAAACATATACATATGTACATATATCATTGCATCGCCTGTTTAGAGGTACATCACTGTATTTTTAGTAATAAAAAAAAGATCCCGACGAATTGAGAAACTCTTCTTTTTTTAAAGTGGGTTAATAAAGAATTTGCATATATACATACATGCATGCTGTTTAGTGGTGATCAATAAAGAATTATTGTATTGTATTGTACATATCAACACAAAACAAGACGGCCAAAATACCTTAGATGCGAATCTATTGTCAAGAGAATACAATCTTATGTCGATCTTTATAACCTTTTCTAGTGTTCAAGCTACTTCTAATGACTGCACCTTATAAATATTAACCCTCGTTAATAATAAAACATAACCTATTATGGAAAACAGCAAACAAAATAATTTAGCAAGTAGGTACTCGCTGTTTCCCGTTAACCTCCACAAATTCCATATTGGATATTTTCTTTGCGAATAATTGCTTTTCGCGATTACATTACTTTTGTTTTTAAATAATAAGAAAATCGCTTATCGGTTAAAGTAACGAGCAAAAAAAGAATTATCTGGTCTATATTTTGTTACAAATTCATTTTACTTTGATAAGGTTTTCAGCTATAACCCTACTTCAAGTGAAGGAGTTCCAGTTTTTTCTCATGGTTCGAAACTTGGCATGTGGGTTGTTTCTTTATGAAATTATTCTGAGATGTTTGCAACCCAAATAGTGGAGATTTCACTATCCAGTTGTAAACTCCTTCATCAATCCCGCATGGCCAAGTATACTTCGACAAACACTAATTGATTAATAGATTCAGGCGTTACTTTGCGGAGGTCCATATCAACAAACTGGAACAAATTACTTATTGTTCCAGTTTGTTTAAACACTAATTGCTCTGTCGCTTTCGCAAATAAATTACATTATCCTATACTGCCCACGGTTAAGGAATTCCAGTCCTCGTTATTAGGTACCTACATATCATCTTTAGCTCTACTGTACTCTCATACGTCACCGTTATTTAAAAAGTCGGGTACTCTTGCTAATATTTTATACTCGTAGTAATTTTATAATAGTATATGAGTCATTGACATAATGTTTCATAGAAGAATTATTTCGTTCCTGGTACAGTGGGGCTATTCTAGGTTTATGTGAGATGCATCTCGCACGCAAACAACTATCAAATCCCTTGGAAATCTGTCATTTTTAGACGTATGTCGCACGTGAGATGCATCTCGCATGAACCGAGAATTGGGGTCCTGATCCCGTTGTCCGTCGTCCAATTTTCAACAGGACCATTCCTGAAGTATTTACCTAATAAAATACGAATCATCGAAGTCCACGTGGCAAAAAGTTATACGTGAACAGACATTAAAAAAGAATCAACTTATGTTGAGAAGATATTTTTATCATAAATTTAGTAAAATAAACTTATCTTTTTGTTATGTAATAACTTTTTTCTTTTTCTAAATACAAATTTATAGATCATTTTTGATGAATCTTTATGGTTGTGTTCAAATAGTTAAACTCCTCTTCTTGAAACCCCGGTTTAAGATCAGTTACACAACACGGTGATTTCTAGGCGTCGCCTAATTTCGCACGGATTACGTTGAAATAATGCTGCATAATAAATAAGTAGGAAAATGGTGCAATTTCTTCTCACATAAACAACCGGAACTCATCAAAATGTTTATTATCCAATCTGCGCTTGCCCGCCCACCAACCGTACATTAAGGTCATGTTTACCAGCTCCTGTAATCAGTCTTGATCTGGACCGACTTGTTGCCAGATGGAAAGAAACAAAGAGTCCTTACAAGATAAAAAGTTAAGAATCCTTAAAGCTGCCCACCGTCTTTGTGGCTTTCAAAATTAATTACAAAATTCAAACAACTCGCTAAGCTTCCTCTTTTGGAGGTTCCATGTGAATTCCATGTTCAAATAAGGTTGTAAATCATCAATGCCATTTTACTCGGAGTTATTACACACTATTTCTATGTATTATACAAAGCTGATAATGTCCAAAGGTAACAGACAACTTGTGTCCCTGCTTGAGGCTTCGCTTGCGTCAAGTTTCATTTTGAATTTTACGAAAAATAGTCCTCTGATCTAATTGAAATAAATTATGATGTTTCCAACCACTATTAGAATTAGGCAATTTTTTGCAAAAGTTAAAAAAACATAAAACGCAAATGGAAATATATACATACGGAGCTCTAAAACATGCACCCCTACTGGGTAGTCTTCTTCTTAACATTGTAGAGTCGGTGTTCTTCAACCGACTCTGTCGCAAAGTTGGGTATCCACCGCAAGCATTCGAATGTAATGTAACAGCTCACGTTCGAACATTACATCGGTGAGTAAGTTAAATAGGGGAAGGCATACAAATTATTACGTGTAGTGTAACAATTTGTTACACTGTAGGCGAATGCCCACGGTAAAAACCCACCTTTGAATTCATCAAGTTGATTTATAACGGACAATTATTAATCTATTCCTTATTGTACATGGGCCGTCAAAATAAAAAAAGGAGTTCAGTGAATAACTATAAAACTTAAAGTAAGTTCCAATAGCAGAAATAATTTATTCTCAAGCTATGCAAGATTTTTTTCAAATTTAGCTTTTAATAATTTACTTAGCACGTTTTTCTAAGTTTGTGGACCATACAAGCAATTTAAAGTGTAAATAATTGGTAGTAAGTTTAATAACATTCTACATATGCTTATGAGGTTTTAATTTTATTCTACACCTTATCTTTTTTGTGTAATCTTTTCTTCCGCTAGCTGGAGGAGATCACTTTTAAGTAAGGACAAAGCGCCTAAACTGCGTGCCTAGTTGTTCACCCCCTCTTGCGCCGTGGCGTGACAATTTATAGCCTATACAGTTCGTGCAGAAGTTTAGCTTTAAGACTCTTAAACGAAAGCCGTTTCAGCAGTTTGCGAGTAACCTTGAAGGCACTATACCTATACCTACCGCAGTAAACAGAATAGCAATCAATAACGCTAAAATAAACAAAATATAACACCTATGCCTAAAGCCCACAGACTCACGTGTCTCCATAGTGTATATTTACAAAATTGAATGAATCACAAATCCGATTAATACAGAAAATAATCCTGTCAGCGTTCATCGCCTTGTCTTTTCTATGAAAAATTGAATTAACAAATATACGAGAGGTTGAGTGAACCCCTGCGACCTGCTGCCAAATCAAGCTTTTAAAGTAAGTAATTCAATTAAAGCAGATTTAAAATCCATTTCGGGCATGCCGTCCTTAGCCTGACTGTAGCCGTAAGTTTTAGATTTTATTGACAAATTAAAGGAAAGGTCAAGCTAATAATTGCTTACTTAACCTTACAGTGTATTTTATCCATGGCTGCTTTAACTGTTCTGCAACGTCTTAATTGTTCAGTGCCTATTATTTCAAACCAATGTTTTAATTCAAAGGTTAATTAAGGTCTATCTTGGATTTTGAAAGATGATTTTAACTTAAATCGAATATAAAATCATCATGGATTTTACAATATCTGTCATTTCTAAAATATGCACCTTCGGATTAAAAGAACGTGATACCACTCTCGAGTTTTGTGAAGAAACTTGTAGGCCGTCTTTGATTCGAAATGGCGGTAGTAGTAGCGGTAGGTTGAAAACACCATTTCGATTTGATTCATGAAAAACCAGGCAACGGTATGTCGGATGGACCATGCTCAATGTAGGGTTCCGAAGCCATCCTACTAATATTATAAATGTGAAAGTTTGCATGTGTAGATGTTTGGATGTTTGGATGTTTGTTACTCAATCACGCAAAAACAACTGAAAGGATTTAAATGAAATTTGGCACACAAATAGTTTATAACCTGGATTAACACATATGATACTTTTTATCCCGTAAAAATGCATAGTTCCCACGGGATAGCGATAAGTGAGTTATACGCCGTCGTGACGTCATGAACAGCAAAGCAACTAATTCTCATTAATTTGTCCAGGTAATACTGCAGATTGCATGTTGGGTGCACGTTTGCTTGATTCAATTACACAAGTCTACGCGAACGAAGTCGCGGGCGAAAGCTAGTTGTTTTATATGTATAAAAGAAGACTGTCTACTCATACATGAATATAGGTTTCTTAAAGGCTGTAGGATGCACTAAGAAAACATTTCGCGAAATTCAACCCCTAGTGAGGTGGAATAGTAGTTGCAATTTTAATGAAACTATGTAATTCAAATTCATTCAAATTCAAATTCAAATTATTTATTTCAGGCATAGCCCATAGTGTTAGTAACAATGGAGACTTATAATAATATTAGTACAACAATACAAAACAAAAAAGAGGAAAAAAAAAAATGTATATAAAAATTTACGGACTACGCCCTGTCTGGATCTGTATCCACCACCGAAATAAAGGGGAGTCCCAGCGATCAGCAAACACACTCAGGATGCTGTTAGTGCTGCCGCGGAGCCTCGCGAGCCCCGACGCGCACCGCTTCCTCATGATGGCTGCGAAGCCGTCGGTGCGCGCCGCCGCGAACATGCCCGACGCGCTGCAGCGCCACGGCAGCCCCAGCAGCACCCTGAACGCGTTATTATACTGGACTCGCAGGTCGCCGTATGCCCGCCGCGTGAAGTTGACCCACAAACCGCACGTGTAAAATGACTGACAATAGGCTTTAAAAAGCGTCGTTTTTACTGGTTGTGTACAGCGAGCAAATCGGCGGGCCAACATATTGCATCGGACAGCCAACGCCCTGCGTTCCCTCTCAATATCCAAATTGTCTTTCAAGTCGTCAGTGACCCAATGACCCAAATATTTAAATTTATTGACCCTATTTATGGGTGTACCACCAAGCGAGATGCCAGGAATATCCGTGTAGGTTTTAGATCCTGCCTTAAAAATTAACAACTCGGTTTTTTTGGCATTATATTTGAGTCCATGGGTCACTGCATAAGACTCACAGACAGCCAAAAGGTTTCTCAAGGCCCCAATTGATGGGCTCAGCAACACCATATCGTCAGCATAACTTATATTATTAATACATACGTTGTCTATATGACAACCGATATTGGTACTGCTGAGCTCACCAATCAGGCGGTTCATATAAAGATTGAAGAGCCGAGGCGAGCTCAGCCCCCCTTGTCTCACCCCGCACTCCAATCTGTACTCATCTGACTGCGAAGATCCCCACCTCACAATATTAACTTGCTTAGAGTACCAACAGCGTAGCAATGCGATGACCTCAGAAGGCACTGTGGTTTCGTTTTGTAGCTTCTGCCACAACACGTCATAAGTTACAAGATCGAATGCCTTTGACAGGTCCAAAAAACAGGCAAAAACTGGCGTTTTTCTATCAGTATAGTACTGAACAGTTTGCTTGAGACACAGAATTGCGCTTTCGGTGGACAAACCGGGTCTGAATCCGAATTGAGAGTCATGTAAATCAATATGCTTTGCAAGTTGTTTATCAAGCAAACTGTCCAGGACCTTGGCTATAGCATTAGCCAATGAAATGGGCCTGTAGTTGGACATGTCAGAGGCATCCCCAGTTCTATTCTTAACTATTGGCACTACTTTGGTAAACATCAGGTCGTTCGGCAAGTGCCCATGACTCATACACAAGTTAAAAAACATTGCGAGCACTCTAGGCAAATGCAGCCCCGCATACCTAAGGTGCTCAATACCGAGGCCATCATGACCCGGAGACTTCCCTCGAACCATTTTATTTATAGCAGAAGCAACTTCTTTCGTTGAGAAAAAGACAGTAAAGTCCGAGTCATTGACGACCTCGGTACCGCCCACGTCAGGTACAGACGGTAGCAGCGGCTCGACCTTGAAACAACCTTTGAATGCATCAGCTATGTCCCTAGGCTCATGAAATCCCCCCACACTCACAGGTAGGCCAGACTTATGGTTCAATTTATTGGTGGACTTCCAAAATCTATCAAACTGTTTTTTATTGTGACTTTTCGCTATCATATCCATTATAATTTGTTGCTGGTTATCCAAGCAGTACTTAAGTTGAGACTTGAAAATTCGCCTGGAGTCACTCATTCTATCAAACACAGGTCCGTTCGCAGGCTTCCCAAGCTCTAACCATGTCTTAAACCACATTCTAGCCTCCCGATGAGCCCCACTGACGTGCAAATTCCATCCGGGTACGCCCTTTCGTTTTTTATTACACTCCGGACCAGAGTAAGAACGCCTTGCACCTTCCGTAAGAACAGATACAATATTACGGTACAATCCGTCTAATAATAAAAAATGTTCAGCACTTGAGCACTTTTTATGAGCACACTGAACAAACTCAGGCAAAAAATCAATTAATCTTAGTTTGTCATTACAATAATTCATATACACATTAATTTGAGATTGGTCACGCTCACCCCAAATAACCCTATTGCTAAAGTTAGAGGGTGGTAAGGTTTTATGCTCATTTATATCGATACTACATTCCAATAACAAAGGGTAATGATCCGACGAGTAAACGTCATACAGCACTGACGCGCCGGTCACAAGCAGTCTAGCCGAACAGGTTACTATACAGTGATCGAGCCATCTTAAGGCACCATTAGCACTACTAACAAAAGTATGGGTACCTTTTGGAAGTAAATCCATGTCGACGCATGACCACTGCTGCTCCACGCACTGTGCTAACATCTCACTAGCAAAACGCTCACCCGGATGTGCGTTTAAGTCACCTAATATAAATACTGACTCACAATTGTTGCTTTCAATTATAGCGACAATTTCACTAAAACACTGTGTAAACTCCACGAGATTCTCAGACGAGTCTGTAGGCATATACACCGAAAAAATGAGTATTGGACGGTCAGAAACCATTATTTTAATAGCGGCTAAGCGATCATTGTTACATAATAACACAGAGACATTAGGAAACGCTGCTTTACGCCACAACAATGCGACTCCTCCGTAAGGCCTTCCTTTTATAACGCCAGCTGATGTGTCGATGGCAGATTTCCCAGTATACGCAAAATTTTCATCCATGGTTCCAAGAAAAGGTATATCGTGGGGCCAGAGCCACGTCTCTTGAAGGGCGATGATATCCGCAGTACGACATAATCTTTTGACACATTCAGCTGATGTAATTACATTTTTACAGTTAAATGTAGATAGTATAATTCTCTTCTTTTGTTCTTTATCCATTAAAATTATTACTTCTATCAACTGTAATATTTAGTGTTCCGCAATCAAATGACAACAACGAAACCCCTATAATTTTGTTATGTCCGTCCGTTTGTAGGTCAGAGGCTTAAACAACGGCATTTCAAACTGTAAAATTGCATTATCTTTCACGATATAGGGAAAAAGGAAATCTAGATGAAGTCTAGTTACGGGCAACAAAAAATCTTACTTTTTATTTCAAAAATTGCAAAATTCTGACTGGGTAACGTTAAAAAAATATACGCGGACGAAGTCGCGGGCAACAGCTGATTCATACAATATTTATTTACCTCATAGCTTCAGCATTTTTGTACCAGCTTAATGAACGGGCTTCAAACCTTTTATTAGAGTGGTTTCAATAGACTCACCAGGCAGGGGAACTATGAAGAATATGACATTAGTCGAGCTTCCAATAGATAATAATAAAAAGGATAATAACGAACCCACCTTCGGTTAGATACGAGCATCTAGGTAGGTACCTAGTAAGCAAGGAAAATATAATAAGAGCCACAAATCAATTTTAAAAGGAACGTTAGGCGGCTTGTGATTTATTTTCGGCCGGCATAAATTAATTGCAATTTATGTTACCTATTGGTAAGTTTGTAAGGAGGCGCCAAGTTCTTTTCCGTGTAAGTAACAAAAGCTCGTCCGATGATTAAGTTTCGAGGAAATCTTTTTGTGTAAGCTTCGAGCACAATGAGTTCAACAATATGTACATTCAGAGGCGTTACATGTATAAAGAAAGGAATCTACGTCGCGGGTCAAATTGAGGGGCTTCATCGTTATTATTTATCTTTGTAACACATTTATGGACGTTCCCTTTATATTCTTTTATTTTTACCCTCACGACGACACCGCAGCGAGTATAAATTGATTAGATACTCGGGCTCCCTGAGGAAGAACTCTATTGGAAACATCCAGGTTTTTGATGGGTAAAGAATGTCATGGAATATGGTTCTCTAAGTGCTCGTGGTTTTTGTTATTTATATACTGTACTTTCAATAGAAGAGTATTATTGCTCCCTCAAATACTTACAAACAAATGCTATACAATACCACTCCGAGATTATGTCACCGTTTCTGTCATTTCACTTTATTTATAGGAGCAAAGATAGAGGGCACTTTTTCGTTGAATGGGCCGCAGTACAAAGAACGTTTTGTGTTAGAACTTGTTTCTCCAGTCGACGGCGAATAAACACAAATATTTCGGCACGCAGCTTCCCCTACCGCGTTATTATAATTTAACAAAAATGACAATCCACATACAATGCCCGATATTTGTTCCTCGCGTAATCCCTTAACTACGACGCAAAATTCTGACACAATGTTTCATGGCGATCATCATACTACACTAGGAGCAATATACCGATTTCTCTACATAAGTTCTTTTACAACAAAATCTTCAATGCGACAAACTTCTTAATAAAGGATAAAGGAATGTTTTGTTAGAGGATTGAGAATAACAAACAATAAAGGAGATTTATAAAAGCCGCACACGTGTGATTTAGGGATTTGTTTACTAAAAGCAGCTTGTCGCTTCGCCCGCTTCAAAGGCACGCGCATTTAATACAATTAGAATTAACTTTAATTAACATAATTCTATAAATTCATATCCACCTTACTCGGTAATAAACTCGATTATAATGCAGGAACATGCACACCATTTGGAATAAATTGAGCCAGGAGATATCCGAAAAATTCGGACAAAAAGTTGAATCATTTCAAATCTCCGAACGGGAATAGGTTGTGGCGGCCTGAATATGACTGCGTATGAATGAGATTATGGCCTATAGACTTTGTAATTTGAATTACACATCGTACGGACGCGAACGATCGACGCATTTGTAAGGAGGCCTATTGATATTCAAAAAGAGCTTTAAATGGAATAAAAATTGGCATTGATGCGTATGAGGCGTTCGGTCGAACAAACCGGCGCGGGCGAGCAGACGGGGGGGTAAGCTCCCCCTAATACGAATACGTACCGTTGTGGGTAATAGGGTAGGATTTGGCCCATGGAAAAAAGATTACGCACCCGGCCAGGCAGACCTTTTCTCAACTTCGAAACAGTCACCCCAATCGTGTTCATACGCAAAACTATCTTGTATATAATTTAAAATAGACAATATTGATATTAATCAATGAAAACTGCTTCCACAACTTTTTATTCGTAAGTACAAATGACTTCAAATATCATACATAACGGTAATATAGTAGCCATATTATCACAATTATTTTCTTTACAGTTTGTTTCCAAGCTGCGATCGATGGAATACTTACTATGGTAATCGTACCGAACATTAGACTTACCAAACAACGAAAAGAACTCTCGTCTATCACGAGCAGATATCTCGGGCTCGACTTACTACATTTTGATGAATCTATGTACCAAAACGTATTCAAAGCAGAAAGTCTACAGACGCAAATAAAGATAAGTGGCAATATCAGCTTAAGTTTACCACCTTCTCTGTGTGTAACTATAACAAGGTACAAAGCTTAAAATAATAATACATCAATTTATTTATTGGTATATGACTTATTGGTATAAGGAAACTAAGCGTGGATAATGATTGAATTTCGATTATCGCTGGTAATAATATGGATTAAATAATATACTATAAAAGTTCTATGTTTAAAATTTATGTTATCTTTATTCACAAAAAGTGTGACATTGCCTTTATCTCTACAATATTTTCTCTTTTCTTCCTGAGACGTGCCAAATCACTGCAAGTACAAAGTTTTGCTATAACACAATACCCTTAGGAAAATAAAGTCCTTTGGGCACACAAAACAAAAATAATAGAATTTATACGAATCCGTATTGAGCGTACCTACCCCCTAACGTGACATACTTGAGAATTGGATAGCACAAAAAATATTTTGCGGAAATGATGCCTTACAAAGAATCACTTTCTTTTATATGTACAACACAGCCCGTAAGTGCAACATATTTCTTTTTCTTCAATAACAATGTGTCCATAAAATTGATGGGCATTTGTTCTATCATCCCCAACGTGATAAAGAGTACGTTTTTAACAATATTAATATCAGAAATATGAACAAAAATGTGGACTAAGTTGTCTGATTCCGTTTTGTCATCCTTAATTTAATTTGTACACAGGAGTGGTTGTTAAACTCATTTATGAAAATTATGCATTTATTATATTTTTTTATTTATATGTATTTTTTAGAGTTCCATACCTCAAAAGCAAAAACGGAACCCTTATAGGAACACTTTGTTGTCCGTCTGCTTGTCTGTCTGTCAATATCCTTTTTCACAGAAACGCATGGAGGTATCGAGTTAAAATGAATATCGAATACTCAGGTCCGCAACCTAATCAAAAGATACGGCCATTTATGCCGCATATTTCATACATTTGCAAGGGAATCCAAAAACCTATAGGTACTTCCCGTTGACCTAGAACCATAAAATTTGGCAAGAAGCAAGGTAAATAAAAAAATAAAAATCGTAAATTTGTAGTTACATTACAAATAAAATGTATTTAGTGTGTTATATTGTAGCTACTTCTAGCACCATCTAGTTTAAAACAGAGGAAGCCAACTGAACTCACCCCGAAAACCACAGATGGCGCTTTCCCTAGGTGCAACGTGCAATCGATTAGACATCATACTACCGTTTATATAAAGATTCGTTATGAAAACCATTCATAGATGACGCTGTTACCTCGCCGCATCAAGTTAACGTGATGTTTTTATAAGAAAGGCCTTATCTGTTTTACTCATATATGTGTGAGTCAATAGTTAATCAGGCCGGTGGTATTTCCAATTAGTGAGTGGGTTTGTACGGAACCCTCGGTGCGCGAGCCCGACTCGCACTATGTCGGGTTTGTATAATATAATCGTACTTTGTACTCTATTAATGCAATTTTGGCTAATCGTTTTATAAGGTTTTGGTTGAGACAAATTTTAAACCCACGTGCTAAATGTAAACTTTAAAAAGAGGGGTGTTCTGTTTGTACAAACTAGTAAAGCAGAAATGCAAAAGTTAGTAAATAAACATCAAAACTTGTAATGTTTCTTGTTTTGTACATTATTTATGACAGATTTGAACCGTAATCGTCGTATGTTAGAAAATAAAATACCAAAAATGAAAGTGTACATTTTACAAATCACAAACAAAGTATAATTCATAGTGATCATAACATAATTATTCCGCATCTGTGTAATTACTCCGCGGAGTCAGCCTTCAGTCAGTCCGATTATGTTATTAACTCAGATTAATTTATAGTATGAAATATCGAACTAGTTTTCTTTTGTTTTCAAGATGCCTCCCTTTATAAAATTCCCTTTGAAAAACAATCACAGACTTGAATCATTCATGACAAGGAAAATATAGAATCGAATTTCATAGCCACAAACTCCACCGCAATCCAGTTGAGAAATTTGATACAAGCGAGCGTGATTTTTCTATTTCTGTTCTTACATTGCCTTGGTGTCTGTTTGTCATACCGGCTTGCAATAGTATTCCTGTAACTACAACTTACTGCTACTACTATGTGTTAAGAGTATATATATATATATATATTTATGTATACTATAGGTAGGTACCTAAGAGTAATTATGTGCTGCTTTTATTTTACTTAGCTAGTCAAATCGATCTAAATTAGTCGATTTTTGGCCACTTTTAGCTATCGGATTGACTTAAGATTCGGTAGGTAAGTATACTACGTGTCCCTAGCCTATGGACAACAAACGAATACTCGTGTAACACTTCTTCTCAGGAATGCTATGACGGAGTTGTTTTTTTAATTAGAGGCAAAAAAAATCTAACAAATCTATGCTGTTTAGTATTAATTTTTGTCCATAGGCTAGAGACACATAGTATGCATAAATATGCAATATTAAAGTACCGTTCAATAGTTTGTATTAAAAATGAAGTTATAACACAAACTTCTTATAAGTTAGTAGTGGCAGTGGTTACATTTTCAAAATATATAAAATCAGGAAATATATTATAAAAGATAACAATCAGAATCTATAAAGTACATGTTCCATTATGGTCAAAATGTATGTATACTATTGACATGCGTAAATTGATAATGCCTTTGTTCAAATCAGAGAAAATCAGAAAATATAATAGTTTGAACAAATGACAATTCTGGTTCTGGCACTCACCGACGGCTACCGCTCTCTAATTGTAATCTGTTCGTCGTAACTGGCTTGCTACGTTACTCAGTGCGCCTCTCTCCTACTGGGGTAGCAAGAATAAACACACTGAGCTACGTACCTAGTGCGTTGCTACCGGTGTTCTGAATCTGAAACCTAGGTGATGCGACGACGAGCGAAATGAGGAGGAACGTTTAAGTTTAAACTGTAACCAAAACACGTACGAGCCGAGCGAGCTTAGCGAGCGTGCCGCGGTTGCGGCCAGCGAGTGCCATAACTCAATATCATGCATATTAGCGAAAAAAAAAACAATTAGTTTATAAGTTTTGACTATTATCGACTTTTACCTTAACAATCGATTTCTTAAATTGATTTATACTTAAATCGGTTTTGGTATCTAACGATGCGCATTAGCATCACCTCTGTTTGCGACATGTTGTAGTTGTAGACATGTTCATTCCGTGGAAACTTCATATATTCCTACTCCTCCTATTCTTTATTTTAATTAATGAATTTCAATCGTATGTATTTTGAGATAATGAATTAAGATACACGAGCTAAGTTCTGTTATCGACAATGATTATGATTTCAGCAACGATGGTTGCAAATGTTATATAACTAACTAGCGACCCGCATCTTAGCCTTCTTCTTCTTCTTCTTCTTCAAGTGCCTCTTCAATCCTGAAGGTTGGCCGCTAGCTTCTTGAACTCCTTCTTGTCCATTGCGAGCCGGAACAGCTGCTCGACGGAAGTGACACCGGTCCACTCTCGGATATTGCGCAGCCACGACTTCTTTCTGCGTCCAACGCGTCTCCTCCCTTCAATCTTGCCCATCATGATGAGTTGGAGCAGCATGTATCTGTCGTGCCTAAGCACATGGCCCAGATATTCAATTTTGCGCTTCTTGATGGTTTGCATCATTTTGCGGGGCATGCTGACGCGCTGGAGCACGGTTTCGTTTCTCACTCTTTGTGTCCAGCTAATGCGCAACGTACGACGGTAGCACCACATTTCGAAGGCTTCGAGGCGTCTCTTGGTGTCTTCTTTTAAGGTCCATGCTTCACAGCCATACATGACAACAGGCCAAACGTAACAAAGAAGTATTCTTACTCGGAGCTTTATATGTATTTGACGACAGCACAAAATCTTAGCCTTGCACGGGTTCAAATCTGATGTAATGTACATAAAAATCTTCCGTAAACAAATATCTAAAAGACACTGAAACCGTATCAAAATCCTTCTAATGGTTTAGAACGAGAAGGCGGCTGAAGATACACCATAAGAATTAGAACAGCGAATTTACTGTAAACTATGTATAGAAGATAAAGAATAAGAAGATTATGTGTATGACCCTGATACAGTACTCACTTATATATACCTGTATAGATACGAAAATACCATATTATTGTTATTAATTATGAAATAGAAACGAATAGTAGATAACATAACGAGTACGTCGTAAACACTCGGTGTCTAATCAGACAACCTGTCAGACGATTTTTGTGAGGGTAATTCGTAACTCCGCAAATCAAAGGCAAAAGGTGGAATTATATTTTCAAGTGAAAGCCTTAATCACTGGTAAAATGTCAGTGGAAATTTACGTAGATTTAGCGCGGTTTGACAGTTGAAAACTAAGTTTGACAGGAGAGAATTACGTTTTGAACAAATTTAGTCCGTATCAGTTTCTCGCGGGGTTTGTAATTGCATTTTTACGTTTCACGTTCGTTGACTAAGCTACAAAAACTGTATTAGATAGTTAGTTAGGCCATTTAAAAACGTTGTACCGCAAGGACGAATTAAGTTAAGCCCTTTAAAAAAATAGTCAAAGATGTGCTTTGAGGCATATGTGACTAATGAGTCAAGTGCCAGGATATCAAAAACAAGCACTTCAATTTTCTGTCGTCTTCAATTTTGTGTTTTGGTAAAAATACATCAAACATAAAATCCCTACAACATCTAGTAAGGGATCGTTAGATGCCTCTTTGCAAATCATTGTCAGTATGTTATTACATATCTATTTTAGGATTTCAGGTACCGTTTCGGAATTACTGAGCTCTAAATGGAAATGTGAAATTTTCGTCATCAAGGAGGTTAATAACCCTCCCTTCTGGCGGTAGTCGGGTAAAAGGGGGTAGAATTACGTAATTCAAAATCTACGCAGGCGAAGTCGCTGGCAAAAGCTAGTATTGTAGAAAATTGATTTCAAGTAAAACAAAGGAGCAGTCTCCGTAGCGCTCAATCCTAAACCGTGTTTTACTTCCTGGGACAAAATGTTTACCTATTATGAATGTAGGTAAGCCGATTACGAAAATCCGTCGAACAAAAATTTCGCTGGTTCTAAGGGACACGTATTATTTGCCAGTTTCTATATTGTAAAGAGAACCTAAGTAAACTCCAAAAATAAAATTAAGTTGGGTATCACTAGTTAAAAAGGTTGATGAGTTTGTTCTACCTATACAGCTTTGTCAGTTAAACGACCTGACCTTTCAAATTCTTGTGTGCGTTGCTGACATTTTAATTTACATAGCTATTTTGTAAAAGGAACTGAAGACCGCTGACAAGAATCTTATTAACCTGGAGCAAAATATGCATAGTGGGTGAGAACACGCATAGGAAGTTCCGAATGGTATATTTGGTGTAAGCTAGCATGTGCTGCTATTTCCTGGCATGCACCGAATTCCTCAACCTCTCTCAAACAACGATGTGGTTTTGTTTAAGGCGCACACGAAGACATACGTAGTTTTCTACCTACGTACAAAAGCTTTTACTGCAAAATCTCTTCCGTGCTTGTAATTGAATTTACCCTTGTCGTAAGGAAACCAATTTATTTACATACACTGAATCGGTCGGTTAATTAATTCCTCTTTCCACCATTGAAAGCCAGTAAATCATAACTTTTAAACGTATTTACGTGTATAGCTTAATTACTATACCCCTTGAATATAAAATTCTACCCATAAGTTTAGGACTTTATTTTTAAGCCGTTGAAGCTTTTAACGGGAGCCCAACAATTTGTCAAAGAGGCGGCCAAGCGGCCTGATAACTAACAAAAAGGTTGAAATCCACTCAGTCATGGGCTAAATGAATGGATCGTCGACGATGTAATAATCTGTGCTGTTACCTTAATCCCCGTTCTGCGCGGTGCCGCAGCCCGCGCGGCGACCCGCCGAGTGACACCGGCACGTGCCGTGCCTTACACCAGCCATCTCAATTAAAAACTGTTCGTTGCAGGAAGGCATTATGCGAGAGTGCAACTCGCCAGACAATGAAAAACATAGAAAACATCTATCCGTGGAACTGGGGGAGCTCAAAACACTACCGTAGCATCTCATCGAAGTTTTATGAGAGAGTTGAGGTAAATAATAGAGCGCAGACACGGTAAATGCATGAACCTGCAGTTTTGAAGTCCGAAAAGGGCTAAAACAAAGTTTAGGTTATTATGAAAAGCATCAACTACTTTATATTTGGTGAGGTTTGTTATTAACTCCACCCGTGGAAAAACCCACGGCCTCGTGTCAGACTCCCTCGGCTGCGGCAAACGTCGGATCTAACGACGCCAGGATGAAATGACCCGAGAGCTATCATCAGGTGGCTTAAAAGCAATTTACCGTGTCTACTCGATTACCCAACCGTTTTCTACGTAAATCAAACCACTTAAACATCTAATACCTATAAGTAACTAACTGGCAGGTATTATTCGTGTTGGCTTCCGCGATCGACATTAGCAACGGGTTACGGGCCTCTTTCTTTATTTCTCCTTTTTCTTTACAAATGGCTAATGGTTCCCACATTATTAGACGTCGATAGAAGACTCGGCGGCACGTAGTCTCGGGCCTTCTTGTTAAAACAGTTGCATCTGTTTTCTGACCTACAGTAGAACGAGAGTAAGTTAGTGTATTTATCTATACAAATGATGAAACTACAACAGAACAGGGCCTTTATAAATACATATACATTGAATAAATGTTTGAAAAATGTACAGGGGACTATGTAAGCAATGTTGAGCCTCAATCGATGATTTTTAGAAGTTGCTTGTTGGTCTGTTGTCCGTTACTAACTAAAAATATACAGAACTGATATGTATGTTACAAAGTAATAATATAGGCCCTGATATAGTATAAGATAGCTCATATCCCGATGATGTAAGTAGGTATAAAATTCTCGAAGGAAGATCTTCTTATAATTTATTATCAGTATATACCTAATAATCGACTAAAGTCGTATGGGCATTAACATTTTATCAATGTTATTCTTGTATACACAGCCAATTTTCTTACACATTACAGGCAAAAAAAATTGTCACTGAAACTTTAACTATTAACGTTAACGTTAACTATTTTCCGTGTGGTTTTCAATAAAGAGTATTTGACTTGTCTTGTCTTATCTTTAATTTCCGTAATATACTAGGATAATTTATCCAAGAATTCTTCCTGAGTGCATCTCTACTCTATACCCTCTAGGGAACACATATTCCAAATCTTATATTTCTGCGTTCAGCGGTTTAGACTGTGCATTGTCAGTCAGTCAGCCAGTAACAACTGCAAACGATGTATAGATGAAGCAAACCCATTTTTACGCCAATGACCTGCGTTTAATACATTTTTACGTTTTCATTGAGTATTTGAATAACAGGCAGGACGCAAAGCAAAAGTTTTCGTTACCTACTATGATAATAGTATGTTGTTTGAGTCGGATAATCGTTCCGTCAAATTGTTTCTCGACTGGCTGATCCACACGAAATACTTACCACAGAACAAATTTCGCGAGTAATAAACGTCAATACGCCGAAACATAATGTACACATGCCATGGCCCTGCGATACAGTCATGCGAAATCAAATTTGAGTACGCGATGAATAAACATGAGTGAAAAGAAACGGTAGTACTTACATTTCCTATTTTACGAAGCAGTTACAGACGTAAATTGAATTGTCAATAGAATGATTACTTTGTAACGAAAGGAGAAATGCAAATATGTAAAAGTAAAGAACAAAGAATGGTGTGTCGACGGTATACCGTTTGATATTCGCTCAATTTTATACATATGTGTGTGTATAAAATTATATCCTTACCCACAACATCATATACCGATTTAAAATTCTCATCATTTTTGAGTTGAGAATTTGATTTAAACAACAATATAATTGCTTAGAGAATAAAACCTCAGCTACCTTGCAGGGAAGATTCTGGCAGTTAGGATGTTGCTGCCTAAAATATTGCGCAGGCGGCAGAGAGGTAACGTGCGTACTACGCTGAAAGTCGCGTGCGCCGTTACACTTAGAATGGAAGTAAATGACGTAACATAAGTCATAAAAATTGCTGTTTGTCTGAAATATAGGGCTGTCATTTAAAATTTTAATGGTTATCGGTTGGTGAATGGTTACACGTTTTGTTAAGCAGATAATGTTTCTTTTTGGCAGCAAAAAATAAAACTCTTATCTTTTAACGACAGCATAGATTTTCTGCTGGTCAAAAAGTCATTATTTTACCAAGAAATTTCTATTGACCAATGTTTTACTGGGCTGTTAAGTAACGAACGGAAGCTTTATGGAATATTTCAGAGAATTAATGTGAAATTAAAAAATGTATTCTTAATACTTAATCAATACAAATACACAGAAATATACAGGTAATGGTTCAAAGTTGAACTTATCCCTAAAAGGTTCTCTTTCAGCTAACGAGCAAATCGCACGCTTAGAATTAAAGCGACTCAATTCTGAATGTGATATTTCCCAAAATTAAACCTTATGTCTTTTAGTTAAGGTGATATTTTGGGACGTGTATAAATAATTCAGAAATGGATCGCTTTAATTCTAAACGTGCGAAATGGGAGACTAATTTATATTATAAGATGTTTATACTTTCAAAAATCACTTTATGTAGCCACGTGACTGTGATCAGGTCTCCCCTTTTTATTTGACGTCCCATGTTTTCATAAAATATATAACTACTTACAAAATATACCTTAAATGCAATCTCATACTAATGGGCGTTAAGACGTGTTAAGGTATCTTTCAATACCTTATCCATTCTGATCTATTTGGTAGCGACTGTACACAGTAGTTTATTAGCTCAATCTCACGTTACCAAACAGTACGTAACTGAATGCTTACTGTTTGTTTATCAGTTTCTAAAAAACACGTACAAATTGTAATTAAAAGAAACCATCTTTTTGCGCGTTCCCCGCCTCTTAGCTAGATTTGTAAAGCTACTTCTAAAACTGGAGTATGTATGCATTCCAGATTGTATTCAACGGAAGGACTGTACTTTTTTTTAATGGAAACGCTACAAATCTATTTAAGAGTTGCAAAGATGACTGCTTTATTCTCAGTAGTTAGTGTTCCACGCCATATGTGGGACAAAGAATCATCACTTACAACCGGCGCCCTGACAGGTACACGATCACACGTCGCATGCGCTACCACTCCGAATAATTCACCCATGAACCTCTTAAATCAATATTCCAACCGCTTTACGAGGCCCACGGAAGATAGGTGGTATAGCTTTCTGGGCTAGGCTTATGACATGTCGTTTTGCGGGAGGTAGGACCTTGTGCAAGGTTCGTCGAAATCGTTACCACTGTTTTGCTCGCTCATCCAGCCGCTAAGAGTACTGCTGTGCTCTGGCGTAGAGGGCAGGCAGCCGGCGAAATTACTGGGACAAGAAGTATTCCAACTTAGCCCTCTGGGTTAGCAACGCATCTGCAATCTCCTTGGTGTTGCGGGTGTCTATAAGCAGTGGTGATCACTTACCATCAGGTGACCACTTGCTCGTTTGTCTTCCTATTTCATAAAAAAAAATCAATTTCCCTAGTTTATTGATTAATTCTTTGGTTCCGTACCCAAAGCGAAAAATGGAGCCCCATTGTTGTCATTCTCTGTCCGTACGGCAGTTTGCCTACCCGTGTGGCACAGCTAGTGCACCTAGCACGAATCTCCACGATTCGCGTTATCTGTCTACGTAACTCAATGTGTCTCTTTCCTACTGGGCTACGCAGAACAAGACGCACTAAGCGAGCTAACGCGTGTGTTTGTGCTAGATTCACGGGTCTCTAACTTGTAAATGTAGAATAAAAATACTTGTATTGACTAAAATCCGTACCTTTAAAATGAGAAATCCAAAAAAAATTGCGTTGCGCCTAAGAGATTTTTTTTCTTACCTCCGGTATGTCTGTATGTATGTCTATATTATCTAGGTTTTACTGAGTACAGTACACATCAAAAATAAGGAAATGTAACGGAAGGCTTAAAGTTTTGTGTGATTTTGGTTACGGTGTTATCTACAAGACCAAAACTAGTTACGAATTGAAAATAAGCTGTAACATAAACAATCTTTTTTTTCTTTCACGCGATGTTTTGGTGAATACATAACAACTGAATGTGTGATGAACTGATGGTACGGAACTTTCGTTGCGCATTACGTTTCTTTTTTTATTCTTCTTCATTAACTCCTTAAGCAATTGTACCACTTTACTTTTTTGAAATTCTAATTAGCAAATAATATAATTAACTAAATGTTCCGTGGTTTGCTTGCTCCCGCGGGGGACATTTTTCCTGGCGCGTAGGTAGGCTGTACTCCCAGGAGACTACCCCGTCTACTATAAATTTTGAAATTAATCTGCTCAGTGGGCTTTGCGTGATTAACATGATAGAACGGTAGTCATGATACGTTTCATATAAAGGTATCATCGTCGATAAGCTTTCAGCGTCGTAAGCACGTTAATAAATTAAATAGGCTGCATCAAGGTCACACTTAGCTTAATCAGTTTCAGTAAATTGTCAACTTAATATCTATGCAATTAACAAACTCAGAATTTATGCTCTACGTAAAGGGGCACCGTCCATCCATTTCATAATTAAGGTTGTACAAATTCATTCCTTTTTCCTCTATTTAGTTACCTCGGGCGAAGCGCTCGTGGCGTGCGGTTTAACGGGTAAGTACCTACCTACTTTTATTTTTTTTACCGAAACTGAAGCGGTGTTCGCCCTACTAGAAAATATTTCCAAAACCGTTTTCCTACTGCGAGCCTTTACAAGTAGGGTTGCCAGATGGAAAAATTCAAAGGAGAGCAGTATCCCACAAAATGAAGGCTTTCAGAGTGAAAAGGAGGACATCATAAGGACATAATTACTAGTCAATGTAACTTGCGACAGCACGCCGAAGTCTAACGAGTGAGTGTCATACATAGCAACTCTGCAAAGAGAAGGTATACTTGCGATTTTTCTTCATTTGCTGCGAATTTCACACCGTGCTGGCTGACAGCGAGTATTAAATCAAAGTTCTCTCAAAAATGATGTATACGCGATATTTGAAAATTTATAAGACTGGACCATTTGTGGCTAAGGAAAACTCTTCTTTGGATACCATTGAATTGAACTCATTTGATTATTGCGTAGATGGTATAAATAACTCTTTTTGCTCCCAACACAATAGCTTGTCGCGCAGGATAGACAACATGTGCATGATTTTGTGTCACTAGCGTCCATAGGTTAAGGTAATTATTTGCCATAAGTCGAGACACATAGATGCTTGCCTTTGCCACCGACTTAATACAAAAATTCTGGCAACCCTAACACAAATGAGCTCATTCATCTAGAACGATCATAAGCGCGCGAGCCCCTAACTAAGTATATTGTCGGAGTGAATTTAAATTGATATTGCAGGTAGAAAAATTTCCACGAAAGCAAATACACAAATTAAAGTTTACGGAATGTTGTTATATTGAAATGAACGGATCACTCATGTATTTAAAATCCACGATTTAAAGTACGCTGAGCGGTCCGGTCCGTTTATTTCAATTTGCCTGAATCTCACGGTAGTTTTATGTAAAAAATTTACAGAATGTACTTTAGGTACTACGATTTAAGTACAGTTAACCAGTTTGATTCATAGGCCACTGTAGAACTTTTTTACAATAAATGTCAAAATGACCTCGCAATAATAGTATTTTATGCAACTGTTGCATAATGAGGGGTCTTAAAACACGAGTGTGGTTTTTTGAAACGAGCGTCAGCTAGTTTCATAATAGGATGACGAGTGTTTTAAGAGCTAATTATATACAGTTGCATACATTACTTTATCTACACACATATCATAAGTACTCCATGATTGGTTCAGAAGCCATAGGGCAATGACCTGCATTGCTACTAGCTGCTAGTGCTAGGTACCTATTAAATATCTATAGACTGTACACATTGAAATAATGTAATAAAAAAATGAATTTGAACAAATATAGAAACAAATTAGAAAAATTCTCATAATAATATTGGTTGTTATAATGCTGGTCATTGCCTACGGTTTCTGAACGCATTATAGAGCATTTATGATATATGTGTAGATAAATGTCCTAATATCACTGCGAAGTCACATTGCGACTACGTTTTAAAGTGGTACCTAACATTCCGTTGTTGAGAGTGCTCATCTACACTAATCAGCACTTTTACACTTATTATTTTATTTTATTTTATTTATGAATATTATGAAAAGGTAAACTTTGTTTGTTTTTTTGTTTGTTTGTACGTTGGGAGTAATCTCTGGAACTAGTGAACCGATTCCAAAAAATATTTCACTAATAGAAAGCTACACTATCCCTGACGGACATAGGCTAATTTTACGCGAACAAAATCGCGCGCGTCCGTTAGTGACATTATAAAAATATAGTAATAGTAAAGTAATACAAAATAATACCAATGTCACAGTATTGTTATAAGATAAAAGACAAGCCCAGTCAGACACTTTTATAATGGATTGACAGGAAGCAATCCTAAAGACAGAGAAATGTACAAATCCAACCAGGCTTTTCTCAAATCAGAGGGCAATCAATTCACAAAGCTTGTTGTAAAGTTTCTTCGAACATTTCATGCCAGTGTTTTTGATAACGTGTGAAAAATTACTAATCAGTTTCCAGAGCGGAGTGTGTGTGTGTGGTGTTGCTAGCTACGAGAAATAAGACAACATCTGATTCAGTTTTGTGAGAAACCTAAAAAGTTATTGAAAATGGTTTAAAACCACTAAAATAAAAAGGAATAAAAACCTGCCAAGCGCGAGTCGTATTAGGCCACGCGCAGTGTAGGGTTGCGTAGGTGCCTGATTACTCGTAAACTTGTAAAGCCTGTTTAGCCGTGATGGTTTTCCTTTTAATTTCGTTATAATATATGTGATTTTTTCAGTTGTCAAAACACAACCATTTAGCTGGCAGAGGGAGACACATGACTCTAACAAAAGTTAGCACGTTAAAGCTAAATATTTCACAAACGGATGGTTTAATCAAAAAGTGGCTTTCGTAAACTCGCAATTTTTTTTAAGACCTATGCAACTACACCCCTCTCTATGGGATAGACGAGATAAAAATGACATCCCTACTTTACGTGTAGGGGATTTTATTCCTCCACTTCGTCGGCGTGACTAATATGTAAATCGATGCCAAATTACAGCTTTCTACTGCTAAGGGCTAAAAAACAACTTGACTACTCTATTGGACAGCGGATATTCAGTGCGTCTAGCACGAATCTTCTCGACACGCGTTAACTCGCTACGTAACTCAGCGCGTCTTGTTGTAACTAGCCTAGTAAGATAGAGACGCAGTGAGTTACTTAGCAAGTAAATGCGTATCGAGAAGATTCGTACTAGGAGCACAGTTCAAGACTTACCTACCTAGTTGCCAAGTTCCATACATATAATCATACTCTCCGCGTCAACTGGCTGTGACATACGGGCAGACAACAAAAAGGCAGGATGACATTTTAATGCTTCCGTTTTTGCCGTTCGGCTCCGGAACCCTAAAAAGGTTTAGGTTATGATTCCGCGGTAGTCGCCAGAAATCTAGGTCATAGTTCAATAGATTGACCCGATTGCTCGCTGTCATGCTCACGCGGCTTAGTTCCACCGCTACCCCACTGTAAGAATTCCAATGAAAGTCCCCATGCCCCCAAATGTAAAAATGAATTCTGTATTTGTACAACCTCGGCTCCTCGGTAGACAAGCTGCTCGCTATGCAAGAGGTCTTGAGTCTGGGTTTACTAATAAGCTGAGCAATAGCTATGGTTGCTTTCATAATATATCGTGCACAAGTAAATAAGAAAGGGTTTTAGAAATGTATCCTCTGATGGGTGTAAGTTAGGGTAAAGTCTTCTATGAAATATGACTAAAAATTAACAAATACGTGTTCCAGTTTTTTTTTGAAATAAAGGTTTTAAGCTTTTTTGACGACCTATATGGCACAGTGGCACATGTGTCTGCTTACTGTGCAAGAGGTCCCGGGTTCAAATCCTGGTATGGGCAAATATTTGTGTGACGAATATGAGTGTTTGTACCTGAGTCATTGATGTTATTTGTATTTGAGTATGTATTTATTTATATATAAGTATGTTTATCCGTTGTCTAGTATCCATAACACAAGATTTGCTTAGTTTGGGACTAGGTCAATTGGTGTAAATTGTCCCAAGATATTTATTTATTTAAGAGTAGAAATGGGGAACAAAGTTTGATTTGGGATAGGCACTGTCTTACCGACTATCTCGACAAGTGTAAACGTTTATTAGGGAGCAATGATACCTATGATTACCTATATTTTACAACGATTCAGAAAACGTGGAGAACTCAAACTTTTCGGTCTCAAATTTCAAACACATATAACATAGTCGTTCTTTAAATAAGAGAAAGCGTTGGTGAAAATTAACTTCTAAGGTATGCAACACCAGCGTGGGTCGCTACATTTTATTAATTCATAAAGATAGTCGGTGTCTGCAACAAAGAAAAATGC
This sequence comes from Ditula angustiorana, assembly GCA_963691745.1. Lineage (NCBI taxonomy): Eukaryota > Metazoa > Arthropoda > Insecta > Lepidoptera > Tortricidae > Ditula > Ditula angustiorana. The sequence goes on from OY829472.1 coordinate 6,696,875, forward strand.
CTTTAGGTCTTATGTCTTGTAAGTCAATCATAATCTACCTAACAATGTCTCTTCTATCTTCTATTCAATTTAAAATCCCGCCTCTTCAAATCGGAGTCTACTTTCTTACATTTGAAATGCAATATCAGTAGAATCAATTCAAGCATGTACCTTGTGTGAAGCGTTCTAATAGAGCAACCATTATCGGATATTTCGGTTGAGTAAATACATCCTAAGCGATGTAGAGTTAAGCGGTGTAAAGTGCACGAAGTCGTATAAAATGAATTTATTTAACGTAAATTCTCTGAGCGCACTCGTAGGAAGTGACCAAAAGTTAATTAAATAAACAATTTCACCAGACTGGCTTCATGGGATCATAGCAATTTAGACCCAGCGTATTGCAAACTGGGTTTACAAACCAATTTAATGGTGTGCGTAAACTTGTCAATCCGCACTGGACTCACGTAGGAACTAATGCCGAAGTCCAGTCATTATATAACATATGGAGGCAAACAAGCAAGTGGGTCACTTGATGGTAATTTAAGTGACCACCACCGCCTATAAACACACGCAACACAAAGGGAGATTGCAGATGCGATATGTCTTGTGCCAGTAATTTCACCGGCTGTCTTGCCTGTCATTGTGCCCAGCAGTGGGACGTATACGTAGACGGAAAAAAAAGATAATGATGAACCGGTCCAACCGCAGCAACATTTTCCATCAGTATTGTCAAATTTTTTTTTATGGAAAATTTAGGTAAACGAGGCGTGCGGGTCACCTGATGGAAAGTGATCACCGCCACCCATGGCCCATAGCCATCCCAAGAGAATCGCTGACCCATTGCCGCCCTGTAATTCTATCCCGGGTGGACCTCCGGTTTAATTCTATTCGAAAACGTTTCGCTTTGTTTAAGCTGTTGTGTTTTTACGTTACACTTATTTACCCCTCTAACCAACCCATTGGAACATTAACTTCCATAACTTCATTCACTGCTGTAATAAAAATGTAAGCTCTAGAGGCTTGTTATTGCCATAAAATGTTTTATTGATTCTTTATGTATGTATTGGTTTTATTTTTCAGACTGAAGAGAGACACTAATTTGCAAAGTTCCATTGAGAATAAAATGTTTGCCTTAATCAGGTCTTGGTAACGTAACATAATCTTAGCTAGGTATTGAAAAAGATCATTCAACGGGACTGATCAAAGTTATCAAGTCAATAAAGAAAACTTTAATTCTAAATTTTCGATGTGATTCAAAAGTGTACTATACATAATTTTATTCTTCTGTTGTAGCTTTGTACAGAAACTGTTTAGGCCTTCGCGACTAACACAAAGTTCTACCTTTTAATATTCGTTCGCGACATGTTGTTAAGTCGAAAAGTTCTAACAACGTCTGGCCCGTTATAAGCATTGTTTCTGATCTAAACTTTCTCGCGCCCGTTTATATAAATTTGCTATAGATGTCTTTCGAAATTAATGAAATTCTTTATGAAGGAAGTTATTAAACTTAAAATCTACACAAAGAAAATTCCGAGATATTTAATGCTCAGTGTGTTTCGATGTCTAAGTAAAAAGCATCAAGCATATTCTGTTAGGTACATAACTAAGATATATTTAGCCTAAGGTACGATTTGCGTAAAATTGACTTGATAGCAAAGCAAAGGTAAGCGATCCAAAATTCCAGTATAAATATTTTGAGACAATTTACACCAACATTCCTGGTGTTAAATCAAACAACTACAGCTGCTTAATCTAGTTGTTCTTCAAAAGAATTTTGTACATACCAACCTTCACAAAGCGCTTTCCATACAAACGGCGATCACGTTTTTCATTCTCTTAACCTTCATCTACAGCCTTATTTTTTAGTATGCTGTTGTTATGCCTTAGAACTTGATTTGTATATTTTGTTTTTCCCATAAAAATATCTTTACTTTAGGAGTTTCATAAAAAACCAAAATATACAATATTTTTAAACAATAAAAAAATGATTACGTACAAACCTTGTTATAAGACATAAGAACAGCATTAAAAAAAACATGGATACAGATTAAGGTTCAGGGAGTCTAAAACATTATCGCCGTTTGTATGGAGAGCGCTGGGTCCGCAATAGTCTTTATATGAGTACACTAGCGGACGCGCGCGACTTCGTTCACGTGAAATTAGTAGCCTATGTCCGTCAGGGATAGTGTAGCTTTCTATCTGTGAAAAAATATTTTAAATCGGTTCAGTAGTTCCAGAGATTACCCCCTACATACAAACAAACAAAGTTTGCCTCTTTATTATATTAGTGTAGATATATCCAATTTTTTGTATGTAGAACAACTTAAATACAAACAAGTTTACATATTTATCTTACAAATTTCTAAGGCGGACAGAAAGAAGCTTTTTAGGATTCGAAACCGTAACCTCTAGCTTCGTAGTTAGGGTCAGTAACCGATAGGCTAACCTGTAGTCAAAGTTAAACACGGATTATATCTATTTACAGTTAACCAATTTGATTCATAGGCCACTGTAGAACGTTGTCGCAATGTGTCATCGCTGGGATATTATGATATGACATTTGTTCAATAGTATTTTATGCAACTGTTGCATAATGAGGGGTCTTAAAACACGAGTGTGGTTTTATGAAACGAGCATCAGCGAGTTTCATAATAGGATCACACGAGTGTTTTAAGACCTAATTATGTACAGTTGCATACAGTAATTTATCTACACACATATCATAAGTACTCTATGATGGGTTCAGAAGTCATAGGGCAATGAACTGCATTGCTACTAGCTACTAGTGCTAAGTACCTATTAAATATCTATAGACTGTACACATTAAAATAATGTAATAACAAATGAATTTGAACAAATTTAGAAACAAATTAGAAAAAAATCTCATAATAATATTGGTTGCTATAATGCTGGTCATTGCCTACGGTTTCTGAACGCATTATAGAGCATTTATGATATATGTGTAGATAAAAGTCATTATGGCATTTGTTGAGAAAACGTTCTACAATGCCCTTAGAATCAAATTGGTTGACTGTACGTGTACATGTAGCTACATACACGTGTGTATCTACGTCAGCGTTGCCAGACGTCCTGATTTTGGCGGGACGTCCCGATTTTTAAATCAAAATTAAATGTCCCGCGCGGGACAGGCTCAGTCCCGCTTTTCGGAGATAACTCGACCGTATACGCAGTGTAGCCAGGCGATTATTCAGTAAATATAACAGATATTAGAAAACATTAAACTGATGTCAGAAGTACCTTACCCAATGAGTAAAATTACAAATTACTTTTTTTTAATAAAATCAGACATATCTCAAATATTAACTTAAAACCCTCCCATACATTTACTACGCCGTTCGTTGAAAGACTAGTTTATTATAAGACCTAGATATTTCACCATTATCAAATGATTCATTAATTGTTTTGATACAGTTTATTCGTGTAGATAATGAATCTTAAACACGTTTCTCTTACGACGTTGTTTGAGGCTGTAAGCCTCTACTTACGGCAGCAAAGAACGTCGTACTAAATGTATGGGAGAGTTTGAATTTGAAGTTAATATATGGGATATTTCTTGTTTTATTAAAAAAAATGTAATTTTACTCATTGGGCAGCGTTCTTTTGATATCTGTTACATATACAGAATAATCGCCTAGCTACACTTAACGATTACACCCTGTATGGAAAATTTTCATAAAATACTTTAAAGGTTTCATCGCTAACACACAACCCGGCCGGACCCAGCGGACCCGGCCGGGTTGGCGACAAATGCAACCGGGCCCGGCCGGGTTGAGAAACATACCGGGTTGCAGTCTCTAGTGCTGAGGAAGCGTGGGTGGGTGGCACAGACAAGCCACTGTTCTATGGCTATTTTTGCTATCTATTGTCACGTAAACGTAATTTTAATTCAAATAAAAAAAAATTGAAAACTTCTGATTACATACGTTTTTTTACTGTCCCGCTTTCGACGAAAGAATCTCGCTGTTTTCACTCAAAAAGTTCCAAAATCCCGACTTGGTAAAAAAAAACTGGCAACGCTGATCTACGTGTACCTATGGACGTGTTAAACACTGCTCGCTGAAAAGGTGCAACGGGTATGACAGTTCTCGCGTTACGAATTAAAGTACACAAATAATAACATTCAAATTCCTGCCTCAATCTGTACACGATATTCAAAATAATACCAAGTTAATTACACTGAGCAATGTAAACCGACGTCGTCTAAAATAAAGGCCCCCGGTAGCTTTACGACAAACGTTTGTTGTGATTTCTATAATAAAGAAGAGAAAGTATAGCTGATAATGACGCGATAGTAGCACAAAGAACAACTACGCATTTTGTCGGGAGCTCACCCTACGTGGGAATCACGCCAGTGACCCCTTCGTTGTAATAGGTACCTATTTTAGGGTCCGAGAACTAGGGGAGTTGGATTTGATGCGAGGGTTGGTTCGCGACGACTCCAAGTTTTGCATAAAGTTTTAAATAAAATATCGCAACAATCAATCAATAAGTATCACGCAGATGTGAGACTTGCATTACTTTATGTCGTTGTTTATGCTTAGTTATAGATATAAGATATTTAGTGTAAACTTGCTTCAATTAAGTAAATTAGACAATGTAAATTATAACATCAAAATGTATTATTATGTATTCATGTTTTAAATACGGGATGACTTTGAGCTGTCCGGGCGACTTTACTTAAGGTGTTGTTTGATTTTTCAAAGCTACTAAACCTTTTTAATCGAATTTTATAAACCCAGTTCACGTTTTCAAGGGTTGTTTAGTTGACTATATTTTAAAAAGTCTAATAAAAATAACAGTATTGATTTTATAACGGGTTTAAAATATAAAAGTCATCTCGTTCAACGTATACGCAATCTACTTTAATATTGGTGGAGTAGCATACGAACGAACGTAGGTATATCTAGGCCATAGTCATAGCAATTTTCCCGAACGGATGGAATATATTTTACTTAGGTACCTTCTCACACAATCAGTGTATGATTGGATTCAACCGCGCCTGGGAAACTGATTTATTTTTCAAATTGGAACTGTTGTACTATAAGTACCTTCGGTAATTTTTCTTCGATTGCTTGTCATCGGTTAAAACGGGGAAGGGAGCACCTGCCTGCTCGATATTAACAAGTTACAAGTAACTTGTGCTAGCAAGCCCCTGGCATGTGCTGAATACCAATGTGCCGGTATCTTGCATTGCAGACGAGTAAAAGAGACGTGCCCGGACAATTTATTTTTTCTTATGTATGCTGGTAAGATTGCTACGTACCTACTCGTATATTTCTCTGCTTGTAGAATAATTTCATGTTTAAGATAAATGAATTTAGGTCTGCATTTATTATGCATTTTACAATAAAAACGCAAAACACGATGTTAAGCTGCTTTTTTGCAGGTATGTTTATTTGGACCCCCCAAGGGAGCATGAAACTACGATTTTCAAGCAAAAAAAGTTGTGCTACCTGCGTAATACGTGAAAAACTGTAAAACATTAAAACTTTTTTCAGTTTTTGCAGTTTAATTCGTAAACTTTCTATTTTTAACATTAATTTTTGAAGTTTAAGCTATATTAAGAAAGTTTATTTAATTGAAAACTTTCCACAGCTCCGTAAGTTTAGGAATTATTGAGATATGTGACACTTTAAAAATTTCCTTTTTTTCATAAATATTGAAATTTGAAGTTTTGCTTTAGTTTCCAACCAAATATCGGCAAAATGCTCATGCTAAGAGAAAAAATGATAAAACATTTAGTTTTAGCACATTTAATTATCTTTCATAACTGCCAAACTTGTAAAGTCTACTTAGTTGTAGTGGTTTAAGAGTGAAATGCAACATTTAATTTTCGCTTGGCCTTTTGGCCGTTCTATCACTTAGACAATTATAACCCTTAAGGCATTCATCCCCTACACTAATTCATTATTTATTTATTTATTGTCGGTACAGCTGGTTTAAAATTAACCGATTGATTTTCGACCGCTCCAAAATGAGCTAAAATGATAAAACAGTATTTTTAAATTCGAGCGATAGAAAATTTCAAAATGCACGTATTACTAAAAAAAATATTATCAATGGAAAGTTAGTATAATTTTATTCACAGAGTTTATAGGGAGATTATGTTTTTATATTTTTACATTACTGCAGTGCTAGTTTTGTTTGTGCGTTTGATAAAAATCTTAAAAATGGATTTTAATACCTTTAGTGATCGAGCTGACTAGAAATTTGGTATTAAGTACCGTTTAACGTTACCGAAATAAAGAAATTAGCGTCTCGACAGGTTACAAAAACGTGTGAAGCATTTTTATAAATTCAACTCACACAAGGGTAAAAGAAGGAGTTTAAAGTGAAATTGCATCAAAATGGCTATAATTGAACACAAATATTATAGTTTTTCTCCATTTTTATCATATCAACCCTACAGATGGTAAAGTTAGAATTTCAAGGTTTGTATTTATTTGAAAGTTTGAAACGTAGGAATGGGTATTTAGGCTTATTACTGAAAATAAACAGATTCGTGCTAAAGGTTTTTTATAAAATCAACCCTCAAAGAGGTAGAAATAGGGGCTGAAGGTTTGCAGGGGGCATCCTTTATTTTTGATGCGAGAAAATCAAGATAAGCATTTAGGCAATTGGAATAAACCAAAACATGTTTCAGTATTTTCCCGAAATCAACCGTTAAGAGGATGACAATGCGGGTTAAAGTTTTTTTTGGGACTGTACATACACTCTCTCGCTCCTTGTCTTGGTACTTTGCCCATACTCAATAAACGATTCATAAAATATGGACACCTCTAATATTTGTTTTAATTATTTTCTACTACCTACATCCCTTTTGAAGCTCATTAATCGATCACCCAATGTAAATATAATAATTTTATGCTACTCTCGTTTTTAACCAGGATGTCACGATTTGAAAATGTTCCCTAGACAACTCACCTGGTTTATGATCCGGTTTGTGTCTCAGCCTGATCAAAAATGCATGCAACATAACTTTCGTAATATGTACGTACAAGCTTTTTCAACATTCCATAAAAATTATGAGCAAAAATATTTGTATTTCACTTTTTATGTGATGCCAGAAAACCCATAAAAATTTTTTTTTAATCGTTCGTTCTGTTTATATGTTTTTAGATAGCGACATTATAATTTATGTTTTGGGCAGCAAATTCCTGATAAAATACCTACCGCGTAAAAGTAGGTATTTTATTAGGAATTTTCTAATTAATTTCTGAGCCTAAACATGTGTCTAGTAGATATATTAATAATAGATATTTATTATATTTTTGTTTCTGTTTATATTCCTAATTTGAAGTAGAGCATTATTAAGACCCGTTAATATTTGGCTAAGTAGCCGTTGCCTGTGACTTCGTCGCTGTAAGGTCACAGTAGAATTCGTTGATCGCTACGCTCTCCCACTGAAGCTAAAAGGGATTTTTAGGAATAAAATTTAAGCAAATTAGATTCCTTCTGACATTGTTTTCTCGGTGTAACTTTTTAGCATTACAACAATTTTTTCCCACCCGATACGTTAGTAATTTAAAAAAAGAATGCATCAATCATCGAACCCAAATTCAAAACGTGAAACAAATTTCGCATAGCAAAAAACGTCACCATCGCTTGATTGATGTAAACAAACAATTCGCCAATTGCCCGCGACACAATTGAAAAGTTTGACTAACTTCCGAACGCAAAGTGCGGATTGAGATGACCTACCTTCGGTAGTGGCAGGCGCGTCGCTCACGATTTTCTTTCATGTCGCATTAAGAATTGGGTTCGTTCGCGTAAAGTTTGACCGTGCACATGGCAGGCTGAGCGCGGGGGTAGCGCCGAGACGTGTCAAATGCGCGCGGTCGCCGTGGAGACTGACGCGAGCGAGCGCCGGCGAGGGAAGGGTGGCCAGCTCGCACTGGCGCCCCTCGTCCCACCGCTGTCCGATCCGCGGCTCCCCTTTGACCAGCGGTACCCAGGACCCCAGCTTTACTAACTCGCAAGCGCCCTTCGTACACCGGCTAGCTAGCTATAAGCAATGTCATATAACTTAATAATGACCTTTTGTGACAAACCGTGATTAAAGTATTAATTTTAATGATCTAACAAATTTTTGCTCAGGTTCAGAAGCGCTTTTATATTGTCAATGAGGTCTGAAAGGAACTAATATTAAGCACGTTCTCTAAAAGTAAGTAAAACCGACGATCAAATTTGAAAATGTGACAACTTCTGCATTTTAAGTGTAATTGGCACAAATAAGTAAGTGTTTTTACTGTTATTAGATAAATATTTGCCAGTGTATTTTCCATTTTCCGCAAAACGTATGCGTGTTTCACCGCTGTTAAAATACAAAGTGTAGGTTCGCATTAAGTATGCCTAACCATTTTACTTGTGTTATTTTTACTCGACTCTGGTATTTTAGGTGTCGTTGGATTCCTCTTACGTCCGGTCCCAATATTCAAACCACGGATAATAAGGTAGATTAACTTACCAGAAGTAGATTTTTAACTGTAAAAAACCGATAAAGGAGATTCTCAATTCGACACGTGTTTTTATAAGAAAATAATACAAAACGAAGAGGTCGACTCGAAGTATGCTACCTCGTTACACACGTATATTGTATACTAGCTGTTGCCCGCGACTTCGTCCACGTAGCATTCATTGATGAAGCGTCCTTTTGTTACTAATCCAATATGGGTTAATAATACAGTAATCTACATGTACACTATCTACTCTACGCTAATGTAATATAGAGGTAATTTTTTTTTTGTATGTAGGGGGTCATCTCTGGAACTACTGAGCCGATTTCAAAAATTCTTTCACACATAGAAAGCTACACTATCTGTGACAGACATAGGCTACGAAGTCCGCTAGTCTGAAATTAATTTAAAGAGATATTTCATCTTAGCCCTCTGGGTTGGCAACGCATCTGCAATATCCTTGGTGTTGCGAATGTCTAAAAGCGGTGGTGATCACTTACCAACAGGTGACCCACTTGCTTCTTTTCCTTTCTATATGGTATAAAAGAGTTATTGATGCAAATAATCCTGAGCATCTTGCGAGCCCGGATCGCGAGCGGCGGTATGACGTTAGCACACAACTCCTATACCCCACTCCAGCGGGCCTGAAGTGCGGGCTCCATGTAAGCGCATGCGATGATGCGTCCCGCTGATATAAATACTCTTGAATAACTTGCGAGACCCGAGGGCGACCAGTATTATAACGTTAGCAAGCGTCCCCCTATCTTTGTTCCTGCTCAAGTGAGCCCAAGAAGCCTAAATGAGCAAAATACAACCTATCTTTTTGACAAAATACATCAAGATTATTTGCCCCGTAGGAATTTTGCATCTTTACGGAAAAATCCGATGTTGATCCAAGGTTTCAGCTATCCGCATTCCAAATTTCGTCTAAATCCGCCCAGCCGTTTTAAGGTGAAGAAGAACCGCGCACAACTCATTAATCGTTATCCTGCAAGAACTATGCATTTTTACGGAAAAAAAGTATGCTATGTATTAATCCAGGGTAGAGGCTATCTCCGTTTCTCATCCAAATCCGTCAAATAATTAATGAACACTATTAAATAATTAATTATTTAATTATTAGAGCAAAGTTAAATTACGGAATAAAAATGATCCTGTGTTAATCCAGGATGATTAGGACATACCATTATCGCGATATAGTACTGCAAGTTCATGTACTGAGAAAAACTGTTTTTTTCTGTTGCACTCTTTTGTTCAAAATCGCCATTTAAAGCATATTTCTGGAAAACTGAGAATTTGTATTCATCTTTATTAGATGTTGATTATGTGTAGCAAGTTTCTAAAGTCACGCTTCATTTGTTACTATATTTTATAGTTGTATGAAGTGAAGTATTTTTAAACCCTCATTCCACTTTTTTGCTTTTCTGAAAACGATTTGGAAAAAATGCTGAAACAGGTGTTTCTTAATTTTAAATAATAAGTATGAATTCTAAGTTTCATGATTTTAGATCAATCTTTAAATTTTATTCCATTCAAACTTCACCCCCCCCCCCCCCTTTACCCCCTTCTTCCCCCTTTTTTTTAATTTTTTATAGCCTAGAACCTATTCTGGACTTATTTAAACAGATCTGTGAAAACTCCATCTAAATCCGTTCGGCGGTTTTTACGTGATTGGCGTACAAACAAACAAACAAACAAAATTTAAATGGTCTTACCGTGTTCAGTGACTCATTTTAAGTCGCCCTGGGTGGTTCTTTTTTTTAATCTTCAATGTACAGACCTTTTTGTATTAACGATTTTATTATATGTATACATAGATGTTTTTTTTATTCGTATGGTCAGCGATTTACTCGGAGATAGTAGTACCAAGAAAAAACATTTTTTAGTCGTTAGGGTGCGAGTGTGCTCTCAAGTTGGTCCCATTATACTAAAAATCATGATCTGTTGATAAGATCTACGGCAAATCAAAAGTTTTAAAGGCAAAGTTAAATAAAAATAAGTGCGCTTCAATTTCGTGTTTCACGGAGGCCTTTCGATTTAGACTACTTATTAAGTATGAATCAATAATATCTGTACATTTGAGAACCTTGTCGATTTAGATACAGAATAAATTATACATCAAGTGTTTATACATATTATTGTAAATTAATGAAGAATTTTAACGAATGGATTATTGAGGTTTTTCTCAAATTAGTTAATTGTGACCGAAAATAAGCAGAGTATTTAACAGCACAAACTTCGATGTGTATGAAGTTTTAAGATGTCTGTCCAAGTGTCTATCTCAATATTAACAGAAACATATGAGTCCTAGTGAAGCGTAGGTATATATTGGTATAAGGTTTTCACCTAAATATTTCAATATAAGAAACGTATATATTTCTCAAAATAAATTCGAACCCAAGACCTCCAGCTTAACTGGAGCGGGCGCTCACACCGCTAAGCCATGGTGAATCCATTATGGCCTTGTTTTATAGCTTTATTATTTTTGTTTCTTGCCTCTATACAATTCTGCGGTTGAATCTAGCTCATAAACTAAAAGAAAGATCTTGTGTGTTGTATGTAAATTCTTTATTTTACAAAAATGTAAAAAACAAAAAGAGAAACAGTGATGTAAAAAGGCGAAATTATTGCGTCAAAGGATCTCTTCCAGTCAAGCTTTGAATGGGTGAAAGGAGTACTATATTATTAGGGACAGACAAAAAGCGAGAGCATAATAATAACAATGTAAAATTAATGAACGGATAACGAAACTATATTTTAATCCCATTATTATACATAATGTATAACTAAACTTAAAATTAGATGTAAAACTCATGTTCGTGAAAGGAGTAATTCAGTTTGGTCAACAAATACACTACAAATACACCACATAAGAAAACAAGCAAAAGAAATACAATAAGAAGGAAATTAATACTTACAATTACTAATTCCTAATAAATCGAAACAGTTTAAAAAATTTCATGATTAACGACCTTCATTATTTTATACGCCCGTATAAATATCCAAGGAATCGTTTGCGCGTTGCCGCCTTTAAAAAAGCAAAAAGGAAAAATGAATCATTTTGGCTAAAATATACTATAATTGAAACAAGGAGAGGGAAATGGAGCCTCCGGCACGTAACAGGCATCCTGCTACTTTTGGTCGTTCTTCAGTGTGTGGGTGGTGGTACTCCCATCACCAAACCTTAGAGATTCGGTCATTTTGGTGACCTTTAGTCACCTAATGAGTTACTAAAATTGCTCCCCAGACCATTTCTACTGCAAGCCACGAAGCTAAAATCAGCGTAGTGCTTCCTAGCTTCCTATTTTCAAAAGATCATAGTTAAATTTTTCGGAAACAAAAAATATGTAATTTTGGAATCATTTTATTAATTGATCTAGTCCCAAACTAAGCAACTCTTGTACTATGAGTACTAAATAACGGATATACATACATACATTATTAATTATATACAATATAAATAAATATAAACATAGTAAAATGTGGCCTTAGTTAGGATCGAACCCAATGTGAGCACACTAACCACTAGGCTATATCGTCGTCAAACATTGTAATACCCAAAACGCATGAAAATTGTACACTTTTTTTAATTTTATATTTTTTTATGATATTCAGTATCAGTTTTCTATGTAGTAAAGGGACTCTACATAAAGCATACTATTTCAAAAGAAGCAATTCTTATAAAAACTCACGGGGGGAAAAAATAAATTAAAAACTGTCATACTCAGGCAAAATAATACTAATGGAAAGGCGACTATATCCTTTGCCATGAGCCTTTTGGTGGAGAAAATGCTTCCTAAGCAAGCAGTGCGACAGTGTGTGTGAAGACACTAATCTCCACTGGTCCTGTTCTTGTTATCTTTCACTTATAGAGCAACAGAGGTTTTTAAAATCACAAACAAAGCTTGCTCACCGTCCCTCTAATCCATAGGAGGGATTCCAGTTTCGTTTGTAAAATCGCATCACACCAATGATCAATACCAAAATCCACAAGCGTATCCTATAGAATCCAACCTTAACTACGCGGAGATATAAATAATCTTTTATAAAATCTACCTACGAAAAGTTTATTCAAAGTATGTGTACTGCGTATAAATGAACAGGTATACCTACTGCAAAAATATAAAAACAATAGAACTAGAACGCTGCACTCAGAAAGTTGTGGGAGAGATTATGCATTTGTTGATTTAATGGGATTAGAGTGAACGCTGACTTCTGAACTTCATCATCAAAGGTATCAGTTGAAAGATAGTCACTGCTGGATAACAGCCTTCTCACAATATGCCACCCGGGACGCCTTTGCTCAGCGTATCTAATACTAACTAATTATCATTCGATAAAAGGACCACCGCCACTGTGGTCAGCCTTTGACCCGGTCAGTTATTTCTGAAAGCACGCGAAAGGCTTTAATCTGCTTAATAATGTACGTTAGATAATTGAATTTCAATTAATTGATAGGCTGGTTACAGTTTTAGATGACAGATTGCGATTGGACTGGCTGCAAAGTAATTGGACATTATTTCACTCGGATTCCGACATTATTACAAATTCGATTTTATATAGTACATAGTAGCGCTTAATTCGAATAAATAACGTAAGTGCATCCTCGCCAGCGCTAAAATGTAATGTAAGCCTTTTTTCAATGTTTGGTCCTTTGTTAGGTTTAAAGGCTTCTGTTTTTGTGTTTAGTCGACGTTTCCATGAAACAATTAATCCTGTGTTATATAAACTTGGTTGTGATGGTGTTTTATGTTCAGGTCACACATCTCGGAACAATTTACACCTATTGTCGTAGTCTCAGGCTATAAGAAGCGTAATTACATACTACTATAGATAAATACACATTATAAAATGTATGACTCAGGTAAAATCACATTTACCATTCAATTGTTAGCCAGTATCAGTATTTGAACCCGACACCTTAAAGCTTCGTAGCCAAGGTGACTAACCATTTGGCACCTCCGATTGTCAAACTGGAACAAATTACCTTGCTACTCCGCGAAACCAGTGCCGGGCTCGTGCAAAATAGCTGCGTCTGTGCGACACATAAATGTTCATGCAAAAACCCAACTACACACCACCACCACTAAACACTAAAACTACACGATCGACGCGCGTTTCGCCTCTACACGAGGCATCATCAAGATCTAACAGTACGACCGTTCGCTACTTGAACGAATGGCGTACAAATGGCAAAGTAACGCCTGAATCTATTAATTACCTCCGATTGTCTACAATGAGCATGTGCAAGTTGAAGGTTTATTTAAATATATACTGTATTGGAAGGGTCAGTTCCCATAATGTGTGATATTATCAACGTTGTCAATCCTTAGCAACCTGTTTGGAAACAATCACGCAAAAAATATCTCACCCTAAGGTACGCCAATTTCTGTATTTCTGATAGTGGAAATCGGACGGATTAGGTAAAGTTCTTTTTAAAAGCGAAATGTTTTCAGTTACTTAATCCGGGATAAGTACATGACATAGTTTTTTGAGCCGTAAACCACCCGTAGAGTCGATATAAAAATCTGTGATGTACATAACTTATAAATTAAAAACCTACTTCATACATAGAGCTTCTGATGACCCTCGAATTTATAAATAGATGGTGAGTTATGTTCCACCCTTAGGGTGTAGTTAGATATCAAACTCAAGTTACAGTTTCATACTGGCTCAGTATCAAACCAGAACTTGAATTCGATCTATAAAACTACCTTTAGAGGTGGAATATTTTCTCTAAATTAATATGGGACCTACCTCTAGTATAAACAAGTCAATAAAAAAGGAATCATTGAAATCGGTTCACAATTGTTCAAATTGAGTAACACCTCCTTTTTTGAAGTCGGTTATAAAAAATCGGCCCCGAAAGCCCATAGAAAAAAACGTACGTACTAAAATATTCAATCACGAAGGACAAAACGGAACAGACGTGCTTCCGATATCATTTGAATTCTAGTCATATTTCTTTTGCGCAACATCCATTGTTATTCAACGGTAATATTATAATATGAATTTGTTATACTTACGGCAGTCCCTGGTTCGCCCGAGTGGAAAGTTCATTAAGCATGTCGTGGGTACTAATTGCCTGCCAATAGTCAGAAAAATACTATCTTCACATATTCCTTCATCGTTATACATGGGCTTCCTTCATAAATAGAAACCTGATTGACTATTTGTCTTGAAGAATTACGTGTTTAATATAATTGGTTACTTGTGCTTAATTGTACTTTAAATGTACTTAATTATGGTAGAGCAAGATTTGTCTCTACAACAATAGTACTTGCTACGGTAAGCGTCACAAAAAGCTATTTTTCAAATGTGGCTAATATATTTTTCAAATTCATTGAATGCAGTCATCAAAAATGTTCTGTGGTAAACTAAGATAATTTTCACTAGTCTTCATTGACTAATAATGGTTTTAGTCTAGAACAAAATATTGTTGCGTTCGGAACCAAAAATAAACAATATATCCTCACTTCGAAGCTGAAATCTAAACACGTAGAAAAATAATGCCGCAAACGGAAACCAATCATCAAAAGGTAGGCTTCTAATCCATTCGTTTAGAGTGAAGCCCACACACGGTGCTAAATTTCTTTGCCGATCACTCACTAACTGGCGCAGGTGCCCGTGCTATAAATTCTAACACGAAGGCATTTCGCTCCTTCGCCTATGGAATTTCCTTTGGTTCCTAATTTTACCATTACGATAGGGTACTACTACATATACAACAGAAGGTACTATTAGCCCTGGATACATTAGCTTCTTAGATAGGGATATGTCAAGAGATAGGCAGGTATTGATCCAGGCTAAGTGTCACACGTGTCACATAAAGATAAGAGGCCCTGTCAGATTTGACAAGGAAGTAATTCTTATTACTTTATTTTACATCTCGAAATCAACGAAGAAAGAAGATTTTGTTTGCTTAAACTTAATATTCAACATACATTTTAAAAAATGCGTCGCTAGTATTGCTAAATTAGCGAAGGTGGTGGATATTCAGGGAAACACATAACTAAAAAAGTTGCTACCAGAGCCAGTAGAGTAACTTACAAAGAGTCTATTGTAAGAATCTATTGTAAATCTCATAAAACATTTTTGGTTTAATATCTCATATTAATTTGATACAACATTAAAGATGGCCGTTTTGTGCTTTAATCAACCGATATGCATGACAAGGCCAACATCAAGAATTTAGACTCTAAATTTAAAACCTAAAAATAGCTATATTTATATTCTGGAAAATAATATCTTTGGACAATTCCAGGAATACGACTTTCTATCTAGTAAAGTCACTTGCGTCAACCTGTATAATCGGTATCAAATAGAGTCCCAGATTACCGCACGTTTATCCGATTGTATTCCTCATCTCTAAGTATCTACCTATCGCGATGTCAGTATGGCCTGAGCCTAGCTGAAAGTTATAAGTAAAAATCTTAAGACAAATACATAATAATAACAATTTTGTAGGAGTAATTGTAATTTGTTGAAGGCGAAATATGCGTAAAGGTTATTCGAGCGATTAGACCCTATACTACGTTACTTTTTTGCCTAAACTAAGGGGATTTCCACTCCGCACTGTAGGTGCGCTCGCCGCACCACCTACGGCATAGGTTAATCGCAGTAGGTTGCCGGCCCGCCGCGCGCGCTTCCGCTCACTCTGTGTCGCATGAGCTAGTATTGTAAGCAGCCCAACCCTAGCGGTGAGCCAGGGCGTTGCGGGTGGAAGGCGAATGTTTATGAATGAAGTAATACGAACTTTTTCGCCTGATCATAAAGTTGGAATTTGTTTAATGGTGGTCGAAAAAGAGAAGTTTCTGTACGTTAGTACTATTATTTATTCTGTGCTATAGTATTACCTTAATTGACAGCAAAAAGCGTAGATGACCTCTTAGCTTGATAAGTTAACCGGGTTTTAACGAGGCTAACGCAAGTAAACCTAACTTTGTGTAAAACAAATATGATATAATATTTATCCTTAGTTTCAAACTATATTAATATACTTAAAATGCAATTTAATACCTATTCCATAGCTTAAAAGGCAACTACATGCTCTAATGCAATTTGATAATTGCATTCGATTATAACAATTATTTCTCAATTATATCACGCAACTTATTGGACGCGTAAAACTTTGTGGAGATCAACCAAATATGCAATATAGCTTGTTTGCATATTTCAAAAAATGATAAACTGTAAAAAACAAGTCGAATAGATCAATGAAATCTAAAACTTAAAAAAAATATAGTAATCTTAAATGCTGACACTATCAGCGGCTCTAACAGACGCCACAGGCGAGGCGTCCAGCAATCCAATCGGTGTGGCCGCGTTGGCGTACTTTTATTAGTAGTGCCGAACTGTTGATAGTCCTACCACAGAATAAGCATATACACATTAGCCAGGCGGCGTGAGTCAAAACGAACGCGCCGCCGGCTTCCTCCTTCCACCCGCAACTCCCGGCGACACGTTAGGGTTGCGCGCCATTCGTTTTCAATTACACTGACACGGCGGGGGCGAGCGAGCGAGCGCGCGGCGAGCCGACTACCTACTGCGATTTGCCTATGTCATAGGCGGCGGTCGAGCGTACCTACAGTGCGGAGTGGAACCCCCCTGATCCTTCTATCAATATTTCTCTATAATCTATAATTCTACTATCTATAATCTCAAAAATCTATTAGAATCTACGTTAGGTAATTTACACTTTACCACTTGGAGCTCTTTCATTTTAGTACTTAGAGTACTTAGTTGAGTAATTTAGAGAGTAAGTTTTCGCGGTTATTTAGAGAATTTTTAGGGAAGTTTTTTTTTATACATAAAATCACGATTGTATCCGTGCGAAGCCGGGGCGGGTCGTTAGTATTAAAATAAAACGAAACTAAAACTACAAATATCCGAAAATATAAATAAAACATACGATGTCTAACCCCCTAATTCATATAAAACTTAGCAATCTTTTTAAGCTAACAAACGTTTTGTCCCTTTTATTTGAGGGTAAACGTCACAATGACACATAAAACATGTTTAATAACAAACATTTACGACGCGTTTATGAATAAGGAGGTAAATCTTTAATTAAAACTAAAATGATACCGAAGACGCTAACAGCATTACCTCTCTGACTCTCACATAACTATTCCGAAGCAAGTCATCCTCTAACCCAGTTCAATGCTAAACATAACAAATCCTTGTAATTTATACTTAACAGGTAACCCAACGTTTAGTGCCACTTATCCCAAATGTTGTCATTTTACACGACCGTAGGTACCTATAACAGCTATAACGGCAGAGCTGCGTACAAATTTAATAGAATTCTATAATATACCGTGTAATTCACGCCTATCAAGCGATCCGATCTTCAAATACTTACCCTCAACAACATGCATACTCGTTTATGTCATTACATTATTTATAGTTCCAATTAAAGGCTCGATCAGCTCGCAACATCGATAAGTTACGTTTTAGTTAGGTATATGAGATCTTTCTATTTTTATTAATATGTCAGCATTCTCTAATCCTGTATAGGAACTGCTGCTAATAGTGGACGGCTTCACCTATCGGCACTCTCTAAATTTTTTAGACTATTTAGAGTTCAATTCTCTGCCTTCCATTTTCTGAGTTCCAAAAGACGGCAGGGAATAGTTAGAGGTATAATAAAGTGTCCACAGAAAACGTTGTCGACAGGTACAGCTAAGAGCGGCTAAAACGCGTGCTCGTTATCTCGCTTGTTGCCCAGTGCGTTTCGTACTGAGCAAGGTAGAAAGAAACGTGATGAGCTATAAAGCGAGTCACTGTGTGTCGTGCTAGCCATACTGCTGTATATACAAGCAAAATACAACTGTTCCTCTACTTATTATTATGTTATTATTATAGGCAGCCCCCACGTTCGTATATTATAAGTATTAGCGCGTGTCAGTGTAACGGTAAAATTTTCTTTACAGTAACTTTTGTTTGCAAAGATTTAACCATTAGCAAGTAAGGTAAAAGGGAGAAAGGTTTTCTGTTGACTTATTGGAGGTAAACTTGAAGCATTCAGTTAAACCCGTTGCCATAATAAAAAGCATAAACATGACGTGCGTATATCTGATAGGTAGCTATTTCAGCACACCCATTTCGTGTGAAACCGCAATAAATGAATGCCGCACAAAATAGTCGATACAAGCAACGGTATTCGTATACTCGTACAGGTACCCGCACCAGCCTGTATAATGTGACCCGATTATAATTAAAAGTGTATCATTACTTTTATCGTCAAACATATCATAACTGCAATATTATGTAGTAAGTAAATTGTTTAGCAATGCGCACAGGACTACGTCACATTTGCCGTAGGTAGGTATTCTTTATAACTTCAGAAAACTTGGACTTTGTTTCATGTCCGTTTGCGAGAACCCTGATTTTTTAATTCGTTATTTAATACATATCTTTTCTGCATTTACTTTAACGCATAGCAAATTGTATGCGTGATTTATAATTTGTTTTTTTTTATTCGACTCAACGAAACGACTTGTAATTTTTTGTACAAGTAAATCGGGCGGGATACGTCTTTTTAAGCGGCACAGTGGAAAATTGCCAAAGTAGAATATCATTTGTCAACGCCATTTGGTGACGTTTTGTGCCTTCGCTGAATGTTAATGGAATCATATCTCAGACATCAGTCCACTGAGGCTATGCAGTAAAGCTCAAACAGAATAATAAAATAGCACGGGCAGGAGACGTGTGATTTTGTTGCAGAAAATGCTTAGAAATGGGAAATCTAATTACGTACTTAAAATTATGTTGACTTACAATAAACGAAGAGTTGTTTTAAAATATTCCAGTCAAGTACTTTAAATTACTAATGGATTACTCGAAATTTTAAGGTTTCGTGGGAAATTAAGGGGGTAATTTTAAATATCGAGTGCGTGAAAACAATGAAAATCTCTCAATAAAAATAAAGCTGTGAAAATTCGCGGTGTATCATGCTCGCCATTAAGTAGTCATAGTAAAGTATTACTAGGACTTTTCTTGGTCAGTGGCTCTAACATCACCAGCCCTGGTTTAATCTATCTCTCCCTGCGTCTCTGTCAAACTAGTGTCATAAGAAAGAAATGTCCATAGAGATACAATCATATAAACTAAACTTGGCTGGTCATGCTACGACCCATTAGTCTCTGTCTAAATGATATAAAAATGCAGCAAAGACCAGATATTGTATCTTACTGATTGGGATACAGCATTTTCTGAGATACAGTCTTGCTTTCGTATAGACTAAATCGAATAAAAGCCCGAGTGAGTTATTTATGGTTGACTGACTTAACTGGGCTAGGCACTAAATCGCCCATTTGCACTTTTACTTACTAACAAATAAGAACAACATGGCTACCTAGCTCTACGAAAAGAAAAGCGCAACCGAGTAGCAAGATGATTTCTTCCAAATTTATTTTTCTGAGTCTCAACATTGTAACGTTTAGAAAAAACTTACCAATCTTTATAGCTAACAAATGTTTTGTTCTTTTCATTCGAGAGCAAACGTCACTATGACAATAGTATTTTATGCAACTGTTGCATAATGAGGGGTCTTAAAACACGAGTGTGGTTTTATGAAACGAGCGTCAGCGAGTTTCATAATAGGATCACACGAGTGTTTTAAGACCTAATTATGTACAGTTGCATACATTACTTTATCTACACACACATCATAAGTACTCTATGAAGGGTTCAGAAGCCATAGGGCAATGACCTGCATTGCTACTAGCTACTAGTGCTAGGTACCTATTAAATATCTATAGACTGTACACATTAAAATAATGTAATAAAAAATGAATTTGAACAAATATAAAAACAAATTAGAAAAATTCTCATAATAATATTGGTTGTCATAATGCTGGTCATTGCCTACGGTTTCTGAACACATTATAGAGCATTTATGATATATGTGTAGATAATAGTATTTTATGCAACTGTTGCATAATGAGGGGTCTTAAAACACGAGTGTGGTTTTATGAAACGAGCGTCAGCGAGTTTCATAATAGGATCACACGAGTGTTTTAAGACCTAATTATGTACAGTTGCATACATTACTTTATCTACACACATGTTATAAGTACTCTATGATGGGTTCAGAAGCCATAGGGCAATGACCTGCATTGCTACTAGCTACTAGTGCTAGGTACCTATTAAATATCTATAGACTGTACCCATAAAATAAAGTAATAAAAAATGAAATTGAACAAATATAGAAACAAATTAGAAAAAAATCTCATAGTAATATTGGTTGTTATAATGCTGGTCATTGCCTACGGTTTTTGAACGCATTATAGAGCATTTATGATATATGTGTAGATAATAGTATTTTATCTACACACATATCATAATTTCTCAATAACGCGTTCAAAAACCATAGAAAATGACCAGCATTATTACAACCAATGTTATTTTGAGAATTTTCTTGTCTGTGGTAGTAGGTAAATCTTTCTTTATTGAGTAGTATCTTTTAGTAGTCTGTGTTTATTGGTGATTACATCACCGATATCTCGTGACGTTATGAATTTAAATTTGGAACAGCTGTCAAAATTCAAGTTGGTCTCTATTCTAGTATCCACAGATATTAAAACAGTTATCGATACGAAACGTCAATTCAGTGTGATTTTTTGATTTAAACGCACGACATTTGATCTCGAGTGACATGACAATAGGGACTTCATTCTTTTGTCTATGATTTAAAAAAAAACGTTCGTCTTGACGGATAGATCGAATTGCCGCCATACTTGTTTGTTGGTTTTTTGCTGTTACGGTTTTTTGCAGTTATGATATGTGTGTAGATAAAGTAATGTATGCAACTGTATATAATTAGGCCTTAAAACACTCGTGTGATCCTATTATGAAACTCGCTGACGCTCGTTTCATAAAACCACACTCGTGTTTTAAGGCCTCTCATTATATAGCAGTTGCATAAAATACTATTATGCAACTGCTATATAATGAGAGTCCTTAAAACACGAGTGTGGTTTTATGAAACGAGCGTCAGCGAGTTTCATAATAGGATCACACGAGTGTTTTAAGACCTAATTATGTACAGTTGCATACATTACTTTATCTACACACATATCATAAGTACTCAATAACGCGTTCAAAAACCATAGAAAATGACCAGCATTATTACAACCAATGTTATTATAAGAATTTTCTTGTCTGTGGTAGTTGGTAAATCTGTTCTTTATTGGGTAGTATCTCTTAGTAGTCTGTGTTTATTGGTGATCACATTACCGATATCTCGTGACGTTATGAATTGAAATTTGGAACAGCTGTCAAAATTCAAGTTGGTCTCTATTCTAGTATCCACAGATATTAAAACAGTTATCGATACGAAACGTCAACTCAGTATGCTTTTTTAATTTAAACGCACGACATTTGATCTCGAGTGACATGACAATAGGGACTTCATTCGTTTGTCTAAGGTTTAAAAAAAAAACGTTCGTCTTGGCGGATAGATCGAATGGCCGCCATGACTGTTTGTTGGTTTTTTGCTGTTACGGTTTTTTCCCAGTTATGATATGTGTGTAGATAATAGTATTTCATGCAACTGCTATATAATGAGAGGCCTTAAAACACGAGTGTGGTTTTATGAAACGAGCGTCAGCGAGTTTCATAATAGGATCACACGAGTGTTTTAAGGCCTAATTATATAGTTGCATACATTACTTTATCTACACACATATCATAACTGCAAAAAACCGTAACAGCAAAAAACCAACAAACGTATGACAACTAATGGCGGCCATGTATATTAAAAAGGTACTCTGTGATTCGATCTATACGTCAAGACGATCGTTTTTTTTAAACCATAGACGAACGAATGAAGTCGCTATTTTCATGTCACTCGAGATCAAAAGTCGTGCGTTTAAATTAAAAAAACATACTGAGTTGACGTTTCGTATCGACAACTGTTTTAATATCTGTGGATACTAGAATAGAGACCAACTTGAATTTTGACAGCTGTTCCAAATTTAAATTCATAACGTCACGAGCCGTCACGAGATATCGGTAATGTGATGACCAATAAAGAACAGATTTACCTACTACCACAGACAAGAAAATTCTTATAATAACATTGGTTGTAATAATGCTGGTCATTTCCTAGGGTTTTTGAACGCGTTATTTAGCCTTTATGATATGTGTGTAGATAAAGTAATTTATGCAACCGTATATAATTAGGCCTTAAAACACTCGTGTGATCCTATTATGAAACTCGCTGATGCTCGTTTCATAAAACCACACTCGTGTTTTAAGGCCTCTCATTATATAGCAGTTGCATAAAATACTATTACACAGCGTTTATGAATAAGAGGGTAAATTTAATAATATTTTTTTAACATAGGTTCTTTATAAGTAATTAAGTTTAATAAGAAATTATAATAATACAGAAAGCTTAGTACATTACACTTGTTGCGAGCACGTAATCATTTCTTATTAACATATGTTTATTATTATTAATTGTGCTCATGTGTAACTAACATTAGAGTAAGTTTTGAATGTTAACTACTACTCACATAATTTATGACCCATGGTCGAAATAAATAATTATATTCTATTGTATTCTATTCTATTCTATATCTGACATTATTAAATTTTCAGTCATTCAGTCGTAGGGCGTTGGTGCCCTACTGCAATAAGATGGACTCGTGGTCCTAAGTTTGATCCCCAGGGGACGCCATGTACCAATTAGTTTTTCTAACTAAAAATGACTACTAACCAACACTTTTGCGGTGAGAAGAAACATCATTCATCATCCGGCACATTCATGTAAATGAATGTGCTAACATTACCCTATCGCTCTGGTTTCCCTATCACAGGGGTTACGAAGGTCAGATGGCAGTCGCTCCAATGTACATTATAACTAGACCTGCCTAGTCGGAAACGGTCACGACGTACCTACGACGAAGAAACGGGAAAAAGTGCTAGGAGGATGATGAGCGCTCCCGGATGGCTAACGAAAATGCTGATAGTAATGCTAGTTGAATACTGAAAGAAAAATACGGTATTATTTCAACTCAAAGTACCTATATAAGTTTAACAAAAATTACTTTTGAATTTATTTATAGCAGAAATCTTACACGTACGTATAATTTTAGGTACATAGGTCACTTTTACCCGTTTATTACCTCATGTGTAAGCCATTGTCGCAATAAATACTAGTTACATTACTAATTAACTATAGGTAGGTTAAGTTTGTTTAAAAGTATTTAAACAAAATGTGGAAACAAATACTATTTCAGAACACCTCATTAAGTTTGGCCGTAAAGAATTCTGAAATTAAGTTACTACTTTCGCTTTAATTAAAAATAATTTTACTTGCACATTTGAACTTAGAATATTGCGTGACGACGATGATAGCTGGTGACTCTCGTCAACGAAGATTTAGGAGCATAGGCAACTGACAAGATGAGATGATTCATGGAAAGTTTCTGTGGTCAAGGTATGGCTATGGCAGTGTCAGCGAAACCAAGATTGCCTTATTCTTGAAAAATGGGCTTGGCTCTTAGAAGTGCCCTTGTTGATTCGGCTCAGGAAATTGTAACTACCCATGCGACATGAAACCGCAAGTCCTAATAATAAAATAATAACTATTCAGTTTTATTGATGGGGTTATTTGCGTGTGTCGGTATTCAGTATGATAATGGAACTATTAGCATTGTCACCGAGAGCTGGGACCGATAGGATGCGTATAGCGGTAGTAGGGGGAGACAAGGCGAAGGCATCCGCAGCCCCGATACACCACAAGCCCTACACACCACAGCGTGCATAAGTAATGAACATGTAAATACTGACTGTCACTGAATGAGCGAAAGCGATTTGATTACGTATGGCCTAATAAAAATCGATGTATAGTCGACCAAGAAATTGCTTCATAACTGTCAATCGTATTACAAACGGATAAGGATCAAAAGTGGTCAAGCAATTACTTGGTCGACTACACTTGCTCCATCCGGTAACAGTCCCGCTCGCCTTTGATTGGTCTAGAAAAATTTTTTACTTGGAATTATAAAGCCTAAATTGAATAGATTTTCAGTTTGTTCCATTCACTGATACGTGGCATTCCTTTATGACTCATAGTGTAAGCGAGAAAAGAACAGCAATGGGGTCCGTGTATCAGCGAAAAAAGTGAGTGGGGCACGTCTTTATAGATTGAAGAAACTATTAGACTTCGGTTACACGCTAATTCTGGCGTCAATTCAGTCCATCATTCTGGTCACAATGACGGGAGAATAATCGTGTAACCTGTCTCGTGTCGTGTCAGTCTGAACTAATCGTAACCGTGTCCATTTGTCATCATTCTGGCATCAGTCAAAACTATACCGGAATGACGGACTGAACTGACGCCAGAATTAGCGTGTAACCGAAGTCTTAGTTAGTGCTTGAAACAATACTCTTTGCCTTCAAGTGATCTCAAAGAACGGTAGAATATATTTACCTAATTTTACTAAATATAATGTTTACATTTCTGATAAAAACTCTCCAAGGGAATCAATATTTTTAAGATTTACTCATATTATTTTTAGTAAATTAGGTTAGATTAGGTTAATGTGCCAAAACATGCGTCATAGGAATCAATATTTTGAAGATTTACCTCTAAACAAACCGTTTAGTAAATTATGTATATCTGCCGAATAACTCATTCGAAATTTGCTTTAATTTGTTGTAGGTATAGAAATTTATTCTAGGATTGAAAAATCGACCCTAAGTTTTTATATTTTACTTAAACCGCAGTAGGTACATAAAACTTTTCTTAAGGTCAGCCGCGACCCGACTAACATGACCCTAAAAAACTACAATATGAATCTGCAATTACACATTGATTCATTATTTTCCAGAAAGGCAAATTTTATTTTTAAATACCGACTGTATAAATGTTTTTGTGATATCTATAAATAACTATTTAATAATTGAATCGCCCTTGGAAGCACCGAGTTAATTTATTTAACAGCTATCGAAGTAAATTGGAAAACGTGATTACGAAGAGATTTTACTAAGGTAGAAATCAAAAGGAAATCTCACTTCTAATGTTCGGATTAATGAGAATTACTACGAACTGACTAGTAAATTGGAGATATTGGAGTGATTAATTATGATCTGCGTTTTTTCCTCATCCCACAAGAATCTCGATTTCGTGCACAAAAAGAGAAAGGGAGAACCCCGGAGCACTCCACATCGGCCACAATGCACATCAACAACTGGTTTTCTGCAGCCAACCCTCGGTGTTTTTGTGTGAAATTTAACAGATAGTACCTAGGTCTAACTTGCGAGAGGGTTTGCAAACCTATTTCGTCATTTACGTAGACGTAACTTTTCTGCCAAATTAGTTTTGTGAGCGAGCGACCTCGTGCCCAAAATGTCACACAAAGAACTAAACCTTACGTTTATATACATTTCTGGATTATAAGTAGTAAGCAGAAAATATAAGTGTGTCTAATACAGTAAAGTTATCAAGTAACAATCTTATAAAACATATTATCCGTTCCCCAGTCAGAGTGTTTAACAATATTTGAGCACGCTCTAGTTCTCCTTTCACTGTTCACGCAATAAATGTACACTGAAACCGCTCCGAGATACTTGTAACCGTAGGTACATACGTAAATCAAATAAGGCATTCCTTGGAACGCATCCGCCTAAAATTGTCATAAAGGGATACGCGTAATGTCGACACAAACATTCTAAGAAATTGTATACAGGGTTCCGCTTCGCTTGTCACGCAGTTAGGCTCGAAGATGACGTGCCGGTCCCGGGCGCCATGTGGTGGGTAATTCTGGTTACTACAGCCTGTCGTAAGATTTGCTTTGCGGCGAACATCTAATTGCATTATTACCTTAGCGTTCCGCCATTTGCTTCTAGGTTCTAGCTTAAGTTACGAGTGGCTAAAGACAACGGTTGTGAAATTGTCATAAAGAATCGTAGCGACCTACCAACGAAGCAGAAGTGCCTTTCATACTTAGTTATAATTAACTTGTAGTAACATACGTACCAAAGCTATAAGCTCCGTCCCTTGTGTTTTCGTCTTACCGCGTAAATTAACATGCCTACCTACCTAAATGTATAAACACAGATTCTCCTTACTAATGAACATCTTACTAACCTAATTAGCTACTCTACTTTGTATGCTTGTAGGATAAGTCTCTATTTAATATTTAAATTTATTTTGATCATATTCCGCGTAATTATCATGCTAATAAATACTATTCTACGTGTTGCTAAAACTAGTAAACATGACCACTAGTGAGACTTAAGTATAACTAGATTTCCCAAAATTAAAAAAGGTAATGTAAAAGACTTACAGCTTTTATACTAAACTTCTACTTACGCAATTCTTTTCGTTAGGTATTGAATATAAACGTTATACATTTATTATAACTTGCGCAATTAAGCGTAATGTTTTATAATTACATCAGTTATATAAATCAGGCGCTTTTGTTACCAAACGTATTGAAAATTACGATATTTTAGTAATTGAGTTCCATGAAAAATGAGTTTCACGAAATTGATCAAAAGGGGGAGTCATCGAGCGCTGGATTGAATAGGCTCCTGAGCGATAATCTAAGCTTCTTTCAATACAGTAGGGCGTTCTAATTATCCGGACTTCATGCCAATAGATTACTTTAACACTGGTGCCTTGGCTTACCTGCTTTTTCATTCAGAGCAGAATCAACGTGACGATATTGCTCAAACAAGTTTTAAATAAGATTTTGTTTAGAATAGTGCAACTTTTTTATTGATAGTATTTTACATAGCATTATGATTCTTCTTTTTATTTTGTCATTCAAGGCAATCCGACCACTGGAAATGGGTTAAAATGCGCTTTCAAGATTTTACCTAAACGTAGATTTAAATAAAAAATTAAAACTAACATGGCAAATTAAATACAGAAACTCCTAAAAACCCGATCTCACATTGTTCATTTCATTTCCGGAATCACGGGCGACTCGAAATATTTTGTTCGAAAAATTGTTGATAATACCTATCAAAAAGTAAAACGCCCGGCGTCCATCGTATTGATTTTTTCGTGACGTCAGAGTCACCCAAGGTAAGCTACCATTTTTTTACTAAAATTCGTCCAGCTGTACAGCATCTAAGAGATGACAAGACAAAAACCACTCATCATACGCTGCAAGTGATTTTTGGCTAGACAACTAGTTAAATACTTACGTAATGAAGAGTTACCTGACGCTGCCCAGGAACTAAGTACGTAAATCATAAATTTTGTCCTAATATTAATTAACAAGGATTTACTTGATTCTACAAACATTTTGAATAATAATTAATACAAGTATTTACTGAGTATTCATTAGAATAGACAGGGTAACACGTTTTGGGTTTTGTTGGCATAAATAGCAGCTAAATTGTTAGCAAACATTATCATGGAAATCTGATTAATTCCTATTCGAGGCGTGATCAGATTAATAGTAGGGCCTCTATTCGACATCGTCCAAGTGATCTCGCAGCGGACTGTAATCCAAAGGCAAAAAAATTGCGCGAAATAATGCTAGGGAATTTCACGCAATTTGGCTATATAGTCATCATCATCATCATTTTCATCATCATAGTAGCAGCGGCTCTATAGTAGCAAGTAGAAATACAGCTACATACATATCTGGCTATGATATCACCATAGCTTTTATCGCGCACATAAAAGCATCCATCCCACTCAAATACGCCTACTGGTTAGAAAGGGATATATATGATTAATGTCAGTGATAAAAGCTAGCTTGTTAGGGCCAATATGACTCTTTTAAAACATTTCAATTTGCTTCTACAGTGCGAAATTGCGCGAACGAAATTCCCAAGCGTTTTATTCCCTTAGATTTCCTTGTTGCCTTAAGCGCTGCACGCTGAGCGCGAGTGAGATACAAATCTGGCTTTCGTGCCACTGCGATATCGCTTGGACCGTGTAGAATAGTACAACATCTCAGTGGTCCAAGTTGTTAACTTTAGCGTCGACCATTATGTAGTGTGCTTTATCTACTGTGACTACTATTTCGTAGTGGTTATGTATATTCTACAGAGGTAACACCATACTGCATATGTGCAAGTTCATGTCAGTCCTTAATGGCGTTAAAAAGTAAGGGTAGTTATGAAGTATGCTTCAAGTAAGGTAACGGTCCCAGTCCTTGACAGCCACCAACCATACAGATACGAGTAAAAACGAGAGACAATGGTGTCGACAACTGGTATAAACAATGTCCTACTCGTGTCAAACACTGGTACAGCTATACCTTACATAGGTACCTACGTACAATAAACGTGTTGTTACCATGAGCAAACTAATTATTCTTCAAGGTGTAATTTTTAATAATCATAATTGTAAGTTTTTTTGTATCTGAAATATTTAATTATTAATTATTGCAACAGGAAAGACTTGTAACGCCAACCTATCCCGACGTTACTGACGGTAGGTACTGCTTTTGTTTTTTCAAGGCAAGCGCCTGAAATGCTCGATACGGAAGACCTAGCTTCAGTATCTGTAACTTCAGATTCTTAATGCTTATAAAACTCAAGTTGTTAAAAATCTGAGTATGAAATTACGAATTAAAGATTCCATAAATCGAGCTAGGATTTCAACGACTTGGAATGGCCAAATTAATATCAACTTATATCATCAGTAGCCTAGCTTAGACGCTTGTGGTCTCTGTAAAGTTTAAAATCATATCGATAAATGCGACAAAGGAATGTTAATTATACTACTGGCAATGACCGCCCGTTCGAATATGCCACGATAAAATTTTGTCAACCCCAGGGTAAATACCGGCCAGCCGTCATTTCTCTTATTCAGAATATTTACTGTAGGCACGTAAATAGATAGCGGGTGACATTACTCGATAAGTAAGATTTTATTTACATTTCTGTTCGTAAATAATGCGACCAATACAAGAAAGTAACACGGCGCGGGCGAGTATTTGGATAGAGCTCCAATGCTGTGTCGCGTCGGTTACTTTCATACATACCTACCTACAACTTCTACATTATCTACTATGTTGCTTTAAGTACATAGGTTTACTTGTAAGTACTAGTTTAATACTATTATAGTCTGTGATTTAAGAAATAATTCTATTTCATGGGTGATGCTGGGAAAGGTAATCTTTCTTTAAAATTAAACGTTTTAAATATTTTTTATGAAACAAATTCATAATTCATAAACTAGTGGACACTACGTTAATTTATTATGTATCGAACGTTACTAAATTACGTTAATAAATTAACGTTACTTAGAAGTCCATATGAGGTTATTCTCATAGAAGCACAGTATCTGTTTCGGTAATTCTTCAGCGTTTTCACCGTCGCTCATTGCCGTTCCTTAACTCATTGACGAAACGTTTGACACTTAATTCTGCTAAAACTAGTATCAACTCCGAGTACAGCTTCTGTTCTTGCCTGAAGTCCATGTTTGTAGACCTGAATTTTAATAATTAATGGTAATAAGCAACGGTGCAAACGCTAGGCCTACGCTAGCGCTACTTTTCAAAGTTGTTTGGTTTATTAATGATTTATATTCCACCGGTACTATACTCTTGCAACAAACTATAGCTAAGATGAATAAATAAGGCTCTCAGGGTGCCTAGACAAGACGAAATTCCGTTTGCGTCAACGCTAGTTCAATCGATAGAGTACATCGATGATGATCTACACCTTTTAACATTTGCTTACGTTATCTTATGTCAAGTTTATACGAATAGTCGTTTCTACTAGCGTAGACGCCGTCGGAAAGTTTCTTTGCCTAAACACCCAGAGCACCTAGCACGAATCTGTAAGACGCGCCGTAGCTCAGTGTATATCTTTCTATTTAACGACGAACTAAGTTGCGTAGCGCGTTATGGCGTGTCGTATACAGGCTGTACTCATTAAATGCTTACAAATTGGTTTCAAAAATAGTTTTGTTCAATTTTTTTTTCGAAAACAAACATTCTGTTTATTAAAATGGATGAGCTGAATAGAAGCTCTGACTAGCAGTGTCAAGCAGATAAATCAGCCCACTGGTTTGCTAGATAACTATGGCCTCTATATTTTTTGAAGCTTTTATTGCTGTATTAGTTTTTTTATCAATATAAATAATTATTTTTCGTATTTCGTATTCGTTTCAGCTTCAGTGACAGTATTAAAACATTGTTTAGGAAAAGGCTTGTACATATTTAAAATGTTTTATTAACAAAACGTATTACACTGCGTATTTGATTAAAAGAACCTCTAAAAGAAGCATTGAAGTGATAACAATTTTTTAATTAAATATTATCCCTTCGAAAAAACTATTGGGACTTTTTTCTTTATTTATTTGAACTAGTCGCAATAGTTCGTTCCAAGCTACTGCTAAAGGTTATAGTGCGAGTAATCACAGAGTGCGATAAATGGATTGCACGGCAACACCACGGTAAAAACTACTTTCACGTCCTCCATTGCTAGTAGAGTTTGTATTTACAGATTAGATACATACAGCACTATAAATGCTTATGTACTTAAATAGGTGCATTAACTCCGCGCATGGAACAGTCAAACTATTTAACGAACGGTGGCAGCGGTTGCCGCTGGTGTGAAGCCACAACTCCCGAACGTCAAAAGCAGACGCTTGGATACTACAGATTTACCAAGTCGTGTATTATTTTAAACGCTTTTCGTACAGGTATTTTCCTTAAGAATCGTTCATGAGAGAGTATGAAAAAGTCAATCTTATAAGAGATATGGGTATGTAAAACAGACACCAGTATTAATCCAGGCAGGTGTTTAATTTGTGAGGAGATACTTTCCTAGAGGTAGTAGGTTTTGTATGGAGACACAAGCACTCGGTTATCTTCTTTGTTTAATGTTTTTTATGACTATTAATAGTAGGTCCCTATACCAAAAAGGTAAAAATAAATCCTTATCGTACGAGTCCGTCTGTCTTTCGGTCAATCTGTTGAAGTTACGTATTTCAGAAGCTACTTTAACGCTAACTAATTGTAAATTAGAACAGTGAGTTCATACTGTTTAGTTTTCTAAACTTTGTTGCGAGTAATTTCTTTCTTAATATACTTAGTTCCAGCTTCATTATGCCGCTCATAATGTGAAGGTGTTCACGGATCTCTCAGTGCGCGAATCCGACTAACCTGATTTTGATTTTTTATTAGATTGTTAATGAAGTTTTAATTTTGAATTAAAGTTGCTTAGTTTACATGTCAAATACGATTACGAGTATGTAGCTATGTAACCTAGTTTATATCTTTTGTATCAAATTGATTAATTGAAGTAAATGTGAAAGTTCAGTTTTAGACCACTCAAATTTATTGTTTTATTCTCAGGAACAAAACTTTCAAGTGCCCAGAGATTGAAAATATTTATAACCGCTCGCATCCAGAATCATATTCAAGTCATGAGTGAATGCACCACTTCAGCTAAGCTGGTTGCATCCGTGCCGACCTCACCGAAAAACCTCACAGTATAATTTACTTAATTGATATAATAACTAACTACATCACATTGTTATAGTTATAGATATAGAGCAATAAAAGGAGAATAAAATTGCGTGTATAAATGCATTAATACTAAAAAATTCTTACACGTAGTATAGTCTAAATTAAATAAACCCAAATTGACTTCTCTTTCGTTTAAAAATTGAGGTCCACTACTACTATTTGGCACCAGACAAAAAATGATTTCGAGCAAAATTGAATCCTTTGTGTAGCTAACTGTTTTAACTACCCAATTAGACGGACGTTATACGTTGAACAGAGGTTGGCACCATTTAGACCAGAATTCATTGTCCAACATGTTTTATACAGGCTGCGGTCAGAAATCTGAGTAATTAAAACACTCGTTGAGAAAAGAGCACCTCGTTCGTTGACTATTTCTTTTCGTGATAGTATTGAATTGACACATTGCATATTGTCTTTCATATTGCATGTAGATTAATCTGCCTTTGTTGGCAACATAGGCCTCTCGCGCTCCGCCGTCGATTCAAATGCAAATTGAAAATCGACCCCCTTCCAGCCTCCATCATTCCTCCTTTAAAGTACGAACCCCCCGCCTCCTCTGCCTTCTTAATTACCGACTTCACGCCAACCCGGTCAATGTCTAATTCTCCCCACATTTTTATTTCTCAATCTAAATACAAGACGTCACAATCACATACATGTTGTCTATGGCTGACTTGCACGAAAATGTTAATAAGTAAATACCTATAATTAAGACGTTAAATCACGTTACTTGCATAGAACAGGAGTGCAATTTTCGAATCTCACCAGGTGACTAAAGCTCGCCAAAATGGCCGTGTTTCATAAAAATGCGGCCATTTGGTGAGGTTTAGTCACCTGGTAAGATTCAAAAATTGCATTTGAATCTCACCCGGTAACTAAAGCTCACCAAAATAGCCGTTTTTCATAGAGATTCGGCCATTTTGGTGAGCTCTAGTCGCCTGGTGAGATTCGAAAATTGCACTCTTGCTGTCAATTTAGCGACTTAAACTTATTTAACTTTTTGGTGCAAGGCAGCCCTAACAAAGTAATCCTTGAAAAGTCAACCGGATGTACTAGTTAAATTCAACAATTTTTACGCTAACATTTAATATCGACCTATTACAAACAATGTCTAAATGTCTATGAATTAATTAATTATCAATTAAGGCAAACTCAAATGTTTAATTGGTGGGATCACGTGTGAGTGGCTAAGGGTACCTTTAATAAGCCTGTAAAGGGCACGTGACCCTGAGTAAAATACGTGGTCAATATTCACATAAAAAACTAGTTTTTGATTTAATTTTGGAATGCTATTATATAAGTTGATCGTTTTCAATGAAATACTGGCCTAATTTAAAGTTAACTTATAGAGCAGGTACCTCTTAACATAGAAAAACCTTAAGTACCTACTTATTGCTAAAAATCAAAATAATAAGGTACCCAAAAGATACGATAGCTTATTAAGGAAAAACATTTATAAAATTTAAATTAAATCCAAGAAAAAAAGTCCATGCACTACAATTCAGCAAAAACCAGGTGAACTATTTTGAGATAGTGCCCATCTCACTCAGGTAAGTGTAAGTCTCATCTCTCAAGCAAAGGACGCGACAAAGTTAATCCACTCACTTGAGTGGCTACTCGGACAAAGCTATTAGATTACAATAGCCCTATTCCGATTTTCGCGATGCGCAATATAAACGGTTTGCGGCACGTACGAACACAAGTAAATATTGGTACGGGTTTTATATCGCTTACACTTTAAGTAATCTAGGTCGCACTTCGAGCCCTTTGCGGGTCTCCTGTTCACGTGTAGATTGGTAAATTGGTAAAATTGGACTTGTTACAAATAAATAGTTTATTTGCCATGTAATGTGTAATCGACCCCCGTTATCTTGAGTTCATTCGGAGAATGCCATTACATCATAATGATGTAATGTTGGTTTTAAATCATATATTACAAACAAACAAACAAAATTTACCTCTGTATTATATTAGTGTAAATATATATTTAAAATTAGATTCTTTAGTGAGTGCCACTTTTGCCTCTAGTTTAATATATAATGTATTTAATATATGTATGTATACCACCATCACATTGTCAAATTATCCACCAGGATATCCACAAGCCAAAGGCAATATCGCTTAGTATTCATTAAAGTTTATGAGTTATTGAGCCATTTTATAATATGTACAAGATATATTATAACATTTTAACTGGGTGGTCTCTGTATAGCCGACTAAGTACCTAATTGTTTGACCACTGTTGTACCTTATTGCTTTGTAATACGGTCGAAAAGGGGTTAAGAAATTTCTTGGTCGACTATACAGATTAAATAATTGATACATAGGAAATATTTATAAAACCCAAAACAATTAATTATCTTTAGAATATTTGTCTGTCTGTATGTTTGTACGCGCATCACGCAATAACTCCTGCACGAAGTTGGGTGTAGTTAGCACAATTGTATTGCTGGCGGTCTATCTCAAAATCCGGTTCATGTTTCATCTTGCTTGATACGCCGCCTAGAAGCCGAGTCAGATATCTACCTACTTCCAAATTCCACGCGTGCGAAAATGCGGGCAAAAGCTAGTCTACAGTTTGTTTGTATGTAGGGGGTAATCTCTGGAACTACTGAACCGATTTTAAAAAACAAATTCACCGATAGATAGCTACACTATTCCTGACAGACGTAGGCTACTCATTTTACGTGAACGAAGTCGCGCGCGTCCGCTAGTTATATAATAAATTGATACCTCTTGTAGGTACGGTAAGCCCAGAGGCGTATTTAAAGATTTGGCGCCCCGGGCCATTTAGCTGTGGCGCCCCATTAAATGACGATAAAGTATTTCATTTTAGGGGCGGCTGCCGCCCCTCGCAGCCTGGCGCCCCGGGCCATAGCCCGGATGGCCCTCGGGTAAATACGCCCCTGGGTAAGCCTCAGAAGTAGCTGAACATTTAAGTACCTTGTCGCTGTCAGTAATATGACAAATTCGAGCAACTCTCATTTCATATGTTACTATGACAAGGTTGATAGGTTGATGAGGCCCACTGTACTCGGAAGATACTCAGCAGATGAAATTAAAAACCTTCCTATTCCATGGGATAGGATTAAAATAAACCTGATAGTTAGCCTCTTCGTACCGAATTGCTGGAAGGAAGGTTAGGCGTTCATAGTTTAAGAAGGAGAACACAACAAAGCAACCAACTATAATACGAGATTCTTACGAGCAAGCGTTAAAAATGAGTAAAATGACAATATAAATCAAATACTATTTTTCCAATAACAGTAAATTAGTAGAACAAACAACAAACGTTATTTCTAGGCAAACTGACGCTATTAGGCGGTATTAGATTGAGTTTTCCATTTACCCCACATATTAAGTATTTGTACGAGTATGTTATCCAATAATATCCGCAAGACAGGTAAAGTTCAATTTGACATCTTTACGCCTGGTTTGTCTGATCACTATAGAGACACCTTCTTCAAATCGTGAATTCAGGTTTATTTATGTGTACCATTCTGAATTCCCGCGAACGGGATTGGACGTCAACAGTCAGTACTCAAGCATATGAAAAACCATGGGCATAAGAGAAAGTGAAAAACGCATGCTGTTTA
Source organism: Ditula angustiorana (assembly GCA_963691745.1). Taxonomy (NCBI): domain Eukaryota; kingdom Metazoa; phylum Arthropoda; class Insecta; order Lepidoptera; family Tortricidae; genus Ditula; species Ditula angustiorana. The sequence goes on from OY829472.1 coordinate 6,732,392, forward strand.
AAAATGGAACATCTTGTGTTTTCTATGCACTCGACGCCAGTGGTTAAGTTTATTATAAACAGCTTGAGCCAAAGCAAAATGAAGTGAAATTCACAAACTTTACGTTTACGCGCAATTTATACCACTACCGTAAAGTAAATACTTATTTCATTTATTTGCTGTATGGTGCCCGCTTCCCTATGGTGATGTTTAATACAGTTACAAAGTTTCTGTTGGTCCAAACTTTCAGCTAAGCGTGGACAGTTAAGCCATATCACAAATTAAACTAAAGTCGAGGACTGTGCGTCGCTTGCTGAACTAGGTAGGTACACTACGTTTCATTTAGGGATGACGCTGGCGTAGGAAACGATTTCTAATTGTTGCTCGCACACTGCAGAGTGGATGTTAATTCAAACACAATTTTAACACTAGCATTTCACTTGGCTCGTTTTGTTCTCTGACAAATTGTTGGAAGCAAACTAAGGTGGCAAATGTCTTGCGGTTGTTGGCAACCCTCGTTCTTGAGAGTGCCAGCTAAGGTGCAGAAAGCGGGGCCAGTTCACCAAGTGAATATAAATCAGAGTTTAGCGTCGCACTTTCCTCACAAAACGATAAGCGCGCATTTCTCTGCCTTCATCTTCTAATTGCGTGACTTTAGTCTACATTGCATCTATCTGTAGCTCTAAAAACCTAATTAATAATGATTACAATTTATCAACGTAAACGTTTTGTAAACAGCATAACCATAATCCCATACCAAAGTAAAAAAATATGGTCTGCCCTATTTTTTTTGTGTAGATTAGACATATACATTACTTTAGGTGCTTGAGGGGAAATTAATGGAAAAAAAATTACATCTGTGTGGTATATGTAAGCGTACCTGAAGTCTTATGTATCTTACTACTATGTTACGTTGTTGTGTAAAGAGATTTGCGGGGGATATTATGAAAGCAAGCTTCTACCCTAACACGAGAGATACCAGGCCAAATTATCCCTCAGTGCATCTCTTTCTTATTCCTTTTCTAATCTCCACATTAAATGGATCTGCACTATGAAATAAGTTATCATTCTGTGTCAGTCATGTTAGGGCCGATGGGGATTAATTGGAAAATGTTACCAGTACACGTGTATACTACAATGTAGATATATCTTCTACTGACTTTACAGTTATGTACTTGTCGCGTTGAGTCTTTGAAGAAAATTAAGGCCGTACCATCAATCCCACAAATAATGAAGCGTCGCGTAGCTTTTACTTCGCGTCTACCACAAAAGACAAGAAATACAGTTACAATGCAAAACAATAGCCCCTTTTTATGGTACCTAATTGTTTTTCCGAAGTCTGGACTCATCTTCGTCTTCCTATATTATAGTTATGTTAAAAAGATCGGTCGTCATTAAATGGAATTTGTGAATAGGTATGCCGAAGTGTAGTTGCATAAAAAAGATTCAATTAAAAAAAAATATTAAATTAAACAAACAGTAATTAAATTAACTGTATTGAGTGAACTAGCCACTTATCTTTTATATCCATGACTAATTCAGAAAGTGTGGAGCGTCTAAATTGATTAAAGTCACACATAAGCGCGCTCAGCTCGTGCGCCAAAAAACCTCGAGTGAAATTGATTTCCTTCATCCCTCGTTGAACAACCTACTATTTTACTATTTAAGTAGGCATCTAGCTTCTAAATACGAACTTGTCTTTGACTTATGTCGCCAAGACACGCCTACAAGACTAAAATACTTTTCCCGAATGCCTGATACATATTAGGTACATAATTACTGGAAACAACTAGAAAATTAATTGAATGTGTAGATAATAAATATTTTTTTATTGCTGTACGGCGATCTCTTCAGAGTTTGTTTCGTAGAGGCTAACAATTAACTAATACAATTTACGTAATATATCGGCCTCTATATGTATACAGCCAATGCTTAATTTAATTTACGTGCCAAACTAAGCATTTTGATATTTAACATATCTCTCTAATCTGTGTATTTGACTGTGGTAATGTCAGGACCCCAATTCTCGGGTCATGCGAGACGCTATCTCGCATGCCACATACGTCAAAAATGACAGATTTCCTTGGGATTTGACAGTTATTCTCGTGCGAGATGAATCTCGCATGAACCCAGAATAGGGGCCCAGATGCGGTCATTTCTGCTGACGGCTGTCACACACGTTTTGTTGCACACACGCCACTTTCTTATTGTTCAGTTAAATTGACTTATTATTGCTGAGATGGTACAAACGATATTTGCCACTTGTCGATTGACGTTTGTAGTGACGAGGTTAAGGTGTGTTGATTTACGTATCTACCGATTATCGACTAAGGGTGGCAGGTTATTGCAATCGATTATAGCACATTTACTTTTTTTTTTTTTTTTAATTTATTCTTGGCCATGGGTGCAAAGCCCTTTAGCCGTAGCACATTTACGTTATATGGGTGTTGTCATGTGTCAAATGATGGGTCTTACATATATACTTCTGTAGTTGTATTGGAGGGTGTACTAGACCGATACTAAACGTCTAAACCATTAATATAAAAAAAGAAGTCGTGATCCAAAACACATAAGCATAAAGTTCCTGCTGCCGAAAGAGACTTGCTTTGCCTCCGTCTCTTTCGGCTCGTATTTTTGGGTGCACAAGTCATAGACATAGTATAGCACAGAAAGAGTTTTGAAATTTAAACTGATATTTTAATAGTTGATCTCTTTACTTTACATGGCAATACAATGTGCTAAAAAGAGATGGCTATATACTCAAACCTCCTCTTCCGTTGGCATCCAGCACCTCCAGCACACACTCACTTTGGTGTACACTAAGGCAGTATAATATGTTTTTCTTATTAATTTGCAGGTTTTCATACCTTGACGCACACTAAAGGTTACCATATTGATAGTGTTGGGTGATGGTTGGGTGGTACGCTTGACATGTACTAAGGCTATATGGCTTCATCCATGCTTTCATTATTCATCCAAACATTTTAACTATAAAATTGAAATATTGTATGCATCTCTGAAGGAACTTTACCTACACATTTGCGGCCTCAGACTGCCAACATGTTTGTGAAACACGTAACATGTTTGACCATCTGAAGCCGCCTTAAATCCAAAACTCCGGGCATAGGCAAAGCGATCTATGTGCATACAGCCACAGTTTTTGACAAAATCCGAAGCCAAGTTGTTTGTTGTGTGTGCTGTGTGGTCTTTGCTCGTTCTTTCTTAAATGTCATCTTTATTAAGTTGTGTTTAATTCTGTTAAATTAATCAGTAAATATAATGAAAGGTGAACAATGAGAACACAATAAATCATGATAATGTATGAAAGCAACGATTTTTTATTAAAATAAATCACAGATGCAATAATACTTGCATGTTGCTGCATCATGTTTTTTTTATTCATCCGTCCGTTGCTATAACCTGTGGTTCCGTTTTGTTACTGTGAATGTGAACGCATCACAACCACAACTGCTAGTTTTGTACTTTAGTGGCACAGTTTGCCAGCTGGGCGGATCCGAAAATTATTTTCCACCTTACTGTTTAACTAGTGAATTTCTTCAAGACTACGTTATACAACTAATGACTGATAAACAAACTGTAAGTACTTAATTAGTTACGTGCTTATTTGTTTCCATACGTGTCGAATCAATACCCTGACAGGCGGTCTAAATATTGAAAGTTACCGTAACATAATTATACGATTCTCATCAAATTACTCATAACGTGCACAGTATACTCCCTGATTTCATTCAAACGCTTTTAACAATTTGCAATCTTACTGCGGATTATCTCGTTCTTGAACGAAACTGGCTACATAATTGATAATAGGTAACTAATTCGTTTTTAATGCTAGGTAGTTTCTATGCTAATTCTAGTATCCGTAGGTAGAATGCAAAATAAGAAATCGTTATCCTATTACTTTATTGTATGTAGTGTTTTATCAAAGAACGGATAACATTAATTGAATAAATATCTTTCATAATAAATCATAAACAAAGGGCTGTCTTGTAAGAACAGTAGTTATGTCAAAATAGAAACTAGCACCATTTCTGTTTACAAATATATACCTATAAACAAACTTGAATTTACCCATTGAAGTGAAAACAAGGCCTTTGGAAATTATTGTTTATATTTTTAAGTGGCAATTTCTGCTTGATTTAAATACCCCAATCTCATCTTCTCTCATACAGTGGTTCTATATTTTAGAGATTGTGGTTAGTTTTTATAACATAACATCACAACTAATCTTTGTACTTGGGTCATTTTTAACCCTCTTTAATGCACCTGTTTACAATGCATCCTGAGTAGAAGTCTTAACTGACCTTTTGCCCTGGGTTTAGTGATTGCAGGCTTGCCGGGATACTATTTAATCTTTCACTTTAGCCTTAAGATAGCCTAAAGCATGAACTTTTAGAATTGTCGGCCTAAAAGCCACACTGATGCAGCCACTAAGTAATTTTCGAAATTATGCTGAAAGTGTTAAATTATTATACGTATTGCTATTGATGATGGCTTCATTAATGTTTTATTTGAGATTGCCATTTAATATTACCAAGGTTGGGATAGAAAGCAGGAAACAAAAGTTTTTTAACAATATGTGTGGTATACCATTTATACCATAGAATAGAGATTTGTAGACAATTCAATTCCCAATGATTCTTGTATGTTGGATGAATACATAACAAATACAAATATTGTTTGTGGTATATAATGCACCCATTGTAATGTCATTGTTTTAGTTGAAGTTAGTGAATATTTCATTTTTTTAACTACATCCTGATTATAATATTTGGTGATGGTATAAATCCAATCATATTATTGTGTTCTTCCTAAGCAGAAGCAAGTACTAGAATATTATTAATATTCTTAATCCTCATTCTGTATAGTCATAAATTTTAATTAAAAAAATATTATTTTTTGTTTTGCGAATTTTTCTTATGCCATGCTAATTGCTTTGCGATTTTTTTCATGTTTTTCTTAATTAGGCTTATAAGTAAACTTAGCTTAATTTCAAATGTACCATAAGTGAAACTAAATGTTATTATAAATTCAGATCTTATTAGTATGAACACTACTAACTCTTAACCAAGCAGAGGCAATTTGTCTCTCACATACATCTATTTAAAAATCAACATGAAGTTTTTTCATATTATAGTAAAATAAAATCCTGTAAATTTGAATGAAACAATATTCATTGAAATTCTGAGGAACTTCTAGTTTATTGCAATTGGTTAACGGTGCCAATTAAAATAATATTTACTAAGTACGTAAACATCTGTTATGTTATGGGACTGAAAAAACCGAAATCTAAAACTCTGCTTTTTAGTAGATACTTTTTTATACCTTCATCAAATAAACGAATAAACCAGCCTACTTCTGACTGGATAGGCGGAGCCCTGTCTTATAATTAGAATATATACTTAGAAACTTAAAATGGGGCCAACGGTGTGTAGTGTGTTTAAAAATTGGCCTAAGGTTGCCCACTTTACAGAGAAACACATATTATTAGTGAATAATTGTATATTTATTTACTAATAATACACATAATAATGCACATATTGTATCATTATTAATATAGTATTAATATGGGTTTCTCTGTAAACTGAGCAACCTTAGGCGCATTTTTGTCTCGACAAATCATCCCCTGACTGACTAAAGTATACTGTCTAGTTGACAAAATAATTCCTCTGATTGTCAGTAAGAATTACATTAGTTTTGAAATATTTTCAATGTAAAGAAAATTATTGATCTATTTATGAGATAAATATCCTTCTTGCCTTATGACTGTTTTAAGGACACGCAGGGGACTGTTTTTTAGCACTATAAATAAGTACATTTTGACGTAATAAACTTTATTTTAAAATATTGTACAATAGAGAGAGGTAGATTACCTAATCTGCACCTATTTATCTTTTATAATTAATTACAAATTATAAAATAAACTATATTTTTCATTAGTGTCCGACCGAAATTTCGGTTTCGGTTTCGGTTTCGGCCAGTTTCGGCCAAAAAATCAAGTTTCGGCCCGAGTTTCGGTTTCGGCCAAAAACGGCCGAACCTTTCGGCCGCGCCGAAACTTACAACATCGTACCTTCGGGTCGCGCTCGGCTAACGTCGGGCGCGCTCGGCACGGCTGGCAATATGGCGTCGTTTTGTAATTTTGACTTAGTATTAGTATCATTTGAAAGCACAATTATACAATTAATGACCTTTAAAAACAAGGATCGTTCTTTGCCATAATAACAATGACCACGAAATGTTGGCGTCTTAAAAAAAAAGTACTGAAATACTCATTAGTGGGATCACTAATTGTGCCACCCTGGATACGTATAAAAGTGGGGGTAACGATGAATTATGGGTCATTTACTATCCAGACATCACAGAGGTCACACCTGAACAGCTCCAGTAAGGAAAAACTTTGAAAAATTGATACCACGGCTGAAGAAGCAGCTCAAGTGGTAGCACTACTGCAAACAGGACTACGGCAGGCTGATGTTGCTCGGCAACTCAACTTAAGCCGTTTTCGGGTGGCTCGAGTATACCAGCGGTTCCAGGAGACTGGAGGCTACATCAGAAAGCATGGATCCGGGAGACGACGTTGCACTTCCGTCAGGGACGAACGCTATATTGTGTCGACGTCATTGCGGAGTCGATTCTCCAATGCTGTTGAACTGCAACAGCAGCTCCGAACAGCTCGGAGGACGTCGGTGAGCGTCTCTACAATCAGGAGAAGGCTACGAGAGAAAAAAATGCTGCCCCGTAGGGCTGCTACGGGCCCGCAATTGACAGCAGAGCATAGGCGCCTCAGACTTCAGTTTGCCCGAGACCACGTGGATTGGACGTTTGACCAATGGAAGTCTGTCCTCTTCTCCGACGAGACGAGAGTGTGCCTTTTCTGCAATGATAGGCGTAGAAGAGTGTACAGGAGGCAGGGGGAACGGTTCTCACAAGTCTGCATTCGGCAAGTCTCATTTCGTCAGTTACGGAGGAGGATCCTGCATGTTTTGGGGCGGTATTTCAACCCAGGGCAAAACCGACCTTGTGTGCGTCACCCGCACTGGAGTTGCCAGGGGTCCCTGAATGCTCATCGCTACATCACAGAGATCCTGGACGACCATGTGGTCCAATATGCTGGTTTTGTCGGGCCTGAATTCACATTTATACACGACAACGCCCGCTGCCACACGGCGTTGATCGTTCGGGACTATCTGGATCAGGTTGGGATCTCTGTGATGCAGTGGCCAGCGAGAAGTCCTGACCTGAATCTCATAGAGCACCTTTGGGATGACCTGAAACGGCGGGTGAGATCTCGTGATACTGCCCCTGCCACCACTGAACAGCTTCGGGACGCCGTCATCGAGGAGTGGAATGACATCCCTCAAGAACGTGTCGTGACATTAGTGAGGTCAATGAAGGATCGCATGGAGGCTGTAATTAGGGCTAGTAGAGGCAACACTAGGTTTTAAGTTTAGTTTTATGAATTTCCTGATTTCGGGTTTCCTGAGCAAAAGGGTCTTGACAAACGGACTATTCTGTAAGGGTTCCTTTGGAGATGATGATGAGTTTAGTTAAAACGGAAAATGTTAAAATAAAAATAAAAGTTTAAAAACTGGTACCGTATATAGCGTAGCGTGCGTATTTGCTGTACTTGATAGTTGTAGTTGACGCACGACCAAGGCATTGGATTTGAATTATTACGCTATTAATGGGACCCTGCCAGAAGACTTAAACAAAAGTTAATTAACAGTACTGTCTAACACATCATAAGCCATGCCTTAATCTATAGGACAATTATAGTGATCAATTATAACTTATTTTTTACTTTTTAGTTTTTTCCGTAGTCGGGTAACAGTTTTTAAACTTTTATTTTTATACCACCATTAAAAAATCGCTAACTTTGTGTAACAAATAAATAATGTATTTTTTTCACTTTATAGGGTAGTTAAATTTTCAAACAGAACCTCTGTAACTGTGCTGAAATTTCATTGTGATAAATCGTTGAAAGTAGAAACCTGTAATTATAGGTCGGCGAGATATTAATTTTAGCAAAAAACGGGCTTACTAACATTTTTTCGACTTTTTAAGGACTTTTTTTTTATAAAAGGTTCAGTTTCGGTTTCGGTTTCGGTTTCGGCCGAAACTACAATGAAACCGAACCTTCGGTTTCGGTTTCGGTTTCGGCAAAATAACATGTTTCGGTCGGTCACTATTTTTCATACATATAATATCGGCCTAAGACAGTGAGGTGCCGAGTTTACACAGTACACCCATAAGACTTAAGCCAATTGATTAGAAGTCTGTTATTGTCTGCTTTTTAATTACAAAGCTTTTAGAAATTAAGTTTTTTCTATTGGTTGATGTTACATATCGCACCTTTAGAATTAAAGCGACCCATTTCTGAATAATAGACGTCCCAAAATTAAACCTTAATTAAAAGACATAGGGTTTAATTTTGGGAAATGTCATATTCCAGAATTGAGTCGCTTTAATTCTAAAGGTGCAATATGTCACAAGTCGTCAAGTCCATTCCTGTCTGTCCTCGTCGTATCTACGATCGCGCGGTAGTTTTTTCCTTCGAAATCACGCAACGGATTTTGATACCGTTTTTCACTGTCGTTAAGAGGTTTCTTACGTTGCATTACATCCTAATTTTACCTGAGCGAAGCCGGGACGGGTGGCTAGTTTATTTATATAATGTATGTATGTATGTATGTAAATTCTTTATTGTACAAAAAACATAAATGAAAAAAAAAGAGATACAGTGATGTACAAAGGCGAACTATCTATACTATAATAATGAATATCCGTTGTCAAGTATCCCTAACACTAAGTACTCAACCTTTCAGTTTGAAAAAATAAGGTATTCAAGTGAGCATGCTTGCATAATATTTGAATAAAGTAGTTGTTATGCGTGAAAAATACAGATACTTAATTAGTTCTTGAAATTATTGTACAAAATAATATGTATAACTGTTAGGTACGATTCGGAATAGTTTGCGAAGCTTGCGTGACGCGACAACGACCTACATATGAAACAGCTAAGTATAACGTAATTTTATTCACTATAGTTATAATGATGCTTGATTGCAAGGTCTTCGCGTATTCGGTGAAGTATTCTCTAATCTATATATATAAAAATGAATCCCTATTTCCCTTGGTCACGACATCACGCCTGAACGGCTGGACGGATTTCGCTAATTCATTTTTGTTCTGTTCGTTATTATCAGGAGAAGGTTCTTATGAAAGAAAAAATCAAAAATCTGCTCATTTATGGCGTCTAAGGCGGAACAAAGTTCGCCGGGTCAGCTAGTGGAATATAATTCATGTATAAACTAACAGATATTCTAGCTATTACATAAATATGAACAAATGATAGTAAAGCTAGCAACCTCTGGTTTCATAAACTGTATTGTTTAATTTTCAATGTATTTGGGAGGGGGAGGGGGTCTCGTAAAACGTTACGATGTGTTACAGGGGCGGGAGGGGGTCTTTCTTACAACACGTTACGTAACATTGTTTCTAAAAAAATAGGGAATTAAAACTCCCAAACTGGAAACCCTTTTCATTAACGTTACGGGGAATCCCTCGATTGTATTAGTCGGGTCGTAATTTTTTTAAATTTGTTCTCTCAAGTTGGCAAACCTTTTCGTTTATATTTCACGAGGAATCCCTAGATTGCATTGTACGTCATTTAATATTGTTTTTGTCATTTAGTGTTACGTAACGTTTAGGGAGGGGGGGTACAGAAAAACGTTACGGTGCGTTACAAGGGGGGGAGGGGGGGGTCAAAAATCTTCAAAAATTGCGTTACGTAATACTTGAACGGTCCCTTTACAGCATTCACTCCAAAATCGCTAAGCGAAGCTAAGCTAAGATTTTACTATCTCCTTACACTCTCAATGACTAAAAATTATTTAAGTAATAAAAATTCATCTTACGTGTTAAATAGGTTAATGATAAACAGGATAAAACCAGCAACTTGCAATATCGGGTTAAAATACCGTTCATAAGTTTACAAATTAATTGATAGACATCCATAGATATTAATTTAATTTTCGTGTTAGATTATTCGAATAACATTTAAGAAAGTATGTCTAACCAAATTTCTTGCTGATGATATGTCAAGTTGAAACCTGCGAAACACAGCTGTTTTTTGTTTATTCCGTTTAGTAAGTTCTCTGTAAGAGTTTTAACAAAATAAGTTTGCTTACATACATAATTATAAAATTAGATTAACACAAACTTTGCCTATTTGTACTTGACAGTCGTAGTTAAGGTAGGTACAACACTATTACTAAGCTTTTCTTTGTACCTGCGACGTTTAACACGTAATATGCTAAGCGCGACGCAAAATATCTGTCTTTAACTACTTTAGTCATCATTAAACGATATTCATTATAAGTTTGTCAAACTTTGCAACATCCCTAGCCCACAAAAAATCTAACACACAGATTTTAATTTATTTATTTGCCTTACCTTACCTTTTTTTTATATAAAACTTCATCTTCTATCATAGCTAAAGAAAAAAAAAATTCAGGGATAGCACAGCACACCTCAGGATGTTTTCTTCCAGGGCAGACTGAGTATTGTTACAAGTCACTAAATCTTTAAAAAAAAACCTATTCGTTTCAAAGATTTTTGTCGTGTACTAAAATAGGCCCCATTTTAGTACGCGCCAAATAATAATCTTTGAAATTAACGATCATATTAAGTTAATGGTTAATATTTAATAAAGAAATAAATTAATGTTGACGTTTGCGTATGAAACTTTATAAACGACAACGTCATGTGAGACGAAACTATCGAGCGCCAGAAAGTGGAAGCAGGAGGGCATGTGGGTCGATGTACTCTGTGTTACGCGATATAGGTAGGTGGCGAGGTCTTTAAACGACGGAGATAAACATAATAAAGAGTGTAATACCGTAAAATCTATCCCATTATTATTTTTTCTGTTGCACGTATAAATGTGGTACCTAGTTTCGTCGGTGAGCTGGTAAACAAAGTTAATAAAACGTTTTAGTGGTTCGTATTTAGAATTATAGAAATTTAATCCGATCAAAAGTTACTATTCTCTTCATACGGAATACCCTTTTTAGGAAAAGGTGCCGAAATAAAGTTTTTTATAGAAAATTACGTTCAATGGTCTTGCTTTTTCCACCCACACCCGGCATTTCAATGGATAACTATTACTGACGTCTATCCCCGATAATAACGTCACGCTCATTTGTTACGGTACCGGCGTGGCCGTAAAAACCTTGCGAGCACGTTCGCGATGTTTTTTTATGAAAATACATGGATGTAATATTGTGCCTCGGGCGCTCGGTCTACAAGTTATAGGTATAGTACGTACTTGTCTGCATGCTCCTAAATTAGATTGATTTCCAATCTTGTTAGCTACTATAGAATTTTAATTAGGAATTGTTGCCATGTTAGCTACTTAGTTATTTTAAATGCATTCCTGATTAATTGCCCTAGTTTTGTTCAGTCATCAATCATCACAACTGCTAAAATTTTACGCAAATGTTTTCATATGGAAAATTTCACAATTTTTTATTTCACTGGCTTGTAACAATGTAAAATTGTTGCAGATCATCTTTAAGTGAATATATAGTTCATGGCAGGAAATTAAAACAATATGTTAGAAATTAAAGCAATACAAAATACCAAAAATAATGAAGAAAAAGTTTTTGTTTTATTATGAAAGAGAGAGCTGTTTAATAATGATTTATAAGCAAACAGTAAATATTAACCATTTGCTGTTGCTCTCTACATAATAGCATTAATAACAATAGTGGTGACGTCATTAGTGGTGTGTGAAGCACAATGAAGTGTTTTGCGCTAGGCTTACCGCCTGTCATTTTACTACTAGTAACATATATATAAAACATCGTAGAGAAAAACAAACGCCTACTTTTTTACGAATTCTTTCAACTTTTGAGATTACAAGAGGCAATCTGAAAATGTCGGTTATATTATTCATTTTATAATAGATCCCCTTTCCTGGCTTTTGACAAACGTTAACATGCGTTCTGTCACTCGGTTGCCTTCTCGAGAGTAAACTTCGTTTACTAATTGCTTTTATCTGAGGTACAAAAACTTTGGTCGTTATGCGTGCGGCTATGTACTTCTATTATGTACAGCTATACCTGTTCATGTGGCAGCAGCGCGGTAACGTTTCAAATTGGAGAACGGGAAACGTTGGTACAAGCTGCGCATGAGTCACGGCTCGCTCGCCTACCGGCCCACGTGGCGCGCCTGTGTCCTTGTCAGGTATAAAACCACATAACATACAAATTAAACGAACGTCTAGTGGTATACAAAATAAAATTAATACATAACAATATTATTTACAGCTTTGTAACATTTTGATTTATTTAAACGTTTTATTTATTAAAATGCCTATATCTTGTTTTTTTTATAAAAGCTGCTAACAAATATTATTATAAGTGCAAATTAACCGTTTTATTTCAGTGTAATCTATTTTAATTAGGCTATTTATATATATTATTTTAACTCTTTAGTAAAAAAAGACATATTATCAAAATTGTTTACTATATTTCTCACTTTACAAAAAAACTAGGCATAGTGAGTTTTAACTTAAATTCCACGTAATTGATGTGTGATTGGGATTTTTGGGAACGGCGCTTGTTGTCCCGTGTCCTGTAATAAATAGCTTTCGGTTTCAATTTATCAAGTTGTAATACATAATCTATTGTACATACACATTAGTTAGCAAATTAATAACCAGCAAATATGTTTCTACTAGCTTTCTTCCCGCGTAGATTTCGAAACTTTCGTAGAACTTGCACCCCCTTTCTTAGAATCGGTAGAATTTTCTATAATCCTTCCTTAGTGCACCTTTAAACCCTCTAAAAACACATATTCCAAATTTCATGTGTTCATCTTCAGCGGCCTAGGCAGTGGGAGTCTGTCGGTCAGTCAGTTAAAGAAGGATTTTTTTTATATGTAAAGATTACGGTAACTCAGTAAATCTAATATTTTTGTTTTAATACTTTCAAAATGTAAGAGCAAATACTAACGGAGCAAATACGACTTTTTTGTAATTTTTACGTGAAATATTTTTTTGTTATAAAAGTCATTGATTGCTATGAAAAATATTTTCAAAACGCTGGCGATCTTCCGCATAATTCTTGCCTAGCTTTCCGCTCTGTAAAGATTGGTTTCATTAGTTTTTGTACCTGCAAAAAACTATAAAAGAAGTTACAGTACATTTATTGCAGACAAAAATAATACCTTTTAGGAATCAAGCTATTACTCCGGGTTACATAGCAGGGGCCCGTTGGAGATCGAATTTTATGCGAGTGAAGTACATATTACCATTAAGCATCGAAGTGTAAATTGCCTTCGAAAAATTGGCTAGAAAATAGTTTAAAGTTTACTAAGGATAACACAAACTAAAACTTCAACATAGGAGCTGTAAGATTGATTTTATAAAAATAAAAATGTTCTGTGCTTGTTCATTATCGTCTTTTTCTCCCAAGTTCTCAGAGCTTGAATATTTTGAACTGTTTTGATATTTAAGTTACTTTCTTTTGTTTCAGTTTGTTGATGTTTGAGCCGGCGCTGGTTGCGACGAAGACAGCTTTAATTCCCATAACAGGTAAATATGTTGACTGCACACACATGAGCTGAGAGTGTTATCCATATAAAAAATGAGCTGAGTAGGTTTATCGTATTTAAAAAAATCTTCGATTTGTTTTGCCATAAAATTCATGCACTGCTTTGAATGCAGTAAATTAGTCTTACGTTCGTTTTGAGTTTGAATTTTACGGTAGTTTTAAAAGCTTTTTATGCACGTGTATATTTGCTACCAAACACTACAGTATCCACTAATATGATAAATCGTTTTCCGGTCATACATACATAGTCGAATTAAAGTTCAATATGTTTGGAAATTATTGTCGCCTTCATATCTGATAAGCCCAGGTAGCTAAATGTAAGTGTATTAAGTAATAAGTAAGTACTTATCTAAACCGTACTATTGTAAAAAAATAATTCAGCATATTGATAATTAAATAGACTAATTATTTAAAAATTATGATATTTTGAATTTACTGTCACCATTTCATGCCGATGAGATATTAAAATTTTGTCGTAAAATGAGTAGCTGGATAAGAAAAGAAGCTTAACATATTTAAGTACTGTGTTTTTCTATAAAGGCTTCGGCCTCAAGCTCTGACTCGATTTCTCGACGGATTCTCTATTGTTAATATCCATCTACAGCTTGACAGACGGATCAATAATGGCCGATGGTCGGCCGACTGTCGAGAGTTTCGATATGCATTGCCTCCTTCAGTATATACGTCAGGTAGGTATAGCTCCAGACATAAGTACCCACTGAATATACCGAAACCTACCAGTTTCCGCATCTAGTCATATGTGACATATTTGTGTCATCTAGCACTTTAACCTTTTTGACATTTCATTAAAACTTGCCTGTCAACTTCGTCCACCCAGCCATGGTTCCGTGTATTCAGATACCGTGACACGTGGTTAAATGTTTTGTTTAGCATTTCAATTCAACACAAAATAAGTGCAGCAAATTATGAACTCGTTGCCCTTTATTGTCCCGCCAAACTTTCCTGCCGTATAAATGCGAAGACGGTCAAATTCTTAGTACAAAAGAGTAGAAATAAATTGAAGGCGCCACCGTCGTCGTTTAGTAGCAAAGCAACACAAAGTTCTCCCCTAGTTATCTTTAAAAATCGATGTTTTTTAATGATCTAAGGGTCCTAGTTTTAAAACGAACTCTGTCTATAACTATCTCCTTAAGACTATCGTAGAACCTGATTTCGATATATCACAATGATAACTGTAACCTACAAACTATACAAACATGTATGGCTTATTTCGGTTAAAAACTATTTATGCCATATATCTAATTTAAAAAGAAGTAGCAATAACTACCTCTAATTTAAAGATCATCCAAATGTATAAGAGGTTTGCGTAAATGGATATTTCGCTAAACGTCGTTGAAAATACATTATAGTATGTCGTTTCCCTAGCTCCGCTTTTAATTGTTTTTTATTTTTAGAAAACAATGAGTGATTTGATGCCTATTAATAACAAAACAGACAGATAGACGGGCCGCGAATTGATCCTATAATGGCTCCTTTTTACCCAACTGCCGCCAAAGGGAAGGTTATATTATTCATTTTGAGGTACGAAACCTGTAAACCACTCTTTATCTTACGACATAGCCAAAGTAAACACATATATTTGGCAAATTAATTTCTACTCGTTTTGGTTAAACTTATAGTGGTAGCACACTAGAATTTAAAACATCACTTTCGCAAATGCCAAGTGGTTAAGAAAGGATATATATGCTTTAAGTCCGCCTCATAAGCTATAGCGTGCTAGGGCTACTGGCGTCGCTGAGTTTGTTGCCAAAATGCAAATCATAAAACTATATTCTGTAATTTTTTTTAAATATTTATAAACTAAACACATTTTGTGATATCTATAGAAATAAATATTCAATCAAAGAGTATACACGGAATAAAAATCTTTACTAATAGTACTTTGAAATCTATTTACGTACCTTTAAAGAGTTCTGAAGTTCTTACGATATCGGTAGGAATAGCTTGGGAGCTCTTACACCTAAGTGGTCGGGGTTTAATTTGACGTCTGTTCCAGTGGCTTGTTATAAAATCGAGTTATTGCTACTTAGACATACTTAGTTATGTCCTTAATTTGTTTTCTTTTATACATCTTCTGCTAGTGTATTCTGACTTTATGGCAATCGAGTAATATCGCTGGTGCATGTGCACCCATAACTTCCATTTTATTTTGACGACGGGTCTGTTATACTGTTAGACAAGTGAATAGTTTGATGGTGAGTGTCTCGTCCGGCATGACATGAGTCATTCGCCCGGCACTCGGTAGTCGTGTATGAACTGTAACTTGATTTGTTTGCCGGCGCCAATGTCAACAACTCAACACCATCGCTGCTCCAATAGAAGCGCGTCGAGAGCTTTTGTCGAACGACGATAAAAGATTGTCTAGCAATTTTTATTTCAAATTAAACCTAGTTATAACAAATTCAAATGAAACTTTCTACACATACACACTTCAATGTTGTACGGAAGTATCCTCACGGGTGCTAAAATTAAAACTTAAAAAAATATATATTTTCCTGGCAGTATGGTTGAGTGTTAACATATTTTTGATAGATTGGTAAACATTGGTAAACATTTTGGCGCGTGTGACTGTACTGTACTGCCAACCAATTTGATTCATAGGCCGCCCCGTAGAATGGTGGTGCGATGTGTCATCTCTGGGATATTGTGACGTTTATCGAGAAGTCATTGCGACATTTATTGAGAAAGGGTTCTACAGTGGTCTACGAATCAAATTTATTGACTGTACATATACTCGAATCGACAGTTGTATAAGATAGTTTTACTTTACCAAAACTTGACGACTTTGACGACCGGATAGCATAGCGGTTAGTGGCCGTGACTACAAATCTTGAGGTTGCGGGTTCGATTCCCGGAAGGGGCAAATGTTCGTATGATGAATATGAATGTTTGTACCCGAGTCGTGGATGTAATATGGATTTAAGTATGTATTTATCTATACCCATAACACAAGCAGCTTTAGTTGCTTACTTTGGGACTAGGTCAATTGGTGTTAACTGTCCCAAGATATTTATTTATTTAAGAAAAAACTTAAGACCACGATTCATTTCGAATTGGGTCGTTGACTTTCATTAGTTTGGCTGCAATCTTATAATGAAAAATGTAGTTTTAGACAATGAACGTTACTGTAAGTATGTTAAATAACATGCCGCTAATATATTAACTTTAAATATTGGAAGTCTGAAAAAGATACATAGTAATTGAAATTTATTGAGTAAATACATAGGTGCGGATCTACTTACATGATCATAATTGTTTATGTAGATCTTAATCATAGTCGCGAATTTAACCAACTTTCGTACGCTGTCTAGCAAGTAACAAGCTAAGCCCTCATTGGGGTTTAATGATCTTTTTCCTTTTATCGATAAATTCTGTTAAAGCAAAGTAATAAACCTTTCTTGTATCTAGGTTATACACTTATCAGACCTGGGTACGCTTAATTAAAGTACGTTGGCCGTGATATACTTTTTCAATATTGCGAGAAAGCACCCGGTCTATGCCGTTTTAAATAACCATTCAACGAATAGTACTGTCATGTGTAAGTAACAAATAAGTGTTTAAATTGTTAAGGAGTCATTTAACGCTATCGCATACCATAGTTCATCGGCGTTGCATGCATGCAACCGTGCTGCCGTGCGCGGGCGCCGCGGCGCACGAGCCACGCGAGCGCACTAGATAGTCCGTTTTCATGAACATACGTGCTGCTGCGACCTTCATGCTTAGTGGGCGGATGACCGCGGCGCGGATCACTCCGCTGACTTTCACCAGCATGATTACCGCAAAATAAACCTAATCGTATGCTAAAATAAATAAATGATCGTTAACGCTGAATATAATGATTCGTTTTTGTGTTCGTTAGTGTTGTGGCTCCAACCCTTTCATATTCGTAAATCACCTGTTTCGTCATTCATACAATGTGTGCATGTTTGGTGGAAATGTCATTTGCATACCTTACAAAACCCTACCTTTCGAACCTTTTCAAGAATTTGGCTTACCATTCGGTAAATTTGCTACTTTAGATTATTTATATTTATTCCTTTGGTTGGCCTGCATTTACCTATCTTGATTGACATAATGAAGAGAAAAATGTCTAAAGGGACGAAAATGAAAAAAAAACGGGGTCACCGTGACTTTTTTCTTATTCAGATTAGGTTAATAATCTCAAGTTTGAAGACAAAATATTTGATAATGTAGATTTACGATAAATAGTTTATATATTTAAGATGGGTTCCTACGGCAGTAAAAAGCTTTTTATTAATATTAAAGGTAACGTTAAAAGGCACAGCTTGCCATACAATGCTTATGGGAATAGATAATGGTACATCATGTACCTTTCGAATTGAGAATAGCCTTAGCCTACCGTATTTAAATAGGGCTAGACAGGGGGATGTACTGTCTGTTGTTTGTGAGTGTGGAGCTGATGGCGTGACTGCGCGTGTCTGGTGCAGAGAGGCGCGCGGAGGCGGGGCGAAGGGCGAGGGGAGGGCTCTATATGGCAGATCCGGAGTCGCCATGAAGGTGGAAGCCGAAGCAAAGGACGCGCCGGCCGCAACCCCCGGAACCCCGATCGCTAGTAATACCGAATCGCCTGTGTCATCTCTGGACGGTTTGTTGGTTTAACACTAACATCACTAACCCAAAGCACAATTCTAACCCAGCATGTTACCCACGTGCGTAACACACGCCTCATCAACCACCACTAACCTGCCTGTTGGTGCTTCACGCAAGATACCCCGGCGCGGCCCGCTTTACCATTCTCGATTTAGAATTATTATTTATGAACACAATGCCATTTAGCGTAAAAAACCTGTCACCTCATGTACAGTTTGTTTTTAGGCACATTTTGAGTAGTCATTTATTGTTTATCTGGCTAAGGAAATATCTATTTTGTTTTTGACAGCTACCAGAGTTGTGCAAGCAGTGGTTATAATTTTTAAATAAGATCCTAAAACTGATTATAGTTTTTTTAGTATCGATTTAAAATAAAACTTCTACAAGCAATAAAAACCCGTGTAATGAAAATAACCAATTACCAAAAGTGCTCAAATCTCGCTGATATCGTTTGTTGTGGTGCCAAATGCTAACTCCAACTCAAAAATCGGTTAAATGCTTTAGGCGTTCATTCTCCATTCATTTGTCTACAGCAGCTACTTCATTTTTGAAATACATAGGCTCTTAACACTTGTCACCAGTGTACTCCCTAGTTACAGCTTAACATAACTAATATTTTAATTTGATATATATGTTGAACAGTTCACCAGTATTTATTCTTATGGCTATTTTAACCATACCAGTAGGCATCACTCATTATGATGATGTCGGCAATTTGTAACTATAGTTACAAATTGCCGACATCTGTATTAATCGAGATTTTTTTGTAGAAGACTGTATTAATAAAAAATAACATATGTGTAACAACATATTGGGAACAGAGCCGACGCCATATTGCGGCTAAATAAATGTACAAAATATTCAGCTGACAGAAATTTTAAATTATAAAAAGTAGGTTAAATCTTACGTTGTTAAGTAGTCAATTTCATTGCCCCCTGGTCTACGTACACCCTCTGAAATTGGTCTTATTAAGTAAAGTAAGTAAAGTGTCAAACCAATGTCATTTGATATCTAAGTTCATTGTTACTATATGAAACGCGGGAATAGTGCCCTCCTTGACAGGTCTGCTCAATTTCTGGTACCTCCTTTTATATCACGGTTATCCCCAAAAGATGTTACTGCGGGTGCATAAACCCATTAATTTTCGTGTTCAGGTTTCATAACTTCAGAGGCGTCAGACGCGATACCGACGCCCGAACGGGCGTTGCTCGCCAAACTGGAGGAAGCGAACAGGCAGATCGAGGCGGACGCAAAGAGCCGCTCGCTCACCACCGTCCACAGTCGGAAGAACTCTGACACCTCGCAGATTTCCTTGGCCTCTGGTAACTATGCTCTGCTTACTACTATATTTATTTCGAGACAGGTACTAGCGAACTTAAAACCAGATGAGTTGCACGTTACTATTACCAGAGATCTTAGTAAACCTACACGTGGTACGTGAACCTGCGCATCACGCTGCTGCGCTCAAAGCAATCCATCTATTGGTTTTAGCCACAAATCTAATGGCTGATAATACGGCTTGCAGTTACGGTTTCAGCGATGATTAACATCGAACTGACGATCACACTAAAATGTCGTTAATTGCTCTTTAAGGTTACAGCTCGCTACCCTAGTGAGTATCCGGCTTTAGGGCTCATGCGGTCTTCTAGCGTTAAAGTCTTATCGACTGTTTTTGCAAGCAACCTGTGCCAGCGTCGTCAACGCACTGAAGACTGTCGGTGTTAATTTTACATTGGTGGCTTATAGTTCCCGAAATGAAAAACTCTGACATCTCGCAAATATCCTTACCCTCTAGCAACAGAACACTACTCACCATCACTGTCTGCTATTGAACAAGTCTACTTTAGACATCCTCACTGATATAGCTGTACCTGCTATTTATCTGTATTGAAGAACTCCGTCATCTGGCAGATATCTTTAACTATTGATAACAATACACTGTCCATAACAATCTATTAGCTTCCCTGTAGCTAACCAAAATCGCGTGCTTTAATATATTTATGCAACGTTTTATGTGGACTTAGCACGCTGGGTGCTCCGATGACAGCAACATACTTTAACTTTATTTAATACAATTCTAATATTGTATGCTTACTTTTAATTTGAGTTGAAATATCTTGATTTGAAAGCGAAAAGAGGTAAGTGACTTTATCACAGTCCTACTACAAGTCGCTTGTACTTATTGCAAGTTGATAAACGGGGAAAAGTGAGAAAAATATGACTTGCCTAACTGTGCTTCTTATCTGTGGTTTATCTTAGTTTGTGCTAGTTCTAGTAAGGCGACGCGTCCAACCATGATCGTAAGCAAAATGTTAACGCTGCAGTAAATTAATAATACAAACTCGGAGTGTGGTCGTGCTTAATATCGTTTTTGTTAATTAAATTATCGTAGCTGTGTATAAGTATAAAAATGTCCTCTCCAACTAAATCCAACGAAGAACCATTATCTAGCTGGAACCTCTACGAGTCGGTGTTTGAGTTTTACCATACAAGATTGATCGCTAATGACGCTGTAAGATATGAAACTGGTAAATATTGTCAGTTAGCCTGCAGCTCTTGGCAGGTGCGATCAGTGCGGGTGTAGTTCGTCGCCGAGTGAATGAGATCTTACAGAAGTGGACTCTTCGAATACTCGGACGATTATTTTGCGCAAAAATGTTACGCAACTTAACTGCACAGCGTCTGGGTTAAGAAGATTGCCAAATCCTACGTTTATTGTTGTTTATTATTATGCGCTATTGTGTACCTTATGTCATCGTAGCAATACATATTTAATTATAACACCAAAGCTTCAACAGGTGGCCCACTGACCGCAGTTATGAGAATTCGGGTGCAATTCTGAAATTGAGTCACAAACTTGTTCTGTTTGAGACCTTTTGGTATTTTTAATTATGCAAAATTACCTCATATAAATATAGCCGAAATTCTTCCATTGTGATGTTTGCGAAGTTGATGTTCGTTTACGACTTTGAGGCTGCATAGAAACGACCGACTTTCTAATTTTAGTGCCATTTACTGTCTATTTAGGTATTTAGCCACAGGCTGGGGAACAATAAGGACTATTTTAACTGACCTCAAAAAAAGGAGGAGGTTTTCAATTCATCGAACATTTTTTTGTATGTTTATATTACACGATATCTCCGCCAATTGTAAACCGATTTCAATTCTTTTTGAATCAAATTTGTTATACTCGAGGTTGGTCCCATTTTAATTTGTAGAAAATATTCCACCACTAAGGATACCTACAATTTTAAGGGATGAAACATGTCTATTTTTAATTTAAAAAATTATAATTTTCAGTTTATCGACCAGTTGTCTTCGAATAATAATCTGCACTTGACACTTTTGTCACAGCTACTACGGTTTTTCACAGAAATGGAAAAACTGTTACGGAAACATTTCACGCTAAAAGAATGCAGTGTCAAGTGGAGGGAGAGGGGCGGGGAAGTGTGAACTCTTAATACCACATCCATAATCATTCTCGCTAACTGTACCCTTCTTTAAAGTACTCCGCATTTGGGGTCGGTACGGCCATAATAACAGGAAACTCAGGAGGGCGTCGCGTCCTCTTTGACAGACCGCGTCGGCACAGTTCCGGGGTTGACTTGACTTCATTTATCGCTAAATTATGTAGTAAATTTGTAACTGGCCCAAATTTATATGAGGGGTCTTTATAAAAGCTATAGAAGCCAAAACAGTTGTCCTAGCCGAGTATACTTACCTACTTCCAAATTCCACGCCTACGAAGTAGCAGGCAGAACCTAGTAATTAAACTTTTAATTTATCTGTTTAGCAACGAGCTCCAGCTATGAAGCCGAGGCACGAGTCAGCGGCAACGGCGAGGAGGACCTGTGGAGCACGTGGGGCCGCATCGTCAACAACTGGGAAACCGAGTGGAAGCGCCGCAACCAGTTCATCCGGGACCTCGTGCGGCAAGGGGTCCCGCACCATTTCAGAGGCATTGTTTGGCAGCTACTGGCCGGAGTTGACTGCTCGCCAGAAAAGAAACTTTACGCCTCTTACATTAAGGTATTTATTATTTGACGTGTGTCGTATTTTATTTACACATACCCAGTATTTAACATCGTTTAAGCGATACAGAAACGAACCTAAAATCTGCTAGAGAAGCACACTAGCGTATAGCGCGGACATAAAGCATACGTCTCTCTCACACACGCTAACTAATTAGAAAGGGAGGTACGCTAAAAGTCAGCGATAAAAGCTAGCGTGCTAAAGCCTCTGGTGATGTCCGTGCCCCATTGAAGTAGAAGTTGCCCTAATAATCAAATAGAAAATAATGTGTGTTTATAACAATGTTTTACGTGTTCCAAAAAATGGTTCTTAAACTAAGGAGTTCCCGTAACCATTCCTTCTATTGGCTACAATTAATTCATAATCTTTTTATCTGCGATAATTATACATATACAAAATGACATAACCATTGAGCGATTGTTGGCTCCGCTTCTATATCACTTACGCGTTGAATACTGGCTTTATATTAACTCGTTATTTATTATACTATTCAGGAAACGTTTTGAAACTCTTTTCTTAATTTCTGAATTGAATGTTCAAAATAACTTTCAGGCGAAGTCAGCTTGTGAGAAAGTGATTCGTCGAGACATCGCACGCACTTACCCGGAGCATGATTTCTTCAAAGAAAAGGACGGCCTCGGCCAAGAGTCCTTGTTCAACGTCATGAAAGCCTACTCGCTGCACGACCGGGAAGTGGGGTACTGCCAGGGCTCTGGGTTCATTGTTGGACTTCTGCTTATGCAAGTAAGTGCCGCGGTGCCAATAACAATAACCACGCCCAGCCGGGTCGGCCGCACGCCAACACTTTAAACGTGCCAAAATAGGATTTATTCCCAATAGTGAATGTCTCTAGATAAATAACGCTCTGCCATCAACTTTCTTGTGACCTGATTAAAGTGTTATATAGAAAGTACTGTCCACATTAGTTAGAGAAAACGTGACATTTTTATAATTTATGCTCGTACTTGATACACTCAATCTAGAAATCGTCGATGCCGCGTCGTTTGATAGTGACGATAATGATAATGCAATAATATCCAGTTATCTAGTGGATGCTGCTGATAGCAAGTTAGATTTTTAAGTAATGTTTCTCGGCAAGAACTGGGGTTTCTAACGGGTCACTAACTTTAAAACTATCTATATTGCCTACACCTGTGTTCTAAGATCAAATCAAAAAATTTTTTTTTTCTTTTTAGATTGCCGTTTTATTTTGTTTTGCAACTTCGAATTCGAAAGCGGTTTACTCTATACATATAAAAGAGTCATACATTTTTCGCAGATGCCCGAGGAGGAAGCATTCGCTGTTTTAGTTAAGATCATGCAGCAACACCGCATGCGCGACATGTTCAAACCGAGCATGGCGGAGCTCGGGCTATGCATGTTTCAACTCGAGAACCTCGTCCAAGAGCTGCTCCCAGACTTGCATGTCCACTTCCAATCACAGGTAACTTGTAGCACTGCACTATTATAATTCCAGAGTAAGCACACTAAGAAACAGTTTAGATGAGTCGCGCATCGTTTCAGCGACCGACGGTAATCTTCGTTAGCCAAGCAAAATGGCTCCCATACGATTGCCAAAAGGGTTCCCCACTGCGACGTGTAGTTGTGTGGTTGTAGTTTTGGTAATCAAGCTACCCAAAACACTGCTGTGAAGTATAGGATTACGATTAAGAATATGCTTGTAAAAACATCAAATTATCGGGTTTCTATGACACTTTATACGAATCGCTGTAGTCTTGCGACCTGGACTTGCCGAACGTCTGTGACAAATCTGCGTTACTCGTGTCGTTGCAACAAAAGTCGCCATTTCAATGCGTGACCGTGACTTTTTTTTTCTTGGACTTGGGTCAGTGTTGCCGTTAGCGATAAACAACTTCGGGAAATTGGACGCGGATAAAACCGTAACTATCTGTATAGAGCCTTAAAGAGTTAATAGATATAACAAGTTAATCCGAAGGGTAAATGTTGGTATGGTATGGTTCTTACTTTTTTTTAAATTATTTTGAATAACTTGGTATTCCTTAAACCCTATGCTACTTAATTTCAACACTGAACTCTAAGAGTTGACGAAAAAATGAGAAACTCTAAAAGAAAATTTTTACATCTGTACTTGATACTACAAATGTAAAGACAATTTGTATTGCCACCTATTACAATGTAGAACAAGTATGATATTTTACAGATAGCCCAGGTGTCGCAGTACCAAAAATATATTTGGGGACACAAAAGTGGGAGATCAGAAAAAAAGTATTTTAGAATCAAGGTGGGATAAAGTTGAAGCAGTTTCAAAATTCAGTAATTCACATTTGTGCGTGTTAAACGTGCTGGTTTCGGGTGTGTTGTGTTGTCGAGCCTGGTATTATGGGGTGTCATTCTCGGGCGTTAAATGTTCCGTTAAAACGTTTTCATCACACTTGTTGGTAAGTAGTAGTATAACTGGCGACGACGGCAGCGGTATTCTGCACAGCCTAATTCCGCTACCTGCTAAGAGCGCAGACTTTGCGTCGCGACATCTGAATTCAATGGTCTTTTTGTTTCTCTTTTTACACTTTCTCGCAAGTGTGACGAAAAACTTTGCATGCTACATGAGCTGTACCGTACCTAATTACAAACATCCGTCCGGGCCATTAATACCCTAGCCCACGGCTCGGACTTTGAATGTTCCTCTGTCTGTAATTGGTTCCCTACCGCACGTGTAACACAAATATCTATAATTATGTCACTCAATACACTTACTAGTATGTTACACCGATACGGCAGCGACACGACACAAGTTTATCTAATAGGCGTCTGGTCGAACTTGACCAATCAGTTTGACAGACTTTCGGGAATTTCGCGTCGCTGTCGTTTGTCTATTGAAGGGCTAATCATAATAAGCTTTATCTAATATGTAGACAAAGTCAAAGATCTGTGTCTATAGCGAGCGTGTTACACATGAAATGTTAAGTTAATATTTAACGCTTACAGAGTTTCAGCACATCAATATATGCCAGCAGCTGGTTTCTGACGCTGTTTACGACCACCCTCTCGCTGCCGCTTGCATGCCGCATTATGGACGTGTTCTTGTCCGAGGGTATAGAAATAGTCTTCAAAGTGGCCCTTGCTATGCTAACGTTGGGAAAAAACGACCTTCTTTCGCTCGACATGGAAAGCATTCTAAAGGTATCAAAACCAACCTTTTTGTAAATTAAAATCCAAAAAAAAATCAGACAGCTAATTTATCAGACAAAGTTTAACAGTGGTGAGGTAAAAGTCGATATCAATTCATACCAAAAGGTCAGATTGTTTTAATATGGATTACTGTAACATACAAAGGAGTTTTCAAGAATGTGCCACGATTTTGTTTAAATTGTCATTGGTGTCAACCTTATAAGTAAAGGATGTTCATTTTAAAAATGACAACTTTCTCTGGCCCAA
The DNA here is from genome assembly GCA_963691745.1 of Ditula angustiorana. NCBI lineage: Eukaryota > Metazoa > Arthropoda > Insecta > Lepidoptera > Tortricidae > Ditula > Ditula angustiorana. The sequence goes on from OY829472.1 coordinate 6,758,092, forward strand.
GATGGAGATGACTCTGATTTAAAAATCAAGGTTAACGTCATCCTTTATTCCCATGATGTATAAATTACTATTAATTAACACCAACACTGACAGTCATTACCCATACAGTGGCAACTTTAGTGCGTAATTATTGAGCTGTCAAACTACTAGTATTTTAAGGAATTAATGATGTTAACTTATGCGACCTAGTTTATAGTTCAGCACAACTAACTTCGCCTTGTTTTACAGTATATACAAAAAGAATTGCCGACTAAGGCAGAGGCCGACCAGGACGCGTTCATGAATTTAGCCTACTCAATTAAAGTTAACCCAAAGAAAATGAAGAAATTGGAAAAGGAATATACAGTTATAAAGACCAAAGAGCAAGGAGATATTGCAGTGCTCAGGGTGAGTACTTTTATTAATGTGAATGTTATATTGTCAAAGCATCGACGGCGTTTTGCGCGCTTCAAAAAAGTCCCACCATTATAGAAAAAATGTGACCTTTTGTTTATTTCTTGGCCAGTGTCTTCGGCAAGAGAACCGTCTATTGAAGCAACGAGTAGAGCTCCTGGAGAAGGAGAGTTCAGCTCTGGCAGAGCGGCTGGTCCGCGGTCAGGTAACAGCCCCACCGAAATAGCTAGAATATTATTATGAACGATAATTCATTTCTGGCGTATCGAAGAATGAATTGCACCTGTCGGAGCGGCTCGAAATAGTGTAGCTACCACTAACGTATATAGGTTGGCTACACATCCGCGATCTGTATGAAACCCAAGCGAGCCACCTTTTAAATACTTACTATGACGTGACAGGCGTTAAACGGTTCACGCCCCTTTTTACACCCTGCCCCACAGCAGTAATTTTTACTGCTCAGCTCCACATACCGAGCGAGCTTGCAATTCTATTTTGACCCACTTCTAGTGTTCGGATTGACTTGGAATTTGGTACGCATGTGTAGTTCCGCTGACAATCCAATAAGAAAGTACCCTCAGCCAAAAATCAGTCTCTAAAATTACTTTGGTAAAAGAAAACTTATTCCCACTGCACCTTTTACGCTTTTACTGTAATTAAGTACATATATACCTCGTTGAGTTTCTTTCCCATGTCTCCCATCAGAGGTTCTTTCCGTTCTGTCAGACATTCATAAGTGCTTCCTGTAAGCTTAATCTGAATTAAGATATTTTGAACTTGACCTTTGGCCCTGTCCTGAGTTGTGTGTGTGTGTGGGTCAGGTGGACCGGGCGGAGGGGGAGGAGGAAACCTTCGCGCTCGCCCGCGAGGTACAGGCGCTGCGGCGCTCCCACATGGACGCGCAGCAGCGGCTCGCCGTCGCGCAGGACGAGATACGCTCGCTCGAGATGACCATAGCTGAGGTCAGTGCTATACGTCAAGCAGTCATTTGTTTCACGAACAAAGGTAGGTCCTCGTACGCTGGTGCCGTGTTCCGAATCAGTCTACATCGCTCACGTTTTCGACCCGAATCACACGCACAAGAATGCCGTAACGTCATTAACGACGTCATGGATTTAGCTAACATTGCTAACGCTGCCCAGTAAACGTTCACAGTGCTTAGCACTTTTACGTTCAAATTGTTTACGCCTGGCATAACGTCGTCAATGACGATACGGTAGTCTTGTGAGTGTGATTCGGTCCGAAAACGTGAGCGATGTGAGCGATGTTAATTGATTCGGACGGAACACGGCCCGGTTGTAGATAAAATGAACGATGTCCCATTATCTATACCGGCGCTTATTTTTTATACAAAATATCTTTTTCAACAGTTTTAACTGTAGAATCTGGTATTATTATAATGGGACGTCGTGAGTTGATACGGACGATACAGTACAACTGCACTGTTAATAGCTGTGACAGTTTTCGTTTTTCGAATACATCATAAATAAAAAGATTAATTCAAGAATTAAATTTTATAATTATGTGAATTAATGTACTTTTGCGAATATTAGGCACATCAAATATAATTATATTTTTATTACCAATAAATTATCTGAATCTGAATAGCAATTATTCGAAACACGAAACTGCCCTGCCCTAATAAGTTAGATTTATTTATAAAGTATCTGAAGAGTTTACCGTATCAGCAAAAGAATCGTCTAGGTTACCTGTCCTGCCATTTTCTACACGTGACAATGACGTCTTAATTGATTAAAAAAATATTTAAATTTATGTAGTGATCTTTTTTATACACGAGTACAAAATCACTATATCACCACTTTATACTTAAGTATTTTGTAGTCTACCTTTTATCTTGCTCCCATATTTTACAATTTTATAGTTTATTTCTTTAGGCACTGAAAATAAGGTAAACAAAATAGTCACATGAATCGGCATATTGCTTGGTTGGGTCCCCGCAGACCCAAAAGAATAACTTAATTGGTTGATTTGCCAAGTCACGTGACTATTTCGTTTACCTTATTTTCAGTACCTAAAGAAATAAACTACAGCTAACCATTATTGCAGAACAACTCGCGGCAGTCCTCCCTGGAGGGCATCGAGGGCACAGAGGGCGCTAGCGGGGCGAAGGGCGAGGAGCTGGCGCGCTGCCTGCAGCGGGAGCTGGTGCGGGCGCGGCTGGACGCGGCGGAGCGCGAGGCCGCCGAGCGCGAGCTCAGCGCGCGCATCGACGAGCTTGAGAACGAGAACAAGAGCCTCAGGAGGCAGCGCGTGGACAACAACGTCGCCCATCTGCAGGTAAACGCAGCTTGTATACAGGGGCGTAGTTACAACAACAACAACTAATACTCTTTATTGATTCACACAACAAATAAAAGAACACACAGGGAAATACCGCAGTGTCAGCCGTAACAACGGCGCCCCCAGCAAGATTTGATACAGGGCCCGTCTGCTTGTGTAGCATCACCAACATCGTTTCTCCCCCAAGTAAAGTTTGTGGGTGATACGACCTTGTGCAAGGTCCGTCCGGATCGCTGCCACAATCTTGCTCGCTAATCCAGCCGCTAAGCGGCAGTGCTTGCAGTGGAGAGCAAGACAACCAAATGATCTGTCTGCTGTCTTCGTGTTGCCGATGTATATAGAACGGTGGGGATTACTTACTATCAGGTGACCTACTTGCTCGATTTGCCGTCCTATTTTACGAGTATGTGTAATGTGGGTACTTTTCATTGTCTGTCACGACTGCATGACTGGTGGTCAAGATGTTAAAAACCAAATGACTTGAGAATATCCGAGTTTCAAGCCAATTAGCAGTCGCTTACAATATTTTACGACTATTTTTATTAATATTAGATGTGAAAAAATTACGTATAATGAGTCGACAACTTTCGGAGCCGTAATCTCGACGGTTCTTAATTGTGTTCTAGGATGAGCTTATCGCCGTGAAACTGCGTGAGGCTGAAGCTAATCTGTCGTTGAAAGATTTGCGTCAACGCGTCACAGAACTCTCTGAATCATGGCAGAGGTATCTCCAAGTAAGTACAGTTTTAAGTTGATTGAGAAGGTATTATATCTATATTCTTTTTTAATGGTTCTCCTCTCTTCTAAGCATCATGGTTTGTGTTTGAACTTCTTGGGAACTTACTGATGCGTTCATCTTATCTCACGCTGCCCAAATAACAATGGCAGTGTTTTTCGACCTTTTGAGTACATGACCCCCTTTAAAAGCAAAAAAAAATCTGTCGCCCTCAAGGACAGTAGCGGGCGCAATCTGCTCCGGTGGTAATTTTTTGCTGTCGCGACTTCCCTAGTAAGGCTTCGGGTGCCCCTGGGGCTCATCCTGACCCACAGATAGAAAAAGACTAAACATGAGTAATGTTGAACAGGAGCACAGACAGGAGCCGACCACAGCGCCGGTGCCCTCTAACGTCGTATCGGACATCATGGCGACGCCCAAGAAGCTCCTCCGGGCGTGGGAGGGGCGCTCCGCCGAAATGCAGAAGCTGGACGAGGACCTAATGAACACGCGTATAAGGGAGGTGGAAGCGCTTACCGAACTCAAGGAGGCGAGGCTCAAGGTCAGTTTATGCGACGAGATATGTCCTAGAACCTAGAACATTGCTGTATCCAAAAGTTTCGTTTTTGTGCAATTTCTGAAGAATGAGAAAGGTTCCCTTGGGGTATCATTTTGTAAACATACACGAAACTGTTATTCTTTAAGTGGATCAGCGTCGGATCCAACGTCGAGTCATCGCCCTGTTTCGCTCACTCGAGCTAGCGCGCTAGAGCAAGACAGCGCGCTGCCCCACGTCGAACTCGTCGCTGTTGCCCCTAGTTCTCCAGATCGTTATTGACTAATATTCTATTGTAGCTGATGGAACTGGAGACACAAGTGCACGTGTCCACGAACCAGCTGCGGCGGCAGGACGAGGAGGCGCGCGAGTTGCGCGAGAACCTCGACGCGGCGTTGCGGCGCGAGCGCGCGTTGCAGGCGCGCCAGAGGGAGTTCCAGCACAAGTACACAGACCTCGAGAGCAAGGTGACACCATAAAACTCATATGTTTTGTATAGTCGAACAAGAAATTGCTTGATCACTTTTAATCTCTATTACAAAGGTATAAAGTTCAAAAGTGATCAAGTAATTACTTGATCGACTATACAGCTTCACACGGGTACATATAAGATGTAAAGTACCTACATAAAAACCTTCCTTAATAGGGCGCCACGGGTTAAAACAATCTCAATTGAGAGTAAAAACTGCATCAAAATCCGTTGCATGGTTTAGAAGGAGTAGGTGGCCAAAGATATAAAGAAACAAGAAACGGATAGCGGCTTTATACCACGAGTATGTAAAGAAGATATTTATGTACAGCTTATAGAAGAACAAAGAACTCTGGCTTATAACCGTTTTTGATCTATAAAAGTGTGCCATTTAAAGGTTAAAAAAAAAGTTGCGAACGTTCATCCTTTACTATCTTACCCGAGTTGATCTGTCATTCAAAACGCGGGTTACAAATGGCGTTGTTTGTTTTCTCTTTACTTCTGCAACTGCTGCAATATATTGCTTTCTCAGTAGCACACTCAGGACGGATAGCACGACACACAACGACTCGCGGTGTCACGCCGTTTCTAGGCACCGAGATTAAATAAATTTCCCTCAACCATATCGCGCCATCGATAACTGGGATGGCCAACCAGCCGCTATCAACTGCTCGTCCGCCATTTTCGTTCCAATCATTGTGATCTATTTTACACCGCTAATAACGGGCAACATGAAAATACTTTCAATTATTTACGGCGACCATTTTATTTACTGCCTCACTAAAGACACAATATTTTTTTAGGAATTTCACGATCCATTACAACAGTTCGAATTAACGAACCACTCATTTATGCGTTTTGGCTTCCGATAAAACTTTAGTGCATGCAAGTATTATTATTAATACCTCTTTTATGTTATATATTTTTTTCTTTTTTAGGCTAAGTATGATTCGATGCAGGCGAACATCAGAAACATGGAGGATGCGCAAAGGATAGCGGAGTTAGAAACGGAAGTGTCGGAGTATAAACTCAAAGTGAGTTTCGAGTTAGTTCTTGTTTGCATTTAACATTACTTGTGGATGTGGACGAACTAATGCTGTATCTTATTTTTGTGCAGAACGAAGTTATGGCAACGGAAGGTGAACTTCGAAATAATATGGACGACACGGAGCGAGTTCGCGAATTGCAGGAACAAGTCGCTGAGCTCAAAGCGGAGGTAGATACTGCGATTTCTTACACATGATGGCTCATAAATCTTCCATGGCATTTTAAAATATTTCAGATGATCTGTAAATTTTCCCCCAAAATAATTTGTGACCCTGACTACATCACATACAGTAACGTACTAACATGGCGCCTTGCTTCGCTTCACTTAACACATTTACCCGTTGCATCAGACAATGTTTAATTGGGATGTTGACAAAAAAATAATAATTAGTCCATCTTTTAGAACGCCAGAAAATAGTAGATACGTATTTTTTCTTTTGCTTCTAAAACTTAAAATAACAAAGTTACAGAGCGGCGAAAGTTCGCGCTACGTCATTATATCGTAAAATTTTTACGAATCGAGTGACGTCACGAGCCCCTACTCCTGAATTTGAATGTGCTGTATCTTTGTCAATATTATTCGTATGGACAAATAAAAAAATACGTATCGAGTATTTTTCTATAATCTAACTGACGGACTAATTAGAATCTTGTTGTTTTAACCCAGGAGACATCCCTATTTAACATGCTTAATGTTTTTCACGGCCAAATGTAAATACTACATGTCTGTAATTCTCCTCTACATAATGGAGTAAGCCACAAGGATAGAATGTTTGACGATAGCACTGCGTGGTCCATTATTGGTGATTAAATAAATGCTTCACTGTAACTTTTTAGCACAGAAGGCTTTGTATATCTATGATTACATTATAATTATGTACACATATGGGAGTTTTGAGGTAACTGATTTTTCATGGGCGCATCGAAAGCTCTGGAAATATGATGTTACTAATATTTGTACGAGTACTTTAAATTGATCACAGTTCTCGTGTTTAGCTTATATCTTGTGAATATTGTACTTTATACAAATGAACGATGCGCTTCCAGTGATGTGTCTCATAATCTGTTTGGCACTGCACAGTTCCCAACACCCATCACCACTCCGGACACTGAGCCCTGGAAATGGCTCGAGTAAGTTCAACCAACATGTCATTCGGACATTTTTGTTTTAGCTGTTATGTGTAATTGCAAAACATGGTTGGTAACATTCGCAGTATGCTTTTATCTATGTATAATTAGCCCTCCTAAATTCCTAGATTCAAAACTCCGGGATGACATTCTTTACGACTTTACTAACCGCTATTTTGGTTGTCTGTGCCCAAATTCTTCAATGTTCTACGGTTTAGAACTAGATGCATGAATGTAGGAATATAAGTGTTGTATTTTGAGGCACCCAAATAATCTAGCATGCAGATTTTCGAAACACGTTTGTTGTAAGTAATTAAAAGTTTTTAAAAATAGTTTCCATCGAATCTATCTCAATAACCCCTCAGCCCACAATGGTGTCTGGTAGTCACTTGCGTAAAATATCAATAAAGTATAAGTAAATACCTGAGATACTAATCATAGCAAGCATATTATTTATCAAAAGTCAAAATAACCAGTGGATTATAGGATAGCAATTTGATGTTTTGTTGTTGTTAAATCCTATGCATGTTAGTTTTAGTCGCTTTGCTCGTGCTTTTTGGGAACTAGATGTGTGGTGTGTAATAGATTTTTGATATTGTAAACAATAACGTGAGCAAGTAATCTAGTCAACAACTTTCGCGCACTTAAATATATGCAATTATTCCGCTTGTTTGTCATCATTCTTATCATCATCACATTAAAATTTCATTGTTTTAAACCGCTATCACAATTTAGCTTGTGTTTATCAGAAAGCACTGCACACGACAACTACAATTAATGTATAAATCGCTGTTTTTTCGTCACTTTTAACCGACGTACCCTGTCTGTTTCACATAAGTAGATGAGAAAGGGTCGTACTTGTGTGTCTTTATTGTATTAGACAGTATTTTAGATAAAATTGGCATGCTCTTCCCTTTAGTTTGCCAGCTCGATCGTTTAAACAGTGTTTTCTAAATAGGTCATGAGGCTAGAGGCGTCTAAAGCGCGATCCTTGGGCCTCATTCACCAGTCAGTGGGCATCAGCCGCAACATCTCTTTCGAGGACGACCCGTTAGACCTGGAAGACACAAATTGAACCAGAATCCATCATTGTGAGTTCCCTGCCCCTAACCTCTTATGCGAAGCTGTTTATGTAATATTTCATGAGCGCATTTGTTTTGAACATTGCGAACCTTGTATATTTTCATCGCGTGTACTTTAAACTTAAGCTGCCTAGACTGTATAATAGCTACGCGATGTACTGTCCATTTATTAAGAGTGACGAGGGTGTTTTCAATGGTACATATTTGAAGATGCCAGTAAAATTTGTGATCTTTAACGCAAGATTTATACGACCATATAAATAGGGTTTACGAGTAATTTGTTCTTACCTTATTGTACTTATAGTATGAGAACTATGTATTGAATACGCCATCTGCCATCGGCAAGAATTTCTTGATGTGACTGAAGCGTGCAATAAGATCATCCAAATATAATACTTACAAAGAATAATACTTAAAATTTTATGAATTGACAGTATGACGTGCGTCTATAGTCGGTACCGTGGGGCTGCTAACCCTCCAGGTTTATCCCTGAGTCTAGGGTTTTGATTGGAGCATGTCTGGGGTACGGTTTAACATCGTATATCTCTGCAATTTATTTAAGTGACTCGTCAGTGAAAAGATAAAACAAGCAAATATGCAAATTTTGATTGAACCAAATAATGCCAACTTTCGAAAACTCCGGGTTTGAATTTTTTTTAACCCCTATGTTACCGAGACTGCTCCTTATACACATCACGACGAATTAGGCAGTAAATGTTATTATACTTATTATCTAGGTAAAGATGCTATTTATTGTAGAACAGGGACGCAACCGAGTTTGGTATCACTCGTTCTACAAAATAGTTTATCTACACATATATCATAAATGCTCTGTAATGCGTTCAGAAACCGTAGGCAATGACCAGCATTATAACAACACTAGACTCACTTTTTCTAATTTGTTTCTATATTTGTTCAAAATCATTTTTTATTACATTATTTTAATGTGTACAGTCTATAGATATTTAATAGGTACCTAGCACTAGTAGCTAGTAGCAATGCAGGTCATTGCCCTATGACTTCTGAACCCATCATAGATTACTTATGATATGTGTGTAGATAAAGTAATGTATGCAACTGTACATAATTAGGTCTTAAAACACTCGTGTGATCTTATTATGAAACCCGCTGATGCTCGTTTCATAAAACCACACTCGCGTTTTAAGACCCCTCATTATGCAACCGTTGCATAAAATACTATTATGCGGTCTACTACTCATTAAAGTATACAGTGATAATTAACGATAACTATAAAAAATATGATGTTTATATCAAAATTAGACAATCAATTCGGATATGAATTTGTAAAAGAATAACGTTTTAGAATGACATGATGTTGATTGTAATTTCTCTTGTTTTTTTTAATAATACAATTTTGTGCGCTTCTTATACTTAATCGTTTCAGGGTGGACGCAATTATGCCCTTTGAAAAGGCATTTATTTAAATCTTGTACATCCAAGTAGTTTTAACCGATCAGCGAACGAATATTATGTATTTTAGTGGATGTTATCTATCAGTGTCAATTTATTTCAAACATAGCATTAAGTGTCCCAATAAATGTCGAAACATTGTAAGGTAGCTCACATGTAATCCACAATACAGTAGCGTTTATAGAAATTAACCATAGTCTCTAGATGACCATAATAATATGATAATCAAATTGTCTATAATGTAATCTCTTTACTCATAATAACATTACATACGACCTCGCTGGCTCAGGATTCAGGCAAAATTTAGACTGATGGTACAGTACAGTCAAATATAAAAATATAGTACATATTATTACAATTGACAGTGCTGAAAGAAGCGTGAGCCTTTTTTTTTAAATGAAAATGTTAAAACTCAGTGCATAGTTAAAATCAAAATTAAAATTAATGAAAGCGGGAAGGGGGTCACCATTCAACGGATGAATAATAAAGACCTCGATAAAAAGAAATCAGAGCCTTTCGCACCCATGTGAAAGTCGTATGTAATAGTTTTATTTGTAAATCAACCCTTTGTCTGCGTCATAAAAGTCACCAGTACGCGCAACTCTTCATACAAACATAGTCCTTTTAATTTATTAACGACGTTGTGGGTTGGAATAAAACTTTCCGAATATAAAGAGATGATGTCTTTAATTTGTTGATTTTTTTCACATCTAATTATAAACATCGCTATGGATCATCTCATTCATTATATATATATGCAAAGTTTCATTACAATCCGTCAATGTCTTGTAAATTAAAAGGTACCTACGCCTGTATGGATCGCGAGTTTAGGCTAGCTTACTGGAGACTCTTAACTATTTACCTTACAGCCATCTCAGGCATTAGAAAGACAATGACGCGAAGTACAGTTCACAGAAGAGACGCGGGTATGACAGTAGCGTTGGAACGTGATTCTTCCAAAGTATCCGATAGAGTAATTACTCGTGTTGCCAACTACATTGATGCACTGTAGATGTAATTTTTTATATGGTTGTAGTCGAAATGTAGGTTAATATAGTTCACTACTTAAGTTACTAATCTGAGGGTAGAGAATGTGTTTGGTTACTCGGCAAGTATGAGCAGGCAAAATCAATTTAAAATAGACATGCCAAATTGTTTGATCTCAATGCCTTTGCTATGACCGATCTACTAACTGAACGCCTACCTTGATTATTGTTGTGCAATACAGGCTTAAATTCAGCTATTTTAAAATAACTTGTAGCTTATCATGTTATAACACATTCAGTAATTTTATTTCGCTAAAGCATTCCAATTTTCAATAGGTTTTTATTTATTTTAAGTATTATTAATTATTATATTAATGTTACGGAAGTAAGGCACTAGAAATTAATAGTTTCATACTTATTTAATAGGAACGGAACTACCTTCGTTTTTATTAGATGTGATGCAGGGATCGTTAATCAAGTCTTACAGCAAATAACAGTACTTATTAAATTAGTACATGTATTGTTTTATTTAGAATCGTAAGACTAAGTATTTAAACTTTTGTATTAGTTTCGTATTTCGGGTACAATACTCATATCTCGTGATGAAATCGTGGCGAGTTAACGCTTATTTATTGAACTATTTTGTGATTTTATCTTCGCGCCACTTCAATGAAGCTGTGATCTGTTGTAACTAGCGACTGATTTTGGGCAGCTTACTTTATCTGACTGGTCAGTAACAGTGAGGCATTCCTAGTAACACTGATGCGGTTCTGTATCGTTTTGACATATAGGTCAGCGTATGTACATACAAAGCCTAACAAGGCTAAGATCGCCATGGGGGAAGATTCAATTATAGCACGCTAAAACCTAAATAGATAATAGCCTGTATAAATAATATATCACACAACACACGGAATAAAAGTGTCTAAACTTTATTGTACCAACATTCCCCGACGACGATCTTAGTTCAACATGCCCTGAGATAATCCAGTTTTAATTTCTACAGATCAATCTACTAATGATGGATAATATTGTATTCAAGTTTTAAAGCGTAATCGCAAAACTGGATTAATTCTGATATTAAACCATAACTATTCTACACTGTCAGTGCAGATTTACCTGTTTTATACCAGACTGCTACTTGAGGTAATTAAAATGTTGTAATTACTCGTTTTCTTAAGTTATCTAGGTAATCTTGTTTGATAAAAAAGTGTTGTCTATAATATCTCTATGTATTTTTAGCAAATGTTTGTGTGCTTAAATGCCAAATCAATTACAATAGAGCATATTTTGGTTTTCTTAGTACTTGTAGCAATTTGACAATATTATGTAAAGTGATTGTCTATGCCTCATTTGTTCTACAGGCATTTACGGTGACCGTTATAATATCTCTAACATAATCCTTGTAAGAGAGGCCTCATACATGAAAATTTTAATTTTAGCTGTTTACCTTGAAAGGCTGACAAGAGTCAATTCGCCGTTTCTTTCGGTTTGCACGGACGTAAAGAGGCAGTTATGTAGGAGGGAACGGAGCGCGTGGGGCGTGCTTTTGAGTAAGGAGCAATAAATTTTTTAAATTAGTAGTTTAATTAAAAATAGAAAAAAGCTATTTAGTCTATTATGAACCTTAAGTCTTGTTAATTGATCACTCTAGGTTATTAAATAATGAAGACGAATCGCTTGCAAGATGCTTAATTAAGAAGTTTCTTCGCGAATCTTTTCTATCGAGGATATATTTTTCTCAATCGTGTTACAGAAAGAAGAACGACCTTCGAAGTATCATGGTAAATTTAAATGCTGTACATCGCGTCTATTGTAAACAGTTCTAATCCACGACGCATCGGGACCCTTTTCAGATATCATGTTCACAAGCAGACAGACAACGACGGACGGGGACGGGGTTTCGAAACGGTTGTTTTAAGTAGCTAATTTTAAAGGTGATCGACTCTTGTCAGCCAGCTTTTTAGAAGCATAGAAAAAAGATAGGCCCTTTTATTTATAGATTCCGTCTTGTGTATGATAAGTTCTTGTAGCTCTAGGGCATTATTACAGTGAGCCACATACGAAAGCCCTTCCTAAACTAAAACGATGTAAAATATGAAAAACAACATACTGTGGAATGTTATAAAAAAAAACACACCAGATTTGGCGCGATCGTAGTCGGAATAGCCATAATAGTCTGAATTCAATTTTCACGTGAAATTTCTTATATTTAGGTGAATGTATTATTTTTAAACCATGACTATGTTTCTATTGATTTTAGTTTGAAAAGACGAAAATATTATGTTATTATTGTTGTATTGATTTTATTAATAGGGTAATTAGTTATGAATTAAAATATTTTATTTTATCAATATACGTTGCAATTATGTAAAAAGCACTCTTGATTCATTGTTATAGTACATTTGGTTTTATATTCAAGGTGTTTGATACTATCTTTATTCGCGTAGTTTCATAAAACGGATCATGTAATTTTTATCTGCCAAACAAGCATCAGTAATTTAATAACTGATGATGATCTACGAGCGATATGTTAGTAATGACTTGGCATAATTATTAAGCTGTACATCTAGCAACAATAAACACATTACAAATGCCGTCAAAAAGAAATGCTAATATAATAAACAATCATTTAGATCTTGCCGGCAAATATTTTCGTACTGTGCATTAGCAATATAACTAACTTTTAAATTTATAGAAAATAAACTACACTGTTTCAATCATATGTGTTTTATTATTTTACCTTTTGGATATTAAGGAAGAGGGTATGTAGAAGTCACAGCCCCTTTGCAGTGATCAAAACCGGTATCACATTCCTCGACGTGTGCCTAAAATTACAGCAACCAGCCGCCGCCCGCTTTTAATCGTGCCTTAGATTGTTTTTAAAAAGTAAAACGGGCAACGTACGTGTAAGTTTTGCAGGGTAGTACATAGACTACACATAACACAATTACGAACCTATACGGCATCAACGCTATATCGGACGCGGATGAAACCTTAAATATCTGCTCAAAAGCAAGTTCATCCCATCCACAACAACCTCCTTGCTTTTATACCTTTGTCTTTAGACGAGGAAACTTTCTTGAATCAATCAACAGGAATTGAGTACTAACACAGTAAACACAGAGAAACAGATCTTTTGTGTGTTTTCTCTATTCTTTTGTCTATAGATAAATGGACATGAAAACCAGTTCATAGTAGTTAATTAATTTAATATATAATAATTAAGGCACAACATTAACATTTGAGTTATTCGTTTCGTTTGTTATAAAACAATACAATATATTATTTTTAGAGTTATTTACTACATCTCATCATTTTTATTAGTTTGCACTCTAAAATTATATTATCTTAGTTCTGTTATGGCAGGTCATGGAAGTTTCAGGCCATAGTTTTGTATTTGGTAAACAAGTTGTACAGCACTCGAAGAGTAGATTTCAGATCTAAGTTCACAATATCTGAAAAAAAAAAACAATTCTTATACTTTCGTAACTTAGTTGCAAACTTTGTGTTATAAGTACTTTGTGACCATGTCAAATATTTTAATAACCAATGTTTGGCTTAGCCATCCATTTTAAAAGCTGGAACAATAATAACTATACAAAAAAGGTGGTTGGTACACAATACCTGGAGTTGGGATTAACCTCACTAAAATAGTACAAATAATCACCTTCAGGTCTCGCCTTAGGCTTGGCAAGGCCGACATCCTGCATTAGTTCAAAAGCAAAGGCAACATTATGGACTTTCTGGTCAAAGTCCTGAGGCGTCAGGTGGAAGTCATAAAGAGGAACGAAGAAACCTTCTAGGAGCCCCATCAACAGGCAAAGATGAACGCCGTCATGAAACTGAGTGTCGAGATCCATTACCTCGAGATTCACTTTATTCAAATGCTTGTTGACGAAAGTGACCAATGACTGAAAAAGAAATGGGCACTGTATAGTATAATTATAATACGGATTATGGTAACAATAACTATACATAGCGCGTTTTACTTTAGTCAATTAAATTATTACAGATATGGTTACCTTTTTCACAACTTGAAGTTTATCTGGAGCATGGTCGAACAAGGCGTCAAATGCATCGCGTTCGCCTTTCATGCCAAGGTCGTAATAGGTGGTTGTTATGTCCTCAATGAACGTCCTGAACAAGAAGTCATATTAGTTAACTGCACTATGGTGGTAATTTCATTTTTACTCAATCAGAAAAAATTACTTCAATTGACAACTATTCATACTCGAAGCCAATACTATTCACCACTATAAGATTCTATATCATTAGCACAACAGAAAGCGTCATTTTTTTTTGGTGCATTTTCTCAACTCACAAGAGCTGTAAAGAAAAACTCAGTCAAAAATTAACCAAAGTGGTTGCACAAATGGGAGAATGAAGCAATCATTTGTTGATTTGTCCACTAGCTCAGTTTAAGAGTCGTAACATAGGTTTGGTGAAAATCATTACCTGTGCGAAAGTTGGTTCGGGGCATCTTTTTTCACAACAACAACATTAACACTAACATTTTCAGGGAGGCGTACAGGAACGCGGAACTGACGCGCCAATGCCACCAATAAGTGCAAAATGGACACAATATTCTTTGAATGTACTGAATCAACACTCCATTTTTGAACAGGTTTTGGTGATCCATAAAGTGCCTGAAAATTAATAAATAACTTCAGAAGTGTTATATCTTAACTTGTATCTTATTACTTTTTAATGATTTGTATAACTATTGTTTAAAATGGTCAAAATGTATGTATGCTCAAATAATACTATTAATTACCACTGCTGCCTTGGCATATTAATAAAATCAAAGTATATGATAAGGACATAAAATAAAGTAGGCAAATATCTTGCCATGCATGTATTCAAATACAGTGCGGGTGGGGATAGCCCAAAAGATATACGTTATGTCATCTCACCTTGTTCACTTCTTTCAGGACTACTGCCAACTTTTGCCTTTGACCTTCTTCTGACTGAGTTACTTCGGGCACATCGAGTTTCTTCTCGGCAAGTTTCTCCAAAAGCTTCTGTAGTACTTGTCCATCATACAGGTCCTCGCTGATGTCCTTTACAATAATCCTTTGTGCAGCCAACTCATCATTAATCCACTCAATTAGGATTTGAATAAGTTCTTTGACTCTTGGGTCTTCCAGCGACCGGGGTTCAATAATAGCTCTTTCTTCATTATCAACTTTAGAAAAAAACATATTACACATTTCAATTAGCTATTGAAGATACAAAAAATAGTGCAGGAAAGCTTTCATACTGCAATGTATACCTTTTGTCTTGTTTATTATGACACTAAATATCTTACTACCACGAATTATATGAGAGTAACTCAGCGTCCAGAGTCCATATTGTAAAGGATTTATTTTAAAAAGGATGTTACAAAAAGGGATATTAATGTTCACTTACGCAAACTGTATTCCTCTGGTGGAATTTCTGGAGCATTAGGACTTCCTGGTGAGTCAATGGCATATTTACCCTCAGCTTGCACTTCCTGAACTGTATTTGAAAGAAAATAAAATGTGGTTTTTGAATTCACAACAAGTTAAAGTATCCCATGGTGCATCCAAAAGCCCTCCAGGCCAGACCAGCTCAAACTGCTCCATCCACACATCTTGTTTTGTGGATGTTTTAGCACGACAATCTCTTAAGGCTTAAGGATGCATTACATGGCATGTTAACACATAGGACCCATAGCCTAGTTATAGCTTGTTATGAATCTTTGTTGTTCAAAATAAATTATTAATTTATTTAAGGCCCTTTTATGTGTTCCAAGTATAAGTCACCAGCATTAAGATCCAAAATTTGGCTTACAAGTAAGTGACATAGTTTAATGCTTCTAATAAGAAAAGTGGGAGATATTTTTCACTGACTTCAAAAAAAATAGGTTTTCATTTTGACTATGAATAATTCTTATTTTTTATAGCACACAGTTGAATAAGATATTATTGCTGGTGACTGACTGCATAGTAGCTGCTGCATTAATTGCAAGAATATAAACAATCATAATGGATATATTTGTTTTTGATCGATACTAATAACTTTATAAGATGAAGTCATAGCCGCGCAAGTACTTGCATTTGTGTAACCCACACATAAAACGTACATATGGTTTCCCTAACAAGGAGAAACTGATCTCATACCTTCCTTGATTCCTTTCTTGCGTCCTATAGTGCCTATTTTATCCCAAAATGACTCCCCCTTGTCTTCCTTTTTAGGCAAAACCGGAGTTCGAGGTGATTTTGGGCGTGGAGAAGACATCTCGCGTAACACTCACTGGTTTTAACTAAAACAAGGAAAAGTATATCCAAAATGAATCATCCAGTCAACGTTTAGTTTAATTCATTATTTATTTGACTGCATATATGTACAAGGAAACATGATTACATCAAATATCAAAATTAGACTTCCTCAGACTAGCCTACTTTTCAGAAGTTTACACAACTACTAATGAACTAAAAACAAACTTGACAACCAATTTTTTGTGGAATGGGAACAAATTCGAGGCGAATTTTTTACTCTGGCTTCCCTGCGAGCTCTTGTTTGCCATGTTGGCAATTTTGATTTAATTCATAAAATAGTATCAAATTAAACTAACTACTTCAATAACCAAATTTGTCAAGAATAGTTTACAACCAAATAGCATAGTTTTCCATGTACACCAACGTAACGGCGTTAGGCTAAAAAGAAGCGTCCCATGGATTCTTTGTTACATTTCGACGTACAGCTCCGTTTAGGCCTTCTTTATATCCAAAAGCTTATGAATTAAATTGGATTTTATTGTTTGTTGTACCTCTGCCTCGTTTTCACCTGCGCAAACTTTGTAATCAATCTCAAAATTGCCTTTGTTTTTATTAACGTACATATTTACCAGAGTTAATTAACGCGTGCTCAAAGTTAACTGGATTGTGTTCTCGTCAATAATCCACAGGTAAATAACTGCAAGAAAACCGCGATTTGCTGAGCATATGCTCTGTTTTATGTTGAATTGGTTCGGAATCATACCTAAAAATAGCTTTCAAGTTTCTATTGCATCATCGTATCTGTGATATTGATTACAGTACGCACTGTTGCTATTAAGAGGATAGTGTTTACTTGTTAGTGATACCTTTGTGTTTTAGATATGGAAAAAAGTGGCAATCCTCCCCCATATGGATGGGGCAATGGACATACACTGCAGCCCCCTCCGGCGGCTCCGCCTAGCTACTCCCAGGCTGTTGGGGGCGTAGGACCATCCAGCCCGTACACTCCGCAATACATACCCGGTGAGTACTTACCAGAATTTGCTTAAATAACAAATTTAAAAAAACTTCTCCTGTTAATACTTTTCTTGGAAATGGCCTTGTAACAAATTTTGTTATGACTAAACCAAGGGCATTCTTGTGAGTTATTTAAATTTGTTTTGTCTTTTCTGACAAATAACTCTTCGCTGTAGATGTATATCATATCATAAAAATATTATTTTGAGCCAAAGAGCAACTGGACAATTTACTACTGTCCAAATAACACTCACCAATTTGAAGGTCACAAAGTAGTTACATTTGCTTATTCAGACATGACCTTTATAAATAAACCTTGTCCTATATCCCTGCATAATACTGTGGCAATTACAGTAATTAGTTAGCTTCAATGGAGTAATTCTATCCTGAATTTGATTTTTTGTGGACTTTATGCTTCTGTCAAATAGAGACTATTAAATAGTTAATTCTAATGTTCTCTTTGTACATCCAAAATCTTTTGTAAGGGTTGGTCAGGGAAGGCTCTTAACTGAAAATATTGGCCTTGCAGCGGGAAAATACCAATAATAATGGCGACACCCTATACTTAGTTTTTTTTTCAGACGTGAAAAATAACAGTCAAAAAGTGTTTCAGTAAATTAAAGACAAAATAAATCCAACTTTGATTTAATAAATCTGACTAACCCAAGAAACATTTAGTGACTAGCTTCTGCCTGCAACTTCATTAGCATGGACTTACAATTTTATGCATTAAGAGCGTAAAAACAGAGATTTGGCAACATCGCCTATAGCTGCCAAATATTTAGCTGTTTTCATTGATTTATCAAAATTACTTATTTAAAATACGGAATATAGCAACTGTATGTACTAGAACTTGTGTTCTTACATTTGTTTGTAAGTAGTAAACCTTATTTACTTATACCGAAATGTACACATTTACAAATGGAAAGTTTCCAAATGCTTGTTTTACACTTAATTATAACTATTTAGTATAACTGTATTAACTATTCCAATGCATTATCAATATTTTAGTACATACTGTTGCTATATTCCGTATTTTAATTCATTAATTTTGTTTTGATAAATCAATGAAAACATCTAAATATTTGGCAGCCATAGGCGACGTTGCCAAATCTCTGTTTGCACGCTCTTAAGTAGCTAAGTATTATCCCATGGGACCTCCCCCTGGGATAAAAATACCCCATGATCATCTCTATAGCCTCAGATAAGTCCATGCAAAATTTTAAAACAATTGTTGCAGTAGTTAGGCTGTTAAAGCTTAACAGAGAAACACACTCATTTTCACATTTATAATATTAATAAAGAAAAGGATTTGTAAATATGTCTAAAATGCAGAAGCTGTTACATTTCCCAGTTATATCTTAGTTTTTCTTAAAAATGCGTGCAAGTTTGACCATTATTTTTCTCATCTGAAAAAATGAAGTACCTATAGATAAATAAATATATGTATATGTATTGAATGCAATAATTCAAGACATTACCAAACTATGATGTTACGATGATGATGTAAAGATTTGCATTACGGTCTTTACCAATACACTAAGTACTTTTTTATTTATTGTAGTAGCAGGACCTCAGATTGTGACAACAGTTGTGCCTGTGGGACCTCAGCCTACACACATGATATGCCCAAGCTGTCATGCTGAAATTGACACTGCTACCAAAACAAAACCAGGACTGCTTGCCTACATATCTGGTGCCATCATATTTCTTCTCGGGTAAGTTTTGGTTTTATTCAGTCTTCAGGCATTCAGCAAACTAAATCAACCAGCCAGTGATGTTAATAAACTATAGCAGTTTTCTAAAGAGCCATGTAACTATATAAACTATTTATCCATTAATCAGCTGTAATTGATGCTAGCTGGTATTAACAATTATTGAATTATTTAGCATAACTAGGTGCCTACCAATGAGTTATTTTCTTTAAAAAAACTTTTAATTGTGACTTTCAGATGCTTCTGTGGATGCTGCCTAATTCCGTGCTGTGTAGATAGCTGCATGGTTATACATCACAAATGCCCCAACTGTAATGCCTACCTGGGACGTTATCAACGATAAGTACCTACCTATAGTGTTATTAGTCATATAAATAATACATACTAGTAGGAGGAAATCTTAATAATGAAACGAAATTAACATGATCTGAAACCAAGTAATCTCCGCATTTAAATTTGCCAGGGATGTATTTATTATGGCAAAAAAATATTATTTTGTTTTTTAATGATTATCGGTTTTGTATTTGAGGTTTTGCTACTAAATCAATTTACACTGTTGATGTAATTTAAGGTCTTCGTCTACGAACCCTGTGTTTTGTACGGGCGTATTTGCACCCATCAGTTGACGCTGTAGTCTGTCTTCTTTTTTGCTGGCAAATTAAGAGTAGGGACTCCAATCATGGGATCTCAGGATTATAAGCACTAATTGAGAGCCTAATATAAATTAAAAATAATCTTCACAATAAATTACACTCTAATTCAGTAATTATTCATTGAAAATTCTCACTAGTTCTGGTTGGTAGCTACTTTATGAACACATTTTGCAAATAATAAAAGTAATGGAAATTATTTGACCATTTAACGGTGTTATTGGGAATTTCATTTAATTCCACGATTTTTAAACTGTTACCTACTATCCCTGTGCAGATTATGAATTGTCAACAACTATTTAAGGTCCAAATATGTGTGTTACATAACATTAAATGTGTATAAGAATAGCAGTGGCAGTGACTTGAATACTGTGTTTTTGTAATCAGTATATTTTTTGTACTTTTTAAAATTGTAATATGTAACTTTAAGCGTATTTGCTAACAGTAATACAAAAAGTAACTGTGTCCTTTTAGATCTGCCTTATATGTATATTTTCTGTAATTATCCGACTTAGGCAACTGTTTTATTAAATGAAAGTAAAATAGTTAACTACCGATTTTTTTTCTGGTTGTTTTTAGAGCACTATTTTACACGAAATTGAAAATAACGAGAATCTAAACTAGTATGGGCGTATGAGGCGCACCGGTTAAGCAAGGATTTATAGTGAGGCGTCACTTGCGGTTAACCGATAAGGTTAAAAGCACGTAGTTTTTTTGTAATTCAATCCAAGCGCTTGCCGTCCTATCGCGCGCGCTCTTGGTTGCATTGTTTTTTTTTAATTCTCAACTTATTACAGCAAAACAAACTGCGCTACAAAAATAATAAATGCACACATTTTGCCTTGTGAACCTTCAGAGCATTTTTTTCTTTTGTTTAAATAATGCCTGCTAATAAATGCATGCTATTTAATTTTGTTCAAATTATAGTTCCGTCTTTATTCTAAGTGGAGTAGGTATGATTATTGATTTATTTGAGATGGAACTATTATACTAGCGAGATGGCGCGCCATTGAAGGCTGTTTGTAAATCCTTTCTTTAACACAAGCGGTTCTTATGTGGGTTTTTTTTTATTGGGTACTTATCGAATGAGAATGTCGTCGATTTATTATTTTAATTACGTGGCAAAAGCGTAACAATTTAAGCGTTCGTCTTTAGTAGTCATTAGTAATGATATTTTTATTTCTCTATTTTCTTCTAAATTAAATACCTATGAATTAATAACGCGTTATCCACATTTTCGTTTAAATCGAGCATATTATTAAATTTTAATTAATTTGTACAAACGATGATACCAAACAACCGGTTATAATGAAAACAATCAGCAGTAGATTTATATATGAAGTCGTAGAGGTTAAACAGATCTACACTCTACATGTTTTACTATAAAGTTGTCAATACTAGCTCATGTCAAACTTTTTGACTTTGAGTGTTCGGCTACCCCTGCTGCTAATTGTATAAACTCGTACCTACTTATTTCAACGATTATTCGTCACTGTAAACGTTTATGTTAGCTAATTAAGTAGATTTAAGCATACCTTTAACATTTTTATGCTTGTATATGTGTACTAAGTATTTTAAGGGACATCCCTGATGATCAACCGAAAATACATATATGTAATAAATACCTAATCAACTGGATTTTTAAGTCAATTTATTGATTGTATATTCCAATATGGAAAGTGCATGTATTTTGTTCTTTTAAGACGTTAAGATTACCTGCGCCCACTGCCTCAGTTCGCACGATGTTGTACTTAGAATATAGGGTTGAAGAAATTGCAGGAACTTTTCAAAAAAGAGGAGGAGGTTTTTGATAATTGATAATATCTGATAATTTCTCAAATTTTTGCTATTTTGGGAAGATTCCGACGGCACATCAGTAACGTAGAATAATGAGACAGCCATGTTTCAACTACAATAATAAATACTAATTGTGATTAAGAAATGTTTGACTTGTTAAAAATATAGTATATGTATACAGCCTTGAAAAGAATTTTAGGGTTGCCCAAGGTAAGATGGTAAACTGAAAATGGCGCTAAGAAATGCTCCTCTTTTTCACTGCGCCTGCGCCGCCGTTCCCTTGGTAGTTCCTGAACTAGGGGGCTATTCTCGGTTTATGCGAGATGCATCTCGCACGAAAACAACTGTCAATTCCCTCGGAAATCCGTCACTTTTTGACAGATCTCGCTGGTGAGATGCATCTCGCGTGAACCGAGAATTGGGGTCCTAGGCCATTGGTTTATTTCCCGTTACTCCGCCAGCAACCCAGTTACGAGCGGTAACAAAATGTTTTGATCAGTTTCCCAGTGTCCAGCCTAGTCAAATGATGATTTGTTTGTACTGAACTGCTTTAATTTTCTCAGTGACCTTGCAAGTTTATTTCTTTTGTAATCGATTAATTTGTTTATCATTAGGCGCCCACACCGAACGCTTGAATGAAATACTTTGACGTTCCTACAATTTGTTTTTGGGGCATTATCATGTGAATGTGGTGTTTATAAAAGTTTCTTTGCCTGTTTACAGCATTAGATGCCAATAATAATTTGTACAGGTAATCTCAGCAAATGATTTCCCCAAGCCTGCTAATTTTGATACTGAAATCTTCCTTAATAATTCACGGTTCTTATTTTATACAAATGTTATTAATATTTTTATTAATAAAGTATTTTATTTAGAAAAGTGTTTATTTATCCTTCCGTGTCCTTGTTCTCTTCCCTGTTGTCTCATTGTTAAACTAAAATCTTTCCGCCAATAAAATTGTCTTAGTCTCAGAATGGTACTGACTGAATAACGGCGATGGCATACTCATTATGGTAATTCAACGTTTTTTTTTAACAATTTATAAATGCAGTTATTTTGACCCCATGTTAAAAATATAAGTACCTCAGAGATAAGTACGTATGCAAAAATTTACTATTTTCGTGACAAGGCTTTTTAAAAAGTCAGATTAGCAATTTCAATACCTAGGTAGATTATTTAAAAAAGTTACAATTGAAATCGTGAATTTTTTGTCTTTGATTTACTTACGAGACATACACAAGGTGTTAACGAAAGAGTGGATCAAACGAAGGTCAGAGGTAGGGGATCTTAATAGCTACCTAGGCACTGAAAATGACCGCCAAGTTATGTGCAGCGATTTTCATTTGTTCGAAAGTTAGAAGCATTTTTATGAAACTTTTGTAAGTATCGGATTTCATTCCAGACTTCGTAATTTCTACTTAAAACCTCATTGAAATGGAAAAGTAGTACGAAACAATACCAGGAAGTGCTTTTGAACATTAAAATTAAACGTTTTTTAAATAGGTAGATGAATAAGTTGAACATTAATAAAACTATGGATCAAGAAACAATTCAAATATCAATGAACGAACCTACATTAGTGCGTATGTACGTAAGGTTTTATTAAAACAAAATCTAAATTTATACGTAGATAAGTAAATAATATTTTAATCAGACGGTATGATGTCTGTCTCACGCGTCGCACGCATGAAGTTTTAGGGCTAGCGCGCACGAGCAACTTTTGTCTCCGCAACTATTTTAACTCTCGTATCACATAAAGTCCACGGGTTTAGTTTGAAAACGCCCACATAGCGACGCGACAACCGGGAGACTTTTCTGTTCGCGAGTTTGGAGTCAAGGGCTTATTACACTACGCGGTATTCAGACAGTCTTACTAAGATTCAGCATAGTGTAATAGAGTTAGCCTGTCTAATTAGACCGACCGAATGGGTTCGGCCGTGCTTACTTCTATATTACAATACTCTTTGGCTTACTTGCTTACTAAGACTGTTTGAATACCGCGTAGTGTAATAAAGCCCATAGTGTAATAAGAGTTAGCCTGTATAATTAGACCTACCAAATGGGTTCGGCCGTGCTTACTAAGACTGTCTGAATACCACGTAGTGTAATAAGCCCTTCAAGCCCGTGACGCGACTGTCGCCTTGTCTATTGGTTCCATCCAATACAAGTGCGCGCACGGCGACAAAACAGTTTCTAGGGAAAAGCGCACAGATCAAAACCGTCTCTTCGCAATCCATGTTGATAAATTTAAAATTGTAAAGAAAAAGTTATGTTGCTGTCGCTCTCGTCTCTGGCGCGCATCATTCAAATCTCGGCGATAAGACAGCCACAGAGACAAAAAAAAATGCTAAGTTGCTCGTGCGCGCTAGCCCTTATGGTCTCAAGCAGTCTTTTGATGTTTTTGTGAAACACGCCTAATGAACAAAGCGGTGACCTTTGAGCGTTTTGAGGCTTTAATTTAGCATAGAGCTTATCCATTATGTTAAATATTATCTTCTCTGTGGATTGGAACGGAACGAACGGAAATACTCATTACAGACATATTTTAATTTTTTATCTGTGGGTGGGAAAGGACAGGCAGGATTGAGTTGAGGACCTACTGACTGTGGTCGTATTGGATTGTAGAATAAAAATATCTTGTTATAATTATTTTTAGATTGTTTAATGAATTAAGGTAACAACATCAACTATGTCGTGGTTATTTGGATATAGTACTAAGCCTCCGCAACCGCCTACGGATGATCCGCCGGCAAGTAGCGCGGGTGCGGCTGCACCCCCTGTTACCCTTACGAAAGCCGAGAAAAAAGCTATGGAAGCTTATCGGTTCGACTCCAGCGCTCTTGAAAGGGCTGCGCAGGCCGCCAGAGAACTAGAACAGTCAAGTAAGTTAATTCTCAACTACTGTTATCAGTCACATTTCATACTATTGCATAATGCGACCCTATAACCTATAAGCACATTGCGGACTTGATTAAAGCGAAGGTACAATGACTTTATTACTGAAAAAAAGAAGTTTCTTAAATGCTCACACTTGAATGATGTTGAATAATTTATTTTTCCCTTAATTTCCCCATCACAATCATTTATATTTTATTTAAAATTTTCATTAATACTTTAAAAACTTTTTACAATATGTAAACAATAATTTCACAAAATGTAGTTGTATAGTAATTTATCGCGGCTCATTATCAAACTGGATCAGGTACTGGCCATTTGACCATCAGATTTAAAGGTTAAGAGATTCTTAAAAGATTTAAACTAACTATGATAGTGTTGCATGCAGCTGCCCAAATAAAAATAGGAAGCAGAGGTCCTAGCATGCGGAGTTTTATTGCAGACATAAGGCATATATGCCTTTCTAACCAGTTGGCACAAGGGACAGGAGTTTTGTGTTTGCGATAAACATAAGTATGCTATTAATGCTGCATAGTTGATAATAGTTTATCTATCTTTGATTTGTTAACAAAAGTGGATGTCATACCAGACAAGTCCATATTTCTGAAATGCAGTCTTATTATAAACATAATGAGTAATAACATTACTACATAAACATAAAGAGTAATAAATAGTTATGGTTGTTTCATTTATTATCCAAAAGGCTTAACATATAAGCCATTTAATAAAGTTTATTTTGTTAAACAGTCAAATAGTTCTAAATATGGAAATACCAATTGTAAACACCATTTTGGAATTCCAAAAAAATATGTCATTTATTGCTTGATATATCCTTGACAAGGTCATTGCATTGTTATTATGAGACAACTGAAAATATAATAAAATATTTCGATTTAACAACTACTGAGGTTTTATAAACAGAGTCTTTAAATTATAAAAGTATATTTTGAATTTTTGGGTTTTCTCGAGAAAGGTTGTAGTGTAGAGTGTTCTCAATATGCATTATCTACAATATACTTTGTACAGGACATGCCAAAGATGCGTTGGAGCTCAGTAAGCTCCAGGAAGCTTCACGGCAGCAGGAGCAGATGGCTAAGATTAAGGAGTATGAAGCTGCCATCGAGCAATCCAAAGTGGAACAAAAGAAAGTTGACTATGAAGAACGGAGGAAGACTTTACAGGTAAAGTATATCAACATCATCTAGACAAAAGATGAGTTAAATATATGTTCATGGGATGGGATGGGATGATAAGATAACCAATTTTCATTTCATACGATTTTGTAAGCCCAGTGAAACCAGCTAAAACTAATAGAAACTTGCAACTTTATGCCGCAGAAATGAAACACTTTCTTGATAATCTCTAGTTTCAGCATTTTGTACAAGAAATATTACTAATCTTTATTTATTTGGAGATTTATCAAAACTGAACATGTCAGTCCAAAAAATACTAAAATATTAAAAAGAGTTTGACATGGTATTTTAAATTTTAACTCATTGCTTTTCTATAGATCTAGAGAGTATTAAGTATAGAAAGATTGATTCATAACATTTCCACTGTGTTTGTAACAACAGGAAGAAACAAAGCAACACCAAATGCGGGCGCAGTATCAAGATCAGCTGGCGAAAAAGCGATATGAAGAGCAGCTTGTACAGCAACAGAAATCACAAGAAGAAATATTGAGAAAGTAAGTTTTGCAGTAAAGAAAGTATTTGTAGTCGAAGTGTGTGCATCTAGATGTAGTTGTAGTTCGAGCTTAGTAGCTTGTGTGCGGACGCCATTTATACATAATTTATCAGGGCAGGTTATATGGGCTTGCAATTCAACATGCATACAATACAAGAGTGTTAGATTCTGGCTTTTGTGGCATATAAATTGCATCGCTCACTCTAAAGAAACAAACATGCTTAGATAGTAAATTTTTGGTATGTTATTCAAGTAGCTTAAATCTTATGCCTAAGCAATCAAATGCCTGCTTCAGGGCAATTGGGGCCAGATCATAAAAACAGCTTGGATTCATTTATTTTATACTGATTATACTTAGTCTAAAAAATATAACATTGTTTCATTAACATAGACAAGAAGAAAGTGTTGCTAAACAAGAAGCGTTACGTCGCGCCACCATAGAGCATGAAATGGATCTCCGCGAGAAAAACAAACTTAAGGCAATTGAGGCTGAGGCGAAGGCGAGGGCGAAGGCCGACCGGGAGAATCGTGACATCACCCTCGAACAAATTAGACTGAAGGCAGCTGAGAACAGAACTACTATTCTGGAGAGCATTAAGTAAGTTTGAGCTGATGGGTTGACATTACAATATTAATATAATTCAGAGCACAAGTAAAGCCATGTACCACTTACTATGTAATTTAAAAAAGGCTTAAGCGTAGCTGTTTAATTAAAAAATTAAATCAAGTAGAGTTTATATACGTAAGCACTTGTATGCATGCGTCTTAGTTTATTATACAAGTTATAAATTAAATTACTACAAAGTATTGGAATATTGTCCTAGGAACACTTTAAACTGTAATATTCGATTAAATAAGCGTGTGGCAAACGTCACGCACTGGACTTATGGAAAGGGGGGCAACATAGGATTGAAAATATAAATGGCAGGATCCAGGGTAGGGTCTACAAATTGGATTGTATAGTCGACCAAGTAATTGCTTGACCACTTTTCAACCTTAACTCTTTGTAATACGGTCGAAAAGTGGTCAAGCAATTTCTTGGTCGACTATACCTTAGACTTGGTAGTAACACTAGTTTAGTAGTAAAACTCCTTTTCTAACAGGACAGCAGGCAGTGTAATAGGCGCCGGTGTGAATGCCTTGGTTACTGATTGGGACAAGACTCTGGCTGCGGCTGGAGGGTTGTCACTCGTAGCGCTCGGCGTCTACACTGCGAAGGGCGCTACTTCTGTCACAGCAAGATTTATCGAAGCCCGGATTGGTATACATATTTTTCTCAGTAGATAATTATCCATGCTAAGCTACTGACGTTTAATAATTGGAAATTCCATTCTAGGTAAACCTACTCTTGTTAACGAAACGTCAAGATTCTCGCTTTTGGAAGCAGTGAAACATCCAATCTTGACTATTTCAAAGGCTGTGGCGAGCTTTAGAAAACCATCTGACGCGTTAGCCGGGGTCGTCCTAGCGCCTACCTTGGAGCGGAGACTGCGTGATATCGCGATTGCTACTAAAAATACGCGCTTGAATAAAGGCTTCTATAGAAATCTGCTTATGTACGGCCCTCCTGGTACTGGAAAAACCTTGTTTTCAAAGGTATGCAACACATGTCTGCACAGAATTGCTTGTGTCTCAATCTGTATGGAACTCAAGCCAATTCTCAATATGTGTGTTATCTTTAATTTGCAGAAACTTGCAAAACATTCAGGCATGGAGTACGCAATTCTCACTGGAGGTGACGTCGCTCCCATGGGTAAAGACGCAGTTGCTGCAATTCATAAAGTGTTCGACTGGGCTAATACTAGTAAAAAAGGTATGTCAGCTTTTTCATGTCTCCATACCTATTCTAGAATTGTTGGACGAGGAAGCGTGGGTATATCTCCACAAGGTAGATGATGCTGAAAGTCGCGGGAACAGCTGGATTGAAGCAGAATCATTGCGCTGCAGTTGTTGTGGAGAGCCTGGGGACTAACGTAAATTCGATTGGTGGACATCTTCTCTGTTTCAGTGATTTAAATCCTTGTCAGTCTTAATTTATCAGCGATTGGCGTTTGCAGGTGTATTGCTCTTCATTGACGAAGCCGATGCCTTCCTGAGGAAACGTTCGTCCGAAAGGATAAGTGAGGACCTCAGGGCTGCACTAAATGCATTCCTGTATCGCACTTCGGACCAGAGCAACCGCATCATGCTCGTGCTGGCCTCGAACACGCCGCAGCAGTTTGACTCCGCCATCAACGATCGTCTGGACAAAATGATAGAGTTCGGCCTCCCGGGCTTAGAAGAGCGCGAGCGTCTGATTCGCCTCTACTTCGACAAGTTTGTTCTGCAGCCTGCTTCAGAAGGAAAGAGGTAATTATTATCCTTAGGTTTAGGGTAAACAACCTATTTATAGGCTCCCAAAGCAGCAGACATTGCAACATAATTTATGGAGCATTCCATTTACACTACAACCTTGGAATAGAGCTGATAACCCTGTTATTGTTGTTGTTACACGTGATCATTTTAATTTATTTACTAACATGTGAAATACCAACTTGCAACAACTTTGAATTATAATTGTTTTTACACAAACGACTACGCAGCGCCAACCAAAGCAATTTTTTAAAATTCGAACGAAACATTAGTGCGTGACCTCAACTCTGAGTTGTGTTACTTATACTAAGAGCCAGGCACACCGGTTGCGTACACGTAGCGTATGCGAAACGGCTCCAACTAGCTTCGTTGAGCTCGGTTACGCATGTGTTACGCATGGCAACGCAGCTCTAGTAAGTTAGCTGCATACGCATCCGGTGTGGCTCGGCCATAAGTTCAAGTTCTGAATGGCGCCGTTGGTATGGCAGGCGTTTGAGCGTGGACCAGTTCGACTACGGCGAGCTGTGCTCGGCGCTGGCGGCGCGCACGGCCGGCATGTCTGGCCGCGCGCTGTCCAAGCTGGGCGTGGCGTGGCAGGCGGCCGCCTACGCCTCGGACGACGGCCGGCTCACGCAGCAGATGTGCATCGACATCTGCGATGATGCTGTCAGGGATCACCGGCAGAAGGTACAAGTTCTAATCTCTCTTCAGCCTGTATCCACCCAATGCTGAGTTAAGGCTTCTTCCGTTTCATATTGAGCTTTCCTCAACCATCCTTTACCGGTTACCACCAGGTCGTCTGGCGATCTCATTCGTTCAAGTTTTAATACTCGGTATTATATAAACACCACTGCAATGAACGACATGATATAGAATTCGAATGAATATGCAAGCTACCGTGCCCATTTTTTGTTGCATTAAAAACTGATCAGAGACGGTATCGAAATGCGCAGTAGTCTTCAGGTTCCAAAATTGACAATCGATCACCTTTGCTTTATTGTGTGCCGTGTTCCAGATTTTTAGTTTGGACTTACAATTATCTATGTGAAAATGAATGTAGCCATCTAGCGAGACGTGTCTAGCGAAATACTAAAATACTAGTTAAGCGTAACTGGTATTTTAGTATTTTTGATTGCTCACCCCATATAATGACTTATTATTATTCGATAATTCAGATCTATGTAAACCGACACAAGTATCAGGAGTGCGATTTTTTAATCCCACCGGTGACTAAAGCTCGCCAAAATGGCCGTTTTTCATAGAAATGCGGCCATATTAGTGAGATTTAGTCACCTAAAGAGATTCAAAGATTGCATTTGAATCTCACCGGGTAATTAAAGCTCACCAAAATAGCAGTTTTTCATAGAGATTCGGTCATTTTGGTGAGCTCTAGTCACCTGGTGAGATTAAAAAATTGCACCCCAGATTACATAAAAGTAGAAAATGAGAAAATTTGAAGCGCTATTCTAATCCTAGCTTGAAACACTTCTCTCTTTTCTCTCTTTCAGATGGAATGGCTGTCGACGGAGGAGAAGTCGCGCAGCATGATGCCGTACCTGCTAGACCTGCCACCGCTGGACAACGAGGCTCAAGCCACGAACAAGGCCACGGTGACGGAGATCCAAGATATCGTAGAACCCCCCACTGGAAAGTCCAAATCGGCATCTAAAAAGAAGCCGGCAGTAAGAGAAAGCGAGACGGAGAAGTGACCCAGTCTAGTCGCTGATAGTGAACTAGAAAGCGCAATAGAACTTCCAAATGTAAACACCGTTAGCGAGACACAAGTGAACTGTGATAATGATAACAAACACAAACGAACATTTGACTTCAAAATTTCCAAAAACAAAAAGTTTGTATCATTGACTGATAGTGACATGGAACAGCTGCGTTGGTTATCACAAAGAATAAAAGTAGTGGAATGATGGTACTAGAATAAATGTTGACTTTAAAATGCAAATGCGAGTCTGTTAGAATGCCTAGGTGACATCAAATGGACGCGGAGCTGCCATTAGCATGAGTTGAATTTTATATTTTATAATATAAATAAAACTGTCGTGTACAGTCCAGCAGCAAATATATCTACGCCGAAGTGCGCAAATAATCTACACGCGACTATAGTCAAGAGTGAGAAACGCTTGTAGATATATTTTTGGGCTTCTTGTTCGTATAGAGTATATGCAGCGGCCCTAACATGACTGCCCCAGTTTAGTTTGTCCTGCGCCTTTAACTAATGTTATATGAAAGGCATGCACAGCAAGTAACTTAAACTTGGGCGGTCGTGTAGGGCCACTGCTTGCTGTACGCATTGAGTTGAACGCAAACCATTATAATACGATTATGCAAGTTTATAAAATCGTATTAAGTGTGTCATACATCAAACCTGTTTTGTAATATTTGAAAGCACTACACTATACTGTAGTACAATATAAAGACTATTCTTTAAACATTACCATACTAGGCTAATGTGGCTTTTGATGAGGCGATTTATAACCAGTCATATAACTTGCGTAAAGTTAATATTTCGAATAATGCAGTAATTTGCATTTATATTTACATCATTCATATGGATTCATCAAGTTTATATCTATTGTTGAATAGTTTGGGTGAATGTTTGTTGGAGTTTGAGGTGGGTGGCAGTGACCAAATAGTATGTTAATTCCATTAACACTTTGAAAATGTTCAGACTGCCATATATTGTATAATACGGATTGTACTAATATTGTACAGAAGTTTAAGCACACCAAAATAAATATGAACAAACGGTCCATAATTTCAGCCACACTTATTTTTAAATTGTTGATAGGGCTTTGTTTGCTGTTGTGAATTTTATTAGCATCTATTACTAGTAGCTTATTATTAGAAAGTTGTTAAACCTGATAAAGTCGTTTTATTTAACGCTATCCTGTTAAAACTGCCATTACTTTCATTTTTTATCTCGTTAATGAGTTGTTTTATCCTACACGCCCATTGTAATAGAATGTCACGCTATGCTGAAAGCGAAGCATGTGTCCCAAAGAATCCTTAGGACATACATATTTAAGTATTGTTCTTAAAACCAAAAAACAGTAAAGGATACGAAGTCTGAAAAACCATTTTAGCTCAAAGAAGCAAATAAACACTTAAAATTTCAAAAAATCTACATGTTCCTTTTGATAATAGAGTCGTGAATAATTATGAAATTCAGGCGTTACATAGAGGTCCATATTAATAAACTGGAACAAATTTCATTGCTTCTCCGCGAAACCAGTGCTGTGCATGTGCAAAACAGATGCCTCCGTGCGACACATTTCTCATGTAAAAACCCACCCTCCTCCGCATCCACAGGTAATAACATACATCACTACTGTACACAACTACACGCATATCACCTATATAAGTACGACCGTCTTTTGTTAGACAATATCCGTGTGTAGAGCTTTGTGACCTCTACGACTGAATAGATCCATCTGTTGGTGCCTGCGCAAATCTAAAAGGGAGAGAGAGGAGACATTAAAACGCCCATAATGTAATGTTGCCTAGTTTATTAGCCAATCGTATTACTGAAAAGTTTGAAGTTACGAGGTCGAAACTAACATTAAAGTGGTTATTGTTACAGCACATTGCCACGGCATAGGTGTACCATGAAGAAACACATCAATAAGACTGACAATAACAGTCCACTCGAGTTTACTAACATACAGTCATCAGCACAGCTGTGTACAGTTAGTAAGTGCTGGTGCCAAAACTTAATTAAAAACACATGTCGCATAATGCGCCTTATTACAATACGGCTAGCCGAAATACAAAACGGAGCTGTTTTGTAATACTTCGGAGTGACAGCTGTAATATCTTGACGATACGTAATGTACAGTAATGTACGTATTTGACAATAGATCGATTTCAGATGTTTTTGACCACCTTGGCCTTGCCCGCTCCGATATATTTGATGCCGGCTGTACCGCAAAACGGTGCCTGACGTTTAAGCGATTCTCACACGATTTCTCCCACGCTAAGACGCGTCGTCAGTTTGTGGTGCCGCGTGTATTTTATATACAAACTGAGATACTTGCATACAACGTTAAATCTGCGTGTGAGAATCGTCTTAGCTTAACTCGTCGCATCATGTTTTTTTATGACAAAATTATGATATTATGAATTAAAAATTGTAAAAGTGCGCGCCAATTCGTAAAGCGGCATCACGTCGATCAACAATATTAAAGAACGGGAGTTGGACTCCAATTCTCGGTTCATGCGAGATCCGTCAAAAAGTGACAGATTTCCAAGGGAATTGACAGTTGTTTTCGTGCGAGATGCATCTCGCATAAAACGAGAATAGCCCCGTTGCTCTTGTATACGGCGACGTTACGCTCAGCAGTTTTACAAAACGGCTGGCCGACACACCGCCGCATTACAAAACGTCGCCGTTTTGTATTTTGGCTAGCCAATAGTTATCCAGCACGATATGCAATTCGGCTTTACACAGGCTTTCCAAAACTGTTTGTCTGTATTGTATCTAACTATAGATATTGGTGAAATCGACTCAACCTATCTTACTAGGTACCACATAAGATAAGTCGTACAAAAGATGTCTTCGCTATACTTTAGAACCTACTTATACTAACAAGAGGAAAAAATTACTAATTACACGAAAAATAAACACTTATAACAAGATATAAGTAACCCAATTAAGAATAGGTATCGCTCATTCAATATATAATTTTTGACCACCTTGTCCGCTTAGCACTGAAAGTTAATAAACTGCCGAAGTGATTTGGAAAATGTACTTATATGTTCTTATACTTTCTATCCAATCACAGCCAAATATAAACACATTTCAGTAAATGACACTTCACTACGTGTAACGTGCACGAGTATACGCGAGAACGTAAGAGATCCACTATATAGTTTCCACGCGAGCGACGGAGATGCCACGACCGTAAAGCCAAGTGAATTGCCAGTATTAGAAGTAAAGGTTGCTATAAAAACTCCCATCGGACAAAGATTTCAAAAAGATCTAGGCGCGCGACTATTATCTTCAGAGTAAAGAGCTTGCGTAGATTGAGATATATTATCTGCAGATCCTACCACCCCTATTCATAGACGATACTAGGAGCAAAATCGTGTTTTCGCCAAACGGCTAAGCGACTTAAGCCCTTTTTGTCGCCCAAACTTGAGATGCTGCTGTCTCTTATGGTTGAATTATGATTATCTTTGTCGCGTGGGAGTTATCGTCTGATTTCCGCTAACGAATACTGACGCATATTTATAAGTGATTTTATTCACAAACGATATTAACGTCGTTCGTTAGACAATACAATAAATAGCAGAATTAGGAGGACAATGGGTGAACTCAAACAGACCTGCCCCAATATACTACGTTTACACACTTTTTTACTAAGATAACTCTGTCGGCAAATAAAATAAAACTATAGGCTCTATTGGCATTAATACCCGGGCAACATTATCACTTAGCACAATGTATGAAGGATCACAATTATATTAAATCCATAGATTTACTATCTTCGAGCATTCGTAGCGTTTGGCCCTGTAGAGTCCCAGGGGTGCAATTTTTGAATCTCACCAGGTGACTAAAGCTCACCGAAATGGCCGAATCTCTAAGAAAAACGGCTATTTTGGTGAGCTTTAGTCACCCGGTGAAATTCAAAAATCGCACTCCTGTATAAGGTTATTGAATGCATGCCTACACATTTATAATTATCTAATTAAAGCATGTGTTTTGTTCTATAATATTCAACCTTAGTTAAAACATGTATACCAGCGTTAAAAAAAACCCTCGCCTCATTGCGAACTATGTTAAGCTAACTTTACTTACTGCCAACAGAGGCTCTAGCATGCTAGCTTTTGCCACGGACAAAGTTTATATCCCTTTCCAAACACTATAAAAGCTGTACAGTAAAGGTGATTGACCTTTTTCAGCTACAATTCACTTATACAGCGTTTAGAGTGCTACTTGGGTTTGTAGTCAGTAGTGTGCAAAAGGGTTGGCAACTGTGTCCACGATATAAGCTAGTGTGATACGATACCAATGTAGCCAAAGTTGTTGCCATTAAAGATGGTTGCTAGAAAACAGCGTGCACCGGAGTCACTCAGTATAGTAAACAAATAGAATACTATTCAATGTTTTATACAACTTATTACTATATAAATCGCAAAAGTAGCGTCCACATTGGGAGTTATAGGCCACAAGCTATTATCGTGGACATAAAGTATTCGTCCGTTTTGCACACGCTGACCAGTTAGAAAGGGATATATGGGACTACGTATGATTGAAATTTTTATATTGCTATATATAGTTATATATATTTTTTATGTCCATGACAAAAGCTAGCGTAGAGGGCCTCTGTGGGCTATACAATGCTGTGCAAGGCTTTACCAAAAGTATCTAGATCTCAAATATAGTATACTAAACAGTTATTACATTAACGAGCGTTTACCCGCGGTTTGGCTGCGTGATATTAATTTTCATGCATTTTATGGGATAAGTAGTATCCTATGTTTAAGTCTAGTATACGTGATTGAGGAACAAACACCCAAACATCCAGACATCATAGTTTCAAATTTATAATATTAGTAGGATTTTATGTCATCATTTCAAAATAATATTACTTCGCTTAAGCTATTAGTCGTATTATGTCTGTAGAAAATAAAATAAAAGTAAAACCTATTTGTAAATGAAATTATAAACAAATGGCCTTGATGTTGATGCCCATTTAAAATAAACAAACACCGAGTATCTAGTTACTTTGTGGCATGACCCTCATATCCTAAAAAAACACATCAATGGTAAATAACTAAATTCAGTGTCTTATTTAATAATAATTGAATAACATTAACCTCGTCAAAGAAATGAAGACAAGCATAAGAGAGGACCGCGTTATGCAAAAAAAAACATTTCGTATTGCAAATACGTGTGACGGGCTACTTTCCGTACAACGCGATCCGCTGTCATGGGTCTTCGCCTTGAGTTCGTTTCATTTTAGTCATAATAATATAAAATCTAATACATTGACAGACATCTTAAAAGTCAATAAGAAAAGCTTTCATGGGATGTATTTTAATAATTTTAGAATGTGTAATGTAAATGTAATGCGTTACTTACATACATTTAAAGCACAACAACGCACAAACCTTATTTTTATAGGTACCATTTTTATGAACGCAACAAATAAGCACTATTTTGTACTTAATTAACAATAAAAATACATCTTCTTTATCATGACAATAGTGCACCATTTAAATATGATTTTTACGTCATCAATAACTAACAATAGGCACTAGAACAGCGTTTTAAACGAATAAGTAAATATTTAGTAAAATAAATAAAAGTCCACAGGAGAAGTAGCTCAACACTAGAAGAGGTCAAAATGATCTACTCTAACTCTCTTGACAGTAGAGTCGTGGGTAGTTCTTGACCTCTTCAACTGTGCAGATATATCTGCTGCTGAATATACAAGTTCTAACTCTATACCCTTTTCATTTTAAGATGTTGATTAACAAAGATATTAATCTAGCTCTTAAGGAGCCATTTATAATGGCCGGTTAATGCCATGTTAAAAAGAGTGAATCAAGTAAATGTATAACAATGCATATATTAGCATTAGTAGTAATATTTATACTTAAACTGACACTACCATAATTTTACATTTAATTACATATAAAATCTTACTTTTCTTGAATGCTTATTCTCGCACTCACCCAGCTTTCATTTAACTCGAGGCATAGATACATTTTTATGTTCTCTTATAAATCATAATGATAGTCATTTTAGTGTCATTGATATTCTGATTTTAATTCTTATCAAATGCTTAATTCGCACTGCATATAATATAACATAATAACAAAATGTTGTGAGTAACTGAATTATTGTGTAAAAACCTTTTAAAATTGATATTTTGAATTTGATGCAATTGACATATGATATAGGACTGGTTGGAGTTGGAGCTGGGATTATTTTTTTCAAGTAAAAGATAAGATTAATTGAAAATTACTCCGAATTAAGTTAAGATAAGAAGAAGGCAAAAATATCATGGCAATGCTTCATAGCATTGTGAAAAGGTTAAAATTTTTAGCACTGCTGCAGATAAGAAATAAATAAGATATAAAAGGCGTTTATAGGATTCAGTTATTGACTTGAGACTTCTTGAGTGTAATATTGTAAGTGGTGTATTTCTATTTATATTTATCTTACCTTTTACTAAAAATTGTCACTTTAACCTCGACACCATTAGTCCTGTTCCTTATGTTATTTGCATCAAAATATTCAATCCCTAGTGATAGTGGATTTTATACCGAAAGCCATGAATTATTTCGTTACTTAGTTACTTCTGGACCCAGAACAGCATGAAGTTTGAGCAGGAGCTTCATCATCAAAAACTAGGACTCGGGAAGTCTGGTTGACTTCCTTCTGTGAGTTTTGCTCAAATTTTTCAACCATTTCCTTAGTCAGCTCTAGGAAGAGGTCTTCAACACATTGGTTTAACTTCGCAGATGTGTAGAAGTGTTTAGCACCCACCATCGCTGCATAACTGAAATAAATAATGTAACTAAATATTTTGTTTGGAGCATTTGATAATAAACAGGGTCGTACAAATTAATAAACAGTTTTTTTTTGTACATTCTTAGGATATACATTTTATTGATCAAGTTACACAGAACCAGAACAATTATGATAAGTAATTAGGAATTTTACGTTTATTAATTTCACATTTAGCAATAGCTACTTAAATTGCTAATGCAAATTCCGAACGAGCCTACCTTTCTGCTTCTTCAAGTGGAACAGTTCTCTCATGCTCCAAGTCAATCTTGTTGCCAGCTATTAATAAAATGATGTCCGGACCAAGCATTTTCTTGAGCTCCTTAACCCAGTTTTTTACCTGCAAATTAAACTATGTCTACAATCTAACCTAAACATATCCCAATAGGCATATGGGCTAGGATTAGAAAAAGACAGGCTCAGGGCTATGGTATAGCATAATTTTAAAAGAATTTGAGTTTCATATTATGTTAACAAAGAAGATTATCATCAAAATTGTAGATCAGTTTTTTTTACCTTAACAAAGGAGTCTTCATCCGTGATGTCGTAAACGAGAATAGCGCCATTAGAATTGCGGTAATATATAGGTCCTAAAGCATGAAACCTTTCTTGGCCTGCTGTATCCCAGATAGATAGGTTGATACGCTTTCCATTTATGTTTATCCTTTTGTTCAGGAATGTGGCCTAAAAATATTTAAGGATTAATATAACAAAAAGTGACTTCTGTAAGGCTAAAACATACTAGACATACCTGAAGCGTAGTAAGGTGCTTGTCGTTGAATTTATCTTCGATGTAGCGCAACAACAAGGACGTTTTGCCGACACATCCCTCGCCCAACAACACTACTTTAAAATTATACGCTCCGCCTGCCGATGTACTCATGATTATGGAATTAGAATCGAAGTACACCTGATTATTGTCGCAAATCGACAATTAAATTAATCTTGTAGTCGTCACTCGGAGATTAGCTATTTTCAAACATCAAACAGCTGATGACATTGACATCTTTATCTTGAAATAAGAAACAGTAAACACAAAGCACACTGCTAATAATCGTAACTGAATTATTGAACTTTTAACTTATTTAACCAACCGGTTGTTACTGTAAGCAATCTTCCTTTATATGCAAAAGAAAACCAGACAGGTAATAGGAAACTCGAATTAACACAACACGACACCTATCGTTCTGACAGTTGTGGCTATTGACAGTGACATCTTGGGTTACATTCGGAACAGAATAAAATTTTCACAATTTCAAACCGTACAATTTTATTTTACACTGACATTGGCACAAGCCTCGTGGCCGCCATTAAAGAAAAAGAAAAAGAAAAAGAAAGAAAATTTTCACACAGTTCGATTGAAAGAAACGTTTTATAAGGTTTTTAAATAATGGTTGTACCTTGTAACATTCGTCTCTTTCGGCCACGCTAGTTGGTTAGAAAGGGAACCATGTTTTAATAATAATAATAAATACTGACTGTGTTTCCACGTTTAGCTCCAGTCTTGTCAAGCGCAAGTGAGATCCGTGAAATCCAGTGAAATCTAATTTCGGTGTTGCTATATGAAACGCAGAAGTAGCGCCCTCCTTAAGATGGATCGCTCTGTATGTAAGTCTGTATGAGGCGGGGATTTCGAATATTTTGCGGTTTTTATGTCTAAATGGAGTGACTATATTTTCTACCTTTTCTGTAACATATTTATAATTCCAAAAAACGCCAATCCTTTTCCCATTAACCTAAATTAATCCTCCAAATATCCTTTTTACTCGTACCTATAGTTTCTCTACCTTTGCCATTGGCTCCAACGCCAAAGCTTTGCCAAAGCTACGAATCTCTAAAGCCATAAAAAAATGGAATGACTTTTTTTTAGTTCGAACACTTTTTCGCTTTTTTATTTTTGGAAGGCCAAGCAATTAATTTACACTAATGTAATAAAGGGGTAAACGTTGTTTCTTGTTTGTTTGTTTGCATGTAGGGTACTGGTACCTAGTTTATGTTCGTTAGGGATACTGTAGCTTTCTATTAGTGAAATATTTTTTGGAGTTGGTTCAGTAGTTCCGGAGATTTATCCCTACATACGTACAAACAAACAAAGCAAACAAGTTTACCGCTTTATTAATTTATTATATGTATAAGTGTACATTGGTGTACATTAGTGTAGATTACTAACTCAAACTTCCGAAATCAAAACACAATCGCGTAAGAAACAGTGCATCTAGCACGAATCTTCTCGACACGCGTTAACTCGTTACGTAACTCAGTGTGTCTCATTTCTTCTTGCATGGTTACAACGAGACACAGTGAGTTACGTAGCGAGTTGACGCGTATCGGATTCGTGCTAGGTGCACAGTATTTTAATGTCATTAAACGGTTCGGATAGTTAAAAAAACATTATTTAGCCAAACTAAACTAATTACTGCGATTTTTTTAATTTTTGCCGAAACGAAGCGATCCCCCGAACTGTTTTGCTCAGTTCGGTACCTTTGGTACTTGTTCACTTGCATTTTAATAGAGTATGAGTTTTTTTTTATTATTTATTTATTGGGAAACAAACAGCTTAAATTAATACTTAAAATATAGAAAATTACAGTTAACACATCAGCCAAAACAGTTTCCACTTATAATTAATTTATTTGTATTTTTATGCTTAGATATAAATATTGTAAGTAGTTATTAACAAAATTAACACATATTTAAATAGTAAAATTACTCAATCTGTGTGAAACAAAGTAGGCATTACTATTCTAAATTTAAATTCTTCTTTTTTCTAACATAGCAACCTTACACTATAATGAGGTTTCACTTTTTTTTTCATTGTTTTAATTGTAGACACAAATTCTTGCAATTTCATATGACATATATCAGCATATGAGTACTGCTTATTATTTCTGGAACATGTTTTTACTAAGAATGAATTTCTGGCACAGTTAGTGCGACAAAGAGGCGTAGCGAACAAATTGGTGGAACGAGTGCGGAAGGTAGGACACCTAAATGAGATCCTGCTGAGTAATTTGTATAAAAATATTTAATCCTTGATTTCTCTACGGAACTGGAGAGTATCCATGCAACTAGTGTCGAATGAAGGAAAATTATATTTCATCCGTCTGATAAATTTATTTTGGATCTTTTCAATGTTAGTAATGTGCACTAGATAAGAAGGACTCCAGACAACATACGCGTATTCCAAATGAGCTCTGACATAGGCATTATACAGAAGAACTCTCTAGTTCTCTCTCTAGTCCTAGGGTCTCTGAAGTCTTTACCTTGGCGAAATATAAAGCCTAGCATTTGGTACCTACGCTTTAGAGATAATCTTATTATAATGCGTGGTTTTTACTCGCGGCTTCGCCCGTATTATGTACCTACATTTCAACAAACTTTCGCATTTATAATATTATACTAGTAGTAATAGGATAGAGCCATCGATTTAAGAAGACAATAGATATGCCTACTTGTTCGGATTGTTACAAGCCTAGCGTCACCACTTTGCACTTTGCATTCATTTAATTTCTTAATTAACTGACACTTAATATCGCGATCTTGTGACGTCACAAAATTGTGGCCAAGCCACGTGATTATTCAAACTTCCTTTTGATGCGTTAATCATTAGCCTATAATAGCAATTTTTTACAGATATTACAAGATATCCAAGAAACATTTGTCATTATTTAACGCTCTAAACTTCTAAAACCTATCTGCCCAAGATTCTGGTGCTTCTTCTACCTCATATCTTAATTATATTATCCATGTTTGTATATCAACTTGGGGCAACAATTTGATTCTAAGTCAAATCAACGAAAGAAGCAGTAGAACCCCAAATATTTTCTGCAGTAGTTAAAATGAAATATGATGGTTGTTTTAATTTGTTTCTAACATTTGAGTTGAACCAATCCATTGCACTAGTCGTTCTCTTCAGTTTTGGCACACTTTCAGTCACTTTTTCTTCTGAACTGGCACGTTTTTCTGATGTCAAGGTAGAAATTGTTGTTGGGATAGTAGAAATAGTAGCTGGGTAGGAAGATATAGTTGTTGGTTGCGTAGATGCTCTAGTTGACGTGGTGATAATAGTAGTTGGCGTGGTAAAAGTATTTGAAATGGTGGAGATGGTCGGAGAGGGCGAGGTTATAGAGAATGTCGTTGCTGTGGTGTGGTTAGAGGTCGTTAGCTTTCTCGGTTTTGTTGTTAAGCTACTAAACAGCATAGTATCAGACGTTTTTGTTTCCTGTGATGGCGTCGTGGCAGCAGTTGTTAAAGTGGAGACAATTTCTTCTTTTAGAAAGTGCATGCCCAAAACTGGCAATTCAAAATTTTCATGAGTAGAGTTCGTGTCTGAAGTTCTTAAGGCCGCTCTGGTTTTATTATGTGTACATATTCTTTCAGAGTTTTTTACTTCTATGTTATTGTATACACTCGAGCTCTGGAGTCCCGTTTTTTCAACAAGCTCTACTATGGAGCGAATCCAATGTAGCATTGGCCCTAGAGCTGTAAAAATAGTCTGTTCGTGGCTACAGACTTTGCTATTAATCGCTACTGAGACACCGATTAATTTATTGTTCAAAAGTAGCGGAACACCTTGTGTTTGAAAACAATGTGTCGAGGTTCTGATATCCTTGGCACAGCATAGATTGAAGCCCCTTAATCGAATTTTTTTCTTGCATCTGGTTATAATAGAAGATCGCATTCTAGGTTTGTTTTGATCTAGGATGGGATATGAAGCCATCAGGCCAATTACAGATAAAGTTTCGACCGCGCTGATTTTAACCCCTCTGCTCAAATCTATGTTTAAATTTACGAACACTAATGCGACGTCGTTCCGCAAGGGAAAAGCAATTTCTCGAGGTCCGCTTGAATAGGTTTTAATTATTGGAATGTTTCTATTACTTTTTATTATAAATGGGCAGAATTTGGCACATTGAGCCGTTGTAAGAACTAGGTTTTTGTAAATTACAGTACCGACACAACATTTATTCGATTGAGGTCCACAAATATTTTTAACACAACTAAAATCCACGATTTGTTCATATTTTAATCCGGACAACCCGCCAACAGTCCACAGAAGAACCACGCCCGAGAAATGGGATATTTTTAAATACAAATTCATTATAATATACAAGTGTTGCTTTTGGGCGCAAAATCCATAGGTATAGTTAAAGTTACCAATATTATGTTTGGTATAGTTTTATGTTTGCCATTTTATTGCCTTCTAGTCGTACACCAAAGCGATATAAACCTGAACGAATGCGTACCTTACGAATGCGTACCTTATAAATTCGTTGTTATAACTTCTGATCTAAAATTTCCCTGTACACCTTAAGGATATACCTACTAAAAATACATTAAAAAGACTAAGTACCTAAATGATAATCATGTTAACCAACGAGT
Source organism: Ditula angustiorana (assembly GCA_963691745.1). NCBI lineage: Eukaryota > Metazoa > Arthropoda > Insecta > Lepidoptera > Tortricidae > Ditula > Ditula angustiorana. The sequence continues at coordinate 6,800,472 of OY829472.1, forward strand.
GTTTACTCGGTTGAAAAGCAATTTGTTATAGCCATTAATGAAATGTTCCCATCCCAGAATGTTCCAAATGAACGAGTGCTCGAATTAAAGTGTGGCGCCGGCGCCAGGCTCCCGCCCGCGCCGCCCAGGAAAGTGCATCCGCGAATACCCGGCCACAACGAGCCTTGCTCATGCCCCCCATTAAACTATCACGCGTCACTGCACCGAAATAGAGACATTCCATTCATAAACAATGCACATCATGAATGAAATCCCACCGGCTCCGCCGCATTACCGGCTTGATGAGCTACTCGAGGAACGCGATGGGATATTCTGGTCCGCCAGCTGAAAGCACGTAACTCGATAAATCAAGATAACGTCATGAAGCTATGTGAATGGCTCCGCTATTAAAATACCAATAATGTGCCAACTTCAATTGCAATTCATATCGATTAGTTCCAAAAATAAAGGAATAAATATCATCTGGCATTCGATGTGCGTTTGTAAAGTCTACTTAATGTCGTCATTACAATAATTCACAACATTTAAGGATTTGAGAATGATAAGATGTTTTGGTTACGTTTAAAGGCAGGTTGGTGGTTTTGTATAGCTCGTTGCTGCGCTCTCATTGGTCCGACAGTGTTCAAATTGCTGAATTTCTTACATACCCACGCAATAAAACACGTTTTATTACTAGATAGATTACTTTGTGGTCAGTTCCATCTCTACCATAAGGGCCTCTAGTCAAGGGCCCCTAGGCTCGTGGGGGGTGGGGGGGGGGGGGCTGAAATGATGTCTGAACTTTGTGAGCCCAAAGTAAAATAAATAAATAAATAAATATCTCGGGACAATTTACACCAATTGTCCTAGTCCCAAACTAAGCAAAGCTTGTACTATGGATACTAGACAACGGATAAACATACATATATAGATAAATACATACTTAAATACAAATAACATCCATGACTCAGGTACAAACATTCATATTCGTCACACAAATATTTGCCCATACCAGGATTTGAACCCGGGACCTCTTGCACAGTAGGCAGACACATGTGCCACTGTGCCATACAGGTCGTCAAAAAAGTGTACCTCGACTCAATTTAGAAGCGTTTCAACCGAATTTCCCTTTGCAATAAAAATGGTAACGCTTCCGGGCGCAGCCACAGCTTTTACCTAATTATCAATTCTACACTCTTCGTCATCTCTCTAATCCAGTCGTCGGAAACGGCGCTACTAAACTCAGACATGTAAAAGAGCTGGCTTACTTGCAAATTATTTTTTTTATTTATTTTCTGATTTACGAGAATGTATGCTCGTAATGCGCAATGCTCGTAAATTGATCTCCCTGCCAAGTCTGAGACTATAAAATTGCAAGCACAAAATACATACTTATATTAATTGATTTTAACTTGATCTGTTCTAAGTAAATTACCCATACTCATCTATACAAATGTGTGAGACGAGATGGGACCCGACTTACGTCGATATGGCGTTGATACGGTTGCACGGTGCACTTTCCCATATCACCAAGTCTTTTCCTCTTGTCCTTGATGCAGCTGCTACCGCAACAGGAAACTTCAAAAGGCGCAAATATGCGGCTTTAGCTACATATTTGCGACATTTGGGATAGAGATCTTAGGTCCAGGGGATCAGGTGCTACAGGATATCTTAGAGATCTCCTTGCCTGGTCAAATAAAACCACCGGCGACCAGAAGCCAGGCAGCTACATTGGCCAACGCCTTCGTTTGCTAATATGTGGTAACGCTGTCGGCCTTCTGGGAATCATGCCCACGGACGATGACCTTGGGAGCTCTTTTTTATCTGTAAGTTTTTAATTTTAAATTAGGTAGCTCAGTTATTTTTTTTTTCAATTTATAATTGTTCCCATAGTGATTTTTGGGTGGATCTGGGTGTCAAGACTAAGTGACATTCTCTTAGCGTAAGCGCCAGTAGGGTTTGACATCAACGATCACCACATTTTGACATTAACTTTCGCTCCATTACGTCAAGTCCAAACACGCCGTTGCTTCTGCTAGCATTGACACTAACAGGATGTCACCTTGTCTAGTATGGCCACTAAGTAAAATAAACCAACCATTTAATGATTTTTATTTATTAAAAAACATCACGTACTTATAAATTTTCTCTAAATTTCGGAGGTCCATAAGTTTCATGCGGTATACCTTGGTTCGTGGCTATTGTGTTACCTTGGCCGACGCCTCCACTCACGAACGCCGATGACTCAGTCGAAGAAACGCTGTCATAACCACCTGAGACTGAGCTCGACTGTACGGGACTTTCAGTTGACACATGATATCCTGAAGAACCACCGCTGACTCCAAAGGTTTGCGAACCTTGTGATTGTATACCAGACGCTGTGGATCCGGTGTTGACCGTGCCTGTACTCAATGTTTGGCCAGCTGAAGATCCACTGCTTTCATACGACTGTGAGCCAAAGGATCCAGACGATTCTTGAGCACCGCCTGATTGACTGCCAAAGGATTGTGCTGTGTACGTAGTATCCAATATTCCATCTAGAGTACCACTCGAATGAACAGCTCCAGCGACATTTACTGTCCCTTTATTACTATTATATTCACTAACAATATTGTTAATTACAGCCTGGCTATCTTCTTTACCCTTATATTTAATGAAGTACACTTCAGGTTTCGATGGGGGCTTTTGTTCAATTTGGGGCAGAACTACGTCTTCAACTGAATCTTGTTTCTTCACTAGAACGTAGACGATTGTTTTCTCTTCATTTTGCTGTTGTATTGGGATGTATTGGGCAGAGTTATAAACTGGAGCTGGCGTTTTAATAAAGATGATCTTGTAATGTTTTTGCGGGGCGGGAAGGACCAGGGGCTGACGTGGCTTGGCTAACTCAGGTTCTTCAGGTGCCGCGTGTACATAGAAATGTTTGAATATTTGAGGAGGCTGTTGTTGTATTTGCTGGAAGTTTGCAGCGCTAGACTGATACTGACTCGAGGACGTTTGATATTGGTTATAATTTTGATATCCGCTCTGACCTGCTCCACTCGAAAGTCCTATACCTGCGTTATTAACACCGCTTGAGGCACTGGGTTGGTACTGGTTTCCACTAGAGCTGCCACCTACAGACTGATAGTTCCCTCCTGTTTGGTATCCGGTGCCAGTTTGGTATCCGGTGCCAGTTTGATATCCGGTGCCAGTTTGGTATCCGGTGCCAGTTTGTTGTCCCGCGCCAGTTTGGTATCCGGTGTTAGTTTGTTGTCCCGCGCCAGTTTGATATCCGGTGGTAGTTTGGTGTCCGGCACCAGTATGATATCCGGTGCCAGTTTGCTGACCCGTGCCAGTCTGGTAGCCGCTACTGGATGGATAACTGGAACTAGACTGGTACCCCGTTCCGGGCTGGTAGCCAGAACCAGCGTGGTATCCGCTTCCTGTATTGTAGCCGCTTCCCGCTTGATATCCCGCACCAGATGATGAGACTTGGTTTTGGTAACCTGCAGAAGTTTGATACGGGTTCGACCCAGTACTCAAAGTCTGGCCTTTATAACCTGACCCTATGCTCTGTGCGTACCCGCTGTTGAACCCGGTATTGCCGCTTGAGACGCTATAGTGTGGCGTTTCATAGGACGTCTGTGGGTTTTTGTAATGGTATCCTTCGCTGATATCAGCTGATGCGACTGCTGCAATAGCGAAGATTACCTGTAAAAGAAATTTATGATTTAATGTTTAAATATTAAAGCCAGTCAAAAACCAAATACTGTATACTTAATGATCAATACATAACATAGGATAACACTAATTGCGGAAGGTTCACCGTTGTCCACGTACGGGTGTGTGACTATTTAGTCGATTTGTAGTAAGTGCGAGTGGCACGCAAGCCAAGTGCCCGTTGCACCGGAGCGTTGACCACGGTATGTTGCAATGCTCTGCCACGTTCCAGTAAAATGGGATCTAGTCACTCATACCCAATGAGACGTAAGTTACCATCATTATTTTAAAGTGAACTTTAATATTACGGCTTTCTCAATTAAAGATACATGAAATCCACCACAAATTTATCACTATAAGTAAAACCACTTATCTTCTGAGAAATGGCTTTCTTTGGTTGCTTGACAAAAATGCATTGAGTATTAATGATAGCATAAACTCTCATAAAATGGTGCCATTGATAATGCGTTAAGTATGTTCGTTACCTAATAGCGCATAATGACCCCGAGTGGTTGGTTGGATTCGTAGTAAAAAGACGTAGTGCATCAATTTTTAAGGTATATACGACATAGAAAGTGTGGGTGCAAGGTCAAGCTCGCCCACGCCTCGTTGTGTCCGGCCGATTTTTCGATCGCCGAAGAGTGCTTGATGTTGCGCAAGCGCTCCTAAGTGCGATGAACTTGTAAGATAGAGCTCATGCCTTCTGAGAACGTCGCAGGTGAGCAGGGTATATTCGATATCATTGTTTTAGTCACTTCATTGTTTGTTTGACTTTAGAGCCCACTTGTGTAAAAATCCAGTTCTTAAGACAAGTATTGTACCATAAACACAGAATAGATTATAGTACTACGCCAAAACAATGATTATCTGATAATGAAGACAAACTTTTGCTAACTAGCAAATTACTATTAGTAAGGAAAGGAATCACACGACGTTGGTAAAGCTGCTACAATAACTAAAAGGTCTCTAACCCCGATTCAGAGAACCACGATTGTCTTAGTAAAACCGGCCAAGTGAACCTCGAACGTGATCTGTCACTGAGGGTTTCGTACCACCCCACAAGATTTTGTTTCATGTATTTATCAAACCCCGTCAGTGATGCTTTTTCACTGCTTGCTACAAATACAATTAGCAATGAAAATCTATGAACAACATTGTTTATAATTGCATACAAGATATTATTTAAGTCTTCGTGAACTTTTTTGAACGCAAATTTTGCGTTTAAGTTTCTACTTCTGTCAAGGTGTTTCCCCTCTGAACCATAATAGCTAAAGAAGCCATGTAATTTTTCTGATATTTACTAAGTAACGTGTTTTCTATTATATATTTTTTCATCACTTTAACGATGCCTCCCTGCATATGCATTACATAAAATTTAAAATGATTTTTTAAATTTCGGGCAAATTTGCTTTAAACGATTAGCAGTAGTTAGAGACAAGGAAGACACGGAATATCGAGATTGCAGGTTCGAGTCTTGCTCGATGACCAAGATTTTTCTATGTGTTGCCATTGCGTGTATCATTTTAGTGGCACATTTTTATAACTGTAATAAGTCCAATTATTTATTTATATTTTTTTCCTTTTATCTTCCATTTCTTAATGTATCGTTTATCGTATATGTATAAAGTTTAAAAAACTTTACTTTGCGGGTGCCCGCCCGTTTCTTAATCCTTGCTTGCCAATATGCCCCATATATACAACAAGACTTACAAGTGATTCAATTTAACAAACAAAATGACAAAACAAACAAAAAATGACATAATTTGTCATATTTTTTATAATTTATAATTATATCAAATTGTAGCACTTGTAATTTTTACTACATAATTTGTTTATCTTCGTGGACGAACATAGGTACTATATGGTGCGCTTTGTCACTGGACATGATATGCATTTAGTGGCTTGCTATGCACCTAGATAGATATATACAATGATGTTGCCCTTAACCTCTAAGCTTAGTAAAAAAATAATAGTAGTAGGTAAAGAAAGTGGTTTTCCTCTTTTCGACACTTTTGCGGGTTCAAGATTGAAAAGTGGAAGATCACTTTCTTTCCCCACTGTACCAACTGCGGTATAGCCTTACCCTTTGTATTCAAAGAACTTGTCACATCCTTTAATGGAAGTGAGAATCCAAAGTCAGCCCCTCCCACTATTTAACAGTGACGAATGCTTAAATAGTACCTATAGTCAAAACCTAGTATTTCGCCACTACGCATGATAAGCGACCGACGCCCCGTACTTATTGAAAAGAGCATTTGCAATTATATTTTGTCATTGTCAACAATAGGACGATAATAAGAAAAAATTGCCTAATTTGTTGCTTAACTCTTGTCTAGGCCGAACCAAGTCCTTTGGGAAATAAATTGTCTGTCACTATAACGATTTGTTAAACCAAAACGTCACAATAACAAATTGGACTGTTTTTGGTATAGGTAACTGTGAATTTTCAAAATGCCGACACTATGCAAGCAAGCGTCAAGCGTCATTTTAATGAAATCATAATTAAATACTTGAATTTGTGTCAAATGTGAAGTTTTTTTATGTATAGTCCTTTATTGGGTTACCATAAATTAAGCCTGTAGTTGTTTTATTACTTGGTTAAGCTTTACCTTCGCACAGGTTATGACCGCTAGAAAAAATAGTATATTTCCGTAAATCAGAGGTGCAATTTTTGAATCTTACCAGGTGACTAGAGCTCACCAAAATGACCGAATCTCTATTAAAAACGGCTATTTTGGTGAGGTTTAGTTACCCGATGAGATTCAAATGCAATTTTTGAATCTCACCAAGTGACTAAAGCCACAAAGTATATAATAATAAAGCTTCTATGAAATCCGGCCATTTTGGCGAGCTTTAGTCACCCGGTGAGATTTAAAAATCGCACTCCTGGCAATAACATTTCTTTAGCTCTTTAAAAACACGGAAAGTTATGTACAATTCTAAAATAATCCAGTGTTAATCTTTATTTTTTATTTCCATTTACTTGTTATTATTTACAAATCAAAGAACATCATATTTAAACATAGATAAGCCGTCACATTATTACCATCCCACGTCTCAATATTGCTGTCTAGCAAGTATACTATACTAATTATTGTATGGATTTAAATGTCAAGTTCATGCGTTTAACCTATTCGCTTACACTAAGAAAAACACGAAGATGATGCAAGCGTTATATGAGTGTCATATTAGTGAACAAAGTCGTATTTTGTGTGTGTCAGGGCCCTTCGAATTAGCGATATTATTAGAATTTTGTGCTATTTCAACGCAAATTTTATAGAAAAATACACACCTCATGGGTCGCATTAACTGTTAATTTTGCCGGACGAAATGTTAATGATTAACATTTCGTCCGGCAAAACAAAACTATGGTGATAATAAGAGGTAATAATTAAAAAAAACTTCAGTGTATGAAAAGTACGCCCTGCAAACTGAAAAAGGACGATCATTGCCCAAGTATACAAGATGTTAAAAATAATAATCTACATATTTACTGGTTGAATTGAATACATGCCAAATCAAGAGCAATGGACGCAATTTATAATGTCAGTTGCTGTGCTCTGCCTTATCCAATGAAACTTATGAGTGATTGAGTGTTTAAGTGAACTACTCTCCTGCATTTTTCTATTTTCAAGCTTTCATTTAATTTATGCTTTTAGGGTATCCGTTTATTGGCCAAATTGTACGTTTGGGTGAAGCCTTGCAAGTAAACTTTGACTTACGTCCAGTGGACAGATTACTTTGAAATTTAGTATGTGTATGATGTTCATGTAGATTTATTGGTAGTAATGAAGTACCGTCGTCACAAAGCTGGATATTTGAAGGAAATTCTTGGCAAAAACTTATTTTCTCCGAATTTTTATAAATGTATGTAGTTACATTACATATACTTAAACCTAACTATTTCAGTTGTTTCGAAAAAATAAAATTATTTTTATATTTATGCAAAAACAATGGCAAATGCGATTTTAAAATATTTAGATAGCAACAAACACTTTATCGCAAATTGCAAGATACTGAAAAATCACAAATTTCCCTAGTTCCGGGTACAGACGTCTTCTCTGTTTTTATAAATTTTGGTATGTGTCGGTAGATCCGATGACAATACAGTAATAAAGTACCGCCAGCAAAACAGCTTGTATTAAAATAGTATTTAACAGAAAAACTTTTTTTTTTATACAACATAGGACGGCAAACAAGCAAGCAACACAAGGATCTCAGTAGTTTACTCATTTAAACTAGACACATGTGTCGATTGGAGTTATAAAATCTGCTTTAGCCGATTAGGATCAAATATTGGACTGTCATTTATACATATATTAGTTAGTATAGTTACTTACTCGATGAATGATTTAAAAAAATTGCTACAAATATTCTTAATATCAGCTTTACGGGTCATAAATTTTAAAGACAATACGTCATTAACCAATTCAAAACTAGTTTTAAGAAACCAGACCGCAGTGAAAACTATTTAAAGAGTTAATTAAAGTTTTTTCGATGAAATGTTTTAGTTATAGCATACTTTACGCCGAATTATGTAACATCTTAGCTGAGCGAGCTGATATAGTTTTCTGGTATGTAGTTTAGTAATGGCTTACTCGTAAATTAGGCTGGTATCTATTATAGTATGTATGTATGTATGTATGTATGACTCTTTATTGTACTAAACACATAAAATAACAACAGCAACAACAAGCAAATAGCAAGCAGTCAACAGCAAATATCGGTAAAAAAAAAACAAAAAGTCGAACAAGGCTCTATTGTCAAGAGAGTAAGAGCTTGTGTGGATATTTTTGCCTCTTTGATAGGTTAGCTACTTCTGCTGCTAACTATACCATACTAAAACACAACTAGAGCCTGTGCCATAAAATTAACAAGTGTTACAATTCAACACATTTTCGATTTTTTGTATGACAAACTCTACAATGATGTCAAATCGCAGCACTTGTAATTCTGGTAGTACAGGAGGCTGAATGCAATTAACAAACAAAGTTTAAACGTCATCTGTTGCGTGTGACGTGCAGAAGAGACCATACGATGATTTACTATTTTTTTTTTTATTAAATAGGAAGGCAAACAAGCAAGTGGGTCACCTGATGGTAAGTGATCATCACCGCCTATAGACATCTGCAACACCAAGGAGATTGCATGATTGGATATTCGTATGTTAACACGTTAACTAAGGACACGTCCCAAGTTTAGTATTATTACACAGTTTTGCATTTCCCATACAAAGTTTCATCCTCCGTTTCATCCCCTTAGGAGTAGATTTTTATAAAAAAGTTGTCGATGCCCGTCCCCGGATGACAAACTAGGCTTGTATCCGAATTAATCTGCCGTTTAATCGTGACAGTCAGATAGACAGACAGACAGACTTTCGCATTTATAATATTAGTTTGGCTTATTGATACATTTTTCTATTATTATTAATAAAATTGTAATATAAGTTTATTAAGGCAAATGGATCCCTGACAATAAAGAATTTACTATAATATGAAGTTAAAATCGCACGGCCTAGAATTTTAATATATTTCGCGACCGCTTTTATCATATTATTATCATTATTTCGGACTAAATATATAAACTGGTTTTTATCCGGTTTGCCCTTTAGCGATAGTGTTTTTTAATTAAATTAATTCGTTTTTTGTTTTGTTTGTTTCTTAAGAGCGTGCAAACAGAGATTTGGCAACGTCGCCTATGGCTGCCACATATTTAGACTTTTTCATTGATTTATCAAAATTAATGAATTAAAATACGGAATATAGCAACGGTATGTACTAAAATATTGATAATGCATTGCAATAGTTAATACAGTTATACTAAATAGTTATAATTAAGTGTAAAACAAGCATTTGAAAACTTTCCATTTGTAAATGTGTACAACATCAACAAATGTAAGAACACAAGTTCTAGTACATACCGTTGCTATATTCCGTATTTTAATTCATTAATTTTGATAAATCAATGAAAACAGCTAGATATTTGGCAGCTACAGGCGACATTGCCAAATCTCTGTTAAATAAATAACCCAACTTAACTTGAAAAGATGTTAGTTGCTGCGGCTTCTTACGCTACTTTTTTAATTAAATCAAATTGTAGGTGGATAATGGCGGGTATATACATATATTTGAATTGAGTCTTTGCCAGCACAGTTTAAATATAAATAAATGATTTCGTTTCTATTACCTTAATTATGTAAAGAACACTGCTCGTGAGTATATAATTGTTGCAAGCCGTTAGCAAAATAATAATCGGGTAACATTGACCTCGGATTAAGCAATCATTAAAAGAAATTAAAATTAAACAATTTGAAGATTTCGCTGGGTTCATATTATACTTCAAGTACTAGAATCCTCTGGATTGGGTTAGTTTTAGTACGTTCAGCAAAAATTACTGTTATAGTATTTTTTTTAGCACATTGCATATCAAAATTGTTTACGGCATAATCGGTAAAGCTTGCTCGTCGTTGTTAACCGACTTGAAAAAAGAAGGAGTTTCTCCATCAATCCGACTCAATTTTTGTGTGTGGTAGGCGATATCTCCGCGGATTGTGAACTGATTTCAAAGATATATTTTTTAATTGAATTGGTTACTCAAGGTTGGTCTCATTAAAATTTGGAGGAAATAATCCACCTCTAGGGGTGTCAAATTTAAAGGATGAAACGCCGTCTATACACCAATTTAGCTCATGTACGAGCTCAAACTCCTATGTATGAGGTCGGTTCAGTTCTTAAGTATCGAATGGCATAAGTACATCACCTATTTGCGTCTCTAGAGAAAAAGGTAATAAAACCTATCCCTTTACGAGATCCTATCAGTTTATCGATTAGTTATTAACAGGACCATTGTCATTTAAATTGTTATTATTTTACGGAACTAACTTTCATTAAAGAACCGAATTATGATTTTTTAAATAAATTATGGTTTATTTATTGAACATGTGGAACTAATAAGTTTTATTATCACTTGGAAAACAAAAGATCCCTTAGATTAAAATAAAATAGTTCACTTTCTAATATAAGACATTTGTGACTTAATCATTTTTGTGTATTTAAACCATAAATCACTAATTGCAAAACAACAAGCACTATATGATGTTCTAAAACAAATTTTTAATCAAAAACCAATACAATTCAACATCACTATCGCACAAAAAAAAAACAAAAACGAAAACATAGGCCAAGAGTACGTACCACAAACGTCTTCATTGTGAAGCGGTGGTGACCACGGCCCGGGAACTGGCGATGCGTGTAATGTCGCCGGGTCCACCGGCCAGCCTCTTTTATACCGGGACCCGACGTGTGGACACACTGTCTCACGCTGACCGTCGCACAAGGTTATGTCAACGGGTTCAAATAAGTGCCGCATCGTCAAAATCTCCGCGCCCGCGTTGTGTGACAGACGATTCCGTACGATTTTCGTCTACACTCTTAAGAAAAACAATTATGTTATTTATATTTATATAACATTTTCATTTTTTACAGTGCGTAACTTAGACCCTAGGCCCTAGCACGTTTACTTTTGTTGTGGACATAAAGCATTATTAGTATGTACTTTTTTTTCTAATTAGTTGGCGAGTAGGAACAGGACGCACGCTTTATGTCTGCATACATGCTAGTGTGCTGCTAGTGGACATTTGCATCGTCCAAGTAAAGTCTAAAATGGCTAATAATTTCGGTTCTTATAGCATCAAATATTTGTCACTAACTTGGCGGATGCAGAGATGTCTGGCCTCTAATTCTCGCGTTCATCGAAATTCACCTCCAATTGAGATCCATCTAAAAATGACAGGTGCGATGCAGGGATATGACAGTTATTTTTGACATATCTCGAATGCGGTTTCATCTCTAATGACGTGAGAATTGACCATTTTGGCGTAACTTAAGATGAATTTGGGGCGCTACATGCGTCGATACTCTGGCGCCGTCCTACCTTGGGTCCACAGCATTAAAGGCAGGTAGAGCGGCTGCTATGGTGGAGGCAGCAAAACATCACAAATATTCGTGTCTTGGTGACAATTATATTTTTGATGTCTTCGCCGAGGAGAACCTGGACCCATTGGCACCCAACGCCCACATGCTATCTAAGAAATTAATGCAAAAAATTGTTGACACCTCTGGTGACCCAAGGGATCGTGAGTTCCTCGCTTAACGTATAGGCATTGCCATTCAGAGAGGTAACGCACCACCACCCGCCACCAGCCTTTTGGGCATTCTACCCAGAAACGGGCTTGGGCGATATTCCATAATTTTAAATATCAATTCTGTAATTATTTTTAATTTGTTTTGGAAATCATATACATAAAGAAAACTCGACAACGCATACGTATGAGACTTTGGGCAGTGAAAGTGTTAAGTTATATATTAAACCCATGTTTTGACGCAAGCAACGCTACATATATAGTAATTAAATAGGCTTACGCTGGTTGGGTAAGCAACTTGATGATTTAAATTCAGTCTAATTTTGCGTAAAAAGCTTATTAATTTAAAGTAAGGAATGATGATAAATAATTGACCAGTTAGCCAGAAATTGCACCAAAGTGGATGCTTTATTAAAAAAAATATGATTAATGCTTTAGGAAATAAATAATTAACCTTATCTAAGTTGAATGTAAAAAATCTAATCTGACAGTTCTGCTTGAAGTATTCCTACAAAAAGCGTTAAATGAAACCCCGCACTGCTAAAACTATTAGTAAGGTAAAATTTACTAAGCAGTCTCCTTAGAAATGCACATTTTAAAACTACGTATATAACTCCAAAACAACATTTCATTTTTCAAACGTAGCTATCAATGCTTATACGTGGGTACTGACTCTAATGTCAAGAAAATACGAGTTTGTCTAGAACTTTTTGGGTTATTTGTAAGTAATATGTTACTAAAATTTATAGCTTTTATTAGTCACTATTATACATAGAGATAAATAAAACTAAATGAACTAAACATTAGTACTAAAACTATCACTAAAAGAACTTTTATTAACGTATATATCTGCTGGTGACTGTATAGTCGACCAAGTAATTGCTTGACCACTTTTGAACCCTATCCCTTAGTAATACGGTCGAAAAGTGGTCAAGCAATTACTTGGTCGACTATACAACAGCGGAACCACCTACACGTGTGCTTGTAACGTTAAAACGCGACCGGTTTTGTTTTAGAGATGACCTGACGTTTGAACTTACATCAAATATACCTTTAACCTATCAAGAAAACAAATCGCTTCTTGAAGCTTTATGATGTCATTTCTAGGTAAAAAAATCAGCTTCCCGCTGGTAGCGAGATCATCTCACGTTACTGACAAACCCTTTATTTGATTTCCCATATGATATAGTATTAACTTAAGTCTAATTGTGTTAATGTACATAATATCAGAAAGCTACCAGTCTGATTCATTAGTGTTTGTTTTAAGTTCGTGGGTATTTTTCAGTACTCAGCTCGTATTCAGTAGATACCAGCGAGTTTTGTGTGAGTTCTGTCTTCGTTAGCTGAATCTTATCCGACGATTTAAGAAACAAGTGCTAGACAGTCTTTCGTAGTCTAACTAGTGTCATAAGCACGCACGTAGACATAAATTAAACTTGGCCAGACCTGTTAGGGCTATACTGAATCAAAAAAATTACAACTAAGGGATTAAAGTAGCGCTTTTTTTATCATATTTTATCTGTCTTTACCAAAACGTTGGTAATATAGAATAAATAAATTAGGTACGTAAATTAGATACATTAGTTTTAAAATATCTTGTTACAAGTATAGAATTCGACCAAATACGTTTCTGAACTAAGCGGACGTTCGTTACGATGTGAACATTTAGTCGTGTTGAACAAAAATTGTTCGATGATTTGTGGTCGTGGCAAGGATGTAACACTAGATTTGTTCGTAAGTTGGTGTTATTGACATAGACGTATAGTATGCTGTTGTTACGCCATCGGCCCAGGATTGCTACAGTTAAGTACCTGTTAGATTGATATTTACAACATAGTGGAGAGTCAATGGACCGTCTACTCCGACTGAATGGGCGAGAGCCACAATGCTCGGCTTTCATTCAGTAACGCATTCTCATTAAGTTCGATGATGCATTTAACTTTTTACAGTTAATTCCTGATAAGATCGACGTGATATTACAAATTCTTGTACGCCTCATCATTCACAGCTCAATGTTAGTAGTTTATTGGTTCTAGTTATTAGTGCTGCGGCCCTGACTGACCGCTCAAGTTTACTTTATACCTCCCTAAGGTTTTATCTAACTGATGATATTGTAATAATAATAAGTTATGGATATGCTCGATGTAAAAAAACATATACATACACAAAATGATATTTGCTTTTGTTATGCTAACGCTGCTATCTTTGTGGTCTTGATATTAAGTATCAATTATTTATGTGCTCCATTAACTAAAGAGCGAGGTGAAGCTCACACTTGTCCCATCTTGTTTACAATGAGACGGCTGCGTAGACTCTACCATTGACTAGCTTCATGAATTTCCTCGAACCTATATTAGGTAGGATCACTGTTAGGTGTTTATTATATATGTATATTTTTGTAGAAGTCAGGGCTTTTACATATTTGAAATATATCATGTCTAAGTTATACAGAAACTGATGAAAAACTAGGAGTAGCCCTGAGAAAAGACTGGTTTTGGACCGAGGTGAGGGCGTTCAATGTGCATATTGGTAAAATAGATTCTAAAGTTTGGTCGCCAGATACAACCACTTTTACCCACCAAAGATTATGAATAATTGGGGAACTAACGCAGGGCTACTGTTAAAGTCGCTATTTGCGAGATAGTTTTTTTTATACAACATAAGAAGGCAAACGAGCAATTGGCGGTCACCTGATGGTAAGTGATCACCACCGCCCATAGACACCCGCAAAATCAAGGATATTGCAAATGCGTTGCTAACCCAGAGGTCAAAATGGAAACACCTCTTGTGCCAGTAATTTCACCGGCTGTCTTGCTCTCCATGCCGGAACACAACAGTCCAAGCACTGCTGCTTAGCGGCTGTATTAGCGAGCAAGATGGTGGTAGCGGTCCGGATGGACTTTTCACAAGGTTCTACCACCCGCAAAATGTAATGTATTTGATTTTGCCTTGGCCTAGGGGCCTTCCTCAACGACGATACAGGTCAGTGTTAAGCCCTAACCATAGTTAACGAGGACCTGTGAATTGGCATATAGCCGGCGCAGCAAGAGGTGAGGGGAGACCGCGGTGAGTTTAGGATGATTTGAAGGTATAACACAGGATCGCGACATAAAGAGAAATCGGCAGTGTACAGCACCCGCTGTAAAGTGAAGTGACGGCCAATAAAAAAGCTTACTATTCTGAACGGCTAGCAGGCGTGCTTATGTTCTGATTTATCGCTCAGTGCATCTCGCTTCTACTGGGCTAGTTAGAAAGAGCTACAAAGCGTGTCGTCATAGTGGATGGTATAAAAAGTATAACCCAGTTTTGCTAGAGGCGTAACAACAAGGTGTAATGAAAAGTGAGTTTTCAGTTGGTACAGTTAGCAGCAGAAGTAGGTGAACAGTCAAAGAGGTCAAAAAGATCTTACTCTCTTGACAATGTAGTCGTGTTTTGGGCTCTTTGACCTCTTCGATGTTTATGTAGATATATCCACTGCTGATTGTACCATCACTTGCTTTTGTAACCTTACTCAAGAATAGCCTATGTCGCCCATGATTTGTGATTTTTAATTTCAAAATCTTATAATGTGACATAAATTGTTCAATGTATTTTAGTTATTATTATTGAACGGAGATGGAGCCTTATGACATTATGCATATCCGGCTTTTATATTAAAAATAATCTCTTAACTTGTGGTCCTGTTTAAAATTCATATTTCTAGGTCGCCTAGACTCGTCATCGATTTCAGATATTTTAATACGGAATGAGCGCTTCTATAGTAAGCTCAGGGGCAAAGTGGAACATTAATAGAGCATTTATTACTGACATAATATTTCAGTATTAAATAGTTACATGCTTTTAGAAACTGAAGTATTAATAAACATGATATACTTAAATACTACCTAATCCTAAATAAGGCAACTTACAGTATTTATAAGCTTGCTTGTACGCATACCTGCTAACCATTACACAGTTATATTAACAAATAATACACGCATACGTAGAATACATAGTCATACGAAAAGCATTGTAAAAACACAGTAATTTTGCCTAAAAAATTAAAAATCTGATAAGAAACAATAAATACCACTGACTGCCTAACATACAGGCAGACACATAGTTATTATATACGTAGAAGGGCAAATAAATTGGTCAAATAAATTAGTGACATTTGATACTAGGATTAGGTAACTAGGATTATTCAATTATTAGTATAGAATAATCTTAAAAATATGTTAGTAAGATCCTCCAATTTATTAATAGTATTATTTATTATTACATTGGATGGATGGATTGGATTCGATGAAATTAATGGATTAAATGGTATTTCTCTTACATTCTATTACAGAATTGAATTAAAACATCAAATTAAATCGTTAAGTTAAACAATTAAGCGCGGGGTTTTGTGTTTCATGGGAATGGCATTTTTTTTGGTACTGTTTATGACACGACTCCCTAAGCAGCTTCTAGGCCAACCTGCTCTAGTAGCACGGTAGCGTTTATCGCACACATATCGCTTTGGTCCCTCTCGCACACACTTTCTGGTTAGAAAGGGATATACACTTTATGACATCGATAAAAGCTATCATGCTAGGGCCCCTGGAGTGCGATTTTTGAATCTCACCGGGTGACTAAAGCTCGCGAAAATGGCCGTATTTCATAGAAATGCGGCCATTTTGGTGAGCTTTAGTCACCTGGTGAGATTCAAAAATTGCATTTGAATCTCACCGGGTAACTAAAGCTCACCAAAATAGCCGTTTTTCATAGAGATCCGGCCATTTTGGTGAGCTCTAGTCACCTGGTGAGATTCAAAAATTGCACCCCTAGTGCTGCACAGACCACATTGATTTTAGACAAAGAGTCTCCATTCGCAACTTTCCTGCTTAATTTATAAAATTGCAAAATAAGGTGTCATCGTACGATTTTTATCAGTGATTAATATTTATTTGTAGGTAGTCTCGCTCTCGATAGTTATATCCTGAATGACATCACACGAATTAGTCGCAAAAATATACACTATAAATAGCCTATAACTTTTTTTATCTATTTGCCTTAATGTTGTTGTAATAACGTTGACCTTGGCGAATAGAATTTACAAAACCGCAGAAAAGCATCGTTTAAACTCGATTATCACTTTGAGAGTGCTAGCCCCAAAAAATTTGGTACCTACCTGAATTACTAAAAAAAAAGAAGAAGTAATATAGAATCTAGAATTAAGCTGAATTGACAACATTGAGTTAGCCGCGTTAGGTACATATTTTTTATTTCATCCAAACCCTCCAATTTAAAGGGTCAAATTGAATTTTAAGAGCTGCTAATTGTGGTGTGGTGCTGATTGTCAATTAGGATGAAATGTTCATAAAAAACCTTCTGCATTTTTTTTGTAAATGACAGCAAGAACCGTATCAAAGTCCGTTTCTTGGTTGAGGAGGAAGGAGAAGACGTCGAACATACACAATAAGGATTTAGGACAGACATAAACGGACGACTTAAGTACTCTATACTGTGTAAAGAAAATGAGTGAAGATTTAAAAAAGCACGGTTACAATTATAACAGTTATAACTTCGAGCTTTTCAGCGGTTTCACTCTAAAAAGTTTTTTATATTTTAATCCAGAACATGATCCAGCCACGTCCAGCCGTTAACGCGTGATTAAGGACTAACATCCAAATATCGAAACATCACTATTAATTACTTTTACATTTTCAATTTTAGTAGGACTATCCAGTCAGATTGTGCTTTTATACGTGAGAAAACGAATAAAGCATACCTGCACGTGTGAAATATACCTACATTTACTTATTGACAAACATCCAAACAATCATTACTTTCGCATTTATAATATAAGTAGGATTAATTCCTACAAGGCTACGGACACGGGGCACGGTGTGATTATTTTTTTATTTGGTGCCTCCCGCGTAGATAACCATATTAGTTGGCCACCAAACTAAACGTCAACTTATAATATTTATAGTGGTCACCAAAAATTTATTTGTTTCGCGTAGATAACCAAATTAGACATAATTTGGTTATCTACGCGAAACAAATAAATTTTGTTCCGAAAACAAAAACTATGCCCGGCATGAGGATGAAAAAATCAATTCGCACATTCCAGGAAGGAGTCAGTTGTAAAGAAAATTTCATTTTTAACGAAACGTTGTTAAATTATACAGTAGATGTTATAAGTTTTTTTACTTTTTATTATTTGTATAGATTGTATCAAAATATTTTGCGATGACAATACAAATAAAAAAGCTCGGGCATCTGGCTGGCCCAAGATTTTTACCAGACTACTGCAAAGCCAATTCGTTTGTGTTGTCATTGCAAATCAAATAAATTTAATAATTTGAATGTTCAACAATAAAATCACATGTAAAGTAATAAAGAAGCATCGTTTACAAAATTTTTGATTGCTATGTTTATTTTTATATTATCATTTGTTTAAAATAAACTTTGTTTTGATTGTATATTTTTGTAACGAAAGTAGTTTAGTAGGACTATACTATTTGTTTTTTTCTAAACACGCGTTTGCTAGTAGCTCTATTAGCTGAGTTAAACGAACTCAGTGAAATATAATAACAACGTTAATAGATAATTTATTCACATATAGTTCGAAGATTTCTGGTATCAATTAGTATTTTTGAAACAAGTTTTAGAGTCCGGGTGGAAACGCGGACAGCCGTTTATTTATTGGACTGTTATGTGTAACATGGGCAGCCGTTTCAATGGTATATGGGATTAACCCCCTTAGTTATAAAAGTAAACCAATCTCTTTTAACTATATATTTTGTTCCTTTATTCACAGGCAAACGTCACAATGACAGTTGTGTGAGTGCGATTTTCGAATCTCACCGGGTGAATAAAACTCACCAAAATGGCGGTTTTTGATAGAGGTTCTAAAGGTCACCAATATGGCCGAATCTTTATGAAGAACGGCCATTTTAGTGAGCCTTAGTCACCCGGTGAGATTCGAAAATCGCACCTCGTACCAGTAAAGTAACGGAACCGCCATTGACAGTGACCCAATAATTGACGCGAAGGTATGGATAACATACAGACAATGATGTCAACTACTGGTAAAAACAATGTCCTACCCGTGTCAAGTACTGGGACAGTTACCTTATTTGTTTTGAAACTTTGAATGGACTAGCGACCTTGTCTTCATCATCAAGTTCGTTATTTTTGTTTCGATCGCTGATTCTATTATTATGTATCATGCGTATACCCCGGTATATTTAATTAATGATTTTTAACAAAAATATAATAAACTATTGCAAAATGACATTTAATTAAATTAAGTATTATAAAATAATTATCTGCTGCACCTTGCAAGGTTGCAGTGAACAAATAAATGATTGATGTGTGCGCGCCAAAGCTCTATCAATTAAAAACCGCGCGAAGAGACATGAAATTCATAAAGATGTCGAGTCATGGATTTGTTAATGGTGTCAAGCTTAAATATTATTTATTGATGAATATAATAATCGTAGTGAAGAAGATAGAACCAAAAATAAGATTGGTAGCAAAGCTTCAAAAATTATTCCCCTCTCTCTTTTCTGTGGTCACACAATCACATGTGCGAGTAGAAGAGGTAGGTAAGTTACAATTACAGTTGTAGTAAGTATGTTAAGATTGACAACGACAAGTGCAGAAGTCAATTTGAATGGTTTTTCTCGCCCCGTGTAACTAGAACATAAAATCGTTAAATCAATTGGGATGTTGACTAAAAAATAATAATTAGTCCATCTTTTAGAACGCCAGAAAATAGTAGATACGTATTTTTTCTTTTGCTTCTAAAACTTAAAATAACAAAGTTACAGAGCGGCGAAAGTTCGCGCTACGTCATTATTTCGTAAAATTTTTACGAACGAGTGACGTCACGAACCCCTACTCCTGAATTTGAATGTGCTGTATCTTTGTCAATATTATTCGTATCTACAAATAAAAAAATACGTATCGAGTATTTTTCTATAATCTAACTGCGGACTAATTAGAATCTTGTTGTTTTAACCCAGGAGACATCCCTATTGTGTTGTATGTAATATCCGATTGAATTAGAATCTCGCATTTATTTACATCTTGATGGTACTAAGAAGCCATTGTGACCATGGTGGCCATTTTGACTATTATTGTCACTCTGTGTAATTGTAACTCTATACTCGAGTCTTTATAATAGCTATGAGCATAATAGTCGCCGGTTATATTATAATATTAAAAGCACAATAAAACACACACCGCTCCCACTTCATTAAATGATGTTTTTCTAAAGGGCGTCTACGTATGGTGTCTCCTCCGCGCTCGCTTTTATTTTTTTTTATACTATTTATACAACATAGGAAGGCAAACAAGCAAGTGGGTCACCTGATGGTAAGTGATCACCACCGCCTATAGACACCTGCAACAACAAAGAGAGTGCAGATGCGTCCGAGAGTGGAGTGCGATCGCTTCCTAAAAGTTCGATCATGTCATCTCTTAAATGAAAGGGAAAACTGAGTTATAACAATTTGAATTGAGCCATTTTTATTCGCAGACGACCGAATGTCTCAATCAATACCGCAGCGACAATAAACTTTTTCGGTTTTTGTGTACCTAACCTATTATTAAAATTGAAAAAATATTATCTTGAACAAATTAAAAAATAAGCCTAGTGGCTTCCGAAAATTTATTCATCGAGGAAAAAGATGGACTAACATACCTCATATCATAATATTAGCGTAGGTACGGTTTAGGTTCCCTGATATATTGATAATAGTCTTTCCACTCTGGCGGGTGCTGCCTGATTGTGTCCCTATGGCTCGGACAGGGACAGTTTCCGCTCATACTTCATTAAACTGTCTAAACGGCCTCTAAGGAGCTCCGCTAAGTCGCGCCGGCGCAAGGAGCGGGTGCACGCCTATAGAAAAATAGGGTTTGTTCCCGTCGAGTTACAGCCTCAACTGTCACACTGTGACTCGTTGGGAATATTTTTGTTAAAAAAATCCCAACCAGTCACCCTGTTACTAGATGGGATGTTCAAATCTCATTGAAAACCCAGTCCTGACGGAACTTCGACTACGTGGCCCTCCCTGACTCGAAGGCTGGATCGGCTCCTGGCCATTTTGCATGTAGATTAGTACTACATGCAAAACAGTTCATTCATACGAAGAGAGAAATATAATCATAATGCCACCCGGACCCTTCAGGCCCAGTCCGACCATAAACAACAAGTACGAAGCACTGGCAATTAAAAACTATATATTCGCCTTCACGAATTCAATAGCAAGATCAGTTTTCCACACTTTAACCTCTTCATCTTGGTAGGAAATAAAAGTTTATTCTCCATGTGTTACCCTGAACCATGGAGCACATGAAGGCCCCTGTTCCCCCTATTTACACCCTTAATGCCCTGTGTGAAGTGAACCTCTTGGTCGGTTTCTTCTTTATTCATTAAGACACTTGAAAGTGTCTTAAGATTCAGTTGAAGCATCGGTAAAGCGTTCCAAGACCGTTTATTCGATTGCGATAAAAAGCTGGATAGTTGTTATTATATTATGCTCGCTTGCGGTAATGTGGCATGAAGGCCGCAATTCTTGCCATTCTTAGGTTAATTTTCAAACTTTGATATAAAATGTATGGAACTCTTTCTTTTAAAAAATAAACAGGTATGTTGATAATTAAATAGTGTACCACCTACCTACGGGTATGCGCTTTACAAGTTTAGAAACGCTATCGCTACAACATTTAGTAACAACAGGGGGCCTAGCACGCTAGCTTTTATCGATGACATAAAGCATTTATCCCGTTCTAACCAGTATGCGTGTGCGAAAGGGACGAATGCTTTATGTCAGCGATAAACGCTAGTGTGCTAGAGGGGCAAGACGTTCCATGCAACTTACACCAAGGTTGACGAAAGGTAGAGTTTGAAAATGTACTCTATGGAGTTTCTGGTTTTCGCATTTGGTCAGTCTGTCGTGGTCGGCCGGCTGGCCAATAGGCTGATAAGCGATAGCTGGCTTGTATGTTAGTCGGCTGGTTGGTAGATAGACTGATTGGCTGGTACCTTAGATTTTTGGTAGAAAAATATTCCACCTCTAAGGGTAGCAATTAAGGGATGATTACATGCTTTTTATACCATAATGGTTGGTAACACGCACGTGGCTCGCCTTCTGTATACATATAAACACAAGGCTCATCAGAAGCTCTTTGTATGAAGTCGGGTTTTTAATATAAAAAACCGACGAAGTGCGGGTTTGACTCGCGCACCAAGGGTTCTGTACAAACTTAATAAGTACCGAACAAGAAAAAATAAACTGAAATGAGAGACAAAGTTAACTTTGCCATTGGATAACTGTAGTTCCCATACCATACGACATACCACATAAAATATTTTTTGTGATGTCACTACAAATTGACTTGCTTCTTACCAAATTTCATTGTTTTGTAGGCACTGTTCAAGGTCAATGGGAAGTACCCTTGGTTTATACTTCATACCCTTGCAAATGTATGAAATATACATATGTGGTTTGATTTTTTTACAGCACCAAGGGACTGCAGACCTCAGTATTTGATTCCTGAGAAAAATCGTCTTGACAGACGGACAGACAAACAGACAGAGGTGATCAAAGTGATCCTATGAGGGTTTTTTTTCGGTACGAAACCTTAAAAAGTAGTCATTCTGCTGAAATTATTGTAAAAACTAGAGTTGTAAGTTCCCTTTGTAAGTAATAGGTACTCTTACTTTTAACCGATTTCAAAAAAAGAAGGGGGTTTTATTTAACTAAAACAATGATTCTTAATTTAATTTTCGTGACTGCACTGAAAAAAAAGCAAGTTTTTGGATTCAGGATCCCGTGTTCCATAAAAATATAATTGCAAATGTATTGCTTGACATAACCGCTTTTTAGGGTTCCGCAGTCGACAAGGAACCCTTATAGTTTCACCATGTCCGTCCGTCTATTCGCAGCTTAGCTCAGAGACTAAGCTAGAGTAGAAAACTGTGAATTAGCGTGGATATAAATATTAGTGACGCCGATAAAGCCAAAATAAGATTTTGAAAAATATTTTTTTATGGTAGGTTCAACCCGTAAAGTGGGGATGTTCTTTTCTCGTCTACCTCATAGTGAGGAGTTTCGTTGTTGTCTTTAAAAAATAATGCAGGTTTGTGAAACCACATTTCGATTAAGGGGTCCGTTTGTCAAATATTAATTAAGCTTTAAAGTTCAAAGTCCCCCTTGCTAGCTAAATAGTTGTTTTTGGGCATGTGAAAAATCACCGTATGTAGTTGTATAGATATATGTATAACGAAATAAAAGAAAAACTGTCAAGGCTAAGTAGGCTTTACAAGTTTACGAGTAACCAAGCAACTATGGAACCCTACACTGAGCGACTCCGATTTGCACTTGCCCCTTGGTTGGTTTTAAGTATAGTCGACCAAGAAATTGCTTGACCACTTTTCCACCGTATTACAAAGGGATAAGGTTCAAAAGTGGTCAAGCAATTGCTTGGTCGACTGTACAACCGAAAATTATCCGAATTTATTAACAGATCATGCATCGTATAGAACCTCTAATAGGTTAGGTTACGTTTGTTATGTAACATTCCTGAAAAGTTTAAGGTTTCCTAAAAAAAACCTCAAAAAAACCATTATGACAAATAAATGATTATGTCATACGATACAATGGGAACTTTGGTTTTATGAATGATCATATCGACCCGTGTTGGATTTAACACATTACGATATGATCACTATTTCATGAATTATCGCGAATAGAACGACGCAACAAAAGCGCAAAAGCTCCTACAAAGCAGATCGATAATATGATAATATCAACAAACTGAAACAAATTACCTTGCTATACTCAGCGAAACCAAGGAATTCCTTGCAAGCAATGCCTTGGTTTCGCGGAGTAGCAAGGTAATTTGTTCCAGTTTGTTGATATGGACCTCCGCAAAGTAACGCCTGAATCTATTAATTAGATCGATAATATGACGGCACAATTTGATACTTTAGCTAGTAAATGTATGGAGCGTGAAATTATAATCGAGTTTTTGGTAATAAAAAGAACGTTTATGGTTACTTCTCTAACAAAACTTGTTTTAGTTTTATCAGGGTTCCAATGAGTAAGTATTATTTGAAACAGCAAATTTAAACTTTTTTTTTATTTGTTAATTCGCTGAAGCTCCCATAATATGTACATGTATTTTTAAATTATTTTTAATCTACTATATTTTAAAATGACGATCTACAACAATTTTACCTTTTCACACCATTTGGTTTTAGGTGTGAAGTACCCAATTCTGGGTCCATGTAGAACCTCGTCTCAATGAGTACCTAATCAATGAATAATCGCTTTATTATTAAGACATTTACATTGAAGTGTCACTATGACATTTATTGTGCAAAGGCTTCACAGGTTGCTTCACAGTGACCCAGGACCAGGGGTGCGATTTTTGAATCTCACCAGGTGACTACAGCTCACCAAAATGGCCGAATCTCTATCAAAAACGGCTATTTTGGTGAGCTTTAGTTACCCGGTGAGATTGAAATGCAATTTTTGAATCTCAACAGGTGACTAAAGCTCACCAAAATGGCCGCATTTCCATTAAAAACGGCTATTTTGGCGAGCTTTAGTCACCCGGTGAGATTCAAAAATCGCACTCCTGGATTCAGTTTTGTTAACTGTACGTGCTCTAAGTAGATGCTAAGTCGTTGAAATATTTTGATTCAAATCTGCGCGAAACGCTAATCGTTGTGGCGCGTACCCAACAGAAGGGATTTCTAACTATCATGAACATGAATATCGATGGAGTCAAATTGACGACAAAGACAGTGGCCGCAACTCGTGCTAGCAGTACTGCCGTGCGGCTCTAACATGATTGCCACAAAGAAAACTTTTACCTCAGTTAAGCTCTACCAGATTTAGTTAGTGCTTTAAGAAAAGAATGCACTCAGGGATAACTTAATATATTTAAACTTGTGCATGTTAGGATCGTTGGATGTATTCCTTTCATGTTGATGTGTTCCCGTGAAGGTACTGTCAGATTTTTGAATATTGAAATAAATGATTAATAAACATTTGTTCTCCTGAAACCTTCGTTGCTTTAGATCGTAACTTATACATATTATGATGACAGGGTATAAAAAGCATATCTACCTAGCTCATTTGGAAATTAAGACGAAGTCCGACTTATCTAAATTGTTTGTTTCAAAAAGCGAATTTCACTAACTTATGATAATTGATAAGGATAGCAAATGCATTTATGGAAAAATATTAAATTACTTCTTTTGGAAATAAACAAATTAGCAAACGATCATTCTATCTTGGTTCGAAATGACTTAAAACCCGTAATATTTGCGTTATATGAAGTAACCCTTCCTTGGATCAAAACAAAATATGTAAATATGTACACTTATACCGATTCGCCTCTGTACCTCTAAGCTTCAGCCTGCGTACGAGTAGGTATCTATATGAGCATCCACTCGAGTATGCAGCGAAAGTGGTGCGGGGTGGCACCACGGGGCGCCCGGCGCCGGCGCCGCGGCGACGGGACGTCGCACAGCGTCCGAGTTTCGCGCCCGCCAGTAGCGCGATCAGCCCCGCGCCGCACGCACGATGGTCGCGCACAAACTCGCCCTCGCCGCCACGCTGCTCTGCGCGCTGGCCGGCCAGCTCGGGGCCGGCGCCAGCCTGCACTGCGCCATGCGCAGAGAAATATCGCCTTGCACCTGTCGGCGCGAGGATACCAGTACCGGTGCCATCCTAGTCCTCTGCCATCGAATCACTGCCTACGAAGAAATCGCGAAAGCCCTCACCAACAAGTTCAGCCCCGAAACCAAAATCGGACTCGAGATCTCGTACTCCCAGCTACCGGACGTTGAAGGTCACAGTTTCCGAGAGCTCGGCCTCTCGATCACGAGACTGAAACTCAATAATGACAACCTAAGGCAAGTTGATTAAGAAATAATTTTGAATCGGAGATTTACCACATACACCATTATTACGTGCGTAAGCTAATCCATTTTGTGTCTTTTGTAATCTAGTGATACCTTCGTGAACTTAGCGGATGATATTGTGTCGATTTATTGAAATTCATATAAAGCTGTGATCATGCCAATTTACTTCCAAACAACGTGTGAATTGTATAAGTAAACAACAGGTCTCTGATAAGAGGACGACAGCGACGATGAGGATCGGCTCGTTATCACAGCAGTGGGCGGCGCCCTCGCCAGGGCTGGCGGCCGCCGCTGCTGCCGCGCAGCCGATACCACTCACTCACTCGTACCGATACTGAGCGCCCTTTAGGCTGCTCGCCATCACTCCGGCATGCTGTAATGCCGTCTGATACTAAAAACTTAACACGAATAAAAATTAAGTAAATAGCAAGATAAAACGGAATGGAAATAAAACCATATTCTCAGCTTTGTATGGAACATACAATTTTATTCACTAAAATACAAAAACGTGGCTTCACCTACTGTCAAATTGCAAACATAACTACTGCCCCGCGAGTCATAATTTGTACTACTCGAACTTTAGACAACTTTATAAAGCATACCTACTCTTAACATCTCCCAAGTAGACAATAACATAAGTATATCAACAGCCGATCGCAGCCGCTTCTCGGTAAATTTTCCTTTAGTGTGGGTTTTATTATATTGAACCCATACTCATCTTATCAGCTTCGTAACTACAATTATTAATGCTAACTTAAATGAGATGAATGCCATTCCACAGTTGGGTAATTCGTAATGAACTGCGACACGTATTTTTTTAAACTTTACGATAAGTCATAAGGCAACTATTATTGAGCTGTCCGTGACCTGTGAGCTCGGCCAATCAATCGATCAATTAATCTTTTGAGATTTTCATGGCACCCAATCGAATCATGTTCCCCAGTGGATGATACTTATATGCTCAGCTTTTCATTGACTGACATTGCCATGGTGGAATTTTCCTTGAAGACAATTAGCATTTAATTTTTTGAAGTTGGAATTTTCATGATTAATTACTCTATAACCTTTCCTCAGTAGACTGGTGACATCGTGAGTGGATGGCATCTAGGAGACGTTGCTCGATAGTTTGCCCGGGTTATCGGAGGTCGCTTCTAAAGCAGTAAAATTGAATGATATCATATTGGACGTATCGTGTTCACTATATTTACCCACAAATGGTGTACTAACAAATTACAGTGGCCGTTGTTTGCAGTAGGTACTTGGTATTTGGCTGTTTAGAGTTCCGTATTTAAAGAATGCACTGTTATAATTTGTGGTTGGCTAATCGGAGCTCAGAATGTTAATATTCTTTCAAGGAGGTAGGATACCCTTTATAAGCTTTTGTGTGATTATTTTGCTAGGAAAGTTTCCACTTTGCCAGGAGACATCTCATTATTTGAACAACGTTATGAATATTTATAACGTCAAGTGGGAGTTTTACGCGATAAAAACATTGTTAATTTACATCGGTGTTATTAATATATATGTGAAAATCGCGATCAGGTTTAAAGAATTTAAATTAATATCTTCCCAAATATATTTATTTTCACTTTATTGTTTTATATTATAAAATTTCAGTTAGGGTTTCGACTTATTTACCACCATCATCACCCGCCTCTAAGTATATGTCTAATATGTAAACAGCTGAACAAGCCCTCTCTCACACAAGCCCCCTGGGTCCAGTGTGGATAAAGCACTCACACACATCATTAAATTGCTGCCTGGAATTATGCAGGTTTCCCGGCGATGATTTTGTTCACCGAAAAAGTTAACCGTAAATTTCATTAAAATTGACTTCATTGAATTCGATTCGACTCATTCCGAATATACTTATATTTTTCCTGCTATTTCTGTAGATATCAGTAATTTTATAGTCGTTTATACTTTATGCTGTCATTTTTTAATTCGGGGTACGTTTTGACCATGATCCGGTGTTAGGCAGATCTGGTTATTTTTTCCGTAAAATCGTTGGTTATTACTGTACTTAGGTTGTATTTACTTATGTACATACATAAATGAAAAACTCATTAGTAATAAGCGACCTCTGGGAATTTAGCTACGATGACGAATCCGGACCCCTAGCCACCTAGCGCGAATCTTCACGAGTTAACGCGTATCGAGAAGATTCGTGCTAAATAGGTGCACTGGTCACCGACCTACTCGTGAGTTTATACTTGTTGGTATCCTAAATTTATACGTAACTACCTGCCTGCCACGTATTTTTACGGAATAAAAAGAATCCTGTGTTAATCCAGAGTATAAGCTATCTCCGTTCCAAATGTCATCCAAATCCGTCCAGCTGTTTTAGCGTAAAGAAGTACTTAACAATAATTGAAGTCACTCTCAAACTTGCAACTTTATAATATTAGTGTGATTCATTGATATGTTAGGTCAGTGCCTAGCAGATTCTAGTCTTGTTTAAATATCTTTGGTAAAATATCATACACACAAACATTATTATAGCATGTACCTACTGAAAAAAATACTAAACCGGCCTTTTTCATGAAGCCGCTTCTTAGGATGGATTTGCGGATAAAAGAAAACGCAGCACTAACCTAAGAATTCGTATATGGACTTGTTTAAAATTACTTTTA
Organism: Ditula angustiorana; assembly: GCA_963691745.1. Lineage (NCBI taxonomy): Eukaryota > Metazoa > Arthropoda > Insecta > Lepidoptera > Tortricidae > Ditula > Ditula angustiorana. The sequence goes on from OY829472.1 coordinate 6,828,841, forward strand.
TTGTCCGACTGCCGCCAGAAGGTTGGTTTATATTTTTTCTTAGTGCATACTTTAACCTGCCGCAAAACAATGTCTTAAGGGTTTCATTGAAAACCAGTGTTGTCAGCATATTGCACTTCTCCGCCAGGGTAGGCATCCGATTTTGTTACTAAGTCTTATTCTATTCTATTCTACTCGTAGGCAGCGTAAAGCTCTTCTTGGTGCGGCTCTAGGGTGCGCCCGCCCAAGTAATAGTCGCTCCGAGCACAAATTATTAACATAATATTATGCTCCAAGTTTGAAGTCTCTTGGTCCATAGCCCAGTGGATAGGTTGTGCAGTGTCTATTCTATCAGTCAGCCCATTAACCACTGACGTGATGCGTAAACATAAGAATACACACAAAAGCTTTAATAGTTATGTACAGATTACGACACATACAACCATCTACTTTTATCTGCAGTTCTATCCAGAGATTTACGAGTCTGACAAAAGTAGGTTTCATAAACTTTTGCCATTCTATAATATTCCGACCATAAAATCTTCAACAAACTTCTGCCTTAAAACATAAAAACTTGTAGTGCAGGTGTTTTGTAAAAACATCCGTTCTTAGACGTACATTGCTGAACGTTTACATTTTATTATTAAGTATTTCTAAAGAGCTTTTTTCTCTATACCTTACACGAAGTTGCGATTGTTTGAAAATTATTACTTGTTGGGAGCTTAAGTTTTTTCACGGTATTCTGCCTGTGTTTGTTTTGTTCCTTGTTCTATTATCAACCAAAAAAAATGGTTTTCACTCGGGTCAGAACAATGCATGCCATGCCGGAAGATTTGGATTAAGAACTGTGGGGAGAGAACAAATACTGGTATTATTGAGGGTTGCCCATTCTGCGCCGGATTACTTTTAAGATAATCCGGCACGGGTCCATGCCAATTTTTTTAACCATGAGCTGCTTAAGTTTTTATAGTTCTTTACCTAAAAGCTGCTGTCGAACTCTACTAGTTGAAGGCTCTAACTAATAAGGTTCTGTCAGAATATAGTTACAAAACTTAATAAAAAGTATGCCTAATAATAATGATGTACTTACAGGTTACACAATAAGTTTTCAGTACCTATGGCCCTAACATGATCGGCCAAGTTTTTTTTATGATCTCAAACTTGGGCTCGTCTCTCTCATACGCGCAAACTGGTTAGAAAGGGATATATGTTTTAAGTCAGCGATAAAAGCTAGCGTGCTAGGCCCTCATGTGACCCATTTGCTCGTTTTCCTTCCTATCTTATTAAAAAAAAGCGGATGAAGTGACGAACACCCTCAAAAGCCCCCATGGACCATTTAACCACCAGGAAATTCCACTCATCGAGTAAAAAAGAGGGTACTGTATTAAACTTACGATAAAAATTCGTTATCTCTTAAGGAAAATAATACACGGAGATAGAGCAATAACGCGTCCTCTGACTTGAATATGGGTGACGTCTGTAAGAGCAGCACTAGTAGCACACTAGCGTTTATCGAGGACATAAAGCATTCGTCCTTTTCGCACACGCATATTGGCTAGAGAAGGATATAAATATGTTATACTATTGTCCGACAAACGCTGGCGTGATATGGCAACAGGGCGGGTTAAAATTTATTAAAACAAAAGTTGTCTCTCTAGTGGTCAAAAGTTAACGACTTGAGACATACAATTTATGTTGTCTTTAATTAGTAGTCAAAAACTAAGTTACTCCAGGCCCCGTGCATGCGGATATAGACTTGACCAGAAAATATTAAACTATAGACCCTTAATACGGTATTCTTTTGATTTTTTTATTTCCAAAATTGAGAGAAATCATTAAAGGTATAAAACGGCGTTTTTAATTTTTTTCCTCGATTAAGATTCTTCGCAATATCGCAAGTATTAGAATTGTGGTGGACAAACGATCCATCGCGCTACATACAACACTGGTGACGTCTCCATCGCCATATTGTGTGTACCTGACAATAAATTTTTAACTAAATTTCTCTTGTAATGCAAACTTTCTACATTTCTATCTGATGTATATGTGAGCATATTTCGGAACAAAAAAAAGTCTGTTCTTCGTAATTTTTGTAACTTTGGATCGCTAAATTCGGTTTTGTTTTTTCTTTGACAATTCTACTTTTATGCTATTTGGTTAGTTAGTAGTGCCGTCCACAGGAAGATATTTGCTAACCTAATCGTGGTTATAACCCAGACGCTTCTTTTTTTGGTTTTATAGTTTCATCCAAACATTCATTTCTGGCTAGGTAGAAAAGTGGATTCTTAATCATTCTTAGGACTAAAATTCAAATGTGTGCAAGCTCTTGAAAAATTTTGGGGGTTTAAACAGATACCTAACTTTGTCTACGCATGGACGATCGCGAATACAAAATCATGCTGTTCCTGCTTTGCATTAGCAACTTTTTTTTTTCATAAATAAAATTTGTTGGTTTTTAGGGTACTACGGAAACTTGGACAATCTTCATACACCTCAGGCTTTAGTTTTTTTGCTAGTAGGGAAATCCTTATACAAGCCGTAACTGTGTTAACCCGCCTCACGCAAGGGTCATGCAGTCAACAGGGTGTTGAGAGCGCAGGAAAATGGCAATTCCGCTTGTACATCTAGCGAAGTTTTTTCTTGATCTTGGAATTGTTTTTTTTTAATTATGCGCTTCATGGATGTATTCAACATTTCATTGCCTATATTTTACCGGCGCGCCAATACGCGCAACAGCGCCGCGCGAATCTGGCACATGTTAGTTTTTAAACTATGAAGCGATTGACGCGGCAACGGCAACGCGTCATTCAGCCAAAAAGGTTTTAGAATAATAACTACATATTTAATTTGCGTTATTTCATCATATAACATTGCTCGTAGAATTGAAGCCCGTTGGGGTGGAAAGTTTGTGTAGTGGTGACCGCATAACGAAAATGAAAGTGTTGGTAGGCCGCCCACGTGGTGGACCGACGATCTGGTGAGGATCGGGGGAAACCGATGGATGCGAGCATCACAAGCCCGACTGACGTGGAGATCCTTGGGAAAGGCTCAACAGTGGGCGTCTTCCGGCTGATAATGATAATAGTATGATGATGTTGAAATAAAAACGTTCGAAAATAAAACCATTTTGATAAGATCTACATATTATAGGCAACTGAAGGAGATCTAGTAAAAAAACACTCAAGGAACACATGTTCGAAATACTTCTTTTTTTACGGTACGCATATTAGTCATATTAAATTTGTAGTCACGAAAATACCTACTCTATGAGCACAACGCAGCATTTTTTTTTTTATAAATATAAATGAAAAATGAAACACATGCAAACGCAAAGTAAGCCTTTCATGGCATTCGTTAATGTTAAATACATTGCTGTAAAGTAGAAAGAAACACAGGACTATAGCTCATGCCTCTCGCTCTGACCGTTTTTTCTGTTACCGTCCCTTTGAGTAGTAAGTTCATGGGGCGGGCAACTCCCAGGGGGTGATTCTATAAGAGCAACAGCGCTGAGGTCGACGCCGTGGCAGCGCCTTATAAAGCGCAAGCGCGATAGTATCTCTAAGCGTTAACAGACGAGCTGGCTGGTTGATTTGACAAAGCCTTCGGCTTAGGCACTACTTACTCTGGATAGCGCACTCTGTCCCACCACCTCTTCCCGCGCAGGCGATACACATGTTAAACTCTTTCTATACCTAAATGTAGGTACAGTCAGCGTCAAATATATCTGAGCGGGCAAGGTGTCAAAAATATCTGAACTCGACTCTATTTTCAAATACGCTCGGGCGTGTTCAGATATTTTTGACTACCTTGCCCGCTCTGGTATATTTGACGCTGACTGTACCTAATAGATATCCACGTTTTCAATACACGTCATCTTCATAGTTTTAAATTTTAATTGGCTGGCACTAGTTTTAACTCTGCTCATTATATCATTTAATTACATAAACCAAATGTCGAATAGAGTCCCAGATGTAATGTCCATATTTACATGATTATACGACATGACGCTACACAAATATTTTTATTTTTTGTTATTCGTAAGACGTAAACATACTATTATTTTTCAGTTCAGTTGCGATTTCAACGAGTTTATCTAATTTTTCGTCGTCATTTTGTTACAGCACTAATATTTTTACAAGGCTATAACTAAGCATGCGTGATAAGCAGCTAATATATTTGTAAATGTAAATCGGTCACAGTAAGTATGAGCTTTTGATTTTACGAGCAATAGTAGGAACCAGCTTGAACGATGCTTCCCCTTAGACAACTTGTATAGTCGACCAAGAAATCGCTTTACCAATTTTCGACCGTATTACAAAGGGATAAGGTTCAAAAGTGATCAAGGAATTACTTGGTCGATTTTGTGTTAGTAAATAATAAAACAACAATTTATTGTGTTACTGCTTGCGCTCAAAAGTTTAAAGTAATTACCATCAAAATCCCAATGCAAAGGTATTTATAAAATGGTTTTCAGTTAGTCAAAATGATATAGTATGCAATCACACCCGGCTCGCCAGCCGAGCCTAGCGCGGTTCGTTTAATTGTATTTGCTGGTCTCGTTTTGTAATTTAATTACCCTTTGGCCTAAGCGTAAACGTCAATTATGCATCGTTCGCCTTAACGAGCAAACCTCACCACTGTCCTGTACCTACAAAGAGTTGGTTTCTGTACGTCTGAATTCCCTGTGCCTTTACGTCTTCCATGTAGGTACGTACAGTAGGGGAATATATTCACGTACCACCTTAGAACCCTATCGCAATGACGCGACGCATTAAACGCCAGGCTATGTCATACAAATGTCATGCGTATGTCTCTTCGACTAGGTTCTATGGTGGTACGTGTTTCAATTTCCTTGACTGTGTACGTACGAGCACGTAATAAAGGAAAAACTACCAGCTAGTATGAGTTGGCAGCAAAGGAGTTCGTCTTACACAGGGCGTCAAAACGGGATGAATGAAAAATGTCTAAGGGATATGTTACCGATCAAATACGCCGCGAATCTTCGTAGCGCAGAGATAAAATTATGTCTTTTTTGTAAAATTTGATTTAAAACAAAACTTCGTAAATTAGTGATAAATTATATTTACTTAGTAGTTGGGTGATTCTCTCATTTCGTGCAAATAACATGTTCATCAACATATAAACGAAACTACGCACTTCTACACTACCAAATATTTTTTATATTTTTGCTGAGATACATAGCGCAATCTGCCACCTAAAATTAATCATGTAATTGGCTATTAAGTTACTAAAAAAAAATTTTGTGCTTAAATATCATTACCAACACCATGCAAGGCATGACTTTTAAGATAATTAATAAGAGATTAATGTGACATTTTGCTCAGCATTCTTTTCCTGGGATATTTAAAATACATGTTAAGGAATCAAACTGTGGAATCAAAAAAATCTTTGCAATTGCTATTTACGTTTTATGTGATAAAATAACTTTATACAAAAATAAAATTCATTACCATCAATTCAACTTGAAATAACAAAACCAGCCTATAAACACGCGAAAATTCTGTCTGTCTTTCCTTTACCTGCACATGCCCCTCTAACTCTGTCGACCAGTAGGCAGTGAACAAGGTTTTTGGCAAAATGACATCTAGGGTTGAAATTTAGGGCTTGGTCCGTTTTTATTTCATTGCCATTCTTGCTATTTAGAGATATAAGTATTAATTGTCTGGTTGCATTGTGGATGCTAAGATAATCATTGTTGTGTTTGAATAGTTTCTTAATGGTAATATGCCATATATTCTAATGATTAAAAGAGTAAAGGAGAATGGGCATTTTTGTATGGGCGCTGTCCCAACACTTGTATACAATAGTGAGTAGTATGGACGTGTAGTACTCGGTGTAAGGATCATCATAGGCCATGTTTCGAAGACCAGGTGTCTGCAGGGGTGACGTGGGACGCAAAAATAAAAAAATATTTTTTCAGTAAAACTTAAGTGTAGCACACCCTAATGTATGCGCCGTTGCCATTCTGTTGACTAAAAAGTCATAACGAAATGTGTCACGTCAAACTGAAATAAGCCTTTGTCATTTAAGTCATCAACGTGATCGAAAATAAATAACCATTATGACCTAACGTGTCAAAAGTTAAAGTAGTACGTTGCCAGCTCGTCCTAAAGCACTGTTTGACTGTGGTTTACCTTAAGAATTGTAATTAATAATTGTTTTGTATGAAAAAAAAGAAAAATAAAACAGCTAATTAGACCTATGCTCATATTACGTTTTTTACTTCTCGTGGCCTCAGGAATGCGTGGTTAAAATCTTTCGGCTATATCTCGAACATGATTTTACAGATACTTTTCATACAACTGCTAGTACAAAGTGAGGTATAAAATGGGCTGTAGCTTTTCCCCTGCAAACATCTCGGTTTTGCTGTCATATAAAAAAAATAAGCTCTTATAGAGAGCTTTCAAATAAGATATAGCACAAATGTATACAGCACTTGGGACAATTTGCCCATTCTCCTTTAAAAATAGTGAAAAATATCATCACCATTTCTCTCATTACCGTGATTTACCATTAACCATTCGAGAAACGGTAATGATTATAAAATTATGGTAATCTTACAGCTTTGGTCTATATAACTAAAATAATAAAATAATACTTGAAATAACTACATTTGTGTTATCTATCTTTAATCTATTGAACTTAGATGTTTCTTCTGTGTAAAAATCTAAACGGATATAGCTTTTTTTTTAATTCTTCATTATCAGCATCATTTTCTTTACTTTAATAGTTAATGTCATTACCAGATTCCATTTTCCATTAGTATCATTACCATGCTCTTTTAAAAAAAATCTCTGTCAATTTTGAGTCTAATTACGTGTAAATTATATGTAGATGCTTTTTAATTGATGTAGCTGGACATTGCCATTAAATTAAGAAAAACTATTTTTTTCTCCCGAAGTAGGGTGATTTGCACGAAATGAGAGAAATGCCCAGTTACATCAGGTAGGTATAGTGACATCATGAATAAGAATTTTATGAAAACTGCTTGTTGTAAAGTCCCTTGTTATGAATTTTAGTTAATGATACCCATATTAAGAAATTACGAAGAGAATATGAAAAAGTGATGATTATGAACACGAATTGGCAGTTGATTTTTTAGCTCTAAATGTTGTGAATCATAGTTTCCGCGAAGGGTACGAATTGTTACGATTATTAAGCATTTAAAATAAATATATACAGTTGATTACTATATATAATTAAGATGGACTTCCGTCTAGCGATCAGTGCGACTCGTCCGGTCATCAATACGAAGTAATTCGAACCAACCCAGTCCGATACATTCTTCGATCATAAATGATTTAACAATTTTTTTTATGATTATGAATACTATGTAAACGTCTTAGTCACAAACAGATAAAGTAACTGTACCAGTGCTTGACACGCTTAGGAATTTTTTTCTACCAGTAGTTGACACCATTGTCTGTCTTGTTTTGTTTTTTTGTTTGTAAGTAAGGGGTAATCTCTGGAGCTACTAGACCGATTTCTAAAAATATTTATTTGATAGAATTCTTCACTATCCCTGACGGACATAGGCTACTAATTCCACGCGCAAGACATTGCGGGCGTCTGCTAGTCTACTAGACATATAAAAGAGTTTCGGTACCTGGCTTTAACATGACTGGCCCAGGTTTAATTTATCCCCCACTATGTCTCTGTCAAACTAGTGTCATAAGAACGGGACGTAAATAGAAATAAACTCAGATATTTAAGCTACAGTAGGCCGGGCATGTTAGGGCCACTGATTGACCGACTGACAGACAATGTACAAACTAAACAGCTGAAGATATATAAAATTTGGAACATGTCTTTTTAGGGGAGTGGAGGTACACTAAAAAAGGATTTTGGATATTTTACCATTAAGAGAGTCAAATGAGAGGCGGAAGTTACCATACAATCCAAAACAAATATCACAAAAAGGCGTCTTAAAAAAGTTTAAAAATTACTTTTTTTTGTTGTAGCAAACGACGCTTATTTAATGTTTAAAAAAACCGGCCAAGTGCGAGTCGGACTCGCTCACGAAGGGTTCCGTACCATTATCTGTAAAAATGGCAAAAAATCATGTTTGTTGTATGGGAGCCCCTTAAATATTTATTTTATTCTGTTTTTTAGTATTTGTTGTTAAAGCAGCTACAGAAATACATCATTTATGAAAATTTTAACTGTCTATCTATCACGGTTCTTGAGATACAGCCTGGTGACAGACGCACGGACGGACGGACGGACAGCGGAGTCTTAGTAATAGAGTCCCATTTTACCCTTTGGGTACAGAACCCTAAAAATGATATATATAATTTTATATTCATTCAACAGTCACATTGAATATCGCACATGGGTTTAAAAACATATCTACTACATTTGACAGCCTCTTTGCAATCACGACACCGTTTTTGTCAGTACGGGCGAGTTTTTACGAGACCTAAACTTCGATGTGACTGTTCGCACAAATTCATTGAAATTGTCACTCACACTCACTCATTCACCTTTGATAAGTAGGTATACAATCGCGAGGAACACGAAGCTTCAAAATGGGCCGTAAGCAATAATTTATTATACTGCAAATAAAATTAAGACGTGGAAATGCCTTTGGTTTAGAATTATATTGAATCCAAAATACAGTGTAATTTTCTCTCTCTCTCTCAAATTTCCCTCAATTTAAGACTAACACTATAATACTTGGTTGAAATGCACAATTTCACACTTCTACTTATAAAATAAAACACCTACATGGACCCGTATGACGAAAGTATACAAATAAGTTAGTAGAGATCATCTTCATGCAATAAAACAAAATCAATGAAAATAATAAGTTTAATTGCGGTGGATGCTGTTTCAATCTGTAACATTTTTACCTTACAATATGTTGTGTTAGAAAATGGAATGTGTTAATGTAATTAATGCCAATCAACAATTGATTGCAGAAACATTTACATGTTATCGAATGAGACATCACGTTGTTTTGTTGGAAATACACGAGTGTAGACAGCACTATACTATACGTTTAGCTTCCGCTAACTAAAGCGACTTATCTTAATGATTTTAGGACAAATTATTAAAAGTCTGCTACAGAGTCATAGCCAAAATATACCAAAAACGCGTTAATAACTTCTGCCGGATTGTTCTCACGGCAGTTATATATTCTGAAGACAGTGACGATCTTACTACCGAAATTTTGGCCCGTGTACTATTCAGCAGTGGAAAGACAGCGGATGGACAGCTACAGAGCCGGGGCCCGGAGGACAGGCTCGAGCCGGGGCCGACGGGCGACCATGCGACCGTATGGCGCCGCCCCTACTGATAACCCCGGAACGTTGACCCCTGCACATTAGTGTTTACTAAACTCGCATTTACACACTCCGCACCCGACTGTAGCATCCGTGCCCAACTTCACCCTCAGGTTTCAGTTTCAAATCAAAAATCACCTTCCAAAAACAAACGGCGTGCCCAAAACGAGGACGACAAATCTATTAGAATTTATTCCTACGACAGTCTCGGGTCCCGGGTCACAGAGATAAGGATAAAAAAGTTATATTTGTCACGAGAATTATTTTTACCCTCAACAATAGTACCGTGACGTTCACTGATAATGCACTTGCTTACTTTATCTACTTAGAGGCGACGGATTAAGTGTGTATTCATTATTATTGTACCAAGTTAAACATGTCTGGTCACAAATAGATAGCTCTAGGTCATCATAATGATATCGACTGATAAACTTAGCTACGGTTTCATATGCTAGTACTAGTATTACTGCACCTACGAAAATGAGTACCTCAAGAATATCTCATTCCTCAGCGCAATATATTGGCAACTAGTGTGGTAACTGCAGTTCCTGTGGATACTCGCTAAAACTAAGAGTTGTACCGGGTGAGCAATCCAAATGGGTCAAAGCGTCTAGTGTAAGTTTTTATTACAATAAACGCCTCAGGTTTTTATTACAAATAACGCGTTAGCGTTAACTTCTCAATTACTATGGAAGTACAACGCCTCTTGCGGTGAGTATTTACACCAAAATGTTTCCATAGCCGTTTAAAAGTTAACGCTAACGCGTTCGTGATGTTTTTTTTCATGACAGAAGACTAAGGCTCAGAGTGCGGAAGTCGAAAACTTTAAGAGATAAGGAAATTCGTCCTAATGAATACTATAGGTATAATCGTTGATTTTAGAACTTAGCAAAGATGCATTCAAAACTTGGCCTCTTGCGGGAATCGAACGCGCAACCACTTACTTCGTAGTTACTAACCACTTAGGCTATCCAGTCGTCAAATCATATGACTTTTTTTTCGACCTGCAGCACTTATTTATATTTTCTATGTATAACTTAAATGTTTTTTTTTTTCGTTATAACACTTTAAGGTTAGATGGGCAAGATGGCTTTAAAGGAATAAGTACACCTTCGTGCCTACTGCCATATTTGTCTGTGTATTTTTAATTAAATATATTTTTAAACTTAAAAAAACCAGTATACCCACATAACTAAGATATTAATAAAATGCTTTACAAATTGAATTCTAGGCCAGCTAGGAGCTTTTTCCCAAAAATTCAAAAGTGACTTCGTAGTAAAAACCTTAATATTACAACGATATCGCACTTGCGACAAGGTTCTAAACATAACCTGCTAAAAGATTTCTGATCAATTTTGTGAGCCCTTGTATTTTTCGCACAAGTGCTTATGCCCTTGGTTAATGAAAAAAGCGGAATATAGGTTACCAGCAGCCTCTAGAGCATGAAAATAATAAATTAGGCTAACGTCGCCTAATTGCATTAGTCGCAATCCGATTAGTAAATGCATCACACGTTTGCGTGATTAATATACGTTTGTAACGCTATTTTATTTTGATCAAAGGTTTATACCCATCGCCCCTTTTTAACGCTGTGGTTGACTCTCAGTTCATAGTTGCCAGTATCCTACAAAATACAATAATTCCGTATTATTTCTGTTTGCAGTGAATTGCAAGAGAACGTGTTCACCAAGCTTGACCTGGTGGATTACTTCAGCGTGGCGGACAATGCTCTCCCAGAGATGCCTCGTCATGTTTTGCGCCACCTGCCTCATGTGAAAACTTTGGACCTCTGCAGGAACAAGATCACCAAACTCACCGAGGACGACTTTAAAGTAAGAATTTAAGAGCGTTTGACTCGTTCGAAGGATAAAAAAATCAGTCGAATTGAGAAGCTCGTCCTTTTTTGAAGTAGGTTAAAAAGTCATTAGTGTTCGCCAAAATATCGGAGGAATGGGTGACAATTAGAGGCTCTTTTTGTTCAGAACTCAGAATAGAAGCCACTTGAAACCTCTTAAAACGTCGTCGCAATAATTATCGTAGTAAATAGAATAAATGACACGGGAGAAAATATCAATGTTTGGCAATGAAATTGATTGTGAAAATGTTCTACAGTGGTAAACTATTCAAATTCTTCCACTTTACATACATATGTTTTTTATGAAAATTAACGTTAGGTATGATAATAATAATATGATAACGTACCTAAAGTAACTTTACTAATACGAGTTTCATTCAGTAATATAAGTAGACTACCAAAGTAGCTCACCGCTCATCTATTTTTCGCTTTTTCGAATTCCCTTTATCATATTTGAAACTGTTTAAATTGAAATAAAAATAGGTTAAGCTTCAAAAAACTGTTTATTAGTGAAACTTTAGATGGTTTTCCAACAATATGATACTCGTACTATTGATAAGGTGTGCTGACAGCTCATACCAGAGCTGGAAAAGCCCAATGGCACATACACATGGCTGACTTCCCAACACACCAACTCTCCTTGACATATTAGCACTTACGAAAAAAAAGAAGTAAAGCCCCTTTTGCATGAAGTAGTGTACAAAAGTGATAAGAAATCTGTGTATGGAACTTACTTCATTTTTCAAATATGGCGCGTCAACTTGTCTATACCGACACGTTACTAAATACTACATGCAAGAGCCGCTTTACTTAAGTTTTTAACTTATGCCTCTATTACAGCGTTACAAAGTACTTCAAAAATGCTGAAATGTGTTTTAAACTGTTTTAGTTATTTTTAAATTTTACTCATACTGCAAAAGCGATGAATCTGTAAAAAGTTAAAGAACGACAACGATAGAAGTCAGCATCCTACAAAATTGTAGAGCTACAAATTTCATACTCTTTTCGCCTTAATGAAGCCAGCATAAGTGGCCAGTAGCCCTAACATAACCGCCTTAGTTTAATTTATCAGTCCCGCAGCTCTATTTAATCTAAAAAGTGTCATGAGAAGGGGACACCCTCAGAAAAAAGAATTGGGCGTAGAGCAGTAGGAGCAATTACATTTTTAAAGGGAGAAATTGTACGAACACAAACAATCATTTTTATACCCAATATGTTTACAGGACATACAAGAACTTGAACACTTGCTGGTACCTGACAACGGGATATCCAAGATAGAGCGGCACGCTCTCCCCAAGGCATTAAAGCACGTCCACCTCGGCATTAACAATCTCAATTCTTTGAACGGTGCCCTCAGGGACTTAGATGACCTTGAATGGATATTCATCAACGCTAATCATCTTAAAACCATCGAGAATGAATTGCCAATAGTAAGTCCGACCACCGTATATTTCACTATCTCAAGACATCAAAACATCCGGATTCATATCAATATTACTTTTATGGATCGCGAAGTGATAATATTTATATAGTCGTTTTATTCAGCATTCATTGAATTGAACACTATCTTGTAGGCGGATAAGGTAACCAAAAACTCAAAGCAGGCGTTTGAACTAAATACATTTGAATTGCATAAGTATTTTATTCAAAGATACATTTTCCATTAAGTTTTCCAGCACCACCTGATCTTTTAGCAGGTGTACTACTCGTTTGTCAACGATTTAATTATAAAAACAAACGTTGTTAAATAATATGAAACTTAGCTTTTTCTTCACGATTATTTAGATTACATACTAACTTCTACCCCCATTTAACCAACTTAATGATGGAATTTTCTACACCCTCTACTAAGGTAAACGTGTTCTAAATTTCAACTTTCTATCTTTAACGGTGTAGGTTGTTTGTCAGTCAGTAATGGAACTTTTATATACATAATTATATGTATATACATACAAACTAGCGACCCGGAACGGTTTTTCACGAGTCCAATTATATGTAATGTATGCAAAAACTTTCGTAAAAAAATTTTTAATGACAGTGAAAACTGTATCAAAATCTGTGGTGTGGTTTAGAAGTAAGTGATTGAAGAAATTACGATGAGGACAGACAGGAACAGATGACAGTGACATTCCTTTATACTATGTTAAGAAGATATACTTACACGAATAATAATTCATAATTTGATATCACTGAGTACGTTTTTTTTGTTGCAGAAGTCAAAAAAGATTGCCTTTATACACGCTGCACAAAACGAGCTGCAAAGTTTGCCTAAGGATTTAAGGCAGATGCCTTCATTAGACTCTCTATTCTTCTACGACAATAACATCAAATTTCTGGACGGAGCGCTTCAGAAATCACGAAGGTTGACTAAAATCGGGCTTTCGTTCAATAAAATTGAGAGCGTAAGTATATTGCCTAAATTCGCCTAAATTGTCTAAAGGGCCTCTACCTGTTGGCTTCGGCTGCGCGCACGCCTCTCAGCTTAGAGGTCCGGAACACCATTGTGTCATGAATAGGAAAGAAAAACAAATAATAATAAAAAATCATTACCATATTATTTTCATATCATTTAATGAAAGAGTGCCAGAGAGCCGCAGTTGCTTAAATGATTATGGATTGTGTAGGTAACGCAACGAGCGGTGTGCGATTACACACACGACTACACAGCGCCATTGAAAAACAAAAGATTTTTTTTTAATTCAAATTAAACTCTCCGGTACACACATGAACATGACATGCTGCAGTGTGTGTACCCTCAACTGTCTTTGCGTTACCTGTAAAGTGAATTTTGCTAGCTACCTTGGAGTCCTATTTCTGGCAAATACATATAGTAAGTTCTTGTGAATTTTATAATCCATACTGATTTCCACGTATTTGTTGTGGTACGGTACAATGTGAAAATGATGGATACAACAGCGAAAAACCATACCTATATTTCTCGCATAAGTCGTTAATGTTGGTCTTGATCTTAGATATTTTTAATGAGTTGCTGTTCAAGGGGTCTTCTGTGTCCTAACTACGAGTATTATTTTTCGTTTTATATTAAGCGTGTTTTTATTTTTTCAGCTAGCTGAGGATGAATTTGCTGAGGCAGAAATCTTGGCCTATCTCGACATTTCGTACAACCAAATCAAATCTCTCAACGGTTCACTCAGGAGCCTCAAGTCACTACGCTATTTGAATTTGACTCATAATTCTTTAGCTGAATTCTCACTACAAGAAATAAAAGGATTAAAGAAATTAGATGTCATTGATCTGTCGCATAATAAAATAAGCCACATCACGGGAAATATGGAGGTACATAGATTATTTAAAGCGAACACGTTGTCAAAAGCTAGAACAGGATTTCAACCTGTATCCTATTGTGCTTCAGTCTACCCTTCTAAAAATATGAAATTACACTCATGCTTTTGAACACGTGTTAGCTTGTAATTAACTTGTAATTGTAAGTCGTGCTACTACCAAAGATTGTACATAAGTTATGTAAACATTTCCACTCTTAATACAAGCTTTGTTGCTGATGATAGTTCATTTATTATCATTACTTTGCATTCTCATCGGATCTACAAGCACGTACCGAACGAAACCGATCGACAACTGCAAGTTGTTTAACTCCGATTTGCAAGATTTAAACTGGAAACACATACAAACAAACAGGTAGAAGCAGGCTAAGACTAAATACTTGTAAAATTGTATTTATTACTATTTTCAGAACCTGGTTGACGTGGAAACTCGTGTGTTAGAATTGCGTTTAGATCACAACTTCTTGGTGAGCCTGGGAGGTGCCCTGATGGGCCTCCACGGTCTCCTGAGACTGAATCTGAGCAACAACCAGCTCCAACAAATATCTCCGGATGACCTGATTGGGCTCGAGGACCTGAAACTTCTGGACCTCTCATTTAATCACCTCACAACGTTAGAAGAAACTTCAAAGGTATGTGATGTGCTAATTGTTCATAAATCCCGGGCTGAGGTGTAATTTTTGAATCTCACCAAGTGACTAAAACTCACCAAAACTCACCGAATCTCTATGAAAAACGGCCATTTTGGTGACTTTTAGGACAGGAACACAAAAAACGCGCCACAAAATGTGATGGCCTTAAAGCAGGTTTTTTATATTACGGGTCGAATTTTACGTAGGTAATTGTCTGTAACTGATAAAATCTGAATTTCATTCTGGGCCTCTCTAAATTTTTTTCTCAATAAATACTACATTTTTTTTTAGTAAATGTAATAATAATTTGGCGACAAGGTTTGACTAGGTGGCCCGCAGATTTCAGATCGGGTGTAGGTAACTCTACATACTTACACATGCATATTAAGTAAAGTTCGACCAGCGGGGTGATTTTTGACTTTCGAGCGCTCGACGCTCGCCAGCCGTGCGCCAATCAATGCCGGCTAATAAATACGCCCGCGTATTTGATTGGCCCGCGGCTGGCAAGTGCCGAGCGTTCGAAAGTCAAAAATCAACCCGCAAGGTTTTTAAAATCCGTAGGAGTTTTAAAAACCTTAAAAACCTTAAAAATGTTTCTTTTTACTGGCGACAGTTACGTTCGATGTCAATCATTACGACGCGACGGTAGCATGTAAACAGTGCAGTCAATACATAGAACAACAAGAACGAATACAATGACATGCAAACGCGGACCTAACCTTTTTTAAGAGGTCTCTTTCAGTTAACCTTTGAGTTATAGTCGTGATACCTATTTTATTTATTCCGTTTCTTTCAGACATTTTTGCCATCTCTTGAAGAGCTGATTGCTCATCACAACAACATAACTCTCCTCGACAAAGATTTCCACGGCCTGCCGTCCCTATGCATAGCGGATCTGTCTTACAACAAAATACGGTCCGTTAATTATGATCTCGTGTCCAAATCCCGATGTACCATTAACGGAGTGCCCAGTAAGCTGAAGATTTACCTACAAGGTAAGCATAAAAGCTTGGTAGCACTTGGCGAAACCAAGCTGGTGCTGAGTAAAGCGCCATATAGTTCCGCTGTCAAGTAATGAGTTCCATCCCAGGCAATCTGTACACACAACATTTCGTATGTCTCGTTGCTCTATTGCAGTGCAGCAAGCCTTAGATTTAGGAGTAACAAACACATTTATTACCAATATTTATTCATTTTATGTACACGATGCAAAAGCGATGCGAAAATTCACTCGTTAAAAATGTGTAATTTGCTCGAGCGATTGATTTTGTGTTATTTAATTATGTTTCGTCCTTTTTTATTTCCTATTTTATTGCGATTTGTTCACTTAGACAGTAGATGCAATTGCATATTTATTTGGTATTGTTATTTTCTACAAAAAGAAAACCGTCAATGTTATGTTTATTTGGAGTTACCATGATCCGTTTTATATATTGATAGCCCGTTAATTTTACACTGACTCACGTAAAATATATTCGTCCGCGATGCGATTCGTAACACAGTAGTCCTAACATGAACGGCAAAGGTTTAACTTTTTATATAAAGGGAAAGAAGGAGACGTAGATACGAACTCAGATAAACTAACTAAACTTGGCCGGTCATGTTAGGGCCACTGGACGCCGTATGAAACGTTTTACACTTTACGGTGTTCAGCAGTGCACATAAAGTCTCGCCCCGTTTTACCCGAGTTTAATAGTAAGAGAATTTTTTTTTTTGCAGACAATCCGGTGCTATGCGACGAACGCATGTACGAGTTAGTCACGGTGCTGGAGAACTTGAACGCGCGAGTAAGCGGCGTGTCGACGTGCATATTGCCGCAGACTTCAGCTCCGGTTCTGATGCGTGCGATGAACGACATCGTGCCGCGGCAGAAAGACACACCGGTGATCGTGGTGGCGCACATAGGCGGCGGCGTGCGCATGCTGCCACACGACCCGGAAGCGAGGTTCGCAGCTCGCGAGCCGCTGCCGCCGGGGTCGCAGCTGGCTTACCGACGCGTTGGCGCCCTCATCGGGCACATGCTGCCGGAGCGCGAGGGAGGACTCCCCGTGCTGGTCGAGCCGCCCGTGACGCTGCCGCCCAGCACGAACGTGGTCGTCAAGTGGCCCGACGAGCGGCGCGAGGAGCCCGCACACCCGCACCCGCTCGCGGACCTGCGCCTGCGCGACCTCGCCTCGCCGCAGTGAGGCGCCCGCGCCAGACCTCGCCTCGCCGCAGTGAGACGACCGCGCCCGCGCTGGCGCCAGACCTCGCCTCGCCGTAGTGAGGCGCCCGCGCCTACGTCGGCGCCAGACCTCGAACTCAGTGCTACGCCCTAACCAAACAACTGGCCCCGATCAGGGCGATGACTTCTAACACGGCCGAGTGCACAATTTATCATTTAACTACCAAAAGTAGCTACTTTTTAGGCCTGAGATGTATATAAGTAGTATTTTTTAGGAACACTGACGACGAATTCTACTGATCTAGAATTTACATACCGTCGGATAGTGGTTGTGTGCGAGCACATAAGTAATAATAAGTGTAACAATGTTAATATTGCCCGCAGGGCAGCTCGTGGCGAGCTGTTGGTGAGTGGCGACACCACGGGCTTGGGGCGCCCGATTGCTTCTGTGAGTCGCACAGTTTCCTGGGCTAGTGCGTGTGGGCAACAGACAACTCTTACCTCTGCCGTCTCCAATGGGCCCTTGGGGCGGAGACGCCAGAGCTGCACACTACTCGCATTCTCGAAAGGTGGAAGTATTAACTAGGTGTGACTTATTCGAGCGCTTCGTACATATAAAAGGCAGCACGGTACACTTGATATCGTAACTGCT
Source organism: Ditula angustiorana (assembly GCA_963691745.1). Lineage (NCBI taxonomy): Eukaryota > Metazoa > Arthropoda > Insecta > Lepidoptera > Tortricidae > Ditula > Ditula angustiorana. The sequence continues at coordinate 6,846,730 of OY829472.1, forward strand.
GTTCTCGTGAACATTATTAGGTTTCCGGCATTGTTTTGTCAGATGGAGTGACTTGTCGTAACGAGAAGCAAATCCCAATCTCAAGACGAAGACAAGCCACTCTTGATGATTTCACAACAGTGGTTACTTTTCGGTTTTTAAGCTTATACTCGTACATACAGTTCTTTATTAATGTCCCTCGCGTCGAAACACTTTTACGCTCTGTACTAATGAATGGGCAGAAATGTAGCTTAACAACGTTTTTGAATAAGGGAATAAGATAAAAAACAACAGTTCATGTTTTAGTTTGATATCTTTCATTTATATTAAAAGGTGTATTGCTTATAGTTGTTACTTATAATTATCCTTATATAGTCGAAATCATAAGAAGTCTATTTAGAGCCAGGATAAAATACTTATATCATAGAATTAAATACGTTTTAACTTGAATCCTATAGTTCTATAGGTCCGATAAGTTCAGGCGCTATCAGAGCGGCCAAGATGCTCAAAAAGATTTAAACACGCACTAACGCCAGTCGTGTTCACATATTTTGAGCACTTTGACCTCTTCTATATATCTGATGGCGACTGTACTTAGGTGAAAATTGGCTCATCTTATACTGGTTTACCTATGTATTTACCTAATGTTATGCTCAGAACTTCTTTCAAAACTTAATCAGGTATGTTATTCTTTAAACTACAAAAGAACTAACTCACATACAAAGTGACACACAAAATACTAGGTACTATAACAAGCATCCCTTTCTTTTCATATTTGATACCGAAAGTTAAGACTTTGATAAAATGTGGTGACCAGAACCAGGGATGCAATTTTTCAATCTCGCCAGGTGACTAAAGATCACCAAAATGACCGAATCTCTATGAAAAACGGCCATTTTGGTGAGCTTTAGTCACCCGGTGAGATTCAAAGTCGCACTTCAGAACAACGACTGGAGCGGACTGTGGAATGTGGATATGCTTCCAATGATTTACCTACTAATAGTATAAACATTTTAGTCAACTATAGTTAAATAAAATGTTAACCCCAGAACAAAATGAAACCATTATAGACCTAATAATTTTCCTTTTGATTTCGTTATCGTATTCAAATACAAACAAATTTATTTGTGAGAATACCTACGCTTTTTTATATTTTGCTTCATATTTTGAGCATTCGTAGTGTTGGCTGCATTCAAGAAGTAATGAAGATGAGTATGATAAAATGTATTCTGTAGAAAGACGTTTTAGGTTTATTTACATTTGATGTATGTACCTATCTTTTTTCTAAACCTTAAATACCTTTCCTAAAAATCTATATACCTTGTAACTTTGATAGCTTTCGAGAAAAAGTGACTATGACATACAGACAGACAGGCGCAAATGTTGAAACTATAATGATTCAAAGTTTGACCACATAACCCTTAAAATAGCGTCATAGTCCTTAACTTTCAAAAACATGGAGAGTTTAAATAAAGTGAAGGTAGTTTTGCATGCAGCTCATTATTCAAGTAACGAGTATGTTACTAGCCAATACTTGAGTTGATTCTAGTCTGTACGCACATACGTATTTAGAAACTGGACATTACACTCAACGCATCTAAAACGGAATAATCCTAAGTACTCTTTTTTTGGTTTCGATGTCAATTAATAGACTCTTATAAACTGGGGTTGGTTCCCTAAGCGCAGCAACGATCAGCTCGACGTCGAGGTAGAGCTCAGCAAATTCCACAGAGAACTGTTTAAACTCACGACGCTGAGTAGTTTCGCTTGCCGCCGCCTTCGTCGAGCGTTAATATAGCTTTAAGTAAATTAGAGAATACCTATTTGGTATTTCAGAGCTGACACAGCGTTGAGTGCAGCTGTGTCACCTTAGAGAATAGCACTGCAGTGTTATCTTGTTCTTGCGTGTTAACATAACAGAGGGGAGCCTCGACGTCCAGTGGGGTGATTTTTGACTTTCGAGCATTCGACACTCGCCGGTCGCGTTTCAATGCTGGCTAAAACATAAGTGTCGAACGCTCGGAAGTCAAAATCGATCCGCAGCTCGCCGCTGTTGCACTTAGAAAACAACAGGGCTGATAGAGTAGGTTTTTTTTTAATAACTATCGACTTTGTGAGAATGTGCTTGAGGTGGAGTTAAAATAATTTATGTAACAAATATTATTACTTAGTTTAAGCTTAAATATTTTTATTAGTGTTATTTATACTGTCGATTAACAATAACTTTAAGGAAATGTTTACAAACTTAACCCAGCCTTGTTATTGGCGAACATGACCTAGCAAAGTAGATGCTTAAATCGACTTAGGTCATGATTGACGTAAAAGTGGCTCTACCGGGTCCCTATTTCAACAAGCTGACAGGTGACATGTGACAACGATAATTCGGCATACATGGCTAACGCGATGGGTTTTGTATTCCTGGGATTAAACAGTAGATAGTCCTTGTAATCTGACATGTGTTAGTTTGGTAAAATAGCGGCCTGTTAGGTGTATCCTTTCAAATGCTTTGTATAGTCTGCGTCAAAAGTAACTACCTCAACACTTTTGTTATGCCATTATTCCGTTAACATATTCGTCAATCTTGTTTCGCCTTTTTTGCTGCTGATTGTAACTGCGCAGCGACAGTGCAAAAATGTAAGGCTTTTACTTTTTTATGCGGACTGTACCTACATATAGGTATAACTTACTTATCGATGTGATCATTCATGTACAAGTAGCTTGCCACTTCAGGGACGTAATATTATCATTGTAACTCCTAGTTGTTGTTTCGAATAAATAAGACTACAAAACCATTTATTTTCGCTTGCGTGCACTGCCCCTCTACCACAAAACTTACAAGTGCTATTGACGTAATTGCAAGTTTTTCATACAAAAATGTTACTAAATCGCATGCTTAGTATTAAAGTGACCCATTTCTGAACACGTCCCAAAATATCACCTTAATTAAAAGACATAGGGTTTAATTTTGGGAAATATCATATTCAGAATTGAGTCGGTTTAATTCTAAGGGTGCGAAATGTTTGCTTGTAAGTTTTATGCTACAGGCCCCGCCCCCGTGGGTCGATTTTTGACTTTCGAGCGCTCGACATTCGTCAGCCGCGGGTCAATCAAATACGCGAGCGTAAAGTTTAGCCGGCACCGATTGGCGTGCAACGACTAGTGTCGAGCGGTCGAAAGTCAAAAATCGACCCCAATCGGCACAGTAGCGTTTATTGCGGTCATAAAGCATCTGTCCCACTCGCACACGCTTGCTGATTAGAAAGGGATATAATAATATGCTATATGCCCGCGACAAAGGTAGCCTGCTAAGGCCTCTGCCACAGAATAAATAATAGTACTAACGTACTTCTGCTATTGTTCAGTACAGAGAACTTTAACAACGAGTTCAACGCAGTATTTATTACGTATTACGATATACTATGTAGGGACAACTCACGGACAACTGCTCTACCTATCTGTGGACAGCTGTAGGTACAGTCAAGGAAATTGAAACACGTACCACCGTAGAACCTAGTCGAGGAGACATACGCATGACATTTGTATGACATAGCCTGGCGTTTAACGCGTCGCGTCATTGCGATAGGGTTCTAAGGTGGTACGTGAATATATTTCCCCTCCTGTACAGTCAAGGAAATTGAAACACGTACCACCGTAGAACCTAGTCGAAGAGACATATGCATGACATTTGTATGACATAGCCTGGCGTTTAACGCGTCGCGTCATTGCGATAGGGTTCTAAGGTGGTACGTGAATATATTTCCCCTCCTGTACAGTCAAGGAAATTGAATCACGTATGTACCACCGTAGAACCTAGTCGAAGAGACATACGCATGACATTTGTATGACATAGCCTGGCGTTTAACGCGTCGCGTCATTGCGATAGGGTTCTAAGGTGGTACGTGAATATATTTCCCCTCCTATACAGTCAAGGAAATTGAAACACGTACCACCGTAGAACCTAGTCGAAGAGACATACGCATGACATTTGTATGACATAGCCTGGCGTTTAACGCGTCGCGTCATTGCGATAGGGTTCTAAGGTGGTACGTGAATAGATTTCCCCTACTGTACCTGTGCACACTCTAAATCTTGCTGTCTAAGTCTTGCTTGCTTGCGTGCTGTATGCGGGAAAGTATATACTCTTTCATCGTCCGAAAGTTCCTCATATTTGGGTTCTACAGTGATTATGCAATGGTTCTGGATATGGTTCTGATGTTTATAAGAACTATACGGGCCGCCTTATAAGAAATGGTCACAGCCACCCATAGGAACCTGCGACCACAAGAGAATCGCTGAGCCGTTGCCGCCGTAACGTCTGCCTCCTGATCTCGTACTCACTGTACTAAATACAGTAGCAGGCTACTACTACACGCCGGTATTCTGAAAGCGTGTCGTACTGCCCCGGTCGACCTGGCCCATTCGTACTGCAACCAGTGGCTACAGTGTAGCGCTAGTACCACTACAAAAAAATCATATTGGTTGACTTCAATTAATCATACATTTTATTGAAGTAAGTATGTGGTAAGTTTGTTGGATTCATTTGAGATTTCACAGCATTGCTGTCCGTTTAAACTATGGAATGTAAAACCGGTTAGTTTCTCTCAGGTATTACCGGTTAAAACCGGTTTTTTCTTGGAAAAATTACCGGGAATGCATTCCCTAGTTTAAATCCTTGTTTTACAACTAGCAACTCGCCCAGGCTTCGCACCCGTACAACTAAGATGTAAATATGTTCATAAAAACCGTATTAAAATCCATTGGGTAGTTTAGAAGGAGTAAAACAAAGACATAACGACAGACAGACGCAAAAAATAATGATTTTATTTCACTACATTGTTGATGTGATTAATACCTATAGCACATTACAGCTTTCTAGTACAAGAGTCTCTGACCTAATATATCAGCGAACAGACAGACAGACGGATGGAAATGGCGAAACTATAAGGAAGGATTTGTTGTTGACTATGGAGGAAACCTTAAAAAAAGTTAGTCGGAAAGCTCATTTACGTATATGTATATTTTAATGTATATTTTGCAGTGCCCTTATAGGGTTTCGAAATGTTTAAAATGTTTATGAAAGCAAATAAATATTTTGAGTTGAGTTGAGTCGAACCGATATCCTAAATGTATGAAACATAAGCTGCCTGCTGCTATAATAAATTGTACACAAACCCGCTATAAACGTAGTAGTTTTATATTCTCTTTTCCTGCTTGGTACTTGGATGAAGGACTAAAGCATGGATATAGCCTCAGTACTTGTCAAGTGTACATAGCCAAAGCTGTCTAAATGGTCACCTTTGTGTGCGTCAAGGTAGTAAAACCCGCAAATTAATAAGAAAAACGTAGAGTATACTACCTTAATGTAAACATTACCATAGCCAAAGGTGACCATTTTGTCTATTGGTCGTGTACAGGGTGTCAATTGAAGAGGAGTTTAGAGTGTGTAGTCATCTCTTTTTGACACATTGTATTGCCATTTAAAGTAAAGAGATCAAATAATAAGATATCGCTTTCAATTTTAATACTCCTTCTATGCTGTACTATTTCTATGGCTGGTACCTCTTGTGCTGAGCTCTTGTGTTTCATACATTGACAATGTTTCGTTTTTTACAAAAGGAGTTGCGCTAGACTGGCCTGGATAGTTGTCTTTTGGGACAAAACGGGCCAAATTGCCGGCGACAAAATAAATATTTATAACAGTACCCGGTCGGTGTCCTTTGAAGAAAAGTTTAAAGTATGTAGTCGTCTCTTTTTGACACATTGTATTGCCATTTAAAGTTAAGAGATCTATTATAATACATTTTAGTTTAATTTTCTTTCTATGATATACTAATTCCACTACATAATTATTTCCATGCAAGGCCCGAAGAAAGACAAAAGAATCTAAGCTCCTACAACCATAACTTTAAGAAGGTCAAAGCTGAAAATTACACATATCACTGCCCCTCTAGCACACTAGCGTTTACCGCTGACATAAAGCATTCATCCCTTTCGCACACGCATACTGGTTAGAACGGGATAAATGCTTTATGTCATCGATAAAAACTAGCGTGCTAAGCCCCCTGTTACACTTAAATTACCTGTTTTATACCCTCTAATGCTCACGGTCCAATAAATTATTGTATTAGGGCGTAATGGGACGCACAAGCATAGTATTTTGAAGCTTTCTGTCTTGTCCATGCAGAACTTAAAAGTACGGATGTACTGTGCGAAAGGGTCACACAGAGACAAATTTAGTCCCGGACCATATTTATATGTATGATACTTCATTTACTGCTCCTTCTTGTTGTACGTAAGTAACAAATATATTATTTCCATGGTCAAGTCAAGTTCCATTGTGTCACTTGGTTTAATTTATTATTTATCAAAAATAAAATTATAACTATTAGAGTATCTTATATTTAATTCTAGTAATTTTAATGAAAACGTAAAACATTTTTATTGTTGTATAATGTCGTGGTATTACATTTCTTGGATGTGATGTGCCTGCGACCCAGTCTTGCCATATAACATTTTAATCTCATTCTCATTCATCAATTCATTCATTATCCAAACAGTTTTTGGACATGACAGACAGTAGTCTAGAATATTAGATTGGTATTCTTGTTGCGTCGCGATTTCAGTTGTAGTCGTGAAAATTTGCAACCTTGCATTATTTAAGTTGGTTTTATAGGTTCAGCTGCCAGTTACGTTCTCCATGTTACCCAACGTGATCTGAAAAGGTTTGTTGCAAGAGAAACGCAACGATGGCATTGCGAGCTCCGCATTTCTCCGTTTCCTAATAGCGTACTACCTACCAGTTCCTATATAGCGCAACAACCGTGATGATGTCGTCCGGACAGGAATTGTTTTCGCTGTACGACAGCTCGCCAGACTCGCTGTTCGATATAAGTTTGAGCCACATCGTTAACAATCTGAATATAATTTCGACACTGGACCCGAATACTCGATGGCGGAAGCTGAAAGACGACGTGATACTTCCGTCAGAGATCTGCGAGAGGTTTTTGGAGGCTTATCAGAAGAGCAACCGGGTGAGTGACAACATAGCGAACATGTTCCGCGATCGGACGCGGACGCGGCTCACGGTGGTGCGCCTGCGGAACTCGCGCATCACCGACGAAGGATTTCGCTGCCTCATGGAGCACCGGCCGATGGAGCTCGAGCTGGTGCAGTGCGAGTACCTCAGCCCCAGTTCCCTAGACATCATCAACACCAACAGCCAAAACTTAGTCACTCTCAAAGTAGGACCGCTGACCTATGTCCTGTCGCAAGACGAAACTCTCTTCAGACAAAGAGGCTACATTATTGATGCGCCTAACTTACGGAGGCTTACTCGACGTGGCTTAGCCGTGTTCCCTCTGCTCTTGCTTAAATCATTGACCAATCTGACACACTTGGATTTATCCAAAACAACCTCAGCTAGTACTATTTGGGTGTTAAAAGATTTGAAAAATCTACGCTCTTTAATATTGCACAGTGTACACTGGTCGAAGGATGTGATTGACTGGATAGCGAGCTTGCATACTTTGAGGCACCTGGATATATCGCAGTCCAATGACAGGCATGGAAAATATTTCAATCCCAATGATGTTCTTGCTAAACTTGTTAATAATCTTACACTTTTGGAATCTCTGGACATATCTGGTACAAATCTAGCGGGGTCTGGAGCAGCTTCAGTTGCAAATGAAGGCACTTCAGAGCTGAATCAAGTGCGATGTGATATACCAGGGCTGTCGGCTCGAGTGAACAGGCCCTTGGAGTTTTTGGGACTATATGGAACACATCATGGAGCTTGCAAGAGGCATGACATTCCAGCCAAAATTGTAAGTCTTATTTTACTCTTATACATGATGATTTTTAATCAGTGATCAGGACTAGAAGAATATTAGTATCTAGCTAAAATGAAACTTAATAAGCGAGGTCTCACGCAATGACCTCACTGTTTAATTAATTAAAAGTTAAAACTTAATTAAAACTAATAACCACAAGACATACATGGTCATTCGACATAAATTATTGCACGATAAGTGCGATACCTACATCAAATGCCATCACTTTACTACTCAAACACAATATCTTTTGTGATCCAATGACAGGCTAGCAAAGGCAAAACCGTTTAAGTATGAAGTTTTGCATTACTTTGAATCTTTTCGCACACATTGACAGATCAAAAATGGTAACATGCCAACAAGTATGTACTACTGTTACTAGTATTGCTTACATTAACAGAAATATAATTCATCCTTTTGGGGGTAGTCAAGTAAAAAGCTTGTAATAAATATATAGATTGAATAGTGTTGAGGCTGATGATTGAAAATAAACATAAGGATTGAAGTTGAGTAGGGGTATAAAAAAATCCAGGACATCCTTTAGTTTTGATTGTAGTTAGAAATTTGAAAATTGGTATTATAATACTGATGGCTAAAAACCATTAAATATGGCTATCAGCAGTTCAAAGAATCAGCCGAGGGCAGTAAAATAGGGGTTAGAATTTAGACTAACGATCTTATAGTTCCCCAAACAATCAAACATTCATGAATTTGGTAAACTATTAATTTGGAAGAAAGTGATGGCTGATCATTAGTATATGTATGTTTTCCTAAAGTACCTGGGATGCAAAAAATACTGGCTTGCATATAACAAATCTTGCTTCATCAAACTTCATCCTACCCTTACAAATACATAAATAACTATTAATTTACGTCTATAAGATATAAATTATATTGTATATAGTTTATTTGCCCACTTATTCATAAACCTGCATTAGTTAACACATTTGTCGTCTTTTTCTGTGATTGTGACATTTATCTTTGAATAAAAGGGACAAAACATGTTTTAGTTAAAAGAGGTTAAAACTTTTATGAATAAGTGGGCTGGTATTAGTATGTATGTACCAATTTATGATCTGTTAGTCTGTTACAGGGTTCAAAATAGGTAATGCGAAAGATCATACTAAAACTGAGAAACGATCCAAATGGCATTGTATTTATTTTCTCTCTCTTACTTGTGCAGCTGCAATAATAGCAAATTTATCATTTGCATACTCAGAACATTTGTGTTTTCTAAATCCTTTAGCACGCTAGCTTTTGTCACAGCTATATGGCATATATAGAATAGAAGAAGAAGAACCATTGATTTCAGGCTGCATAGGCCCATATAAAAAAATATCTTAAAGACTAACATGCAGATTTATAAGACAAAACAATAAAATTAGCACGTTACTTTGGCGACGTGTGACCTAGTTTCGGGGTGTGTAGCAAACGTTCACGAAAACGACGGAAAGCGACTCCCTTTGGCCAGAATTCCTGCTTCATCAAGGTCGACAGATGATCGGTTGGCACCCGCACCACAAAGGACGTAAAGTTGACGTTGCGGCGGGAATCCAACCGCTCGACCCTCAGGGTAAAACTGGTCTTTCCTAACCTGTTAGCGTGTGCAGAAGATTTGTTCCTTTCGCACAACCTAACATAAGCAGCTCATCCTAATGCATTTATAAAACACGATACCTATTTTAGTTCAAGTATGTTACGTTTTTATCTGTCACATTTACATTTGAATGGAATATGCGGTTAGTTAAAGGTGTGTAAACTTTTGAAATTGTAGCCAAATCTTTTATTTGTTATCAGATAACGGGTGATGCAAACGTGGAACAGATCTTGACGGCCGCAACAGCCTACATGGAAAGACCAGCGATTCTCACTCGTGTCCTCAATGACCTCTATTACCTGTTCCGTTACGAGAACAATGCTTTCATCGGTCGGGCATTGGCTGTTGTTCTGGACGCCATGGACCAGCATGTTTCAGAAAAACATATTCAGATTTCTGGAAGGTGAGTTAAACTATCTAACCCACGGGTTCCCAAACTTTTTTAGTACGCGGCGCCCTTGCAGCTTTAGTATTTTGTCGCGGCGCCCTCGCTAGTCGAAATAGTATACAATACATAAATCTGAATTACATGTGAGTATCATTGAGCTTGCACCTCACGGCGCCCCTTTTTACCTCGCACGTCCCAGGGCGCAGCGGCGCACACTTTGGGGACCCCTGGTCTAATCTTTACACAGCTTTTAAGAAGAATGGCTAGTTTTTGCCTACTTTTATTTTTTAAGTTTTATTCCTTCTAAAATGCCAACTGGTGTTTCAATGAAAGGTACAGCTAGACAAAACACAGTTTGACGCGATGACAAGTAGAACAAAAATTTTCATCATGAGTCAAAGTCAGAATGTGATATTTTTTGATTTTTCATTTCAATCATGCTTTTTTAACCAAGCTATAACTTGGGTACATGCACAGTTTCAATTTGATGACTGAAATTTATTGCTTTAAAGATAACAACTAGCTCTTTAAATGAAGGTAAATTAGCTTTTTCCATAATTATATATCTTACGAGTATGTACCTAATTCGAGCCCTTTTCAGGTTTCATGCTCACAAATCGTTTAAATTGTTTTATTTATAACTAATAGTCGCGAGGATGTAGTAAAATTAAAAGTTTCTTATGCAGAACATTAAAAATGTATTGTTTTTCATCTTCTATGTTCGCAACTTGAGTATTGTTGGCTAAGTTGCTTTTGCTAACAATACGTTTGATTTTCCCTTTGGGCGCCCTTATTATCCCTGTAGGTATTATATTCCTGAACAATCGAGAGGCACACAGCTAATCTTAAATTACCCTTAACTCCTTCATCCCCTTGAGAGCATAAAAATATTTTTGTTTTGTTCCTTAGTGCAACGCTGTTTTACATCGTAAAGGGGAAAGAGAAGGGCCGTATCGGTATCAGGCTTAAGAAGCGCATCATCACGGCACTCCTGGACGGTATGGAAGCGCATCTCGGCGACGACACGATGATGAGGAATGGCTGCTTGACATTGTGCCAGTTCAAAATACCTATGGATGTTGTGAGTGTCACACATATGAGTTTTGCTTTAAATTCCTATTATAGCCCAGCCAAACCCGCACCTAACGCTACGTAGTATGAAGTATTGTTTTAATAGATTCGAAATAAAACTAATATTCAATACATTTGTTCTTGTTTCGCGCGTTAATATTATCAAACCGCGAATAGAATAGAACTGGAGAGTAACGTGAGCACATTGTCATTTCATAGATATACGAATGAAAGCTTGACCAAAGTCTATGAAATGACAGTGTGCTGATGTTACTCTTCAATCTTATTATAATCGCGGTTTGATAATATCAACGCGCGAATAAACATCACAATATTAATTTTATATCGAATCAACTAAAACAATAGTTCATATTTTGCCTACAAAACGAAACCTAACTTTTAACGCATAGTTGCGCACAAGTTTGAAATAGCTTGGCCCGTTTTACTATGGCCCTGTCCCCAACACGTTACACCGATTATTTGTCATGTAAAAGAGAAGTACATATTTCAAAAATGCATATGGTTCATTTAAAATATAAAGCAGAGTTTAAAATGTTATTTGGGATTACTACGTGATTCTTGTAATCTAATCATTGTTGCTCCTGTGCAAAAATATAGTTCCGTCACTCTTTTTCGTTTTGATTATTATTAAATTTAGCAAGCATCATAGTAATCTCCACATTTCACATAAAATGTTACAACATCGTTTAAAAAACTCTAATCCAAAAAATAAGTAACAGCAATAACAAACAGACTGAATATGTAATATGTACCACGCGAGGGTAACAAGTCGTGACAGCTACAATTTATTGCTATTTTAATATTTATTCTCGGTGGTAAATGATATACCACTGTCAAGTTAGCATCGCGGGACTGTAATAGTATGATGTGTGCCCAATCGGGCTGATTAACAGCACAATATTATTTTTTATTCCTTTTTTCGACTCCTCGGCGATTTACTAAATCAAGCAAATTAATATTTAATTATAATGGAGTTTTCATCTATATCTCATCTGTGTAAGAGTTTGGAGCACCAACGGGCTATGCCTTTAGCTTCAGGCGTTTGAAAAGCTTAAAGTTATTATGAATCCAGTCACCCACCAGATTATGAAAACATTGGTTTCTGTGCCTGCAGAGAAGCACTGCTTTAAACTGCATTTACAAACTTTGATTGATTTATACCCATTGCATGCCACTGCTCTGCGGTATAAGATAAACTAGTCGCAGAAGGTTAACTTTGTAAGAAAATCTCACATCCTATTTTTGAACTTGTTAAAAGTAGGACGAAGCAATTGTTATTGTTTTCCTTTTCTTAGAAACTGACAGGATCATTGGTGTTCCAGCTGTTCGAATACGAGCGCGTGGTCCAGATTCTACTTAACGGCGTGGCCGATGTGAACCAGGAAGGCTTCGTGCAACGCATAGCGATCTACCTGCTCAACTCTCTGGCCTGCCAGGTCGACGGGACCCAGAAGCAGTTCCTAGGCAACAACGGCGCTATACGAGTCAGTATTTTAACATAGCTTTTGCATCCTTTTACTCGTAAATACTAACATATGCAAACATATATACATTGTTTAACCTGCAACATAAGCGGGCGATAGTTTTTCACTCTGCTCCAGAACGGTAAGTCAACTCAGTCAGTTGGTCTGGGAGACCAACCGCCGCCTCTCAAAAATCAGTACCTACTCGGACTTTCGTTTTTTTAGTCTTTCTGGTGCGTCAAAAATTTTGCATTGCATGTTACACGAGCGACACAGCACTTGCAAGCATTCAGGTTAATAAAACCCTAGCTTAGTGCTCGGTTTCTGAATGTATCTCTGTTTGGAATTGCTTCTTTAAGTCCTTGTTACACTAATAACTATTATTACAAACTGAGTGAGTGATTAGCTAACCGTTAGTGCTGGGCGGTACACTCCCTCGCCCACTGTCTCGGCAGGTGTTAAGTGGGTGAATGTTATGACGTGATAATATGCGACTATTTTATATTTTTGTTTTTATAGGTTTTTAGCGCATGTTGTCGTTCTCGCGATTCTTTTCATGCTGCGTACGTGCGTTTTTGCGAGGCGTCTCATTCGCTCGCATCGCACGTTTAATGCAAGCGACGACGACCGTGCTATTTGAGTTTCGGCTTATTAGAAGGCTTTAAACTTTTTACTACAGAACATTTACAAACCGTGGGAGGACAACTGCAACTCTTTAATTCCATGTTTTATTATTTAATTTCTTATTTCATTTAATAGCACTTGATTTAATAATCTGTAAAGTTGTTATAAACCAGCTCCAGTAGGTAGCTGATCAAATGGTTTTGCAACGCTTCATGCTTTACTTGCACGTGCAAGTAAAGCATGAAGCCTTGCAAAACTTGAACAACTTTTCTGTTTGTTGTTTTGTTTGATGTTTTTTGTTCGAAGTCTTCAAGTTTCTTTGTCTTATTGCAGAGACTTTATATTGTAGCTATTAGGTTTCACAGTTCAGCAAAGTTTGTTTCAATTTAAATGCTAACAGATGTTCAAATTCAAATTATCTTTATTGCAAATTTATGTAGTACAAGAGTTCTTAAAAAAAATTATGGCTTCAACATAAACCCTGTAAGGGCACAGCAACATTTACTGATAGATGATAATGATACCATGATAGTATTCTTAAAGCTAGCTTAAATTTATTGTTATCACATAACATCAATTAAGTATATACTAACTTAACTTAATTGTTAGTATCTGAACTGAGCTGCTAAGCGAAGAAACTAAATAAGGTATTTTGACGACAAAATACTTCAGTTCGGTATTTCAAAAATATGCAAAGTGTGTGAAAATGATTTTCTTCAAAATGCATTGTGGTAGTGGTATATGCGAAATTGTACAAATTATAAATTACAACTTGCACCAGCGAACTTTTTATAACCTTGCGATATTTTTTTACGTTAATATTGTAAAAGTTGTGTATTAACTAGCTGCGCTCGCGAGTCCGTCTCTGTGTAATTCGTATTCGATATCCCGTCACGCGGGTGCTACTCGTTTCCGCAGGGGCAAAAAGGTATCCTGTTTTAACCTAAGACACTCCATCCACAGTCTGCCACATTACATACAAATCGGTCAAGCCATGACGAACATGCAAACATCTTCAAAAGCTTTTGCATTTATTATATTAGTAGGAATATTTTAATTACGTATGTTATAATTTTTTATCCTGCTTTACCAAATTTCCAGTCAATCCGACCACTGTCCTAAACTTGTCAACTATAACTAGTTGGGCTATAAGCGGAAGGCCCCGCGCCAAAAACTAAATCAAAAGTGTTGTACAATCAAGCTGTAATGTTTATAAAACGCTACACTAAAAATCTCTAAATAACAGTGAAAACCGTACCTATTAAAATCCGTTGAGTGGTTTAGGAGAAGAAGACGGCCGAAGATACACTATCAAAATTCAGGACAGACAGGAAAATTAGCGACTTTATACTATGTATCTATGTACAGATAAAGATATTCTGGTGAATATTTGGGCGATGTAACTGCCGTTACTGTCGGCAACAATTAGAACTTTGAAGAAAAGGATAGCTATTACTTCCACATGTGACAAACGCCGAAGCTTTCCCGGGAGGAAAACCTCGTTTGACATCAGAAATTGATTCGACACCCATCATCCCTTCAAAGTTCTTTGAAATTCTTCGGTGGTGGTAGTTAAAACGCCCAAATATCCGCCCACATTCACTTTTAAGATCAGTTGGTGGGTTCCGTGAGAGGGTTTTTTCCGAACCGGTGGTAAACAGATTTTTATTTATACTTAGTGCTTGATGCAAATATTTAAATCTTTTGATAAAAAATAATCGTAAATAAATGTGTCTAAAATTGTGTATTGCATTGCGAAAACGCTAACAGCATTGTGCTTTTAGAATTATTTGTGTGCAGCTTGCATAATCAAAAATCCTCTGCTGTTTTCACAGGCTTTTTGCTTTCACTGAATCAAATTTTATTGAATTCGGTTGTATTTTTTGGTGTATTTTCATCGTCATCGTCATTTTACCAAAAGTAATTGATACCCAATTACTTGGGTATCAATTACTTAGGTGCGTCAGAAGATCGCCCAACAGCGCTCACACAAATAACCTTCTAATTCGGTGTCTCGAATCGGATACAATGAAAGCATATCAAGACCTCCCCTTGACTTCTATTTCTCCTCATAACTAAGCCATTGTCGAGTTATTTATAAACAAGTAAACAAGTCCATAGTTTTGGTCACTCAATACGCGCAGTGCGAAATAAATAATGAATTGCTTTTATGTGACAAATTTATAACAATGCACGTTTAGTATAGATGAAAGATTATGCTTCTCCTCACGTGTCTATCAAGGCGTATAGAGTGCATCTAATCGCGCCGCCAGAAGTCCTACCGCGCTAACTTTTGTCGTGGGCATAAATCATACGTGTTTGGAAACTCAATTAATACATTTTAAAGGGATGATCTCGTAGCAGGGCTCATTTGCAGTGAAATATTAGGTTCTGAGATATAGAAAATTTTAGTTAAAATTTTGCTAATTTGTCTATAGGGTATACATATTTCATAGGATTTTCAATGAAATGTGACGTCTTCGCAATTTCTGTGAACTTGTGAAGATCTTCAACCTGTGTGATTGAATCCTTTTCCTTTTTAGTATTTACACAGAGTTCGGATGTTGTATGTATCGGATAGTTGCATGACCGTTTTTACTGCGAACAGTTGATCATCTACAAATTACGTTACCCTCATTTTAAACATTTAAAAGAGAGGGGAAAAAGCGTAACGAAATAAGAAGGGGGGGGGGTCTTAAAAATTGTGTGACGCCATTTATGAATGAACCCTGGGCCTTGCTACATTCCCTCAAAAGGAGTGCGTCCCTTTCTAACCAGTTAGCATGTGCGAAAGTGATGGATTTTTTTAAAGCTTGTCACTTATTTTACACGTGAGCTACATAACTCTACCATTTACGTATTAACGTATTTTTTTTTCTAAGAAATTTTGATACAAATTACGCTAAGGCTGTCTTGTGCTATGCTGTCTGTTTTGTATAAATCCTATCATCATTCCCTACATAAATGTTTGTCACGAGCCTAAACTGAATAGACATATGCCGCCTTTATTTAGGATTATCAGTGTTCAACCAGTGTACACACCCTTAAAATAGAAATTCATCAATAATCACTTGTCTATTGCGATTAGTTAAATGATGTTCACATGGAGGGAGCACTTGTCAGGTTACGTTTAAGTATGTTCGAGAAGTGGAGCTTGAATGTGAATACATTTTAATATTTCGTGAATGCGATAGTTATCGTTTATTTCTTACTTGTAATGTGTTCGTTTTTATAAACGCTTGCTGATTTATATTTATATTCAGTCACTGAAAACTTACCTTTCGTAAAAGTAGTCTCAAATATATATAGACTTAATTTAGGTCTATTAATACGGATTTAGGGATGTCAGGATAGTTTGGGCATGCAGAAAGATTGCATGAAAGAAGATTAATTTACAAAAACAGTGTATATAAAGGGATAGTGGATGAAAAAACGGCAAGGGAAGACCTCGGCGAACCTACTCCGATCTAATCGGAGACATTCTGGGGAAAAGCCAGGTCAGGAGTACACCAAACAGACGATCAAGCATGAATTTTATGAGAGTAAGAGGAGCAAGGGTTGTATGTCAGGGTCGTAGAATGTGAAAATCCGTGGTTTCTGCCTACCCCTCCGAGAAACAGGCGTGAATTTATGTAAGTAATACCTACGGACTTATGTTTTAGAATTTCGTAGTAAAAAACGCAGTTATGAATTCTTAAGTGCGTTATAAGAGCTGTCTTATTTTGCAGTTTCGCACCATTATTTAATTTTGTAACAAGTCAATAAATGCCCTTCCAAGGCTCTAGCCCTTCTAGCCATTGTTATCACAGTGAGTTCAAACTAAATACTCTAAGCCCGACTGGCGTCGAAAGATGAAGTCCTCTTTTAACTACTGTTACAGAAGAAAACGTGTTGGCAGTGAAAATAATAATATGCTGAACAAACTGGAACAAACAAATTACCTTGCTAGTTTGTTCCAGTTTGTTGATTTGGACCTTCGCAAAGTAACGCCTGAATCTATTAATTATAATATGCTGAAATAGGAGAATTTCCAGATTAGATCGGGAAGTGGTTATGACACACATGGAATATTTTCGCGCTGGGTGCCTGGCTGCATAGCCAATGTGTAACCTCACTTAGGCTTAAAAAACGAGTGTTTTATGGAAAAGTTAGGTAAAAGAATATGCGGCTACCCTAATAGGAACTGATCAACGCCGCTTTCGATCAACTGCACCAATGGATAATGCACATGTACATGACATTCGTAGCACACGTAAAACTCCGCCAAAACGTTACCATAGCAGACTTTGTGACATTAGAGACGTGTGCGTGTGTGTTTGATTTTTGATACTGTATAGCATGCTTAGTCCCTACTTTAGAAGGTCGTTGATCGCCTAATCTACCTGCTAAGCATCAGTGCTTGCACAGTTGTGTTCCGGCATGGAGAGTAAGACAGCCGCTGAAATTGCTGGCACCATCTTAGCCCTCTGGGTTGGCAACGCGTCTGCAATTTCCTTGGAGTGTCTTTTGGGGATGATGATCGCTTGCCATCAGGTGACCCACTTGCTCGTTTGCCTTACTATTTTATTTAAAAAACTACATGCTTGCTAACCACTGTCACGGCAGTGCCGCTAGTGCTCAAACACCGATTTTTGCGGAGTGCTGCAGCATTACGACAACGCTCACTCTTACTCAGAAATGAAAACCCGATGAATGTTTTAGGCCATCCGCCCTTACAGGCTTTAATTAAATCCCGAATAAAAGGGAACAAGTTTTGTTCGTGGTAGATACGCTGGCTATGTTTGAGGAGACCGTGAAAGGGGTCACTTTAGGACTGGAATAAATCTACCACTAGTAGTTCGGGGGCGTGCGAAACTTTACTTAGATGCAAATGGAAAGTAGGCACATTCAGCGCCAAATAGTATATCGGAGTGGGCAAGTTGGCCAATAATATCCAAACACCCCCGAATTCATTTGGCAACAGGAGCAACTTGCCCGCTCCATTATATTTGATGACGACTCTCAGTGGACGAACCCAAAGGTCCTTGACGAGAAGTGGCGAGAGGTGCCTTGAGGAATGTCCAGTAATCGGGATTTAACATGGCCGAGACAGCTCGTAACGGTAGTGACGATTGTTCCAGAAAATGCTGAATCTGATCGCGGACCGGCTAGAGCGGCGGCTGTGTGACGACGTGCTCGAGGTGGCCTGGTCCACGATGTGGAACGTGACCGACGAGACCCCGCAGAACTGCCAGCGGTTCCTCGAGAACCGGGGCATGGAGTTCTTCCTCGCTTGTCTCAAGGTGAGCTCTAAACGGCATCTTTTATTTTATAAAAACATTACTAAGGAAGTAGGTATGGACATAATATAACACCGCCGAAATACATAACAATTTGTTTGACGAAAAAGGGACAGTTCTCATACTAAGTGTATGCTGTTAACCTATTAACTAGTCGGCCGCGCTGACGCGGCTCTTTATGGAAGAGCAAGGCCTACAAATTAGCGACTCCAAGTTGTCGACCTTTAGCCTCCTTATCTGACTAACCGTACGAAAGGCAGTAGCAAGATACTACTTCACTCTGGCATCCTGTAATAGTGTGGTACACACCCAATCGAGTTCGTACCGGTACTGCAACTAGCTGTTGGCTACAATGAGGCTTTGCATAGATTTGGCGCAATAACTACTATAAATTCGGCAAATGTAGTTTCTAACTTGCGATGGGAGGCCTTCTTCACTTGTACAAATAGTCGTCTTGTATATTATAAATTAAGGTTACGACCAACTTTATGTCTTTACAGAGTTTTCCGGACAAGGAGGAGCTGCTTCGCAATATGATGGGTCTGCTGGGAAACGTGGCGGAGGTGGCAGAGCTGAGACCGCAGCTTATGAACAAACTGTTTCTCTCGGTCTTCTACGAACTGCTTGAGTCTTCTAGTGACGGTATCGAGGTAATAGACAAACTAATGAATAGTGTAATATATCAAGCACACGTTACATTAGACCCAGCATTGATTGATATAGTCAGGTAGTGATATGTTCTATGTGAAAATGCGAGGTGGCTGGTTTTCATCCAGTGCTTTACATATCAGTTGTCATTCGTCTTATCTGGAAATGATCATATTGATACAAGATAACATCGAAAGTGAGTACTTCAGGCAAAAACACAATAAATAATAGTATTTTATGTTACGAGAATGCTATGTTGGTCATTGTACTTTATGCAACTTACTTTAGGAAAAAGAAGCGCGAGGAAGACTTGTATTGTTATCCATTTCTACATTGATATTTTTGAAAAATCTCCTGCCATAAGAGGCTACAAGTATCAAGTCCATTCGGAAAAAAAGAAATTATTACCCGGTTAATGCTTCGTCGACATACATATAACTTGCAGTGAAACACAAACCTAACTTAATCGAGGGTATATAATAAATCACTAGTGTTTAAGAAACTTTTAAACATATACTTTTTGCTTGATAATTTTTCCTATTGCAACACTTGTTGTTCTGGGTGTCAATGAGCATCTAACTAGAAATACAGTCATTGTTAAAAAATAACTTCCATTTTATTATACATGCAAGTTTGTGGTCCTTCGAGCCGGATGTAAAGTAAAGTAAAAAATACGCGTATTTAATATCTTGTAGTAATATCTTGAGTCTAAAAGCGATGCAATAAGATCCACGTTGATAAAGGAATAAAAATCTTGGGTTAGGTTCGTAAGGACTAGATTGCATATAGGCTATGTAAACAAAACGTCGTAATTCCATAGTGCCTTAGTAAGCACAATGCCTTTTTTGCAGAATGCTCTAGTGAGTAGAATGTCTTAGTTGCATGATGGCATAACGCCGAAGTTGCAAAATTACTAATAGACTTTACGACCAAAATATATAAAGTCTTGGTTGTAAAATGCCGCATAAGGCAAAGTGTCTGGATAGCATATGGTCTTGGTAACAAAACGTCATGATTGCATAACGACTAGGTAATATTAGATGAATTTTATTTATGTAGGAACGAGTAGTTATTGTCTAGGACCTAACGACTAGTAGTCGTTATGCCACTTGGACGTTATTAATCTTTGACGATATGCCTACATAGTCGATTTACTATCAGTACGTTCTGAATACGTTGACGTTTTGCTACTGGGACATTTTGATATGATGGGCGTTTTACAAACAAAACGTTATAGAACTAAGTCTAATCTGAAACCCAGGCATTCTACTATTAAAACGTTTAGACAATTAGACATTTAGCTATCAAGATCTTATGAAACTAAGACGTTTTGCTTATTTAGTCGTTATGCAATCTAGTCCTTACGAACCTAACCCAGAATCTTGGTGTGTAACCATAACCACCGTTTGTGTGTGGCAGGTGAGCTACAACGCTGCCGGCGTGCTGGCCCACATGGCGTCCGACGGGCCGGCGGCGTGGACGGTGGCGGAGCCGGCGCGCGAGGCGGTGCTGCAGCGCGTCGCCGCCGCAGTGGAGCGCTGGGACCTGAGCGCCGAGCGGAACATCAACTACCGCTCCTTCGAGCCCATCCTGAGCCTGCTGCAGGCTCACCACACGCCGCAGTGCCAGCACTGGGCCGTGTGGGCGCTAGCCAACCTCACCACCGTCTACCGTGAGTGTCGAGTGTTGCCGTATTATTAGAATCATTGAATGTTACACTAGAATAAGGGCCAGTTTCACCACTCTCTGACAAATTCCTCGTATAGTAACCCAACAGATATCTGTTTATTCCATGAACACAAACAGACGGTATTACAGATATCTGTTTGATACGATATCGGGGACTTATCAGAGAGTAGTGAAATCGGCCCTAACACATTTAAACAAAAATTGTGTCCCTCGACGTGTATCGTGGTAACGAACGAACGTAACCGATATGCCCAGTTGTTAGTACGTAACCCCCTAGGCTCCAAGTGAGTTGGCACTTTTTAAAAGAACCAAAATTATACAGTGCATTCATTCTATTTCTCACCTTCCTCTTTACTTTAATTAAATAAGCGCTGGCCTAGGCGCTGGCTTATGCTATGGGGTTTTGATGTCAAATAACATCGCTAGAGAAAACAGTTTTCAGTATTTTGTTCGTGAAATTTTTCAGCCGACAAGTACTGCGGGTTAGTGGAGGCGGAGGGCGGACTGAAGCTGCTAGTCGACCTGCTCAACCACCCGTCGCCCTACGAGATGATCAAGGACTTGGCGTGCGTGGTGATCGGCAACTGCGCCCGCTACGCCAACCGGGACGCTGCCACGCCCCCGCCCTCCGTCTCCCCAGACAATTAACTAATGGAGTACTTTGAGGACATCAGTCCTCAGCTGCGGGACTAGACGCGGTTACAAGGCCCCCCGCCTCCTTCCACCCTCTCCACCGGAGCGGCATTCCCAGCTGCTCCAGCCCCATCCATCCAGCCTTCCAGACGACACCTATTCTCTGGCAGCGTCAGTGTGCAGCTCCCCCCCTGAATGAACATTTGTGAACGAATTTAACAGAACTACGGACCTTATCTCGTTCCCGTATCGTAGGGTTCTTATTAGTGTAAGCAAATTATAACGCCATTACTGGCAAGTGACGTGTGGCACCGTTTTCATTAACCGGGTTTTTTGAATATAACATTATTGTCGAGCTTAGTGATTGTCTCATTGCTGGGCGGCTTGCGCGAGCCGGCCGAGTCCGGGCGATCGGCGCGATATGTAGTCCAAATATACATACACTAGTTTGAAACTGGTTCCCGCAAGCCCCTTTAGGGAACCTGTAATTTTCCCGAGCAATGAACAAATAAACCTGAATTAGATAATTCTACATACCTTAATATCTGTTTTAGTACCGAGTTGAATGTAACAACGACACGTTATATCGTTGATTTTACGCTGTGGTGTGTTATTGATATAATTATATAATAAGTGTATTATGTACATACAAGGTAGGAATATTTATTTTATTTTGATCAATCATCAAAGAAGTATTAAAGCTAATATATGAAAAAAAAAATGTAATTTGTGTATTGAAATAAATTAAGTATATTCGGTATCACTTAATGCTGATATAAAAATAAATTGATGTACTTATTCTTATATTCAAAATTCAAATCGTCACTATTCTGTCCGTTTTACAAATTTTAGAAATAGAATGTACTTTTATAGCGTGTGAAACTAACTGTCGAATTCAATAAGTAAGCGCGCGGGTCAAGTGCAATATGTTATACATTTACAGAAGGTCCAACTTGAGTTGGGCCCGCGAGGCACCACCACCGCCAACGCGTCCACTCCACTGCCGGTCATATGCCTTACCGAGGGCGCCAAGTATTGTTGCTTTACCTCCCATTATACATAGCTGCACAGCCAATCGATGTATAATGCATGTTAGCTATTATCTGAAAGTTCTGTTTCTTACTTTGATTACATATGATTGTTTATTTCTGGACTAGTCGAGTTGGTATCTGTGGCGTTGGCTGGCAAAACGCAGTGATTCTAACTTTGCTTGTGACTATTTCTTGTGTTTGTCTGCAATCTTCTTGTTTATAAAAAAAATATTCGGCAGTGGGTTCTTTTCAAAAAATTTAAGCACTACATGGCTCATGACAAATTCGGTTGATTTTCAAGTGATTAATGCATTGCATTCATTAATAAATATGATTAGCCAATTAAATAATAACAAAAGCCTTATTGAATTAATAAATATCTATTTAATTAATTAGTTGACATCTCTCTTGCCACTTAGTCTGCTATGATAACCTTGAAAAGCTAGATTAAGTTTGGTTCTTTGATTCTAGACAAACGTATATTGACTACCATAACATGACACGTTCTTTCAGAACACTTCTACCACTCAGCAACGTCATTAAAGATCAAAAGTGTTGTGGAAAAATTTGTTTAATTATCTCTGGAAAAAACATTTATCGTTTTCTTATTTAAAATCTTGACTAACGTGGTCGTATTACTAAGGTACAGTCAGCAGCAGAAATATTAACAACGAAGAAGTCGAACATACATACATTCGTGGGCCTCAACCTCTTTACCTTCACCATAGAATAAGAGAAATGTATCAAAATGATAACTCCAAACATTATACAAACCTCGCATAAAACTTATTATCGTCGCCAGTACCTCGTAATTCCACTTATTATATTAGATGGTGTTAAAAGCGTGATATGCTGTTGCCATCTATCGATTACATAGTTAGGACTCAAATTGTGGATTAAAACACTAGTTTCAAAATGTTGCCCATTAAACTTAATTTAATTATGATTTGACGCAGTGGTGTGTATAGACATCCGCTTAACAATTCTTGACTTCAGAGATCGAATCTCATTGGAATTTTATTTTTTATTTTTAATGAAGTAATCTACCTATTACACGAACAGTAATTGAAAAACTGAAAATTATTAACAGATAAGAAAAAAAAGGAAAGTGATCAAGAATTGCAGGTTCGAGTCCTGCCATTACCCAGATTTTTCTATGTGTTGTCATTATTTATTTAGCATTTTATATAAGGGCGAGTAAAGTGCTCAAAAATATCTGAACTTGATATATTAATATCAAGAATTGCAGGTTCGAGTCCTGCCATTACCCAGATTTTTCTATGTGTTGTCATTATTTATTTAGCATTTTATATAAGGGCGAGTAAAGTGCTCAAAAATATCTGAACTTGATATTAATAACTGAATTTAATTGTCGAATACGTCCAGCGTGTTCAGATATTTTTGACTACCTCGCCCGCTCCGATACATTCGATGCTGACTGTACTTATGCTGCTGACCCTGCAGTCGAATAATATGTATGTCGGATACCGTATCTTCTGTACCCACTTTAACACTTCTGTGTTACCCGTCCGAGACTAAAACCGTACCAACCAACCTTTTTGAACTAGTATACATTAAATCATCATATCATATTTGGAACTTAAACAAATTCATAACTGCGAAAATTTATTAATAAAAACAATACAATTTTTAATTTAACGTAATGACGAATTTTTACTTGTTTCTTTCTTTAGTTGTGCAAAAAATGTATGAAAATTAGATACACGAATATTTTTATTCAATGTCGATTTGGTTTCCAACTTGCAAGAGTTCGCACAGACTCCTCATCAGAATTGTCATCAGCTATGTCAAAAATGACAGTGTCATTGTACGTTTTTAATTAATTTCTAAGAGAGGCTTTAGTTGGTTCATTTCACTACGCCTAGTAGGATGGTTGTTTTTACCCGCTTAGCCGCTCGGGCGCAATTTCTACAGCTGTGGTCGGCACTTCTGCTGATCGCTGAAACACTCAAATATGCATGTTGGGCATAGGTATTAGATTTGATAAATGATTTAGAATAAACTTATTTATTTGGCACTAATTACTTGTGGCCAATAACACCATAATTTACCCCAATAACTGCCATATTATACGCTATTTGTGAGAAAAGTCAATCGCCTAGAATTTATGAACATGCAGCTCTGTATTCGCGTTTGTGTCTAGACTGGTAGTTCCTTTTGTCGCCACGGCGGTACTATTTCCTCGTAGATTCAGTTTTAGATAAGCGAGAAGTTTTGATTCCTTATTTAATCAATTTGTTTTGCATCATTGTTAGTAAATTTCACCAAGTCAGTTCGGTAGCTCCTACAGACCTTTCGAGTTCGGATAGCATCGATTCATCCTGTATGCGTCTTTTTTTCATTATATCGCATTATCGCGAGCAAATAAAGAAATAGGGGTAATACAATGGAGTAACACTCATTTTGCATTGAGGTTTTCACATTTTGCACGTTTAGAATTAAAGCGACCCATTTCTGAATTATACACGTCCCAAAATATCACCTTAACTAAAAGACATTGGGTTTAATTTTGGGAAATATCATATTCAGAATTGAGTCTTTTTAATTCTAAGCGTGCGATTTGTACTTTAAACTTTAATTTCTTTTTAACAATTTCAAACTGGATGACTCTGGTTTGTAAAACAGTATAGATATTGCATTCATTTATGTTACGTCCGTCGGTAATCGACGTATCCGTTAAAAATTCGAAGGAATTTAAGGAGTTCTTGGACAATTGGCATTGGGAAAAGTTCTCTATGAGTTTTGACGATCATTTAACGCGCTAGTAAATAAGTACTACTTACTTTTAAAAAGCCATATTTTTCTCTTCATGATAATCCATTTTCTTAATATTTTATAAACAGTGCTTTATGTACGAAAGATCATAAAAACTAAGGAACAGTTCTTTTGTATTTGTTGACTCGGTCGTTAAAGTACGATTATTTCATCACGTCGCTTTCATTGGAAATGCTACAGTCAAAGAATGCAAACGAATACAACGTTGCATTTAGATAAAAAGTAAAGGCAAACCTACACGCGTATCACGTGGTGATATAAGTACCTAATGTTTATCATAAACTATCTATGTCGACTAAATTCGATGTCATTAGAAGTATTTGTAGCTGTACCCCGCAAGCGGGGACTCCCTGCAGGCAGGAAATTGACTAAAGATGTAATTAACAAGCCGGTCTACGACTCTGTCGTTTCTCCGCATGCAACCAATGTAGCCCCTATAGAAAAACTGCGCCATTATGTCATGACATGAAAATCTTCCATCCTTGAAATTAAATGTCATTATTTTGTTTAGCTAATTCAGCTCTTTATAAATTCTTGTTATAGAAAGCGATCAATGCGACAATGTATATCAAAGAGAATATAAACACTACGTTTTTAAAGAATACAAATTTAAGGCAATCCTGGGATGCCATTATTGACATTTAGTTTCACGATAGTGGTGGTGGCACTACAGTTCGTGTTTCGAGTTCACGTATTTGCTAGAAAGGAAGAGGTGCACTATTTCGGTTGTGATATGAGTGACGGAGATACAATGACAGCAAATTAAAAGTAACTTTGAAAGTTTTTCACATTAAATTATCCATAAGAATTTATTTGTTTTCCTAAGGTAGGTTGTTTGTTGGTTTTGTTTTATGACGATGACAGAGTCAAAGGCGCTCATATGACTATTAGACATAGAGATATTAACACAACTATGGATCATTACGTATTGGGCGTTTCTCCATTTGTCGACCCGACACCGGTTTCGTTACCGGCACCGACAGTATGTAACGACCGGACACCAGCAACTATATTCTTCATTTGACTGACTCGCTTCGACCTGGCACATCGGCTCCAACACGCACGCCCAAAAAAAGCTTGCGTGTGTACAGGTCACATACGAAAGAAGGCCCGATGCTAATGGACTTGCCACCGACAGCATGCCGTCGCCCGGGCCGGGCCAGTGAGACAGCGTGCAGTATAACTTCATAGAAATAAGTCAAAGCCGTTGCAGGCCTTGTCGGTCAATGAAGAAACGCCTATTGCCACAGATTGACTCCGTCGGCGTATAGTTATTTCGATCAACGACTCCGTCGCTACCGTCTCTTGATTTATACTATTTCAATGCTTATCGCTGCCTAAACTTCGCGGTATTCGCTGCCAACCGCCGTACGCTAAACCACTATCAACTCTTGCTTGCAGGCGTTACGCCAAAATGGTCGCTATGAACAGTGTATTTTAGTTTCTTTAGCGTTGGTTTTACTTGGTCGGGTTGATCCATTCAAAAGTTTATAATCTCGTTTTGTTTTTTTTTTTCTTGTTATAAATCGTTAAAACGCGAATTATTTTTGGGGTCTACATATAATTTCAAAAATCAATTTTAGGTTTATTACTTTAAATATTAACGCCTTTGTGGTGTTGACGAAAGGCGTAAAAACACTAAAGACTTTTTGCGCTAGAAAATTTGTAGGAAACCTAATTGGGAGTTAAAATGCTGTAATCGCATTAAGAAAAGTTAGATGTCAAATTGTGCATACAATTTTCATACTTAACTAGTAAGAATCCTATAGTAGACTTCCTAAAAATTTAGTAGTGTATAAAGTACTTTTCTTCTGCGTTTCAAGAAGGGACCCATACTTTCCCCACAGTATAGTTTACCTCGACAAGTGCAAAAAGGCAAACTGATAAAATATGTCGCACAGTATCATAAACGCAACGTTTTATTTGTAGATACTTGTACCTATCTATGATACGAGCCTAGGGATCATATGTCATATTTCAATTTATTTAATGTAATACATTGTCATTCAGGGTAACTTTGAATGGCCCTGAGTAACATTGAACTTATCTTCCTGCCCTTGCAAGACTTGTACAAGAATAAAACTAGGTTAAAGTCATAAAGCACTGGGCGTCCAAATTAAACAAAATATGCGTTCAAAATTACGAAAAAAAATCCGATGTTCCGGTTTACCCAAAAACTCGGGGTCATTTGATTGTACCTACCTATAGCAAAAATATTATAAAAGTCGTTTTCCTTCGCTCATTGTACTAGCAAGACAGAACTTTCATCCTTTTAGTCATTATATGTAACACGCTGTATAACAAATGTTATTAGACATTATTATATGTAAAAAATAATGTGCACCCTCGATAGCTAGCAAGATACATCGATCATAATTGCTTGCATACTTTCGTTTAGTTTTTTTTAAGTCATAATAGCATATGTATATCTTAAAATATTCGTGGGATGCATCATCTGGACGAAATTTTTATTCTTTTAATGTTGAAAGATTATATTATTGTAAACATTGTCTTAAAAGGAAATGTCGTTTTAGAGATTGCATGTTATAAATAAAGAAATCATTTTAAAAATAGTCTTTTACTGTCATCTAGGTTTTATTTCAACTTTTTCCTTTGTCCTAATCAGATAGCCTACCAATTTAATAGTGTAATAAATGCAAGTTGATTTAATTTAATACACATACCATTTTGAACTAAAATATGATATTATTATTTATTATTCATATATACAAAGAAAAAAAAAAGATTTATTCATGGAATGTAAAAATTAACAAAAAACACTACATAAACTAAAAACCTAAGAATTATTAATATAAACTAACTAGCTGACCCGGCGAACTTTGTTCCGCCTTAGACGCCATAAATGAGCAGATTTTTGATTTTTTCTTTCATAAGAACCTTCTGATAATAACGAACAGAACAAAAAAGAATTACCGAAATCGGTCCAGCCGTTCAGGCGTGATGTCGTGACCAAGGGAAATAGGGATTCATTTTTATATATATAGATTACAAATTATAAAGATGAGGCCCCCGCGGTATGCTGCCCATAATACAAGCGGCGTTCCTCTTTCATATGTACATATATGATGTGATAAATATAATATTACATTTGATAATGATTGTTGAAGTATTAGAGAGATTAAAAGTCTTGTAATCCTGGTAACCAATGTCCGCTCAGAACTGAGAAAAAACCACGGTGAAAGGGAGTTTATCTGGAAATGAGACTTAGCTAGATCGACTTCTCGCCCCCGTAAACCTCTTTATTATAAATTTTATAAACCAAAAAAAAGATCCCGACGAATTGAGAACCTCTTTTCTTTGAAGCCTTAAAAAAGACGAGTACTTTGAACAACCTTTGACCAATTTTAGTGCTGCCATCTCTTTCATGCTTAAAAAGAACACGGTGGCTATTCGCCGCTAGATGCCGCTACCAACCACGATCTTCACGTCTGATTACTATCCTCATGTCTGACGAAAGTTTTGTCGTAGTTTCGTTTCTAGTGTTTTTTTTTTTAATTTCAGCCTTATTTTTGCTTGTTGACAAATCATCATTACTATTTCTTAATCTATAAAATATTCAATTCTTTACTCTATTGAAATTATTTAAAAAAATAGAAAATATTATAGCCAAAGTAAACAATTAATTAATTAAATAGAGCACCTTAGGATATAACATTGGCTCATATTTTTGTTTTTCAATTTTTAAATACAAAACAAAGTATTGAAAAATATTTTTTTCAAATAACGCGTTTAGCCCGTTAATAGGTATTCAGAGAAATTTGAAATGCGTTCACGCTTCATGTGTGACTGAACACATTATAATTTCAAGATCTTTACATATAATTTTAAATACCACTTAAGTAGGAATATTACGTTTGTCTTTAAGACACGTACAGCAAAGGTCACACACGTGTATCCACTTTTTACCCTATTGTAATCAATGGAGTAAAGTGAAAATGGCATGTTGGTACCTATACATTATGACATTGATGACCATGCCTGAACAGTCAGCATTCAATTCAAATACATCGGAGCGGGCAAGGTGGTCACAAATATCTAAACACACCCGAACTTATTTGACAATAGAGTCAAGTTCCGATAATTTAGACCTTTCCCGCTCCAATATATTTCTTTGATGCTTATACAGTTATAATGAAGCAAGCCGATTTATAACATTCGAAATGCTAACGAAACTCTACATACCTATAGCAGGTGACAGTGCATTATTTTATAGTCTTCATTGCCTCCCTACGTTTTTTTGTTTCTCCCTAGTTTTGCCTCATCAGAGGTTTTTTCGAAACGCTGGTAATTTTTTTGATAGTTATCTGAATTAAGATACTTGAACTTTGACGGACGGTCAGCTGTAAAAAAAGTAACCTATTTTATATGGATTCCTTCATAGGAGGTACTTGTATCTGTCGCTGACTATACAAATGTTAAAGACCTAAAAATAAAATGAAACAATGAGACCAATTATACAACAATGTATCGTTTATTTTCCATACTTAACATCTCATTTGTATTATAATTAATAATATATTCAAATATTAAAACTTTAAATGAAAACGTATTCGTTCCATGCTAAAAACATTATTTGAATAGCCACATGCTGTACATAAACTATTTTAAATTAAACCTAGCAATCGTTATATTCATTCGCCTACGTTTATCACAAGAATCTATGTCGTGCTTCATAAGAATGTACTCTGGTGTTTTGTATGTCATAATTATATCAGTAACTTTGTATATTGTATGTAATTATTGCAGAATGGCTTCAAGTTTAATTAAGATAAGCAGTAATTACTGTTACAGACAGGTGATTGAGGACTAAACTAAAAGGTGTACACATTTTAGGCCGTAAGTGGCTCCTACATTTAAAAAAGTTAACCTAGGTAGTTGCGAGCGGTAGGGTTAGTTAGATCTATAAGATGTAGGCACAAGGCATACTAATAACTAGGCATACAGCAGATGTTAGAGTTCATCTATTATTCATTTAACCCCTCACTTAACTAATTCTCATCTATGCAATGTGTAAATGAACATGTTAGAAATAATGATATGTGATTACTTGTATACAATTAAACTATTAAACATCAAAGTAACAATTAATTTTAAATATCACGTAATATTCGTACAAATATTCTCTTTAATAAAATGTATAATATCTTTTAATAAAGTGTGGTCCTTTGTTTACTAACTACCACTATCACTTGTCCGCCATGTCTGGAAAACTCTGTGACATGCGTTGCGCAAGCAGCGTTACCTTTTACATTTTGTGCTTCTGTCAATATCAATACAATTCCATAACTACATTGCTTCCAAGAAAATGTACAGTACTTAAATTTTTATTGACCGATCGCGGCAGTAGTCTATCATTTAAGATAAAAATGTAACCAATTGTAATACGTGTAAAATCTACCCTATGCACAAAAAGGCATTAAATACTGACGTACAGAGTGTGGGCATTTTCTGGACTATCACTTGAGTGCGCTCGTAATTTTAACTAGCCAAGTTCTTCTGAGCCCACCAACACTTCAGTCCTAACTTTAGCCTATTAGTGGGTGCGGTATTGTCAATCGCAGGTAGAGCTTCTGTCCCTGAGACAGATGTTTGACGCTACGATAGACGCTAGCGTGCTAAAGCCCCTGCCCCAGCCCCGCAAAGGACCTGGTTATGCCGCATAGCTGTCGTTAGATAGGCACATGGAGTGTTTGACGGAACTCGTGGTGGCTGGCGGGCGTCTTCGGGCCTCTGTTATTCGTTGAGGATGCAGGTGCGCATGAGAGCGTTGGTGACCGAGTAGGGGTCGCAATTGGATGCCGGCCGCCGATCCTCCAAGTAGCCTTTCTTCTCCTCCGCCACTGCGCGCGGTATCCGGATGCTGCTGGCTCGGCTGGCCACACCTGAACAACACATACATTAACTTTCTAAATCATACTTCACTTTATAAATAGTTCCATTATTTCGATGGCAAACGTCACTATGTCAGATAATGACGAACTTATTTCAATTAAAGTAGCCGTATATGAGTAACGGAGAAGGAACGAATGACCTTAAATCATAGATGCTATCGTTGTTCTTTTCGCTTTGCGGACTTAAAAGAGAAGCAAAGATTTTGAGTGAAACATCGCAAAAACATGATTATTACTTTCAAAATTTTTAGTTCATTGTGATATTTAAGTTTGGTTAATTTTATCACCTTACTTTGTTATCAAGGAAGATAAATCGCTTGCAGTCTGTTTAATTTTTTGGTCATTTATTTCTTCAACATTTATGATAATAAGTTTTGATGAAAAAGACCACCGCGTAATGAGGTAAGTAAGTAGTAGAAACGTTATCAATATCTACAGCCTCCCCCATTAACTGGAGTACTAATCAATACATTGATAGGCTTTGATACGCGGAGCATAATTCATAATGCGAATGAAATAAAACATACCCGCGCTGAAGTCGTTAATACTGGCTGTTTCATGGAGGCCGGTCAACCTTCTCTCGTTGTCCTTTCCTCCGCGAGGATCGTACACTTTGATGTGCTTCATGTGCACCTTTGACAGTTTGTCTATCGCCTTCTCGATTTCGCTAAAAAAAAATACCTTTGTAGTTACTTAGATGTATATTCTAAGTAAAAACGATTAAATAATGAAGTTCACTAATGACCTCGATACAGACAGAAAACTTTTATACAGTCTCATTCTTGTATACCACCCATTTTGGTTTGTTGCCTAATAATTTGTTAGAATGTCTGATATAATTTATTTATTGCCATATTGAGCCCGTGTATACGAGTACGAGTTTTAACGGCTATTTTCTTTAATTTAACCACATGTACTGTCTGTGTATTTATGTAAATTTACTTGATACTTACATGATACCATTATCTTCCCTCATCTTCTTGGTCGAGAAGTTGGTGTGTGCCCCGGATCCGTTCCAATCCTGCACCGGTTTGGGATCGAAGGTGACGATGACACCATACTCTTCGGCGAGCCGGTGCAGGATGTAGCGAGCCATCCACAGGTCGTCGGCGGCACTAACACCAACTGAGGGGCCCACTTGGAACTCCCATTGCGAGGGCATCACTTCGGCGTTGGTGCCAGAGATAGGCACGCCAGCATAAAGGCAGCACCTAAAATAAAAAAGACCGAGATGTTAAGCCATTTACAACGAAATGGTTCGATGACTTTCACGGCTGTAATAAGGTTTTATTTAGGGTGTCCCCTATCACTCGAAACTTTGTCAATGAGATTTAGAATGCAACACCATGGAAGGCATATGGTAACGGAACATTATAGGTACTTATATCCCACCGGTGACACAATTTCGGTGCACTGCTTTTGATTTCGTTGTATTGACAAAAAAATTAAGACACTATTAGCTTCTGCGTAAAAAGAACGCACCTGTAATGTGAATCGACGAGATCCCTGGCATACACTTTGTTGGCACCCACACCGCAGTAGTAGGGGCCTTGCGGAGGCGGGCAGCCGCCCGGCGGCCACCCGAAGGGCCTGAGATCCGCGTCCAGGAGGATGTATTCCTGTTCAATACCGAACCACGGCTCCTCATCTTTACATTTATCGTACGCTTCCTGACACTTGAGACGGTTATTGGTTTCTGTGGAAAGCGTTAATATAAGTACTCGCTATGTCACAACATCAAATTATTCGTTAATGTAGTTTAAAAGTCATAAGCACCTGTGGGCTCCATATTGTGTTTGAAAGTGTCGCACATAACGAGTACGTGGTTGCCACGGCGGAACGGATCCTTGTACATGGCGCGGGGCACCAAGAATGTATCCGAGTTGTGTCCGTCCGACTGTCCAGTTGAGCTGCCATCGAAGTTCCATACCGGTAAATCTATAAAAAAAACCATGATCACATCGGGGTGTTAACGATAAAATTTCCGCTGTATAGTATCATAACAAGTTTATCACTATATTGTAAAGATATATTGCTGTTCACCGGATATAAATGTTAATAATCGGTCACTTGACTACAATATGACTTCACCTAATGATTATTATCTCTACCCGTAACAACAATTAACCGACAGCTGGGCTCTCCTAGTGACAAAGGTTTTTTTTTATCGCTACAAGGCCGTGTGTTTATTTATAGGTTGATATAAACTTGTCAAATGGAAATTGTAAATGAAATGCCTCTCGGTCTAAAAGTACCGGCGACCCAACAAATTCTAAAAAGCATGGCATGATTAAACTAACGAGTCTACCGAAGCTAAGTAGCGTTTCTACGAATGCGAAGCTCATTCAATATTAGTGTGAAACCTTTTAAGTTCTCATCAAAGCTATCTCTATTCTCCCGCTCGCGCAGCTTGCAACGAACTTCAAACACGCTCTCTAGATCCTTGGGGAAGAAGTATGGCGGCAGATGTTCGGTGGCGTGAGTCCATTTCAAGTTCCCGAGGGCTTGTGTTTCATATTTTTTATTCATCTTTTCAAGTAAACTAGTCAGTTTATCTATAATGATGACATTAGTCAATATAAGAAAATTCGATTGGTTAGATAACTGAGAAGTAGTATTCTAGTATTCGACTTGTATTCTACTTACTGGAAGTGACAATCCTCATTTTACCTATCATAATTCATAAGCATTAATTACAAAAGGTAGAAATATGGATGTAGTTAACTAAAACCAATCCGATGCAATACATATAACAATATTTGCATAGTTACTAATAGACATTTTCTAGGACTAAGAGATGCAAGTACTTATTACTGTGCCTATATCAAACAACTAAATTTTTAACTAGGTATAAACAATATCTTTTTTATATTAAAAACCGACTTCATACTGAGCTTCTGATGAGCCTCGTATTTATATGATAATGTAATCCCTTAACGTTTCCATCCTTAGAAGCGAATGTTTAAAAAAATAAAATGGGACCAATCTTAAGAATAACCAATTCATTTAAAAAAAGAATCATTAAAACGGTTCATAATTGGCGTAGGACCACGTGACATACAAAAAAAAAGTCGCAATGAAATCCACCTCCGATTTTGAACTCGGTTAAACAGGCCGGCAAAGCACCTAGTATAAACTGTTGCAAATTGACAAAGGGAGGCCGTACGTTTGCGAGCAAGTAACTAAGTGGTAGATATAATAGCTTGCATTCCGGAGTAATTTACTCTGCGTGCATTCCAATTACTGGGCTCCACAGTAAAAGTTGCAAGTCCTTCTTAATAAGTAAGCCCGTTAATTGTGTTAACGATCAGCCGAGTGTCACAGTTTCCGGACGGACAGTTAGCACTGTTTTCCACGCAATAATAATACATTAATGCTCTTGTTTGTTTACTAATGATCAAAGTATGGTCGTTGAAGGCCAAACATTTTACACCGGGTGTACTAATTACAATTGTTAATGAGGATGTATTACAACTTGAATCATTGGATGTGTCGCATTTCATTAAATTGTTGTACACTTCTGAATAAAACAAGCAGCGTGCAGTCCGGTTCGCGGTTACTTAATTCATAGTTACGCAATGGATTGCTCAAATGCGTTATAGCGTCGTCGAAAACCTAATGGAAAGTGCCTAAAGCGTAGTGCATCGGAATACTGACCTTTTGGTTGTTTTGGTATGAAGTTCAAGGTGCGGTCTTTACACCGGAGGTGCTCGCCCGTGCCGTCGATCCAGACGTAGGTGGCAAGTACCCGGTCCGCTGGCAGCGGCAGGTCCTTGTAGCGACCCAGCAGTGTCTTGGAGAGCACCGCGTTGGGCGAGTTGGTCAGCACTGGCCCGGACATTATCTTGGGGTTATCTGTCACGATATAAACACAATTATGACATGCCGATATCATTTTCCCACTGCGTCATTACATAAATCTTACTAGGTCGACGATCTGTAACAGGGTCAGACATTTTTTATCACAGGGAAAGGACTCTGGCTGACTTTATTCTACAAAGACTTAAAATAAAGTTCCTTTTGACAGCAGCATTGGTTAACGTAAACAAAAGATTTCGATAATTTTATAAAATGATGTTATATTATGTTGAACAACTAAATAATTTTGATAGTATTGTGACATTTAAGTATTTGACGTTTACTTTCAGTCTAAAATATTTGACAAGAGAGAAAGGTTTTATATAATTTATTTCTGTATAGGTAAATGCGGTTTTTATGTTCATAGTACTCACTAGATATACATAGATGTAATTATTTTATTACTTATTGGATTCTGTTCAATCTTTCGACCTTGCTCAACTTTTCTTTAAATAAAATGTTTTACTCGTATCAGAACTTACCTTCTATCTTTCCGTCACCCATTTTTCGGTTACTATGCAGCTGAATTTAAAACCTGCAACAATGAAAACGTCTTTTATTTTTTAGAATACAATAGTACTACCTGTTCTATAAAATTTGCTTAAAAACAGGTTCCCAAACTATTACACGTTTCTGTAAAATTGTAAATGTTATACTTATCAATTAAAATAGCGGTTTATAGATACTGGGCATATCCGTCTGTAGAGGTCCGTAAAGCTAACTTAACCCACCTTTAAATATAGTTTAACTTAACTTTCCACTGAGTTACCAAAAATGTATCACTTAGCTATTTTCCATTTTGTAACTACTACAAACCTAACTAATTATCCACTAAATTATTATTATCATTTTGAAGACGAAAATGCCTTTATTTTTCGAAAGTTTTAAATAAACAAGCTTTTGAGTAGCCAACCTTTTAAGCAACCAGGAACAGGCTACAGAGTGGCTTTACCACTACGAATACGTACTGGAGGGCACACGCGGTCTTCAGCCTTATGCCTACGCCATTAAGGTTTACCCCGCGCCGCCCGCTCGCACCGCAGCCCTCGGATCACTTTTTATACTCTTTAGCTTGGTTTTACCCCTTAGGAATGGTTGTTCAGATTGCAAGAAAAAGGTAGACTAAGGTCTTGCGTAAACATTTTGTAATACCCCAATGGAACAGATGTTCGTAATGGCAAAGATATCTGCCTTGACATTTGGAAATTATGTTTAAAATAGCCACCAAACCACTGATCAGCTGAGGCTGCGTAGTTAATTCTACGGTAGGTACCATAAAACGTTAAATTATTCTTGGAAATCATGGTGTAATATTCAAATTATTAGTTTTGATAGTCTCGAAAACGCTAAAATTTATGTAATTATAGTGCGTAAGTATCTACATATGTATATACTTGTATTAAATTTGGTTAAAAACATGTTTTCATTATATGAAAATCGTTCGTTGATTCCTTACAAGCACCTAGGTCAAAAATGTTATTCAAACAGAAGTGGTCTCTCCTGTTCAAAATTGAACGACTTAGGTAAAATACGTACTTTTTTATATATGCCAAAACTATCCCAGTGGCCCTAAAGAGACCAGCCTAGTTTAGTTTATCTGAGTTTATCTCTATGTGCTACACTTCCTTATGACACTGGGTTGACAGAGACGCGGAGAGGTATAAGTTTAACTTGGGCCGGTCATGTTAGGGCCGGAGTCGTGCGATTCTTGAATCGCATTAGGTGACTAAAGCTCACCAAAATTGCCGAATCTCTAAGAAAAACGGCCATTTTAGTGAGCTTTAGTCACCTGGTGTGATTCAAAAATCGCACTTCAGGTCCACGGGCATTGTGCGCGTACACGGATATAGACTTAACCACAAAATATTGGACTATATAATATTTATTTATATAGACCCTTTAAATGTGATCCACAGAAAAGAACATTGCGAACCTAACGGTGATTTATACCAATTACGAGTACATAATTAACCGAATAAAGGCATGTTGCCCTTTACAGCGTAGCATCCTTTTTACACATAGTATAACGTAAAGTTGCTATTTTGCCTATCTGTACGAAATCTTTATTGTGCATCTGCAACCGCCTTCTCCTTCTAAACCACCTAATGGATTTTGATGCCGTTTTCACTTTCATTGACGACCTGTATGGCACAGTGGCACATGAGTCTGCTTCCTGTGCAAGAGGTCCCGGGTTCAAATCCTGGTATGGGCAAAAATTTGTGTGACAAACACGAATGTTTGTACCTGAGTCATGGGTGTTAGTTGTATTTAAGTATGTATTTATCTATATATAATTATGTTTATCCGTTGTCTAGTACCCACAAGGTTTGCTTAGCTTGGGATAAGGGCAATTGGTGTCAATTATCCCAAGATATTTATTTATTTATTAAAAGATTTTTATAGGAAAAGTTTTTATGTAAGTTTAATTACGATTGTACCCATGCGAAGCCGGAGCAGGTCAGTTCAGTAATAACACGAGGTTATAGTGGATATTTAATCAAATACACTGTATTACATTCACGTCGCGTCGCTACAGCGCAGACTAGGTAGCGCTTACGAAGGAAACTCTCAGACAAAGAAATACCGGGTTAACACATCACAATTACCCGTTATGCATAATTTAAATAAACAGACCCTTGACACAGTGCCGCGATGAAATCACGAAATCGATTGGCACTCTGCCTAAATAATAATGGTTGTAAGAACTCGTAGACAAGTGGTGCCGTGGCTCGCCACAGCACGCCAACACGCGACGAAGCCATTTCTACCCACAAACCATAGTGTATGTTTATGTACTAAGAGGCTGCGTATGTTACCATTTTGCTCAAAAAAATGGTTAGAAATGCAATTCCACATATACGGTCAATCTGATTTCTGGAACCGTTAACTCGTTTTGAAGGTTTGTACTCAAGTTACGGTTATAGTTTTTAGGTAAAAACTTTGAGTAGAGAGTCGACTTGAAAAATAGATGACCGAGTTTATGTATCAATGAATCTATTGTATGTATATTTTATTTATCTATTTATTTATTGTAGCGAATACTATATTATGCTATTCTCTTCGCCTAATCATGTACTTATTCTATTCGACCTACGAGTAATTCATAAGAAATTGTGGAAAACATGAATGCGCTCTAAAATTAGATACAGGTGCATTGCATTGTGAGAGAGGCAATGTTCATATACTTATTTTATATTTTATTTGTCACTATAAGTCGTAGGTTCATACAATACCTTAGAGGAGCAACAATATTATAATAATAAGGTGTTGAATTATTCAATAATTAGGGACCTAATCAGTAAAAAAACTCATCATACTGTTTATTAAGTAATATAACAATCAACACACTTGCCTGTCAGCGAGTTTCATAATAGGATCACACGAGTGTTTTAAGACCTAATTATGTACAGTTGCATACATTTCTTTATCTACACACATATCATCAGTACTCTATGATGGGTTCAGAAGCCATAGGGCAATGACCTGCATTGCTACTAGCTACTAGTGCTAGGTACCTATTAAATATCTATAGACTGAACACATTAAAATAGTGTAATAAAAAATGAATTTGAACAAATATAGAAACAAATTAGAAAAATTCCCATAATAATGTTGGTTGTTATAATGCTGGTCATTGCCTACTGTTTCTGAACGCATTATAGAGCATTTATGATATATGTGTAGATAAACGCTATTATATAATAAGTACTTGCCAATTCTAATGAATGCATTCCATTTCCATTATTACGCACTGTCCGGTTTCGAGCTTTGCATTCTGCAACCATGGCAACAACAGATTCTTAACTTATTCTTGGCATTAGCACACAAATCAAATCGTTTACACATTAAGGTGCCAATAGCGAATTCGTTTGTAACGTTTAAAATAGAAACACCTTAGTTATTTAGCTGGTTTATAAATAGTTATATTAACTCATTGTTCTTTAAATAACTAATATGAATACGAATGAACCGTGCAGTAAAACATATATCTGAATTGATTATTGAAGGTTAAAAAAAATCTAGCACGCGTCTTTGATTAACAAGTGTAGTTATTTGGTTATCATGAAATGGCACTATACCGGTACATACCAGTTAGTAGCCGCATTTGTTAGCAGATTATATTATGAACAGAATGCTAAACCAATATAATGTAATCGGGATCGTCCGTACGTATTTCGCTATTAGGGATTTTTCCACAGCCAACCGCCTACATCACAGCTCGTGCACGCAAACTGCAGCACATCTATACCTAACACTTTTGTTAAGTACAACAAGTATGTAATCTGTTTATTATTATTTGTCCGGCATTAACGCGAAGCCAACTTCAATAACATACTAACGTTAGCATCGTAAATGTATAGCCATCAATTCACGTCCATGCAAAATTAATCTGCATTTACCAACGTGTTAAACTTATGTAAAGGATTTTTGGAATTTCTAAAGTGTTCGCTGTATAAAATTTTCAAATGCGATCGCGATGATGATGGTCAATAGTTCAGCTCAATAGTTTTATTTTCTGTTTCCATGGCCGCAATGACAACGTGACTCTAATTTGAACATAAATAACGTCGACTTAATACAATAAATCAATAAATTTACATTTGAACGTACACGCATTAGCGCTTAACAATAGCGCCAGATACCTGGGACAGTAGTTAGCGACGACGCTAGCGCATCGCCGGCATTGTTTTCATGTCGCCAAGTACATGCCTGCCTGAGTAATTTGGATCTGTTTAGCTGTCACTGTCAGCCACGACGTAAAATAATTATGATACTACTACGTAAGTACTAAGTAATTATGCCTCAACTTCCTAAATACGTACGTAAATGTATTTTACAAACTCATTTGTGTCACTCCCATTATCTAACCGTGTTCATATGCAAGTAGAAGCTGTATGAATACTGTCGTTTGCCTACCTGAATTGACATCAATTAATTTTAATACGAAATCAGCCCTTTATGAACGCAAAGCCTTTATTTTATGTTTAAACGTAATAAACAGAATGCATCAATGAATCGCCTTCAGCATTTTGTTGTTTACCTAGGCTACTCCTGATTCATCAACACATAATAGTGCTGAGTACAAGTTAATGTTCTTTTGTTTTAGAGGTAATTAAGTACGCTATCTTTGTTTCCATTTGTTTGTGGTTTGTTTATTAACCTTTATTATTCCATTAAACCGCTATTAAGTACACAAAACCTCTAGGTATTTTTAAAATAATAAAAGATCGCTTGGACCTGGTCCTAAATACTAACCAGGAAACTTGTTCTTTCATAACGAAAACAATATGTAGTATGTTTGAGTAGACTGAAAACTGACCAGTTTGTTTCTATACTTATTAATTATTTATCTATAAACTAGGCTTCTTTGTATAATTTCCAATACTGCTTTGGTTACAATGAGTGGGTGGGTGGAAGGTTACTAGGTGTCATGAACAACAAGTTTATTTCGGTCGATCAGTACAAGTACCTTTTGTAAATGTGAACTTGCACCAATTAACTTATGAGGACCAGTCATGTCAAGGAACTTCTTTTATCAGCGCAATGCACTTAAACTATGTTTACACAGGACAGGACGTACATACACGGCCTACACTCGCGCACGCATTTAAATTGATTTTTATGTCTCCTCATAATTTTTCGTTACAAGACAAGTAAAGAGACCCATGTTCCAAGGCATAGTAACCTTGTTGCGACTTATTATCAGTTTGAGATTGCGTCTCCGTATTTATGACAATATTATTTACTAGTTTTGAACTCTGACTTTTATTATGTCTGCTCGTATACCTACGCGTGAAACTGTCGCAAGGCTGAATTGCGTAATTAAACAGTGCGTGCTTATCTCCATGACCATGCTTCTACGAGGCTTCAAAGTACGATCTTGACCCAAAGAAGATCAATAGGGACCGCGTCCATTCAAAGAAAGATACGCCGCTAATCCGCTAATCTAAAGTTATCGTTTCTGGTTATCTTTACACTGTCGTTCAGTGATTTTGTCGGTAATACTGATTTCAAAGCGAATATCAGCCATAGACGGCGTGAACTTTATCATTGTAATTAGTATAATGGTCGTTTTGGTCACAATTTTACCAGATTTTTCCGGATCAGACGGATCGTCGACCGTAAGTAAAGTCACTGCCAAATGTGACTGATAATTTTATTCATGACCCGGATATTCAACTATTGTGTAGAAGTTGCAAAATTATGCGCAAAAGAATGCTTTCGGAGTTCAGAGTGAAGAGTACTCGTCGTATGGATGTTTTTAAACTTTTTATAGTCATTGTTTTGACCTAAAAAACATTTCTATTTTGTTTTGTACATGACAATTCTTGAAATGCCTTGGCATCTTAATTTCCTCACAGATGGATTTCATTTTGTTTGGTAAATATTTAATTAATAAGGCGAATCTTTACTAACGTCTGTTTTTTTAAGGAGATTGATTTTATAGGAAAATTTAGTGCCGCTTTAGATACGTAAAATATCCTAGTCCCTGGGGACTACTCAATCAAATGTTGGCGTCTAATAGAGAACTGCCAAGTACCTACCTTCGAATATAATACACCTTTTAACTTTCGAAAGACCGAACAATTCTTCAAACTACCTGCCAAGCGGAGTAACTCAATCATCCAAAAAGAATCCTGGGCTCCGACAAAAAAAACACAAATTCAAAGCTTAAGATGACTCGGGGTTATTGTATATAAGGTGTTCGTATAACTAATCATTAATTTTGTTTCTAGCCACACTTTTTTTTGCAGAAAGAGGCGCTAAAGCGGAAAGAAACACTAAAATGAACCTGCATAAATCATAGTCTCTTTACATGCAAAAAACTGTGAGACGGATGATTAATGCATTAATTACAATAACCCCATAGTTATAATAACCCCAGGTCACCTTGCCCGGGTTATTCCGTCTCTCGTATTTAAACAATTTGAGTAATTGCTATGTATGGCACATAAAAATAATCAATGTGTGATTATTGTAAAAAAAGTCATTTGTGTCGAGTTGATTGAATATCGATCACGTAGTTCAATTTGTTATGGTACTATGCTATCTCTGTTGATGAGCTTTGGATTAGTTTTAACACATTCTCTTGACTATTCGTAGTTACATCGTAGGTGAGCATTAGTTCCATTAGT
Organism: Ditula angustiorana; assembly: GCA_963691745.1. Classification (NCBI taxonomy): domain Eukaryota; kingdom Metazoa; phylum Arthropoda; class Insecta; order Lepidoptera; family Tortricidae; genus Ditula; species Ditula angustiorana. The sequence continues at coordinate 6,888,684 of OY829472.1, forward strand.
GATAAGAGGTTTTATGTAATGGTGTGATTAGTAGGCGACTGTGTCGCAACCAGAGCCAGTCGCAATAAGGTCACTATAGTTTGAAATAGTATTCATAACATTGTTAATAAATATTAAACAGCCTTGAGCAGTGAGGAATATGGTGGGGTGAAATAGGAGAGCCAACCAAATCACTGTTAAAACATATTTGACACTTCTTTGGCTCCAGCACTAACTTGAAATTCATTTTCGAACTGGCTTGCTTGTACCATTTTTAATTATAGAATAAGGGATAGAGATGCTATATTTGGGCATAAGGTAACCGTCTCAGTGTTTGATGCTCTTAGGACGTTGTTTAACTAGTAGTTCATTTTATTTCAGTTTTAATCGTATGTTACTGAATCTTCTGGTCAAGTATGGGGTCACTGCCAAAGACTGGGACCATCACCTTACATAGTTAGTGACTTAATTAACTTCAGCGACATTTATTAGAGAGGCAGGTCGTAAGTGTGTGGAAACACACTGTTTAACTTACATCGATCCCAGTAACGTAATTAGACGCTTGTGGTTTAACCAGTAGCGTCGATATTAACCTTAAAACAATCATAGAAAATCCACCTCAGTATATTTGCAATTTCCCTCAAACCGTTTAGAGTTCAAAAAAAAACTCAAATAAAATCATTTCATCAATCTATTCCTAACTTAACATTTTATACTTCCGCAGACTGTAGCGCAGGTTTCTCACAATGAGTGTGTTGGAGTCTAATGATCAATGAAAATATTTCATTCTATTTTGCGTTATAGTTATTATTGTTATTTAAATGCACATTGTTATTTAAATAGCTTCTCGCTCCATAAAAAATACTCAAGTGAACATACAAAATAAGAAATCACATCAATAGCGAATTGACATACAATTGTCAGTTTAGGCTGATTTAGCTTATTCGTAACTTACTAAATTAAACTAAAATAAACACTTGACAATTGAGATGGCAGCTGTCTACAACTTTTGTATTGAGAGCCAGTTATCGAACTTACCTATTTAATTTAAACCCAGTTACACTATCGGTGATAGGATTTTGAATCAAATATTTGTATTTACTACAGCAAAGTTCTAAACCAATAGCTTCAATTTTTTTTTGAGATGGAAATTGACAAAAGGCACAATATCCACGTAGCCTGTTATTGTTCCGTCGTCCAAATATCATATTTGTTATATGTTGACTTAAAGATTTATATTTAAGCGAATTAGATGTGCTTTAAAATTAATGTCGTATACTTAGTTCAGTGTCTTTGGTGGGTAATTTAAATTTTCAACATGAGCTAGATTAAATATGGCGATTCTGCATTTAACCGACGTGGTAATTAAAAAAAACCTTATAATTATAATCTATTACCGTTATAATTAAATCAATTGCCATAATAAAAATAATTAGTAACACCACTTTAGGTGTGAATGTATTGACATTGAATTATTGACAGTTACCTAACTTGAGCAATACGAATGCGTTCTACCTAGGCCAAAGAATAGATTAATTTACCAGTGGCACTAGCCTAGCCCAGTGGCCCGTTTCACTAAGCTACAAGTTACAATTTTACAAGTCTAAACCGGTAACATTGGTCAATAATGACCAATGGCAATGGGCATAATGACCAATGTTGCCGGTTTAGACTTGTAAAATTGTAACTTGTAGCTTCGTGAAACGGGCCACAGCAAGCAAGCTTTTATCACTAACATAAAACATAAATCCCTTTCTAACCAATACACGTGTGCGAGAGGGACGAATGCTTTTATGTGCGCGATAAACGCTAGCGTGCTACTATAGTAGGCGTAGTTTCATTCAATGATTAATGCACAGTCAATGTAAGTAATAATTTGTATGGGTAACTACATTCAACGTTTCAAAAAAATAAACGAAACACTCTTATACAAGCGTAATAAAGCTACGGGTATTTATTTTTGAGTCGTTTGAATCTATACGTATTTTGACATTAGACCATACAATTTAATTTAGTATAAATAGCTTTACAATTAACTTTTAACTACAACATTGAGGGAATGATTTAAGTGTCGACGACTTGATAGCGATTGTAAACTAGGGCAGTCAACTGAAAATAGATTATTTGTCCCGTCAGAAATTCTGAATAAATATCGAACAGGCATTGTTTACAATTGATATCGGCTTATCATAAACAACATTCAAGTTCTGCCCTCTGCAACTGTGAAGCTTAACAATAACATGCACAGACGCATTACTTAAAAAATGAATATATTCAGCTATATAACACGAGTATATGTTCAATGCGATCTGAAAAGAAGCGAGCTAGATATACCCGTACCTATCCCAACTATCCTAATTTCTCAACACCTCGTATGAATCATTTGGCAAACAAAGACTGTCAATCTGAAAAATTACTTCGATAAAGACGTTGATAGATATATTAACCCTTCAATCGGTGAGAGCGTAAATACCTTGTGGATACCTAGTTATATTGACAAACGTACTTCAGATTTGAGGTGAATGCTGGCAGCGAAATGGGTTAACGACGGAAATTTATAAAGTTTATAAATAGTTTTTACGTTTGATTGGGATTTGGCCACGGATGCCGGGCGTGGAGTGTGCACGCGTGACCGGGGATGCACCGGCCTCTTTTGTGGAACAAAATAAACAAAGAAAGCGCGGCGGCGCCGACGCAGCAGACGTGCCGTCCTTATCACGGCGCGGGCGCGTGCTCGCCCGTTCCTGTATAATGAACTTTAGCTCTGACATGCGTTCACAGCCTACCTAACACTTATCTAGATTCGTGTGTAGAAATATGGCTATCTGCATTCTTTGATGATAAAATTACGTTTATGTACTTATTTAGACTTGCGCGTGGCATCGCTTTACGAAAGAAAATTAACAATGAAAGTAAAGTGTGCCCGGATTATTTAAGGGACCTTGAGTTCAACGCCTGTATTCAACGTTAACCTTCGTACCAAATTTATCAGTTTTCTTGTCAAATAAACAGTTAAGATAACGGTCCCAGTCATTGACAGTGGCCCAATAGTTGTCGAGAATATACAGAAACATACGAGTAAAAATGAGGGACAATGATGTCAACTCCGGTAAAAACAATGTCTTACGCAAGTCAACTGACTGAACCTTAGCTGCTTGAGCCTTTTGTGTTTGTAGAGAAATAAAGGCACACAATTCAAGAGGGCATTCCAAGAATTGCAAGTTTATATTTTAATTTACTTCGGGCGAACAAAAACTTTCCTCCGTCAAATGTTTCTTTGTTTGGTGCAACGAAAAATTATTAAGGTCGACTGCAGTTACGATCGAAGTTTTATAAATGAGTTTTTGTAACACGTTAACCGGGCTTGCCTTATATAGAAGTATGAGCAACTGTTTGGCAATGATACAGTTCCCTGGTAGTAGTTTAGTCGCGTTATCTGTGTAAAGTTGGAGAAATAAACACGGTGTTAACTGAGCGGTCATCACCTCGCCGCAAACTCGAATGCCATGAAAATTATAACGAAGGTTATGGGCGGTACAGGCTAACGTGTGCGTCAGCTCTATGGCGCAGATATACCAATGAAAATTTCCGTTAACGACACTTTTAAATAGCCCAACAGCCCAAATTTATTCAAGAACGATTCTTTCAGAAAGGGTATTTTTTTTGTTAATGACGAGAAATTACTCACTTATTAACTTATAGCTTCGAAGTAACTATTAGTTAATGACGTTTGGCAGCTCACTTTACCGACGCGAATAAACATTTAAATCAAGTTTCTGTTTTTATATCTGAACAGCTGATTGCGCGTATTTCGCGTGAATCGTTGCGTCAGCTATGGAAAATAATTGAGAATACATTAAACCGTATTGTTTGAGTAATAATTGACCTTTTCCCTATAAACAGTGCAGTCGGTAGTCTCTGATACTTTTATCAAACAAACAGACAGGACTTCAATCGTTTACTGTATTTTGCTAAAGAGGAGTTTTATTGCCCTGTCGTATCTTGTCTGTTATTACTAACTTAAATGTTTTTGACCTGAAATGACTAAGCTGCCACAAAGAGATGAAAATATTCAGAGCAGTACAGTTTTTTTAGGAAGATTATTTATAAAATTAATTTAAAATAGGTAAAGAATAACAATTAGAAGTTACATGTTTTGTTTTAACAAAAAAGCCTAATTATTAAATTAATATTAAATTCAAAGCAACTACTTATTATAGGACCAACTCTAAAGAATGCGTTACAAAATAAGCTACAACTTTATCCATGGGGAGAGTTAACATACACGAGTAAAAAAATTGCTTTGTTATATTTGAAAGAATAAATAATACTGTAGTAGTCGCAGCGAAAGATATTAAACTACACCGTCATCGTGTGAATTAAAGTCGTCGTGTAAAAGACTTTCCCATTACAAAATTAGGTTACAGAAACAATTTCGCTAAGCAGTGTTTGGGTATTTGACTGTTTGGTGGACTATTTTAAGTTAGAATGGTGCATGCGGCGTGGCGTTGGGCTTGGTTTGGCTGGCGAGTGTCGCTCCGGTGTGAGTTGATGCAATTCGCGCTGCAGCGGTCTGAAGCGAGTGCACCCGGCCTGCACGTGCTGAGGCCACCGGGGACTTTCCACCGGCAACGCACGCCGACGCTCGCACCATCAAAATACGCGGCACCCGCCAGTCCCGACACACTCCCGCTTCCCAATTCACCAACCCCATAAAAAAACTTTAAAGGTATATTTGTTTACTGTACCTTGACGTTGGTTCTCCTCTGCTCTCTGCCGCGCGAAAAGCGATCGTATCGTATGTATGTAGTACAACGTGCGTGCGTCGCGCGCTCTGTTCGATCGCTGAGCACTTAGGGATTGACTGGTCGTCGGGCGAAGCGCTGGTGAATATATGCGCGCGCATCTCCACGCGCCTGCGCTGTGGTGGGAGTACCTCGTTACGTATGTATTCAACGCCGATTCATTCATTGCAGTTAATACCTTCTGCGTCGGGCCAGGGAGCCAGAGCGGGAAGCGTAACCCACCGGTTGGTCCCATAGTTACGGTTGACACGTTCAAATTATAGCGGGACGAGGTCACTTCGACCCGTTTGGAGCCTGGAGTACTTCGAGAATGTTCGGAGTAGGAGCAGAGTTAACCAACCTAGTACCTTTGGACAGCTAATTTAATGTTTATTTTCTTTCCATCGTTGCCATACCTAGTTATTTACATAAGTCGTGTACTAAGAAATTACATATATTTGGTACATGGTATAAGGGAATTATTGTTCTGAACGCCCGTGACCCAAATCTTGAGTTCCCTGGCTAGGTCTGCGTGGCCACGACTCGGCGTCGGTAAATGGGCCATTATTATTATTACGCACTCTCTCCCCTTACACGAACACTATTTTACTTCAAAGACCAAAACTAATTAACATCGAATAAAGAAGATTCCAACCTAAACATATGTAAAAACGTAGGCAAGACTCACAACTCAGAATAAATATTATGTATACCAAGTCTAATTATGTTTGATATTAATAACTTATCGTTTAACTGCCGTGCTGCAAGATATAGGCCTTAAGTTTTTTCTGTAACAAATGTAAAAGTTTGCTTGTATTCAAGTACACGTTCAGGTCTGCAGTTTCTTGGAACTGTGAAAAAATCGAACTTCCAAGTCAACTCAATCAAAAGATGCCGCCGTTTATGCCGCATATTCCTCCATACATTCGCAAGGGAATGAAAATCCTATGGGGTACTTCCCGTTGACCTAGAACCATCCAATTTGACAAGAAGCAAGGTCTCACACCACAAATAAAGGAAAGAATCCGAAAACCGTAAATTTTTAGTTAGTTTACGTTTTTTTGCGAATACCACTTTATATTTGCACTTGGTATGACTGGGGATAACAGTTCGCACCCTTAGAATTAAAGCGACTCAATTCCCAAAATTAAACCCTATGTCTTTTAATTAAGGTGATGTTTTGGGACGTGTATTATTCAGAAATGGGTCACTTTAATTCTAAGCGTGCGAGTTATTCAATGGCAAAGTTAAGTTTCTCCCTCAATTCAGTGTACTTTTCGTTAGAGCAATGCTCACTGCTTATTAAGTTTGTAAGGAACCCTCGATTCGCGAGTCCGATTCGCACTTCGTCGGTTTCTGTTATTCATTCAATAATTCAAGAACGAAGTAACTAATACAACACACGCATAGTTATACTTTTATTTCTTCTAGATAGTAAGCAAAATGTATTTCTGTACACTCGTACTAATTACGAATTCATCGAGTATTTTGTGATCATCAGCAGCCGTAGTTATTTGACTTGGTACCTACATCATGCATGTATGTTTGGCAGATAGGAAAATCATTTTTTAGAATGCTATTACTAACCGACTTCAAAAAAAGGAGGAGGTTCTCAATTCGCTGCAACCTTTTTATTTATTTTCTTTTTATTACTACATAAGTTAAGCCCATTATTCCTAATTGTAGTCAGAAGGGCTCAAAATTATGTCGAGAAAACGTACACGGCAGCGTCCGCAGCACTCTTTGGCTCGACTTAGCCGAGACACAACACCGTACCCCTATTCTTTAAACAATGAATTATCCAAAATAGTCGTAACTTCTGTGTACAGTAGGGAAAATATATTCACGTACCACCTTAGAACCCTATCGCAATGACGCGAAGCGTTAAACGCCAGGCTATGTCATACAAATGTCATGCGTATGTCTCTTCGACTAGGTTCTACGGTGGTACGTGTTTCAATTTCCTTGACTGTACATAAATAAAATAGCATTACAGTTAATAATGCCTACAGTTCTGAAACAATCCAAATCTACCGTGCAAGTTGTGATTATAATAAGGTATTTAAATATATATAATAAAACATGTTGCCACAAGTAAAACTAGCCAGACTTCAATCAATAAACCGCTTGTTTAAGTAATTTATATCAACCATTAGGTTAACGTGACCAATACACACCACTATACCGTCAGCTAATTTCCAGAGAAATGGCGTAAACTTTAACAAAAACATCTTATCGACCATTTGTTATGGTGCTAGACGAGGTTTTGCGTTCATAATATTATTGAAGCAATCAATGAAAAAATATTTACAAATACTTAATAATTGTAAGTATTCTGGTGAATTGAATTATCGTGGTTGTTATCAGATACAATTATCTAAAGGGACCAGTAGAACAATCAACTCAAGGCTCCGTTCTCGGCCCTCAGCCCACTGTTTCTGCTTATTCGTGAAGTACACGCCATACTTGTAAAAGTTACGCAAAGTATGTATATGTCTTGTCCTACTAATATAAATGCATTCCTAAAAGAAAGGTCTGTGTGTTTTAAGTAGATTTTTGTTCACAACTTCCACAAGTACCTATCCTACGATCCGCGAGGCGGATACGCCTTTAACAGTGATCCGTGGCAGGAGTGCGAATCTCACCAGGTGACTAAAGCTCACCAAAATGGCCTCTATTCATAGAAATGCGGCCATTTTGGTGAGCTTTAGTCACCTGTTGAGATTCAATAATTGCATTTGAGATCAAATAGCCGTTTATCATAGAGATTCGGCCATTTTGAGCTCTAGTCACTTGGTGAAATTCAAAAATTGCACCCCAGGTCAGGTTTTAAGATCATGTTATCGTAACAGATTGCTATCTGCTGCACGCCTTGTGCCCAACGTGCAGCGGCACTAACAGGTATCCCAGAGCGGCCACTCTTCAGTCACCTGTGACGTCAACGAACCTCTTGGAAAGTTATCTAAAGAGGTTCAGAGGTGCAATTTTTAAATCTCACCAGGTGACTAAAGCTAACCAAAACGACCGAATCTCTGTCACCTGGTGAGATTCAAAAATCGCACTCCAGATAATAATGTCATTTTAAGTTATGGTATCATAGATTTTATAACAAAAATTAAACTTTCAAGAATTTACGTACCTACTAAAATAAAAACCTATTAAAATTGCCGTAATGTATGACAAATATATGACAAATTAGCTCAGTAAATTTTTTTTACCAGTCTTTGGCAGGCATCATCCAAAAATGAGAAACGAAAGGGAAAATGAGAAAAAGTTTTTTTTATTCGTAGACTAATTGTGAAAGCATATCAAGCCACTGCTTGATATGCTGCACTAGATCACCAAAATTAAAAGGTTTAAAAAAAGTTGAACATGATAAACTAAAATAAAAATGTATCTATTTATTCACCACTTAAAAATGCCTGCATTGGTGTGTAACGTAGGTTTTATTAAACAGAGTTAATTTTGACTATTTTTTTGTAAATTATGCTGACCCCTTAGCAACAAAACATTTCAAATTAAAAAGCCAAAAACAAAATCATTCCACGTTCGGAAAATGGCATCTGCTTAGAATTAAATTGAGTTGTTTTATTACAATATCTACAAATAATAAAACCAAAAACAGAACAAGATATTAAAAATAGCCTTGAAATTATTTTCTTTGCAATTCATTGAGTAATTAAACTGTCGTGTCTTATTTAAAAAACAAATAACATTAACTATCTTAACGTTAACGAGTGGTTAGGTTTAAAACGGTTTTTTGCGCAATAAATTATATAGAAAATACTTTCAGAAATGTTCCCAATTTGTTTTTACTAACCCGATACTAGGTGGCCACTGTGGCCAGTAATAATTTGAAAAAAGAGTACTTAAATACTTACAACTATTCAATAAAATCTTATTTTTAAGTCGTTGGGTAATAATGATCTGTAAACATAGATAATAGATTTTTTAGTTTTTAAATGTTTGATTTTTTCACCATATTTTTATTTTGAGGCTCTAGTGCCTGATATCAATTAATAAATACTTTTCGATTTAAAAACTTTTGACTTTGATATTTCAAAAGTGAATTTGACTACTTGAGCCTTTTCGATTTTGATTTTAGGGTGATGCCTTGAGACTGCCTAAAAAATTGGACAAGATTAATTTTTCATATATGTATATAGTTTATGATTAAATAATTTAAAGAAAAAGAAATAAAAAAATAAAATGCCTTAGAAAATTTATGAAAAATTTTATGTACCAATGCAAATTCTTTAGTTTTTTTTTGTTATTTAAAACGTATGATATTTTTTTATCAAGACCTAAAATGGCACTGTTATCTGTTAGACCCACAGTCTAACTACTTCTGAAAAAAAAATCACGGTCGTAGGTCAAATGGTTATTATTATTTGTAGCTATTATGGTCCCCTACTCCTGACCTTCGTGATCCACCCACATCAACACCCTGTATAGCCCAACTCTTCTTAAAATGCACACTTTTCAACTGACTGTCGTGATGAAAATAATTGTATGCTGTTCTGCTGTTGTTGTAAACTATGTATTTGGTAGCTAAACGGTAGTGTCTGACAATTATTAGTATTATCTAGTATAGTATTATATACTTTGTGGTATTATAATTATATCATTAAGGCATTGGCAAATATTTATTCTCTAAAATTACATTCACTTTACGCTTTCTTATCTTAACATTGATTCAATAGTACTTGTTAATATTAACTAGCTATTAGATAATTAATGTAATAAATGTTTCTCAGCACTATTATAGGTATAGTTAGGTTACATGTTACTTAAAGAAAAGAGAGAATTCGCAACGTAGGAAAGTCTGTGTAGAGACGTATGCGCAACATAATAAATAACAAATAAACAAAATAATAAGTAAACACATTGAACGTAAAAAAGATTTATGTAGGTCGGTGTAAAAATAAAAAAGAATGATACAAAAAAAGTCACGCGTAGCAGTAGATAAAAACATTGTACTACAACTAATAAAAATAACCAGTTAATTTACAAAAGACAATGATATTATGAGTACGATCTTGCATCTTTCCTTGAAACTAATGAGAGTGATAAAAAACTCAATGTGAATGAACTTGTCATGAAAATTAAATTCAATGTGCATCCTTTTGTGCTGCAGTGTAGCTTATCGCGTTTAGTTTATTTTTACATTTACTTATTAGCTACGCTAAGCTCTAAATTATGTTCAACAAATATCGACTTTTTTGGAGAGCAAGGTTATAACTCTATGACGAGCATCCAAGACACTGTCCTGTATATTATAAGAGTAAATAGTATCACTCTGGCTCGCTGTGGCCGGTTAGCTGCTGCCATGGGCAATAATGGCACGCTCACGAATTCAGATGCACTGGAAATTATTGGTTACCAGATGCTAAAATGATTACAAAGGAAATAAGCATGTTTAAGAGACGTGACTCTATATCGAATTTGTTAAAAAGTAAACTATGTTATGGGTTCCGTTTCTAAAGAATAAGTGATATTGGTCTAGTGAAGTCATATTTAACCTACCTACTATTAGTCAAAGGGTTCATGCCGTAATAGGCATAAGCTACTAAGCTAAATGCCTAAGATCTCACAAACATGTACAATTTGTGATTTGGTGTATATTTCATACTGTTTAACTGTTTGTCTTTTGTCTTTTTGTATAAGTCAGAGTCCCTAACAATTTATATTAATCAATAAGTAAATACGGAGTGGGTGCCATAAGATAATTGGCAGAGATGGCGGGAGGATCTAGACGTGCTCCTTAACCGCTGGCCGGCAACCAGTCTATATCGGAAAAACGGAGGGTCTGGGGCGGTCCTTGCTCAGCCGTAATGTGACATGATAATAATTATAAAATAAGGGGTTCATATCATTTTATCGTTTATCCATATAATCCACTGACTACACATTTTTTAATCGGCAGGCGACTTCGTACGACCTCCACCGGAACCGGCTATTGAACCCTAAAATCCATATTTAGCATTTCATCTATAACCAGGAATGTACATACTACATCAACAATGTATGGTTGACAAGTTGACAATTACTATCACGAGCATCCAGCGTGCATTTGTTTGACAGAGGAAAGCAACCAGCAGATAAGATCAGACTGTCGCATTGGCGCAAACTTGACTTGTAGCAAATTAAGCCTTTGGTATCAAATCGATCGCTGAAACAAGTACAACTTATTTTATTATCTGATGTTAGGGAGCCTTTAAAAATACTCCTTTTCTCAATAAACCTAAAATTCACTCGAGAGTAAAATATTGATTCGCTAGAGTCAACACAACTGAGTCATTTGAGGTAGGTAAGATACTGTCTCTCGAGCATTGGCTGAGTAATCGTGCCTTTTATATCAGAAAGCGAATTGATATCAAACTAACTAGTAAGATCCACATTTAATACATAACAACAAGACGACGGTTATCGCGTGTAATATATCGAGCATTAAATTACTCCTCGGGTGCAATAATCAAGGATTAATGTTACAGTTTTATCGAACAAAAACACCGCCGCATCTGCCGATAGCTTCTTTTGCATCGTGTTACTGCGTGATACAATTCAACTATGGCATCTATTACCTAATTACATTGTGTTTAAATTAGTTGAACTTTTTGACTTAACACGTGGTCAAAGGTCAGAGTGTTACGTGGTCGAATAAGCCTACATAATCATTAGATGGTTTTGCAGTAGTAACCTATGAATAGGCCAAATATTTGTTCAGTTCATGACATACCATTAGCTTAGCCTTAACATGACCATCTAAGTTTACTTTATCTCAATGTACGTGCCTTTCTTAAAATACTATTTAGACAAAGCCTGAGGGCCCTCCCTTGAAATTAAACTAAACCGGTCATGTCTGGACCGCAGGATTATCTTTAAAGGTTTGTCGGCATTGCTAACGGATATTAAACACGCACGTGAACGTATTTTATTATACTGCTCAAAGATAGGTTACAAAGAGAGTTTAATTTAACATTTACAAATTTATTGTACATATTTCAGAAAATTAAAGATGCAGCTAGCTTAATCCACGCTGTCACCTTGCAACTGGTATCCATCCACGCACAAAAAAATATTTTAATAAACCGTTACATGAATCTACATATGCCATTTTGATAACTGTTGCCATCGCGCCTGATTATTGTAGCTAACAGCTTAGCACGAAAAGGACTTGCTTGACCTTACGCGGTCAGATCCATGACCCTTTAGTGACTTAATAGAGTCATGACCGAAACATGTGCCAGACAAAAACTCGACACTCGCTGCCGTAAAGTAAATATCCCAGTTGTACGAAAAATAATACAATTTGAGTTCCGTCAGCATCACTTGGATCTCATCATCAGACCATGATTTTGATTTTAGTGGGAAATGTCTGGATGTGAGCTATATCCTTAAAAAAACCAATCGATTTACACGGGGTACGGAATTCTAAGGTACATAGCAAACATACAAACAAATTAAGAAAGAACCTTATCTTTCTGAAAGTCGCTTGATAAGAAAATAAAATAAGTGAATGATTTTTGTTCATATTAAATTAATAAAATCGAATCACAATATGCATGACCGTTTACTTGTTTGTGAATATTGTGATACTGCGCGTAAACTTTACCGCGTAAGGAAAATAAGGTTAGGGTCACGACCCCGAAGGCTCGTTGGCCCGAAGTTACCTTATAAAATAAGTGGGTTATCTAAAATCTGCAAAATGAAATATATATCTATATAGCTTATACATAAAAATAAACGAATATATAATATATTTGGGTTAAACATACAAAAACTAACAAATTTTACCTTTTTGTAATAAATGAATAACTATTTAGGAATACTAAATAAATAAATATTTTTATTAAGCAATTTTTTATATTTACATTACTTAGCATAGACGATGTGGTTTAAGCTGTTTATAAATAAGTACCTATATGGCTAGTCGATTTACTGCGCATATCCGTTGTAAATCATTATTAACACTTAAACAGTAAATTTTTACGACAGCTAAATTGATTAAAAAATAACCTATCTATAGATTAGGTACTGGGTACCTAGATCCTAACGTGATTGCAAATAAAGCAATTCGCAACAGTATCTAGTTGAGCGGTATTCTTCCATTCTACGATAAAATTGTTTGCACAAGATATAAAAAATAAAAGCAAACAACTACTTAATTTAGTTAGTTACTAGAGTCTCATGCGCCTGTGATGCGATTGTATGATGCCGTGTGCCGTGCGTGCCTCAGTAGCCAAATTATTCTCCAATCAAATATTTACTTAATAATAGTGCAAACACATCTAAGTAAGCACTAAATATTTAAATAATTTCTTGTATAATTGTTGTTAGATTATTGCAGCGTGCGTGCTTACGCGAAAGATCCTTGTACTGAGTTTTTTCATCGTAGGGTTTTGTTTGTTTTTTTTTTTTATTTAAATACGTTTTGTGAAGTTATTAAGCCCTACACGGAGGCGTATATTTTTATCTTTTTTTAGTGAATGGTCTAATAAAACAGAAAGGTAATCCAATTTTTTAATTTATGGGTGCTTTACAAAAACAATATTATTCTTAAAATCCTATACATATAGTAATAATAATATTTAACAGAAAGTATATATCGATGGTTTCTATCTTATTTTGACGACCGGATAGCCTAGTGGTTAGTGACCCTGACTATGAAGCTTGAGGTACCGGGTTCGATTCCCGGGAGGGGTAAATGTTTGTATGATGAATACGAATGTTTGTGCCCGAGTCGTGGATGTTATATGTATTTATCTATATAAGTATGTATATCCGTTGTCTAGTACCCATAACACAATCAGCTTTAGTTGCTTACTTTGGGACTAAGTCAATTGGTGTTAACTGTCCCGAGATATTTATTTATTTATTAAAGTTCTGCTATCCGCAAAATGCTTACTATAAAACATCAAGGTAAGTATATACATTTATACATCCTCAAAGAATTATCAGTGCAGTGGCAAGTGTTTTGGAAACATGTTCTGTTTATCGATTTTACTAGCAAAAGTTAAAGTTATTCAAAGACAAAAAATTTAAAATCAGATTAGACTTACAGTAAGCACGTACGAATGTCAGAAAATTTACCACCGGTTACAAAAAAATCTTTGATGAGAAGATATCTGCAAGAAACTCAACGAGTTGTAATTTTTTAAATAAATCAAAATTACATTGTTATTTTTACATTTTGAGTATTTGGAGCCAGGAATCGCCAATGCAAGTCGGGATCATTTCCAAACATCCTTGTCTAAGATATAGTAAAATATTGATTTTATAGTACGCCCGAGAAATTAATGTCTTTTTGACAATAGATCTGGATTTTGTATCATTTTGTTCATATCATTGAAAGCTACTTCCAATGAAAGTACTAGTACAAGAGGTATTCCAATTGGCAACACATCTGCTGTATCCTTGGTGTTGCGGGTGTCTATGGACTGTGGTGATCGCTTACTATCAGGTGACCCACTTGCTCCTTTGCCTTTCTGATTTATTTATTTAAAACAGTTGAAGAAAAAAATCATCACAGAAACTCAAATTTACACTACTTTTTTCCGCTTTACCGACGGAACGCCAACTTGACAAACTGCTACCGACCCCAAGGCGCATGCTGCCGTATGGTCAGTATTAAAAAACCGCTGCTAGTGACGTAGCCTACAATTTACATAAATAGCTAATAAAAAAATTCTTAATTTATTAAAATACAAGTTTTTACCCACCACTACGCCCGCGTGCCATTATTTACTAACCATTTACACGTAATAAAAGTATTCAATGTTTTCCAGGGCATTGTTCATCTGTCTACCCATCTAAATTTGTCCGCTAATGCGCGATTGAGGAACATCATTACTTTCACATTTATAATATTAGTTTGAAGTAGGGCACTAGTTAACATTAAATTTAATTTATCTGTGAACAAAACCTAAAACCAATGAATGTATAAATTTCATCGAGCCCAAAACGTTACTGCTTGAATCTAAGCATGAGACTGAGAAAAAGCTATAACGTCCTGGAGAAATAACGTGCTGTGAGAAAGCCCGTGGTTTGCTTGCATGTTATGACACAGTTTAAGAGCAAGTGTGATAATAAAATTATATCAATCACCCATTATAGCAGACACAGAGCAAATGTTAATGCCCTTTCAATCGAACCGGGCGTTGTTAATAACATGAGGCCATTTTATTCCTGTTACCCATTCTCATTGTCCAGTTCAGTTAAAGCTATTGTATTCATTATCTCTTCAAAATGGAACACTGATGTCTGGATGCTGATATGATTCTAACGCTCTATAAAGCGGTTTCGTTGTTAAGATAGCAAACTACTTAAAAATTAGTCACGTGCCTGTGGTACTAACAATCACCACTTCAATTTAAATTTACATTCTTACTGCTGTAATAAATAACTCATAAGAACGGAACGCACATTGAGATAAATGCCACTAATGGATTTCCTATTTACGTCTTAATCCTTATGACTTTCCTCAAATGCAAGAGTTTTTGGGTGGTTTACCCAAAAACTGCAGAGGGCTCCACTTTTTAACATCTGGTTACTGCCGGTGAGGAATTTACAGAAGGCATAAAGTAGTCAAGGAAATATATTCACGTACCACCGTAGAACCTAGTCGAAGAGACATACCCATGACATTTGTATGACATAGCGTTAAGGTTAGCGGCGTTTAACGCGTCGCGTCATTGCGACAGGGTTCTAAGGTGGTACGTGAATGTATTTCCCCTACTGCACATATGTTTTACTATCGTTTACCCCTAATCTTAGAATTTCATTTCTTTCCCGTAAGATTCTATGCGTATTATTTTTCAAGTCGTGCGTACGCGCCACTCTCAATGGAAACTTATTAAAATGGTTGTATTATCACTCGGAAAAGCTTTTTCTATAAGACTTGAAGAAAAATGACGTACAAATACTATGCGTATGAAGGTTTCGCTATCACAGTAAGTACACAATATATACATTAAACGTAAACTCTAGACGAACTATAGACGAAACATAAACTTGCGAGCATACATAAACTCGGAAAGAAATTTCACATGTCGACAAGACATTATTTAGGTATGTACTTGAAAAACTAAGTCCGGTCGATGCTATAAAAAATAATTGATATTCATTATGTGATATTACACGTTGTAATCGCGTGTGTTCAGTCTGGCCAGAATTTTGACATCCCCCATACCAGATAACACCGGTGTAGTGAGAATATTGACATTTAGGTATATAATTTGTGCGAGACTGATAAAAACAATTATGGCTATCACTTAATGACGCAAATCTATCACGCGTCTTAAACGTTACAGAGTATTCAGTAAAGGTAGGTACTTACTCACTCAACATTATCGCTGTTGGTGCTTTGCTTACAAGTTAAATCTTCCAGTGTATTGTATCATAATATTCTCTCGAAATTTACATCATGATTGTTGCTTTTTAATTTTAAGGCATCGAATAATTTAGTACCTACTTGGTTGTATTCTGAATGCAACAAGTAAAGCACGTAACTTAATTTTACAAAATAACTGGTGTCTTAAATTCATTTTGGTACATTTAATTATACTTTAGTAGATTAACTACCTGGTATATAAAAGGTGAATGTGATGTAATATGTAGATAAAGTACCTGTCAAGTTATATAGGTATATCTTTTTTAATATAGGGTGATCTATAGAGCAATGCTGAAAAAAAATTTTAGAGACTTTGATCTAGCTTTAGTAATTTGATAACATAATCCTACAACCACGTGAAACGATTTCCACGTTAGTAGAGACGCAGAACATAATATTGAATGATTGTTTGTATCAATGTGCACTATATTAAGGATTTTAATAACAAATTATACTTTCAAATACTTGCAATACGTAATTAAACAGAGATACGAAAATCCAATTTCAACTGGATTCCAGTAATACATAATAACTGCGAGATATCAATTGGCTATTCTCGGTCGGTTTGTTCAACCGCACAGCGACCGCGACCCTGACATAAGTGACATAAAATTAAGTTATCCTTCAGTAAAATTACTTTTTTTATAAGAAAGGGACACACTGGGGTCTGGTCAGTTAGGGCAGGCGTTGCCCCTACATGACGCCCAGGTTAATTTATCCCTTCCTATGGCTCTGTTTAACTAGTGTAACAAGTCAAGAACGCACATGGAGATAAACTAAACTTGGCTGGTCATGTTAGGGCCACTGGATTTGATAAAAAATAATGCAAATAGACTCATAACTGCATTATAATTTATCCTATCAGACTCGATGATTCGCAGATTAAAGGTAATGATTAGGTAATGACCAATAAAAAAAACATTAGGCAATTTAATGAATTAATTTAAATAGTTAGGTACATTGCACACTCGCGGTTTTCACTTACTACTTAGTTGCGACATCAACATGATATGTAAAAACTTCTCGTCTCATTAAGGATTATGCTTTGAAAAAGTTCTTGTGATCACAAAAAGCTGTTACGTCATGCTGAAGTCTAGAGAGCAGTACGTATGCGGTATGTTATGAAAATAATCTCAAAAAAATCCGTGACGATATAAAAAAGTGCGTGTGGAATCAGCTCAGTAAGATTCCGCGAATAACAGCAGTTATCAGACGTGATGTTAACGTCTACTCTAAACAATACCCCGAGTGATCGGTTCTCGGCATTTATTTGTCTGAAGGGGGTTATCAACCAACAATATTACATTATATTATTAATACGATTCACAGGTGAGCATAGGGCTGGCTCATGGCATAGCGATACAACGAGGGAATGCAGACAACCGTATGAGCACCCAGCCCAATGACAACGAATTAGGGGATTTTTGTAGATTTAGGTTTGTAAGTTAAGATTAGTAGTTATTTTACTGTTAACAACGAGATTTCCTCTGTCAAGTTAGTATGTTATAAATGGAGGCGAACATATGCTGTGCATTTTTTGTTGCTCGGCTGAATGTTCTTGGAATGTTCGTTCGCTTGATGGAAGACGTTGGTGTAAATGAGAAACAAGAATTATCGTTTACAATAAAATAACTATGTTTTTGTTAAATGTTTTTGGCCTAAATCCACCTTCGGTGATATTGCGGCGGCATGCAGCCAGATTTGTATCTTACTCTTAGCATTACTCTTTGCGCGTGAGACTAATCTAAATTGCGCGTTGTTGCTATATCACTTAGAAAATGCTGAATAGAGGTCCAACAGAACTTCGTCACTAAGCTTTCGTTGCAAGGAAACCTGCCATTGCATCTTTTTACCCGACTACGGCAAAGCCAAAAGGAAGGGTTATGTTTTATCACATAAATAGGGCTTGACTGCTCGCGTCCATGTTACCATAACAACGCTTTTTACTAGTTCTTTTTTGCGACACAGGTACACAAAGCACCAAGTATCCGCAACCGAATGACGCAATGCTCTAAAGTCGATAGAGATTCGCACCCTTAGAATTAAAGCGACTCAATTCTGAATTTGATATTACCCAAAATTAAACCTTATGTCTTTTAATTAAGGTGATATTTTGGGACGTGTATTATTCAGAAATGGGTCACTTTAATTCTAAGCGTGCGATATATCAGTACTTATAATGTATAAAATAACACACGGTACGAGCGATGCGGTTTTTATTTAAATTGCCCCATGTCAGGAATGCTGTTGATAATTAGGGACAATTAACTTTTTAACGAGTGCAAATTGTAACTACGTAAACATAGTACATTAATAATATTAGTATACAAGTACTCTCCATACAAAGGGCGGTAACGCTTACCAGCAGCAAGATGTATATAGCCATGATTCTCTAGTATGTTGTTTGCATGAAAGATCCTACTATACCTATAGGTTTTTTAATATTATTTAAAGATTTTTGTATATATATATATATATATATGACGCAACTATTTTGCACGAGCCCGGCACTGGTTTCGCAGAGTAGCAAGTTTGTTAACAAAAGCTTATTTAAGAAATACAGCTGGATACATAGGATAAGGTTTAGAGGGTGCAAAACATTAGAGCTGTTTGTATAGAGCTTTCCATAAGTGGATGGGGTGCGTGTCGGATTACCTCCTCGTGGACGGCGTACTGAGTACGGTGGTTCTTTTTTAGACACACTTCGTACGGAGGGAAGAGCGGTGCTTGGGAAGGTGTATCCTGGGCATTGGTCAATGATTTTCTGGCCGTGGTATGGAGGAATGTTATTGGTCTACGGCTAAAACCTGTCGAAGGGAGGGGGTATTTTGACTCTTTAACCGTACAATGGCCGACGTGCTTTAAGAAACTGCCTTTTTAACAATTGTTTATTTAATTGTATAGTCGACCAAGAAAGTGCTTGACCACTTTTCGACCATATATAAGGTTCAAAAGTGGTCAAGCAATTACTTGGTCGACTATACCTACCAAAAATTATCTCACCGACACCCTTTATTGTATTAAAAAGCGAAATAAACTATTAAATTTATTTTATCGAATGGATTTTATCAAAAATTAAAACAAGTTGGTAACTAATTGGCAATAAAATCGATTAAAACTTTGCGATGTTTAGTGATCATTGAAATTCCATCAAAGAGCCATGCAGTCTGCGAAACGTTTGTACCTACCTACTGGACGCGCAAAAGATTACACAGAATCTTACATAAGCACAACTATAGGTACTTGTTACATGTAACTGGTTTTGGTAAACTTTGCGTGTTAAAATAAAAGGGCATCGCCCACGGCCAGGGGAGAGGAAGAATACGACAGGAAGAGAAACATGAATTATAGGAATATGTAGTAAGTTGTATAAGTGAACTGATTCACTATACATTTTGTCGAAGCGTAGGGCACTGCCCTCTCTGCCCCCGCTGGCGACACCCGTAGTTATAAATAAATGTGGAATTGAAGATATTTAGCAATTAGGCACCTATTTATTTGAATATTTAATATGGTGTGAATTATCCCGAGATATTTATTTGCAATTTATGCATTGTGTATCTAAAATCAGTTTTAAATATAATGAATTAATGAACCAAGCTGGAACTTGGCAACATTTTTTAATTTAACTACACGCGTCTGAATCATCAATCCAAAATACTGGGTCGAATTATATGAAAAAACATATGGCATCTGACTCGGTGTTTCTGCTATGTTCAGAGGCGTTGTATTTATCTCGTATGGGATATGATGCTCACAAACGCCATGCGTGCATCGCGTGCGCAGTGGGTTGTGGTTAGCCGTGCGTGTAACTAATACAGGGCTTTTAGGTCATTTTAAATGACTCGTCATTGGTCGCATTTAATACTTACGAGTATGATCATTGTTATTGCGAGATAGAAATAGAAAATTATCCTGATGCACACGATGTTCCTCTGAAGGTTAGGTAACGTTACGTGTCGAATCTTCATTTATGTTTACATAAGTAAGGTCCATTCATTAGAGTGACAAGGCAGCCACGTGACGTGAATAAAACACAAATGCAATACAGGGGCATTGGCCAAGGTCGTAAAGATTTTCAGATGGATTGTCACTTTTTATAAAAGCATGTTTATTAAATGTACCTTCTATGGAACAACTGACATAATTTTACAGATTTTTTGCTGCGCATTATGAAGCCGCAATTTTAAGTTTTTTTATTTGACTTATAAATTATGATAAATTTCAATTTAAAGATATGACTGCGCATTCATACTTGAAGATATAGCCACCCAATTAGAAGTAGTTAAATTAGTTGTTCATCCACTTGGTTACAAATCTTCACAGTGTTGAACTTGACTTGTTCGCGTCTGCAAGGTCGTATATTACTATAGTATAGTGATCTTGTGGTTTAAGGCGAAGGTCAGTAACAATGTGAAGTGACCGGAAACTTCTTAACATGTTCGCGTGAAGTGCAAGTCTGACGGACAAAAATAAGCCTTTCGAAAATTATACATCAAATTCCTCCACTGGCCATAATACCTTTTTACGGAAAAGGGAGGAACGCGCGTTCAATTGTGTAATTTTTGAATCTCACCAGGTCACTAACGCTCACCAAAATGGCCGAATCACTGTAAAAACGGCCATTTTGGTGCGCTTTAGTCATCCGGAGGGGTTCAAAAATTGCACTTCAGGCTAGGTAGCCCGCTGATGGGGAGTGATCACCGCTGCCCATCAAAACCGGCTAACCCTGCGATTTATAGAGATATATACACCATTATAGGTAACGCAACGAAAGCTGAGGTGAACGATTGCACACACAACAAAACAAAAATTTGAAAATTCGAACGAAACTCTCCGGTACACACAGGACATGCAGCAGTGTGAGTGGCCGCAAATCTCATTGCGTTACCGATACACTTTACATTAATTATCTATCTATGTATCTTGCATCTTAGGATTTCACAATCAAAGCGTGGACGCATCACAGCCAATGCTGGGTTAATAGTAGTTAAACACGAAGGTTTATATCTAAGATATTGGTAACGGGTAACAAAGTATAGACTAAACAATCTTATTTACTATAACATGTATTGCTCGTGAGTTACATTGTGTTTTCATACGATGGCCAAGTCAATCTATTTTATTTAAACATAAATGATTTTTAATATTGACGTGGTCACTATAAGTTGTTGTTAGATTAGATTATTACGTAATAAATTAAGACAGAAGGACCCTTAAGTAGGGACTAAATAAATCAACCGACTCGGTATTACATGGATCTCACAACTTTTTACGGTAGAAGAACTGACTTGAAAGACTTGGTTCTTTTACAAGTTTTGTTTTTGATGGCTTTTCTTATGCAATACATTTAATGGTATAAAAACACAGTACATATTTACACGGCGTGTCAGTACTCAATTAAAAAAAAATGAAATTCAACCACGTAAAAAAAAGATTAGAAAGTCGGTATTGTACCTCAGATATTTATGAAATTAGGATTAGCAATAGCTTACAAATTAGTAGATCAGTAATTCAAAGATTGTCAAAATGAACCCTAAAGGCTACTAAAAATCATTGTTTGCTTGCGGACGAAGTCACGGGCATCAGCTAGTAGATTAATTAAAAATAAATAACTGCAGTTGTAGGTAGATACCCAGGTTTTTTTTTCTCAAGCAATATCGACGGGTTTTCAGACATTAATTACCGAGTAACCTAATTGCATGGCAACAAAAACTGCTCTTGTGCTAAGTGCTAACAAAAAAATTGCAAATTAACTTTTGTTGGCGAGTTTTATTAATCAACCACGGCACTGCATCCGAGTAGGTAGGTATTTTCCAAGTGTCCTCGCTTTTTACCTTGATTAACATTGCATTTGTCGCGTTCACAACTTGACATAATGAGTTTAACTGCTTTGTTGTTCTTTTTAATGATATTATAATAATATTATTTATAGGTCAGTGTTCTTATTCCACTATGGATAGTTTTCATTTGTTTGAACCTAAGTTGAACGAATAAAATTGAATTTAGCAACGAATAGACCCCGCGCGAGTCGGCTCGTTGCAGCGCACATACATCACGAATATTTGAGACGCCGTAACTCCCTATGCCTGGTTTTTTTTAAGATGAGATATTATGTAAACAACTATGTCAAGTCTTTTTTTTTCAAAAGTGCTATTTAAAATAAATAAGACGGCAGCTGCTAACAAAGATATTACAAATAAATAATGTTAATTAAGTATAATCTTTTTGAAAAAAGCTTGTGATATATTGTATTGTGGCATTTTTGAAAAAAAAAAGATTTACCTGGATTGTTTACAACTTTTGTTATCTTAAAAAAACGAGGTATCGATTCGGAATCGGAAGTTCGTCTCTCTTCTACTCAGCAACTGTGATCCTGACTACGAAGCTACCACAATAAGATACAGAGGCAATCATTTTTATGAGGAATGTAATCACAATCAGTGATTACTAATCACATATTTTGTAACCGAGTCAGACATAATATGTAAATATGTACGTATCTTAATGAATTTGTACACCCTATTTCTTACCATAGTAAAAACTTTTGGGCAATTAGTATAAGTTATCTTAAGATTTTTATTTATTTAAGTTAAATTCGAAGTACATAAAGTAACCATAATGACTCGAAGCACTCGGATAGGTATTTCACTTCGTTCATCTTTAAACTATCTACTTAAAACGCCTCTCATTATAGAAGAAAGACGCTCTGAAGTAAGCGCTAGAGGTTGGTAGTCATTAAAATAAATTAGTCACGTTGGTAATTAGCGCACAATACTTCTAGTCCGTTTTAGTCCGTCTAGCCGTAGATCTTTTTCATTATTCCTCTTATTAGAGACAATTTACCCGTTCACTTACATTATTATCCTAATTACAATAATATATGCTTTTGTTTCAAAATTCTATTCAAATATTTTCTGTAAAATGCTAATAAGATTAACAATAATTGGGATTCGAGCGACGTTAAACTTTAAATGTATACGTCATTCAGATATTCGCGTTTTAGTTAAATTCTGATACAATTTTAAGAAATGGTTAAGTAGTAAGATTTGATTTTAATATACCAAATCCATTAACTTTTAAGTGTCCCGTAATACATCGATTAAGTTTTGATCAACATGATTTTTAAATATGTAAGACTTTTCTTAAATCATAGCTACTGAAAATGTACAACTTTCAACACTTTAATGTAGACTTGCGTAAATTTTACATAATTATAACGCGCCTAGTTACCGTACCGTAGTCCAAGCACTTCGTCTTATCCGTCTGTCTGTCTGTTTGTGTGTATGCCACTGTCACTTTCTCGGTAACCTTAGTATTTTAAATCTTGAAAACCGGATGTGCATGTTCCCATATTCAGGCATTCCTTCAGTTCTACCATTAGATTACATGAAATTTTCTTTGAGATCTTATGTATATGTATGTAAAACTCTTTATTGCACATACAAATTAAAATAATAATTTACAAGAAACATTAAATAACATGTACTTACCTACAAAGGCGTACGATGTATGTACATATTTATCATTTTAAACGTTCGAACTAATTTACAAAAAAAGAATCGCCCGAGATTTCCGAAATTTTGGATCCGGGGGTTTGGGGGCCGCTGATTCTATTTCCCAGAAAAAAGCGTTGCGTAGGCGCTTGGATCGCAGCATCCCTTTGGCCTTCACGAAGTCCTCCCGGCTAACTAATTGCAAGTCCGAAGGGCGAGTAGGGGTGTGGAGTTGGATCCCTTCCCCTCTCCCTTCCTTCGCCCACGTGATAATGAGTTATCCTCCTTTTCTTACTTTTTTTCTTTCATGGTCCTACCCCGGCCTGGGCCAATGACTTTGTTTGCTTAATTCGAAAGTTTCGCAATGAGCAAGTTTCTTAGATTTACGTATGTCAAGTAGATGACAGGATGTTTATGTTATTGCAATACAATGTTTTCGTGCGTTATACGAAAACTACATCGATATTTGTAAACACGAAAACGCTTTTACGCACTTAAGTGGTCGGAATAAGCAGCATCTATACATATAATAAAATCGTTAAGACAAAAAAGTCTCTACATTGAAGATTAAAAAAAGAACCACCCCGACTTAAAATGAGTAACTGAACACGATAAGACCATTTAATTTTTTTTGTTTGTTTGTTTGTACGCGCATCACGTAAAAACCGCTGAACGGATTTAGATGGAGTTTTCACAGACCTGTTTAAATAAGTCCAAAATAGGTTCTAGAATTTAGAAAAAAAAGGGGAAGAAGGGGTATAAATAGGGGGTTAAAGTTTGTATGGAATAAAATTACTTAGTTGTTCTAGAATCATGTAACTCAGAATTCATATAAGTATGATTTCATTAAAATAAAGAAATACCTATTTCACCATTTTTTCCAAATCGCTTTCAGAAAAGCAAAAAAGTGGAATTAGAGTTTGAAAATACTTAACTTCATACAACTATATTTTAGAATCAAATGAAGCATGAATTTTGAAACTTGCTACACACAATCAACATCTAATAAAGATGAATACAAATTCTCAGTTTTCCAGAAATATGCTTTAAATGGCGATTTTGAACAAAAGAGTGCAACAAAAAAAAAATAGTTGTTCTCAGTACACGAACTTGCAGTACTATATCGCGATAATGGTATCCATGTCCTCCTGGATTAACACAGGATCATTTTTATTCCGTAATTTCACTTCGCACTAATAATTAAATAGTTAATTATTAAAAGTGTTCATTCATTATTAGAGGGATTTGGATGAGAAACGGAGATAGCTTCTAGCCTGGATTAATACATAGCATACTTTTTTTCCGTAAAAATGCATAGTTCTTGCAGGATAACGATTAATGAGTTGTACGCGGTTCTTCTTCACCTTAAAACGGCTGGGCGGATTTAGACGAAATTTGGAATGGGGATAGCTTTAACCTTGGATGAACATCGGATCTTTCCGTAAAGATGCAAAATTCCTACGAGACAACGCTACACGACTTCTACGCGTTACGAGCAGCAAATAATCTTGATGTGTTTTGGCAAAATGATCGGTTGTATTTTGCTCCTATTAGGCTTCTTGGGCTCGCTTTAGCAGGAACAAATATAGGGACGCTTGCTAACGTTATAATACTGGTCGTCCTCGGGTCTCGCAAGTTACTCAAGAGTATTTATATCAGCGGGACGCATCATCGCACGTGCTTATATGAAGCTTGCACTTCAAGCTCGCTGGAGGGGGGTATAGGAGGTTGTGTGCTAACGTCATACTGCTGCTCGCGACTCGGGCTCGCAAGATACTCAGGATTATTTGCATCAATTTTTTTTATACCATATAGGAAAAGAAGCAAGTGGATCACCTGATGGTAAGTGATCAACACCGTCTATAGACATTCCCAACACCAAGGATATTGCAGAGGTGTTGTCAACCCAGAGGGCTAAGATGAAATACCGCTTTATATTTATTTCAGACTACCGGACGCTCGCGACTTCGTTCGCGTAGTTATAGTAGCCTATGTCCGTCACGGATAGTGTAGCTTCCTATCTGTGAAAGAAATTTTGAAATCGGCTCAGTAGTTCCAGAGATGACCTCCTGCTTACGAACATACAAAGTTTACCTCTTTATTATATTAGTGTAGAGTAGATCGTGTACATGTAGATTACTGTAGATTATTAGTCCATATTAGGTTAGTAACAAAAGGGCGCTTCATGAAGGAATGCTACGTGGACGAAGTTGCGGGCAACAGCTACTAATAATATAAAAATAAACATTCCAAATGAACATAGCGACAAGCGACAGTTAATTTGGCATATGGCGTGTACGGCTAGAAGTTGGGGGGGGGGGAAGGGGATTAAAATAATAGGATAGGCTATTTGACTTTTTACTCGACTACCGACCACCAGAAGGGGTTGCTTTTTAACCGCATGTACGAGTATCGATTAAAATTACTCAAAGATATGCAGCAGCAGTTTTATTACCCTGTTGTTGCGCATAAAAATAAACCAATATTTAAAAGCTTAGTATGTCAAAAACGCATCATATTATCAATTTGTATCGGTTGAATATAAATGGTATTCTATGAGTGAGTGAGTGATTTCTAGCACGGCATATCTACCTATCTTTCTAATCTGTGATTCGGGGGCAGAACTCATGTTAGTGAGGCAACAAGGTATCGGCATTTTATGGTACGGCAGATGCCCGCCCCAATCTACCCCTTACCTACCTTATTTAACATTAATAATGACTTTTTTATTTAGCATTAGCTCCCAAATGTAAATGGTAATCTCTTTAGAAATATTTCCAAATTTTGGGGAATTTTCTGCAACTTGCACAAAGCTAGGAAAGATATAGTACGGGGTCTACAGGGCATATCGTATGCTAATAGTTCAGTATTATGAAGTAGCAATCTCCGCGCGTTTGAGTTATTTATAATCTGTTGGTTTATTTATTACGTGTAATACATATTCAATGCTGCACATCGATTATTTAGAACAAGGAGAGAATACTAACAACGTCACGTCTCACAAAGTCCACGCACAATCTTTTCGCAAGCTGCGTAAAGCACATATTGCATAATAACATAAAATAAAATTTCGGAATACATTTAAGCGCGCTAGTCCGATTCCGCACCAAAAAGGCAGAAAAGGATGGCTAAAGAACTCCTACTTTTAAATATAACGTATTATTTGTACATTAAAGATTTGCTTAATTATAGTTTTTATTTTATTCGAAATTGGTGATGATTATTATGTACTTATAATAATAATCAACACTAATACATATAAATTTATATGAATTTGTAAATGTAATGTTGAAATTTTTTAAAAAAACCTACCAATTTATTCAAACAAAGATACGCTACGTAAGATAATGGGAGGGGTTTGTTTAGTACCAGTATATGAAAATAAGATTAATTCTGTGCTAATCTTCATATATTCAACTTCCCGATTGGCAACCATAGCTTTACCCACATATTCATAAACGCTTTGTAAATGTTTGATGAAAGGGACAAAACATTTGTTAGCTTAAAAAGATTGTTAACTTTTTATGAATAAGGGGGGGGGGGGGTTAGTGTTTAGTAATCGGTGTTCTTACTTTGAAATTAATAAAACACAAAAAAAATACAATACAGTAACTTTTTGATCATCACAAAAACAACAAGAAAAGGACCAAGTAAGAGATAATCCACAAGGCACGATCTTATCGCTCTTTTAAGCAACCTAAAAAACATCACAAATGCTTAAGAGAGAACTTAGCCGTTTGGGTGACATTTATATCACGATAGTTTCATTGTATCCTATGGTGATCGATGCATCAATGACTTATATATGTATAGCTTACATAACAGCTAGACATTGGCATCGCGTGTGAGTATCAAGTTAAATTGCACCACTAAGTGTCATTTGATAGCACTAGGGTCGATAGAAGAGGATGTACCTAGACATCTCGTAATGACCGCAGCCTGGAGGTCGCGGCGCCCCTGCAATCATCCAGTTTAGGAGCTCGTCCTCAAATCAGAATCACTATCTCCCCCAGCGTTGACGTCAAATCAATCGTATCGTATTAAAGCCAAAGTGTTGTTATTCTTTGTTGGAACACTAGTCGATTTGCGCGGCTTCTCTGATTGCATAGTAGTTTTTGTCCGTCACCAGTTCTTCCTGTGCCTTCAATTCGACTATAATGATGGGAACAGTCGCTGAATGAAAGCTGATAGTGGAAAAGGGTCAAGGCTTCGGAACATACTAGAATGGATTGGGATCGTTGGTGCCGCTGAACTTTCTAAGCCTCGACAGAGATAACAACAAATACAATCAGCTTAGCGTATTCACTGGAGAATCACTTAAATAGAAAGAAGAATAGAAGTTTTACGCATTACGCTTAAGAGTGACATATAAATCTGGTCATCGCTTTGCTTCTTTATACTTGAGTCCAACTCTGACCTTA
The DNA here is from genome assembly GCA_963691745.1 of Ditula angustiorana. Lineage (NCBI taxonomy): Eukaryota > Metazoa > Arthropoda > Insecta > Lepidoptera > Tortricidae > Ditula > Ditula angustiorana. Next base: position 6,916,756 of record OY829472.1, read on the forward strand.
AAATATGCTTACGCATCTAACTATGCTCTATTTTCGCCTGGCAACCGGTGTCGTTACAATGTAAAACGTATAAGTATGCAGATCACCTGATGGAAAGTAAAACTGTTGTTTCACTTCCCCCCCCCCCCCCCAAGAGATCCGTTGATCCGTTTTAGTTTACACTATAAAGGAACTAAATAATCTATTTGTTCGTTTGTTGTGAATTGTTCTTGGTAGAGTTGTCAGGTCATATTTCAAAGGTCACAAAGTCACTCAGTCTCCATGAACAAAGCATTGCACCAAATCCGACAAAATAGCTATAACATTCAGAATAAAGGGGATAAATGTAAAGAGGAAAACTTTACCGTGTCAGTGCTAACCACAATAAAAGAGCTAGTAATATAATTCCTATTGAGAAACGACAATAAAGTTCTAAAGATGGGATTAGGTTATGTGGGTGGTATACAGTGAGAACCTAAGTAGCTATAGTGACTCTGTAAAAACATTCAAGAGTGTCACACAAGAATGACTTTTATGTCTCTCTGATCTCTAAAATAGGGATAAAAATTCAAGAAAAACATGGACTACTATTAGAGCAAATAATAAAAACAATAAGAGACACAAGTCAATAACAAACACGAGTGACCACCAGGGCCACCGACCGGCTATATAAAAGCCGAGACAAAACAAGATGCTGTATCTTACTCGCAATAATACGTTATGCGCAACAATAATATATTTAGTATTGACTCAAAATGCAGCAGTATGACGTCAGCTGTCTTACAAAACAGCTGATACGGTACACCTTTGTCAGTCGCTGTACTGCAATAGCGATGCCCATTCTTTACAAATCAGCGCTGTTTTGTGTTTCGGCTAACAGCTTCGTTTTTTTTTCAGATTAAACGAAGAAGCTTTAAAGCAAAACAAAGCTGAAATTTACTTAGGTAGTGTTACTAGATACATATTTGCCAATTTTCTTCAATTCACTGAAAGTCGTATGCATGCTGGAACGCTATTATTCTAATCTGACAAAAACTTTGGTAAGTAGTAGGATCAGGAGATAGTTCGACTTCTGGGATCCGGTTAAGCTGTGACATACCTATATCAAGTACCCAATGCAACGGACATGCTGACACAATGTAATTTATTTTCGGTACTTAGCTTGATTATATTTGGCCCGACTATTTTTAAACAAAATCTTGAAATACCGATAAACAATGACAATTGTTTGCTTGAGGTCTAATTGCATCATCGTGCGATTGTCTCCATGTAATCTTGTATCAGTAATGTTTTGAGGAAATTAAGTAAGTATAAGCCACTGTGATGAATAGTGCCGTCCGTTGAAATTGGCCGTTATTTTTGTAGATCTCAAATTTATTCCTTCGACTGCGGCCGCTTCAAATTAATTTCTATGCATTTTATGGGATAAAAAGTATGTTTTTTATCCAGGATATAATCAATCTATTTTTTAAATATTACCTAAATCACCCAGCCGTTAATTTGTTATTGAGGTATCCACATATCCAAACACTTTCAGATTTATAGGCCTTGTGGGGCCAAAATCACAACATCGTCACCAATCATCGGCCCATATCAGTCAACTGCTGGACGTAGACCTCTCCCAACGTGTGCCACAAGCCCGTATTTCGGCTGCACTCATCCAGAGCATGCAATTTTTAAATCTCACCAGGTGACTAAAGCTCGGTGAGATTCAAAAATCGCACTCCGAGTATTGACAGCAACCCAAACGCGACGATTTACGCGGGAATGTCGTCGCTGCATGTAGTCGAGGACGTCGCACTACGTTACACACATCTCAAACAGCGTCGATGAATGCACCATCGCAGTCATAAGGTCCCCAATTCTACCATTCATCGAGTTTCGTCTCACACTCGAGATATGTCAAAAAATGACGAATTTCATAGCGATTCGATAGCTCTTTTTGATACATCTCGACTGTCACTTCTCGACTGATGTGAGGATTACCCCGAACTAAAAGCGATTTGCTCTTAGGCCCCAAAAAAGTCCACTAAGTATTATAAAATTAGAGTTATCGCACTCCATTTTTATTAGCTTCTGATTTGAAATGGAAACGGCAAAGCAATTCTATAAGGGTTCTGTTCAATTGTGATGCAGAACCCTAGCTAATTAAGAATTAATCAGAGTTAACTTTTTCTTATTATTGGCCATTCAAACTTAGAAAAAAAGACGGTTTTTTTTATGGCTGTATACAGTATAGACCGAGAGTACAGTATAGAGATGTAAGTGCCTAACACTCGAATATACAAAATGTATCCATTTTTACAAATTATCAAAAAAAAATAGTCGACTGTACATGATGAAAGCTCACGTTTACAAATATAAATAACAGTTTTGCATGCAAGAGAACCGTGACTCCTTTGCCTTTTTAATTGTTTCTTGCGCACGTAATAATAATTATGGTATACGAATAATAATAATAATACACAGCACCTAATGCCATGTTTTTCACCTTCTCATGCGTCTTGAAATTCCTTATCTACAGAAATCCTATAGAGCGACATCTAGTGACGAGTAGTCAAACTAAACTGGAAGAAGAAAACGTTCATGTCATAAAGTGCGTACAAACTCTCGCTAGATGGCATTAATAAAGTAAAATTGCTATTCACCAACAGATGGCTCCATCTCTTATACACAAGAAGATCTCTCCAATAATCAACTACTCTATGTAGCATTTCAAAAGCATTTAGTCTGTCTCTTTCGCACTTTCACAGTCTATGCTATCACATTACCAAATTCTTAAAAAAAAAATCGATAAGCACTAAGGATAATTTAATAATTACTTAAATGAACTAGAGTACACTAGGCATTTATTAAAGCCTTAGGACCGAAGAAAAACATACTCTAGTCTTGTCCCCAGTGGCACGTTTCACGAAGCTACAATTCTACAAGTCTAAACCGTCAAATTGATCAATGATCCCAGGCATTACAGACCAATGTTGCCGGTTTAGACTTGTAAAATTGTAACTTGTAGCTTCGTGAAACGGGCCACAGGTGGGTATAATAAAAAGTTCTAGTTCTTCATAACAAGTAACTAACATGCCAAAGTCGTGGAGAAAACTTTGTTGGGGAATATTTTACTATAAGGTATATTTCCAAATGTCGCTTACACCATGGTCTTAAACAAAGTGAGGCGTGAATTTGTAGATGGAACAAACTGCAAACACTCGATAGACCGACCATTGTATGGGATGATTCTGGCACTGAGGTAAATTTTAGAAGTAGTCCTTAAGGTGACTGGTAAGCGAGTAGTTCACTTAGGATGTGGTCAGTGTAGGAGTGGTCGTTCTGGAAAGTGGTAATAATGGTCCGAAATGTTCTAAGCTTTTCGTCCGTCCCCTCCACACCATCCCCTCTAGCACACTAGCGTTAATCGCTGACATAAAGCATTCGTCCCTTTTGCACGCGCATACTGGTTAGAACGGGATAAATGCTTTATGTCATCGATAAAAGCTAGCGTGCTAGGCCCCCATGTGTACACATTATCTCCAGCAGACTGGACAAAATCCAAAAAGCCTAAAAACATTACACAGTATAAATAAAAGCTATTAAAGTACAACAAACTATTTTATTCCAAGATTGAGTAATGATAAAATTAAATTAGAAAAATTACACTTAACTATTGTACTAAGTACAATACGTGACAGGAGCAGTATACCTTAAGTCTTACAAATCGTTTACTGGAGCCTGTGGAATATTGAGTAAAGCACACCTGATTTTCAGGGTGTTCAGCTCAGTTCATTTCATGCAAATCTGTATAATAAGACTTAAAAACTAAAATACCATTACATTTTACATATTTATATTTCTTAAGTGATGTAAGAAGATAAATTAATCAATAAATTATTGCTGGTTGTTATTGTTAGCTTATTTTCCTTAATTTGGAGTGCGACTTTTGAATCTCACTGGGTGACTAAAGCACACCAAAATGGCCGTTTTGGTGGGCTTTAGTCACATGGTGAGATTTAAAAATTGCACCTCGGGAAGTATGATGCCAATGCAGATACGTGAATCCGTCTACTAATGCATTTAACTTGTACCCCAGAAACATAACAGAGTAAAATTTTATCCAGTAATAAGTAATAGAAGATTTTTTTATATATTTTCCTAAACTGTTTTATTAATAGCATTTTCTTTTAAAGTGAGGGTCATAGTTTAAATATGCATTGAAAAGTAGAACTCGCACTTTTACTTTTCATTTTGTTCACAGCATCATCAGTGTCACTAATTTTGAGCGGACGGTTTTTAAGTTTATCAAGCGTTTAACACAACACACAACAATAAATACATTTAGTTTTTTATTCCTAGACAGGGTCTATTTTTTTGTCACTGTTATCTAACGGATGAATTCTCGAACTTGACTTTTGCAACAAGGAGTACAGGACAATTAGGTACATAATATTTATTTGATGCTGCATTTTCACTGTACACAACTTCGGAATAATATGTAAATCAGTATTACTTGATGTCTATGTTCACCACAAAATACTTGCCTCAAGTTTACAGTAAGACATGACATTGTATGATCAAATGAGTGGAAACATTCACCATATTATTTCATTATGCGTTATAGTTTTAACAAGTGCCGATTATACATTACATTTTCTACACAATATACCACAAAAGATTATAGATACATAAAAATACGTAGGAATTTTTAGCAGACCGCACCGTTGAGAATTTTAAGCAGTTCGGAGGATGATGTGGACACCAGAGTCAGTCTCCACGGGCTGGCTGAGCTGTCCAACCTTCAGGGAGAACGCGCAGTCTTCAAATGGCTTCTGCATCTGGCCCCTCTTGAAGCGACCGAGATCACCATCGCGCTTGGCAGATGAACAGTCAGAGTACAGCTTGGCTAACTCTTCGAAAGTAGTCTCTTTGTCCACGATCTTTCGACGATACTCTGAAATACAAGTGTTCCAAATTCAACTAATAAAATCATAAATATGTATTGGATAGAACAGCTCAAGTGTTTTTTCCTTCTACTGGGATTGTCTGAAAGAGATGTACTCAGTAACAATGCAAGTTGAGGTGTGTCATGTTGGCCATACTGATAAGAACAATTTCACTAAGGGAGCGTTCAAGTATTAAGTAACGCAATTTTTGAAGATTTTTGCCCCCCCTCCCCTCCTTGTAACGCACCGTAACGTTTTTCTGTACCCCCCTCTCCCTCTCTAAACGTTACGTAACACTAAATGACGAAAAAAACATTAATGACAAAAACAACATTAAATGACGTACAATGCAGTCTAGGGATTCCCCAAGAAATATAAACGAAAAGGTTTGCCAACTTGCGAGAACAAATTAAAAAAAATTACGACCAGACTAACACAATCGAGGGATTCCCTGTAACGTAAATGAAAAGGGTTGCCAGTTTGGGAGTTTAAATTCCCTAATTTTTTAGAAACAATGTTACGTAACGTGTTGTAAGAAAGACCCCCTCCCGCCCCTGTAACGCATCGTAACGTTTTACGAGACCCCCTCCCCCCCCAAATTGCGTTACGTAATACTTGAACGCCCCCGAATTTCTCCTTTGTCACTGAACAGCCTACTACTGTTATCTATATCTACCTTTGAGAATCTCAAGTGCTTCTTCTTTGGTGCGAGTGATGTTATCCTCGCGCCAAGATGACGGGCGTCGGCTGCCCTCATGCTTCACCAGCAAATGACTGCATTGCACTTGCTTTGGCGAGCTTCCGTCGCCATCATCTTCTTCTAATGGGGCCGGACTTTCCGGTTTTTCCCATTGCGACTTCTTGGTATGGGTGTTGAGATAGTATATCATTCCTGAAATAAGTAATTACAATAAATATCTTGAAAAAATGTACCCCAAAACAGTTAAACATATAGATAAATATGACATCCATGACTCAGGTACAAACATAATTATCATACAAACGCACAATCCTTTGACCGCATCCTCCAGCTTTGTATAAAGGTCAACAACATAAGTGAAGGGAAGTGAAATAAGTGAAATGTAATATGAACAGATTCCATCTATATGATACAAGTCTTTGCTATGCTTCGTCGTACAACTATTCTCTAGAGAAAATTTTGAAAACTAGGTTTTCTTCTGTTCTGCTTTTTGACATGTGGTCTGCCAACTCAAAAAAATAATGGAATATGGATTATTCAGCTAGAAACATTAAGCCAACAAAGGATATGTTGCTTTGTAACCAAAATTATGGTGGATTTAACACACAACTAGAATCATCATAGTCAACTCATCATGAAGTAGAATAATTATGATACATAAAAAAGCTTTTTTTATTTATTTTATCTGCTTTCAGTCATCATTAGGTTGTGAGATGCAAAATGGTATAGCGTATCAGGGCCACTACCCAAGCTCCCCCTACTCAGGATGCATGTCAGCTCTCCTGAATCCCTTAAATACATGTACAAGCAATGGTCTATATCTACAAGTTCCATTATTAGTTCCATTGATGGAACTAGTTGGATTTTTTGGAATGAACATAATTTCTGTAATGGAACTACCTGGACCTTTTTAATGGAACTAGTCGAAATAGACCCATGCGATAGTGGGTTTAGTTGGCTATATAAAATTTTGCTTCTTTGACGATAGTTGGGATTTACAGGTACTTGTGAAAAAAAAACTGCCAATTCAAAATCATTAAATCAGACCATCAATTGAATCATTCAAACAATAATAATTACGTAGAACCTACTCCAGTTACATCAATCATAATCTATATCACACATGATGTGTCTTACATAATAAAAAATATGTAATCAAGCAAAGGAGTCAAGAGCATGACAGCCCAAAGCTGACCTGAAACGGGAACATTCCGGAAAATCTGGAACAGTTGGTTTCACATTTTCCTACATGTCGCATTACAGTGACACAGAAAAAATTATAAGACAGTTTGTAATTTAGGGCAGGGCCCCTAAAATAACCTATTTTGATGATTTGACTGCTACTAATAGTGAAACCAAGACAAGGGCAATGTGTTAACTTCTTTAAGATATACTGAATGTCAGTGCATATATCTATGTATCAGATAAATGTATGCAAGTATAGCATTTCTATTAGTCCGGAAACTCTTATTCTACAATAGAAAATAACAAAAAGTAGGAAAGCAAATTTGTCTTAAAACAAAAGAGGGAAAACCACCAAGAATGTAAAGACTTTATAATATTAATAAGGAGTGTTAAAAGCGCCATAACCAGCATTTTATACCATATATTTAATAATAACATTTCATAGCAACTGTAGTCGTAGACAGTCGTAGTAACCAAGTTCAAGCGAGCCGAAAAGCCCAAGTAAATTAAAGCCTCTATCACAATTTCTTCGTATCCTTTCTTGCTTATTTAACTTGTACATTAATTCAAGCTTTATTGATTCTATTTCACTACGCAGAAAGATTACGCGTGGGAGTATTAAAGCTCTACTTACCTGTGCTTCTACTTTTGCGTGCTTCCCATCCTTCTGGTAGACTTTCTTCCTGACTTGAGGACATCTTTATTGTTGTACTAGTAATTTATCAATATCTTATGTGCAAAATTCACTTTAATGCGAAGGTACGAACAAAACAGTGAACAGGAATACTACAGTAATCTTAAAATTCCAAATCACACCAACCAAAGCCAATTTTTCCGTTCGTTTCGAGCCGGCGGCCGTGACTTTTTTAATTTTCTCGCCTATTTTTTCTTTCAATGACCAGTAAGCTAAGATTTTAAGAGCAAACAGCCCCTGCTGTAGTAAAGTTTTAGTTATTATTATTAAAATGAAAGCATTTACTTTTGGGCAAAAAAGAGCATTTAATTTAAATCTCTATTAGTTTTTAGTTAATTAGCGGAGCACAATGTTATACTATACCGTACCGTAATCCCAAAATATTCGAATGGCATCTCTTTCATTTTTCACGTATAAGATAGAGAAGAACTATACATTATATGGCCAATACATGGGTTGGAATACTAGCATAGATAGAGCTGCAATCGTAGCACTCTAACTTTTTCTTTTAACATTCCGAATTTTGTTATTTCATGAGTTATATTTCTGGCAGTATGAGAAAGTTTTCATAGTTTTTCTTTCCATGTTAAGAAAAAAAATGTCTATGAAATGCTGTCAATTTTTTATGAATTTTTAGTGGAATTTTATAAATTGTATGCAGTATTTATTTGGGTTTTTATAAGAATTTATGCAGCTGGTTTATAAAGTTAGTTAAAGACTTATAAACATTTTGCTAGATTATAAAATGATCCTCCAAAAAAGCATTTTTTCTATTCCGTGTAAAAACGTAATCATAATATGATGCTAATAAATATACTCTGTCCCATAATTTCTTCTATGGTACATTTTATCCATTATCATGAGCAGAATCAAGCAATTACAATTAGGCAATATTTTTTATAAATGAATTGATCGAAGAAGAACACAGCATGGAGACAACCCTAAAAATTCTTACAGCTAAAAACACGCCGCGTTTGAGAAATTTATAAGCATTAAGGCAGCGGGCCGTGTGTACTTTAAATTCATGCATGTCAAATAAAAAAAATCCCTCAAGACGTCAACGCTGGGTTTTATACTACGCCGTTAACCAGGTTTTATGCTGGCACCTTTAGAAAATACTAAAAGAAGCCGACTTAAAATCAACTTCGCATGATCCCTAGCAATATATTATACCTTCTTTGTAATTTTTAGGATTCCGTACCTCAGAAGGCAAAACGGAACCCTAATAAGATCATTTCGTTGTCCGTCTGTCTGTCTGTCAAGACCCTTTTTCTCAGGAACGCGTAGAGATATCGAGTTGAAATTAATACTAAATACTCAAATGTGTAGTCCCTTGAAGCCGTCAAAAAAATCAAGCTTCTAAGTCAACGCAATTAAAAGATACGGTCGTTTATGACGCATGTTTCATACAATCAGCCACTTAAAAACCTATGGAGTACTTCTTTAATGCAAATGAAGTGTCGTCAGTGGACAAAAATATGGTTAGAGATAAATTACTGTGGTATAATGGCCTCAGCATTGAACACCTGAAACACGCTTGAAAACCATCTGCCTAGAGTACTTGCCATATTTTTTACTCTATTTTTGCGTCAAAGAATAAAACTGGCGATGCCTCAGACATTACTAATTATAGACCTATTTCCTTAGCTACCATTGTTGCTAAAGTGCTGGACACTTTGCTGGACGAGTATTTGGATAGGCATTTAAATTTAAATGATGCCCAGTTTGGCTTCCGGAAAGGGCTGTACTACTTCAGTACTACACAAGCAGGCAAACTCCGATCTATGGTGTCTTCTTAGAGTTGTCAAAAGCCTTTAAACTCGTGTCGTACGATATACTGTGGGATAAGCTACATAAGGAAACAAGTGTAGGAGGTGATAGCCCTATTTAGACATTGGTATAGTCATCAAAACAATTTTGTAAGATGGGTTGATTCGCTCTGTAATGAGTATCGACTGGAGTACGCAGTGAGGCGGGTGAGTTGTTCTCCCCTAAGCTGTTCAATTTATATGTCAAACAATTCATAGCGGAGCTGAGTAGGAGGTTGTTAAAAATATGTGAAAAGAGTGAGGTGATGATTCTTAAAGCGGGCAGAAAATCTTTTCCGACTTTACCATTGATAACAGTCTATGACGAGGACCGCTAAGAGCACATGCCAATTCTCCGCAAACACATCGGCATCCTGGATCAGAGCAAGAAACTCGTTGAGTAGCGCGACAGCTCTTATGGTAGGTGCGTTGCAGGCATGCCGGGTGCTCATTCTATTCGGCATAGCAAATAGGTTGCGCACGCACCGGGCGCCGCGGCCCGCCGCTCTTGTAAATCGGTCGGGCACAAATAACGAAAGTTTTTCCAAGATGGAAGGATTATCCACTGTATGTCGTAAGAGCAAACAGTAGTGGACAAGTGTTACAAACTTTTGCCTTAGTTCCAAAGTCTCTAGACCAACCATTCTGGAAACGAAAAGAGATGGGTACAGAAACGGATAGTAATGGTAGTGTCTCTTATACAGATACCTAGCGAATTTACGCTGGACTCGCTCAATCATCAAGCTATATTTTTCTTCGCGAGGATCCCACACCATGGCATTATATTCGAGCTTGCTTCGGACATAGGCATTGTATAATAGCACCGCAACCCTATCATCACGGAATTGAGAAGCCGTTCGTATTATAAAACCCAGCATCCTACTTGTACTTTTACAAATATTCACGACGTGATCGCGCATGTCCAATCTGGCATCCAAACTGAATCCTAAATCCTGGATTGCGTTAACAGGGTCGAGCGGGGTGCCCGACAGGTGGTATTTGACTTTTAACGGATTATGAGATCTCGTGAAGGTAATAGTTTTACATTTCTGTACGTTCAGCTGTAGTTTGTTGGTTGCACTCCATTGCGCCACAGAATCGATCACTCGTTGAAACGCATCACACGCGCTAATCCACAGGCGCGTCCGGCCTATGGATTAGCTACACGCAGAAGGCATACAGTGGCCTGCGCGTCCAATACAATAACGCGTACCGGGTGCTAAGGCTACCGCGTTTTTGTTCTGCATAACTAACCATGTATGGACAATTAGTCTGACATAAACTTTTTATTATTATTGTATGTTTTGTCCATTCACGGGGCAATAGTGCCCCGGATCTTTGGGAGGCGTGCGTGGAGCCGAAGCCAACACGTAGAGGCCCTTAAGACAATTTAATGAAATGTGATGGGTACACCGGGCGGATGCTGTTCCTGGCCGCATCACAGAGACACGAGCAGAGGCGTAAAGACTATTGTGGAAAGATGGGACCTAAACTGTACAAGACTACAGGGGGGAAAACGATGGACTAACGACTGGGCTATTGCGTGAGACATCCGGACGTCTGCCAAATAAAAATGTCTCAAATGAAAGTGATCTTGGCAGACGGTGAATCGCCCTCCGCTAGATGAGCCCCCTTAAAAAGCGACATATAAAATGGCTCAGAGGCAACACCGGTGCGGAAGGCTAAGGGTAGAGAAGTGTCACTGGACTTTAAACTTATCGCCAACTCGCCACTTATGTTTCCACATCTACCCTTGAGCATACAGCTCTCGCGACTCCACTCTGACCGGCCGGCTAAGGCAAGCCAGAGGTGTCCCTCGTCAAGCTTCACTCCTCCCGGCCGCGGGGCAAGGGGGAAGTGAAGAACAGGAGTTTCCCCGGGAGCACTCGGGTACGTGGGGTCGCTACTCCCCAACAGCTCGCCACAAGCTGCCCTACATTTAAAAATATATAACGTACGTAACGACGAACAAACTGTTTATTATTATTATTAGAAATATATAACGTCCATAGAAGCAGTTAAAAAACACAATGTTTTAGAAGTTACAGCGATACAAACTTACAAAAATTACGAAAAATAAATATTTTTTGTTCCGAAACGTGCTCATTTACCAGAGAAAAAAATGTATAAATTTATATTACGAGATTAATTAGTTACAAGCTGACAGTGTGAAAATAAACGTGGTTTAGTATTGGCTCCATACAATTCACGAGTATGACGTCATCCGCGCTGTATGCCGCGCAATAGAGCGTTTTCACAACGCACGCAAAAAATAATGATCGTAAAAGAAAACTAAAAACACAGCTGTTCTTCTTTTAACAAAAACTATTAATTTTGGAAAAAAAAGTTATTAGAACACCGTATTGTGACAGCTAAAGTGGCGCAGCGTAGTGTGGGTGGTAACTTCTTTTTATAGGTTTTGGTGGTGTGTTGTTGTTGTGGTTTATAGTTAAGTCTGTTTGATTTGTGTTATTTCGTGTGGAAGCGGAGGAGGGTGGGTTTCTGCGTGAAAATATATTCAGCATAGACGCAAAACAAACATTGTACATGCACAACACTAATGAAATGAAGTTCCCTTTAAGTAAAATGTTCTAACTATAATACTTAAAGCACCTTCGCCTTAGCTAGCCGAATATCAAAATTACAAGGCTTAGTCCACATAGTCCGCGAGTCAACGACGACATTCCTTACTAAATTTTGGTGGCTTTACAGCGGTGTTCTTTGAGAAAAAAGCCCGAGTTGCTTTTAGGAATTATCAAACCTTGTACATAATGATCTTACCGGCACGCTGCCTTAACGTTCATTACATCTCGTCTGCCTGACAACCCTAGTTTCAGTTATCGATCAGTTCGTAGTCTATAGGAAGATTTGTAAACATTGGCTATGTCAAAGTAAAGTCTAGTTTGTCTTTGGTACACTGATCTTTCTCTTGGTGTTCTCTGGCTCGCATAAAAAATTGTAAAGCGAATGCACATTCTCTAGTAATATTCGTTCAATATTAATTGCAAGAAATTTGTTTAAAGCGTGAGTATATAATGATTTAATGTACATGAAATCCGTTCGACGTGTCCTATAGGCAGTTTTCACTACGTATCACGCCTCACTCGGTATCACATTGTTCTACTGTACTTTGCAGGGGCGTTCATGTTTCGTTGTAAAAAATGATCGAGTTTACAATAAAAACATTGGATTCTAACAATCACAACTTTCAAGTGGAAGATGGGGTGAGTCATATTGATTAAACGGTTATTTCTATGCATGCGTACAATTCTAATTTTGGTAGCTCAGATTGTGATGTACCTACCTTAACAATAAAATTGTGTAATACTATACTGTATGTATAGTTGCTACGGCTTGCTTGTGTAAGGAACAATTGAAACAACATGTGCAATTTGGGTCCCACCATAAACTATTGACAGAGTGGGTTCTGCTGAGTAGGATGATACATCACGAAATTATCGCCATTGAATCTCAGTTCCACAATTGCCCTTTTTTGTTACATATCAAAGTATAGCAATACTTTTTAAATTGACAAACATTACATCTGTATGTTTTAAAAGAAAAAAATATGTTTTTGCCTAAATTGCATCTGCTGTATTGGTTTATTTCTGTGCTTTTTCATTGTGGGTATATCGGTATTAAGTGTTAATTCTTAATCTTAACATACCTGTGGCTGAACTTTTTACAAGTTTTGAATTTGATACACATCTGAGGTATTCTGCTGATGATGAATTGCATTGTTATGTTTTGTTTAACAATTCAACAGCACTGCTACTAAAAGAATGACAATGCAAACATAATAAAATGCTATGATTTGACTCGGAAGAGATGTTAATATAGATGAAGTTGATTTTATGTTTCACTATACAGTTTTAACAATTAAATGTACATTTCACTTAAATAAGTAAAAAAGTAAAACAAAATTCTTATCACTTTGCAAATAAGAAACATGTATGAAACATGTTTAGTAAATGTAGCTCTCTTGACAGAGAACTTTATGTGGTTGCAATGCGTTAAGTTTGGAAAAATGATTTTATTTATAGTTTTTTCTAGGGTTCATGAAATAATACTTTATCTTGGCATTGCAAATTTGAAAGCTTGGCGATTGTAACTTTGTTATTTATATGTTAAAATTAAAATGACAAAACAGAAAAAGTTAAAATTAGCATTGATTTTCAATAAAAAATCTTCACCCATATACATTAAATAAATATGTTGGAACAATTTACACCAAGTATCAAATTAAGCAACTTTGAAAATGGAGATGTCACTGTGAATAAACAATCAAAATGTTTGTATGCCTGGACAAACGTTGCCCTGCAGTTTTGACAAAAATTATTCGTAATGAAGAAACTGAAAAAATAACAGTAAAGTTTACAAATATAATAGAAACTAGCATCATATATTTGAAAAATATTTAAACCATCAATAAGCAAACCCAATAAATTAAACAGAAATACACTAATTAGTTGTTCAGATTTACTCTTTACAAAAGAATTGACTTGAATGGAATGGTAAAGCCATTTAGATAATTTGGCAAGGCGTCCATTAATTTAAGAGCACAGAATGGGGATCTACCAAAATCTTACTTTAACTTTTAATTTAGAGAATAACATCACTAATTTATTACATAGATAATTAAACAGACACAATCCCATGCATAGACAATATTAATTATTGTCTATACCTATTTCTTAAGTGGTATGAAGCCACATGCATGAATAAATGAAATAAATTTATTTATTTAAAAATGGTGGGGTAGATTTCACACAAGGGGAAGCAGGGAACTCCACTTTATCTAATCTCACCGAAGAGGAGGAGGGTGTCTATTTAAATAAAACGGTTGTTATTAATGATAGTTCCCTGTTACTATGACAAGGTGCTGTAATATCAATATTAATGGTAGAATAGTAGAGCAAAATGTATGAAATTGTATGAAGGGGTTTACCTCGGATGGTTACTGCAGTTTTTTTGCAGATACCTATCCATGATAATGCTATGGAAATTAAACAGCACCCAAAAGAAGCAACATATTTAATGTTTTTTAAACTACCCACAAAAATGCTAACAAGTGCATAATCTTAATTCCTATACTGAAAGAACTATAACATGAATTAGATAATAAAGAAGTAAAAATAAACAACAACAATAACATATAGAGTCTGAAACTACTCAACCTACTCTAAAATTTCTTTTACCCATAAACAGCTAGTCTACCACAGAGTAAAATAGATTATATCTTGAACTCCACGCCAACGTAATCCCCGGCAAAAGCAAGTGCTTTATTGTTACCTTAATTGTACCAATAGCAATATTTAATAAATGTGAATAGATAGCGCTTTTCATATATAAATTTTTGGACAGTTCATTATTTATTACTAATACCCTCTACTAGTAAATAAGAAAAAACTAAATAGCAAGTTAAATAGCACAAATTAGGGGGGTGCTTTTGATTTATATTGTGTCATCTATGTATCATGTATGTACAGATATGGAAATAAAGCTGCTATAATATTGCATATAAAACTTGAGCAATCTTTGGTTTTTTTTGTTTGTCATGTTATTTCGTGTTGCTAGCTTACAAGACCCAATTAATTATTAATTTGTTTCTATTTCTCTTTAACACTATTTGCTTTTAAGTGATATTGATGTCGGTCCAGTGTAAAAGAACTACTTAAATGTGAAAATGTAATAAGTCATGTAGAAAACAGCTGAAAGGAAATAACAACTGATAATTTTATATATGAATAAATACTACTAGGAGCGACACGTAATTTGACTCTAATGAGTAAAGTCCCTAATCATCAGAGTCATCGTCATCTAATGATGAAGGAGTTTTAATATCTTTTACAGTTTTTTGATGTCTCTCCTATTGACGGAATCATAGCCTGGCCACACTTAACGATTACAACCTGTATAGGTTCCTCTTAAGGTGCGATTCCGAGCCACGCGGTAGACACCGAATCGCACCTCTGTCCTTAAAAAATAATAAATCTAAAATTAGCTAAAATATATCTTGCAAGTTTCTTTCTCAGCCAAATGTCGTAATAACAGTAAAAAACATTATAAAGTTCAGGGATTGATAAACTGCATCAACTTAGATTTTTTTAAAGGACAGTCGGCATTACATATGTATACTGGAGCAGAGTAGGTGTTCACTTAGAAATAAGTAAAGAAGCCTCTGTAGCCCTTGGGCTAGCTCTGTAACTCTTGAGCCCAAATATCAAAGTACACCTAAACACCTTGGTGTTAAGGTGTACTCTGATAATTTGAGCACTTGCCCACTCCGTGATATCTGACTGCGAACTGTACATGTAACTAACATAGTTCAAAAACTGAAACAGGTTTAGTTTGATAAATAACATTGAAGTATGTTTATATACATTTTAGATCACCGTGCAACAACTTAAGGAGAAGGTCAGGGAGCAGATGGGAATCGATATCAATTTGCAGAGGCTCATTTTTTGTGGACGAGTTCTACAAGATGAGAAAAGACTGTCCGAATATGGTATGTCATTTATCATAGCCAGTCCATAGTTATGTAATTTACTCACTTACACGTTTATTTATTTACGAATGAAGTGGTAAGCAATTAATAACTAAGAAAAGTTACTATTCCAATCCAGAATGAGACTTAATGATATGATCAAGTTACACAACTACCTTGTCCGTAAATATTGAGCCAGGCCTGGTGATCTACAGTTTATTTCTTTAGGTACTATATAACCTAGGTATTTAACCCTTAAACAAGTCCTACGGATATGCTGCATAAAAAAAAATTGTTTTGTATTTGCAATGCACTGGAAAATTATTTAAGCAAGCTATTTTTCACTGAACTATAATCAAATTTGCATCATACCCACTAACTACCAACGTCCACGTTACTTTCAAATTCTATATTCATGTATGTGGTTGAAGAACTGCCTCTGGCCAGACAAAGGCTAATCAAAAAACAGCCACGTGACTGCGAATTCCAGTACCTAAAGAAATAAACAGTACAAACACATGCATTTGTAAGTGGGTTTAGAGGACTGCATAGGAGTGCTGATACTTGGCTTTCCCCCGTGTTCCTATCGCATAATTTTAACGTGGCCTCGTGCTCAGTGCTAATACGACTACTTTCAGACGTAAACGGCAAAGTGGTTCATCTCGTGCAACGCGCCCCGCCGAGTCCGGAATCACGCCACAACAACCACCCAGCCAATTCCAGCGGGAACAATGCCGAGGGACCCAGTGCTAACCCACCGCAGCCAAGACGGGTAAGGAATGACAGCCACGAGTTCTGAGGCGGATTAAATATCGAGAGCGCCATAGACTGGCATTTGATAGGCGCGAATCCAAGATGAAAAGTAAGTGTCTACAGATGACATGATCTGGTGAATGTTAAGGTCAGTCAGATCAGGACCAATATCATGTGGTGTGGAGTCTTGTCACCTAAAAACTCTCGGACAAGATAAATAAAGGCAAGACCGCATCAGGCATCAGATACTGTCATATGAAATCCCTAGCTTTTGATCTCTGATTTCATTTCTAAGTATACAAAGATATTCATTGCTGAAGGTCAGATTCAAGTAAAAAGAGAACATTGTTTATTTCGTGCAGCTTGGATACGCCAACGTTCTCAGAGAAGACCAGGCTACTCTGTCGCCGACCATAGGCCGTTTAGACTTCATACGACTCATGGTATCTGAAATCAAAACCTCTCTGCTGAGTCTGCAAGGTCCAGCTGAGGGTGAGGTAAGTGGAAAAAACCGACAAGGCTGTTAATTTTTATATATCATCAGAGTAAATATTAGTCTGCCCCTTTACTCCAATAGATTTTTATCTATGCCGATAGTGAAACTGTAGAGAAGGGAATTTCTGTCTTTTGAAGATATACGTAATACCTTTCACACGCGTCTCTCACAACAACTATTATTTGTGAAAACTTAATTGATTTATGTATAGCGTTTGTCACTGATTATATGCTTTTACTCGTACCTGTTACGCCGGCCCCTACAATCTTATTTGTCGTTTAATCTTCTGGGAATCTGTCGTTTTGACGAGATGCTATGGACAAAATAAGAGCTTAATGCAGATTTTTAAATATCTTCAACTTACAAACAAACTTCTGCTACAGTTTATAGTTTTGAATATACGTCGATTTTTTGGGAGCAACACAGTGATTAACATAACGCACTCTAATGGTGGTGAAACCAAAAAGTATTGTAGTTGTCACAATATTTCCAATTTGCAATTATAAATTAATAACCATTTTATTTATTTTTAAACCTCTTGCAACGCAAAGAGGATTTTATAACTTTTGAAGCTTCAGAGGAACAGGCCGAATTCTGTTTTTGGCCTCCTAGCTATGTATCCCGAGTCAAATAAATCAATTTCGATTCGGCTTTCTTTGGTAAATAGCTGGATGAAGCGAAATAGTCACGTTTGGAAAATCTTCGCCTTTTAAAATATTTGGGGATTAATTCAAAGTATTTTCTATGTGTATTTCTAATTTGCTTGCATTCCCTTAAACTCGTCGTTTAAACATGTATATGTATTTGTCACTTGGGAGTTTCTTGATAGCAACATTGTCACTAATTGATTCCTTTAATGACGTATAAATTGAACATGCGCATGATTAATTCGCTTGTATTATTCGTGTGCATGCTTCGTACTGTATTTTGTAATCGCTGAATGCGACCTCTGCAGTTTTGCTGCGCTTGCTTCCAACAATAAAGACAATAAGTTCTAACAAGAGAAATAAGCAAATCACACTTAATATGCAGTATATAACACGACTAAGAGCGAACCTTTTCACCAGACATAGATTTCAGTAGCGCAATACTTATGGTCATAAGTTATGACCATAGTTTTTCAGAATTATCCTAATTAAAAACAGGAAATTAATTTATAGAGCTCGTACGCACGTATAATAATCGTACAATTAGATTTGATACTTGCCAACTCGTAATGCTATTATAGAACTTCCTTGCTCATGGCGAGGTGAGTTGATCGTGAGCGATGCGATACATACATTGCGTATTGTTTTTTTATATAGTTGGAGAACGAGCGGAAGGCCCCTGTTTAAGTCCCTATTTGCTACACATACGTTTGCATTTGTTTTGGCTAGGGGGGCTTCCGCTCATTCAATATGCAAGCCTGATACAATATGCATGCAGGTAAAAGCTTTGCTCTTCTTCGTCCCTGTACACGATGTTTCATCAGGAGTAATTAGAACTGTAGACAAGTGTCGAGTAAACTATGCAAAGACAGTATGGAGTTTCTGAAAAAGTGATTTTATTTGTATTAAGAAAAAATCATTGATGTCACATTTTTATTATTAATTTGCGAAGAACAAAATGTATCATACTGCGAATATGGAATTGTTTTTGTGGACCATTTATTGTAAGAATTTGCATAGCAAACAGCAGAGGTGTTAGTGACTATATATTGTTTATTTATTTACACAACGACAAGTAGTTCATGAATGTCTGTAATGTGCCTACTGTAGGAGAATTCTGCTGCATCGGCTATCGGCGAAGCCAATGTAGAAAACATGGAAACCGATCCCACTCCCAGCGCCACCCAGGAGGAGGTAAATAGCCTGGTACCTATCCACTATACTGCGTGCTGCATGCACAGTTGTTAGATTTTGAAATTTCGCTCTTCGCCCTTTCGCTCGTACAGCCAATCAAACTGATTTCGGGCCTACTTTAGAACCTTTCTATTGTGGTCTAAAATTAAATTGGTTGACCGTACTCTGGCACCATAACAGCAGTCCGACGCGAATGCAACAGGAGAGAGCCGTTTTCTAGATAACTTGATTGGGGGGTTATTGCCTCATCCATGTCATGCTCATGCTGCATTTTTTAACTTCATGTAATATTCACTGAAGTTTTAAATACTAGTTTTATCACACTGCGACTGTAGCTTGAAACTATTAAAATCTATCAACTAAAACATAACCGCTTACTGTGTGGATGCATTAAAGATAATTTGAAAATTCTGACCGGTTACTTTCTAACCCTCGTGTACCTTACTAAAGTTTGTGTATAGTTCCAAAAACAAGGTGGAGCTACGCATTTCTTATTTTTGGAACTGCACAATTCGGTGCCGTTAAGAGGGCTATTACAAAAATTAACTTACAACGCAACATTTAACTTTACTTTAGATTTTACACAATAAAGGCATTCATTCGACGCATATATTAAGTACATTACATACATTTGAGAATTTAATACAATTTCACTTAAATAGTCAAGTAAAACGGAAAAATACTATGTTGCAGACACAGCTTTTGTAATAGCCCTCTTTAAATCAATAAACTAGCGGGTAAGCTCGCGTGCGGTGCAGACGTGTTGTAAAATTTTTCTTGAACATTTTATTCACTGACAGTCAATTATAAACTTAAAGACCACCGTGCCAGTGGTTACAATTAGCTAGCAGTGCAATGTGAATTTATTAATTAAATCTTAAAATATAACAAATTAGTAAACATCTGAATTTCAACCTTAAGTGTATATATCTGTGTTTTGCGAAGTCCAACGTCAGCTAACGAGTTCCTTGCCCCGGATCTACAATGAGTCTACTACGCTCACCAAATGGAGGCGGCATCTCTCCAGCACTTGGTGGATCACAGCCAAACTTATCGGGAAATTCTGACTACGACTATTCCCAAGTAACTTTTCGTAATAAACGCAAGTTTGATAACAATGAAACTATCCTCCACGAACTATCAGACCTGAAAAAACAGATGGCAGAAATGATAGCTCTCGTTACTTCAAGCAGCAGTACTCAGCAAGAAAATATGAATAAGCTATCACAGGACGTGGGTGCCATTAAAGGCCAGGTTAACAACATTTGCAGCAATATTGCGACTATAACAATTGAACAGGATAAATTAAAAGCGGAGATGGCAGATATAGCAGCTTCCAACAATGCTTTAGAAAATAAAATTGAACGCTTAGAAACTGACGTAAAGGGGCTAAAATCGTCAAACATACAAGAACCTATCACCTCAAAATCGGCCTCCTATAACGCCATGATCAACGAGTGTCGGGAACGTACCTATCGAGCAAGAAATGTAATCAAAGCTGGTATTGCTGAACCTACTTCTGGCGATAAAAATGAAAGAGCAGTCTACGACAAAAAGGAGGTAAACAAAATTATAAAGATGACCCTCGCGGACTGCCCTGAACCAGAAAGAGCGAACCGACTGGGAAAGTATCAAAATGATAAGATCAGAGCTATGAAGGTATGTTTTAAATCTGACGAAACTGTAAAACTTATTCTTCGAAATAGAAATAATATAACAGCAACCAACATCAAAATTTATTCTGATCAAACGCCTTATCAGCGCGAAATAATGAAAAATTTAAAACAGGAGCTCGAACTACAGATCGCTAATGGAGAAACCGATATATGTATAAAATATATTAAAGGAGAACCTAAAATTGTGGAGTCACAGGCAAAAAACTCTGCCCCAGCCACACCAATGCAGACAACCTGATTCCCCTTACTGATAACATTTCTCACCAGATCGCCAGTAACTACTCACAAATACAAACTACAAAATAATCTTTAAACTTTTTTTATGCAAATGTGCGCAGCATTGTTGCGCCAGGTCAATTTGACGAACTCAAATGTGTTCTCAAGTCCATCCGGAATAAAGTGCATAATATTCTTCTCACCGAAACCTGGATCAAATCCGAAAATGACGCTACTAAGCTACAAATAACCAATTATACGCATCACTACAGCTATAGAAATGACAGCAGGGGAGGCGGTTATATATTCATAATGATACGAAACATAACGTAATTGAGAGCAGATGTACTGCAGGAAACAACTATCTTTGGGTTCAACGGGAGCAATATGCACTATATGTTGGAGTCGTGTACAAACCGGGCAACACAAATGTAAATGATTTTATTGCTGATTACGAGCTGCAAGTTCAAAACAAAAATCGAGCTATTGTTTTCGGAGATTTCAATCTGGATATATTACAAGAAGACAAACAAACAAAAGCATATACACGAATGCACAGTGATAACGGATACAGAATGGTGAACAAGGTGGAAAGAGAGTACTGTACAAGGGAAACTCCTACTACCTGTTCAATTTTAGACCATGTCAGTACGAATCTAAAGAATAACAATCTCCATATAGCAATAGTCGAGTCATCCATGTCCGACCACAAACAAATTTGTGTTGCCGTAAAAAAACTAAAATTGGTACCGAAAAAGAAGGTGAAATATGATGCTGTTGATTACACAGAGTTACATAAAAAAATTTATCTAACAAAACTAGAGAACAGAAATAACGAGTATAAAGATCTAGAATTGTTTATAAAACAAAACATTCACAAATGTACTAAAACAAAATCAAACATTCTTAATTTGCCCCAGAAAGACTGGATAAATAAAAACATCATTGACGGAATAACTAGGAGATATCAAATGTGGTGCAAGTTAGAACAGGACCCCAACAACGAAGACCTCAAAGCAACGTTCAAATTGGAAAGAAACAAAGTAACGAAGAATATACAAAGTGCAAAGAAAACCTATGCCAACAGCGATATATGCGTCAGCGCATACAGTGCAAGAGGTACTTGTATAAGTTGACGTGATTCAAATTCGCGTTGCTAATCAGTCAAGTTTTGGGTGTGAGGGACTTTTTTGTGTTTGGTAAAGCGTTGAAATGAAAAAGCTAATTACCTATCTGATAATACACAAGTTACGAAGAGCCACTGGGTGGGATAAATTATACTTGTACTGTCATGTTAGGGCTTCGCGCTTAGTGTTATGCGTACGAGTCTGATACCCCAACTGGTTTCCGCTCCAGTTTATATACCAATTTAGGGACGCGCACGGTCTCGAGTACAAACCTTGCTGTTCAGCGATCGGTGTTTCAACTACCGTCACTGTTCTTCACAAACATTGGCAAACGGAGGGTTAGCGCTGTGGCAGAACACATGAATAAGGTTAGAACGGGCTTTCACTGTAATATGTACTGAAAATGCCATCGCCTAAGTTTTTAGCTCGCATGGAACTGAAAGCCGCTGTAAGTGTCAGCGTATCGTACAAACATAATTGATGTTAAGCGCTTCAGTGACACAATTTCCGGTCAATTGCATTTCTAACTTTATTCATGTAGGTAGAACCTTTCACGCAGCTCGGCCTCTGTCCGGTCTTTTCGAGGCGGGCACTAAGTCTGTCCGAAAAGAGATTCAAATATGATGTTCTGGCTTTTTTTAAAAGAGGCTGCGGTTACATATTTCGATGGCCAATGTTTGTAAGGGAGAATGAAGACATCATATGACGTCGAACGATCTGTTGCTTGCTGGTTGCTTGTGTACGGGTTTTGTTTTGTTTATATTTCGTTAGCAGCTCTCCCTTTACAATTTTTATTACAGATGTAATGCATGTAAAGTAAGTGTGAAGTTGTGTGGGTTGGCTTTCGCTTACGAGCTTTATTTAGTTGGGTGGATAGTGAAGTTGACAAGGTTGGAATGAACTTTGTTTTATTATATTAACGTAGCAAGCGTTCGAGTCTTGCGACCGCCTAGCTAACCCTGATGATAGCCTTTGACCGCCAAGCTCCAGTTGAGATGTAGCACGCACATTCAACTAATGCGAGTGTACTATGTAATATAAGATAGATACGAGCTTTACGTCGCTGGCACAGTCAGCATTGCAGTACAATTATTACAAGAAGTGGCTTCGGCTGTCTTCTGAGGTGGCATATTAAATAAAACTATGCGAAGTAAATTGCTGCCCTTAGGTAGAAAGTCTGGAATCACGCGATACAAAACAGCTTTTGCCGATTTAAAGCTGTATCACTTCTTGAAATAATTTTACTATATGTGTAGTCGACCAAGTAAATGCTTGCCCACTTTTTCCCTTTGTAATAAGGTCGAAAAGTGGTCAAGCACTTTCTTGGTCGACTATACCTACATGAAAGACCTTAAAAATATGGAAGTATATATGATTGAGCTATTTCCTGTTGGAGGTGCAAGGAAAACCGGACATGTTGTATCGGAAATAGTGACACTGAAATCGTTTAGTGATATCCGAATGCTGGTAGTGAACTTAAAAAATCGTGGAAATATTTCTAGCGACCAAGAATGACCCTGATGCAAATTGTTGGTAATTTGCTTTTGGGCGTACTACGCCTGTCAAACTTGTCTGTAAAATTTCAGCTGCAACGTATACATATAACAAAAACAAGGTTGTTTCCTACAAGACAGGGTGGATCTCTGAATATTTTTGATTGCTGGAAGACTTCCATGTTTTTCGTTTACTAACTGCAGCGTTCTATCTATCGACGCTGAGTAAACACATTTGGCGAGTTTGCGTGTCTGTGAGCAACTGTTTTAAAACACCTGACATTCGTAAAATCATAAGGAGCCTGTTAAATCTTGAACTGTATTGAATTGTGCCCGTGTTTTATGGCCGCAGAATGATGCTACTTTTGAAGAGAATGGAGACGCAGACGCAGATTCTACGACACGTGCTAATAACGCTAGACGCAGGTAACTTCTGATGTCAACGTTGTCTACAGTAATTCTACAAAGTTAATGCGCATGGGTATCTTCGCCGTACTTCGTATTTCTAGCGCTGGTACCAGGACCTTTGCCGAAGAGCGCGAAGTGTGCTCATTTCTTCTATAGCCTTAATGATATGCTTCGGAGACGATAAAATAAGTCTCCGGACGTTACCAGTTATAAAAAACTGTTATTTGAATTTTTAATTTGTACCTACTTCTTACAACATTTCAAATTAAACTTTCATAGAAGTCTAATAAAACTACCGTGAGATACGGACATATTAATATAGAAGGATCACTCACGTATGGTTTGAAACATGTCGAGCGATAACTCGATTACAAATACGTGAGTGATCTGTTTATATTAACTTTTTCGTTCTGGTAAAGGAGTTATCGTCCGATCCGCGCGTTACGAACCCGTCGCTCGCGGCCTCGCGACCTCGGCCAGCTGATGGAGGAGTTGGAGGCGCTGCAGGAACAGTTCGCACCGCACCGCGCCAACTACACGCGCATGCTCATCGCTGCCAACAATACTGAGGTAATCGTCCGTCGGCCATTACTGCCCTGATAAAAGACCCTTTGTCATGAGGGTGTATCAAACAATCTGGCTATTTCTCAAAATGCTCGTTTACATTAATTAACACTTGTTTTTATAGAACCATTTAAGAGTTATTTAAATGCGTCTGAGTACGGCGGTAAGTTTTGAGCAATTGGTCGCCTTAATGAACGTTACACGATCCAGATAGCCGACCTGATTTGGACTGATGGGTTAGGTCGAATTTGTCAAAAAGGTGTGTAATAAAATAACTTTTTTTCGACGATAAGCCACACAAAACATGTTAAAAAAACTATACAACCACTGCTCAGCCAATAAACTATAATAATGTATTACATACAGAATGGCTACGAATCACCCCCACCGGATTCAGGTCCCCGTTGGCCTCGCTTCCTAGCTTGACGGGAATTGTACAAGTCTTAGTATGTCGCGTACACATAGGCGCGTATACAATCGTCACCTTCCTCATGTGGTAGTAACTTTACATAGTTTATATGGTTCAGTCCGTTTAACGCTTGAAGCATTTTATAGAATTGTATGTTGACGATCTGAAAATTGTATCACAGCTTGTATTTTTCTCCGTCAGCCTCCGGTCTACACGGAAGAGGAGAGGCAGAGCGCGCAGCGCACTGTAGACATAGTTTCTGACATCATGCATAGCTTCGCTCACGCTTACCATGCCGTGAGCGACATCAACTTCCAAGTGGGCCAGAGGAACCCGCGGCTCACGTCTGAGGCCTCGGTTATGCGCCACCCTTTACCTATGCAGGTTAGCTATATTTTACCCCGGTGTCTTACCATTCCGGTGCGTTATAACATGGACATTTGTAAGAAAAGCATAGCGTCGTAAAACAAGAAAAGTATGGTAACTATATACTTCCAGAACTCCAAAATTAAACTTAGAATTAAACTCGTCCAGAGCACGACGAGTTCTGGACGAGTTTAATTGAAGTTCACACGAAAATAATGTATGTATGTATGTAAATTCTTTATTGTGCAAAAAACATAAATTACAAAAAGAAAAACAGTGATGTACATAGACGAACTTACCCTTTAAGGGAAATAATGTTGTAAGTCTTAATTTATATTCTAAGTAGATTATTTGGGTCAAAAAAAATAAGATTCGTGTAATTCACACCCCATTATTTCCTTGTGGACTTCAATTAACATCGTTGTGCGTACGTTACTCTCCATTATTATTTGGATCGCGGACGAATACTAGAACCCTCTGTATTGTATTATTAACAGCAGGCGCATATTAACGTGGTCCAGTCGAACCGCCGTCCGACCGCCGGCGCTCCGGCGGCCGGCCCCGGCAACGGGAACCCACCGGCGCCACAGACCACCGCCACGGCGACCAGCGCCACCGTCACTAACACCACCGCCACTAGCGCCACCGGTTCCGCGCCTTGCGCCACGGCTAGCGCTACGGCTACGGCCCCGGCCCCGGCCCCGGCCCCGGCTTCGACCGCGACCGGCGACGCCCAGGAAGGCCCTATGTCGCATGCCGGTAGGAATACTACCCAGCCTACTGTCAACATAAATATACAACCTGACCCTATCACGTACCAAGTAGAGATAGAGACCAGGGTGCCGATCGCGTTCGCTCTCGAGAACGCGCTACTCAACGGGCTGTCAGGCGTCGCCGTGGCCGGCGCGCCGGGCGACGCGCAGGCCGCGCCCGCGCCGCCGGCCCCGCCCGGCCAGGCGGGCCCCCCGCAGACCGGCCAACAGGGCCAAGTCAACAGGCGCCAAGTGCTTTTCGGTGAGAATCATTTGCCGGGTCACGACTGCGACGTCAGCTCTCGGCTTAAACCACGCTCTTGTCAAGTTTTGCGCAGTTCCCTCCCTTTTGGTCGTTTTAATGTAACCGTTCATATAGCGGCAGCGACACAACGGTCTGAAGGCATACGAGTAGAAAGCAAAGTGTTGCTGCCACTTTTTTTGCATAAATTTATACTTCAGTTTTTTTTAAATCATTGACAAAGACGCAGTGATCGATAACCTGTGTTCAACAACAAAATTTGAGGTAATCCAATTACTTAGCAAGCGACTATCTTAATAATAACCATATTCTTAGCACTCGACAGTTTTGAGGATCTATTTATTTTCTCGCATTTTAATACAAAACCGTTCCATTGCCTGAAAACCTCTTTGACTTTAAGTTTTTAAAAATGCATTATTATAAAGTCGATAACAATAATCCTACTAATCTTATAAACGTGGCAGTCATTATTACGATATTTTAAAATAATACAAACTTTTGATGAAATGGTTAATGGATGATAAATGTGTCGCAGTCAAAAGACAATTAAAAAGATATACGAAGCTTCAAAGATCTCATTACAAATACATCTTGCCTAATGAAATATTCCCCACATAGTTTTTTCCAGAACTTTCTAATACTAAAAGAAAACGAAGTATACTGTGCGCAAGTGTTCATACAAACTCTAACAACAACGCTTTGGCCACGCTGCCGGTATCGTCAGTGTGCTTTGCGGCTATATCGCAATTAACTGAAGCTTCATTAACCTCGGCCCTTTTTAGTACGATTGAGAATTTGCGTACACTTAGCAAGAGTGCGGTTCTTTAGTTCATGTCAAATTTTGCGATGAGGTGGCAGGTTATATTGAATTTCTTGTTCGCTCGCATTTGCTTTTTTTGGTAGTGTCATGGTTGACGGGATCTGAATGGAACAAGACTTGCAAGTGGGAGCGAGTGGTAAAATTCTATAATAATTGTATTAGAAATGTAACAAATAATTGACTAGAGAATGCTTTGATTATACTAAACTTATCACACTAAGGTAATATAATTATCGCTAGGCTTTTTCAACCATTTTGAACATACACTCTCGTTGCCTTTTGTTCTCTATATTGTGGGTTTTATTTGTCGTAGATTTTGAGAATTTGTTCCGTGGCCTAGGCCAGACCGGCGGTCTTGGTGGCGTGGAGGTGGTGATGAGTATGGAGGAGATCCCCAACGGTGGGATAGTGGGGCAGGTGCACCCGAGCGCGGCCGCCGGGCCCGTCGGCGGGCAGACGCCGCCCACGCTGCAGCAGGTCGGCATGCAGCACACCGACGGCGGAGGTAATGCTCGCTACAGCTTCGGCGCTGACAGTTAGTTGCTTTATTTGTTTTATTTTTATTTATAGCTGCTTCTCTTTCTGTTTAGGATACGAATTAGAATTGCATGTGATTTTAGCATGTAACAAGTATGCAATGCGAGAGTAAGATCGCGTTTAAAGGATTACACTAAAGGTCAATCGCTGCTCTAATTAAGAAAAATACTCGCACAAAGAGATTAGCTTTTTTTTATACAACATAGGAAGGCAAACAAGTTGGTCACCTGATGCTAAGTGATCACCATTGCCTATAGACATTCGCAACACCATGGAGATGATGCGTTGCTAACCCAGAGGGCTAATGGAATACCTCTTGTGCCAGTAGTTTCACCGGCTGTCTTGCTGTTCATACCAGAACACGACAGTGCAAACACTGCTGCTTAGCGGCAGGATTAGCGAGCAAGATAAATAAATAAATAAATAAATATCTTGGGACAATTAACACCAATTGACCTAGTCCCAAAGTAAGCAACTAAAGCTGCTTGTGTTATGGGTACTAGACAACGGATATACATACTTATATAGATAAATATATACTTAAATACATATAACATCCACGACTCGGGCACAAACATTCGTATTCAACATACAAACATTTGCCCCTCCCGGGAATCGAACCCGGTACCTCAAGCTTCATGGTCAGGGTCACTAACCACTAGGCTATCTGGTCGTCTAAAGATGGTGGTAGCGATCCGGGCGGACCTTGCACAAGGTTCTACTACCCGCAAAATATAAATATAAAGATACTAGGGTGAAAATGATTGTTTGTTCTCAGCTTAACCGTATGATGGGAAGAAATGTCTTTAAATTGCTGTTTTATGGTAAATATTAAATTAAAAAAGAAAAAATAACTTGTTTCAACGTATTGGAATTGTATTTTTTGCTATTTTTATGCAGGTCTCTTTGTAACACTTATTGTGCAATCTAATAATAATATTCGACGTCGACTGTCCGCTAGTTTCCTCCATAGTGTATTAGGGGATAGACCTCCATAGTTGCGCCCATCTCATTTATATTATATGGTACCAAAAAGGCCTCTTCATGTTGGCTTCGGCCCCATGAACGCCTTTCAAATGACCGGGTCCCCATGTTCCGGTGATCGGAAACCGTACCAATAATAATAATATCTTGGGACAATTGACACCAATTGCCCTAGTCCCAAGCTAATTAAACCTTGTGTTATGGGTACTAGACAACTGATAAACATACTTATATATAGATAAATACATACTTAAATACAAATAACATCCATGACTCAGGTACAAACATTCGTGTTCGTCACACAAATATTTGCCCATTCCAGGATTTGAACCCGGGACCTCTTGCACAGGAAGCAGACACATGTGCCACTGTGCCATACAGATAGTCAAATCTCAATTTTGAATTGTGCACACATCACGAAATCTGTTTTTTTTTTCTAAAGGAATACAGCTAGTTTGGTTTTCTTCTATTTATAAATTTCATAATAGCCAATGAAACAGAACATTTTTTTTACCATTACAAATTCAAGGTATAAATTCCACCCTACTTTAATATTTTTTAGTTTATAGATTCAGGCGTTACTTTGAAAGTCCATATTGATATTAATGGAATTGCTTTGCTAATCCGCGAACCCAGTGTCAGCAATCGTGAAAAATGACAACGCCTGTGCTGAATACTTTCATAAAGAAATAAAACAAACAACACGAAACGCTACCATAACTCAACCATAATTTTATTATATGGTGGGGTTGTTAATCTGTTGACTTAGTTCTTTAAGAGCAAGGAGTTATGCTTTAAAACATTAATGTTACAGGTTACAAGTTGTTTTTTTCTGCGTTTCAAATTTTCTTCGCTTTGTGATTTAGTTGGATTCGTGTTAGTAATCGCCATCCATTCCCATCATGCTTCACCTGTGTAGACGCGCGATAATAATTTGCCCCTGTTGTGTCCAGTCATCCTAGGACCGATGCCGTGGGGCGGCGCCCCGAGCGCGGACCTGCTGCAGAACATTGTGTCGTCCGTGATACGGCAAGGCCTCCTGCCGGGTGGCGAGGCAGTGGCTCTTCAAGTGGCGCACGCGCTGCCGAACCCCTCCGCCGCGTTGCACTCCAGCCCAGACCAGCAGCCTCCCGCCGGCGCCGGTCAGTCGGCCCGCAGGCATGGTACGTAATACCATGGGGAGAAAACGCCTAAAGTACGCGTTTAACTATAAAACCATACATACCCTTTTTTTAAGTGATTTTGTTTTTAAATCTCAATCGTTTAGGTTACTGGGATTCGCCGAAAAATAAATGTTTTAGTATGGAGAAATATTTTCCAGTACGTTACGATACGCAATTGCTTCTATATGAAAACGTGACGTGACAGAACAAAAAAATGGGGCGTATTTTTTTCGGCAAATCCCCGCAATCTAAACGATTCGGAGTATAAAAAAAAAACTAAAATACTCTTTCTGAAAATAGGGTATGTAGGGTTTTTTTTAATTAACGCTCGGTTTCTACTACATGAGCAACGGACGTTTGTTACCGCGTCTTGGAATTTGACGTGAATATGTTTATTAGGGGGTGTATGGGTACAATCAAGAAAAAAAAATACGGAAATCCTACCATCAAGGTGGTTTAAAAAAGTGTAGAAGTTAGTGTATAATCCAAAAGCAGACGACGGGTATTCAAATGTCAAAGATTTACAATGTCTAGTCAATTACGTATATATTTATTTACACTCATTCGGGTGAGATGTTTAAAACTTCTGTTATTATACAGGAAACCTGCACGTCCGGCGACCCACTGCCGCTGCGCGCGCGCACGCCGTAGCTCTGAACAACTTTATCTATGACAGATTTCTGCTCTGCGTGAGCCCGCACGCTCGCCGTCGCTTGCTCCGACGCAGGTACGCCCACCTACAATGATTTCTTTTAGGAGTGGCCTTTTGACAGTTGTCACCCCAGCACAGTTTCCGCCATCGTTCTGAAGACGCCATGCAAACACAAGTATCAAAACATGATAGCAGTGTCGACGGCATGGCGTTTGAAATTTTTGCGGACACACTAGGCGTGCCATTTCCACTGAATATATGAAACGTAACATCCATGCAGGTTAAAAAGTTTGTAGAAGGAGTGTTGTTTAGCTAATGTATAAATAGAATGGTTTGTTTTCAACCAATGTTACCTCGGAAAATTTTATTTCAGTACAGCGAACTGTAGTGCTTTGTCCCCTATTTAAACCATTGAATAAAACCTATAGGATCTCATGTCACAAGTGTTATGACCATCGTTTGCGATCTGAATAGATTTACCCCCTTATTCATAAAAAACAACAATCTTTTTAAACTAACAAATGTTTTGTCCCTTTCATTTGAGGGTAAACGTCACAATGACATAAAGACATAACACACGTTAAAAAAAAGGTTTACGCAGCGTATATGAGTAAGGGGGTATATGTAATGTAATAATAATTCTAATTCTATTAAGCGCTTAATCTTTTTATCTACACACATATCATAAGTGCTCTATAATGCGTTCAGAAACCGTAGGAAATGACCAGCATTATTACAACCAATTTTATTATGAGAAAAATCTTGTCTGTGGTAGTAGGCAAATCTGTACTGTAATGGTTATTACAGTACCAATTTCTGCACTGTAATGGTCATTACAGTATCGATTTGAGTTTAAATTTGGAACAGATATCAAAATTCAAGTGGGTCACTATTCTAGTATCCATAGATATTAAAACAGTTATCGATACGAAACGTCAATCTAGTATGTTTTTTTTAATATAAACGCACTACATTTGATCTCGAGTGACACGAGGATAAAGACTTCATGCGTTTGTCTATGATTTAAAAAAAAAACGTTCGGCTTGACGGATGGATCGAATTGCCGCCATTACTTTTGTCATTCGTTTGTTGGTTTTTTGCGTTACGGTTTTTTGTAGTTATGATATGTGTGTAGATAAAGTAATGTATGCAACGGTACATAATTAGGTCTTAAAACACTCGTGTGATCCTATTATGAAACTGACGCTCGTTTCATGAAACCACACTCGTGTTTTAAGACCCCTCATTATGCAACAGTTGCATAAAATACTATTACTCAACGACGACGCGAACGACAAGCCTTAAGCGTTTACGTCGCTGTCGCACTTTATAGTCGCACGATTATATGAGTCGGTGGAGTTTCGGGTACGTCAGTTAGCTACAATTTTAGACTTCGTAGGCGTTGAAAAAGTTACCTGGTTCTATTCGCTTTGTAAAAGAGGTGTTTTTGGACTGTGCAGGGAGCAGCATCAGCACCAAGCCGCCGCGACCGCCCGCGTGCGCGCCGACCGCGCCGCCGCTCAGAACATAGAGACACTGAGGGAACGTAACAGCAACTTCACACAAGTAACTAAATTATTACCTTACTTAAAAGGTGTAAACCTGTGAATAAAGGCCTAATAGAAGCGACGCTTCGCTTTCTACGCGTCGAATCATTCAGTGTATTGGTACTCTTGGAGTCATCCGGACATCGAGCAAAGCCCTACGGCGATGGAGCGCTGGTGCGAGGGTTTAAACATGGTGAGTTTGGATCCTAGCTGGTTCTCTGCACGTGAGCGGTCAGATGAGAGTGGTCGCTCCTGAAGTCGATTGAGGCGGGATGACGTGTTCGGTGGCACATTTGGCGACAAATCAGCTCTATTTAGGATCGCTCTGCTTTCCCCAATCCAGGGAGGGGCCTAGAAAATGTGGCCTATACATAGTTCGTCTCTGCTTGCACCCAGTGGCAAACCGCGGTCTCTTGGGCACCAACTTATATAACTACACTTACGACGACAGCAATCGACTTTACTGTGCGACATGTGACCGCACCTTTAAGTCCAAGTTCGGCTTTGCTAGCCACATTCGTGCACATCGCAGGCTTAGAATTAAAGCGACCCATTTCTGAATTATACACATCCCAAAATATCACCTTAACTAAAAGACATAGGGTTTAATTTTGGGAAATGTCATATTCAGAATTGAGTCGCTTTAATTCTAAACGTGCGACATGCCAGGTGTTGAACCAAGCATGTCGCCGTCGACGGATACGATGTGGAGGACATCATCACTCTTGGAGTACTAATGCACGCTAATACCATATAACATAATAATATGAATAAAGACTAGTTCTTAGAAAGCTTAATTCTTCATCGACGTCTGCATCGGATAATGAATACAAACATACATAGACTGTTAAAAATATTACCCTTACTTTTGGCTTTGCCGTAGTCGGGTAAAAATGGATAGAGGAGATGCAATGTCGCTTCTATTAGATTTTAATCAAGTGGTAGTGGGAAGTTGAAATGGGTCATAGGTTTAATATAATTAAAATTTCTGTTGTTTTATTCGTTTTCAGAGTCACATGCAAACCATGGTGGATCTGTTGACCAGTGAACCGACGCGCGCGTCTTTCACTAATGCATTCCTTGTTGCTGTTGTAAGTATTTGTTAACATCCAAATATCAAGATCTCTTTCTATCGTTCGACTTCAATGAAACCTTATCATAACATATTATGTATATTATATATAGTAGAGATGAGAGGCCAAGTTCATCCATCAAACATTATGCCTTCGCGTTGTGCCGCAGCGTATTGTGAACGAAGCTGATCACTGCGCGCGTTTAGTGGCATTCTACGGCCTTGGCAGTCTCAAAGAGAAGCGTATTCTTGTCTTTAGGCGTCTCGCTTTCTATGTGGTGTTAACCTTGGGTAAAATAAAATAGCGGAAGATAGGTGACAAGTCTCCACCGCATGGAAGTCATAAATTAGGCAAAATTCGCCTAATTAAATGAGTCTCAATCCGAATGGTAATGGCATCGCACGTTCGCGTGATGAAATACTTTTGTGATATTAGGCGGAATAAAGGTGCCACAATACCTTCATGTGCTTTTACTCGTGCACAAATCAATTCAAGAAAAAAAAAACACGGAGTTACTTTTCACTCCTTACACGAAAATTTAAAATTTCTTAATAGTACCACATAATACGGTATTTCACTCAAAAATCTAATGGCATAAAGTGCAAAATTGTTGTAGACGACCACTAAAAACATACTTATGTCCAAAGAAGTAGGTAAAAAAACCTGATATTACAAAGATGACGAAAACAAAAAGTTCTTTTTTTTTGTTTCGAAATATATCATTCGAATCCAAATTAAAAATATAGAAAATTTTAGTATGCGAGTAATTAGTTAAAAACTTACAGTATTAAAATAAACACGATTTAGTGTTGGCTCCATACAAAATCACTATAGTGACCTCACTGGCCCTGTATGCAGCGCGATAGAGCGTTTTCGCGACGCACGCCCGTTGTCGTTTTATTACTCGTGATATTTCGAAAAATAATAATCTTAAAAGAAAACTAAAAACACAGTTTTTCTTCTTTTAACCAACTCTATCAATTAAGGAAATAAAAAAGTCATTAGAATACCGTATTATGTCTCGATTCGTTTTATTTGTTTGACCCAAAGGATGTTAAGATTAATTTGTGTTCCAGGCTCGTCACCTGTTCCTGACGGAGCCGACACAGTCGGCGTCGGGCGAGCCGGGGCTGGTGCCGAGCGAGTTCCAGTCGCTGCGGCAGATGTTGCGCGTGTACCTCCAGGACCTGCTGGTGCGCTCCGGGGGCATCCACTCTGAGAACACCTTCGACACTGTAGCCGACTTCCTGCTCGAGGAACAGCAGGACTTCCTGCGCCGAGTGGTGAGGGACCGTGTCTAAACCATGGTGTTATTTATGTACTTGTCTTTATAATGGGTAAACATTGTAACCTACATGTTTTTTTTTCATCAATGTATTATTTATTGTTAAAATAAAACATTCTATAAAGCAACAAATTAAAAATCATCCTTGTCTATATAGCCTCGATTTGTTTTATTTAGGTCATAAGCGATGTTTAGGTGACAAAAAGTGAAATTTTAGGTTAGAATTTTGTTTACTTGATAAGACAAGTACGGATGAACTGAATTTAAACCTGAGTTGTTAGACCGACTAAATAGGGACGACGGCGCCCGTATATAATGTTTGCAACATTGGTTGACGCGGCCTATTTTTGGTAACAGCGTGGAATTATAGTTTTTCAATTTTACGCTTATTTAGCTGGAACATGGCTTGGTCGGCCAAGCTCCTGTTAGGCCCCAAGTTATTTTTTCCATACTTAATAGATTATACCGTCTAATTCGAATTGAGGTATCGAAATGATTTGACTTAGAATGAAACCTGACGTATACCCCTTAAAGGCATAAGTCGTTTTATAGTACTTAACTTTTCATATTACTTTAAACCAGGACTCCATAGCTCCCCTCCGGCCTGACTTCAATTTCATAGCGTCGATGCGCGCTCTGATCAGCTCGCGCCTGCCGGCCATAGTGGCCTCGGTGATGTCCGACTCGGCGACGGAGGCCTTTGTGGCGCGATTCTACGCCGTGTTCTCGCATCTGTTCACCGACATGTGCACGCTGATAGCGTACTGTTGCCGCGACGGCGTTGAGGGGCTGCGGACCCTGTTCAGAGCTTTTCTGGTAAGTGGACGAATGAGATAAATATCAGCTGTATAACTATAGTTGATCTTGTCCCAAACCAACCTTTGATAGGTCAAGAGACTTTTTATCGCACACATCGTAACATATCACAAGGTGAGCAGTAACCACCGCCTACATATAAATAATTACTAATACTATGCACTGTGTATGTTATACGGTTTTGAATTTAGAAAATTATCGACTTAATCCATTTTTCCACTTAAATAATGACACCGCTTCACAATGTTTACAAACAACCGTCAAAATAACATCGAGCTTACCTTGATGCCAGTTAAATAAATACGTGCTGCAAAATTCCACATATACTGAGAGTTCTAAAAATCCTGGTTGGGCTATACGTCATTATATGAAACAGAACTAATATTATTGTAAAAGGAAGTCGATTTCTTTTGTTC
This sequence comes from Ditula angustiorana, assembly GCA_963691745.1. Lineage (NCBI taxonomy): Eukaryota > Metazoa > Arthropoda > Insecta > Lepidoptera > Tortricidae > Ditula > Ditula angustiorana. Next base: position 6,952,199 of record OY829472.1, read on the forward strand.
CATAATTTAAACTGTTAACAAAAAAATGCAACATTCAGTTGATTATGATGATTGATTCTGAGGATATAAAATCTCAGAAAATACAATGCTTATTTTGCGCAGTAGCAAGGTAATTTGTTTCAGTTTGTTGATGTGGACCTAAGCAAAGTAACGCCTGAATCTATTTAACAATACTTGTTAAAACAGGAGGAGAAAGTCCGCGACTTCGGCGGCGAGGCGATCCAGCAGCTGCTGCTGACCCTCGGCATGGAGAACCTGACCATAGTCATCAACAGCCTCAACGCCATCACGCATATCGACCCTATCCAGCAGTTTGTGATCCGACGCGCGCCGGCCGTGAGTACTCCCTGCCCCCCTCCATTAACACACACAAATACCATCAGGTGACCCACTTGCTTGTTTGCCTTCCTACGTTGTATAGAAAAAAAAAAAAATATTTAATCCACTACGGCGAAAAAGCCTCTATTCTTGTGAAATCGCATATATTGGTCCGTATTAAAAAAACATTACATAGCATAAAGTCGCTATCTTGTCTATCCCCATGTCTTCGGTCGGTTACTCCTTCTAAACCAATCAACGGATTTTGATACGGTTTTCACGGTCGTTTAGAGAACTTTTCAAGGAAGCTTATTACGTACATTACGTGCTAATTGTATCCGTGCAATCACGGGGCGGGTAGCTTGTTAAAAAAACATGATTAAAAAGTTCAGATGCAAGACGCAAATTAACTTTTTCACGCCACTGCTCGAAAATGTGGCGAAAGATGGTCTGTGATGAGGCCCCAAAACAATGAGTAGTTGTAAGTTGAATGAGCAGGCCTTCTATGAATTTAAACAGGACAGCAAAAACATTGTTGGCCTTTTTAAAGAGCAAATCGACCAATCACATTAGGGTAGCCAACTATCCTGTTTTTTACAGGACGTTCCGTTTTTCAGCTATCATTTTGACCGCGTCCTGTATTTTAATAAGAAAAATACAGGAACATTACCATATGATAAAATAACTTGGTCCTGTATTTTTCCATGAATCCCGTAATTTGAGACCGTATGTCCTGTAAAGTGAGCACTCAGGGTTGGTCATCCTAAATCACATCAGCAGATTCGACCAATCAGAACACGATTTGTGCTGCATACGACATAAAATCGACCAATCAGACTGGGTCTTTTCTGGTACCCCATATTTATTTTCATTAAAAAAAAATAAGGTTCTTTTTAGTTCCACTTTTTCAGAAATAAATGGCAAAGATATTCAAACAATAAGCGATTCTGGGTGTTATAAGCACTTCAAAGCGCTTCGCTAAATTAAAAAATAAAACTCCTTTGAAACTACCGTGAGACTCAGACATATTAATAAAGCGGATCACTCACGTATTTTTGCGTCGGGAAATGCCCGACATGTTTCGGACCAGTCCGTGGTCCTTAATCATGAGCCCCCGCGGCGGTGGCGCGACGACGACTGCGTACCGAAGCCCTGACAGCTCGGCTACTCGGCACAGGCGTTTCGGGCGGCGGCGAACAACTACCCTCGTTTGCTTCATTATTTTTAATGTCAAATATAGGGTTGCACACTACACTAACCACATCACTCTCTAAAGGCTCGGACACACCCGTCTCCGACGTAGTACTCAACACCGTTTTCCAGCTGGATGGCACCGACCATCCACCATCACGATTAAAATCTCCTTTGAATGACTGGCCACTAAGTACGGAATCGTTAAAAAAAAAAGTAAAAATAGGCGGGAGAGTGAAAATAGTATAGTTTTCTTATTATTTCTCCACGAGATAAACTTTTTATTTCCTCGCAGTAGTCGTGAAAAGCACCATTTTATGTCTCGGCCAAAAGTGCAATAGGTGGACTCGTTTCTTTGAGGGCCTCACCTACGGCTCGGCCCTCGAACTCACTCGTCCATCTATTGCTCACTTGCCTCTACAACAATGTACTATTGTCGGACAGCAAGCACCATCAGCTCAACAGCCGAGCCCGATGGAGGTGTCCCCGCCGGGCCCGCAGCCGCCGGCGCCGCCGCCCGCGCCCGCTCCCCCCGCGCCCTCGGACCCCTCTGACGTCACAAGCACCACCGGCGACGCGGACCTTGCCGGCGCGTCGCGGCCCGCGCGGCCGCCGCTCGGCAGCGTGGCGCCCCCCGCCAGCGAGCCGCAGCCCTCACGCTCCTCACCCAGCCAGAGCGCAAGGTTAGGCATACGCCGTTAACGCGGGCACAGAATAAATAATAGTACTAATGTACAGAAACTTCTCTTTTTCAACCACCATTAAACGAATTCCAACTTTATGATCAGGCCGCAAAAAGTTCGTATTACTTCATAAACATTCGCCAGACGGCATGCCTTAAAAGGAAGGCGCCGCCCGCGTCTGCCTTCCCGCAATGACCTGGCGCACCGCTAAGGTTGGGCTGCTTACTATAATATTATCTCGCGTGACACAGACTGAGCGGGTGCGCGCGCGGCAAGCCGGCAACCTACTGCGATAAACCTATGCCATAGGTAATGCGGCGAGCGCACCTACAGTGCGGAGTGGAAACCCCCTGACGCGGGTGCAGCCACGATTCGACAGTACTGAAACCATATGGAAATGAAAAAAATATTTTTGAAGCAGGCCTGTGTAGGCTCTTCTAGTTTTATAATGCTATAAGCTGAGTCTATGCCGCGTTCCTATATTCATACAAGGGATACTAGTCGTAAAATATGACACATTTTATATCATGGTTCATGGATCACATGACCATGGTTACGCATTCATTTGCTTGAAGGTGCAGGTTTCCTGATGATGCTTTCCCTCACCGTAATACAATAATTAGGTGTCCTCAAATTTATCGATATGTTTGTTTTTATGATGGAATATAAACGAAGTATCAACTTTAATTTTTTTTTTGTAATAAACATTGTTTGTAGCAGACCAAGCCGTCTGGAGCGTGATACAGCGTCGACCAGAAACTCACCGGACTCGCAGACGAATTTGGGATTCGTAAGTCTTTATTTTATAAATACCAGGCAGCTGAGGGATACAAATTACGTAATTCAGTGTCGAAAGTTATCCATAATACGAGAATGTATTAGCCTAGACATCCTACCCTACTAATGTTATAAATGTGAAAGTAATGTTTGGATGCTTGTGCCTCAATCACGGCTAAACGGATCATGCCTGGATTAAAACATAGAAAAAAAATGTATTTCATGCAAATGGATAGAAAATAATACCATTCGGGCGAAGCCGCCGTTAAAAGCTTGTGATTAATAATTCAGAACACACACAGAAAATACAATACTTTCGTTTTTATTGTTGTAATGAATACTTAACCATATTTTATTATATAAACATTTTATAGTCCATTTACAAACGGGAATACGCGTCGTAAATCCAATGGCATATGACGGTCAGATTGTTATAGATCGTTTTTAGCAAAAAAAAAAATACTGGCACTTGCACAAAGGCGTGAAGGTTATCGTTACTGATGTGCAGGTGCCCCCGATGATGCTTCTCCAGCACTGGGGCGAGGAGTGGGTGCCTGTGTTCACGCGCGACCAGCGCGCGCAGGCGGCGGCGCCGCCGGAACCCTACAGCGACGCGTACCTGTCCGGGATGCCGTCGCGCAAGCGCCGCTGCGTGCGCCAGGCGCGCCCGCCCACCACGCTCGAGTCGTTCATGAACGGTAAGCTCGTATGTTACATACCATGAACAGGAGGTTGATTCTTTAAGCGCAACAGCGACGACCTCGACGCTGGGGCAGCGCTCTGTCTTGCTCTAGCGCGCTGGCACGAGTGAGCGAGACGGGGCAATGCCACGCCGTCGAGTCCGTCGCTGATGCGCTTACAGCGCTCGGCCGGGCCAAACACAAAGCGTATAGGTAACGCAACGAGAGTTGTGGTGAATGTACCACACGACGACACAGCGATATAAAAAACAAAAATTAGAAAATTCGAACGAAACTCGCCGGTACTCACAAGACATGCAGCAGTGTGCGTGACCTTAACTCTAGTTGCGTTACCTTCAATAGCGTCGCGATTTATGCTCAGAAATGAAATCAGACATCAAAAGTTTACAAGTGATGCCTGTAGTCGGGCCTTGATCTGTCTGTCCTAAAAATTTATCAAGTGACCAGCCTTCACACCCCATTATTTCGTTCCTGATCTGACTATAAAGTGTCACCAGATCATGTCAACTATAGATCAATAGAACTATAGATGACTTTTGATCTCTGATTCCATTGCTGACTTTAGTGTTTCGTTGTATTGGTACTGGTTGTATAAACCTGTCAAATGCATCGCGCACACCCTGATGCGAGACGCTCTCGTGCAAGACACCGCGTCTTATTTTATACTACATAATTTGCACTTCCGGTTCTGCGTGTATGATCATGATTGGATGCTGGTCGTGATATCTGTTTGTAAGTGGCCAAGTATGCGTTGTTTTACCAGGCCTTTCTAATCTTTTCATCACACTTGCTTTTAAACGGTATCGTAAAATGCAAGCAAAGTAAGCTGGTTTCGGATCTTAACCTCTACTAAGTACTAACATTATTTATTAAGTTGTAAATGTATTGACTTACATTATCTGCCAATAAACATGTTTACACATTTTTGTGCCCAACGCAATGTTTGATTGGCACTCTTGGCTTTAATTCACTGGAAGCACGTCGTAACTGCAACCTTCTTGTAATGGCTTGCAGTCTTTTGCTTGACGATTTGGGCTGGCCCTACTTGACAGCGTAGCAGGCAATTTCTGCTATACCTACGATTCGCCAAGGCCGTGACGATCTTTGGGGGAACCCCATATCCAGCAATGAGCGTCTTTGGTGAAATGATAATGCTGATGATGATAATGATGACGATGATGATGATGTGTATAGTAAGAAAAAGTATTTAACAATATTGTTTTGGAAGTTTTATTGTGTCTTTCTCTCGAATTGGTTTAATTTGCAAGGCATTTTATTTTTTATTCGTTGATAGACCCTATTTCAAGGTTTGTAGGCACTGACCTATAAATAATGGACGTTTAAAAAGCGTTTAAAAAATGGCCGCATCAAAAATCGTACAAAAAGTTCAATAAATCGACAATCGCTCGCGCTTACAGTCTGTCGGACCGACGGCGCTGCTGTCAATACTATTATTTTGTACAAAAACCTATTTGCAACGAAACTTAATAAATTATTATTTTATGCAGTTAGACGTAATATTGTAAATCCAATAACTATAAATGGTAAACTAATAATTTGCATTTGTAACCTTGGCGTCAACCTGTATTCTCATGTCGGGCCATTTTTCTGTTGTCATTTAGTATGACACTGTACATCCACGCATTATAATAGGCATATAAAAAGAGTGCGCCTTCTGTACTGGTGCTGTTGTCTATTCTGTGTGCCAACTGCCGTTTTCCGTTGCTAAACGAAAACCAATATTTGAACAAGGCTAATTAAAACTCTTACCGGGGTCGCTTCATTAGACATTGAAATGCATTCAATCATGAATCGAACGGTCCTTTGGGACGCGAGTATTTGCAGATTCAAACTACTGCTTTAAGTTCCCGAGAACTTTGCTTTGGTGCTTTGAATGTTGGCTACTAAAGAATAAATTGATTACGAGCGTACCTTGATTTACATGCCGTGGTAGCTTATTGGTTTGGTCTGCACCCTTTCAATCAGAAGTTCGCGGTCGTGAGCTCACATCTCGCTGTTTTCGAAATTTTATTTGAAATTTACAACGATCTTTTAGGTGAAAACGTAAGGAAACCCGCACATATATGAAAAGTTTAATGGTTCCCTCGCGCGCTCGGCTCATTTGGTAACTAACGCCCAAGCCCTCAATGTGAGAGGTGGCCTATGCCCAGCCATTATATGCGATACCTAAGTATTTGGTAGAGATCGGTGACATTGTGAAGATCATTAAAAAACATTACCCAAGGATATTGAGGCAAAGATCGCAACAGACGTAGCGTACTGTTGCACAAATATCGCTGTACAGAATTCAGTAAGTGTTTACTCAACTCCTCTAATAGATTGCAACTGACTATGCGAATGGGGCTTTGGGAATACCGTCTCATTAATTCGGCGGCATTCGCGAGATGATGGATTTAGTTGGAACATGACTCCGCCCTTTAATCAATTCGCTAGTTGTACTGCTGTGCACTGACATTAATCCACTTCTCGATGCAACGGGCACACAAGGCGGCTTATGTCATTCGTGGATGTTGTCGATTGGTTGTTGCGAAAGTTTAACTATGGCTTTTAGAATAAATTAAATAAAATTAGGGTTAGGTATATTTGCAAGTTGGTAGGTAGTAAAACAAAGACAGTTCATTATTTTACAAGCGTTATTAACTTTTGCATAGTTTTTAATGTGTGATGTTGTTTTTTCTCTAAATTATAGTTGTTTCTCACGGTATACAATATATATATGAACAAGTATCTTTATTGCACAGATAAATTTATTATAAATCGCACTGTTAATGTCACGACTTTAGGGTTATTGAGCACACGTCGCGGTAAAGAGAAGCTACAAAGATCCCCAAAGTAGACAAATTGTGTTTAGAAGTTTAGTGTTTACAGACTAATCCAACATACTGACATGAACTGTTACGCTGTGCTATATCACTTCGAGCCACACTAGAGGGCGCTGCTAAAGCCAGCGTTTATTTTACCAATCGGTATAAATAAGCGCTGGCAACATTTAGAATCGTTAGGGGCGGGGTTTGTTTGAATTAGTTACAACCCCTTTCCTCTGGAAGGGAAGCTCAGGTTTTGGGCCATAAAAGCCCCTGCAGCTCTCAGAGAGCTCATATTTTCTACATCACTACAACCACCTCTAAAAGGTGAAACCTCTGCCCAACTGGTAAGCTCTCTCTCTGCTAATAACTGTTCTAAATTGTTCTTATAAAATTGTATTTTTCGTGTATGTGTTTCTTTCAGATTGTGTTTAATTTATTTCTATCTTAATTTGTTCTAACTTAAATTCTGCGACCGTTTCTTTAACTTCTTTCTGTAAATTTCTAAGTCTTTGTTATAATTATTAATTTAAATCTACTTGCTCAACGGTCGCACATTGTATTTTCAAACCGTAACCGTCACTGAGCTTTAACTTCATTATTTCCTTCTTTCTCAATGTAACGTAGCTTTTCTTTCTTACCTTGCCACCTGTAAACCTTTCGAACTGATGCCACACCACAACTTGGCGAGCTCTAGCTCCCTGGTTGGACTCTCGTCTCCTCGAGCTTCAGTATGGCATCAGTTCCCGCTAGTGGCCAGCCTGTAAAGCACTAAATCTTTACAGGGCAACTTCCTACGGGCCACCAAACTTCCTACGGGCTACCCAACTTCCTACGGGTTACCAAACTTCCTACGGTCTACTTAACTACCTACGGGCTCACGTTCCCCAAGCTTCGCATATCCTCGAGCCACCTGCAGGGCACCTCTTGCCGGTTACTTGGACACTGTACCCTGACCGAGCTGCTAACAGCCGGTTACTTGGACAACCGTACCCTTGCCGAGCCTTCTACGCCCTTGCAGCCTACGAAGACCTGCCGAACCTCAAGCCTACGCTACTACACGTCGGGTCACGGCCAGGGGAGTGCGAGCGATCACGTTAATTGACTCAAGTTAGGAATTAGGCACAAGAATTACGAACTTACGACCTAGAGTCTCTAGTCGTCCTAGGGAGCTTTTATTTAAATAAAAACCTATTGTTAAAATTTTATTCTTGTTTCACTCGAAAATCCCCTAGGGCGAACTTCTGTACCTGACCGGGTAACAGTGGCGCCAACGGGTTTTCTTGTGCTATAGTTCTTGCTTGAGTCAGCTAGCTACGCTAAAGTTGTTGGTGTTGGTGATTTTTCTATAATTTTTCTTCTTGTCTTGGATACCGCAGTAATTCTAAATTCACTTGTGCACCCGTTTTGTGGCGGGCCAAGAATACCGCAAAACCGGCCTGGTATTCGTAAAAGGCGAATGAACGGCGTTTTTGCCGAAAATCAGGGTTGTTGTTCAAATTCTAACGGTTTTTTTTTTCAAATTTTAACGTCTATTTTTCTAAATTTTAATCGCTAATACTCCAAATTTGTCTTAACTATTCTACATAAAACAATTTAAATTAACAACACAACGTACATACTTAATTTAAATTATCGCACTATCGCGATCAATTTAAATCCTAACGGACTAACTGTTAATTTAAATTTACTTGGTAACCGTCAACTACAATTAACCGCGGGTTCGAATTTAAAAAAAACTCAACTGCCACTAAGCGCCTAAGAATCAGCTGTAGTTAACTAAATTAACTACAACGATTCTCTTACAGCTATCTCACTCGGTACAGCTAACTTCGCTCTTCTAAAAAGACGACTTGCACAGAAGTGTACCTAACTATTTAATATCCTTAAAAAACGACGGTAATTTTTAATTAACACTACAATTTACTTTAAAAAGACTACTTCTATCTTGAAACAACAACCACTGAATATCGACATTTCATCAAAATTAGTTTGAATTTATTCGGCAAAACCACAAAATTTTATTAACATCTAGTAGCTTCACTTTTTAATTATTTTAAATTTTAACTTCGTTAACGTAACTTCACTTTTATTTTTTAACACTTCACTATTACTGCGATATCCAATCCAGTACATTGTAACTCTGTAATTATACTTCACTTTCTATTGTACTCATACGGTCTAGCATACAGTGTTAGCAGAGAGAGTTCTACATCCTAAGTCATCTCTTCCCTTATGAGCGCGTGTCACTAAATATTCTAACTGAACACAAAAGTATTCAATCAGTGCTGCGCATTCCAGCGCACAATTCTATTGCACGAAGACCTTATCGCGCGCGCCTAAGGCTCACTATACACTATCGGTAGTATTTCTTTAAAGCGGGTAAATCTTAAAGTCGCGCCGATAACTGAGACTACTTAAATGTTTAACTTAACTACAGAGGGTAAAATTAACTACTGTTTGTCATGGAAGTTAACAATATTAAATACTCTCACTTGTCCTTGCAAAAAATATTGTTCTAAAAAATGCAAGTTAATAAATAAACGATCCCTGCCTACAGCAACTAAAAACTCTAATAACTAAAAAAAAAATGACTATCTTCAATACTAGGAATTATTTCCTTAAACTTATAAAATATTTTATACTGTGACTAATTTAATTAATCTACATTTCTTACCCTAACAACTAGCACTCAATTTTAACATTTAAAAAATTATATTTAAAACAACAACAACTAAAAACGCGCATAACTGAATAGTAAAACATCTAACTTCGATACTTGCTAATATCATCTTTAACTTTTATAATACGTAAATACTCTTAACTATTTTTATTAATCGAACTTTTTTTAATCTAACTAACTACTAACACTCAATTTGATTAGTTAAAAAATAATTAATGCACCAAAACTCCATTATGTTAAAAACTAAAGCCTTTTACTCCAGCGGTTCTGAAGACTGGTTAAATAAGCCTAAATTCACCTACCCTAACAGCATGCATACCTACTCCGAGCGGATAGTAACTCGTAAAAATAAGCCCTTACTACTTTGTAATGTTGTTAACTTATGTAGGGCGGATAGTAACCCTACGACATAATGAAGAACGGTCATGCAAATTGAGTACTTTTAATTAACGTAAAAACAATCCTAAATGATTTCTATTAAATACAAATCAAAATTCAAGTTCTACGGCGAGGTTCTACAACCCTGTCGCATTAATTCTTAAGCGTTAGCATTCTTATTAATTACGTAACACGCTGGGCGTCTCCTGCGATGACCCAGTGACCTCAAAAGTTCAGTCGGCCGACGCGTTCGAGCGAGTTGCACGCGCGCCATGTTAAGTTAATTCATTCATGCAGCAAATGCGCGCGCGCATTCTCCGCAATACGTAATTAATAAACTGCGTTAAACCGCCAGTTTAACCTATGCTGCACGTTAATATTGCAACACAACACATAAGTAAAACATAGTACCACAGATCGTTGCTCATATTAATAATAGTCGCAAATAGTTAAAATTAAAAGCCTAAATACCAGTAGGGTCGCGCCTGCTCTTAAAAACGCCCTAATGTTAGCATCCAGTTCTCGGGCGGTCTTGGAACCCGTTAAATAAAAGCCATATCCTATCTGGATGTTAACCTATCAAGGACGGATGGTAATCCTTGGACTTTCGCGACAAATTAAATATATTACGAGCACGCCCCGCGCCTTCTGCTACCAGACGCGAAGGTCAGACTAGCCCTATAGCCGGACCTACTCTGAAAGAATGATGTATATATGTGGATAGTAAGAAAGGCGATTGATGAATGCTGCGACGTCGTAAGATCTTTAGCGAAAATTAAAATGAGTTTTAATTTTCTTTACCGGGGAAAAGGGGAACTGTTACGCTGTGCTATATCACTTCGAGCCACACTAGAGGGCGCTGCTAAAGCCAGCGTTTATTTTACCAATCGGTATAAATAAGCGCTGGCAACATTTAGAATCGTTAGGGGCGGGGTTTGTTTGAATTAGTTACAACCCCTTTCCTCTGGAAGGGAAGCTCAGGTTTTGGGCCATAAAAGCCCCTGCAGCTCTCAGAGAGCTCATATTTTCTACATCACTACAACCACCTCTAAAAGGTGAAACCTCTGCCCAACTGGTAAGCTCTCTCTCTGCTAATAACTGTTCTAAATTGTTCTTATAAAATTGTATTTTTCGTGTATGTGTTTCTTTCAGATTGTGTTTAATTTATTTCTATCTTAATTTGTTCTAACTTAAATTCTGCGACCGTTTCTTTAACTTCTTTCTGTAAATTTCTAAGTCTTTGTTATAATTATTAATTTAAATCTACTTGCTCAACGGTCGCACATTGTATTTTCAAACCGTAACCGTCACTGAGCTTTAACTTCATTATTTCCTTCTTTCTCAATGTAACGTAGCTTTTCTTTCTTACCTTGCCACCTGTAAACCTTTCGAACTGATGCCACACCACAACTTGGCGAGCTCTAGCTCCCTGGTTGGACTCTCGTCTCCTCGAGCTTCAGTATGGCATCAGTTCCCGCTAGTGGCCAGCCTGTAAAGCACTAAATCTTTACAGGGCAACTTCCTACGGGCCACCAAACTTCCTACGGGCTACCCAACTTCCTACGGGTTACCAAACTTCCTACGGTCTACTTAACTACCTACGGGCTCACGTTCCCCAAGCTTCGCATATCCTCGAGCCACCTGCAGGGCACCTCTTGCCGGTTACTTGGACACTGTACCCTGACCGAGCTGCTAACAGCCGGTTACTTGGACAACCGTACCCTTGCCGAGCCTTCTACGCCCTTGCAGCCTACGAAGACCTGCCGAACCTCAAGCCTACGCTACTACACGTCGGGTCACGGCCAGGGGAGTGCGAGCGATCACGTTAATTGACTCAAGTTAGGAATTAGGCACAAGAATTACGAACTTACGACCTAGAGTCTCTAGTCGTCCTAGGGAGCTTTTATTTAAATAAAAACCTATTGTTAAAATTTTATTCTTGTTTCACTCGAAAATCCCCTAGGGCGAACTTCTGTACCTGACCGGGTAACAGAACTAAAACAAAACGAACAAACAAATACATTAAGTTTAGTACGAAACAAAAATGCCACTGATTTAGATAGCTATTTCAATGAACCATATTATATCCTTAGCACTTCGTCAGTATCATCATAGTCCGCAACCAGTCCGTAATTATTCGTTTAAATTTAGTCACCAAACAATCCTTAACACCACACAACTGTAGAACAGGATTCTAAACAGGTATATGTTTTATGTTCTGTTCATGTCCATCGGTGCAGTAGCCATCTTCTAAAATACTAGATATACCTATTACTTACCAAATTACTGTTAGCTTTATACTAAATTAATTATGTAATTAGTGTATGTCCCACTGCTAGGCAGTCTCTCATACCTATCTCCACTAACTAAGCCCCTTATATGCATACTAAGTAGAATCTAGAATCCAATCTGTACGAAATACGTCCAAATCGCAGTCTGTGGCCGGTCTCGGACCCAGCGCGCTCGTCCCGCGGGGCCCGTTCAGTAACATATAGTCTCTCCACGACGCAAGCTGCAGGCTTGCTTAGCCCTGTCCGAGTTCAGGTAATAGCATTCTATGTATTATGGAAAAATTTATTCAAAGGCCACTACTTTGACTTTTGATTTAAGTGACGTTTATGTATAGGTTAACTGGTGGCTGACGCAAAACTACTATTTTTTAAATGACAATCCAAGGATTTGCAAGGCAAGACACGAACCAGCGAACTCTGCGTTCTGTGTCATTAAAAATAGAAAATCAAAAGCGTTACGGTACTAAGAAAATAATAATTTGAAACTAAACTGCTTAATCCTGAAATCGAATGCTTAAGTAGTGTTTGTGAATACTTTTACCGCTCGGCCTGCAAAAACAAGTAATATTTTACCACCAATCCGCGTTTATTTTTATCATAATGTCCCGAAGACAGAGCGGACGGGGGCAAGGCGTTAGTTGTTACTGCCTTGTGAACACCCAGCTGTCCAATTCACAGAGTTCTAGAGACAATGTTAAAAATCTCAGATAATTAAAAAAAAAAACGATTTAAAATATAGTCTTATTGAAGACTGAAAATAATTGAATTTTCAAATGTTAATACATAGTTCAACAAATCGTAATTTTGTCTTTAAAATATGACTAAGCGATTCCGTCTATCCCGTAGGGGCAGCACTTAATCTAAAATAGACGTCCCGCGAGACCCGGTTTTGCCACGATTTTGAACTCCAAGGCAATACAACTTCCTGCGGCTGCGTTTCGGGGCAGCTCGCTGAGCCAGCACTAAGCTATTTAGAGAGGCTTAGTAGACCTAATGACAGTTTCCACATATAAACGTGTCGAGAGAGGAATTACGGTTTAAAATTGACCGCTTGCATTGACGATTACAGGCCGTTTACAAACGTATTGGTACGCTCGTTATCTGTTCCGAAGTAGAAATGGAACTGCAAACGACTGAAAACGAGATTTATCAAAATTTGGGCAGTGGATTTTAACATGAATTAAAATAACAGTGCTTCGCATGTGTTTACGTACCATGTTGTTAAGTTAAAAGGTACACAATTTTGTTTTTTTTTAATCGTGTGTAAAATTTGTTTAATGTCTTGAAAACATTACTTAAATAGCATTTATCCTGAAGAATACACGGTGCCGGTGTTTCGAAGCTCGATTATAAAATATACAAAAATTCGAACTAAAAAGTGGAATATCTCGGAAACTTATAATTTTCGGATACGTTGTACCTACTACATAACCTTTGTTTACTGCAAATACGCTCTTCTATATTATATGGAGAGTTTAGGTTTGCATCGACCTTCCGAACACTCTATGTATAGAAGAGTAACTGTTTTCCTAAAGCCAGGTTCAATAGAAATGACCAATGTTGTATACATATAGGTATGGCTAGCATTTGACACATAACTTTCAATTTTCCACGAAAGTGTTTATTGATATAACAAATAGTTAATAGATACTTTGATTTTAAACGTATACAAACACAAGGATAAGGTGTATAAATCGGTAATGGGATCATACCATACTTGTTGTTCAAAAGTGCGTGATTGCGGAGTGATAATGGTAAATTGGTCTGTTTACAACATTGGCCATTTCTATTGAGCTCGATTTTACAGTAGATCACACCTCATAATTGTCAGGTGTACTTGTCCTCTTAAACGTAATAATGTTTGTACAGAGAGCGTGCGCGAGGCGAGCGAGCGGCCGGCAGCGGTGGACAACGGCGCGGTGCGGCTGGCGTTCCGCGAGCACATGCGCTCCATGGCTCGCTCGCGCGCCTCCAGCTCCGAGGACTTCGACCCGCTGCGGTACGCGTCCGCCGCGCGCTTCCTTAACGCCGCCGAGTGAGTACACAACTATAGATGCCAAGCCGGTTGTTAACGATTTTAGCCGAGCAGTTAAAAATGCATTTTTCGTTATTAACGGTCATTGTAACGGCATTTCTCCCGACTGCCACCATAAGAGAGGGTTATGTTGGGGTGTATGTACGACTCGCAGTTTGGTCGGTTTTCTGCAGTATTGGTTTGTATATTAATATTTTAAAATTGGTGGTTTTTCTCAATTTCTTTCCCTTTTCTAATTAACGTTGTTTGTTACAGTGCCAATAAAGAGCCACCAAAAAAAAACGAGGATAACGCTTGAATTGACTCTCTCCCTGCGGCATTCAATCCAAACCTGTAGTAACAAGAATTTGTAATAATACAGTTCACATTTCCTAGGCATGCTGTAACTATTTCTTTAATATCACCGAAGTCATGTTATGAAATTTACTACATTATCGTAAGTACGACCACGACCGAGCTCCGCTATTTAAGGACTGCTTGTTATGCAACTCATATTCACGTGATTTGGTTTTACTATAAAATATACTCTTAGATAAGTCGGAAGTTGTCTTCGTTGAATTTGTTTCTTCTCAGTTACACCTCTCGTCAAAATAATGGTTTAATTCCAATTAAACAAAGATCTTCACTATCAGTTAAAATTTCTTAAGCAGTACAATCTGTTTGGGTATTGTCAGTATTGTTGTATATTTAGTTTTTTGATAATTTCTGTTTGCTTTCGACTATCTCAATTACAGTATAAATGTTTAATCAACTCTAATGAATTGTAATACTATCGACGATGTTCTATTACTAGGACTAAGTATTCGAAACAGTACAGGGATTTCGATATCTTGTACACTTTGTACGTGTGTCTTTTGTTAAATTTTAAATAAGAAAAAAAATGAAATATGTGATTAATTCAAATGAATTTTGTAGATGTTGTCTATCACTGTAATATTGTTCTGAATGGACTGTTTTTTATATAAACAATTTGTCGAGTTACTTCGTGTAGACAGTACAGATGATGTTTTTTTGTAATCATTTTAAGAATATGAATGTTACAAGTTGAAGCTTTTTAAGAAGTACATATTAAATTGGAATTGTTCTCAAGTGAGGGCTACGGTTTTCGGATTATATTTCTTGAAATGCTTCAACTACGCGCATGCCAAAATGATTAATTTGCACTTAGTTGTTTTTTCTGCGTTTGAAAATGTAATTTGGCAAGAGGCGTTAGTGATCACCTTTTGAGCTTTAATGACTTATGCCGGTATCACTACCGGCCAAGAGATCTCTTGCCCAGAAATGCCTAGAATGCTACCGGCTTGCGTTATGTAACTCGGTGACGTTTTAATTTATTGTGCGACGTAGTTCAGACAAATATGAATATCGACGGCGATGTTCGAATACCTCGTATCTGACAATTTTGACTGATATGGCAATTTTGCAAGACGATATACCAGGCTAATGTTAGGCAAATGTTAGGTCTTCGAACAATGCCATCGATTTTCTGAAGATTCAAGTACAGGTGTGACGTTATAATGACAAGACACGTCGGGGGTTAACCGAGACGTAATCTTGCTCTTGTCAACAAATTTTAGATTGTTCTATTGCAACCAATTATATATTATCAAATTATCATGTTAAATTGATGTTAGAAATATGGCATGTTTTATTTTTATTCTATTCTATTTGGGGTTTGTATAAAATTAAACGTGGGGTTAATATTCGGTGTGCAAAAAAAGTGATAACTTTATTAAGTAAAATTAACAGCGACATTGCATTACTTTGCATTTGCAAAAATATTACTTTTATCAACCAATTTTATGACTCTAGAAGAAGACTACGTATAGAAGATAATATTTTTGAATTCGTAATTTTGACTTTTTTTACTGTCGGCCGTAATAATAAACACTGCTTCAGGCGTACATTGTTATGTTTAAAAAATTAATGCATGTTTAGGTTCTGGCTGCGACCAGAAATAGCAGCGGCCAATCTCAGTTTCAGTGGCTAGATTTATGCTATTATTACCGCCACTCGAGCTCAATGCCACGCAGGAAGCGGTTGGCTCTCTGGAGCACGTGTATTGAGACTGACATTGATTTAAAGTCACAGTATAGTGTAATGCGAGCGTGCGGTTGCATGACAGCCAATCTGCGGTCTGTTTAAATAATTGCTATTGTACACGAATGTAATACGGTAGGTATCAGTAAGGTCGAATTCGTCTTTAAAAGCATCCTAAGCACTAGAAGCTATCCACCCCGACTACGCAAGGAATCTGTAGGCACAGATTGTTTATAAAACACTCAACCTGTATTTGTTGATTTAAACTGAAATATCCCGATAGTTGCTGTAAGCATTGGGCATAAGCAGGAATACAGGCAGAACGGCAGAGAGACGCAGCTGGGCAGTTTAAAATCGTTCCCAGCATTGTTGTATGGTCAGCAACAGATATGTCTATCCGATCGACGAGCTCAAAACGATCTACACAAGCTCTTACTGCCTTGACAATGCAGTTGTCTATAGATCTTTTTAACCCCTTCATCTGTATAGATATATCTTCTGCTGACTGTACACAAACATATGATACAGGGGGTCTAACTGAAAACGCACGCGAGCGTACTACGTGGAGCTCGTCTCTGTTACGCTTAGAGAATGACGGGGCGTAAGTACCGACTGATGATAAATAGGACTTTTTTTCTATAATGCTATTCAGACTAAGCCCAGACTACAGGATCGGACAGGTTAAGTGTCCTAGTTTCACAAGGCTATAACATTTCAAAAGCTTAAATTTTCTAAATGAAATGTATTTTTGTGTTAATTAGACTAATATACACGCAAAATTGTTTCATAAACTCAAATAGCTCGCCTGTCTATTGACTAAACTTTTCGCATTCTGCTAAAAAATGTACCGCACGCGGCATGCTCGACCACCAATCGACACTTGAATGAATTCATATTCAGTGTGTACTCCCAATTTTACTTAAGATGTACATATCCCTATATAGATGCCGAAATTCCGATGCCATTATTAGGGTATGAAATCGGTTAATTGTTTCAACACTAGTCTTGAGTGCCCTTAGCTTTGTGCGATGGCGGACGGTCTTATTGAAAACAAAATAGTCATTCTCATAAAACTTGACTGGAAAAAAAAATGCACTTTAAAGCTTAATAATTCACAAACGGATGCCTCAATCAAAAAACTGTTTTCACGAACCCCAAATATTGAATTTTAGACAAGAAAAAAAATCATCCCCACTTCACGTCTAGGGGAGGTAACCTAAAAAATATGTTTCAAAATTTTGCTTCATAACTTTGTCGGCATGATTAATATGTATGTCCATACCAAATTACAGCATTCCAGTACTAAGAGTCCATGAGCTGGGTTGCAGACAGACGGAAGGACGGACGGGGCGAAACTATAAGGGTTCCTTGTTGACTACGGAACCCTAAAAATGAAACCCCATGCCATGACTGCCGGCGCGCTTTGAAATCGTTGTACGACTAGTTTATCCGCAGGAATATCCCGTAATGAAACGATCGTTCAGTTGATTGTGGCTATCTGGCAATTGAAACATCTTTACATCGGAAAAAATGAAATCATAGCCCTCATGCCAACCTAGCAATCCAAACCTCCCTGCATTTTTTTCAGACTAGTTTTTTTTTGAGTAGCAGTCAATTAGTGATTTTTTGTATCCTTTCTTTTTTTTAGCGTGATTGCTAGCACTTTGACATGGATTTCATCTCATACGCTAACGTAAGCTTTTATTTATATTTCCTATATGAACAGATGGTTTTCTGCCAGGTGTAGGCCTGATTCGTAAAGGTTGTGTCTTTAAATTCCTTTATGGTCCGCGATATGGACCTAATATGAATTGAATACGCTCTAGCATGGTCTGAAATTTCTCTTGTGCAGTTTACTCCGAACTCGCGTTTCGCGTCAAAATACTCAAAAAATATATTACACTGAGGTTTTATATTAATAGCTTCCCATAAAAACCGAGTTAAAAATATATAGAGACAAAAATTGCATTTCAAGAAAAACTATAAAACTAGGACTCTTAATCTGCCCAACCCTGTATTTACTAAGAGTTATTCAGCGTGTAATGTAATTTTACAATAGCAGTCTCTTCCAATAGCACTTGTTGCAGCTTTTATAATCCCTCAACTCATGTATACTGGATATTTAATCTTACTGTCCATTGTATTGTTAAATGTTATTATAGCAGTCATTCATTCACTTTCGTCATGTAAGTCGGTGTAATCACGTATTATTTCAATGAAATGGCCAACTTTCACGATTAACCACTAAGTTATGCCCGCGTTGTGGAGGGCAGGATGTTTTATTTGAAATAGTGCGCGCCGCGGGTGTAACTCGAGCGGGTGTGTGGGCGCAGACCGGTAACGTTGATTAATTTGCTGTTTTATTGACAATGTGATGTGTACGGTAGTGGTGTATTCTAAGTTAACTTGATAAATTTATAGGCATTGAATTAATGTGACGTTAGATAAATATAATTAATGTTTATGTAACACAAATGATATTGTTTATTTTATTTTAATTGCCATCCTTCGTTTTCATAGCTGACCATGTGGAAACTAAGATTACCTAAATGAGCGATTACCCGTCGAGCTAAAGTAAAAAGTCGATATTACTCAAACAACGTCACATTACAAAGGAACAGGAACTTTTCTTTTACATTGAATCAGTTATTACCCGTTTGCTAGATTCTCTAGTGCAAAACAATAGAGAGCATCCATAAGAGACAAACCTAACTAAATGTACAATATTTTGAATAGTAAATACCTAAAATGTACTGTACACAATAAAAAAAAAGAATGCATGATCAGTTTTCTAAATCGTGAAATTATAAATGAAAAAAAACTTGTATTTTGCAGATGTAAAATATTTATTTAGAGTGTTACGCCTCATCGTGCTCCGTGCTGCCAAAAATCTGCAAAAATAGTCACGACCTTTAGTGCTACAACAAAGTTATTTTTTATCCAAGTGGATATTCCACGCTAAGTATGTGAGACATGGGCGTAAACAAAAATGAAACTAAACAAAACTTCTGAAAGTTCTGAAGACTCAATCAGGAACTATTGGCAAAATTACAAACAATCACCATTCAGAACAATTACCAAAGATTTTTTACTTCAATTTAGTAACAGCAAAAGTTTAGATTCAATTTATTAACGCCTGACAAACGCGTTATACAAAAAATAAATCTCAAAATAAAATAAAAAGTGAAAACTTTAAATTACGCTCAGTTAAAAGTTCTTTTTCAAAACTGGTAAAACGATTTAAGGAAAATTTAACATTTTTACCGCATAAACAAATTAATACAATAATAAATGAATTCATACTCAAATACTTATACAAATATAAGAGGAAGAGCACTCACCATAATCTTAAGAGGATTAGGTACCAAATCTCAAAAAGCGTTCCCCATACAAACAGCGATAACGTTTTCCACCCTCTAAACCTTAACCTATAATCACGATTTTCTAGTAAGTGTGCCTCGTAATTAGATTTGTATGTTTTGATTGTTTAAATAGTTTTCCATATATTTAACAATATTTTCATTTTAAACAAAAAGGCGTCAACATTGACAAAACTATAAGGTACAAAAAAGAAAACTTTAAAACCTAGTTCTGCGGCCCTAACATGACAGCCCAGGTTTAGTTTAACCCCTCCCTGTGTCTCTGTCTAACTAGTGTCATAAGAAAGGGACGCAGATAGAGATAAAGTAAACTCGGTTAGAGGGCGGAAAGCCCTATTGCCGTTTGTTTAGGAGACCGCTTGGCGCACAATAGTCTTAAAAAGATTGTCCCTCATAAACGCTTATTATATGATAATACACTTTATTTCCGAAATATTTACTTTGGAATGCCAAAACAAACATGCCTAATTCGATTTCAGCGCTAACTTAATATAAGGATTTCTCCTACTAAAATTGCTTTAAAACTACGTAAACTAACATTGTTTTAAACTTTCGCAATATCTGACATGTGTATGACTTAACTTATCTACCTATCTACTACATACAAGTGATACTAAAACGATGTCACTGCGGTTTTGTTTTTCGACAAAGTGTTTTGGTTCGAGCCACCTAACAGCCAACTATAAAACGATATGATCTCTTCATCAATGTGGACAAAAACAACTGAATGGATTTGTATGAAATTTGGCACACATATAGTTTATAACCTGGATTAACACATAGGTTACTTTTTATCCGGTAATAATGCATAGTTCCCACGGGATAGCGATAAGTGAGTTATACGCCGCCGTGACGTCATGAGCAGCAAAGAAACTATAATTCTCATTAATTTGTCCAGGAAATATTGCAGATTGCATGTTGGGGGCACGCATGCTTGATTCAATTAAACAAGTCTACGCGGACGAAGTCGCGTGCAAAAGCTAGTTTCATATAAAGGAAGGAAATACAAATAGAGGTTTTTCTAAGCTATGTTAATTGCAGTGGTATATACTGGTATATACTGAAAATTGCGAGTTTCCTATTCTATAACTGTTATAAAACGGTCAGCGGAGGAACTTTAAACAACACGTTAAATTTGAAGAATCGAATCAGTGGCCGAATCTCACAAAGAACTTCCTCTCTGTTATTTGTTTTTGAATATATAGGTACGCTGGTGAATAGGGAAGTCGTGAAAAAGTACCTGATAAAAGCGGAACGAATAACACAACAAGGTTTGCTGAACCAACTGTTTGAGATAGCGTGTTCGGAAGTTGCCGACGAAAATAGATACTGATTACTGATCTTTTTATAATAGTAGTCTATTTTTATTCGTGACGTCAGTATTTACAGAACAATTATTGCTGAAAGTGACATCGGCTTTCATCGGAAATGCTATAGTAAAAACATTGTCGCCTGCATTGTATCTAGATAGAAGTCAATGTACATTATATGTAAATCATAAAACGAGCCAATTTTATTATAAGTCGGATTAAAATGGCCACATATCGACTAAAACTATCTACTTATTAGATTGAGTGTTACTATGAGCATCACTATGTTCTACACAACTGCAGCGCCGGCACTGCACCTGACGCACATTCACTTGGACACTCGAGTAGTGGGACCTCAGAGAAAGGAACCCATAGAGTGAGCTGAAAGGTTTCCGCTGCGTACACTTTTTGAAAAGTGCTAGTGATGTAGATTAGTCGATCAAAACTGACGATGAATTACACAACACAAGCAACACGACACAATAACACAAGCAGCTTTAGTTGCTTACTTTGGGACTAGGTCAATTGGTGTTAACTGTCCCAAGATACTTATTTT
Organism: Ditula angustiorana; assembly: GCA_963691745.1. Taxonomy (NCBI): domain Eukaryota; kingdom Metazoa; phylum Arthropoda; class Insecta; order Lepidoptera; family Tortricidae; genus Ditula; species Ditula angustiorana. The sequence goes on from OY829472.1 coordinate 6,973,367, forward strand.
ATTTATTTATTTAACAAACTAAAAAGTCTTATAAAACCTTTAATAATATTAGCGAACATACAACCATAGCTCAACCCTCTTGCAATTTCGATTTACTAACTTAATAAATAATTTCTTTTGCAGAGACAAAAGATTACCCGATTTAGCTATTTTCTCAGATATGTGAATCAAATGTGAATGTGGACAACTGCGTTATTTAAGACAGCGAATTATTTAACTTGCATTCAAACAATGATAATATTACGCTCAGACTGACTCGTTTAGGTTTTAAAAAAGACCCCTGGTCCGAGGGTACACATGTTCCGAGCGCTGAAGATAGAAGCATGAACTTCTATCTTCAGCGCAACTTGCGAGTCAGAATGGTGAGCGGCGGTGTAAGCAAGTATGCTCCTACCTCTACTCCCCCAGCGAGCCCGAAGAACTAGCTCTGTCCGCGGGCGCCGAAGCGTCCCTTTGATGGAAGTACCTACTCTTGAGCAACTCGCAACCCCGAAGGGCGAGTGGTGGTGTGAAGTCAAAAGTCAAAACCAAAGCTCAAAATATTTTTATTTACATTAGGCATACAGAAACAACTTATGAATGTCAGAAAATTTATAATCATTTCGGAAAAAATCTTCTGATGAAAGGTTACTGGTAAGAAACTCAACAAGGTGTTATTTCTTAAATAAATCAACTAGTTCCTCTGTGGCCGTCCCAATATTTTAATCCATCTCTTTCATTTCTCCTTTTTTTGGGAAAACTGAAAAAAAAATAGTATTAAGTGGCGAACTGTTGGGGAGTAGCGACTGAAGAGAAGGGTAAACTAAATTAAGGGCCTCCGCTTAGTCGCGCCGGCGCACGGAGCAGGTGCACGCCTATAGAGAAATAGTATGGGAGCGTCCGCTTACTCGCACAGGTGCGGCTGCGGGCTCATACTATTTGTTCGATAGGCGTGTACTCGCTCTGTGCACCCACGCGACGTATCGGACGCTCTAAATCGCTCTCCGCGCCCGCTTCCCGAAAGTCCTGGACACGATTGCCCCTTACGAGGGAAAGGTATCAGATTGGCGGATACCTTATCGATAATTTCTACAAAATGTCAGATGCACCGCATCACTAGTCTATATTTCCATAACCTCTTGTAGAAATAATAAATCATTTATTACCATTAAAATTAATAAATAAGCTTAGTTTTTACAAGCACATATGAGTCTTTGCTCCATAATTTAACCCACATAATAATACTAGTCGTCCAAAACGCGACATTCCCATAAATAAATACCAAATAATACTTACTTGTAAACGCCGATGTGTTGTCCTTCATTGCTTTCTTTAGGACACCGTGATGAATGCGAACTGCAACCATGCACGAAGTATGCCATTTCGCACAGTAAATATCACTTGCTTGTCTCAAAAATCTAACGATAACCATAAGAATTTTATTAAATTGCACCGAGAGCTCTACGAACCGTCTTCAAAATTTGACGTGAATATTATGCGACTAAAAAGAATGGCTGCTATTCGACAGCATATTCAATACACGAAAGAAACTTTTTTAAACTGTTGTATAATAACATGACCTATATGACCAAATGTCAGCACTGAGTGTGTACGGTAGTAAATTTAAAGATGGTGTCAAATGGTTATGTTTGGTCACTCCTTCACGTTGTTACATCGTAAGAGTGAATGGAGCAGATACATTTACGCTTTTTCTCAATTTTTCAGGCTTCCTCCATGGGTTTAAAACCTCCTTGAGTGGGACCAACAGAGCGCTTTTAACTTGTTAAACTGTTATAATAGTTTGTTGATAAACCCGTGCGTGATTTAACAGTTGTATAAATAGGTAATAAATATAAATACTCAATTTACGGTAACGTATTGCATAAATACTTACGTAAAATCAAAACATAGAAGGCAAGTTTAATGCCGCCGTGTTGTAGCACATTTCAAATCGGAATTGCGGATTCGGATCGACGAAATACTAGCTCTGTCTCGCTTTTACTTGCGGAAGGCGTATGACGCGCGAGGAACGCGATCTTTGTTTAATTGTGCTGTTCTAGTGTAATTTATTTATTTATTTATTTAATGTAATGTAGTTCTATGTCTAAAATCGCTATTTCTTGAATTAATTGTTCTGTTTATGGTTAGCCTCGGGGAATAACAAGCAAAATACTGGTATGAGGTTGACTGGCAGAGACTGTCTTATGGCAGTAAGTCCGCCTTTTGCACATTGTGTTTTTATTCTATAAATAAATAACAAGACAAAGACAAATACTTTTTATTGAAAACCACACGGAAAATAGTTAACAAATATTAATTAAAAAACAATTCACTATTCTAACTTCATTATTTGTTTCCTTTTGGTTTCATTTAATGGTGTTGGTTGGACGAGATTCTATTTCATGCACAAGGAGATTATTAAATATTTTTAATTATCTTGGAGTGTTGCAACCAACGGTTGCCCCTTCAACAATAAATTTGGTATCCTGCATAGCATAGCAAAACCGAAGCGAACGTTATTAGTTTTCCGAGTTTGTCATATTAAAAAGTTATAGCAAATGTTGGTCATTGCCCATGGCTTGTGAATGCGCGACTGAATTAGACATGTGGGTGAAGGTATGTTTACCTTTCAGTGCCGCGGGCCATACATTTAAAAAGTGCCGTCACTGTGCCGCTGCCATAAATGATTAAGTTTCTTTTCGTGAAATAAAGACTTGTGGTCCACTTTTCTATCGCGTCTCATGCAGTGAAAGTATTGAATAGTAACTTTGACTCGAGTTGAAAACTGAGTTCTACCTATCGACATGGGTGTCAACACCCATGTCGATTTTTCATTTCAAAATGTCATGTCAAATTTGTCAAATTTAAATAAAAAAAATAAAATATCCGCCAACATGAATTTAAAAAAAAAAATTGGGTGCTGTAACAATGCTACCAAGCAATTATATAGGTTGAACTGGCTGAATACGTAGTGACCATTGCCATCTATGGGCTAAGTTTTTTTTAATTTACTTTCTGCACATGTGCCGCCTTTTATTACTTTCTGCTGGCTTGTCAGCTATGTAACTCCCCTCTTTCCGAATATGAGAGATGAAAAAGTATATTTCATTTGTATCTTGTTTTTTAAATGAGCGTTTTAGTTGCAAGTAGCGGGATGAAAGTAGTGTATCAGGATGAAAATTAATTTTCATCTCAAATTCGGAAAGTAAGTATTCAATGTTTAAGTGGGGCGAGGCTTAGCTGACAATCCTTTAGGAAGTGATAAGTGTATAGTATATTCAGCCTATCCTTTCTATACATATAAGTGCTTGGTAGCTTGGTAGCGTTCGTTGTTATAGTAACCAAAAATAGTACATTTTGATGTAAGTCATTTTCTACGAGTCCCAAGGTGTCTTGGTCTAAGCCGCATGCAAGGGACTTGTCTCTTGCCTGCGTTGCCGAGTCTTGACTCGGGACTGGTGAAAATGATAGTAGAAAAATACCTTTTTAAACATATGATTTCATTTTTTTATTTTTTTCTTATCTCATGGTCGAAATTAAAGGCAGAGAAAGAAACAATCCTTATATAAAGCTGTGCTGAAAGTAATTTAAGCATTTCGGAGAAGAAGCAGTTTCCGAATATTTTTAAAACTTTCGTGACATTTCACGTTCTTCAATCCTTTTTTCAATACATGCGTAAATACCTCGTATTTACGTTCGAAGTTTGATGATTTCGGCCATTCGTCAATCGTTTCTTCAATCGGCATAATATGGCTTTGGGTGGTGTAACAATTAAGATTTTGGTTGGATTTACGTGACATGGTTTAACCAATATACTTAACTAGGTATTCATTTTTGTAATTGACCGAAAATAAAACAAATATTTGAATCTTGGGTTCTGTAGCTTTAAGATAACCGCCCAAGTTATCCCGCAGTACATGAAGTACATCCAATCCTTATGGCACTAGTTAGTTGGGATAAGGTCGATATTACAATGGCGATTTGCGGGCTACATCAACGCGAGTTTGCAGCGAACACGTCGCGGGGCCGCTTCACTTTCGCCTCGCGTTGGACTCGTTTACAAAAAGCTAGTGTGATAAGACCCTGATTGTTTTTAAAGCCACATCAAATTTAAAAAGGCTTATTAACACGCCAAGCTTTTCCTGGTAAGTAACGATGTTGAATTGTATGCGAACTTTCAATTGTTCGTGTTTACGGTTATATTTACATCCGTCATGGACGTTGAAAACGTAACTTTGACAGTAATTTCAGGGCTGCTATTTTCAAAACGATTTAGTAAGACTTACTACACCTTGATACTTGTATTAATTTTTTTTAGGTCGATATAAACCCCAAAATAAAGGGTTTAAATTAAGAGAGTAGTTATTTCTCCAGATAATTTTCCTGCCCGTAAACAATTAAAATACTATTCTTATTATAAGTTCCAGAATTCGCCGATTGATTATCGGTCACTAGCAATATCTTTAGCGTGGAAAGTGGCAGGATCGGAGCAAATGGCATTTTGTGGTCTCTGCCTACCCCAAAGGGACACAGGCGTGAGCATAAACAAATAATTTGCCAAAACTTCGTTTAATGAAGACAAACAGGACGCTCGCTGAGCCCACCGTTCGGCTTAATCGACCACTAGGAAACTTTAGGACCTAACTAATAATAATAATCTTAAGTAGGTATACACGGACTCGATCATGAGATCAATATTTCATCTATTGTCTTTCGCCATAACATTATTTAATTTTGATTTGGACGTTAAGTGAACAGCCACAGAGACCGAGTTCCTGGGATTAGCTCAATAAAACAATAAATCGCTAACAGCCAAAGTTGATTGAATAAAAACACAAGGACTCATATTTATTGATTCGTTTATTTCATTAATGTTCTACATGATCCACGTATACATGCTTAGAACGGCAAAGGATAATACATTATTCATCAAGGGGAAAAAGTAACAGATTACAAACGACTTTGCATTACAGCGTCGTGTGGTTGGTTAGGTTGCACGATAGTAATCTGTGCTTTCTCCCGTTTGATAGTGCATTTAGCTATACTGGTTTTCGATAAACAAACAAATAAACCTGACTAAACGCTTTTAAATTATTTGACAAATATGATGTATAACCGATTAAACTCATAAACTAAAGTCACATCCCCCTTTTCGAAGACTTACTCGTTTTAAAAAAAAACGCCTAGTGATTAATTTTCAGATGTGACACTAATGGCTCATGGCTATACGTCGTTATCGCGGGTGCGACTACACTTTAACCTACTAAACATATTGTTTTAGTACTGCCAAATCGTAGCTGCACCCGCGATAACGACGTACGCTCATGGCAGTTTTTACAAAAGGTTCACGTCTGAAATTTTACATTTAAAATCCTGAGATGTTATTTTAAAAACTTTCATCTTTTTTGGACGTGTTATTCATATTACTTAATGAAAAAACCAGGGCGGGTAATAGATTTTCGTACATTGACATCTGTGTTATATTAACACCATTTAAATAAAGCATTAAAATAGTTACAATATAACAAGCAGGTGTAGTATGAACTTAATAGTAGTTTGTAGGATTTTTTAATTTACCGATACCAATATTCGCAAACATTACAATAATTTTATTAAATACCTACTTACAGTTAGGTAAAATTGTATCTTATACAACATTTAATCTACTTACAGACAATGTGGGTTGCTATATGAAAAGATTATTAGGTATGTGTATTGTATCCAAAGGGGCCATTATAGAAATCATCTTTGAGAGGTTCTCCCCTTTGATCCGTCTTCATAATCACTTTCACAAGTTGCTACTAAAGTTTTTTCTATGTTTGGTACCTAATCACTTGCTGTTTTTGTTACCGACTCTCACAACCAGTTAAGAAGTTGGTTTTGTTTTAATCTAAATGAATTAGCTGAGAAGAATAGACAAACTTAAAAAACAATGAACTAAAATGTGCCTTCGTAAAAAAAATTACAAGCTTCTTTTTGAAAAATATAAGAGCTTAGCTTAGAGAGCGGACCAAAGGAAAAATCTCCCAACATAAATGTAGGATATACGAGAATATTTAAGACGTAAATTTATTCGTGTTAATTTCTAAAAATCACAGCGTCGTCTTATTAAAATTACGACGAACTTGTTTAAAGCCAAATAGTTTCTTCTGTCGTCCATGTAATGCGGGACCTAGAAGAACGTGTTTACAGGAATCCGAATAATAATTACTAAGTATGGATCTACTAACGTTCATGGTAAAATTCGGGAACTCTTTATTAATTAATTAGCCCGAAGGATAAAATGGCTACACTGAGTTACATGTCAAATTATTTTATGCTTCGATTATAGTCTGTCGTTTAAATTTAAATAGGTACAAAATAATCAAGAAGTATCTCATTCAATAATGTAACTTAGTAGGTATACAGCTTTCATTTGCTTTTTGAATTATTTCCACCTCTCCAGACTAATCAGACATTTATCTCTAGTTTAGCGTTAAATATATGCGCCGTACGCAGCATTTTCCGTTTTCCCATTAATTAATAGGTACTCATTTTATGCGGTCACTTCGAGGCGGTCGCGCTATAGTTTTCGCTTCGTCCAATCACGGCCTAAGGGATATTGCACGGTGTAGAACTAAAATATATATATTTTACATTATTGTTCAGTGACTTTGGCCCTTTTGTCAATTGAGATTAGGTACAGCCTTCGATACACCTGAAAGAGTAATAAGAGGGATATGACTAAATAAGATTAAGACGCTACAGCGGAGACGAGACTAAATAAGGAAAATCAGCGAATAGCTTCCAAGAAAAAGTTAAAATGGATATTACAGCGTTTATCTATTCTCACTATTTTCTCATAAACAATCATCGTTTACAATTTTTGGCTAAACTGTAAACATAGGAAAACCTAATCAAAAAACATGTTTTTTTTTTTCATTATAAACAGATAATTACAAAAACAGTATTTACATTGTTTACCTTTCTTTTTAGTCTAGCCAGAAAATCGATACTAAATAGCGAGGAAATAGATTCAAGTTTAGGATACGTTTTAACGAAATATGTATAGTTAGATGATGAGGATCAAGAGTTCTTGGAGTATTAATCAAACCATAAATTCTTAAGCATCACCATTGTAGCGCCTTGAGGATCTTTAACAATAAGTAATTTCTAGTTGATAAAATGTTGTATTATATATTACGGTAGTGTATATTGAAATTCGTTCTACCACATCAACTTAACACCAATGGCCCATATCACGAAACAACAAGTATAATGAACATTAATATTAGTACCCAAATATATACCATACCAAAATCTAAAACGCTGCCACTTCACACTCGTAGAATTATAACTTGTAGCTTCATGGTATGGGGTCAAGGATTGCGTCGTGTTGTCCACATCTTTAATATAATACCTCTCATCGATGGTGGCCCCGATTCGTCAAAAGAAAATAATCTTCTTCCTTAATGGTAATCAGAATAATGTAGGAAGTATTTTGTGATATGTATGTTAATCTGAAACTTACATAAATGATCCCGGAATTGTATAATAATATCAAATATCAGATAAACGCAATTTAAATTATCAACATGATGAAAGCAGGGAAACCATCTAAGGCAACAATTTTCCGTATGATTAGACCTAAGAGGAATTGAATTTATGAAAGAACGACAATATTTTTCTATACGCTTCAATTGGACAAGCTCTATGTACGAAGCGTAATTGCAACCTTAACGTTAGGCTAGAAAATGTTCTTCACACTAGGCACTAGCGCAAGTTGCCGCGACTGACTTTGTCGCAATACGCGTCCCTTTCTAGCTCTGTAAGTACGAGCAAGACAGACACTCAGCGACACGCCAGAAACGGCAAATCGAACTAACCACCCGGCTACGAGAAGTTAGAAAGAGCTTACAAAAGTATTGTCGAATGTTATTTACGCCTTAGAAGAGATAGCAGTCAAGTTTAGAGAATAATTTTGATTTACAGAATAAGATCACAAGGGAGAGTATATTACATATGTCTAACAATATAATAATAACTATAAGAATAGTACAATATTCATTAAAAACGTTAAGTACATATTTATTTATTAGGTACTCTAGGTAGGTACATATATAATATATGTAGGCATTTTGATACCTAAGAATCACATCGACTATTAAGTTAAAGGTTTACACAATATGAAATAGAGGATTATTTTTAAGTTTTGCTACTCGTTCGTCGACGACAGAGCGCGGGTGCCTGAGGCGCGGCTTTTGGCGTGCCGACGCCGGCGCCGGCGCACGTTACCACGAGGTGAGCGTCAAATGCTTATCACGTACGTATTACTAACACTGAGCATACACCACAACCAGAAGAATTAATCTCGAAAAGTTTTAAGTAGGTAAAGGTTAGTTAAAAGCTAATCACGAGTAGCAGCAGCTATCGCGGTATTCTCAACCCAGTGGATAGATTATTCTCTCAAATAGGCACATAGAATTTATCAACCATTGTAAGATATATGTAAGTAGTTTACGTAAGTAATAATTACATTATTGTGTGAAAACATAGTTACAAGATTTTATTTACCAACTTCAGTAATAGATTTATATTTTATTTAGATAAGTACAATCTACTGATCACATTGATTTAGTTATTAATACTTTTTAAATATACATTTGGATGACTAATTAACTTTATTATAAATATCAAATCAAACATTAGGATAAAACGTAAGTAAATTGAATCCATCTCTGATGTTTGTACCATTATTAGTTTTATTACTTACTGCGGCTGTATAGAAATATCGCATTAATAGATCTTAAAAAAATATGTTTTCATCGCCATTACTGAAAAGGTCATATCATAAAATATTTCGGTACCTAGATCGTTAACATTCATAGAACTATGTACTTTAAAGTTTCAATAAGCGTCAATTTATAAGACAACGATAAGGCGATGTTACCGCAAGGTAAAGGTTCCACCTTTAATTATCTTTAAGCTATTCAGCTTACTACTAATTCTCACTTTCCGGATATTCTTAAAATAGCAACCATGTTCTGTACCTACCTTTGTTCAATACCTATAAGTTAATATTTATTTTTTATTTTTATCAACAATGAGAGGTAAAATAAATTGATATTTATCCCAATGTGATCCCCGTCGCACAGGCCCTGAGATTACTTTGAAATTGGGTCATTAGCACGTGCCCCCCCCCCCCCACCCGCGCAGCGGCGCATGCAGAGACGCGGGCTTCTTTGGACGCTACAAGAAACACTTCGGGCACTTCACTGGCGGCACCTTGTAAATTTGAATCATTTTACTGCTAAACTAATATTGGAAACCTTTTCAATATATACGCTCTCTTAAGAGCTGAAAGAATGTGAGTAAAGTTGCGTACATCCGTTTTAGTTAAGAAGAACAGTAAACTTGTTTATTTGTGTTTCATTTTATAGTTCATATTTACAAAAGATAGATAGGTATTTGATCTTGTAATTTAGGATCCGATCTAAGTCTGTTGAAAATCTGATACAAAACAGACTCTTATCTATTTAAAACAGTGTTCTCCATAAATAAAGGAGTTTTGTAGTAGCTATTGCTTCGGTGATAATTATATTCAGTCTGGTTGAAGGAAGTAATTTTATTGGTACGATTATATGTAAAGCCTAGCTCTTTTTTATTATTATTCGGTAGGTACGGTCAACCTTAGAAGTAGCTAAACATTTTACTACCTTGTAGCTGTAAGTAATGTCACAAATTCGAGACAATCTCATTTCTTGCGTGATTACGACAAGGTTCTTACGTGTTTAGCTACTCGTTTAGTCACCGCTTGTGCTTAACCTCACTCACTCTGACGGTAATATACGTTAATGTAAAAACTAAAAATCGGAATACAGTTTGGAATGTTAATTTCTCTTGGTTTCTTACGAGTAGGTTTGTTCCACAAAATGTAGAGACATCAAATTTTAATAGCAGATTTTTTCAATACAGTTGCTTGAAAATGTTACGAGTATATTCTAAGTTTGCATGTTCATTAAATATATTATAATTATTTGAATGTATCTATTACCACATAATTTTCAACGTTTTAACATTTTGTTCATTAAAAAAACCGAATGTGGTGAAAGTTTAGTAGATTTACCTGTAAATTTTGTAACAATTAAATTAAAATCTTTTGTAAAATTGAACTTTAAGTTCGTTGATAGTTGTCGAACTAACATTCAATATGCCTTCTCTCAGGGATGTACTGTACAGTCAGCGTCAAATATACCAGAGCGGGCAAGGTGGTCAAAAATATCTGAACACGCCCGAGCGTATTTGACAATAGAGTCTAGTTCAGATATTTTTGACACCTTGCTCGCTCTGGTATATTTGACGCTGACTGTACGTTCATGTGCAGGAATTAAAAAATAACTTTGCCTGATATTTAGAACAGGGCACAAATCGCGCATAAGTATTTTATGAATTGTCACTATATAATATCGAGCCATATGTATGTAGGTTAGGCAAACTAATTTCCGACACTAAAAAAATCAGTCTCAAAGTAAGTTTTAATGGATAATTTCTGCAAAAAGAGCAGTAAATGAAGCTCCTCCTCGAGATGGTTTACATTATTCTGGCATGTTAAAAAGCACTTTGAAATCCAAAAGTGATGTTCAAGATAGATATTTTTTTTTAATACTTTTATACATTTTCCTATTTTCGCACAAATGTATTGAAAAACATGGTATGATACGCGGCCGATAGTTTTTATAAACTCGTGACTCGTGATGTACTCGTACCCTGGGCACCCTGGCACAGGTCGGCCTGAACTTGTCTAGTTTGTAAACACTAACTTACCAACCTCAGCAAATATTTGTGAAAAACCGACGATAATTTAAAGAGTCAATATCCCCAGTTTAGAACCACGCTCAGTTTTCTACTTAACGCAGGAACTTAAAAAATGAATTGATTTGTTTTTGTCTGAGCGCTGGCGTGGGACAGACAAAGTCTCGCTGAAATAATAAGTCTAGATTTTTTTACCTAACTAAATAAGTATGACACCGGAGCGCTTTCTTTATTTTTTCGAGACCGCTTTTTTGACTCTACTAGAAAAGAAAAAGACGTTTATTTATTTTAGTTCGTATATCATAAAATGGAATAGATTTAAAAAAACTTCTTTATTACCTGAAATAATATAAAATTTAATTTTAAAACTATGATACTAATATTACCTTGAGACACGCAAGAAAGTATATGAAGTGATAGTAAATCTAAAAAATGTATGCTATCTACCTATAATGTGAGTGAAGCCTAATCTTAGTAGGGCACTGCAGCCCTTCTCACTGAACGTTTACCGATGCTAACCATCATCGATATCCTATCACAATTTATTTAAAAATATACAATATTACTTAAAAAAACTTTAATTATTATACTAATTAAAATATCCATCGTAATTTAAAATAGACTCAATTTTTTAATTTTGAACCTTACCTAACATCACACTCTGCCATAGGTCTTGTTTGAGAGCACTCGCCGCTTCACTATGTCAGTTTAAATAGCTTATTGTTAAACTCATAAAAATATTAGCAGGAACATTTTTAAGGTTTCAAACCAAAATGGATAAAAGTTATCATTTTAGTCTCGTTTCTGTGTATGTCCGTCTGTCAGTCACAGTCAGATATCTCAGGAACCGCTGGAGTCATTGACTTGAAATTCGGCACAATTATAGACCTTACGAGCCCAAATCTACGAGTATGAAGGATTTTTTACATTTGAAACCAATTCACATACTAATTTTATTGTTTTTGGGTAATATTATAACTTAATACCACAAATTCGCAAAAATTACCATTCCGCTCCTCATCTTTTATTTCGGAAGTTTACGCAGCTGAAAATCCAAAATAATTATAATATTATATTTTTAACGATAAAAAAACCAAAATTATTTTGTACTAAAAAATGAGCCCGACATTTTGGTGCCGTTTAAAATCTTTAAGCCGTCCTGTTTTAGATTTTCAAGAATAACAAAATTGCAGCACTCATCCGGTTTCCTCATCATAGAAACTTCTAAAAACTTACATAACTATAAAACAAGTAGAAAACACGTTACTTAGTATCGGTAAAATTAATTTGCCCTCGATATATTATGGTTTTTGAGGAAATAACCAGATCCCACTTGCACTTAGCTGGTTTTGTATGTGTAAATGGCTATGTTACTGCTGAACAACGCTGTAACAGTAGTTTCTGGATCGATGTAAACTGAACATATTAATGAAAAAAATTTTTTTTTTATACTTTTCAGCTCGTCAAAAGAGAACTTAAAACTATTTGAGTGTTTTAGCTTTTGATTGTTGCTGTTCGGTTATGTGACTGAACAAATATTAAAAATTAGATAAACCCAATTTAAAAGAAATACCGTAAACTTTAATCAATTAGGTATTTTTGACCTAACTTCTAAATAAAAACACAAAAAACTCAACTATTTAAAAGTACATCATGACCAAAACTAAAATAAAACCGTTAAATACGCATTTTGTTCAGCAAAAAAACTATTTTACCAATCAGAATGAGATTTCTAGTTAGCAAAAATATCTAAATTGATCAACAATTAATGTCATATAATATTGCTCTAAAGTTTATTGTAGGTACCTACTTCGTACAGCCAATCAAATAATATATTTAGCGACAGCAACGCGAATCAAATTGAACAAGAATGGTAAAATAGCTAAGGCTATTTTCGAACAAGAAAACCAACATCATTACATATTTTTTTGCCTCCATCTTCCTTGTGTATTTAACAACTTAGATCAAAACAATAGTAGAGTGGTAAATATTGCATTCCTCTGAGTTTCTATTTAGACATGCAGATATTTCCTACTCAATATTTTTCTTCATCGCTGCGTCAGTTACAGATACATTATCTTCGAAAATCAGAAATCAGTCGTGTCTGGAATTCTGGAATCTAGCTAAGATTGTGAGGCAGGTTTACTTACATCAACTAGGCTATCATACCCACATCTAACATTAAAGATTCTTTCGTTATTTTACCTATCTAACATCAGAACCGTATGTGACAACCTTAGCGCCAGGAAGCATAAATGGTACGTCGTTACAAGGATGGGGCCGAGTTTCCATTTTGTTCTATCCTTATTTTACAAATTAGATTAGGAATGAGAAGTCTGAAACTAAATATATACCTTCAAAGTATGTTAATATTGTGGGTTTAAACAGTGGAGTTCATGCTTAAATGAACATGTGTTTGTCATCAATGGAAGTTGCTATCAATGCAGCCCAGAAAATCAAAGCATCCTTGTTACTCTATTCTTATTACCACAGGTCGGACTCTTGGCGAAAATGCTCGCAATAATGTGGACGTTTATTCCAAGATTTTAATCAATTGATTTCTTGCCTGAAACTTGATTTTAAAGCGTAGTAAGACAGTTTTAAATAAGTAAAACGACTGACTTGTTATTGCGTAGATTAATTTAAAGTAAATAATTATGATTTTTCAGTGGTTTAGATTTCTCTTTTTTTAATTTAAATTTATTGATTCATTGCTGCTTTCTTAGAAAGAACCGAAAACAATGTAAGTTATGTTGATTAAAATTTTGGAATTTCATTAGCATGTTATTGCGAGCAAGAATCCGACCTCCGCTTATAACATACAGAATGTTTACATACAAAGTAGAAAATACTGGACGTTACGAATAATTCGTATTTACTGGATAAACATCTTGTTTCGCTTCACAGAAACGTAACCCCTATGGTTCTTGTAAAAAAAGGAATAATAAACAATAAAAACAGGTGTCCCGGTTAGAGAAACGCCGTATACGTAGTATGTTACTCACTCTGAAACAGGACCAATTATGCAACTTTTGCGGAAGGCGGCGATAAATATAAAAATATGGATTAGCAAAGGTTAATAATCGGCAGGCTGGAGCTTACGATTGATCGTAAAGTATTAAGGGCTTTTAATTGGCGGATGGTGTTGCTATTACAAATTGACTAAGGTCATCCAAAAATAAACTGTATACGATACAATACCCAGTAAAATAAAAAAATAAGAAAACGGCGTCGTGATCGTTTTGGCTTTGAATTACTTAAGCTCCGTAGATATCAATAAGGAAAAAATAATAAAGACAGAACGAAAGTATAGGGACTCATCAACGGTTTTTTTGACAATTTAAATTTAAACACTGTTGGTATATAATTGTTTAAATAATTTCCGCCAACACTATATAACCTGACGTAACTGCCACATATAAGATTATAAGAGTCGATTAAATCAAGCTTGGGTTATTTAAAATCTGATTATTTAAAATTTTTGCCGTCAATTCGTGGGTTCGAATAACATACAATCTAATAAAAGTTATTTTCAAATTTACACTCGTGACACTGTGCCTGTAAATGTTTAAGACAGAAATATTTTAACGTACTGATTGATAATGATACTTTGAAAATGTAATAAATGTTTAACATTAAAATTTTCATGGTACCTACAGTAATGAAAAACAGCAGTTAACTGTTAAGTTATTGTTATTTTTTTTAATTTAGCCTAAAACACGTGATATCATAGACAGAATTCTTTAAAACCCTTGGATCCGTTTAATACGTATGTACATGCTATAAAAACGGGACCAAAGTTTGCCATAGGGTGAAAACAAAACAAGTGCTGTGCAATAAATAAGAGTTTGTATATATATATAAATTCACCACTAAGTAACGTGATTCTGCTAAGATAGGCTTATACTTAAATTTCTACTATATGATATGCAGATACGATTTGTAATAAGTACTCGAATCTTCACAAATTGTAATCATCTAAAAGAAAACAATTTAAGCTAAGAAATACGAAAGATTGGATTGGTCATCATTTTGTCATAAAATAACAAAACAAGTAGGTAGTAATAATAAAAAAAACTTAATTTGTGCTGCATTAATAACGGACGAAATGCAAATGCGAATTTATTCATCCAAAACGGAAGGCTTTCTGTATACATAAGATTTTTTATTTTCCTTTCACTGAAATGTTTCAGGGACCGCATGAATAATATTCCGACGTGAAAAATGTAAATTCAGTCTTACTGAAACCCAAAATATACAATATGTCGTACAATACACGTAGGCATACGTAGATATAATAAGCTCTCATTTTTATTATAATTATAAATTTATGATTATTAAGTTGCCCCATTTTCAAAAAAGCAGCTTACATTAATATCTTTACTTAATAACATGATATTCCTTTTTAGAATACTATATTATTATGTAAACTTTTAATCGAATAAATTAGGTTTTAGTAAACATGCGTGAAATGACCGAAGTTAATGTAAAATGGTAATACATTGGCGATGGATAGGTAGGTACTAAACATTCCAGTGTCGTATACAGGAGCTGAATCTGCGCCTAACGCAATCAATTAATGGATTAACGTTATCGGCCTTTAATAAATTGTGTGAAACGCAGGTCCAGCTCCAGTATTAAACTAAGGTGTATAGTTATATAAACACGTGCGGGATCACGTTCAGTGTCATGGAGCACGTGCTTTTTGTATAGAAACAGAAGCTCATGGATGAGTGAGTCGAGACGGGCGTGTAGCGGGGGCCGCGGAGCGTGGCGGCGCGCTGCGGCGCGGCGGACGCGGCTCCGCGGGGCGCCGCAATCATCGCGCTCGCTTTAACGCTACGCGGCTTTATCGTTTACGAAATTCTCTTACGTACGCCCCGAAAACAGCTGGTACTGTAAGCAACCACAACATAAAGTGATTAAAAACAAGCGCGTGCGAGACTGGAGTCGGGTGTCGGGATCCCGGCTCGCCCTCGCGACGCGCCCGCGCCGCGCCTCGGCTCCGGCGCGCGGCCCCCGTCCCTCCGCTACGTCACACAGCTACACTAGTTCTACGCTCGCCTCCAACTAATGCAAACTCTCACACACAAACAATGCGCTTTCGCGATTAAATAACAGAATTACAATTGAACGATGCTCCGTCAGAGCGTAATTGACGCAAAAACAGCAACATCGTGTGTAACTATTTGATTAGTTAGGGTGAAAGTCTTTAACCAGCTGCAGGCCGCTGTTGACAAGTCCGCTACGCTTTGTAACGAGCTCCTGTAGCTGTCAACGTCAACATCGTCATGACAGAAAGAGCGAACTATTCAAAACTACTAAGGCGAGTCTAGTATGAACCTTTAGATAGGAAAAGCTAAAAAAGCAAATGAAATATAATTGACCAACAGGAAATACATAATAGGGGTGGGGTACTGGTGTAGTTAATCTACTATCGAAGACTCGACTTTCTACTTTGAACCTCAGGAAGTTCGTGTTAACGGGATAATGGTGGGAATTGATACAAATAATCCAACAAACGCAAAAATACCTCGCTATGGTGATCACTAATTAAAGTAAACAGTGTTGTAAGTTAACGAGCACGTTTAAGTCTAAATCCAGAGTATTTATACGGTCCGTTCCAGTGATTATAGCGCCTCCTTTTTCGTGCCGAGGATTAAGAAAAAAACACGATAAATCGACAACTATATAATTTTTGTTATTTTATAGAAGATAATACCTAAGTAAAATACGTCCAATGGTACGGCGCCTTTTAAGAAACAGCATGGGCAATTGATGATATAACGCACATTGTGTAATTTGGATTCGTCTTTTATTCGTTTTTTGTTAAGAGATTGGTAATTTCCACAAATAATTTAAAACTATAAACTGAAGTCCTGAACGGAAATGTATACATTCAAGTAAATGGGTATCTTAACAGTAAATAGTTTGCTTTTACATCCAATACGTAGCATGATTTGCTTGCACGTAAGAGCTATTACATTAAAAAATAATTTATGTCTTATCGAATCACTAGTAAACCAAATAACTTCAGTTATTGAATCGGTATTTCTATCAATCCAGATCTAGAAATAATTAATTGCACGTCAAAAAAAAATTACGCACATCTGATGTTTCAAACTCATACTCGTAGCATGTAATAATTGCTATAAATAACCCGATTGACAAGCAAAACTTGTAGAAGGAACATATAAAAAACGCATCAAGCCGTACGCAACTAATTTTCCATGAAATATTGTTTTTATGCCAAATATACTGTCTACCAAAAACACTGAATGAACAACAAATTAACTAATCTCACAACAATTTCTTCAATGGATTCCTAAAATGGCCGCCAGTTATCTATTTTTAAAGATTATAACAAACTAGCTTTTGCCCGCGACTTCGTCCGCGTAGGCTTGTTTAATTTAAACATGAAATCTGCAATATTTCCTGGAAAATTTAATGAGAATTAGTTGATTTGCTGCTCATGAGGTCACGACGGCGTATAAGTCACTTATCGCCATCCCGCGGGAACTATGATTTTTTACGGGATATAAAGTATACTATGTGTTGATCCAGGTTATAAACTATATGTGTGCCAAATTTCATCCATATCCATACAGTTGTTTTCGCGTGATTGAGTAACAAACATCCAAACATACAGACTTTCACAATTATAATATTAGTAGGATTGCATAACAGAAATGCTGTGTAACAAAAAGAGCTTTACGCCTCAAGATAAGAACCTACTTTATAAAAAAATATTTTGGCGCTATTATATGGACGCAAATTCTATCGTATTGATAGCTCGTAGCGCGAACCTGTGGCAGCGCTCACGCATGCATAAGGAGGAACAAGAAACCGAGTCCAAGTTATATGAACGATGTGTCACATACGCGCGCAGTTGTCAGGTGGTTTTGTATTTGTTAGATTATTATTATTTTTAAAACGGCTGGAGTGATTGTTTAAGATTTTTTATGGTACAAGAAAAGAGAAGTAGGAGGCGCGACTCGCCGCCAGTGCAGAAACTGCGACTAAAGTTAGCTACATCTTGGTAAATAGGTTCCGTTATTATTGTGTCAACGCCGAAGGCCAAACAGACCGAAAACATGACCCTGTGATGTCACATTTAAGTACATTTTCCGACCTCCTAGTTTAAAAAGTCTCAGTTCGTACTCAAAAAAGTGTGAATAAAAGAGTATTCATAATATCGTTTTATCGTTCATGCTCTTAGTTATCTACAAATTGATAGAAATTATTAATTCGGGATTGATTTCAATACTTTTTAAATTAGGTATACTGTAGTGGGCAAGCAGTATTTTTTAATAAAAGTTAAACTTGACGCGTTAATTAATACGCGTTGAATTTGATTATTTTTTTGCGTGCGTACTTTCTTGGACAATTAGTATTTTTGGCGTATTTATGGTAAATTTTGATATAAAAAAGGTAAATACTGTTATGCGGTGAAATACTATCCTTTCAACTCATTAATATATCTGATGAGAAATTGGTTTTGGAATCTTAAATGGAAATCTTCGTAGTATAGTTTTTTTATTACAAAAAAACAGATTTTCAAACTTTGCTAAAGTCCAAAAATATACAATAAAACATTCTACAATATTAATAAGATTAAAAGAAAATCAGAACGTTAATTACTGTCAATTCTTTGGCGTTTTCATTAAAATAACAACATCTATGAGGACCCACATGTTAAAATTACAAGTGTGATGACAAAATTTGGCTAATTTGTAGCCGCTACATCTGCCGCTAAAGACGTTCTTGACTATTTCATGCAACAACAACTCATAACATCGTTTCATGCTTTTATTGTTTGGCTTGCAATAGAATAGTAAGCTATCACCGTGTAACACTATTAATTGGCTTTTCATCGCAAAACATCGAGTTTTTCCGCAAGCACACACACTTCATTTGGTCACTCGACAATGTAACGATTAATCAGTACTTACGAATATGGAGCTCTTTAGAATCTTTACACACTCGATCAGGCGAAACTCACGCTATCACGACTGTCTAAGCAAGCCTAACCTTAAAGAATAATAAACGTACTAATATGCATATACAGACAATAAGTATGGACAAGCGCTATCTATATGGAGTTTTGCGTACTCTTTCATGCTAAATATGCTAACGAATTGATGAAAGCGTTATGCTGAAATAACGAAAGTGAATTGGTGTATTGTACCTTCGACATAGGGTAATATTCAAATGAACGCTCGCAAGTGTAAAATAAATCACGGAATATGCACGGAATATTCTGTGGTTAATCTGATATTTATAGTTTCAATTTTTCGACCTGTTGTATTTGTAAGATCTTACGACCCAGGAAAAAACGTCATACTTTTTACGAAGTTAAGTCTACAGGCTTCTGGTTAATTCAAATCAGCCGTTGTTCTGAAATAACCACAAGTCATTTTAAAATTTGCTCTGGCATATTCGCCCTTGGCATCCAAACGGCCGGCTTTACTATTTTTGTTCTTGTACTTTTCCTTTAACTCATAAATAGTCCTAAAGTAAAAATAAAAATATGAATACAAACTTAACGACTATATTTGCGCAACCAAACCTACCTTCACTTTCAAATTCGACACGTTTAGTATTTAACTAAGACTGCTTTTCAAACAGTAAAGTATATGTAGAAGGTAAAGTAAACATAAGTCTTGACTAGTTTTTTGACGTGCAATCAGAAGAGGAGCAGCAATAGTCAAAAATTTGCGCCTGGTTAAGTCAGCGGTAAAAGTAGGTAAATATTTAACTACATACCGAAACACATTTGAGCCAAAATAAACTCTCGAGAACTACCTTCTGAACGGTATTTGAACGCAACTCAATTTGTAACCATCTAACTACGAATAGTTATATTCCTACTCAATGTTTTCTAAATTATTTCTTAACGTAAGCTCTAAAGTCAATAATATATCATTTAGTTACAACAAGTTGGTGTTTGCGCGTGTACACGGCGTCTTTATTCACAAACGTTTTGTAACAACTGATTATTTAGGTACTGATATTTTTTGTAGGATTTAAATGTTCACTACTATAAACTTCGTAAGTTGATAAGTAAATAAATAAATATATTGGGCCAATTAACACCAATTGATTGATTGAATAATTTAAATATCCGTTTTTTACATTTGGCACAACATTCTTTTTGCGTGTAACAATTGTTAATATATACTTATATACTTTTAACAGAATGGTTTTATTCTACTACAAGGTACCTATTTTCTATTTTTTTCTATAACAATACCATATCACAGCACCATTATACAACATCTTGCTGTATATCATATCAGCATGGTAACGTTTTCTGTTCAAACTTTCGATTTAATTCTTAATTTTATTACAATTGGACATTTCAATAACACTTTTCAAAATAGGACCGACAAACGAGTGATATGTCCACATTATTTTGATTAAAGCTTACAAATTTCCCTTTTCGTACAATATCTCTGAATTACTTTCGGAAGTATATGTAAAATAATTTAATCAAAAGTATTATCATTGGTCTCGAGGTGATATAAACTCCGTCAAACACAACAGTAAACTAAATAGACATATTTCTAAAAATAATGGCAAATAAATCTAATGTGGTGATACAACATCAATATCTTGAAACTACTAAACATCGAGGGGTCGGACGGGGATGCCTTTCCCGGCAGCGTTGCGCCGCCAGCTTCTGCCGACGGGAGCCGCGGGAGCCGCGCGGGCGCGGGCTCGTTCGCGCCGCCATCGCGCGCGCCGAAGAGACGTTACATGCAGGCTACATTGGTCCAAATATGACACCTACACTTGAATTCCTTATTCAATATAACAGACAAAATGAGTATTCCTAGAACGAATGTGACAGTTTAGGGTTAACGTCTCTTCGGTGGCTGCGAATGGCGGTAACAGTTTTATGTTTAACGGGTGAGTGTTATATTGAGCGAGGGGCATTTCCTGACGGCGATGGCCGTATGCTGTACAGCGTTGTAGCCGGCGTTGGTGGCGCCTTGCAGTGCGCTCCAGTGCTGCGGCAGCTTGGCGTGCACGCTGCTGGAGGAGCCGACGGGCAGGTGTCTTACCATGCCGCTGCTCAGCTGCTGTAGGATGCCAGAGCCTTGCGAGCCGCTGAGGCATGCTGACGGCCGCCGCGACCGGATCGACTGCATCGATGAAGTCAGCAGGAACGGGACGCTTGACGACGTATTCGGCATAGAGCCACCCTAGGTCACCATACATATTTTCATTAAAATCGGCCCAGCACACAAATTAACGAATTACGAACCAACCAAAAGTGCCTTTTCGTAACTAACCTATTGGAACAACTCCAAATTGACGCTGCTGAACAATCAGTATCGAGTAGCGTCTTTAGCTTTAGTTATCGTTAGTATACGTGCACTCTAGTCCTTTAAAAGATATGTCATGTCTACATATATGACGTATATAGTTAGACGCATGCTTGTGTTGCAAGTGATATTTAGAATTATAGTTATAGTGTAATTATTGCTATTGTTGTGCTCCCATTGTTATGTAAACTACTGTTGAAATGCATCTAGCTGATTCCTGCAACACAGTGTGTAGGATTAACTACCACATGCTATTAATTTAAATTGAAATCACCTTTAGCGTACGAAAGCGTGTTAGGTTTATGGAAATCCTTGTGATTCAGTTTACCTACTCGTTACCATCTACTCTACGAATGAATCGATAATCCACGGAGATGTTGCCAAGTTATGTTTCACGCTGTTCGCTAAAAATCAGTTATTGCAAAAATAATGAGCATAAAAACAAAAATATATTGATTGGCAACATCTTAGCGTAACATTTGTATAATTAATGACGCTTACAATTACAGAATGAGTAGCGGTCCGCATTGTGCCTCAGTAACTGTTCGACTCGATTTCGATAAAACGAAATCCAGTCGCACAGAGGTAATATACGAATAGGCACGCAGAAAGTATTGACAAAGAACGGCAGGGCCGCAACGTCAAACACATATATAGCTCACGGTCCATGGAAGTGAAGAGGATGCGTAGAATCGCCGTTAAACGGAATACTGTTCTAAATCGTAGCCGCGTCCCGATGGCAGCGACGAGTGAGAAGATAATCCCAATCAGGCTCTTTACGCGCCCACAACGCTTCCATGGAGGGTGTGTCTAGGAGAGAAACGGTACTCACGATCATGCTCCGTGCAAGCTGCGTAGAAGAACAAACAGCAACAGTGAATGAGACAGCGTTATAAACGTTTGGCACAGAGCCTTTACACACTCGTACATGAAGAGATGAAATTTTTACTAGCAATGTTTCCTCTCACATTTAACATCGAACACAATTGCTCAGCGCTCATCGAAGATCGTGTCGACTAAGAACATAAGTTACTACCAAAAAATATTAAAACATCAATGTTGTTTGGAAAAATAATTGACAGTATTTCTTGAAAAGTTTAAGAAACTTAGCTGACTAAATCTAGTCCTGTTTCGTTCGGGTGGGCTACGAAATATAAACTCAGCAATTTTGTCTCGGAACGAGCATTTTTGTTGATAGATAGTTTTTTAAATGTATGCGATTTCCAAATGACAAAGCATTACAATCATAAATTAAAATATAATAAAGGAAAAAGAAAAACATTACTTTTGTTTTTTATTAAGAAAAATAAAAACTTAATAGTGTTATACTAACTATTAGTAACAACCCATGGTAAAGTACGAACTCTACATCCAATTGCATTATTCGGGATAAGACAGACAACATATAGACCTTCCGTAGGTTTGCCTACTCGTTGATCGTCACAACAGGTGATAGCATTCAATGAGGAACTACTCACCAAGTCAGACGTTCGGATACATTCAACGCTTGAGGCCCTCATGCATCGCAGTTCATAACAAGACAGTTGTAACGGACATGCACCATTTCATTTTTCCTTGAAGGTTATTTTGCCAATGACGGTTTTCTCGCAGGAATTGAAGTAATAGCGTTAATGATGATGCGATGAGAGGTCTAGTGAACGGACAGATAGAGTTCATTACATAATACTGACTCCAACCAGGATCGTGCAGATGTACATTTATGATGGTGGTGTGAGCGATGAGATATCTCTCCCAGTCGGTGTGGGAAGAAGACACGACCGCAGAAGATAATAGTCCACATCAATATAACAAGCCGTTCCATGTCGACATTCAATAGAGGGTTCAGGGAGAGCACGTAGCCAAGCAGGCGTACGCGGTGCACATCACTTACGACGCATTGTGACGCCGACGGCACGGAC
Source organism: Ditula angustiorana (assembly GCA_963691745.1). Lineage (NCBI taxonomy): Eukaryota > Metazoa > Arthropoda > Insecta > Lepidoptera > Tortricidae > Ditula > Ditula angustiorana. The sequence continues at coordinate 6,996,387 of OY829472.1, forward strand.
AGGCTCGAGCCTGAACCGCCACGCCCTCTGTACTGGTAGCCCTGCCAAAACCAAACAACCACCAACGTCACTACCATATCACGTCTCAGCCATAGCAACCGTTGCCCCGCCTCACCAACACAGCTGACTCTTATACTAGTAGGTGAATACTATTCATTAGTTCTAATAATTTTAAATCACTACTCCTAATTAGTGTCCATACACTAATTTACTACAATCTAATAGGTACTTAACCTATAAAGCGTGATCAAAATACGACATTGAACATGACTAAATTTGGGATACTTACGGTAGGAGGAGACAAATTTACTGCAGAACCGCGACGTTCCTGCGGGCCAATGCTGGAATGGCGTCGTGTGGGCAATCCAGAGTTACCTCCAGGAGTGCCACCGGGAGAGGATGCGCAAGAGGGGGCAATACGTATTTTAGGGGTCATTAGAGTATTATCGGAGAGGCGGCGATTTGGAAAGGCGCTGGCCACACGCAGGAAGTTGCTGTCATGATTTGTAGAGTTGCTCGATCCGAAGAACCACTGCCCGATGCCTGTACCTGAGAGAAAGGTTTGTGTTACTTTTATAATGCGTCACGTGTTTTAGTTGATGTTAGATAGAGATATGCTTTATAATAACACTTTTTAGAACAATATGCTCTAACTCTATCTATAAATTGACATTTGATAGCCAGATTAATTGACGGATTTGAATAGTACAGGAAGTAGCTTCCGCAAGTAGAAATATGAAAGCTATCGCATTGTATAAGTTGATGTTCGTTCATACTCTTGAAACCTCCGCCAACGCTGCCAGTGCCGCTGGGTCCGCTTATGGAGTTCTTGCGCGCCATGTCTTCGGCGCTCGATGTCTTGCGCTGCTCGACGCGCAGGTTCGGGATATTAAAGGGCGGCACGTTCATGTTGTCGGTGCTCATCTGGTGCCGCAGAGGCCGGTGCCGGTCGGGGCTTGGCAAAGACAGACTATCCAGTTTTAGTTTATAGCGTTGATTCTTGTCAATATTATCCAGCATATCGTAGAGAATCTGGAAGAAATGGCTACGGTTCATACAAACACTATATATGTAAATACCAAATCAATACAATCATTAATTTTGACAACAAAACCCTTAAGTTTTGTACCTTAGTAACAATAACAACAACGTAAAAAATTCATCTCAGCTGTGATGACTGGTGCCATTTTGTAGCTTGAAAGTATACATTTAAAAGTGGCGTCCCTTTGACAGGTTAACTGGTTTGGATAAACTAACAGAACCAGTTAATGAGTAATAAAATAATACCTCCATAAGATTTGTAAACTGATCAACGTTTAATGCTGGATTAACAGTTTGCGGTGCAAGCGATGGAATCATCTTTGTAGCCATAACGTTGGTTGTTAAGCCAAATTTCCTTTCCAGGAGCATTGACTTATAAAGTCCTGTAACAAAACGGCACACGTGACAAAATATTTAAGCAATGAGTTTTGTATTTTGAGTTTTGGGTTTGAATTTTGAATCACAAATAGACAAATGCTTTGCAAGTATTTCGCCGATGCGTTATATTGTGCGCAAGCAATGACAAAAATTCGCTGTGCTAATCAAATATTTACATTACCTACCTTAGCAAAGATAGTTACAGTTATGGTTGGAAAGTGAAATCTCAGTCTCATTTCCATTTTGCCACAGGCTTAATATATTTATATGTAAATTTTTTTGTAACAACAACAATAAAAAAATCAAATATTATTATTATTGTATATTTATTATTATTATTAGCAATGATGAAAATAGGAAAGGAGGGGAAGGATGATGATAACTTACGCATCTAGCAGTCGCAATAAAATGTATGGCGAAGTCATATTTTTGGTGTAGGTAATTCACTTAGACAATACTTACTAACAACCCGGTTAATAATATCTGGGTCGCTCAACCTCATGCCGAGAAGGGTCGGAATCACTTGCTCGAGGATATGATTCCTTTCCAGCCTAAGCAGAATTTTCTCGTAAAAGCCCAGAATCAGGCTTATTATCTTAACGTCGCTCTGGTTCTTTTCAAGCAGCACTTTTACTTTCCCTAGGACGATTCCGTGCAGGGCTTTATCCTCAATGTAATCCGATACATTTTGCATGGCAATCAGAGACGCGGTCTGCAAACAACAATATTATTTAACTCGAGTAATGAGATCGCACACAGCGCAGCCGAGTAATACTCTAATTAATCCCTCGATCAACGTCACAAAACTAATTAGCAAACCTGTATTTGGTTAGTGTTGTTATCCATAGCGGCGTAGAGGATCGGCAAGATTTCGTTGTTAACCTCTTCTTTTTGACACTTTTTAAGAATGACGTGTAGGTTCTCTAAGATTGTGACCGAAGCTTGGACGCTCTTCGGGGAATTCATCAAGTTTCTGAAAAGTGATCTTGTATTTTAAACAGAGTCGATGTGGTCAGTTCGTTTTATGTTTCGCATGGACGTGGCTATATTATGAATCAATGAGACAATATCAGGGTCTGTACGACAAGTAGCTATGATAACGTGCCGATTTCCCTGTACGTATTTTCTATTTACAGACGTAATAAAACATATTTTTTTAGATCGGAGAACTAATAACGCCGTTACCGTATTTTCAACAGATTTATACACTCTGAAGCAAAATTTTGCAGCGTCCTAAGTTTGCCATCGAAGAAATGTTAAGGCACGGGAAGTGTACAGCGGTCCCACAGACCGGGCAAGTTCAATTTATATTAGTTTATCTCTATGCGCGTCCCTTCTTTACGACACTAGTTTGACAAAGACGCATGGAGGGATAAATTAAACTTGGGCCGGTCATATTACGGCGATAGTTGTGTTATCTGCCTTTACAAAAGTCTACATAGTTGGAGGTGATTACTTGAGTGTAGGTAGGACGTAATGCGAGAACTCGTCGGGGGCTGCCTCGTTGGTGAGCCAGATGACGGGCTGCAGCACCGCGGCCAGCACCTCCGCCGTACGGACCTCCAGCTGCAACGCGGGCCACACGTGTTGCCAACGAAGTTTCTGAAAAACAACCCTCAGCTACACTTAAACCAACTAAACACTGCATTTCGTGAGTTTTCATTCGCACAGACGCGAACAGACGATTGCAATGCTATTCGAAAGCATATTTAAATTGATTAAGTGGATTTTTGTCCGGAGTAGGTGTAAGCTGTACATTTATCGGTAGCTCTTTTAAGTTTCACAAAGCGTTGCAACGTCAAACTTCAAAGGATAGGTAACTAATACGATGTCACGATCGATAGTATCACCAGTAGTAAAAAATGAAAAACACGCTGCCCGGAATTTCCTTGTTTTTAGACATACATCGCTATCGGGCGGGTAACAAGCGTTCATGTTAACGGGTGGGTAAGGTACAAAAAAAATCCGCTCAGTAAATTAAAGTCGCAATTTTTTTTACGACTTTTTAAAATGTTTGTGAGTTTTGGTATGCTAAGAGCATTTATAAGCGGATACCTCGTGGCGTCTAATGTACTATACAAACAATATACTTTCGATGGAATATCAATAGCAAAAAAAAATACTTAACTTTTTTGTGTTCTTAAATCAAAATTTTCGATAAATAACAAAAGAAATACGACGGCGTACTTTTCACACCTGATTTAAAGTGGACTGGTAAAATGTTCTACGTGTCTTTTTAAATAGTCGGCCTCAGGAGGATGTCGAGCTAATCAACAGACATTCGGTAAGGTTAAAATAAAATTCTCCACCCCAAAGAATAAGGACGCAATGGTATTGATCACATCTTTTATCTTATATTTCAGATATCTTAAGTACCCTGGTACACAATAGCCACTGCATGCAAATATTATGGCTCGAACATCTTTAAGACTAAAGAAGTAGTGAAAACATCACAGGCAGAGTACCTATACGTAACCACTTACGAGCGTCTTGTAAACCAATTGCGATGGATAACAATTTCAAACGTAACATTTGTATAATTAATAGATTCAGGCGTTACTTTGCGGAGGTCCATATCAACAAACTGGAACAAATTACCTCGCTACTCCGCGAAACCTAGGTTTCGCGGAGTAGCAAGGTAATTTGTTCCAGTTTGTTCGTAACATTTGTGACCAACGTGACTTTTGAGAAGTTGGTATGTTAGTATGAGTGAAATTCAAATTAAAATTATACTTTGATTTGAGTTACAAAACGAATTATCCAGTCAGAATCGCTTTATTTAAATTCTCAAACAAAATGTGTTAGCGCTCCAAGGAAAAAAATACAGACAGAACACCACACGCCGACGCCGCGTCTTGAAATCCGTGAAGTCAGTGCACACAGCTAATCATCAAAACTCAAAACGACACTGCCTAACCAAAACGAACTGGTTAAAAAATATTGTGGCGACTTTTGTTTTTATTTTTATTTTCGGCAGATCACTTGGGAAACTTCTTGACGGCCTGATCGTGTAATTAAAAAGTTAAAACATACCGGTAATCACTTCAGGGAGGCTCGAGGGCGAAATAAAAAACCGGCGTACTTATAGGTCGACATTATACTTTCTTAATTAGTTTCCCTTTGACAAAACCAACAGTGCAGTGTTCCCTAAGGACGCCTTGGAAGTAAAACATATCGCATTCTGTGGATATTTTAAAGGTTTCTTTACCTTTGGTATGTACGGCAGCGCATCGATGAGGGTTACCCGATAGAAGTTGGATTTCTGGTTGGGGTCTTTCATTGTGATCACGTCTAAAAACTGCATAGCTTGGATTGCTTGCTCGCTCTGACACCTATTAACAAACAATACAAAAATAAATCAAGTTCTAAAATAATATAGTAGGTATCTTGTTATAAGATTATTTGTTTTTGGACCATTTCCACAGTCACGAAGTAGTTTAGGGTCTATGTAGAAAAAAAATACTGCTATACCATTTAATTTTAAATAAGTGTATGTATGATAGTTTTTTCCGTAATAAAGAATACAAAAATATAAAATGAGTCCATTGTTGGCAAGTGTCAAATGCAGGATGAGGTTGTGTTATGAAATTTGGATATAACTTAATAGAGTTATTAATATATCCAAATTGCTCAAAATAACTCATCCTTTCAATTGTTTTGATACATTGATGTTTTAAAAGTGGAAATAGTTGACCATCTGTTATTCATCAGTAAAACACTTTGGAGATGACAACATTATTAGTGACGAAGTTGCCGTGGTTAATAATTATAAACTGAGTTAACAAAGGATCAAAAAACCCAAACCCAACCCAAGTTATGAAATGTCAAGTATTGAATTGAATAACTGTAGTCAGGCTATATGTATAGTGCGGTAAAGTCAGGACTTACTTGAAGTACTTGATGAGTGGGAGCAACTGCGTGGTGGGTCGTGGGTGCGGATCGCGCGCGAGCAGCCTCTGCACGGCTTCCTGTAGCGCGGCTGGAACGCGCGGGAGCACCGCGCTCACTTGCTGGTCTAACTGCCAGCCACCAGATACAAGCAACACGTTTAAAAGTAATACGTAGACATATTGCAATGTGCAATTAAACTGTTTTAAAGACGTCTAACGAAACGAAGAGGTTTCAGACAATATTAGAAAAAAAAAGTGTTCCACAAAGCTAAAATTAAAGCGAAGGTGATATGTCTTTGTCTTTGCATTGAAGTCTGTCTATACGATTGTAGCAATTAGGCTCAACTTGTTGAGTGCCACTGCCACTGGGTGTTATGCCCCTTAAGAATTCTGTTATCCATCTAACACATAACATTTATTCAAATTTTAATCATAACGCTTAATGAACAGCAATTATTGTGATAAATATTACGAACCCAAGCATTTTTACATTTTTAGGTTGCATCAGAAAATGAATCAGATCGATGGTATCTTAAAATCTTAATATAGAATTACAAATAACACGAAAATCGCACACACTTTTCAAGTTAAAGCATCAACTACACGTAGAAGTACCGAGGTGAAATCGATCTTCTTAAATTTGTTTACAAACAGACCTTTAGACCTTCACACTTCGACCTAGGCATTGAAAGTTCATTAAATTCAAGACAGTATTAATATTACTACAGTTCCAAAATGAGACAGGTTTATATTTTGAATAATATTTTAGTAATCGATCTTTTATCACTAAAACAAGTAAAAACATTATATAAAAAACACAACCCTTCTTTTTGGAAATAAATTTAAATGATAATGACAACACAAAGTAAATTTAGGGTAATGGCAGGACTCGAACCTGCAACATCAGCATTCCGTGCCTTGCGTTTGCCAGTTTCGCCACATTACCAACTACCCATACCCTGTGAATTTTTCAATGTGTTTCGTTTTTCCTCCCTTTTGGCTTTGCCGTAGTCGGGTAATAAAATACTCTTTATTGGACGCTACCAAAAATAATACAGGAATAAAATCAATTCCACAAAATATAACGTACAACAATGGGTAAAAATCAATGTCACTCTTTATTGAAATATGTAGTTGGAAGTGTTGTAATGGCTGTTTAGTTTTCAATTTGGAGAGCATAAAAGTAGTTCAAAGGGAGTCAAATATAAATTTCAGAATGAGCTTTTCAGATTTCTGCAAGGAAATCCTATTTCGAATTTCCCTTTTGCTTCTCAATTTTGCCAACCAAAAGAGCGGGAACCCCTAACGTCGCTTTGGTATCGTTTATTTCTGCGTCTAGTAATATTCACCTCAAACAGAGCTGCGGAACTAATTCAACCTGCTGTATTCAGCGAAAACAATTGAAAATTGTAGCATATATTAAATGTCAGATGAATAATGACATGAAAGGATCTCAAAGCACTGTTCGCGTGTAAATTTTACTCGTAGTATGAGGGCGTCAAGCGCCAAGGGCGTACGTGCACAGTTGAGTTGAATTTTGTTCTATTTATATAGAAATAGCAAGAGGATTCACATAATACCTAGTAATCTCTAGGATGTTAATAAAATTTGTGATAAGTAAAACGAATACTTACAAATTCAATCTGCTTTAGGTACAACATGGGGTTGTTGTTGGCCTGGATAAGCGGTTTTCCGTTATTGAAGACTGCGCAGATGACGAGGCCCAGCGAGAACATGTCAGACAGGATGTTGCAGTGCCCGTTCGTCTGCACCTCGGGCGCTGCGGGAATAGAGAATAGGTAAAGTATCAAGAAATAAAAGGCCAGATGACTAGCACGACACATCGTAATCGTTTTGTCCTTCAGTGCATATCTTCCTACTCGTAATTAGCCTAGTAGGAGACAGACGGACTGAGCGACCAGAGAAAAAATGAGAACACGTGATAGCCGTTCTGATATTTTAACTGTCTAGTGACAGTACACGACCGGCATTTGGGATTGAAGGGATCGATGTATCGTCGATGCTCAAAACGATCTTCGGAAAGATAATGACTATTACCATGTTGCTGGGTAGGTATGTTGAAAATTTTCCGCGTACAAAATACAGTATTACGAGCATGAGCAGCGGCCTATCATTAGAAATCATGCTATCTCGCACCTGTGATCGATTAAGATGCTGTAAAAAATATTTTTGTTTATATTAAGCAAGCACTAAAATAAAATAAGTATTTCGAATAGTTATTATTTTGTTAGCATAATAAGTGACCTAAATGCGGCCAACGCAGTGATACGCAGTTTGGAATTTCATACTTCGTGTGGTATATGGTAAATATAAAATTATAAATATAAAATGCCATATAATAAGGCAACTAACACTTAATGGGACCAGATCCATTTCATTTTAGATTTGCGGGTGGTAGGACCTTGTGCAAGGTCCGTCCAGATAGCTACCACCATCTTGCTCGCTAATCCTGCCGCTAAGCAACAGTGCTTGCACTGTTGTGTTCCGGCGTGGAGAGCAAGAAAGCCGGTGTAATTACTGGCACAAGAGGTATTCCATCTTAGCCCTCTGGGTTGGCAACGCATCTGCACTCTCTTTGTTGTTGCAGGTGTCTATAGGCGGTGGTGATCACTTACCATCAGGTGACCCGCTTGCTTGTTTGCCGTCCTATGTTGTATAAAAAAAAAAGATTCCAGATTCATTTAATGGTATGTACGTCACAATTTGATTTTCAATAAAACAAATCAGACACAGCCATGTTTATAATTCTTAAGCAAATATTAGAAAAAATAAATAGGGAGCCTCTTGTCTCTCCTCTACTTAATTGGTGTAACGCTGTTGATCGCGTTGATATAATAAAAATCCTTGGCAATTGCCCTATAATTTCAATTGCACCACATCGACGTCAGAGGAAATACCTTTCAATTGTTAAAAGTTATTAGTTGAATGTAGTACAGGTTGTGCTAATCGAAAGTCAATAAACTGGAACAAATTACTTTGCTAGTCCGAGAAATCAGCTGCATCTGAGCGATATATATTTTTTTCATGCAAAAACCAACCAGCGTCCGCCTTTACACGAAGCAATAACAAACAATAAATAAAAGTTTGTTTAAATGTACCTCCGCAAAGTGACGCCTGAATCTATTAATTATCAAAACGAAAACTATAACATGAAAAAATGCATCGATGGATAAAAGAATGCCTTATTAGGAGTGCCTCAAGGATTTGTTCTTGTCACTAAATTATTTCTTATATGTGTAACTTAACGTGTTTCCACTGTATTTAAGTAACGAACCAAACGTAGATTTGAGTTAAATTGTTAAATTAACTCTCTTTAAAATTACCTATTGAATTCTTAAAAAGTGAACCTGTCAGCTTAACTAAAACGAATTTAATTCAATTTAGAGACTTGTAAACTAATTCAATGTCTCTTAATATATCACAAACAGGTCAAGCAGGTATTCTTGCAAAGGAAATAAAATAACTATAATAAATTTTGCGTTAAGATAGACTAAATAATTGGAAATATCGACATATTGATCAAGTTAAAAAAAACCACTTATTCCGGGTCTTGTATCCATTTCACTAAGCGACGTTTATCCAAACGCAGTCCCTTGCATGTATGTACATAGCCGTTCCTCGCTATTCGCTTTACAAATCATATTCTATTTGCGAAACTGGTAACACGTGTAACATTTGCATATCAAGTAAATACAATCCATGCTCAAAGCACTTTTTAGTTGGACCCACGCTGATTGTGATACACAGTCCGCTACTAAACGGCACCAGCTGGTGCAAATAGTTTCACATTGGAGTTTTCAATAAAGTTCCCTCAATATCCAACTATATCTAGTCAATATTCTTGTTAGTCTTATTTGCTTGCTCGTTAAGTTAAAAAAAATCTAAACAGATATGTTTCGGGCACATATGAATTGAATGGCTAGATTTAATTTGAAATTAAGGAAATAGTTTCAAACAACTTTATGATAAAGTAAAAGTAATCTAACAGAAATCTATAATTTTTAAAATTGACTTCACTTCCAGCAGAAAACCTTACTTATGTTACGATAATTTATTGCCACGAACACAAGTCAAAGAAAACTTAGTTAACTTTTTATTTGTTCTATTACCCGACTTCAAAATAAAAGAGCGGCTTCTCAATTCGTCGAAATCTTTTATTTTTTAACGTTATAGTTCTAAATATAAAGTGTATACAGATTTAGCCTCCTTTGTATTATAACATGATCTGTATTATAAATAATCAAAAATAATAGTGTTTTTGACAGGCTAGCAACTTTAAACAAGTTTCATTACCTATACTTTTTTTTTAATTCAATGGTAAATAATCCTTTTTGTTTATCTGTCTGTCCGTTTGTAAATCATAGGCATTTTTATTATAGATATCTATAACGCCTGAAACCATATAAAATAAATGTTAATAAAAGAATAGGTTATTTATCTACATGTAAAGTAGGGGTGCTCTTTTATTCGTGTGGGTACGTACGTGTAAGCAAAAATATTGAGGTAGTCTTGGTAAATTTGGCGGTATAATGCATCGTTTCCGAAAAATTAAGGTTTGAAGTGGCGATATTGTCAGAGTTAGGTACCCCCTCAAAATGCGCTTTATTTTAACCCTTACCCAAGCCCCAAGCCCCAACGAACTAGGAATTTCCTCAAAAACTCAAATAGACACTCATGCTTGTTAGAGGACATCAATTTGGCAAACGCATCTACATTATATGTGTAGTTGTTGAAGTTAAATTTTAAAATACCTGAATGTGGAAAAGTTATTTAGTTAGCCTGGTTAAGGGTTAAAATCTAAAACATTATCACTAAAAAGCAGGAAAGAGGAAATTTAAAGTCGAACTATAATATTTTTTATCTACACACATATCATAATTTCTCAATAACGCGTTCAAAAACCATAGAAAATGACCAGCATTATTACAACCAATGTTATTATAAGAATTTTCTTGTCTGTGGTAGTAGGTAAATCTGTTCTTTATTGGGTAGTATCTCTTAGTAGTCCGTGTTTATTGGTGATTACATTACCGATATCTCGTGACGTTATGAATTTAAATTTGGAACAGCTGTCAAAATTCAAGTTGGTCTCTATTCTAGTATCCACAGATATTAAAACAGTTATCGATACGAAACGTCAATTCAGTATGATTTTTTAATTTAAACGCACGACATTTGATCTCGAGTGACATGACAATAGGGACTTCATTCTTTTGTCTATGATTTAAAAAAAACGTTCGTCTTGACGGATAGATCGAATTGCCGCCATACTTGTTTGTTGGTTTTTTGCTGTTACGGTTTTTTGCAGTTATGATATGTGTGTAGATAAAGTAATGTATGCAACTGTATATAATTAGGCCTTAAAACACTCGTGTGATCCTATTATGAAACTCGCTGACGCTCGTTTCATAAAACCACACTCGTGTTTTAAGGCCTCTCATTATATAGCAGTTGCATAAAATACTATTATCTACACACATATCATAATTGCTAAATAACGCGTTCAAAAACCATAGAAAATGACCAGCATTATTACAACCAATGTTATTATAAGAATTTTCTTGTCTGTGGTAGTAGGTAAATCTGTTCTTTATTGGGTAGTATCTCTTAGTAGTCAGTGTTTATTGGTGATCACATTACCTCGTGACGTTATGAATTTAAATTATGTGTCGTTATCTCGTGACGTTATGAATTTAAATTTGGAACAGCTGTCAAAATTCAAATTGGTCTCTATTCTAGTATCCACAGATATTGAAACAGTTATCGATACGAAACGACAACTCAGTATGTTTTTTTAATTTAAACGCACGACATTTGATATCGAGTGACATGACAATAGGGACTCTATTCGTTTGTCTATGGTTTCAAATAAACGTTTGTCTTGGCGGATAGATCGAATGGCCGCCATGACTGTTTGTTGGTTTTTTGCTGTTACGGTTTTTTGCAGTTATGATATGTGTGTAGATAAAGTAATGTATGCAACTGTATATAATTAGGCCTTAAAACACTCGTGTGATCCTATTATGAAACTCGCTGACGCTCGTTTCATAAAACCACACTCGTGTTTTAAGGCCTCTCATTATATAGCAGTTGCATAAAATACTATTATCTTGTAGGTACAGAAGAACGAAGAACAAAGCATTCATTAAAAGGCTTCATCTTCACTACACCTGAAGTTAATAAAAATCACGTTGCAAATTATTTCTAAGTTACATCAATATAACTGGAAACGCTTCTAATCAATTACCTATTGAATGCTGGGCACCCAGGCACCACCATACCGTAGGTATAAATAATACCAAGAAACCATTAAAATATGGGAGTTAAAAGACCTGGCTGGATGTATGTATACATATATACAATTACATATAATTTACAAGATCACAATTGAATTACGACAAAATTCTCTGTTTACGAGAAATAAGCCAGACTTTTATAAATAGCCACTTCGCATTACTTCCACAGCCTGTATCGTTTTACACAAAAAAATTCTAAGAAAAAGAAACGGTACGTCATAAAAAGGACCTTAAAAGAGCGAACATTCAAAAAGATGTCGTATTACTTGTTGATTGTGCGTGGAATACGTATTTAGGATACAATGCGGCCGTAATTGTAATGGTGGCGATAATTGAGCGTCGCAGTACTTGGGTAGATGACACCTAAAACCAAATGACGTAAAAGTTTAAAGTAGTAGATCGTTGTTTTAAAATAATAAAGATAATAAATAACTCTTAAAAAATACTGTTGACGTTTTAAACAGCGATTTAATAGTATGTAACATACTACATAGGTATTGAATAAAAAAATATTTTTTTTTTCGTAATTTTTAGTAAATAAAACAACTTTTGCTATGGGAGTAAGTAACTATATAAAAGTTCTCATTATAACAATAAACGCGATTAAGTTCCACGCTCTAAGCATTTACTAGTAAATATAACACACAAATCTAGGCGTGACGTCATACCTATGCAGTTATGGAACCGACATGCAGTAACTCAGTGACTTATTAGTTAGTAGTTATGTATCCATTAGTAAGTGTTTTTTTATTTGTTGAGAGTGGGCAAGTGAGTATTACACGGTCGCCACCCGGTCTGAAGATGCAATTTAATTTGAGAGGTCCTTATAACATCTTGAAGTGGTTGGCAATAGCGATGGCAATTGCAACTTATTAAGTGTCTTTTTCATTCCATTCCAGAAGAATCTATGGAACGTGAGTTTTCAAAACATTTTCTAATTAACAACAACAACAACAACAACAAATACTCTTTATTGATTCACACAAGTAAACAAAATAAAAGAACACACACAGGGAAATTTTACATGGGATTCAACAGGCGGTCTTATCGCTAAGCAGCGATCTCTTCCAGACAACCTTTGGAAAGAGATACGGTGAGAAATAGTCAGAGTACAACGGGCAGTGCAAATAATAAAAAAAAAGAATCAAACACACTCACAATAAGCATACATAAGCGTTTACATAGATACTAATAAATAAATAAAAAGGTATAAACATACATATAAATATAAACATATACATAAAAATATAAATTTACATGGAATACGTAAATGTAGGAACGAGGTACCGAAAGAAGATAATTTTGAGCACATCTGATAGAGGAAAGATAGGAATTAACATTTTCTTTCAAATTTTAAAGACAACGTTCCTGCAAATAAAGACATAAAATACATATATGAATAATTATAGTACATCACCTGTCATAAATTGTAAGTGTGCCGCTCGGGACGCTAGTAGGTGGAATATAACGCTCCAGTCATGTTTATTGTTTATGTAAGGTATTTAAATTCCTCTTGGCGATCTGGAGTGACACATAAACTTAGCGTTATTAAAATACCTTGAGATGACCAAATTGATGCGACCGCAGCGACAGATAAACTTTTTTCGGTTTTCGCTCGCTACTTGTGTATTATTAAAATTGTAAAAAAAAATATCTTGAATAAATTGAGAAAAAAAAAGATTTCATTTCTTTTATGTCGGTTGTCCATTTGTTATATAGCTATGATCCTTTATATAAAATATTTTTCTTCCCATAGCTGGCTCTACACGCGCGTAAGCAGATATTATTTGCACGTTTGATAAAGAGGTTTCTGAATCGATGTGACCGTTCTTAATAAATGATATTTGTGTTTGTGTTGACTTGTTAACATTTTTCTTTTTAATAATACACGGGGTGTAAGGGACAGTATACCGAAAACTGGAGCCCTGGTTTCAGACCATTATCCTGAACTGAAATTAAGTGGCTATACCGCCGGTGGGATATCCCGCACGCTGTCCTTTACACCCTGTACTAACGAGTCTGTGAAAGTGTAATCAATATTGTTTCTTTATAGTTTTTTTTGGGTAAGCGTGAGAAAGTTGGAACTAAATAGTAATTAGCTGAAGCCTAGATTTCAATTAGATTGCCTAAGTGCGTTTTTAAAATGGAATTGTAAATAAGGTAACAAAGCGACCTTGGAAAGCAACGGACGACGCTACGGAGTGGGCCCATTAGGGATAGAACTAGAACTTATTAATTTCTCTAGGCTATCCAGGATAAGGCTAGGCAGGATACTTATCTGAATCAAGTGAATTCAGTGGTTTATTGTTCCAAGCTCCAACTTTTAGGTTTATGTTTCACTAAAAACAGCACTGTGTTTCTATTTGCGGCACATCGAGTAATAGTGATCGTTGACAAAAACTAAAAATACAGTTTATCTTCTAATGACGAGTTTTTAAAAATTTGAGTACATACAAATATTAGTCACTCTGCGTATTATATTGAAATATCTTGAACGCACATTGTGCGAAAATAATTATTCTGACAATATAGAGAGGGAGCGTAGACTGAGCGCACTGACAACGAGGGCCTAGGTTGAAGGGGGTTTCCGTTCCGTTAACAATAACTCAGTTTTAAACCTTCTAAACACTATATATGGGGTCCCACGGCTATGCCACATAGTGGGAAAGTACTTATCTTAAGTAGTATAGTACATAAAAAAATGCTGAAAGAGAACTTTAGTTTGATTTTAAAAACCACCTTAACTGCATTCAAGGATTTATGAATAATCGCCTGTCTGAACCGAGAATCTAACTCGCCAAAAGGTTAAAAAAACACCCGTAATTTTTAATGTTAATTTGCATAGTCGTCCTTTTATTTAAGATTCTATGTTATTTAAAAGTAATCCTTACGATTGAGACGGTATCATTAAATTAAGAGTGTTTTTTTACCGTTTGGCGGATTCCATGCCGGGTTTAGAGCGGCGATTGTTTAAAAATCTTTAAATGCAGTTTAATTGTTTTTAAAATCAAAATGGCGTCGTCCTTCAGTAAACTTTTCTATCCACAATATTTAACATGCTTTCCCTTCATGTGGCATAGCCGTGGGACACCCTGTACACGTGTAAGTAGGCTTAGTGCATCCCAGCCCAATGAGCTAAGAGTCCTCTATGCGGGGAGGGGTCCGGTAACATCTCTCCAAAGCTTATTTAGGGGAGGGGTAAGGGGACAATGGAAATGTTACGGTAACTTTGTAATTTCGAACACGTTATTCCTCTTTGTTGGTTATATGAAGCGAAATACATAAATATAGAGTACATTTATCATTTAAAAATTATGCTAAACATACCACGAGAGGGAAAGGATTGAATAAAAAAAAAACGCCTGACGTCATTATAGAGAAATGCTACAATCAGGCATTAAAAACCCATACGTTTTGCATAATCGTTCTCTCCTATTCTCTCTGGAATTTGGCCGTAAATTATTGTTTTTTATTATTATTCTGTACATGTTTACTGTTTACCAAACGAAACAAGGTGCTTTAAATTTTTGGATTTATAAAAAAATAATAATTAATACGTCAAAAAATATTGACAGATACACTCGTAGGGATAGAAAACTTCTAGCCCCCTTATTCATAAAAAATAACAATCTTTTTAAGCTGACAAAGAGACTGGCGAGAGTGTTTCTATGAAGAAAAGACCGCATTTCCTTTAATTAATATTATTGAAACATCACACGGTTTGAACGCTAACCAAAGTGCGAGTTTACCGAAAACCAAATTAAATTACGCGTTCCTTCCAGGGGCTACAAGTTAATTTTGATATCATAATAACATTTCCCCTCTAATGGACGGCCGTAACGTTCGTGGACGCACATGGCCTCCCGGTCATTACATGTGCATTCATAATAATCACTCTAGATGTGCCCTTCTCATATTCAGAACGCCCTGAAATATGTGAACTTTAAATTTACCTTTGACTAATTTTCTGATACAGGTTACAAAGAGACTTCTATAGTCTGCCAGTACATTTACAATATAAAAGAATCACGAAATTTAAGAGCGTGTAAACAGAGATTTGGCAACGTCGCCTATAGCTGCCAAATATTTAGATGTTATCATTGATTTATCAAAATTAATGAATTAAAATACGGAATATAACAACGGTATGTACTAAAATATTGATAATGCATTGCAATAGTTAATACAGTTATGCTAAATAGTTATAATTAAGTGTGAAAAAAGCATTAGGAAACTTTCCATTTGTAAATGTGTACATTTCGGTATAAGTATTTAAGGTTTACTACTTACCAACAAATGTAAGAACACAAGTTCTAGTACATACTGTTGCTATATTCCGTATTTTAACTCATTAATTTTGATAAATCAATGAAAACAGCTAAATATTTGGCAACTATAGGCGACGTTGCCAAATCTCTGTTTGTACGCTCTTAAATGTTAAGGCACTTGGCGCAGCGGCTTAGGGGCATAGTACCCGCATTCGTAGGATGGCCAACTGTCCTGTATTTTATAGGACGTCCCGTTTTTAGCTATAATTCTGGCTGTGTCCTGTATTGTTATATAATAAATACAGGACTATACAAACCATATTTTTCCTTAAGAGGAAACACAAGGGCCATGTTTCCATACAAACGTCGTCCCCGGTTTCCTCTATGGATAATGCCAGAAGAGCAATATTTTTTTTCCAAAAAATCGATGGCCACTATTATGCATGTCCCTATGTTTTCCTTTTTTTCATAAATTAATTATTAAAAGAGATATGAACATTCAAAAACCTAAAAAATTGGCCAGATTTTCGGCTGCGTTCATACATTCAGAAAACAAATTTTACTAGATTATATAAAAAAAGAAAAACATAGGAACACTACCAAAGCCTTTCCTTAATTTTTAAAGAAAAAGTGGTTAAATCGGTTAAGTTTTGGAGAAGGAATCAGAGGTCTACGAATCGTTGATTTTGTGTACTTTAAATAGGTATTTTCAGTCCAAGCTGCGGCTCTCCCTATTACGCTCTGCGGGGGGAGGCTTGAGATTGCGCGACAGCAATAGATTTTACAAATACCTATTTTTCAATTCTCTAGGCCTTGGTGTTTCGTCTTAAATCTTGCAATTTTAAATAACATGTCCTGTAAAATAAGCACACATATTTGGTCACCCTACCGCATTGGGTTTGGATGCACTTAAGTACATACCATATCGTATCATTTATTCATAATAATATCTTGCAAGGAACAACTATCTTGCTCGTAATCCAGCCGCTATGCAGCAGTGCTTGCACTGTTGTATTCCGGCGTGGAGAGTATTACAGCCGGTGCAGTTACTGGCGCAAGAGGTATTCCATCTTAGCCTTCTGGGTTGGCAACACATCAGCCATCCCTTTGGTGTTGCGGGTGTCTATGGGCGGTGGTGATCACCTACCATCAGGTGACCCACTTGCTCGTTTGCCTTCCTATGTAGTATATAAAAAAACTTCTTGGTGTTGCGGGTACCTAAGGGCGGTAGTGATCACTTACCATCAGGTGACCCACTTGTTCGTTTGCTTTTCTATATTTAAAAAAAATATTGCTTTCATTCATGAGTAACATTTTATATTTTGTCTTTATTTTTATAAATAACAATTGTCATTTTGCAATATCGAGCATTAATCCCTATAAAAATAAATAAATAAGTATTTCATAATTTGTGAGAATAAATATTATATCTTGGCGCAAAGCACTGCCTGCAAAGCCCGTCAAAGCACTAACTTTTTAAAAATACGATTTGTTCGCAGACTAACAAATCCTTAACGTATAAAGGACAAATTTTTCGAATAAAGTGAGCTACAGAAAGACGACGGCATGATCACGTAATAGGGGTTGTCTTAAACGCCCGGGGCTCGGCGTCGACGAACGCCGACTGAGTGCGATCGCCGATTAGGGATGTTACTGAGCCAACTCCGAATCCGAAAAATCGGAAATTCCGTCTCAAATTGGAACACCGAATACTCTGTTTCCGACGGTATAGTATATAAATAATAAATTATCTTGGGCCAATTTACACCATTTGACCTTATTCCAAACTAAGCATAGCGCTTTTACTGTGGGTAAGTACTAGATAATCGGCAAACATGCATAGATACATAGAAATAGAACATTTTAGTAAATTGAAAAATAGTGAAAATTTTCTTCGCAAAATTCAGATTTTTCTAGATTTTTTTTTCTGTTTTCGACTTAAAAAACTTATTTCGTCCTTTAATCCCCTTTAATTTCTAAAAAAATACATTTTAGTGACCTGTTTAAGTAAGGTAGCGATCACCGATCCCACGCCAGTTAACTCGACAGTTAAGAATCGATTAAATCCGCACATTTCTTAAAAAAGGAAAAGTAACGGGTTGCACCACTGGCAATAATAATAAACGTCACAGAACGCCGATGAGTTTCCGGTTGTCGTCAAGTACCTTGGGTGCGATGTGACTGTTTGTGTAAATTATATGCATAGAACAGACTCCTATATCATAAAACTTACAAGTGCGACAATTTGACATAGGTACCTAATTATATAGTTTTTCATGCAAAAATGTGGCAAATATGTCAAATGGTAGCAATTGTAAGGTTTGTGGTTCAGACCCCAGCCAACAGTGAGTAAAATAAATAGGAAAATTAAATACGAAAATATAAGAAAGACGTAACACGCGTGAGATGGTGTTGTATTTTGTATTCTTGTTCTAATTTCATTCTGCGACTATTGACACCGACACGGACGTGTCCGCTTCCGATAAAACCGCGTCGGTAACATCCCTAGCGCCGATTACCGCGCCGTGTCCGCATCGAGCGCCGCTCTTATGCCTCTGCACAGATTTATATGAGGTAGAGAACAACAAGCACAATAAAGCAAAAGTATACGTTTCGAGGAAGTCTTTGTGCTCATGAAACTATTCTGTACAATTGACAATGCATTTCGATAAAAATGAAACGGAAATAAAAATAAGCTGTTACCTTCGTAGCTTTTAACATAAATATATTTTTTTCTTCGTCATATAATTCTCATTTGTCTTCTTGAAATCGTTTATTTAAGTTTCTTCTTTATGTGTATTTTGTGATGTTCAATAAGAGTTGGCTTTGATTTTTTTAAATTGAATTTGACTTGCTTCCATCATATGTTTACCCGTCTGCCTTTACGTGACAAATCTTGCGAAGCAATTTAACACGCACTTCCAGTAGTAATATTGTCCTATATTTGATACGTATATCTGTAGGCAATACTAATGCATGAGGAATAAAGTATCATCAGCAAATAAGATTGTATTAAATATATCTTAAAAACAATCTGAAATTCTAACACGTATAATAATTGATTTTGACGATTGCGTGCTACAAGGTAAATTCAGAGTATGTAGAATCAATCTGTCGCTCGAGAAGTAATCTAGGAGTAACGAAGTCCCTTAATTTCCAAGATCCTTCCGGCAATCTCCGGCAGGTTGAAGTATTCCGCCCTCATTCTACGTTGACATTGATTTCTACTGATAACGTTTTTACACACCGCACTAACCAAGCGTTTATTGGAACGCTGGCTTTCCACGGTGGGTGACTTTACTGACGCGCCTACGCACGCACACAGGTGTATGGAAGTACACAAAGTCAAAGTCAAAGTCAAAGTCAAAATATTTTATTCAGATTAGGCTTACAGGTAGCACTTATGAATGTCAAAAAATTTACCACCGTTTCGAAAAACCTCTGATGAGAAGATACCGGCAAGAAACTCAACGAGGTGTAATTTTTTAAATAAATCATAAAGTTATTTTACATCGCAAATATTTAAATTTTTTACAATTTAACAATTTAACACAGCAGGTGTACAATCTTTGGAGCCAGGGATCGCCAATACAGATCGGGATCATTTCCAAACATCCTTGTCCAAGATATAGTCATTGATTTTATAATACGCCCGAGAAATTAATGTCTTCTTGACAATAGATTTAAATTTTGTATCATTTAGTTCCGTTATGTTTTTTGGAATTTTGTTGTAAAATCTTACACAATTTCCCATGAACGGTTTTAGCCAGTCTGTAAGTTGGAACTTTAAGCTTTCCTGTATTTCTAGTAGCCTTTGGCTTATCGACGTTGGTAGGGAAATTGCATATATTTTTCCTAACGTACATGATTATTTCAAAAATATATAGCGACGGTAGGGTTAAGATGTCTATTTCCTTGAAAAATTCCCTTAATGACTCACGAGTATCCATATTATAAATTGCTCTAACTGACCTATTTTGCAATATACTACTAAGGATAAGATTTGGAAAACATATATACTTAAATACATCTCCGTAGAAGTATATGTAAATATGTGTATATAATAATACTCGTATATGTGTCCGTTCAGTCACGCAATGCACGAAACAACACCTGTGGCCCTAACATGACTGGCCAAGTTTAGTTTATCTCTCTGCGTCCCTTTCTTATGACGCTAGTTAGATGGAGACACAGGGAGGGGTTAAACTAAACCTGGGCTGTCATGTTAGGGTCGCTGAAGACTTATTTTGAGGCAGCGTCGTTTCTCTCCTGTATTACACGCGATTAGCCGTATACGTTTCATTTTATTTCTAACTGCGGCTTTGTTCGCTAGGTATCAGACTTTCGACGTTAAACTTTGTCTTATATAAAATATTTTTAATCAGACACAGACTACCTAAACGAGCACTTCACTATACCTGGGTCACACCATGTACGAGTTAGGTCCAAGTTGGAGAGAACAACGATCGATATTATTGCAGTGCATGTCTCGAAGTGTGGCCGCATAATAATTTGTGTTACTGCCACATGCAAGCCGGCTGCCGGCATTAAGGCAGTTACTCGTAATTGTGAAAGGCAGTTACTCGCGCATGTATTATTTAGCCATTAAATGTAGCCTAGTTATTGCAAATTTTAGTTTAACCGACTAATCTTTTCGTCCTACTCTCGGTGTTTCGAAGCTTTTTAGTTGCACTTCGCAAGAAAATGAGCACTCGTGGGTAAAAAGCACTTCTTAAGAAAGGCTACTAAAATAAACTAACCTCTCAATACTTATTCCTATTACATATATTTTAAAACAATATTTAATGCCCGATTACATTTGAGTAAGCAATAGTTAGTAAAGTTATTCTAGCGGTGCTAATATCCAATTCGTTGGAGAGCCGTAGAAGATTACAACAAGTGACGGTACGTCTTGTTAATTTTTTTTAAATTGGCTTGTTTAACTTCATTTCTTCCTTTTTTTTGTAATCGAAATTTCTTATAATTGCGGAACTCGCAAAATGCAATGCACAGAAGCTGAGGTTGCAGGTTAGAGTCCTACCATTACCCTAACTTTTCTTTAAATTTGGTGCATTTTGCTACAAAAATGTATTGTAAATGTAAAGCATTTCCTTTTTGTTACAGCTTATTTGCTGACCGTACACCAGTTTAACCAATTATGAATCCCTCAACTTAGTTACACTCATCCAGTTAAGTTTACCGAGTAAAATGTGGGAGCCTTTGCGGCAATATTATTTAACTCTGTTCCATTAATAAGTTAATGAATAATTAGGTATCAACCTAAGTGCTTACGATTCTCCCACTGGAGATTTATTTATTCCATGAAGAAGAAAATTATTATTCCGAAATAGGGAACAATTTGCATTGTTTGGCTTCAAAATGGACGCAACAAGTCGCTAATAAGTGGGAGTATTCGGATTCGCATCAGCTTCATTAAACAAAGATGTTATTATTGATTGTTTGAATGTTTCTATTGTATACAGATTTGGCAAGACAACATTCATTTGTTTGCAAATATTAAGCTACAATAAACTGAATCGGTGACTTGAACTTGATTTATTATGGGTAAAGAAAGCCCAATCTTTATTTTAGGACAATATTATAAGTTTATTTTTTTCACTGTACCTAAGTATTATATAACTGTGTGCAGGGTGTGTGTATTGAGAAACGATCCAGGTATTTTAAATAATACTATTTGAATACGTGTAGGCGAGTTTTTAACTAGCAAGGTGGTGATTTCAAAGTCAAAATTAAATACCGCGAGAGTTTTAATTTGTTAAAGTAGCTATTTGTGACGCCGATCACTCCGCCTCATATTATAAACGTACCTAAGGTGCGTCAGAGTTAAATATTCAAGTGAAACTTTATAATTCAAGTCAAACTCAGAAAAAAGCAGCCCGGCGCGCTCGCAGTAATTAATAGGTGCTTATTATTGCTGACCCGTGATTGATACCAAGTGGTTAATTGACTTTAATTATGGGAAACTCCTAATTTCAATACAAATTTCGGCTAGAGAGTGAAATATTAAACGTAAACGATGCATGTTTTACTACAAGCACTCAAGTGAGCGTTAATTATGGACAGAATTAATATTTTACTGCTTGCGTCAATATTGGTCATCGCCTCATTGACGGAGTAATTAATTATAAAATGGATTCGAGTAAGTCTGTACTGAAGCGCTTTCCGAACGTTGAAACTTACTTCGAGTCACTTTTAAGGCATAATGCAGCATTTGCCAAAACTCTTAGAACCGCATATAGGCCTTTATGTAGGGGTTCTGAATTCCTGGAACGCTGAACCAGTTCCGTTCACAGAATTTACTTTAGCAAATACTCCTTTAAGGTATCTAGTGAGAATAAAAAGTAATTACTATCACTGAATTCCTGAATTTATGTAACGTGTAACTGTCTTAACTTAGTAAAGCATTGGTAATTAAAAGAATCGCAAATATAAGAAAGGAATAAACTCAAAGTTGGAGTAAATAGATAGAGGAATGCACGGTGGAGGAAAATGGAACAAACTTTGGCTAGACCCTTTTTACTATTAAGCCGACGGTGACGCCGCTGTCCTGTGTTTTTTAAATATCTGAGACCAAGAGTGCGATTTTTAAATCTCACCGGGTGACTAAAGCTCACCAAAATGGCCGTATGTATGGAGATTCGGCCGTTTTGGTGAGCTTTAGTCACATGGTGAGATTCAAAATTTGCATTTGAATCACACAGGGTAACTAAAGCTCACCAAAATAGCCGTTATTCATAGATATTCGGCCATTTTGGTGAACTCTAGTCACCTGGTGAGATTCAAAAATTGCACCCCTGTACACTTAGCCAAACTGATTTCTAGGCTATTGTACTTAGAACGCTGTTGCAATTATTAATCACAGCGACGTAATGCCATTTCTCATGATAAGTCATAATGACAATATTGTAAAGAGCTTCTTTTATAGCAAAGGAACCAGATAGGTCCGCTGTACGTTGGTGTAATGCTATTTTCTTAGGCTACTCTTATTTAGTGTTATCTACTATTACTTAATCTACATCTTATAATTTATCGATGTAGGCATAATATTCCAAAAGTGGTGGGAAGATATTTGAATAGCCAAAAAACGTTTTCAACGCCAACGCCATATATCCGCCAATATAGGTTCAAAGGCAATGACGTCAACGCGTACAAAATGAAAGTAACCTACGCGCATTAATTGCTTAAGGTTGAACTTCGTTACTTACAAAAATGGAATGAAAATGGAATGGAAATAATTTATTCCAGAACAAGTTCAATATCCATGCCGTAAAAACATATTAATAAAATAAAATACCGAATAAATAAAACGAGAGAGGGGTTACGAATGTCTATTGCCATACAGCGCGGAAATGCTGCTAGCATAATGGGAACATTTGAACCGGCCACAACCCAGATTGGGGATATTTTTAATTAATTTTTAATAATTTATTATTCTGTTTTAGTTTTAATGTTATACCTTAGTTTAGATTAGTTTTAAATACCGAGTTTAATAATAATACGATACAAAAAAGGCTTGAAGTGTTAATAACTACTTTTGTATTTAACGTGTTGGTGAAAAGGTTAATTACATCGAATGTAATAATAAAACATCGCATAGGTACATCATTTGATCGAAAGGCAATTTTTCCTAAACAACAAACTTGTCAGGATTGTTAAGTATGAGACAAACCGAGCCCAAACTTTCTAAACGCTGGTCTTTTAAAAATCCTAAAAGGTTCCTGACTCTGGGAACACGCCTTTCGATTAAGTGATACATCCGATGTTTTATTACATTCGATATATTAATTTTCAATTTTCGGAAGTGCTCTCCTAACATAATGCCCAGGACGTTAATTCGATTTCAAGCAGCGTAACGAGGGTAACACCTAGGTTTAACGATACATCGCTCGATATTCTGGCACACGAAAGTAAGGGTAATTCGCAGTACAGTCTAGCGGCATGCATGCACTTAAGATTAAACTTACCCAAATAGTCCAGGTTAGGTTGGGCGATCTTGGCCACTTTGATAGACCATGGCGGCACGGTGATCATCTCGGTGGGATCAGATCCGAGGATGTTTTCTGGACATATTAATGTTACATTTAATTCCTAACTTAATTCGGGTGTCCAAAATGTTTTCAAGCAAGTGATAAGCGTTGGTTTTAAGTCACACTTCGGATGTACAGTCAATCAATTTGATTCATAGACCACTGTAGAACGTCGTCGCAATGTATGATCGCCGGTATATTATGTCAATCATTCAGAAGTCACTATGTCGTTTATTGTGAAAAGGTTCTACAGTGGCTTATGAATAAAATTGGTTGACTGTACGTACAAGCGTATGGATACGTATGAAACGTAAAGTGGGTTATTTGCTTAATTATTCACTAGCAGTCCCGCAGCAGTACAGGTCGGTAAGCCAAAAATGGTTTTATTGCAATATTTAGGTTTCTTATCTTTACCTAGTGTAAAACAAAGTTGCTATTCGGCTCTTTCTGTCCTCCTGTCTCCGCCCGCTTACTACTTATAAACCGTGCAACGGATTTTCAATACGGTTTTCACTGTTATTTAGATATTTTTTACTAAAGGTTTTTATGTTCATCAAAATTTTATTTGTACTAGCCAGAGTTTATTTTTAAATTGATGTTTCAAATGGTACAAATAAAATGTACTTATTCAAACTGAACTAGATATAGTTTAGTAACACTGCAGCACTGCACCAATGAATTCTTAAAGATTACGATGCCTGAATTACATATGTGTTGATATCAAACTGAAAATAATCACAAGACAAACAATATATGTACATTATATAATTATATGCATGTGTCGAGCCTTATTCGTTCCAATTCTCCCGCAGGACGGAAAAGAAAACTTCGTATAGATACCATTTTAAGTAGGTCAATGTCAGAAAGGGAAATTATATCACAAAATTCAATGTATTCGAACTTATTGCTCTATTTATCCAAGTACTATGCTATACTGCGCCAGGTATATATTATTAAATAAATACTTGTGTTTTTTAGAAACGTACACAATAAATATGAATACTTAGAGCATCCTCTAAGTATGAATATGACATTTCTTTAAATTGTTCCCTCCGTCTACAAGAGTCTGATACCTATTTTTTTGTTGGAATCATATCCGCGCAATGTCAACGTGGTTGTCAATGCAAATGGAATCAAATCATTCAAATTCTAACTTTGGACGTATAAATGAAGAGAAAGACCAATAGAAGCGACACTTCGTCGCCTCCACGCATTTTTCTTTTATGCTGACATTGTGGGGGATGAGCTTACAATTTAGTCTTTATTTATGTGACATTTGAGGCCATTAGTACTTCCGGAGTACAGATGCGATGAAAAACCACGCGGTGAAGAATAGCTTCAATGCTTTGAGGAATATCATATCATCATATAATTTAAGAGAATATAATGTTAATTATATAAAAAAGTTAAATACTAAACTTTTAATGAAATGTAACGCAAAAGGCAAAATCTTGATTTTCTTTTATCAGTGCTCTGACAAAAAATATCCTCTGGAATCACGAGAGAAGGACTTGCCTTATTCCCAAGCTGTGAATGCAATAAGTCTAAATATCACACTAAGCGATGTGTAAGTAATAGCTTTAAATCACGAGCAGCAATTTAGTAATGGCCCAAGAGGCGATATCCGACACCAATGGCAATATTTATGGAACCTTTCCGTTTTTCCCAAATACTTCACGACCTCGGCGATGTATTTATAGCGATCTTGCCCTTCCTTTTTGAGTTCAAATCATGTTTTTCCTAACTCGACTATTGGAATAATATATTAGAAGGTATTTCACGTCTTTGGTTGTAAAGTATTAAGTATCAATAATTTAGTGAGATGACCTATACAGGCGGACAGGCGGCGGCTGATTGCGTAAAGCAGAGGACAGGGCTTTGTGGCGTGCAAAGCTATATCCAGCAGTAGACTGTTGTGGGCTGAGATCATGATGATGATGAATTTGTCCAAATATTAAGTTCGCAAGGTGTCATATGTCAGTCAAATAAATTATCTCACGTCACTGGCGATACCAGGGCTAGAGTTCTTGCCACTGGAGCCTGTAGTATTCAGGGTTTCATTATTTTTCTAATATATTTAATAGATACGTATATGAGTTATATGTCGAAATGACGACATATAAAACTTAATAAATTGGTTTAAATTCAAATCTCCGAAAATGCGAGTATCCTCTTGCGTCCCCTAAATCTGTTTTTTATGTTAAATTGTTGGGTGGGCGCGAGCTCGTTTCTTGGGTGGACGAGAGCTGAATACACGAGTACTGGAAGCGATTGGGAGAACGTTTGTCGACCTGTCGTTGTCAATGAAGTACTATTAGGCTAACTAGCAGTGAAAAATTACCTGTGAAAAACACTTACATTTGCATGTGATCACACCCGGTTACATTATCAACTCTAAGCTCTATCGATTAGAACTAATTCTTAAGGATCCCTTTACTGTTATGTTCGTAGGAATTTATAAAAAGATATACTTATAAGTATATACTATAGCTAATAAAACTTTGTCCTCCATTGATCGCACGATGACGCAAGCATAAGGATTAATTATAGCTTTGATGAAATTTTTTAAAATGATTTTTATCGATGACCCGACTAATAATCTTCATCCCTCACAAAGTTTATGTATGACAACAATCGTGCTTATAATGCGTGATTTTATCCTTGTCAATGGTTACCAAGCGAGAAGAAAGATTCTCGGTATCTATTTACCTGACTGGAAAGTAGTTAAATAATGTGTGATATTCTGGAAACGTAATAGTTGGTAGTGTTCAACGGCACGTAATATTCGATCAAGAGTGACAGGTGAGCTGATCAAGTGTAAATGATTTGTAGATTACGTCCGACACTTACCGATGAACTCCAAGCCGAACAACTTCCAAGTGCCTCGTTTCGTCACTATTATCACCTGCGGGCACACGTTGCGGTGGATTTGGTGCACCGTGTAGTGTAAGTAGTGGAGCGCCTCGATGATCTGAACGTAACGAAATTCTGAAATTACTATTTTTATTCTTTGTAATGGCTTTAGATACACTGGCATTAAAAAAAGTGCGTCTAGACAAAGTAAGACCCTGTTAGCGTCAACGCTAAAAGATGCGACATAATGGTTTGACGTCGACGAAGACACATTTTGACGTTTGCTTTCGCTGCCTTATGTCAAGTGCATACCTACATGTTGTCTTTCTACTGGCGTGGACGCTAACAGGATGTCACCTTGGCTGGATATTCTGAGCAGAATTATGAGCGAGATAATATATTAACCTAACTAATGTCATCAAATGTGACATTAAAATAAGATCAGTATACTCGGTATATCGGTGAACTGTTGGCAAACAAGTTGATGTTTCATAATTGTTTAATATCAATGAAATTATATATTTATTGTTATCATCCTTGAACAACTGCATAATAAAGGGCCGAAAGAAGCAAATGTTTTGAAGCAACGGTGGGTTTTATTGAGGCATAGCTCAGGGTCAATATTAGAGGGACGATTATATACCAACACGCTATTTATGTAAACGCTTCTTTAATTCTGTCCCTGAGTAAAGCAAACCAAAGTCTATCAGGAGCTATTCAATCACTTTGGTTATGTAACCAAATTATGTACGTAACCAGTTATGTAGGATAAACAATAGGCTAGCGTCTGCATTCAGGACAGGCTTTGAGGTCGGAGATGACGCGATAAATATGTATTACACAAATCTGAAATCTGTTGATTGTAACTAGTTCTCCAACAGGTGTATCATATTAAATCCGTTTATATCAAGCACAATTGAGGTGCTCAGAGTTAATTTGCTTTAATTTTTATTATTTCGTTATTTGTTTGGCGCATAAAGAGTTCTGGGAAAACAGATATTTTTAATAACTTTTGTAAAGTTTAAATTAATTTGAATAATCTGAAGACTGATTATCTAGTAAAGCAGATTAAAAAAAACACAGACACCAAGGCTCACAGCTTTTTAGTCACACAAACCTTATGAATTTTGATAACGTAGCCAGCATAATGGGGACGCTCCCTCAGGGATCTGACCTGGGAGACCTGATATAGTTTTAGTTTTTGATTAAGTTACTTTTAAGTATCTCTGTATAATCGTTTATATTGTTATTCTGAAATAAAACTTTTCGTATTCTTTCACAATCAGAAAAACAAAGAAATTATCAGTGAAAGTAGATATGTTTCGTTTTTTTTAAATATAAACTTTTAGATACGAAATCTCAATCTGATGAGATTGCATTCTATATAGCTGATAAAATCCAAGTAAAAAAAGGAAAAAATAACTTTTCATGGGCAATTGGCCGCCCTCATACCTACTCTTTAAACGCCTGAAAATATAAGGTGGGTAAAGACAGAAAAAAAAACTTTTTTAAATATTTATTCTCTCTCCTCGTGGTCAAACGAAAGCAGTGTGCTTAATTTAGATCTCATGTGAAATTGTTGACTTTCATCCCTCGTTGCACAATCTACTACCGTATGAATACTTATTAAATCGCAGAGCGATGAAGCTGGAGATATTTAGTGAGATCAAATAGTATTATATTTATACATAATCTTATTAATTTTGATCTATTGAAGGATATACGATTTGTTTAGTTGGAAACTTGAAGCACGGACAAATTTCAGTTGGCCTACGCTTGGTCAATAATTTAATAAATATGTGGGAATGCTAGCAATACTGAATGAACGACTGACGTAAGCGAGCGAATGACTGGAAGAGATCTTTGTGAATGAATGTGTATGACCGAAAGACTGGGAGTGCGTTGGACGATCGATTGGTAGCTGCTTGTGTTTTTTGTATTTCCTTGATTTTATTTTTAATTAAACTTTTTAATATTTATTATTGAAGTTTTTCCTTCTGCGATCCCACAAATATGTTTTATCTCTAGCGGCCTTAATATCTTCGAATTTGAAATGAGGTGGGTGTACTTATTTCAATTAAATTTATTTACATGCCGTGGGACTGTATGATTTTTATGAATATAAGATAAAGTTATAGCTGGGAGCTTCCAGAGCGGGACACGGGGAGATTTATTACTTTTGGTTTTTGAACAACTTTTAGTTGCTTTATCAATGTTTTCGAAAGATTAAAAAGATCATACACATGTCATTGTTATTCTTAGCTGTGAAGATAGTCATATAATGAACGAGATGATTTACATTTGACAATCTTTGTGGGTGAGTATATATATATATGTATATTGATTGAGAAAGATTGTGGAATAGATATTTCTGTAAGAAAATTTAGATTTGTAACTTTTATAGTTTTCTTGAAAAAGTGATTGGAACTTGCAGACAGACGGAACTTCCGTACTAAAGTAATTAAATATAATAATAATAGGTCATCGTTATCTTGGCTACGTGTTAAAAGTGGACTCCAAGTTAAATAATTATATATTGTTACATTGCTCACGAAGTTTACTGTTTTGACTAAAGGTTGACTGGTAGAAACGCTTTAAGGTTTTTATTCCGCTTTTTATATATTTCAATGTATTCTTTCCAGAACTAAATAACTAACAGGCTGAGAATCACATTAGTTTACGGAGGACTGCCAGAAATTGTCTAAAACAAGGAAATATTTTCAATTGACCCCAAAAGCACATCAGTTTATTTAGGGTATAAAGAAAAGTTGTCCCGTGTATACAACCGGTAGACGTGACGGCAGCCTTGGCTAAAACATCGTTATAAAGTACAGTTTGGTACCTGGAAGACATAACTTATTCAATTTGGAAGGAAATTTTGTCAAGGCTACATTTTTTAGCGTACGTCAACCTAACTTGCCGCCGACCAGCAAGTATTGATTTTGGAAAACTTATGCACCCTTAAAGCCCGAACTTAATTAAATTTCTCTAGAGGTCAAAAGTTTCAGGTACGTATAATAATAATGTACAAGGATTCTTTGTGGTGATATTCGTCAATTAATTTCTTCATTATAACTTAGCAAAATGTTTGTATCTGCCTGACACACATCGTTTTAAGAGGATTACGTTTAGCTACATATTATTTTCTTATTTGTAAAACCAATTTGTAGCTGGCACGTATTTATAATCGTTCATCCAAATAGATTTCACGGATACGTGAACCATATTCTTGTTAGAATGTTTGTTGTAGCATCCATGAATAAAATATGCCTATAATTAATAAAAATATGGTTTTAGCAGAGTGCGTGTATTCAGTAAAGGGTGACACGACACAGAATAGTAAAAATAGAATTAGACAAGACGCATTCAAATAAAAAAATACTTTAAAAAATGGCCAGGGTGTTTATAATTATAAAACATAAAACCAAGCAGGTTTAACACCTATGACTTCGTCTTTATAGATTATTCGTACGATACGAGTTATTGTAAAAATATTCACATATAAGTAAGTTTTTACTACACAAAATGATAATCTGAACACTAAAAATGAAAAAGTACCCTGCGGGTAACATAGAATGAAATTTAGTAATAGTGACGTGCGTAGAATAGGATAATATTTAGAATTCCTTAACCAAAGGATGCTAATGGAACCCTTATTGCTAAAACTAAACCTTCTGTCCGTCCGTCCGACTATAAATAACTTTATTTAACTCATAACAAATACGATACTTAGTTCAAGGTTTCCTAGTATATGTGCCATCACGGCGGTTTATATAGTTATAAATAATTTATGTCAACAATGAGGAGTGTTTTTATAAAGAAGATGTAAAACTCTACGATTTTTATTAAATCTTAAAAATGGTAATGGTGGTGCAGAACTCTGAACTCCGTCAAATGTGACCGGTTTTTTTACTGGATATGAAAACCGGGTTGTGTAGACAAAATAACACTCTGTTAGAGCCAACGCAGTAGAAACGACAGAATGCGTGGGTTTGACATTGATGATTAACATATTTTGACATTTGCTTTCGCCGTCTTATGTCAAGTCTATACAAGTTATCGTATCTCCTAGCGTTCACGCTAGCAGAATGTCACCTTAAACACCTAGAGTGCAATTTTTGAATCTCCCCAGGTGACAAAAGCCCACCAAAATGGACGAATCTCTATGAAAAACTGCCGTTTTGGGGAGCTTTAGTCACCCGATGAGATTCAAAAATCGCACCGCATCGCACTCCTGGTCTTCCTGTCCAGGGCTGTCTATACTTGAACTCTTTAACGGTTAGTAGCACTAAGGTATAATCAAAGAAACGTGTCAGGAGATATGGCGTTTGATGTTCATTTTCAATAATTTGATGGTAAGTGTAAGGAGGCACTTGTAAAGATTTAGTGGAACTCCTTGACATAGCTAGTTAGCCGCATAAAATTGCTAAGCGAGTGGAAGCCTGAACTCACAAACCATGTTTTTTTTTATCGATTTTTAAAAAGGAAATGGTTCTCAATTCCTTTCTGTTTTTTTTATGTACCTGCGAGTACTTGGATATTGATAACTTTTTAATGATCTTGTTTCCGTATGCCAGGATGGTGGCAAAGAGGTATGCGGTTCCCCAAATGGTGAACCATTCTTAACTCCTATGAGCATTTGTCACATAAGAAGTATCTGTCCCCCACGCTTGCCTTTTCATACTTACGATGAAAACGGCCTGTTGCATGCAGAAGAGTGATTCTCTGAGCATAACAGCGACGAGTTCGAAGCTAGGGCAACGTCCTGTCTTGCTCTAGCGCGCTATCTCGAGTGAGCGAGACAGGGCGATGCCCCGACGTTGAGTTCGACGCTGACGCGCTTAGAGAATAACAGTGCAGCACACGATGGTAAACAGTTATCGCCGCCTTCATTTATACTAGACACGGTATGAGGCATTGTGTATAAGGTCGGCATGAAATTTTAAAAAGTTTCGTTCGTTCAATTAAATAAACATGTAACGGAGTAGTTTCAAGCAACAAATGAAAACTCTATAGCTATTGTCTCCGTGCCTCGCTCGTTCAAATGTTTAGAAGAATCTTAATGTATGTTTTAGCAATAAAATTTATAACACCATAATTTAGAATTTTAGCGTATGGATCAAAAATAACTCCACTCAAATTACGCAGCTATGAGATTAAAGAAAAGTAAATAGCCACTAGTCCGAGCTCGTATTAATTCATATTTCATGTTTCAACACAAATATACGTCAATTCAAAGTAACTTAGGTAGGTACTTTAAGCCGACGCACCCAACGAGTCGAGGAAATTTTAGATCATTAGACAAGGTACGTCAAAGAGTTTCGGATAGAAATACTCCGAGTTACTATTCAGTTCTTGAGACGCGCCTTTGTCATGATCATATCGAGCAATTAGGCACGGGACAAAGCTAACGATATTATATTATGCCCTCTTAATATCCTCGCCGTGTATGCGTATTAAGTGATCCAACGTTTACGTTGCTTAATACGTGACTCGAAATGAATAGTAAAAGCAGTAGAGGGAAACTATATCTCAATAAGTATTGAAGGGATCGCTGCATACAACTTTTCTTAGCGGTGACTCGTCTCTCGTAACTCAGTCTTTTGTCATATTAAAAGGAAAAGCTCGCAGCGGTTCCGGCGAACTATTCGTGGGCGGAATGACAACCACACATGATATGAAAATATCAATTGAAAGATGATTTTAACGACGGAAACTATTGAAAGCATAAAAGTGCATTGGATTTTCAGTCAACGAGTACAGGTAAATAATTATTAATGTCCTAATGTCCTAGGTAGGGCAGAGGGCGTCCACAGTGCTCTGCCATCGCGTTATGTCCTGGGCTATTCGCTTCGCCTCGGACCATGTCAGCCCGATTGACTTCAGCTCCGCAGCCACTGAACGCCTCCAGGTGTGCTTAGGACGGCCACGCTTCCTCTTCCCTTGTGGAGTCCACTCCAGGGCTGGTCTCGGGATGTGTTCGGAAGATCTTCTGAGGGTGTGACCAATCCACGTCCACTTTCGGCGCTTGATTTGGTGGCCGAACGGTGTTTCACGGCATAAATCCCACAGTTCTTCTTTGGAGATCCTTACGGGCCAGAAAAATCCCAGTATTTGTCGCAGGCATCGGTTTATGAAGACCTGGATCCGCTGCGTGATGTCTCTTGTCAGCCTCCACGTCTCGCATCCATACAGCAGGACGGTCTTGACATTCGACCGAAATATTTTTATCAATTGAAAGATGATTTTAACAACGGAAACTATTGAAAGCATAAAAAGTGCATTGGATTTTCCGTCAACAAGTCCAGGTAAATAATTATTGCCTAAATATAATGCAACCTGTCTGACTAGTTCTTAAAGGCTTCAAAAGCAACTAGATACTTAAAAACAATATTACCTACCGTATTACCTACGTTTTTTTTTTACCGTTACCAAGCTTTTTTTCAAATATTGTCATTGCGTCTTTATTATTATTTTAATGTAAGAATAAGAAACAAAAACAAGCTTCGGTTATATAAGTTTATTATTATGTATAATTGATTATTACACTTAACAGATCTCGCTTGCGGAGCACCAACAGTTATATAAAACACAAAATTAACCGTTTTTTTATCTTGTAGCGGTACGGTTGCGATCCTATCCATTTTCCAGAAAAATAGGCAATAATTAGTTTTCGTGCGTTTCTCACGCGGCGACACTTCGGAAGAGTCGGGTTACTTTGAAAGTACAGCAATCATCGACATAGTTGATATGGGTACATCATTTTCTTGTGACTTATGAAGTTATGATACTAGGTAAGAGTATTTTTAATATAATTGCGAAATTCATGATATTTGTGTTTGTACCTCAATCATGCGGTGACGGCTTAAATAAAATTCAGCAGACAGATAGATCATGTCCGGAATTAAAACATAGGATATTTTTATCCCGTAAAATGCATAATATAACACAGACGAAGCCGCGGCCAGCCACTTCATACTTTTTTCCCCTTTAAATCATAGAGATTTCATAGTTATGCTAATGCTGACTATTTATTTGCTTAAAGGTGTTACCTATTTAAAAAGAAACATATTTAATAAGTAATACCCTTCTATTTTCAAATAAATTAATAACGAGTATCCAGTGACTGGTCATCATCCGCGTATCAGGTCTGTAACTTAACCGTTAACATATTATTTACTCAGAAAATTGCTTATAGGTAAGGATTTTATTTTGCACCAAAGTCCTTTAAAGGTTAAATCGAAAAATCCATATTAAGTGAGCGCTAACCTCTCAAGGGTCGTAGCTACTAAAAGGGCGGATAAACTTGGGTAGACCCGTATCCACCGAGGCACGCGCGGCCGTAGCGTGAAACAATGTTCGCAAAACGTAATGAGATTATTTATGTTACGTAGACTACATTACTTACTACGGACGCAACTTCTCTAACACTTTATTTTAACCTTAATTATCGCGGTGTACCCTGAAACATTTAATCTTCATTACAAACTACTATTTCAAAACTAACATGATGTTATATTTTTAACGTTACCCTCGTTAAAACCAAGTGTAGCGTCAATTACGTCTTTCGTTGATGTGAGTAAACAAAAATGGCGACGAAAATTATGTCGATCGATAAGTATAATAACATAGTGAAAGTATGATTGTCAAAGTGTAATAGCAGCAGTCAGATGAATACATCTTAATGCCTATCGCTCCTACCAAATTGAACTCTGCTTTGTTAGTACCGGCATTCAATCAAATGGAGCAAAGGCTGTGAATTGCAGCTTGCATTTTGGGGATTAATGCCCAGTTGGGAATCAATGACGATCTTTTGTCAAGCGTGAACTATGGCTCGCATTACACTTCGGCATACGACTGTCATGCGCTATGCGCCAGAAGCATAGGGCTGCCCGGCCCGTGCATCATGACATTTTTCTTAACATGTATAATAATTTATATGTATGTATTATTTATTTATTCAATATGATCTAAACATGACTCCTAATTAATAAGGCAACGCAAAATTAAAAATCTAATGATGACGCCGACTTCATTTATCTGTTTTAATAACTTAATTATTGCAGCCAACATTTTATCAAGATTGGATCATAATATGCAGAGCATCAATAATTAAACTTTGCTTAAACTATGAGCTGATATCAAGAGAATAAGCCTCATAATCCTATTACTACTGGAATTCAGATGAAACCGTATCTTGAT
Organism: Ditula angustiorana; assembly: GCA_963691745.1. NCBI lineage: Eukaryota > Metazoa > Arthropoda > Insecta > Lepidoptera > Tortricidae > Ditula > Ditula angustiorana. The sequence continues at coordinate 7,031,384 of OY829472.1, forward strand.
TAAAGTCTATTGATGGGGATCAATTAAGCCGAAGTAGCATGATGTACCTAAAATGTATTAACAGATTACGGGGTCTTTGCTTTCTAAGCCTCGTATGTTTCCGAGGCCGCGTACGGATTATACCTGACTTACCAAATCCTTATCAGGGTAATTATTTAAAACTCACAACGCTTTACAAAACTTTTGTTTAGCTAATATCCGTTGTGATGTTCCATATAGATACGCAAACTCGTGTTCTGCACGTGGAACCAATAACTAAAGGAAAGCGTGCTTACAATCTTTATCTTTTCCTAGTATAAAGTAAAGTCGCTATCCACCTCTGTCTGTCTTCGTATCTTCAGCCGCTTAGTTTTTTAAAACTACACAATAGTATTTTATGTAACTGTTGCATAATGAGGGGTCTTAAAACACGAGTGTGGTTTTATGAAACGAGCGTCAGCGAGTTTCAAAATAGGATCACACGAGTGTTTTAAGACCTAATTATGTACAGTTGCATACATTACTTTATCTACACACATATCATAAGTACTCTACGATGGGTTCAGAAGCCATAGGACACTGACCTGCATTGCTACTATAGCTACTAGTGCTAGGTACCTATTAAATATCTAAAGACTGTAAACATTAAAATAATGTAATAAAAAATCAATTTGAACAAATATAGAAACAAATTAGAAAAATTCTCACAATAATATTGGTTGTTATAATGCTGGTCATTGCCTACGGTTTCTGAACGCATTATAGAGCATTTATGATATATGTGTAGATAAAGGATATTTATAACATTATCGGGACTTAAGCGCGATAGAAATAAATTGTTGATTTACCTCGACGTTTCATATGTGTGAAAGTCGCGAAAGTTTAAAACAATTAACACAAAGGATTGTGACACAGCTTTTACTGTTATTTAGAGATTTTTACGGAAGGTTTTAATTACGGTTTGGTTAGTAATTTGCACTCTTGCGCAGCGGGGGTGGGTCGCTGTATGATATAATATAATTTATATATAGTATTTTAAATTTAGGGACAGATTATCTAAGTATTTTCCTTTGATTTTACGTTCTTGGAGAGTGTTAATTCATGCGAGTAACTTCGTTTTAAGTTAACGAAGATAGATGGAATCGAAAGTTACTTTTTATTATAATATTATGATGATAATTTGTACTCAAAACTATGTAAGCAAGTCTTTGCCTATCTTTGTCAGCTTTTGGTAGTATACCTTGTTATATTACCTCATTTAATGAAATCGATGGAGTCGATTTTGAGAACGTGATTATAAAAAGTGATTATTTCCGATGGTTGGTTAAAATAGCGAAATGGGCTACATACGTCTACATTATCGGTGACATGTTAATTGTATATGCTTGTAACATTATATAGCAGACAGTCTCGGTCATGTGTAGCAAGTAAATTAATTATCTATTACGAAAGTGGGTAGGTAGGGAGCATCATTTAATGAAAAAGAGTACAAAGGGCCGTTTTGTGGGTGTACACCTTTTTTTAAATTAACCCGTCGAGCGCCCGGCCGCTAAAAACAAAATGTGCCCCGGGGGCCTAGGTTTTTATCGGGTATTTTTTTGTTATGTACCTTCTTCAGAAAATCCTAAATTCTGGTCGTGTACTATATTATTAGAATATTATAGATTACATGTTATATATCGTTGGAAAGCTGAAAAAAGCCACTATGTATCTAAAATATAACCAGGAATACCCACTTGTTTGAATATGATGAAAAAAAATCATTTTCTTTTGTTTTTAGGTTTTTTTGTCACACCTCGAAACACTTTGACATATTACACTAAATGTAATGACACTTTTCACATTTTCTTATCACTATTTGAAACTTGATTAGTTAACGCATCGACTTCATTAATAATTTAATCACAGGGCGCATTTTTTACTTCACAATAATTGTTTATTTACACAACCTAGAAACCGTGCCTCTTAGTCGGCCATGACACGCGCGTTGACTGAACGCCGGGACCGTCTTTAAAAAACTTAATTTTTAGGAAATTAGTTTAATTATTTTTGGACATTTTAGATGTACTTAGTTACATATAGATATTGAACATTTGGAACTACAAGCAATTGAGTTAATATTTCGCAGCAGGCTAAATTTATGCTCGTTTAGTTATTTAGGAAATAATGATTAAAGCAGATTAGTTTGTGAAGTACATATTTTTCTACCTATTGTCTATTGACGGCATAGTACTTTATCATGATTTATTCGCTGTTTACAGTTTATTATACAACTAAAGATTTTTTTTTAACAATTCATGCACTTTTGCAATGATGGAAAATGCGTCATTGAATTTTGTATAAGGAAAATTATAAAAATATATCTAAATTGACATTATAGTACCTATCAAGCTGGTCAGAGATAAAAACGTCAATTTAGGCAAGAATTGATCCTGAACAGTATGTACGCAAGTAATGTAATTTGGATGGTGTTAAGCAAGTTATGAAAATGTATGCACAAATTACTCGTGTAGATTCAGCAAACTGTTCTAACTCAAAGTTTTGGAAAGCTATTCTATTTCATGTTTTGTTCGGTTGGACATTGAAGTTTAGTATGAGACAACTTGATGATTATTGCGCGATTCGAGCATTTTTTTGGGTTCATAACTCAAAACATCGAACAATATCAATTACGTAAATTTTGATCGGTTGGGTATTAAAGTGTAGTATGAAATAGGAAAGGTTCATTACTTGATTTATTTAGCTGAACATCGTTGAAAACATCACCTGTTACATACATTTTGGTCGGGTGGGTATTAAATTGAAGTTTAGAATGAAACAGGAGATATTTGCACGGATTTTTTTACATTTTTTATATTAATTAGTACAGTCAACTAATTTGAATCATAGGCCAATGTAGAACATTATCGCAATGTGTCATCGCTGAGATAATAAGACGTTTATTCACAAGTCATTATGGCATTTATTTAGACATGGTAATACAGTGGGTTATGAATCAAATTGGTTAACTGTACCTTACTCAAAATCATACATACATTTTGGTGGGGTGGGTATGGATAATAATAAAACAATAGTAGCAGCAGTTTTATAAAAGCAAATCAGAAAAACTTTTTGACGAAAACGTTTAATAAAAAACAAAAATACAGATAAAAACATATAATACAGCTGGTGGAAGGGCTGAAGTGGGTGGAGGCGCTGGAGCAACAGGCGGAGCATCTGAAAGACAAAGATAAATATATTAGTATGTAAAGTTATACTTATTAGATTACACAAGTTATTTATAGAAAGATTATAGCAAGATTCCTATGGAATACGGTTTCATTTCATTTCATTTTCTACCATTACTCAAACGATAAAAACTTTTAATAAGTAATTAATAGATTTAGGCATTACTTTGCGGAGGTCCATATCCACAAATTGAAACAAATTACCTTGCTACTCCGCGAATTTACAAATTAACCTTCTATTATATCATCTGACTTGGGAATTGTAAGGATAATCATATTGTAACAGTTAATAAGGATTTACCGTGGACGTTGGGCATGAGCATCCATCCACCCATTTCCTTATATGATCATAATTGTATTATAAAGTTGCTTCTCCCTCCTCTTCGTCCGTGTCGCATGCCACTGCTCTTTCTATAGCAGTAACACTGAGAAAAAAAATAGTGTTATTAGAAATGCATAAATGGCAAACGACATCAGGTGCGCACATCACACACACTACACATCCGGTAAATAAGTAGATAATAACATTGAAGCTGAAATAAAAATTATTTAAGAGAGTAATCCAAAAAAAAAAACAGTTTGAAAGAACCACAATGTACATTCATAAACTAAAATCATACGTTGGAGGTATGTTTGCATCTAATCGGAACGATTAATACGAATAAATAAAAAACTAATTCATAACTTTTTTGTCAACAGTACATTTGCACCATTTTTGCACTTGTCTGGTTGAAAGCCTTATTACACCAAGTTTATCCAATAATGGAGTAATCAATCAATGAAATCGGATTCCTGGATAAATTTGCAACAAACTTATCTACATTCAAATTCAATTCAAAACAAATACTTTATTTTATTTCCAGTAATTTGATATATAATACAAAAAACAAGCACTTACCGTTTCATTTTAATAAAGATGACAAAACACTTGCGCAACTCACAATGAACGACGATGGCCGCCTATTCGGATCAGATTTTTTAATTTTGAGGTTTTGTGGCTTAGATGCTAGGAAAATGGCATGAAAGTAGTTAAAATGTTGCTCTAGTATTAAAGTAACCTACGTATTTATTTTTCGCCTGGTAACTTAGTAAAACTACCAAGTTTTAGCCAACGAATCAGCGCCTAGACGCCGTGGCGCGTTATGATCACACGTGTGATCATGGGGCGCTATGGACCAAACAAAGTTATGATCACACCTGTGATCATGGGGCGCTCGACGGCTTAACGCATGTTGTAAAAAGAATATAACGCTGTTGTACTTTGTCATATTTTCAAGCCACGGTACGAAATAAGTAGGTCAAGAGCCGGTGTGTTATGCTGCATTTGCTTTTGCTTGTTGCCCCATTAGGTATATAGTTGACCAAGAAATAGCTTGACCACTTTTGGACCGTATTACAAAGGAATAAGGTTCAAAAGTGGCCAAGCAATTACTTGGTCGACTATACTTAGGCGAAACAAAAACAATAAAATGTAACACAAATAATTTCGAAAATATATAACATCGTAGGACAACCTTGGAGACAGGTACGAATTCTGCTTACAAAATATCTAATTGCTCATATTGTAAAATGTTATTGCCGATCTTACAAAATAATTAGAGCAAAAGGCTTTTTTGAAGTCTGTAAAAAAGTATATAACTGGGACAAACAAAGTTAAACTTTTTACTCAATATTGATAAGATTGAGGTGGTTTATAATTTGTTTACCGGTGAGTTTCAATTCATTATTTCAATTGCTCGGTTACATTATAATAGGTAGGTGTAGATAGATTGGTGGGCTTACTTAATGACGATAAGGTCGGGTTTCCATTATCACGTTAAGTTAATACAGTCCCGCGGGTATACTGTACTCAAAGCAGGATTTGTTAAAAATATTGTGTTAGTATTATTTTAAATATTAATTATGGGAAAATTGGTGTATATTGTTGTACGAGTACGTATGTTTTATTTTCCATCTACTTTGCTACTTGAGCCGGGTAAATAAAGTCGGGTAATATAGCTCTAGAACTACTGAATCGATTCCCACAATTCTTTCATTAATAGCTAGCTACACCATCGCTGACGCACATAGGCTGCTAATTCCACGTGAACAAGGTGGCGTCCGCTTGTAATTAATATACATTTAAGCATTTGATAAAAGGTTGTTGGATCAAACTTCATTGTTGTCATGATCATGAACATTATGAGTTACTGATATTTAGCCTGACATTTGATCTTACTGAATGTTATAAAACTATCTTAACATTTCACTGTAACTAAAAGCTAGTAACCTGTTAGGCGTGAAGGTATAGATCATTCTTAAGTACAGAAGCGTACTCAAGATCGCATTTGACATTTCGTTCCTATAGGACTGAAATGTGAATTGCAATTTTTTAGAACGCAGTCCTTTGATACGATTTACAGTTTCTGCATTTTTAATTAACCCTTTAAACGTCTAGCAATTAGATTAAATATTTACGTTTTCTCCTTCAACAGGTTGTTATATCGCAAACACTAATTTGGCTGAGTTGCTTCGGCGTGCGCCGTGGGGCACCGTCGGCTACAAATGGATTTCTGGATATATATCGCACGCTTAGAATTAAAGCGACCCATTTCTGAATTATACACGTCCAAAATATCACCTTAACTAAAAGGCATAGGGTTTAATTTTGGGAAATGTCATATTCAGAATTGAGTCTCTTTAATTCTAAGCTAATACCACGAGCAAGTGCATTAAGCTGTGAGCGAAGCGCATTCATTCCTGCCTTCGAACCGTTAGAGGGATTCGAGACTCCGACTTTTGCCATCTGGGATCTAGGATTTAGGATCATGTGCAGAGTTAACTTTACTTTTTAAGATTTATAGACCACCATTTTAGTATGTTTTCTGAGCGTCTGGACTGCCCCATGACAAAACACTGGGTAGGAATCATTACTGGCCGAATTAAGTGATGATCCTTACCCAGTGTCGCACAAATAATAATTATCCGAACTTTTAACTAATTTGTCATTTTTTAATAATTATCAAGTCAATTAATATAATGTACGTAATGTAATGTAATCTAATCTAATTCAACCTCGTAATTTAATGTTTATGGGTCGATTGACCTGAAATAAATAATATTTATTTTTTATTTTTTTAAGAGTTCCGTAGTCAAACGAAGAACCTTTATAGCTTCGCTACGTCCAACTGTCTGTTTATTTGTCTGACCGTATATCACATCTTGCTTTTTAAGCTATGTACAATGCTAAAGTTTCGCACCTGCACACGTATAGAAGGTACGCAGAAGGTCCAAGAATATTATTGCTATTTTTCATGACACCTTTTTAAATAATGTCAAAGCAGATAGGAAGTCTTTTTTTTTACCCAGAACATTGCTATAAGAAAATGATTATTACGGTCTAAATAGAAATTTTTCTTCCCCAAGGGGGCTTAGGTTCTAAGGAGAACCAAAACAGTCTTCAAAATATGGAAACTAATAACAATAAGGCTTCCTTGGTTCTTGACTTAAAAGCTACTAAAATACCCATTGAAAATAATCGCAGGTAGAACAAAATAATTTTGAACTCAAATTTTAGCCAAATCGTTAATAAGCTTAAGGAAATAGTTTTTATTGGTTTTCGTAATGGCTACGAAAGCCTTAATTGAGCATGGCTCGATATAATCCCGATTTTTTTATTTTTTCCTGTGATACCAAAAACGATAGTGCAAAAATATGCTAAAGGACGCAGAGACAGAAAAATACTACTAGACCATAATTCGTAGTCGTGCTATACTGTACTTTCCATTAACAAAAGAGCTCTGAGGCTGATTATTGGTTTGGACTTGTATGTACAGTCAAGGAAAATTAAACACGTACCACCGTAGAACCTAGTCGAAGAGACATACGCATGACATTTGTATGACATAGCCTGGCGTTTAACGCGTCGCGTCATCGCGATAGGGTTCTAAGGAGGTACGTGAAAATATTTCCCCTACTGTACGTAATGTCATCACAACATCTGTGCATATTTCGTTTGTCGTGGAGCGTCTAAGTCATAGGTCTAGCACACTTTTGGCCTGTGCCAACAAAAATAGATTTTAACGTAGGATTGTATATTGGTGTGGCCCTAACGACCGGCCAAGTTTAGTTTTATCTGAGTTTATCTCTATGAGCCTGTTTTTGTTATGACTCTAGTTTGACAGAGACGCATGGAGGGATTAGTAAACCCGGGCCGGCCATGTTAGCGTGAAAACGACGTGGGAACTCACTTGGAGCAATCCGTAGCGTAGTTCGATGTCCAAAAAGAAGTATTCCTTAGCGTATGGCGGTCGCTGTGCAGGCGGATTCGGCTGCTGGTTCTGCATGCCTGGAGGGCCCAGCGATATAGGGTGCGGCATCACCGGAGCCTGCCCGCCCGGCAGAACAGGCGATGACTCCTGCAACAAAGTCACTTTTGCTATTAGCTTATTCAAAAAGTTGAATGTCGTTTGTTTTTACGAATATTTAAAATGTGAATACGTGGTCTTTCTTTTGTCAAAACACGAACGTTAACGTCTAAGCGTACTTATTTTTATCAAACTGAAAGGTGGTTGTATTTATTAGAGAGCGTAGTGAAAATTGACCTCTCGCTCTAAGCCTTACTATAACTACCAGGATATTATGCGCGAATAAAGGACGTATACTATTCTGTAACTACGCCCTCCCACATACTGATACTGACAATGCAACCTACAAGATGGAGAGATGGACGTGGAAAATCTATAGAACAGCTTTTGATCCGTGTAATATCCGACCCTCTATAGGTAGAGGAGGTATAAAGGCTATAATCTAGATATATTTGAATGGAATTAGAACTCATCGCACAGCTTGTGCTGCGGATTGATACGGCCAACAGCATCTCGCTTCACAAAGAGTAGGCTCTAAGGTGTAGACCTTGTGGCAATAATATATTATTATAGTTGGTATCTTAAATTGTGATTTCATAAATTAGCTTTAGGTAAGATACCGATTTAAAATGCAAAATCGTCACTAAAATATCGACATATTATTGAGCTAAATGGCAAGAGGACCACACAGTACGATGTGCGAGCGCTAAACACTTTCTGAGGGGGCCTTACTCAAACTGACAGTTCCGGGAAGTGCCTGCGGAACCCATAATGTAATTCTATTTTTGAGTTTTACTGTTTGAAAGTTCCGAATGAAAACGAGAATAGACTGTGATAGCGTCCGAGTAGGACGAACTATTTTTAATGTTTGTAATAGTCAAAATTAGATTCTCATGGAAAGAAAAATTTTAACAGTTTCCCGGAAAATTGTTAAATCCACTAAAACTAAAGTCCTTTTTTTCTATAGATTTTATGTATTTGGTCAGGACGACGTCTGTCGGGTAAGCTAGTAAATAATAAAATATCACCCAAGTGCGACTCTGATTCGCACGAATACAATCGTAACTTCCAACGAGCTTTTCAATTTCCTCTAAAACAGACGGACAGATCAAAATCACATCACACAACGCGTAACATAACAAACGGAAAAGAATATTAAAAAACAGTCTAATAAATACTCCAAGAAAATTGCAAAGTTTCCTGTGCAAAGCTCTAACAGTTAAACTTGATCATTATTTCCACGTATTCCAGAAATATTTCGTGGAGCTAACAAAACGTTCTGCAATGTTATTCTCTAATGAGCACATTTAAAGTCGTGACCGACGTCGATTTCAGTGTCGAGGCAGCCTTAGATTAAACTCTACGGCGAAAAAGGGGTCAATTACACGGAGCAAGTTCTCGTATGCGAGTTGCATTCCATTGCGCGGCTCGAGCAATCGACCAATCACTTCATATCTCGGTAACCCGTAACTCAGCCCGTAATGTAATGCAACTCGCATGCGAGAACTCGTATCATGTAAATGGCCCTTAAAAATGGTAAGTACGAGCATTCTCTATCACCTAGTCACTCGTCGTCGATATCTTGATCTTGACAACTCGACTCTCGAACGCGTTAGAGTTAACTTCTAAAGTACTTCTATTATTCTAGTATGGAAACATTTTGTTGCGGATACGCGCCACGAGAGGAGCTGTCTTTACTTCCATTGTATTTGAGAAGTTAACGCCAACGCCTTCAAGACGTTTATTGTAACATAAACTTTATATACACGTTCTAAAATTCAACAAGTAGTGCGCGGGGTTCCATGATTTACTTTTTGTTAGGAATATTATTTCATTGAGTTAGCCAGTTTATTTTGAAAATAATATATTTTTATTTTATTTTATTTGTACCTAAAACAATCTGTTTTGTTGAGATTGGGTTGCTATTATTTCTACACGCCTACACACACTAGGTGTGTGTCTTTAGGTTCCAAGCGAATTAGCCCACAGAAAGCGGATGAAAATCGATTTTAAAGACTAGAACCAAAATATACAAAGATGAACCTAGAAGTGGAACGCACTGTATGAAGCGGGAATTTTCACAGTTTTTTTATTTATTTCGTGTGACTTATTTATAAATTAGAGTAGTTTAGTGACAGTAAAACACTGTTTCCTAAGACTTACCGTTTTATTTTTGGTAATTCAAGGCGCTAAACTATACTAATCTACACCAATATGATCAAAAGTTAAACTTTGTTTGTTTGTATTTAGCGACAAGTTGTATGGAACTGCTGAACCGATAAAATAAATATTTTACTTATAGAAAGCTACACTATCACTGACGACGGACATAGGATACTAATTCCACGCAAGCGAGGTCCTGGGCGCCCGCTCGCAAGTTGTAAACAATTGTACAATAAATACATGAAGGTTGGTGAAAACATAAACTCTATCACTATTTCAAATTAGTAGGGGTAGTTGGGGGAGAGTTCCACATATCCCCCAAACCGCTCCAAGCAGGGGAAAGACGTTAAACTTTCCTACCATGACAAAAAAAAGGTACTGTTGTGGCTGTCTAGATTTATTTGTTCTATTACTATCTAACGGTTGAAGGGCATTTCACCTTGACTGGGCGAGACCCGCTAGCTGTATATAGGACACATCTGATTGAATTGTTAATTTAGCCTTCCGTTATTCAAATTTCACTCACACCGTACAAAATCAATTTCCAAAGGGAACGTGAAAGCGCGGAAGGAAGATACATCAAGCTGCTCGAGGCTGTTTGTGTACAACGATTGAGTTTTGTAACGATGGTAGAATCGTTATTTCTGTGGGTTAGTTCAATCAGTAGGTACGCTAAGTAAATAATTTATGAAAGGAAAGCTTTATACTTTTGATATTTGAACAACTATTATTTAAATGAAACCTTTAAGATTGATATCTGGCATGGATATCGATCTCTATGCATTTTTCATGAATTATAAAAGTTCTCATCTAGCCGTGCTGGACTTTTCTTGGCATAGTTTAAGAGAAATACATAATTATGTAGAGAACTTGAGCTGAAACTAATGATCAAGTTAGGTATATGTTGAAAAGAAAAGATGATAGATAGCGCGTTAAGTAAAATCTTCGTTCAGAGTTTATTAAAATCGCGTGGGCATGATTCGTTTTTTGGGTAAACTAATAATACATGTGCCACTTTTTGATGAAAACTATTTTGATATTTATACGGTTTTATTAAACACATTGAACACGAGAATGTTATAATATTTGCCTCATAAGATACTTAACATTTTTGTCGACAAGTATCAAAGCAACTCCAACTTGATGCAATTTTTATTTAAGTCTGTCAGTTACTTACTATCTCATTTTATTAATAAATACATGATTCCTACTTCAAAATAAAATGTTTGGTTCATCCAACACAATTCACGAAGCTTGTATCCAAGAAATCTTGATACTGTCAACATGTAAGTATCTTATCTTTTACTCCAGAAGCCTTTGGGCGAATCACAATGCAATATTAATGCCGCATTCTTATAATTATATTCGAACACCAGGGCGTGTAGACAAAAAGACATTCTGTAAGCGTTAACGATAACTTGTATGAACTTGACGTAAGGCAGCGAAGGCAAACGTCAAAATGTGTCGTTCGTCGATGTCCAACATATACATTCTGACTTTCCCCTAGCGTTTACGTCAACAGAGTGTCATTTTGCCTAGACACTCAGATCATTATCTCTACCAGCCGTTAAATTTTGACAGATTTTCCACAGAAAATGGGTCAAGAGTCTACTGTTTGTAGGCAAAATGATCCGTTTTTGAACATAAGAACCAGAAGTCAGTGTAGCTATATTTAGTTCGTTGTAGTTATTTTCTTTAAGTCGTCGACTCCACAGCCGTGCAAAACAGTCATATTTCAAATTCCATACTAATTATAGGACTTACTGGTATCTCTGTATCAGTATTTTAAAGATTTTAATAGAGCTTCTACGATTAAATTGATTTTATCGACAACGTGTGGAAAGTCGTGGAGCTTTAACAAGTGGTGTGCAGTCAAAGGTAGGCCATTAATCAACTACACACGAGAATTCTAGCTCAGAGCGTGCAATTCCGAGATACTTACGCTACCGCCACCTCATTGAGAAACGAATAGAATACGGCATTCCACTCACAAATCACCTGGCATTAAAATGTAAAATTGTTGTAGATTACAATTAAAACGTATGAAAAGAAATGAAAGATGAAAGAAAAAAACTAATATTTTAAAACTAGTAGCGCTATAAAATTACAAAAAGACGAGCAAAGAAGTTCCGTTTTTGTTCCGCTTATGATAATTAGAATCCTGATAAAAAATGTAGAACATTTTATTACCAGAGATTTAGTTAAACACTGACTGTATTACAATATACGCGATTTTGCGTTGGCTCCCCTAGTTATTGCGATGGTGACGTCACTATCTGTAACTGTATGGAGTGCGATGGAAAATTTTCGCGAAGTTTGTCCGCTGTAATTTAACAATTCGTGATATACTTATCGAAAAAAAAACAAAAGCACAGTTTTTGTTCTTTTAACGAATTCAAAATTTTGGTAATTAAAAATGTTTTTCTAAGTAGAACTTAGTAAAACCATATAAAATTGACAAAAGTAAGTACCTAGTGAATTATTCAATGTTGTATCTATTTTGCATAGCCATTCCATTAGCCACGTAATACCTGATTTATTTAAAAAAATCTCACCATTAGTTTAAATTTAATATCAGATTCACAGCAAACCTTTCCAGCGCCTTAGGTTACCACGAAAATCGCCATGCAGATATTATATTAAAAAAAATTACATTTCGGAGTTAAGAGGAAAAGAGAATTGAAATGAAATTTAAGGATTCACAGAAAACAACTCATAAATACTTGTTTCAAATTCGATAACATCGAACTCTGTCAAAACGGACAGTCTTTAAAAATTCTACCTAGTACTCTAAGTACCTACGAAACTATGCATAACTATGGATATATGTTGATACGTAGTCAAGTTCTCGAGACCAAATATTACCAGGCTTATTTTATTTTAATTATTTTTTATAAGTATGTGTGCCCGAGATAGCGCGGTGACGTATTGATAAATGACTTGACGATTCGTCTTCATGTATGATTATTCTTTGTCATCATAAATAATGATGAACAACTTGGTCCCTTAAAACGGCTCGGGGAAAATAGGTTATGTCGAGCGAAAATAAAAATGAACTTTCGGTTCTGATAAATATCAGCATCTGAAAGACTTGTTTGTATAAATTTTCGTGGGTAAATATTTGATGCTGAAGTCTGGAGTACATGACTGCGAGTCACGTGACCGAATGTTTAAAATGAACTCTGATGCGACGTCCTAGCGTACCTAACCTACTAACCAATACCTGACACAGCAAGGGTCACCGATGCTAGTCACGGGTCACTGCATATTTGAGTATTACGTTTTTTATAAGGTATTGTATGTAAGGAATCTATATAGATTCCAACGTTGCAGTCCTTTTAACGTCACATGTCGACGGGGAGACTCAATAAAAAATACAACGTTCTAAATTTCTGTGTTTTAACCTCTTCTGAGGCTGATCATACTCACTATAGGTGTTTAGTCTGACATACTCAATTACAAGTTAAGTATTATTTACTTAAGTTATTCTAATTATTCAAATAAAAATTTAACCTGCCTTAATCCGGTTTGATCCCGTAATAAGTAGTTACCACATTCATATCATCATAGAAGACACTAAATACTTTATGAAATTTACCAATGTACCTAGCTCCCATAGCAATTAATTATCTAGTTTAATTTCCTGCTTCTCGTACGAAGTTGGACCTTCTCATCTAAATTGTACTGACCTGACTGCTACGGCACATCCTATTACATATTTTTCAACTATAAAAAAACAAACTTTTTGATGTGTAAAATCCGGTTCCATCACCTACGTTCTGGATCACGTGAAGTTCCTTTTATGATATTTAAACTTAATCCTAAACTCTGAAGCAAAATTCAAATGATAACATTTCAGACTTAGAGATTTAGTTTAAATATCATTATGAGTATCTTAAGATATTTAACGCTTTGAAGCTGAAGGGAGATAATGATAAGTTCACCTACGAGTACATAATTTACTACTAAGTTGATTTGAAAAGTAAATACACGAACATATTACATCTACATATGAGTATTTCAATCCACGTCAGTTTTGAATTTCATCTGTTATGTTATTCTGTAGATTTAATAATTATTTATTTTTCTTTAGTTATTTATTTTTCAATAGCTGCGATGTTTAAATTGGAACGAGGAATCAACCTGGCTTAGGTGTTTAAAATCTTTGGAAGGTTTAAAAATGTATTCAGTAATCATTAGTAATTGAAGGAGGCAAAAATTGCTTGATTCTAATTAAAGTCAGGTTAAATATTCTGTTTTAATAACCAGTAAAACAGACTGAACCTCGAATCTGCACTGGGCTACAAGCGGATATGGAAGCGGCATTAACACGTCTTCGTACTCATTTACTTTTGTACTTATTTATTACCAACTCGCCAAGAATATACTACGTTTCTTCATAAGAAGAGAAATGTAGTCTTAAGAGAGACACCGTAAGTCTTTTTTGCAAAAGTGCTACAATAAAAAATAAAAATAGCCTTTTTCAAATAGATTATACTAAAATATTGTGATTTATTTGTAATATCTCTATTAGCAGCTCTTACTTATTTAAAATAACACTTTTGCAAAAAGACTTACCAAGGTTGTTGACAACATTTCTCATTTTAAAAAACGAAAGTTATATGTAATATATACTTCAGTTATTAATCCAGTATAAAGTTTGACAAGATAAACTTCGGAAAATGTGCGTCTCATTTGAGGATCGATAGATATATCCTATAGAAAACGAAAAGTGTTACGCGTTACCAATAAAAGTACCTAATTCGTTAAGTAAAACCAAGTTAAACGTACGCACACTTAGTAGGAGTTTGGTCGTTATTTACAGAAATCTCAAATGATTTCTTTATTTCGTTATGTAAAATATGAATTAATTGGAATATTTACCTTAAGTCTTAGGCTGTACGATACAACCAAGTCGACACTTTGTGTTCTGTTAAATAATGTTTTAGATCTAACATATTTTGCAGTAAAGCAGCATACCACGTGCCTAATCCTTGCAAAATGATTATATTCATATTGAAAAAAAAAAACTTAATATATCAAAATCCATAAAAATCATCATCATTATCATCATTTTAGCTAGAATACGTCTACTGACGGACACAGTAATACCCTAAAGATCGTCATGACGACAGGTCCCGCGTTGTTCGCATTCAGTGGACTCCCATAACCATCACCGTGTGTGATAAAATGTAACGAGATGCTAAGAAATAATTGTAAAACTTTGGGGAACGGCACATGTACTTACATGCCAAGCGAGGATGTTATGCAAGCTGGCGAGCACCGGCTCTGAGGCAAACGCGATCGTGTTGTGGCCCTCCTCGAGGGTGTGTATGATCTGCAACATCTTCGGGTGTCGCAGCTTCTCGAGCTGGGCGACGCAGGCGCGGATCCGATCGAGCATGCTTTCTTTGCGCTTTGGCTTGTACAGTTTCTCCGCTATTCTTTTGTCGAATATAAAGACCGAGCATTCCTGCAACAATATTTTAAAATTAGATTTTACTAGAAAAATACTTTTTATCTCAAGCAATTTTGTGCTGACGCTGCTATAGTTCGATCATACTGCTTGTCAAGACTGATAAAACTAGTCTAACCTCGATGCGGTAGCATTGTTTTATTACAGAGATTACGTAGCTCTTTAGCTAAAATTTTAGCTCTATTGAACACCAGAAAGTTGATCAAATTTAACTACACAAAAAGGGACAGTGGAAGCTAAATAAAAGCTTGCAATGAAAGCAATTCACAGATTAACTTGTTCCCGACAGTTGGCCAAGAATAACAAGGTAAAAATGGTATTGAATACGAGAATTGGCCAACTGAATGTGACCCCCTTTTCTAGGAGGCGAAGACGGCGGTTTGATCTTGGGGTATGTATTGTTCTAAGTATTAGGATTTGGGAGAAGCCATCCATTGAAATAACAAGTACTTCTTTTATATGTAGATAGAATATGTACTAGTTACTGAGTACTTAAATCGAGCAGTCATCCGTTATTTCTAGCTCTAACTTTTATATTAGGTACCCGTAAAAAATAACGAATATACAAAATAATTACTAGGAATTTGAAAAAGTTATTTATGTAAGTAAATCAATACTCGAAGGTGTAACTGAATCAGGGTATTATAATTAATGTAATTAATTATTAGCAAGCGGACTCCCAGTGGACTGATACAGATTTCAAATTCAGCGATTAACGCTTAACATTCTTCAAGGGCCTTTCCTTTAAATTTAATTTAAAATATTTGGCATGATTCTTGAAACTTTTTCCTCATCAAACTTTTATGATCGTAAATTTGGTTACATTTTTTAATAGAAAGTTCGTACCTACTATTTTTTAAAGACAATAGCTTGTTTTAGAAAACCAATTACTTATTTGATAAAATATTGCGAAGTTTTATGCTTTGTTAGGTGTTATTATTAACTTATTATGTGTCTTAGAACCGTCTGACATTGGTGTTTACCGTAAAACAGCGGGGTGGATGAATTTGTTTCTATTTCAGTCTTGAAATGCAGATATACTCGTATGTTTAGATTCAGCTTTTTTATGGAACAACGGGGTTAACGAGCATAGTTGTCACATGATCATGGCCGGCCGTGGGAACCAGTGATCTCAAGCTACAACTTAACGTCGATTTTCAGTGAGAGTGTGGTATTATGAGTTTACTACCTATGTAGTCACTATGTTATTTTTAGCGTTGTCCGTTTCAGAGAGTTTATTATTGACCCCTCGGCCGTACACTCCTAAAAGACCGAAGTCAAGATAGTCAAGGACTGTTTATTATAACTTGTATTTTGCCGCGGATGAAAACATCCATTTAAGTTTCCGTTTACTTTCCTTCTGAACAATGTTTATCCAACAAGAAATTGGGATGTTGACAAAAAAATAATAATTAGTCCATCTTTTAGAACGCCAGAAAATAGTAGATACGTATTTTTTCTTTTGCTTCTAAAACTTAAAATAACAAAGTTACAGAGCGGCGAAAGTTCGCGCTACGTCATTATATCGTAAAATTTTTACGAATCGAGTGACGTCACGAGCCCCTACTCCTGAATTTGAATGTGCTGTATCTTTGTCAATATTATTCGTATGGACAAATAAAAAAATACGTATCGAGTATTTTTCTATAATCTAACTGACGGACTAATTAGAATCTTGTTGTTTTAACCCAGGAGACATCCCTATTACAATAAGTATTTTATAAGCTACACATCCTCACCCAAGCAAGCTTTGTTTGGCAAAGACTACACGGTCAACAAGTAAGATTTAGAATTTTTTGCTAGTCAAATATTTTTTTGTTTGATTAATAAATTAAATTACTTAATTTTTTATTAGTTGTTTTCCATTCATACCTACAAGCCTTAATCTTAATGTTTTTTCCAACAATTACACTTTTGAGACGTAAACAAAAGTTTATCCTATTGAATTTATATAATAATTATATAAAATCGTCAAATTAAAAATAGGCAAAAATTAGTGTGCGAAAGAAATCCAGAAACTGGATAATATCGCCAGTATTGGTAAAATTTACAAACTTTCTTTTTAAAACAAACAGTTTAATTTTTTTAATTTTATGGTTTAAGATTTCACAATACTGTCTTCGTTCAAAAAACACCCTGTACATGTTGCTGTATGTTGAAGTAATGTAGTTTTGCTCTCGTTGTGTGATTTTTCATAACACTTTGATTGGTTTTACTGTTAAACGAAAAGACGAGTAGTGAATGTATTTGAAAGTGAGTAATAGCTATACCTTATACCAAATAGACATACACTTTAAATCCCTTGGTTATAATAAGCCAAGTTCAGTTATAGCAAACCCCTACATATAAATATATACTAACTTCATTCCGTCGGTCGCAGTGAGAGCTTTTAATCCAAGCGATTTCTTGTTGGTTTTTTGCCCTTCAAACTAGGTACTGCGATTACAACTATTGCGGAATTTAAATTGATTTCGAAGAAAAGGGATCCTAGAGTTAAGCTAATTGCAGTAGCTAGTATTCAAACACGGAGCAGCAAACTTTTGTCTTTGTATTGACCTAATCTCCAACAAGTACTTTTATGCAGTTATGTACCTTCAATTGCGAGACTCTAATTGATTACCTGACTGACTGACTCAATGCACAGTCGTACAAAGCAGGTCAGTACAGTCACTGGGTCTAAATCTTTGAAGTTTGGAATATAGGATTCATCATGTATTTGCAGCCATGCCTTTGCCCCTAGAATTCGTGTAGTGAGACGTTATGTGTCGCAAATGCATATATGCATTCAAATTATGGTCAAAATACTGAAAATGCAGATATGCGTTGCCAACAGCAAATTCCTTACGAAATGTAAAGGTGCCCTAAGAACGGATTTTGCCAAATTTAACCCCTTAAGGGGCGAAACAGGGGTCGTAAGTTTGTATAAGGCTCTGTAATTATTCAAACTAAATACATGATAAATTAAAGTTTAACTAAAAAATAAAATAATAAGATACTCGATTTATTGTACATTGTATACAAAGTTGTAAAATTGAACATTGTATGGTCAACGTTAAAGATAATGTTTACACTTTTTCACCTTGTTGAAATGGAATAAAGTGTAAACATTACCTTTGGCGTCGAATAGGCGTAGTACAGTCACCAGCACCAATATCTGACACAACAAAGCATGCATAAATAAAATACGACTCTATTTCTAGGGCTGGTAGGACGTGTCAGATATTTTTGCACGCTTCGCTGTGTCAGATATTGGTGCTGGTGACTGTACCACAGAGCGCGCGCACACACTCATACATAGGTACACTGAATACAAGAAATAAATAATCGGTGGCATTGAGGAATCAATCAGGAAAACTGCATAGCTCCCGCGAAACGGGGATTAAAAAATTCTACGCAGACGAAGTCAACATCGAGCATTGATGAAGGAATGAGATGGTTTGCATATTTAAGATGTTGGACATTGGCTACTTCTCGTGCCAGAACAATCGTTACATTACATGAGATATCGATAAACGATTTTAGGGCAGATGAAGTCGCGAGCAACAGTGACAATTGATAAGTGGAACATAAAAAACGGACATAAGCTACTTTTTTTGTTCCAACATGCTTGCTTGCTAGCTTATAGGTTCGTCAGCCTGGTGACTTGCTTGCATGTATGTTGTGTACTAATATAAACAAAGTTTTTAACAAAAAAACATTAACGACAAAACGAGATACAGTGATATACAATGGCGAACTAATATCTTTGAGAAATCTCTTCCAGTTAACCTTTGAATGTGTAAAAGAATTTCATATTAGGACAGACAAAGAGCAAGAGCTCATGCGCATATCAGCTTGCATGCACGCTTGCTTGCTCAATTGTTTACTTATTCATATGCTTGCACATTTGCTTGCTTACCCGCTTACTTGTTTGTGTCCTTGCTAGCATGTTTGCGTGCTTACTTACATGCTTGCCTGTTTCCGTGCACACTTGCGTGCTGGCGTGCTGGAGTTGTTAACGCTCTACGTGTGCAAACTCACGGGAAAAGCTATATTATAAATATTTGAAAGCGAGTTTCATCATTAGTCATTACTTAACAACTTAGTTACATTACCGCGATGATGATGACGACCGTAATAATAGTATAGATGTACGTACTTATAGTGATAAACTGAAATCAATCATACTGTATCTATTTTACAGCTGCGTGAAATTGACCTTCAATTTACCTGCTATCCAATTTGAAACATGAACCATTAAAATTATTATGTAATAAATTACATTCGACACTTTGGACAGGTCAGTCTGATACACTGGTTAAAATAATTTTATGTGGCATGAAGTCATACAGTTAATTTTTTAGTAAACAATAATGACAAATATCCAGTCCATAAAGAAATAAATAATTATGTCCCACTTTTAGGCGTTATGATTTAGGTATAACAGATACATAAATGAGTACGTATTCATATTTACGTCTTTCTTTACTAAACCTGAGACTGAGCTATAGTACCTAAATATCTATTTGTTATGTTTGTAGTTTTTGGGTGGGTAGATTTATATAAAAGTTTCTTAATATACAAACTTCCAGTCCAATTCGGCGTTTCATTGTGCTCATACACATCAACTGGCGACGGGATTGGGATTTTTCATATTTGTTTTTTTTGCTAAATCACGAGACGGACTATTACGAGTAACGTGTTTATTGTGAACAATGCCGCTCGGAAGCGTAGAATGTTTTCGCATCGGGTCCGATTGGGATGCATATGTGCGCCGCGTGAAGCAATTCATTGCGTTAAATAACGTCGAGGAACAGTTATACGTGGCTACGCAGCGACGTTAGTTACCCTAGTCGGCGCCGAGTGTTACGAACTTATGTGCGATTTGTGTTCACCGGTCAAGCCCGAAGAAAAAACGTTCGACGATTTGGTAAAATTAGTAAAAGAGCATTTGGAACTCGAAAGGTCGGAGACAGCGGAACGACACATCTTTCGCCAGAGAAAGCAGCAGCCAGGGGAAAGCGTACGCTCATATTTGCAGATTTAAAGACATTTAGCGAAAACCTGCAATTTTGAGGCGAGTCTGGAGATCAATCTACGTGACCAGTTCATGTCTGGACTGCTAAGCGAAGAGATGCGGTCGCGGTTATTTGCCGAAAGGAGTTTGGACTACAAGCGCGCCGTGGAATTGGCGTTGGCGCTGGAAGCGGCGGACGCGGCACGCGGCGACGGCGAGCGCTCCCGCGGGCGCGGCGGTGCTTGAAGACGGCCTGCACCGCTTCGGTGCGGCGCGCCGGCCCGCCGCGGCCGCCATGCGCGCGGTGCGGCAAGACCAACCATGCGGAGGGCAGGTGTCGTTACAAACAGTTTACATGTGACGCGTGCGGAGAGAAAGGACATTTAAAAGTGGTATGTAAAAAGGATCTCAGTGCATCCAAGCGGTCATCGAAAGGCCAGTACTTTTTAAACGATACAGACTCTGAACATAGTGACTGTCACTTTTACAAAATTGTAAGCAGTGATGGGGACGGCCCATATTTTGCAACGTTAACTGTTCAGAGTGTTTCATGCAAATTTGAAGTAGATACTGGTAGCAAAATATCCGCTATATCTAAAGATTTTTATGACAAACATTACTCTCAATTACTAATACAAAATAAAATGTTATGTTTAAAGTCGTATACTGGTGACGTCATCGCGACACTGGGTTACATAGAGGTCGAGGTTTCACACGGTGCGAATGTGGCAAAACTTAAATTGTACGTGATCGAAAATGGCGGTCCGCCGTTGATGGGCCGAACATGGATCAAGAAATTTAGGTTGGCCGAAGTCGACTGTTTCAATATTAATGAGGAGCATTCAATGTCCGAATCCCTTAGACGGGAATTTCGCGAAGTGTTCGCCGAAGGCTTAGGCACGTTCAAGTCGCTGCTGCAGCTTCGCCTTAAAGACGACACGCCAGTGTTCGTAAAGGCGCGCGCGTTGCCTTTGGCGCTGCGGGAGCGCGTGGAGCGCGAGCTGGCTCGGCTGCAGCGCGAGGGGGTTATTTACGAGTATAAGGTAGAAAGGTCCGATTACGGAACACCGATCGTTCCGGTTATTAAAGCGAACGGAGACATCCGTATATGCGGGTACTACAAAATTAC
The DNA here is from genome assembly GCA_963691745.1 of Ditula angustiorana. NCBI lineage: Eukaryota > Metazoa > Arthropoda > Insecta > Lepidoptera > Tortricidae > Ditula > Ditula angustiorana. The sequence continues at coordinate 7,052,700 of OY829472.1, forward strand.
AATTAACCCCCGTCTTAAAGACTTTCATTAGCCGCTCCCGCGGGGATTGAAGATTTATTCGCGCTATTAAGGGGGGGTGAACAATACACGAAGTTGGACTTGTCTAATGCCTTTCAGCAATGCGTTCTCGAGGACGAGTCGCAGCCGATGACGGCCATCACAACTCACGTCGGTCGGGACGTTCGTTTATCGGCGCGTACCTTTCGGTATCAAATGTATCCCTGAAAATTTTCAAAAAATCATGGAGGAGACGTTGAGTGGATTGCTGTCCACGGCTGTGTTCGCCGATGATATCTGTGTAACAGGGAAAGATAAAGCAACACATATGGCAAATTTAAGGGCAGTATTACAAAGATTAAAGGAAAACGGTTTACGAATAAACTTTTCCCGTCCCGTGTCGTACACGGTCCGAATGACCGACGGCCGTTTACAAAAACGGTTACACACAAGGAAGTCACGGTTTTCGTTAAGCGGCCTAAACCAAGATACGGCCAAAGAACCAGTGCCAGATAGCAATAACGTCTCCTGTCGGGCTAAAGACAAAGACATACAAGAAGTGTCTTCCTTGGAATCTAGAAGTGATCAGAAGGATGGAGAAGGTGCAGGTGAGGACGAGTTTGGAACGCCCCCTGGTTCTCCGTGCAAGTCTAAGTCTGAGGTTCGTGCGCGTAGGGGAGCTGCCATACGTTGTTTAGAAAGAATAAAGCAATTATAAATAGTTTTCTTTCGATTCCTGTACCATTATTTGGATTTTTATGTTTTGATAAGGTTCCTTTGGCCAGTGTTGGCTTCGTAGATATGATAAGTTAACTAACACATTACATTGTAAACAATAACAAAATACTTAACCTAACCAACTGTTAAGAATAAGTAAACATAAATAGCCCTAATTTTAATATAAGAAAGGGACAGTGTTATGTATGTAGTTCTTGGGTGGGTAGATTTGTATAAAAATACCGACACGTTTCTTAATATACAAACTTTCAGTCCAATTCGACGTTTCATTGTGCTCATACACATCACTATTGACACCCTTTGGTTTCACGTGAGTAATTCTGGTACACACCAGAATTTCATCGCGGTGTCGCATACACGACGTTTATGCGACACGCCTCAAACTAGTTTCGGAGTGCTGCATTACGCGCGTATAGGTCGCGTGTGGTATACGTTACGTGTACGCAACCGGTGCCCCTTATATTACAAATGCGTAAGTGTGTTTGCTGGTGTCTTTCTTCGACGCAGAAAGCTATGAATTGAAGTAATATCTTGCATATAGAGAGAGTTTATTAGCTGGGCGGTAACTAAGTATGTGTTACTTTTATCCTGGAAAATTGTCGGGTTGCTGTAGGATAATATTGCAGACGACGACGACGGTGTTTGGTTGGTCAGGCCACCAAGGCCATCAACCATGTGACCCTGGCTTATAACAGGGTCATGGTGTCTCCCCTGCCATCGGGGTCGTCGGCGATCGTAACGGGCCGCGACGCCAAAACTGTCGCCCCGGGGAAGGCAGCGACGTGGTATGGCCAATGTGCTGCGTGTACCAGGAGGGTAAAGGGGCAGGTCAGTGCCTGCAGACAGGATGAGCTTAGTAAGCACGGCGCGAGGGGCCTTCGATGTGTTCCCCTGGGAGATCACGGAGGCCCCAAAGTGCAACTGAGGGCGGCCACACAGGAGGTTTTAGTCGGTAAAAATCCCAAATATCCTCACCGTTCCTCCGAACGGTGGTTTGGTCATAGGATTTCCTTCTGCTTAAAAAAAAGGATAGCGTTAAAAATAAATGCTTAGCAAATAAAGTCGCGGCAAAAATCAAGGAGATAGTTAGAATCAACGAAAAAAATAAATAAATTTAGAGTTTGTCAATTATCCGAACATACAGTAGGGGAAACATATTCACGTACCACCTTAGAACCCTATACTCGTAGCAATGACGCGACGCGTTAAACGCCAGGCTATGTCATACAAATTTTATGCGTATGTCTCTTCGACTAGGTTCTACGGAGGTACGTGTTTCAATTTCCTTGACTATACGTAACTTCTATGACTCACGGATGTATCTAGGAGATAGTTTGCATATTGGGAATATGCTTCTTTCACATAAGAAGTTTTAAAAATTTACTTGCTCGTAACTTTTGCTTGTTTTTCAGACATCTCAATCCATAGATGTTTGTTTATTTGAGGAAAAGCTTAAAGCTATTTTAGTTGTATGTTATTCTTTATCAAACGAAGCATTTAAATTTGTCCTAAACAGTTTTTTTTAATTAACATTTAGCCGGTTTGTAGGTAAGAATTATTAACCTATCCAAACTATTGAGTAGGTAAGCTTTTTAATAATCGGGACTATCTGAAGGAAAGAAGCTTCACAGAAAATGTGTGTTAACGAAGTAAAAGAAGTCTTTTTTATGGCCGTAATGAAAACTGGATTTTGTAAGGTTTTATGAGTCTTTTATGCTATGATTTAATAGTGGCTATTCAAAGTAGTTCGCGTAATGGATAGGAATCTCTTAATTTCAAATTGAAGTAATTAATTTTAAATAATTTTGAGTTATGTTAGGTTAACTTATGACTAATGTTATTGTAGACCTCATTATTTGTAATTAAATTCTGCTGACAAAGCCTAAGTGCTGATTGTTACTTTGATATTTATAATGAAATATGCAATAAAATGACTTATTTGTCAAAAATAAGTCTATGCCTCCGATGAAAAGGCACTTAAATTTACTGAAATCGTGTTTTACAAGCATATTCTACGTTTTTTAAACTTTAAAAATAGGCATTGAATATATTTTCAGAGATAGTTGCAAATTATGTTCTCTCGTGTGCGGTGGTGGTTATTGGTTATTTTTTATATAATATTAAATAATTATAAAATTTATTTATCCTTCTCTGGGCCAAGACTTAATAATTTCTGTGACAATAGATAGAGTGTATTTTTTAAATTAAAATTTTAAAGTTATTTGTTTTATAACCACTCTTAATTAAATTTACAAAACAAGCATATCAGAGATATCATTATTTGGACTAGGTAAGATGGTAGGATAACGTAATGATACAGCTTTTTTTAAAGGCTTTAGTCCATTTGTACTTACAATTTAAACGAGTTCTTATGGGTCATATGAATGTGAAACAAATGGTGAAGGAAAATAAGATTAAATTTAAAATTATACTTTCAGAAAATAATCTGCCAAATCATTGTATCTGTTTTATTTATGTCAACTGTTTAAATTTCATTTTATACTAAAATACCGTGCAACCCTGACATGACTGCCCGAGTTTAATTTTACCTCCGCGCGGCTCTGTCTTGTGAGGATGCGAGTAAATGACACAACCTTCGTAGTTGGAACTTAGGTTTAATCTCTAATAATAGGGCGATACATGCTTATATATAGGTTAGCATACGGAAGTGTGTGTGAGTAGTATAGCTCACACTACACCTCCCCCCTTTATTTAAAAAAAATGAAGTTAACATTTTTTTTCTATAACCAATAAGTACAATTTTAAACATTTTAGAAATTATTTATAAAAAAAAAACGTTCTTTGTTATAATTAACCAAAAACTCATTTAAAATTTTTGAATGATACATAAAATTCAAAGTTTTAATTAGTCTGTCAATCTCATTTGCTACAATGGGAAAAAAATCCTATATTATCTAGATTTTTTTGTTTCAGTAAATTTTTTCTTATACAAAAGTTACAACTTATACTAAATATATATATTTCTTTGTATCGTACCAAACCATGATAATAATATGCATCTAAGGTATAGATAGGTTACATGGGGAAAAAGATAAATGTGGTACTTAACATACTAATATTTTCTTAACCTTTTCTTAAAATTAAAACAGTTTATTATTTAAAACTAAAATGACCGATATAATTTTCAGTCATATCTTCTTATCGTTTCTTTTCTTTTATTTGTGTACAATATACATGTATAACGCGTACTTTTTGTATGTCGTAGGCCTAGGTGCTTTTATGCAACATGTTAACGTATTTATAACTTGCAAGTCTTTTATGTATTTGACGTCATTTACTTCATAGAATATACTTCTTTAAAAAAAATTGAGCTCTTCTGACATTACTTTTTATACTATTTTATTCAATGCAAGGTACACAACACAATTTTATTACTGGTCAGCCGACCCATTTTATTTATTTATTGTTCAGGATACAAGGATATTTTAATTTCGTGCGCGCACATACATAAATACCATTTATAATATCATACATTCAGGCAGTTCTTTTAACACTTCCTTACATTGAGCATACCGTGTGTCCAAGCCTCTTCACGATTGATACTCGACCGAATCATGATCAGAGAACAAGGATTCCGTGCCTGCCTTGTATCCTGGTGTACCTTTCATTTCATTTCATTTCATTTATTCATTGCAAATCATGTTCATTAAGTACAGGTGATATAAAAATAGTGTCAGTAGGTACATGATACCCTAGTAGGGCATAGCAATTACAATTAAGTTAGTTACGTTGTTTTTTTTTTGCGTCAGTAACAATATTAATTCATTATAGTTAGTTTAGTTAATTTATTTTAAATTAGTTATAAATTATTGAAATAACTGGGACATAAAATAAAAATTTAAAAATAATTCTAGCTGAAACAATTACGATTAGTTAAAAACTCAAAAATGTCAAAATAAAGAAAATAATAAGTTATACAATGTTGGAATAATAATTAAGAACAGGTATAACATGTCAAATATATTATCATCATAATTCAATTCCCCAATAAAAATAGCACATTTAGGTAATAATTAAATTAATAAAAAAATAATAGAGAAGTCAGAGTCCTGTCTCATGCGGACGTGACTAGTCATAGTACCTACCCTCCTCGGGATTCTTGTCATTGAAGAACTCTTCCACGGTATAATAACACTTTTTTGCCAGAAAGATCTTTAATTTTCTTTCAAATACCGAGTCTTTTTCCACCTCTTTTATGTATTCCGGGATGTGGTTATAGCATTTAGCGGCGCAATAATTCGGTCCGTTACGATAAAGCTGTAGTTTTGAGTTTGGTAATAGCACTTTGTTTTTTAGTCTTTTATTTTTGCATTTCCTAAAAATATTGATGTTTTTTCTTGCGAACACTCCCAAATCCAGTAGGTATAGGCAGGTCATTGGAAGAATTCCGTGTTTAATAAAATGTGGCCTGCAGCTATCAGGACTCCGGATACCTACTAATATTCTAATGCATTTCTTTTGCAGTACAAACAGATCATGCGCGTTTGTACTATTACCCCACATAATAATTCCGTAGCGGAGCCAAGCTTGTGCATAGGCGTAGTATGCAGCTAGTGCCGTTTTGAAATTTGTAGTTTTACGTAGGACCTGCAGTGCGTACAGGAATTTTGACCTTGCCTTGCCTCAGTTACCTCTTCGTTCAACAGCGCATCTCGGGCTACTGTTGATGACGAATGGTTTTTGTAAACTTAACCTAGTGTCATTTTCCATCATAAAAACCCCAGTCACAGTCACTATCAAAATCCTCTCACTATCCAAACATAACGAAAGCCTCGGCTGATAAGTATCTTAATAACTCTTAGGTGATCAGTCTAATTGCTCGTTAAAAAACTTATCTGCTTCAGCTTTCCCATACACATAGCAAACTGCACGTACGTACCACTTCAAAATCTTACTCAACAGGAAACCATTTGCTAACTCCGTACGTAAATGCATATCTTCCGAGACAAATCCTTTCTGTAAACAATACCTTCCAAAATTATCAAAACGAAATCTATTCGCTGTCCTTGAGCCATAGCGCATAATGTAAAACCACTCTTATTTTTATATCTCTGTCATGTCCTTGTATGTACTCTATGTACGTCAAATCCTATTCTAATTACCTTAACTAGAGCTAAAAACAAATGCAAAATTTATACGAAAGGTGATAAAAAAAAGTACTTGAATGCATAAAAAAATATCTGTAACGATTAATCTATAAATAGTGTGCATGGTGCTTACTGCACATCTTGCAATTCGAGCCGTAATAACAGACGCTGCATACCATACCATTTTGGTGACCGATGAAATCACTCAACGCTAAGAAATTTGATTACGATGTACTTACCTTAATATTTGTTTAAGTATTAAATACAGATTTATAAATAGTTAGAAATCCAGATAATGTTTTTTTTTGTAACAAAAAGATTTTTTTTGTTTAATGATTTATAGGTATGTATGGTATGGTATATAGGCTATATAGCCTTTTTTTTTTAAAGAAAATAGACGCAAAACCCATTCTTATACATACGTAAACTAAAGTCTTACATACATACACCTCTTCAGCAAGCGGCGAGATTAAATCTTCCTTAATACGCTAATTTAAATCTTTATAACATTGTGGTAGATATTCTACCCAGCCAATCAACATTATCTTACTTGAAAATTTAAATCGTTAATAACTTATACAAAATCTTGCGTTCATCATTTAACACGTAAAATCTATGAATTTGGGTATGTAAGTATGTATATATATTTTATTTTATAAAAACACAATTGCTGAAATTATTAAAAAAAATGAAAATACGAGTAAAAGCATAAGTATTATATCAAAAAGTTATAGCAAAAAGTATTTTTCAGAACCTGCTGTTTCCTCTCTCTCTCTTCCTACGAACTTTTTCAACTGGTAGTCGTCCAAACCGCTCGTTACTCCATCCTCTAGACTCCGACTTCTCCCGGCAGCTATGCAAATTCCTTCCTTCTTCTAAAAAAATATCTTCTTGCGTACAATTCTTCTTCTTCATACGTTTTCTTAACTTAAGTTCTTCCAGCTCCCGACTCTCAGTTTTCTTATGTAAAATATTTCCCTACAAAATTCATTCCCTTTTTTTTTTCATTGTCTAAATGTTTAACACTTAAAAAGAAACTCCCGGTCAGTCTATTGGCACTCGTGTCCTCAATTACTCCAAAATAAACGTTTATTTAATTCTGTGTTCGTTTCATTTTTGTATTAAAATAAAATTGTATTTAAAAAATTATTAACTTTGTCCGTCATTTCACTGATATTGTTCACCGATAGTTATTTCACTTTCTACTGCACATAAGTCTTTAATTAAAATTTTTAGGTTCTTCTCAAATTATTTCAAGGCTGGCGCGGCGCGCCGCCAGTGCCACACGAAGGCAGCACTGGCAGGATCGCCATGTGAGGATGCGAGTAAATGACACAACCTTCGTAGTTGGAACTTAGGTTTAATCTCTAATAATAGGGCGATACATGCTTATATATAGGTTAGCATACGGAAGTGTGTGTGAGTAGTATAGCTCAAACTACAGTCTAACTAATGTCAAAAGAAAGGGACGCATGGAGAAATAAACTAAACTCGAGTCACGGTCAAGTTAGGGCTACTGAAATGGCCAATGGTAATTACTATGTACACTAAACTTACACTCAGTAAAAGAAAATTAAATTACCTACCTTTTGAAATTTTCACTAAAACATCGTCAACAGTTCATAAAACATACTTTTGCGCGTAATAAAGTACCAACAATGTTGTATTATCGCTTTCCCGTCAAGCTGTTTTTTCAGTTAGGTCTCTTTTCACCAAAGGCAATTAACTTGAATTATGTGGAAAAGATAAGATCTGGTGCAGCAGTGAAAACTAAATAGATTCCATTCCGCACATCAATTAAATTGTATTTTTGACAGGATTGCCATTGTAACGAAGCCAACAAAGCCTTCATTAGTTCCGTTTCGTCGCACAATTGATTACAACAGCCTTAACCCTTTCACCTATCGCGTTGTGGGAAGCGCCTGGGGCCGGGAGCCAAGGCACAAGAGCCGGGCAGCCAACCAAGCGCCTGGAAGTGTTGCTAAATAAGCCAAGTTATGGCCAGATCTGGCACGTTTTACAAACATTAGCACTAAAATTTATAATTTTCGACTATATTTTTCTATCTAGACAGGAATGTACGGCAGGAAAGGAGGAAGGCTTTTTTGCCTAGCAGTGGGACATAACAGGCTAATAATAATGATAAAAAAACTATCCACTTTTGGTGATCACTGAAATTTATAATAGATGCGACTTGCCTCAGGTGCGCACGGCCATAAATTAACAACAAAAACATAATTAGAATATATTGTACATAAAAACTTCTCTAGAATAAAAAAGATCTCTAGATGACAGTGAAAACCATATTAAAAACCGTTGGGTAGTTTAAAAGGAGTAAGCAGCGGAAGATATTAGATAGACATTCGTAGATGAGGACAGACCGAGGCGGATAGCGACTTTGTTATATATTTCGTAAAGATAAAGAAACGTAAGCGTTCGATATTTCATTTCACCGTCATGTTCTTCTACATTTAGGACTAACATAAAAATACAAATAGCAATCATTCATTCTTTTTTAAATATACATAAAAAATAGAGTTACCCTCTTACTTTTTAGACATGACACGTAATTTTTCTGGTTTAAGTATCGGCCACGGATTTTTTACCTTATTAAAATATTTACAATACCTATTGGTACATGTTACTTAACACGGTTTATATTACTTTTAGCCACTTGTTGTTTCAATGAGCTGGCAACACTGGCGCGGTCGGCGGTCGCCCTTGGCTCCGACACTTCCGCAATCAATTTACTTGTCCCTCAATTCTCCCGAACGATTTGAGGATCTGTTAATTTTTTATCGGACAGTAAAACCTGTTTTTATTGTGCTATCAACGAAAACGACGAAATAGCACTCAATTTGGCGCATCAACTTTTAAACGCTGAAAGGTACTGTTTTGTTTGATTTTAATAGCTTATTGCGTTACCGTCAGAATAATAAAAATCTTTTGCTAAAAAATACATTGTATCTTCTAGTTTTAAGATCCTATATACCGCGTTATTATTGGTACAAAAATGCAACGTAATTACTAGCAAAGTATTTAAAAGGCGTTCTTACTGAACTTTTCAAGTATCATTTATTTCCATCGTAGCGTATTGTTTTAAGACTTTCATTTTTTTCATAGACATTTTTCAGATAGACTATCTTTATTTAAAAAAAAACAATATATGTAAAATTCTTTATTGTAGAAGAAATAATAATTTACATGGCGAAAAAGGCGCTTCTTATAAATGCAACTTGTGTTAAGAAAAGTAGAGGAAATATATTCACGTACCACCTTAAAACTCTATCGCAATGACGCGACTTGTTTAACGCCAGGCTATGTCATACAAATCTTATGCGTATGTCTCCTCGACTAGGTTCTACGGTGGTACGTGTTTCAATTTCCTTGACTGTACATTTGCTGCGTGCCATTTAAAGCAACCCACAAGGTGTACAAGCTCCGCGGTGGAGAATACCGCGAAGTTAAAATACACTAATTGCTCTACTCCGTAGTCAACGTATGTTCTCGTGCCAGTGGCGGTCGAGACGGCTCGGTCTTGGGGATTTGTGCACCTAGCACGAACCTTCGCCGCACGCGTTAACTCGCTACGTCACTCAGTGCGTCTCGTTCTAACAAGTACAGTAGGAGAGAAATGCACTGAGTAACGTAGCGAGTCAACTCGTGTCAAGAAAGTTCGTGCTCGGTGTACTGAAGCCGCGAATTGTTTCAGGAGACCCCAGGTTGCGAAACTAGGGCTACGATCTATGCTCTGGGTCGCTTCTGGACGGAACTGGTCTGGTTGGACTTAGTAATACCGCATATTCACACCAATTGACCTAGTCCCAAACTAGGCAACGCTTGTACTATGAGTGCTAGACAGCGGATATATTTACATAATTGTATAGATAAATACATGTAACATCCAAAACTCGGGTACAAACATTCATATTCATTTATTTATCCCTCCCGGGAAACGAACTCGGAGCCTTTAGCTTCATAGTCAGGGTTACTAACCACTTGACTATCCCAATATCCTTTTACTTAGGCCCGACAAAAACGGCCTAAGTAGGAGGAAAAGGAACCCAATGCTATATTACCGCGCTGGGTAGTATTTGATCCAACAGGTCTCCATTGGCACTCAGCGGGGTAAAGCTGCTGGCACTATGGGGACTGAACCAGGTAAAATCCAAACGAAGGGTTTTAGGTTAATAATTTGACGAAGCTTGTTGTTCGTAATAGTTTGTATGTATGTTATATTAGCTTCTGCCCACGACTTTGTCTGCGTATAATACTAAAGTCGTTAGAACTCGGGTATTTTGGTATTCACACGGAATTCCGGAATTGGCTATACTAAAAATAGCAGAATTGCGCACCCTAGTCAGCACACTGTCATTTTATAGACTTGCGTCAAGATTCATTGCATAATATATCTATGAAATAACAGTGTGTAATGTAACTACACCACACGACGACCGCTTTTTCTGAATCGCTAATCAATATTTACAACACTTCTCTTGAAAATTTAGAGCCAGTTCTACGTTCCTTCACCAGACGCATTCTAGTATTACGCCCAGTCACTTTCTATAAACTTATTATATACAGATGTTTGTACTCTAAATGAGTATGGCGTACCATTGCTCGTTACTGTATCGGTAATATTATTTGCTATAGCAGACCTCCAAGGAGCGTGTGAAAGATTAAGGAGTCAGCTGTTCACAGTGAACGTAGGTCATTGCTCTGGGAGGACTTGAGTGACCGCCACCGCTGGCAGGGCGAGGGCGCGCAAGCGCAAAACGACGGGACCGCCTGGGTGCAAGACTGGTCGACAGACTTCGGTCACCACCGGCCGACTCGTTAACCTAACCCGCAGAGCTCAGCACTGGGGGCCACCATCTTCTTAAAGGTTGGAGTCACGAGGAGACGTAACGTCTTTAAAACCCCAAAGAACACAGCTGAGCGACACCGACGGGACATCAAGACGTTTTCTGCCCGCAGTGCACGGTCCTCCTGGAGGCCACACAGTTGGGCGGCATGTGGCGAATGTTTAGGTGGTCCCCCGACGAACCCGGCCAGCAGGATAACGGGGAGAAAAATAAACTTGCGGTCATGTTATGTTTGGTAGTCAACCCTGGTAACCAGTGCCCCAAGAGAATCGCTCATCCGCTGCCTACCTTTAGGTCCCCCCTGTGGGTTTCGGATCTCTCTCTCTTTAACTACTTCACGCCGGTATTCTGTACTATCCGATCGACTCGGTCTACTAATGCTGCAACCAGCCACTAAGGCTCAACCGCTATAAAAACAGTTTAGTGTTCAGAGACTTAGTTAAATATTGCCACGAAGGATGTGGTAAGATATCTTAAGTAATAAGTTATGCCGAAGTCACGCGGGGCGCACGTGGGACTCGTAATTAAACCTGCTCCTAGTTAATTAATTCGACAAATTTAATCCCGGAATCATTAAACTGTAAGCCACTTCTGCTATAATGTAACAGGAAGTTTAATGCTAATATTTTGGAATGCTGATCTATTCTGAGCTTATTACAATGCTAAACATTTCTCACTATTAAATTATGTCACAAGATTCTTAAATTTTTCTCCTTTTACGTAATATTCTCACTCATTTATGGCCAATAAAGATTATAGCCCACGATTATTAATTTTAATTACTTTTACTTATATACCGATTGTCTCTTAAATATTTATAATTATCTTAAATAAAGGTATGTAGCCATAATTTGTAATAAAAAAGTGGTAAAACAGTCTAAATAAGCCATAAAAGTGAATGGTCTGTCAGTTTTGATTTGACAACAATCTATACTGAGTCAAATGTAAATAAGATTGATTGACACATTGATTAGAGCTTATGAGTGTGTGTGGAAACATAAGTAGAGCTCAACCTATTATCACTTTCAAATTAAATAAAAAATGTACCCCCCTACTCGTAAATACTTGAATAAATTTAGGGCGAGTACGAATATGACTTTTCGCTTGACATAACACAGAACGTAAAGACTGAAAGGCTTCAGGCTGCGTTCTGAGGCTGGGTTTGGTTGTATTGTAGCATAATTATATAGGTAAACAATGTCTGCACCAAAACTCATGTAAGGAATACAGGCGACCGACCCCTAAATTTCGTTCGAGGTCGTGGGGGTGGGGTGCGAGTTGCCCCTGGGGCGGGGGCGGGGGCCGGGGTTCGAGCGCCCAGGACGCGAATCCGTCGAGGCGGGTCGCGGACACTTGTAGCTCCTGATAGATGTGAGGGGAACACCGCTTCCAATTTTATCCTCAATAGAACACGTCGGACGGGTCGAGTATCATCATTACGAGGTTGTTACCAAAACTTACTGCCGATTAAATCTTGAATTACTATAGCATAAATCCCAGTGATGGCACCTAAATTCCCAGCCCTTTGTAACGAGTCGTATAAAGCTATCCATACTAACATTGTAAAAAAAGAATGTTTGTTTGTCCCTCTTTCACGTTGGAAGGAGAGTCAGATTGACTTGATTTTTAGTACAGGAATAGTTGTAAATAGCGGTCGGAAAAGGATATAACTACTTCTTATCCCGATCGAACAAGTGGGTTCCCCTTGGGTATTGTTTGATATTCAGGTTCTTAATCCATAACGGGGCATGGGATGTCTCGAAAAAAAAAAACTGTCAAGTGCGAGTCGGACTCGTGCACGAAGGTGTCCGTACCATTATCAATAAAAATCTCAAAAAATCATGTCTGTTGAATGGGAGCCCTCTTAAATATTATTTTTATTCTGTTTTTTAGTATTTGTTGTTACAGCGGCAACAGAAAGACTCATCTGTGAAAATTTCAAATGGGCATACAGCGTGGTGACAGACGGAAGGACGGACGGACAGCGGTGTCTTAGTAATAAGATCACGTTTTACCCTTTGGGTACGGAACCCTAAAAATTGATGTTGTAGCGAATAACAAATTCTACGCGCACGAAGGCGTGCCCTACTGGCTACGCTGACCTCAAGCATGCTAGCTTGCATGCTCTCTTGCTTGCTAGCATAACTTTTTGAATGCTTGTTTGTATTTTATCTAACATACTTGCTTGTATGTACGCTATCTTGCCTGCTGGCTTGCATTGCGTGCCCGATTACATGACTACTTGCATGTCCAATTGCTTGGTTGCTTGCAGGCCGTTTTGCATGCACTAGTGATGTAACGAATATTCGCATTCGCATTCGCATTCGCGAATATTCGCATATTCATTGCATTATTCGCATTCGCCAAAATTTATGCGAATGTTTTGCGAATATGAATAGCAGAAAAAACCAATTTAAAGACAATAGTAGATAAATAAAATCAAAATCCATTCATTTTCTTATGTTTTTTAATGCAAGAAAAAGTAACTAAACTCGTAATCACAATATCAGTTTTCACTCTATCATTTGGTATTTACTTAATTGATACTTGAACAATTACATTTTTATTGGAACTTATAAATACAAATGGAACGCATCTCCTTCGAACGAGACTGCCTCCAAGACATAGACAATTGGCGCCAAATCTGAACAAAAACTGAATATTCGCATTCGCATTCGCATTCGCATTCGCATTCGCGAATGTCGGTAGCAGATATTTGCATTCGCATTCGCATCCGCGAATGTTCAAAAAATGACATTCGTTACATCACTAGCATGCACCATTGCGTGCATATTGCTGTTTATAAGTTTGCTTTTAGGCCCGATTGCATGCTTGCTGGCATACCCGATTGCAAGTCTGCCAGAATGTTTTCTTGCATGCTTGTTTGCAAGCTCGCTTGCACGATTGCTTCAATGCTTTCAGTATTGGATTCATATTTCCTCGAACCGTACAAAACTAAATAATATCACGCGGGCAAAGCCGCGGGTACAAACTTGTTTATTATAAACAATAATACAGTTTTGCGGCATCACGTCTGACTTGTGTTCAAAAGGCACTTGGGATAATGTGTTACAAATGTTATGTCAGTTTCACTCCCAGCACGGTGATGAGATTACAAACAATGGGTACCTAAAACCTTCGCGACTTTAGCTCGTCTATAGGTGCAAGTACTCGTAAAAGAGTACAGTTTCTAACTGACTGGCAGATGTAGCCTCAGTACCTACACGTCAACCGTACACACCCAAAACTGTCAAAATAGTTACCTTAAGTTTGTGTCAAAGTAGTAAAACCTGTAAATGAATAAAAAAACCAGAGGTAATAATGTACACCAAGGATAACCATTTTGACGTTTCATGTGTGTTACACGGTGTCCAATGAATAGGAGGTTCAGAGTATGTAGTCGTCTCTGTTTAGCTCATTGTATTGCCAAATAAAGTAAGAAGATCAGCTATTAAAATAATTGGTTTTAATTTTAAAACTCCTTCTATGTTACGAGTATAATATTTCTATGGATAAATCAAATGAGTCCAAACTTAAAATTCCAGCGCAATTGAATATCAGATTGATTGCAATAACATTAGCCAAATGGGAATTGATTTGACTAAGTCTTAATAATGGCATTCGTAAAACTTTATATATTAGAGTATCCGCAATAATAACCACATTTTTTCCAAAAAATACCAATGGCTACCGAAATATTACGGTTCAAAAGATAAAGCTTTTTAAGGCAGACGCTGTAAGTTTATATTTAGGTACAGAAGGTGAAAGTTGACAAGTAAAATCATGATAGAAAATAGTTTTTTACTTGGCAAATTAGGCCATGGTCGACGTTTCAAATACAGAGTTAATTTTAAAATATTAATTACCTATAAATCTAAATAAGTTACACTTATTTTTATTTCTATCATATTTTCAAGATGTTTCCTATATTGTCAATAATTGAACATTTTTAGCGTTCCGTATCTCAATAGAAAACAAGGAACCCTTATGGGGTCGCTTTGTTTTCCGTCTGCCTGTCTGTTTGTCTGTCTGTCAAGACCCTTTCTATCAGGAACGCGTGGAAGAATCAAATTGAAATTAATATCAAATACTCAGATCTGCAGTCCCTTGGAGCTATGAAAAAATCAATCTTCTAAGTCAACGTAATCAGAAGATACGGCCGTTTAAGCCGTATATTACATTCTCAAGGGAATCAAAACCTAAAGGGTTAACATTAAACTAGAACCATGAAATTTTGCAAGAAGCAATGTTTCACAGCACGAATAAAAAACAAATCTGAATACCGTTAATTTATAGTTACATCACAAACATATTTTTTCGGCGATTACAAGCTAATTTGCATTTCGTAAACTGACCGCGACCTATGTCGATATATGGGGACAACAGTTTTCCAAGGACAAAGTTAAGTTTGTCTCTCAATTCAGTTTGTTCGTTAGAGCAATATGTTCGGTGCTTATTAATTTTATACGGAACCCTCGGTGCGCGAGTCCGATTTGCACTTGACTGGTTTATGTATTTCTTACATGAATTACAGTGTATAGTGTATGAAGAATAGGACAGGGTGGAAGGCGTTAGTATTTTGTAAACTACAAAATAGAGAGCTGAAAACTGTCAGATAGTATTTTTGGGGTCCACGTTCCCACAAAGAACATGTCAAAAATGCAAGTCTACTTTTTTCAAAATGTGTATATAATGTGTATGTGTGTGTAATATGTATGTGTGTGTCCCAAATAGAGTTCGCATTGAAGTACAATTTGAGATTAAAATCTTATTAAAAAAAGTGACTAGACATGTTGTTTCCGAGGACCCTTCATACATAATTTTAATTTTTTTTTATGAAATGCGTTAGGTTATGTAAAACTAGTAGAACGGAAGTCGGTGGAATGTTAGTAATTTAGCACTAAGAGATAATTTGTATTCTTAAAGTTATTCTGTAAAATAAAACATGACTACTAAATGTTATGCTAATTGCCTGAAAACCACAGATTTCTTTATTATTATGATTTCTTTTTAATAATCATTTAAGCCTAGTTTTTAATTTCATGATTTACCTAATTTAATTACAATTTTGTCTAATTTCAGAAAGAATAAAACTAAATTAAACCAAAGAATGATAAAAGCAAATAAAACCCTTTTACATCTTTTTCCTTTGCGTATAAAAAAGATAAACAAAACATTCATCAAAATTAAATACAGTTAATCCTTTTGAAGTTTTCACTCATCGCCTATTTATAAAAGATACCTGAATCTCTGGATCCATTAGGAGAATAAGATGTACCTACATCTTATTCTCCTAGGTACCTACCTACCAACATGTTTGTTGTGACTACGCATACTAAGGGTGCAAAGTTAACTAGTCTCTTTTCGTATTGTTTTATTTTGAATAAAGTCAAGGCATTGTTTTGTCTGTAAAAACATTTTCTATTTTATACTTACATTTTACTTTCTCAGATAAAAGTAACGAAGTAACGAGTAGGAAAAACAATGGCCAGTTTGTCCCCAGTTCGTAAGATGGCGGAGTTTCCGGGCAAAATTGGTTACTTACTGCATTATGCACAACATGAAATTGATTCAGCCAGTGATAGTGCGGCTGCGCTCTCGTTATTGCTTTCTTTTCGTTGTATGGAAAAATTGCTTTTAAATTATTTTGGAACTATTTGTTTTAGAAACGTTACTATAGTCTGTTAAATCGGTTTAAAAATACTCGAATCATAATATAAGTTTAAATTCTTTATTAAGTACTTTCGCGAATTTCCCTCAAAATTTATAATAGTACTAGATGTTGCCCGCGACTTTATCCAGACCTTTTTTTTTGCGTATATTTGAAACCCTAGAGGAATACATTTTAATTTGTATATGTATAACATCCTGAATATTTATTTTTAGGTTTCTACCTCCATAAGTTACCGAGGTTCAAGGCTTGAATTATAAAAATCTTTGTACAGCATACTTCATTATCTGTAGGCAATAACCTAGATACCAATCTCGTGTTTTTAACTTTATAATAACACAACTTTCATACAAAGTTTCACTCCCTTTTAATCCTATAATGGCCCGTTCCTATTTTCAAACAATGGATCTACCAACACTTAAATTTCGACACAAAACATGTGCCATGGGACATCTGTCAAAGTTTAACTAAAGCATGGATATAACCTCAGTACATGTCAAGCGTACACATGCAATACTGTCAAAGTGGTTCCCTTTGGTGTGCGTCAATGTAGTAAAACCTGTAAATTAATAAGAAAAACGTAGATTATACTACCTTAATGTACAGTAAAGGTAACCATTTTTGACGTTTCATGTGTGTGTGTACAGGGTATGTAGTCGCCTCTTTTCGGCACATTGTATAAACCAGTAAAGTGATCAGCCATTAAAAATCGCTTGATACTATTTCTATGAGTAATACGATCCGTTGTTTGAATTCGTAAACTCCGTATTCTAGGATGAATTCCCAAAAATCTGTTGTAAGTGGATAATTGTGTCATACAAGACAAGACAAGACAAATACTCTTTATTGAAAACCACACGGAAAATAGTTAACAAACATTAATTAAAAAACAATTTACAAAGTAAACAATTATTTACTTACCATATTTTAGATTAGTGTTATTTTGCGTTAATATGGATAACACGACTTTATTACCCAAGAAAAGTCAAAGAACAAATTATAGTACAAGAACAGAAGTTTTACTTCGAACAAAAATAGCGTTTAGGTATACTGTGTATGCCTCTCTGTCCATCTCAGTATAACACGTATTAATTCGCCCGCGCGGCAACTGAATTGCCGGCCACAGTGCAGTGGTGCGCCCATATTCTCGCAGCTCCGCTAAGTTACCCGCGCCTGACCAAGTGAGGATAGTTAGTAAAACTCGCGTAGCTAAACCAAACTGGTCCGAGTAGATACGGTTTAAGCAATTTGATTCATAGGCAACTGTAGAACCTTTTCACAATAAACGTCGTACTGACTTCTGGGTAAATGTCTCTAGGTTCAGGTCACTACCACTAGCTACTAGACTATCCGGTCCTCTAAGCATAGTCCTGTTTGGTTATCCCTCTACGATCTGGGAATAGGGAGTACTGATTACCGTTAGCACAAAGAAATGAATTACGCTTGTATTTTGCCATATATAAAGGTAGGTAAGCTTGGAGAGCACTACAGACAAAAACAAAAATCTTACTAAACTTAAGGGACTTACTTATAACCATAGAAGAAGGTAATCTATACAGTGCCTTTCATGTATTACTCGTAGATTACTTAATAACATTATAGTTGACATTGCAGGCTGCAGGCGTACACAAATTCCCTGCACTGTTATTTTGATGGGTAGGTACTTATCAAAATTAGCATACCACTATAACCGCGCCGTGTGTAACGCTCGCAGTAAATTAACAGCTCATTCTATTTCGTATTTAGTCAGCATTTCCAAATATTAACGACCTTTCCCCGCCCTTTGAATCGGCTTAGCTGCCGTTCGTTACTTCAAACGTTTAATTTGCAGAAAGCGAGACAACGTGTTGTTGCCGCCACCAGTTCAATTACACGGGAATCTTCTAATAAAAACACTACAAAGTAATTTATGTGCGTAATTTTGCTACTGATTATTTAAAGTCTAACAAGGTAAGTAAAATAAATAATACAATGCTGGTTCGCCGTACCTACCGTCCAAAGCAATGGCTGTCAAAGGGGGTTATTTTATAATTGATGACGCCTCTTTATTTAGGAGTTCGTGTAGAATTATGGCATAACTTAATAATTGCTTAATAGTTTAGGTCAAGATATTCTGTTCAGGATACGAACATAGTAGAGGTATCTACGGTAATATACTTACAACTTGAGTTTTAACTTAGAGATTATAATACCTACTCGTAATCTAGCACCAGGATAATTTCTAAGGTAACACACAACTAAAAGCTTTGTTACAGGCTTTGTACCGGTGTTATGAATGTGTTAACATTATAACGTTTGAAACAAGGATAATAAACAAGAAAATAATTATTATAATTATGGTGTCAGTTGGACACCTGTTGTAATATTTCTAGGCGAGAACTAGATAGAGCTGGGTGAGTAATTGTATGTAGGTACCTACTGAAATTTCTATAAATTAATTGTGTAGTTACAAATTTCCATGGAAACTATATTCCTTCGACATTAACGTATGTTAGTCTGTGAGGTATCTGTCTATGGGCCAATAAATCATTTTTGTTTTTGTATATTTTATTAACATAACATGGCTTTGGGGACGCAGTGCATTAAAAATATATAATAATAAAAAATAGCTTTCTATATTAACATTATTCGGCTCAGCGGTTCTGATGACTTACCATACCAAGATTAAGTTTTCCCTCGGTGTTTCCCTTTATCATGACACTAGTTAGATAGAACTGTATAAAACAACTAAAAAACAACCAACAACTCAACAACTGTTTTGGAAATAAGTTATCCCAGAGTCAGTCACGTTAGGGCTACAACTTACACCGCGCTTAAAATTCTTTATGTGCAGGAAGTGTCCAGCAGGTCGCGGTAATTGCATATCATGAACCCTTTCACCGCCAACAATAAAATCTGTCACCCACACGCCGGGTCGCCATAATGTCAACATTTGAAGTTTGAACATGTATGCACGTAGGTCGCTGTTGCACTGTCATCTGTCAACTAAATGTGTCGGTGGCGTGATGGGCACGACAGTTCGCGACACCTTTAAGCGTACTTGGGTTAAGCGAATTGGATGCCAGTTTCCCAGTGACGTAGCATAGAATATCGCTCCGATAATAAAAGAAAATAAAAAAGCACCTTTTTAAGATCGCTCGTACTAATTCGAGCGTTAGGGTAGTGGTTGCGCAGTCGTTAATTGGAGGTGGTCGCCGCGGCAGAGTCCCCCGTCGACCCGACCACGCCTCCATTAGGACTACGGGCTAAATTCGACTTCAATAATCGGTTTACATTTCCCTGGATCAATTACAAGGTTTGTATATTTAAATTTTATATTATCCAGTTTCTTGCATGAAAAGCGGTCGAGGGCGTATCGAGTGCGGATATGATAGGGCGCCTCCCACTCAATGGGGTGCGTAATTATTTCTTAAAGTTCGATTTTTTTTTGAAAATTTTGTACAATTCTTGTTTTTTAGGGGGTTAGGAACATGGAGCTTTTTATTATACTCCTTATCGGTGAAAAAAGAGGAGATGAACCGATGAAAACATGAAACGATAAGTCAATAACGATGGAAACTTGAAACGGTTATAAAATAAAATATTCACGGTAGTTGTATAAATAGCGAAGTTAAAAGGAAAACTATCACAGTTAAGTTAGGCTTTACAAGTTTACGAGTATTTAGGCAACAACGGGACCCTATACTGCGCATGGCCCAACACACACTTAGCCGATTTTCACTAGTTAGGTACATGTTATATGATTAAAGATACAGGCGTTACTTTGCTGAGGTTCATATTAACAAATTGTAACTAGGAACAAATTATACCTTGCTGCTCCGTGGGACCAATTTTGATTTCGCGGAGTAGCAAGACAATTTGTTCCAATTTGTTGTTGTATGTTTGTTTGTTGCAAATAAACAAGAAAAAGATTTTCTCAAAAAAGTGTGGAAGCAAATGCATGTCTCTTTTTTTGGTTATTTAAATATTTTCCATATAAATAAAATGAAAATTGCGATCTTGAGTACGGCAGCTGTACTTGAGACCGATCTATAACTACAGGCTTTTGATAGAGACGCTTTAAATGGCAAGGTGAGTCGCGATTCTGGACCTGAGTTATTTGGCGTTAATTACATCTCAGGCTCTCCATGAAGTTGAGCTGCACCACACCTAGATAATTCAGTTTGTTCACCTAACTATAAGAGGCTGAGACAGAAAGCCGTCGATATTGCATAACGAACGGTTTAAAATAAGTAAATTTCCGATAATTTCCAACATTAGGTAGAAATAAAAAAGTAACCCCAGTGTTTTTTATATTTTCAGATTTTTTAGACAAAATTTCCACTTGAAAGATTTTTTATTGATACTTTAAGTTGGTGAAATATAGCTGTACTTCGACAATTAGGTTTTACCTGGACAAATGCAGCAGCTGGGGCTCTTATAAAGTAGCAACATTGATCATATTGATTAAAGATTTCAATTCGATCAAAGTTACAGTTGGTGTTGAACAATCGATATATTAACGGTTTCAAATAAGTATTAAAAACACACTTATTGTCTTTCAGTGAGACCAGTGAGTGCATGGTGACATTGTGTTTTCAAAAAAGATATCAATTCTTTACTAATAACATTACGGGACATTATAAAAGACAACAACCTCCACAATTGCAAGGTGTGCATTCTACCGGACTACCTATATCCTTCCCGACAATAACAACGAGTGCAGGATGCCATGCAATCGCAACGTAGTGACAGATGACGGGATTCTTACGCTGTTTTCCTTGACAAAATGACTAGAAAAAATCTACAATGTTGAGCACGGAGGTTTGCAAAAACATAGGAAGGATAGGAAGAGCCAGAAGATTTATGAGAGGTTTAACAGGGTCTTGACTGGACCGATAAAGGCCTACTTACGTTGGTGAACTAGAGCTGCGAATTGGTAACCACTTTGGCAAAACCGAGGGTTTTATCTGTCTAGCTTGGTAAAGTTAGCCTGACGAATTCCTGCTGAAAATAAATCGTGAAATACGGTATGGTTGACATTTTTCGACCATTTCTCATCTTGCTAACGGCTGGTACCTGCTTAGAAAGACAACATTGTAACCAGAATCCAACACCGCAACTTGTACAGTAATCGATCTGTTATCGCGGACAGTACTCGCAATTGTCGCCAATACTAAACCTGATATTGTTCTGACAGATCGATCCCAGCGACTTAAGGTGCTCGCTGACGTCACCATCCCCCCTGACGAGAACCTGATGAAGGCCGAGAAGGCCAAACTCAGTAAGAACTAATCCGATAACTGACATATGCCAGATGTTAATTCAACTATTATTGTCCCGATAGTCGTTACAACCAACAGTGTCATACCGGAGAGTCTTGACCAAGGCTTAGTGAAAAAATTTGTCCGTGATCAAAACAAAAATGACTAAAATATATAGGTATCCAACCATACTCGTATTTCTGTGCCCGTAATAGACCGTCGTCAGTGGCACAACTAATATACAGTGTAATTTATAATGGGTGGATGTGGAATGCAAGTTAAGGACTAGGGATGCCTACAGATGCACTTCTCTACCAAAATCACTTAGTTTAGGTCCACACAGAGGCAAGATGTATGCATGGCTTCATTGAGTTGTTTCATTAACTAAGTGTTCGTGTGTCTAAGTAAGTGGTCGGTCTTTTGGTCTGGTTGTCGGGCAATAATGTCGAATAAATGAAAGCGAAACGGACGAGAGCGTTGCTTGATAACTTTTGCATATAACCTGCACCTGGAGAGTGATTCTATAAACGCAACAGCGGCGAGCTCGACGCTGATGCGCTTAGAGAATAACAGTGTTGAGCTGCTAGCATTTATCTCTTTAGTCGTCCAAAAGATTGGTATAACAGACAGTTCCAAATTCAAATTAATATGATATGTTACGATTACGCATTTCACAGGATTTTATGGAATAATAACTAAGAACCTAGCCTATGTTTTAATCCAGGATGTTCTTATTGTGATTTATCTATTTGCCAAATTTCATCTAAATCCGTCAAGCCTTTAATGCGTGATTGAGGAACAAACATCCAATTATCCAAACACCATTACTTCCGCATTTATGAAATTAGTAGGATTAGGATTATTGGATTTTCGTACTTGTTTACTCCCTGGATTGGACTTACTGATTCTTAATTTAAAATCACTAAACTTACCGGGACACTTTGAATAGTTCGCAAAGAAGTTATATATATCTGCTGGCTGCTATTCGTTGATAATCTAGCAACATTTCATAGCATCTTTGATACAAGGAATTTTATAAACACAATTATTTGTATTTTGGGAAGCACAAACTTAGCAAAATGATAAATTAAAAAAGCCGAACTTCATTTAGTAACATAAGCAGCTTGCTTAAAATTGCCCGCGGTGTTACTTACTATTAAATTCAGTAAATAAAATAACCCCGTAAACTTCAAAAAAAGTCCGCAATAAAATATTACAAAACAAGCGTGTTTACGATTTGAATGAGGAAAAACATTATAAATTCATAAGAATTTGGGCAGCAAGGTCGTGACCCGTTATAACAGTAGGCAATGGCCGCCGTAGCCTGCCAGATTAATCTTATAACACTTCGCCAGGCTCTCCTGAGGCTTTAGCATATTAGTTTCATCACGGACATAAGACATTCATCCCTATTCACACAAGCATATGTACTAGTTGAAAGGAATAATAATATAATTATGCTTTATATCCATCACAAAAGCTAGCGCGCTAGAGTTTTTGCACTCGGCGGCATCTTTGTCCCCTATCTACCTCAAACTATGAAACTTAATGTAAAGTCGGGGCATTTAAAGGTTTTACAATTTCGCACCCTATTGCACCGAGATAAGATACTAAAATGACAAACTTTTGAAGTACAACCTATCTTTGCAGAAATACAGAACAATGTAATCGCGTGCGTTTATTTTTATCATCATCATCATCATCATATGAGCCGGAAGACGCCCACTGCTGGGCATAGGCCTTCCCCAAGGATCTCCACGATGGTCGGTCTTGTGCTACTCGCATCCACCGGTTTCCAGTGGTCTTCACCAGATTGTCACTTCGACGTCGTTGGTCGTTAATCACTAAATTAATTATAACCATTTGCGTAGACGGGCAGGTATTCCAGATACTTGTAGATGCTAAAAACATAGCTTAGGTTTTGTTATCGAAAAAACATTGAAACATTCAACCCATATTGATGAGTAGCTTTAAAATAGTGTATTTTTTAAAAACAGCTGCGGTTCTAATTTTATTTTCTAATTTTGCCATGCACGAGGAAAGCAATCCCATCTTATGTCTATTTAATATTTATTGAAATCAGCTATCATCAACATAAGTCGATACCGCGGGTGCAACACCGATTTATCAGTACTGAAAGATTATGTATTCAGTACTGTCAAACCGTTGTTGCACCCGCAATAACGACGAATGCTAATCAATTCATTTCGTGTTACACAATTGCACTAACTTCATTAGCAAATTTAACTTCGGATAGAGCCGATCATTAGGTCGCATTAAGGTAATTGACAATGTTTCCGTATTAAGACTAATTGCGATACCTTCAGGACTGTAAAGTTAAATTTAAATAATCATTTGTTTAAAACTGACGACCTGTATGGCACAGTGGCACATGTGTCTGCCTACTGTGCAAGAGGTCCCGGGTTCAAATCCTGGTATGGGCAAATATTTGTGTGACGAATATTAATGTTTGTACCTGAGTCATGGATGTTATTGTATTTAAGTATGTATTTATCTATATAAGTATGTTTATCCGTTGTCTAGTATCCATAATACAAGCTTTGCTTAGTTTGGGACTAGGTCAATTGGTGTAAATTGTCCCGAGATATTTATTTATTTATTTATTTATTTATTATTATAAAACTGAATTCTTAACATAAGCTTTTTGCTGACGATACTTTATTACATTGTCATCGAATCTACATACTCAAACCAATATCCGCTGTTCACTATAAAAACATATATGAGCATTTGCTTCTATGCATCAGATGCACAAATCACGACGGAAGGTTACTCCATGTACTCCGTCAATTTCACAAACAAGACCCCAATTCTTCAATATACCTAAAGGTGGTGATAGACTTGAGCATTCTTGTGACAGAAAAGCGAGTATTCGCCGTTTTTAAACGCCTGCATGCTGTGCGCTGTCTTTTTATTGCTTTTATGAGCACTTTATTTAACATTCGTTAGAATGCTCCAGTCTATCAGCACCTTAATACTTGATGCTCTCGTCTTTGGTGTCTACGTTATATGAATAGAGTATAGTTGCTTTTGAAGCTAACTAGATACCACCTCCCTTATTCAAAAACGCTAATAAGCCACCGACCGGTACTTAACACATATGCCCTTCTGTCATGGCGACGTTGGCCTTCGAATAAAGGGAACAAAATATAATAATACGATAGTTAAAAGAGGTTGGTAAACGTTTATGAATGTGGAGGTAAGTTGTTACGATTCCTCTAAAACCACTAAAAAATATAATGTCTATTTATCCTCACTTGTAGTAGTTCACAATATTCTAACCTAAAATATTATTTTTTGCCATCAAATAATTTTTTATTGTTTAAATAAAACATTACAAAGCAACAAATTATAGACCACCTCTTCTATTTAAAGCTTTGCTTTGTTTTATTCAAACGATAAACGATGTTTAGGTGACAAAAAGTAAAATTTTGGGTTAGAATGTTGTTTAATGGACAAGTGGGATGAATAGACTTTATGTGATCAATAGACGTTAATAAAACGACTGATTACAGAAAACAATACCCGTGGAATTTGTTCCTGGCCTCAATCAGCGGTTGCCTGATTGAGGCCAAAACGATAAATTATGTACTTTCCAACCAGTTAGTGTGCCCAAATGGGATAAATGCTTGTTTTTGTGATACTCCGAAAAAAGGGATAACCGAACTAGTAGGGTTACTCGTGATTTTGGTTCATGGTTATCAAAGTTGATTTAAACGAGGTATGAGGTATTTACAAATCAAAAGTTAGGTAATGTGTTACAATCGTTCGGTAGTCACAGTTTTGTGTAATTGGTAAACAAAACTTTAGTTATGTGTAATGAAGCTGTTTTTTCATTGTTAGCGCCCCGGTGTGCTACAAATGCTGGCGATTATCATTTTTGGGGGAAATGACATAATGACATATCTACATTATTGAACCCCGAAAATGTTGCGCTCTTTCTCGGGCAGTCGAGTAATAGCACGCGGAGCTTCGCAACAAGCTTTGTTCAGTCGGCCGTAAAAAATACAAACCATAAATACTTCATTTTAACTACCTTATTCTGTTTTATACAATATCTCCAACATAAGGGCTAGTAAAAGCTTTGTTTCCATTTCAAAAACCTCTCATTAAATATTTTGATAATTCAAAGTATTTGAATATATTAATAAATCCTACAAGTGTCTAAACATTTTCAATTGTATTTTATCATGGACTTTAAACAACGGTCGCCCTCTGAAAATAAGTACTTAGATATTTATTATGTGAGAGAGAAGTCTATATTTAAGTGTATAAATGTAAGTAAGTATAGTTAAGAAGATTAAACTCCTACAATTGAGGCTACTGCTTTCGGGAGTAATCGGATTTTAACTTACTTTTGTAGATGGTATTTAAATTGTTTTCCTGTTTTTTCACACACAATTCAAAGCTATAAAACCCAGAGAAGAATGCTTCTCAGATAAATTGTTCACAATATTCTGAACGTTATTAAGAATTTCTTCATTTAAACTATATCCGTTTATAAACGATGTGAACCTTGTTATTTTTATTTTCTGCACTACTTGCTTAATTTTTGTTATTTTTCTTGTCACTGATGCTAAATTTTTGTCTAGAAGATTGCTCTTTTGCCATAGGACCGTACATTGTTTACGTTTTCATTTATTTTTAAGTGAATTTTGTAAACTATATTGTGGTTTTTATAAAGAAGGTCTTGTCTTGTCTTATCTTGCAGTCTTTATGAACATTTCCAATTTTCACCTTTATACAGCTTCTAGATTTGCATAAATTTTGGTAAATATCAGTTAATAAAAATAACACGGTAATATGACGAAACAAATTCGCATCGGACGTAGGACGTCAGCACTCTTACTAGAAAGTCGCTAAATCTTTGCTAGAAAATGGATTCGTTACGAACCACATATTTTCTGATTCAATGCAAAAGTCGATTGTTCCACACTGTACGCACTTAGAAATAAATTAGGATAAAAGAGTTATTTCTACTTTCATTGCACAACCATAAATATAAATTAAAAACCTATTTCGTACATACAGCTTCTGATGAGCCTCATATTTTTATGTAGACGGAGATTTATCTCTTCATTTTCCACCGTTAGAGGTAGAGTATTTTCTCCAACTTTAAATGGGATCAACCTCGACTATATTCGTATATAAAATAGGAATATTTGAAATCGGTTAACAATTGGCGGAGATATGTATACTCGTAACATACACAACAAAAAAAACACCGTGAAATCGAGAACCTCTTCCGTTTTGGTGTCGTTTAAAACTGGATAGATTATCATCTTTCATCAATATTTTCCATCCAATGCGTTTCGCGAAATTGCGGAGACCGTTAATTGACTTTTTTTACAGCATTAGCCATAATTGGAAACTGCTTTGCGGTAACAAACACAGCTGTAGATGGAAAGTTGGGCTACTTACGAAAATTTCTGAGCTTAATGTCCATTTTAGTCTTTATGTTTCGGTGATCAAGTAAGCGCTAACGTCTTAAAATATTGACAAGGGCTTTTACCAAGATACCTGTTAAAATATTGTTATTACTCGTAGAAGTAAATACCAAGTAGGCTGCTTTACTTTTTAACAAACTGCGATGAAGCCAAACGAGTTGCGTGTTTGCCCTGTTCGTAAATATGTAGGTATTTATGTACGTATGTCTCAGTATTTGATTTATTGTAAATTTTTGTATGTCGAAGTGTCGTTAGATCTTACTTGATGGCGCGGATGACATTAAATAAGTTAATTTACAGAAAATAAAACCGGTCAAGTGCGTGTGGGGCCCCGCGCAATACAGTGTTCCGTAGATACCATTGTATAAGTTGGTCGACTATTACTCGTAAACTTGTAAAGTCTACGAGTACTTAGCAGTGATATTTTTCTGTTTAACTTCGTTAATTATTTCACAAACGGATACGATACCACAGTCGAAAAATTGTTTACTCAAACAATATACTTAAGCAATATCTTTGAACGACCTATCTCACAACACATACTACGGGGTAGACGAACAAAAACCATGAACCCACTTTACGTGTACCTGCCTAAAGGAGGTACAGTGAGCCTCAGATGTAGCTTAACACTACCTTGTCGTAGTAAAGTACGAAATGAGAGTTGATCGAATTTGTCACATTACTGACAGCTCGCGACAAGGTACTAAAATGTTCAGCTACTTCTGAGGCTGACCGTACCCTAAATTTTTTTAAAGTTTTATTTTAGTTGTTATTTGGCGTAGGTAATATGTATATTCATGCCAAAGTACAGCCTTCTAGAAGCGTCCCTGAGCTAAGCTGTGGATAGACGACGGACAGATAGACGAACATGGCGACTCTATAAGGGTTCCTAGTTGACTACGGTACCCTATAAAACCGGACAAGAGCTAGTGCGGCCAGGCTTAGTGTAGGGTTCCGCAGTTATTATTATATTCGAACAAAACTATTTTCTCATACTTGTTTACGATAAGCTATAGGTATTTTATGATCGAAGTTATTTTGTACTTACCGTATTTGTGTTCGTTGATTTTCAAAAGGAGTAAACATTTTAGTTGCCTAAGATGACTTAAGTACTAAGGCAGCCATACTGCTCGTGATAGTTTGCCTCCTAAGTACTTTATAAAAGCTTTTATTTAAGATATTTACCCTATTTGCAGCACCAGAGGAAACTGCCACGCAATTCCTTTGTCTGTGTAACCCACTCATGCATCATAGAAGTAGCCACTTAGGGTAGCACGTTATGTACCCGAAAACTTCTGCTCAAAGCATATTGAGGAAGGAGGTAAGCAGAGTACTTTGAATCGAACAAGGACAATTACAAAAGATCAGCCATGGCTGAAGTTCTGCCAGCACCAAATTCATAACGCTATGATAATAATGTATTAACATGTGTTGTGATTTCAGTTGTGCTATGGAGCAATTCTTCTTGGTTCAACTTATTTTCGATTTAAATTCGGAGTTAGTGCTGGCAGTACGTTTCGTAGAATGGCAGACATATGTGATCGCAAGGCAAGATAGAAAGATGAATCTGAACGGTATATTCTGTGTATATGCGGCGGTATACACAAACTATACGCAAATGCCGAGTTCCGGATGACCTGGGTGGCTTTTTTCCAATTTGCCATCAAGAATACTTGAGCCGGCTTCCGAAACAAACGCCGGTTAATTTACATATTTTACACATATTTTTGTGCCAACGGCTTGGCCCGCGTAAAAAATATAGCCTTTGTACATCCTGATATTAAATATTGGTAAAAGATTTTTTCAATCGGATACAAACTTTACCTGTTTAAATTATTAGTATACATTTGCATGTGCCCCCATTAGGCCAATTTACATCATTCAGTTAATTTTACTTCAGCTTTAAAGTTGTTCAGTTCGACAAATTTTCTTATAGTCGCAATGGGCTATTTAGGTCATGTGAAATATGTAGTTAATCTGATTTAAAATAAATCATGGCATGAGAGTAGGCAACGTAGAATAGGCTTCTAACGAGCGTGTCGTCACTACGCTTTATAGACGATTTCACGCCCTAGTGGTGAAATTCATTTATAGAAACAGTTTCTTTACTTAAATAGTATAATAGTCGATTTTGACCGCAGGTTATACATATGAGCTTATTACAACGTATTATTCATACTTATCGAATACTACAGTAGAAAATAAGTAAAGTAATGAAACCTCGAGTTTACCATTTCGTTTGACATTATTAAGTTACTGTGCCAATGCGCATGTGACATATTGCCGATCCGATAAAATCGGAATATAGGTCGAAATTAACTCGAAAGGTCACATTACTCACTGAAGAAAGGTAGGACGAATCAGCTACGATCACATGGATGAAAGGAAATGAGAAATGACACCACGTCAAGATAAATAAAACACTGCGATTTTTTTGGTAAAACGTTCCGTACTTTGGTATTCAACATTTTATAATATCGTCGCTCAAGCGCAATATAACACTTAAACTTGAGAAATTACAAACAAACATAAATCTGAAAATTCCATGAGTTTTTAATGCTATTCGTATGTATGTGCTTTCAAAGCAATTCGAAGGTGTTTGCGAAATTCCATATCTAAACACTTGAGAGATCCTCCTCCAGTTTTTTTTGGAAATAAAAATAGGTATATGCTTAGTCATGGTGGCGTTTTTCGTTGCTATATTTTCATTGCAGAATCTTTTAGAGTGTTAGTGGTGCCAGTTAGGAGACAAAAAGGATCGCTCACCCATAGTTAAATCATTCAAAGGAACCGAACAAATGATAAAAGTATTAACTGGTTTAATAATTATAATACCTCTGTGTATTCCGTCATAGTCGGCTAAAAAAATACATTGGATGTATTATTTTCGTATGGCGCGGTTTGCCCGTTTTGATTTCCTCGCGCTCGATTTTCCCTGATCTTTGTCGTCAAAGGATCCGTGAAACAAAACGAACAGGTATAGTTCGGCCTCATCTAGTGAGAGGATTGAATTCTTTTAAGTTCCTGGTTCCTTACTTTATTCATTTAATAAGTGCTTGCCCGAAACTAATTAGCAATCATCGCTAAAATAGAACTGAAATCATACATTCCATAAATAGATAAGGGCGTAGCAGGGTTCGGACTCAGATAATTATAGTTAACGCATTCAGGCTCGCTCCAATTAAACGTGTTTACTGAAAACCAAACGTGTTAAGAATATCTTGCGTAGCAGCCGATTGGAATGTGAACAGCGCAACAACTATCTCAGTTTGCGGGCGGTCTCGCCTGCTCTCTCATTCGGGGGAAAGCATGGTAATCTGACAATTCAGGGTAAGCTTCAGACCCATGCTGCTTTAATTAACTGAGATCACTACTGATATAACTTCTGATCAAAGCCTATCAACCGCCACCCTAATCCTAAGTTTTAATTACTTTGATGAAATATTTGCGCCAAGCCTACTAATACCCAAGATAGGGTAAAAATCCCTTCGAATAGTATTAAATGACAGATCGGTGAATGCTGCGAAGTTTTCGATTCATTATTCTTTGTTGGACAGTATTAACATCGGAGACTGGTTAAAAATAGGCTATGGTGAAGTGCAGAGGTTTTGGCAACTAAGGTAGTTATTTGTTTTGGTCAATTAAATATTAATTATACAGAATTTAAATAAAAAAACAATTACAACACTTAAGTTTGTTATTTGTTAAATTTTTGTAATCGAAATTTACCTTCGATTTTTTTTATAAAAAAAAAGCACAATCCGAAGTAAATTTCGAATACAAAAATTTAACAACAAATGGCGTAGTCTCTCGTCAGTTAACGGGCATTCATCAATAATGTAATGTCCGTAAAAAAGGAAACTCATTGAAAAACTCTCAGGGTATGCTTATGTTGCAGGTTCGAGTCCTGCCATTACCCTATTTTTTCTTTGTCATTATCATTTTAAATTTATTTGGATTACTTAAGTAATTGAATTTAATTGTAATGAATATATGTTTATATTAACGGCAGGTTTTTGAAATTTATTAATCATGTAAGCCAGATCAACAACATAGTGAATTTCATTATCATCGCAACGATGTAATTAAAACATTATTTAAAGTCGACCAAACAGGAAAGAAAGAGTAACAGTTACAAACAGTTACAAAGAGATAAGGTTCAATAGTGGTCAAGCAATTACTTAACAGGTTTCTGCTAATTTAATAAGTTATTTCCTAATGATGAGTTAGGTAAAGCGTTACACTAGCTCAGCTGTCACTTTTTTATGTAAAATGTAAACGAAATTCAGTTATATCGATATGATCATCTTCCAAAAAATATATGCAGCTTAAGATGGTTACCGAACAAAGCATATTTACCCGAATGCATGAAGACAAAATAAGGATTATGACGTATGCACCTTCCTTCATCTGTATTGCAGTAAAAAAAATTATAGGCGCAATTTTTCACTGTTTTACTAATTGGTGACTCAAATAAACTCAAACAGTGGTTATTCAAATCAAAGTCAGACAACAGTGGCCCTAAATAATTCATAATCGTACATATGAAAATATATATTATAATTTAAAATAAATTATAATATTTATTAAAGGTAAAATAAGTAATAAGTATACATTTTAAATTTGTAAACTAACCTTCCGTAAAACCAAAACGGTAGAAAAAAAAACGGTTAAATGTGTAAGGTTGAAACTTTGAAACTAACCATATCTCTTAGAGCAAAACTGAATGAATCAGCCTTGAAAAGGCTTCCGTAGTTTCATTACTCTTGCAAATGAAAGCTTGAACAATTATTCTCAATTTTAATTGTGTATAACAGCACCCCCTAACATAGTTATTTGTTGGTCAAAATCGATCGCACGTCTCGACTATTGTAAGCCATGGTATGTACTCGTAAGAGGCGATCTCTGAAGCATAACCCGGAAACGTGCAGCAAATCATTCTCGTAAATCAGATAACTCATAACAAGGATACAAGATTTCGTTAGCACAACCCACAAACGAAAATCGTACAGTGGGAGGCAGAGCAGGATATTGTGAAGCCGAGCGAGAGCTACGCAGTCATGTTGGTAGATGTAGTTGTACGGTCTGGACTGCTATTCTCTAAGCGCATCAGCGTCGGACTCGACGTCGAGGCATCGGCTTGTCTCGCTCACTGCAGCTAGCGCGCTTAAGCAAGACAGGGCGCTGCCCCAGCGTCGAGCTCGTCGCTGTTGCGCTTAGAGAATCACTCTACAGCGTCAAGTCAGTTCGCACTTGAACTAAAAGACGTTTGATACTTTTACAAGAAATATTTACAGTACATTTTGAAGTCGGAAAATTCGGCTTTTTTTGCATTTTAAAACCATTGCTCCAGCAGCCCCCGCCTGTTATTTTAAGTTATTAATAACAGGCTGAATCTTCGTGAGCTCGTTCATTTCGACGAGACGCCCAAGTTTTTCCTATGTGCATATTCTCAAAGAGGTAGCTAATGTAGTGCGCAAGTAGTGCACATGTCGATTTGGTAGGGTGTCGAAATTGTCAGACTAACAGTAATTTTTTTATTGAAATCTTAAGATAATATGACAATAAACTCGGAACAACAACTGTCCTACAAAATCGATGGTTTGGAATGGAGCGTCCTCTACGCTGAATATGTCGAAATGACGAGGTCATAAAAATAATTAATAACCAGCAGATTTTTTGTATGCAGCTTAGTAAATATTAGTATAATTGAATGGCCACAAAGTCCTACAAATGTAGTAGTAAGTTTTCCTAGTCCTACGTTTGGAAATTGTTCATTCCACGGTTACACTTTTTTCATTAATAACAACCTAGGTTTGATTTTGTCCTATCGGGAAGTGTAGAACACGATTTAACCACTGTCGTACACCAAAAGTGGTACGTATTTTTAGGAATTAATATATTATATATAGATACATCTAGTTGTTTAAGCACTGGAGTGCTTAAACAACTTTAATTGAAATTGTGTTCAGTTCGACTCTGTCGCTGTACCAATATAAATTATGTTCAAATTCTAATCATTCATTGGCAGATATTTTAATGCGGTAAACTACAAAAGCATATACCTACATAATTGACGAAGTTCGTCGCTGACCCTACATTGAATATAAAAAAACTTGCAAAGTCAAATCCAAAGTATAATGCATCTTTTATTTTAATTCCCTTTCAATAATGCTTCCAATGCCTGCACGGTACCGATATTTTCACGTTTACTGTTTCGTTAGTCATTGTTTCGATCCAATTCATACCAGCTATTCTTTGTCCAGCACCATAGTTTAAAAGCTTTCAACTTTTCGCAATCTCTTTAATTCAGTGTCCATGGCTTGCAACTATACAAGGCAAAAACTTCGTATTGTATACTATTTTATAGATCACACCAATTCAAGTAATTAATAGATTCAGGCGTTACTTTGCGAAGGTCCATTTCAACAAAAATCAAACTCAGACTCTAAGGTAATATTTAAGTTTATCCATTTGGTCCATTTTGGTTTTATCTCGTTGTCAAAAGTACATACATAATAACTTAAAGTGTTCTTATACTCAAAAACAGCTTTGAATGTTATTAGAACCTTGTTTAATGAAATGGATTTCCAAGTTCTAAATTATCTATAATCAAAGATGAAACCTTAGCTCGTATTTATATTTTCGATTTATGCTGCGCTGTCATCTACAGATCTACTGAATTCTTTTGCTTTACATTAAATTCCTCTCAAGTTAAAACGAGCAGCCTTAGCACTTAGCAGAACGGAAACTATGTATATCGACAAGAGCCACCCTTTTAAATGTTAACGAACGTCTGAACGTCGCGGTGCGCCATTTCATCATTAGGTATAACATATATTCCATCAAATATATGGCAAGTAAGGCAACAAGCAATAAAGCATCTCACTAAAGGTCAAACGCTAATCGTTCGCTCTTGCAAATAAATATTGATGTCGCGTGTGCTTCGCGTGTGCAAAGATGCGGAGTACCTATACATGCGTGACGGCAATATGCTTATCCGTGAGCGATAAAGACAAGTGATGATGGCTCATTGCACGAAAACCTACTTATTCGAATTTTTATATTTTTAATATTAAAGTAAATTTCAAGATAATTTTTAATAATAATGGAAAGTTCTCGAATGGCGGCCGTGTATAGGCAAGCGCAGCGTAGGACAACCAGCCACAAGATGGTCCGATGACCTCATAAAGGTGGCAGGAAGGCGCTGGTTGCATGCTGCTTCCAACCGGCCACTTTGGAAATCCATGGAGGAGGCCTATGTTCAACAGTGGACTTCTTGTGGCTGAGATGATGATGATGATGATGAATAATAGAAACTTTTTCTTTTCTATAGCGGTCATAGTAAAAAATTCTGTACATGTCCGTGACAGGGAGAAACAGATACACGGACGGATGAGCGAGAGCAAATGGGCTCTGTTTGAACCCTTTGGGTACGGAACTCTAAAAACTAGGCTACAAGTGTGCCTTTTATTTTATTAAATAGGAAAGTATTCCATTTCTCTTTTGTGCATACCTAATATCTCTCGTACCCGGGATTAAGCAGTAACTTATAGGTTAATATCAAACGTGCCAAATATCAAAAGGATCTCTGAACGCCAATGCCATCTTGCAAAATGTTGACTGTCAGGAAATTCTTATTTTATTTAACTACTAGGGGTCCTTTAGGGGTCCTTTTGATTAATATTATTTATCTTTTAACAAAGCATTACAGTACAGGTTACACGTAGCAATTTTTATGAATGAATATTGAGATTGTCAAATAAAGTAAAATAATATCGGATTTCCAATATAAAGACCAGGCAAGTGCGAATCGGACGCACACACACCGAGGGGTCCGTGCAAACCTAATAATCACCGAATATTGCTTTAACGAAAAGATAAACTGAATTGAGGGACAAATTTAACTTCGCCATTCTAAAACTGTTGTCTTCATTCATACCAAGTGCAAGTATAAGTTTGTAATGCGCTGTGAGACATTGCTTTTTGACAAATTTTATGTTTGTAGGTCAACGGGAATTAGATAGCCTATAGGTTTTTGATTTCCTCGCGAGTATATGAAATATACGGCATAAACAGTCGTATATTTAGATTGCACTGACTTGGAAGTTTGATTTTGAACAGACTCGATACCTCCACACGAAAAAGGGTCATGACAGTCAGACAGATATACGGACAACGAAGCAATCCTATAAGGGTTTCGTTTTTCCTTTTGAGGTACAGAACCCTAAAAAAGATAACAAACGGCAAATATCAAAAGAGCAGAAAATTTAATTACATTGTGACCTTTTGTGCAATTTCCTCTCGTTTGCACTTATTACAACGCTTTTTTCATCTTTTGTTTCAAGCTGTCACCCTTCTGCCATAGTCTACAATGTCGATGTCGTATAGTATCTTTAGCTAGTTATTAGTCGGATAAGCTTTTTTCTGAGTTCCAGATTTTTTAAATTCATAATCAAAACACAGTACAACTTAAAAATCATTAAGAAGCGAACAAAAACCGTACACGGTTTATCTGTCGCTCCGTCACTTAGTAGGTACCTACATTCTTACATACTGAAACCCCACATAAATCATAGAAGATACAAACATCTTGGTCCAGCATAGGTCGACGTTTATCTATGACACGATCTGAGTGCCTAAGACCTACCTAAGCTCTACTCTCTTTAGATGTTGATTTTTGGTGTGGTTGTTTATGGACTTTTTTAGCGTTCCGTACTCAAAAAGTAAAACGGCACCCTATTTACTAAGACTCCGTTTTCCGTCCGTCCGTCTGTCACCAGGCTGTTTCTCATGAACCGCGATAGTTAGGAAGTTGAAATTTTCACAGATCATGTATTTGTTGCCGCTGTAACAACAAATACTAAAATACTGTTTTTTTTTATTATAGATAATGGTACGGAACCCTTCGTGCTCGATTCCGACTCGCATTGGGCCGGTTTTTTAATGAGATTTCCACATACGATTTGGAGCCTTCTCATTATTGCTCGTATCCAAAAATAAAATGTGAGACAGTTTACAGCAAATATCTCGTTTAGGTAAGCATTTATTTACCGACTTGACGTGGCGGTAGCGCCGCCGAGGGGCGTGTGAACGTGCTGTTTACGAAGATTACGAGTTAATTAAATGTCTCACTGACTCATTATTGCTTCATTACAGGTTTTATTTGCAGAATAATTAAAATTTAATGTTATGACTTTACACTTCGAATTTTGTGTCTTCTTTTTATAAAATAAAGCCACTATTCCTTCCTTTCCGTCCTTATGTCCCGGCCGCTTACTTTTTGTGAGCCAAGCAACGGATTTTAAAACCGTTTTCACTGTAATTTAGATAAACTTTTACAAAAAGTTTTTATGTACAATACATTCTATTTAATTATGTTTTTGTTAGTAAATTGCATCCGTACGTAGCCGGGGCGGGTTGCTTATATACTATAAAGGAAAAAGTTGGCTATTGCAGAACAACTGCCGCAGTATTTAAGATTTTAGTAGCGGTTTGAGTGAAAATTTAATTAAATCCTAATTAAGAAGAAGAATTACTGGAAAAGTTTGACACTAATACTTTATTGTTAGTAGTACTATTTTGGCTGTCCGCTGTCAAGTCAGCAGCTTGCACATGTGTAACCAAAGTAATGCTGATTTCACACGGGACAGATCAGTGAGGCAGTAGATAGTACAGTACTAATGCAACTTGAACGCGCTCGCCAAGACTACAGTATATATAAATAAAACAGTATCGTAACTAGGCCTATTTGTTGAGATAGATACCGACGCTCCGGTGGAGCGTCATGCTAGGACTCCTTGGTGTACTTTATTCAGTCCGCGACCGAATATTTAGTAAATAAATAAAGTATCTGTATTAGTATTAGTTCCCAGTCAGGACCCGCAATACCGTGTGTAAATATTTTATGAACTAAAAAAATGAGTTTTTAATCGTAGATTTTTGGGTGATTTCGGGAGCAGTCAACTGCCGCCATTACCATTCGACATAAAGCGCGACAAAAATGTACTGGACTTTCAACAATATTATGCCGATGGCAATATCGAGGGCTAAAACTCTCACGGTATGCACTGCATTTTAATCGGTCAAAGGGCCATTTACGTTTGTGGGTTTAATTACATTGTGGGGCTCGATTGATCGAATGATCTCATCATGCCTAGCCCGCAAACTAATGCAACTAGCATGCGAGAACTTACACCATGTTAATGGCCCTTAATAGAGTAATGGCCGGCTTCCACAAAAAAGGGTAACGAACTGAGCGGACCGGAGATAATTAGTTGTGTACTTTCAGTAAAAAAGAGTTTCAGCATTCGGCTTCCACTGCCAGCGGACTTTGCTGAGCGAGCGAAGCGGAAAATGAGATCTCGTCCGTGCGGAGTCCGTTCAAAACTAGCGTGCAACGCAATGACACAGCGGACCTATTTTACTCGCTCGCGGTGGAAGTGCTTGTATGAAAATCAGTGTTGCGAGTCGAGCGGAGTCCGTACGGAATCCGCTTGACTCTGCAAACACTTTTGTGACTCTTCGAACTCGTTTAATCCGCTTCGTTCACTCTTTTTTAGTGGAAGCACTTCTATGCAGTTCGCCATTTCGAGTTAAACGGACTCCGTACGGAGCCCGTTCCGTTCGCAGTGGAAGGCGGGTGCAATGATAAAGAATAAGGTTACTTTTAGTTATCTGTCACTAACAAATTTTACAGTTCAGTTTGCGAATTGTAATTTTTAATTTTAACGAAAAAGATTAAGGAGCTTACAAAATATTACTAGCTTCTATATCACAACAACGCAAGTGACATTAAAATTTGTGTCGTTCATTTCATTCGTTCCAACTCTCCCAAAATGAACTTATACACAACCTATACCTATTTCTCCATAAGTTTACTATCGAATTAGACAATGGAGCTGCGAGGTCTAGTCCCTCTGATATTGAGAAAAGGTCTGTGCCTAATAGTAGGACATATTTACGCAGTAATATTACCTATTGTTATTAATATTATCGATGCGGCAGTATTCCCATACCTGTCGACGAGGAAGTTATTTCACTTATTACATTAAGAACAAAACTTCTGCTAGCAATTATTTAGTTCTACGCATTCGTTTGTTCAACATCGGGCTTACCTAAACAAATATAATGAACTTCTATAAAAGTTCCACTTTCAACGGCAAACATTATCCAGTAAAATATAAGGCATAACATTTAGATTATTATAATTTAAAATATCATCGTTTCTTATGTGTTTGAGACTTGTTGACATCGTGCTCATATCATGCTTGCTAAGCGTGCTATTAAAAGCAATTTTATTTTGAGCTAACTAGGTAAATAAATATTGACGTTTGATTTTTATCATGCTGATGCATGCCTACTAGAGAATGCAAATCCGATTACTTCCTCTAAGAAAATCCGGTTCTAACTGGTTGTTTCTTAGAGAAAATAACTGGGTTTGCCTTCCCTAGTGCCTACATCGACGTGGTATGTGATCATTGAAGTGTCCCAGCAAAGAACAAAAGTGGCAGACTTCTGACAAAAGATCAGCAAACTGAAGTGCTAGTGGGCGGTCGTATGTGCCATAGGACCGATAACCGCTGGACTAATAGTAAATTAATCAAGTATGTAGTATGAACACTAGGGGACTGATTGCAAACTAAGGGTATTGTGGATAAATTCATGCCAACTTCTTCTAAGTAAAAGCATAAGAAATTAAAATTAACTGCCATCTTGTTATATTAAGTACTAGCTTCTGCCCGCGGCTTCGCCCGCGTGGCCTACAGAAAACAAATGACTTTTTTTTAGTATATATATAGATAAATACAAATAACAATCAAGACTTGGGTATAAACATTCATATTCATTTTACTCGTACATACATTTTGACCCTCCCGGGAATCTAACCACTAGGCTATCCGGTCGTCATTGTACAATAATTGTTTTACAAGCTGATACTCGTACTATACTCGTACCCAAATATGAAGAAATACTAATTATTTTCCGTGGGGTTTTCAATAAAGAATATTTGTCTTGTCTTGTCTTGTCTTGTTATAGTAAGTACGGGGTATAATAAAAAGGTCAACCCCCTACAGAACGCTGTTAAACTAACATACAGCTCATAGCAACGCGTTTGTAAACAATCACAAGCAATTAATTCACTATGACAAGGCTCCATAATAAAGGATCAACAAATAAAGTCCGTGAGGGTACCGCGTTAAATAACATTCTGATTGACATTAGCATTTTGTTTTGTTGGCCTTTTGCGTTTGTATAATAAACTGCGCTACTACGGCTCAACTCCAATCCCAAATTCAATATTAGAATCGACCTAATGATTTAAACCGCGCTTTTACGAATAAATCCGTTTGATTGTAATTATGACCTCGAATTTCAAATCTTAGTTTAACACAGATCGGACGCATCACGACGTAGTTCTTTGCACTTTAGAAGATTAAAACTAGATGATCACGACCGTTCCGCGTTATTTGATTCAATATGTAGTATCGCTAACGTGATACTCCGAAATGTCCCGTCAAGTGCACACACAAACACGGCACACACTTTATCCACGGAACGATCAGTTTAGGTCGATCTCAGTACTTTTATCAATGAATCTAATCATTAGTGTGTAAATATTGTATAGCTAACCGCACTCTTGCCTTGTCTGCGTAATCGTGTATTGGTTCATTCATTGTAAAGAGCATAGGGAGTTAAAGGCTTGGGGACTGGAGACTCGACAATATTGTATTGTGAAAGTAGATTAAACTATCCAACGCCAAATACAGTATCAAGAATAAAAAAGTCATCGTTTAAAGCAAGCTAATACTAAGGTCAAATTAGACTAAAAGTAAGTAGTATACAGGCCCTTTGTCGGGTAAAATACATTGTTTAAATCATATCAGTACTTTCCGCAACAAAGTCAGTATTAATAACGATAATTACGAAAGTTTAAAACAATTTAGATTTAGAATTCCAGAAATTCAGCCGTAGGAAAAGCTTTTCACTTCCTGGCGGTACGAAGGATGAACGCTAGATGCGGCTTATAGAAAATTCCGCTACATGGAATCTCTTGGGAGTCTTAGATTGAAAGCGGAAAGTGCAGTGGAATCAGATCAAGCTAGCCTACCTACCCTACCCACATTAGCCTACTACCTTGCACCAGATTACATTTAAATGTAAAGTTTTCTATACTATTATATTACAATTATATCAAATTCACATTCAAAATGTTCGTGGTAATTATATAGAGGGACAAGGCTCTTGCCGAACGTGATTGCAATTTTTGAGAAAAAGTGCCCCTGTGATACTTAGACACATACAGGACGAAGTGTCAGGACTTATACTTTACAAGGATGGCGGTGTTAGTAGGGCTTCTGACCACATGAATTGAAAGACATGTTGCATCATAAGCTTAGTTTACACCTAGTAGTGTAAAGACAAACACAAACATTATTGATGTGTAACCTTTTGATTACTCCAAGTGTGGTGCAGGGTTACGAAAATTCATGTAAAAGCAGCCCACTTTAGCACGAATTTTCGTAACCTTTTCGTAGCCTCGTTGAATGAAAGATCATTCCAAGTAAACCCAACTTGGTATGACCTATCATTCCAAATAGGTTACAAATGTCACTGTGAGTGCCTCAGCTTTCTCAGTTTTGTGACTGTCTTTTTCAGTACATTGCCACCTAGGGTTTCCAAATGCGAAAGCTGACTATAAACTAATTAAAATATCTTATTGTCATGACAAATAAACAATACAAATCAAAATGTAACTATTGTAAACACGCGGTAATTTCAAATTTCCGTTTTGTTAAAAACTTTACATGACGCTATATGTCGGGACATTTTGTATTTAATCGGCACAGTTTGGACATCTTATGAAATTTCGGGACAATCCAGACGAATTCCGATCACCTCACAACCCTAACTAGCACACGCAGGACGTCTAGTATATTATTATAAGTCTATAGTTTGCATGTATGTTTATGGCTAGGCTTACCTTTCCGTCGCTTTTCCTGTAAGCGTCGTGCACCCGCCAGACGAGGCCGGGGCCGGCGTTGCTGCTCTCCTTCCCGACCTCAAAGTATTGCATGATGGGATTGCTCTCGAGCGGCGGCGGCGTGTTGTTGGTCACGCCGCTCTTCAGCTTGGATATGATGCCCGCCATGCCGGTGCCGAGTCTTCTGACAAGGGGTTCAGATCTTGACGGTTCTGGCTCCCGGGCTGGTTCACCTGGACAAAATGTTATTAATTTAACATAGGTTCTGATCGTACGTCGAAAAAGCGGATACGATAATACGAACCTGGTAACTTTTAGACCGTTTCTACTTATTTTCTCTAAAAGGTTCAAATATTACTCAGCTTATCAGGATTTCTAAGATCTATAGAACAAGAAAGAAGTAAAGTTAGGATAAAAAGTAGATACTTAAACCCTTTTTGGATTCTTGTACTTGACAGATCTCGTGTAACTTTGCGATAAGGGTGAAAAACTAAAAAAAAAATACCCGTAGCTTTGCTCGCGTGGCATTTTTCCCTATGCACTCTACGAGATAAAAAAATTCCAAGATTATCTGTCTATCAAATTATATTTGAATCCGTCCAGCCGTTAATAGGTGATTGAGGAACAAATATCCAAACATCATTATATACTTTCCCATGTATACGTTCCTACTACGGAAGGATTAATTTGTACTTGTAGTGCTAGTTTTGTCCGTAAATAAATACATTCCATATTATAATTGTACCCCCGGTTTACAAACTCATTCATTATCCTGGTGCCTAAACTTTTTTTAACACAAAGGACGATGGTCGTGCCATGTGATTTATTTCTAGTAGGTATTGTATTTGCACGTTTTTATAAAGCAACGTCTCACTGTGGTGTTCAGTTTCAGGCTCAGCACATAAAGCAATGGAGCTATTGTCAATGTCAATGGTAAAATTAATAATTTCAAGTATCAATGTCGAGAATCTCAAAAAGGCGGTATAAGTATCGGAGCGATCTATTGTTCAATGTTTCTTCCTAGAGTAAGAGGAAAATCAAATGTTTTCTACAACGCAGTTTTAGAAGCACTCCTTGACTATAACAAGCAATTATATACATGTACAGTCAAGGAAATTGAAACACGTACCACCATAGAACGTAGTCGAAGAGACATACGCATGACATTTGTATGACATAGCCTGGCGTTTAACGCGTCGCTTCATTGCGATAGGGTTTTAAGGTATGTGAATATATTTCCCCTACTGTACGTATAGAGAATAAAGAAAAATATTTATTTGTCGTGTATAAACTATTATGGAATGCGTTACTAGTTAGGTACTAAATAACATTTATGATTATTTGTTTTTCTGTGTACTGCACGGAATGAAAACGTAGATATATTTCTTTGATTTTTTTATCGACTTACCAAAAAGATATTTTTAATTTGACGCAAATGTTTTTGTTATAATTGATAGTGCAACTACAGTCACCTACCTACAAAATTATGATACTAGGTAAGGTACACCAGAAGCACTATGTACAGTTGAACCAACTGAAACGTGACTAACCGTGGAACTTTTTCACAATAATGACTTGTCACGATGAGAGTTGGAATATCATACTGATATTTATTGTAAAAAAGCCTCACTGTGGGTCACGATTCAACGGGTTTGGCTGTATGAACCCGGTTTATTATTTTAAAAGTTATCTATACGTAGTTGCAAGCTTCCATTACGTACAAGACAGTGTGTATCCATTTCAAGTTAAATGTGTCTACCCTTACATGTTTAACACGTAAATGCCAGTTTTTCATAGGTACGAGTATAACTGGCGTTTATTTTCTGTAAAGCGATACCTAAGGGTGGTTTGCACATTAATAGTAATAACTAATAGTTACGATACGTTGTAAGCTGAAACGCGATTACACTTAAGCTGGAAATAGGAGATTACCAAGTAATAATACCTTTGTATATTATTTTCGATACACCATTGAACCATGATAAATTTAATAACATGGGTACGTCACACTTGACATTGCTAGTAGGCGAAAATCCTATTCTCATATCTATTGGCTTGGGCGGAGCCGTATATTGGAATTCTGAATAGTAACGTTTATGAAGGAATCGGAATTGCTTAAAACCTACTTCTTTGTAAGTCTTAGAATAGCTACACGGTAAGTATTCTATAAATAATAACCGTAGTCTTTCCCTTTAGAGTAAAAAAATATAGTTTCCTTCCAAAACCTTACCGATGTTGTGAGTTTTTTTTCTACCAGATAGGCTTCATAAATTAGCGTAGGCAATTTCTGGCGTAGGCAGATCTCACTGCAGATCACATGCCATGCTGAATAAAAAGAAAACGTAAGTGGCCTTCACCCACGATGCGGGCTGCGCTCGCTATGACCAGTGCACCTAACTCGTTAACTCGCTACCTAACTCAGTGCCTCTCCCTCATACTGCGGCCCTAACGTGACAGCCCAGCCCCTCTAGCACACTAGCGTTTATCGCTGACATAATAAAGCATTCGTCTCTTTCGCACACGCATACTGGTTAGAACGGGATAAATGCTTTATGTCATCGATAAAAGCTAGCGTGCTAGGCCCCCAGGTTTAGTTTAACCCCTCCCTGAGTCTCTGTCTAACTAGTGTCATAAGAAAAGGACGCAGATAGAGATAAACTGAACTTGACCAGTCATGTTACGGCCACTGGGCTAATTAGGGCAAGACGCACTGACTTACTTAGCGTGTTAACGTCTATCGAGAACATTCGTGCTAGTTACGCAGACTGCCAAAGCAAGACGCAGATTATAATTTAGTGTAACAAAGTACAGTCATTCTCAGGATTAGTTGGGCATTTAAGTACCTTGTCACTGTCACTAATGTGACAAATTCGAGCAACCCTTATTTCATACGTTACTACGACAAGGAAGTGTTTAGCTATTTCTATGGCTGACTGCACCTAATCCTGCATGTTAAGCTTGATTTGCTCAGTTAATTAAATAGATAGGCTTCGACTTAGTCTAATCGAGCGCGAACTATTGATTTGATTGAATCTGTAGCCTCCATACCATAGTGTCAATTGTCTATATTCACTGAGTTAATGGTATATTCGACACTCGAGTGCTGCAGTGCCCACTGATTAATATGTTACACTTAATTGATTGGTAGCATTTGTTTCTTCCACACTTGACTACTGTGTAATATGAGTGTACGCTTTGTCTGCCACAAAAGCTAGCGTGCTATCTATGACGCCGAAATTCGAAGAAAAAAAAGTTAAAGAAATAGACAATATAATCACGAAAAAGGTTTTGACCATAATGTGTTTGT
This sequence comes from Ditula angustiorana, assembly GCA_963691745.1. Classification (NCBI taxonomy): domain Eukaryota; kingdom Metazoa; phylum Arthropoda; class Insecta; order Lepidoptera; family Tortricidae; genus Ditula; species Ditula angustiorana. The sequence continues at coordinate 7,097,081 of OY829472.1, forward strand.
TATATTAAAACAATTTTTTTAAACATTATATTTACGATATGTTCGGAATTCAGTTACCTACGAAGTCATTTATACCTTTTAAATTGAATTTTAACCCCATGATAAGGTTGAAAAACGGGATTCTACGGAATCTTGAGCTTATGCGTGTCAAAACGCACTTGCCCGTTTTTTTTCGTGGACCGTGACGGTGCCGCACGAATCTAAGCCTGTATACCATTTAAAACCATTGCCAAGTAAAACTCAGTTTTGTAAAGCTAATACTTTTAATCCTACTTAATGTAAATTTAATTAATCGCTGGCTATGAACCTTAATACATTTTCATGATTGTTCTTCTGAGTTATATTCTTGCCAATCTGCAATATTTCCCAATAATATCCAATCTGACTTTCCATTTTAAAGGTAAGATTATTTCCTTAGTCGCGGTCTGACGTGGATCGCGCAGGTTAAATATTATTCAGTCACTTCAATTTATTTAGAGGCAATATAAGGTAACGGTCCCAATCATTGACATATACGGTCCTAATAATTAACGAGAAGAACGAAAACATAAAACAATAGCTTACGTATGTCAAGCACTGGTACAGTTACTACATATAACCCCAACACTGGAAAATAGCCTTTTTAACTTTAATAACCCATCCCGATAAGCCAAAAAGACAAACCCGATAATTACTAAAACACAGAGCTCACCGCATCAAAGTACCCATTAATAATTAAATTATGATGCACATTTATTATTTCGGGATACCTACCTAATCATTTCGTGTATAAAGTTAATGAACTATGTATCCTTTGAAACATCAAGCATTTTAATAATTGTCTTTTATATTATTGAGATTTAATAATATTAAGATTTAATGCCATAATAAATGCATCTTTGCAAGTTGTCGCACTCACACTTGACAGTGAAGAGTTTAACTATAGAAAAAATTGACCTCCGTAAAGTAACGCCTGAATCTAATAATTATTGTATTTTAGTATCAATTTTTACGTTTGAGATGAAATTCACTAACGAATATTTAATTACAATGTGTACATAAAAACGTTCTGTAAAAAATACTAAATTACAGTGAAAAACGTACCGACATCGGTTGGTGGTTGTTCCTACATACTATGTAAAGAAGAAGAGTTATGTATCCCCACCCTCTACAGCCAAAACAAATACTAAAAACATCTTAAATTAAAAACCCATGTGCAAATAATTGAAATGGAAATCTATCACCACTAAGCAGGCTTTACAGGTTAAATTTCATACTAGAACTGAAAATTATCGAAGGCAGCTTGAAATAATTGAACGGATAAACTAGCTATAGCTTGAAAATTTTTTATACATGATTATGGTGAGCTTAACTGATTAATGCGGTGGTAAAACATCGACGTTCCGCTGGGTAGTACTGCAGAGGCTGTACAAGCAATAAAAGCGGAGGGTGTCATTGTTGTTCACTTTTACAAACTACCCGCATATGCGTCCATGTGATCCAGTACAGTATTGTTTACTTAAATAATAACTAAGTGGTTGCCCGCAAGTCGGTCTCAGTGGAATTTGTTTATCGCTAAGAAGGATGTAAAAGTATCCTTTGTTTTAATATATTTGCCGACCAAATTGCATCAAATTTATTAGCAAATGATAAACATTCAAGCTGTGAAGAACAAGCTCCTTTTTTTAACTAATTATACTACTGGCTTCTGTGAACCTCGTGACAGCAGAGACTGCGTCGAAGGGAGGGTTACCTATGATTTTAGCTTGTAACTTTTTCGTACGTCTGTATGTGCAAGGGTACCAGTGGCGTGGCGTCAGTGTGACAGATATGTTAGCAGTTCTTGGTAACCCGTCAAACAATCGTCCCAGTCAGCTTTAGGATAGGTAACTAAGTATTAACGAAATATATATCTTTGACCTTTTGTAGACACTTAACGGAAAGACCGGTTCTTTGAATGAGGTGTCATTTCAATAGCACCACTGCGCCAGTCAAATAATAGATCCATGTGCGCAAGTGACGCTGGATGTTTAAAATTTTAAGAAAGGCACGTATGTCGAGTTACTAAAAACTTGGCGTTTATTTCACTTGTTTTGATTTGCATAAGTTGTTAGTTCTGGTGATTGGTTTAATGGACATAACGTTAATTAGTTTTGTCCAATTTACTTTAACGTAACTACTAATGTCCTCATATTTTGCTACTTGAATTCTTGTTAATATATTTTTAACAATCTTATGGCGAACCCTATACACTCATCATCAATATTTATTTCGTGATCCGGGATTTTATATTTATTGATGATGTATTGTGCAATATATATTTCTGATCCTGAATCGCGATATAGATATGGATGATAAATATTGAAGTGTATGGTTCGCCTATAATTAGGAGAGTGGTTTCAGTACCAGGAATTAATTGCCGGGATGCCCGTGATTTTGTTCCTACCGCACACTGTTATTATAAAGCGTAGAGTGCTCCAGTGGCAAACCATTTAATTAATTAAAAGCAGTCATGACTTTTTCCATTAAAAAAGGGCTTAAATTTTTGGAGTTCCATATTTTAAAAAACGTCTACACTAAACATATTAAAAATTATACGATCGAATGCAGAACTTTGTCTTTTTCTAAGTCGATTAAAAATCATAATTACCGGAATCAATTCGTTTCCTGTTCCAAGACAATATTCCATTCAAAAATATTACGATTAGGAATAACAACGACAACAAATACTCTTTATTGATTCACACAAGTAAACAAAATAAAAGAACACACACAGGGAAATTTTACATGGGATTCAACAGGCGGTCTTATCGCTAAGCAGCGATCTCTTCCAGGCAACCTTTGGAAAGAGATAATAATTATATTTTTCAATAATTTTTATTTGGCTATAATTAAAAATATAATACTGAATTACAATTATTATTTTATTATTAACGAGACATTTGTGCAACTACTTAAATACATTTAACCAAAGTTAAAAATATAGTAACCTGTGCTCTAAGTTAATACAATATTGAGGGCTTAGATATGAAAAGTTCATCATTAATATTGATAACTATGCACATTAGCACAACACTTCGGTGGTGATAGCGGTCCGGACGAACCTTGCACGAGGTCCTACCACCCGCAAAATTATAAATTTTTATCTCTTAATTTATTGTTAGCATCTTTAGACACATGGATACTAACACAAAGTGACAGAGAACGGTTGGAGCTTTTGATATGAGGTGCTGGAGAAGAATGGAGATGACTAATTGGGCGGAGAGAAAGACGAATTAATATTTAATGAGAGTGAAACAGAAACGAATAATATTAGGCACAATTGAAACCAGGAAAGAAAAAATGATCGGACACCTTGTTCTACACGATAATTGCTTTGCAAATATTTTAGCAGGAAGGATAAAAGGAAATAGAAGAAGAGGCAGACGTAGAATAAGTAATGTTGAACAAGTGAAGGAGAAGGTTCGTGTCCTAGCACGATTCAAAGAGTTCGTCACAGATAAATCGTGCATGATAAAATATCTTATATGTTGTACTGACAAGTTCTTTCTTATGCTAAAAAAACACAGTGTAATCGATATACATACGGAGCGTACAAAAACGTAGTGTTCAAGTAAGAACTTCCGAGCTGAATCCGGCAATTAAAAGTTTAAATGCAAATAAAATGTTGGTTGCAGTCGAAAGCAAATGAATAGAGATGAACATGCATAACTAGGATATTCGAATAAAGTTTCTCTACCTGACATTCACGAGCGATTCATGTGCAAGCCAATCGTGAAAAAAAATTCAGTGAGAGAAATTACCGACATACCCGTTTTCGCCGCTATACTGACGTGAAAAGGACAAGAGTATGAAAATAGAATCATCAAGATCTTTAAATACTGATGCATGAGTATGAGGGTTGACTATGCCTGTCTGGCTTATTGTTCGTTTTCTGTTTCATAAAACTATACACATAGGATCTAAATAAATTCATTGTATTGATTAAAATACTTGTTTCACATAAACCAAATTGATTTGGATGTTCTTACCTATAATTATTGTTTCATTAAATTTTGTAAAACAGTTTTTAATAAATTATTCGTTTTACGGCTAGATTAAGGTTACATTATATATAATATTGATCTTTATTATTATTAACAAAGTAAAAAATGTAGTGTCCCAGACCTCTCAAATTGGCTTCAACAAAATCCAATCTAAAGTCGTATAAGTTTATCTTAATTGATATTGTTACAAACAATTTTGTGGTCTGCGAAGCAATCAGTGACGTGGATTGTTAGATGGACTGTTTTTATTAAATAGAAACACAGTCTACGTTTAAAGTTTCAAAACAAATTGTCCGGATAAGATAGTGGTTGGTTTTGTGAGCGTTTGAATATTTTTTATATAGATGAGAACGCTGCTAACGTACATATAATACAGAAACGTCGGCGCTGAATTTATTTATTGGTCGCCGGAGCCCGCCTAACGCTCACCTTGTGAACAGATATTGGCATTAAGATCCTAATCATACTGAACCTGGTGATGGACGCACGTCGAACGAGGCCTAAATTAATTTGCCCTCAATTACTGATCGGAGTAAATAGAGAACCTCATTGGCGCTTCCGGTGCCATGCCAGTCGCAACGGATTTACATTTACGGTGTCTGTGGGTTCATCGGGAATTACATTTTGCTGTAACTATTACAGACTATTAAGGGTTTTGTAAGGCTTCGGCACAGTGTTGCCGATATAGCGACTTTGTCGCTGGATCTGGCGGGTTTTAGGACTACGTTGGCGACTATATCTGCAAGTGTTTCATACATTTCAGCGACTTCTTACGGCCAATGCTCCATACATCTAGCGACACTTGGACCCAATTGGACAGAAACTGGAGACTTTATGCAACATTTCTAGCGACTTCTACAACACTAAGACGGCAACACTGCTTCGGCAGCCTTTTTTTTTTTCCCACCGTACTCAAAGATATTACGACGCTGAAAAGAGCTAATTTGTAGTTTTTTTCGGTTTGCACAGAGTTAAAAACGCGTAACGTAAATTTTAGGAAAAAAAAACATTTTTCAAACGAGAATTTTTCTCGACGCGTCTTTATTATTGCTATTTCTTAAGAACTACATACACAAACCAAATTTGGAAACATCCGACCACTGAAAATCAGTTAAAAGTTACTTGCAAGGCTTGGCCTACACATATTCACTAACAAGGCAAGTTAAATAAAATGAATCGCACAGGGCGAGCTTCAAATAGAACACGTAAAATTTATAAAACTACTTAGTAAGGCAATTAAAAATAAGAAACAAGAAAGCTCTTTACAGTCTATTATGACTATAAATCTTGTTAATTTTCTCACCCCGGTTTGTTGAGTTAAATAATGAAGATCAATCGCTTGCAAACTTTAATTATGTATTACTCCGCTATTCTTTTCCATCGAGGATATTTTTCTTAATTGTGTTTCGAAACACCATGAAGTTACATTAAGTTATCTATCATTCAACCATCTAGCGGTGTATTGTATAATTTTTTGTTGTTGTATAAAGAGTATTTGTATTATTGTTTTGACATGGTGTAGTTACGGTACTATTTTTTGAATTGCAATTAAATCAACCGATATTGAAACAGTTGCGCTTTAATTAATAATATTTTTATTACACAACTATTGTACTTATCACCCTCTTAATTGAAATGAAATTTAAAAAATGAAAATGGTACAGTTTATTTTATTTGCGTTTATATGTCTCTGAGTGTGGTGGTTAGTATGTCTTTCATGGTTCATTTTAATGCAGCTTCTTAGCTATGATTGATCAAAATAAATGGTCATGATTTCTTAAATTCTGTGTATTTATAGAATTTTTATTTTAAACTTGGAATAGTTAATGATCCAAAATAATTATCGTTGCAAGTACTTACATTGGAAATTTCCAAACGCTTCTAAACAGTGCTTGTAAACAAGCTCGGAGTAAACAGAAATAAAAGGCACTGGCCGATTTAATATGTAATGTATGGACGAGATAGAATAAATAATGAGTTGGAACTTTCTGAAAGCTTCTCCAACTTTTTTTTAATAACTAATTTAGCAAGTTTTTTTAGGAGAAAACGTAAAAAAAAATTACCAGTCATTAAAACAAATATTATCATTGAATGAAGTCAATTTATTCACGACCACAATATAGATATAATAAAACAATCAAACTACATAAAAACTAAACATTAATACTAAAATTATAACTAAAATATATCAAAAAAAGAAGGCCCCCGTGGCATTATCATTTAGATGATATATTATCTTATGGATCAGGTTCGTAACGGCATTGTAACAAACCTCACCTAAATCATTAAGAAAATGATATTAGTTAACTTAGTGACGTTTCTTCGTATATCAATCAATATAAATAAGCTTTTTTGTTGATAATACTTTTTATACAATAGATGCATTGTCAGCGAATCTACATACACATACCAAATTTGGAAACAATCCTACAACTGGAAGTCACTCAAACTTGACTTGCAAGTTTTGTTTCATACATACTAACTAGCAAACTAACAGATGACGTTAAATAAAGGCTTGTTAAATATATTTACTTACATTTAACTTATATCTGCATTTGGTATATATGGGGACATGAGTTTTCCAATGACAAAGTTAAGTTTGTCCCTCAAAACAGTTTACGTTTTCGTTAGAGCAATGTTCGGCGCTTATTAAGTTTGTACGGAACCCTCGGTGCGCGGGTCCGACCCGCACTTGGCCGGGTTTGTATTTTTATAAAGCATTTGCTGCTTATGTTGACCGACCGATTGGCCTAGTTAGTAATGACCGTCCTTACTATGTCGTTACGTTATATGTTTACCGAGATGGATAAAATTATATGTATGTATTGTTATTGTGTAAGTATCCAATTGTAAGTTTCAACAATTCTGAAGTCACCATGAAATTCATAACTATTTCACATGAGTGAAATCTTACATAACATACTTACTATTGAATGATCCCAGTGACTCGAGTGACCCGACAGCCAAATGTCTAAGCGCTTAGTGGAACGACATCCCATAGACTGCTCAAGCTCGGTGATAACGCGTCAACAATTTTAGTTTCTTGATTGACAAGTCGAGGAATCCGATACGAGCAACAATTTTCAGCTCGGCTTTGCTAGGGCAACATTGTTTCATGGAATTCCGAATACCAAATTAATCTACAATGAAGAAATTCAGTATAGGGGCTTATGCGGGATTTTACTACCAATACTAATAAAATTAATCATTACGATATTTTTTTTATTAAACTAAAGTTTAGCGAGATAAAAGATGGTAATATAAAACTATCTACTTGATTATATGCTTGTAAATCTCTCTTTACGTTTACATTCATCATTAAGAGCGCAATGTGAGTACGACTAAGAAATGAGAAAATGCTAATTTGGGGTATCTTGAATCTCATACGATGAAACACTATCAGAAGCCAATAGGTGCAAATAACTTTGTTCACAGTTTGTTATAAAAGCTAATGACGATTGGTAAAATCAAAAGTAAACAGTTTAATTTTACTTTCCTTGTGTGGACATACAAACTATTGTCGTCGTCGCGTCGTATATTAAATTTTGTTTTACTTTTCAAGCTGAAACTGAGAATTTTTCCATGTTTAGTTAAAAAATTTATAAGTGACAACTCAAAAACGATCTCAAAATTCATAATTAAATAATAAAACACAAGAAGTTAAATAAGTTAGCCCTGACCCCTTTTAAGTTACTCACTTCAGTGATACTCTACAGTATTCTACAGTTAGTACTCTACAATGTATAAGTATGTATAATCTCCCTTGCTTCTTAGCGAAAGGTAATCAACGTTTTAGAGCTTTTAAATGTCAGTCACCAGTACTTATAAAAAAATGACTTATTTCATACTTCTAATTTATTTTACAATTCCATGTAAGTAATTTAGGCATAATAAAAGTTAGCTAAATAGCTAACTCCATTGTTTAGTGGACAACACTGGGACTTGTTCATGTATAATTACTTTTTACGATAAATGTCATAATATCACAGTGATAACTTATTTTTGACAAGATGCTTTTAAGGTGGTGTGGCGCACAACTGAAAATTGCGTTACCATACTTTAATAAAGTAGGACGCCATGGTTTCTCAGAAATTAGTAACTTCAATATAACTTAATCTTTAGATTAAAGTCGTATGTCAGATCGTACCTTATGACATTAAGTAAATTATTTTCAAGAATACACGGCTCTGGGTTTCAACCACTACAAGACACTACAGTGGCAGTTTAGCTTTCAATATGCTATTAGAAATTATTTAAACGAATCACTCCACCTCACACCATGCATCCGCTTTTATTTAGAGACTACAGTTTAAAGATTGGAGGAGGTTGGTCGACGCCCTTTGCACCATCGCGGCATCGGGTTGCCATAATAATACGACGACAACAACAACAACAACAGTTTAAAGGTAAGGACATCTGTTGAATACCTGTTTAAAACGTTTCACTAAGTAGGTCTAGTATTGCTCAATATATTTGTTTTCATAGTCTTCTTCTTCTCAGCATATATTGGCCTATGCTACATGCCTCTTCCATGGATTTCCAGGTAGTCCTTGACCGCAAACATGATCCATATTGGCTTTGCCGGCTGGATCATCCAAGCCTTTCTTTCATATGTTTAATGAAGAGAATTTGTATTATAATAGGTTTGGTCAGGTCATTGTCCGGCCTAAGATATTATATGCAAAGTGCTAAGATAAGCATTTGTAACACTTTTACTGGTAAAGTCTCTCAAATTCGATGTTTAAAATTTAGAATCATTCAAACTAATAGCACTGACAACTTTCAACGAGGGTATAGACACTATTGTATTAAATTTTCTGTAAAGCTAGACTTCTTTTGACAATGACACTGAACCAGGTTGCTTACAAAACCGTGTTTACGAGTCTATACTTACAAAACTTTACAAAATAAACAAGTTTACTTTCAATTATATTTTTAATTTTCGGGCGTTACACTGTTCCATTTTTTTATCGCAAGTTGAATTCCGGCTCAGTAGGAACTTAAAAATTATTTGTAGCTTTTAAGTCGCTCCTGTATTGCTGAAGTTTTATGTCGACGTTTGCTATTTAATGTACAGCATCCGAAAACTTAGAAGGGGAAACATTTGTTTGAAAAAAAGTTTTAAGTCCTTAAATGATTGGGATCTTAGATTTCTATACATTTGTTTTACGAATGGAACGTATAGCATAGAACGTATAGCATATATATAACAAAGAGGAACTAATATCAAGAATTTTCACTTCAGGTAATCTCCGGTATCTGAATAGTGTATATGCACTGATGGCTTATATAGATGAGCGCCCGCCTTAATAGTCCATACCAGTTTATTGCTTACAACTTGAGTGAACTTAGTTTAATCGAGTTCCGACTCACAGGTACTACTGATAACTTAAGTATTCCGAATATTCTCGAGTTAAATTAATCTATAAACGTAAATAACGTCTCGCCTATGAAAGGATGGCATTATTAGCTATCAATATATTGTAGCTATTGTGTTTTTGGTAATTTAGCTTTGACAAACTCTATATAAATTCTTATAATTTGATATTCAGTAGTTATTATCTGACTGTTGTCAGAAGCGAGAGTTATATTTTTTGGGCCTAAGTATCTAGGCATGTATGAAAGTATGCGTGTTTAAAGCCTATTTCTATGGCATGATCTGGTTATTATATGAGTTGTCGTTAGATTCGTTTTAAGAGTTAGAATGACAAGAGTATAAAATTAAATATGGAGTTTGGAAATCCCGCTTCGGCAAACCAAAGATTCTACTGAGAAACTCAGTAGCTTATCCTTTTATTTATTTAAAAAAAAACAAAGCAATATGTAATGTCTATGGGAGTACTTAACATAATGATAAAGAATTAAAGAAAAATAAACAACAAGATTACAAGAACTAGCACAGTAAGCTAATCATATTAAAATGACGGGCACTAATTAAGGCTTCAATAAACAAAAAAATCTACTAAAATAAAATATTGAAATTAAAAACAGACTGCCAAATGCTAATAGAAATACGGGGAAGCTTAAAATTTCAATTTATACCCGGAATAAAACGCTCATGGGAAATTGCGTACGCATTTACAACAAAATTCCAAGGAATGTTAACAAAATAAAAGGTAAATAATTAAAAAAATTTGGTCGAGAAGATATTCAGTTTTCGGTCGCATTATAAAATAAATGATTATACCTCTTGATGTTTGGAAATGACCCTGATTTGCATTGGCGATTTAAAACGAAAAATAACAGAGTAATATTTTAAATGAAACCATGTTAGTTTTCTAGCACCCGATAGGTTTTTCCTAATCGGTGTTATTTTTTCTGACATTTCCAAGTGTTTCTTGTATGTAATCCTAATGTGAATAAAGATATTTTTAGCCGACTTCAAAAAAAGGAGGAGGTTATCAATTCGAATGTTTTTTTTTACTTTTGAGACTTGCTTTTCTGTCACTTTTCTCCAAGCCGGGATTATTGATTTATTTAAACTTTATTGCACAATACAAACAATAATGTATAAATGGCAGACTTATTGCTGGTGGATTGTAAAATTCTACAATTTTAAGATAGGTTATTAAATATACTTATTTATATATTATGACTAATATTTACGGCCAAGCCGAATCCCACGCTTCGTATAAAAATAAATAAATAAAACGAATTTCTCAATCAATTTCATAAAGTCGGTTTAATTGTCACCTACTCAATTACCAGTTTATAAGATTAATTATAATATAATTTTTTTTTAAATAATCATTTATACCATCATCCATATTTGACAGTTTATAATAAATTTCAAAAAATATTATTATTATAACTATATCTGGCTGCTAGCTTTTTCTTATTTAATAAATAATAAAAAACAAGTTCAAAAGAACGTCTTCCAAAGCAATGATATAACGTTAAATAGTTTGTAACAACAGTGTATAAATGGCGTTCTGCAGTTCTTACTATAAAACAATGTCTCTTGAATTTTAGAAAGCATTTTTCTAGCCTTGTAATACCACTGCTTGTGGAATGAATTCAAGTTCCGAGCATTATTGCATTCCACTGAGTCAATATTAAATAATATTGTGATGTAAAAAACATATATGGACGATTTCTTGGTCTAGTCACGTAAAGGAGCGCATGCGGTCATGCATGGTTATAGTTGGCGTTCTGGCCGTGGAATATTTGGTCTGCACACCTAATTAGGAGAGACCTTTCATTCGGGTTTAAGTCTCACCAAGGTCGAATTAACGTATGTATGTAAAACTATTTATTGCACATAATAATGAAAAAAAATTTATAAGAAAAATGCTATTCAATGTATGTACAACGGCAAAGTTATCCATTTGGGATAAACAAATACTATTATAGTATAATACTCGTAAATGTTCCTTTTTACCTCGTGGTCTGGTTATTTATTTATTATAAATCATTTAATACAAAAAAAGAATCGCACGTCCGGTACGCTTGTTTGAATTGTGTACACGTATATATTATAAAAAAAAAACACTTTTTTACACGCGAAATACGCTTTTTAATCCAGCTATTCGAAATAAATCGTTTTATTATGTAAAGAGGGTAAAAACAGGCTTTGCTATCTCCGCTTTTTGCACCAGCTCAAAGTTCGCTCCCTGCGGATAAGTATAGTAAGAGCGCTCTCTGCCTTATATTCTTGTATACAACTAGTAACCCGCTCCAGCTTTTTATGTGTAAACCAAGCAGAAAAAAGAACTTTAGGTCTTAGGTAGGGCGATCTCGCACAGAGATTATTTGGGCTCGCGTTACCGTAGCAAGTTAGCAACTATTAAGTGCGTGTTGTCGGTTGCTGGCGCTGCAATTATTTAATTTCGGGAATTTCTTGAACTTGTGATGTTTTCAGAGACATTTATTGAAATTATATAGTGTAATAAACATAAGGCGTACACACATTTATACCGGCCTCACTTGATTAGCACTAAATGTAAAAAAAAACTAACGTTTTAAAATGAATCAGGATAATTTATTGGTCAAAACGGCTTCGAAAGTACACCATATTTTTTCGTTTCGGGCTGTCGTTTGTGGAACTAGATTTGCAGTCTTAGCTTGGAGTCGTGATGGGTTCATCTGTTAGGTGTCTATAGCCATCTAGCGGGGAAATTCTGCCGGTGTAATAAGGACTTTAGAGCCGAGCCGGAGATTTTAAAGATTTTCATTTTAATTTGTGATTTAGTTTTCTTATTTGCAATGGTGTTTTCATTAATTTCTTTTATTTTTATGCTAACGTTATAGAAATCTTTATTTTTTTATAATTATACACATAGAACAATTTTTAAAAAGATTAATTTAAATGAGAGTATACAACTGAGCATTCCAGTAAGTACAATTTTTTGTCAACAGAATAAACATATTAAAGCGAACGAAAACCCAATGAAAGGGCAAAACAGTAGATAAAGTCGATGTTTTTCAACAACAATCTTTTCAGCATGTCTTGGCAATCCCCAATCATATTTATAAAGCGAAACTAATTCTACGTGAAATTACCTACGCTGCTTGAATCCATCGCCTTCGCCTCAAAAATACTCGTAAGTACCTATCGATTCTATTAGATTTCATTATTTCCGAGGGACTATCGTTGACGGTCATTTTCCTTTACGTTTTATTTTCAATGAACATTCCATCAAAATCGGAAATATGGAGGATCTCGACGGTGAAAGCAGTAAGTACGTGAGCTGAATGAGCAACGGTAAATTACTATACGGCCTGTTATATCCGCTACGGGCTCACGGAAAAAGTGCCATTCTTAATAAAGTAATGCTGTATAACAGCTTTATACATTCCTTTTATTACGATCCGGTCTTCTTTACATGAAATTGGTGTTTGTTTTAGAGATCTCTTAATGCAGTGTAACCTGGACCTGTATGTACAATTGTAAATTCATAATTTTTACCTGTGAAGACTATGCGAAAAATCGTAGTGGGGATCCCCTCATATTTATTTTTTATTTTTATACAACATAGGAAGGCAAACAAGCAGGTGGGTCACCTGATGGTAAGTGATCACCACCGCCTATAGACACCTGCAACAACAAAGAGAGTGCAGATGCGTTGCCAACCCAGAGGGCTAAGATGGAATACCTCTTGTGCCAGTAATTACACCGGATGTCTTGCTCTCCACGCCGGAACACAACAGTGCAAGCACTGCTGCTTAGCGGCAGGATTAGCGAGCAAGATGGTGGTAGCGATCCGGACGGACCTAAAAAACATTTTGCTGTAATAATAATAACGCTATTACTGTATGGTATTGCGATTATTAGTAACGCAGACCTACTTTTCTCCACAATTGGCTCCATTTTAAGAAATTATGTCGATGCAACTTATGTGGATGACGCATACGCAATGACTTCGTGAAATGCATACTACTACACTTGGTGCCCACCGTACACATATCACGACATCGAGCGAGGACTAATCAGCGTCGATATCACGTCATCTACGGCTACTCTAATTGGTCAAGCGTCACGGCTACAAAACTGCATACTAACGTCCGGCATTCGCTTTTTTACCCCTACGGCACCAACGCGCACAATTATTTGTTTTATTTTATATAAATTTAAATTCAACTGAAAACCTGTATTGTGCTGTTTTCATAAAGCAATTAAACGCAATATTTGGAACTATCCAAATTTTAATAATTGCTGATCCCGTCTGCAAGCCGAACCTACTCATCCAGCTCTACGTCGCAACAAATTATGATTTGAGTCTTTAAAAATTTAACTACTTTAACTGGCCATGGTTTTTGTCCAAAAGAATAATATAATTATATGAGAATATCGAAATAACGGTAACTAAGGCGGATCATTGCGCATGACGCTGGCTAAATGGTATGGCAGTAAAGCATTATTTCTTAAAATTGTATTTTGCTTTTGCGTAATTCAAGCTGTATAATTTTAAATAATTGTACATTAAAGGCGTAAAAGGTGGTTTAAACATAAAGTATACACTTTATTATTATTTAAAATTAGTAGCCTGAACTTCCAAAATCCAAACACAGCCGCGATATGCGACATCACTACGGCCAACATCAATGTCTATCAACGCCATCAAATACCGGCAGGAATTACTCAACCAAACTAACGCGATAAACTGACTGGCCACACTACAAAATCAACGTCAACGCCCATCATCGCCAATACTTATTTCACTTCGGTCAGGAAACAAACACGTGTGAAATACTTCGACGCATTCACAGTGCACAATAAACATAGTATGTCAGCGTGGCTGCAAGCAGTTATTATTACGTTAAATCTCTTTGAAGTGCCAAAAATGACCTCCAATCGAGTCATGCCCTAACTTTAAATAGAATTAAGCATACCATTGTGAAATTATCACGTTGAGTTGTGGCTACATTTACGCTTAACGTCAATTACTACGATAATCAACGGCGTTTGCCGTTGTATTAGAAACAGTAATTTATTGCCGCAAAAAGGCTCTGATTGTTAAGAAGTCATATCACCACAATAAATTAATTTGCGAACTTATAAAAAAATTGCGTTTATTAAACGAAGCGATCTCCCAACGGCAAAATATAAAAAAAAAATCTTAAAAACTTTAAGCTTTTAATATTAGTTCACTTCAGTTTTGCCAGGCGAATAGCAATTATTTATACATAAGTAAACCTACTATAACCGCCAGATAATCAGTAATACGAAAAGAAAACATGACGTGTGCTTTATGGAGCAAACGACAGCTGTGAAAGAGGAAAAAGAACGGATTATGTAACCAATAGTACGAATAAATTATGTAATTGCTTTAAATTGGTGTACCTACATCGTGCAGTTATATTTATTATCGATATGGGACATTGTAACGCAGTAACCGATCCGTCATCGGATCAAGCCAGAGCTTTGTACGGAATATACAAAATGTGTATTTAGTTTAAGATTGACCAAAACTGTGTCTCAAGACGTATGGAGCGACTTGATCGTTGTACGACCAAGCTCCTTAGAATAAGATATTTTTTTTTATATTATGTTTAAAAAAATTAACCCCTTTTTTTTCTTTTCACACTGTTTTCTTTTCATATTTTTGATTTTGATATTGACTATTTATTAAATTATTACAAGATGATTTTATATGGATTTTCTTTAATGTTTTAAATAATTATTATTTATGAAATGTGACGTGTAATGAATATTATCAATTAAATGTATTTATAAAAATGATTATATATTATTATTAATTTACTGACAAAACTTTAAAGTTAGGGCTTATAGGGTTATTTTCGTTTTGTAAATTGGGCATTACACGATTTCATTCACATATACATCTTGAATAGGTACGCAAAACTAAAGTGGTGTTGCAATTTTGTTGCTATAGTTAATGAAAACACGAACACTCGCCTGAAAATAAACACGATGCTTTTTTCTTAAAAAAGCTGATGCAAACTGATATTAAAAGCCTATTGACGCAAGTGAAGCGGCGGTTGAACCACGGCTTTACCATTTGTTGGCCTAGTTGCTTCCCAACGACAAAACAACATTGTATTATAAAATAACGCCCATGGTACAGCTTCATCTTTATTTTAGGATTTTACATAGTTTTCGATTGTTTCTCTCTTGTTAGGTTCCCAAATGTTATTGTTAGTGTGTTTTGTTTGCATTTTTCGTTTAGTTGATTGGTATTGTTATTTACGAAATGGGCAAATATTTTATTTCATTCCAATATACATATAATTCAATTTGTATGTTTATTAGCCTTTGTTGCCAGTGCAAACAAATGTATTTTTCTCATTAATTTTATTACATTAAGGTATATTAACAAGTTATATGTATTTTTATGTGCTATGAACCTAGTTCGGGTGATAAATTACTGCATAGCATTCATTTTTAAAGCTGTTCGTAATGAAAATAATGAACGCCTTATAGTATACAATATTTACTCGACATTAGCACCTTCAAGAATGTACGATTGCATATTTTTCGTTCTAATAATTCAGGGTGACTTCAGGCTTAATTCAGAGTTCGGGTTAGGATCCGAAATAAATGTCTGAACTTACATATTACGCCCTATCTCTTACGTAATGGTTGCTTTTTTGACTTAAGTACTTGGAACATTGAAGTATTGACATGTTCTTTATGGAACAATACTTAAGCTACACAATTGCCAATTGTTTACAACAGCGTAAGTCAGTGTTGTCAAATTAGTTATGTAGTCACTGGAAATATTAAAAAAAGGTCACCAGTTCATGTAAAATGGGGCCCAAATGTCGCTAAATGTATGAAACATCTCCAAAAATAGTCGCTAACGTAGTTAAAAACCGCCACATCTAGCGACAAAGTCACTAAATTGGCAACACTGGCGTAGGTAAGTTACAGTATATTCTAAGATGTCTTGTTGTACGCAAAAGAGGTAGTGCGGAGGCAGCGGAGGCGCGCATAGCTACGCAGTAGCGGCCCTTACGTAAAGTGAACACGCTCGAATCCAAACAAAGGCTTTCCTTTGCAGAAAACAAAACGAAATATTGAATTTGTATGTCTTACATGAAATTGGTTGTACGCGACAGGTTGTGACGTTGATATCGCGGTGAAGTTTTTGTTATTGGCAGAAAGCAATTGTTTATTGTTTTACGCATAATAGCGAATTATTACTTTTGCACACCTTCAAGCATGGAAAGTGCCAGGCATTTGGCCCCCAATTCTGGCACTCATCGAGATTCATCTCACATTGGAGATGTGTCAAAAAATAACAGATTTCGAAGGGTTCTGACATCTCTTTTTGGCTTATCTCGAGTATGACTTCATCTCTACTGACGCGAGAATTGCCCCATTGGTTATATAATATAACCAATGTACTTTATGACATAAATCAATGTATATTATATTAGAAAATAAAGGTTTAAAAACTGTTACCCGACTACGGAAAAAACTAAAAAGTAAAAAATAAGTTATGATTGATTACTATCATTGTCCTATAGAGTAAGGCATGTCTTTTGATGTGTTAGATATTACTGTTAATTTACTTCTGTTTAAGTCTTCTGGCAGTGTCCCATTAATAGCGTAATAATTCAAATCAAATGCCTTGGTCGTGCGTCAACTACAACTATCAAGTATAGCAAATACGCACGACTACGGCATTTGATTTGTATTATTACACTATTAATGGGACACAGCCAGAAGACTTAAACAGAAGTAAATTAACAGTAATATCTAACACTTCAAAAGACATGCCTTACTCTATAGGACAATGATAGTAATCAATCATAACTTATTTTTTACTTTTTAGTTTTTTCCGTAGTCGGGTAACAGTTTTTAAACTTTTATTTTATTTCAACATTTTCTGTTTTAACTAAACTCATCATCATCACCAAAGGAACCCTTACAGAATAGTCTGTTTGTCAAGATCGTTTTTTAAAATTTTGTTAAATTTTCAAGTCTGTAATCTCTTGGAGCTGTGAAAAAATCAAACTAAGGTAACGGCGCCTATTACCGTGGTACTTAAGGATGTTTTCAAACAAGTCCAAAAAATTAAGAGTATCAAAGCTACTTAATGACCGAGAATATTTTTTTTATTTAAGAGTGTTTATTGAACTTTCAGCGTAGTAACTTTTTTTACTCATTTTACTTATTCTTATTTGATAAAATAATTATTGAAACCAAAATACCTAATTATTCTATTACCGTGGTAATGGCTAGGCTGTGATTCTATTACCGCAAATTGAGCTTCCATTACCGACGGTATACAAAGCAGCAAATTTCTACCATCGGTATTAGGATTCAGACTCATGTTACGATTCGGAACTAATTAACGAGGGTTAAAAAAATATGGTTTTGGTTCTGTACATTAAGTTTTTTAAGGGTAAGTAAATAAAACGTTAAACATATACAACTTATGACAACTACATAATGTGTCTACCTACTAATCTCCTTTATGGATCAGTACAAATGGAAAAGATTCCAACTGATAAGTAAGTCTCAATTTTATCAAATATACTGTACTTACGGTACCCTAAATGCGATTTATTTTAATAAAAGACTGAAATGTCACTCGATAATAGACACTTTTTTAAAAGCCTATCACCGACCCAAACAAAAATTAAATGGATCGGCAATAGATTCCCATACATTCTAATACCGAGGGTTATGTGATCTAAGCATCGGTAATAAGCTTAATTTGGAGTGTTATAAAACCTAATTCCGACCCATAAGAACAATAACATTCAGTTGTATTTTCATATCAAATCAAAAATAAAAATTACAACCTTGGTATAAAACCAAAATTACATAACTGGTCAGTAAGTATATCATTTTATTTCATATATTTAAACAACTTGACAAAATAAGGGTTTCTATAGAAACTACAAAATAAGTACTGAAGTTTTTGTTAAAAATTAAGGGTTTGTTGAATACACTTTGTACCACGGAAATGGTTCTTTATTAGCGTGACTAGATCAAGATTGGAATAACTGTAAGAACTTGACTAACCGGTCACACATACCCAAATTAAAGCATAAAGAACCAAAATCACAACTTTAACTATTACCGTGTATACCATGGTAATAGAACCCACAGCAAAAAATGGTGCCTATCACCGCTGTATTTTATTTTCCATTATAAACGTATTTTCAGGCCAAAAAATATATAAAGAGTACTCAGAACTCGTGCAGAAAACTACAAACAACCATTTAAAAACCATAACATTAGTTCAATTGCCATAACCATTACGTAAAATACTAAATACGATTCCAGTTCACTTACATGTGGCGTCACGCGTTAGAATGGTACGACCTGTTCCAGCGCTGGCGTTGCGGAAACGGACGAATTGCAAGCTCTTTGTTTTATTTACACACACTAGCGCTAATAGCACCGTTAGTCAAGTAAATAAGCTTCGTTCGTGAAATATTTTTTTTTTAAGATATCAATCGGTTTGCTTATAAAATACGTATTTGAAAACGCCGCGGTGATGGTCGTCGATTTTGATACCCCCGGTTATAAGCGCCGTTACCTTATTAAGTCAACGCAATCAAAAAACATGACCGTTTATGCCACATATTAGACATTCGCAAGTGAATCAAAAAACTATATACGGTATTACTTACCGATGACGTAGAATCCTGTAATTTAGTAAGAAGCAATGTCTTATATCCCAAGTAAAGGAAAATGTACGAAAAATGTAAATTTGTAGTTACCACATCTCAAAAAGTTTTTTTTTTCAATTACTAACTTATGTTTACACATTGTAAACTGACAGCGACCTGCGAACAATTTTCCAATAGCAAAGTTAAGTTTGTCCGTCATTTCGGTTTATCTTTTCATTAGAGCAATGTTTGGCTATTATTTTGCGGGTGATAGGACCTAGTGCAATGTCCGTCCGGATCGCTACCACCATCTTGCTCGCTAATCCTGCCGCTAAGCAGCAACGCTTGCACTGTTGTGTTCCAGCGTTGAGAGCAAGACAGCCGGTGACATTACAGGCGCGAGAGGTATTCCATCTTAGCTTTCTTGATTGGCAACGCGTCTGCAATCTTCTTGGTGGTGCGGGTGTTTAAAGGCTATGGTGATCACTTTCCACTTGCTTGTTTGCCTTCCTAATTCATAAAAAAAGGTTTGGTGTTAAGTTTGTACGGAACTCTTGGTGCGCAAGTCCGATTCGCACTTGGCCGGTATTTCATTAGGGGTAGGCTAGGTACGCTTTGGCCATGATCTCATATTTGGCTGGCCGAGTTATTACATTGGCGTGAGTGCCATCAGGATTACTGTTACACATTCTGTGGTCTCATTACATTGGTCTGCGTGAACGAAGTCGCGGGCAACACCTACAGTTTACATAATGAAATACCTCACAAACGACAACGTCTATAATTCTCTAAAAATAATTAAACAGTAGTTTATATTTATTTAATATAGCTACTAGACAATAGATGGCGTTATTGATAACAAAATATGGGTAAATAGATTTTCTGTAGCTTGGTATACTTTAATATTGAAATATATTTATGTTTTTGAGCTCAGAATTTACTCCTCTTTCATTTGACATCCATGACGACATGATAGCCAAAAAAAAATTTTTAGACCCCCTCTTTTTTGGAGATAGCATTTGTCGTTTTTATTTTGTACGCAAAAAATTTAGCCTATGTCACCCAGACTACAATTGCGAACCGATTGATACCTCATTCATCAAAATCGGCACAGTCGTTTAGGCACTACAGTGGAACATACGTAAATACAAACATACATACTTCTTTTGGCTTTGCCGTAGTCGGGTAAAAATATAACTTGTATTTCACGCTACTTGATTTATGTTATAATGTACATTTGTGTAAATTACGTGATCAAAGCTAAGACTGACCAAAATTTTATAATTTTTGACATTTTTAATCTTTTTATCGCTAACCTGAAAACAGTGTATAGTCGACAAAGAAATTGCTTGACCACTTTTCGACCGTATCACAAAGGGTTAAGGTTCAAAAGTGGCCAAGCAATTACTTGGTCGACTATACGTTTTAAAACACGAGTGTGGTTTTATGAAACGAGCGTCAGCGAGTTTCATAATAGGAACACACGAGTGTTTTAAGGCCTAGTTATATGCAGTTGCATACATTACTTTATCTACACATATATCATAATTGCAAAAAACCAACAAACGAATGACAACAGTAATGGCGGCAATTCGATTCATCCGTCAAGACGAACGTTTTTTTAAATCATAGACAAACGGATGAAGTCCCTATTGTCATGACACTCGAGATTAAATGTCATGCATTTAAATTTAAAAAACATACTCTTTTAATATCTATGGATAATAGAATAGAGACCCACTTGAATTTTGACAGCTGTTCCAAATTTTAATTCATAACGTCAGAGATATCGGTAATGTGATGACCAATAAAGTACAGATTCACCTACTACCACAAACAAGAAAATTCTTATAATAATAACATTGGTTGTAATAATGCTGATCATTCCCTATGGTTTCTGAACACATTATAGAGCACTAATGATATGTGTGTAGATAAAACTTTTAATGAGTGTGTGTCAGACATCATAATTAGTGTCTTAATTTTATAATGTAGTTTGTTGATTATAAGTTAGTATATTAATAGTATTTTATGCAACTGTTGCATAATGAGGGGTCTTAAAATACGAGTGTGGTTTTATGAAACGAGCGTCAGCGAGTTTCATAATAGGATCACACGAGTGTTTTAAGACCTAATTATGTACAGTTACATACATTACTTTATCTACACACATATCATGAGTACTCTATGATGGGTTCGGAAGCCATAGGGCAATGACCTGCATTGCTACTAGCTACTAGTGCTAGGTACCTATTAAATATCTATGGACTGTACACATTAAAATAATGTAATAAAAAATGAATTTGAACAAATATAGAAACAAATTAGGAAAATTCTCATTATTATATTGGTTGTTATAATGCTGGTCATTGCCTACGGTTTCTGAACGCATTATAGAGCATTTATGATATATGTGTAGATAAACTATATTATAAAACCGATCCTTTTAACTATTATAAATTCACATAAGCAAAACACTTTTATCTACACACATATCATAAGTGCTCAATAACGCGTTCAAAAACCATAGAAAATTACCAGCATTATTACAACCAATGTGATTATGAGAATTTTTTTGTCCGTGGTAGTAGGTAAATCAGTTCTTTATTGGGTAGTATCTCTTAGTAGTCTGTGTTTATTGGTGCTCACATTACCGATATCTCGTGACGTTATGAATTTAAATTTGGAACAGCTGTCAAAATTCAAGTTGGTCTCTATTCTAGTATCCACAGATACTAAAACAGTTATCGATACGAAACGTCAACTCGGTATGTTTTTTTAATTTAAACGCATGACATTTAATCTCGAGTGACATGACAATAGGGACTTCATTCGTTTGTCTATGGTTTAAAAAATACGTTCGTCTTGGCGGATAGATCGAATGGCCGCCATTACTAGTGGTCAGTCGTTTGTTGATTTTTTTCTGTTACGGTTTTTTGCAGTTATGATATGTGTGTAGATAAAGTAATGTATGCAACTGTATATAATTAGGCCATAAAACACTCGTGTAATCCTATTATAAAACTCGCTGACGCTCGTTTCATAAAACCACACTCGTGTTTTAAGGCCTCTCATTATATAGCAGTTGCATAAAATACTATTGTTAACCCACATTATATATAGACAACGATTCTAACTCTATTCGCTAACAAATATATGCATACATAAATACAGTTACAGAAAAACTTAGAAGAACGTGTATAATTATATGGAATATAATATAATACATAGTAATATTTAAACACAATTTGCAAAGCGTTGCTTTAATTTTGTTCCTTTTTATTAGAGATGTTACATATTTTTCTTACAAACTTGTCACTCTTGCACAAAGCGCGAGCCCGCTGTCATGCGTTTTCCAATAGCTAGAGATCCGCACATGCAGATTCCTCTTTAGGTAAATACTTCGATATTCAATTGTTTTAAACTTTTGCGATTTTCACACATATTTAGAAGTAATACCCTCCACTTCAGTCTACTCGTGACCACGGCCATTGAAACATGGCCGAAACGTCGAGGTAAATCAACAATATACTTTTCCTTCGATAATAACGCATTGCAACAAGTGATATTATTATTTAAATAAAGTATGATACATACAAATATCTTAAAGGCAAGTAGCTGCTCTAAATAAGTCGCACAGAACCGTGGTACGAAAATAAAAACACCTAGCGCGGATGGATGTGGGCTGATTTTGATTGATTGATTTAAAACCGGGCAAGAACAGGTTGTAGGGTTTCAGATATAGAATTATCTTTTCTATGCCGTTCGCAGTAAGGATAAGGTCAATTTTCAAAAGCCATTTCTGGATTTTTCTAGTTTCCTAGTGAAAGTTATCTACTTAGTGTCGTCTTCGACAATTCACACGATTAAAAACAATTTAGATACTAAATTTGGAGGCTAAAAATCTCCCATGCGAAATTGCAAGGTAAGGTTTTTGTGCCTATATAGATTTCGAGAAAAGTTTACTATAACATAGAGATAGATAGACATATAGACTAACATGGTAAAACTATAAGAGTTAAACTACGAAACCAAAATAAAAGATACACTCAATGAGAGTTTGATTGAACGAAACAAAGACGTGAAGTACCTACTATTTAGTGGAACGGTTGAACTATTCAAATATTCAATCAGACCATTAATATTTAATATTTCTCATTGTAGCGCGGTCTCGGTAAGTTTGTGACAGCCAATCAAAAGAGAAGTTGAGGAGTAAATGGAAGATACTACGTAGAATGCTTCAAAGCTTTACCCCAACTTTAATATATTCAAAATGTCTATGTTGCTCATTGTAACAGATTTATACAGCCTTTGTATCTGCACTGTAACGGTCTGTGGTAGGGCTTTAAGGTGTAAACACTACATAAAAAAACAGAACGAGCGTTATTCATGGATAGCTCTAACTAAGCTTTATATACGTAAAGAAACAAGTATTTGTAAAAACTTATAACAAGTTCGCGTTTCGCTTTAGTGTGAAGTGACCACGTACAACGGAAGAATAAAAATCATTACTAATTTACTTTATTTAGGGATAGAGTCATACGAATTTACATATTTATTAAACTCGAATAAGCCATAACCCTTCGACCACGATTAAAACGATAAGTCTTTTATAAGCGTAGCATGAAATTCATATAAACAAAGGCATTGAAGCTGAAATCTATCCTGGGAAGGTCAAATCGGAAACCTCTGAATCAGAGCCGTTAGTTCTGTTTATCTTGAATCAAACGGCGATTCTTTGGAATAATGTAAAAAAAAAGCTTAATTCGTTGGGCATTCTCCATCATAAAATAACCGGCGCGTTACACAAACAGGATGACTTATATTGTATTATTATAAGCGACAGGCATTAATTGTATTTCATTAGACATTGTTTGCCTTTGTGAAACATTTATGCAGCGAATAATAATTAGTGACCTCGTAGTCTACGTTTGACAAAAAAACTAGGAGGAGTAACAAGAAGTTATCTGAAAAGTAAGCCGGTTGGGCATACAAAGAGAGCAACAAAGACATAGCATTAATTAAAGGATATCAGCGATTAATTAAGGCTGAGGAGAAGAAAAACGCGAAACGGTTATGATAAAAAATATGACGCCCATATACACGAGTATGTGTGACCGCCACATACGGGGACGAAAACAAGGATGTGTGTGATAAGACCGCCTTTTGGATACCTATATTTAATATATTTTATCTGTAATTCTGTGAAATTGTTAATGCGGTATTCAATAAAGCATATTGTGTTCTATTGTATTGTATGTGATATTAATAAGAGTGTACAGACCTTTATTGTCACATATATATAGATAATCCTTTTTGGCAAACGCTGATAGATAATTTACTATCATAGTGTACCACACAAACCACATTATTTTATAGTTGACCGAAGGAAAGAGACAAAAGGCTCAATGGAGTTTAGACAAATTTAAAAAGCTATCCCCAATAATAAATCCTTCGTGCATTAGTACTTTGAAATCTTGAACATGCAAGGATAAAACTATTACTAACTTAGAGAATGGAACGTCAAACATTCTCGACTAAATTCTACATCTATCTGATCACGCACGCCACAAATAATTTTAAATCAAGTTGGTATCATATAAATAGCATACCATAGGAGTTTTAAAATTGAAAGCGTAATTATAATAGCTAATCTTTTTACTTTAAACAGGAATACAATGTGACGGAAAGAGATGACTACATACTCTAAACCTCCTCTTTAATAGGCACCCGACACACATGAATTGTCAAAATGGTCTCTTTTGTACATTACGGTAGTATGATCTACATTTCCCTTAATAATTTAAAAGTTTTAACCATAACCATTTTGACAGTTTTGGGTATGTACGCTTGACATGTACGGAGGGTATACATACATCCATGATTTAGTTTTTCATCCAAGGTCCACAACATATTGTACATTGTACATTTCGGTTTCGGGTATATATTATTTCACCAAAAAGCTATGTATCAATTCGCAGTTTATTTGCAATTCAGAATCACTTGTTCTTTAAAACCAGCATAACTTTGAAATGTTTATAAAATAAACCTAACCTAAAGTACACGGTACGTTTTTAACATATTCCAAAAGAGTTACGGTTCACCAGAAAATTGCATTCTGCGAAACTATGCGATAAAATTATTTTCGTCAAAATGAGGAGTTTCAATAAAAATGAAATTTATTTGACTATAATAATTCCAATTTTTTTTCTACCGACTGCTATCATGTGTAGACCGCATGATGCATGATGTCGCCCACCGCCCTCACTGTGTCCGACCATCTTGTCGGTGCTGTACCCTGAGCACGTCTGCCTTCCACTTGGCCTAAGATGATTTGTCTTTCCGGTCAATGCCTTGGGGACCGTATATAATATGTCCGAAGAAACAGAGGGCACGTTTTGGACATATGTATAGTAGAGCGCCGCGTGGTGACGTTGAGCTTATTTAATATGGACTTTTTACTTCGCATGGCAGTCCAAGGTATGCAGAGCAGTCTCTCGCAACATCAAATCTCAAATGTATCGATCTTACTACTATTGCGACTTGTTACGTTCCAAATTTTCCTACCTTGTTTCTCTATTCACCTTATTATAATTCAAATTAAGCCAGGCAAAAAATATGGATTTAATCTGAATTCCATGGCTCCCAGTGTAATTACTTCCACGTTTACTTGTTTCTGTTCTAGAGTGTATTATGAGTACCACGATTAAAACTGAACTGACTGGCTGGTAACTGATGAATCAGCAGTCAATCATAAAGTCTTTTATTTACCGGGTGTCGCACAACCAGTATACAATCTTCATATTTTTATAAATAATGTATTTTCCACGTGAGACAACTCAGTTTTCCAATCTCAATCTAACAATGTAAATCAGCTAAGCATGAGATTTATGATGAGCATCGCGAGTGATCTACTGCAGCTATTCCTAAGCACATATTATGCTATTAAAGTACTGTTCTCAAAACATAAAACAATAAACTTCACTCAATACAAAAACAGTAACAAACTCCCAAAAAGCTTCATTTCAAAAAATTACACACGTATTTAATGTTTTTATAGTTTATGCAAGGAAGGTATGAAACAAAGTTTTATTTAAGTTAATCAATACGTACTAATTTGTAGGTAGTATGATATTTCAAGTTTTCATTTCTTTGCGAGAAAGCATGCACGTTATTAAAAGCGTATTTATTTAACGTGGTTTTGTGTTTGTATTCATGTGAAATCTTCGCATATAAAGTAGCGAATTTATGTATACTTGAAGTCTCACAAAATTCTCGTAACAATGATCGTACGCTTTTGATCGTGTAATTCAAAGCTTCAGTAAGAACGTTAACTTCACAGGTTATATAATTTTATTACAGTTTATCGAACAAGAGTCCTTAGAATAACTAGCAAGGTGCGATGTTGTCAACTTTTTTAAAATATGGTTAGTATTATATTATGCTGCATATTTTGTAGGCGCTTATAAAATTAGCTATGAAATTTAAATGCAGTTAAGATCGACGTGCGATGAATTTTCTCCTGAGAGTTTTTCCGAACTTGTATTACTAGGCATCATAATTATGTTTAGGGTAGGGAAATGTATAATATGTATGACACACGATAATGTATTCAAAGTTTAGACGATCGGATAGTCTAGTGGTTAGTGACCCTGACTATGAAACTTAAGGTTCTGGATCCACATATCCGTCGTCCAGGGGCGTAACTAGGGTGGGGCAGGCAGGGCATGTGCCCTGGACGCCAAAAAAGGGGGGGGCGCAAAAAACGAAATTAACTAACTACCTATTAAAAAAATACAATCCAAATTCGTATAATTATATGGCCAAATAAAAGTCTTTTGAGGATCATTTAACCCTTATTATAGATACATTTATTCCAGACGGGGACATATTTGTGGTATTTTGTTTGTTTTAAATACATTAAATCAAAAAAATAGTAAAATAATAAAAAATGTGTAGGTATCTGTTTTTAAATAATTTACAAACGGAAAGGGCCGCAGTTTGGATGCGAGTCCTGGGCGCCAATTTACGTCGCTACGCCCCTGCCGTCGTCTGGTACCTATAGTACAAGCTTTGTTTAGTTTGGGACTAGGTCAATTGTCCCAAGATATTTAATATTATTATTATAATTGAACTTTGTTTTTTCATCATTACGATCACTGTGATCGATCACTAGTCAGCCACTATGATAGACAAAATGTGGTAGTATCTTTCGCATTAAAATTTATCCAAGTGCCCGGCTTGGGGTGTTCTTGCTTCAGTCTTTATGAGCTAACTCGCATAAGTTATCTTAACTTTTAACTTATAATGTCAAAAACAATTATTACTAGATTTATATTGCTCTACGCAAATCGTATGCCATTGATTGTTCTAATTACTAAAACTAGTTAAACTGGATGATGGCAGGGCACCAAAAAATAGCTCGCAGGGTATTCCATTAATAAAAAGAAGCAAGTTACAAGGAACATTAAAATTGTCGGGGATCGGGCTTATTTAATTAACCACAATTTGTATAAACGAATTATACCGAATTATGTGGAAAAAGTGCAGTAGGTGGCGTGGCACTTTCTTCTTACGCTTCAATTTATCCGCATAGGGTGGGGGTAACACGCGCCGTTCGATAGTCTTCAATTACAAGCCATAATCATGTACTTACTTACATCTATCACTAGCTACCCGGGTGTCAAATTTAAAACCTACCTGTGGCCCGTTTCACTAAGCTACAAGTTACAATTTTACAAGTCTAAACCGGCAACTTTGGTCATTATACCTATTGCCATTGGTCATTATTGACCAAAGTTGCCGGTTTAGACTTGTAAAACTGTAACTTGTAGCTTCGTGAAACGGGCCACTGGTGCATTCTCAACTTCTAATTGAGTGCTTATGCGCCTCTCTGCGAACATTGCTTATCAAAGAGGTATTGAAGTAGGTATATCTTAGTGTGCTCTGTGTAGCTGTCAGTGTGGGGCTCCGGAGGGACGCCGCGAGCAGTCCTGAGGGGCACCGGCTGGCCACTACCCGCTCTTAACCGACCGTGTTTTATTGAAATTTGCTCCACGGTTCGACAGCCCGTAATTCAATCAGATTCTATTGGAAGCCTCGTTGTTTGCTAGTTGCTATTTTGGAAACACATTTTATCTGTTTAAAAGTAATATTACTGTGTTTTTAGTAACAGGGCGTCCATTTGTCTCAATGTAAGTGATAAAGAATTTAAGTGGATCGAAAACCGATGGCGCGTCATCTCACTTCCAAGCATGACGTTTTAGGCGTAAATACTGGATTTGGTTTTTCACTTCACCCTCTGTAGCATATAAATGGCGTCAGATAGAGAACCTGGTCTGATATTTTACAACCTTGTATTTAAAATGTAATTATAAAAATAGCTTCACCGTAATTGTAGCTCATAAAGTATGTGCTTATTCAAATTAAAAACAAACCATCCCTTTTTAAACAGGATGTGTTTCTGACCAGGTCCAAGATAAAATAAGTAGGTCATGCTCAAATAGTAAGTAACCTTGACACGGTTTTAAGTTCTAACGTTTCCTTTAAGGAGCTTGAGGGGCTTTGGGAGACCTACGAAAACGTATATTAAACATATAGGTACTTCAGGAAACGTAATCATTAAACTTTTGGTAAAAAGTTTTTGATTAAAATATATTTTGACGAATTATTGCGATTAAAAAAATAACTAAATGAACTTTTCCACAAAATCCAACTTTCTTACTAAAATCGAGAAATGAATTACATGCTGAGTCGTTACTTTACGTCCGCATATGTAGGTATGCTACTTGTTTGTTTTGAGGTATCCTGGGTACCCACACTTGACTTTGGTTAGGCAGCCAAACTGACATTCTATTGGCTTTTACGTTAAAACGACAACATGTTCACACTTAACGTAATACTTTAGTCAAACGTGGCTAGTAAAATTTCATAGCAATTTAGGCTCCAAAAAAATTATTCTTTGTCTTGGTAATCAATGAAATCATATTCATAATCCTAGAAAAGTTATTTAGTGGTAAAAGGAACTTGAGTTACACTCACGCAATCGTCGTCAGATAATAATGTTCACAAGGGTCAGGACAATATATTCTTTAACCTAAATAGTAAAGGCCTTCGAAAAACTAGTGTCGGTCACACAAGTGCACGTTACAGCACGAAAACATCAACAATATTTTTAAAAAATCGGACAGTTTTGATAAGAAAACTTTTAGTACAGCAAACATAGTTTTAGCTTTAGTACCTATAACTACAAATACCAGGATTAAATTCAAATGTCGTCTTAACTAATGCGACGGTATATTGTCATAATTTTATTATGAATTGCGAACAAAATAAAACTACCTCTTTGGAGTCACTACGAAAGAGCATTTAATAAACTGAATTATTTATACAAAATGTAATTAATATGATGATAAACAATGGTTGGCTCACAAATGCGATTCATTTACCGGCAAGCCCGTAAAGTGAATAATTTAAAAGGCTCTGGGAGCTATTTTATGACGTTTACTCCCCGAGGGACATAAAACTTTATGGCTTAGACATGTGGTTCGCTATACTTCACTTCTAGTGTTCAGTGCAACAACCAGCAAGTCATTCAGCGAGCTTGTGCTATTATGACACTTAAATTTATTGTAGTTAAAATTTAAAAAAAATGCTATTGTTATTGTAAAACGGCGTGAATAGAATTTATGAGCTGAAAACATTGCCAGAATGAAGGGACTTAATATGACTGAGATGTAAAAAGGAACCAAAAAGGGGTTGAAAATAACGTTTTGCAGACCGTAGTCCGTAGGGGCAGCGACGATTAGATAAAATAATACTTATAAACCTAGACGACTTTGAAAAACCAGTTCTATCTATCCCAATTTACGCTACTCAACTTTACGTCAGATAGTTTGGCAGCAGCTTGTAGGCAATTATCAGAAAGGAAATGTATTATTTTAATATTTATAGTATTTGCCCTCGAATGTCAAGACACATTTCATGGATAAGCCGTTAAGTAAGTGACTGGCTGATACCAAAACGCTATTCCTGATGGCGGGAGACTAATGGCAGCTTACCGCCCGGGCTCGCTTCGCGCGTGACATCACTCAGCTTTCATCAACAGGTGCTAAATGCGAGACTTTCACGAAGTATAAAAGTTCCCACACTTATTAAGGAAATGTATCTACAAAATGTGCTGAACAATGAAGCGGGAAATAACTTTCATCAATTTAAAAGTAAATTTAACAGTTCTTGGCCGACCTAGTTAAAGTTCCCCTTACAACTACTGAGTTTTTTGCTCATTTTGAACAGGTCATTAAGTTTTTTAAATATTATTTAGCTTTTTTGCATTATAATAAAGAAGGTTTTATTAGTTATATTTAGAAGGTCAAGTTTTGTATGGAATCTGTTGAAATTCAGCATGTTATGTCTATCTATATATCTAAAGCGCAAAACTAAAGAATCGTGGACCGATTTAGCAATTTTTTTTTATACGTTTGTCCGAGTAAGGTTTTTGTGGAAAGAAAAATTTAGGATGTTGCTCGGAACTTTTAGCAATAAGGTTGTGCCTTTTTACCGTACTAACAGTTATTCGTTGTTGAATTGACGTTTCGTATCTGTCGCATTCAGGAAAGTTCTCAATGATTTGCGACTGACAATTCCCATCACTCAGGACTGGTGGCTGTCAAATTAAATTTGTGTCTCGTTGATTTGTATATTCCACCATTAAGAAAGTTAAAGGGGGGGGGGGTTAGGGGTGTAAGTAGGTATGTAGTCCAAAATATATGCAGACAATGTCATAGGCAAAAGCTAGTAAATAATAAAAAAATGATCTAATCAATCTTAAACGTAGCTAACGAGATGATAATTTGTACACACAGAGGACCGTATACTTTTATATTTTTTTCTTATAAATATTTCATGTTTACTTCGACCAGCGCTTTTACTCTTGTAACCAACGGAGTGGCGAGTGAAAATAATGTTGAACACAAAGTGATTGTAAATGTAGCAAAGGTGACATCAGGAAATATTAGTAAAGCAATTTCAAGTCAGTAAAAGTTCCGAGCTCCACAGCCCGATAATGTAGATCAGATAGCAAGTTGGGTACAACGTCTACAATCAACAGGTACAGGGGCCGGCCAACTTAATAACGGTTTTAAGTCCAAATACAAGGTCGAGTTTCCATTCCAACAAAAAGACTTTTTTTAAATAAAACATCCATATCATCATACATACATAACAGATATATCTTAAAATCGAGGTTCGTAACCTTTACAAGAACGTACATAATATGCACACATACAAAGATCTATATCTAACGAACCAGTCCAAGTCACTGTACAAACACAGAGCGTGGTTGTTTGTTTTAGATGAGTGTTTTGACATTTTAATAAATAAACGTATAAAATAATAATTGATTAAATCTTAGTGTACTTTTTACAGTGTAAAGTTTTCAAATAAAAGCTCAATAAAATTGTATTATGTTCTCCTTTTCCCTCCTGCTGTCAAATCAAATAAATGTGCTGTTAACCTCGTAAGGCCCACATCAAATTTCATTCTATGAATTTTGAACCATATCGTTTGAGACAGTGAGTTCAAAGTCAGTTTGACATTTGTCCTATATTTAGGACTTGGGGCCTTACGAGGTTAATATTTTTCAATTATTTCTTTTTCAGATTTTTGTGTTAACACTTCTAATGGCGGCAGTACTACTCGTATTCACCTATTCGCCACTTTTGGCCAAAAACAGCAGTGTGGAGAGATTCGACGTATTCACAGGAACACGGCCAATGCCCGAGTAGCAAATATACAGATCTGTGGGTTTTCGGTTTTAGGTCACACAACGAGATACCCCCGCAGTCGGAATAGGTCATCCACACTCGTCATTGTCACTCACGGGCGAGTATTTTTTATTTTCTGTATTTTTTGCCATATTTTTGCAACGCTTTGGTATAAATGGTAGCTAGGTACTTTTAAAACTTTTATATTATATCTAAATCTACTTGTTAATTATAAAATAAAGCAATTATGAGGCAAAACTGAAATTCTAAAAACATACAAACACACTTATTTGGAGTATTTTTTATTGGACTGCCTATTTAATTTTTTGTGTGATATTTGGAAGGCTTGTTCGTGCTATTTGAGCATAAAATGTGAATACTACGAATACAGCGTGCAGCGTAACCCGAATACCATAAGACTTTCAGACGATGTTTTTTTTGCTACATAGGTCTTATTAACGGAATGGTTCTATAGAAAATTAGTCACAATCTGATGATGGAGTCCATGGAAGAACCGAAGGAATTCCTTAATGGGAGCATGCACATAATGTTTTAATTACTTCAAATACTAAAGGGGATTTTCATGGATAGTTCTCGTATACGAGTTACATTACACTGCGCGGCTCGATCGATCGAGCGATCACACCATACCTCGGAAGCCCGCAATGTAATACAACTCTCATGCAAAAAATCGTACCATCTAAATGGCCATTAAGCCTGCCGGGATATATATGTCCTGTTGACTCATTAGAGTGCAGCAGACCTCACGATAGAATCAAATGATAATAATTGAAACTCGTTAACTGTGAGCTGTTTAAGAATGATAATGAAATTTATTTGCGAAAGCTACAAAGCAATTATTATTTATTGAAGTACACACAAGAAGTTTATGACTGAATGGTGGAACTCCTGAACCATTTATGCACGGTACAAACATATTGGGAAAATAATTTTATAAAGGGTGATGAGCGGCTAAGAAAAAGCCAACATAGCGTAATGGAAATAATAACAAGGTAAATAAAACAGACTCAAACCGAATTAGAAGTCCTTGACTGGAAGTTCAGGTTGAGGTTTAAATAAAAATATTCATAATAATGTATCGTAATAGGTTCATCAGTTACTGATAAAAATAACAAAATACTAAAAAAATTAAGAAAAATTACTATTAAAACTCTTCTAGCAATTTTTGAAAAGAAATATTTTTTTGAAGTCGGATAAAAATATGTGCTCAATGACTTTTATTAACAACAACCTACATGTATAAGGTACATACTAGTAGTTTTACTTGTTTTTAATTAAAGCATGATACCCTAAAAACAAGCAAAAGCAATAAAACGCTGCTTCCTAAATTTCTTCAGATATAATGTTATTTAAAGGAGAGGAACTTAACTTGGAAATAGAGATGAAGGGAATCCCCGTAAGTCACCGGTAATTAATTAAAAGTAAACAAGGTCTTCTTAAAATGTTGCCTTCAAATAAATATTGTAGCGTAGGTTGATTTGAACAGGCAAAGAGAAAGAAGTAATACCTATTTTATTATCCTTTCGTCTGACAAAAACAAAGAATTGCTAGATGTCGTCGCAGTCGTATCTTAACTGACAAATTATTATTTTTAACTTATTTTGGAGGCAGCTTACGTAAGTACTCATCAAGTATATACGATACCTCCAACTACTTTCATGTTTCATAACCATTGCTTTTTAGGTTTCTAGTTAAAATTATATTTTATTCGGCAAAAAACCAATAACTAAAGGATATTGTACGAGGTTGTACATTACTGTCGTGACGAAGAGATAAAAATTTTAGGTCTTTAGTACCGAGAATTATCCAACACTGCAAACTACTTCGACGTTGATGAAATGTTATTGCTCCAGCAAGTCGGTAAATTAAAGCAGAATAACGAAGTCGGTATTGAATAATCTGAGATTTTGCATTTAGCATGGAAATAAATTTAGGTAGTATTTGCGATAAAGCATACTTGATTGTTAACTGATTATTGCACATCGTTTGAGTGAACAGTTGCCGTTTTTTCTCTATTCAGTCGGAAAAACGATTCTAGCAGAAACTTTACTTTCAGAATAAATTATTATCTTGTCTCGCTTCACCTGCTTGGTTTTTGAGCAGAATGCTGCAATCGATACACAAGGGGGTACACAAGGGGGGGGGGACAATTTAAACTTTTTATTTCAATTGTACTTAATTATTTCATTACAAACTCTTTGATGTTGCTAAATAACCGCGCTACCGCGTTGATAAAATACACAACGTTAACCAAATTGGAAATCTACCTAAGAATTTCTTTTTCTTCTGCGAAGCCAAGTATTACATAACAAAGACTTTTTGTTGTCCAGGAAAAGCTTTCATTTTCAAAGTGCCTTGTAAGGCATCACCCCGTGTAGGTACGCGGTATTTACTTTTTGTTTGTTTTAAATATAACAGCCAACATTCCTAATCAAAGACAACTTAGTAGTCGTGTGCGAATTCAGGTGTTTGTTAGTCGATTGAGACCGGCTTTGAGACTGCATCTGGCGTGTTCACCGCAACGTTTCACGTTGCTGCAAGCCCTGAGGGTAGCCACAAAGCCAGAAGGTACGCAAACCAACAGGCAATCTACATGGGCCAGGCCTAAGGACAATATGCCGAATATCCTGTACTATTTTTAATACGACATTAATTTATTGAATGAGCCCGCTTTAGAAGACGAATAATCTTTTAAGACCGTGTATCCACCGCGAGCATGCACGCGTAACACACGATGACTTTCTGTTACTGGTCATCCAAAATTAAAATAAATGTGGCGTCTCAAAGTAATTAGCTTAACGCTTACCTGTTTAATTACTGAAAATATTATCCACATAAAGTATGGCCATCCTATTTTTTGAAGAGAAGTATGTAAAACATATTCATACTTAACTGTCTAAGTACGAAGTACCTAGTAATCGACATTCTAACCAAAAAAATTAACTGTTTTTTTATATAAATTAAGTTTAAAGTTAAATAAATAAATAAATTGTATATCACCCCTTCCATTTACAGCCGTGATTTGTTTTATTTAGGCGATAAACGATGTTTAGGTGACAAAAAGTAAAACTTTATGTTAGAATTTTGTTTATATATAAGACAAGTATACGTTTGTATGAACTGATTTAACGTCAGTGATAGATTAGATAGACCGCACGTCGTCACACTATTTCCCTTAATTATTAAAAACTACTAACTAGGTCTTAAAAAAATGGAACTTTAGCAGGATTGTTTTGTGTAATTACGATTTAAACGTGAATGCCGACGTTTGATTAAGTAAAAAAAAATAGTTTCTGATCATCCATTTAAAGACATCATGCATAGCAGCTCAAATTCACGGCGAGTACGTGAAATACTTGACTTAACGGTTAAAACTTTATAGCTGGTTTTTTACTATAAATAGTTTTACTATATACATGTTTATTAAGATACTTTAAAATTATAAGCATTCCGAACAGTCACGCAAAAGAACAGCCATCGCAAAATTGATACATGACGGCCTGTCGCAGTATGAATTCGGTGTAACTCGATCTGATGCAAAATGGATCATACGACTGTCAATAAAAACCGTTGTTAAAAATGATAAAAGCGTAATAAAGGCACGTTTTTTAAAAGCATTCTGATGAAAATGGTTCAATGGATATAAAGCTTATTGATTTCGTGAGTTCTAATTTTATAGCGAACGTTAAAAACTTTTCTTCGAAAACTAGCGTTTTATTAAATGTAAATACACTAAGTTAATAAATGTAATTTTTGATCAGATTTAACAACCTATATCTTATATTGACCGATATTATATAACTATTCTTGAAACAAAAGCTAAGATAGCAAAAAAGAACTGAAAGGTAATAATAAAAACAAACATGAAATTTATGCCAATTTTATTTCCATTTGGCTCTCTATATTGAAGTGACAACTTGGACAGTAATTTTGAAGGGTTAAAATACATTAACATAGCAAACCAAATTCCGGTTGGGAAGCCAGTCACTTTGGCTCCTCCCTTGTTGGTGCGCGAGCGTAAGCTGCTTACTTTTAGTCATACTGCTATGCCATCAAAAACAAAACTTGTAAAAAAAACCAAGTCTCGCAACTCAGTTCTCTACCGTAAAAAGTTGTGAGATCCATGTTATACCAAGTCGGTTGGCTTATTCAGTCCCTAATTAAGGTAAAATCGTTTATGTTTAAATAAAATAGATTGACTTGGCCATCGCATGAAAACACAATGTAACTCACAAGCAATTCATGTAATAGTAAATAAGCTTGTTTAGATTGTTTTTGTTACATTAACTATAATATGTATTGCTTTTGAGTTACATTTTGTTTTCATGCGATGGCCAAGTCAATCTATCTTATTTAAACATAAACGATTTTACCTTAATTAGGGACTGAATAAGCCAACCGACTTTGTATAACATGGATCTCACAACTTTTTACGGTAGAGAACTGAGTTGCGAGACTTGTTTTTTTTACAATTTTTGTTTTTGATGGCATCTCATTTCTTTTTGTGGATAATCCTTCTTATTTTCCTTTCCGGTACCTTCTACTTCTTAAACACCAACAACGGATTTTCTCAAAACCCACTCTCTGTCTTATTGAGCTTTTCTTATTGCGCATATCGCATTCATATGTGCGAGCGCCGAGCTCACATTCACATGTGCGAACGCCGCGCTCGCATTCAAATGTGCAAGCGCGGCGCGCGCAACCTTACTTACACACGTTGCCTTGCGAGCTACGTACGTGATCTACCTAAGAGTTACATATATAAAAAATATTTTTTTTATGAAATAGGAAGGCAAACAAGCGAGTGGGTCACCAGGACCCAATTTCATAAACGCGACAGGCGACAGGTGACAGTGACAATTTGCCGTACATTACTGTGTCGACAAGTAACGCTACGACTTACAGAATTGACGTCATAGTGGGCAAGCAATGTATACCGAATTGTCACTGTCACCTGTCGCTCGTGGCGTTTATGAAATTGGGCCCTGATGGTAAGTGATCACCACCGCCTATGGACACCCGCAACATCAAGAAGATTGCAGATGCGTTGCCAACCCAGAGGGCTAAGATGGAATACCTCTTGTGCCAGTAATTACACCGGCTGTCTTGCTCTCCACGCCGGAACACAACAGTGCAAGCACTGCTGCTTAGCGGCGGGATTAGCGAGCAAGATGGTGGTAGCTATCCGAACGGACCTTGCACAAGGTCCTACCACCCGCCGCCATTTTATATTCATACATATATAGGTACACTGATTCATTCACTGCAAATGTTAACTTTGTTAATCCTATATATTATATGGGATTACGAAGTTATGTATGCAGTTGGTGTATTTTGAAAACTAGACAGAAATTGCAAAATATTTAGGTTTTTCTTTGATTTATACACTAAACACTAATTGTCTTCTAAATTTGAAACTTCTATGTCTAGTAGAAGTGCCTCAAAGTTTTGATGATCGGTCAGTCAGTCAGTCAGTCAGTCAGTCAGTCAGTGAGTGACAAATTAAGAAACTTTGACGAGTTTTAATTCTTAAAGTATTAAATCAAATTGAATGAAATTTGAAATATACCGTGTTTATGCAATGCCTGCTTAGTTTCTGAAATTACATGGTTCTAGTTTAATCCACAACGAAGTTACAGGGGGTCGAAAATGGCCTGAACTGCTTCGAGAAAAGGATGGTACGGCCGTGCCGCTTTTTTTTGCTCGACTTGGCGGGGGCACTGCCGTGCCCCCAGATACGTACGGTGAAATAACTAAAACGCGTGCCTAGTGTTCAATTATGCATTGATATTCAGTGCACACAATGGACGTTTCATGTCGTATGGCTTTAAAGTCCCAAGCTTTATCCTTGATTTTTGCTGGAATATATCTATCAAAGGCTTGACTACCGCCTTGCTTTGAAACCCGAAATAGATTGTTATTGCAGCCCTTGACGATCGTAGTTACAGACTAAATACAGAACCGAATAATTCTAAATTTAACACTAAATTGCGTTTGCTGATCAGAAACAATTCGATTAGCTCCGTATTGGCAGGCCATCGTTACACGTTTTTTGAATTTGTTCTGAGGGGCAGGCATATCTTAGCATTAGTACAATTCGTTACTGAGATTGTTGTTTTTTTACGGGTCCTGCATCAGCGAAATCAGCAATCAGCAAATCAGCGTTATGGTTTCGGATCCCAACATTATGCTGAGCTGTGAGCCCTTTCGGCTTTAGTTGTCCACTCGTATTAATCGCTGAATAAATGTTTCTTTCATTCTTTCTTACTATTTTTTCTTTTTGTATAAAATAGGAAGGAAAACAAGCAAGTAAGTCACCTGATGGTAAGTAATCATCACCGCCTATAGACACCCGCAACACCAAGGAGATCGCACATGCGTTGCCAACCTAGAGGGCTAAGATGGAATACATCTTAAGTAATTGCAATTGTGTATTATCATACATAAAAGTATTTCCAAATCAGTATATCTCTGTCTAACTACGTTGCATGCTCTCGACTAAATTTATTTATTAAATAGTAAGTATTATTAACTAGTTTATCATTTTCACTGTTTTGGACCCATTGAGTCGACGTATTGAATTAGGGCGATAGGGCGTTAAAGTATATATATGTAGAAATGTAGCCTTTTTATTAGCTAATATATTATCAGTTATTTAATTAATGGTTTAGACACACGCAATGTTGGTGTGCAACACCCATGGGTATGTAGTCTCTGTGTTGTACGGTGTGACCGAGTGGCAAGTCATTTTAAAAGTCTGTTAATACTACTTTTATCGCATGGTCTTCTACGGTCCAGGTGTGTAATAGTTTGCCACTTTTGCACTCTATTGCCATGTAATTAGATGCAAAATAACCTTTATGTTCCTTGACTTGACTGCACAAATAAATGCAGTACCTCGATCAAAATAAGGATAAACATTAAAGACCGATTGCTCTCCGTACAAACGGCGGTAACGCTTTCCATCCCTAAAGCTTAAACTTTGGCCATGATTTTTTTTTTAAGTTTTGGTTATGCCTTAGCACTAAGTTTGGGAGTTTCAAAACATACAAATCGAGGCATAACAACAGCATTAAAAAAATCATAGCTATAGATTAGGGTTTAGAGGGTGAAAACGTCACCGCCGTTTGTATGGAGAACGTTTTTTTAGGCTTGGTACAAAGTTCTCTTAATTGCGCATCAAAATAATTAAAACACATAAATTTTTTCCATTCTTTGAACTAAATAAAATAATAACACCTCCAAATAAGCCAATTGGCTATAATTACTGGTATACTTACCTAACAAATGAAAAAACGTATCAAACCGGACGCTACTAATTTTCCTTGTTTACACCAGAAAAGATATTTATAATGATTGCCCACCAAAAATAAAAATTGCGCACTTCATAAACTTATCTTGCAACAGAGTATTTTTAATGTACTTTAATCAATAATTATTAATTTTAACAGATTGAATACCACAAAATATTTTAAAAAATATTTTTACCTAACATACGTTCGGTTTAAAAAAATTGTTAACCTATTTTATTGAAAATTATTTTAGCGCCTCTAACTTTGCGCGCATGCTACGCGTATTAAAACAGTAACTGTGGTAGCGAATATTTGCCGCAGCGTTCCTCCATGCGTGAGATAAGTTAACAAAACCCGAATAATTACAGAACCGAATCAATCAAACCCGATTCCACGTGGTTATGTCTGCTCTACCACTAGAGTGTTTATAAAAGCCGCAACATAGCGGGTGCACCCAGGCGAGCCGTAGAGGCTGAGATTGATCACTGGAGGCGACCAGCAAGCCGAAATTAAGCAGTGGTGCCTGGTTTTTGTTAAACAATGACGAAGGAGATGCACTTCCCGCAGCGCCAGAGCTAATGAAGTAGTAACATAATGTTGGCAATACAGCCAACATTAACAGTGTAATAAGCATTTTAATATCTGTGGCATTTTTTAGTCTGTGCCTTTTCTCTATATCTGTGAAACCTTCTAACTCTGTACGGTGTTATGGTTGTGTGCTTTAATAAAAACTTGAAGATAATGAAGAACTGGCTTATCAATTACAATAACCCAATGGACACGACTCCTACACATAAGGGAACACTTTCGGAAAAACAATATTAATTTTTTTGTGAAGCGAATATAATAAAATATAGTATTATCCTTTGGTAAGAAAAAACCAAAACCTTCATTCGCCTAATAAATATAAGTAAATAACATAAATTGTGTTTTAACTAGTTCAGTTTTTTTGGTGCGCAATTGATCACATAACTTGCCAACTAACGAGTATCTACTCTTTGACAAAACAACAATTTATTTCATTACCACCGATTTTCAGAATATAATTAGACGCTTAATCAAGTTGGTAGCGCGGTACCATTTCCTTGAGTAAATAAGATTCAAATCCAAGCAGCGCTTGTGCGCTGCTTACAGTTCGAAAGGTATTTAATATTCTTGAACTGATTACATGAGCTTTTTTCCTAGTGTTTAGTTTGTTAGTGTTAGTGTTAGTTTGTTTAGTTTCTAAAGATAAAGGGAAAAGCAACAGCAAATTACTAACTACCCTGGTATCCACACATATTATTATTTTGAACCTGACGGATTACTCGTTCTTGTATTAATTTCGAAAACTGCTTGGCATGCTTTAGATCCAGTTCATGGTGGCTTCACGAACACAATAAAAACTGTAAATGTATTATAAAAATGTGAAAGTTATCTGACCAACCTCTACTTAAATCGTAGTGGCCATAGTGGCCTACCGGAGTGCGATTTTTGAATCTTACCGGTTGACTAAAGCTCACCAAAATGGCCGTTTTTCATAGACTTTCGGCCATTTTGGTGA
Source organism: Ditula angustiorana (assembly GCA_963691745.1). Taxonomy (NCBI): domain Eukaryota; kingdom Metazoa; phylum Arthropoda; class Insecta; order Lepidoptera; family Tortricidae; genus Ditula; species Ditula angustiorana. The sequence continues at coordinate 7,137,759 of OY829472.1, forward strand.
GCTTTAGTCACCTGGTGAGATTCATAAATTGAACCTCAGACTATTCATTAGTTTCATTACATTCTAAAATCATTATAAATGGATGTTACTTAGTGAAAACATATTCATAATTCATTTTACTTTCCGTGCCTATAATCATCTGGCTGTATGTATAGTATGTATTTATTTTATGTTATTAGTATATATACATGTATATATTACGTATATTATTATTTTATATGATCTAGTTTCTCTGTTTTATTTATTACTGCACCACCTACCATCTTTTTATCTTAGTTTTTAATTTCTATCTCTATCCAAAGGTTGTCTGGAAGAGATCGCTCTCAAGCGATAATACCGCCTTTTGGATACCTATATTAAGCTTTATCTGTAATTCTGTCAAATTGTAATGTAGTATTCAATAAAGCATATTGTATTGTAAATTTGTCATTTATTCGTGCATAAGCACAAAGAAGAGTTCCTTTTTGTTATATTTACGTTCACAGTAAGGACACGATGTCTTATTTATTAACTAATACATATGCAAGAGTAAAGGATTAATTAAAGCAGTTAAAATTTACTGAACGTGTTGTGTAAATATTTTAGGCATCCAAAAGATAGATCTCTGTTTTTTATCATTCAATAACCACAATATTATGCTGAAATCTAAGAATGTACGAAGATCCATCTTTCTCTGAATTTTGGAATAGGAAAGAGGCAGGATGGCGTTAGAATTTCCGTTCGGCCCACATTCATTTAATAGCTACAACAAAATTATCATTGTCATTTCCTTTTCAATGTAGGGATTAAACACGAACTTACTAATATTTTATTTTATGATAAACGCGGTAACAGTTTTGGTTGGTGCCGTGTCATCCGTTTATTTGTCCAGTCATAGTTTATTATTTTTGCAGTTTCTATGTTAGATCTAGGCAATGCAATAACAGCTAACGTTTTCAAACAAAATGTTACCGTGTGGTATTTCAAATCAAACTAACTTTCACGATCCACGCCTGCACTATAGATACAAACAAAAAACTGGACAAACAAGACCGTGAGTTGTGGTTACTGGTCTGCCGACGGAAAAATTCCGAAATTACGCAACTTGTTGAATGTGAGAAATATGATTTTCAGAAAACTCATTTTTCGGGAATACTTTGCTATTTGCCCACCCTGGTTTTGTAAAATTCTTAAATAAGCCCAATTAAGCTCTTGTACGCGCGTTAACAAAGGTTCCGTAATCTAATCACCTTTCTGATATATTTAACCCTAAATAAGACAAAAAATTAGCATAACAATTTAACGAAATACAAATTAACATATATCATGTATGTATGTACGTATGTGTGTAATTGTAATGTGGTATTCAATGAAGCATATTTTATTGTATTGTAAGTATTTTTAGCACTTCGTGAATCATAGCAGGTTATTTACCCTACGCTTAAGCTGCAATCGATAGGCACCATTCAAAGAAGCAGAAACGTTTGCTTACAGCTCACGCTCCTCATTAAAGATTGAACTATTTCTCCCATTCATGCCTTTACTACATTACGATATTATAAACTAGCGACCCGCCCTGGCTTCGCTCGTGTACAATTAGGAAGTAAGACGTCGGTTACACGCTCATTCTGTCGTCAGTTCAGTCCCATCATTCTGGTCAGAATGACGAGAGAATTATCGTGTAACCTTTCTCGTGTCGTGTCAGTCTGAATTGATCGTAACCGTGTCCATTTGGCCATTATGGCATCAGTCAAAACTATACCGGAATGATGGACTGAACTGACGCCAGAATTAGAGTGTAACCGAAGTTTAATGTACAGTCAAGGAATTTAATTCCCTACCCATTTCGTTAAAATGTCGTCTGACATTCGCAATGCATTAAGGTCGATATGTCAAACTAACGTCTTGCTCTATAGCTCTTATGGTGACAGTTTGCTATATGCTATTGAACCTTAGGTGGGTTGGAAATTTAATTCCTTGACTGTACATAAAAACCTTCCGTAAAAATTGTCTAAATAACAGTGAAAACCCGTATCCAAATTCGTTGCGTGGTTTACAAGGAGTAGGCGGCCGAAGATATCAGGACAGACAGGAATGGATTAGTGACTTTTGCAGCATTACGATGCAGCATGTTTTGATCTTTTTGGTGTTTGTTATTGACAACCTATTATTATTTCTTTTTAGCACTGGTTGAATTTTCTTTCAACGAAGTTATTTCAAATTTGAAATTCAAAACAACAGATTTCAGACAACATGTCATGAGAAAATTTGTTATTATTTTCCTGTCTTTCGTGTGTGAAGCATCTATTTATAATTTGGAAAGTTTGGGATTATAATTTGGAAAGCTAAGTCTTCCAGTGATCACCTACGAAGTGCGATTAAAAATATTGTACGTGCTTGCGATTTGACACAAAATCCATATTGGGAATTGCAGCCGAGATTGTCACTCCGTAACTTTTGACCAGTCGGATTCCTTCCTTGGATTCGGGTATGTATTTTTGGCTTTATTTTAACCTGGACCACATGAAATTTTAACTATCATTATTTGGCTAGTTTATCGAGCGTATTTTTGTTCCTTTACAGCTTCACCTTACGGGTTAAGCTTTAAAAGCCCAGTCATACCTAAAGCTGACGTTCTCCAAGTCACTGTGCCAACACAACGCGAACTGTTGCGGTTCCTCCCACTTGGGAAGGGCCGCCAGCCGACAAACCTATTATCGGGTGTTAATTCGTCAAAAAATAACATTATTACGATCGTGTTATACCTACTTACTGGTAAAACTAATTATTTCATATTTTATGCGAATTTATGAAGGTATTACCAGCCTTATCAAAGATAAAGATACTTCGAAGCTTCGTCATATTTACTACTATCTCTGCCTTGCCTAAAGGTTGACTGGTAGAGAATGCCTTAAGGCATTAAGTCCGCCTTTTGTACATTTTATTGTTAATTTTGTGCAATAAAGATTAAATAAATAAATAAATATTTCCGTCCATATTAATTTTTTATATTGTACCTTAGAGAATTACTGTTGTAATAGTATATGAATCCTCGCATATTATCCCTTAGTTTTAAATACGTTATAAATAACCTAAGATATACCTGAGTGCACTAGGGAATATACGAATATATGCTTTATACTTATATTGCAATTTGCTCTGTTTCTTTTGCCTGATGCGAGTGTTCTAATTTTCTGGTTTATTTTTGTATACGTATAATATAATAACTTGTCTGATCTATGTCAAATAATTTTATATTTAATTTTTCCAAATTTTAAAAGGCCCTTAGTAGGCCCTCCTTTTTTTTGGTCATTTGATATGGCTATAGGGTGTTTTTTTATATTTAATGTCAACCTTAACTGGCTAGCCTGCAATTTACCCTTCTATTTTTTCATTGTATATTGTCTGCGACGGTTAATTTTTAATTTATTTTGGTGAAATAACCGACCTTACCAAATTTAACGTTTCATTTACTAAAACTAAATAGTAAATCTACGTATGTGTGTCCCTTGAAGAATTTTACGGGGAAATACTGCACTTTATACTAGGTAAAAGAATATAAAGATAAAAAAGAAGATATTATACTGGCATTTAAAATGTTAGGATCGCCTAGGATTTGATAGCAAATCAAGTTCTTTTTCTATTTGTTGTTGCAAAAAAATAACAATTTAATAGTTTGAATTGTTTAGTTTTTAATTAAAGAATGTTTAAGTTATAAAGTTAGAAAAGAAAGGATTTAAAACAAGAAATTACGCCATCACTTTCATTATGAAGGGCATCCTTTGCCCTTTCCTCATAATAAAAAAATATTATTTTGACTTTTCCGTTCTGTCATTATGTCAAGAACGTCAGTCAGCATCAGAATACTGTTTGTTTAATTTCTTTTCGGTTATAGCTTTGGTGTGTTTGCTCGTTTTTTCGTAAAACAAGAAGGGTTTACTGGGTTAGGTATACATAAATTATTGTATCAGCATCGGCTTCAAAACGTAACAAGATTTAAGCAAAAGTGTTGGCGTAATATTTGCGATATTGTACATTCGACAGATGACATAATATCTTTTGTAAATCGTTTCTAATATGAACGAACATTGAATGAAGCGCTCATTATATCCCAGTTTTAGTGGAATAAATGTCGCCAAGAGCGCAATAATAAAATGTGTGTGGTTTGCACTCATATAGATAGGTAGATATTTTACTGACAAATACTCAATTCGGTTTGGTTTTGACATGACATGACAAGTTTACTGTTCAAGGTTCATTTTTTTAATAACAACTTATTGGGCAACGGAAAATGCCGTTTCAGCTTGAGTTTAAACGAAAGTTATATTTTTATCAAACTGTCTGACTCAGACTGGACGAGAACACTAATACTCGAAATGGTTTTTTCCTTTGTGACTATCTTTAAAATAAACCAATCCCATTCGGAAAAAAGAGAAAAAGTTTGTAATTTTTAAAAACCGCAATATTTACTGGTACAATACGTACCACGACGACGAACAAAGACTATAAATACCTATCCATCTTTTTTTATAAATAATTAACAAAAACTATTAAAAAACCATCTCGCAATGTATCGCATACTCGTACAATGCATTCAATTGACATATTCATTAATCTTACCATCAATGAGTTAATGACACTAGCTGTCCAAAGGTACAATTAATTTCGTGATAAGATTAATTAAAACAAACTTCTGTCATATAGTTAGCACCACTAAAACCTGCGTATGGTCAATAGGTATGCTTTTGTCGTATTACATGTAGAATTAATGAAATAAAACACCTATGTATATTTAAAATTTGTTTTTTACTATATTAGTAATACCAAATATTATATATGTTGAATGTAATATTTTTGCTCATAGTCACGATTATCAACAACTAGTTTCTGACATAAACGTTATATTATAAATACATTTTGAAAGTGTACCGTAAAAGAATTGTTAAGTTAGCTTTTATTAATGTCTATAAAATAAGATTTTACCAGAAATCAGTTGCTACCAAAAGTCACTTTGGGAAAAAGAAATTTGATAAAATTGTAAGTAGGAAAGCGACAAAAAAATGAAATAATTATTACATGAGCAAAATTTAGTCGAGAAAAGATGACTGTCGCGAGCCTACGAATTTATAGGCTAATAAAAATTGTATCATACTTATTTTCGAACAATTCATTTTTAACGGTTTTATCTAATAAAATATGCAAGACGAAATCTGAAGTCAGTTTAATTAACGCTTGAAATTTAATAATTGTGTATGATTTTCTTATCAAATTACCAGGGTTTAATCACATATTAAAATCTACTTTCATGTTTTAAAAGGTAATGAAGAAGAATCGTGGCAGCTGGGCCAAAGAAATGAATTTGATTTGCCTTAAGTACATAAAATATACGGTACTCGAGGGCAGTAACAATAAAATAACTGTTTCAAAATTAAATGAATCCCACACGAATTAGACCATTTATAAATATAAATTTCGTTTAATCCTTTTTTCAAAAGAATTGACTTCACTTCACTTACAGTGATTTTACTGTTTTATCAGTATATTCTATCATTTTTTTTATAAACAGATATCCTAAAAATCTTGAATGGATTTCAGTGCAGGAGTTACCTATTACTGTCGAGTCTGCCTATATTTGCCATAAACACTATCGTCATAAACGTGAATCTTGAGCTGCAACACATCGGTGGAAGAATAAAGCTTACATTCTCGTTTCTATATGAAGTTCAAAAAGTGAATTCGCAACGCAAGACGTTGTAATATTATTCTCTATCAAATGTTTGAATTTATTGTATTTCATTTTGACATTAATATTGCAAATATTGTATTTTATTATAAATATTGCATTAATTTATTATTGTTTGTAACAACGACCAGTTCTAAATTAAAAAATCCAGCTGTAAGTTCATCCCAAGAAAAGCTAAGCATATATATTATATTATGTGACTTGCTCGCATCACGTAACACGTCAGCGATGACGGAAAAAGTGACAGTCGAAAAATAGCACAGCGTGAAAAACTATCGAGCTCCTCGGGCGCAGAGAGGACTCGTAAATTTATTTGCCGTTATTTTGTGGAGGGTAAATAATCGGTGTGCGTGCACGGCGGGGGGACCCTTGAACGATCATTTAAGTAACGCAAGTAAAGACGTGCAGTGTGGCGGCCGGGAACGGTGGCGCGGAGATAAAATGGCGGTTGAGGACCGGGCACGGGATCACGGCGCTTAAACGAAAAGTAAAAGTGAGCGTATCTCGCTCGATACCGCCCTACCTGTTGCGACGCCGCGCCCGCCTCACGCCGTGCTCAAAGTTTTAGGCCGCTCGACTGCGCGCCGCGTGCCGCGTGCCGCCACACATCACACTCACCTGAACTGCCAGCCTGCGAGACCTCGGACCCGCCACCCGATAATTTTTTAACAACTTTTGAAAAAGTTGAAAACAGTTTGAAGCTTGTTTCTGTACCGTCGGGCCAAACTACATTGCGGGTCGTCCGCGCGGTCGCGAGCGAACTGGTCGGGCCGGGCGTGCGCCCGCGAAGCCTGGCGAAGGAACAGTGCGGCGGCCGCGCGCCGCGCCCCGCGCGCCGCCTCCCCACATCACCTTACCCAAAATCTGCTTACTTAAATCAACATAAACATACATATATTCGACAAGGTTTCATATATCGTATTCTGCAAACATTTAAATTTTGCAAATTTTTATAAATCAGTTCTTAATGTAAACTCTTTTTTATGAATGTCGCGGAAATCTTTTACGGTCCTTATGCTTTCAACGTAAGTAAAGGCGAGTTTTAGCTGCACTCTCGCGTCCGTTGGGCCCAATTCTCTTTCCAATAGTCAAAAATATATATGTAAGCAATATCACCATCGGTGGGTTTTTTTACTCAATGTGACCTAAAAAGCAAGCAGTTTTTACGAGGGTAAAGATAAAGTTTTCAGAAAACTATATAAAATCAATGTTTAATTTCATTTCATTTCGGCCCATGGAGCACGGCCGGCACGTTATGCTGGGCCTCATTAGTCGGAAAGTGCTCCGTTTTAACCAGTTTCATAAAAAAAGTTCATTAAGGCGGATAATTGAGCGTCGTTCAAACATAAAAAATCAATTATGTCATGCGAATTCAAAGATACCAGATTACCGATGTGTAAAATTTCAACACTCTTTAAAGGAAAGTTACACTATGCACCACGTTTTGTCAATCGGTGAACCAAAGATATTGATAAAATTAGCTGATATTGAAACTTAGCTTAGTCTATACGTTCTAAAAAATAATTAAAAACACAATTACATTTATCAGAAATCAAATTAAAATGTTCTATCTGCTACCTAAGATAGCAGATAAACTAATTAACATACAGTAAAAGAACAGTCACTGTCACTCGTTCATCAAATAAAACACTCGAGTACTTCAAAGTTCTAACTCAAAAATCGTCCCCTAAGCGAAAAGCAAGTTCCCGTCACAATATCCGATATAAATAAAAGAGAGAGCAAAATGTGATAATGATCACTCAAACCGTTCCAATTTAGAACTCGTAAATAAAAATTAAATATGTATAATCTGAGTATCAAAGTGACACTATTCAAATTGAAAGGCAATTCGAGATTAAGCTCATCTACAAGCTTTTATTTAACTTGCCTTGGTTTGTTTCTCTGTTTATTTGTATGTCGATTTTAAAGGCACAAGAGTTGAGGTGAAGATGCACACACGCGTAAACAACGCCGCACAAAACAAAACAATTATTATAATATGAAAATTAAAACGAAATTCACGGATCCATATGAGACGTGGCAGTGTGACTGGCCTTTACTCTGATTCCCATACCTATACGTTCGGGTGGAATGTTGGAACTCAATTTCGACCCGCTCTCCGTGGTTGAAATTATTTGAATTGTTGATATTTGTATGCACATTACTGTACATAGGTCCAATAACGATGTAATAATAAAGAACCGTGAACAAAAACGTTTGCATTACAAGTTACATTTTAACAAAATATTCATTATACAGCCATATCCACGTCATGTCATAACTGGAGAGGGATTTTCTAAGCGCTCTAGTGCGCTAGCTTGAATGTGCGAGACAGGATGATGCCTCGACGACGAATCCGACGCTGGTGCGCTTAGAGAATAACAGTGCAGGTAGCAATTTTGTATAGCGTCACTTTTCTTGGCGTCAAGTGTTAAAATATGGGTACATTTAACGTATCATAAAATAGGCAACAAATGCTATTATGCCTTTCCAACAAGGCAGTCGCTACATATTTTGCAATCATTGGAACTATACACATTTTTAAAACACCTATAACGATATACAAGGTTATTTTCTTTTACGCTTTCACACAATACGATCACATTTTAATTATGCGTTTGTGTATGGATAAGTAAAACGCGCGCTTGACAGGCATGGCGAGTTTTTACGGAAAATTAAGGAAAACGAGTGGGTCACCTGATGGGAAGTGGTCACCGCCGCTCATGGGAACCAGACTCCCCAAGTTATCGCTAATCCGAAGCCAGCCTTTAGGTTTTTACCCTTTACCCTCCGTATCTCTCACTGAATAAACGTGCCAAATTGCAAGCTACTTCTTCATGCCAGTATTAAGTGAAACTAATTTTTTTTATAAAAATGCGTCTCATTATTGGAATTTTATATTTTTAACTACCTCAAACAATCGACAAGCAATTGCAACAAACAATATGGTGTAATTCTATTTGGAGCTGCTTGGAACTACTAGTAGAACAAAAATATTGAAATACAAAAACGGTTCAAAATAATGCACTCAAAATTGTACGCAATGCACAATGATTTACTAGAAATAAAACACAAATACAAATACCTACCATATACTTACAAAGAAAAATCTACACATAGCAAATCATACAAGACTAGACTGACAATGCACAGCATCGAAAACGAGCTAGTACGCTCAGCCTCAAAAGTGGCTGAACACTTTAGTACTTTGCCGCTGTCAGTAATGTGACAAATTCGAAAACACTGTCATTTCATTCGTCACTACGACGAGGTTCTTAAGTATTTAGCTACTTCTGAGTCTGACTGTACAGGAATTGGCTGCATGCAACAACTACGAACGTACCGTACGAACGACGTCCGTTAAGGCGTAAAGTACTAATCGTAGATGCAGCACCCACAGCTCAACATTTATAACCACGAAACATATCTAATGAGAAAAAAGCTGTCGACGGACTGCTCGTTCCAAACTCCATATGTCATTAAACAGATATGCTCAATTGCTCATGGTCTATAGACCGATTGCAGATAACAAACACAAAGGATTAAACAAAAAATATTTAAAAAAAAATGCGTTGGGGTTATTTTTTCTAACTACCTCTAACAAAAGACAACAAATAGTATATTCCTTAACATATTAAATATTAGTAGCCTATGTTTGTCAGGGATAGTGTAGCTCTCGAAGGATTATTGGAATCGGTTCAGTAGCTGTGATTAGCACTTACATACAAACAAACAAAGTTTACCTTTTCGTTATATTAGGGTAGAATAAAAACTTTACGGAACAGACATCAACGGTATAAGTACGCGTAGGCAACGTGCGCTACGCTACGCCGTAGCCGAACTGTACGCGTAAGTTCGTAGCACACCTACGACCGAGTTCGTAGTACAATTAACCGATAATTATCACGATATTCCTTTAAAAATTAAACTGCTTGAACAATTTGATTAGAACGACACGACAAAGAGGCTCCTTCGGAATGAGTTTCAATATGTCATCACTCCAGTAAACATGACCTTGCAGTATATTATAGCACCATTACTTACTACAGTTGCCCTTACATGACCGCCAAGTTTTAATTTATCTCTCTGTGCGTCCCTTTCTTGTGATACTAGTGAGACAGTGCCACAGAGATTGAACTTTTGGAGCCTTTTGGAACTCGTCCCCATAGTACATCTAAATCGTGTCGAAGTAAAATTACGTCAATTTATTTTCTTAAAAAATATTTTTATTGAATAAGTACCTACAAGTACTTTCGTTGACGATATTTTATTACTGCACTAGGTGCTTCCCGCGACTTTATCTGCGTCTATCCACGTCGGTTGGTAAACTACATCTGTACTAAATTTTATCCATATCAGTTTAGCCGTTTAAGCATGAAAGCTCGACTGACAGACAGATTGTCGTATTTATAATATTATAAAGTTCAGATTGTAGACATACCAAATTGTAAGTAAGTAAGTAGTAAAATCAGGGCAATAGCTAATTTCGTATCAGCTGCATCATAGTGATACTGAGCCCTCAGGCACTGGGGTCAGGATGCGTGCATACAGAACGCCTCAGTGGGGTAGAAAGGCCCCCCGAGAAATGTTAAGGCCATTGTTCAAAATTGATTTGCAGGATTTCAGCCCAACTGACAAATAAACAAAAAACGAACGCAACAAATTTCATGAAAGCTTGTAGAAACATTATAAGTTCCTACTTAGAGAGACGTAGAGACATTTATTTTGCAGATGTTTACATATACCCCGCTTGTGTTCAAGAATGTGTATTTTAAAAGTCTCAAACATAACACCGCTAAGCTCTCCCTCATGTGACTACTGTTATATGTATTGAGGGTATTAACATATATTTAAATACTTTCTGAGCGAAAGGTGAACACCTACACTCATTTAAATAATACTTTACTAGATAATACTTCGCTTCATTGATTCTTTTTAAACTTGAACTATTTATTATTTATTTATTTATTATTCATCCGTCCTTCTGCCTGTACCTATGTCACAGTAGCATATTTCAGAAACTATGATTTAAAATTTGGATGAATCTTAATCATTTTACCTGATTGCAAATAAAGTAATAATAAATATTTTTTAGTTTATTTGCAAACGAGGTCGAAAGAAGGTCAAAATTTCAAAGCGAGGCTGCTAGGCTAAGTGGGTTATCTAATAAATTAAACGGTGTCGTACACATTCCAAAATAGGTTTTAATTTTTTACTGCGACTTGCCAATGCAAGACAGATATAAAAAAACGACAAAATACAGGAGCTCCTTCGTTCAATGTTGTAAATGAATTAATCAATTTATTTATTCAGACAACTAGATCCGTTGTAAACTAAAGCAAAATATTAAAAGAGATTAATACATGTAATTGTAGAAAAAAAAGGAGTTTAGGCAAATATTACAGGAAAAATAACAAGATATTTTTACCTGCCATAGTTTTTTAGAAACCATAAAAAATATTTACAAACAAACTTTCTCAGATTGTTTTGATAAACACTGACTTAACACAAATTACATAACACACAGAAACCTCTGTATGCGATTCTGACTCGATTTGGTCGGGTTTTTTACCCGACTACGGCAAAGCCAAAGGAGAGGGTTATGGTTTTAACGGCATATTTATGTATCAAAGTGAACGCCGCTTGCCATGGATATAGACTTTTGTTTTAATCTTTTGCCTCCAGCCTTTGATTACATTTTGCATGCTGTATATTCGACCTTACTTTAAATAATCGTTTGTCGAAAATATTGTTAAATAAAGATTGATGACTGTATCTGTCACAGTAAAAAAAACAGAGTGGGTGGCATCAGCGTCGCCTTCGCAGTTGAAGTTAGACAGTCATTTCCGTTAAACGTTCTGGCTAAACTTTGAACGTGTCTCGCTCTTCGTGTTAAATGGCAGAATAAATTACAAGTCCTTGAATAACTTTTATTTTCGTAAAAGTAATTGCTGAGACCACATAGTTCAAATATTGAAGGCATTCGTTAATAGAAAAATAACTTTGTTTAAAGGTTTTCTGTGTTCATTTTTTTTTTTAAATAAGTCATTCAAATGACAGTGGGCACGCCTCGGGAAAACACTCCATCGCGCTGTTCGAGTATGTATGCTTTTAATTAACATTATAGTTATAATGTAACTTTCTATATTTTGTATCTGAATTCTAATAAACGTAATTTAGAACAAAAAACCTTTTTACTTAAGTAACTAATTTTTGTAACTTTATATCGTTGTAATTTTGCAAGTATTGTTTACTTTGTTTAGTTTTTTCTTTTAATATAAACATTTTTCATGACAATTTATAAAAAAATTACACTATTTGCCAGTGGCTTTGGGACTACACTTGTAAATTATCATCTAATAAAAAGAAAAATCAAATCACATAATAATATCGAAGAGATCAAATTCACTTATACCGCATCGGATTCCAGCAACGAACCTACCAGACAAATTACTCTTCTAAAATGTCCTTTAAAGTCTAATCGTATTGAAAGACGTAGGAGAAAGCTGCCTATCTTTGACCATACCAGTCATTGGCACCTCATTTTTGCAGAGCTGCCACCACAATTGACCGTTATTGGAGAGCTACCGAAAAACGAAACACTTATAGGATCACTTCGTTGTTCGTCTGTTTGTCTGTCTGTCTTTCAAAACCCTTTTTCTCAGGATTGTGGGAGGTATCGAATCGAAATTCATATCAAATACTCAAATCTGCAGTGAAACTACGTTTAGCAAGCAAAAATAATTGCGTGAAAAACTGCCAAAAATTTTGACTTTTTTAATTTTTTGCAGCTCTAGTCATAAACTTTGTTTTTGATATTAGTTGTCACAATCATTTTGAAAGTATATTAAATATAGTATGCGATAATTTAAGCCCACCCACCGCTACATCGCTCTTTGCGTTTTTATTGTAAAATATGGCTAGCCTATTTGGGCATACTAATATTGAAAAAAAAAAGTAGTGACACGTAAAGATACAGTCCTGTTATTGTTTCCCTTTTACGGGATGTTCATAGAGCTGATAATGCTCCTTTGTCACGCTAGGACACTGAGCTATGGCCCTTTTGTTCTGCTGGAACGCACACAGAAACAAGTATCTAATATTGTAAAATTTTCTTTTTTCGTTTTTGTCATTTTATAAGTGTTTGCTGGCAGTACCAAATAAACGTTTATCTATCTAAGAAACAACAAGTTCCTTAATTTCAAACAAAAGTAATTGAAACCTCGTGAGAATATACATGTTTAAAAATTGCATTAGACATTTAATTACATATTACACTTAATTATTTACCTTTTCAAAGACGTAAGTCAAGTCACGCCGCCATCTTATTTTGTAGTTGATATTACGAAGTCTCTCCCAGACTGAAATTAAAGACGAGAAACCGTACCTAATTAAACTAAGCAATAACCTTTAGAACGCCAACGAGCGAGTAAAAATAGCGTATATGCTTGCTTACCAAAAAAGATTTTAACCAGCCCTAATACGTCTAAGGTTAGAACGCTCAGCCTTGAAAAAGTACAGACACATCTTTCCGTAACCCCAGTTTAAAAAACAGATCAGTCCAAGTCAGTTTTAGTATCAACTTTCGCATTATTTTGACAGATCTAAAATATTTAGCTATAGGCCTATTAGGCCAGGCCAGAGCTTTTTAGACGTTGATACAAGAGATACGAAGGGTGGTATTTATAAATCGAACTCTGATTTCACTTGAGCTCGGTCTATAACTATAGCTTGTTTCACATCAGCTGTTACCAAATGTCATTAATTTCATAGACATTCGGTAGCTGCCCTGACGACTTGTACTCTTGAGTATATGGTGCGGCAAAAATCAATTTTGATGGGAGCCTTCTGCTTGTTCCCTAACTGTTCGGGGTGTCTTGGACAAAAAAAAACTGTTAGTGCAAATGCTAGTAAAAACAATAACATCTATTCTATGGGCTTGACCTAAGGGAGCGAAAGCAAACGTCAAATGTGTTGGTGTCAAACCCTCCTACATTATGGGGTTTCTACTAGCGTCGACGCTAACAGGTTGTCACTTGTCTAGACACCTTGAATTTTTCACCCGACGTTTCGATTGTTATGAACAAAACGTATGTAGACGACATTGTCAATTGTTCCAGTAGTATAAAGAACAATATCGTGTTAAAACAAAAAGCCACAAAAAATCCAGCGTGCACGCGAACGTGCTAATTGAGGGAGTTTTTATTTCATTTTCCTTTCGGTGTATTCCGTTTTGTTTCAATATTATTGTTGTGAAACTTTTCTTTTCACGGTTCGTTTATTAACTTTGCGCGTGGCCCGTTCACTTTAAATAATAAAAAGAAAATACTTGTTAGCTTTTGAAATCTTAAAAAGCATTAAATACGAATAGTCAATAAACTGGCAGTTATAACAAACATCACATGCATTTTGCTACAACAGTTAACAGTTTTAGCTTTATTTAAAGTAATAGGACTCGTGCGCGAAAAGAATCGGTAACCGCACACAATATATTTGTGTTGCGTATTTACTCACCAAAACAACGCTGAACTGCAAAACTAAGTTGCGGTGGTCGGACCTTGTGCAAGTTCCGTCTGGATAGCTACCACCGTCTTGCTCGTTAATCCTGCCGCTAAGCAGCACTGCTTGCACTGTTGTGTTCCGGCGTGGAGAGCAAGACAGCCGGTGTAATTACTGGCACAAGAGGTATTCCATCTTAGCTCTCTAGGTTGGCAACGCATCTGCAATCTCCTTGGTATTGCGGGTGTCTATAGGCGGTGGTGGTCACTTACCACCAGTGGCCCGTTTCAATAAGCTACAAGTTACAATTTTACAAGTCTAAACCGGCAACATTGGTCAATAATGACCAATAACAATGGGCATAATGACCAATGTTGCCGGTTTAGACTTGCTTCGTGAAACGGGCCACAGGTGACCCACTTGCTTGTTTGCGTTCCTATATTATAAAAAAAAAGTTTGTTTATTTAATAACTTTTGATTATTAAAAAAACCGTTAATCAAACATGATTATTTCAAATGATTAGCCATACAAACTTTAACGATAAGGAAATGGTATTTTATCTACACAAATATCATAAGTGCTCAATAACGCGTTCAAAAACCATAGAAAATGACCAGCATTATTACAACCAATGTTATTATAAGAATTTTCTTGTCTGTGGTAGTAGGTAAATCTGTTCTTTGTTGGGTAGTATTCTCTTAGTAGTCCGTGTTTATTGGTGATCACATTATCGATATCTCTGACGTTATGAATTTAAATTTGGAACAGCTATCAAAATTCAAGTTGGTCTCTATTCTAGTATCCATAGATATTAAAACAGCTGTCGATACGAAACGTCAACTCAGTATGATTTTTCAATTTAAACGCACGACATTTGATCTCGAGTGACATGACAATAGGGACTTCATTCGTTTGTCTATGATTTAAAAAAACGTTCGTCTTGACGGATGGATCGATTTGCCGCCATTACTTGTTGTCACTCGTTTGTTGGTTTTTTGCTGTTACGGTTTTTTGCAGTTATGATATGAGTGTAGATAAAGTAATGTATGCAACTGTATATAATTAGGCCTTAAAACACGCGTGTTTTAAGGTCTCTCATTATATAGCAGTTGCATAAAATACTATTTATAGGATTCCATTATTTCTAAATGAAGTGTCTACCTATATAATATACTCGTAAAAAGTCTTTCTTTCATACAATACTCCCCTGGACCTCGTCGCTTTGATTTAACACTTGGACTATATTCATTATAATTGAAATAAAACAATTTAAAGGATTTCTAAAAAGGGGTCGAAACGGCGGGAATTAGATTCGTTACAGTACACGCGATATAAACCGTTTCAATTGTTTTATTTCAATGTGTATAAGTCGCGGAAACAAAAGGAAAGACTATCTTTATTGTTTAAAACTTAATTAGTTGGATGAGCAATATTTGAACCATTACTCATTTTAAATCGATAGGATTAGCAATTGTTGAAATACGTAGCTGTGACTGACAGCCGGACGGACAGAGGGACGGAGTCACGGAATCGAACAATGAGGATGCCTTTTGACCTTTTTTAAGAACGGACCATAACATGATATCGATAAAGATGAAACGCCCGATTGACAAAAGTTTCAGCGTCTCATCCACTACATGTAATTAACTGTTTTGAGTAAGCAGTCAAACGGTTTCGTGTGGAAAACGACGCCGCCGCAGGTTATGTAGCAAAAACAGTAGCTTTGAAACCCTGATCTCGATTGAATGTGTATAGGTGGAACCTTAAGAGGAAACACAAGGGCCGTTTTTCCATACAAACGTCGTCCCGTGTCTCTTCTCTGGATAATGCCAGTAGAGCAATTTTTTTTTTTCCAAAAAATCGATGGCCACTATTATGCATGTCCCTATGTTTTCCTTTTTTTCATAAATTAATTATTAAAAGAGATATGAACATTCAAAAACCTAAAAAATTAGCCAGATTTTCGGCTGCGTTCATACATTCAGAAAACAAATTTTACTAGATTATATAAAAAAAGAAAAACATAGGAACACTGCCAAAGCCTATCTTTAATTTTTAATGAAAAAAGTAGTTAAATCGGTTAAGTTTTGGAGAAGAAATTAGGGGTCTACGAATCGTTGATTTTGTGTAATTTAAATAGGTA
This sequence comes from Ditula angustiorana, assembly GCA_963691745.1. Lineage (NCBI taxonomy): Eukaryota > Metazoa > Arthropoda > Insecta > Lepidoptera > Tortricidae > Ditula > Ditula angustiorana. The sequence continues at coordinate 7,154,124 of OY829472.1, forward strand.
TTTTCAGTCCAAGGTGCGGCTGTCTCTATTGCGCTCTGCGGGGGGAGGCTTGATAGATGGAGGAAGCAATAGATTTTACAAATACCTATTTATCAATTATCTAGGCCTTGGTGTTTCATCTCAAGAGCAAACAACGTATACCGGTAAACAAATCTCCTTTTTACCACAAAACTTGTCTTTGCAAATTGTTGAAATCGCACCTGATTCGTGACGCGGTAATTGATTTTGATAAAACAGTGCAGTTGAGGTTTTGTTTTCCTCTTTTTCCGCAAAACTTATAGATTTTTACAGAATACGAACAAACAATCCTACAGTATAGGTCAGTGTTCCACACGGAGCGTTTTTTTGTAATATAGAGAGAGTCGATCGTAATTGTTAAATCGTATAAAATATTAGAAAACTCTTAAGTAAATGTAGTGGTATGCGTTTGATAAATAATTTTAACAAAAGTCATTCCTCTAGTACTAAAATTCAAAGACAAATACGAAACTATGTTTGTACGGAAAATTGATGGATTTTGTTTGTTTTTGAACGAGAAATACGAGTATGTCCATGTAGTTGTTATTTTGTTTGTACCTCTAGTTTGATATTTAAAATTTTGCGAATGGTTCACAAACATATTTATTATTATAATATTGGTAACCGATAATTTGACAAACATAAAGCTGCTGGTAATTAAATTAATAGTATAAAATTATAATGCCAAGAATTTTAATAACATGAACTATCAGAGCGATAAATTGTTCACAGCTCTCTTTCTATTTAGAGAACAAGTATGATTTATTCTTTATACAATTCAGTTTCTGGAAGGCATACATGTAATGTGCAGTTATTAGGGGAAAATAATATAGGTCCGTGATGTCTTATAAAAGTAACGGATCATCATCAAATTAAAAAAAAAATTAGTATGCTATAAGTCCTGCCATTTATCTAATTTTTCTTTGTGTTGTCATCGCATAGTATTTTAATTTAATAGTTTGAATGAAAAACATTTAAAAATAAAAATCCAAAGAAATTTCGGTTACAAAAATTTAGTAGGTATGCTATATTTATATTATACACACCTAGAAACATAGTCTTACTTCTTTTTTTTTTTTTTAATTTATTCTTGGCCATGGGTGCAAAGCCCTTTAGCCGAAGTCTTACTTCGAAGGATCGGGGTTTCCATTGCATAAAAAGACAAGAATTAGATTTGGAATCGTAATTAGCCACTTCGATATGTACAAATGTTGCCAAAAATATTGCCTTGTAGTTCCTGGTAACATTTGTTACCAGCGACTTGTTGAATCAAAATATATAAAAAAATGCCTCTTAACATTTCGTGAGCATTCATTTGGTAAGCAGTGGACTTAAAGTGGCAGGCAAACAACTTGAGCATAAATCGAGTGGAGGGGGTAAGTTTGCGCATACACATTTGTACTAGATACGGCTATTGCGCAGTCAAGGTCAATGCTCAAGTTGTTTGCCGTGAGCTGTACCAATGTTGAATTGCTTCACTAAAACAAATATAAGTTGCAGTATTTATCTTAAAACATCTATTTTTATAAAATGTGTCCGCGGTCGTAAAGCACAATTCTTTAGGATTAATTAAATGTTACGGCGCATAGAGAAAAATAGTCAGATTATGGCGCTAGTATCAATCAGTCGATTTCCGAACGAGCTATTTTTTGAGTGATGTAACACCGAGCGCTGGGAAGGTGGCCGTATCAAGTTGGTTGACAGCTGTCATGGGAACAGAACGACAGGCTTGCGCGCGCGCCCCACGTGTTTCGGTGGAACGTCGTATGCAATTTAATTAAGTATCCAATCTAATCTGTATCAATTATAGTGATTATCTTTTAATGTGTGCTTGATTAAGTGAATATAAATGTGAACTATTGGAAGCAAGTCTTATTTTATCAAACCTTGGTTTTCTCGCCCACTTACCCACGAATTATGTCTGAATCCATGTCTGGCTTTAGTCTTACCGTGCTATAAAAAGTTAGATCCTTACTTGTTCTTTACTTTGTTTTTTAGCTGCTCGCTTAACGTGGAGTGTAAGTCATCGAGCTACTTTATGAAGGGACTGCATTATACAGGCCGCCCCATTTCAGGCGGCCACACGTTGCGATTTTTTAATATGTATGAATCCCCATATAGACAAAATTTGAAAACGTAGAGGTGCTTTTAAAAACGCTTCCTTCTCTTTGCAATTATTTTTCTAGCGTAACAAAAATATATAATTCATTTCGAACAGGCTGAAAACTTAAAAATTACAAAATAGGTGACTACTTTTAACTACCGACGAAAAAGAGGGATGTCATAACTGTCATTAGTTTGAAGCCTGTTTGTCTGTTTATGGCATACTAGCTCAAAAATTAGCGGCTTATACATTTGAAAACAGGTTTCGTTGGGATGGTTCTTGGCCGTGTTCAGTGGCAAACGGGCTAGCGATTGTTGAAATATTTAAACTTTTGGCATACTTATTTCTTGGTTTAACCCTAGCCTTTTTCTCTTTTCAGTTATTTATTTTTTACGCAGTCGGGTTTTTGTTTTTATAACGACATTTTTTAATTTGATTCATGTTAATCCTTTTTCGGGTTGCGTTCAAGAAATATTTTGTGTATTATAATAGAATCAGGCGTTACTTTCCGGAGGTCCAATCAACAAACTGGAATAAATTACCGTGCTACTCCGAGCAAGGCCACTTATGCCAGTTTGTTAAATGCTTTTGTATTTGTATTGTAACATTCGAGCTCATCCGACATGAACTGTGTCCTTCATTAGCATTACCTGTAGATTGGAAAGCCGATTGATAATATTATGAGGGCTCGATTATTGTCATTAATTTGATTTGGACCGTATTACGTAGGCGAGATGTCGATAACCTCCTTAGCGTCGCTTCATCGGAGAACAGCAGTAAGAGTCGTTAAGAGATAATACGGTTATTTTGCGATGAAGGCCTCCCAGCCAGTTGTGACCTACTGCCGTTCTGTTAGGTACTGTAGAGCTAATGCCGCGTTCCAATACTCAAACAACGACCCGTTACCTACCAGTTGTAAAATTTTCACAGGACTTTCCATAGAAAACATGTCAAAATTTAAGTGTGGGGAAGTAAAACGATCCGTCATTTGAATAGAGGCACCCGCTAACAATTGCAGCAGAAAGTTAAAACTGCTGGAAAGAAGTTAGAAAAAAACGTACGAAATTTTGTTTAGTCTATATTTTTGACCATAAATTATCCGAGTTATAGTCACCACCCAGAACTTCCCAGGGTTATAGATTTTTAACCACATTGCCGCCCCCATCCATCAACCGGAAGTCATCGGGTAATTGTCAGTGCTACCCGTGCAAAGCAGGGGTGGGTGTCTAGTTTTAAAATGTTTTCCTGGAGTGTACGCTCTGAACTAAAACAAAATAAAAAAAAGAAAAATAACGTAGTTGAAGCAGTTTTTTACTTTGACTGTACTTATTTCTATTCGTAGTTTATCGAATTAGAAGCGACGGCTCACTTAATTATTTTAGTAAAACCTGTACACGTAGTACTTGCACGGCTAGCACGTCGTACACACGCGATGCGACTCGCGACTCGACAAGGCTTTCTCGCGGCTGTCAATTCTCTCGATTTATCTCGCTTTGCGTAGCACGACATGACACCGCGAGAAATTTACTCTCCGCGACTTCACCATCTCGCGGGCGACTAGCGTGTGTTACCGCTAATAGTTCACTCAAAGAACGAGCGAAATGGTGTATCCTTGGTGCATCTCTGTTACCGATTCGGTGTTGCCATGTAAGATTTGACACGATTTAAATATCGTTTATATATCTATATAAAATTTAAGAGTCGGTATCGTAAGATTTTAAAGCTATGATTGAAGTACGAGTACTTTTGTCGAGAACACCCTTGCCTGAATCTGCCTTGCCCAAGCCACAATACTCGAATAAAGTTGCCATTAAACTCCGCATTCGTAACGTGACCGACATTTACATTAAAAAAAGTTGTGTATTATTATCAAAAATATGAAATTTAAACTTCCAATTTCGAGTCGCGCGCTCAAAGCTTAGAAGAGATATATCTCGCATATTAACGTCAAAAAGCGACATATTAGTCGCAAAAAGTACAGCCGTGCTACCTATTTCGAGAGTATGTCGCACATGTCTGTCAATCGACAGCAGAATGTCGGAATGACGTAGAAGCGCGAGTCGACAAGCTATCTCGCTACACGACGTGCTACCGGATCGCGACAAAGCACTATCTCGCGCCTCCATGTCGCTTCTTGCGCAAGTCGCGCCTTGTCGTGCTAGCTGTGCTGCCTATTGATAATTTGATTTAACTCGTGTGTTAATTTACGTCACATGTTACGCTGTCAACTATACCGCACGTTTATAAAGGACCACGTTATGCAGAAAACAGCCGTGTTACGTAACAAACACACGCGACATAGTGGTTTCTGAATAACGCGGTCCTATTTAGTAACGTGTTACTTATCTACTTGTGGAATTTTTCATCGATTTAATTACTGTTCTTGGTATGAAACCCCGACGTACACTACAGTCAACCAAATTTAATACTGGGCCACTACAGAACTTTTATATAACTGTAATATTAGATATAGTATTAATTTTAGGATTTTGGCGTACCGTTTAATTCTTGAGCTTTAATCGAAAAAAAATGGAGCCCGTCCCTCTCTCGCTACAGCTTTTTTTACTTCTTTCAAAATAAAATTACAGAGCAATTTACATTACACAGTACTTAACATAGAGTAAAAGAATTGGAAAAAAATCGATAACAATTAATAGCACCAGCGAGCGAGCTTTAAGCATATTTAACTAACTGACATTAGTTAAATTGACCAAGAGATATCCCCAAGTCAAGGAAATTTGATGCGGATGTATATGTTAGTCCCCAAAGTTATAAAAAAACGAAATCTGAATATTATAGAGATACATGTCTCTAAAGGTCAATACAGATAAGTTAGTTAAATCTACGCTTAGTAGAGGTGTAAAACGCCTCTACACTTAAATTGTTAATAATAATTGAAGATACATAGTCACCAAATGCCAAAAAGAAAAATAAGAAAGAAATATACATTTCGAGTCAAATCAAATGATACTGGCTAATCTTAATTATTCCTTTTATGTTCTAAATGGGTAATTTATTCTTATTCTTTATGTTTTGTGACTTTGCCTTTTCGCACAAACAATAAACTCACCGGAAACCTTACAAATTACAATAGATTGTACACCTAAAGAGAGCAGTAAGGGTAGCCGATTTTTCTTTTTTTCATTTCTACTTTTCTGCTTAGATACACAATCAAATGCCACATCATGTAAAATTATTGCACTTTACACATTAACACCATAAGATCGGAAGGAATGAAAAGTATATTTAAGCATTTCGTTCAATATAACTTAAAATAATCCAGAAAACGAAAAGAAATAGCACTTGCCGAATCATATTTGTAAAAGTCCTCTTTATCTGCGTTGTATAGTCGACCAAGTAATTGCTTGCCCGCTTTTCAAATTTATGCCTTTGTAATAAGGTCGAAAAATGGTCAAGCACTTTTTTGGTCGACTATACTTAACGCCATTGTAAATCCTCGAAAAGCTTGCAGTTTAGAAATAAACAAGTTTCATGGAAATAATGCCAAGTATATGACCAAATAGCATAGACATGATCGACACCTAAATTATGATTCTCTTAAATAAATTCGCTTCTAGGCCATACTTTAAAAAGTGTTCATAAATACCAGTAGACTCAATTAGGTACTTAATAAACATTTTATGTATAAATTTGAAAGGTAATAATCGTAAAATTACAGCGGAATTTCAAAAAAAGCCTCAATTTAGTAGCAACAGTGGGATATATTTTCAAATGCGCCTTGTATATTTATTGCACATAGATCTATCTATAGATTGTATCTATCTTAGGCTCTTTTTTCAAAATTTTATTATAATTAATGTGTTTGCTTTTTAAGGCAAGAATGTAGGCATGGTCGAAACTCAATGATAGCATAATTTTGCACTGTTGTGGATACCTACCTGTACATTACACTTTCATTAAACAAAATTGTTTTTTTTACATATTACAAAAACAAACATCTAACTTTATTAAGGGGAGGAGTGCTGCTTATCCTAAGAAGTCTACACTTCTAGCGATAAGGAACTTTTTTAAAAGATGTTTTTATGAAATTAATTATTCTTATTCTTATCCTTTGTATTATTTTAAAATGTGACAACCCTAACAAATAAATATTATCTAGCATGATATGACCCCTTAAATCGAATTTACACAAAGCTTGCAATCAATGCGTTCGATAAGTAGAATAGCAAACTCAATTACGCCGAAAGGTATATTGCGTGACATTGTGAAGCGAAATCAAAGCTCGCAACTTTATTTACTAAGCTTTCAAGTTCCTGATTGCGGTCAAACTTATTTAGTGATTAGTTATAGTCTTGCCTTGCTCTCGCTCATTCAGGCACCGAGTACAATTATCAAGAACAAAATCGGCCAAAGTTCCAAAACTTGTCTTGTAAATTTTCGACTTGTTTTACAACGTTCAAGTAAATAATTGCTGCCGTCGAAACTGGAGCTTGAAAGCAATTAAAACTATGCAATCATGCCTTATTGCTATTCTTTTTATACTAATATTGTTAATACATAGTCCTTATGTAGGTATATAAAAAAATGTTTATACATATGTGGTACTACCGCAGTTTTTTGGTGGCTATCGGCAATCTTCGCTTCATTTATACAACACCATATCATGGACACACTACGAACAACATTTGTACAAATTGTTAAAACATGAATGTTGTAGGTATCCGATTGTCGTTTGATCAACATATAATTGTATACTATTTTAATATTCTTCGTATTGTGATTTTTCCTACTTATCTAAATTCAAAATAACCATTTCCTGGCCTAGTGAAAATTCCTAATATTCAAACAGTGTAATGACGAAATAGGAAGAAATTGGGATAAAACGAGATATATCTAAAATGTTGATTTTAAACACTCACATGCATGTACTCTACTATTGTATGGGACTGTTTTTACAGATCTACAGGTTCTGGTTTTACAGATTTCTGATATTCACTTCTACTCGTATTTACGGAAGAAACGCGTGGCTACACTAAAGGATAACGCCCTGTCTGTCTATCACACTCGTATACATTCTATCTGTATGATATGTACTCGAAATCATTTCTATTTGGAATTATCGGTTTCTATTTCTAGGCGTATGAAGTAATTAACCATCTCAGCTTTATTCTCAGTTTCAAACCAATAAGGAATTATAGATTATGGGATAAAAATTCAGCTGTATACAAAAGAATATGGAGAACTAAGCAAGAATATTTTTAGTTCATGGTCTATACTCGTACCTTCGTCATATTCCTAACCAAACTCACTACTGGAGATTTTATTTGATTCTAGTTCCAGTGCCATAAAAATAATAAATAATAAAAGTCTTAAATAGTAATAGTCTTTACGAGTATCTACGATAAAATAATAAAAATCTATGATAAAATAATAAAAATACTTTATTAGTATGTACTTTGAGGCAGCCACCAAAACACTTTTAATGACAGAACTTTTGAAAAAGCAATTTTTTCAACATGATGCAATATGCAACTTCTGGTTTCGCGGACTTCTTTTATTACCCGACTACGGCAAAGCCACTAGGAAAGGTTATATTTTTAAGTTAACTAAAAGTAAAAAACACAAGGTACTATAAAGTTGATTTCATACTGGCACAATACTAGAAGTTACATTACATTACTAAACAACTTTCATAACATACCGGGAATAGTTCGAACATACCTTTGACAGGAAACAGTAATTCATAGAAATTTTTCTTCATCCTAGCTGACAATGCACCATCACAACTAAGCCTTTCGTTAGACAGTAGCGTTTAAATAACTCATCAAAAATATTGCCAAAACGAATGAAAATTGTTATCAACTTCTAATACAATCAGTCTGCGGCAAAACGCCGGCGTCTGACTAAAAGTTGCCGCAAATTATTGTGTCACCCTTATCAGCAATAATTCATTAACGACTAAAGAGAATTTCGTTGCGCGGTACAAGCTTTTCGAATTCTGCGCATGAGCTGTGCAAAGCCTTTGCAACAGTACAGAGCAAAAATTATATAACGTTCTTTTGGTTAGGTAATAGTTATTGCGCGACAGGACGAGTTTTAATGCAGTACGAAAAGTAGCTTTTCACTTTGCTTCAACTCAAAGTTTTAACCGAGCTACGTCGGCCGTGGTCATAAAGAAACAGCAACGTCGTTATCGAAATAGTTTTAAGACGATTCAAACTACCCACTGTATGTATATTTCAAGAGCTTGGCTGGAGGCGTCAGTAAAAATAGTGGGAACAGATTAGCAAGTGCCAAAGAAACTGAAATGCCGACCGTTGTACATTTTATGTCAGAGCTAGAGCTCAGAAACATTGCGGCTATTGAAATAACAGAATCCTCACTGTTTTCCGATCTATGTTATTCCGATCAAATAGAAAATCTTTATAAAATAAAGGCTGTAAAGGCTATTATTAAACTGCATCTAAATAGAACAAGGTTTTCCGAACAAAGAGGAGCTAGCTCGTGAGATCCTATTTTTACACTAAAAGAATTCCTCTTTATTGTTTTTTTTTTATTAGAATATGGAAGTCACAAACAGTGGACTAAAATTAGTTAGAACCTTGCCTCGATTTGCTGAGCCTGCATTCGTATTTCCTATGGCCCATTTCTACCAATAATCTCCTCAACTTTGAATCTATCAAAATAATAAATTTTAGCAGCAATAAATAAAACAGCATATTTCGAAACAAAAGATTAACTATTTTCGAAATTATGCTCCAAGCGTTTAACTTATAGGTCAGTGGTTTAACCGCACACAAAACATCAAGAACACTGAAACAAAAGATACTCTTTATCTCGTAAATTACATTTTACAAAATGTACTTTACGGGTAAAAGCTTGTACCTATGTATAATATTTCATCACTTAACCAAAAAATTTACGCTGTTCAAAATATGTCTCATTGCTGTGGTGTTGTTGCCCTAGAAGTCAGATTGATTTTGGATATATATATGCTCACAATTCATGATACTATCAACGATTTTGTGAGATTTGTTCTCATTTTCATTTTAAATTACAAAAATCGGAAAACAAGAAACAAAATAACAGACATATTTATAATGTCAGATTTGTTTTGGAAAATTAGGATACATTGAAATAGAGACGAAAATGTCGAAAACATATGTTATATTTCCATAAAACGTCTTTTATGAGCTTTTTTTTATAATTTTTAGGGGACAATCTCTTTTTAAAGACCAGAAATAATCTGCCATCGTGTGACATGTTATGTTCAAAATATAACATTTTAAATGTTCGCAATTTGGCTCTTGAAAATATAAAAATTTGCAAGGAAAGATATCCAAGGCAACACAAAAAAAAATTGAGAGCTTTGTTATTATTTATTATTATCATCATGTTATTATAGTTGACTTATTGAAATCAAATATAAGATTGGCAGCGTTCCTTTCTGTTTTACAGATCGGTCATATCAATCAAGAGCCTATACATACATACCAGTGCATCTATCCCGAATCTCCTCGATACACGTTAACTCACTACGTAACTCAGTGCATCTCTTTCTAAATAACCTAGTAGGAAAGAGACACCGAGTTACGTAGCGAGTCAACGCGTATCGAGAAGTTTCGTGTTATAGGTGCACTGAGTATACTGACTGGGTCACGGCACGTTCAAACCTCAGAGTTAAATGCTAAGTACCTACGTTAGTTCAAGTTTGTTTTAGAACGCCCTTGAACTTGTGACGGTAAAACTAGCAATTTCCCATTCGTAGAATTTCGCACATCAAAATTACGAGTTTAAACATTGAATAGGTATTCATCCACCTCGAAACCCTGCTTGTTACGGTTTTTGAACTTGTTTTTTTTTTATGAAATAGGAAGGCACACAAGCAACTGGGTCACCTGATGGTAAGTGATCACCACCGCCTATGGACACCCGTAACACCAAGGAGATTGCAGATGCATTGCCAACCTAGAGGGCTAAGATGGAATACCTCTTGTGCCAGTAATTACACCGGCTGTCTTGCTCTCCATGCCAGAACACAACAGTGCAAACACTGCTGCTTAGCGGCAGGATTAGTGAGCAAGATGGTGGTAGCGATCCGGAGGGACCTTGCACAAGGTCCTACCACCCGACCGCCCGTCTGTTTTCGGACAAGGAGACATGTTCCGTTTGGCCGAAATAAAGACTAGTAGGAATTAATAGAAACGTCCGCATCTAATAGTACAGCCCATCGTTGAAATTATGGCATTGTGTTTATTGTCTGAGCCTGCCACTGGTCTTTAGTGTTAAATTGCAAGAAGGAAAAGGATATTTCGTTTAAATGCCGACCTTAACACCCAGACATGACAGTTCAATAAGCAATGACCGTTCATTCAGTTAGCATTTAAATTGCGACGTTTTGAATTGAACGCAGCCAACAGGTGAAGGATGCATTTGATATGACGTATTTGGCGGCGTCGTATTAATATTGGGAATTGTATTTTGTATGTGAGTTTCATTTGTTGAGGAACACTTTATCAAATAATACCTGCGTGCGTATATTTTAGAATGCAATGATATCAAACAAACGTATATAGCTTTGCTTGTTTTTGATTTTAATAAATACTTATTGTTAGTCATGTCATGACACATAAAGAGGAGTGTGAACCCACCGCTCTCCATACAAACGGCGATAACGTTTTCCACCATCTAAACCTTAACCAATAGCCATGATTTTTTTGTATGTTGCCATTATGCCCTAGAACTAGGTTTGTATGTTTCGATTTTTTAAATATTCTTAGTAGTTTCAAAAATATTCACGCTTTGTTGTTTTGTATGAAACTCCTAAAATGCAAATATTGTTAAATCTATGAAGAATATTTAAAAACTAAAAACATACAAACCTAGTTCCAAGGCATTATAACAACATACTAAAAAAATCATGGCTATAGGCTAAGGTTTAGAGGGTGGAAAACGTTATCGCCGTTTGTATGAGGAGCACTTTTTGGGGCTGGGTTCACACTCCTCTTAAATGATGATTGTTGTGAACGAATTTTACGAAACTGTAATGTAAAGTATCCACAATGACGCTTTTTAACAGACTAAAAAAAGAGGAGGTTCTCTTTTAGACAGATTTAATTTTTTGAACCGATTTCGATGATTCTTTTTTTTTTATTAAAATTAGTTATACTCGAGGTCGGTTAACTTTTAATTTGGACAACATAATTTCATCTCTTAGAGCGGAAAATTAAGGGACGAATCGCGACACGAGGCTCATCAGACGTCAGTTTTTAATATGAGAAATATTAATATTTAGGACGATAATAATACGGCTTGGTTCTTCGGCGGGCACATTAAATAAAGAAAATTATATTGACGTCATTAACCTGCACCGATGACTCATCATTATGCATTGTTGAATTTCTTATTTCTTCATGAAAATTAGTCATGTTAGTACGTTGGCCTTAGTCGCTTTTATGTGTCGGCAGCGTACTTTTGTGGAATGGCTTAGTTTTAATTTGATTTTGTTCCAAATTGCACTTTCAGTACCACAGTACCACATTATAAATATTAGTTGATTATTTTACACTCAGCGTCATTTAGTAATTACGTAGCAGTTAAGAACACCAAATAGTTGTAAACATCCAGAACGCTCATAAACATCGACGCAGCCTAAGTGATCAAATTCTTCAGGTCATCCACAGAGCTCAAATATACCGAAGCACACATACCGCCAATTACTTGATTACATTCATTGCACCCCCGAAAACGACGTATGGTCATACATCTGGATAAATTATATCCGGCTGACTATTATAGTGCAACTGATAGAGCCCTTTAAAGGTCAGGCAGACGGCGTGGACAGACTTAAGTCATAAGATGCCTTTATAAAGGAACACCAGTTTTTCCTTATTTTTTACCTAGACCTCAATCTCATCATTATCACAAAAGAGCTCAGGGAGAAAAGTCTCGTTTTCACTGTGCATTGTTAAGCTTATTTTATTATGTTCGTTTGTGATATTTCTTTTGATAAAAATATCATAATGTAAACAATCTTTTATTTCATTAACTACTTGTTCAAAGCGCAATATTACGCTGTACAACATTTAGAAAAAGCTGACACTAATGAATTAGCCGAAAATAGAAATTGATCTGACCATTCATTCGTTAATTTGGTAAGTCTTTACGATTTAACTACTTAATTTAAAGAAAACCGATAGTTACAAAGTCCTTTTTATTATTATTATTATTTTTTAAACGTAACGGAAATACCCGCGAAATATTTCGCAAAGCACATTTTATCTGCCACAACCTCTAAATTAAGAGTAAAATACAGGGCCACAGACCACCTGGCCGGCGGCGTACCGCCTGGTTTAAAAATCTTAGACTTCTACTGGTTTGGGATGAGCTTAAGCACCAGACCCCTCTTTCGAGCATCACTCTCTAAAGTAAAAATTGCTTTAATGATCGTTGACCTCCGATCGGAGAGGGTACTGGAAGAAGAACTCTAAATCATAGTGTTTTTTCGTCTTATATGAGTATGTCGTCTTTTTTGCTGTATCATTTTAACCAGTTAAAGGTCGTCCTAATATAGATACCCGGATTATTTTATATTAAAACGTGAAATTACACACTAATCCATGCCACCCGCGCCGCCAAAACAAATCAAACAACACCTCATATACCAAAATCGGTCCATCTATATAAATATAAAAGGCAACAAAACTAGACAATGCATACATATAATGCACAATTATATACAATCAACAGAAGTAGCTGAACACCTAGAGCGATCCAAAAGATCTACACAAACTTACTCACTCTAGAATAGAGTCATATTTTTAACATATTTTAAAATATCAACTGCTGGCAACCTCTCATACAACATCGAGTGAGGTGTCGTTAAATATTCTACTATCTATTATTAATCTGTCTGTTTACTAAAATCTTAACATGTTAGTGACTTACTTTATTTCTTCTCAATGTTTGAGAAAAACGTTACATCTGCGAGAAAATGATGGTTTCGTACTTTTATAAATCCTCGCCTACCGCTCGTGTTTTAAACGTACTCCGCGAGAAATTGCCAACTTCCCTTACTTAGGCATTAATTTACTATTTCCGGCTACCGTCAGAGTAGCAATATAAATTATACACTAGTTTTTAAGCTAATCATGAGCTTTAAAATGAAAAAGCATTCAAAAGAATCGATCGAGCAGTCTTTGTCTGATGCTCATACAATAATTGCTTGACTGTTCGAACAATCAAACAAACTTACACACAAATAATCGGAAACCGTGATTTGGAGTCTTAAGATACCTGAACACCATATTATAACCATTTTAGGGTTTCGTAGTCTCATTAAGGAACCGTTAATAGCTGTTGCTGTCCGCCCGTCTGTTCAAACACAGCTCAGCTCAAAGAATCTAAGTACTTTATAAAGCTGTAATTGAGCATGGATCTACATTTTAGTCATGCCAACAAAATGGTAAAAAACCCAAAAAAATATGGTGCCTCTGCACGTAGTGGGGATGTTTTTTTCTCGTCTGTTTCATGGTACGGGGTGTCGTTGGATAGGTATTTCAAAAATATTGCGAGTCTGTAAACAATTTTTCGATTAAGAGATCAGTTTGTGAAATATTAGTCCTTTAAAGTGCAAAATTTTGTTAAAGTCGAGTGAACCCCATCCCAAAAATGCACGATAGTAGTATAAATAACGAAGGCTTTACAGGTTTAAGAGTCAACAGACAACTATGGAAACCTACACTGCGCGTGGCCCGACACGCACTTCACCGATTTTCCAATATCTTTAATGTACAGATACTTCCGACAGCGAGCCCTAGCATAAGCTTTACTCAGTTTGATACTATATCAATTGATGTAAATAATCCCAAAACATTTATTATTTATTTATTTTAGTTTATTAATCCAAATTTAGTAAAAACTTGTAAAATAAATCAAAAAGGTGTTTTGAAAGGTAAAATATATATTAAAGATAAAACTCATGTATTCGTCCAAGAGCTTGGATTATGTTCTTTACTATTTATTTGGGTGTTACAGGTAGGTACAGCTAGTGAGTCAATTGGTAAGAGATCGTTGTCCCTGGTTCACATTTTGCCCCAAGAAGGGCACCAGGTGCCAATAAAGGAATAAACGGCAGGCCTCTCCGGCAGGCAGTACCCTAGGCTTTCGAGGAGCGACGGCGTTTTCACCACGGCTTTGTGAAAGTCCTCGAAGCTGATCACTCCGTCTAGATCCATGTCCATCCGCTTCAGCATTATATCCACGAACTCCTTTAAACAAAAGCAGTACAGTACAGCGGTACAGTAATGGCCAAAGAGGAACATTGGAGATTCTAAAACGTTCGTTGATTTGGTTGAGATGGTTAAATGTTCGTTGTAAATATGTTTACAATATGGTTGTGTGTCCATTGCCGATGCTGCAAACCTTGTTGCATTTCGGTGAAAATGTTGATGGCGAATATTCAGTTATTCAAATAATTAATCCAGAAACAATGTCTCTTATTTTACGGAATAAAGTATGTAAACAAACAAAGTCAGTGATTGATAGTGCTGTCGATCGATAGGCCACTATCGATAGACTATTGATAGTATCGATAGCGAAAGGACTCATCAATATTAAAATTCGGGACTACCGATAGAATTATAATATCCATACTATCGATATCCTAACGGATTTTCAAGGTCAACTATTGATGGTGAAACTATCGATAATTCGGCATCACTACCTACTGATTGTCGGTGATTTTTGTTGCACGTGCTATAATTGTCGGATGTTAAAGACAAAATATTTTCTGGTATTCAATTATGCCAAACCTTAGTACCTATGATACCTACCCACTTGTGCATTTTATTTAAATGACTACAGTATTACCAAAAATATATTGTGCCACGATGTACCTGCGCAGTAGACCAATTTTAGTAGCGCGAGAAATTTCGATCTACCAATGATAAAGTAGAATTTTACGCGCGCTAAACTCTTGCGCTTTTATTGGTCTATCGATTTCGCAGAAATATGGCGGCAGCCCGTGCGCCACAGTGTACGAATTGTGTAAGCGGAACAAAGCTAAGAATGCATAGCAAGCAATACTCTGCCAGTTGCGCTTGCAAATAAAGTACAATATGGATTATTCACACGGTCGGCTACTGTCGGAAACCGGTCTGCGCTTCTCTGCGCTTCTCTGCGCAAACGAATACTGCCGAAGCACAATATATTTTTGGTAAAACTGTATCACTATTCACTTTTTTTTTCGAAACTTCTTATTTACCTACGATACTTAAAGAATTTTTTCTTAGTAACGCGCCAGATGCAAATAACGAGCACCTAGCGAACACATATCTTAGAAAATGTCAATGAAGAATGATATATAAGTTGCACTACCTACAACTGTATTATTTCTGCTTTGCCTAAAAGTTTACGGTTTGAGAATGCCTTCAGACATTAAGTTTGCCTTTGTACCTCTACATTTACTGTTAATTTTGAGCAATAAAGATTTAATAAATAATAACTTAGGTCCGCTGGTTTATATTCCGCCTAGGTCAGTCGTTTGAATTATTCAGTTAATCAGGTATTCACCATATTCGTCCGAATACGAACGGCTTCTCCGCACTTTGCAATTTTTAGCCTTAATTGGCACTACAGTTCACTGAAGTAATTTTCACGGTAAAACTAGCAATCTAATACAGTATCCGGTCTAGCGTAAGTTCTGGAATAATCGGATTGCCGCAAAAATGAAACAAAAACCGTTATCCAATTTTTACCGGCACCTCCAACCATGCCGCTGTGGAAATACCTCTCGCGTGTTCTAATACAAAAAAAATGCATGGACTAACGAACGGCAAGTTCAATAAAGTACAGTCTAGATGTCGAAATGGTAGCAAGTTTTTAAATAAAAAACGTGTTTTATAAAGCTCTAAGTAACTAAAAGAAGCTAACTAGGGAAAATTATTATGATAGCCGACCGAGTAATTGCCTTAAATGCGGTACCCCTTTGAACTTTAAGGTCTTGCAATACGATCGAAACGTAGTAAACGCAATTTCTTGGTAGACTCTTTTTACTCTACAAGAGAAACAAAACCACGTGTTTCATTGTTTTCAAACAGAAAGACTTGCTGAAAGGGTTTGCAAAGTGTTATGAAAACATTTATTTTTACACGGTACACGGTTGAAATTGGTAAAACTTCTTACAAAAGACTTTACAAGCACATTTCAATAGAAAGAAATAAACACGTGTTAAAGCAATTTCAATTCATAGCGCAAAAGTGGATTTGGTGGAATAAAAAGCTTGTAATTGTTAAGAAATATATTTTTTAAGGAATGATGTTATAACTCTTTCAAAACAGACATTTTTGGAAATATTTGCATTGATTTACTACAAAGCCAAAGCGTATGTAACACTGAGATTTAAGAGAATAGAAGCATCAATGAATCAGAGGTTGGAAAGAAGTAAGACTGTTTAATAATTAATAATGCAGAGAGAGTACATGAATACCTCTTGCGGGTCGTAGGACCTTGTACACTACAAGGTCCGTCCGGATCGCAACCTCTATCTTGCTCGCCGATCCAGTCGCTAACCAGCAATGCTTGCATTCTTGTGTTCTCGCATGGAGTTAAAGACAGCCGGTGAGATTACAGCCACAAGAGGTATTTCATCTTAACCCTCTGGGTTGACAACGCATCTGCAGTCTCTTTGGTGTTGCTGGTATCTACGGGCTGTGTTGATTACTTATTTTATTGTTATTATAATATCTCGTATGCCGCCGATTTTCACAGGTACATTATAAATGTATACCAAAGCGAACATATTCCACGGTTAACATATTTTTAAAGTAGTTTTTTAAGACACACAATCAGATGAGGCCCGAATTGTACGGTATTTTTCTCAGTTCTATCAAATTAGGGATTGAGACATATATTAACGTGTTTTTATTTCTATTTTAAATAGCTCATTGCATAATTATTCCTAAAGGGTAAGGTGAAGCCGAGCGAAGCTGTAAAACAAATATTGTTGTGTATTTTCATACGTCCCCCATTTCCGTGCTCTACCGCCTCTGCCCACGCGCCCATTGAGGTGTGAATCGGGGTCTACGGCGTAGGTACTTTTTCAGTAGTCGCATTTTCTAAATTGTACGGTATAATGATTTACACAGTATAAAACAAAATTGCTACCCGTTCCTGTCTGTCCTTATACATATGTGTAGTTTAGTTTAGTTAGTTAGTAATAATTAGTAATTTTCAATATTGTTTTGTCTTGTTGAATTTTATATTATTAGTATTATTATATGTAATTAGGTATTTTATTTTATTGTATTAATGTTTTCACAGCATGGATATGGAACTAATTGTTCTGGAGTGCGATTTTTGAATCTCACCGAGTGACTAAAGCTAACCAAAATGGCCGTTTTTTCAGATAAATGCGGCCATTTTGATGAGCTTTAGTCACCTGGTGAGATTCAAAAATTGCATTTGAATCTCACCGGGTAACTAAAGCTCACCAAAATAGCCGGTTTTAGCTCTAGTCACCTGGTGAGATTCAAAAATTGCACCCCTGGATTAAATAATTTACATTTTATTTCATACCTTTGACCGCTTCAACGGACTATACGTCGATTTATTCTGTCATTACATCAATTGTACCGATGCGAAGCCGGAGCGGGTCGCTAGTTATGAATGAGTACTAAATACCATAGTAATGTAAACCAGGCACTGCTGAAGCGTTGATACACAATCAAGGAATTTTGGTTTGACTACGTCTAATTTGTATTCTGCATGCATATGCTTGCTGCACCTCATTGACTGCATAAACTGCGTCTCAAATTTGTATGCCTGGCAGCCCAAAGGAGTGAAACATTCCTAGTTTTAAGACCTTATATCGTTTCTGTATCAAAATCTACTCGTATGTTGAACAAATAAACGATATTGATTTTACTGGGTGCTAGATTTGTGACTAAATACTGTGGAATTGACTTTAAAAGGGGACGTGGTCTCTAGTGTACAGCCAATGTGCAAGCCCCCATTTTAATGAATTAATGAATGATTTTATTTTAGAAGAAAGATAAATAATTCTAATTTTAAAACGTCACAGTAAAATTCTAACTTTCTAGATGTGCAAGCAACTGACAATAAAGGAAATGAGGATAGTGCTCACTTCCGGCGACCTTTGACTAAAGTAAGGTATATGCGCTTTTAAGGTTATGTGTGGCGTGGACTTATCAATAATCAGATTGGTTATGACGTTTGCATCTCATCGTATTTTCTATTATAACTTATGTGTAATAGTAGATTATTTAACTATAATATACCAAATTTTAGACAAGATATACTGGCACATTGGCAAAGCTAGGCCACCGATAGTTCGAGTATGAAATTAGCGTTTCGCCAAGGTGAAACACTATACTTTTTATTTCAAACACAAGAAAAGCGAAAGGAGTCATGTATATTTTGAGAAAATTTCGATATAAGTACGTGGTAACTTTATGTATGAAAATATTTGAGGCGCGAAACACCACGTTTCGTACTAATAGTACGAAATCTACATTGGTGGATCCAAAAAAATATATAAAATTCTAGTTTGATTCTAGTATTTGTAAAATCTTGTCGCTACGATGCTCTGCCGTGAGGTTTAAACGTGAGGTATGAATAAAAATTAATAAACATCTTGGGACAATTAACATAAATGACCTAGTCCCAAATTAGACAACAAAAACTGCCGTCGTCCAGTTCCCGTACCTAATATATACTTAAATACAATATAACGTCGATGCCTCGAATACAAACAAATGATTGCCCCAATCGGGGTTTGAACCCAAAACCTATAGCTTCATAGTCAGGGCCACTAACGGTAGTCATTTAATGCGACAAGTTGGCGAAAAGTCATTGTTATTCACTGCAAAAAGATTCTACAGTGGCTCAGAAATCAAAATGGCTTACTGTAGTTATTCGTTTAATCTTTACATTTTAAAATACCTTAACAATAAAAATGTACAATAGAGAGACTTCACTGTTAACGGACATAGTACGCATTTAAAGCAGCCTTAATTGATCGCTTATTGCTCATTGAAATGAAACATAATCCTCTTGGAAATTTTCCAAGGTTGCAAATAATACCATTCTGCACGAGTAAGAATTGCAAGTTTATACGAGTGCAGGAGCGTCAAGTTCATCACGCTGAGAATAGTCGCAACTACTAAGCGGCTTCAACCAACTGTTGCGACAAGCCATCTGACACAATTATCAATACAGCTTATACAGGATGTTAGGTAATGAGCGGATAATCCGTGACGTGCTGACAGAGGACACTTAGGAAAGTCTAAAAAACATAAATTTCGTTTAGTAAAAGCGCCACCGTTTGCGACATATTGGGACTTGCAAAGTACAGTCAAAAATGCAAAAAAAAGTTCGCGTTTTTTTATAATTAAGTCAAAAATTGCAATAATAATCTGATAAGTGATAGCACATGTATTCAACAAAAGTTAACAATAAAATAATTTTCAAACTCTTACTTAAAGTAGTTCCCATGACCGAAAAACTGAGTAAGGGTGTCGATTTCAGAAAAAAACAATAAGTCAAAATATTTCGAAAACGGTGGCACTAGTTTAACTAAACCTAACTTTACCTTTTTTTAACTTTTCTAAGTGCAGTATCAGCACGTCACGGATTATTCACTTATTACCTAACAGCCTGTATATTTAGCCTTTCTTATTTTCTTAGCATTGATTTTAATACTTAGGTATTGTTGGATGCATCTAAAAAAAGCGTTAGTGTTCTAGTGGCTAAGGGGATGGACTCATGATCGTGAGGTACCGAGTTCGATTCTCAGCGGTCGCCATGTGGCAATGAAAATTTCTAACGTATATGAGTAAATTATAAAAGAGCTGTAGTAGCCAACGCTCTTACGGCGAGGGAGGAAACCTGCACATCCATATAAATTATGTGTA
This sequence comes from Ditula angustiorana, assembly GCA_963691745.1. NCBI lineage: Eukaryota > Metazoa > Arthropoda > Insecta > Lepidoptera > Tortricidae > Ditula > Ditula angustiorana. Next base: position 7,174,140 of record OY829472.1, read on the forward strand.
ACCATGTCAAATTCAAAATCTAAATATCTTTTTTCAGATAAGGCTTTACAGAAAGCGATTATGACATTCAAAAGAATGTCATTAAATTTACCACGAGCAATTTACAATGACCACGAAGGTCAGGTTGCAGTCACTGCAATTTTATACCCTGACCTGTCCAATCTGGGATCATGGTCAAAGCTTACGTGAGCTAAGGAACGGGGAAAAGCGCTAGGAGAATGGTGATATATCGTTGTGTGTTTGTAGTAAGGTTGCTTTTAGAGAAAAACACATAAAACCATTAAACCGGAAGGTGGTTTCATTAAGCATCACAAATAGTTTACAATAAACGAAACAGTTTGGGACAGTAACTAACTGCGAAAAGTAACTGTAAAGAGAAAACAAGCCCTTCTATCCAAAAAAGGTCTTTTGAAAGTTTGAAATATTACCTAAATATCAAAACGTATTGCAGGCTAAGACAAACAAAAATTACAAAACATATTTGACTATCATGAACCATTGAATATTTAAGTAAAATTTTCAAGACTTTCAGACTTTGAAAATACTTCTATGTATGTACATTGCTCAAACTTTTGTGGATTAAGGAGTTTACCTATTTGTTTTTCTCCGCTCAATTATTTATTTTATACACAGTCAGGTTTTCTCCTTAATAATCATTTATTATAGTTAATTTAAAAATAATCTTGATCCTAGCAATCGATCCTGCAAGAAGTAAGACATCGTCGTTCGTCGACGTAAAGGCTGCTGCGTTATAGGAATAGGCATCAGGGTTGATTGAGGCCACGCACACAGCCGCATGTTGCGCGTATACCGAGACTTGTTCGAATTTCAAAATTGTTGTTTTAATTTGTATGGACTGTGTAGTTGTGTGTGTTATCGACATCGTTCACCTCAACTCTCGTTGCTTTACCCATATAAGTGCAGTATGTTTCGAACGACTCGTACAAAACATATCGTACAGGATACAAATTCATGAACGCTTTACTGTTATAAATAGAGAGGAATGTGTGTGGAGGAAGCGAGGGAAGTATGCCAGGACCGGAGCAAATGGCGTTCTGTGGTCTCTGCCTACCCCAAAGGGAAACAGGCGTGAGCTTATAATAATAATAATAATAACTATAAAATCGTTGATACAAAAGTTGTTTCTCCTGTGGTTACAAGTTAACGACTTGGGTGTATACTACTTGGATGTAATGCAATGTAATGTAATGAAAAACATTAAACAAATGGAAAAAAGTAGCAACTGAGCTAATAGTAAATGGCTTTTACCAGCGGCTTTGCCCAGTATCTGGCGAGAACGATGCATTTTAACGGAATAAAAAGTAGTATGTGACAATCTAGGGTATAAGCTATTTCCATCGCAAAATTTCATTCAAATCCGTCCAGCCGTTTTAGCGTGAAGAAGTAACAAATTACAATGTCACACAAACCCTTAATTGCCGTTCTAAGGAAAGAGAAGTGCAAACCTATTTGTGTTTTTGACTACAGGAGTGCGATTTTTGAATCTCACCGGGTGACTAAAGCTCACTAAAATGGCCGTTTTTCATTGAGATTCGCCCATTTTGATGAGCTTTAGCCACCTGGTGAGTTTCAAAAATTGCAACTCAGGAACCCAACTACAGCTAGTCTAGTCAGTACAAACACGTATGTAGCTCGCCTCGAAGGATTTGTAGTTCTTGTGAGCAACACGATTTAACGTACAGTTAACGCCATCTATGGAAAGACATGTACAAATCCTAAGCACTTGACTCGGGTTGCTTACAGACGAATACAGACTTGGCTTGGTTTCAGCGAGTGAAAAGATTTCTCGCTCGGCCGCTAGAGGCGTTAGCGCCACGTCGAAGCTCTTATTTAAATAAAAGTGTTATTTAGCTTTTGTTCGAGTTTTCAATCGAGTAGCTACATAAAATACAAGAAAAAAAGATTCTACTTATTACGTTATCCAATTTACTGGACGGATTTATAAAGCAAAAACAAAATATTAAATTTTATAATGATCTGATTTCGTCTTTCAAAATTGTTTTACGCTGGTCATAAATCTAAAAGACAATTAAAAGTAGCATAGATCACTTTGAGAAAGCGCAGTCTTTAAGTATAATTTTTCAATCAACATACAACTCTTTTGCTAATGGGAAAATATCCTTTCGAAAACTTCCGCGTTCCGATTACAGCGTGGTACAGTCAGTCTCAGAAGTAGCTGAACACTTAAGAACCTTGTTGTAGCAACGAATAAAATGTGAGTTGCTGGAATACGTCACATCACTGACAGCGACAAGGTACTAAACGCATGTATACCGTTGGACTCGAAATAAAATGTGGTTAACTTGACACTTTTAGTTATCATCGTAAAATCAATAAGGCCCCTATATTACATCTAGACAGCTAAATAATCCATTAAGACATCAGCTACATACAAAAAATATGATTAACAATGATCTGACCGAATGAATGTCTGACTCGAAAATATGACTTATAAAGCGGCTTTAGCAGTTCGAAGTCACCTCCGTTGCCCGTATTTAACGGTTTTCAATGTATGAACAAGCTTTAAGTTTGATTGTTAAGTAATTCCTTTCATTATTATTGAGGTCTGGTTTGCTGTAAGGGCTACTTTGTTAGTTAAAACTATACAACTTAATTGAGAGCCGGAACGAAGGCGGTCTACATGAGGAAGTGTACAGATGAGTTTAAAAGTCTTAATTGAACCGGTAAGTCAATAAATATGAATGTTTCTTAAATTATAAAAAAAAGCCAGGAAAAATCCGGAGCATACTAGTACCTTTACTGCTTCCTCCACATCGTCATCCCGGGACGCCTTAGCAAGGCTTTTTTTCATTAGTTGGTACATAGTCTCTCTCCGTAAATGTCCTTCGCCTAACAAGTCGTAGCACTGGAAGAAAAAAAGCTAAAAAACCAATTGAACAGCTACCTATAATGAGCACTACGCTCTTGTGCGGACGGACCACAACTGAGCAATACACGACGTGATTTCTCTGTTGACACACACCAAAATTCGTAAGTGGTCCCTCATACAAAATACATACATACACGGCAATACAAAAAAATTACCCGGAACCAATTCAATTTTATTCAATTTACGTCATTACCGACGGAAACAAGGTAGATGGGACCTAACGTCGAAAGCTATGGTTTATTTATATTAAAAACGTACTGACAGACTATACTTAGACTGTTTTACTCGTACAGTAACTCGTAGTGTAAGAGTTACCGAAAATGCGCTACACGCACAATTTGAGCTTCTCAGATTCGCTGTGATCACATTGTGATGTACAGTAGGGGAAATATATTCACGTACCACCTTGGAACCCTATCGCAATGACGCGACACGTTAAACGCCAGGCTATGTTATACAAATGTCATGCTTACGTCTCTTCGACTAGGTTCTACGGTGGTACTTGTTTCAATTTCCTTGACTGTACATATATCCGATCTACTGTTTATATTTCAATGCACAGCGGTCATTACCAGTGCACCAGAGCAAAAGCACTCATTAATCAAAATCAGTAAATTTTTGTTTTTAATGATGTTTATAATTATAGGCCAATTTAAATTAGCGTATATCTAAACATGGTGTTAATGAATGATATATAAGAACAGCACACTTTGTCCGAGCTATGGTTATTAGGTAGTCATTACCGTAAAGGCGTAGGCGATGCGCTCTTCCAGGCCGCCTCGCAGGTAGAGCGACATGGCTTTCGCGAACGTGGCCATGGTAACGTACGGCGATGTCCCGCGGTCGAGTGCCACCATAACACGTTCCATCATATACGCGTCCGTCATCCCCAGGCCCGTGTGTAGCACGTCCCGGAAATGAGCTCTGCGCACAACCACCACACGCGGTAAGACTATTGCGTACCCAGCGCTCTCCATACATTCCACCCTCTAAACCTTAACATAGGTTAACACACAACACAAAATAAACCATGGCTATAGAGCTATGGTTTCTTTTATGTTGTCATTATGACCTTACTAGGCTTAAATGTTCTTATTTTATTAATATTTTTCACAGTTTCAAAAATATTCACGCTTTTTTAATTTTGTTTGAAACTCCTAAAATGCAAATATGAACATGCGCAATCTGTGAAGAATATAAAAAAATCGAAATATACAAAACTAGTTCTAAGGCATAATGCTAACATACAAAAAAAATTGCTATAGGTTTAGAGGTTGGAAAACGTTATCGTCTTTTTTTGGGTACATATTCCTCTTACAAAGGATGTTAAAGCGACGCGGGGCACTGAAGGCCGTGCGAGCGGCGCGGATTTAAACCCTACGTTGTTCGTAGATGCAAGGCGGATGTGACGTACGAGTAAGTAAATAATTAGTGTTTATTTTTGGAATGATCTATAATACAAAGTCATTGCTTTTAACCAGTAGTGAATATAATAATCTACGTTTTGTACTGACACTGGTAATTTAATTGTTTGACTTAGGTACTCAGGTAATTCAAAAGTACTTACGTACAGAATACTTTGAAAAAGGCGTAAAAAAACGTATTTTTGTATCTAGATAGACTTAGCGGTCATTCATTAATTACATCAAGATGACTGGTTACAAATGACAACGGCATTCGGCATATATGGCTAACTCCAAAATTTTGTTTTACCGGGGTTAACATTAATACGTTATACTGACTCTGAATTGTTATTGTCATCTGGGATATGTAGGTGAAATAGAGGCCTGATGTCACGGATTTTACACAAGAGACTACTACTAAATCTTCACCTAGGTATCAATAACAAGGAACTAAAAGTTACAAGACTCGATGGCAAATTCCTTACAACCTTAACCTTGGCCAACACACTGCTCTGAATAAATGGATTTCTTTCCGTATAAGAAATACTTATATCCCTCATATCATGTGAACATACCCTCGATATCCTGCACGTTTGACCGTCATAAAAGAACTCATTAAGGCTTCTCCCTCCGTCCTAAAAGGCCTAGAAATCGAGTATCTTTGTAACCACTTTTTACAGTAACCTTTTTCATCAGAAGAAAACTTGCAATAATCTACAAGACGTGAGAAATGATTCGGTTTTTCTCGAAATCTAGTTTAATCAACCGAACTGAAGAAAAATAATCGAAAATCACCCCATTTTACCCGACTGCGCGACACAAAGGACCCTCCTAGTGTCACTAAAGACAGAATAGTTTTGACTTATATCGTCACTATACTTGCGCTAGGCTTGCGAAGGATCAAAAAACAATCTTGTATTTTTGATTTTTTTGTAGTCGAGAAGATTCGTGTTAGGTGCACAGTATTAGACTAGCGGAGCTCTAACTAGCGCTGTAGAAGGGTGACGCATTGAGTTACATAACCAGTTACGGCAAATCGAAACGATGCAAGTGGCACAGAAGTGATCCCATTGAAATTTGGAGAAATATTCCACCTCTATGGGAAAATCAAGGAACGCCGCCTACGTACGAGGCTCAGCAGAAGCTCTCTGTATGAAAGCGGTTTTGAAATTGAAAAAGTTATTGACGCTATAATGTCATTCCATCGCTAAGGTCCTTGTTAGGAACAAAAAGGTTATATACGAGAAATTTATACAGATGCGGCGCTTCACATCGCCATTACCTAGCAGAGTAAGTTAACTAAAGTAGCACAAGAGCTTCAGTGTGAGAAATCGTTGACGTGGAAGGCGATATTAGGTGGATTTTCCGTGCACCAATATACAGGGTATTCGGTAATGTGTGGGTCATCCGTGAACTTGTGTTGAGGAGCACTTAGGCCAGGCAGAAAATAGAACAAAACGTTTAGCAAAGTTCAACAATGTACTGAGAAAAAAAGTTCTCTGACTTAACTAACGCATGCACTGCAAGAAGTTGAGAGTGAGCATGAGTTTAGTTAGTAATATTTTAGAGGTATTAACTTTAATAATAGTAATAAGTATGTGTGAAAATCGCGAAAGTTTAAAACAATCAATCGTATTAACTTTTATTTTTAAAAGAATTCAGGAATAAAGAAATTACTACACTCGTAGTTAGATTTTATTTTAATCTAGCTAGTAGGAAAAAAATATTCCTGCGGCCCTAACATGACAGCCCAGGTTTAGTAACCCCTCCCTGTGTCCTTGTCTATCAAGTGTCATACAAAAGGGACGCAGATAGAGATAAACTAAACTTGGCCAGTTATGTGAGGGCCACTGTATGAATGCTAATACAAATTCTAAAGTACTATATTCGGTAAGGATCGAGTCGTGTTAACGTGCAAGCGGACACCACGAGTTTCAGAGCACGGATCTTACTATAAATCATAAATAACTTAGTTACACCCTGTCGGATAACGTTTCTCGCTTGCCTAATTTATCATCCAATTATTAATTTCATACATATACAGTCAGCCAATCTGAATTCTGAGGCACTGCCACGTCCGTCTCTCTGTCTATTCCACACGAAACAACATATATCACACAGACTCAACTACACACCACCACCACTAAACTACACGATCGACGCGCGTTTCGCCTCTGTACGAGGCATCATCCGGATCTAATAGTACAACCGTTCGCTACTTGAACGAATGGCGTGGTTGAAGCGGAGGAAGGTGGGTTTTTGCATGAATATATACATATATGTCACACAGACGCAGCTATTTTGCATGAGCCCGGCACTGGTTTCGCGGTGTAGCAAGGTAATTTGTTCCAGTTTGTTGATATGGACCTCCGGAAAGTAACGCCTGAATTACGCCTGAATATTAATTATTAGCTAAACCTTAATAAAGGTTGAGAAAATAGTTTTTATGGTTTCTAGTAATGCTTACGCAACCCGACACTGAGCGAGGTCCGACATGCTCCCGGTTTTCTCGTTGTAGACACCACACTTATTATTATGAATTCCTGAGGAGCCTCGAGGATTTAACAACAAATTAAATTTTTAGACGTGTTTTCCGTTTTTTTTCAAGAGACTAAACCGACTAAATTTAAAAGGCCAACGAGACAAAGTAAAGAAAGTAAAAAACATCCAGGGGACGACAACATTTTGTTCGTTTTTAAGATTTTGTAGTCAAACTAGGACCGTATGTCACTTTTGCTCAAAAACTATAAAAGCGCAAAAGCATTTTGCATTTGATCCTATCCGATTGTTAAGTGTTTTATAATATTCCTGAATAATTACATATTCAGGAATATTATAAAACAAACCCTAATGGATCTAGTTTCAGCTAGGTTTCACCCCATAAATACTTTAAGATAATTGGCGACTTATGATTAAAAAAAAATATTATGATTTATGATAAACGGTACCGTATGATTTTAACTTTCAATATCGCGTTTCTGAATTCAATTTAATCCGGTAGGTATTGTAGATTGTACCGATCAAATTTTTGTATGGATAATTAAATGGATATTTGAAATGTTGTATGTAACACTGACCTTGATATCAAATCACTTGCCGCGGGCTTTTCATCGCGCTTCTGTATTTTAAAAAATATCACCATTATTTCTGAAACATAAAAGAGATCATGTTTATTGTTTGAAAATTTTCTTTTTTAATTATTCCGATAATCGTCCAGTGTGGTGCTCAATAAAAGGAAGCAGTACTGCTTGTCGATGGGGGATCGTGTTTTCTTTTTCATAAAAAAAATACATTTAAGGTCCAATACGTTTTTCTTTGTTGCTCTGTCAGTTGACCATTAAGGCTTGTAACGAGCTTGCGTCTAGTATCAAAGTAGTAACAGAGCAGACAGTTAAAAACTTAGACAATTTAAATACTCAAAGGTTAAAAATAACACTATGACCATAGAAGATCGTGGACAATATTTTAATACAAAGAATAACATTATTAATAGTAAGAGTAGCGTAAGTACGGCGATGACCAACTAAGCTGTAATATGACGTCAAGATGCTTTTGTTTATAAGTTCATATCAATTATACTAAACAATTAATTCAAAGCTTTACTTTCACAGATTTGCAATTTGTAAAATGCAGAAATATGTGCAAAATAAATAAAACTCAAATTGTCTCAAAAAATGTTTAGGTTTGTCGTTTCTGTGAACAAAAATCGTTGCTTTAAAGAAACTGCCTGTTTTTTTGAAGGAAACATTAAGGGCTGACTTTCCAATCGTTGAGAAAGATATTATTAATCACATCACATTGTTCAGACTCAGCGTCCATTTAGCCCCTAGAGTTTTTCAGTGCCGTAAACACACATGTGCGTTCAAAAAGACTGCAAAATTGTGACAACAGCACTGAGTACAAGTACTTACCTCCGTATTCATCCTTGCCTGTTCTAAGCAGCAAACAACGTTACATCCTAAATTTTTAAATAAAACATTAAAAAGCAACAAGTAATTAATCACCTCTTCTATTTTCACCCTCAATTTGTTTCATTTAGGCGATAAACGCTGTTTAAGGTGTTAGAAGTGTGGTTTGTACCCAGTGGCGCTTGCACCGTGTAATAGGGGATTCGTCGTGGAGAGCTAGGGATGATGAAAGCAATGCTGTTGTATGAACGACGCCAGAAGGAAGAGAACAACTACATTATACTAATTTAGATAAAGCTACCCACACACAGTTCATTAGTGGGACTATACACTATCCAATATAACGAAACTAGAAATCTCAAATGGCATAAGGAACATTTCCCTTACCATATTTGAGATTTCTACGTTTCTAGTATCGATAAGTATCAAAAAGTGAAATTTTAGGTTAGAATTTTGTTTACATGTTAGCGAATTCGTTTACTCTTAGTCTTATTCAGCTTGGCAGTCACGCGCTGATCACTATGGGCCGCACGAATATCTCACAAACAAGACGTTAAAGACATAAGACATTCATTAACACAACATTAATACGGGATGAATGCGGCTTATTATTAGATCAATCACGTACGTTCCAACTCGTCGAATGTGAAATGAGTTTCCTTTTGAATTTCAATCCATATTTGTCCGTTTTTCTTCCGGAACCGAATCTCCTCCATAGGATCCAGAGCAGAATCGAGTGAAGCCGACATCTTTTGATTTAATTTTTCGAAGATGTTTTACACAAAAAAAATAAGGGTAAATGTTTCGGGCTCAGCTGAGTATGTAAAATGACAGAAATTGCATAACCACATGGAATAATGACGTTCACACTTCGAGGTTGGCGAAAGTTAATCAATTATGTACTGTTATATATAAAGCCAGTAATTTAAGAGTTTTTATCAGTTTTTATATAGTAATTTCAAAGATTCTAACACTAAAAACTTTGGGATTGGCGAGAGCTTGACGTTTTTCAACTAACTGCAATGTCACTTCCGCAGTGTCGCGATCACATGACATTTCTAATTATGACTTACCAAAGAGTAAAGTTACATGACTGACATGTCCGTTTGAAAACTTGAGGGCATCAAGCGATATGTTTCATATGGATTACATTTGTTACCTCGTCGTTGTTAGGCAATGGAACTTAGAGTTTTCAACAAACCTAACAAACGCCCTGAGGACCCCGCATGTTATCGTTTATCCCTTTCTAAACATTTGGGTTTTGCGAGAGGGCCAGAAGCATTATGTCTACAATAAATGCCAGTGTGCGACGATAGCTAATTATCAACCAACTTCATGCAATAGTAACATTTTATAAATAAAATTACAGTGGGATTAAGACAAATTTATTGAAATAAACGGATCAACCACTTATTTTAAGCCGATTTAGTTCCTAGTTTGACAACGGAACCCTAATTTTTTTGCTGTTATTCTTAATTAAATTATACGTAAGAATCTTGAAGCTTGTTTTGAGACAACCTTTCAGGTTTTAGTATTGGAGACAAAACAATCGGATTTCCTCAATTAAAATGTTAGACAACGACAAAAAAGCACCAATTATTTTACGTAGGTTTATATTAATGTATTTCTAAAAAGCTTGTAAGCTGATTACTGCCCTGGTTTGAGTAATATAATACTTAATCCTATTCCATGCGGCTCAGGGTAGATCGAATTTTATTTTGAAACTTTTTCCGTAAACAAAATTTGCCCAGCGCAAATAAAAGGGAAATGTAGCAATTAAATTAGTACATCTAAAGGAAAAAAGATAGCTAACGATATACGTCGAACGAACATGAAATACGACACAGATATGGTCGAGCACGATCAATTAGTTTGTTTTTAAAAGAACTCGGTTTTAATTTAGACCGTGTAGATATGTTAAACTAGCCGATGTCCATGACTTTGTCCGTCTAGAATCTGTCTACCGCTATCCTACTACAATCAAGCATTGTTACGAGATAAAATATTGACCGTGACTTCTTCCATCTAGATTTCATTTATTCCTACTATTTCACAGTAATGGGAAATATACATTATCCGGGATGAAAAACCATTTAAGCCAAACTGTCTATATTTGTCACATAAATTAACGAGGATAGTACCTTTTTAAGGTTTCCATTTAGCAAAACTCCGTTCGTATTCCACCTCTACAACCTTTAAGAAATCTATGTTCCTAATCCAAAACTCCTAGACTCAACGGTGTAGATCTCAAAACATACTCGTACTATCTGAGGTGTAGACTGTGGATTGATCCAAGAGTCGTCTGCTTCTTTATTTCACTCACGTATAGATAGATGAAGAAATATAAATTTATAGAACGTCGCTTCATTAAATGAGGTGGCTTATTAAAACTTCCAGGGTTTCTATTTGTAACTTTCCATTCGGATATAACGCTAAGCAGAAACTTGATGCGGCGTCTCAGTCAAGTTATAAGTTCTGGAACCACAATATGGTGAGGGTTTTGAAATCTCTAAATACCACCTAGCACCTGTACTCATTTTCTGCTGAAATAATTTGAAAGAGACGACAATGAGTACGCAATAAGCGACAAAACCAGTCGCGGCATATCATGCTAGCCATTTAGGTTTATCTATTAAGTTACAGTTAAACATTTCATTTAATGTTTTTTTATATAATAGGGGGCAAACGAACATGCGGCTCACCGATGTGCTGATCGATCACGCCGGAAGGTTTCTCTAACCTTATTTTTCTTTCTGTGAACCTGTCATTATAAAAATTTTCAAAGTCTTACAAGGTTAGCGATAGAATCGTTCGCCTCATTAATTGTTGTTCTGGCCGTGAAAAAATGATTTAACAAATTCTCAATGAACATTTTTTTGTGCTAAAAGGAAGATTTTTCGGCACATGCCAATTAAAGTCTCCGCAACTTCTTCCGCTTTACGTTTCTTGGTTTTATTTTCGTTTTATCCTCCTTGCCTTTATACTTAGTAAGCGGTTTTATGAACCATCAATTATTTCACTTAGCACGTTAGCATTATTAAGCAGATACTACCATTTTCATACCGTTTTACTTAATTGCTTTTTTATCATAACAAGACAACAGCTACGCGTTATACAGCCAAAAAAAACTATTTTAGAGAAAATTATTTTCAACAGTATTACAATTTAGGGTTAACAACCTCAGGCATGTTAAAACTAGCCATGTTGAATTTAAATCTGATTCTTCACACATTTTTCCAGTGACAATTATTTATTTAGAAGCGAGCAAAATGTATAAATAAAAATAGATATCTAAGTACTTCAGTCCCGATGAGAACACATTGAATTGCTGAAATGATCTCGTCTGAAAAGTTACGAGATTTTGCTATAAAACTGGAAATAAATGTGACAACGTAAATGTAGTCAATATTTGGGACCAGAATATACTTAAAAATATTTTTTTCTTTTAACTTTAGCTCATTTAACCTCCGACAAAAATCCCTCCTGAAAATAGAGATTTTATTAGTTTGAAGCTTCCAGTCTGTCTGTCTCATCCTCAATGAGAAGGACATCACAGAGGGAGCTCAGCTTTTATTTGGCAATGGATCACAAACATTAGTATAGGTCGATTCGTAAGAGTTGGCGCAGAAAATGTATGAAGATGTAATTAATATCAGTTTTTGTGAATCGACCTATAACATTATTTTTCGTAAACCTTATACATATAATCAAATCTTTACCTACCTATAGAATTTACCTATGATTAGAATCACTAACCCGTATGGGTATTGTCAACCGATTTGATTCATAACCCACTGTAAAACATTTTGGTTTGTTCCCGTCGATTCCTCTACTGTCCCACTGTGACTCGCTGGGAACACTTCATGCTACAAAAATCCCAACCAGTCACACTGTTACTAGATCAGATTTTGTTAAATTCTTGTTGCCAACGAGTCACACTGGCAACTGTCACACTGGTAATCGTTGGGAAAACTTCTTGTTTCAAAAGTCCCAACTAATCACACCTTGATGGGACGGCATTTCATTTCTTTCCAACCAGTCACACCTTGTAATGTTGACACTGTACTTATTTAAAATTTAACCTGAAAGCTCGACTATATTTAGGCATATCTTTCCTCAATGTTGCCCAGATTTTGATTTATGTGATCTGATTTTAATGTGTCGCATACGTTAGCATGTGTATCACGTCGATGCTTGTAAAATATACTAATACGGAACTGGTGAATTCTCTGAATAGTGAAATTACCAATGTTTTCCTCGTGTCTTATTTAACGCTATTTGTCAAATGACACCTACGAAACAAACGCGCGAGTGTGGTTTGAAGGGCACTGGGAATTTTGTAAGCATTAGATATATTTTAATACATACACGATTTGTTTATATATACAACTCTCATGTATTTCTGTATGAAGTATAGATTACCATAATCGACACAGCTACGCTAATAACAATTATTGAATGAATATTCATAATGTTTGTAATACCGAAAAACTTACACCTAAATCTTCTTGAAATTGTTTCTAAAAGTTGATTATATATTTATAAATATAGCGACCAGCCCGGGCTTTGCACAGGTTGGTATAATTAAAATGTAATCTACATAAATATCTACTATGACTGTAAAATCTGCATCAAAATCCGTTGCGTGGCTTAGAAGGATTCCTCGGCCGAAGATACGATAAGGACAGACAGGAACGGAAGCGGCTTTACTTTGTACTATGTAGTGATGGTGATTAGAAATACATAAGCCGCTCTAATGATTGCCGTTAACACTAACCACCTCCAACGTGTTTAATAAAAATAATATGACACAGCACATTCATATCTTATTTAGGTACGGAGTGTATCATCCATCAAGCAATCTGAAAGCTAACGTATCGACACTAAGTTCTGTGAACTAGCCAACACTGGAACGACGAAAAATTTAAAAACCGAGCATGAGCAACGAGAATTGTGGCCATGCACACTGCTGCATGCCATGTGTGCACCGGAGACAGTTTTGTTCAAATTTGAAAATGTTTGTTTTGTTTTATACGGCGTGTATACTCACAATGTTTTCTGCTTTGCCTAAAGGTTAACTGGTAGAGAATGCCTAAAGGCATTGAGTCCAGCTTGTGTACATTTTATAGTAGATCTTGTGCAATAAAGATAGGATATATTTAATGCTCTACATGATGATTTAAAAATACTTCAGGGCACACTTTTTAAATCTGAGCTAATTAAATGGCTTTTAAACCACTGTTTTTATTCGATAAATGAAATGCTACATTTGTGAAATAGTTGTTAGCCTAATGTATGGTACCCTCAAATTAATCTGTTTTGTCTGTATCTCTTTTAATTTATTTATGTTTAATGAAATTTTAAAAAATCGATGAAAAATTAAATGAAATACAATAATTGATTTTGACGTTAAGTATAATGAACCATTTTTTGACATCTTCAATTGTGATTTACCGGTATTGACATCAAGTATAATTAACTGTAAATTTTGACATTAATAATTGTGATATATTGATAAAGTATGTATGTTCCTAGATTAAGACATGCCTCTAAACAATATTGTACACAATTCATCATGGTAGACTACGGTCATGCTTCTGAAATGTTTATATTAATTAACACCTTTTGCACCCGTTTTCATACAATACATGAATATGAATATGAATAAAAAAATTATAAATAAAACGCAGACCTGACAACTGAATGTATAACTTTTAAACTTTTTTGAACACGTAAAATTAGAATCGTACTCGTAATCGTACATTTTTATATTATTATTATTATACTCTATAAAAAGAAGAAATGCTGAAGGAAATGTAAAGTTTAAATTGCGTATATCTCCAATCTGAAATATCGGAAAACTGTCTGAAACGGTAACCATTTAGGGGAATAAAAACTTTTGAACTTCACTTTTGCCAATTATTTCTATCGACGCGACGTCTTATGTATAATCTTAAAAGGGCATTTTTCCTTCCGTCATCCTGCTACGCCCTTCCTACTTAAACGACGTCGCAATAATGCCATGGAAGTCCATCCTGGGTCCTTTATTAAAGGGCTTTGACTGTGTTGACGTAGAAAATGTATAAATTTCCGAATAAATAAACAAATTATGAATAGAGTGGCTAGGGGGGGGACTCGTGATCGTTAGGTACAGGTGGGTATCAGAGTTGAGGCCACGCACACCACAGCATGTCACGTATAGTCGACCAAGTAATGGCTTAGCCACATCTGAACTTATCCTTTTGTAATACGATCGAAAAGTGGTTAAGCAACTTCTTAGTCGACTATACATATGTCCGGGAGTATATCGTTCCAATTATAATTTTTTTGTTTTGTTTTGTATGGACTGTATAGTTGTGTGTCATATTGTTCACCTCAATTCTTATTGCTTTACCGAGATCAGCCTCCAGCGGTCGCATGTGCCAATGAGTTGTTCTGACTTATATTAGTGCATATTATGCATTACATAAGTAATGTAGTAACCAATGTTCTTCTGATGAGGAAAAAACATCGCGTGGAAATCTGCACATTCATTTAAATGAATGTGTAACCATGATCCGGCCCATTAGGTTTCTCTGTTTTAGGGGATATGGAGTTCAGATGACAGTCGCCCCAATGTTATGTCACATGTCAAATCTGGGATCATGGTCAAAGTGTACCCGAATTAAGAAACGGGAAAAAGTACGAATATTTACAAAGAGTTTTAGTGTTCCTGATTGAGAAATGTATACCGGTATCATTTGTGCAGCTACCATAATTATATCGTTTATATTTTAAATTTACGCATATAAAACTTTGAATTTATAACTATTACTTGACTACTAAAATTTTTCTTTACTTATCCACATATTACCGAAAATCGTATAGCTCCTAAGGGAATGAAATAATTTTCCTAAACGGTTGTGAAACATTTTAAATGACAACTTGCCGAAGGCTTTCAAAATATTTAATATCGTCAGAAAAATAACAGAGATATGATATTTGTTTTTTTTTCTCAAAGGTTTCACTGAGACATATCATAAACGTGCTTCTCTAAAGTTTAAGTTGACATTAAAATACACCCAATTGCAATGTATTCACGTTTATTTTCTATAATCTGCTCTGAACATCTACATGCGCAACTCGGTTTAGCTGAACGAAGGGCGAGTCTTGTCTCCGAGTGAGTCAGACTCAGTTTACATCTTGCCGCCAAACCGCTCAGTGGCCGCGCACCCGCCGCCGCCCGCCTGTTGCGCGCCGCGTCTAACTTTTAATACACATAGTAATCAAACAGAAGCCAACTTTCTTCTTATACTTTTTGGAATACGAGGTTTTTTTATGAGGTAATTAAATTAAATTATTACGAACTTTGTTAGTTTGTCGTTGGAATGAGTTAACTTTTTATTTTATAGGAATATCTTTAAGTATATAATCTTGTCTCTTTTCACCACTTGAAGCTTAGAACAGATACAGCAAAAACAAAACCACTTACAAAATAAATTACCGACATTCTATTCTATAAATACGAAACACCAAATAATTCGTTTATTTAATGATAAAGAAACATATCAGATTCAATGGCCAGTTAACAGCACCATTATGGGAATTAAGCGGCTCAATTATCTTCTTATACGGAGGGGCTTCTAATTGACTAACCACTGGATCTGATATATTTAAATCATCACTAAGTAAACGAAACTATTTGTTTTTCTTAACCACGAATCTATAGAATACTCGTAGAAAGCCAATTATTTTGAAAATGGTTTTGGTTTCGTATTTTCTTCTTTATTAACTTTTGATAGTTGGATGTGCATTGCTTATAATCATAAATCTTTATAAAATGTTGCTATCAGAATGCGAAAATTGTTAACCGTAGGAAAATTTTCATACAAACTTCACTGCCAGTTTTGCTACACCAGTTGCTTTTCAACGTCAATAATTCATAAGCAGCAAAGTTCTATTGCTCAAGTGACGCTGCCATAGTTAACAAACAGAATTTCCAAAAGGTGTTTATTGTATTGGTTGGTTACCATTTTTGAAGAGTTCCGTTGATTTGTCTTAGATCCCACCATCAGATCGTGGTTTTTACTAAAATGTAACCAACTTAGGAGTGTACTTTATTCATTGAAAAGTGAATTTTACAATTCAGGTCAGGCATCATTGTGTTATCTGTGAACATACGAATAAATAAAAAACACAAATAGGTATACGTGTCTAATCTACATCTACACTAATCTACACTAATATAATAAAGAGGAAAACTTTGTTTGTTTGTTTTTTTGTTAGTTTGTTTGTATGTAGGGGGTAATCTCTGGAACTACTGAACCGATTTCAAAAATTCCTTCACAGATAGAAAACTAAACTATTCCTGACGGACATAGGTTACTAATTTTACGTGAACGAAGTCGCGCGCGTCCGCTAGTGTATATATACTCGTACACGTGCTGAAGTGAGAACCTTTTTCGGTTTCTCAATTATGACACGTTTTGTTTTTTGTACGGCTCATTGTTATCGTTAAGTCGAAAATGACCCCGTCATTTTAGATACTTCCATATTGGTTACAATTTATTCAAAATCAAGATTTAATGATAGGATCCATGAGAAATCAACGGAAGTCCTCAAATGCTGTTTAAGCAAACATATAGCGACCTGGCAGTTTTCTAAGTAAACTGAGGTACGAGCATTTGCAGTGCGCTGTAGTAACATCATTAAGCTAAGTGCACCAAGTAGGCTTTTAATGAAGTTAAGGTAACGGTCTTAGTCATTGTCAGTTACCCAATAATTGACGAGAATATACGGAAACATACAAGTAGAAACGAGAGACAATGATGTCAACTACTGGTAAAACAATGTCTAACGCGCGTCAAGTACTGGGACAGTTACCTTATAATAACAGAGTTGTACTGCGGAACTTTTAATTAAATTAACCTGCAATTCATTTTCGATGCAATATTCTTTAAGGTGCAATAGCGAGAGCAAAAGATTTTAATTACTTAACTTTCAAAGTAAGTTTCAACTCTGAGTAAAAATACAGCTAGAGTACTAGTTACGTCTTTTTACCATTAACAGTGCAGTCAGCTATCCCTCTCTCAGTGAGGTAGTACAGAGTATATTTTAGTAAGCGATCTAAGTCAAATTTCAACTCGTTACTTTTTGGTTAAATAAATTTATTCCTATTCTTATTCTTATTTGCAAGGTTTTATTGATTTTAATTATTTTTTGAAGTTATGATGGCCAACTTGAACACCGCAGTGGCTCAAGTTTCATCAGTCTCTATGTGCGCTCCTTTCGTATAAACCTAGTTAGAGCCCTACTACCATGACCGGCCAAGTAAAGTTTATCCGAGTTTATCTCTATGTCCGTCACTTTTTAATGACACTAGTTTGACAGAGAGACAGGTAGCCATTAGTCAGACCGGGGCCTAGTACGCTAGTTTTTATCGATAACATGAAGCATTCTTTTTCTAACCAGTATGCGTGTGCGAGAGGGACGGAAGCGTTAATGGGCGCGATAAACGCTGGCGTGCTACTAAAGCAGGGCCGGTTATGTTAGAGGACTATATTCAATTTGATAGGTCAATTTAGAGCCACAGGTACAGTTCGGCTAAGAAATTGGTAAGTATTCCACTTTTGAACCTTAAATACCACGCAATAGAGTTGAAAAGTGGGAGAACACTTTCTTTGCCTACTGTACATGTTGGTAAAAGAAAACGAGAAAATAGTCTTCTTTGCTTTTTGGTAAGCCAACTTGTTAAATAATAAGTGTTTAATTTTCATACTAAGTAACTTAGTATATGAGTGTATCAAATATCTGTTATAGTATTTTATGCAACTGTTGCATAATGAGGGGTCTTAAAACACGAGTGTGGTTTTATGAAAGAGCGTCAGCGAGCTTCATAATAACTTCACACGAGTGTTTTAAGACTTAATTATGTACAGTTGCATACATTACTTTATCTACACACTTATCATAAGTACTCTATGATGGGTTCAGAAGCCATAGAGCAATGACCTGCATTGCTACTAGCTACTAGTGCTAGGTACCTACTACCTATTAGATATCTATAGACTCTACACATTAAAATAATGTAATAAAACATAAATTTGAACAAATATAGAAACAAAGTAGAAAAAATTCTCATAATAATATTGGTTGTTATAATGCTGGTCATTGCCTACGGTTTCTGAACGCATTATAGAGCATTTATGATATATGTGTAGATAAAGTAAATAACTCAATACCAAATATGAAAACCTACTTGTCAAAAAGATTTGCTATGCAAATTTGTCAAGGTAGCTTCTTCGTAAAATCATCCACTTTTATTTTGAAATGGTTAACAAAGGACTTAAATAAATCTACGATTCCATGATATTATACGTTTGATTTTCATATTGTTTCAAAACTACATATTATACCTAATAAAATTCATAATCAATCAACGGTTAAGTTGGAAGTCAATTTGGAAATTGAATGTAAGTAATTCTCTTATCTTACTTAAGTGGCAAATAAGAAACGGACGGACTGATTGAGGATCTAATTCATGTACATACTTAATACATTTTACTAGATCATAGCATACCGATATTTTCCGGCGAAACATAACATATTTGTTGGCAAACTTGACAGATCTTCGCAACTTCAATTTTTATTCATGAAATGGGCAGGCAATGATCATGTGACTCACCTGATAGGAAATACCGCGCACGGGAACCAGTGATCCAGAGAGAATCACTGATTCATTGCGCGCCTTTAAAAGGAGGAGACAACCTCTATAAAAAACCACATGAGGGCACTCTCAGGAGGTGGTGGCAGCGAGGAGAGAACCTCTTTAAGAAATCCCAACTGGGGCTTCTGGTTGGTGCCGTAGTGGATAATGCCTAGAGCGGTCCCACAGCACCGAAATAAATGGGCTAGAGGGCCAGTGAGGAGGTTGATCGGGTTTTCCCGAATTGTACCTGTTCTGTGGTGCAATCCGTAAATGGATTATTCTCACTATAAGAAAAAGTTTGGCCACCTTGGGTTTCGCATCTCTCACTTACCTCCTGTACAAACCACCGTGTCTTACTTTCCTCAATGGAAGTCGGGCAAAGTCAATATTAAATTCAGTTATCAAAGAAAAATTTGGAGCTTCATTTTTGTTTGTCGGTCTATGATAAATAAAATCAAATTGGTTTAGGATTGTACTCTCCGCCCTGCTGACGAAGCGTGCTCATTTAACATGGATATGAACCGCTAAATTGCGTTTTGCTTTTATTTAACGTGTATGTTGACTTCAAAGCTGTGTATATTTCAAAACAAACAAACGGCTCAGCATAAATATCCAAACAACTTTAGGCTATTGGTATACATAAGTAGTTTGACTTACCTCAAAACTAATCCGTAAGTGACAGAGTTTATCGTTGCCGTAAAACGCCTCATAAAAAATAACAGGTCCATAATAAAAAGCAAAATATCGTAGGCATAACGTAATTCATCATGTAATAAAATCAGACAATAGGGCTCGTAAAACGGGAAACCATTATCTATACTCACTGAGATGTTCGCATCGGTTAGATAAATGTTAGCTTGGGTAATTTCGACAAAATAGGTAAAGTGGTGAATTAGAATAACATGTCGATCTATTCCAAAAATCAAATTTTGTAATGGTATGGCTAAATTAAAAGGTTGACTGGTAGAGAATGCCTTAAGGCATTAAGTCCGCCTTTTGTACATTTTGTATTTTTTGTGCAATAAAGTTTAAATAAATAAATAAACTATAAGTACTCGTATACCCGCTGCTTAGATTACGAATGAAGTGGCTTGATCGGGGAAGTAGCCTTCTCCAACGGAATTTCAAAATGAAGTTACGGAAGTATAAATATGAAAAGTGTAATAAAGGGTGTTAAAAGGTTATTATAGGGTCAGCAACGCATGCGTGATTACTCTATCGTTACGGCGGCCGTCCATAGGCAGTGGCAATTCTTACCATAAAGCGAGCCACATAGCTGTCGTTTTGTTAAGTTATATAGTATCTCGTTGGGGTTTGTTTGGTCAGTGAGAGTGCGAAGGCCAAGTTCCCCCCCTTTGCCTGTATTAACTTTACCGGGATCCCGGGATTGGTCATACTAGAAATTCCGGGATTCATAGGCCTACTTACCATCATTTTACTGTCTTGCCCTTTTTGCCATATTAGCAAGCGAAATAAAACGCTTGTCCGAATGGTCTTCAAGTTTCCAAACAAACGGGGACTTGATTTGTGCTCACGTGCCCCCGGGACGCCCCGGTTTCTTTCCCAACAAGCAGGATGAAGTAGATTAGATTAACTCTCTCTGACTCAATTTATACTTCATTTGCTAGACACTGGTTTAGAAATTAAAGCGTGGTTAATAAGAAAAACTGAACAAGGAAAAACATTATCAAACGGTTTTGTTTGACAACTGCAGTATATTAACTACTAGCGACCCGCCTCAGCTTCACATGGGTACAAAAAGATGTAATACTTACAGAAAAACCTCCCGTAAAAAATCCCGAAAGGACAGTGTAAACCATATCAAAATCCGTAGCATGGTTAAGAAGTAGTAAGCGACATATGATGAGGACAGACAAGAATGGATAGGCAATAGGAAACATTTTACTATTTATGTAATACATATAAAGCCTACTATTGCGTGAAAAATCTCTGCGTTAGCCACTTTAAAGTTTTATTAGCTTTGAATGGTTATTGTTACAATATTTACCTCACCCTGTAAAGTTCTACCATTCTAGTTTTAGACAGTCGTGTAAGTGTAAAAAAAATTTAGGACATTTAAATTTAAGATTTAGCTGCCCTGATAGACTTATAAATCTCTATAATCATACATATATTGTGTGAGCTACTGACGACATAATAATTTGATAGTCTTGGCGGATGCTGTTCAATACAACGGAACTCTTGAATAGGGGTTAGTAGATGTATCGCGTTTCGGCAATCTTGGCTTTGTCAACAACACACAGTACCTAAGTGTATTTTAGACGTTCTGCCTTTTACGTGATAGGGATGACGAGGCTAAATGTCACAGCAAGACTAGGTTTATATTACCGTTGCACTTTACCTTAGCATGCCTGAAGCCCTAATTTAGCGTCGAGCGTATCCAGTCGTCCCGCCAAAAGGGACACGTACATAAATCATTATGCCAGAGATAAAATTACACTTTGTCCCTTTGTTCTTACGTACATGCGTTTGTCTTGGATGGATGTCACATTCTGAACCGTGAGTACTGAGCATAGCATTTTGTGAACATAAAGAGTGCCTCTCGCACATACGTATGGCTGTCTAACATGGCCGAGCAAGTTTAATTTATCTGTATTTATGTGCTTCCTTTTCTTATTCTACTACTAGTTAGACAGAGTTGGAGGGAAGGATTAAATGAAAGAAAAGAAAGAGAAAGAATCTACGGTTGACGCACTCGAACTCACTATTTAGCATACACATATATGTCGCCTTCATACTCGATTAATACCGGTTCCCATATTCAAACAACCAAGTTTTCGTATCAAATTAAACGTTGACACATTCTTTGAGATATCTGTCAAAGTTTAATAGCTGATAGATAGTCATAAAATGTTTGAATATAGGAACGCAGCATACGTGTGCCCGCATTATCCAGCCATCACGGTGTCCGGTGCATATTAAATTAAAACATGACATCAAACAAAAGTTTTAATATTGTTTAAAGTCTAAATTTCCCCAGCGACGCAATAGAACCACACAATTGCGAGTTGCACACGCACCGAGGGTTCCATGCAAAAAAATTAATTAGGACGTTCTAGAATTTTTCCTTGCCTTTTGTACCGCCTCTTTACATAACAAGTTCAACATTGAAAGTTAACTTTATTTTGATAACCAGTCAGTGCACAATTTGTATAAAATACATAATTACATGTTTGACATGGTCGTGTAAATAGTTTTTTGGCATTTAAGGAGTTTTCAGGTGAAATCCTGCATATCAGTGCAACGTGTACTTGCTGATGCTTACATGACGTCTCCATTCAAATATCAAACTACTAGTTTTCATACAAACACTATACAAAGTTGTGCGGTTGTTTATACAGGACCTTAAAGCTACCTGTAGACAGCAGTATTACAGATAAATTTCACCTTTATACCTTTAGCCTTTCGTGTGAAAACGGGCCTTAATGCAGAGATAGACGGATAACAAAGTAATCCAGCAAGGATTCCAAATTTACCTTTGGAGTTACGGAGCCCTAAAAATACCACCAGTTGCTCCGTTCCTGAAATAGGTATTGTTAGAAGCTGATTCCGTTAAATTCCTCTTCTACAATCCATTGAAAATGTTTCACAGTTAATTATTAGTTAGTTAACTATTTACAACGCCACGTCTGTTGATGAAAACAAAACATAAATAATACAATATCATTGTACTTATTCGTTTGCAAATAAATACGCGCTAATATCGTGACAGCTGTGTCATGCATGAATATGATAAAAGATAAACACATCCAACCAAGTCACATAGCTCTCGTAGCCGCAGAGTATATCCCCGAGCAAAATCATACTACGATAGGCCTGTCGTGTACGTCAGCCACTTGTAGGACTAATGACATGTACAACAACATAATATAAGTAAGCCTGTCTACGTTCTGGGAGTAAACTTGGCTTTCGTAAATTCGCAAAGCAAAGATTACCAAGATAAAGATCGATCACTACGTACAAATCAAGCGGGTAGACGCTTTTACGTACAGTATGTAACGGTCTAATGCTTACCTATACGTGTTTGTACGTAAGTAGAATGCATAAAGGGCTCAATCAATCCAGCCTTTTTGTAAAGCTCGCCTAACATCATCTATCACCTTATTATATTAAAACAAACCATTTTACGTCTAGAACCATAGCATTTTATTTTCTAATGATGTATGTATAGTATAATTATGCAAGTACGTATAAATATGTACAGTCAACCAATTTGATTCATAGGTCACTTTGGAACATTGTCGCAATGTGTCATCGCTGTGATATTATGACAATTACTGTGAAAGGGTTCCACAGCGGCCTGTGAATCAAATTGGTTGACTGTACCATAACAATTATGATTATGTTTTCCTTGTTAGTTTGTGCTCTTTTTAACCGATAAAATTAAACACACTTATGGCTCTAAAGCGTGAAGAGTCAACTATCATAATCTTTGAGATCCCTTTAAAAACTTCAAGTAAAATGGTTTTTTTTAATTCCTTCAAAAACCAAAACGGAGGTTTTTTTTCAAACTTCCAATCCCATTTTGATGAAAATTACATAATACGTAATACCCAGTATACGCAAGGTGGAATACGCAAGGCACGGAATGCTGATGTTGCAGGTTCGAACCCTGCCATTACCCTAATTTTTCTTTGTGTTGTCATTCATTATATAGCATTTTGAATTTAATTTGAATGTAAAAAAATACAAAAAGAAAAATCGAAAAAATTTAAAAATAAATAATTTCGATTACAATAATTTAACAACAAAATGGCTTCATCTCTCGTCAGCTAACGGGCATTCATAAATGACCAACTTGAAAGAGATAACTTGATTAAGGTTCTCATAGATGACACCGAGGGTAGTTTTCCCAAAGAAAAAATATCAATAATGTAATGACCGTAAAGACGAAACACATTGAAAAATTCGCAGGGTATGGCAGCGGTAATGTGGCGGAAACTGGAATACGCAAGGCACGGAATGCTGATGTTGCAGGTTCGAACCCTGCCATTACCCTAATTTTTCTTTGTGTTGTCATTCATTATATAGCATTTTAAATTTAATTTGAATGTAAAGAAAAGTTACAATTTCGATTACAATAACCCAGTAAATGTGTAAAACTTTGGAATAATAATCCGCGTCCAAAACCCGTCCCATTGTTTTAAAAAAGAGGGTAAAGCGTACACTCACTCGCTGTTTTAGGTAACATGACACGCATGTGCCACCTCCCGTTTCAGATTAAATAATATAAAATTATTATAGCTTATTTATTAAAAACAACCATCAGCTCACAACAAGATAGATGCTTTATTTGAATAACCGCCTAGATGATTTGGTCACTGTGACAAGGCACAGCTAAATAGCTAACAACAACTTAATATACTTGGTTGTAATTTTCAACAAAAGGTATGAAAGTGACCAACCATAATTTAAGAACTTTTTGACATCTGCTTTTTTCTTTTACCGTCGAAATAATTCTTAGACTTTGGTTAATTAAACAATTACGGTCTACGATAGGTAGTGGCAAATATGGTAATCAAATAGCAAAAAGATTTGTTGTGTACCTACTAGTATAATGAGCCGCTGGGGCTAAAGGACTTATGCATGCAATGAGTATTTGTACATTGATTTGAAAGGTAACGATATGATTTAAAAAGTTATAAAACGACTTATTACTCTTATTTTCTTGTTACTCCTAAAACTGGGTGTTTTTCTCTTGGCCCTTGCGACCAGCCCCGCCGCAGTTGTCCGTCTGAAGTTTTCTATTTTCCAATATAAACTCCGCCACGTGATTTATGGCGGCTGCTATAGGTTTTTATTATCATCTTCCTTAGATCTGGTACTACACAGCTGTGCTGTGTATAATAATTGCGGTGTATCATGACCAACTAAAAACCACAAACAATCACGGTCCGTGGATGGTTTGCTTTTAACTAAAAATAGATTAACTACGCGGTTAATAGAGATGTTCAGTTTTCAGTCAGCATTCTGTTATACGGTATTTTGAAATTACTGTTATCACACCATGGCACCCATCAAATTCTATGAATTTGTAATATAAGATGGATACGGAAGAGTCCGGGTGTCCCAGTTCACTCAACTAAATTATTTTAGTAGTACTCCTCTTTTTACGTTACGCAAGAATATCGTTGTATATTTTGTTCCGTGTTAAATAAAATAATGATGTTAAACGAAAGGCGAAACGCTATAAAAAGTCTTGCTCAACCTTTTCTATACCAGACATAATGAATTGGCGTGAAGACACCACAATATTTAACAGCGAGGCAGTAAAACTTTCAATACACAGGAATAACAAATAAAGCGCATATACTTATTTGCGTATTATTTACTCTGGATCGCCATAACTCCTACCTCTGGAATGAATCAATCGGCTAGAACAACCTGTACAAGAACTTTTAGCCATCAGAATTGTTTTCTTTTTTCACTTTTTACTGCTTCTACGTTTATCGCTCACATGGTTTTAACAGGGCGATTGACCGCTCGAGCTTGTGATAGTTAAGCCGGCGGCAGAATTAAAACTCTCCAGAGTCTCGAGTAAGCTCGCCCCAACGCGCGTTTCCATACAAGCTTAGTTACGTTTACGTGCAGATACTTATAATGAAATTTATAGCGATGGTCATGAACAAAGAAATGAAGCAAAACAGAAAAACTGAAGTTTTAAGTTTTGTAAGTAAATTGCTTTATGTAAATGTAGATCATCTTGTAATATTTTTAAAGTTTCACTTCAATCCATGTCAGTTGTAAATTAAAATTTGTAAAGTCGTTCGTACGGCTAACTTTAAACAAGGAGGGATATATATAACAACACCATTATAAATCAAAATATACGTTAATCAACTGGAGACAGGCATGTAACATTAATGATATTAATGTGATGAAAATCGATTTGCCTCAGGAGTTTCTAACTTCTGAAATCTCGTGCTATGTTAGAAATGTATACCTGTAGCAAATATATGTGCATACGTACCTATCTATAAACGATGTAAGGACCTCTTTTAGAGTTCAAGTGTTTTGTTTCAATTATTTATTGTCCACCCAATGAGACTGCATTACAATTTCTATGTTTTTAATACGGACAGCAGCTGTGATAGTATAGGTAAGAGCCGTCTGTAGTCATTACTATCCGGCACGATTCCATTATGAAATTAAAAAGCCTTGGAAAACGGCTACGTGATGATAATAATATTAACTAGCTACCTACTTTGTTCTTGTATAAAATCAACCAACGGTCTCAAAAAGTTATCTTTAAACACAAAAATGATTATAGACATTATAGTACCTAAAAGAAATAAATACGCCGGCATTATACAACGAGTTACATTGAAACAGATGTTTTTATTTAAACGTTTTCTTAAAAGAGAGGCGTAATTTCTTTATTCATTAGACGAATACTTATTTTACTGTGAATTAATCATTGAAGTGTGTATGATGTAAATATACGTATTGTTTTAGGTCTCTCCACAAACAATTGAGTAAGTACTGAGTGATAACAGGCTATCTTTATCTCTCCAGTTTTAGATGTCGCCGCCGGGTCGCGGTGCGTGAACACTTCTGCCCTCTCTACAATTGGACTGCGAATTTCACAACAATGTGAATATTTGAAAACTGGAAATGCAAAATTCAAGTCGTACCATCGACAACTTCGATCCGAAATTAAAGTGGTTAGAGAGACTTATTAAGGAGTGCTTCTTACAAAATGTCAACCACAGCACGATATACCAGCTGCATTCGGAGAGACACAATGGTAAGTGACATACATACCTACATTCATTCATACATTTTTACCTGGTTGCTTTACGCGCTAGCGCTAACTACACAAGATTTTATGATTAAATTGCCTTCGACATTCTAATATCTATTAAAGTCCCATACTCCAATTGACGAAACTCTTTTGGAACGTTTAATTTATATGTATACCTTAAGAAGCTGACAAGAGCCAAATCGCCGCTTTTTTCGGTTGGCACGGACATAAAAGCAATGGTATTACAAAGGGACGAGCAGAGCGCGGTTGTTTAAAAAAAATCAACAACTATGCAAAAACTAGTAGTTACATGTTTAAGAAACAATACAACTCTTTAATCTGTTATTACCCATAAGTATGCTTAGTTTAATAACCCTAGTTATAAAAAATATTAGAAACTAAATATGAAGCGAAAAATAAAACGAAAAAAGCAATTCTAAGGACAACTAAAAGGGAACAAACATAGGTTATCTGTATTACGCACTGTACTATATTTAAATTTGCATAATTTAACTATAAATTATGACACTCCCATACAAATTTCGTATAAATGTCGGTGCAATGGCGTCACTGGATAGACGATAAATTTTAATCCATTGAGCGTGGGGTTTCTTAAAGGCCGTTTTCAAACCATGATATTTTCATGAAATTGGCCACTGACAATTTTCACAAACCCAGAAATTTAAGTTCTTGAAAGCTATTTCCACTGAAGTAATCCATGAATTCTATACCAGTTCCCCAGGCAGGTATATTGAGATACTTAGGAACAAGACAATACGGTGACAGTATCATGAAATTACTTTCGCTTTACGGATAAGAAT
The DNA here is from genome assembly GCA_963691745.1 of Ditula angustiorana. Taxonomy (NCBI): domain Eukaryota; kingdom Metazoa; phylum Arthropoda; class Insecta; order Lepidoptera; family Tortricidae; genus Ditula; species Ditula angustiorana. Next base: position 7,201,635 of record OY829472.1, read on the forward strand.
CGCAGCGTAAGTACGTGCTTATGAAATACTTCAACAGAGATATTTACACGCAAACTATATCGACGGTTCTGTGACTCAACGTCGTATATCGAATTGACGAAAATTAGATAACTACTTTAGACCGTTATATATAAAGTGGTTATTTCATTTTCGTCAATTCGAAGTACGAGGTTGAGTTACACAACCATCGATATGGAGTTCACACTATCACTGAAAATTAATTTAATACGCTTAAAACACAACTTACCACCTGAGAAAAGATCAAATGATTCAAATAAGAAATGGAAATCGAGCCGAGATTTATTTTGGATAGTAGAGCTTTAAAACATTCCTGGTTTCCCAATCAACTGGGCACCTTCCAAACTTATAGAATAGTGTTTGTACTTATTAAGTGTTGTTTGTCGTATAGCTATTAATGGAATTAGTTACCAAAATTACAATAATCTGAGCAAACTTCAGACCTGCAAACAAATCGCTATTCCAAGCTCACAATAGGCTTTTAACTCATAATTTTCCAGGTTTGTATTTTCCTAATACCCCTTCACGGGCTTAAAATGGCTGTGGATGTTATAACAATAGAACGTAGCTGTGGCTGGCGCTGTGTGAATGAAGGCGTTAATTACAGTACCTAATTAAAACGACTTTACTGTGTGGTTTGCACTATTACTTGTATCCGGTAAAATACGTCGTATTCCATAGATGCATTGAATCAATGTTTAATAGTACATAAACTAGTCATCTGTTTTTAGGAAAGGAAAAATGGATCACTTACATGATCACTTCGTTGTCCATGACATGACTATCTGTCTGTCAAGACCCTTTTTCTCAGGAACGTGTGGAGGTGTTAAGTTGAAATTAATACCAAATACTTCAATCTGTAGTCCCTTGAAGCCGTAAGAAAATCAAACTTCTATGTCAACGCAATTAAAAAAAACGGCCGTTTATGCCGCATGTTTCATACATTCGCACTTATAAATCTAATTTGCGATAGCAAATTTAAATTTGCACTTGGTAAACTGACCGTGATCTCCGTCGATGTATAGAGACAATAGTTTCTCAATGGCAAATTTGAGTTTGTTCCTCAATCCAGTTTATTTTTTCGTTAGAATATTGTTCGGTACTTTAAGCTTGTACGGAACCCTCGGTGTGCGAGTTCGACTCGCACTTGGCCGGTTTTTTTTTAATAAACAAAACCTTACGAGTATAATATTGCTTGATTCGATCCATCTAAAGCCGGGAGTCGACCGCCACGTAACAACCCAACGAGCCCTTGTATTTGACGCTAGTCAAGAAAACTGCGCTCGTTACTTCACAGCATATACATCGATTAAATTTTGTAACCGAAATTTCTTTCCTTTTTTTATTTTAAATGTTTTTAACATTCAAATTATTAAATTAAATTAAAATTGTAATGACAACACAAAGAAAAATTAGGGCAATGGCAGGACTTGAACCTGCTACATCAGCATTCCGTGCCTTGCGTTTTCCAGTTTCGCCACACTGCCGCTGCCCTACCCTGCGAATGTTTCAATGTGCTTCGTCTTACGGTCATTACATTATTAATTTTAAGGGTACAACTACCCTCGGTGTCATCTATATGAAACTTTTTAACAAGTTATCATATTCAACTGGGTACCTTTACAGCTACCGTCAGCTGACGAGAAATGGCGCCGTTTTTGTTATTAAATTTGTAACCGAAATTTCTTTCGATTTTTATTTTAAATGTTTTTAACATTCAAATTATTAAATTAAAATTGTAATGACAACACAAAGACATATACATCGATGCTTGAGAATTACATGACTTTATTGGACGTACTAAAATATTCGGTACGTTTGGCTGATATCAATCGCAGATAACATTATCAAGCGCGATACCTTGAGTATTCTAAGGTTTAAGTATATTTTACCTTGACTAATACTAGTATAGAATAGCATACACTATTCTATACTACTAACTCTCCTTAAGTCATCTGCAATAAACGAATAACGCCAATAGATTGATTGATGGGTTAAGGTTTAAAGGGTGAAAAACGTCGCCACGTTTACAATTCTTTTATTATTTATGTTTCAGGGTGCACATTCCCTATTTTGAAAATACGGTTTTTTGTGTGTAGAGGAGAATAACACAGAAAGTACATTTTGTACTTTATGAAGCATACCTTCCTTTACCTATATTTACATTTCGCATTATCATAGCATAGCATAAAGGTGGGTAGGTATTTCTTACACAATATGTTAGAAAAGCTGGCTTTAGGCTTTTATATAACTCACAAAGCAATATTTCCTTCATAGGAAAATTTATAAGCCTTCAAGTTGGAACAAGTTTCTCCAATTTTATCTGTTGGTCATGATTTATCCAGCTTCGGGGAGGACAATTACGTTATCACTTAGATCTCCATTCGTTTAAAATTCTGTTTTAAGCCATAATAAATTGTTAAGCATTTGCCTTGTGTATTATTTAAGTTATGACTCCAGTGCGATAAAAGTACCTTAGCTACGCACTTTTTAATCTTGTCTCTTCACAACCATGTAATATTATACATATAAGATTAAAAATGGATTAATACTATAAACTACAAAAATACCTAGCTAGTTTTGATAATGAATTCACAATCTGTCACTCTTTTTAAAAATCCATTACATGGATGTTTTATGTAAATGGAATATAAATAATGTAATCATACTATAATGTAAATTTCGAATATTAATTTATGATGTCGAGTTCTCAATTGAAAAAATTGTACCTACAAAAATAAAAATGAAACTAGAATACTATAATTAAATATGATATCATCGAATCTCCTATCTTTATGGAGTTATTAGTTTTGATATAAAATTACGGGGCGCTGCCAAGGTTTCATGTATCAACCTAAATATTAAGACTTTTTGTAATGAGGACGAAAGCAATAACTTTCAACTATAATTAATATAAATCTGAATCCGTAATCATTCCCTAGGTACTTCTTCGACTTGGTTGCTCGACGGGTTATAGTTAGATTCTCAGCCTGAAAACAATATTTGAAACTCTTGCAAGCAATATGTATGTACGTGTAAGCTAACTTTAGCTTTGTTACAAACGTCATAATAATGATTTATTAAACGAATGAAATAAAGCTATCGTAATATTTATCTCTATTTTGATAGTCATTGTGTATTTAATTGTGTCTTCTGCCTTTGTATGCAAAACATTGCTTTAAAAAAATCTAAATAATGGTTAAATATTGAAATGCATTCTTTATTACACAAAATGATGCCATACTTATTAAAGAGATATTAATTGACTGTTTATAATCCCTAACTGAGATAACTGAAAAGGTAAACTCCTAAAAAGAATAAACAAGCTTTTACTTTGCCCTGTGGTTTTTCTCTTATACTTGCTAAAACTTTACAGAGCGGTCACGGGCACACATAAGTGAGCATAGACAATTTCTCTCGGTTTCTCCTTTATTGATCAGTTACGTTTGTTGTTGTTTGTAGGTGATACCTTAAAATATAACTAAAAATAAAATAAGTTTTAACTTAAATACTGCGATAAAATTAATGTTCCTCGATATAAGAGCGCACGCACTTAGAATGAAATAATTACATTTAATAATACGGCTCTTTTACCCGACCCGGTCCAAAAACACTCAATTGGTAAAAGGTTATTTTTGATTCAATCAACAGGATCAGATATAATATATTATTATGCACAAACAGTTTTTAGGTTTTTTTAAAACTTGTATGTTAATTAAGCTACTTACAAGTTAGTCTTATCTTGTTTGTATGCTGAAATAGACATCGCTCGAGCCAACATCAAATAAATGTAATTTTGATGATATCTAAAATTCGAATTAGTCTTGCATACCCCTGATAACCCTTAGTTTTGATGGATAACTGGCTCGCAGTCGAAATTTCCATACTAATGTGGATCAGAGGGTAATTCAGACGTGACGACGTTTGCGCAAAGATTTTACGACGCCCGTCTCTTGAACTAAAATTCGCGTTCGGTGAAACATCATTGTAAGATCAAACAAAGGTACCCGATCCAAGGCTAACTATTTTATCTATCTCTCTGTAATGTAATTTTGTGTCGTTAATTACAGACAATTTCTGTTTGGGTCTATTTGTGTGGGTGTAACATAGAAAATAATGAATTTATCAAAAAACCAAAAAACACTGGTTTTGATTTTTAAGGAATTCATTCAACAATGGAAATTTAAAATATATTAGAATACCTAATTGCAGTCTAGCTATTTAAAAATTATAGTCTGTCCAAATATTCTTGTTAATATAAATATTTAAGTGCAAGCACTAAAAATACACAAAATAATCGAGCGTTTGTTCGAAGTTAATCTTCTGCGTTCACTTAATTTACATAATTTCGAAAGCTATTTAAAATTGATTGCGTCATAGTAGGCGGAGTTGCTGAAATATGTCACGAGATATTATGACATTTATTTAGAAGTCAATATGACATTCATAATAAAAAAGTTCTTCAGTGATCTTTGAATCAAATTAGTTGACTGTGAAGTCGAACAAGAAATGCTTAGCCTCTTTTCGATCTTATTACAAAGGGCTAAGGTTAAAGACTTAAATGTAACATAGACTCTTGTTTTCTAAAGATGAAGGCCGTTGGTGTCCTCCGACATTCGACGGGTTCGCGTGCTGGGACGCCACGCCGCCGGCGGCCGTCGCGATGCAACGCTGTCCGGAGTTCATTGTCGGCTTCGACCCAACACGCTTCGTCTACAAAAGGTAGTGTACCGTCAAGGACCCTTAAGTTCGTTTACGTAAATCATTACAACATGATATTGCCTTCGCGAATATCCATCGGAAACCGAAAATAGATAAATTAATGGTCTCTGTCTGACAACAACTCCATAATTGCCGAGAAGCTAAGGAAACATTTGAGTAAAAACAAGAGACAATGTTGTTGTTGACAAAAACAATGTCCTAAGTATGCGTGTGTTATCTTACCTATTCATAAACCCGAAGCGATTTTTAGACGCTTTTAGAAATCTTTTTTAAATTTAGCGATGACGTTGACCAGTCCATCTTCAGCGCTTCAGTTTCAAATAAATCTGACTGACTGACTAACATTGCGGTCGCTCTACTGCAGCCACCGTCCAATAATCATAACAGTACTCTGACTGTACTGTTAAGAAGCAATGTTAGTTGTAAGGAAGGAAATATACCAGTTACTTATTGCAGTATGAATGGGCCGGTTAACCGGGGTAGTACCACACTCTCACTAAATGCCAGCGTTAAGCTTGCTACTGCTCTTCGTTCGATGAGTGCGAGATCCAGAGCGGAGGAGATTAAACCTCAAGGACAGCAACGGATCAGGGATTATTTTGGGGTCGCTGGTTCTCAAATCATTACCTATCAGGTGTCCTTCTGTTGTCTTTCTTTTCCGAAAAACAAAAATGCATTGGTTTTCTTTAAAAACTTTATAATTTTATAATATTGAATTTTTGTCAAGTAGTCGTGTGTGGTGACTTGTCATTTAACAAGTCACTGTTCCATTTTAAAGCTTTCGATTGTAATCGTTGGTTCCAATAAATAATTTTTTGGGCAAGAAAGTAAAAAAATCCTGTCTCTGTACAGTCGAGGAACTTTGTCACATTGCCATTAAGGTACAAAATTGACAAAAATTTACATTGTTCGACGGTAATTATTTATCACTGTAATTGCTATATCTTTTTTTTCGGCGTACCTAATATTTGTCAGTGAGTACCATAAAAACATAAAAAAATAACGCACCCAGTGAAATGAATTGACGAATGTTTTTGTTATGATTCAGCATTGTATCAATTTACCATCCATTTATATATTTCCACAATAAAAGGTACTACAGATAAAATTACAACAGGAAATGATTGCATTATCAGGAGGTCAGTGAGTCAATGAAAGATGGTAAATGGGCAAAATACCTATACAAATTAAACATCAACAGTATGAACAGAAAGATTATTGAATCTGTTGTCATACATTGAATTAAGTAAAGCTATCTTATTTTCTTTGAGAGAAAGTCCTATGTAATTTCTTAAATTCTCACTACCTTGGAGTACTTTAAAATATAGACAATGATAAAGCTCCTGCAGAAACCACTTTCTATTGTTGAGTTTCCACCGGTTTGGCTTCTTTGAGAGTGTAATTGAGCTATTAACACTAAATCAAAGTAATGATCCTCGTGTTTGTCTATAAACAAACTACGCTCACGCCTGCTTTTCATCTGCCCAGACTAAGGCCCGAGGAACGCGAACGTAAGAAGCAAGACATCGAATGTACTGTAGGCTAACGGCACGCATCTTTCAACAAAGAGTGTCACTAAGAAATATATTGAGTGTATACTAGTCACATCGCGTAATAACAAAACACTGATCCGAAAAGAGAAATGTTTACGCTTAAAATAACAAACCAAAACTAACTTCTTCTATTTTATTTACGTTAACATTAATTATAAACATCCGTAGCCATAATTTGTCTAGGCGCTCTACTACAAAATATCTGGCAAGCGTAAGTCTGAGTTATTTAGAAATTAAATTCAGTTTTCTTAATGTTACTCCATAATTTTCATAGTGGCTGTTAGTATGCATTAGCAATACCTGTTTCTAAAGTCCGATAACGCTACGGTCCGCGAGCGAGTTTAGGGGAATCGGGGGCATAGGCAGTGATCATGTTTGAACTCTTTTACTGGGCAAATAACGTTTGAACTCCTGTCATCAATTGAGCGCCGACCGCACGACAGTTTTCGCCTCAGCAAAACGCGGTTAAAGTCTTAATGTTTTTCTTGTTAAAAAAAATGCTCATTGTAAACACAATGATAGTTTTAACCATGACTTACCTCTTGTTGGTTTAACAATTAGACGGTAACCCTTACAAGCTTTCAAGTTACCAATTGAATATTGCCCGCTATAAAAAAGTTGTAACCTTTACCAGTGCAAATAGTCAATGTGGCTAGTACAATAAAACTTGCCAGGAGAAAATTTCCCGTTTACATTATAGTAGTCTAAATATTTTTTTCCGTGTCACGGTATTGCCCTGTACTTATTTATACAGTTTATTTTATTCCACTATCATAGTTCTCTTTTAGTTTTCTATTAACCGGACTTTGTTTGATCGGACCCAGTAAATGTTTTTTTAAAGGGATTGGCACCAATTTTTAATTTATGACATTAATCATATTAAAAATAATACTGAAGCATTCGGCTCCCTGTGTCTCTGCAAATGTGTAACATTCTGCAAAGCAGTTTTTAAAACTGAATGTTTATATTTCTGACCTACTTGACTTACGTTATCGGACTTACTCATGTTTGAATTAGGAAAATGAACTGACTAAAAGTCGTCATTTTTTTTTAATATCTTTGTTGACCTTAAAATTCATACTTTAGTAAAAACGAAATACTTTCCGGCCCCGTTAATGTGACCCGTAAAACACGATAAGGCAAAAACATATCGCGCCTCAAGGACGTCACATAATAAAATAATTTTATGGTTCCCTTTTGTTAGGAGCCTTCATGCGAATGTCCGTATTACGTAAAGAAAATGTCTATCTGTATGCCTTCACTGACCAAGAGAAATCAGAAAACGATTTAGGGTAGCAGCAAAAATGCCGCAAACGCACAAAAATTTCCTCCCATAGTCGGGAACAGAAATCATCTGTCTCTTTTGCAAACGTAGTAGTCAGAATGAGACAAGAGCTATGTCCGCAAAAATTACAAGACGCTCTAAGAGTAAACTCATTTAAGTTATAAAACAACGGCCGGAATTAATTTTAGAAACGCTTACTTGATATCGTATTTCGTTGCGAAACAAGTTTGTAATTACTGATGGATTTATGATAAACTTGTAACTTCAGTTTAAAATAAGAACAGAAATCAAAGCTTCTAAAAGCATCCAGTCGTTCACAATCATAACAAAACAATTTGATTATCCGCGAAACTCAGTGAATGTTGTGTCTATTTCCACAACCGTGTGCCTATGGTTCTATAAGTTACGCAGGTCGTTGTTGAAATGAACATACGATGATTTTTTGAACAATTTTAAGTGTCTTTACCACTTTTTGGCCCTTTTTAAGATCAAAAAATCACTTACATCATCGTCGAATTAACACCTCTACGGATACTATAACGAAACTACGAGAGTTAGCTACGAGTATCTATTGTGTCTGGTTTTGTGTCCGTAAAGGTATTTTATTTATAAGTGCATTTTAAAATTTCCATACATCGCACTTCCCGACTTAAATATGAATTCGGTAGTGGAGGTGAATTGATCTCTGAGGCCTTAGAATATAACTTAAAAATAACCTGTTTTATGACATTATTACACTCAGCTCTGTTGGTTCTAAGACAATTTTGACGCAAAATCTTAAATATAATCATTTTCATTTCATAAATGTACAGAGGAAACATTTGTTATGACTATAATCTCCATCCTGCATATAAAGGTTATCAACCCATTTTCGTAAAAAAAGTACCTCCAAGCAATACACATTGAAGGCCTATATAAAACCCTACACTACACCCCGTGGCGCGCTGCTTGCTCCAATAGCCTTTATTAAAATCTGCTCTAAATGTATTTTTAATACACCCGCGGACCGCCCACGTTCTTTCATAGCATTGGATCATTCATTAATACTGCAAAACGTCTCAAATACTAAGCTCAGAAATAGAATCCGCTAAGTGAGAACTAATTGATTGCTGCAGACGGAAAATTAAAAGCAATTGGTAGTTGGAAATCGTCAATAGGAAATTTAAAAGCTTAGCACAACAAAACAATAGAAACGCGCATAAATACGCTGTTTAACGAACAAAATATCGGCATCATTTTCTATTTATGTTAGAACTTGTATGAATAAGATTGCCGTCGCCAGCAGCTCCTTCTTCTGCCTCTTTCTACCTATTGAAAGGTCTAGTCTGTAACTTCATGCCAGAATATAGGTTACCTTTTCAAATCTATAAAATCGGTTTAGTTTTACAATTTTGGCGACCTCAATATAAATTTATGTGGCATTTATGCAATTTACAATGTAACTTAAGGTTAACTGAATAAGTAAACTAAACTATGTCTATTACAGTAAAATAAATGTTTAAAAAATTGGAATGTAATAAAAAAATGTAGTAAAATTTTTGAAATGAATGTGAAGAGGAAAAACTCGATAAAAAATACAACCTAAAAACTTAAAAGTAGCGTCAGGGGATCATTCTTTAGGGGACTTGCTGCTTTATCGGTCTACGGTGAGAATATGTTTACCGTTCTGGCAGGAGGCGCTGAAATGCATAAAGAATACAATACGTACTGATTAAATACAATTGGGATGTTGACTAAAAAATAATAATTAGTCCATCTTTTAGAACGCCAGAAAATAGTAGATACGTATTTTTTCTTTTGCTTCTAAAACTTAAAATAACAAAGTTACAGAGCGGCGAAAGTTCGCGCTACGTCATTGTATCGTAAAATTTTTACGAAAGAGTGACGTCACGAGCCCCTACTCCTGAATTTGAATGTGCTGTATCTTTGTCAATATTATTCGTATGGACAAATAAAAAAATACGTATCGAGTATTTTTCTATAATCTAACTGACGGACTAATTAGAATCTTGTTGTTTTAACCCAGGAGACATCCCTATTGCAGCATCGTCATCTTCAATCAAACGAGCCCAATGTCGATGTAGTTGCAATGTATTGTAACAGCTCAACTCAAGACGCCGTAAAATTGGTAATATTTATTGCCAACAGACTTACAAAAGAACGCAAAAAAAATTGTTCGTACAATTTGTACCTGACAGCACCGACAAACAGACAGCCTAAAAATTGGGTTAACATTGCATTGCCAGTTCTGAGCTATGTTTCAGTTTCGCTTGCTCAACGGAAAGTTTGAAATCGATCAAACGTTTAAGATGCCTTCTGCACTTCTGATGCCTTCACGGATCACTAGTGATCCACGGACCTCAGGTTAAGAACTTATGTACTGAAATAAATGGAGGAATAAGAAAACGACTTAATAAAAACGTTTTGAAATGGTACTTTCAGGCTCATAATTAGCTGAACATTTTAGTTCCTTGTGACAGTCAGTAATGTCAGAAATTTAAGCAACTCTCGTTTCATTCGTTACTACGACAAGGTTTTTAAGTGTTTAGCTACTTCTGAGGCTGGCTGTATAGTCGACCAAGAAATTGCTTGACCACTTTTCGACCGTATTACAAAGGGATTAGGTTCAAAAGTGGTCAAGCAATTACTTGGTCGACTATACGTGTCAAATAGGATTGGATGTTAAAAGCCGTTTTAAGATTAACGCAAGCAGCGAATATAATAAGTACTGGTTTTAACCGACTAAAACCAAAAGGATTGTCTCAATATGACGCGTATGTTTATATTTTGTTTTTTGAATGTTTTTTAGCTCTGAAATTGGTCACATAAGTGACAACCGATTTGAAAAAAGCAACCACAGGGTAAACCAGTTATACCACCAAATTGGCCCTGTTTGGGTCAAACTCGCTGACCAGTTTTGTAATGTATATGTACAACCATTATTAACAACTTTGAACTAAGTTAATACTTATGTATATTATACTACGACAGTGGCAAACGGGCGTGGGGTTGAACTGATGATTACTAATTATCAATTCTTTTGATCATTTACCATGTCTCGCGCATTACCTTGTTTTGCCAACATTATAAGCAGTTCCAGCCGCCTACATATATGTAAATACTTGGTACACCAGAAGCATTATGTATGAAGTCGGTTTCTAATTTTATAATGTTTTAGCTGTACAGAAAATGGGACGTGGTACATGCGTCCGGAAGCGACGAAACCCTGGACGAATTACACCACCTGCGTTGACATGGAAGACTTAGATGTGAGTATAAATATCATAACCATATTTAGCATCGAATTATGATAATGTTTTAGTTACAATAAGCATGTATTTGAACGAGACAAAAATATTAGAAACTATACAGATGCTAAATAATCAAGGGATCAAACACCCTTACTAAAATATTCTCGTTGATTGTCTCCGGACCAGAGTTTGGCCAAAAAATACGCCCTTGCCTGTATCCTCAAGCGCTTAGTAAGTATCTAAGAAAAATGTTATTTTCTCTCAGAGACAATGAGTTATGGCTGATTAATAGGAATAGTAGTAGGCGTATACATGTAGCTGTACAATCAAAGATGTCGAAAAGATCTTACAACCAGCTCTTACTCTCTTGAAAATAGAGTCGTGTTGTAAATATTTTTGGCCTCTTGAACTATGTACAAGTATCTGTAGCTGACTGTACAGTGAACCGATTTAATTTCAAATGTTAAAATGACATTTACTGTGTTGGTACCATGATGGTCCATAAATCAAAATGGTTAACTGGAACTACAAAGTATTTTAAACATTTTGAGATATTTTCGGATGGAAAACTAACTTTTACACTTTTACAAATATTGTAAAAGTGTAAAAGTTTACGTTCTTCATCACATCATCTTGTGGTTTCTTTAGTTTATTTACACTCAGTTTTCTACAGCTTATAAACACGCTTATTGTCGGCACCCCTCCACCTATTGACACGGTAAATCTTTTTTCAAGGCAATAGTGGTGACTTATCCTGCAAAATCTAGGTGCCTATGTTTGGTACTTTGGGTGCCAATATAGGGAGTGTTTACCCTACTTTGTTTCATCACAGGCAAAACCATTAAGCCTTTCTAATTATCAGGATTAACTTTTGAATCAACTTCGCATTTCGAACTCCACTTAGGTATGTCGATACAATTTGAGCTTTTGAGATCACAGCATTTCGTCTTTGACAATTATGCAAAAGAAAATTTAATTCAAATTTGTTTAGGAAAATGAAATTTCACGGACGGAAAATTGAAATTGTTCGTCCGCGTCCAGTGCCGGCAACCGTACAAACTAACTTTTTGGTGTTCTTTAATTTCTCAGGGCGTGATTTATTTTCTCGCATTCATTATGGAAGAAGTATTTTTAACTTGGACTTGAAACCCTTGAACATTTATAATCTACTACCACCATTTAAAAAAACGCAGTTCTAATTCAAATCATTTTGTTCCAAATATTATAATAATGGATTAAAATATTACTTTTAAACCAGAGGTTACCCTCATTAAATTTTATTTCAAGTGACAGATCCAGAAAAGACATGTGATACTTAACTAATGTAGCTTTGCTTTACTGATAGTTTGTTAATTATAGCGCCTGGCTTATAACTTAATATTTTGGACAACAGACACACAGATGTTTAAATTAAGCATTAATTAAGAAAATTATGTTTATTTTAACTATCTATTTTAATGTACGTAAATTGCAATAATTTGAATTTTATTAATGGCTGCTATAATTTCTTCAAGAGAAATTATTATGTTTTTTTGATGATTGAATAGAATATTTTAAGTTCAGAGTGCTATATTATGCTAGTGTATCTATTACTTGGGTCAATTTACAATTTTATTATTAAAGCAAAGCCCTTTTGGCTATACCATGAACTAAGTATACACTAACGTATACTTAGGAATAAAATCGGAAATCAACAATTGTGGTTTATAGTTTGGCATTATCTAACGCCTGATATGGCCGGGCCTTATACAGTCTTGTCCGAGAGATTTATCAGGTGACAAGAATCACACCACATGATATTTTTCTAAAACATATCATCTGTAGACCCTTAATTTTAATCTTGGAATCCATCTCTGAACTCGGCATATTTATTAGTATTACTTTATGCGTTACCTGTTCAAAAAGAAAGAAAGAAAGAAAATATTTATTCAGCAAAGAATAAGAAACAGAAAGAATAAAGATAAGAAATTAAACATTTGATGCTGAAAGGGCAAGAAGCAGCGCTGATTTACAGTGGGACCCTGAACTTAAAAAACTGAAACTAAAATGCCTTTCAGTGCAATGTGTACCTTAATGAATGCTTGGGAGTTTCTCATTGTGAACATGAAACTGCTGAAACATTGTTCCCTTATGAATGATCCCAATAGTTCTATGATTTCACAGATATTAATGTGTTACATTTGTATCACATTAATATACTTCCCATTTAGGAAGGGTATCAACGCTTTTGGGTAACCGTGCTTTATTCATGTAATAATATTCCCTTTGCGAAACGGTTGCTCTGGAATACTCATCAAAACACCGGCAGCTATACAGCTGGGGCTTTATACCTTTGACGCGTCGATGAGCGTGAGCAGTGCATTGAATAGTCGTAGCCACCTTTCCACACCGCCCATACATGACGCACGGAACTAAGCCCCGCTTTGCCTTTTGCAATGTTTTGAAATACCAGAAGTTCCTCGTATATTCTAATATTAATTTTGTTATAGTCAAAGTGTTTAATAGTTTTTATTATTTTAATATAGATATTTTTTAAATAACAATTACGTAATTTTGACAATTTAAACATCATAACGTGTAATTTGCCATCATGCAATTTATAATACAATTTTATATTGACTGCGAAAATAAACTATACAGACGAAACGTGCGTAGATCGTCTAGTTTTAGTGTATAGTGGTGGTTTATAGTTGAGGCTGTGTGATGTATGTTGTTTCAACTCAAAGCGGAGGAAACTGGGTTTTGGCATGAAAATGTATATGTCGCACAGACGCAGCTGTTTAGCACAAGTATAGCACTGGTTTCGCGGAGTAGCAAGGTAGTTTGTTCCAATTTGTTACCAAAAGTTTTTGTTTACAAAATCAGCAAAAGATTGGCGCTTTGTAGTTTCGGGGAGGAAAAAAAAAGATATTTTATCTCAGTGTGCGTTATTGAAATGCATCTGTGTCTACAGTTCCGGAGTATCATCAACAACGTGTATGTGGCGGGATACTCCATCTCGGTGGCGGCTCTGCTACTCTCTCTAATGATTTTCGTTTATTTTCGGTAAGACCGTTCATAAGTCACATAACTTATTAAAATCAGCACAATATTACTCACAAAAAGGCAATTTAGGAAAACAACAATATTCTATCCTATTAGCGATACCATCAAGGGACACTAAATTAAATAAATATATTTTCTTTACAATGCTGTCCCATATTGAATTTGGTTAGCGCTTTTCCTCTTTGCGCGAGAGAAAAGGCGACGCGTGCCGCGAGCCGCAATAATTCGGCTCGCTTGCCCGCCCCTCAAACAATTTCGGTTAGGTTCTTTGAAGTAGTGAACCTACGTATTTTTTATAAAAAGAAGGCTACGTAGTGAGATAGCATTTTTCTGAAAAAACTTTTATAAAAGTATCAAATGTTGGAAACCATTACAAAGTCTCATGTATATAACGCTTCACAGCTATGAAAAAATTCAGACGAATTGAGAACCTCCTCTTTTTTTGAAGTCGGTTGAAAAGTGGTTTATTAACGTATCGCAAAAAATTGTAGTAAACTTTGAATTACCTGTTCTATAAGCGTGTGTTAGCTATAATAAAAGTAACCATAAACACAGATCTTCACGACTTATCGCTCTTTTTTATGTTTTTCTTATCCATATTCGAAGACTTACTGCAATGAACATACGAAGAAATATAAAGATTTATTTTTATCTGTTCATGTTCATTATAAACATTATCATGCTCTACATGTCAGACAAATCACTGTGAGGTTTTGCGAGAACTGAGAAACTAAAGCAACAAGCTTATAGGAATCATAAACTCAGTGTATTATTAGACATACAAAGATCTCATTGACTGTAACCATTTTATAGTGACTTCAGAAAAGGAGGAGGTACACAATTCAACTGAATATTTCTTTGTGTGTGATTGTTACGTAATATTCCGCCAATGGTGAACTTATTACAATGCTTCTTTTTTAAATGAATTGGTTAAACTCGAGTTTGCCATTTGAACTTAGAGATTTATTCTACCTCAGATGAACCGCCGTATCAAATGTAGGCAGTTTTTAATTTTAAAAATTTACCGATTTTATGGTTCAAAGTAATGCGAAAGTTCATAATAAAGCAAGCTTACTGACCTGACCTGTCAAATTAAACAGGTTAAGTGTCTTCGTGTTTGATTTCTATCTTCCTTACTTGTGCAATTGCCTTAATACCTGTATTGCTTTCGGACGTACACACGCAGTTCTGATATACTATAAGGTGAAATAAATTTTTTTCTAAGCCTATTTATTTAAACAGTTGCATTGGCAAAATAATGACATTTTGGTTGCCAAAAAATATTCTTGGTTCGCAAAAAAACCTATGCTACACAATATTTTTCCTACTGACCTAAAAAGTAAATCCTGCCGACCAAAAGGTCAATATTCTGTCAACCGGATATTTAATGTCATTCTTTTATAGTTGGCGATTATTTAAATGTCTTCAAAGCACTTTTTAGGTCGCTCCAGTGCACAAGGATCCGTATTCACATGCATCTGTTCACATCCTTCGCGCTAAACAACATACTGTGGATCGTTTGGTACAAGACTGTCGTCAACGAAGTCACCGTCGTCCAGGACAATGGGGTAAAAATTAAGTTGCAAATTAAATTTAAGTAAAAAGGAAGCTTATGGTCCGTTCCTGTGTTTAAACAACGGATCGTTATACACCAACAGTTACATTTTGACACATTTGTTATAGGAAATCTGTCAAAATTTAGTGGCTGGTAGTGGCTGATTTTACCGATCTTTTGCTTGAATATTACAGGAACGCACCATTAATCACTTACGCCTATTGTTTACCTACCCAGCGCTCTCCATACAAGTGGCGATAACGTTTTCCACCCTCTAAACCTTCTGCTGTTTCTATGTTTTATTTAATTCTATTGTAATGTTTCTTATAATTTTGAAAATATTGACGCTTTTTCGTTTTGTCTGAAACTATGAAAATGTAAATATTTTAAAACTACAAGGAATTTAAAAAGAACAAAACACTCAAGACATGATGACAACATACTAAGACAACCATAGCTATACGTTAAAGTTTAAAGGGGGGATTCATTGTCGCTGTTTCTATGGAGAGCGCTGGGTACACAACATCTTAAACCAACAACCTCACTTGTGCAAGCGTGCGCAAGCAAAGCAGGGTAGTACCTACCCCGATGTCTACCTCGCCGTAATGCACTTACAGGGTCACCTCCCTTCAACTGACCCACGTAATGCACGATGTAATGTAAGTGCATAGTATAATTAAACTAGTAAATTTTAGGAATAACGTGCCTTGGGGCCTCATCTAAAAAAGTTGACAGTATCAATTTGGAATAAAAATGTCAATTGATATTTGTAGCGGTCTCATAGGATTTCGATATAAAGCTTGCAGTAATTTTATGAGTTTGTCGTGATACCTTTTAGAAACAAATTCTAAATGCTTTTATCACCTCGATTATTACCTTTCATTGCTATTTCAAAGTCTGAATAGCACTTAAGAAGTTTTTATCGAGCAAGTTAAGGGTTTCTTGCTTAAAGTACTGCTTGGACTTAAACGGTTTTTTTCTAGGGATGGTGTCAATTGCTCCACATCGTCACGAACTACTTCATGGTCACAAGCTACCTGTGGATGTTTTGCGAGGGTCTACACTTACACATCGCCCTAGTAGTGGTAAATATTAGCCTAAACCTATGCAATTTAATAATTCCTAAAATGAAAATGCTTCCACTTAATAAACCTCTTGGTAATGTTCTACTTTCCTTGGTGTGTTAACAGGAAATTTACAGGATTCCCCTTTGAAGGGCAAAATAAATTGCTGCTTGTTAATTCTATATCAGGAAGTTAATTATTGCTTTAAAATGGAAAGGTAGCATATTCGGGAAATAAATATTAGAAGAAAAAATCGTTTGCGTAGAGTCGCGTGGCCAGAAAAAAACCTGATTATGTCAATCTTTGATTGTTTAGCTTCTTTTACTGCTGACTGTTCAAAAACAGCTTTACAGTAAACAGTATTTATTTATTATTTATAGTTAAAAGCTATGTAAGGTTTATTTCATTTACTGTTTTGTTGTATCAAAGACCAATTGAGGCGTGGTTAAACGACACGACTTGCGTATATACATGTAGATATAGTCATCGAAGATATAGTTGTGATGGCACGACGTCGGTCGTAACTATGCAGTATCTCTTACAATTTTTAATTTGAGGCGTTGGCCAAATTGTCCAACTGGACCCATTTTCCCAAAAGTAAACTACATGACGTGTTATTGTAATTAAGTACACTTGGGAACGAACAAAAGTCCCGTTCAATGTCGCTATTTAATAGAATAGACAATACATTTGATTTTACCATGTCCCATGTGCCTTCTACTCAGTCCTGCCTTATGGTCGTTTGTTGGTTGTTTACTTAGTTACAGTTATTGTTGACTAGCGGACGCGCGCGACTTCGTTCACGTAATATTAGTAGCCTATGTCCGTCAGGAATAGTGTAGCTTTCTATCTGTGAAAGAATTTTTGAAATCGGTTCAGTAGTTCCAGAGATTACCCCCTACATACAAACAAACTAACAAAAAAACAAACAAACAAATTTTACCTCTTTATTATATTAGTGTAGATAGCGATGACGTCGTATATATGTAATCCTTTATGGCGAAAACCTACGAGTATAACGGCGCACGCTAAATACGCTGCTCAGAAAAACTTAGCGTGTCAGTTTTCAGTGTCACATGGTTCATTTTGTACACAGCGCAAAGAGTTCGCCGCTGGGGGTGCGTGTCGGGTTTCCTCCTCGTGTGCCTAAGTGCTGCGGTTCCCTTATGGACTTTTCCGGGGGGAAGAGCAGTGCTTGGGCCGGTGCACCCTGGGCATCGGTCAATAATTTCCTTGCCTTTATGGTGGGATATCATTGGCCGATGGCTAATAACCCGACGGGGGGTGGGGGGGTCTTTTGACCCAAACCGTACATTTTTATTTAACACTGACATTGGCACAAGCCTCGTGGCCGCCATTAAAGAAGAAAGAAGAAAGAAGAAGTTCGCCGCTGAGAGTTTTACCTAAGGGTAAAACTTAGGGTAAGGGTAAGGGTGCTGTTACCTGTCCTTAGTGTCTAGACTAAGTGACAATCTGTTAGAGTTAACGTTAGTAGAAACGTCGGAATGTATGAGTTTGACATTGATGATCGACACATTTTGACGTTTGCTTTCGCCGCCTTGCGTCAAGTTCATACAAGTTGTCATTTCTACAAGCGTTAACACTAACAATGTACCTTGTCTAGACACCCTGTTATTCTCGAAGCGACACAGCGCCTTGTCTTGCTTGTGTACGCAACTGAAAGCGGGTGAGATAAGGCGTTGTTCGGACGTCGGACTCGTCGCTGTGCAGCTTAGAGAATCGCCTCCCCGACGGTTATGTTTCGTTGCAGGTGTTTGTGAAGGACGAAGTGGCGATGCGATGGTTCGTCGCTGTTGGCTGGGGCCTGTCATTCGGGATCGTGGCGTCGTACGCTGCGGTTCGATATCAAACCCCCGGCGCCACTGAACGGTAACTATAATACACCGAAGCATTCGACTTTGAAGCTGTGATTTGTATCAAAGATCTGACTAAGACTGGGTTCACAATAAGCATTTACGAGCGATAAAAACGCAAAAACGTGACCATTGACCAATCAGAGTTACCCATTGCCGCGTTTTTGCGTTTTTATCGCTCCTAAACTCTGATTGTAAACCCAGTCTTAGTCTCTATTCAATACAGTCTAGGTAATGTTAAAGCCAGGTCAACACCGGTTGCTGCCTCATCCTTGGGCAACAGTGGGAAAATAAAAAATTAGCTTTGATACGAGAAACGAGGCTTGGGTGGATAAACAAAACGCTATGTTAAGGAAATAACAACTAAAATTAATACTGTACTGTTTTTTTTTTTAAATAGTGATAAGAGGCCGAAAGAAGCCAAACCCAACTTTTTTATGTCCAAGGAATAACAAACAAGTTAAACCATACTCACGGCATATGAATGCACAACGATCCACAGTCTTCGCAATTTAACAAGTAACAATCTTTTTTCATATGAGATATAAATTTATCTTAACTCGACTACACCGTGTCATGTAGAACGCAGTCCATCCACCGTACCGCGTTCCTACAACAAATCAAGAGTTAGAGGAAGAATTTACCGCGGCAATTTATACCATACCCAACACTTACCGAGTTAATGTCCCTCTCCTTAGAACTCCCAACTTGTAAGGACAGTTAAGTCTTTAAATAGGTGTTTAATCCTATAACTTTGCTGACAAATTATACAGTCATTGTCAGCCCTTTATGATTATGCCAACGATAAATAAGTCTAAGGAAAAAAGTTAGCACTTTTTGCATGGATTAAGTCAAAATCAAAATATCTTTATTTAGATTAGGTAGAGATTAGGCTTACAATTTTACCACCGGTTCGGAACAAACCTCAGACGAGAAGATACAGACAGGTAAACCGAGGTGTAATATTTCAAATCAAAATTCATCATCATCATCATCATCATCATCATCATCATCTCAGCCACAAGAAGTCCACTGTTGGACATAGGCCTCCTCCATGGATTTCCAAAGTGGCCGGTTGGAAGCAGCATGCAACCAGCGCCTTCCTGCCACCTGTATGAGGTCATCGGACCATCTTGTGGCTGGTCGTCCTACGCTGCGCTTGCCAATACGCGGCCGCCATTCGAGAACTTTCCGACCCCATCGGCCATCAGTTCTCCGTGCCACTTCAACTTGCTAATCAAAATTACAAAGTTACTTTTACATTTTAAATATTTAATTAACACAGTAGGTGTACACTATTTGGAGCCAGGCATAGCCATTGCAAGTCGGGATCATTTTTAAACAAGGCAATTGGCCAAGATACATGTACATAGTCATTAATTTTATAATACGCCCGAGAAATTAATGTCTCCTTGACAATAGATTTGAATTTTGTACATATGATTTATCTTCAGAATGAAAATATCCTACGATTTTGAATTTTGTATCCCTATTAGGAACCGTTATAATATTCAAATCCAAAATACTTACGCCTACGTAAACAACAGACGTCGGAATTGCTACAAAAGTGTATACACATCTCATTCCTCGGCTAATACAAGAAAAAGGCTAACAAGTGCATATTTCTTATTCTATTGTCTAATAGCTCTTAGTTAGCGTACTCTTGATGAATATTAATGGGTATTGGTTGTTTTAACTGCAAGTCGGCGGGACGCTGACGAAGACGAATGCTCGCAAACACGGTTAAACTTTTATCACCATTCATTTTAACCTTAATAATAATCTTATGTAGCTTCGAAGGTCTCACAGCTTAACGTATTCCGTTTTAAAAGAACCGTAGCAACGTTTTCGGAGTGTATATATTTAAGGCCTAATTAATTACGTGAAGAAGAGACCGGGCGCAGACTGAAGATCGAGTTTTAGTCTCAGTTCGAGAATTAAATATAAAAGGTTGCTGTACCAGTGCTTTACACGCGTAGGGCATTGTTTGTACCAGTAGTTGACATCATTGCCTCTCGTTTTTACTTGTATGTTCCGTATCTTCTCGTTAATTTATTTATTTATTTAATTATTTACCGAAAAATAATGCCCGTTACCTTAATGATAATGCAACTAACTAGTAATTAACCGAACATATTTCTTTTACCTTTTATACATTTACATACTTTATAAACACGGGTAAACTGCACATAATGTGACACTATTGTACGCTGTAGTACGAGTAGAGTTTTGTGTATTGGCTTCGTGCTATTCAATAATAATGCACCGCTTTAGTCCATTACAAGCCGCCATTGGCTGTACGCTTGTAATTCGATTTTAAATAATAAAAAGACATTAAAGTTAATTCCCATTCGATTTGCACATTAATTTCTAAAATTAACATCTGTTCCTAGGATGCCTTGCTCTGCTAATGCGAATATCAACTGCCATTGCGATTTTTTTGGTGCCAGGTGCTTTTGCACTCGTTGTTAGACTCAAGCTAGAAAACAAGAGAATCGACGTTAAATTTGTTAAAAGAAAAATCGTTAAAGACTTTTGCCATGTAAAATGCACATTTCTATAATAAAAAGGGCAGCGGCCGTACTGCGTCAATCGTCTCTTTGTTCAATTATGTGATTTGGGGGAGGCAGTGCCCCGTTAGCCCGACCAGCGTGTTGATAATTGATTTTCAGCGCTAAAAGTTTCGGACGAAAATTAAAATATACCACATGGAAGGCAATCACAAACTGCCACGGGCCTCCACATGCTAAAAGCGTCCCCAATTTCCCCGCCCGCGCCTGTAGGCATTTTATGTCAATACACTTCAGGGAAGTACATTTTTTGTGTCCGCATTTGCGAATTCGATAGTAACCCCGGCAATGGCGTTTTAAAATTGGAAATATTAATTTGTTACTGCCCACATTTTCAAGAGATCGTTTATTTGCTGCAAACATTTTAATGGTTCAATTAATCTAAAGCTTTTACTGCTCAAGGAATTTGGTTATTTGATTGACATGAAGGCGATTACTAACGATATAAACCTTTAGTAAAGTTTTGTCTAAATAGCAGTGCAGGGACCAACACTAAGTTAAGAAAGTATAATACTCATGATGATGGGCCACATTGTGACCATGGACGGCTTTTTAGGAAATCACAACTTTTCGGGGGACTATGGGTAACACAAGACTTACAAGTGCAAACATTATACATATTTGTTTAATTTTTGTATGAAAAACGTTACAATGATGTCAAATTTTTGCACTAGTAATTTTGTGGTATACCTAGTGAACCACATATCAGATATAAGTTTAGGCTTTAGTTCTACCTTCTGTGTTTTTCTGATCAAGAACAGCTATAGATGTTCGTCCCTTGTTAAAGTCGGATTTGGGAAAAACCCAAACCAATTATTTTTTATGAAATAGGAAGGCTAACAAGCAAGTATGTCACCTGATGGTAAGTGATTACCACCGCCTATAGACACCCGCAACATCAAGGAGATTGCAGATGCGTTGCCAACCCAGTGGGCTAAGATGTAATACCTCTTGTGCCAGTAATTGCACTGACTGTCTTGCTCTCCACTCCGGAACACAACAGTGCAAGCACTGCTGCTTAGCGGCAGGATTAGCGTGCAAGATGGTGGTAGCGATCCGAACGGACTTTGCACAAGGTCCTACCACCCGCTAAAATAACACCTGATAAAAAAAGCTATCTTTGAATACTTTGCAGTAAAAACTGGTTCGATTAACAGGCAGACCTAAAAATTAGTCCTAGGATTGAACCCAGTCCCCGCATAATCCCCATCATGGCCACATAAACTTTTAATCCGTTAAGTTAGTACTTAACGGAATGAACTTATTTCCGAGCCTTTGTTTACACTAACATTGCCTGTTGTTCGAAATCAGATTCATGTAAAATAAATCCCACAATTCACGATATTAATAGTATTTTATGCAACTGTTGCATAATGAGGGGACTTCATAGTAGGATCACACGAGTGTTTTAAGACCTAATTATGTACAGTTGCATACATTACTTTATCTACACACATATCATAAGTACTCTATGATGGGTTCAGAAGCCATAGGGCAATAACCTGCATTGCTACTAGCTACTAGTGCTAGGTACCTATTAAATATCTATAGACTGTACACATTAAAATAATGTAATAAAAAATGAATTTGAACAAATATAGAAACCAATTAGAAAAATTCTCATAATAATATTGGTGGTTATTATAACCACCAATATTATTTTTGCGTACAGAAACCGTAGGCAATGACCAGCATTGCCTACGGTTTCTGAAGGCATTATAGAGCATTTATGATATATGTGTAGATAAAAAAACTTAATTGTTTTTTATTGTGTTCTTCCAAAAGTATTAACTTTCAAATAGTATTACAATTATAAATTTAATTTGTGCAGTTAATTTTTGTGGATTTGCCCGAAATTCAGTGTCTCGCCTGATTAAGTTTACAGTTTTATTAATAGCTGCTGCATTACCGTGTGAAATTTAAAACAACTATAGTTTGTTTCCGCAACTTCATCCGCGTAACTAACGAATTTAAATTCTTTCAATCAAAATGGATGAATTGGTCTAATGGATTCTTTTAATTCGCTTAATTGAATCAGTTTTCCGAATTGTTTTTGAAAGCGAGATTACAATATTTGGACCATAATTGTTAGTTCTATGCATTTTAGCAGATGCATTCTAACGATAACCTTACACTCAGCGCTCATCGCCCCTTGTAAAAACAACCGAAATGTTTCAATGTACACGTTTCCCTAAAGGTGTCTATTCTAATAAAAAGGGATGCGTAATTATTAGGCTTAGGACTTTTCGTAGCATACCGTGGTTCTAAAATCTATGGAGCCGATAGTTGTAAAATAATATTTTTCAAAGTCAAAGTTATCATTTTTTAATTCCTTAATCAATTCAATTTTTAATCCAGTATTTAATTTTGCAAGTTGTAATAGTGTTCATTTTAACTAAAATCAAAAAACAATGTGAACGTCTCTAATCAAAACTGACAACTTATTTTGTCAATATTTTTTAATTTTAAATTGCGAATGAGTTTGCACTACTCACTAAACACGGACTTTAAAGAGGATGCATATTAGGTAAATCAAATTGTAGAGTCATATGTGATCAGTAATTAATATCATTATATATGTTTATGATAAAATTAATTATGTTCAATTAAAATGAACTCAGTAACAATGTGACAGTGTAAATAATTATATTTAATATTACATTATACTTTTTGCATTGACTTCGAAAAATTATATTTCACATATGGCGGCTCCATGGATTTTAGAACCACGGTATGCTACGAAAAGTCCTAAGCCTAGTAATTATAAATAAAAAATAAAATGCAATACAATCGTACAATTCTAGAAAATGCTGGATGCATTGCCACGTCGAATGACTAAATTTACACTGACACTATATTTAGGGGTACACAGCACAAAGCACATCAAAATGACAGAACAACCCACCGCGCGAAAATACCCGGTCGACCACAAATAATACTTCTCGCGGTATTGCGCCCAGGTTCGATTAGAAACCAATGTGCCTAGTGCGGTTCCAAGTAGGATACATTTTCAATTTTTTGGTTAACAGTGTGTACCATAAATGATTGTACACTTCCATTATTCTGTCGAAAACTTAGATATCAATTCGGCATGCTTAGTATACTTCGGTAAATATTATTTGTTTAGAAATTTTAGCAATTTTTCTGTCGCTGTACTGCTGCCAATACGCAACAATTATGATTATATTCCATCATCATATCTACCGTACCCTAGTAAGCATGGGCGTACCCAGGGGGGCAGGGAGGGGCAGTTCCCCCCCTCCCCCTGAAAATCTGGCAGAACACGTATGAACTCGCCTAATTACTAATCAAAGTGTAAATGGGGCCTTATGCTCTAACTTTTAAATAAACCGCGCAGTAGAAGACACTTGCAAAATGCGCGGTGCAATTGCCAAGAATCCATGCGCGACGATGGCGGACGAAGATTACCGAATCTAGATTTGGTAATCTTCGTCCGCCATCGTCGGCTGACTTGAGTTCTACCATTAACCCTATCAACATAATTATTATTTATTGATTTACATGACTCTCAATTCGGATTCAGACCCGGTTTGTCCACCGAAAGCGCAATTCTGTGTCTCAAGCAAACTGTTCAGTACTATACTGATAGAAAAACGCCAGTTTTTGCCTGTTTTTTGGACCTGTCAAAGGCATTCGATCTTGTAACTTATGACGTGTTGTGGCAGAAGCTACAAAACGAAACCACAGTGCCTTCTGAGGTCATCGCATTGCTACGCTGTTGGTACTCTAAGCAAGTTAATATTGTGAGGTGGGGATCTTCGCAGTCAGATGAGTACAGATTGGAGTGCGGGGTGAGACAAGGGGGGCTGAGCTCGCCTCGGCTCTTCAATCTTTATATGAACCGCCTGATTGGTGAGCTCAGCAGTACCAATATCGGTTGTCATATAGACAACGTATGTATTAATAATATCAGTTATTTAGCTGTCTGTGAGTCTTATGCAGTGACCCATGGACTCAAATATAATGCCAAAAAAACCGAGTTGTTAATTTTTAAGGCAGGATCTAAAACCTACACGGATATTCCTGGCATCTCGCTTGGTGGTACACCCATAAATAGGGTCAATAAATTTAAATATTTGGGTCATTGGGTCACTGACGACTTGAAAGACAATTTGGATATTGAGAGGGAACGCAGGGCATTGGCTGTCCGATGCAATATGTTGGCCCGCCGATTTGCTCGCTGTACACAACCAGTAAAAACGACGCTTTTTAAAGCCTATTGTCAGTCATTTTACACGTGCGGTTTGTGGGTCAACTTCACGCGGCGGGCATACGGCGACCTGCGAGTCCAGTATAATAACGCGTTCAGGGTGCTGCTGGGGCTGCCGTGGCGCTGCAGCGCGTCGGGCATGTTCGCGGCGGCGCGCACCGACGGCTTCGCAGCCATCATGAGGAAGCGGTGCGCGTCGGGGCTCGCGAGGCTCCGCGGCAGCACTAACAGCATCCTGAGTGTGTTTGCTGATCGCTGGGACTCCCCTTTATTTCGGTGGTGGATACAGATCCAGACAGGGCGTAGTCCGTAAATTTTTAAATATATATATATATTTTTTTTTTTCCTCTTTTTTGTTTTGTATTGTTGTACTAATATTATTATAAGTCTCCATTGTTACTAACACTATGGGCTATGCCTGAAATAAATAATTTGAATTTGAATTTGAATTTGAATTATGCATATGCTGAATTTTCTATGGGCCATTTTACAAGGTACGACCTCCAACAAATAAGGAATTATTGAAGTCTGATGACTGATGTGATGTAACATGGAAGCGCAAAGTTTTGATATTTCCCACGAGGGCGTCACTAAATTTCTCGATTAATTTCCTGTATCACACTAAACCAACGTTCGTCAAATTCCGTTTCGCAGTTATGGCGTGATTGAAGCACAAATTAACTGTAAAAAAAAGTTGTGAGGTATTTTATCTTCTATTTACTTACCTACATTATTGCCAAATAAGGTACAAATTGCAGATACAAATAGACTTTGGCTAGCCTTTTACGTGTAATATAACAATAGATATTACACAATAGAGCTAATGAATATCAATTACCTAAATGTTTTTACAGTCAAGAAATGTAAAGGTTTTATTTTTGCACCCTATTACAATACGATAAGGTGCAGAAGTGACAAACCTTCACATTCTTCGAACGCATGTCACGTACCTTTGTCGGTCAGCGTATCCTTATCACTACCGTGACGTAAACAGCGCCTTATCTGATCGAGAACATGCGTATAATTGAATGGAATACAGTTTCCTTTGGCTGTTTACGCAAATGTTGAACGTCAACGAAAACTCCAATAAAACAAAATCGCATCACTCACGAAAATGATACTATATCTACACACATATCATAAAGGCTAAATAACGCGTTCAAAAACCCTAGGAAATGACCAGCATTATTACAACCAATGTTATTATAAGAATTTTCTTGTCTGTGGTAGTAGGTAAATCTGTTCTTTATTGGTCATCACATTACCGATATCTCGTGACTGCTCGTGACGTTATGAATTTAAATTTGGAACAGCTGTCAAAATTCAAGTTGGTCTCTATTCTAGTATCCACAGATATTAAAACAGTTATCGATACGAAACGTCAACTCAGTATGTTTTTTTAATTTAAACGCACGACATTTGATCTCGAGTGACATGACAATAGGGACTTCATTCGTTCGTCTATGGTTTAAAAAGAATGTTCGTCTTGACGGATAGATCGAATCACAGAGTACCTTTTTAATATACATGGCCGCCATTAGTTGTCATTCGTTTTTGGTTTTTCGCTGTTACGGTTTTTTGCAGTTATGATATCATTATGTGTGTAGATAAAGTAATGTATGCAACTGTATATAATTAGGCCTTAAAACAATCGTGTGATCCGTTCATAAAACCACACTCGTGTTTTAAGGCTTCTCATTATATAGCAGTTGCCTAATAGTATTTTATGCAACTGCTATATAATGAGAGGCCTTAAAACACGAGTGTGGTTAGGATCACACGAGTGTTTTAAGGCCTAATTATATACAGTTGCATACATTACTTCATCTACACACATATCATAACTGCAAACAACCGTAACAGCAAAAAACCAACAAACAAGTATGGCGTCAATTCGATCTATCCGTCAAGACGAACGTTTTTTTTAAATCATAGACAAACGAATGAATCTCGAGTGACATGACAATAGGGGCCTATTGTCATGTCACTCGAGATCAAGTGTCGTGCGTTTAAATTAAAAAATCATACTGAATTGACGTTTCGTATCGATAACTGTTTTAATGTCTGTGGATATTAGAATAGAGACCAACTTGAATTTTGACAGCTGTTCCAAATTTAAATTCATAACGTCACGATATATCGGTAATGTAATCACCAATAAACACAGACTACTAAGAGATGGTACCCAATAAAGAACAGATTTACCTACTACCACAGACAATAAAATTCTTATAATAACATCGGTTGTAATAATGCTGGTCATTTTCTATGGTTTTTGAACGCGTTATTGAGAAATTATGATATGTGTGTAGATAAAATACTATTATAATGCATACTAATATAAAAAATATTAATATAAAAATAAAAATATTAAAATATCGATTGTTAAAAGGTGAATTGATTAAAGGGCAACCTTGTGTCCGTCCTTCTTGATATTGTAATGATATACTTATTTTTTTATACAACATAGGACGGCAAACAAGCAAGTGGGTCACCTGATGGTAAGTGATCACCACCGCCTATAGACACCTGCAACAACAAAGAGAGTGCAGATGCGTTGCCAACCCAGAGGGCTAAGATGGAATACCTCTTGTGCCAGTAATTACACCGGCTGTCTTGCTCTCCACGCCGGAACACAACAGTGCGAGCACTGTTGCTTAGCAGCAGGATTAGCGAGCAAGATGGTGGTAGCGATCCGGACGGACCTTACACAAGGTCCTACCACCCGCAAAACAGCCCCTCTAAGAAATTCATTAGATTACCGGTTTCCCTGTAGAATTATTTTAAAGACATTATTTCCTCATTGATAAAATTCCATATCTAACTTCTGGTTCATAAGTACGAAAATCCGCCACCTTACGTCTGTCCTTCTTGATATTGCATGGATACACTTATTCCTGTCTCTCTAAGAAATTAGATTACCAGTTTCCCGGTAGAATTATTTAAAAAATATATTAATTCCTCATTAATAGAGTTCCATATTTGGTTTTTAATTTGAAGTTTTAACCTTTAAAGTACAAACTTCCTATAGGTACCAATATTCTGGATACTAAAAGGTACTAAAAGATTTCATTGCAATTTTTTAGAGCAGCGTTTGTTTATTTAACAAAAAATACCTTGTTAAATAAACATTAAAGTAGTATTCCGGTGCCCAGCTCGGTGTTTATTGAGGACGCTATCACAACAGTGGGCACTAAAATAAACATTTCTTTAATTATTGAATGTTTCGTAACAGCCTTTATTTCCTCAAAAGTAGATACTCTCTAAGTTCGTTTATTTTCTTAAGGTTTACTAAATATTTACATTGAAAAGAAAAGGTGTATTATTGGCCGTTGTTTGTTTTGTGTTGCGTGGGCTGTTGTCCAGATTGTGTACATAAAACTATCATTCTCCCGCAGGTGCTGGATGGACCAGAGCGACACATTTTGGATTATCATCGTGCCTGTGCTGTTGTCCCTGCTCTCTTCCTTTGGTAAGATTTTGTTCTCACTATGCTCTGTAACTAGGTGCGAGGGACCCTCCCGTAGCGATGCGACCAATACGTACACATTTTCCTCGTACAGTCACCTTTCTCTGCCCTTCGAAAATCGTGTTAAGTTCAACCTTATTATCAGAGCTATGAGGTCTGTGTAAACACGTTTTTGGGAGTTTAACTGTATAAGTAGATAGTAGGCGCTTTTGGCTGTATACATTCCGGAAGAATATAATTTGCAACTGAAAATTTATCCCTATCCATACTTTGTACGTAAGCATGTAGCGATTGAGGATAATATTCGTGTCGAATGGTTTTTCTTGTATAGATCTTACACATAAAGGAACGGTGTACAATTTGCGCCTAAATCTATTTAGCCGTTATTTTTAGCTACCCCATTACCGAGATTGTTTTGGACATAAAAGTTACAACGTGAGCTCGCAGCTACGTCCGGGCAGCGTTTCTAATTAAGTACCCACACTACCCCTGCCTTGGTTTCATGTTGCTTAGGGAAAATAAGACTTAAATAATTGCAATTACATTGTTTTTCTTCCACTCCATCTAAATCGTCTAACAATTAATTGAACATCCGAAACCACCTGATTGGGGACTGAGAAAATGGTATGTACTGGATCTAATTTCAAGAAAACTGTATGGTAATGCGAGAGCTATTATTAAAAACCCCTTGTCGTCTTAGAAACCGTTGGGTTAGAGAGAAAAAGCTCAAGTAACTGGAGCAATTTGTAACTGTACGCCGAGAGTGCGTAGGAGCCCACCTACTGCGAAGCTAACATTCGGACAACAAGACGCCAAAATTGACCATTGCAAAATTTAAAACTTTGGTACTTTGATAGTAGGTACGAGTAAATTGTTTTTAGCTTTGTTTATAGAGCCATACGTGAAGTAATGATCTTCAGATGATAAATAAGATAATAATTATCTACCATGTTATTTTAATATTATTTCATAGCCAACATATTTTTAATAAACGTATAAATATAACACACATGAAAACCATCTCGCAAATTGGCTGTCATACTGTGATACCACGTATAACGACACTTTCCAAAGTGTTTTCGAGGTTACAAGGTCCTACGCTACGTCGCTCTAAGAAGTGGGGGAATGTTGGTAACTCACTTTATATATCTTTCCTATTACTTAGCTTAGCATAGCATCACTCCGTTTGGTTTTTGATTAAATAATACTTTACTGAAGTGTTACCAACCACGGGCAGTTAAGTAAAGCATTTTACGTTAAACAAAAGTCATTTTAAAATTAAGTAAGTATCTAATGAAGAAAGTTTAAAGTTCTCCAAATTAATTAAAGTGGTCTTGGAATATATACCATATTCATATTTAACGTTATTCGTTTACTTGGAGTAAACGTCTACAAAACAACTTTCCCGAATTAAACCTTTGTGTACGGTGTGAAGGAACGGTAGCCCTATTTTTTACCTTGTTTATTGGATCCATTGTTACCGGTAACCCGAATAAACAAGGATTTTGTCTGCTAATATAGAATGAAACGCCAGTAAAGAAACATGACTGTAAAAAAGAATATTTTTTAACGTTATGAGTATACACGTAGGTATATGCAATAATCAGTAGCTATTATTTAGTAGCCGTATGGAAAGTTTTTAATGTATGAAAATTCGTAAAACTCATATATCCGACTTTAAAAGTATAAATCACACGCTTAGTATTAAAGTGACCCATTTCTGAATAATATACGTCCCAAAATATCACCTTAATTAAAAGACATAGGGTTTAATTTTGGGAAATATCATATTCAGAATTGAGTCGCTTTAATTCTAAGGGTGCGAAATATTAGGATTCGTGTATATTCGTTACTTTTTAGTATAAGTGGTAATTTAATCGGCAAAATTAGTTACTGAGCGAAACAAGATCTACGTTTGATAAATCTAGAATTAGAAAAAAAGTGGGTGAACAAGGTTGAGTGTCTCCAAGGCTGGCAAGGCTGGTAGATTATATCTATACAAAAATATTGTACAACCGTGAAAGATTAGTTCATGACAATGAACATTCGCAAATAAAAGCCCAAGTGTTTTAACGGCATTTACAATAGACCGAATAAGCTCGGTATAAGCCTTCTCGGCCCCGGGCCCCTGTCCAAGTCCAAATTATTCCAAAATTGAAGGATTATCTTGTAATCCAATTATATATGTAAAAGTTAAGTTTCGGATACAGCAGTTATTAATTATGATGAATTTAAACGCGACACTGCGACCAGAATTTAAATGACTTAGAGCAAGTCAACGTACGTGCGTTTGCGGGTGGTAGGACCTTGTGCAAGATCCGTCCGGATCGCTACCACCACCTTGATCGCTAATGCTGCTGCTAAGCAGCACTACTTGCACTGTTGTGTTCCGGCATGGAGAGCAAGACAGCCGGTGTAATTACTGGCACAAGAGGTATTCCAACTTAGCCCTTTGGGTTTGCAACGCATCTGCAATCTCTTTGGTGTTGCGGGTGTCTATAGACAGTGGTGATCACTTACCATCAGGTGACCCACTTGCTTGTTTTCCTTCCTATTTCATATACAAAAAAAGATACGTCTTTGTATTTATTTATTGAATATTTTTGGAACGAGCGAAGCAAAATCTCGCTAGAGGAGACTGGGAGTACTAGGACGGAGCTGTATGTTCGTTCATGTGAAAATAATTTGATTATCGTTGATCCGATCTCCATGAAACTTAGTGGTAGAGCAGTCAAGGCAAGCACTGTATTTAAGTTTGAACTTGGGAATACGCGGTGAGGGTTACGATGAGATAGGCGGATGATGGATAGGTTCATCGTTAGATCTCTGTTCGGACCAAACCACTTGTAATAATCGTCCGGAAATTACTTAAATCTTCACTTACATTTTATTCTCAATGACACATTTATTTAGTGTAAACAGTTTGGCACACCGATCTGACTTGAGTGGGTTGGCCTCCCTTTTTAACCGACGAAATAAACGAAGGAGGTTCTCAATTCGACCCGTATTTATGTTTTATGTATATGTTTTTTGCATAATTTAAAAGAAAATTCTAATTTACTTTCTTAAAACATATCTATGTAGATAGGATTACCTAAGGCGCACATAGCAGCGAGTGAGATTTAAATATTAAAACAAACTCTACAAGAGCACATCAACAGACCCAAATCCAATCGCAATTTAGTTTATTAAGTTGCCATTACATTTATTACGTATAATATATATTACATGTCTGTATAAATAATGTATTATTGCCCGGTAAGCGACAAAGCGTCTCAATAGCTCGACTTGAAAAAATTACTTTTAATTTTTAGTATTTAAAGTCGTACAAATTTATATTTTTTGTTCAAAACATATATGTATTATTTGTTACTGCGTTTTTATATTCAGTAGTTGATACTCGTACTATAAATTACGAAATTATAACAATTATTTTTCCTACTCAACTTTTTTAAAATACAAATCGAGGGGTGAAAGGCTAATGGCGTTAAGCGACATTTTTGCAACTTTACAGGAGAGCATTTTAAAGTTTTGAAATGACGAAAAAAATCATAGCTTTGGAATTCCTCATCTGATTTTGATTATAAATATACAGTTTTTTTTCTAATCTAATTCCTCGTCTGTTGTTTAACATTTTTAATAAATAGAAAGAAAGATTGTAGAAATAAATGTCGCTTAAGTCGAAAATGCTTCTTCCTCTTATTTTTCAGAGCAAGGAAAAACGACTTAAGCGACGATTTGTGTAATTTTTGGAATAAAACTAAAAAGTTTAAGAAACAACGACTAGCAAAATTAGCCTAAAAGATTCAAAGGGGTATTTACTGTACTTTTCGTGTAAGGCTAAAAGCCTAAGCCATTCTTACAAAGTATAGGATACCTAATTACAACAAAAAAAACTATAAGGAAATTCCGAACTAGTATTTGAGTATCCGTTTTTAATTATCGATATTTTAAACTATTTACCGAGCCGGGCCATATATTGTTACTAAAAAAATCTTACAAAATCAGTCTCTGTTTTATTTTGTTTTACTCTCTATATTCTCATGTCGGTACGTTTAAAAACATAATTATAGACCACTTTCAAAACTTAACAAAACTTCGTCTCTAAATCTATCTATCTATTAAATTCGACATTTTCGGCAAAGGCAATAAAATGTAAGTCTTGTATTTTGATTGAAGGGAATACCAGGTATTAGGAACTTCTATTCGATTTAACCATTCAAAATTTTAAGTATATTATACAGACCATTCTAATTCATTCATTCTCACTCAGATAAATCTTACAAAAATCAATCTTAATTTCGCTCCCTCACGGTATGACACTGATTGAAGCGCCCTGCGCGAGCGCACACCTAAAATTCTCCAGTATTTCTCGGTCAACGAAAACATTGTAGGTAGGTTTTAAACGACATTGATCAACTGGTGTCATAGAAAAATGTATTAGTTGAACGCGCGTCAACTTACTCATTATGATAAAGGAAACTCGACTCAAGCACGAATACATATCTATAATCTGAGTCTTCAATTATTTATTTTGAGTAATGTGACTGCTTTCTTGTCAAATAATAACTTAAATAACCAGTTAACCAAAAATTTGAAAAAGGCTAATGACTTTAAGTAACTTTGCTATGGGTAAATAGACTGAAGCTAAATAACTGAAACGACGAACTTTGTTTATTTTCGTTGTAGGCTAATTGATTTAAGCGACATATTTATTAACTTTTTGTGGAAGGACATTTTCTTCAAGCGACATGTTTCATATATTTCTGTCGCAGGCTATTTGCGTTAAGTGACATCGGTTTGTGTATTACGGAGCCAGCTAAATGATTCAACCACCCATCTGCTTTAGAAATAGAAAATGGAAAAAAGCTTTAACAACCATTTGACTGCCATAATGAATGATAATGTTAAATTTATGTGGCGCTTCAGTCAATAGTGGAGTGAAAAACAGGGTCCAAATCTAATTGCTTCAAGCGACAAAAAATCCTCCGATTGGCATGAAACCCGGCTCAAAAGACGCAGAAAAATTCGCTGATTCCGAATATGTATATAACTCAACATCGCCCATGGTGTCGCTTAAAGCCATTAGCCTTTCACCCCTCGACATAACATTTAAGTTAATTTACTCACTATATTACAAGTACAGCAAGACAAGGGAAGTACATACGAGTATATGTATATCTTTTTGTCCATTTCATTGGTTCAGGCTGAAAGTCATACAAGTGTATACGAGTATACGTAGTTAGAGTTTATTTTGGCTGAAGAACAGTTTCTGAGTCTTCAATTATAACCGGCTGAGCCCCTCACACGACCGACTAAGTTTAGTTTAGAGTTTAATATATGCGTCCTTTTCTTAAGACACCATTTTGATAGACAGAAAGGCACAAATTAAATCTAGGCCGGTCATTTTAGGGCCACTGGATTTTATCTTATGCTTCGCTTTGCAAATGGAGTGTATTCAGCTGAACTATTTACAAGAGTTTTAACTGGGGCCATTGGTTACAGTGTTTCTCGTGAACGTGGTCCGGGTGCTGCTCACCAAGCTGCATCCGGCGCCTAATCAGCACGCGCGTCTGGCCGCGCGGAAAGCGGCGCGGGCTGCTCTGATTCTTGTAAGTTATCATCCCTTTCACGAGTAATTTGCACCATAAGAACTATTACCAAAGATTCAAAATGACGAGGTACATTGTCAAGACTGTAAGAGCTTGTGTATATTGTTGAGCTGCTTTTAGGTTCAGCGAATTTTGCTGCTGTCTTTACTAGTGATTTATATTTCTAAAATATGTAAATAAACTACGCTCAAAACTCTAAAATGTTGACTTTTGTGTTAAAACTGCCATGTCTAAGTCAGACAGGTTGCGACATGGCTACTATACTTTCGGAACGATGAACTAAAATGGCCACCGGTTTTATATATTCAACAGCAAAGAGGGGTGGGAGTTAGCAGTTAAATACAAATGAAGTGGACGTAGATCTGAAAGGGGGCAGCACCCTAAAAATAAGGACGGAGGGCGACGTAAGTCGATCTGGATATTAGACAAGGTTGTACGCCAAAACAATCGGTACTAAAACTAGAACAAAAGCATAATATAAATGTCATTGTCCTGACTCAAAAAATCTTGAAGTTAAAGGGTATCACAATAAAGTAATGTGTTATTTTATTTGTTCTCACTGTCAGATTCCTCTATTCGGCCTGCATTTCGTCTTAATCCCGCTCCACCCCTCGCCCGGCGCCCACGGTGAGAGGATCTATCAGGTCGTCTCCGCGCTACTTACTAGTTTACAGGTAAACTAGTCCATTCATCAATTTTTTCCCAGTTTTATAAAAGTTCAAGACCTAACCAACTGTCAGAGCAAAATGCAGATACTCAGCACAATTTTGGACATCACTATACTTTACCTACTAACCATGAGCTTGGTACGTTCTACGCAGAATTATTTGGCTCGTTGCCATTTTATATCTGTCAACGTCTGCTAAGAGGTTCAAAATAAAGCAAAAGTTCATACAAAAGCGGACTTACTTGAGCTAATCTATCATTCAAAAGAAGTTACAAAGGCGTTGTATTGATTTTCTCTTTCTCACTTGCATACACCGGACGTCTAGTATATTATTATAAGTTGTATCATACTTACCAAAACTTTGTCTAACGGACTTTATACAATCCAGCCTTAATAAAATTAAAAAATTACATACATTATAACATACTAGATTTTAACATTTTAGATTTTGACCACTTATTATAGCCCACCAAAATGCGGCTATGACAGGCAAATCACTCTGGTGATAAACTCAAACTCACCAAAGGCACACAGTGTAAAGGCATCAAGGAGTATCATGACAAGATGTTATATTATTTTTGAAGCATTTATATGGCGTCTAATACCTTGAGTAGGTATAAATGATCTTAGCTTAACAACTACAAAAGCGGTGTTAAAAATATCTTATTTCAGCTTTCTCCAACAGGAAGAAAACATTTCATGCGAGTATTATGCCTAAGTGAAAGCAATTCCAAGAAGGCAACAAACATCAATAGGAAAATCTCAGCCAAAACATAATGTCCCTAAACTTGAGCGCCATATTTTGCCATAGCAATAGATAGCAGGCTCCAGAATTGGGCAACCAGCCAAATAGGGATGAATAGTAACCGACGATACGGCTACTTCCACTCGTTTGAAATTCTGTGACAGTAGAACATAAAGACGATACTTTCTACATAAATGGTTAACCTAACGACGACGTACTTCGGATAGAACCAGGTTTCCGCTTAAGTAGCAATCATTATTGATCTGCTTCCGTCGGGTCGGGAAAATAGGAATTCCAAACGTAAGAAGGGCACTTGGTTTAAAGTTATTAGCACTATGTATATAACTCAAAAGTATGTGCCATATTTAATATGTAGGTTTTTAAATCAGTCAACTACTACGTCAACTAATTTAAATGACGAGCAATTGTTATCACGTCACTCTCAGAGACTGGGTCTACCTTACATTGGAAAAATCTTGCGGATTTATAATTTTAAAAACTTTTGCAAATTATAAGTAAATAATGAAATTGTTCCAAGAACCTTAGAAGAAGAAAATGTACCACAGATTACCTTGATTACCAATATCCGGCTTTCCCTCGGGTCATATGATCCTGAATACTTAAGTTCGTTCGCACCTTGTTACACTCTATAGACGTGTCGTATTATTTTTAGGTATTGAAAAAGGTAGGCCTCGTGTCCCTATAGATTCACAAATAAAGATTGGACATTCACAACATTCGTAGAACTGAACAACTTTGATTATTAGTCACAAAATTCCATTGCGAATTATATTTATTTTTTCTAACATGTGATCTTGAATATTCGCCAAGTCGTTACAAGAGTAATGTATGTCTGGTAAAGTGGTATACTGAAAGATTGGAATGAAATTTTAGTGGCACTTTCGTAATAGTTTCCAAAGAGAAGCTGGCGCGAATCAAAGCCACCCACTCCAATTCATCGACTCAAATTGGATTTCAATAACTTGTTTATATTACTCGTAACACGAAATTCAAGCAACATATCTGAAAAAAATATAATTTTTCAACAAAACCTCGCTATATCAAATTCATCACCATTGGTGGTTGCCCATGAAGATGAGACCTGAAAAAGACTCGGACCGTCGGAAATTTGAATCATTAAACTCAATATCTTAATAAAAAAACTTGAGAAATTATAAATCATTAATGGATTATTAAAACTGCCAACATTATCAATTTTTTACTCTATTTGCTTGATCTTTCAATAGAATCATGAGGTTCCTGGTGTAATTATGGAAAATTGTTTTAACAGTTAATGGAAACTGAAAATATACTATGATGATTTATATATCCTAACTAGACCACAAAAATATGAAACACAATCACTTAGAGTTAAAGAATGATTTCTTACACATGACGGAACGGAGAAAATATATGCGTTTAGGGTGAGAGGTTGTTTGTTTGTGCGTGCTAACAAATGTTCTCATTTATGTCTTCACCACAGTTTCGTCCTTACCCGTTTTTAAGTTATCGTCATATATCCATCACCACCATAATTTGCTATGAGTATTTTGCATTTGCAGTTTCAAAGCAACGAAAGCAAGCTCTGGTGTGAGCGCAACACTGCTCATAATTCCGCTGGTGTATTCTCCAGAACCCAGATTTTGTGAAATGTCTAATTAGGGCTTCACATATTTTCACATCGTGTGTATCACTAACTCAAATGTATTTTTATTTTAATCACATCTTTAAGATTCTTTTCGTGGAAAAGGAAAGTACACGATCATACGGGTTGGAGCTGCTAATGGGACCCAACAACCGCAAGAGAGCCACTGATCCATTTCCAGTCTTTAGAACATCCGGAGCTCGTCACAATCGTCACGCTGTAATAGGCTACTCTACGCCCGTATTTTTTATGAGTACAAATGACCGAGAAAGGCTGTTCTGTGTCCAGGGCCTGTGTGTGGCGTTCCTCTTCTGCTTCACCAACCACGACGTGATGGTGGCCATGCGCACGCACATGACCCGCGTGCTACGTGCCAACGACGCTATCGCGCTCACAGGTGCCAGCCATTCACTATCTTCTGGACATTGCTACATCGGCAATACAATTTTGATAAATTTCTCTGTACCACTAATCAATATTTTGATCATTATAAGAATGGAAATTCTAGTTTTCAATTTATCAAAATTAGACGATGAAGTCAATGATCAACGAAATATTTAAACAACACGTAGTGGTATCGGACGTGACACATAGTCACAAATTGGCACCATATTAAAGATGATAGTCCTTAGACGCTTTACTGTAAATCGTTCATGGATGTACTCGTATGTCATTTTTTTGCATTGTTTGTCACACGCACACAAGGAAGCGGCGGCGTGCGAGTACGTGGTGTGTATTTGTGTTGTCGCCTGTAGACTATGACACAAGCGCGCTCTGATGATTGAACACTGTACCACTTAACTATACATCACCATCGCGTTAAGGGCTTCTGTCAATTTTAAGAATTTTAATTTCTGCTTTATTTACTTTGTTTGTATACATTAAAAACGATCACTGTTTGAGCCAAAAGATAGCTTTAGATTTACGAATTTGATTTTATACGACTTATTTAATACTATAGCAGTTTAAAAAACCAAATACTGAATCAACTGATTCAGTTCTGGTAGTTTATTTGTTGAAAACGTCTTAAGGCAAGATGCCATACAATTGAAATTATATAAAACAGAGTAAATGCTCCATAGTCATGTCCAATTAATAATTGCATTTCTAGCAAGCTTGAACCGTAGCTCCCAGTTTAAAGTAGCCTAATACGAGTATGAACCTGACTAAATAAGGCATTTGCATAAATTATGCTTTGTATAAACCATAGGCCTCAAACTGAATCCCAGTGCTGTTTAAATATTCGAAGCAAGTCTACAGTTGGTTGTATGCTATACATAAGTATATAATAACGTTCCTATTCCTCGCTAACAAAGAGAGTCAAAAACTATACATATCGTGTAGGTACTTTGAAAAATAAATATAATCTCACAGGCAGGAGCCCATTACCCCGGTGACCATTACATATATAAAAAAAGACTAATAGTTGAGCTATGGATCTGTGTCATAGTCTAACCGGCTGTAAGTGTTTGTCGCAAAGCGTGTCGTGCGTTTAAAACTATAGTCCTGAAGACGGATAGACGCCAAACACGACGTAATAACACATTAATACCATTCCAAACTCACGGAGATCTAAAACAGTTGATGCGTTGTACGAGCCCGGGGGACACTCGTAAGAGGGAGGTAAATTATTACCTCCTCCGCCGAGCGTGTTGCCTCGCCAGGGCACGTGTCTCTAACTTGACCGGCGAGAAGTTCACGTGATTCTGATATACGACAGTATTCCATGATACGCTGAAACCACAGTATATAAATACAGCAGTACCGAAACTAGGCCTATTTGTTCCGATAGATACCTACGCTCCGGTGGAGCGTTAGGGGTGTCCTCTTAACTTTAGTAAAATTATAAAGTTACATTTTTGTTATTAATAACTAGGTGTACTTGGGTTCTATAATGATTAAGAAAGGAAATACATTAACGAGTTTACAAATACAATTGATCACTTAAAAAACCTTCAACACTTTAAGTGGTAACAAAAAATTTAAGCTCCGGTTTTGAAGAAGTCGAGTTCAAGCAGCCATATTACGACGCAATACTTTTGTGGCATCTAATCGCCCACTGTCTCGGGCGCACGCAATAACGATAAACGCAAAGCACGTCCACTCGTCTCGACGCGGCAGCCGCGACTGACTGGACAGGACCGCGTAAAAACCTTAGCGGCCGTGTTGAGCGTGCGTCTGTGTGAGTGCGCCGGTTTCGAGCGTTTGTACGTAGATTCCTTACTGCTTATATGTATACTGTGCTGAAACACTTATGCGTGTAGTATGTGTAACTCCTTAAAAACAGTGCCTGAATTAACGTTTATTGTTTAAGCTCAACTATACTAGCTTGGCGGCCATAATATGTATAAGAGAATGGAGTGACCTACACGGCATTGTCACTACCGCAGTACGAGTAACTTTGTATAATAATCTGTGCGAGTACTGTGACATCAACTGTTTAAGGCCTGACTAGTGTAATTGAGCCATTGTTGTTATACAAAATACATCCAAGAGCAGATTTAAGAGCTGAACATGGTAAACATTTATGAGTCTTTCTAACTGAGTGCGGTGTTTCACATTGAGAAAGCGTACTTTTTTCAAAGTTCATTAATTTCGCTTGTTTGTTTATTTATTTTCGTGACCCGATGACAAAGCAATAATTAAATAACAACAACAAAAACGCTTGTTGTAAAAATATTTTTTGTAACTAAAATGCAATGTTCTGAAATAAGAAGAAGATTGCTGCTACGGTTATGACGCTACTGGAGACAGTAATAAATTAAATGAAGGAAGAACGCTAATGGACCTCAAGTAAAATGACAAATACAAAACCAGCCAGGGGTGGATCCAATGGCAGGTATGTTTGTTTTATACCTTTAATTCCTAAAAAAAATAATCCAGTTCAGGATCATAAGTGTGAGGCCGACTTACTTCTTATTATGGTGTGGCTTTACTTTCAAGTTAGCACTAAAATCGCTACAATTTTGTCATTTGAATGTATTACTGTTTTACGATTGAACAAAAACCTAAAATAAATGAAAACACGTCTCTGGTCTATACCAATACCAAATATTTAGAGTTTATGATATTACATTTTTAGTTGAAATTAAGGCGGCTCCCGTATAACTAGTAAAAAGTAAATTTTCTGAATGCACTTATTTTACCCGATTACAATCGCGTATTACATTACAAGTAATTTTGTAATACTTAGTTTATTTGTGACTCGAAGTTTCGAGCCCCTGGCCGGTCCATGTTCACGTTCCTCTCGCTCTCAACGTATTTAAATGTTAGAATAATTTTACCATCTTATTTGTGTTTATTTCAAAACTTACTTAAATGTTGTCAATGTCTTCAATGTGTGGCTGTTAATTTCAGGTCTAACGGCGGGCGAGAGCTTGGCGAACACAAGGGAAAATGTTGTTTAGACGAAACCGTTTGAACTAAACAGATACCTTACTACATTAGCGATATGCATAGACGTACATAGATCTCATTGACATGTACTATTTATCTGTCAACGTGTGGTTGGTTGGTTTTTTCTTTCTTAATTGTGCAAATTCCATAAGAGATGACTTTCTATCTTGCACACGCAGTATATCTATAATTAAATATTTAGAGTGAGTCTACCGATGATATTGAAGCTAGACCATATTGTTAATATAACTTTTATGTTCAAATGTAATATCTATAGTACTTTAAACAATCACTAAAACTGCCGTCCCTTTGCTTATAAGTATTTGTTTCTAAAGACAGCTTTTCATCCATATTTAAACGCTTCATGCCTATGTTGGCTATCTGATTGTTGTCAGCGGTTGAACGAGAATCGGAAACTTTTAAGTTTTTACTAACTACATAATGGTAGGAGATTCTCAATTCAACGCGTATATTACTTTTATGACCTGTTGGTGCAATTTTTAAATCTCACCAGGTGACTAGAGCACACCAAAATGGCTGAATCATTATGAAAAACGGCTATTTTTGTGAACTTTAGTTACCCGGTGAGATTCAAATGCCATTTTTGAATCTCACCAGGTGACTAAAGCTCGCCAAAATGGCCGCATTTTTATGAAAAACGGCCATTTTGGCGAGATTAATCACCCGGTGAGATTAAAAAATCGCAGTCCTGTTAACTTAAACGATTATCGCTACTTTTTAACTTTCATAGTAAAATATTGAAGCTATTTTAAACATGTTAAAATCAAGTTGAGCTCTAATTCGAGTGTGCTCGAAAAGAGAACCGTCGCCGGATAAGAAGCTCTGCTCTACTGTTTTTTCACGTTGTTAAACTAACTCCCTTTCAAATGCTGAAAAAATTTTGAACATGAAAGTAATTTTCCTTATTTTATGAAGAGTAAAAAAATAATATTTGCAAATTAAAATCGAAACCACTCTGGTGCAAACTCATATTTTTGATTACAGTTG
Organism: Ditula angustiorana; assembly: GCA_963691745.1. Lineage (NCBI taxonomy): Eukaryota > Metazoa > Arthropoda > Insecta > Lepidoptera > Tortricidae > Ditula > Ditula angustiorana. The sequence continues at coordinate 7,243,345 of OY829472.1, forward strand.
GCGTTAAGTAAAACAATATGAATAACCACTACCTAGCAGTACAGTCTACGAATGTAGAACTTTGTAACTTTTTCACCTTTCACACTTTAGGGTGCAAAAATGACATTAACATTCCTCGAACTCACCTACTAGACGCAACTAACTCTAAAATGGATCAATCCCCTCCACGCGATTTTCTTTTTTGTTGAGTTATGTTTTTTTTTTAAATGACATTAGCAGGCATTACCTGTACTAGGTACTCCCGGAGTACCGCTCCAACGAACGACGTGCACGTGGTTTTCATTATGATAATCTACAATTCATGCGAAAACAGTACTCGAACATTTATGAAAAATGCATAGTGGCAACAAATCTTTCATACAAGCGTCTCACTTTTGCATAGAATAGACAGTGGTGCGCTGTTAAGTGTTTTCCAATCGCTCGAGACCTGAACTGACCAATTAGGAGCAGTGTGGCAACCACTTAGCTTGCCTATGTTTACGGGTATTTTTGAAATTATAATACTTGCTGTACTTATAAGAATCATGCTTAGTTAATTATTTATTTTTCGTATGTTACGTGTAAATCGGACGTCATTCTTTCATAATTATGTTTTACACAAAAGTGCCATAAAGTAGGTACTCAAACTAGTCATGAAAGTGAAAAATACGTTTACAGATGACTGAAAGGTGAAAGCGACCGTTAATACATTCATGTATGCAACTGAATGAATAAATGAAATATCGTAGAAAATTAAATCCTACTTAATTATTCTTATACCTACAAAATGTCAGGGCAAAGAAAAGATGTTTCACGCAGGCGACAAAGTACTTAAATATACGTAATAAATACTGTCATTGGAAGCCTTAAATCATAAGCCGTATTTGTTTGTTAGTAACGGAGACATCGGATTTTCTGTTTACATTGAACAGTTGCGCTGAGTAGCAAAAAGCCCGGAGATTTATCTAACGTTCATCGCTCCTGCGCCTGCTTCCATCACAACAATAATATGGCAAAACAACAACCGTGTTTGTTGGCAGTTCAACGGCTGTTTTCCGGAGCGGCAGTTTATTTCACAGCCCAGAACATTCATAAACACGGCAACAGGCGCGTTACTTATTCAATGAAGAACGGCTGTTGTGCAGGAATATACGAACTTCCACGTAACAAAAGGAACAATTTTGGTAGGGTGGGCAACTTGTGAGGCACACTATTTCGCTTTTGTCGCCAACGGCGTCAATATTTAAATAAGCAGTTTTTGTGAATAAAACGTTCTGTGACCATAACATCACCGCGCAAGTGTAATTTATCTTTCTGTGCTTCCTTTACTTGTGGCACGTTAGAGAGAGAGCAGCTGAATGGACAAATTAAACTTGGGCAGTCATGTAAGAGCTACTGAGCGGTAAAAGATAAACGACAATTCACGATATTTCTGAGACCTGAGTACTATGTGTAAACGTTAAAAGACAAAATTCGTGACAACAAAAGACGTCGCGATATAATAAATTACTCCTGCTTTGAAATGTCTCACAGATGAAATAGTGGTACCTTTTCATAATTAAATGTAGCTTTGTGACCTGATTTGTAATGCCGCGTTAACCCCAAAAGTCTTGAATAGTTGATGAAATAACATTGTGGTTTAGAACAATCATTTCAATGTCGAGTGGGTGGTGTTCGTTGCAAAATAAAGCCTTTGCTTAGATCAATTTGATTTGATGATTCCCTACGGGAATTATCGGTTTTGGACGATGTTAACTGGGTCATAGTTGTCTTATACTTAAGTGACCACTAATGCATAATCTAACAGTGAGCAGTTTTCCTCGTTGCGCCGCAAAATGCTACTAACTGGCAGTCCTTCCCACTAACCCGAGTCTGGGCTGGGCAGGAGTCGTGAGGCGACGAATACCCCACAACTTGTCTTTGTACCGCAACTCATAATTGATCCGTCGTGTGGCCCAGTCTCCATACTTTATGACGTTATACGAGTATTATTACAATGCCTCGATTAAAAACAGAACAAGAAAAAGTGTTCACTTATCGAAAAAAATTAAGGTAGGTATATACGAATACTTATTATTAATTTCGTAAACTTATAGGGATTAAAAATAATTGTATGTACTGTTCCTGTCCAGAATTAAAGTTTTCCCTCTGTTCTACCTTTAGCGGTGACAAGAGTATTTAAGACTGTACCATAATACTTAATATTTATGACTCAACAACGTTTGATGTAAATTTCGTTAACGCAGAATAGGAAAAGAAATTCTTACTGCGTATATTTACTCATACTTTATTACAAGAACGATATGCTATCAATCAAAATCAATCACCAGATGGAAGGATGGCCGCAAATAGAAGATCAAGTGAAGAAAATGTATCTTAGAAATAAAATGGTCGTATATTTTTCGATTTAAATTACCACATGACGCATGAAATGCTGACGACAGATATATTTTATTTAGTGAATAAGAGATACTTCTATACATAAATCCGGTCTTTTGATGTCCATAAAACCTGCTAATCTTAAATAATTGTTCATGAAATCCTAGCACAGGAACACAGGAAATCCTAGCTCAGGACCCAAAGCCACGTGTATTTGTATTACTTTTGAATAAATATATTTCATTTCATTTCATTATTTTTCAAATAGTATTCCGAACTTACAAAATAAAAAAACAATCGTGTAGAAAACAGTCCTTTATTACCGCAAAACAGTTCGGATTATTAAAAGCCATATCATTTGGAAACAGTAAATTTATAGGTACTGCATTTTTTTCAATTCCTGCCTCAAACGAAGCGATCCACCTTAATTAAGTGACACAAATGTCAGCCAATTGTGTGCAAGTGATCAGTAATTTGCACCGCGACAAACGAGATTGCACACTATCAAATTAACTAGGTCTTATTACACTAAAGCAATATTTCAACGATATTGGTTCCGTTATCTATATTGTATCTCCTTCTTGTATGTTATCAATAATTCTTATCAGATTGATACAGCATTTGATTTTTCGTTTTGACATTCAATAATCACTTGGACGATTTTGAAGAGGTTCCTAGTATATCCCATGCCCAAAACAAACTCATTTCAGGGTCAGATTTTTCCTTCTTGTCATTTGTTTGAAACTATTTTATCCCTTCATCTGGCATCTAAAATGTTTCAACATCATTTAATTCATATTATTATACAATTATGTATTTTGACAATTAGTTCCTCACAGTTGATTCGATCATTTTGTACTTTACGTTTTATTCGTAAAACGGCGTACTACGTCTATTAACTGATTGACCCAATTGACTAAAAACTGGAGAAATCATGTTCTCAACTGCAAAACTTACAAATATTATTGACATTAACAGCAAACTGAACAACGCGGTTATGTGTACATTTTTAATAACCAAACCGATGTCTAATATGTGATTATCGCTATCTGCGAGTCTGTCTAACTCACCTAACTATTGTCCTAAGAAAGGCATGCATATAGGCCACAGAAAATAAAACAACTGTAGCCAAGTTTTTTTTTAAATCTTTTTTTAGTGCCCACAAAAATATATTAGGTCTTAATACAGTTGGCCTAATAAAATCCGCATTTAAGATAACCTACTCAAATAATTTCATTTACATTGGCAACGCAAAGGCAATTATTTGTTTTCTTTTTTCGTATCTCGTATTTCAAAAACACGCAATTATATCAAGTTTTACGCTAATCAAGTTTTACTTTATGTATTTAACTTAAACGGGAGTGTCGTAAGATATTTTATCTACACATATATCATAAATGCTCTATAAAGCGTTCAGAAACCGTAAGCAATGACCAGCATTATAACAACCAATATTATTATGAGATTTTTTCTAATTTGTTTCTATATTTGTTCAAATTCATTTTTTATGACATTATTTTAATGTGTACAGTCTTTAGATATTCAATAGGTACCTAGCACTAGTAGCTAATAGCAATGCAGGTCATTGCCCTATGGCTTCTGAACCCCTCATAGAGTACTAATGATATGTGTGTAGATAAAGTAATGTATGCAACTGTACATAATTAGGTCTTAAAACACTCGTGTGATCCACACTCGTGTTTTAAGACCCCTCATTATGCAACAGTTGCATAAAATACTATTTAAGTTTGTTATTTAACTACTTTTAAATCTAGTCATTTTATTTATTGTCATCGCAGAACAATACTAATGTATCGACCGTTGTAATAAGTATTATCTTGTATAGGTAGGTATGTTTGGTATTGTATTTACAAATACATAATGGTGAACACACGTCGGCTATACCATTTCACCTCGAACTCTGCACGACCGCTACGACTGTCAACGACTGCTGTGTACCCTTTAATTAGGTTAAATAATTGAATGTGTATGTAAAATCTTTGAACGAATTGGTTTAATGACTCATTTTTAGTTGTACAATCTTTATAACCTAAACAAATGGATTATTGGTCGATTCATACGAGTCAGCACCGAAAATGTATGAAACTGACATTGATTTCATAAACATTCGGTGTCAGCTTTTATAAATCGATCTATACAAATACCAAATGTTGGTACTTATTATTATAAATATATATATTATAATAAATATTTGCTAAAGAAACTGATGTTTTACTGCATTTAAGCAAATTTTTTATTTTTCATAAGACGATCTAAATCTAGGTATAAAATAATACCACAAAATGTTTTTTTCTATATACAACATAGGAATGTTGGAATGTTTATGATATCACAATACTGAATACAAAGTAATACATGAATCTGTGTATAACAAAGCAAAGACAAAGTAAGAACTCATATTGTCAGTTTTATTTTAATGGTTTTTCTCAAAATTCAAACAATAGATTGCCTATCAACAGGTAAGTTCTGGCAAAATTTTCAGGGCGGGCGCAGGATATGGTTTCAGGTGTATAGTAGAAGTGAGGCAAGAATTAGTATTTGTTTTTACCCGACTGCCGCCAGAAAGAAGGGTTACGTTTTTATTAGCATAATATAATCTATATATGAATGACGAGGATAGCGCCAGCGAAGTAAGTTCGATTCATTCTTACCCAATTATGCTTTGGGTTTCAATTTCAACCGACGACGATTAATATAATTACTTTTAACAATATAAGATAATGCTATCTTCGTTCTACATTTATATTATTAATATCCTAAAAAAACAAACAGTCATTCATGACTCAATCCTACTTAATATGCGAGTATTAATTTATTTTTGACATAAGTACTCGTATTTTCTACTGCGCTCGCACATAGAACATATACCAAAATTGTACTCATGGAAAGCGTTTCTAGTTTGAATACTGAGAATTTTTTTATTCATGTTTACATACAAACAATCATTCGAAAACTGAATACCTACCTACCTTATTACTGCTCGACAACTCATTAGTTGCTACTATACTACAACAGTAGTGTAGTGCGATTTTTGAATGTCACCGGGTGACTAAAGATCATCAAAATGGCCGGTTTTCATAGAGATTCGGCCATTTTGGTGAGCTTTGTCAAATGGAACGCGATTTTTGAATCTTACAGGGTGTGTAAAGGTCACCAAAGTGGCCGAATCTCTAGGAAAACCGCCATTTCGTTGAGCTTTAGTCACCCGGTGAGATTCAAAATCGCACTTCAGGTACTTCTTCCATATGTGCACTTGATGAAATAAGAGAACTCTGTAGCCACTCTTAATGATAATAACTTGTTCAAAACTATATAAGCTGTGTATATGCAGAATATGTACCATTATTTTATGTATAAAAATCGCAAAACTTCAATAGTAGCTTTGAGATCGGCAAGATTATTTTTACGCCCTAAATATAAACTTACTGGATTAAGTTCGATAAAGCTTTTACAAGTATATAATATGTACAGGCGTAAAAGACTTCGTCTCGCTAATTTACCTAGAAAAATTATAATACATTCACAGGGCGCTACCACTTCTTTCCATGATATGGCATAAAAACAACATGTTCTGTCAGGTTACTTTTGCACGCCGGCTAAGCACTACTTACCCCTTATTCATAAAGGTCACAATGACAGATAAAGACATAAAACGTGTTAACTAACAAACGTTTACGAAGCGTTTATGGATAAGGGCGTTAGTGCTTAATTAGATACTAATCTACTTTATGGAGACTATGCGAATAAGTAATAGTCACATTTACGTATTCTTAAATTAAAACTTGTCTTGTTCCATTTAACTGTTTTAATATATTATATCAGCTCAAATATTTCGATGCTTCCAAAGCGAGCATGCAGGCAACTAAGATAAGAGTTGGAAGTTATTACATTTAATCTAAAATTAGTATCGAAATTGCGGTTCAGACCTTCAAGTAGTTTTTTAGTAACTACTCATACCGATACAAGATTAGATTTCTTCATTGCATTTCATGCTGCTCCGCCCATCGGGTATAACACAACACCACTTTCTGCTGACATTTGCAAGAATATTAGGCATTAATGTTTCATTGCATTGCTAGTGGCTTGTTCACATTCACAACTTTACCTCGCGTGAGTTAAAAGCGCATTAGCAGAACACATCCGTGCGGTCCAAAATGATCCCCAGCTCCACAAGGATGGCGAAGGTGATGAAAATGGTATACAAAACAGCGAGGACACCACCAACGCTTTTTCTAAGAGTAAACTTTCCTATGCACAAAACAATCCACAGACAGGTAACAGCTACGAGCAAAGAGGCGATAACGAAGTCGATGCCATTGGAGTTTATTAATACGACAGCTTCTTCGCCTTGGCCGAGCAGCGTCAGAGTTCTGATTAGCCAAGGCAATCCCAGGGCGAACAGGATCGCCAGAGAGTTGGCTCCCAATGCATTTGAAACTCCAATACCACCCTCCCCTAAAACAAAAGTAACAATTTAGTGAACCATTTATTAAACTGGCTTAATGGTATTTTCCATATCGATCAATAATTATTTGAATAAACATGAAATATTTAGCATGGCTGCAAAATTATCTTCAAAGTTTTGGGCAAGCGATGAAGAGAATAAAAAACCCAAACTCGTCGTCAGCGAATTGTTTTGTTGATTAAATGTGTTTGATGGTAGTGATGATTTAATGTCGTAACAAAGTCTTTTTACTTTTTTATCTGGGTTTTAATGAAGTGAATGTGAGTAAAAACTTTTCTTTTTTGTAAATTTGTATCTTTATAATTAATTATAGATTCAGCCATTACTTTGCTGAGATCAACAAGAACAAACGTTTTACGCAGAAGCAAGGTAATTTGTTCCAATTAATTGCAATAATTTGTTACATAGCTTTTTGTTTTTTTATGATCTATAACAATTTTATACGTTTATGCCATTTGGTTTGTAAGCGTTAAAAGTATTGTAAAATTTTCCCAATGCAGTTGTCGTTAATGTTGGCTGTTAAAATTGCACTGGTTTAATAAATGAAATATGTTTACTTCCCAGTGCATAACGTAATTTCCTATAGAGCGCTGGGAAGCCTTAAAAAACAATGAAAATTGCAGATTGCCATGTATTGTTTTTCTGTTTTAAAATATTAATTTTCTCACAAGAAGACATTTTATAAATAAACGCTGTGCAAATTAAACGAATGTAACTACCCAAATAAATAGATTATTTCAGTTACAAAGGACAACTAACTACTTTACTTAGTAACCGGCCTGCCAAGGCAGCCTTTCTTGTTATGTTCGTCTGGTTAGATTTGAATTTAGTCCTCTTAGAATATTAATTATTATTATGATTACCTAATAAAATAGAAAATACATGGAATAATAGCCTAGGAATGCGAAAAACAACGATAAACCAATTCGTTAAATAGATGAATTCCATTCCAAGTCCATACGCTTAAAATAGATAAAATGATTAGTTATATGCAATAACAAGAGATAATGATGATGATGATTTTATCAAATTATTAAAGTCGATAATATGCTTAATACGCGATCACGATATAATTCGCTGGGCGATCACGGATATCCTTATATAACTAATCGTTGCTAATACGCTTAAATGTATTTATAGACATATAAGCACATGTTCGGCCTTTGATCTTTAAATTAAGTGAAATGTTTCGCACGTCTGTCTGTTGCTAGGATATTTTAATAGAATTAAAGGTTTAAAGAGTCGCATAGTTTATGGGCGAATCATTTTGACCTTTCTAACGCCGTTATTGTCCACTCGGAAAAAAATTGAGACAACAGTAACAGCAATCAAAGCCGGGCAATTGAAAAGTAGAAGAGTAGAAGCATCATATTCCATACTCCACATACTCGTATGTATATCAATCCAATCTTACCAATAATTGAATTGTTTTTATTTTCAAAGTTACTTCAAAGAAATTCGGAAACTTATTAAATTAGTCAGTTTATGGACCCTGACTTTTGAATCCATGGCCTGAAGCCATATGTTATGTATGTTGTTATAGTCAGACAAGAAGCAATATAATATTAGTATGGTGCGTAGGCTTCGCACCCAATAAACCTGTTGAATAAGAAAGATCACAACCTGGTCATATTAGATCCTGTCATCTTTAGACCCCACTGAGCACATGTATTGGTCTGCCACCGAAAAGTTGATCTTAAGTGTGATAGGTTAGATATGTCATCACGCGAGAAACGGCAGAATTTTGTGTAAGCAAATAATAACACAAGGCTACTCCCGTACTTAATGCTCTAAGGGTCACTCTCGTAGACCCTAACTTTTAATCTCGGATTTAATTTCGGAGTAGACATACGCGGTCACTCGCTAAGCTTTATTTTATGCATGACGAAGTTGCACTTTATACGAATGCACGTAAGGTCACTTTCGACACTTCAACACTAACGGTTTGTATTTTGGTGTTCTACCCGAGGTGCGGATTATAGTACGTTGTAGCATAGAGAAGAATACGAACCTTTCCTGGACATGATGAATATCGAGCAGGCTTCAGGCAGGCACCCACCGAAAGCCAGGAATGTCATTCCCATCACTGAATCGGGAATGAGGAACGTGTGACCTGAAACAAATCAAAGATACCGTAAAGAGATTGTTAATTTAACTGTAAACTTTTCAGCGAGTTTGTTATAAAACAAATCCAACCAAATTATTAGGTTTATTATTGGTCGTTACATGCCAGCTGCCGCTAAAAATGTATGAGAATGTCATTATTACTTAAGTTTAGGTACTAACATACTTATATAAGTTTCATTAGTGTAATACTAACACTGTATGGATTATTTTGTCCGCAATGAATGCATTTCTTTTTTCATAGCAATTTCATCGTAGTTCTTGTAAAACGACCTCACAATGATGTTTTAAAAAAAATCTACGGTTGCAAATTATGATTTATGATGCACTTGGAAATGTAATGTAATTTGTGATAGGATACCATATTTAATCAAATGGCGGGCCTCCAATAAGCGGCAATAAAATCGTAAACAATAATTCTCCAGAGATTTCACCGTTGCTCATTACCGTTTCTTCATTAATTGATGAAATACAGGTCTACAAAATGGACTTCAAGCAAGAACAGAAGCTGCACTCGGCGTTGATGCTAGTTTTAAAAGAGATTGTTGCTAAACTTTAGGTATTTCGTAAATTAATTAAGGAACTGTAATGAGCAACGGCGAAAGCGCTGGAGAATTACCGTAAAACTACTAGAGTTTTTAGCATGAACATTACGCATGTATCCCATTAGTTATCCCGTTAGCGTGTGCAAAAGGGATAAAATGCTTTATGTCTGCGATAAACGCTAGTGTGCTACCTATGCTGGCGCTACTTGTTTCTATCGCTTGCGCACAACCCGATGTGCGGCGCGATCACCCCTAATTGTGCGCCGTTGACAGAATCATACTGTGAGTGAAAGGTACGAAATGAATCCTGTCAAATTAAAGGTCATCCTTATCAACGTAAAAGTAGCAAACTTCAAAAAAAATACGGAAATTACAAGTCATCTCTATGATGGAGTAGGGAACATTATAATTTGAGCAGGTATACAGGTGTTCCCGATTCATAAAAACTACGTTTTTCGACTATTTGTTATAGTAATCGTGAGTCGTATCATTATCTATGTAGAATGCTATTGTTATGTAAGGAATTTCATTTGTATGAACCTATACGACAATTGTTTTGCACACATACTGGATTAACACAAGTTCCGCCTGCTATTACTATCAGATAATCATGAGTTCGTATTATGTAGTAGTTGTACTAAAAGTGAATAAAAAACTTAAATATTTACATATTTTTTGCATAAACTTAAACTGTGAAGAAATAAAATCGTGCAAAAACGTGAAGAAATAGAACAAACTTTACCTATAACCTATATTTTCTACACCACCGTACACCAGAGTTTTCCTTAATCAGAAAAGGCTTTCAGATATCTTTTTATTCCAAGAGTGATGCATTCGGACACACTTTATTAGGAATTTTTGGGTGATCTCGTTTTGTTAGGTAATCTGTGAATGTCCTGTAACTTTAGCAGTAATCAAATAACAAACCTATAACAGTCATGCTCCACGTGACGCAGTACGAAGTGGCTCCGATCCAAACGATGCACATGAAGAATGCAAACGGGTAAAACTTGCGATGCGACACCGGTGAAGGGACAGTGAATCTGAGAATTAGCTTGATCGGCCAAGTGTACAGCCACCAAGTTATATACAGCCAAGACTTCGCCATTGGAAACTTGAAAATGCTTTTCTTTGGCTTATCTACAGCTTCCTCTGGAAAACACAAGAAAAAAGTCGTAGCGTTATCTATGCTCAGTGCCGCGTATAAATAAAACTATTTCATAAGTTGGTAATTTTAGAAGGACTTGTGTCTAAGACGCGTCAACACCTGGGCTATAGTTAAAACACGCATTTTACAGTGTAAACGATGACGTCGTCTTAAACCAGCCCAGGAATACCGACGTAACAAAATGACATCCAAGAAAGCATACCATCATCTAAGGTTTTCCCAGAAGAGCCATTGGCTTCGGAACTGTCGTTGAATCCCTTGTTATCGACGCCTTCTTCCACTGGTTTGTTGAATTCTTCATTCTGAATACTCGTTCGTTCGTTTGCTAAAAAAACAAGAAACATTAAAATACGAACAATTTCTTCCATAGTTTCATTGTTGCTCGAAAATTTTCATTACGGAACTCTAAAACACGTTCATGCTTAATTCTGTTCAGGGCATTAAGTTTAACTTGATTTTAATACTAACATTCGCCACCTTTCCCTTTGCAACAGCTGCCGAAGAGTCTATATATGAATCCAAACAGCCGCACACTGTTGAACATGAGGATGAAGTACAAGACATAAAGGATGGCGAGAACCAGCGCCTCGTACCATTCAACTTGTCCGTCCCATACTATAGCGACCAGCACGCTAGCGTTCACCATATAAATCAGCACATCCCTTGTAACTGGCAACATCTCAATTTTAATAGGCTGAAAAAAAACATATTATTTTTAGCGACATTCCACCAAGGACAAAATTTTATCTTATCAAGATTGAAATACTTAATTACCATCTATTATAGTTACTAATCAGCATTGCTAATGCTTGAAAACTTTGTACAGTTCACTGATAAACAGGGCGATTTAAAACTTCTATGACGCATTAAATTCAGATGACAGAAAACAGGTGTAATCAACTCGTGCGTACCACACACGGGGGCATTTAATAGATTGTACTGTCAGCGTCAAATGTAGTTACGTACTTTTGTACGGTCAGCTTCAGAAGTTGCTCAATATTGTAGTACCTTGTCCCTGTCAGTAATGTGACAAATTCGAGACATTGTCATTTCACGCTTTACTACGACAAGGTTCTTAAGTGTTTAGCTACTTATGCGACTGACTTTGCCGCTGCACTATCATGAACAAGACTAGGCTGCGTAAAAATAATCCAAAGGCGACGCGGGGGCAGAGAACTTTGCTGGTGGCTTGAGGGTAAATCATTTGGGTAGTTGCTTTTGGCGCTGACTGTAAAAGTCAGTTCAAATTTTCTGGAGTTATAGAAAGGAGAGTGTATTGTACGTAGTAACTTTGGACCGCTTTCGTAGTAAACTTGGCTCCTAAAACCTAACTTCACGAGTGCAGCCATAATATCCAAATTATCCAATATAGAGCACTCAGGCTACTTTTTCAAGTATTGCGTCAACCTTGATTAACTTACCCTAATCGCAGCAAGACCGCCGATCGCGGCAACTCCGAGGGCGTTGAATATGGCAGAGCCGACTATAGTCCCAATGCCCATGTCGGACTCCGTGATGAAAGTCGAGATCACGTTCACGAAGAACTCAGGAAACGAGGTTGCCACCGCCATAAACGTCGCCGCCGCCACGTTCTGTGTCACACGCCAAATGAACGATTCAATATTGTGTCACTACGCTAAAGTTAGAACTATTTGCTGCCAAACTACAAAAATCGCTACTTCATGTTTAAGAACTGTGTTTTTTTTTCAGTTTGGGTGATACTAGCCATATCCGCAGCTTCGTCCATGTAAAAATATAGCCTATGTCCAGCCTGAAAGCCCATTCCATAGTTCTTATATTAACAAAATATTTTTTGAAATAAATCTAAATAGAATTTACAAGTAGTTGCACGGTTTGTAGATACCTTATTTCAGTGTTAGTATTTCTATGAATACCACCTACAAACAGATTCTTTTCAACCTTGCTCTGAATTAACTTAGCCTGAATACTTATAAAGTTTTCAGTTTCAAATTACTTTTTATTGCTGAATATAACCAAAGGAAAAAGACAGCGGCAATTAAGAATACATTTTGAAGAAAGGTTGTCTGGTAACGCAACAAGTAGATTTAATAGTTTCTCATCTCACATGATTGAACTAGAAATTTGTTTGATCCCGTTTATAATGACATTTTAAGTATTTTTTTGGACAATATATATAATTAAAGAAAAGGTCGTGCTATAAGTAAGTTTTGTATGATACAAATAACAATTTTTAGAACATAAATACCAGTAGGTAGGTGGTAGGCTTCATCGTCAAAACATGCCTTCCAACTTACAGTGTTTTAATAGACAGGGAATGGATTTAAGTATCCGCTCAAGGGAAATTTTTAGTTAGCACAGTAATAAATACGCAATAATTCTTATTGAGTTAATACTCAATTCGTAAAAAATAAAATTTTTCCATAAAAGGCTGATTGCCTATTTATTGCCGAAATATTTTCCCCTGATTTAAAAGCCGGTTCCTTGGGGAAAGTTTTTTAATATCGTAACATGAATCACCGTTAAACGGAAATTGAAGACCATGGTTTGTTTACTAAATCACCACTCTGTAATTGTCAGTATCTATGAATTGCATATAATTGGTCTAACGTGTGGGGTAAAAGGTTTGGAGGCGGAATTAGCTAAGGAAGATTTTGGAGCATGACGCGAGTTCGTGCGACGAAGGGAAACTATGGACAGTTTTTGGCAGGTGGCCCGCCTATTGCTCCACCCACCCGTTGCCCCGCAGGCGTTGCCCCAATTAGGATAATATCATTACATAGTAATATGTAAGCATATTAATAAAACGTGAAATACGTGAGTAATCTGTTTTATTAATATGTCCGAGTCTCACGGTAGTTTTATGTTAAAAATATGTAAGCAATTTAGCAAGGCAATGATATTAAGCCATGCCAGCCCTCTTGAATTCAAACATCATCAGCATTCTCGTTAAGTTATAAATATTATAATCACCTGTGGTATTTTCAAGTCTTCGCATATTAGTTCCACACATGGAATGAAAAAGTCATTACACACTATAGCTAGCAGCGTGAAAGCATATATTCCGAATAGCACGTACAAGAGGAAGGCACCGTGTCGCAACTGGTCGTCTAAAATATATAAAAAATATTTTTATTACATTTTTGTTATATTTATTTATTCACATAATTCAAAATGTTAGTACAATAACAGTATCTCTAGTTATAGTATGATTTGTACATCATCCACTTTCGTTAAAAAGCAAGAAAAATAAACAAAAATAATTAATTTGCACAAAATGAATAGATAAGGAATTTGTATTACTAAATAAGGCGGCCTTGCATCAAAAGATTAAACAATTTTTAAACGCTAAAGCACGTCAGATTCATAATTACAGCAACTGCCAATTTGGCTTTCACCCTTAATTTCTTAAATCGTAAGTGACAAACAAGTGTCGATAATTGTTTGTCGAATCGAATCGACTCGGATAGCTTACGACAAAGCCACAAAATAAAGGCCTCAATTTCTTAAAAACGCAAAGCGCCACAGACCTGGTTTTCGACATAACACGTATGTGAGCTTAAAATCAAGTCTAAAATAATATCCTGGGACGACGCGACGCGATACAAATAACAACCCAAATACAAAATACAAAAATGAGGCATTACTTAATAACAGCATTTCGTTTTGCATGTTGATTTCGCATCACTTGCGCGGTCCAATTAAAAGTAAACCACAACAACTCAGTCAGCTTTTAAAAGGTTAACAATGCAATTAAGCCCACATGAAGCGAATGTTGCATTTTCAGACAACGTCGATTTACCTTTAACTGTATTGCAAAATATTTACTCAAAGACGAGTTTTAAACAATCAAACGTCTCCCTACGATTAGGGAATAATGTAACAAAGGCGTACTAACCAGTGAACGGACCCTCCGGGAAGCTCTCAATAGAGTTAGCATCGACGCAGTCCACCTCACGAAGCACGTTGTCACTGAGCTCGGTGCGCGTGCGCATCCACGGCGACCAGTGCCACGTCTCGCTCTCCGCCTCCAGCTTCCGAGACAGCTCCTCTTTTATATAAACTACTTCGCCATTTCTATTCAACACAGCCAGGTACACCGGCCCGTCAGTTACATCTGAAAGATTTGGTCTTGTTAACACGCATCTTAGGTTTACTTGTAGATAATTGCTGCACGAGCTGAACGACTCTCTGATCTAATTCGACGGGAACATCAAAAAATGTACACTCAACTTCATTGTTAAATATTTAGTTGGGCTTTTTATCCCAGTACATATATCTATCTCCTGGTGACTTTACAACATTACCAACACAATACGGTATATTTTGCTATCAGGAGGCGCCTTCAGATACACTTATTAAAGGGTAAAGATCTATAAAGCGTGGATTGAGCACCTTGTCTGCTTCAATGTACGCGTATCTCGTGAGCTCATGACGATTGTACTGGGGGCCTGGGGCCCTACTGCTTCTTTATTTATGTACATAGGTGTTAAAACAAATCTTACAGTTCCATTTCACCTCCTCCTTATGTACACATTGGTTTGAAATTGTGCACATATTTAAAAACTTATGACATCACAACCACTTTGTTAGCAACGCCAGATGCAATCAGAGTCATCAGTTCATAACTTTACTAAATACCTTTTTAACAACCGACTCGAATCTTGCCTATCGTTGAAATGGACATTTGTTCTCACCAATCGATTACCAAATTTCAGGACATTGTATCGTACCGTACTGCCACTCGAGATAACGGTAAAGGTTGCTTTACATTGGTTGATGCCAAATACTTAACTGCGGAACACACCACTTCATAGCCGTATAAACAAGTGGTTATTGACCTTGACTGTAAAGCTAGAGGCCGCGCGTTCGTGCCCAACTATAGGAGCAAACATTTACGTGATGGATATGAAAAGTCGTACCCAAGTCCTGGATGTTATATTGCGAATGAATTTATTTTAATTAATGATTAAATATTTCTGCTATTTAGTATTAATGCGCATATGTACATGCGCATGATACCTCTGTAGTCTGTAGTCTGTACTCGTATTCGTCACTTGTTTGACTTAGAAACACAAAGATTGCCGAAATGGGAGTACTGTACAAAAAAAAACAAAAGTATGATATATTATGAGTACTTAGGGATCTAATAAACTCCATGACATTACATGACTTTAAAGTACGCCAGTTGATGCAGTTGATTAGTCCCTAAATGTATTTATACTCGTAACAACGGGTAAGCCCCTAACCGAGCAATGTAAACAGACCACTAGCGTTGTGATTTAACTGTGCGGGATATCAGTCATTTTCATTGACATAAACATGGATTAACACCTTTGGGCTCAATAACAAGTTTTGAAGTGTACTAAACAAATATTAGCAAAACTTTTATCATGTCACAACAACCTGAAAGTGAACCTTCTATGGAATTTGGACAAACAAACTATAAACTTTGCCATAAACGTGTAAATTAAAGCTACCATTATTTCTCATACTACAAAAGTCGCGAAGTGCTGTATTCATGCACTAAATTACTAAGGTATAGTTGCAGGCAAACAACTTGAGTATAAATCGAGTGGAGGGGGTTTGTTTGCGCATACACATTTGTACTACAAATGGCTACTGAGCAGTCAAGGTCAATGCTCAAGACGTATGCCGGGACCTGCAACGGTCCAGTCATTAACAGTGACCCAGTAATTAAAAACATTCGAGTAAAAACGAGAGACAATGATGTCAACTACTGGTAAAAACAATGTCCTACGCGTGTCAAGCACTGGAACCAGGGCTTCAAATACCGGTATTTCTAGTATGGCCAATCCCGGAATCCCCGTATGGTGTATCCTAAATATATCGTTATTAGAAACCCTAACTGGGACCTGGGGCGGTTACCTCGTTTTTGTATTGTAGATATTTTTTTTTTATTAGTAGAGACTTTAACATGCATAAGTCATGAATCAGTCCAATCAATGATATTAAAGTGACACTTGATTACTACGTTTGTTATTGACGTCATTCATAGGGAATTTTAACTAAGGAAGGTAAAGAAGTGACACTTCAAATCAAAAACTTCAAAAAGTTTAAAATCTTAAAAACTAATACACTTTGTTCCACCAAACTAGGCTAAGAATCGACTAGCTTAATTGAGCTATAAAAAATATAAGTTGAAATTAGTATATCCAACCCGGAGGTACAAAACCACATACAGGCACGCTGTCATTGTGTGCCGTGTGACCTCTTCGTGTTACGTAAAGTAATAGAATAGGTACTTACTAAATTCCTCTATCGCCGAAGTGTATGAAATGAGAAAGCATAGTGTCACAGCCAGAAGTCTGAGTGCGGAAGCCATGGCGGTTGACGGCCTTGTCGCGCCGACTCAACTTATTCCGAACTAAAACAAAATTATAAAAACAATACAGCAAAAGTAAGTATTTAAAACTCGACTAAAATACGAGTAGGATAATTAGTTCTATTTTTAATTAAGTTGAGTTGCATAGTTGCATATGGTTAGGAACCGGCTCTTAAAATCTTAGTTTTTAACCAAACTCAAGTTCTAGTTCCATACTATGCTAGAATAAAACTCGAACTTGAGTTCTGTTTAACACTACGACCCTAAGAAACCTTAATTTTTTGAGCTCCATACGCAAGGGTGCCGGGTGGTGGGTAACGTATTACTAAGGCTATGCTGTCTGTTCGTCCGTCCGTGTGTCTCTTCATCTACTGCCACAGGGCTGTATCTTTTGACTTTTAATAGGTTGGTACTTAATATTTTCTAATCATTGTTTCCTAAATTTGCTTCGAGAACTTCCCATGTTTAAATGGGAATTTAATTTTAAATTGTACTCTTGTTTGGGTTCCAACTAGGAAAAGGATAATAGATTCATAAAACGTCCGCATAGCCATTTCGGAAAATTATCAGAGTACTTATAGAAACACCATGAAAATTATAACCTTTCAAATTAAAAAACCGACATCATACAACACTCGTAGACCTGCTCGTATTTGTAAATATGTAGATATCGTTCATCCCTTGACTTTCCACACTTTGAGATGAAACTTTTTTATTGGTCCGATAACGAAAATATCGGTAAATATACATAAAAAACACACACGAATACAGAACTTCCTGTTTATTAAAATTTAGTTGAAAATGGTATGAGTAGTCAAAGTTATGTGACTAACATTATTTTTAAAATTATATAAATCTTGTTTGTTATGATTGAACCTAACGGTAAACGAAATACACATTAATAATATAAATTTATCATTATAAAAAGAGGCTAAGTTTTATGTTAGTGCTAAATTAGATTTAATTTCATTAAAAACCAATAACAACTCCTTTAAATACATTCTTAGGTGAATTGTATGAAGGTTTGAACACGAGACTTAATTGATAAATCCAGTAATATTTCCTTAAGATAAAATAATTATCTTTCAACTGAGACAACGATTAAAATATCAATATCGCGCTGCTATTGGGCGAGATACGTAATTGATTAAGATAAGTTTTGTACTTATATATTTTTTTGCATATAAATGAGATATGTATATACCTCGCAGAATTATTTATACCCAAAGTTCAGCGGTCTTTAATTAGTGGATGTTCACATTACAAAAAAACCTAACGTTCTGATCAAATATTTTTTCTTGGCAATTTTCTCCAGGCAGTTTCAGCTCGGTATTAATGAATGTCAGTCAATCAAGATATTTTCTCTGTCTGTGTAGAAAATTCAAAGAATAGTTCACGTTCAAAAACGTTAAAATCGTCAGATTTCCTGCTTCCCTAATATACCTGACTTCTTTATGTTACTTATTTAGTAAATTCTAATATTAAATATCAAGTGCTTATAAATGATAACTGATTAAAACGGCGCATTTAGTTAAATAAAAGATTTAGCTCTTTTGAGGTCAAAAAGTTTTTAATCGGATTTCACTCATTGTAACTTTCTTTTAAATGTTGTTAAATTTTTTAACTTAATGCTGTAACTTTTCTTAGAACATAAAATCTGCTCTTGATTTAATGATAAACTACAACGAGTGTGATGCCTCCAATAAATGAACAGGGAAACTTTAATTTAAACCGTAACATCACCTCTATTTAAAGTCAATGATTGATTAATATTAATAAAATTAAGCACATGACGAAATAACCTAATCAAAACTCTGTAAACACCTTCCACAGATCGCTGAACGTTGGATTGTTATTCGAATACGCTAGCAAAGAAAGGCATCTGTGCATTAGTCCTATGGCCGCGGCCACGAGTATGAAATATCGAAAATTACGTCTTATTATAAAGATAATAGACTGAGAGCTGAGTAGAATACGACTACAGTCATTTCATGCGTTAGAAAATGGTGTAAATATTTTGCTGCCATCTCTGGCATTTATGAGCAAATGTGCATTTGAACTACACGATTCTTCATACACCGCAACAGCTGCAAGCGTATGGTATACTGTTATGAGAATATACAGGGCGCTTGGATGATTCCATCCTTATACCTGACTCTCCTGCTCTCATTTGCTAAAGTATCAGCGTCATTCCATCAAGTATCTATTCGTCATTGCGTGCAGGACCTGAAGACCAATGAAAGTTAGCACATAAAAGATCCCGATGAATGGTATCATTGAGACAAATGTGGCGGGATCGATGGCCAGCGTTTCTCCTGCAGGAAAAAGCGTAGTAGCGTGTTGCTGTTGATCTACGAGAACAAGGGTGATGTGGTGTTTTATTATATTAGCGCTAAGAAGGAACCCGACAGCCAGTCTCAAAGAATTATTTCTGAGGAGCGTGGAATAATAGGCCAACGGGTAAACAGGGAGGCCAGACTATTCCTTCGCATGAACATGTGTGAGAAGGTAAATATGTATAGACCTCGCGGCATACATAGTCGACCTAGATTACAAAATTCCAGCTTATTAGGATTTTGGGTAATTCCCTAGACGAACAGATCTGTCTGAAAGATAGCTGCGGATTATCAAGTTTTGGCATACTTAATAATTGGTATTATCGGAAGCTAAAACGATAACGGCTTAAAACTTGGAAGTATATACCTATTAAGGTGCTTATAGTGCAATAACAAACTAACGGCCTGTTTTGATGTTTTTAATGTCAATAAAAGTATTTATTAACGTGATTCAACTTAACACGGCTCAAAGTAGCACTTAGATTAAAATGAAAAGGCAGGTTGTTTCAAAATCTATCATTAATTGGATGGGTAAAACCTAATTGATGGCACTTAAAAATAAATCATTGCTAGTTTCACTGCCCCCTTACTCATCAATTCGAGTAATTGATAGAGCGGTCAGTTAACTCAGTTAAAATTTGCAATGCTGTGTCTCGTCGATGGTAAATAGCGAACACCGAGCAGGTAGGACGGCGAAGCTTCTGAGTTTTATAATAAATTCAAGCGCAAGACCCACAACGGATATAATTAAACTAAACAATCAGATTAAAAAGTATTTAACTTTCAGAAACAGCAAGGACATTATTTAATCAAATTGTATCAGTTACTAATTTGATCGGAATCACCACGGTAAGTTTAACTTTACAGGGAAGCGTGAATAAATATTGAAATTTTTTTTGAGATCATGTTGCAAATATCAAACTTGTTGTACTTATTGAAATATAGATAATCGAATAAATTTTTCTATGGCAGATACGATGGAAGTAAGATCAATATTTTCCGCTGAGAACCGAAGATGTTTTTGAGATCTCATGGATGGTATTTTTTAAGATGTTCATGTTAAATCTCTATTCTATCAGTATAATGAACACAAAATGTTCGTTTATTTAATGACGCATTTTCCTCATTATGCGATATTGAGAACATGAATCGTCTACTGTGTACGACAGACATTCCTTTATGATGGAGATTAGTTGATTCATATCGGCCATACTTTAATCATTTTTGAAGCAATACCGTTATAAAAGACTTATATCTGACTAATGCTGCATAATCTACGCATCATTTAACAAAAACACATCTCACATTAGATGGAACGTTGTATTGTAATAACTCTTTCTGATCTTAAGTTTTAGAGTATTGCCATAGATATATATTATAATTTACAACTTATTGAGATGATTAAATTAACACTTGAGTAAGTTAAGGAATCCATAACTAAAAATCAATAAATAAAATCAACGTAAGAAAATTTAATTTAGAATATCGTATCAAAGTCAGCGCTTCAATTATAGTGATGTCACACTTTCAATAATATTTATTTACTTAATTAAACTTTATTGCACAGTTTACAAACGTATAAAAGACAAACATAACGCCTATATGCGTAAAAAAGGGTCAAATAAGGTCACTCTCCGCTTTCCGTGTAGTAAACTTTGTTGATACTTTCTTTAGCGAGTTATTTCCTTTATCGCAGCATTTATGATACGTATATGAAAAAACATCCACATAGAGATTCCTATATTTTTAACTATTTATTATAAAGTCAGTATAACTGTCACCGTACATGAAATTTATGTATGTAGTACTAAATGAGTATTTTATACGGACGGACAGACTTGGCAATAATTAGAATAAGATACCTTTAAAAAAGAACAATTATTTCAAATAATTTCTTCTTAGCTTAGTAACTGATTAAAGCGCTTTAGCTAGTGCTATACGAATCTCTCTCGTTACGAGTTTTCCTCTAAAAATCGAAATCAAACATTGTTTCTAAAATGGGCAGAATTATTATTTAACGGATTACCCACAACAGTAAATCAAATATTTCATAAACAGCAATGTTTTCACTCAAAGGAACTGTCTTAAGAGTATTACAAGAATAACAGACAAATTCAATTAATAAAGACAAATCGCTTTGGCGCTCGATGCTCATAATAAAACAAGTCGATAACCTATTTGTGAGAAGGTAAGTATTTACCGTTCACCTTACAGAAATTACGACATTTAATAAGATATCAGATAGTAAACACAGCGCATTTAACATACTTACTTTATTTAAACAGGAACATAAGTCTTGCAAATTATTTGTCTAAACTGTCAATAATTAATTATTTGTTTATCAATATTGCACTGTACGGTCCGCCAGGATCATTCACCACACTGAAAGGTAGATATGAACGCAAGGGGTTTTTAAACAGATAATCTTAATTGATAAGACTACTTCGTAGTGATTAGTAGAGTCAATTACACTGTACAGTTCCTCAATTGTGTAGACGAAACCAACCTAATTGAATCTGTCAAAAATGTTAACATTTAAATCACACAAAAAATGCTGTTTAACTCTAACTATATGTATTTTCGAGTTGGTGCATATTGACGCTCTAGTTGTGTAAGAGTGCTACTGATGTTTTACACGTGCATGTACTATTATGAGACCTACAAACAGCGACTCATAATTTAATCTTTTGTATTCACTTATTGGTCCATCTCGGCATTTCCATTAGCAACGTAATTTGCCAGTTGCATGCAACCTTGACTGAGAATGCAAGCTGCTGCCCTTAAATGACCGCCTGTGTTTTATCAGTATAAACGTCATTTTCTTATGACACTAGCTATACAAAGCCGAAATTTTATTTTCGTGGTCTTGTTATCTGAATAAACATGTAACACGCATAGGTATATGTATATATACCTATATACAAATATACATCACAACAATGCCCGCTTTCAAAAACCGAAGAGCGGTAAATCACAGACAATCAACGTGTACGTACTTAGTAGAACAATATTGGGTCAGTTAAGTAAGTAATGGTCGGCAATTTCGAAACAAATGCCAGTCTCACAGCTTTTGATGATCTGAATTAATGTATCCTTAATAGGCTACTAGTTCCCTTAAAAAAACACAAATAAAGCGATATTCATATTTAAGTGTTAATCCCAATTAAGTAATCCAATCACACAGATAATTTTAGAAATGTAAAGTAAAGAAACACAGTTTTGATGAAGATGTTCATCTTCATCAGATTCACCAAAGCAAAATTTACAAAATTTGCAATTCGTTAAAACCTTGTTCTTAATCATGAAGGATTTCCACCTTATTCAAGTCCGATTCATAGCTCTCAGATGTGCTATGTGCTGTGAATAGGACTTGAAAGGGGCTGGAAATGCATCCACCTATGTGGAAGCGTTGCCCTCTGATTAGAAACAGCGCTCACCGCCTAAACCTAGATAGTAAGTACTTATTACTAGAAAGCAGATGTCTTTTGTGTGTCCTTTATTAATTTGTTAAATTGAAACGGGTAATTCTGCCTGGAATATGATATTTCATTCACAAACAGAATGACATATTTCATCATTTTCACCGTATTGTCTTATGCCGTTATTACCCTGTTTATTTCGTAACAACCGGTCAAGTGCATGTCGGACTCAAGCATAAAAGGTTCCATATCAACACGTAATATATTTGCGTTCTAATCTATATGACTAAAATCTCTGAATGGAAAAACTAAACCGCAAATTTAGGATCGTTAGTTTATGATTTCTCACTTTACAAGCTTTGGACATGAGGGTAATTTTTGAGGTCTCTATCCACAACAGAAATTAATCTAATCTAGCCTAATATGTTCGATGATCTTTTAAAAAATCCTCAAATGTTTATAGTTACCTATAATTAATAGCAACAGTACCATATTATGAACTTTAAAATTTTGGGGTGACAAAAGGTACCGTCATTTTTAGGGTTTCGTAGCCAAGCTAGAATTCCTCATAATTTCGCTGTCGTTTTGCCTCCATGTCACACTCACTCTTTAAAATCACAAAGCTAAAATTTTATATATGTATACTATCCTACTAATATTATAAATGTGAAAGTTTGTATGTTTGGATGTTTGTTACTCAATCACGCAAAAACAACTGAATGGATTTGGATGAAATTTGGCACACACATAGTTCATAACCTGGATTAACACATAGGATACTTTTTATCCCGTAAAAATGCATGGTTCCCACGGGATAGCGATAAGTGAGTTATACGCCGCTCCCTGACGTCATGAGCAGCAAAGCAACTAATTCTCATTGATTTGTCCAGGAAATATTGCAGATTGAATGTTGGGTGCACGTTTGCTTGATTCAATTAAACAAGTCTACGCGGACGAAGTCGCGGGCAAAAGCTAGTATTTTATATTTAAACCATGTACAAATGTACAAATACCGTGAAATAAGTTGATTTTTTTACTGTACCTCTAGTACGTATAAAAAAAACATACATTGAGCATGATCTGACATGCTCTTGTTCGCTTTTCATTGTTATTGAATAACTACACGACGTTAAAAAGTACTGATTTATAATATGTAGAAACACTTTTGTATAATACTCCACTGGATCTAGTAGTAATAGTTGCAACTCCTTTCACAGAGAACCTAAAAATATTTTTTTTAATTCGCAGTTAGGTGGGACTAGCAATATTTAAAATCATTACATTGCACCAGAAGGTCACCTTTTTTGTACGGATCCCTAATAACGGTATGAGTTCAGGTGTCATAAAAAGAAATGCGCTTAAATAGTTAAAGAGCACTTTAAAAATTGAGGTTTTCTCCTATCTGAAGCGCACGCAACCGTCAAAAATAGATACATCGTCCAAACAAACACAAAAAGAAATCTACAAATGTTTGCGAATCGTAAATGAATAGATCATCATACACAGGAATCGGTGTTAAGTCTGTCTACGCCAGACAAATTGTGTCGTTTCAGTGTCGCGCTTTGTTATTGTTAGACTCGAGATGACTCACACTTTGCTTGGGACACTATCAAACTCTAGAGGAAAATTTTGTGATAAACCCCAGGGTGAGCTAAGATTTTCATGCTTTAAGCGTTTCGGATGTTGCAACCAAAAATGAACAACGTAAGAACGAGTTTTGCGAAATGATCATTCATCTTCCTATTCTACCAAACTCAACCGAGTAAGATGAATATCTTACTTAAAACTACTTTAACACCATCATTGGCCCTAACATGACCACCTAATGAAGTTAACCCGCAGTGTATTCCTTTCTCAAGAATGTAGCCCCTTTCGTCACCCATGTTAAGGCCGCTGAAACCGTAGCACACTAACGCATAATTACAGCAAAAATGCATCGGTCATTTCATTCAATGCCTCTACTAGACTGGCGGGAAGTGATCAATGCCTTTGTTATCAATTAACTCCAACAAAACCAATTTTAAATAATTCTGGTATTACGCTGAGCTTTATTTTTCCCCCCTCAAGAGGAGACAAAGTACGGAACTTCATGTGGACGTGGATGAATCCTACCCTCGAATACTGTACTGGTCAGTATTCGAGCAGAGCAAAAACACGTGGTGTACAAATGCAAGCTGTCACTTTTGCGTAGACGGTGACGCTGGTGTTAAGTGTTTTCCATTCAATGCATCTAGAACACTTTGAACAGATCAAAACGATGACATAACAAAAGCTACAGGCTATTTTTAACTTGCGTAACATTAAAGAAAAATAATAGACGAAATTGGTAGATAATTCCGATTTATGAGCGAAGTAAAACGCTGCTAAAGAAACATTAACGAGGATATGCTCCGACCTGTTTTCCTAATCTTGCTAAAAATATTTATTACAGGTGCGTGGAAAACAAGATTCCTAAATTCAATCTACCATTTTATTCTAACTTCAATGTATTTTTATTATGCTACCTATTATTTTGCTTGCTTCGTTCGTGTCTTTCCAGTTCAAAATATACAATTCATTTTGCATATGCTTCTTGTTTTATGACATGAAAAGAGTCGCAGATTTCTGAGACTGGAGTTAAAGTTAAACATCTTCAGTTTTTTCAACCTGTTTATAATCTACCTATTTCCTAAATATATTGAGGAAATGGCCATTACGGAAAAGTGAACGTTCAATTTATTGTTTTTAAGAGAAATTGCAGTATGTAGGTGTTTAATATTTTTTTATCTACACGTATATCATAAATGCTCTATAATGCGTTCAGAAACCGTAGGCAATGACCAGCATTATAACAACCAATATTATTATGAGATTTTTCTAATTTGTTCCTATATTTGTTCAAATTCATTTTTTATTACATTATTTTAATGTGTTCAGTCTATAGATATTTAATAGGTACCTAGCTCTAGTAGCTAGTAGCAATGCAAGTCATTGCCCTATGGCTTCTGAACTCATGATAGAGTACTTATGATATGTGTGTAGATAAAGTAATGTATGCAACTGTACATAATTAGGCCTTAAAACACTCGTGTGATCCTATTATGAAACTCGCTGACGCTCGTTTCATAAAACCACACTCGTGTTTTGAGACCCCTCATTATGCAACAGTTGCATAAAATACTATTAAATGTCGTAATGTTTTATTTTATGTTTTGTACAATATTATCAAGTCATTCTTTTCCAGGATGGCTTACTTAGCTACTTGTATCTGCATTCATGTAGTTAGTATTGGTTCCATGTTCGCTGCAAAGTAGAGGTGTGCGATCGCCGAGAATCGCCGCTTTCGAACTTATACTCATACAAGCGTCGACATTGTTTTAACATAAAAGACGGTCGGTAAATAATGCAACTTTACTTTCAGTATGACTTTTTATTTAATAAGAATACAAAGCGACAATCTACATTTTATCTATCTCTACAGTAGTAGAGAGTAGTGTTAAGTAGTAACTTAACACTTAAAAATGGATAGCTTTTAACGAAATTTGACAAACTTCAAGAAAAAACTATACTTAAGATAGTGTAACCCACCACTATGTATATGAATGGTACACGGAAAGCGGAGCATGTGTATACATATATATACATATTCATTTTTTTAAGCACGGTTTATATACGATCTAATTTAAACCATTCTAGAATAACATATTTACAAAGTTTGGTTGTTATATGGGATTGGGATCGCTGTGCTGCATTATGCCTCAATCATTGTCTAATTAATGTTTATTTATTATATTTTAGTACATTTTTTTAAATTTAGTGGTAAATCGCTAGCTTTTAAAACTTAACCTTACCGTAACGCAATTCAAGCTCTAGTTTTTTAGTTTTGTTTGATATAAAATCTCTAGGCAGAGAAACACGATCATGTATATCTACTGTGTTCCCCTTACGCCTCAAAGTATTTTTACGTTGTTTCACATCCTCATTCGGCAAAATGGATTGTACGGCGTCATATACTATCCTGAAGGTAAAGAATATTATCAGATCGAACCCTGAAATCAGCGTGAAGCCGAGCATTAAGCTGAGCAAGCCACCGAACGAAGCTGAAAGAGACATTTTAATATTAACTTTTTTCAAATTTTGTATAGTCAAGTCAATTATTATTCTTATTTGCGATACAAAAGCGTGTGGCATACATACACATACGTATATAAAGTGGCGCTTGTGTCCCGGACGGGTAGGCAAAGACCACGGATTTCCATTTGCTACGATCCTGATATACAACTATTGCTTTATTTATGTGGCATATTTAAAAATTTATAAATATGTCAGATGCGCATTTGGTACCAAACATGGCTGAGAACCATCTCGCCTAGTTCGGCTATCAAGCAAAACACCACATTGAGTTCGGCTCTCCAAATCCGGAACTATGAGACCACAGACCGACAGGTTGGTAGACAGTAAGATCAAAGAGGTGCCAATTGGAGGTGCGTCGTAGATTAAAAAGAGACTTATTATCGTTTTAGCTGTAGGTAATATTTACATAACCTACAAACTTTTCTTGGCTTTTTAATCTACTACTTAATCTTAGTTCAAAGCTAGTTAAACATCACTATAACACTCAACGAAGCCCAACGAGACGAGATGATGGTTGTTAATAAAATAAAATAAAATACGCTTCAGTATCTCTGTCTAGAAAGTGCACTTCCATACAATAAATACCATTCATAAAGGAGCACACGATAAATCAGTCGCCACCCGGCGAGAAATACAAACCCAGAATGTTCTGCCAGTTTAGGTAAACATCGCGGCGGTATCTGGTCGAGACCAAATCATTGAAGAACACATTTAACAACGAACGATTCTCGAAGTCGACGTCATTACTGAAACAAAACACACTATGACTTAAACAATAGAAGCCGCATTAACTTTGATGATCAGCGACACTCATCCACATAGCTTAATAAATTAGTCACAATAACAAGAACGTTTTGTAAAGCATCTAACATATTACAATTTGAATAATAACTGGCATATAGGTATGCGTAAGTTTATGATTTCATTAAAAACAATTGCAATAAAAAAGAAGGTTTTCGACTCAACTGATTTTTTTTGTGTGCACGTTACGCGATTGTAAACCGATTTTAAAAATTATTTTTATTTGATTGAATTGATTGTCCTCTAGGTTAATCACATTTGAAAGTAAAGAACATATTACACCTCCAAGGGTGAAAAATTAGGGAAAAAAGGCTCATCAGAAGTCCTGTGTATGAAGTGGAGTTTTAGGCGTGATTTCAAAATGTTATTAATAAATGATTTATTTTTGAATCTTATCTTGCCATTTAACTCGTAGTTTTTTAAGCTGATCCTCTCTTGGACTGCCAGTTTATAAAATATACCAAGTCGTTGATTGGGGTTAAAAGAAAAGAGATGCTTACAGAAAAGCGAACCCGCTTAGTTTGGGGTGTTTTGCCAATAACCCAACCGCCACTTCCAAGGGGTAATCGTAGTGTTCGCACTCAGGCAGACATTCCAACAGGTGGCCATAGCTGAGCTCGCTGTTTACATCATCATTTGACACTCCTACAACAAACGTTAAAACAAATAAACTTAGATTTCTTCTCTGAACCCTAATAAGTATGGATTCAGTCCGCAAGCTGGCACAAGCATTGACGTGGATGGAAATTGAATGCCTTTATGTATTGCGTCCGGCTAACGAACTGGTTACTCGGTTTGCTGGTTTGCGTAGATGAAGTATATTCTACTTTTAATTTACGCCTGACCGATAGAAAAATTAGGGCACGCCGCACTCCGTGATATGTTTAGAAATGATGTCA
Organism: Ditula angustiorana; assembly: GCA_963691745.1. Lineage (NCBI taxonomy): Eukaryota > Metazoa > Arthropoda > Insecta > Lepidoptera > Tortricidae > Ditula > Ditula angustiorana. The sequence continues at coordinate 7,271,919 of OY829472.1, forward strand.
CAAAGTAATCTTCACGTATTATTTAGGTACTTACAACAGGAATGTAAAAACCAGACGCCTTTACAAATTATGATTGCTATCGTATGTATGATGGATTATCTTAAAAAGAATATCGCCAACGCTAGTTTTGGACATTCCGAGCAGGGCTGGTTAGTTGTTGTGTTTTTGCGTGCAAATATTTTGCACAAATCCTCAAAAAAGGACTGTGCTGTTTTCAGGGTTCGTGTACAGAGGTTTAATTATTACCTTTTGACAAACTATTATTGATTCCTTCATAAGTTCCAAGCATACTTAACAAATTGGGAAAATTATCGACTCTACATACGTCTCTCCCCTGGTGGAAAACACGTCGAAATACATCTGTATCAAATAACATTTTATTGGCTTGTCACATCAAAGCAGCCTAAGTGCTTCGAAAGGAGTGTAACAGATAAGTGAAAGAGACAGACCCCTTCGATGAATAACAATAAACGTTTTACTGGCTTACAAGATCTATGGTATAAAGGGGTTAAACATTTAAATTTAATTACCACTGAAAAAGAAAGTTTTGTCAAAAAAAGTTTATTTTTTCCGTTTCACCTTTATTTATCATTATTAGTAAAATTCATTATTAGTAAAAAAAACAATGTTGTGAAGGAAATAAGAGAAAAATATAGTTTTTTTCCATTAGCAAAGAGTTGGTATAGTTAGCAGCGATATGATATACCAATCTACATCGACCGACATGTCCAAATGGTCGAAAGGCGACGCTATGATTCGGCTAGTAAAGGCGAGTAAGATCTTTGGTAGGTCCTTAAAAAGCAATTTTTTACTAATTTAAAGGGGGTTAGGAGAATAACATGATTTGGACCGATTTCTAAAGATACCTATAATACTGGAATTTTATTTAAAGTTTTCATGTTATGTTTATAAGGTCTGCCTGTTAGAGCCGGTGGCGTTGCAAAAATCATTTATTTTCGTAAGAATAAAATTAACTACAGCGTACTTGACACATTTTCCAAGCACTCCATATCCATGAAATCGCAGTTTCGGTGGTCTTCTGAAAGAGATATTATTTTTTAATCATTGCGAAAGGTTCGCCGATGAATAATTGAACATTTTACTAAAGTGTCATAACTAATAATAAAAAGAAGCTTTGGGACACATAACCACCCAACTTTAAGTTACGTTACGGTGCTTTGGAATAGATTGAACATGAGCGGTCATGTCGGGGCCACTGGACAAATTATTAAACACTTTAACTAGAAATTTGGGGTAGTGAACGTCAAGATTAAGAGGTTGTTGTGTGCGTTGTATAGAAGAATAACTATGTATAAATTTACAATTTACCATTATCACTCCTTAATCATGCACTTTTGAACAACCAGTAAGGTCCTATTATCGATTTATACACTTTATCCTTGTATTATCATTCGTTTTAAGTTAAAATATCTATTAATTATTTATTTTGATGAACACGCTCTTTAAAAATTTAAGGTTATGTGTCAAATGGTAGCCATGTTTGTTAAAAACATTGACCATTCCTATATTGAACCCGACTTTAGGATCTAAGGAGACAGACAGGCATGGGCTCAGAGCCTGTTCAATTCTAAAGCAAAACACGCCTTAGCCATAATTAGACAATACAAACATTTAAATAAAAATCGAAAGAAATTTCGCTTGCAAAATTTAATACAGAGACACCTAAATATACCTGTTACAGGAAAGTAGAACGGAATGCAATCGCATGTTTTTTTTATCATCTCGACCTTTCTGTAAGCCATGCAATTGTGGTACGAGTACTGGCGAAATTGGCCAATTTTAATCTGAAACAAAGAAAATGGTGTAACGAATTGTGACTGCGTAAATATTTGATGTTCACGGGAATGCTTTTAGGTGGATGGACTGTTTGGGTCTAAATAAATGAAAACACGCGGAGCCCACAGTCATTTGCCTCCATTTACCAGTTATTTTGTACTTAGTCATTACTGATATTCTGATGTAACCATGCCAATCGGCTTCATAAATATCTGAACAATTTGTCACATTGTCGCTTTAACTGCTTCAATAATTTCGTGTGACTCATTATTAATTACATATTTTAAAGCGACAAGGTATGACGCTGTCTGTATTCAGATAAGTTTATCATCCGTTATTGTAAATGAGTAATTCTTTTAACAACGTTGCCAAACCTGTGACCCTAACATGACCGGCCCAGGTTTAATTTATCCCTCTGTGCGTCTATGTCAAACTAAATAGTGACTTAAGAAAAGGCACACGCACATAGAGATAAACTCGGGTAAACCAAACTTTCTTCAGGCATGTTGGGTGCATAGTCGAAAGTAAAATCACAATTGTTTATTATTTTTTTGTGCATTCATCCATCGATAAAACTGTAGTTTTTTAGTGAAGTGATTTTTAGGGTTCATGCTGACAAGCTTTATCCAGAATGTAAATTAAAACTGATGTTTGTTATGTGTGCACTACATTAACGTTACATTAGTCATTGTTATTACCATATTACCAATTTCACAAATGTGAAAATATGGACAACTCGCTCAAACGACACAGTATTAGAGGCAAGTCGCTTAAAACGAATACCTAGAGTCAGCTTCAGGGAAACTTCCTCAAAACAATAAGTATTAGCTTTAAGATAACTTGCTCAAAAGGGATAGTATTAGCATTTAAGGCAACTCACTCAAAAGGTATTAGTAGGATACATTACAAAGTGTAGCAAAACATAAATTATGGTTGAGCCTAGTTGAACGAAATCGTTGTCGCGGTGTAGTTTTCTTGAATGGGGGGGGGCCTGTACCGGAAAACGTAACAGTGCTACAATTTTAACGTATATGTCACATTTTTGTATTAAAAAACTTTACAATTATGTCAAATTGTAGCACTTCTAAGTTGAGTGGTACAGGGGCCTGCGGGTGTAAAGCGGGTTCTACAAAGAAAAGAGAAATAGTGAAACTACACATACAGACTACACCATAATAGTTGACCAGGGCTAAAAATAAAAAAGAACCAAGGTAGAGAGAGTGCTCTCATGTTTTAATTGGAGTGAGTTTTTGGCTTTTGGGGGAGAGAAATCAGTCTAGCTAGGTTCTGATTTTAGGAAAATCCTACTCATATTAAAAATGCGACAGTAATGATGTTAAAGGTCGAAGTAAAGGTTAAACCGCTGGACGGACTCAGATAAAATTTGGCTGACAGCTAGATCATGTCCTGGATTAAAACATAGAATGCTTTTTGTCTCGTAAAGTCGCGAGTCAAAACTCATACCTAATAAACTTATAAAGACGAGAAAACGTTCAACATAGATCAAGAAAAAAATTATCTTGTGACAAAATCACAAAGTTGACATGTAAAAGGTTTTTCACATTACCTATACCAGTACAATACCAATGAACTAATGTGTATTGAAGATGGGTGTCAGAATCTTTTGAGATTTTTGTATCATGAAAAATGTAATGTACTTTTCCATGAATATAGAAACCAATTCCTGGTAAAGCAACGAAAGTTTGATAAATTATATAATAGATAATAATTATTGTTGACGTATACATATAACATTTAATCTACCATTGATATCCTCCAGTTGCTCAGGCGGGTAGTAAAATTTGCACACTCGAAGTCTCCAAAAACGATCCGTTATTTAAAATTTCTATACACAAACTAATTTGTGCCCTCTGACGTAAGTTTCCCTGATTAGATAAAGGATTTTCACATCTTGAATCTTCACATCTTTTTCCTTGAAAAAGACAATAGAAAACAAACGACACAATTAGGGACTGCAAGCCCGGTTATTTTCTCTAAGAAATAACCGGTTAGTACCTACCCGTTTTCATTAGAGAAAATTAATTTAGAATTTAGATTTTTGATGTCGAGTGTGAGTCAAATCAAAAATTATTGTGCCCAGATTGCTTTAAATTTTTCAGCCTAAACATTTAGCAGTAACTAACAACCCGCGGGCATTTTAATTTGTATTTAAACATGAATAAGACTATAGCAAAAGTTAATTGTTATCTTGATCATCCGATCAGATTGCTGGATTACTTAAATTGAATAACATTATCTAGGTAGGCATATGTGCGTCAAAGAAGTGCGTCAATTATAAACTATCTTGCGTCAATTAGTAATCAGCCAGTCACACTCTCAATCGTTCGATGCAAGCAGCTAGCGTATAGTAACGTATCTTTTAAATTACTACCTTTCAAGGTGTTTTAAGGGTATTCAATAAACAACAAATTAATGTGTAACATGTATTTATTTTAATTGTTTATCTGTTGACGATGCAAGGGTGATTTCTTTTAGAATCTTACTAAAAGAAATTATGTCATTATATCTTAATCTTTAACTCACGTGTACAAATGACGATGATTTTTGGACATTTAAGGACACATGTTGCTTTTTGGCAAATGTAAAGTTATGGGATTTCAAAAAGAAAACCTTATTAATATGGTGTCCTATTGTAAAAGGCCATTTTATTCGTTTAATTCTTCCAAGTATCAAACCAATCTCATAACATCTAGTTCAGTATTATTGTACGAAACGCCGGATTAAAGCCCGTTTCTCATTTATTCACTGTATCACTTATTGTCATTTATGTTTTTTTACAATAAAGAATTTCCGTACATTGACAGATCGGCTAAGTTCCTGGTAAACTGAATTATTTATTACAATGTTAAAATATTACCACCAATTGTGCAATTTTTAAACGCAAATTGTAATAAAATTGTGATTTGCCCTGAATTCGTTTAGATAATCCACTCTAAAGTCAAGGACAGATAACAAATAAAGGCGATCGTTATAAAACAATCAAACGCTTTTGTTTTTGCGTGCACCCTGTAATCGAATTTAGTGGCCACTTATCACCACGAAGCTAATGCATGCAACAGCCTTAAAAAATTTCGCCCGTAATCATAAACGATACTTAAGCGCAAGATCTCTTTTCTGCATGGCACAAACACGTAAGTGCCTTAATCTACGCGAGGCTTAAGGGCTTAAGCCTGAAGGACCGAGTATCGTTTGTGAATGCGGGCGTTCGTCCCACGAAAAGCGGTCACTGGGCAGCAAGTGAGATTCGTTCATGATGCAGGCTACAATCCTTTTACCAGACGGCTGGACTCTGATCGCTTTTAGTGTGACCAATCCTGTAGACTTATGAACCGTCAAAAAAGAAATGGTTATTTATTAAATAAACGAGCACGAGTGATCCTAAGCACATGACGTGATGGAAAGTGATCAAGACGCCCATGAGACTTACAAGCGAACTCAAAAGAATTGCTGATCGGTTACGCCTTAAAGCGTACAACACACTGCTCGCAGTAGCAAGCTATGACAGTACTTCATAACTGTGATACAACCCCGATGGTCAAGCCGGTCTATTCCTATTCTGCAGTGCAACTGGAAACTAACTACAATGTTGCTTTATTAATTTATTTCCAGATTGTTTTCATTTATTATTCGAATATCTCACAAAAAAATGTGTTGTGGAATTGTAAATGAAGCCCTTTTATATGATATCGATTTGACCTCGTCGCTTCACTTTGAAATTTTGACCCCATTTACAATGAAACTTAAAGGATTTTTCTACTTTTCTATTGTCTTAAGGTTTGCCAAGAATTATTTTAAGATATTCTAAATTTCAAGCTAGCATTTGCAGTGGCTGAAATATGCCGCTGTCTGACACAGTGCCGGGTGACATTCGCATCATAAGGGTCCTTTTTTACCATTTTGCTTTGGTACTCTAAAAAATGTAGTCATGAATGAATTACCTCATCATTATAGTAGCAATGCCTCTGGTCGGATCGAAAGGTTGTGATGCCGGGTGTGGCGTAAGTCCGCTCTGGAGAGAGCGCGATGAGCACCTCCGTAGACGGGTTTACCATTCGGACCGGGGAATCCATGTTCGGTATGTTGTACGAATCATCTATGTACACCTGGACAAAGACATACTCTCAAATATTGAGAAGTAGTAATTCTTCTATGTAGCAGATTCATAAGAACTGTTGACATGTGACAGTTTCATACATTTTTGGGGCCAGCTCTCTTGAATCGACCTATACCTATCGACCTATAAGCCTGCAGATAATATACATGTTTCATTTACTTAATTTATGACAAGAGCCGGTTGGCATCAGGCAAGTTCAGTGCATCATGGATGACGAGCTTATTGATAAAATCATCTACAGACACTCTGTTGACAACATACAAATAAACAAGTGAAGTAGAAGCAAGTTTCAGAAGTTGATAACGCGAAGGTAGAACAAACCGTTAGGGCGAAAACCCACTGCGGCGCACTCTGTATACCAATTTATTCACGCCAGCTACGTTTTTGTATTGAGCATGTTACGCGTACGCCGCAGTGAGATTTCACTCTTACGAATTTGTAATAATTTACTTCGTTGCTTTTAAAGTCTATGATATGTAGATTTATTGAAACCAGCGCTTAAAAGCTTCACTTATATACCGCATTCGATATGATTTGAGCATCAGAGTCTTTAATGTTTTGGTCGCCCAATATGGTGTCTTAAAGTCATTTTGTTTTTATTTTACTATCGTAATCTAAAATCGCTCGCGCTCTTATATAAAAATCTCATTTACCAAAATTGGCCCATCGTACAGTATTTACTGGGGAACAAAAGATCGAGACAGTTACATATTTACGTATAGAGAGCGTAATTTATTACAGAGTTTTCGCGCATGCTAAAACGATGTGATTAACTCGCGCGCGCTCTGTAGATACATGTCATACGAGACAAACACGTAACGCTTCTTTTTGGCTTCACCACAGTCAAGTATAAAAAAAATACTTAGTCGATTTCTTAAATCCTCATGCTTCTACAAATATGTATAGCACTACTGCGCCCGTTTAAATTGTTTACCTAATCATTCCATTCTAAAGTGTGTCTAAATTTTCCCCGCCCACTTGCCACTAAAGTGATCGCTTCGTCATAAAAGGCAGGCCATATAGCTATTTCAAGATTGATTACAAGCAATTTTACAATCTGTTAAGGCATGCTGAAGATAAGTGTTCGCCAATTTAATAAGCTCGGATCGTGCCAATAAACACACTAAATATGAGTAACAGGAAAAAGTTTTCCAATCTATAAAAATGCATACAAATGTGGGATCGCGTGAAGGAAACAAACTCAAATAAAAAATATGAAAGTTTAATTTAAAATAAAAACTCGGAAATAACAGAAAACACAAGTAGCAGCTAACCAATCGCCCAACGCACTCCCAGTCGCTCTGTCATACACATTCGTTCACAAAATGTCTTCCAGTCATTCGCTCGTTTACATCAATCGTTCGCTCAGTGTTACTACCATTCCCACACTAATATCTAAGAAGAACAGAGTGTCACTCTTCATTGTAAGCCAAAAGTACAATGCAGTATTGTTTACAACGTTCCCTCGTACACACAAAAAAACCTCAACTCTATACCTACAGGTTTAACTAGTAAGTATATAGAGAACAAGACATAAATTATGTACTTAATTAGTTCTCGTTCCATAATTGGGCAATTTTACTGAGTTGCAATTGCCGGTCATTACCATGACCCAATTATTAATGAAAGGGATCACGACCAGTGTCGCCTTTATATCATACTTACAAACTCGAAAAATTGGTTTTCCATTCGATCTGTGCCTGTGTGAACACTTATTTTCAAAGCGGTAAAAACTTTCACGGCGGTTATTAGGATGGTTCTCTAAGCGCCACGGGGACATATCACCCTGTCTTGCTCTAGCGTGCTGGCACGAGTGAGTGAGATAGAGCGATTACGCGAGCGTCCCAACGCTGATACGTTTAGTTAGAGAATAACAGGGTTGACGAAACCCCAAACCCTAGCGCATCATTTATGTTGGTTGGTTGTTCAAGAAACACAGACTTTAGAAAATCCCTCTCCCTTTATCCCTCTCTGCGTCTCTGTCAGAATACTTTCATAAAAAAGGGACGCACATAGAGATAAACTCAGATAAAATAAACTTGGCTGTTCTTGTTCATGTTAAGGCCACAGAAGAATACATGGAAAGGATATAACAGTAGCATACCAAAGTATAAAAGTGTTCTACGCTCTTTTTTGTGGGCAGTGCCAGAGTAATGAGGCATAGTTAGAGATAGACTCGGGGTATCCATAAAGATTTGTAAGGGGGAGGGGGGGTTATAACTTACCAAAGCACCTTGCGTAGCAACTGTGGAGCTGTAGTAGTCCCCGGGATCGGTCGTGATGAGCACTGTGAGTGCGGTCTGGTAGCCACACGACGCCACCCTCCGCGGTGCGTCAAACAGAAACGGCTCCTTGTCACTAAATGAAAACATTCTATAACTTCTGGGTACCGGGAATAAGTCTATTGCGAGATGATTTTAAATTCTATATCTTTTTAAGTAATGACGTTTTCACGCCACGCCATTTGTCGAAAACGCTGGCAGTTCATAGTTAACAACGTCTCTAATATATGTAGCGCTAATTAACTACGTTAGTAAAGTAACTTTTCTTCCAGGCGTTACATATTTGGGTGATATTTTTATTATACAGCAGCTGTTTTGTACATAAAGCCATATTTGGGCCCAATGATTTTTACAGAATTCCAATGCAACACTTCTCAGCTGCGTGATTCTTGAATCCTTGACCACTTTATGGTGAGTTTGTGGAGGAAAGTCACTATAGAGAAATCTTTAACCAGGCGGGTGTTATGCCTGGGGATCGAAGTCCGAAAGATGAAAGTTTGAAGTTGTATTTAAGTATGTGCCCGTGTTACGAAATTTTATGAGCGTGCCGGTCAGTTTTCTGTTCGGAATTAGATGGAGCTAGAAGTCGCTACAAGTTCTCGACATATAACGCCATTTATGCCGAGATTTATTGATTTTCACTTCGTCTCCATAACATGAAAATTTATACCCAGAATACAGTTAAGTATTATGTTAAAAACTCGTCTCGAAACATTATTTTGGATCGTCATATTCTTTGTAATCAAGCGTGATACAAACCGTAGGGGTGATTTTAAAATTGTAACGCTTGAAAAATCGACCATCCATTTTCTAAAATAAAGAAATTTGAGGCTCAACAACACACAACGGATTAATTACAACGTAATCCGCTTCTTGGATATCAAAGTATAAATATTTTAATGATCGAATAAAGATAACTGAATCCAATGGTCAATCACTCAATTTACGTAACAAGAATGATTATCGATAGAAACTAAAATTAGAATCACATATTAGGTACAGTAGGGGAAATATATTCACGTACCACCTTAGAACCCTATCGCAATGACGCGACGCATTAAACGCCAGGCTATGTCATACAAATGTCATGCGTATGTCTCTTCGACCAGGTTCTACGGTGGTACGTGTTTCAATTTCTTTGACTGTACAATGAGCTAACAGTATATGTTGCACAGAGTCCTGGGGACCTAACACCCTAGCTTTATCGCTGACATAAAGCATATCCCTACTAAAGCAGTAGGCGTAGGCGAGAGAGACGGAAGCGTTTATTTGCGCGATAAACGCTAGCGTGCTACTATAGAGCTGGAAACCTGGACAGTGGACTCGTCTCCGATCGACTAAGAAAAAGTGCCTTACTAGTATTGACAGCAATTTGTACTAAAAGAAAATCTCAGATAGGCATTAGAAAATATACGTTCAAGTGTACCCACTTACCATCACGTCTATTCTTAATTGCATATGTGATATATTTCGTACGTACATTGTATGTGTAATTTTTTGTATTTTTATGCTAATAGGTACTTTTTTCTTTTGCTTAGAGATAACCTGGAAGAAATACGTTTGCTTTCACACTTGTTTACTTTTATGAACTTGAATTGTATATTTTGTTTTTTTTCTGCTTAATTTAGTTCACTGTTATATTATTATTTAAATAAAAATGTGTGTTATAAGTTTGTTATGTCTATTTACATGCATTGAAGATTAAGATATTTTAAAATCTCTGATCATTTACTACACACATATATATGTTTACACTTCTGGATTTCCAGAACTTGATCACCTATCAATGATGAAGTAATTTTATACCTAACGTTTATTTCAGTTTATGTAACGTTTGCTTACTCGTAATTAGTAAATTTGTAAATACTTATATGTATAAATTTCATAAAAGTTTACTAAACTCTTTTAACTAGGATATTATTTTATTCCTTTCATTCAAAGGCAAACGTTACAATGACACATTAAGCTGAAACGTGGATTAATTTAATGTAGGTGTACAGTCAGCCCCAAAAGTAGCTAAACACTTAACCTGAACCTTGTCGTAGTAACGTATGAAAAAAAAGCTGTTTGAATTTGTCACATTACTGACGGCGACAAGTTACTACAATGTTAAGCTACTTCATAGGCTGTAACTAATATTCAGTTAAGTAACATTATTTTATATATTTTATAGATTTCATTAACTAAAATTGACAGAGTCAGAAACTGTTTAAACAAAATACGAGAGTTATAGTAAATTGAACTGCTCAAATGACTTATACTTGTTTCAGGATTTCTAAAAATGTTAAGTTATTTCGAAACGTACGGAAATTGCAATATTTAGTGTCGTTGTAATTATAACTTATAGTCGTATTATACCAAATATGAGTGCCAAAGAAAATAATATGTCCTCGGTACGATTTTAAAGATAAAACAAAGTCTTGGAATACTAACAGCAGTCGAGCAAGAACAATTCACGGTCCAGGATACTAAACGTTTGCCACTTTTGCACCTTTTCACAATCCAATAGGATGCTAAAGTCCCTTAAGACTCCGCGACCGTGCCATGAATACGCTCTACTATAACTTCTTCAAGGAAATTATGAAAATAATTCCTGTCCGGTAAGTATATAAATATTTACAAAGTAATTAATTATAACTCGATCAAATCAATCAATAGCTGTCTGAAAATTATTTGGAGTGAATTCCCAGAACGGCAAGCCGACACTTTGCTTAAAACAACGACGCTAACAAAGAACTTAACAGGCAACATCGTCTCTCTCTCTCTCTCTCTTTCCTTCTCTCTGCTTTTTTAGCATTATTTTAACGCCTCGCTTCCCCCTGGTGGTACGTGAATGAGGTTTATGACCAATCCCCCATCCTCCACCTCTACCCAAAATCACGTGTATTTATTTTAGTACAAAGTTTAAAACTCTACGCTCACCCATCACTTTTCAGTTTAAAAATCGAACGTTCAACAAAAACTAAATACACGTGATATCTCAATACATACTTAATGCCCCCCTTACTAATTTAGTATCTCATTGAGGGGCCATTTAACTTGTCACTACTTGTACAATAATAGCAAGCTTAGGTGAGCCATTATGACATTGGCAGTCAAAAATATCGACGGTGCTTCACGCTCACGCTCGATTCTATATGGTTCGAATGTAGTAAATGTACCTACACAACCCTGTACCGCTAGTCTGTACCTAATTAGAAGAGTGTCCTATCTCATAGAAATTAAACGTGGTTTAAGTACAAAGTTTTACTTAACAATAGTCGTTTAAAGTTTAAGAAAACGATTGATAAAAACAGATTGCGCTGTAAAAAAAATCTCTACTATTGAAATCCAGGAGAGAAATATGTACGTCACGTTAAGTATTACGTAACAGTAAATATAACATGAAAAACGAAAAGAAACTACTGTAGATGACCCTAAGAAGTATTTTCCCCGTTTTCCTGAATACGATTAAAATGTCTTCACGGAATTCGCTGCTTATCTCCGGGTTGTGGATTAGATATAGTACACAATAATATATTTTGTAAATCCAATTGTGCATCAATTGTTAGATACCCACTGACAGGTGCAAAATCCTTATTAATCGTTATTTATCTCTTTTTACATAAAACCTGGTGAGCAATTACTTATTTATTGTTATTAAGACGATGCGGAAGTGGAAATTTTTTCATTCGTATTCTCATCAGAACTAGATAAAAATAATGGATAACGGAGAGACGACCACCACCCACATATCCTCAAAAAGTCCTAATCATTGTTCATTTTTCCTCCGAAAAGTCGTTGAGTGTCTGGAAGTGAAGTTTATTTTAGGAAAAACGAAACCATTAAGGATGGCTACTCGAACACATCTCTCTGATTCTGAGAAAATATCAAAATTTGTAATTAGTGGAGAAGGAAATTGGGAATACAAAATCCTGATTTGCACCGTTTAAATAGGTTTGCCAAATTGTTTTGCCGCTTGGAATTGAATTGACCTTTCTAATTTTGTCATATTTAGCTTTACTAATCGACCGATCGAGTTTACGTGTAGGAGAATATTGTCCTAAAAAGCTAATTTTGACACTCTCATATTATTTGTTGATCGTCGCCAATTGGTTTGTATAATGGGTCATAGTTTGCGCCTGCATTCCTATCTAGTTAGGTATATATTACCTACTATGTCGGTGATTTACAATATTTTAAATTATCATTAGCTAAAACAAAACTAATTTATTACCTGATAAGTCTTTATCTCTTTAGATTATTTTCTGGCTCGTCAAGCTATAGGTAGCCGTAGCGTGTAACATAGGTTTTTTATTTTTCGTAAAAAAAAATGGAAAAACTGTAACTTTTCACTCCAGCGCACAACCATGGGAGCGTCTTTTTGAGATGAAAGAAGAAAGAACTATTGGAATATAACGTGACTCTTACATATTAAACAAGCGTTGCAAAGAGGCGCAAACGTATTCTGATCTGTTTCGTTCACTTTATCTTTGTCGTCGTCACGTTTTTGATTTATTGTTCTCCTTGGTTCACTGTATCCACTCTCGCTACAACATCTGTGGACAAACCCAGCCTAAAAGAGGGGCGGAACATTTCTGTGCGAAAGAGATTAAGTATTCTCAAACAAACGGCATGCATGTAAAATCCCGACTTATCTTAGCATCATATAGCGATAACACGAACTATATAGATACCTACTACTACTAACTGCTTACTAAACACACCAGTAAATCAACAAAAATGTTTGGAACGAGATAAGTTAAAATGTAAATAAGTATGGTCGACAATAAAAGGATAGTTGTGAGAGCAGCCTATTTCCAATACGAAAGAATGCGCAATGATTTTTGAGTAAAGAGATGTTCCGTGTGTGTGTGTTTTAAACTCTCAAAATCAAAAAAATGTCGTTAGCTCTTTTCGGTCAAAAACGTTTGGGGTGTAGAATGGTCGTATATTTTAGGAAAAAACGAAATATAACTTTCTTAATACTATTACCCACTTACACTCCGAAGAACTTTATCTTTGCGCAGAAAATGAACGTGAACGTGTTTGTTGCAGTGCTTCTCTTCGTCTCATCAGTTACCATTTTGTGCAGGTGCCCTATATATATATATCGTATATCCCTTTCTAACCAGTTAGCGAGTGCGAGAGGGACATACTCGTTTAAGTGCGCGATTAATGCTAGCGTGATTCTAGAGTTGGTACGCTATAATCAGACATAACACGAGTAATAGGACATAGAGCGACCGTAATGCGACCCCATTGGTCTATTCGCAATAGTATTTTATGCAACTGTTGCATAATGAGGGGTCTTAAAACACGAGTGTGGTTTTATGAAACGAGCGTCAGCGAGTTTCATAATAGGATCACACGAGTGTTTTAAGACCTAATTATGTACAGTTGCATACATTACTTTATCTACACACATATCATAAGTACTTTATGATGGGTTCAGAAGCCGTAGGGCAATGACCTGCATTACTACTAGCTACTAATGCTAGGTACCTATCAAATATCTATAGACTATACATATTAAAATAATGTAATAAAAAATGAATTTGAACAAATATAGAAACAAATTAGAAAAAATCTCATAATAATATTGGTTGTTATAATGCTGGTCATTGCCTACGGTTTCTGAACGCATTATAGAGCATTTATGATATATGTGTAGATAAAATGTTTTTATTTCCGTTTTGAGTACAGGCTACAGTAGATAGCTATCACGATCTACTCACACTTTTTTCTTGGCAGCGCTAACATTGACGGCGTAATAGTTGAACACGCAGCAATGATTGATCTGATTGAAAACTGGGTCAAACAGCGAGTCACATCGGTACACGGTGTTTTTCCACATGCAGTTCTGCACTAGTTGACCACACGAAGTTACCGGCGACATCTGCGTCAAGTAAGTAATTCAATTCAATACATTTATTTCAGATTATTAATCCATATTGGGTTAGTAACAAATGTCTTATGAGCTACTTGGTGTTAATGCCGTAATGTTACACTTATTAAGTATGGTAAGTTAAGCCGACCTAAAAAGTATATTTGCTAGATGGAAATAAGTTTTTGATAAGAACTCAAACAAACATAATATTGTTAATCTACGTTTCATGGTGGTTTTTTACTTTTATTTACTGTTGAAACCAATTCGAAAACTTGAAGTCGGTTTTAAACTTAGCCGGTTTACGAGGCGGCTCCCGGCCATGCCACACATAGGATAATACTTTAAATATAGTAGATAGGAAATTTTGTTTTATGGAGCAGTATTTTTTTTTTGTAAATTAAGTAATAGGTACTCTCACTATGTCTAACCGACCAAATGTGAAGAAAAAACGATTTGTACTTTTATGACGCCGGTGAAGGGCCAATTATGGGTATAAATTCCCGTAATATCTCAAATTAAAGGATCACATACACAAGCGAGCTGCGGGCAACGATTGCAAAATAAATACTGATGCCTCGACAAAATGTAAGTTGTATTTTTTGTTTTGTTCGTAGATGTAGATCGTAGGTACTTAAAAGTTCCAGTTTGTCGTCGTATCAGCTAAGCAACGCGTTGAACACTGAAACGTTACGTAAAGATTAAACTCAAAATTGCATATTGTGTAGTTTTTGACACACAATTTTAGTACCATATGGTGGCAACTTTGTCATCGTTTGCTCCAATTCGCTCTAATCGTGCCAATATCGAATCTTTACGTCGCACTGATTCTACGAGCGGATCATCAATCACTGCCATTAGAAATTTGAGGACTTGTCACTAACTGAACCTCACAAAGTTTGCATTAAAACATTTATAGCGCAAGTAAATCATACTGCCGTAGTGTAATAAAACCTATTGTGTTACGGCAACGGATCAGCAATTCTCTTGTGGTCAATTTATCTTTAAAGCTTAGTTTAAAAAAGTCGCTGGTTTCTACTCATACCCGCAAAGAAGTCAATAGAAACAATGCGTTGACCACAAACAAGGAAAAGTTAAATAAGAAAAAACTATTCTTAGCACCCGTTAGTTTAAATTATCTAACTAATAGTAGCTGCTAGAGCGATCTGCGATCTAGGCAAGTACAGCGTGTAGGTACTTATGGATTTCATTTCACCCCATTCTATTTTATATTCGCCTCTCAGTCGTATTCAAACACCGCATACTGAGGTCTTATTCACCCTGTTCACTACAGTGGCATAATTTGATTTAAGTCCCTGGCTGTTCTTATTAGATTACAGAGTTTAACTTTGTCCTATTGAGAAAATCCTCTGAGAAACTGTTTCATACTAACTTCTGCTGTTCAGATATTTTTCTTCTAATACAATCTATTCTATCTATTTTTCTTGCACAAAATCCGCAATAAAAAACGATTAATAAATTTTTCTTATTTCTATGGACAAATGAAAAAAAATTGTGTCCCAAAATTTATTTTTACTTGAAAATACCTACTTAATGGTACAGTTTCCCTCCATCTCCGTATGATTTCGGATCTCACCATACTGTCCCAATTAAAATAAAACACTGTATTTTCACAGTAATTCTGTCTTGTTTGTCAATAAGCAACAGTTTAAATCGGTAATTTTCCAGCGTTTTCACCGTTGCTCATTGCCGTTCCTTCATTAATTGTTGAAATAAAGGCCTTAAAACATAGACTTCAGGAAAGACCAGAAGCTGTACTCAGATTTGATACTAGTGTTAGCAGAAATTGGTGTTAAACGTTAGGTATTTCATCAATTAATTATGAAACAATAATGAGCAACGGTGAAAACGCTGGAGAATTACCAAACTATATCCACGTCCTTACCTAACTTTCTGTAGCGCTAATATGACCGTGTAAGTTTATTACCTCAGTTTATCTGTATGTGCGTCCTATTCTTATGACACTAGTTTGACAGAGACGCATGGAGGGATAAATAAAACCCGGGCCGGTCATGTTAGGGCCACTGGAACAGAAGAGACAGAATTATATCTGTGTATGTCCAGCAACGAGCCCAACACCGGGGCAGATCCTCGTCTTACTCTAGCCTGACATGACGCTGATGCGCTTAGGGCCTCCGCTAAGTCGCTTGGGCCCACGGTGCGGATGCACACCTGTAGAAAAATAGTATGAGAGCGTTTGCTAACTCGCGCGGGTTCATACTATTTGTTCAATAGGCGTGCACCCGCTCCGTGCACCTGCGCGACGTAGCGGACTCTCTTAGAGAGTAACCGGGCAGTCGGTGAGTGTCTTGCTGTACAATGATGTTGATATGAGATGTAAAAAATAACGAACTTTTGTTACCATAGTAAAAAAGTGTTCAATGTTAATAGAGTTAAGGTCCAATACAACTTGGAGCGTCTGCAGCATTTTTTTATGCGTCTCGTTAGCTTTGAACGCGGAATGCAGAAGAGGCGCCCAGCGAATGATGTTAAACACTTCATCTGCGGTTACATTAGCAGGAAGAGTCCTGAGGAAAAAAAATGCACTTACTAGATAGTATAAGACTGTTAAATACATACCTACGTACAAAATTAGAGAGATTTCTCCCTATTACGGAGACTGTAACGTTTAAATACGCTAAAAACACCCTACAATGATGTACAATAAAGATCAGGGATTGATTAGAGACTTCTTATTACCTTTATCTTCTTTACATACACGTAGTATAAAACAACGTCGCTATATGTATATGTCTGTCCTCATATCTTTGGCCGCTTACCCCTCTAAACCACACAACGAATTTTGTTACGTTTTTCACTGTCATTACATCCTAACTGTATCAGTGCGAA
Source organism: Ditula angustiorana (assembly GCA_963691745.1). Lineage (NCBI taxonomy): Eukaryota > Metazoa > Arthropoda > Insecta > Lepidoptera > Tortricidae > Ditula > Ditula angustiorana. The sequence continues at coordinate 7,288,870 of OY829472.1, forward strand.
GCCGAGGCGGGTAGCTAGTAACGTTTAAATAAATATCCCTTTGACATTACCTAGTGAGATAAAACTGCACTGAGAGATAAGTTATCCTTGTATCAGTCCTTTTAGGGCAGAGATCGGTTTAACATCAACAAAAAATAAGAAACACTTTAACGACCTTAACTTCCGGGATCAGTTACTTAGCAAGTATGTATATGTACACTATGTACAGTCAACCAAACTGAACTCTGGGCTACTGTAGGTCCTTTTCACAAGGAATGTCTTAATCATAACAAGTGATGTTTCGTAGTACCTAAATGTCTTAAAACTACAGAGAATACCTACTCATCGCGACGAAGGTCTAAGTGGCCTAGTTAGAATTAAGTTTGGGTGACTGTATATGAGCTAACTATAGTACCACTACGAATAATAGGTACTAACACATTATTGGAGAATTGTTGGGCTGCTCTGCGCGAGATAACATTCAAATTACAAATGGTGACAGCTGGAAATGGAACGTCCCAAATGGCGCCGTGAGTGCTCTCGATCACCTAGAATGCAAACGTGCGTACTCTCAGTACTCGGCGATGACAACCACCCACTTCTTTTTTATTGTATTCAGCATTGCTTTTTACGGTTTCCAATAATGCATCCAGAACCTACTTGGTGACTCGGAATTTATGAGGGAAGAAGGTGAAGTTAAAAAATAGAAGTATGCATCCATAATTTTTGTGGCCACTCTCAGCATTCACATCCCTTAAAGGCGATGCCTTATTGCACATATTTGTCACTTTTTTAAATGAAAAACTTTACAATAAGTCGTTGTAGCATTTGTAAGTTTCATAGTATAGTGGGCTGGCCCGTGCCACGTGGTGGTACGTTCGTACTTATTGGCACAACTGATGAAAATGGACTGGTAGGCTACCCACTTATTTGAACCTCTAGGTGGGGGCATCTGCCCCTTTACTGGTCTCCCTGGCGACATCTCGTAGCCCTCTTGCAGTCATATTTAACCAACTTAAATAATACTTATCTCTTGATTATTTTACGTCCTACCTACTGTGACCAAACCCAAGCTATTTTCCATTGGCTTTTCAATAAGTCCTTGCAAAGTAATATTTTCTGGAGTCTTTCACAGGGGGTATTTATGAGTTTTGAATTGGGAACATGAATGTTGCTTGAATGTCGTCAAGGGGATATAGTAGAATCTTATTTGCTAAAACTGGCCAAGAGCATGTCGGAGCGATTAAAACAATTTTCTCAGGCTTAAAAAAAATCTAGATTTTCTATTCAATGCTATGTTGTACTACCTACGGTGATTTTCTGTAGATATGAGACAATGTACTAATAAAGGTTGATGTAGATAGTTTTACCGTAACTATGGGATTCCTGGCGTACCAGCGGTACGCAGTGACGACGAAGTACACCGCGAAACTGATGCTTACGGCAACGGCTAACGCCCAACAGCTTCTGCGGACAAACGGTTATTTTACCTACTTTTATAAAATACTAGCTGACCCGGCGAACTTTGTTCCGCCTTAGACGCCATAAATGAGCAGATTTTTGATTTTTTCTTTCATAAGAACCTTCTCCTAAAAATAACGAACAGAACAAAAAAAGGATTACCGAAATCGGTCCAGCCGTTCAGGCGTGATGTCGTGACGAAGGGAAATAGGGATTCATTTTTATATATATAGATAGATAGACAACGGACGCCCTCGACTTCGTTCACGTGCAATTTGTAGCCTATGTCCATCAGAGATGGTGTAGCTCTCCATTAGTGAAATAATTTGTGGAATCGGTTCAGTAGTTCCAGAGATTACCCCCCTACATACAAACAAACAAAATTTACCTCTTTATTTTATTAGTGTAGATAGTGTAGATGTAGATAGTGTAGATGTAGAATTGTAGATACATCTCTCACCAGTGTGCGAAAGGAAAGGATGCTTTATGTCGACGACAAACGCCAGTGTGCTACAAACGCTGGTTGTTATATTTGACGAGAGAACTAACGTATAGAGCGTGGAACTGAAATCTCGTTTATTATAATAATAGAACTTTTGAATTTTTAGTCCCATAGCAAAACTTGCTTTACTTTTATCAGTGTCCTAATAAGTATAACATGAAACAAAAAGTATAAACTTTATCTACACTAGTCTACACTAATATAATAAAGAGGTAAACTTTGTTTGTTTTCTTGTTTGTTTGTATGTAGGGGGTAATCTCTGGAACTATTGAACCGATTAAAAAAAATACTTTCACCAATAGAAAGCTACACTGTCCCTGGCGGACATAGGCTACTAATTTCACGCGAATGAAGTCGCGCGCGTCCGCTAGTTTTATATAAGCGTCGTGCCTTTGAATTGCTATACCCCCATGAATACACATGTTATGAATTTTTTATTATTTTTTGCTCCATATTTCTTTTTAAAACGATGATCTGCTATACTTTTACATTTTAACGCCATTTGGTTTAAGGTGCCAAGTACCAAAATAATATTTATTGAAGTATGCTCAGGTATGAGAAAGTGATAAAAGGACTTACGACTGGATAATAGAAGCCCTGAACCATAAAGAGTACCTACGTAATAACAAGTTATTCATATAACAAAGAGATGCACCGACTGAGGAATAACTTTGAACTATATCATTCATGTTAGGGCTGGCTGCTCTGTTATACTTGATGCTTGTATACTGGGTGTCTAGACAGGGTGATATTCTGTTAGAGTCAACGTTAATAGAAACGATAAATTGACTTGACGTAAGGAGTCTTGTCGTAAGATGTGTCAATCGCCAATGTCAATTGTAAGAAAAAAGAATGTATGCTGTTTTTTACTAGTGTTAACGCCAACAAAATGTCACGTTATCTAGACACCCTGTTAATACCTTGCACAAAAGATAATAAATGAGCCGAATTTAAACAACGATTCCAAGCGAAACCTAGTAGGTACCTACCAAACAAACGCTTGTAGTTAATAGTCGAGTGCACGTATCACGAATTTTCTCGATACGTGTTAACACGCTACGTTTACTCAATATGTCTCTCTCCCACTGGGCTGGTTAGAACGAGACGCACTGAGTTACGTAGCCAGTTAACGCGTTTTGGGAAGGTTCGTGCTAGGTACACAGAAACCAACTAAAACTTTACTTCAAGAGCAATAGAGATGTAATAATAGTAATGGACAAACCTCTCTGTGCTATTAATGTCCTCCATGACAATATACTTATACCCGTGCAAGTCCGTTCTATTGCAGAACTCCGTAAATTTGTTCGCAAAGAACCCTCTTTTTGTTTGTTTGTCAATCCAGTGGTTCTCATTCGATTTGCCTTTTCCAGGTTTGAGGCCTGATGGACTATCGAGGCTATAAAGAACCATGATCAGGAGTGTATAATTTAGTGTAATAAGTGTTAAATGTTGACGTCCGTTGCGAGCGCTGAGCAACGAATGGTCGTTTGGCCCTGGTGTGTCAGCCGCGGCCACCCACTGGTAGGTAATTATAAGCTCAGATCTCTAAATTAGATAAGCACGGATCAAACAAACGTCATCACGTACTGAATTATTAAACAAGTTTTCCTAATTATGTACTACCTACGAAATGTCACGGGGAGCTTTATATTGCGAGGACGACAAAAGCAGATTCAACGGCGCTAATTTAATAATTTTCCTACACATACCCGTCGTATCTTGCCGTGCCAATGTTTTCGTGTCTTTTAAAATCATTTATTATGTAGGAAGTTTACGACATAAGTCCTGGATAACGCTAGATTTTATAATAATCCTAAAACTACATAATGGTAGAGCCCGATTGTTGTAGCCAATTGTAGGTTGATTGCAGTACGAATGGAACAGGTCTACCAGAGTAGTACCACACTAACAGTATTCCGGCGTGGAGTAGCGGCTTGCTACTGCGGTTCGTACGATGAGTGCCAGATCGAGACGTCCAGTGGGCCCAAAAGGGCGGTAACGGTTTAACTCGTTTCCACAACAAAAAATATGCCTAGACTTAAAGTAGGGTACGTTACGTACGGTAAGTTCTGCCAAGTCCCAAGTGTAAATATATTTGTGATTTTACATAGGTATTCAAAAATAGTACTTATGAATGCTCTGACTACACCCATGTGAGAGATTTGGTACCTACCTCCTACACCTACATACTCGTATTGCTCGTCAGTTTATATATGTATCAAATGTTTTTAAAACATTGCCATGTTTATAAATATCGTCTGTTCACGAATCCTATTAGCGATGTCATACGGTTTGTTATCCAGTTTTACGGTGTTTATTCTTTCCGTTCGGGTTTTGTTGACAAATTGGCTATTATTCATCAGATACCTTATCTTCTATCATACCGAAGTCCCATGGGAAATCGGTAGTCGAACAATAGAAAAGCCTATGATCGATTTCAAATGCAATTTTCCATTTTGATATATTCAGAGGAATCATATGGCAATCCGATCACGTATCGATTTGCTCTATTTCCAATTTAATGCTAATAAAAATGATAATAATGATAATAAAAAAATGAGACCACAGAGATCATTATGGGTTAGTGACTGCTTAAAAACTATCTTAGTAATTTATTACCAAAAAAAGAGACTTAAGCTCCGAACAATAATAACTTTTAAAATTTTAAATCTACTCCCTACACAATGCTTTTATCGAAAGGAGTTAATACATAAACAAAAATAAGTACGTAATAAAAATCGCTATATTTCAGGAGTTCCCTTCTTCATGGATCCCAGCATCAGAATTGAATTTGGTTAAAAACGGAACCAATTTGGAAAAATAAAATCGGTTTATAAATGACAGGGTTCTGGGTGACAATAATTAAATTAAACAAAACCGAATTGAGAACCTTCTCCTTTTTTGAAGTCGGTTAAAAACGAATAATGAGCCTACAGTGAAAGGCCCTTGTGAAAATTTTCCAACCGAATTTCATTCGGAATTTCATTGACCCCGCATATTGAAATTTGGCACGTAGCACCTACCGTATCGCGAAGAGCCTACCTACCTACCTTTCTTCTTTTACCTAGGTAGGTACCTATCGTAAAGGAAGAATCGGAATGTCATTTTAATTGCATAATACGGGGGAATTATTTGACATTATAACATTAACGACAAGTCGTTTTTGTTTAACTTTACTACTATTCTACATATTAGTAACGCTTCAGTAACTAAACCCTGTACCATATCTTTATACCGTCGGTAACTATATCTGGCTCTCTCTCTACGACTCTATTTCTTATCTATTTATAGAGTCTTTGTTGTCTTTGACGTGCAAACTCAGCGTCTAATGAGTAGCATCTCTTAGTAGTCTGTGGTTTCATGTAAGTTTATGTTACAATAAACGCCTCTGAATAAAAGAAATGTAAGCAGAATGATAACTCCAAATATTATACAAAACTCCCGTGAAACCTGCTATTACTATGGAAGTAAAGAGTTCGTATCAGCGGCGCGTATCCGCAACAAAATGTTACCATAGCAATTTAGAAGTTAACGTTAACGCGTTCAAGATGTTTTTTGTGACAAAAAACTTACACTTAGGGCTCGGAGCACTGTGGGACGCTGTCATATTACTTAAGAGGATTGTGTTCGTGGATTCTTTCTACCAACTAATCCTGAGTCCATACTATAACGTTATATTTATATTAAGTATAAGAGAATTAGGTTTTATTTATTCTTTCTTCATAGATTTGATAGCACTTCATATAAAAAAACTGGGTTGGCTAGTACCGAGTAATGGCTTTTATCTTCTAAAGAATGACAATAAAGTAATTTTGGTAGGTGCCATACTTTCAAACTAATAAGCGATCTTATAACATATTTCGTTACATTATGGTTTTTGCAAGTGAACCCCTACTGACCGAAATGAAAAACGTTTCACGTCAAGTATGAACATTTTTAAATCTGTAAAGAAATGAAAACCTATAAACCTAGTTCCAAGACATAACAACAGCGTAGGTACTAAAAATCATGGCTATAGGTCAAACTATAAACTTTGAGATTTAGATAGAAAATATTACCGCAGTTGTACAAAACAGTCTTAACTTTGCCAATCCCTGCCAACAGTTTGTAAACAATCCCAATCAATTATTTCTCTCTCTTTGACAAGGTTCCATAGGGGCTTTTATAGTACATTCGCCCACAAATATATCGCACCGGTGGACGTGTCCTGAAATATTCGAACATAACTCTATTTTTAACATGAAACTACCGTGAGACTCAGACATATTAATAAAGCGGATCACTCACGTATTTTTGCGTCGGGAAATGCCCGACATGTTTCGAACCAGTCCGTGGTCCTTAATCATGAGCCCCCGCGGCGGTGGCGCGACGACGACTGCGTACCGAAGCCCTGACAGCTCGGCTACTCGGCACAGGCGTTTCGGGCGGCGGCGAACAACTACCCTCGTTTGCTTCATTATTTTTAATGTCAAATATAGGGTTGCACACTACACTAACCACATCACTCTCTAAAGGCTCGGACACACAACGGAAAACGGTGTTGAGTACTACGTCGGAGACGGGTGTGTCCGAGCCTTTAGAGAGTGATGTGGTTAGTGTAGTGTGCAACCCTATATTTGACATTAAAAATAATGAAGCAAACGAGGGTAGTTGTTCGCCGCCGCCCGAAACGCCTGTGCCGAGTAGCCGAGCTGTCAGGGCTTCGGTACGCAGTCGTCGTCGCGCCACCGCCGCGGGGGCTCATGATTAAGGACCACGGACTGGTTCAAAACATGTCGGGCATTTCCCGACGCAAAAATACGTGAGTGATCCGCTTTATTAATACATAACTCTATTATTAACGGTATTAGAGCTTTATTAAATATTTTAAACACCTTTACTACTCTGATATATTGGACGGCGTCTCCATGACAAGCGAAATCGGTTTTACCCCAATGTTTAGCCTCACACTTTAACCGTTAGAGGATATCTTACAAATATATCCTAAATTCTCGTTTTCATAATTCATGTTAATCTACGAAACTAAACATTAACTGTTAAGAGGAAACACAAGGGCCGTTTTTCCATACAAACGTCGTCCCCTGTTTCCTCTCTGGATAATGCCAGTAGAGCAATATTTTTTTTCCAAAAAATCGATGGCCACTATTATGCATGTCCCTATGTTTTCCTTTTTTTAATAAATTAATTATTAAAAGAGATATGGACATTCAAAAACCTAAAAAATTGGCCAGATTTTCGGCTGCGTTCATACATTCAGAAAACAAATTTTACTAGATTATATAAAAAAAGAAAAACATAGGAACACTGCCAAAGCCTTTCTTTAAATTTTAATGAAAAAAGTAGTTAAATCGGATAAGTTTTGGAGAAGGAATCAGGGGTCTACGAATCGTTGATTTTGTGTACTTTTAATAGGTATTTTCAGTCCAAGCTGCGGCTGTCTCTATTGCACTCTGCGGGGGGAGGCTTGATAGATGGAGGCAGCAATAGATTTTACAAATACCTATTTTTCATTTCTCTAGACCTTGGTGTTTCCTCTTAAAACAGAATATTAGATTTTTTGAGATACAAGAATACGTAAAATACTAAGGTATCCTCTTAATGGCTAAGCGGTACTACTTAAGTATCATAAATATTAAACTACGTATACATACCTAAAAATATTTGAGATACTTACGAGTAGGTACTATCCACTCGTATAAAAACCAGAATTTAAAGACCGTGTGATACCGAATGCCAATTAATTGAATCGGACCGGTCATTGCTCATAATAGTCATAATTATTCGACCTGGCATTTGCAGGACTATTAAATATGCTGGCATTGAAATATATAATATATAGGTCACGTCGGGCGATCAAGGGCAGGTCAATTAACCATTCATAATAGCGCACGCCATCGAATTCACTAGGTATTTTAATATCACCGTATCTATTGATTTACTATCTTAGCTGACTGATTACTTAGTTATTGATGAGCGTACATTTAACTTGTAGATATCAAAGATTATTGAATTTCTGACATGTAAGCAAGTATGGACTCACTTCAGTCAGTAAGGAGGCGAAACCAAGCTTTAACGTGTTCCGATGGCCATTGTCTTTATGGCTAAGGATCTGGCGTTTTTTGAGTACCTACTAATACTTAAAGGCAAGCAACGCGCAAGCCTAGCACTAGTGATTGCGGCCCTCTGAGGGTTCCAACTTCCTTGTCACCTGTTCATCTGTAGAAATGTATATTTTTAAGTACCTATTTGAATGGCCTATTTTTTCACCAGTAACAAAAACTAAGTACCGAAATGTACTACCACGACTGACCTATTACGAAAAGACATACCTATTACCATAGACATGTACCTATATCCTAAGTTTTATGACTACCTGCTACCTTATTCACGAATGTTTAGTAAACCTATACATTTCTCGACATTATAACGTGTGTGTTTTCCAATGAAAGAAATCAAACAGATTTATTAGTTAAAGGTGGTTGGTAAACTTTCATGAATAAGGGGGGGAACATTCCATTCTTATAACACTACCACAACACTACCTAGTACCGCACTGAGAGATTTATAAGTTTTCTTTCTGTTAATTCGTTTTCATTATGAATGAATGTAAAACATTGTGTAAAACTAACTCTGTGGCGCCATCTATTGCCTATTATGTATTATACAAAGTTGTCAAAGTCACAAGCGTACGGGAAAGCGTTGACAACAATGGCAACGAACTTCACTGAATTTGCTACAGTTAATGGTCAGGCGCTTGGGACCCTGCTTTCAGCTTTATCTACGAGGTGGCGTTTGATCAAGTATTTGCAGTAAAATCGCCCAAGATTATTAAGAAATCAAGAAATCTGTGAAAATCTCATTGCTGCACAGAGTAGAGATAAACCGGAGAAGCTTCTCAATTCGATGCTTATATTTCTTTTTCTTCTTTATCCAAAGCCTAGTGCCGCTAAAGTTCAGATTAATCTAAGTACTAAGCGCACAAGTGCGCTCAATTGACTGAAAAATTGTGACGGCGTCACTGGGTGAATACCTACGTTCTTAAAGCTTTCATACCTAATAATTTCATAAGCTCTAATTACAAATGAAACATTATACCGTCCTTTTCCAAACTTGATGGCATAGAACGATTTTTACAACTGTTTACAGCCCATGCGGACGTTTTCGCTGAGCTCTGATTCCTTCCCTGCCGATTGAAAGAGTGAAAGAAAATCGATTAAAAAATAGTTTTAGTGTCGCGTAGGCACATTGTGCCTGTGCCAACGGCAAAGGGGGAAAGTCGTTGCATGTCGTCTCCCGTATGAAGGCTCTAAGCCTACGTTACACAACTAAACTACTTCTGTAACGATTTGCACATACCCTTTAGAGGTAAGCATTTATTGTACTAGCCCATTCTAAATATTGGTTTCGAAGATTAACCTCGTAAATAAAAACTTAGAACTTTTTTTTTTATTAATATTTGTATAGATTTATTTACCTACTTAATTTAATGTTTTTTACTGTGAAAGTAAGTGAAAATTCGTTACGCTTTGCGATCGTTGAAAATTTTCGGTAAAATAAAATATATACTTTTGTGTCAACATTTTTATTCGAGATTTTTTAAAATAACACTTATATACTAATTGTGATAAAAAGTAAACAAAACAAAATTCAGTTTATAGATATTCATATGTATAGGTATGTCATAAATTTGCCAATTGTTCATGGATTCCTAATAATTATTGAATCGGTTTTAATCGTTAAAATAAATGATACATGGACATATGCCCAATTTTACCTACCATCACAATTAATTTCAATGTTTTTAACATTTTTACTTGCCCGCAGTATCTCGCCGGTAAGTTAGCAGTTTGCAAAAAGAAAAAACTAAGACAATTCGATTTATTCGACTGCGTTTTAATCTGTCGTTTCAGATCGAATTCACTTCTCAAAATACAACTTATACCTAACCTATTATGAATTCAAACAACATGCTGGATAAAGTTTAAAATATAAATTAGAAATGCATTACACAACTTCGTTTCCATCACTATCCAAGGATGGATTACGTATACAAACATTACGTCATTCTGTTAGGAAACGAATACCTAGGCGGCGATGAACGTAGATGTGCGGTGTTTTCATAAATTTCACACTCCAAGCGGAGTCCAGTATTGATGTTTCAAATGTATGAAAACACCACACATCTCCGCTCGACTCCGACTCAGTGGAAAGATAGCCTTAAACAGTTAATTCTAATATCTGATAGAACTTTCTATTCTACAGTTTATCTCTAATTCTAAATATATAACAAATGCCCAAGCTGTTCAGAATTAATGGCACAGTTTTTAACCTCAAAAGGAACCGTAAATCCATTAGAAAAATAACGCACTGTATAACTTTTTTATAATCAAATTTAATCTTTGGCAGCCACTGGCTTGTCATTATAAAATTAACCTACCTTGAAAAGGCTGCACAGATGGTTCGATCGACACGAAAATGGTTCAGACCCATAACAGATTTTGAATTCTATGTAGATTGAAGTTATTTATAAATTTATTAATAAGCAATCAGAAAACAGTTAACTATAGTAGGGGAATGAGCGGAATGTTCCTGGGCCAAAGCAAAATCAAACATATAGTGACTTCGACAGGGACCCTTCGCTCTTTTTCCTAACTGTAAATATATGTTAAATATCTGTGCATCTGAGAGGTAAAGGCATCATAATAATATACTTTATATAGGTTCCTTAGTTTCAACAAGTGTAGAAATATACAGTGCAATTACTTAAAGTTTGGGTCTCGGCATTAGTCGACTGAGATCGTTATTAGTTTACATTACCAACAGATAAAATTACAAAGCCATTTTACTTCAAATGAAGTTGGCAGTGAATGACTCATCTAAGGTCCAACGTTTATTGGAGCGACGCGACACGACGATTTCAGGACATGAAACATATAATATAAAAATACAAATTCTTGATTGATGTGGATTTATCTACATCTACACTAATATAATAAAGAGAAAAACTATGTTTGTTTGTTTTTTTGTTAGTTTGTTTGTATGTAGGGGGTAATCTCTGGAACTACTGAACCGATTTCAAAAATTCTTTCACAGATAGAAAGCTGCACTATTCCTGACGGACATAGGCTACTAATTTTACGTGAACGAAGTCGCGCGCGTCCGCTAGTGTTGTATATTTGTATACTATTACGTATGTCGCTCCAATGAACGACGAGCCTAAAGGAATCTTTGATATAGGTAATTGTTCAAGCTTGAACTATGGTTAGGCATTTACTAAATCACATCCAACCACATATCTAGTGTTGTAAAAGACTCGAGATCTGGAGTCTTTTTTATTACGACTCGGAACTCGAATTACGACATTCGAATACGAGACTCCACTTACGGCATTACTTCCTTACGTTTTGTTTCGAGTGTCGTTAATAAGTGTTCCTAGTTGTAGTAAAAAATACTCCAGACTTTGAGTCTTATACTACTTTATAATACTAGTATAATAAAGCTTTGTTCATAAAATATATGATAAAAAAATACAGCTGTGCCCGATTGAGACCGCGCGAAGGACCCTAGAATGTGTGCACGTACGAATACGAATACGATAATATCATCTCAAAAATATCACAATACAAAAACCATCAAACATAAAAACTTAAATAATACATTAAATTTGTATATTTATCTGTATAAATAAAGGAGTATAACCATTTTTAAGTGATCCAATATCTACAAAGACAAACAGTGGCCAACATGAACGCCAAGGTTTACTTTATCCCTGTCTAACTATTTGCCATAATGAAGTGACTGACTGAGAGATAAATTACTTTTCAGCGATCATGTTAGTCCCACAGGAAGGCACCATATTATCACTGTCCGTATTTTACACTAAACGGACACGAATAAGTCAAACGAAATATATATATATGCATTGTATTTAATACTTACACATATACATATTTATGCTTACATATGCTTATAGCTGACGATGACTTCATTTATCACAATATATAGATTAAATGTGGTGAAAAAAGCCAGCGAAATATTATTTATGCCAGAATAAATGCGGAGGCCGATACGGCACTTTACAATACTTTACCAGTCTAGTAGTTTTTCGAGAGGTAGAATTGAGTAGATAATATGAGTACAATCGAAGACACATATAAGCCACCATTCAAGACGGAACTGCAAGGAAGTGTCATTTTTGAAAGGGAGGCATATAGTATAAATATATACACTATAAAGTTGATATAGCATAGACAATGTCTCTCAGTTCCTTCTTGAATGGTCGGCTAAGTTTGTTGCTGTTTGTACCTACAACAAAATGGCGTGAAAGTGTGAAATTGATGTAGATCGTAATTTTTAAATAATATCAACTAAAAAAATAATTTTAAAAATACATAATATATTATGGAGCTATATTATAGCTTTTAAAAGTACGAAACTTAAGAAAAAAAATGTTTTTCGTTTCGTAATATACCTACTCGTACTTATTAGAATCCTGACAAAAATACAATTTTAATCATGAGGGTAACCACATAAACTCTCATATTATTTTAATAAAACATGATTTAGTTGGATTACTCCATGTACTAGCAAAATTACATTGGCGTGACCAAGGCGTGACGTCACACCTATGTAGCCTTTTTTTAATGTACCGTTTTCGCCATTTTTCAAAACGGGACCGACCGAAGAATACGATAAGTGTGCAACAAGCTTACACGTCCACGCGCCGTTCGCTAAGAAGCGGACCGAATGAGTACACGAGTACTAACAAAATTATAGGAACGAGGGTATTTCGTCTTACTCGCGCGCCACATGTTTGTGACATTCTGTCTCTTGCTCTCTTGGCGTGTAATATTAACCTTTCGTGTATGTGAGTAAATGTATCTGTGGTTGTACCGAATCCAATGTTTGAGAACGTAATGTAAGAAAATAACCTATCTTTGCTGTTTTATTATAATCAAAGACTTCTGCAGAGGCAACCCGCGAGAGTTACTCTAGTAAGTATGGCAAGCGTGTATAGGCTGCGGTAATTGCTTACTATGAGGCAAGCTGATTGCTTCCTTTCCATATTAAGGGATAAAAAAATTAAAAGGTGCCTACAGCATGGCTTTAGAGGTTTTTAACCCATAGGCAAAACACGGGCGCTGTTCTACTTTAGAGCAAAAAAGAAGCGCCCTAGAAAGCATACCTTAAGGGTTTCGATATTGCTTATGCCCTTACCTTAAACTAGCACGATTTACATGCTTAATACTACATTTATCGTACAGTTTAATCGTAACTTCAGAATATCATTCATACTTTTTTGGTTTGTATGGCTTCTGTCCAATGAGGCAACTTTGCTAACGTCTAGGTTTGAGGCTACAAAGTGAATGGCATTTATGGTCTTCAATAAATGATCGATCAAGAGATAATAACTCAAACACATATGGTAAAGTAGGAAAGACAATTAACATATGTTTCATCCTTATCCTTCATTGTGACATTTGCCTTCGAATGGAAGGAAGAAAGCATATCCCTATTATTTAAAAGAGCTTGGTAAACTTTTACGAGTATGAATAAGAGAGTAAGACTACAAAATAAAGTCTCAAACATCGACTCGAAGCTTCAGACAGTTCAATAGTTCGGCAGGATATCTGACACGTTTGTTACGTCTTTTACGAAGTGCGGCCATTCTTTCAGTATCTCGAACAGCGATTCCCCGGGGCTTTCCCAAGGCACGAGTTGGCGATGCGCAAGTAACTTATAATCTTTAGCAATTTTACCTAGTGCCACTCCTCTTTTGATGAGTTTCTTGCATGCGTCCAATTGTTTTTGCGGCGGTGGCTCCTTAGTAAACGTGCCTATGAACGCGATACCGATGCTGTATTTGTTGTAGCCGAGGGTGTGCGCTCCGATGTAGTCCCAACCGCGGCCGTAGTAAGCGGAGCCGTCGCCGCCGACCAGGTAGTTGTACCCTATGTCGTACCAGCCGCGAGACTCCACGTGGTACTGCTGCACCAGCCGAACGTTGTACACGCAGCTGCTCTGTAATAACACCATCTCTATCTTTACATTTTATAAGTAAAGTCGCTATTCTGATTCAGGAGGCCCTAGCACGCTAGCTTTTATCACTGACAAAAAGCATAATTATATCCCTTTCATACCAGTAACCGTGTGCGAAAGGGACACAAGTTGTGCGAGATAAACGCTAGCGTGCTACTAGTGCTGTCGGTCCTAAATTCTTATTGTGTATGTTTGGCCGCCTTTTCCTTCTAAACCATGAAACAGATTTTTATACGGTTTTCTGTCATTTGAGGATTTTTTTACAGAACGTTTTTATGTACATTACATCCAGTGAGCCGGGGCGGGTCGCTAGTAATTTATAAATAACACACATGGCAGAAAAACTATATATTAAAGCAAAAATATTTAAAAAATCAAATGTGCCGATAATCGATAACTTTTCATCCGTTATCCACCTAATGGTTATAAATAGAAATCGTCTTGCTTAATACAATTATGCTACTAACCAAACCGCGTTGATAAAGGTCAATCGGATCGGGAACCACGAAGTCACAGACAGACAGACAGAAGCTTTGAACCATACGGCGGCCACGCCATACTAACAACGCTTAGATTAGCAAGATGGCAGCGTTTGTATTAACCGTTTATATGTGCGCGCCATACTAAAGTTCGTTAGTTTCCGGCCGATAATCTGAATTCGACGCGGGAGACGCGCGGCCATGCCGTATAAAATACATATTATATTCTATGTTCAAACTCATGATACCTCTCTTTGCGTTGCATCAAGTTAGTACTAGATTGCTTGCGGTCCGAACATGACCACCAAAGTTGTTTTCTTTGTGTTGTACAATAAAGAATATTTGTTGTTGTTGTTGTTGTTGTTGCTCCCTCCCTGCGTATGTCTAACTAGCGTCTTAAGAAAGGGATAAATTAACCTAGACCGGTCATGTTAGAGTCACTGAGGTAGGTAAGTACCTGATTATAACAAAATGAGCTGGCAGTGTGGCTGATGATGACCCATGGAGCCGGGAGCCTCAGTTTGTCCAAAGGTCCCGTCGCAGGCTGAGCCAGCCACTCCATCCTCGATACAATCCTTAGGTGATCAGGCGCAATAAGCAGTTCGCCTTGTTCGCCTGCTGTCGATAACGTACCATATTATATTTAGACACAATCAACATTTTGTTTTCATAAATGAGTAGCATACTGTATTTGACAACATTATTATGGTCGCTTTTATCATCAACACATACTGAATAACAGCGGATGATTCAGCTCAGCGCGCGGCCCAAACAACCGCCTATACATTGTTCGTTTTTTTTTCTGATTAGAACAATAATGGTTTAACTTGTACAGGCTTTCAAATAGAACGAAGATAAAAGAAAATGTGTCAACTTCCGAATGTTAAACTTGATTAAGCACAGTAAATATGTTTAAGTTTTATCTTCGTTTTAGTTACAAACTAATATCAAAAGAAAGGAACACACTGAGCGATAAATTAATATTTGGCGGTCATATTATGGCCATAGAATTTTAAGGATTGGCTGAAGGTAACAAGAGTTCATCATTATGTAAAGCTAAAGCGTGAATGTTGTTTACCTAATTTTTTTAAATTCTTTTTCTCGACATTGTTTTTTCTCTCTGAATGCCTCTTAAGAAAACAAAATGAGAATTGTAAGTTCTTGGTTAGTATACAATACGAGGCCCACGCAGAAATGAATGGTGTCACGACTATTATAACCATCGTAATTTTTGATGAATATTCATGCCATGATCCCGCCACCCGCTCGCCTGAAATAAAATTAAGTGTCACCAACAAGCAAGATATTTAGCAACCCACTCCATAGATAAACGGTCACCAATAGTAGGGACTTACCGGAATATTTTTGACAAGTTCATCAACTGGGAAGGGAAAACCGCGTTTGGGAAATCCCAGTATCTCAAAAGCTCAGAACAATTCATTATAAAATATACTAATTGGCAGGCCCAGCCTAGGATACACAGGATGTCCCTAAAATCAACGGCAAAACTTCGAGGACTAATAGAACAGCCCATAAGCTATTAAATTAAGTAAACGTGACCTTAATGAAAACTTTATACTTTTCGAGATATTAGCACTTTTATACAAATCGTGATTTTTGATACCCTGAATCAGTAATTCAGGTGCTGTAACAGCAAATTTTGGAATTTTGGAAATCTAATATTTCGCACGCTTAGTATTAAAGTGACCCATTTCTGAATAATACACGTCCCAAAATATCACCTTAATTAAAAGACATAGGGTTTAATTTTGGGAAATATCAAATTCAGAATTGAGTCACTTTAATACTAAGCGTGCGATTTGCATAATGTTACTTAAGAACTGTGCTATCGAATCTAATCAAATATTTTTAACATGATATTGCGCTGAGGCGGCAAACAAATTAACAAAACTGAACTTTAGATTTTTTAATTTTTCATCTGCAGTTTTGATAGTTTAATTTTAAAAAAGTGTACTAAACTTACATTGAACAAAACGTAAAAAAATGCACATTGTTGTATATTGGGGCTTAGACAACGCATTAACCCAGTATCGCGGTATCAAAATACCCTGCGTGGTGTTTCGACTGCCACCACCGTATTTTTTTCTCTTCTTTGCAAGATGAAGCCAAAAAATGTAAAATGTTATCAAATGTGATTTTAAAAAATGTAATGAGAGTTTTTTTATGGTTACTCCAATAATAAAACTTGTTTTACTTTTTATTGGGTTCTAATAAGTGTATTGTCAAACAAAAAAATGTTACTTTTTTTTAAATAATTTGTTAAGTGTTAAATAAGTTACTATGTTTCTTTTGTTCATATTAATTTTGAAATAACGATCTACCTATTTTTAAACTTTCACGCCATTTAGTTTAAGGTGTCATCAACTCCAATTGTCTCATAAAAATTTTATGTTGCTCTAGTTTTATCTACCATACTGAGTTTAAGAACTGGCCGACCAAAATCTACTCAGGACAATTCTATTATTACCAGAAATGAGGCATACCAATACAAATAATATTTAATTCATCATCACATCATGTAGCTTGATTAATCCCTCCCTTCAAAAACCTTCTATTGTAGATTTCATCAAAATTGTTTTCGAGAATGTGATTAAGAGAAACAAATACATAAATATTGTTCATACAATAGTATAGGATATATTAATAAACTATGTCATTCATGGGTTACACTTAGAGTTAAATTACCTTAACAATCACCATTGTAAGTGCCACATCAACATGTTTTCATTATGCCCAAGTGTTGCCTGGTAGAAAATGTCACAAGCATTTGGTCCATTAGTAGTGTCTTGCATTTTTATATACACTTTAAATAAATAAATAAGTAATACATACAAAATTACAATTATACTGAAACAAATGAAATACAACAGCCTTGGCCAAGAATGTCAAGTACTAAACGTCACAATACTTCACATCAGTTATTGTTTTGGATTATACCTTTTTTTGGAAATCATGCAAAATGATACTGGGTAAAATAACCCTGTAAAGTTTATACAGAACATAAATAAACACAATTTTGATACAATTTCAGTAGATATTCACATTCCAGAAAAAAGCCCGAAAACAAGTAAGTGCCAAAAAGAGTGACTGAATAATTTTAATAATTATTCACTATCATCAAAAACAATTGTTTTTAAATTAACTTCTGTTCATTTGCAAAGGACAAATGGAAAATTTTGGTCATAAGTTTGGCTTTAATAGGGAAAATATAGAAATAGTTTCCCAATTATTTTGGGCAAGGCTGTGCTATAACTTAATCTGTTCATTAATTAGAATAATAATGCTCGAAATTGCATGTTTTTAAATAAAACGAAGATAAATCAGAATTATATGCTTACTTCTGCATTTTAACATAATTAACCACAGTTATTAACTAAATTATCATGTTTCATCTTCGTTTTATTCAGAAAGGTGTAAAAACCTGAAAAATTAAGCATTGTCAGTTTTATAAGAAGTTAGTGTTGCTGCTTAAATAAACAAAACCGCAGACCCACATATATCTACAGATAATGTGTATAGGTCAGTTCATACTACTGGCACCAAATGTCTATGAAATTATTGTCAGTTTCATACATTTTTGATGCCAACTTTTGTGAATCAACCTATAACAATTCTTAATAGCAAACTTACTTTGAGGCTCATCATCATTTCCATCAGGCATCTTTTGTAATCCAAACACAATCCCACAGGTGCTGGCGACCACAAACAGAACAGCAGATATAGCTATCTTATGCCATGTCTTCATACCTAAACCATCAGAACCTACAACATTAAGAATCAAAATATAGCACATGAGCATTCTTCCAAAATGTATGTATGCTTCTTGATAAAGTGAGTAGTACTAGATGTAACAACAACTCACATATGATAAGGAGTTGCAGAGCTCACTATTTAATTACATATTCCAGTATAGGACAAGATGTAGGTAACAAAATAGTAGTAGTTATTTAGGTAAGGATAGGAAGATAGCAATACAGTAATTTAGCACCATTATCATGATTACAAAATGACACTTCACTTACCAGTATCAAAGTTAGGTTCTTTGTACAGGGGTGGTTTAGAAATTTCATCGTCTGTTTTGTCATAGGAGGCATTTTCAATGCCAGATTTACCCTGAACTATTTGTTTGATCGTAACAGGACCTTGAAAATATGTGTTGTTCCCGAATTGGACATGCTCCGAGTTACTCACAGAGACGGTGCCAAAAACTGGCGGCGAGGCCGCGGACTTCGCGAAGGTAGCTATCGCGTTTGCACCCGCAGCGCCCGCATCATCACTGTCGCCAGTTTCTTCCACGATTTCTAAATCACCAAACTCTCCCATAACACTAATATCCAGGTTTTTATTCTCGTCGCAAAAGTTTACAGAGTCTTTAATCATGGCCATCTTACCATTAAATCATTTAAAACTACTAATTTACGAAATCAAAACTCATTTGCGGTGATTTTACTTACAACACTTATAGGATTCTAATAAGTAAAGTGTTCAATGTACATATTTGTTTTGTTAATACATAACACAACTCATTTAGTTCGACAATAAACAAGGTAACTTCAAATCAAAACTGTGTAGGGAGTCAAAATTATGGACTTTAGTATGTAGTTCGTTAAGTAGGCTTAAGAATTGTAAGATTGTATATTTATTTTAATAATTAACAAAGGACCAAAAAAGTTAAATCACCGTAGTTTTGTCAAAGTTTTGTTAATGCTTGCTTTTCCCCGTGACGTTGACATTGACGTGACGCGGTCCGTTCCAAAACCCACCCAAAGCAAGTCCGTCTGTCAATTTCCGGATTTTTTTTATTGCTATTTGAAGCCCTCGGACGAAAGACAAGCGTGGATAGAGCCACTGAGCCAAAGCTCGGAACATTTGACACGAACACACGTTTTAGCATATGCGTAGCGCATGAAACTGCAAAAATAACGTTTTTTGTGTGCGACAGGGGGCCTAGCACGCCAGTTTTATTGATTGATAGCATTTATCCTGTTCTAACCAGTATGCGTGTGCAAGAGGGACCTAAGCGTTTATGCGCGATAAACGCTATCGTGCTGTTATTTATTTATTGTGCTACTACGTATTTATTTCCTGTAAATTACAAAGGATATCTTAAATTATAATAGCCCAATGAACATCATTTTGACAACTCATGTGAGTAAGACTTAAAAAACTGTATTATATGTATAATACTACTCTCTTTTTTCTGTACATCAAATAGCTATTTTATAAAGAAAATAGTCTGTAAACAAAAAAAATCGCTTCTGTAAAGTTGCTTGAATTTGAGTTGAATTTTTTAGGATTTTTCGTCGTGTTTCTGGGTTCTGTGCAGTGGTTCTGTGATTCGGTCCACATTCAGTCTGTGGTTAAAATTCAGAATGTTGCGAATGTCATATTTAGAATCGAGTCACTTTAATTCTAAAGGTGCGATTTTTTTAAGCAATATGTTTGAAATATAGCAAGTATACAATATAAATCAATGCAATGTATACAATTCATGAAGGAGAAATCGTGTTAAAGGAAAAGTATGGTTCATCAGCTAGGGAACGTGTTTACGTCAAGCCTCCAGGTTAGTAATAAATTAACGTAAACAAAATAAATAAAACTAGAAACTACAAAGGATTCTCTACACCTTGGTATCCAGTTTCCGATGAGCAACATAGTTTTAATAACTTCATCCTTAACATCTTCGCCCAAGAGACTTGTTGTTTTAATCGATCGACACATGTCCGTCTACGTACATATTTTTCCTTTTGAATCTTGCCGACGTGAACAAAAATGAGCAAAAATTATTCGTAATGGCAAAGGTTTTAAACTAGAACCATCTTACCGCCTTTGTTTTGTTGGCAATCAGAATATTCTTAAACATGCATTATGTACCTTGACTTTTTCGTTAAACCTTCCTTCTGACTGCAGTCTGGTACAAAACAGTAAAAAAGTTATTTTCTTTGGGACCCCCTTTGCTTTACCCCCACTTATAAACCTCACTATTATGTTTAAATTGAGGCTGCACAGTCAATTATAGTTGAGGAATGAGTGGAAATTTGTGGTTTTGGCACTGAACCTATATTGATAATGTTAATGATTTCAGAACAGGGTAATATAGTTATATTGGATGAGCAACACAAGCTCAGTAATGTAACTGGATGGCTCACCAGAATATTTCTACCGCAAGGGTACCCTGACAGTGTGAGTAAAGATTACCTGCCATACCAAATATGGGATACAGCACAAGCATTTTGCAGCACAATCACAGGTAATTTGTCCAGTCTTATCTTATCGCCTTGAGCAGAATCATGCAATGATCTTTAACTGCCTTTTTGGTTACTTTTGCACAATTTTTTTATGAAAAAGGAAACCAAACAAGCAAGTGGGTCACCTGATGATAAGTGATCACCACCGCCTATAGACACCTGTGGCCCGTTTCACGAAGCTACAAGTTACAATTTTACAAGTCTAAACCGGCAACATTGGTCATTATGCGCATTGCCATTGGTCCGTACTGACCAATGTTGCCGGTTTAGACTTATAAAATTGTAACTTGTAGCTTAGTGAAACGGGCCACTGCAACACCACAGAAGGTAAAGGTGGTGGCGATCTGAACGGACCTCGCACAAGGTCCTACCACCCGCAAAATACACATATTTCCTATATCATATAGCACTAGACAGACTTTTGACAATAGCTTGTTATTATTATTGTATTTCTGAATATAAGAACAGTATGTACATACCTTAAGGGCCTCCAAAAACAAGAGCCCAACTCTTAAATATAATTCTAGCATACTCATGTGAAAAATGTCTAGTGCTATACTAGATGGAATAGAGTACAGTTCTGCCAGATAATATTAAATATATACTGATTCTTTATGGGTATGGAGCCCTAAAAATAGCTTTCATAAAATTATGTTATTTGTTAAAAAAATTCTTTAATCTCATCTCCTCTTTAAACTTTCTGCCAATTACAGGTATTTGAACTAATAATCTTTATAAAGGGGTTTAATATTACCAGGGGGCCTAGCATACTAGATTTTATTGCTGACATTACACATATCCCTTTCCAGTATGTGTCTGCGTGAGGAAATGGAAGCATTTATAAGCATGATAAATGATAGCCTGCCACTAGAGCAGGAGTGTTTAAAGTTACCTAGTGTGACTGTATAGAGGCAATGTTCGATCATATTCAGTTACCAGTATATTTCAGTTTTATATACATACCTATTTCTGCTCAGGGACCAACTTTTAACATACTAATCATCATCTTTAAAGATGTTGACTAATCCTATGACTTAATTGTATGTTTATGTCATAGCAACATTTACCATAAAGCATTTTACTTTATAGTGATTAACCTCTATTATCAATGGTTATTGGTAACAACATACAGTTTTTATGATTTTATAGGTATCCTTGCAACACAAGAGGTCTTAAGAGGAGTAGGGGTGGGGGACACAACTGCGACCCCTCTTGCAGCTACCATTACATGGGTCATTAAGGATGGTTGTGGACACATTGGGAGGATACTGTTTGCTTTTAGCCATGGGTAAACAACCCATTTTTTGTAGCTTCTTGGTGCCATCATACCATCCAGGACTGACAGAGAGAATGCACACTGCACACTAACCCCTTTATTCATAAAAAAATAACAATCTTTTTAAGCTAACAAATGTTTTGTCCCTTTCATTTGAGGGCAAACTTCACAATGACAGATAAAGACAAAACATATTAACTAACAAACATTTACGAAGCGTTTATTAATAAGGGGGTGGTGTATGAGCAAGACGGTGCCCTCTCTCACCCAATGCCTTTACTGATTGAAACATACACTGTGTTAAGTGTCTCACTTCTGGGCAAAAGCTTCTTTGTACTATTTCTTAAATTCAGTGCATGCTTTTACCACACTTTTGAAGACTTATCTAACTTATCTCACCCTTAAATAAATCTATGTGTATAATTCTGTTAAAAAGCTTGGCATATCCATCAATAATCGCTTGATTTTAGTTGTACATTTTCAATTTCTGTGTATTACTTTGTCCTGTTTTACAGCACTTATCTTGATGCATATAGTAAAAAATGGAGACTCTATGCCGACACACTAAATGATGCAGCAATGTGTATAGAAATTGCCTTACCATTGTTTAAGAACTATACCACATTTGCACTGTGTGTCAGTACTGTAATGAAAGCAATTGTTGGAGTTGCAGGTAAGTGTTATAAAAAGCTTACAGGTATTTTTACTGTCTTATTTATGAATAGTAGACTTTTGTATTTGTGCAATGCTGCCTTGTCTCTTTCGTAGTTTTAGCCCGGACAATGATATCAATTAACCAGCTCTATATCAGAATCCTTAATCAAATAAATAAAAATGTTTGTCCTCAATCATCGTTTGATGATTTAATGATGCTGAAACCATTTACTTTTAAAATAAAAAACCTTACCTAACCCAATGAGTCAGTAGCATATGGTTACCTTTATGGTCCAGCAGCCCCCGCCTGTTTTTTAAGTGATTAATAAAAGGCTGAATCTTCGTGAGTTCGTTCGGTTCCACGAGACGCCCAAGCTTTTCCTATGTGCATATTCTCAAAGAGGTAGGTAATGTAGTGCCGTGGAATCGAAAACTTCCAAGCGTAGGACTAGGAAAACGTAGCACTACATTTGTAGGACTTTGTGGCCATTCAATTATACTAATATTTACTAAGCTGCACACAAAAAATCGGCTGGTTATTAATGATTTTTATGACCTCATTATTTCGACATATTCAGCGTGGAATACGCTCCAACTCAAACTATCGATTTTGTAGGATAATTGTTTATTCCACGGCACTACATTACCTACCTCTTTCAGAATAAGCAAATAGGAAAAACTTGGGAGTCTCGTGGAACCGAATGAACTCACGAAGATTCAGCCTGTTATTAATCACTTAAAAAAACAGGCGGCGGGCTGCTGGACCATTAGTGTCTAGTAGAAACAATAGTATACTGCAACGTAGAACCGTATTGCTTGGATTAGCGACAAACATCTTTATGTTTACATAGGTAGTCTTTACATAATATAAAATAAAGTCTATCCTTTTCTGTCTCTCCAGATAACTTCGGCCGCTTACTCCTTCTAAATAAACCTCGCACCGGATTTTGATACGGTTTTCACTATCATTTAGAGATTTTTTTTTTAACGGAAAGTTCTTAAGTACATCCTAATTGAGCCCTTGCGAAGCCGGGGCGGGTCTCTAGTTGATTATTAATTAGCATCGTAAGTTGTTGATAAGGGTATCCCTATCTCCACCAAACCTATAATATTAAGTCCTGTATAATGATCTTTAAAAATTCTGGAAAGCATACAGTTTCAGCAGAACAATCTATAGGACAAATGATCCAATAATGTGCTTAAAAAAGGTTATTAGATTAAAGATTCCGAATGGCAACCCAGATATCTACGAGTATTTCGCTATAATACAATTTTACACTCTTTCCTTTTTTTCCAAATTCCGTTCCATTCGTATTTTTTGATCCTAATTCCGTTTCCCCGTTTGGCTAAGTGCGCCAAGAGCATGATGCCAATAAAAAAAAATTACACTCACTAAGGCACTGTCCCACCAGTTTTTATCGCTGACATAAGGCATTTATATTATATCCCTTTCTAACTATGGAGCATGTGCGAGGGGGACGGATGTTATATACACGCAAAACGCTAGTGTGCTTTTATAGCAAAACCTAACACCTAACACCTTTGAATAAATAACAGATATTTTTATACAAAAATAATTCGTTTAGTTATAACCTCGTATACAGATTGATTAATCTGAATGGATCAGCATGGAGGTCTGAAAATCTAACTGAACTGCAAATCATATCCATTCCTTTGCCGTAGTCGGGTTAAAAAAGTTATATAATTGAAATCATTTCTCTCAGATAACACACTTTTCAGGTGGTGCAACTCGTGTAGCAATGACCCAACATCACGCAGTTAGAGGCAACATGGCAGACGTGGCCGCAAAGGATGCGGCGCAAGAAACTGCAGTGAATCTAGTAGCTTCTCTGGCGGCACTACTGATAATAACAGTATTTGGGTAAGTATTCATATTTGACAACTTAAAAAACAATATTAGTTTAGTCTTAATTCTAGGATGAGATGAGAACGTGACACATCATAATTTTAATGTTTATGATGTATTTTTCAGGAATTCCATCATCATATTCATAGTGATGATGATACTTCATATAACATTCAACTATTTTGCTGTACGAGCTGTGTGTTTGAAAACAATAAATGAACCTAGATTTCTACAAATTATTGATATGTATATAAAGAAAGAAGTTATCGCCACGCCGTGTGAAATCAATCAGAACGAACCAATTATATTTTATCAGTTGGGACCAAATTTGTTAGGTAGGTGAAAAAGGGACTCTGCTTCTGTTTAAATAAACTACTCAAAATAAAATATGGCCCACTTGACCTTTCTCGGTAAAATTCAAACATAAAAATGCTTTGAAAGTATGGTAATATTTTACTGATTTAATGTACCTATAAACAATGAATAAAAGCCTACTTTAAAAACATATTTTGGGTACATATAATATGTTTTTGTTTTACTGAGAAAAGTCGAGTGGGCCCTATTTTATTTAGAGTAGTAATTATTTTGGGCAATTTGTGGCGTCAAGTTGCAGAACACTGGCTTATGGCCTATGTTTTAAATATATTTTTAACCTTACAGATTTGAAAATTGCTGGATTTCAAATTAAATTAGGAGGTTCGATAAGAAATATCATAAGAGAAAATCCTAAAGCAATGCATTTAAAAAATATTAAGGAAGTTTACGAGGAGCGTAACTACATTCTGCTCCCGGAGGTGTCGAAGAGGAAAATGTTTGTGCTCATCAAAGCCGTGGCCACCACTGACGATATTTTGTGCGCCTACTTCCACGCTGTGCTGCTCTCCATTGTGACTTGTGCCATTAACGATGACAATTTAGTAAGACACTTCTTTATAAACCTTCCTAGCATCCCAGTTTTTCCTACGCTCCACGTATCAACACTGCGCTAAATTAGAGAAACGTCTATAAGACGAAATGCTTTGTAAACGTTCTTTTAATGAAATGCTGAGTTTAACAGTGTTTAGAAGTTTTTAACAGTAATCGTAATCAAAAGTCCATCAAAGTCATCATCGAAATGACCATAGAGTTGCCAAAGCTTGACAGGGTTAACTTATCTATTTCGTAATTACATTTACAGCAACTCAGCCAGAACAGCTCGGATCCCAGACCATTCGCTCAGGTGTGCCACACTCTGCAAGCGGCAGAGTGGAGTCGCGATCCCGTCGAGACTTTGAACACTATCAGCCGCTTCGCATACGAGCCTTCGATAGATCTCATGAGATACGTCGATAAAATCGTCAACAAAGAGTGGTATATAACCAGAGCCGGAATGCTGCATACAGGTATGAAAAGTGTTCCTATAAAATCGAATAATGTGAGTATGGAACGACGCAATTCCCAGGTAACTTTTTGGACGTGTTAACTCACAATCACTTAAATCCTGAATTATGTCACTTGGATCACTTGAATGATGTGAAATCCAAATAAAAAACTCCCATTTGATGGACAGGTATGCATGTAACTATTGTTATCATATAGAGGTGGAAATCTTCGTTTTTGGACCATTCTTATGGAGCTATCGACACGTTGAAAAAAAAATAATTGTTTTTTTTAGGCTGGGACTTAGACAAACATCTTTTAATGGTGGATGAATGGCGTATTTGCGGAGAGACAGACACGCCTAGAAAATCAATTATTGCGGATCGTTTGTCGTACTCTGAACCAGTTGTGATGAATCGCGCCAGTCAGCTCCCGCCTCTTAAAGGAAATTTTACCAACGTGGATGATGTGATTACTGAAGATGATTGCTTCACTATAGACCCTGATTACGATTTAGACACATCCAGGGAGAAGTCAAAGTCGAAATTGATTCTAGATATACCTAACCAACCTTCCGAGCCTAAAATACTGGAAGCTACAGAAGTAAAACCCGAAGTGTTGCCAGTAACGAAGGAATGACTGATAAATTACGACGACGGTGTTATCATTAGAGTGCAGCCTGTTAAATGCAAGCTGTGAGTGTCACAAAGTAATCGTCGTCTCTAACTTAGTTATTATCCGGACTCGCCACTTGTAAAGATATCCGTTAGATGGCTTAAGCCAAGAAGAACGTTTACACAAGGTTGAACCCAAAATACAAATGCGACAGGCATGAACACTATTAATGGGATTTATTTATAGACAGTGGGATGATCCTATAGCAATAAGTGTAAATATATCACACTAATGTCTAAATCTCAAAGTTTGTGTGTGACCTAAATTTTTGTTTTTGACTCTATAAAACAACTGGACGGCCTTGGATGCAGCTTATACCCTGGATTAACATAACAACAGAATACTTTTTATTCCGTAAAAATGTAAAGATCCCACGGGATAGCGATGAACGAATTCCACGCGAAGTCGCAAGCAACAGCTAGTGTGTTCATAAAATAGAGAAACATTCCATGTGTTAACCCCAAATGTTTAATTGTAATCAATGATGTACAATCTATACATATACTTAATAAACCTATAGTTATTATTAAAACATATATAACAAGCGTGTTATTTATTTCAAATAATCAAGGGCATGCCCATGAGTCACTTGACGCACATTTGGTAAAGGACACCTTAAACCAAATGGCGTGAAAGTATAAAATTGGATTAGATCGTAATTATAAAACAATATGTACATAAATATATTTAAGATGAAAGCTAACTATAGGTAACAAAAGTTAACAATATTACGGAAGCTATAATTCTGTTATACTGTAACAGGTTATCGATTCAATTCCATATATGTACAAGCAAAGTTAATAAACACTACATATAACAGGTGTGACGTCATGTAGTGGATAGAGTCTCCGGATCCCACGATGCCGCATCAGACCGGTTGAGCGGGTAACGCCAAGGAGTGGTTTTAGTTCGGGTATGCCCCCCTATTTGGGGGGAGAGTCCCACATATCCCCTGGTCGCCCCAGGCCAGGGGAAGCGATAAAGCTTTCCCTCCTTGTAAAAAAAAAGGTGTGACGTCATACCTTGGTAGCCGTTGTGAGCAGTATTTTGCGGGTCTTGCGTCGCATTTTTCTATTCAAGAGATAGTTATCTTAGAGTAAAACTAGAAATACAGTTTTTCTTCTTTTGTCGACCGACTTCTCAAAACTTTAAGAATTTGCCTACCTGGATTAGTCAACATACCTATTCATTCTGTATTAATGTAACTAAGGAAGAAACAAAATTACGCCAAATGTGCGTCACGCCCTCTAAGTATTAAACGAACTTGATTGTGTAGGACAGAGACGAGGTGTGATAAAACGAATCAATGAAAATAACCCTACAACTGGACAAGTGCGAGTCAGCCGAGGGTTCCGTACAAACTTAAGAGGAGTGTAAACCCAGCCCCTAAGAGCGCTCCCCATACAAACGGCGATAACATTTTCCACCCTCTAAACCTCAACCTATGGCAATGATTTTTTGGTATGTTGTCATTATGCCCTAGAACAAGGTTTGTATGTTTTGATTTTTTAAGTATTCTTCATAGATTTGACAATATTTCGATTTTAGGAGTTTCATGTAAAACACAAAAGCGTCAATATTTTTAAAACTATTAAGAATATTTAAAAAATTTAAATACACAAACCTAGTTCTAAGCCATAATTATAACATACCAAAAAATCACGGCTATAGGTTAAGGTTTAGAGGGTGGAAAACGTTATCGCCGTTTTTATGGAGATCGCTGGGTTCACACTCCTCCTAATAGGCACCGTATATTGTTCTAACGAAAGGATAAATTTAATTGAGGGGAAAACATTGGATAACTGCTGTCGCCATACATACCAAGTGCAAATATAAGTTAGTAATCGCAAAAACTTTATTTATGATACATAAATAAAATTTTAAAAAAATCTCATTTATTTTTGAGAAGATAAGGACAAATATAAATGTTATAGGTACAAACATACAATCGATCCCTTTTATTGTATAACTAATTATTAAATTCTGTAGCCGAAATATTTGCCGACTTTTAATGTAGAACATTCATAGCGGTAAAGTTAAATGATACTGTTAGATGAAATGACAGCACGAAGGAAAATCTTGGTTATGAGACAGGGCTCGAGACCTGCATCCTGCAGACGACCAACACTTGCTTTGAGGTATCATTGCATCTATTATTTAAAGTGATATACACTAATATAATAAAGAGGTAAAGTTTGATTTTTGTTCGTATGTAGGGGAATCGCTGGAACTACTGAACCGATTCCAAAAATTCTTTCACTATTAGCTGCACTATCCCTGACGGACATAGGCTGCTGACTCCACGCGATCGAAGTCGCGGGCGTCCGGTAGTTATTAATGAAGTAAGTCACTACATTAGCTTCTGTTCTGCGCGCTCTTTGCAGTTTCATATTCTGTTTTCTCTGCGTCTGTTTGGAAGGAATTACAATTTAATTAGAGTGTTAGGTACTATTTTCTGTCACTTCCCATCATCAGGGGCCAACTGATATAAGTATCAGTGCACCTAACACGAACCTCGAAACGCGTTAACTCGCTACGTAGCTCAGTGCGTCTCTTCTACGTGTTTCGCGAAGGTTCGTGCTTGGTGCAGAGTATCTTGGATTGTCTACGTAAAGTTACAGTAGGTACCTACGCGGAAAGGTGAAAATGCATCGTTTCAAACGATGTGGGCATTCAAGTGTTTTTCGTCTTGCCGCGAACGTAAAAAAGGTGAGTATACTTTTAATCTACTTAACCAACTTCAATTCGTCTGCATGACTTCGTTCACACTCAAAACACTCCACGCCGACGCCCGTGAACTAGTTTGAATTATTCTTTGTTTGA
Organism: Ditula angustiorana; assembly: GCA_963691745.1. Lineage (NCBI taxonomy): Eukaryota > Metazoa > Arthropoda > Insecta > Lepidoptera > Tortricidae > Ditula > Ditula angustiorana. The sequence continues at coordinate 7,318,253 of OY829472.1, forward strand.
AACGGAATCCGATATAAATTTTAGCAAGATCCGGTGGTGGAATCCATGCCGGGCAAGATTAAGCCATATAGAGTCCCCTGGGCAATGTAAATCTCGGAGCCCCTAACCCTTTTGGAAGAAAACATCGAGCACATACCCAACAATATGTATAGATATGTCCATTATTTGGCTTGAAACCGATTTCGCAAAATTTCTGCGCTCCGATTGGTTGACCTAGGATGAAATGTCTAAACTAGTCACAAGCAGGTATTAATATTTATTGTCGCTTACCGATGAAATCCGATTCCGTTTTATCCTCCGAGATTTGCTGTTTTCCTACACCGACTAATAGAAAAGCACGCCATTATGTATAATGAATTTTAATTAGGAATATACGGAAGTTTATACAGTTAAGATATTGGCGCTGTACTATTTCAGCGCGGCGTGTGTGACGGTTGAAATTCATTTAGTGTGAAATCGCTAACCAGTTACAAATTTTGACCACTATTACGGCTCTATTGCGTATGTGCTCGATGGCAGAAAGCATTAAATTAAAACTAGACCTGTTTTTTTACAGGCCGTGGGGCCCTAGGTGGCACTGCCTTCATTCTCTACAAACATAACCCAGGACTGAATCCGATGACTGCAAGTCAGGTCCAGCAAAAGATGTACCAATTCTCTTGAAATATCATCAAAAATATGGCCGCATTTTACAAGGACTATAGTATGAACGAACGAACGATACGTGAAAATACTTACCGATCTACAAAGGTGCAGAGTGTATAGGGTAAATAAATAATACAATCAAGTACTACACCGTACCAATTTATTTTTAGTATTGTCAAATTATTGAATCGCAGCTCGGCATAACACTATACCACTTGCTGATAGATCAACTTACCCGCTGTATCCAACAGGCGTAAGGCCCTCGAAACTACATGAAATGACTTGAATAAATAGCAATGAATTCACTATGTAAATGAGGTCTACGATATCCTAGCTCCCCAAGCCCACATCAGGTCGGACGAAGGTGATAATAGATGATAAACACTTGTTCTAGCTCTAAATCGAGAATGATACAAAATTACTTATAATTTGGCGTCATAGCCTGGGCCGTAGCGCGCTCCGCTGTCGCCTCATCGTAAGGTGGAACACAAGTTTGCTGCGCGAGGAGCAGCCTCCGAGCGCGCTACGGCCCTCCAGGGTAACAAAACAATAGTCACGTATGCGTACAAGCTTGTAAAATACTTTGGTAACTCAAATTAGATTAAATTAATTACCTACAATTACGCTGAAAATACAAAAGCTTGAAGTGACATAATTAAGTGTATCATAGGAAAGTATAGCGAAGTATGATGTATCTCTCTATGTAAACCTGTTCCCCTATTACCCTAATAGGTATCAACGCGGCTACGTGCCACCCTAGGGTGGCAATGGCAACTAGAAACATGCTTATTTTGAATATTCTATTGTCTCCGATACAATGTTGTCAAGAGCTATTGATGTTAAAACGGACAGAAAAGAATACTGAGTTGACTACAAAGTTGTTTATTCACAATCAATACATTGTAGTTGATGGTAATATTTTAATTTACTATATTAGGTTTGTTATCATTTTCTATGGAACAGCATGCACAGCATACCGCCTTATAATTTACAGACGATTTCTACTACACTATGGAGTTCGATCGTTAACGGCAGCTACGTGAGGTTGGCAGCTGAATCACACCACTAGTCAATTAGATACTCGTCATATATAAATATAACAAACATGATTTTCGAAGTACATGATACATAATAATAATTTATAAAAAAAAATATATAACTTTAAACAATAATATCATCACAGAAATAAGTACACGGGACGTAGCAACATTTGCTAACTTTATACTTCAACAATAATAATAATTACAATTTTAAACAGCTATCAAAAAAAATGCATCACTTACGCTTACTACTAGATGAATTAATAAATTATTAAAGTTCTAGGTGACCGATTGATCTGTGACGCGGCGCGCGTCGTCCTTGACTCGTATTTGGTGTGAATCGAACTGTTTCTGTTCAATTCTGCGGGGTGTGGTGGGGTGGTTACTTGCCGTACTGCTTGATGAGCATGTCGGTGCTGAGGGACTTGGGCCGCTCGATGGGCAGGCCGAGCGCGCGCGACCACACCATCTGCGCCAGCACGCCGAGCGCGCGCGACACGCCGAACATCACCGTGTAGTAGTTCATCTCCGTCAGACCGTAATACTGCAACAGAGACCGCCACGTCGTAACCCCGGCTCGGCAAACCGCTATCCTACCATAAACTTAGCATATACTCGTACTTCACGTCCAATGTGTGCAAGGGAAGAAAGTAATCTACACCATTCTACATCTACACTAATATAATAAAGAGGTAAACTTTATTTTTTTTGTTTGTTTGTAGGTAGGGAGTAATCTATGGAACTACTGAAACAATTCCAAAAAAATTTTTACTAATAAAAAGCTGCACTATATCCCCAACGAACATAGGCTACTAATTCCACGCAAACGAAGTCTCGGGCGTCAGCCAGTCTAATATAGATAGATTATGGAAGTTGCATAAGTAAGAAAGAGTAAACTGACCGCGACCTATGTCGATGTATGACGACAACAGTTTTTCTAATGCATAGTTTGTCCCTCAAATTATCTTTTCATTAGAGCAATATATGTTCGGTGCTTATTAATTTAGTCACCCTCGGTGCGCGAGTCCGACTTGCACTTGACCAGTTTTTTTTATAATGATAGGCACACATCCACTATTTTAATAATGTGAATCACATAATTAACTTTAAATCAAGTAACTTTATATTTTAAAATAGTACTGGGATCACAACTGTAAAATTTAAGGCTCACTTTATTTCCATCCACAATGACGTGAACGAACGTTACACAACAAACGTACTCGTATTTGATAACGCTCGCCAGACCGCTAATCACTAACACTCGAGTAGGTTATTTAAATAGGTACACATTGCCACAAGCCTACTAACAAAATGCAAATCTACTCCATTTCCTAATAAAGCGGCAATAAATTCAAATAAAGTCATTTAAAAGGAATTTATTTTACAAAGTGGCAAATATTATAACTGGAAATGGTCTTTGCGCGTAATTATTTCTTCAACTGTCCCATATTCCCCATAAACGGTTAACTGGCATATTTTAATTCTTTGTTTTAGATCACGAGAGCTCATAAATAAGGACCACGTTGGTCGTAAACATGTCTAGCAAAAACTTTACTTAAAAAAATCTTGGAGCAATTTACACTTCCACCAATAACAATACAACATAGACAACCAATACATGTAGAATGAGTAGAAAGGAGCATAAGGTGACGAACGAAGGTGTAAGAGAGACAGCAAGAAGATTGTTTGAACGAGTGTAAAAGAGTAAGAAGATTTGAATAACAGAATTTGTATGTTTGAATTTGGAAGAAATGGGGAATGTCAGTTTAGGCCAAGACGAAGACGTGTAAATTATTAAGTGGTTTTGATGTTGGGAAAATATATTTTAAATTGATTCTCCTGTGGTTTTTCTCATTCAAATTACATCCCACATACCTAACCCAAATAAACATCCACGGCTCTAGTACAAACATTCATTCATTCAATTATCTGCCCCTCACGAGAATCGAAAGCTCCAGCTTGGCTTTATAGCCGGGTCACTCACCACTCGCTAGCCTATCAGGTCGAGTGACCCGTGTATCTGATAGTACTTCAGTTACCGTTTAATAGTAGTTTATGCAACTGCTATATAATGAGAGGCCTTAAAACACGAGTGTGGTTTTATGAAACGAGCGTCCTAATTATATACAGCAAGCGAGGCCTAATTATAAACAGTTGCATACATTACTTTATCAACACACATATCATAACTGCAAAAAACCGTAACAGCAAAAAACCAACAAACGAATGACAACAGTAATGGCGGCAATTCGATCCATCCGTCAAGACGAAAGTTTCTTTTAAATCATAGACAAACGAATGAAGTCTCTCTATTGTCATGTCACTCGAGATCAAATGTCGTGCGTTTAAATAAATAAAAAACATACTGAGTTGACGTTTCGTATCGATAGCTGTTTTAATAAGTGTCTATGGATACTAGAATAGAGACCACTTAAATTTTGATAGCTGTTCCAAATTTAAATTCATTACGTCAGAGATATCGGTAATGTGATGACAAATAAAGAACATCATCGAAAAAACTGACATTGGCCCAAGCCTAGTGGCCGCCACACGCAAAAAAAAAACAGATTTACCTACTACCACAGACAAGAAAATTCTTATAATAACATTGGTTGTAATAATGCTGGTCATTTCCTACGGTTTTTGAACGCGTTATTGAGCACTTATGATATATGTGTAGATAAAATAACTTTCGTAGCTCCAAAGTGATATATAATATGTATCTGAAATATTTGCCAGTGGCAGACGGATGGACAAAAAGCAAGACCATAAGGACCTTTCTTGACCACTTTTGTTCCTGAGCAATCCCTAAAAGCGTTACGGACCAGCGGTGTACGGGTTGTCTTATAGCTCACCTGTAAGAGGACCCCAGAGTGGGAGTCCACATTGGGCCAGGGGTTCTTGACCTTGCCGAGCTCGGTGAGGATCGGGGGCACGACCTTGTACACAGCGGCGACCAGCTTGAACAGCGGGTCGTTCGGCAGGTGCTTCAGGGCGAACTCGCGTTGACATGTATACCTGGATCAAACCATACGGAATTTACAAACCAAATTTCAATAGTGTAAAATTGTAGTAGATCATTTAAAGAATATTTGTCCAAAGCTCACAGCTTTTCTTCTATTAACGAACGTTTTCAGTCTACTGCATAGTAATACCGTATTAATGCCTTCTTCTTACCTAACGCGAACTCGAGGTTACACTTTCAAAATCCATAATTGATACTAAAATGATGAAAATCTTAACTTTTTCATATTTTAACCTGAACTACATTCAATTTATTTGATTAAGTACTTTAAAAATATATAAAGAAAATTTACCTAGGGTCAGTCTTCCTGAGAACGGCGTGGCCGTAGCCGGGCACCACTTGTCCAGACTTCAGGGTCTTCCAAATGAACTCCTTGAGTTGCTCCTCAGTAAAGTTGTCGCCGACCTGTTTGCGGAGTTTCTCGAGCCATACAAGCACCTGAATCATAAATAAGTCGATGTCAAAAATAAAGATTATTACAGACGTTGGTTACCGAATTTGTTTTTTTTTTCGGTTAACACGTATACCTAATATCACATAAGTATTCGGAGACTAAAACAGGACTTTAGACAAAAAAGATATTTTATTTTCCTCGACATTTTTTTCTTGCGCAATAAACCCTTTTTAGTACACGAAAATGTGTGAGACATACGAAAGTTGAAAAATATAATAAACCTAAATAGTTCTAAGGCTTAAGGCCTTATAACATCACAAAAAGCATGGCTAAAGAAGGTTTATACTGTGGAAAATTTGCTGCCGTTACTACATATGGCGACCCCTGGATGCACATTCCACTTAAAGAAACCGTAGTTTATAATGAAAAGATGCCTCAGAGCACGGAATGACGTCATTCAATATAAGTATTCAGATAAAGCATTCTCACTATAGTTTCTTTTACGACATTCTTGTGCATGTGCTTGTTGATACAAGTGGAGATAGTCCTCATTTACAAGCGGAGAATGACACAGTAATATTTCTCAAAAGCATAATATAATGTTTGTTACAAAACCTATTGCAGTGTCCTATTCTTATCAGTTAATCGTACGTATTTTATCCAATCCACGTCAGACAAGTACAAAGTACATTTATGTAATGATGAAGACAATGCTAAAGTTTTTGCAGTGAAGATTCTACTTGTCTTGGACTTATTTAATTAAATATCTGGAATTGCTGTAATTGTTTGTTTTTTGTATTCAAACTAAGATATCAAATTGGTACTAGAGGTTTCAAAAGAGACATTAGTTTCTCTATTTACATCTAGGAAAAACGCAATAGCGGAAAGAACAAGAATTCTCATTTCCTGAAACAATCATCAATCACCAAAGAACTAGTAATAACAGGTCAATCTGCTTTTTTATTATAGTTTGGTGTACAATTGCTTATGATTACGCGGCAAGAATGATCGGAGGCAGCGTATGGCAGTTGCCCGCTTCTGTCTCAACTCTCTGGTTGTCTTGTCTCGCGGGCGTTCTTATCAATTAAGGCGCTACGTGATGATATTCATACTTCACATCTCATCGAAAAGTAAAAATTAATATTTGAAAGATTAGAATTAAAACATTTGGTTAATTTTTATTCATTGGTAATGTAAACTACGGTACCTATATAAAATAGGTGTTCTTTTTTAGGCATATCTAAGGCAAACTATTATAAAGGCTTGTAAATATCGTATAAAAATCTATTTTTTTTGATTGAGGACGCCATTCTGTTACTGCAGTACTGCATAGAAAACAATCTCAGTCGCAATTTGCTTATACTTAACGGCCTTCTGTGGTATCAGTGTGATAGGTATAGCTTACAAGCAATGACACGTTTGATAAGTTACCTCTTGGTTGGCGAGTCCGTGGAGGGGTCCGGCGAGGCCGTTGAGGCCGGCGGCGAACGAGAGGTAGGGGTCGCTCAGAGCGGAGCCAACCAAGTGGCTGGTGTGTGCGGAGACGTTACCGCCCTCGTGGTCGCTACGCAACAACAGAATACCATCAGCTCCCGTTGCATAGCCAAACATGTGACGGTGATATTAAAAGAAATCATAAAATTGCAGATAGTGGAGCATGTCCAAAAGGGGAAAATATGCGAGTATAAGCACCATTTTTAAAGATTAATGTTTTTTTCCATCGGCCCCAACATGACTGCTCAAGTTAAATAAATCTATATTCCTGGTGCTGAAAGTGCTCGTAGAGATAACTAAAAACGTAGGGTATCCAAGTTTAAATTATCCATCAGTGCACATCTTATTTTGACACTAGTTAGAAGCATTGAGAGAAAAAAATAACTTGGACAATCACGTTCGGGCTGCATATTCATGATGGTACGTTCATTTTCTCAAATCACTAGGGTTTTCCCTTTGGCCACCTTGGAGACGCTTATAAAAATAACTAATTAAGTAGTGGCATTTAATTTCATTATAAAGCGACTAAAGTAATCTGTTCGACGTTAAAAGTCTGACTTGTGTTTTTAATACACTTGCCGAAAAAGCTGGTATCGCCACTTCTCCAATTGCCATAGGGTCTCTCATATGAATGGCCGACTTTAAAATCATACAATTTATTCGCATCCCATTTAAAAAGGAAATAAAGTAAGTTTGCGACGAACATTTAGTAACTTATCGCTGTCTATAATCACCTAACTAAACACATTCGTAACTAAGACAATGTAAATTTCATAGATCGCATTGCAGCCATAACTAAAGTGTGGGTTACATACAACAGTAAAAATTAGATAAGATAACATCACTCGAATCTATTACACGGCACACGACAAACAGCATAACATGACATCTTTAGCACTAGGCAGGTGTGTTACAATGAAGGACACCACCTCGTGACATGAAAAAGCCTTATAATTTCGCATTGCCGTTTATTATCAGACACGCGGCGACATAATGCACGACCGTTTAGAGGCGGCTGTATAATTTTGAATACGTTCTTTTGTTTAGATATTTAATTATATAATTTACACTGTTCAATACAAAAATAAGACGCATATCTGCAACAAAAACTTTCAATTTGTTTTTGTTCATCTCTGCTATTACTAGTTACAAAAAAAGTGTCGTCTTTTGAAGTATTTACACGTATATTATCAATGGGAAACCAACATTGTTGCCAATTGTGTGCTATCACCATTATTAGAGTCATCATCATGATAGAGGCTATAGTGGGTAAAACAACACCGGTTTAATGGAGGCGTGGCAACATGAGCGTCATATACTCGTACGTAAACCCCCGGTCATAATGCTATATTTCTTTCTTATGATAATGTTATCATTATCACACCATGCATGCCGAGAGGATTGTATCGAATATTTCATGGGTGTGTTTATAACGTTTATACTTCTATGTTATCACACTTATTATAAAAAACAGCTATAAAGTTTCTTGTTTACTATCAATTATCATCATGCAAAGAATTAGCCCGCACATCAGTACTTTGGTACAGAAAAGTGTGGTTTATGCATAACAAACTTCGGAGTTTAGTTCATTAGCAACAGCTGGGACTTATTTACAAGTACACGAATTAACACACCAGTGCAGGAACCGTGCTGTTATGTAAAACTTGTTATTTTATAACATTTTATTCAGTATTACAGCCACGTCGCACTTCTTGGCCGATCTGAACTAAACGTAAGCGGATTTTATATAAGCAACGTGTGAAGGTTCTCAGTCACAAAATCGGCAGCACTTCTGCAAATGTGTTCACACGATAACACGACTGTGTTAAACAAACAGAGAGAGCTACAGTATATTCAGATCAACCAATAATTTAGACGCTACGATCGATCGCATATAAATACTCAGAATGTGACTTCATCAAAATACATACTTAGTACATTCTCATCTAGATGATTTTGATCCAATATAGGTTGTTTAACAAGAATCAGCACAAATCAACGAAGACAGTGGCCTTATTTTCTGAGTGTTGTCCTTATAAAATTGGAATTCTTGTAGTACTCACAGACATACTTCCGTTTAATCGTTGAATTCATTCGTGCCAGCTTGTGTATACTACCCATACTGCCGCGTTATTTCCGTTCTTATGGCATGAAAAGTCACACCCGATCAAAAGGAAGCAAGTTTCATAACAATCGTAACTCGGCGAGTTTTCAATGTTTTGATCTGATATTTTTCTTAGAAAGGTTTTCACAGAAAGGGATGGCGAGTTTTGGCCATTCGTTTGTTTTTCATGCAAGCATGTCAATCTGAATGAATAGTAACTACCATAATTTTCTTCTAAATTCGGAAAAGACAGCGGTTAAAATGGTCGAATGTTCGACATGGAAGCGATCGTCTTTCGGTCGGTTATTGGGGCTGGCGATCATACGCGAGCCGCAACATTAAGAAAAACGTCCGACTCGGAACAGTGCATCTAGCATGAATATTTTTGATACGAGTTAACTCGCTACGTAACTTAGTGCGCTCACTAGCCCAGTGGCCTTAACATGACTGGCCAAGTTTAGTTTATCTCTATCTGCGTCCCTTTCTTATGACAGGAGTTAGCCAGAGACACAGGGAGGGGTTAAACTAAACCTGGGCTGTCATGTTAGGGCCGCAGTAGGAGAGAAGCGCACCGCGTTATGTAGCCAGTTAACTCGTATCGAGAAGATTCGTGCTATGTGCACTGAGCCAGACGGCTCGTGAAGGTTTCATTGGCAGACTGACCTGTGGATGGTGAGGTAGAGACGCATGAGTTCCGTGAACTGGGGGTCGTCGAAGCCGAGCATGGTGCAGTAGTTGGCCGACCAGTCCTTGTTGTCGTCGATGGCGCCGATGCCCTTGCCGTCGCGGTAGGTGTTGCGGTAAATGGTCGCCGCGATCACCGGCAGCTTCGCAATCAAGTTCATCGAGTCCTCGTACACGTACTGTTGAACAGTTTGTATTTGAACATAAGCCTGAAACTAGCCATTCAGAGGTGTCCTATTTTCTAGGCAGAAAGTTTTATAAAGTTTTTTGTTAGCAGAGAACTTTCGCAATTTTTATGGTGCAATGAATAATGTTGGAAAGACTATATTTGTTTTTTTAGTGTTCCGTACTTCAACATGAAAAAGAACTCTTATAGGATCACTTCACTTGTGCACACGCGGGTAGGGTATCTTTTAAAACCTTTTTTAAAAATTATATAGGAATTGCTTAATGATTTTTCGAGTTGAGCTAATAGTTAATAGGTATGCACTTGTAAGTCGCAAAATTGTGTGTCCCTCACCCCTTTATCTTTCAATTATGGGCATGGGAAAATTCAAACTAAGTCAAATTAGTAACACTTTAAAATTTGACGAGTTTAAAGCAATTACCTCCCAGTACTTGGACTTGTGTACACCCTCGCCGTAGGCTTTCGCAAAGGTGGACTCGCTGTTGAGTGCCGTGACGGCTGCGGAGAACTGGGACATCGGGTGCAACTTGCTGGGCATGTTGTTCAGCATCGTTACAACGTGTGAGGGGAGCTCGGCCCTGTACAACACAACGTATGTTCACAGTATAATTATTTGAAGAAGTGACGTCGATTATAGTTGACAAAGACCTTATTTGATTTATATTAAATTTATAAACTATCACATGATAGTTGGCATTATATCGAAAGGCAGCCAGTGCATTTCGCAAACATTTGTTACTATGAAATTTGAGATGAAAGTTGATGCCACTTGCCACTTCTTAGAAATGTTTACGGTAACCAATCCACATCATTTCAGATTTTATACTCGTATCAGATGTATGAAATTGAAATTAGTAGTATTGAATCACATACTATCTGCTATTCTATTCGTTCTGTTTTTCATCAATGGAATACTATTACATTATCTAATTTCATTTAATCTGCATATATGAGTACTTATATTACAAGGCAATTCTATAAAATTAAGCATATGGCGTGAAGATGTGGTTAGCTACATAAACTGCAAATTTGCATTCAAATTTTGTTGGTTTATAGGTACTTTACAGACTGGTCACGGCGATTATATGCGTTGCAACAGGAAAAATCGTATGGTTTAAAGAATGACCAATAAAAACGTAAATCGGACGTAATGAGTGTTCTTGGAATTTGCAATTAGTTAAAGAAATTTATGGCGTTAAAACCGTTTGCAATTGCCGTGGCCTAGTTATCGACGACCGAGGTGATTACTAGTAATACCATCAAACAAAATAAGTCTGGCGTGGCAAAATAAGGCGTCTCCTATGTTTGAGACCCTATAAAAATTTTGTGTGAATTCGCTTTTTCAAGAGAACCAAGATAATGTGATAGTTAAAAATGTTATTAAACTTTATCCAGAGGTTCCCTCATGTCAAAGCTACAACAGTACAAGGTTATCGTCGAGGCATCACGCGATTGCCGCGGCACTATCACCATCCCGTCCATGATCGTGACACATTATTGGCACGCACATGTTGGGTACAATTCTGTAGCACATCTTGATAACTTTTGTTTATTGCTAAGCGGGTCTCGCACTCATATGCGGCGACCTTTTTAAAAAAGGATGCATATAGCGTGTCCCCCGCACATGTGCATGTTGAGGAAGTGATCAGCAATTAATTTAAATGGTACACATACATATAAGTATAAGAGTTACAACCATCTTGGATAAAAAAGATTTGTGGACGTAGTTCTAAATATCTGAAAACATCAGGTGCACTATCGCTCTTCAAAATGGTGTATATCTGTTGTGCACCGACAGGGGAAAGTTAAGCTTATGATTTTTTTTTCGTTTTAATCAAGAACGTCAAAGTTTGTCTCTATTGCACTTAATTGCTATGTGATAACGGGCAAAAGTGACAATTCTTTACATGCCTCGACCGTAAAATACAGCTATGTATTGGAGAGCTTACCTCTGGGCCCATTCTTTGGATAGAGCTTTGACTTGCGCGTCGGTAGGGACGTCACCAGTGACGAGGAGCCAGAAGAGCCCCTCAGGCAGAGGCTCAGCGCCTCCTTTGGCCTTGGGCAGGGCCTTCTGGCACTCGGGGATAGACATGCCGCGGAAGCGGATACCCTCATCGGCGTCAAGCACTGATGTCTCCCAGACCAGACCCTTGATGCCGCGCATGCCACCGTACATCTATTGAAACATAAAAATAAATTAAAATGCACATTGCGCATAAAGTTTTTGTGCGTAATATTATCTTGATTGTCATACTTAATTATCAATTATCAATGTATTCGTAAAACTAATCAAAACAACTTAACTGTTGTCAAAGTACCATTTTTACAATTGGTTCATATTTTACATACTGACACTCGATAATAAGTATAATTTTGTATTTTCCTCACACTTTAAGTATGTAGGACGGCGAAATGCTAAATTTAAATACGACATTCAATTGGAAATGCAAACGAGCCAAGTTGCAGGCTCTACACATATGTTTACAAAGTATCAGGGATAGTATGTGTCACTGACCATGTCGATGGTGACCTCGCCGACTTTAGTGTTGCCATGTTTCTTGCGGAAATCGCGGATCTTCTCCTGTTCCTTGGGGATCTTTTCCTGGAGAACGCTCTTAAGGTTGGTGGGCTCGGCGCTCAGGCCCCTCAGCAGAATCGATGCCGTCGGGCATGCTTTCTGTTTACAAATAAAATATACTCAATAAAATTATAGCAATGTCAGCAGCAGATATACATGGTTGGCGATACGTCCTAAGTACAAAGTAAGGCGTGGTTTAGCGGCGTCGGGTGGAGAGCATTGACGTTCCACTCGGTCTTTTACATATATCTATCTAGAGTTATTTTTAAAGCAAATATGTGTCGACCTTATGACAAACAATAAATCAAATAATCACGACACATTTATCTAAAAACCTGTAAGTACACGTGTGGAAACACGACTATTCATAAAAATAAATTTCACATGGTAGCGCCTTGAATATGAATACAAGCTCGTACTCTCTCTACAATAGAGTCGTGCACGTCTTTTTAAGCTTTTCGTTTGTCAGCTAACTTCTACTGTACTGCGGCCCTAACATGACAGCCACTTTATCTGTTTTTAACACTCCCATCGTGGATAAACTAGCCTTATCCCCGGTGGCTAACATGACCGCACGTGTCACGGTGTTAAACACTCTTTTGACAGGTGTTAGGGTTAGTTTATCCTTTTGCCTAACATGACCGGCCACGTTCGGTGATAAACCTAGCGTCATTTTGACAGTTAATCGAGATAAAACGGGTTACTTTATCTGGGTCGTCGAAGGTGGGTATAAGATATTTTATTTTATTTAAACAGTGTCTTTACTTTGTAATATTAGATTTTATCATCACAAAAGGTTATTAATTCAGTGGGATAGTTACCAAACTGTTGTATTACGTGTAATAATTGACCAATGTTTTTGTGGAATGTGACGAGCACACTTCTTTACTTACTCTATTGAGCCGTGTGTGACCCCGTGATAATAGCAAATAAATAAATGATAAAAACGATACTACAGTGATTTGTTTATTTTATGGAAAAGACAGACGCATGCCAGTCACCTTATGGGAAGTGATCACTCCCGCTAATGGTAACCACCAACCCTGCAGTCGCTAATCCGTTGTCAACGTTTAGCCGCCCACCCTGTCGCTGGGCCTTCGGATCATCATTAATCGCACGAAACGAAATGTATACTACTTAATGTCGGTATTCTGTCTAAGCAAGGTACTGTAAGGACCTTTAGGTTTCCTTACAGCCTCTTCCAGAGCTGACCACGGCAACAAGAGTGGCAGTTTGTAGTAGAAGAAGAAAAGGGACTTATTTTGATTTTTAGATTGACATGCAATGTATGAATTGGAATATAAACTAGAATAAATTATAAAGTTCTTAAACTTATGCGCTAGCTTGTTATTTTGAAGCCCTAGGTACCTCACGTACCTATAGTACTACCCCAGTCAAGTCTGCTCATTGGTACTGAAATAAGCACACTGTAATAATTAATAATAATTGCCACCCACGTTTATAACTTTTATAAGGTTTGAGTTTGTAAAGAGTGTTTCAGTTTCAATTCATGATACAGAAAATTGCAGTTTGGGCTTGCAAAGGTTGATTTATTTAAAATAATATACAACTGCATAGCCATAAAATATGTTTATTAAAAAGTACAATACAGCGAAGTGGTTGTGTATTAGGCTATGATAATAAGTTTTATTATTTGTCGTAGGTGAGGTACTAATAATTCGAGGTACGCCGGCGCCTTGGTGCATATCTGAAAATGAAACAAATTGGTTACTATTTTGATTTACAGGTGATTTAGAATATGCTCTAGAACTGTTAATGCTTTGATTTTAAGAGTGGCTCAAGCTAAATGTGCTATACTAATAAATAATTGTTTCATTTACTTGTTTACTTTATTCTATCTTATTATTTGATATGAGCACAGAATAAAGAGGGTTAAAGAGATCTCATACATGGAGACATACTACATAAAATCAACAACATTGAAGTCAACAACCAAGGTATAGTATATCATAATATTGAAGCCCTCATTTCCCATTTATGTTTTTGATAACCTCTGCCTGGAGAAGGAATAAGAAAAATATGTTTATTATTAGGGATACATAGAGTATTGGGAGGCTTAGTGCATAGAGGTAGACCCGTTATCGTGAGTTCGTGAGGTACCGAGTTCGTACCTCAGCGTTAGCCATGTATGTACCAATGAGTTTTTGCACCATTGTGCAACGCCTGAAACAATAATTTTAATAATCAATTATCTAGTCAATGTTATCAAGTTAACTGCATACAGTCAAGCACACATTTATTGATGAAGGTTGTCGACGATCTTCGGATGATTTTAGTTACCATTTGGGTCCTGCAACCATGGTTCCAGTTTGTCATTTTACCAAACTACCTGTTATTCGCCATAAATTCTGGAGCAGGTAAAATAAATAGAAAATATATTTACAGAATTATATAATACTTACACCTGTTTTTCTTTCGGCGGCATTTCGGCAACTTCGGTTTATTTCAGGCTTTTGCTTTCCTTTTGTTTACTAAAATTGTAACAGGTCTTCATGTCTGATCGCTGTCAATTTCAAAATTTTCAACTGTCAAGTGTCAAATTTAGTTGATTTTCGTTCGGAAACTACAGATGCAAAACGTCCAGGACTGTTTTTAAAGCTAGCTATGTATGTTTAAGGAAATCTATGCATGGTTGTTTCTGTCACATTGCGAAAATGAACGAATGAACTGAATTATTAAACAATATTTTCATTACTGTAGTAACACAGTTTTATCTTTTTTAACACCGTCTTAACCCTGGTGTTAATTTTATCTGTGTGGTCAGTCATGTTAGCGTTTGAGTTAAGATATGGCGGGGTTTAAAATTTTATCTCTCGGGGTTAGTTTAACACCTGGTCTATAATGTTAGGCCCGCTGCTCTGTAGCGACTGCGTGCACGTGTGTAGATTGTTTATAACACCAAACATTCTGGCTTTTACATTAAACCGTCCAAACAATCGCCTTTACCGACCTTTGCACAGTGAACTTCGTACGTATTTAAATCAAAACGCGATAGCCAGTAGTAATTCATATGATAGAAACTTGCTTGTTCAAGGTGATCTTCTGCGTGTCGTCGATGACGTATCCACTAAACCAAACGATTCTACTGATTTGTTAGTACGTAATTCGATCAGAGCAATGATTGCGGGGCAGCGAATCAATCGTTACACGCGTCAAAGGGCCAGCGTAGGCCACACTTTAATCTAATTGAATCCTATTGTAATTGACAAGACAAGTTAGAGTGCACAATATGTCTGACCTGTCTACAACGGACGCCGGCGGACGTACGGCCGGCGTACGGACGGCGTTACAGTATTTTCAAACATTTGCATACGTTTATTTACCGGAATTTTTATTTTATTTAAGTGTGCTATTACAAATTCGTAAAGTAAAGCATAAATAAAACTTTAAGAATAATTGTAATTGACGCGGCTGAATTCAAAGTGATATCGTAGCAAAATACATCAAAGAATTAGGTCATAACCTACTCAGAAATTAAAGTCACAACTGAGTGCTCAACATTGAATGAAGATTTCCTTGAGATCTGACAACTCTTAGAGGAAAAATAGACCCAGTACCCAGTACCCAGTACCCAGTTATCATAAATTACTTTAAAATAAAAACGTTCAAGTTTAACTACTTCAGTTCTTAGAGATACTCGACCCTATCTTATATTGTTTGTTGGTCGAGTGGTGTACTTTATTTACTTGCGTACCTATGCGTAATAGATTAAATTAGTTTGATTCCATAATAAACTACTCCTTATAGGTCTAGTCTAAATTGATTCATCCATAAATAGAAGTGCTCACAATATTTAATTCAAGCGCCGGCTCGGACGATCGATTGCAACGCAAGACGCCAGTCTAATTTGAACCTCTTATGTAACTTACTTAAATATAAAACACAAAGGCCACAAAGTCCGCTGAAAATGTATTGTCGTTAACGTCGCAAATATTATGCCATGAAAGTAAACAGGGAAGACAGAATATGGACAATAGTAATTTATGCATCACAGCGAGAAAGGTGAGCTTTCATACTACATACAAGTGTAGTATAACTAATCATACGCATACGCAAAAAAAAAGGAAATTTCCATGACACTTGCGTTCACCTCTATGATTTCTAAATGCATGTTTTGTTCAAGTTCGGCTACCTTTAATTAAATGGATCGGACCCATTACGATTTTTTTAAATCGCGTCTGCCACATCGAATTTAGATATTTAAAAATGCAGCTAATTCTTGAATGAAATCGATAACATAAACCGGGCATTTAGGACAACTTACGATGAAAAATTAAGTTATTAATGAAATTTTGTACTGTCTGCTTTTTTATAAACTTATAGATTCAGACATGTAAAAGAGCCTATCTGACCTACTAGTAAACTTTTAATAAAATTATTTTTTATTTCCATTTGCTTACCAATGAACAATTTAGACCCCTAATATTGAAGTGCGTTCAATAGTTTTACCAGACAGGTGCAGTATAAAATGGTGAGACCTTTTTTGCTTAACAAGATAATCGGGAGCGGACTGGGGTTACAAGGAAGATCAAGTGGAGCACAATTTTCGCAGTGTGTGAAGAACTTGATGCGGTGCTCGTTGACTTTAATAAAATCTTATTCATACTCCATCCGCATTAATTCCCAGCACGTAGGTATTTACCGCGTGATGTCATAGCTTCGTGAAAAAGAATTTCGACACGCATCACCATAGACTAATTTATACCGCATGGTAGCTATACAAAGCTGTAGTATGACGTTACGATCTAGCATATGTTCCTCCATTTACTGATACGTAACTAACACCAGTAGGTAGCTTGAATAAGTACTTTGTATCGTGTTTACAAAACTGTTATCTTTAACAACTCGTTCATTAGACAGACGAGTATCCTCTTTACCTGGTTTGTATTCGTTTTCCTATCAACATTCGGTGGCAGCTAATTGTTCAGACACGTGAGTGACCGACCTGCACCTTAATCTGTCGTGTGATTAACTGTCTGATGACCAATAAATGAACATTTTTCTAGTATAAGTAGGTAGCTGTTTTCTGGTTGAATACAATACCAAATTCATTAAACGGTACGGTGACGTCAACCCAACTCGAAATAGGTAATTTGCATAACATTATGATGAATAAAGCCGGCAAACGTTGTGTAAATGATTAAGGAATATTCAATAGAAATTTGGAACAGTGCAGGTGTTTAATATACTGATATCAAGGAGAAAAGCATAGTTCAATAAAAATATCGAAAGATAAGATAGTTTCAATCAAATAAATCACATCAGTTCGTAACGTTCGTAGCTTCTAACTGAGAAAATAGATTATAAAATGCCACTAAAAATAATCACGTGCATGATGAAAATCGATGAACCACCACTGATAACATCAACCTGCTTTTAGGATGGAGTTGACTGTGCACGTGCTTCATTGGTATAAATGTAAAAAAACACGATTTTAGGTTTCAGATGAATTCACTCTTTTTAGGGTTGCGTACATTACTTTTATAATTATTATTATGATCTGATCCTGACCACCGTTTAATTTAAAACTTTCGTGTCAGATAAAAAAAGATTGAAGTAGGAAGTTCACTTCACAAGTTTAAATATAAATAAATTAAGTAGTTAGGAACAATGCTTAAAGCCTAATATAATATTTAATTATAGGTACTCAGTAAGAAGCCATAAGTGCTGCGGCTATGACGTAGGAGAGATAGTTCGCTCGAGGCAATCATGCCCATATTTTTTATATGAAATGTTTTAGTCAACAACTAGCGAGCCGCGCCGGCTTCGCAAGTGTACAATCGGGATTTAATGTACATAAAAAATCTACCGTAAAAATTCTCAAAATGACAGTGAAAACCGTTTCAAAATCCGTTGCGTGGTTTAGAATAAGGCGGCCAAAGATACACTATAAGGATTTAGGACAGACAGGACCGGATGGCGACTTTATATACACACGCCTTAGCGATCCTGCGTAAACGAAGTACAAGACTGAAAGAAGAAATCTAACATTTCTAGATTTTCTTGCCGGCTAACCCCGGGCCACTTTAAAAAATTGTTTTAATTAAAAAGGTGCATGACCTTTTTGGCTAAAGCGGGCAGTGCTCTTGCCTCTTGCAAAATAATACCTAGGGCGCTAACTGTGATAGATCGCATATTTACAACGTTATCGGGACTTTAACGCGATAAAAGTATATTGTTAATTTACCACGACGTTTCAACAAAACAAACAAAACAACAACAAGCACATGAAACATGGCCGAACGTTATAAATATGTGTGAAAATTGCGAAAGTTTAAAACAATTGATTGTGATAAATCGCTTAACAGGGTAAGTTCGTACTTCTATGTATGTACTTAATTTTGCTACTCGTTCTGTATTTGACCTGTTTAAATGTAGTTGTATAGGTAAACATTGTTCAAATTTTGTTGTAAATTATTGCGCTACTATAAGAGCATTAGTATAAGGCGGTATACCCAGTTGTAGCTATTTGTTATTTAAATATTTTAGAGCTTTTTAAAACATTTACTAATTTCTATACATGATACTTGACTGACATGTGGTTAAAAAAATATGTGGACAAGAAGCGGCCATAATATCGGGATTAGGTATGCGAACATTTGTGCTTTGCATCTCGGTTGTTCGTGTGACTCTTTAGTTCAGCGCGAATCCTCGCCGAACCCCGATAACGTCGCTATAGGGGTATAAACATGATTCTACGTATGTTTGTAGCTATTTGGAGAGTTGCCAGAATCTAAAAGTTTCGCATATAACTTGGTGTCTCGTCTGTACTTTTTTAAACTAATTATACTTTTATAGAACGCCTGTGTCACAAGTTAACTCTATAACCGTTAAAGCTATTTTTAAACATAATAAAATCAGCTAGATCTACATGTACCTAATGATAATAATTAATATTCTCGCAATTATATATTTAAGACCGGCAAGAAAGTCTTCATCGAGTTTGATAAAAATATGTTTACTAGTTTAACATGGGAACAAAACACGGATGTAAAGGTATTTGAAGTGGAAGCAGCATTTAGGTTGGTAACTGGTCAACATTTGGGCGCGTGCCGAGCGCGCGAGCATACATGACCTGCGTACGGTTTATCTTTAGAGCAGGGGGCGAAGCAGAGGACACGCATTGCAAATGAATGTCATCGGGATCTGCTGATAGCGAAATCTGCTTATGTTCTCAAGCCGTGGACTACGTTATCATGATAGATGTTACGATTATCCCCATCTGGTGTTATCACGCGAACGTGGCAGCACTAGCGGCCGCAACCGAACCGCTACGCTAATCTGTCCACGTGACGGCGACACTATTGCCATTTCAATAACTTTTGAAAGACAAACTAAGGAAGTGCTTTAAAACGAAAGCATAATTATGACTAACGACGCGTGCGTGCGTTCGGTTCGCAGAACATATGAATAAGGTAGAATGGTCTTTCGTCTGGATTTGTATAGCCGAAGGCTTCAAGCAAATGCTCATATCAAATGTCTGTATGCCCCCGCTGCCGCTGCCGCTGTGCTGACAGTCTCGTGCAAGCGATAAGTAAGCACCAGCCACCAGAGGGTTCGGTACAAATCACGACGGAAAGCCCCGGCAACCTTATTCGCGTGCTGCGTGGCTGGTTTCGCAAATACTTCTATTACAGCTGAACTAAAAATTATGGGGATGCCTGAACCCAAAATTTAAATAGTTATTTTAGTATGTTTATTGATATAAATATTATTGACACAATGCTCTCGACAGCCGGCACTGGCCAGTGACGTGTCTAGTTATCACGGCGAAGCGCCACCGTGCGTGACACTGACCCAGATCGGGCACGCAAGGGCAATGCTTCTGAAACACACTCGTTGGGGATTCCAGCAACCGCGCACAGTGAGTGTAGGTATTTACAAACAAAATAAATCCCTGGAGCCTGTCTCACAAAACTAGAAGCGACTTAAAACTTGGAACATTTTTCCGTGTGTTGATTACGGTGTATGGCGCTTCTATATTAGACAAGCTCTGGCAGTGTACATAAGTTGATTTAAAACCGGGTTTTCATAAAATAGGTCCGTGATAGCGTTATCGCCATGGGCAGGGATATGGAAATGCTAAGTAAAGAGGATATTTGAATCATGATCTTGTGACTGAATGGGTTTTCCCGCGATGTATATGAATAGCCCTTTTTTATTGAAATATGTGATGTTCTGTTCACTTAGGAAATTGTAAAAAAATACTTAAGCCTAAGAAATAACAGTCAGTCCAAGCCTGTATTTAAAGATGAAGTATGTGTAACTAAAATAATTAACCCCTTGAGCTTTATTCAATTAAATGCCTTGAATGGGTATGAGAGATGGAAAAATCCCAAAATAATTTGACTTGTTATGTAGGTTTAGGTGAAAGCACACTAACTGATAATAATGCTGTTGATAAGATTCTTCATATCTTGTTATGAAATCATAAGTATTGTATTATACAACAGCCAAAGAAACTGGTTTCAGAAAGAACATAATGGCATGTTTGCTTTCAAAGTTATCAATGGTTACTATAATATATTTTAAATTGAATGAAGTAAATTTTACATACATACAACTTTTTTCTAAAATAGAATAATTGAAAAATAATAATTATAATGAAAAATTTATTTCCCAAA
Organism: Ditula angustiorana; assembly: GCA_963691745.1. NCBI lineage: Eukaryota > Metazoa > Arthropoda > Insecta > Lepidoptera > Tortricidae > Ditula > Ditula angustiorana. The sequence continues at coordinate 7,339,052 of OY829472.1, forward strand.
ACCCCAGGCAAGGCAAGGAGTTATTACATGTTATCATATCATTAATTAATTGAGTATTGCTCAACTGCAAGTGTGTGGGTACTTACAGATCATTAATTCTATGTTTGTGCAAAAAAGTAATCATTTCTTGATTCCTAATATATCTATAACTAGTGAACAAAAATTTGACCAGCAAAATTTTACTAATAATCAAATTTCAGGGGTAATTTTATAAGTTTATAAGTTATATATCATTTTTGCAGGCATAAAATGTATCCATCAATTAGCCATTTCATGTATTTTATTTTACTTCAGCTGTATTTATATGAACAAGGAATGAAATTAATAACAGAGACGACACAGTGGTGGACGCGACGAACAAGATTTGTTTTATAAAACGTAGTAACGGGCCCTCAATAACATTTATAAAAAGCAGGGAAGTTGTACATTTGCAAAATATGAATGTAGCTAACAAGTCCTCCTTTTTTGAATGAAGACTTTAATCGCAGGTATAATTTAAACTTTGAGCTGTTTTTTCTAGGTGTAGTCCGTAAAGCGTGTCGCATTTTGATAAAAAAAAGTGTAGGGCACTCAATATGGGACACGCTACGGAATGCTTCGCCGGACCGCCAGGTATGAACTCATTACAATATGAGCGCGCTTACTCTTCATTGCCAAAAATGTAAAGATTTACAAGTGAAACTAGCGTACAATAAGTGAACCTATATTCGGAAAAATGTTAACATTACATAACTACAAACTCAAAATGTGGCCACGAAGGTTATAAAAAGAAATCTAATAATTTCGAAAAACGTCACTCAAACTGCTCTACAAGCATAGCGAATACAAATGTAAGGAGAATATTTACCTGCACTTCTACTAATTTCGTAGATGTAATTCTGAAAAGAGCCATTTTTGATCCCGCCGAGCGCTACCTCTCACGTACCAACCACGCACAACTACTACTAGGGTGGCAGAGCGCGCGGAACGTGAGCTAGCAATCGATTGCCACCGAAGAAGTCTTGCCACAGACAAGCGTTATGACACGATCTGATCTGTCAAATTAGAACTTTCCAAAGGTATTACAATTTGTACAAGGAATAAATACTATTAATAACTTTGTAACCATCAAAACTGAACATGTCATACATTTCTCTTTAGAAATTCAGTAACGTTATCTTAATTTTGATTACTTTAAGGTAGTTTATGCACTATCCAGCACGTAGTCCAACATGACAGGATAAATGACAGGCAGCATAGAAAAAGAAAATATTGACGTAAGCTGTATAGTCCGAATTGCACTGAAGGCAATTAAATTAGGTCACTCTTCTTGCTTGCCATGCGTTTTTAAACAACGCTTAAAAACGTATACTTTGTTAACTGTGATAACATACGCTTATTAATAAATGCTAATATTTGATTGTCATTTTTATTTACTGATAACTAGACTTGTATGCCATTACATGAGTTATTGTTAACATTATTCGTGTTACTTTTAAAGGTCTTACTCAAGTGCAATTCGGACTAACTCATGCTGTCATTTGAATGCCTAATGTTGCCAGTAAATAGTTATTTTCTTAAAATTTAAGAAAATTTATAAATATATACAGGCATTGCTCTCACTCTCACCTCACTTGATAAACTGCAATGAACTGCTATAATGATTGAGAGAGTGGAATGAATTGATATTGATATAGGGCATTTGTGTAAATCAGTTAAATAATGAATATCTCGGGAAATTTTTGCAAGTTGCAAGCTAAGTAAATGATCTAGCTCTAGCAATCAGTTTAAACCAGTCAGGTTAAATTTGGATTAACATGGGCGTCGCAAGTCAGCCATCCTGGCCAGTGGCAGGGGAGGGGGCAAGTTTTTCCTTTTTGGTCCAACTGATGAAATGACTGGTATACTACACACTTATTTAAAGGTCTGTTGGGGCTTCTTCTTTGCTCCCCCTGGCAACGTCTATCATCATAATATAATTATTGATTGACGTTGGTGATGGGCGGCGGTGATCAGGGGATCCGCATGTTGGTTTGTCTCCCTATTCTATGAAAAGAGTCGGGTATCATGTCATCTAATCGTTGCATGGCTAATATTGTACGCGTTGCCAGTGACAACGAGTTGCAACCTACCTGCGTTTACACCGCCGATAATGCATAAAAGAGCACTTGCGTTGTGCAGCTTGAACTTGACGTCAAGAGTAAAGAGCGTAATATTTCGAACGGATTGCACTCTGTGTACTTTGTCAATGGGGTGATTTTCCGTTTATACCAAATTCGTCTCGCATAAAAACACCTGTCAAACTCTTTTGAAAACTATACCTACATTTTTGACGTGTCTCGAATGTGAGATGAATCTCGGATGATCTGAGAGTTAGGGACTGGACCCCAATTCTAGGTACATAAGAGATGCATCTCACGTGCGAGATACATCAAAAAACGACAGATTTCCAAGGTATTTGACAGTTATTTTCGTGCCAGATGAATCGCGCATGACTAGAGAATCGCTCCGCTGGGGTGTTGCTTAGTGAAATTGTTGGTTTTCCATACCCTTTTACTGACAACCCAGTAAAAGTCGTTACGTATAAGACTTCAAGTTGACATAACTTCAATTCAAATAATACATCGCTTCCAAAGCGTAAAGAGCTAAGTTTGTTTACTTGCTTACTCTACTTTTTCGATTGTTGAATTCGTAAAGTATATCGCCATGCGGTGGTTTTTTATTTTATGTATATGCCTACTTGAGGTGGTCAGCGGCCGACATTTTCACCTCGGCCGTAGCAAATATGGTAACTTAGGTGCACCTGCCGATAGTAATTTTTTGAAGCTACCAAATGCGCGATGGTTCAAGCAAAAACTAGACCATTCTAGCCCTACTGATCAAAGGACTTGGCAACAGGTATATCATATTGTATTCTAACACAAATCATATTTTCTATTTATTAAATTTTGACATACATTTTGTAAAGTAAGTAATTTGAGTTTGCATTTAAGTTAAGGCGGCTTGCTTGGAAGTCAATGAGTCATTCTTGTTGGGCTTGGGGAGGCCGGTTAGTGGTGAACCGAAATAAAATAACCTGCGTTACTCTCACATGCATATTATATTTTAGCAATAAGCTATTGTATGAAGGCATTGATCATTTAATAATCCAATAAATGTAATTGAGATTATTGATCTCGAGTGAATAGAAAACACATAACAGCATGCCACCATCTATGCAAATGTGATGCATGTATGAAGTTGTTACCTGACCATTTACAAAATAATGTAGGTGGCATTGGCTGGTTTGTATGCAGCATATATGAAGCAGTGTGGTTTTGGTATAAATAATTTTATAATATTTTTTTTACTTTGTAAACATTGTGTCTTGGCAATCTTAGTGTAGATTGCCCTCTAGCTAGATAAATTATGAAGGCTACATCCAGAAGTGGATTATAAGCTGATTATGATGATTTTTATTTTTTCTAAAATTTTATTGACTTTTTAGTGTTCTTGTGTGATGATGATGATTGTTAATCACAGACTAATTCTGTTTTCTTATCATAATACTAAGTCATTTTAATTTTAAATTACAGCGCTATTATGTGAATGATAGTTTTTATGATTTTAATAACCCTGGCCCTGTGTTCCTGATGATTGGGGGGGAGGGTCCCGCAGACCCCCGATGGATGGTCAAAGGTGCTTGGATAGACTATGCTAAGAAGTTCAATGCCCTATGCTTCAATTTGGAACACAGATATTATGGAGAAAGTCATCCTACCGAGTAAGTAATTTATCCTTAATTCATATTTTAGAACTGTCTTTAGTCTGGACTGTCCGAACGCCTCTGTGCACTTGAATTCGCGCGACTTCTTTTTATCTGGGTTCCTGTTCCCCCTTTTACTATGAAACACTTTTTTTTTACTATAAAATTCAGTAATTTTTGTCAACTCACCATAGACAGCTAACTCTAGGGATCTAGAGAAGAAGCTTTAAAGTGTTATTGACAAGTGTGAATGGTGATTTTTAAACATAAAATATCTAATCTTTATTTTTTATCATCTAGTATGCTGTTTAAATATTTCTTTATTTTTTCTAACTATGGTTATTTCTGATTTGTTCTAACTTCATTGTGAGTTGGGCCCTGTGATATTCTAATAACAATAATTGTAACTGAGACACCTTCTAATGTAATGTTTACATTTGTTTATAAACACTTTTCCTATGACATTAATGAGTTTGTTAAACTTTGCAGTACTGTAGTAATGTTAGTATTTGTAAAAAAATAAATTCAGCTTAAAGATAAAAGAAAATAAAAAATTACATTGTTGAAGGTCAATTCAATTAATTTAAGAATAGCAATAGATATTATTAAATATTTTATTAAATTACCATGCATTATACATTTTTGGTTCCTCGGGAAGCAGCATTAGATAGTTATATTATTGATATTTATTATTGCTGGCTTGTGAGCTGTGCTGACCCTTAAAATTATATTAATTATAAACTGTATGTTATTATAAGTAACATACTGTAATTGATAAAACGTTTTCCTTATTTAGCAACATAAATGTTTGTAACTTACTTAAAAGCCTAGAACAACTTATATGTTTTTAATATCTAACTAAAATATAGGTACGCGCAAATTATCAGAATTATCAGAGCCATAAATACAATATTTACAAATGCTCTTTACTGACAATGCAGAAAAAGTTATGATTTCGAGATTAATTTAATATTTATAACAGAGGTAAAGAAAAAAAAACGTCTTAGAGAATAAGGTGCAATTTACATAACAGGGTAATGATTATAAACATTTGCCACTGATCACAGTAAAGCTGGGGTTTATAAAGGTCTGTTAGATCAATTTAGATTAGTAAAATTAATAATTTCTTATGTTTTCGCGACTTGCTAACATTGAAAAAAAAAACCATTTAAGAGTATTAAATCCTATATATTGTAAAGAACTTTATTACCCATGTTTGGAACTTTAAGTCTGCCTGTCAAAATGAAACCTGAAAAGGGCTTGAAACATTGGAAATTAGATTTGTGACAATATCCGCGATATAATCCGTTTAAATTGTTTTATTTCAATTTTGAAAATTGTACTGAGCTACTACAATTTGGTCTGACTTTTTATCTTAAAGACTTTTATAAAACGGGACATAACTGTTTTCATGAGATAAATGTTACAGGTAAATTCTGAATTTAAAACCAATATTGATACAAAAACATTAAAAATCATTACAGGTTTTGTTATGCATATCACATAAAATGTAATTAACTATGTAAGTAGGTACTAGTAGGTAGGTAGCGCTCATGTTACTCAAATAAACATACACGTTGTGTCACCACAATCATTCGATAATAAAATTTATGTTATGTGCCCTAGTTAATAACAATAAAACATTAAATTACCTACCTATTTGTGGTCACAACGACAGTTATAAATGTAACGTAATAAATAAGTCATGAATCTGGACTGTTGTAGTTGAATTGTTGAAATAATTGTTAAATTTACAATGACATTTAGATATAAAAAGTAGTGGTTTTAAGTAAATTAAACCATGTATTTGTGAAAGTATCCCTTATACTTTGAATGAGCTCAGAAACACAACCCTTTTTTTTTACAGAGACCTATCTGTAAAGAACTTGCAATACTTATCATCGTCCCAAGCCTTGGCGGATTTGGCTAGCTTTATACATGCTATGAACAACAAGTACAAACTGAGCAAGGATATCAAGTGGATAGCCTTCGGTGGATCGTACCCCGGCTCGCTGGCGGCTTGGCTCAGGCTCAAGTATCCACATTTGATCCATGGCTCAATATCGTCGAGTGGTCCTCTATTGGCTAAAGTTGATTTTCTAGGTACCTATACTATTTTGACACGTTTGTTAAGTATTTCCTCAAAAGCAAATATTCATTGTAGCTTTTCGCCCATTTTTACCATTTCACCTCAATCGTATTCGTTACGTTATTTTTCCTTTGTGTCTCAATAGTCATTTTTTTTGCTCGTTAATATTTTTAGAAGCATTTCACCTCGACCGTGCATCAAAACCGTGACAGTGCCGTCAAAAAAAAAATCATTTTCGTTTTTTGTCTCGATGTTCTCAGTCGCCTTTCTTCTATTTTATTGTATTTTATTACTTATTAGTCAAAAAGATAATATTGCAATGAGTAGGTATGATAACCCTATGAAATAAAGCAATTATACATAACGCGTTTAAAAAAGCTACTCAGTTTTATTGCTAGCATCAATTAATACGGCAAACAAAATAAGAGTGCCAAACATACATCGATCACGGCGAAATGCTACTAGGGTAATAAACTACACTGATAATAAGATGCTATAAATTAAATATAAATACTAACGCGTAATAACGTGAACAGCTACGCGAAAAATTGCTTAAAGTAAAAAAATCTATTGAGATATTGTTCTGCCGAGGCGAGAAACGATAAGGTGAAAAGCTGCAAGATTATTTTCACCTATCCTAACACTAACCAACGCGATAGGTTAGATATCAGAAATCTTTAGAAAATACCATAAAACACTTAGTTACTATACTATTGAAAATCGGCAAAGTGACACAATTTGCCAAGTTAGTTTCACCGAAAATGTGTGCACCGTAGAGTTAGGGGCAGCCTTACCAGCCCCTCTAGCACACTAGCGTTTATCGCTGACATAAAGCATTCGTCCCTTTCGCACACGCGTACTGGTTAGAACGGGATAAATGCTTTATGTCATCGATAAAAGCCCCCAGGAGTGTAAAGTGCGCCAGAAGTCTTAAGTATAGACACGCAATGTGAGCCCACCTGACTCCCATAGCTACGGGGGTGACAAAAAAGGAACCTGGCACCGCAGACGACGTTGACAGTTGAAATTTTAAATAAGATAACACAGTATTTGAAGTGCGACTTATCTTTAATTCGTAGTTTAAACGGAGTGGTTGTTAGAAATCATGGGATTAAGGCAAAAAGTATTTTTTAGCAATCTAATCCAACTGCTGAAATTGTACATGATGTACTGTTGCAGGCCTTTAGCTGGCCCTTCGGATCTCTCACACACCTTACGAGCCGCAGTAGCAAGCTACTACTTCACGCCGGTATACTGTGAGAGTGTGGTACGACCCTGGTTCAGCCAGTCCATTCGTAATCAGTAACTGGTTACAGTGACGCTTAACCATTATGGAATATTTATAACTAGACCACGAATAATGAATGACAATAGTAACATTTATTTTCCTGTATTTCAGAATACTTCCAAGTTGTCATCAACGCGCTGCGAGAGAAAACTGGCAATGACGGTTGTTCCACCGAAATTAAACGAGCCCATAAAGAAATCGTTGATTTAATGACCACAACTCCGGGCGTAGTTGAGAAGGAATTCAAGTATGTTCTTTGCTACTGAACACGCTCCTATCAATTGTACCATAATCTCATATATGTTTGTTAACCTTTTCAAAGACGGATATAGCCGTCACTATAGCTTTAACGCTTGTGACGTATGGGGTGAACCGTTTAGATGGTATAATCTGAACCAATAAGGCATAGAAAAATGAGTTCTGAGAAACCGTGTTATCGATTTCAGTTACAAGAAAAACTGCATTCGTAGGCTAAAAAAAGTGGGCATTTAAAAACTTACAATTTATTTATTTCGATATCGAGTGCGTAGATCGTAAACCGTAAACGTTACATGAAACATGATATGGTATCTAAAGTTAATAGAAAACTACAAAACGCCTTAGTAAAGTCGTTACCTAAACGAGTTGATTGTTGTATTAAGAAAACAGCTGTATATCGAACATTTACTTAAATAAGTTAAACTATATAAATTGCAGTACATTGACCCACCTAAATGGTCCGCCCTGTATGCATTGCCGCCGTGGCCCGCAATGAATGCCAACGACGCAAAGATATATCCGCCAGCGCGCGTAATGTAAAGATAGCATATGATTTAAAACTGTAGTCATTAGTAAATCTTATCGTAAAGGTTGACAATTATTATTATATTTACAGAGTTTGCAAACCTTTCGCTACGGCTACGGCAAATGATGTGAATAATTTCTACAGTTCACTGGCCGACGATTTCGCTGGCTTGGTCCAGTACAACGAAGATAATCGTATCAGCGCCGACGAGAGATACAAAAACTTGACTATCAACACTGTGAGAATACTTGTTACTTAAATGTATACTAATAAGTCGTCATGCTTTATAGTATTTAGTTATTAACAATGTGAGGATTCTTTCGTAGACCAATTTAAACTATTGATATTAAGGGCAGTCCCAATGATTCCATTCTAAAAAAGCCTTTTATCCGATTGTCATGTTTTTTATGAATACACATTAGACTAACTTCAGCTATGTTTGTCTTAAGCATTAGTTTTACAAAATTTCAGTTTTCTGGTATTGATAATTTTTGAGATGTGTTTTAAGCACCATTTTACCGCAGTCTTATAACTAAGATTCATATATTTTGTATGGGTGGCGACACAGGCTCGTCCAATGAAAATTTTATCGCCGGTTAAAGGGTTAAAGAACTTGAAGCACTGAACTCTGTTTATAACTTTCAGGTGTGTAGTATGTTAACGGAAGACGGGGACCGTCCGGCATACAAAAAACTGGCCGCTTTCAACTCTATCATGCTGGACAAGTCGAACCAGACCTGCATGGACTACAACTACAACAACATGATAAAAGACCTGAGAAATATCACGTGGAGTTCAGAAGGAGGTAACGCAACTTGATTAGCTAGTAAGAGTAACGTAAACTGTATAGCGTTTTTTTAAACTGTGGAATGGTGTGAACAATCTTAGCAAGTATTTTTTGCAAAAGTGCTATTTTAAAATAAATAAGAGGTGCAAACAAAGATAATACAAATAAATCATGTTATCTCAGTATAATCTATTTAAAAAAGGATATTTATTTATTTTCTTGTAGCCCTTTTGCAAAAAAGACTAATCAGGATTGCTTACAACGTTTCTCATATTTAAACAAAACTGAAGTGTAGGCTCTTATCTACATTTTTCCTACTAGCGGGTTCCTTTCAGATACTTCGACCCAAAGGGAGCTTTTTTACATTTTTTTATGAAAAATACGGTAGAAGCAATTAAAGCGCCTATGATGTTAAAACATGACATTACTCAAAAATAAATATTGATAAGTACTCTTATACTAGCGTATGCCATCTGTCAGCAAACAAATCGGCATCCTGCCTCCGCACGGACATTTATGCCTTCCTTGCTCTTTTTTCACTTCCTCCATAAAGTTGATAATGTGGTGCAATAGTAGAGCCTTGAAATTTCCTGTTTCGGGGTATCTATTGCCGAGGAGTTTCATCCTCGTCCTGGCGAGAGCATCACAATTGCATGTACCTGGGGTGAATTTTTTAATCTCACCAGGTGACTAGAGCTCACCAAAATTGACAAAATCTCTATGAAAAACAGCCATTTTGGCAAGCTTTAGTCACCCGGTGAGATTCAAAAATCGCGCTCCTGTAGCGCGTTTTTTTTGCATGGTGTTTTCCCTCGCCATGAGAGCGTTACTCTTCTATTGTAATACTTGGCAAAGTCTCATGAATGTCATTGCATATTTCAGGCCGACAATGGACGTATCAAACATGCACAGAGTTTGGTTTCTATCAAACATCCTCAGGTGAAACAGATTTCTTTGGCAACAACTTTCCACTAGACTTCTACATTCGGCAATGCCAAGATATATTCGGAAAGAAGTAAGTCTTAAGTACGCATTTGTTGATGAATTAAATAGATTCAATACCGACACGCTATGCGATAAGTGTTTCGTGTAATTTTATATTATTGTAACCCCGATAACCTCATTATTTTGACCGTTACTTCAATTGATTATGGATTTAACTATTTTGACGCCACGTTCTAAACTAAACAAGTTCACACGTTAACCTTTTTTTGTGGGAACCATATTGCACTTCATGCAAAGTCGTTTAATTTTACGCGTTTATTACATCCGTTGTGAGCGTACGGTAAACACTAATGACCGGTAGGTTCAATCTTATCTCAAGGTAGTAGGAGGATAGTCCTGCAAAAACTAGGTGTAAATGTGTGATACTTTGAGTACCTACTAATAGGAGTAATCTGTAACAAAGGTTGCTTAGGTTGATAAACGCTGTTCAAGTTCGAGTTAACACATAGACATAGCTTAAGTTAACATCCATTGTGGAAAAGCCATAAAGTATTGAGTATGGAGTTAGTCATGCTTGCCTTCTCCCAGGTTCAGCAAGGAGTTCGTTAACGCGGCCGCGGAGTGGACGAACAATTATTACGGCTCCTTAGACATAACAGCCAGCCGCGTCGTCTACGTACACGGCTCCGTCGACCCGTGGCACGCCCTCGGCATCACAAAGACACGCGATGACGCTTCGCCGGCCATTTATATACACGGTAATTATTTCACGATAGTGACGCTGACAGCGACAAAACCTGAGTCATGTTTTGCTGACCGTCCGGGCATAGCTAGCGGCACGGTTAGCACAATTTATCGCTATTGGATCCTTGCCCTATCTTATGTCTATTCTGAAGTGATAGAGCCGTACTGTAGGCAGCTGCTGGTTGTAGTACGAATGGGCCGCCTCGACCGGGGCAGTACCACACTCTGTGATTCGTACGGTGCGTGACGAGATACAGAGGCCCAGGGTCTAAAGGGCGGAGACGGATCTGTGACCCTCTTGCGGTTGATGATTCTGATGGGCGACGGTGATCACTCTCATCAAGTAATCTGAATCTTCATTCGCCGCCCTTTTCTATACATAAATCTAAATAAATAGTCCATTGTAACAAAGACTCACCGAGGGACAAACATAAACATGGGATTGTTGCCAGGCTTCTTCATTGGACAGATTCCTGTTCCACCAAGTATATAGGTACTTAATTCAAAAATATTTTATTTAATAGAATAAGCAAAATCATATTTACGCAATGTACAGTTTAATTTGTAATTGCGCCAAAAAGGCAACTCGTATGTCCAAAATTAAAATTCACCCAAACCATGTCCAATGAGAAATCTGGCCAAAAAGCAAAAAGCAAGCTGAACAGCCAAGCAAACAACCTAAATATGAATAAGTATTTAAAATATTACTTCTAAATTACAAGGTACGTCATTCAAAACGTATCAAACTTGATTTCTAAAGATGGTCAAATACGCCATAATTCATTGTTTTATTGCGGACAAGCGGGCATCAACTAGTTAAATATTAATTTCATATTCAACACGAAGGCACTTATTTTTATTTTGAATTTTTCAGGAACCGCTCACTGTGCAAATATGTACCCCCCCGGTGAGAAGGACCTTCCGGAGCTAAAAGAAGCGCGAGTTAAAATTGAACAGCACCTCTCCACATGGCTTGCAATGCCTTAGAAATTATATTAGTATTCTTAATTGCCCTTAGGGTAATTCTCTTGCCAACTATGATTAATGTTAAATTTGAGTTAGAGTATATTTCTACCTTTGAAATCTATCGATCAAACTCAGTCACTTTTCCATCACTAATCCAACCCCTTAGCCTTTTGGCTATCTATGGTTTAACGCATTAAATAAATGTAATATGACAAAATAGAGTATAAATAAGAAATGTGGGCCCCACTAGGCCCACTCTATGGTGGACAGATTTGCGGCCATCCTTTGTAGTGTGGCCACTTTTCTCTAAAGTTCCTGGATGATGATAGATCTGTATTTTTTATTTTACTTTTATACCCAACTGCGGCAGATGCCAAATAAGGTTTTTATAACTTTTAAACAATCATTTATGATAATAGATAATAAGCTAGGTAATCAACAGTTCTTAGATATGCTACAGATTTCAATAATAATTGTATTATACTTGTTGGAAATAAAACCACGTGAGAAACGTTAACAGTGGAATATTTATTAATACTAAAAGTTCAAATACCCTTATGTTAAAAGTACAGTAAGTTGAAATATCAATAAAATTGACAAAACTATCTATCTAAACCGCAACATCATTAATTAATAAATTATTAGATACTTAAAATCGTAGTTTATTTCATATGCAAGTTTAAAAATGCATTTGTTTTACCTTGTTTAAAATCTATTTCCGTTTAAATAATTATTAACAAATGAATAATCTGCAAATTAAGTAAATCTCGAAACAACTTACAAACTAGGTAACTAACGCTTAAATATAAGTAGTCCTTAGTTAAGTCTACTAGCTTCACCTGCATTGGTAGCGAACACAGTAGCGTTTTTGCAGCGGAGTTGCGAAAATAAAGGGATAAATATTGCCTTACAGCCGCAAACACAAAAAATAAGTGTAAGTACAGAAGTCTCACTACGAACAAAAACGGCGCTTAGACGACTCTCAGTTTGTCGTCTGCCTTAAGAGTTGCTTTCCACCACAGCTGCGCCAGGAAACGGGTACGAGGAACTAAACCACCAACCCCATCAGCAATCTCATTAGTAGGTTCTTTACTGCGAAACCCAGCCTGAAGCGTCGCTTCTTTCTCACCCGCGACCTTACATTTTGACAAGAGACTAAAATGCATTTGTAGTAAGTCCACGCGAACCATAACATATTTCTTGTATATATACGAACAGTTACAGTACCCGGCAGTAAATATTGCACATCGGCTAGTTTCGGTTTGTATTTACTCAGCCGTGTGCGACAGAGACGATGCTATACGAAGCCGAACTAGCCGATGTGCAATATTTGCTGTCGGGTACTGTACCACTACATTTGAATATTTCTGTCTTAGTTTTTCACTTTATGCCGCGTTCATGTAAGTCCCTTTAGGCAAAAACCTCAATACCATTTGAAATTAAAGTGTTTATAAATAAGGAAATCCATAAAAGGATAAATTTTTCCCCATTAGGTATAAATAAAAGTTTGACAACCTCTTAACTAAAATATATTTTGTTCCTTTCATTCGAAGGCAAAAGTCACAATGACAGAGGCGACACCACAGCAGCTAACTACTAAAGGAAGCTCTAAGCTAGCACTAACACGTTGCGCAGTGCGTCTCATTCTGTCTAGCCTAGTAGGGGACGCACTGAAATACGGCGTGTCGTATATATTCGAGTTAGGTTCTTAAGTGATGTAAAGTCAGGTTCAGTAGAAATGGTCCATGTTGTAAACAAACCAATTTACTATTATCATTCACTTCGTAATCACGCACCTTTGAACAACGAGTATGGTCCCATTTCGTATGTATACACTTAATCCTACTATTTATATTCTTTTAGAAACTTGCCCCCTTATTCATAAACGCTTCGTAAACCGTTTGTTAGTTAACATGTTTTAAATGTCTTTATCTGTCATTGTGACGTTTGCCATCAAATGAAAGGGACAAAGCATTTGTTAGCTTAAAAAGATTGTTAACTTTTTATAAATAAGGGGGTTATTTGTTATTTCAATAAGCACTCTTTTTACACAGGTTATGTGCCAAATGCTAGCCATATTTGTTTACAACATTGACCATTTCTATTGAACACGACTTTATTAGGTTTACTAAGCGGCTATGAATAATGGGGATCGGGGGGCCTAGCACGCTAGCTTTTATCGATGACATAAAGCATATATATATCCCTTTCTAACCAGTACGCGTATGCGAGAGGGACGGAAGCGTTTGTGCGTGATAAACGCTAGCATGCTACTATAGCTGTTTAAAACAGTAGAAAATTTCATACTTCACGCTAGCCTACAGATATTCATACTTAAGTATAAAAATTATAATTATCACAATTACCGACAGCCATAGATGTAATATCAACTATCAAGTTATTATATTATAACTCGAAAACTTTGCTAATATCATAAATTATTTGATTATTTTCTATCACTGGCGTCCAGCGCAGTATGTTTTTCTATTAAATTGGCGTAATATACAAATAGATACACAATCGTGTCACTGCTTTAAAAAAACGCAAAGCTTTGGACAGTCAAGCGTTAAAAATAGTGGCTCAACCACTGGTGTTTATTTATCTATTAAAATCTAAAGGAATAGCTTGCAAATAATGATCATTCCATTGGTTCACATTTTTAAATATCAAAGCCTTAAACTTTAATTGGCGTAAAGAACAAGCAATTACAACTGCATTACGTCGAGTGAAGTTTAAAGTATTGATATCATAATTTTTAGCCCCTAGCCGTCCACTTGCTAAACATATGCCTCTCCATTTCTTAATATGCGACTAACAAATACCTTTTCAAAAACAAGCCTTTCCTTAAACTACTGGGCAGTAAAAAGCCTAGCTATAACCTAGTCGTAAACTCATTTGAACTATTACTTTGAAACGCGCGTTATGTTATCAAGATACGTACGAGTATCATAACTCATACCATAATATCACCTATCATAAAAACCATATTTGCCGCTAGTTCGTCAAGAAGATTGGTCTGATATCTGCAGTTCTTCCTGCGACACCAAAGATTCAAGGCTTCTTCCATGTAACATCATCTCCATAATACTGAAAAAAAAACGTATTTTTGTCTTTATAACTACCCATAGATTTAGACAGACTTCTCGCGAACCGGATCTTAATGTATTTTAGTAAAATTTCATGCTAGAGCATAATAGATAATGAGGCACAAGTAAGGTCGGGCTCGAGTTACAGCGTGTCGAGGAGGCTAGTGCTAGATGCACAGGTACAGTTTTACCAAAAATATATTGAGCATCGGCAGTATTCGTTTGCGCAAAGAAGCGCAGACCGGTTTCCGACAGTAGCTGAACGTGTGAACAATCCATATTGTACTTTATTTGCAAGCGCAACTGGCAGAGTATTGCTTGCTATGTATTCTTAGCTTTGTCCCGCTTACACAATTCGTACACTGTGGCGCACGGGCTGCCGCCATGTTGCTCCGAAATGGATACACCAATAAAAGCGCAAGAGTTTAGCGCGCGTAAAATTCTACTTTATCATTGGTAGATCGAAATTTCTCGCGCTACTAAAATTGGTCTACTGCGCTGGTACATCGTGGCACTATATTTTTTTGGTAATACTGTATATTTATATGCACGTATTTGCATTTGTATATACATGTAAGTGGTTTCTAAATTCTGACAGGTTAAGGGGTAATCAATCATGCATAGGTGAGACATAGAAGCAAGAACTTGGCCATCACATGAACTCGCTTTCAGGGGTGCAATTTTTGAATCTCACCAGGTGACTAGAGCTCACCAAAATGGCCGAAACTCTATGAAAAACGGCCATTTCGGTGAGCTCTAGTCACCGGGTGAGATTCAAAAATCGCACTCCTGCAGCGTAATGGATTAAGACAATCTATTGGTAGCATGAGTTTGCCAATTTAAACAGTTGACCAAGCATATTTTGCAGATACTTACAATGCAAATAGAAATACAATCGCTTGAGTGCCCATCGTGAGATAGAAGAACGCGTTCAAGTGGTCCGTTCCCAGTGTAGCCTTGTACACTTGTGAATAAATTATAGAAGCGAACATCGCTACCAAGTTTTCCATTACCGACAAAAATGCGTACGCCACACCTGAAAAGTAAACGTGTCTTGTGTTCTTATTGGCTCTTACTTTATTTAAACCCATTATGGGGGATGCCCTAATTTTTTTACACATTTTATTATTGTTTCTCGCATGCGGGATAGATATATTTGTGTGCATCTCAGCTTCACATCTTGTAGCTTCCGAGACAAAATACTGTGACATAGTGACACACAGACATTATGCATATAGATACGTATACATATACAGTACGTGTAGTGGACCATGTAATTATTTGACCACTTTCGAAACCTTTGTAATACGGTCGAAAAGTGGTCACAGCAATTTCTTAGTTGACTATACATGCCGAAACCATAATATGTACAGGTAGTTTGACAAAGGAACCGCGAACCGTAAAAGGTCACCTAGTGGCCTTCATTGACGTTACTCTACCAAAGCGCTACAATGAATTGAATGAATGAATTTATCGTCAAGAAACGACAAACAATGAGTAGAATAAAAAAACAGATTTATTTAAATGATTATATGTGAAAATCGTTAGTCTGAAACAAATACAGAATTTACTTCGAGTACGGAGACATGAAGACAAATAGAATTAGCTATATTTTTCCTTACTCGGTGTATCATGCATCTATTTTATATCCAAATTTTTGATGCAAAATTATTTTGTAAAACATTTTTCAGCTATTTTTTAACATTTTCATCGCTGCTAAAAAACAGCGTGGCCCCTTGACGATACGTGAAAAGCGGCGCATGATCAGCGAATAGTATCACCTCTTTCAGCCGGCGGCAGCACTTTGGAGGTCATGGAGCGCACTAGTGGCGCGACGCACGGGCCCAGCGCCGCCGCCGTTGCGCCCACGTACAGAAGTTTCCACGTCGTGGCTTGGGCGTACAAGAAATGGCCGGTCATGTGGGACGCCGCACCCAACATCACTATAAACTATAACAAGAAAATTTTTTACTTCTTTAGGTATCTTTATGTAGCATAAATTATAGTCGCTATATTTCTGACGGAATTTTTATAGTGTATCTTGGGCCGCCTTCTTCTAAACCCAACAGATTTTAAGCGTTTTCACTGTTATTTGGAGATGTTTTATGTGCATTTTATGCCGATTGTACCCGTACGAAGCTGGGGCTGGTCGCTAATTTATAATAATTCAGCATATTTGGTGTCGAAATTGTTGTACAAAATAATTTAAATTTGAATGTGTCAATTCATTTTACAAAAATAATCGATCGGCGCCAATCTAGACTTGAACAATGTGTTTGGGATTAAACTTTATACATACTTCATACACATTTGTAAACGCATTGTCCTCTTTTGCATGGCGGAGCTTAATAGAATAATAATAATAACGGTGAAGACGATGAGTGCACCAGCAAATGCTCCCACGCTCCCCATTCCCTTCTTTCGCAAGCGATATTCCAATAATGCTTTAGTCAAAATAAGTCACCAACCGTATCTTTCCAACGGAACACTTTAGACATAAGTGGAATGCCGAATAGCATCAGTAGGACATAGGCCGTACTGTTATACGTCCTGAAATTACTGTAGTCCGTTGCGTCCCACTGGAATACATTTTGCACGTACAAATACATAACTGGACGTTCGTCTGAAAAGTAAGATGGTAAATTTCATTAGAATGGAATCGGCAAAAATTTACAGCCAAGTCACAGATCATTCATGATCTTTAAGATCAGGGATCGGCAAACTACGGTCCACAGACTACATATCTCCGGCTCGCGAATGGTTGTAATCCGGCCCGCTCGTAATCAATCCCGGAAAAATTACATTGCGGTGATAAATTCTAAAACTTGGTCCCCATTCCGTTTGTAAATATTGACCCACGTAGAAAGAAGTTTGCCCATTCCTGCTAGATTAAATAAAGCTGCCAAAAAGGCGGGGTGCGGGGGGCGCTTCTTCCGCTGTGATTGGTGCGTTCTCTGCTGTTTATATTCTAGTCTCGGCCGTCTTTATAATTTTTTGACTCTAAGCTTGGCTCGCGGGGGCCTTCGTCTATGCGCAGTCTAGACCTATATGGTCTGTGATTTAAGTAGAGTCCGCGAAATCGCTTCAGCTTTGATTGATCGTCCTCACACACATATCACATCTTATAATGAGATAAAATTCCTTTGAAAACTTTGACTGCACAAACGTTACACATTCAAAACTAAGTTAAATTTTTTCATTAAGCATTTCAGTAGGGGAAAATCTCGTTAGAAAAGCTGTAAAATGTATATTATGTAACGAAAAGCACATTGGGCTTGCAAGGATTTTGTAATGTACCTCTTTACGAGGAAAGGCCTGTATCTAGCACTGTATCTAGCTACGCTATAGACCGGAATATTATACGTACAAAATACACATATACGCTTGTAAAGCAAAGCGCTAGGAGGATGAATGAAATATGGAGGATCTGGATTGAGTTATTAACATACTATGAATACTTAAACGATTCAATTTCGTGAAATTGTAACAAACTCTCAGCCAACAAAGTTGATTGTGGGTCATAAATGTTTATGACTATTCAAACGCCACGTTGTACCATGACGATTCATTATGATGTGGTTCTGAGTTACACGGAATTCAATTTGGTTGGCCTTACTGTAAAATTAGCCTAAAAAGTGTAGAGCCACCCACGCTAACTATACATAAGCGCTTTTATTACGATACTTACTGATATAATGTTGACCATCCCTATCTCAAAGAATATATCAGATATATTTACTGAAATAGGTTTGATCAATATAGAACGTATTATAAATATTCAGATGCAATTCAGACATAAGATTGCCTTCAGATGTTTTTAACAACACTGAATAGCATTGAATACAACTTGTAATAAGTAATGACGAATCATTCCTGCCTTCAGTTTAACGATAACATGTTATTGTAAGTTATCAATACTTTTAAATATCACCATCACAAATAATATATATGTCAAACGGTCATACCATTGTTTATCTTAACGTAACATACCTACTAGCGTTATTCATTCCTAATTTACTAACCTAGGTTGGTATTGGTTCTGTAATGGGTAGTTTCCGACGTTTTTTAATAAATTGGAATAACACGTGTTTTAACGAGACTGCTTAGCGTTTATTAATATTCTAACGCGTAACTTTGGTTTGTAAAAACTATTAGATCATAGCAACAAAAAAGTTTGTTAGTGACTGTTTCACATTTTATGGATATTTTAAGCTGGAGCTCCAACACAACTGAACAAGTTTAAGTTAACCCTTAGTAAATCATTTTTTTTTCATCCCATCAAAGGATGCACTGTGGGATAAGTTATCATTGTATCAATCATATTAGGGTCGCCGTCGTAAATTGTAATTTACAGGTGATTAGAACAAACTTAAAAGGTAAGTGTTTAATCTAAATGTAATGGACAGACATATAAAGTTCTCTGTATTACTACAGAACCCCAAACACTGAGTAAATTGACCCCTGAATGTTTTAATAGTTCTATAAGTTGAATTGTAGCCTTGAATTGATTAGCTAACATACCATGCTTGCCATATAAGAGCACTGGGACGAATTATCAGTTACAGCTTCTTGAGCACGTGATATTACGCAAATAGATATATTATTTGTATTATATTTACCTCTCTGGAACGTGTACAGAGCCATAGAAATAAGTAAGAACCACAAGAACAATCTGCGACTGTTCGTCCTCCTTTTCGTCAACGTAACCATTGTTTGCTTTATGTTGTTTATATCGAAGAAGTCCCTAAAGGGGTTTCGGACGCCAGCCTCTCTAAGTGATTTCTGCTCCGGCCTTGTCTGCCACTTGAGGCAAAAGAAACTGTAAACAGTGGCTATCACCATGAGGCTCGTGTTGATCGCGAACATCACGGGAAACGATCTGTTGACAACTTTCGTGTATAACACGTTACCTGTAACAAGAAACATTCATGTATTCCGTTTTTAAACGTTTATGTAGTATCAGATAACGGTTGAGTGCATTGCAAACTGTCGCTCTAGCGATTTGTAGGTACCATTTTAGCAAATGGAAAAAATACGTACATGCATACATACATAAAGTCACGACTGTCTACTACGATCTACGATCGTAACAAATACGTAAAAAAATAGATAAAAAACTTAAGAAGTGCCTTTCTCGCACGTAGTTGTAACCTGTTCGAAACGACATTTATGATCTGATATGTAACACATGTTCGAGAATAAATAATTTCATTTCATTTCATTTTATATTTGAAATTATATTATTTAGTTAAGATTAGTGGTAAATGCTGTATACTTGTAATTTAATTGTTGTAATAAGCACAAATAATTGTCATTGTCAAGTAATTGTTTCCGCGTAGGTACTCTGCGACGGCGGCGTACAGCGAAATTGTGAGGAATGATGAAATGGAGAATTTTTGAGGTCAAGTAATATTATGCATATTATAGTCAGAGATATATGTATATATCGATTCAGCAGCTTAGCATTTCCCATACAAAGTTTATCTACCATTTTTACGTCCTCAGACAGGCAGACTTTCACATTTATAATATTAGTTTGGATATGATTTCTTATAAACTTTTTTGTAAACTGTACACAACTGCAAGAGAATTGTTAAGTTTTTTACTTATACCTAGTACAACAAAAACAGAATAAACTAAGTACATACATGTTCTGCATTTAAAAATGGAGCAGGCCAAACTCACGCGCTAAACAAAGACGTTCATGCCCAAAAGGGGACAAGCTGGTTTATATATTTTAAATATTTTTCTTACCAATAGCTACGCCCGTTGACATAGTACTTAAGTATACGACATCCAATATCCCAACTCGCAGGGTTCTGTTGTGAAGGGAAGACACATCAGCTATGTAGGCAAACGCACCAGCAAATATCGCTAAGTCAGCCCCCGTCAGGGCACTAGGGAATGCTGCCGTGTATATCATATATTCTAATGGCCAATCTAAAATACAAATTGGTAATGTTACATTGATTTAGTCATACAAGAAGCTGAAGTATAAAGTATGAAATAGTAGGTATGTTGCATTGTATCCATGACATACTGGAGATTGTCATAAATTTGAAGACCACAATAACACTTGGAATCAGCATGAATTTTCATAAGTATGTATGTATATGTACATATTCGATAAAACACTGGTTAACACGTATTATATATGAGTCTTTATCTGTAGTTTTGTCTGCATGATTTTATTTATACATTGGATTTTGCATTTGTTATATTAAATAGAATGAAATACTTATATGTATCTAATCCCACTTAAACTAATATAGTTAGAAAAACTTGGAAAAGCTGAGCTGGCTTTGAACCAGCCTCCATAAACGCCTTGGAATAATAACACAAGCCATATAATAAAACAAAGGCAGCATACCTTTCAAACTGTTTACGGTGATCATTATAGAAAAATAAAGTTTTCCTATAAGTCCTGCTAGTATAATACTTTTTCTCCCTCTCTTGTCGCTGTAAGAGCCCAAAAAGAATGCAAGGATCAGTGGCACTATGTGCGTGGCAATTCCATTCCACTGCAGAAAGGTCGACACTGTCACCTGTAATCAGGTTTCTGTAATAAGAGAAGTACAAACGGACACTTTGAGGACTTTACATTACAAGCACATCAAAAGTTTCAAATTAAACACAATACCTGAACTTCGGTGTTAATGTCTGCATAGGCTGTGATGTTATAGCAAATCTCATCGCTGTATCCATGATTGACGGTGCAGGCTCGGTACACATAGAATGTCTGCTCGATGACGTTGGTAATCATAAATGCCATCATATACAAAAACATTGTAGGCTCTACTGTTACATATTTGTACCATGGTGTTCTTCTGTTCTGCTGAGGTGAAATATCCAACATTAACACTGAATTTTCCATGACAACTGTGTATGTCTCTAAAAATACTTTATCGGATTGCATTGTTAAAGAAATTAATGAGTGCGAAATCGATTATTTTACAGATTAATGTTTTAATGTCAAAGAACTGGAAAACTTAATTGAAGTAATCTATGGCTCATTTAAATCAAGCTAGGAAACTTAATTTGGGAAAAGAAGCTTTAACAAAATTATAACAGTGTTTCAATCTATCTTGTTTATAAAATAAATAAATTTAATTTGTCAGTTTTGTAATAATGATACTATGAAATGGGCTAAGTAATTGGAGGTTTAAATCTGTACCTGTATGTCTATCTGTCAATGAAATTTTAGGGCCTAAACAAATTAACCAATCACAATGCAGATGTAGCTTTTTACTTGACAGATTAGGTGTGTTTATAAGTTAATAAAGTTTCATCAAAACCAGTTCAGCTGTTTTCAGTATTATGTCATATTATAATATCTTAGGGGCAAGTTAGTTATTTTTATATTATATATATATTTTAAAGTAAATGTGAAAATTTTAAATTATGTAATATTGTGTAACTATTTGATGCTGACAATTAGTTCAATGATAATAGTTATATCCTATTGACAGTAATATGATAAGAATTGAAGGAAGCTATCTATATCTTTATTCTTAAGTGCTCAGATAAGAGGCACTTGTTTGATCTGATGCTGGGTTTTATGGATCATGTTATCAAACTGTTGAGATAGGAATCATCAAAATTATTATTTAGTTTATCTCTCTATGAAACTGAAAATAGCAGAATGCGACTATAGCACAAATTTCTAGATTTTCTAGCTGGTTTAGCACTCACACCACTAGGAACGGAAAAATATCCTTTATTTAACAGTTTTACTACAGTAATGGGGGTTTTATAGAAAATGATTATAGTGAGTTTAAAGGATTCATTTCGTGGTCCCCAGACAGGCTGAACATAAGAGCAGAAGATAGAGTTCAACTCTTTAAACAACCTATGAATTTAATCTCTTCTATGGATCACATTTGAAATATAAAATCTTATATTCGCCTTCCACTTTAACTTTTTTTAATTATGGCAACCGGTAGGTTTTAGGGTAGAGGCCATTACCGTCAATGACTCCTGGAAAGAGTACAGTGTATAACACGACTTACAATAACATTGACGTAACAATTCATCGTTTATATGTCTATACATATGACTATTCACATGTCAGCCTCAGAAATAGCTAAACACTTAAGAACCTTGTCATAGTCTCTAATTTGTCACAATACTGACAGCGACAAGGCACTAAAATGTTCAGTTACTTCTGAGGCTGACCGTAACAAGATTATTTTAATAAATTATTTTAATATGAATTAAAATTGTCCAGCAGTTTTGTAATTAAGGCGTGAACAACAAAACATTTACTTTCACATTTAAATATTACTATTTTTAATTTAAAAACGTTAAATTTTTAAGTTACAACAGCTTGAGTGTTAAGTAGAAAGTACATTAAAACTTTAATAAGCATGATTAATCATATTTATATTTTGTTAAAACAAAATATTGTTTTGGTTACTCTATGTTTTGAAAAATTAAGAAGACGTATGTAGCAAAATTATAAGTCATTACTATTACCTATAGCTTCACAAAGAATTATGTTTTAAAATTAATTCTGAAAACAATACCATATTGAATAACCACATCAAAGTGTGTGAGTAACTTACAATATGCTAAAACTACATGTCTTTGGACAGCCTATATGTCACAGCTGGTCATAGGCCTCCTTTGCCAACGAGAAGTGTTGGGTGTTAGTTTATAAGCAGGTGCAATGCGTTTTGGGCTCTTCTCTTACACCATTGAATTTATATACGATGTGCAATTTTCTTATGATTTTTTCCTTAGGAATTTTCGAGATTACTATATGGGCCAAAATTCTTTTTAGTGCCTAAAAAAAAATTGAAAATGTATAAGCACTTTTACAAAATTGTAGAAGTCTCGAAATATTTTCCTAGTAATATTACGTTAGTTCTCAACCGGGCCCCAATTTTTATTATGAATTTTCCCACCATCCTGGGTTTTTTATTACAGAAAATTCTCATTTGGTACCCAAATTACCACTGCGTTACCAGTCCCCATGACTCCTCAAGAATAGTGTCCACTGCGTTACCAAACAATAGTTTTTTTCTTATTCTGACCCCAAATATTTTTATAACAGTCATCATTCGGGTATGCGTATGTCATTCCGAATTTAAAGATAACATATTATTTTAAGATTATCAGGATAAATAAAAAATATGCGTTAAAATGTACAAGGGACATTTTATTAGGCATCAAAAAGAATTTTGGCCCATATGCATGACTTACATTACGCGTGAAACGTAATAAGAAACAATATTCAGCTTACATAAATAAAGACAATAAAAACTAACCGCAATATAAGTTTCATCATCTTTCGTTGTCTCGTCCATTTTGACTTCAATAAATTTTATATTATAATGTAAGAACTAGATAATGCCCACTTAATTTAATTTATAACATTTTAAGTTATTATGTGTTTGAGTTAATTTGTTTCACGTTGCACTTTCTTCCTTGCCGCCAACGTTAGAACTTGTGAAATTAACCCGAAAAGTCAAAAGACAAAACTTCTCGCTTCTCGGCCCCTATTCTGGGTTCATGCGAGATTCATCTCGCACGAGAATAACTGTCAAATCCCAAGGAAATCTGTCATTTTTGACGTATGTGGCATGCGAGATAGCGTCTTGCATGACCCGAGAATTGGGGTCCTCGTTCGCAACGTGATTTTTCCGAGTTTATGAAAGTCAAAGACATCTATGCACATAAAATCATGTCTGATGTTATAAATAAAAAGGTCGAAGCTCGATGTTTTTATAGAGAGAGGTTCGCTTAGTAATTTATTTACTGTTGCAAAGCTGTTGCTTCACTTATTTCCCCAAAAAAATAATCTCTGTTGTACTTTAAGCGAGTGCATTATTTAATTTTCCATTAATAAAACACTCTTTTTTACAGTATTACCAAAAATATATTGTGCATCGGGAGTATTCGTTTGCGCAGAGAAGCGCAGACCGGTTTCCGATAGTAGCCGAACGTGTGAATAATCCATATTGTACTTTATTTGCAAGCGCAACTGGCAGAGTATTGCTTACTATGCATTCTTAGCTTTGTCCCGCTTACACAATTCGTACACTGTCGGACATTTTAATGGGTAATTTATTTCAATATATTAAAAGACTGAATGAACAGACTTCTTTTTGAATGAAATTAAGTAAATAAATTATTTTATTTAAGAAAAATATATTATTTGTATTGATGATATTGACCATGCAAAATCAATCAATTTAATGAATAATAATTATTATATTTATCAATCTAACGGATGAACACCTTCTAGCTCACTGTCGCTCGTGCTGCTCTCATTTGAATCTATTGACGATGTTGACGACTCATTGGTATTAATAATAATCGTTCTCACATTTTATGGCATGATCGACAACTTTGCGCCAATCTTCTGAAGTGATAGATGAAAATTTTTCTTCTAAAAGTCGTCTCACTTCGGTAAGATTCATGGTGACGTTAAGCTTGCTGACATGACCCTTGTCTTGTGCCCAAATTAAAGGTCGTCCTCTTTTTAACGAAGTCATAATATAACTTTATTTATAAAATAACTTTTATTTGCCACGACGTGTAATTGAGTGCGAAAAGTGACGCACGCTCCGCATGCAAGCTACGTGTGAACTGTTGAACAAGATGGCGGCGATGGCGCACGGGCTGCCGCCATGTTGCTGCGAAATCGATAGACCAATAAAAGTGCAAGAGTTTAGCGCGCGTAAAATTCTACTTTATCATTGGTAGATCGAAATTTCTCACGCTACTAAAATTGGTCTACTGCGCAGGTACATCGTGGCACAATATATTTTTGGTAATACTGTACGCGATTGTGTTATGATTTTGGAAATTTTTGTTACTAATTTTAAATAATGATGCCCTTTATGTTTCAAACGACTTTTACGCATTTATAATGCACAATTATTTAAAATCAGCATCTTAAACTTTCAAAAACAAAACACAGTGCTTTAAAAAACAGTGTTTTGCTACCGGAAAACAACTTGAATTCGAAAATCCCGTCTCATACGGAGCGATCCACCTTAAGGGGGCGAGGCGTTAGTGAAACGGTGCCGGGCTCAAAGACACCGATTACATTAAATAAACTATTCAATAACACATGACAGTATGAACTGAAATTCCATTGCACTTTATGATAGGTATTTAATGTAAAAAGGTACCTTTGACAGGTCAATACCCTCTTAATACTGACGGTTCTTCAGGGGTTGCCAACCTAATAAATTCTTGACCTCAGACCAAAGAGCTATTATTATTATTCTTAGTCTTAGTTCTTGACAGTTTATTTCTTTTTCTGCTGCACATGAATCAAGGAGACTTTTTGTATTAATTTTAATTAATTACAAATATAAACGTACAATTAATTTTATTTGTCACAGTAAATGTTTGTTGTAGTCGTAGATTTTAGACACGGCATAAACATCTTTTCAAACTTGGCAACAATTTTGTAAAGGCGCTAATTGTCAAAATTGTTTGAAATATACAATGACAATTTTATTGTAAATTATTTCGTGTTCTAAACCAAACAATAGTTCGCTGTCGTACTTCATTTTAAAACCATAACACAGACAGTGGCTACACCAAAGTTCGTAACTTTACTTTTAAATGTTTATATATTAATAATATTACACAGCTTATGCATTAGACTAACCTCTCGAAGTGGCTCCATGGTTTTGATACTCGCTCGAATACGGAACAAAAAGTCGATTAGGAGCAAGATTTTCTACGTTGTTTATTTAAGACTATATCTATTGAAGGAATTCTCGCTATATAAAGTGTTAGAATGGTGTTTGTGTTCTAAAGTCACAGTGTTACACTTATACCAAACACCAACCTCATTCGATTTCTGTGAAGTGGTTCGCTGCTCGCAAATAAAGTTGTGACCTTTAGACATCAAAATAAGTAATTTATATAAAGTAAACTTTAACTTTGATTGTTCTCAGACGGACTACACCAACAGAATGGGAAAGAGCTATTTAAATCATTACCCAATCGCCCGGACGTGCTGCTGTTTAAATCTCCGACTGGGTACCATTATCATTTCTGTCCTAGGCCATTTACCGAGCATTATGTACATCATTTATTGTAGCGCTGGGAGCGACTTGTTAATGAAGTTTGGCGTCGCGCCCATTGCTGTGCGGATTATAGTTCCCACTTTTATCGTACTAAGTTTGATGTCGATTCCCATGCATATGATCCTCCTCATAGCAGCTGTGACGTATAACGAAATTCTGGTCTTAATTTATGAGTGGTTTATAATAATATATTTGGTAATTGATGTTACATTAATTTGTGTAATAGTCTTCATGTCCATTCAATGTTGTTTGATATTTGCAATGTCACTTCTGCTGTGGGAAGTGTGTTCGTGGGTGATTCTGACGGGGATTATTTTGCCAGTTGTTAACGGATTCAGAAGACGCATACATACAATGAGCAGTGATATTCCTTAAAATTGTGTTGCTTATATTAAAGTTTTTTATTATTTTTTAAATCTTGTATACTTTGTTCTTATATCTGACCCGACAGACGTTGCCCTGTTCAAATACCTAAATCCAGTACAAAAAAAGGACTTTTAGTCTTTCCGTCATTTTTCCAGGAAATTTTTCCTTAGATATGTGGGTACTTAATGAAAAATTCATTAACAAAATTGTTAGAATCTGCACTTGTTATGCTAGATTTGTGGGCCAAACCAGCCTTTTGTGTCCGTTTTAAAACCAAATCCATGAATAGGTCTATCAGGTAATAGACCCATTTAGGCTGCGTTTCCACCAGAGATGTGCGAGAATGCGTAGCGAGGGATGTGTTTGTAAAGAACCAATGAGCCGTTTCCACCAGAGCTGTACTGACGGCGAGGTAAATGAACCGATTCTATTGTTTCTTACGAACACATCCCTCGCTACGCATCCTCGCATATCTCTGGTGGAAAGAAGCCTTATGGACCATTCTCCGGCTCTCACACTGAACTGAAGAAACGTAACAGGGGTACTGTTTTTTTTCATCGATTTTCTGCGTCTCTTTCAGCTATCAGTAAATAACGCATCAAATACTGAATCTGTGATGGAAAAAATATGAGGTAAAATAAAACAATCGCGGCTTCACTTAATTTTTAATACTTATTACTATTAAAAAAATTAAGTTTTATCCTTCCAAGTTCTTATTTTTTTTATAATTAAACACTAGTTGCGGTATCGTCCGTCACGCTTGCCATCCATCCTGCCGATTTCAGTCTAGTCATAGAATAATGAATTGGGTTTGTCTGTGGTCTAGTTAATACGGATTGTTCTGCGCCTGATTTTACGCGCCATTCTTTACAAGTTAATTTATATAATCCAATATCATCTAGCGGTCTAAGTATTACAATATTTACACAATTTATTTATAAGTAGCTTATGAAAACTTCACTCCAAGACTAATCATCATACAACAATACAATAATCATACTTAGTATGGTAGAGATACAGTTAATTTGAGTAACTTTGAATACTCGAGTAAACATAGAACGGCCATAAAAATAACATTAAACGTTTAAATACTTGTAATTGGCGGATAAGTCAAAGGACAGATGGTGTTAAAGTACCAACTAACGCAAATATGATGCGGTACATGTACCGAACATACCGGCTCTAAGCTGTAAAGGCTTTAAGAGGAGTGTGAAGCGTGAACCCAACACCAAAAAGCGCTCCCCATAGAAACGGCGATAACGTTATCCATCCTCTAAACCTTACCTATGGCAATGAGTTTTTGGTATGTTGTCATTATGCCTTAGAACTAGGTTTGTACGTACGTATTGATTTTTTAAATATGGCTCATAGATTTAACAGTCTTTGCATTTTATGAGTTTCATACAAAACAATAAAGTATGAATATTTTTGAAACCATAAAGAATATTTAAAAAATCGAAACCTGGTTCTGGGGCATAATGGCAACAGAAAAAAAACAAAAAGCAGAACAGTACAGCACAAACAGAAAGTTCCAGCGGCAACAGAAATACATCATTTGTGATAATTTCAACTGTCTAACTATCACGGTTCATGAGATACAGCCTGGTGACAGACGGACAGACAGACAGACGGCCGGACTGTGGAGTCTTAGTAATAGCCGCGTAAGACCCCAAGTCCTAAATATAGGACAAATGTCAAACTGACGTTGAACTTACCGTCTCAAACGATATGGGTCAAAATTCATAGAACGAAATTTGACGTGGGCTTTACGAGGATAGAGTCCCGTTTGACCCTTTGGGTACGAAACCCTAAATATCATGGCTATAGGTTAAGGTTTAGAGGGTGGAAAACGAAAACGTTATGGCCGCTTGTACGAATACTGAAGAGTGCTGGGTAGGTTACGCAATAATGGGCGCGTTTTGACAAGGCCCACTGGTCACTGGTTGAGGTAGACAGTCCTCGCTTGATCGCGCTTGGGACTTCAAATAGGTTCATGAACGAGACAGGATACCGAGTCGTCGCCGAGTTCTACGCTGTTACTTTTAGTCATGGGCGTATCCAGCACCAGGGGCAGCTGCCCCCCCCCCCTGGAAATCTCGCAGAACATGTACGAACTCGCCTAATTACTAATCAAATCAAAGTGTAAACGGGACCTTATGCTCTTAAATAATGCTTTTAAATAAACCGCGCAGTAGACACTGGCAAAATACACGGTGCAATTGCCAAAAACCGCGCGCGACGATGGCGGACGAAGATTACCGAATCTGGCATCTGACTTGCCCCCCCCCAGGCCAGAAGCTGGGTACGCCTATGCTTTTAGTGACGACATTCCAGGGAGTGCATTTGATATTGACTCGAAATACAACAAACAAGAACCTATTCCTTACAATAAATAATAATATATCACATGAATGCCGATTCAATGACATCGCATAACTAGAAAAGTTCACAATAAATTTAGTGACTAGAAAAGCACATTATCCCCCTTTGCGTCGCCGTTGACGGAGCAACGAGAGGATGCAGTTTGAAGAAGAGAAGCTGTAGGGGATCCACTTTAGTATGAACTTTTACATTGTTTACCAACATAAAGCACAAGCTACGATAATAACGGAGGCACGACACTTCACTTTTCGTTTATTTCTTTCATTCAACAGGAACAGATAAATGGTTGTGCCGTCAGAAGTTATAAGAAACGCGACGTGTGGCCCTAAGATGACCGCCTAAGATTGAGTTATCCGTACGTTATCCCGCAGTGCATGCTTTTTTTTTATGAAACTAGTTAGAGCCGCACTGTGGAATAAACTAAACGCTGGCAGGCTAGGACCGCAGTGGTGCCTTTTCGAATTTCAGAAGTTTTATTTCTAACATAACTTAAATAGAAGTGTACATTAAAATCCGCGTAAGTGTAGAATTTATGGCTTCGGCTGGAGTAGAAGGGAACAACAGGTCCTCAAGGACACCGTAGTTGGAGACGGAGCAGATGTTTGGCAATAGCAGCATGATGCGACCAAAACGAGTGGAGTCCTTTCTCGAGCAATGTTCTTGGAGCAAAATCAACGTTTGCTCTTGCAGCATCTCCAACTGGGATGATATGGGACTCTCGAACGAATCTGTTAGAAAACTAAGCATGAATTGGCAGCGATATACGTCATACGTCTAGACACTGAATGATTGACGGCAGAGCCGAAATAATCCGCTGCGAACTGGTTATTTTCCTATAATTTAAGAAAATAAACTTCGGTCCTCTTATATACCTAAAAGTCCGTAAGATTTTCAGACTAAAATTTCAGTAAATCGGTACTATTTTTGTCTATTTGATCCAACCAAAACCTGCTAGTATTTAAGTATTGCGAATTGCAAATAATAATAAAAAGTAAGTACAAGTGCTGTAGTAAGTAAGGGACGAGTATAAGAAGCATACGCCCTACTGTACGCCTCTTTAAATTTTTATCTTAAAAGAGCCAAGTTACAATTCGACCAGTGCAAGTGCGATTTCAAACATTTGCTAATTTCACTAAACATCAAATGAGTGAACTCGCACTTGCACTAATCAAATTGTAACTTAGCCCTTACTCGTATTCATTCGCATGCGCGACTATCAATTGCGTCGAGTCCAGTGCAGAGGTACGCTGGCACGCTAGCGTTTATCGCGCGCATAAACGCACGCTTACTGGTTAGAAAGGGATATATTTATGCTTTATGTCATCGATAAAAACTAGCGTACTAAGGTCCCTGGTATTGCCGAATGGTGTTGGCGTAACTTGTTCTTATAGAGACAGATGGGTATAGGTTTAGTTGGAAAATAAGCGGAAAGCCTATGTCGAAGGCGATATTCGCTGGACATTATGATGGAATTGGCTTTGGTTGATACAGAAATCTTTCCCTCATGGGCCAAATATAGGTACATTACCAGACTAAACAGTTACAGTCACGCACTAGACTTGTTAATATATGACTTAGAATTACAACCTATTCACAAATCACAATAAATGCCAGCAACGAGAATGACTCATTGCGAAACCGGGTTCTATATATAGTGGCCAAGTTTAATTTACTTCTATGTGCGGTCCTTTCTTATGACACAAGTTCGACAGAAACACAACGAGGGATTGATTAAACTTTGGCCGCTATCAAAATTGCTTAACTGAACCTTTTTGACTTCTTTGATGAAAGGCGATTATGTAAGCAAATTTATAAGGGTGATGTGACTGGGCGAGTTGGTAGAGGGCGGCCTCGGCGTATGTTCCTTGACCAAATTGGCGATGTCCTAGAGACAGGCAGAATTAGAAGTACCCGTAACCGCCGAGCATGCACGAAGATAGGAATGTGTGTGGAGGAAGCGAGGGAAGTATGCCAGGACCGGAGCGAGTGGCGTTCTGTGGTCTCTGCCTATCCCAAAGGGAAACAGGCGTGAGCTTATAATAATATAATAATGATATATGTATATTTTATAGGTAGATCTACATATCTGATGCTGACTGTAGAAACTTCGTTTAGTTTGTGACTAGGTCAATTTATGTAAGTTGTCTGAAGAAGTTTGTTACTATTAAACATAGGTATCAATATATTTTTATTAGACTTACCGTTTCGATATAACAAAGCAGACTTTAACCAGTCGTACTCGGATTTATCCAATCTACATTTTGCTATCCTTTTGACGATGGCTGTTAATTTTTTTAATTCTAATTTAGCATTCAACGTTTTAGAAGCTGTTGCTAGGTGCATGTCATCTGTAAAGAAATTAAAGTGTAAACTATAAAAAAATACGAAATTTCATATTTCTTTTGGATGCTCATTGCGTACCTTCGTCAAAATAGTAAGAATATTGCGAAGCTGCTATGAGAAATAACTCTCGCCAGTTGTGAT
This sequence comes from Ditula angustiorana, assembly GCA_963691745.1. Taxonomy (NCBI): domain Eukaryota; kingdom Metazoa; phylum Arthropoda; class Insecta; order Lepidoptera; family Tortricidae; genus Ditula; species Ditula angustiorana. The sequence goes on from OY829472.1 coordinate 7,370,750, forward strand.
GTAACAGAGGAATTTGATCTGGAGATTTTAATTGCGTGAATGAGGGTACTCCGTGCAGCCATTTTATAGAAGCTACCAGCAGTTTCGCCGCCGGGTCGTGAATTTGTTCCCCCGATAGCGTCAAAAAACCGTCCGCATTTAAATTTGATCTTCTTTGCATGCTCCTATTGTCTTCTCGTGCATTTTTCTCTGGCTCTCTTACAATATACTCCACTGTGACATTCTTATGCCCACTGGAATCCAAAGCTATACGACTCTCTGCCGTTTTTGATACTACGTGTATTACTGGAGGATCGCAGTCACTCGGTGAGCACACGGGCACTCTGGTATCTATATGAAGAAAAAATATAGGTATTGATTAAATTAAACAGGTATTTAAGTTGGGAAAATGCTATGAAAAAAATATTTTAAGAGCTCCTTGTTTTATATTGTGCAATGAAGTTGCAGTCGCTGGATGGAAATGGATTAGGTATGTGATAACGAGGCCACGAAGAGATAAAGTGACCGATGAATTTTCCATTTATAAGTGTATATCCAATATTACATAACTTTAGTTACGCCTCACCTTCTTTTATGACATTATCCAAGGAACGATTTGATTTAAATGCTTCTTCGGAACTTGAAACTTCGTCTTCTTTAATTTTATCAGGTAGTTGTGAGTCAGGCTTCTCTGTTATGCGATTTGAAAGAGATGTTCTAAACTTCGGCGAATCCATGGCGTTTCCCAATGTTTCTACAAAGGGAAGACAAACAAGTTAGGTGGTTAAAAACCAAGAAACTCTGAATATGTACCAGAAATGCAAGTGTAAAGGTTATAGCAGTTACTCAAGTAAGAAAGAGAAAATTTAAATAATGTCATTTATATATAATCTGTTTTGAATGACAGCACATCCCAAATATTTAGAGTTCAGTAGATAAATTTATTGCATCATATACACATTCTACAAGATCTTAACTGTAAAGTGGACATAAACCCTGTGAAGGTGTGGCAACATAAAATTTAAACTAACATTATGTGTAGAGTACTTAGTAGTGCCTTAAGCCCGCTTTTGTTTGGACCTCCTCAATATTGACAAATCAAAATTGGATAAGCTCTTTATTCGCAGTGACTTGTTTATTCGTCTATTCGATAATGTTATACTAGATCTATGGTAAAATTTAATCGAACCTAAAAACAATGAATATAAATACTTACTGTTAGGTTGTTCAGCGGGCGTAGTAGAGCTTTCAGTCGAAATAAGCGGCGGATAGAAAATATTTGCCGGGAAGTATCCACTGTGAGGCATGGGGTAATGAAACTGGGTGGGAAAGAGCGGTATCTTGAACGGATTTAGAGAGCTCAGTGAGCCGACTTGAGTCCCGAAAAGTGGATTCAATTGCGGAAGTTCCGACGGCATCGTTTCAGGAAGCCTTGAGAAGTCTTGAAAGGAGGTTTCTAGAAAGGTGGGCATGGGTAGGTCGGGCGGGGCGGTGGCGAGAGCGCTGTAGGTGTTGAGCTGTGGTAAGGTGGAGAAGGCCAGGGGGGTGGCTGAGGGGAAAAAGTTTTGTTGGCGCGTGAAGTTGTAACCGAGTTTCTGTAAGGTGAGCTGGTGGTGGGCGGACACAGTGGGCCGGGGCGCTCGCTCGTGCTGCACCGCTGCCGCAACAACAATAGGACAAAATGTTAATTACATATCTAACCTTCGAACCGCCGCTGTTTGAATTTTAAGCTATAAAGTCTAAATTTAAAGTCATAAAATTTTAATTTTAAAACAATCAATTTGAATTTGAAGACACAACTTATCGACCTCATTACGCCCCGTAGTCTTATGATTAGTAGTGGTTAGAACAAAAGCCATACCTATATTTCTTAAAGATGTGGCGATACGGACGGCTATGATTTTATTAGTCAATGTGATTCTCAATTTATATGTTGCCCACAAACTCAGCAATAGAAATTAAAAAAAATTTGAACATTTTTGACCTAAGAATAAGACGTAGTTTTTTATTATTTTTTACTTAAAAATCGCTAAGGGTAGGGGACCTTCCTACTAAACTACAAGAAGTTTTGGCACAATTCTAAAAAACTTTAAGTATTTATCTGGATAGGTAGGTACTTTAAAATTTTCATTTTAATACAAAAATAGCTAAACCCTTGACAAAAAAATGTAGAAAGAAGTACATAAATAGGTAAGCAGATACTACAGCATTTGCGGGCAATGTGCGTAGCTACGATCCGACGGGCAAAATGCATGCCCAAGGTCGATTGAGTAACCAAGTTGACAGTTTTGACAGTATTTAAATACCTATATCTTATTTTATGTAGTTTTGCTTAACCGGCTCTTCTTTATGAAAAATGCATTGAGAAATGCTCGAGGTAAATTAAGAAAATGCTAATTCTCGCTAGCAGTAAATTCACGCCTAAATTAAACATATAATGTATTATTACAAGTGGTTGGCAAACAACGGCACATTAAGGAAGAAAAGTTGAAAGTGTCGGCTAGAAAAGCGGCAGGGTCGCTTGGGGAGCAATCAATTTGGTATGTAAATAAATATGGGCGAGAATGCCGGCTGCGGGCGACAGCTTCTCCGCAAATATTTGTCGACTCTCCTCGGATAATAGGTCAAGATTTGCGCTATTTGATGAACACCTCAACTTTTTCTACACGGAAAACGTACTGTGTCTGCATTGCATAGCCTCTATTACTCGTATAGATGAGTCCAGGTTTTTGCTCAATATGTGCGTAAGTATATAACATTTTAACCTAGGTTAATGTTGATGATGGCGTCTATAAGATTATTTAATATTTTACTATATAAAAATCTAGGAAATGTATCTTGCTTGCTGTCGTCATCTATTAGCATGTTTAACAAGCATGAATTAGACTGGATGACAAAGCAATTCTAAAGTACAATCAACAAAAACACCTTGTATCAAAACTGTTTTTTTAAATAATTAATTGCTTATATTATAAGTATGTCAAGGGGGGCGCTTTTTTAATAATGGACCATTTTTAAATCGAAATTGACAACCGCGGCTTAACATGATCGCCCAAGTTAAATAAGGATCTCAAGTAGTGGACGCGCAGAGAGATACACTCAAAAATTAAATTAAATTTAATACTAGTTATTTCATAAATGTTATTAAATGTCACCCCAGTCATAGAAGTGATGGAGAGTCGGGAGTGATTCGGAAGGGATCGACCTCGCGTTTTTTCCTCTCGCCACTTATCGTCACTCGTGTACCGCAAATACTTGAATGTTTCCTAATGGAAAAGACATGCTACGGAGGAGGCGTTGGATAAATACTTTATTGAGACAAGTGCTCGGCCATGTTCACTATTGATTGCCGTTCAATTTCCTATATTGTATAGTGCGCGACTACACTGAAAACTCGCGAATTATGATCCGTTATTCACGGTGCTCGTCTGTACCTTTATAATAAAGAGTAGCTAATAGTTCAGTTTTGGTGATGACGTGACGAGTTATAATAATGCGTATCTGCATTCAAAAGTTGTTGTGGTGGAATTTCCTGCTGCTTGAGTTTAAGTAAATTTACTTGTATCAAACCCTCTATGTATGTACAGGTATATATGACTTTTGGGTTGTCTTTGTTTCAGACACTGTAGTATTGTACCATTAGATACCGACTTACCTATTGTGATATTGAAATAGCTGACATTTGATATACCTAAGTAGAAACAATTAGGAACGACCAAAGACACACAACACGCGTAAGGCACTGTTTTTATTACCAGTATTTTACATCATTGCCTTTTGTTTTGCTCCAATGTTTCCATACCTTCTTGTGTCACTGTTAGTTAACGGGACCGATACCTTAGGTTGGGTTGATTTACCAGACTCCGTGTATATTGTACCAACAAGTTGATCCGATGGTTTACCATCATTTCACAAAAAACACAAACTGATTAATTTATCAAACTGTCCTGAACAGTTAACAGTTTCGTAAATAAAAGCATTTTACCAAAGAGCGCTGCGCTCAGCGCTTTTAGTAAAAGAGCGCTGAGCTAAGGGATCCCAGTACTTCAATCCCAAAATTGCAATCCCTGCTTGTAACATGAACTAATTAGACTAAGGGCCTGTTTCAGCACTCTCTGATAAATATCTGATATTCTTTTCAACAGATATCTGTGATGCCGTCTATGTTTATTCTATGGACACAAACCATGACGGTATCACATGGATCCAGCTCACCGTCTTTCTTCATGTTGACGCGGAGACACTTGGAGAACCGGCAGGCCTGGCACTGATTCCGTCGGGTCACGTCAACCACGCAGCGCCCGCTTTCCTTGCACACGTAGTCTAAATTCCTGTACAGAGCAAAGCTAACTAAGTACTTCTTTTTATTACATATATTATCTAGTATAAAATGAAGTCGCTATCTGTTCCTGTCTGACCTAAATCCCAATAGTGTATGTATCTTCTAAACCCCCAACGGATATTGATACGGTTGTCACTGCAATTTAGAAAACTTCTTACGGAAGGTTTTATGCATTACATCCTGATTGTGCCTGTGCGAAGCCGGGACGGGTCGCTATTACTAATTAATTAAAAAAATCGAAAGCTAAGGGCCAGGCAACAAAGTTTGCGTACACGTCGCGTATGCGATACGGCTCTAAGTAGCTTCGTTCTACAAAGCGAGCGAACATTCCTGCATACGCGTCGGGTGTGGCTTGGCCATAATTTACACCACAGTCTGGCTCTACCTAACTCCCTATTGTCAAAAGAAAGGGATGAACTGCCATTTACAATCAAATTAGACAAGCACCATGCTAAATAACTGTTAACTTGAAATACGATGGTTATCTAATTTAGTTATCTACGCGGCGCGAACTTGCACTGTGGGATAACTTAAACTTGAGCGGTCATGTCAGGGCCACTATGTTTATATATGTTGGTATTAATTATATTGTAACTGGCTCATAAGAGCCAATATAGGAGATATTTAAGAAAAAATTATATAAGGGGTCTTTGTAAGAGCAATAGAAGCCAAAACAGTTATCATTTTAACTGTTGTCTGTCTGTCTGTACGTTTATACGTGCATCACGCAAAAGTTTTCTCAGCTGTTTTTCTAGAGGTCTAACTTGATACGCCGCCTAAAAGCCGAGTTAGATGCGAACTTTCAAATTCTACTCGTACTTACAAAGTGGCTGGAAAAAGCCACGTTATTATAAACTTTATTAACGCTGTAGTAATCACCGTCTTATACTCCTCTTGAAGAATCCTCGGCAGCCGTCGCATGAGGGCACGCCGTAGTGTTTCCCTGAAGCTTTGTCGCCGCACACGCGGCACACAGCCTCCGGCTTGCTACAGCCCTCCATTGCCTCCTGATGATAAATATATTTAAAGCACATTCATCTTCACTCGTCTAAAGTAGTTAAGAACATTCTAACCGAAAATTTCAGTTTTGGCCGCCATTTATACTGTTTACTGTTTGAATAAAACATATTATCAATCACCTGCCTCGATTAGTTTTATTTAGGCAATTAAAAATATGTTCACTGCTCTTATTAATTACTAGTGGTATCATAAGAATGGTATTTGCTGGCTGACAGATCAATTAAAGTCATGCTAGGGCTTCCGGATTGAATCCTGCCATTTTAAGGCTGCGTCTCCACCAGAGATGTGCGAGGGTGCGTAGCGAGGGATGTGTTTGTAAAGAACCAATGAGCCGTTTCCACCAGAGCTGTGCTGACCGAGGCGAGGTAAATGAAGCGATTCTATTGGTTCTTAGCAAACACATCCGTCGTTACGCATCCTCGCACATCTCTGGTGGAAAAGCAGCCTAATTAAGTTGGGTGCGTAACGTTAAGTTTAGCGCTAATGGACTTTTTAAAGTTTTTTTTTAATGTACTGATTGTTTTCAGGATGTATTCAAGCGATTTGCTTCAAATTTTAAAATGGTGTTTTTTAGATAGATTTGCATTGCTACCCAAAAAACTAATATACTAGTTATCATATAAAACAAACAAAAAGAACATGTGGTTGTGAAGTAGTGATACCTCTAGATTTTCTTTTAAAAATGGACCATACATGGGCCTGCTACTTGCCTAAATATCAAAATTTTCCAGGCGGTACTTCCTACGAAAAATCAGCAAAATGTGTTTCCAAGTTCTGTATTCAATCGGTGTTTTTCAATGTAGTATACAAACTCTTCGATTATGTTTGAGTTTTCTTATCAGTTTGTTGTAAGAGTAAAATGCTAATGTTATATTCGTTAGAGCTAGCGAGCGTCAGTAAAAAGACAATTTACGGCACGGCAACATTCTGTTCATCAATATAATATTATGCGCATACCTAACAGATCATTTTCAACACAATAGCTCAATCAAGTTATCCGCAAAACGCGATGATATAGCAAAGAAAGGATAAGTTTGAAAAGATATTGCCTCGTCACAGCGTCACACGGGCCACATTGATAGTCGATTGATTATTCAAATAAGCCCGGAGTCAGTTGCGACATCATACCCACAGTAAAATATTAAAAATCACTTAAGTATGTCGAATCTGCGACAAACGAGAGTTTGATGTCTAAATTTCCACATGTGCTTATATTCGGGTCATTTTTAGCGGTATAAAGGATATGTTAAAATGTGAATTATACTTATTGTTAAGCCGGCGTTAGGTAAGTAATTTTCTGTTTTGGTGCTGCGAGGAACGTATATTTAGATTTTTTTATTGTTTTCTAGAGAATGTTGGTCATATTAAAAGGCAAAGACGCCTCATAAAATTTCATCAAACAGTTGTTCCTATTTGCTAAACATATATAATTATGAAATTAAAAAATATTAAGTAATGGATGTATATGAAATGTTCATGTTTTAGCTATAAATTTTGTTGCATTATTTTATAAACATTTTGGGATTTTTTATTTTAGCTTCAACTGAATAGCATAAGGTTGACAACCGGTATTCTACGGAACCCTGACATGCGTGTCCGACAAACACTTGGCCGATATATATTTTTTTTCTAATAGGAAGGCAAACGAGGACATGGATCACCTGATACTAAGTGATCACCACCACCCATAGACCCCCGCAACTACAAGGAGACTGCAGATGCGTTGACAATCCAGAGGGCTATGTTGAAATGTGCCAATAATTTCACCGGCTGTAAAAAACAAGAATCACAGTTGGGTATGGAATCTATTGAAGAGTCATTTAATGTCCTTGAATACGGCGATAAGTTAAGTGCTGTTATTTCAAGGCGTAACAGATATGTTCCGTGTTTTCACCAACGGAGTGGTGGGTGATTGTTACCGGGTGGCGTATGGCGATGTTCCCACGAGGCTCCCAAGGGGAACTTACCTAAGCTATTATCTACAAATTATGCTAGCCACGGCGTGCTTACGATACTGACGTTTCCTTGTGTAAGTAATTTTCATTCCATGAAAATAAGTCATCACTATCATTGGCGTTTTAAGCATGTTTCTGACACACGTAGCAAATTTTATTCGACCTCTCTTTGACGACACCATATTATTTGATTTTAACCTTGTTAAAATTTTTAAATCGAACTCTTAAGACTAACATTGTTTTACGTTTTTTTTTTATTTCCTTAAAATGTTTAAAGTTTTTGTGGCCGCAGGTGTGGCGCTCATCCTCACACTCTCGTGTCCCCCAAGGTTACTACACGCAGATTTTCAAGATCTTGCCACATAATCCAGAGAACTGATGATGTATTTGCCACATAATCCGGACCTTACACCTTGTGTTTTTTGTCATTACCGAAAATTAAAGATAAGTTTTGAGGTTTACGATTTACAAGCCCTGAAACAGCGGTGAGAGCTTTCCAAGAGGCCATTGAAAACGTTCCCGAGGAAAACTGGACTAACTGCTTTTAGAAATGGTTCCAAAGAATTCAAAAGTGTGTAAACAGTAAGGGAATAGACTGTGAAAAACAATAAATTTACGTTAAACACAATATGTGGTCTTATTGATGAGAATCCAGAAATTTTTAGGTATTACTTAAGTAGTAGCACGCTAACATTTATCGCATACATAAACGCTTTGGTCCCTCTCGCAGCCGCATACTGGCTAGAACGGGATAAATGCTTTATGTCATCGATAAAAACTAGCGTGCTAGGCCCCCAGCATTAGTATGAACTTTGAACACTTTGACACGTCTAAAAAGGTTATACGCCGACGAACTCTTTGTTCGTCTATACCCTATACTAAGTATATAATATATACTCATACTGTACTTGTAACATACGTGTAATATTTCTCTAACTAAAGGTATTTGTCAGGTAATGGTTTTCGAAATACCAAGTGGCGTGCGCCGTGCACGCGTTAGTGTTTAGTATGATAATCGCATCGGTATCGTTTGGTAACTAATTGTCGGTAAAATGCTGACATGTTTTTATAATCGTAGCGTGACGCTCGGGTCACAATTACACCGCATGTGACGGTGGAAATGTCGGTCCGATAATTATCTATTCATGTGACGGCGACGTGTGTGAGGGAGAAAATGTGACAGTATGTGGTAGCCATCAAGGCCCTTATCAAAAGGTACGCAACTCTTATTTCGAGTGTTTTTCATACGCTTGCAATACAAGTAAATAAAAGTTCCGTATGTTTTGATAAACCGAGACATCAAGGCTTATTGGTTACAGAGGAAGTTAAATACAACCATTTTAAAGTAGCAAGCAATACTTTGCACTGTTAAAACTTTTAATCCAAGCGAAAAAAGGACTTAAAAACTTCGTTGCTTGAACACAATCATTGTTTTAGTTGAAATTTTGGCCATTTTTCTTCGTGTCGTCGTTACAGCAAATCGTAATTTTCATGAACTATGTCAAAGGCTATTCAGTAAAATTTTACATTTTCACAATCTCGTGAACCTTGTGTTAATAAATAATCAGATATACATACTTTACGGTTGGTTCCGTGCAATGTATGGCTCGTGCTATGGCAGACATATTGCGGGAATTATTAAAATGCTGTTACCTATTATTATTGGAAGGGCACCGATTGCGTGTTCCGTAAAGTCAAAGGGCGGATGTGCCTCTATGACATTTGAATTTGAACCCCGACCCCTCGCCGCAAACCCGAGTGTCAAGCACAATGCAAACACAAACAGTGCTGTGATTTAATAAGTACCCAATCGTGCTACGAAAACTACTTAATATAACATTTAATTTAAACAGCTGATAGGTAGGTACAATTAACATGCGATTAAAAATATTAAACAATAAATGATAGACACAAACTCTAGGGATAACGATAAAATCTAGCGATAACGACCAAATCCAGCAATTTTACAGCGATTGTCTATTTTCTTATTCGCCGACAGGCATAACAAAAGATCCCAACGAATTAAAAACCTCCTCCTTTTTTAGAATCGGTTAAAAACAAACTATCGATGCAAAAGTTTAACAGCAAATAGTTATGCGAGGTCATACTTAAAAATAAAAAAGACCTACGACCGACTTAAGAATCTGCCTCGTTTAACGTCGGTTAAAAAAACATAAAAAATGAAAAATGCGACTAAAAAAATTGACGTAGAAGAAAATGAATCGATACAAGATGCTGCAAAAAATACGCGGTCGAGTTTAAATACGAATCAGCAAATTGTTACAAGGAAGACTAACAAAATGCCCCTTCGCGCTCATTACCCAGCTCTGTGGCCCTAACACGACCATAAAAGTTTAATTTACCCCACAGCTCACTGTCGGCACTTTTCAGATAGAGCTAGACTGTGTAATAAATAAAAGACTAATCAAACAGTGGAAACAACATAAAACTAGGTAGGTATCACATAGCTCTATTCATAGCCTATATTTCTAACGCCGCGTTATCCTACTATCTTTCTAATTTTACTTATATTATAAACTAGCGGATACAGTTAGGACGTATTGTACCTAAGTCCATAAAAACATTCTGAAAAAAACTGTAAATGACAGTGAAAACGTATCAACGTCCATTGCGTGGTTTATAAGGAGTAAGCGGCTGAAGACACGAAGGCAGACAAGAACGGATAGCGACTTAATATACTATGTAAAAAATCTTTGGATATTGGATGTTTGTTTCTCAATCACGCATTAACAGCTGGATGGATTTAGATGAAATGTAGCAGGCAGATAGACCATGGATTGGACTGGACTGGACTGAAACAGAATACTTGTTATACCGCAAAATCGGTGCGCAAAATGCATAAAAAATCAAGCGGGCGAAGCCGCGGATAAAATAGAAAAATCTTCTTAAAATATAATCTGAAATAAACAAAAAAAAATTAGACCAGAACAATATGGAAAGAGCCGAAGTTTCCCTTGCTGACGTTTAGGTACCAAGCCTTAGTTTTTTTACTGTATAATATTTAGGTTAGTAGTAGAAAAAAAATTGAAGATTTTCTGTATAAATAACTGTTAAAAACAAGAGTTAACTGTAAAGAAAATAAAATTCTCAGAGATAACTAGTTATATTTAGTAGAGAAAAAAACTTCATCACCAGTTATCTGACCACGATTATCTACAGCGTCTAGTGTATCTAACGCAGTGATTACGAATGCAATAGTTAACCGGCGGTTAAATATTAACGATACGACTCAAAAATTAACGAGTAGGTATTTAATCTAATCATGACTTTTTTTTCTTTAATACTTAAATGGACCACACGCGCTCCTTACAAATTTACTTACATTGTTTTTTTACAAGAATTAAAACGAACCGAATCTCTCATTATGACACGAAATTGTGTATTCAGGCTTGATCAAATGCCATTCCGAACTGAGTCTCAAAATTTCAGTTTGGTCCAAAATTCTCTGTGGATTGGAACTAGATTCGGCGGCTAACGTAAATAGGTTAATTAAAATGAAGAGTACGTAAAACGTATTAAAAGGATAAGGCATAATGGCTATGAAGTAAAATAATTGTAGTTTAAGATCACGAGTTTTAATGATCTTTACTTTATATATTAATAAAACAAAATTAGCGGTGATGCTAAGCGCTTCTCTAGCAGTCAAAGAAACACAACAACAGGTAAAGCAAGCTGAAAATATAGTCAATAAAAATTATATTATAAGATATGAAGTATCAATAATAGTTGAATAAGATTTATCTATCGAATAACAGCTCGTCTAAGGTTTGAAAAAACGACCCTTTTTATAATAATAACTAGACAATGGAAATAAATAGACAAGATGACCGACGGCTATTGTAGGGAACTAATGCATTAATCGTCATTATAGGTAGAGTTTTATAAAAGTCCTTTAGGTCCTATTTCGTTAAGTAATTTCGAAAATGAACTGAGTTAGGTACATTCGGTTTGGTCTGACAATTGGTTTCACGGACTTTTATAAAACCGAGCCTAGGTGGATGATTAGCTTTGTTACAATAACCTCATAGTTACAACAACCGCTGGTCATATATGAGTCTAAGATGACGCAGTAATTTTTTTTTAAATGACTGTGTCAAAATATTAAACATATTGTAAGGGGTCCGTTTTTTAAACGACACTCACTCTAGTGAAAGTACTTAAAGTATCGTTTGAGGAATCTGGCCCGGCGGCCCTAACCTGCCCGCTAAATAAATGCGATTTAAACTAAACAGTTTATACCGCCAGTTTATAACTAGTGTGACATGACAGGGACGCACTGACCTATGAATTAAACTTGCAGTCTTTTTGGGCCACAGGCAGCAGCAGATCTACATTTCCATCTACACGGATGAAGAGTTCATAAAGACAAACGGACCTTGTCAAGAAAGTGATTATTTAGATATTTTGAGCTTTGTCCGTGAAAATATTCTGCAAATAATTTTAAAATACCAGTACATAATAATGCAAAGTACTATTTATAAATATAAATACAGTCGCATTTTGCTAAAAATTATACATTTAAATAAACTTAATCCTGATCATAGATTAGCTTTGTGGCGTCTACTAAATACGTTATGAAAAAGCTAGTTGGGCAAAAAATTTAATACATAAAGAACTTGAAAGCCCATAGACATGTCGCTTAAATCATTGCTTAAATCAAGTAAGCTGCAAAAAGTTTTAAAAATTGTAGTCTTAAAATAATGAGATTAAAAATAAAATGAAAAAAGCAGGCAATAAGAGTTGTTGTTTTTTCTTTGACGAAAAATAGGTACATCATTGAAATTTTTACATTAATTTATCTTACGTAGCCGATTTCCAACAAAACGTTCCTAAAGGTTTCCTTAATTAACAAGCGCAATATAATCCAGCAGATACAAGTTTTTTTAAATCCTACTTATATTTCGCGTAAACATTGCAAGAAATAAATTATTAAAAATATTTTCAGCGGCAAAATAAACTACTCACAACAAAATAGGGCTTGGTTTTTCTCTATAGAATTTAAATTTGAAAATGGGTATGTTTGTTATCAATTCACATTTTGAAAGTAGGGTTTTATTTTATTAATACTACATATATATGCTTTTTATATTTTTGATCGTGGTCGTGTAGGATCTATTTTATTTTGAGTAGTATATATGGCCTCATAATACTATAAGGGCATATTTTTACCGCTGAGTACTCGTGCATAATAAAAGACTTACCAATTAGGTGTCTTCTACAGGGGTGCAATACCTCACGAATGTTTCTGAGCCCCAGCGAGCCGAGGCACGGAGTGGGCGGTAAGTGTAGAGGGGCGTGCTGTCAACCCCTAACTCAGAGCTTCCCATTGGATCCCCGCTTATAGGTAGGCGTGTTCAAGCACTTAGCACTTCCCTTTAAAACAGGTGCTTTACCGTAGATCTTTCGATAATACTTTATCGATAATGGGCGTTTGTGTCAAGGCCGCTATGATCGACACTGAAAGTTTCAAACACCTTAGTAACTCATTTTCATGTCGTCAATTGTTATAGAACTGCGTTCCTTAAAAAGACCATTATTAATACATACATTTAATTGCGTTAGTACTCTACTGGGAAAGAAGGGATTAGATATTAAAACAGTTTAGGTCCCAATGTGGAAATTGAATATGTATGAGAAAATTTACGATTTAAAAAAATGAGAAGACTGGTATACGAGTATACTGCATTCCTTTGTGACAATAGTTCTATCTAGTCTATTATCTACTTAGTCACTGTTGAATAAATTAAATTTCGGCGGTCACGTTAGGGCTGGATTTACCCGTCATTGAAACTGGTAGGTAGAGTTAATTTATCATCCCTTTTGTCTATTGGTGTTCCCGAAAAAACGTCATCCTGATTGTGACAGAATTGCACCAGCTACTATTACAGCCAAAACGGGAAGACACTAGCCCACTTAATTAGTATGACTTCCCACTATAACGAATGCAGAGAAATTAAACAAAGCTATTAAACCTTTAAAATTCTTTGCTTATGCTTTGGCTCTAACACGACCAGCCAAGTCTAGTCTACGTTTGCCCTTTCTTATGACAATAGTTTGACAGAGATGTAGGGAGGGATAAATTAAACCTGGGCCGGTCATGTTAGGGCCACCGAGCCTGTTCTCGAGCCGCTGATGACGGCCGCTCGAGGGGATAGTATGCCTTTTCTAGTTTTCTTTTTACTTTTTCCTTTTTGTGTCTCACTTACACCATTTTCTTTAAGATTTTTATTCATATTATGTGTATGTCTGAAAATAAAAAATATTACCATAATAAATTTCAGACATTATTTTTTGTTATACAGTTCTCTTACTCAACTTTGTCTGTAAATTAATATTTCGAAATATTGGCTGTAGGTTTAGTACTTATATTAGTATAATGTTATATACTTTGTGGTACTATATGTACAAGTTGGTGAACACTAGAAGATGAAACCGACCTCGTCAATGGAAAAGGGGTGATAGACAAACGAGTAACTTCGCGTACCTACTTATGGCGCGACGGCCTTTTATATCGCACAAAAATTACTCGCGTTGTTAGCATAGGTAGGGTAAAAAGATAAAGTAAAGCCCCTCTTGCATTTGGTCGTAACGTGTCCATAAAGACAAGTTGACGCTCCATTTTCGAAAAATGATGCTGGTTCCATATCAGTTTTGTACTACTAGGTACAGTCAAGGAAATTGAAACACGTACCACCGTAGAACCTAGTCGAAGAGACATACGCATGACATTTGGATGACATATCTTGGCGTTTAACGCGTCGCGTCATTGCGATAGGGTTCTAAGGTGGTACGTGAATATATTTCCCCTACTGTACATGCAAAAGGGGTTTAATTTTTTTACCCATAATTAGGCTGCTAAAACACGGGCGGTAAAGGACTACGAACGATAAGTCTGCGTACTTACTCGTCCATCTATCACCCCTATTTCGGATAATTATCGCGCCTGCATCTCAAAGCTGTATATATCCGGCGATAAGGTGCACTACGCCGGCCTGAATCTCTCTGCACCACATGGCTGAACAAGTATAAGACACACGCTTCCTTTGACAATGGCGTTACACCCAGTGGCCCTAACATGACTGGCCAATGTTAGTTTATCTCTATCTGCGGCTCTTTCTTATGACACTAGTTAGACAGAGACACAGGGAGGGGTTAAACTAAACCTGGGCTGTCATGTTAGGGCCGCAGAGGGCTCATAGGAAAAAATGTAGAGCCTTTTCAAGTCGCGCCACACTTACCTACAATTGCTATCAAATAGAGCAAGTTGCCTAACAACATCTGACACGACTTAATTGCCCAATACCCAGTGCAGATATTTTTTAACACCTTGCCCGCTGTGACGTATTTGATGACAACTGTACAGTCGAAGAAAGCTTTAACTGATCAATAAAGATGGAACCGAGATTGTCTACGTCGGAAGGAGATGGACGTATAAATTTCATACTGTAACTATATTATATGCCTCCCTTTCAAAAAATAATACCTCTTACTTCCGTGTTTAATGGGCACATAGTATTTGTCTCTTTGACTTTCCTGTCAACCAATTCGTATTCAGGGTTACTCTACTCAGAACCTTGGGGTCCTTGAGGTCGTTGAGATAATATTCTCCCATTTATTGTGAAAGATTCTCAATGCCAGCAATTAATTTTTTTTTAGTCTAATATTATTAATGTGAACTGTTTGTTACTTTTTGACATGGGTTTTTGTGTGGGCTATATAGCATTCGTTTACTTACAGCCAAAATTGGGTATATTATATAATCACTGGAAGGCACACGGGACAAACCAGCCAAGTCCTTCAAGCCAAACAATCTTCCAGGGACCAACTTCTACGCGACAGGCGACAGGTGAGTGACAATTCGCCGTACATTACTGTGTCGACAAGTAACGCTACAGACTTAACATCATAGTGGGCAAGCAATGTTTACCTAATTGTCACTGTCACATGTCGCCTGTCACGTTTATGAAATAGGGGTCAGGTGGCGTCGCTATACAGTCGGATTAAGGTTCTGACGGATCATCAACTTTTTTTAACGACAAAATTGCTGAACCGGTCTGGATGTGACAAGTTGATTGTCTCTGAGCATTCATCCCATTCTCGTGGCTAATCTCGTCGATATTTCTAGGTAAAAAGTCGTCTGCAATACGCAAATAAAAAATTAAATAACCAGGTAACTAAAACACAGACGTTAGTAAATCCATATAATAAAGTACACAGTATTATGATTACAGTTCGTATTTATAGTGCAAGTCAGATAAATTCACATTTTACTTATTACTTGGTGATATGTTATGTTATTATCTTACGTTCTAAGCGTCACTGTGGCGGTATAAGGCATTCAAGCATTTCGAGAAGCAAGCAAACATCATACTGGGCCTATTTCGACGCCGTCCATGCGATATAGAAGCCGAGCGGAAGCCAGAAGCTGTGTAGGTATCACTTAAACGCATCACGCGTAAAAGTAACACGTAAACGGTGGCTTTTATACCCGGTGTTACTAAACCTCTCAAGAATATTTTAGCAGATTGTTCGATAAGTTTCGTCTCAACACTGTAAAATTTTCTTTTGTTTCTATTAATTAGACCCGGTTTTTAGTCCTAGTTAACTCAAAAGGGAGTTGGTAACTACGTAAGTACGTAAGTAAAGATGTTATCCCACTTTTGTTTTACTAACAGATAATGGGACGTATCAGGGTGAAGTTATGTTATGATTATCTAATTAGGATAATATTAAGCTCACTGTGTAAATTCTGTATACAAGACAAAACAGAACTGATTAAATAATACATACAGAAAAACTTAGCAAGTATTCAGTTACTAGTTCTAACTTTCCAAAATTGCAAAATTTTCATTATGAAAATTTTCCACAAACATTGTCATCTTGTTGGCCCTTCTCTCCACTTAGCTGTGAAATTCGTCTAAGGCTACCGTCTAGCTCAACTCTATTAAAAAAAAAACTTTTAAAGACTTTCTGCAAATCGTCCATCCCTCGTCAAGTCAAACCGACTTTTTCAAGCACCTACTACAATGCTAAGGAGGTGGACGACAGATCAAACACACCAATAGGAGTTTTTCACCTTTTGATCAAGTTCGATTGAAATGGCAAACGGTAAGAAAAAAAAACAATTTTAAGGCGATTGATAGTTCGAACGATGGGTCAAACGAAAGACACCCGGCTTAGCTTGGACGGATCGAATAGAGGCCCTGTGGCTTTAACATGACGGCCCGGGTTATTTTATCCCCGCCTTCGTCTCTGTCTAACTAGTGTCATAAGAAAAGGACGCATATAGAGATGATTTAAACTAGGCCGGTCACGTTAGGGCCACTGGTGGCTTTGCAGAGCTCGCAGACGTTTCATTCAGTCATTCTTTCGTTATTACTTCTTATAACATATCATCATAAATGAACAGCGCGCGTCATAACGGAAAATCAAGTTATCCTCATAACAGTACAACTCTATCGTCTTTGGTGAAGAAACACGTAAGTTATCCTTAATTAGGTCATAAATTAATATTATCAAATAACCGACCGTTACCAATACATAGTGGTGCCGCACAGACACGCCGACAGGGCATCCACTGCCAAACATTAAAAAATCCCTGTATTTATTGACCTTTTATTCCTTTTTTAAGGATACATTTCTAAGTTCCTAAGAGTCAGACCACAGACCTAAGGGTGACTTTTGACTTTCAAGCGCTGGACACTCACCAGCCGCGCACCAATCAATGCCAACTAAAATATACGCTCGCGTATTTGATTGGCCCGCGGCAGGCGAACGTTGAGTACTTGAAAGTCAAAAATCGACCAGCCAACCTCATTTGTATAAGTATAATCAAGTTAACGATATCTGTCGGAACGACCTTGGTGCGCAAAAATATCTGAAAACGCATAAACGCCATTGAAAATATGGTCTTCACAATTTCTAAGCACTTTGGCGGCTCCGATATATTTGATGGCGACTGACTAACAAAAAGTATTACTCGCATTAGCTATTACATTTTTATTATTGCACCTACAGAACTTTGTACAGTTGCCATCAGTACGAATGTCTTAAATCGCTCGAAATGTCAGCCATTTAAATGAGGTTTTGTTACTGTTTTCGTACGTTTTAAGCATTTTGTCTGCCCCGATAAACATTCCATGTGTTACATACATATGGAATGTATATCTGAGGCTGAAGAATAAACGTTACACTTAATCAACAATGAGGTCTCGTTAGCTTTGGTCTGTAAAGCCAGCACACACGCGCTTGTTTTCTCGACTCTCCAGAAAGTGGACACCCTGCATGAACACTACCAATTCTACTTCCATTGAAAGCTATTCCTGTATGTTTTAAATCCATATAACATACGCTCGATAGTATAAATTAAAGTTAAAATGCGAGGCACTGTAAAAGTCAATGCCCAAACATGTCGTCTTTGTTTCCCGCGGCAACGAAGGGTAAATAACCCGTATATTGACATTCAAAGTATACACGACATTGGTACATATGCAGTTTTTGCAGGATTGTCACCACTATTCCCTTGTAATAAGTTCCAACGACCCTATAACTGAAAGCAGTGACGACAACATGATGTTAATGTTATGTTTTATACCTACCTCTAAATTGTGATAAAATCAACTTTTAAATTAAATGTTAAATTTTTTAAAGAGAGTGATTTTCGCAAGCCTCATATGCTTGTGTTTCCAGAATTATTTATTTGACGACTGCGCGAATAAAACGTTCCGCTCTCCTTTTCAAACTAGGCATTGTCCTTTTATAAAATGCCGTTGCAATAATAACATTAATAAACAAATCGTTGCTTCACGATACTCGCACATTTATAATCGAACCGCAGTAATTCGATGCGACGTCTACCGCGGGCATGACGCGGCCATGCGAACAAACCACAAACTATCAATAAAAAATATACAATAATAACATAAATACTAATATAAACTTCATCGTTTACTGTGTAAAAACTTAATAATCGATAATTACATTGTTTTGGAATATATCCGAATGTGAAATGTGTAACTTTTGTAGCTGAATTTCTTCTCACGCTGACGATCGGCAGACAAGGCAACAATCGGCGATAAAATTCCCGCTTGCATTTTTCTCGTCCATATTTTTTTATCGTGCAGTATTTTCTAAAGAATTTTTCGTGAGCCCACTGAAGTCAGCAACCGGAAAGCCGAATGGACAAAAGTCTACAAAGATCTACATAAATAAAATAATAAATAGCTCAGGACAATTCACAGCAATGGACCTAGTCCTGAACTAAGCAAAGCTTGTACTATGGGTACTAGACAACGGATATACATAGTTATATAGATCAATACCTATACATACTTAAATACATATAACATCCAAGACTCGGGTACAAACATGCATATTCATTATACAAACATTTGCCCCTCCCGGGCATCGAACCCGGAACCTCTAGCTTCATAGTCAGGGTTACTAATAACTAGGCTATCCGGTCGTCTAAATAATCTTCTCTCTTTATAACAAAGACGTGTATAGATATTTTGAACCATTCGTGTGTTCAGCTCGTTCTGTTGCCAACTGTACTTTTGGCTCACGAAAATGTTACGCAGTTTTGACCCCTGTCATAGTAAGCTAACAAAATATTACACGGCATGACGGGCCTTCACTGATCGATTTTTACAATGACAACGTTCTAGGTACGCTTAAACGTTCATTCATGCGCCGTTTGAACCTTATCACTTTGTAATACGGTAGAAAAGTAGTCGAGCATTTTTTTGATCGACTACGTATTATTTATTCACCTATCAGCGTGAGCGTTAGCGCCGACCATCAACGCAGAAGGATAATCAGCCAATTTTAATGCGTATCCGTGTTTTATTAGGAATTATGTTTTAGCTTAATAATTCATTGGCTAATTAAGTAATTATTATAACCCAGTAACACTCAATACCCGCAGGGGAAAATAAATAACATAATTTTACCAAAAAATGTATCAACTTTCAACAATCACGAGCATTATTGAGCATGACGGTAAAAATATCTTAAATTGGTACATTTTTTAGAAATATCATCATTACAATTAACAATAAATACATTCTATGCTTTGTGTCTATCGATTTATTGCAAAACTTAACATTAGTTATTGCTGGAACATGATATTTGCCCCAGGCCCCCAGGGTTCGGCGTCTAACATTACAGCTACTGTATAATATTGTATTAGTACATGGCCACGCAAAATATAAACAAGTTATCTACTCTGTATAATATGTACTAAGTTTGTACCACCACAAACGTATTGCTTTATTATGCATGATTTCGTACTAAGCATGTGCCACCTTGTCCTGTCAAAACACTGAGGGCCTGTTCTGCCACTTCTCAATTGCTTCCAACAGAACCGACTAATATTAGGTATTGTTTACTACTAGAACAATTTACTTTACAATTTAGAATTATTTGTTTTAGATGAGATGGCAGTGAAACAGATCTTTAGTGTTAGTGACGTGGTTTAGAGAGAGGTAGGTGTTTGTAATTATGTATCAACAAAGCGCAGGTGAACTTAAGTCTGGCCCGTCGCTCGTTGGCCGTCGCGACCACGACAACACGACAAACTCCTAACCAGGCCATTTGCTAATTTTGTTCCATTAATAACAAGCACGAGTCTTTATTTGACTTTAATAGGAACATTCTCGTTTGTTCGGCCTGATTAAAAGTTAGCGCTGAAGCATAAACTTAGGATATGTACGGTCGACGTCGTTATTGAAACGGAATAAGGTAATAAAGTGTAAACATATCTTTTTGACACATTCTAAGGGACATCTGTATTTGAATGTAGGATCACCGCCTTACTGTCGCGAAGCTACAACGAGCGACGAGATAAACTCAACCCTTCATAACGGATGAAGTATTACCCAGAAAGCAACGGTACGGTAAGACGGGTACGACAGTTCTGTTCACACTCGGGACCAACATAACAAACTGTACTAAAAGTACGAATATGAAAATTTTCCAAGATAAATATGTCGATTAAACGAATATGACTAACGATAGCAATATTATCAGGTACTTAAAGAGAATACATTTAATGATATTGTCTAAATATTGCATAATAAATTAATATTAAAATCGAAAGCAGAATAAATGGAATGCGAAACGGCTACACATTTTTATCGAATGGGTTATTGTTGTGACATTTCAAATGGAATTCTGACGTATGCCTTTGAAAGGCTTGCGCCTCGACATCGATCGATATGTTCACGGGGGCGTCACTACAAAAACCTTAAACCTACAAAGTCAATGATCACATTTGTTTTTTTTTGTTTGTCGGTTATCAGTCGATGTCGATGGCGCTCAAGCCGAGTGTATAAGGTATTTGGCTACAACTACAACTAAGTATCTAACTGTATCATGATTAGAATGACTGATGTCAGGTCACGACAAAGCCAAAATGACATCTTAGATTTTTAATATTTAAATGCTAAACTAAAAATTTCTAATCAACTTCGATCAACTTGCTACCCTTGTGGCATGATTTGAAAAAAATAGTTGTATTTTCTTAGTGATTGTAATCACTAAAGTATGAATACGTATTCATTGTAATTAAATACTATATATACTTAGACATTAAGCCAGTCCGTGCGTAAGTGCTAACGGGTGTTT
The DNA here is from genome assembly GCA_963691745.1 of Ditula angustiorana. NCBI lineage: Eukaryota > Metazoa > Arthropoda > Insecta > Lepidoptera > Tortricidae > Ditula > Ditula angustiorana. The sequence continues at coordinate 7,391,693 of OY829472.1, forward strand.
TCGTCTGAAAAAGTTTAGATTATTATATTTATTGATTGTGATTATTTTATAAGTAGAGTCTATTAGTTTCTGTAAGTTATTCTTATCTTTTATGTTAGTGATAAACATTCACTCAATTTTCAATGCCTTACATTGCCAATGATTACACACGGTGTGTATTTAGTTTGCGATACTTTGTTACCGCATCTCTCCAAATGTCAGTTTGACATCCGTCACCCTAGTCATGATACAGCGAGCTTAATATAACAAACAAGTGAGGCCTATATTTCGGCAAGCAGTTCTGAATAGTAATGCGTGGCGTTCAAGTAATCCAGGAGACGCCTCGGCAGCGGTAGATTGCTTATCAGGTCCCGTCGTACGTATTTTAATATCACAAACCTGCAAATAAAGAAACATGAAATGTATCAAAGAATACATTTTAATCGATTTAAACCATGAAACTATATTCATATGAATCAGAGCAAAAAAATTGTGTCAACTTACAAAACTTACACCGATAGAGTGACAATAGTGGTATCCTATCACTTGACCCAACCTCATTTTTTAATGCCTCGTTTGGCGGATACTGATTTGTGATGAAACTAAAAATCTTCGTTCCGTCGTATAAGACGTTCCTCACACACAACATTAAAACCTGGACCCTGATACACACAGGAGACACGCTTTGAATGCATGTTCTCGACATAAAATGTTGCTACGTCATGTTAATAGGAGTGTGGCTAGTCCGCTAATAGCTAAGCACCCTTTCTAATAGCACCCAAAGTACCAATCACAGGGACCTAGATTTTGTCATATAGACACCACTATGTACTTTATTGTAAATGACTTACATTGTGGGGGCGCCGACGATAGGAATTTTGTCAACTTTGTCAAGAACAATTGAAGAGCAAGCAACTTTCCTGACTACTTACAGTCGTGCGAGTACACGCGACCGTTGATAAAATGATTACTGAAGGCTTACAATAAATGCATTTTAAGCCGCTTGTTATCTGTGTAATTTATTGCAGGCACAGAGGTCAGTCGCGGATTTCAGCAAGGATCTCTAATTATTAATATAAGTTCAAACAGCACCACAATTGATAAAGCTTACAAAACTTAAATTAGGGCTTCGATTAAATAATCTAGTGTTTTTACCAATAAAGATAGCACGGTTCGAAACTTGCTGTAAAAACACCCACTAGTAAAAACATCAGTGGAGCGTCGGTATGTGAAACAGAAAATAAGCCCCCTTAATGCGTGAAACTCGACATTTTATCCTTCGCATCGTGTGACAGGCAACCATGTGGAGACTCCAATGTCAGATTGTAAAAAAATTATGCCCGTTGATATTACCTGCACATGTGTTGTAAGCTCTGTACGCGCTTAAACCTGGAGACTGGGTACAAGAGTTGCACTCTCACTGGCCCCAGCACCGGCCGCAAGTTGAGGAAGAACAGGTATCTGCCGCTCCGTGACGTTTCCACCGCGTTCTCTATGAACTCCACTATTGTCTGAGCTTTGAACATTGTACAACCGCCGAAGCAGAAATTACCTGAAAATGTCAAGCAGGTGTCAAACGGCTAGTAGCGAGTTGCTTTTGAGTATACTCAAAATCCTTTCCACGCATAATGCATAGTGAGCCGCTGTGCGCGAAAGAGATGCAGGCAGAGTATAAATATTGCTTGTAGCTATTTGTATGCTATGTTAAATGGCAAAACATAGTGATACTATTGTAAATTAAACACCTAATATGTAAACTTATGTTTCACAAATAAATAATTCTTATTCTGACTCTGATTCTGAGATGGCGAGTGTTTAACTCCTCGCGAGGCTACTCTCAGGAAATAAGTGACTTAACGTGACTAATTTGCTCTCGAGCGACTAGTAGCGATTCGCTCATAGCGGTTAAGTTATGCAACTCTAGTCATATTTATGCTTTACAATACATAAAGCATAAATATGACTAGAGAATGAAATAAAACAATTTATACGGTTTATATCGCGTGTATTGTAACGAATCTAATTCCCGACGTTTCGAGCCCTTTACAGGTCCCATGTTATGTATGTGTGTATAAATTGTTTTATTTCAATGTCTACAAGTCGCGAAAATATAAGAAAATACTATATGACTAGAGAATTGAAAGGATTAAAGAATAGGATAAACAAATGACTCTCTGAGAGACAAACAAATGTTTATTGAGTAATATACTTATGGCATTTATAATTGAAAAGAAAAACCAATTGTTTTTCTAATAATACTGATATTAGTGTGCTTGTTGTACGTATATATACTCGTATAAATGGCAGCGTGGTGTCTTTTGCATCCATCGCCTAATTAGGTAAAAAACTACAAAAAATCACCATGTTAGGTTATTTTCTGTCCTTAAATAGCCTAAAACTTACCCTGATCGTGTTCAATCCTTACATGTCTCAGTCCGTTTAACTTAAACGTTAGTGTAAATATGTAATGATCGTCGCTACTATCGCGAACTATGAACGAGCCGTCTGGTTCGTTGGACAGAATCTTCTCGGCAGCCTCCACTGATATAGGACCCCAATACCAGCCATACTAAAATAATTAGAAACATGTTATTATTAACTAGCACAAGTAGGATGCTATTTAATTATAGCAGTAAACAGTAGGTATAATTGAAGATATTTTATCTTAAGTAGCATATGTGCCGGCTTCATACAATGAATTGCATAGATTCATGGATCTACGCAATTCATGTATCACTTGATACATGTATCGGTGTTATTTATATTTCTTTCTACTAGAACTATTCGACAAACCTTTGCAACGAGGGAAAAACATAGCTTATTTTTCCCGTTAGCCTAGGAAAATCACAAATCGTTTTTTTCTTCGTACGTTACTCTGCATGGAGGCATGCAGGGTCCGATTTAAAGTTCTGACAGCACTAGGCTAACTATGAACGTACCCCCCCTCCCTGCCCCGCCTATCCTGCCTGCGCCCGCCCAACCCATACAAGCCCTGTATAATGCTTGCAATGGACCAGCGCCCCCTCGGTCCTTGAGCTCTAGGCTCAAGCCTAATTAGCCTGTGAGTAAATCAGGCCCTGGAGGCTTGCCACGTCCAGCCCGGTAAAAGGAGCGTTTCAACCGCCGTCATGAAATATTTGCATATATGATATGATATGATGAATAATGTTGAATAGTCGACGACAGAAGCTGTGGCGGGAACACGGATTGCTTGAAATTAGTTAATTCGTCATTCCCAATGTCAGTAGCAACCGGGCTGATTGTGCGGCGGTTGAAACGCTCGTTAATCCGCCAAAAACATGTCGCTGACACTTACATCTTTGACCCTCTGTATGGAGGTAGCGAAATCCATGACAGTGTCATCTTCGTTGTTGCGGCGCGACGAGTGCGGCGCTTGCGGCAGCGGCGGCAGCGCGCGCCGCACGGCCGCCGGCGGCGAGTCCCGCCCCTCCACCCGCTCCACCTCGCCCCCCGCGTCCCGGTCCACTCCCGCCCGCCGCCAGCGAAACAAATTACAAAAACTCTGCTTCAAATTCAACGACAAAATCCGCACCGGCGACATCTTCTTCTGGTTACCAACTTTCTTAACACTCTTATCGCTCTTATCTATTTCTATCACGTCTTTAGGAACCTCTTTATGCTTCTTGTTCTTCACGTTCATGCCAAATGAATTTTTATTAGGCTTCTTGTGATTGTTATTCGTCTCTACAGCACCGCACACGTCGTTCTCCTTCGCCGCGGCAGTCTTGGCATCCTTCGTCGGCCGCACGTGAATCTCGACGTTCGGTATTATTATATTGTTCTTCTTGTTTATAGTGTTCCGGCACTCGGAGTCGCTAGAACTAGAGTACAGAGTGTGCAAATATTTCCTCATTTCGCGCAACGTCAAGTGGAGTGAATCTGTCTCTGAATCGGATATATTTTTCTTACAAGACGAACTTGGCAAGCTGTGCCTTTTATTTTTGGAATCTTTATGTCTGGTCGTTGTTTCCTTTGGCTTGTGATTCTTATCAGACTGAACGTAATTCGCGGCCGAGTTTAGCGGTGTGCTTTTGCCGCGCTTCTTGTTGTTTCTCGGAGGTTTCTTTCCTTTGTTTCTCACATTGCTGTGGCTGGGACGAACCATGTCGATGGGAACAGCGTAAATATCACTGTCGAAGGGCACATTGTACATATCAGTAATGTCGGACGTCTTAGCTGATAGCGTGTCATGGGAGATGGCTTGCGTGATGAAACTGGAGTCGTCTTGGAATTGAGTGATAAGGGAATTATGGCTACTGGAGAGGCGTGAGGTGAGCGAGTTCCTGGAGGAGGGACGGTTCCCGCGGCAGGGGCTCAGGTGTAGCAACCGCGGACTCGCGAACCTGTGATTCAAGCACTGCCGGCGCTCGTACAGCGATTCGGGCTTCAGTTTTCTTCCATTGAGAGGAGACACATGTCTCGTAGTCATTGGAATATCTAGACTTGATGATTTCGATTTATTTACAGAGTCATTGTGAAAAATTACGGAAGGAGGCACAAACACTGCCGTACATTCGATAATATTAACTGGAACCGGATTGTCCTGGAAAATAAAGAAAGCGCTAGATTTACTCGCATTGTTTTAGGTAAAATTTGTATCGGAACTAATCATTAAAGCTGTACCACAAGTACCTGAAATTCTATAGGTGGCTCAATAGTAGTTATCACGCCTTTTCCAGGACCCTTTTTTACGGTGTTAAAAAAATCACCGCACATGCGTTCGGACGTCTCGGTTGACTCGCATAGTGACAGAGACTTCTCATCAAAGTCACTTTCTTGTAGCTAAAAAATAATTTTGTATGTCAATAATTTGTTTTTCTTTCCCTTAAGGAAAAAATATGTATGAAAAATTATACAAGTCGCATTGATTAACTACATACTACCAGCTTTTACCCGCAGCTTTGCCCATATGATATTATTTACGCATTTAACGGGATGTTGCGGAGATAAAAAGAGTATCCTATGTTTTGATTCAGGACATGATCTATCTGTTTGCCAAATTTCATCTAAATCCTTCTAGCAATTAATGCGTGATTGAGGTACAAAAGTCCAAACATCATTACTTTCGCATTTATAATATTAGTAGGGTTGCAAAACTGCCGCAGGTTATAAATCATTTAATGCTATGCCATCTAACAAGTATCTTAGACTAGAAGAGGAGTTTTTGGTTAAAAAAATAATAATATTAATATGTTTTTTGTAGTTGAATTATTGCATTGTCATAGGATTTACATACACATACTAAATTTCATGTCAATCTAACCACCGAAAATGGGTCTAAATTCGCTTGCATCTAAACATAGAAATAAATAGGAAAGCAACCACATAAATTAACACAAAATAATTAAAAAATTGTATAAATTATAATAGAAAAGACTGCACCTTAAAACCAATTAAATAACTAATCACTATAAGTGGCCATCTTCATAAATAGGTGTCCATTTGGATGTTTCAATTAATGAATCATTTATGATATTGCAGATAGTCATGGTTATATTTTTCGACATTCCATCTTTAACATCCATATTGTAGCTTAGTACTGCTTTAGGTAGCCTAACAAAGCATAGCAGGAAAACACGAAATGATACTACCGTAAAATAACAAACAAGCCAGGTAAAAGACCTGACAGATATCACATTAAACAACTAATTAACAGTTATGAGGCTTTTCCCCAACTACGTCAAATTTACACAACGAGAATTGAGCATATAAATTGGGATGTTGACAAAAAAATAATAATTAGTCCATCTTTTAGAACGCCAGAAAATAGTAGATACGTATTTTTTCTTTTGCTTCTAAAACTTAAAATAACAAAGTTACAGAGCGGCGAAAGTTCGCGCTACGTCATTATATCGTAAAATTTTTACGAATCGAGTGACGTCACGAGCCCCTACTCCTGAATTTGAATGTGCTGTATCTTTGTCAATATTATTCGTATGGACAAATAAAAAAATACGTATCGAGTATTTTTCTATAATCTAACTGACGGACTAATTAGAATCTTGTTGTTTTAACCCAGGAGACATCCCTATTATCAACCTATACATAAATTACTCAAAACAAAATAAGGCCCACTTGGCTTTTCTCTGTGAAATGAAAGTATGAAAATAAGTATGTGCTTCTAACAATGCATGTTTTGAAAGCAGGGTTTTTTTTTAATTTTTTTTATGTGTAAATAATTCATTAAACTCTACTATGTAAATATATTTTGGCTTGGCACATACATATCCGTGCAGTTTTGAGTGGGCCCTATTTTATTTTTCGTAGTATATTATCTGCAGCAGAAGCACTATCATTAGTTTTTGGTGTTTTTTTTTTTCCAGTAAGGAGCAGTGCTTAATTTTATTTGGGGATAAAGAACGCTAGTGATTAGAATGTCTAGGTAAAAAACTACTTTACATGCACTGATATTAAATAAAAACTTCTAAAAAGTATTTAAAAATTCTTCAAAATACCTACTCTTAAACAATTATTTAAGACAGCAGTTCGTGCATTAAATTTTTTATTAAAAACATTAACAATCTAACAACATAATTTAGGGACCGTACAGTAAGAACTGTTGAGGAACGAGCAGACTCTTCCCTGCCAGTAGTAAATACAATAGCCCCTAACATATTATAAAAATACCTTGACAACCGCTAACCTGCTTTCCCCACCACCACCGCACCACATCATCCACTTTATGGAGGAAGTGGAAAAGCGATGGAATAATTGTGAAGGAGGGGTAAAACAAACATACATATACTTTAAAAATCATTTTGGGTTGAAGTGTATCCGAAAGGACCCCTAGTAGATAAGATGAGAACCTGTTTGCCACCAAATATGGTTAAGAACCACCACAATAAAACTTGCAAGCTTGCTTACATATAAAAAACTGCACTCAAATCAGCCCATTCGTTTGAGAATTTTGTGGCCACAGATAGACACAGACATTCATAAGCTTTAAACATATAACATACCTCTTATTTGCATCAGGGGTTACAAAGACCACTCTATAGTCATTCTTTCATGCCATTTAAGTAAAAAAATATTTTTTTAGCTTCAAATCTTGATGCAGATGTCTATGGACACAAAGTTTAATAAGAAATTTCAACTGCTTCTAAGTTAATAAAGATTCTGATTCTGAACTTTTACAACCTTGATGGTATACTGGATGTATTTATAGTCAGTGCACAATTTTTTACATGCAATTCAGTATTGTTAATAGAGCATGGTTATGTAAACATTGTTTTGTTTTCACTAAAACTGGAAACTCGTCTTTTCCACACAATTCATACAAACAGGAATGTGAAATGAATAGAACAAGACCAAGTTTAAAAAATAATTTAGAAAAAAATTAAAACAACACTGAATTATGAGTGGAAATCAGTCAATTATCTGGAAATTTGGCCAATTTAAATGTTGGGAGGAAGTCTTCTTAACTATGGTTAATTTAGGGGAGACTCATTTATGTTCATGTAGCATTTAATAAGTTTTTAACTGATACCATTTTACAGCCAATGGCCCGTTTCACTAAGCTACAAGTTACAATTTTATAAGTCTAAACCGGCAACATTGGTCAATAATGACCAATGGCAATGGGCATTATGACCAATGTTGCCGGTTTAGACTTGTAAAATTGTAACTTGTAGCTTCGTGAAACGGGCCACATGTTTTAAAATCATGTATCTGAAATATAAAATAGTTTAGATTGTGTAAATAATTAACATTATCTCTTTACTCCCGTTTCTTATCTCATACAATAAGTTAGGGAGAAACTCTCCTTCCCTTGGTAAAAGTAAAGAGGTAGCATTAAAACATATTACGGGATTTTTAATGCATAAAAGTAAGTTTAGATTGTTTCAAAATAGTTGGCATAAATGAATTGAATGAAAATGTAATGAAAATAGACAACTTTGTAAGAACAGCATTCATAAGTACAAGGTTATTAATGAAATTACTTTCATTCATTTCATGTGTGACAGCTCTCTTGAACTGATCTAGAATTTTAAAATACGTAGTAGAGATGAAGCCACACTCGACATATGCCAAAAAGAGCTGTCAGATCCCTTTCAGATTTGTCATCTTTTGACACATGTCGAATGTGAGATGAATCTCGATGAAATGCAAAATTGGAGTCCTGTCTGTCACTTTTTCCCTGAAAACCATTATGCTGATTTCATGCTGGAGTATAACAGTGAGGCACAATAGTCAAACAGGACAGTTAGGAAGAATGTTGGTATTTAAATATAAATCACTCAACCAGTACGAAAGGCAAGCAGCACCGGCATGCTCACTGCCTTGCACTGCAATGCCTTTGCGTTCATATGAGTCCAGCCACAGGACAGTCGATTGAAGAAGGTAATGAGGTTGGCCAACTGCCCCGAACAATAGACCTAATTATTGACTGTTAACTATCCTGCCTTGATTGCTGTCTTGACAGTACAGTTCTGTCTCGGCGTGCATTTTCATATTGTATTATTGCTGTGCTGTCCACTCTACTTTGGCTATGGAACCCTATAATTAGCATGGCCCAATATGCTTTTTCATGGTTTCTTAATTGCTATATGCAATTTTCGTGTTTAAAAAACAAGTTAGAAATATCAGATCTAACATTATTTAGGCTTGGTTTTATAAACGTTCCTAAGATTACATGTCAGACCAAATTATGACCTAACACAACATTATAAAACCCTACGATATACTATCTTAGGGCTACTGCAGGGTTCTTTAGAGTTGATTGGAAAGAAATTACAATATTATTATCTAAATTCATTATGAATGAAGTTTACAATCATGCAAGCGTAGCAAGCTACTTATACTGTGAAAAATTATGAGCATAGCAAAGTCTATATTAATGTGAATTTTTAAATATAACTGCGATTTCAAAGCTCAACAAATTTATGTCGTATTTCCAAATAATAACAAACAATAAATTCAAATACACAATGAAAAAATACAAAGTTAGGAAGTATTACAACAGTATTTTATTGACTTAATTATACAGCTTAATTAAGAGACAATCAGGAAATGCTTTTTACTCGCAAATAAACGAAGTCGCTGGAGATGAACGCACAAGAAGAAGAACGCACAAGCTTACGATTACACTCAAATATAGACGTTTCATAGGTAACAATTAAGTGGGAAGTGAAGTGCTAAGTTTCGAAAGAACTGACCTCGGATGTAACGTGGTGCCAGCCGCTAGCGGAGTCGCTCGAGAAGGAGCCACTTGTGACGAGTAGACCGCTGTCTTCACTCAAAGGAGGTGCCTCAGAATGTGTCGAGAACGAAGGCGGCGACTCCATCGCCCAAACAATATCGCTGTAGACCTTCTTGCACACATAAATTGGACGTTACATTCACCAAATTATAAAAACATTAGGGTGCAGTGTTATTAATTACATTAATTATCACAAAATTTTCTATCTCCTCGTTCCTTGCTCATTGCCAGTTTCTGGTTTCAGTTTAGTTTTTTTTTGTTTTTTTAGTTTGGTTATTGGTCTGTCTATTCTGTGCCCCACTGTGTTCTAGCTCGCTCACTATGGCTCATGGCTCGCTTGCTCGCTAGCCAGAGATAACTATTGTCTATGACTCAAAGGCGTAGACAGAGCATGATATAGAATGGTGTCAATCTAGTGTCAATGCTGTAATAGTCAATGATAAGTCACTGGTAATAGTAGCATGTTTATAGCGCACATAAAAGCATCTGTTCCTCTCGAAGACATTTACTGGTCAGAAAGGGATATATGCTTTATGTCAGCGATATAAACTAGCGTGCTAGGACCGCTACACGTCTTTCTTTTCACTCGCACAAAAATAAGACATAGATATGAAATCACTTGTGAAAAAAAAGAGAAAGAGTTTGATATTTTTTGTTCCTTATTGCGTGCCGGGTTTCATCAAGTTGTAAAGATCTTTCAATGTCTGTTCTCAATGATATGTGGTATTGTTATATTTTGTTATAAAAAAACCTTAGACTATTAATTTCAAAGACTGAGGCCTAGCGTGTCGGCGAAAGGGACAGCAAATACATGTAATTTGCACAGATCATGATGAAACTTTAACCGCCCTCTAAAAAACCGGTACTCTACATATAAGGAACAAAAACATCATGTTCTGTTTCTTTCTTTCACAAGCAATTTAACATGTCTCTTATTCTTGTGGAAGTGAAAAGGAAGATGTCCATGGGTCCTAGCACGCTAGCTTTTATCGATGACATAAAGCATTTATCCCGTTCTAACCAGTATGCGTGTGCGAAAGGGACGAATGCTTTATGTCGGCGATAAACGCTAGTGAGCTAGAGGGGCAGCTATAGTAGCACGTTAGCGTTCATCGCGCACATAAACGCTTTGGTCCCTCTCGCACACGCGTACTGGCTAGATCAAACAGTTAAAGAATTGAAAGGGATTCTGTCTACGTCGATTGCAAACCGTTCAGCAAGTGAGTGCGGCTTAAATGTCCAATGGGGCGATTCTCGGTTTATGTGAGATTCATCTCGCACGAAAACAACTGTCAAATCCCTTGGAAACCTGCGGGGCTATTCTCGAACACAACTGTCAATTCCCTTGGAAATCTATCGCTTTTTGACGGATCTCGCACGTGAGATGCATCTCGCATGAATCGAGAATTGGGGTGCAAAGCTCCTTCTATGTAGTTATATTTCTGTGATATGGCAGTAAAGTGCCAATGGCAAGAAAAAAATGTCAAACGTATTTGTCAAACAAAATTACAATAAAGCCGTCAAAATTATTATCCAAAGGTAAAGTAAATTGAGCCGTGAAATTTTAAACTATAATATGTATTGATGAAAGCCGCCAGTTCCTTGTATTTTACCATGGCGGAATCGCAAGTCGCCAACATAGTCAATGAAATATTGGTAAGTAATATTTGTGTTTTTATTTGAATCCTAATTATATTAAGTTATTGCATAGAGATACATAAGAAACAGGTGCCATTTACTACTAACCATTACTTCCTCAAACACTTTTAAATGTGAAGTATTGTGTCTTGTTTCTCTGTCTGCCTTTTTGTTTTCTATCTGTTTGTTACCTTTTGACGCCAAAGCAGCTAAACCATTCTTGACGAAATTCGGTATGGAGTTAGTTCGCAAATAGACAACTGCTAGTAATTTGTATAATAAATAATCATCACCATTACACAATTTTGGTGAGTAAAATGATGGTAATTAATCCAGTTTATTAAAATTACTTGTCAATGTCATCTGCATAGAATTTGTTTATCATTATCCCATTGGAACTTTGGTACTTATCTACAAATAAAAAATAGCGTATGTCCATTATCAACATGCAAACTACATCCTTGCCAAATTTCATTAACAACGATTTAGGGGATATGATTTGAAAAGGGAAGACAGACGTATACTCATTAAATCATACATTCCTATCCGGCAGCTCCGAACTGGCACTTTGTTAAGTAAGGTGTACATAAAGTTTAATTCTTTTGAACAGTGGTTCCCAACTGGAAGTCCACGGACAATAGGCGGTCCTTAAGGGTCTCGGCAGTGGTATGCAAATGATCAAGCAACTTATTTAATGAGTTGCCAATTAGTCTCTTGATCTTATGCAAAATAGGTGCAGTTCAGTCGTTGAGTGCAGATATCTAGACCTTATATTTTATAGCTAAATCTCTTGCATTGCACAACATATTTATGCCAGCAAAGATTTTTGCCTTGTTCTTGGTAAGAACAAGTCCAGGAATTCATTGAAAGTTAGCGATGATTGCATTTAGCCTTGACCAATAATATTAGTCCTAGGATGGTTCAAGTTCTTAAGGAGATTCAAAGCTCAAAAATCAAATTAATGCAAAAAAAAAACCATATTTGTCTTTAAAAAGAAACTTATAAAAGTGCTATGTAATCCAGTTACTTATAAGATGTTCTGAATAAGCATGAAGTTTTGATTGAAGTTTATGTTCTGATTACTGCAATTTTTGATTTTTTAACTTTATGGTCTCTGCTAACAACAGAACAATCAAAGTGGTCCTTGATTGAAATAATTTGAGAACAACCGCTGTAGAATAAAGATGCAATGCTATTATCATGTCATTTAAAAAACTTTGTTTTTGATGTCCTACATACTGTACAGTCAAGGAAATTGAAACACGTACCACTGTAGAACCTAGTCGAAGTGACATACGCATGACATTTGTATGACATAGCCTGGCGTTTAACGCGTCGCGTCATTGTGATAGGGTTCTAAGGTGGTACGTGAATATATTTCCCCTACTGTACTGTAGCGAACAAAATAGCCTCTATGTTATGCACAGGTATTATTAGGTGGATCAACAACATTTTGGCATACTTTATGAAACAAAAATTATCAAACTTCGCTGCCACTATAGAATAAGGATGTTATGCTATTATTTTTACTATTTCATTATTTGTTTTCAATTTGTTTGTTGGGGAATTGTATTTGTGAACAATAGTTCTGACATATGCACTTGTCACCTTACCCCCCAGTGATATATGTTTATAATATTCCATGAATAGATCACCCTATACTATAATGGGGTCCTTCTTTGTCTGCAGACATTATTTATGCAGACACTGAATTTAATTAAAATAGAGTTTTAATTATGATTTTTTAACAGTTTTTACTGTTTTAGTTTTGTTTGTGACTTAAATGCTTTATATTATTATTGTGAATTTTGGTGTTTTGAATAAATTATATTTTTGGTTATAAAAATTCAAAGTTGTAAATATTACGTTAACAATGCCTGACACCAGCTTCTAAGGGGAAAGACTAACATATTTTTATGCAGCTTCGTAACCATTATTCATTTAGGTTGTCATTGGTTTCATATTTTATGTTGCAGCGAGTTGAAGCAGTGGAGGAAGCATTCAGTTGCTTCCTGGTGTACAAACCTGATCAAGAGAATGAGAGGCTATCAGCATACCAGAAAAAGCTATGCGCCGTCATGACCCCGATAAGTGTAGAGGTGCAAGAGCCTGCTATAAGGCAGTACCTCACGTTGACTGCAGTTCTCACCAACAGATATAAAATGAAACAACTCCTCACACTTATGGAGAACTTGGTTAGCACAAATGTCATCCAAGCTCGGTATGTAGAGAGCGAATATAAGTTGCCTCAAGTTATTTTCTTTTGATATTGCTTTTAGGTATAAACTAGTGATGGGCCGACTATGAGTTTGGCCGACTAGCCGACTAGCCGACTAATCGGCTGGGAAAAAGCCGACTAGTCGGCCAAGCCGATCATTGCTTTCGCTTATGTTCGAGTGGAATATGTAACGTTCGACGCGCCTTATACGTTCACGCGCCGCATAGGCGGGCACGAAGGACCAGATTTTTTTTTCATTTTACATTTTCTTATGATATTGTCTACGTACTACGTACTACGTAGTACCTACGGCATTACTGAGTTTTTTTAAATTAAACAAAGATCAGCGAACTACTTAGCTGAGAAGTTCGCTGACCACCGAGGCACTGCGGTATCTTAGACGGGAAGATGTTGCGTAGCTTCCTGAACGCTACCTAACCGAGTCGGATTTGATGATTGACCACTTTGTCGAAGTTGGATGGATCTACCATCTACATACTGGACAGTCTATCCCAGGTATACATAACTAATTCCTTAACAACCTCGAGTGTAAAGTCTCCAATCTTTAAAGGAGTTAGCAGGACGAGGGCGTTTGACATGATTTTCATCTTGTCCACGTTCATCTTAAAACCGACTTGCTTGTAGGCTCTACTAAGGTCATCGAGCATTATATTAAGGTCCTCCATGGTCTCAGCCATGACTACTATGTCAGGGGCAAAACGAGGGTGAGCGATATATTCGCCGTTTACGAGTTCATTGATGCCAAGTCTTTCCCAGAGATAAAATGTTGATACAAACTCTTCAGCACGTCGATGTCGATACATCGCTGGAGAGACTGCAGTACAGCCCAGGTCGCAATTGAATCGAAGGCTTTCTCGTAGTCCACAAATGCTAAACAAAAGCGGAGGTTATAATCTTTGGTCTTCTATATAACCTGCCGCAGCGTTTATAAGTGGTCCACGGTGCTGAAGCCTTTTTAGAAATCGTCTTGTTCGGGAGGCTAGAAGTCGTCGAGCTTGCGCATTAGACGGTTCGCAATGACTCTCGAAAATCAAATAATATTTAAACATGTCGTAGAAGTGGGATGGGCTTATAATTCTTCAGCAGAGTATTATTGCTGTTTTTGGATAGGAGCACCACCATACTTCTGTTCCATGCATGAGGCGTTCTCCCTTCGTGACTGACGGAGTTGAACAAAGTCTAGAAAACACTAAGAACCGGTTTACCCTCAGGATGCCAATGCATTCAGGAATCTGGCTGTAATTTGATGTCGTCTGGAATTTGTCATTTTTAAGTTGTTTGAGAGCCATACTAATCTCGTACATGCTAACGTCCGGAATGTCTTTGGTATGTCTTTGAATTCGACTTGGTTAAGCAGCTTTCGGGAAGATATGCAACGTAACATCTTCTCGTCTAAGTTACTGCAGTGTTTGAAGTCGAAAGTCTTCGATCAGATCATGAAAGCACTATTTAATTGAAATTGATTCATGTTCATGTCGATGATTTAAATTCAATCACCCTGTTTTAAAAATAGTAATATGACCACTAGGTCACCCACTGGCTCGTTTGAGTTCCTATGTCGTATTTAAAATAAAAAATGAAATAAAAATCATGGCCTACTAGTCGGTGCTTTTTGCCGACTAGTCGCCGACTAGTCGCCGACTAGAAATATGGCCGAATAGTCGGCTTTAGCGACTAGTCGGCCACTAGTCGGTACATCTCTAGTATAAAAGAAAAACAAATGTTCATTCAGTACATAAAAATTGCACAAAAATATTGTATTAAAAACAGTTCAAATAGAAATGTTGGTGAAGTATAATATATTTATCTGTTTGTTTTAGTACTCTCTGTGACTGCATATTAACTAGTGAAAAGCTGTCCTATCAAAATGCAGATTATTGGATAGAATGTTTCAATCTGATCAGAAGAATCATAGGTGGTGTGGATTACAAAGGAGTTAGAGAAATAATGAAGGTATAGAATAACAATTTTTTTTCACTATAAACATTTTACCAAGATGAAGCCCCTGGGTGGGCCAATTCAAACTCTAATGTGTCCAACAAATAACCAATTTGATAGAAGCCTGTCACTTGTTTCCCAACTATAAAGTTTCTGAACATTAAAGGGGACAATCTCACCACATTTACGGTGCATTGACACAGGCCATGCAACCCAAAACATTACTTTATTAAGACCATTAGCTTGTATTATAAATTTAATTTTTACAAAATAGTGATTAGCAAACTCCATTTCACATCATTGTCCGTACAGCTTATTCTTATATTTCTGTACTATCAATGATATGTTTTAGGGTTGCAGAGAAAAAGCACATACGTTGCCTGTGCGATTGAACTCGAGTACAATGCCGCAGTTGAAAGCTTTGTATAATGTGATTGAGTACATTTTTGATCGCAACGCCTCCTTGCTGCCTGCTTACTTCATTGTTACCGAAATACAAAAAGATTATCCTGACAACAATCATTGGCCGCATTGGGTAAGTTATTAATTTTATTATCATCATCTCTGGATTTTCTCTGGCTTAAATAAAGTATTGATACATAGTATTGTGTATACAAACAGTAACAAGCTTAACTGACCATTAATGAGGGGACTGAGAGAAATGGTCTATACTTGCAAGGTATAGATATATCATCTATATCATGCTCATTACATGTCTCCCTTTCGAAAAATTACACCTTTCAGTTCCGACTTTAGTGGACACTTACATGTGCTTTTGAGTGTACAGTAGGGGAAATATATTCACGTACCACCTTAGAACCCTGTCGCAATGACTCGACGCGTTAAACGCCAGGCTATGTCATGCGTATGTCTCTTCGACTAGGTTCTACGGTGGTACGTGTTTCAATTTCCTTGACTGTACACCCAATTAACTAAACCAATATTTTATCTACTTTTAGCAACTGGCAAAGCTGCTGACCAGCTTTGTTCAAAGTTTCAAGCCTTGCGCCCAGATGGTGTCAATAACCGGACATTCTCACATGCTGCCTGTCGTCGAATTCTCTGGCTACGCTGATCACCTAGTGAATCCGTGGCGATTAGACCCCACCACCCTAAAATTCTCCCTCAAAGGTAGTCTGCCTTACGACGACAAATTGTTAAAGCCACAAATATCCCTGTTAAGGCATGTGTTACAACAACCATATTCCAGAGATATGGTGTGTTCGATGCTTGGGCTTCAAAAGCAGCACAAACAGCGTTGCATAGCACTAGAGGATCAGCTGGTGGAACTGATGATCCTGGCCATGGAGAAAAGTGAACAAGAGAGTGAAGATGACGAAATGTCCTCAACGCACTGGTGCTGGTTGCATTTATCCTCGCAAGTTATTTATTTAATCCTGTTTGGGTTTGCGTCGTTCCCTAACATAGTGATGGGGCTCCACAACAAGTTGATTGGGCACGACATGAAGAAAGGCCGGGATCATCTAATGTGGGTGCTTCTCCAATTCATCTCCGGCAGTATACAGAGGAATCCGTTGTCAAACTTTTTGCCGATAATTAAACTGCACGAGCTACTGTATCCTGAGAAGGAACCGTTGCCTGTGCCGGATTGCACGAGGGCGCACTGCACGCATCAAATGGCGGTCGTTTGCATTTGGATGCACTTGCTGAAAAAAGCCGAGACTGAACACAAAACAATGCCAATGCCGCAAAACCTAAAAGTGCAATACGAGTAAGTAAAATATTTTTATTCACTTATGAGAGTTGTTACATTTTATACAAAATAGGAAGGAAAACGAGCAAGTGAATTGCCTAAAGGTAAGTGATCACCACCGCCCATAGACACCCGCGACATCAAGGAGATTGCAGATGAGTGGCCAATCCAGAGGGCTAAGATGGAATAACTCTTGTGCCACGTTCTTTAACCTAAGAAAATAACATCATAGTCGTCAGCCTCCTTGCGCTTTTTCCTATTTCTTAATCAACCTTTTTAGATAATTCCAAATTTGGCACATCAGGATATTACATTGATTGAAAAAACGTTCTTTATATTTCAGCTCGCTGCAACACTTAATGACATCCAACAACACACCAACCCTAATGGGATCTGACTATCGCATCGCCTTACTATGCAATGCATATTCAACGAACCAAGAATACTACGCCAGACCTATGGGAATCATTATAGAAACGTTGTTCGGCAGTCAGAAGGCTTTACCGAATGGCAACCCTGGGACGCCACTGCCCACTGTACCATTGTCAATGTGCATACTCGACAGCTTGACGTTGCACTGTAAGATGTCGCTGATACACTCCATTGTGACCCACGTGGCGAAGTTGGCACAGAACAAGACCAGTATACCGGGGAGCAGCATGATGGCGCCGGCGCTCGTTGAGACTTACAGCCGGCTTCTGGTCTACACCGAAATAGAGTCCTTGGGAATCAAAGGTTTCGTTAGTGAGTGTCGCATTTGTTTATTTTAGTTCACACAGCATGCGTTTCTGTTAGTTCATGGGTTATTAGCAGTGGCGTAGCTTGGTAACCATGGGCAGTGGGGCAAAAAAATTGGGGTCCTATAATCATTCTGGTGCTCGGAGAATATTTGAGAGTGGGATAATTGATCAAAATTTATAGACCTACTTAAAATACCTACTTTACGGTTCGTGAGCATTCCTCCTCATTAGCTGCATGTTTTAGAGGGGCAGCTACCACAACCTACCACGTAACCTACTACCTACCTAATGCAGGTAATTGCCCTATGGCTTCTGAACCCATCATAGAGTACTTATGATATGTGTGTAGATAAAGTAATGTATGCAACTGTACATAATTAGGTCTTAAAACACTCTTGTGATCCAATTATGAAACTCGCTAGCGCTCGTTTCATAAAACCACACTCGTGTTTTAAGACCCCTCATTATGCAACAGTTGCATAAAATACTATTTTTAACGTAGTAAATCTGTTAACAGTTCAACTGCTACCGAACGTGTTCAAGTCCCAGGCGTGGGGCATCCTGCACAACTTGCTGGACATGTTTTCTTACCGGATCCACCACATCCAGCCGCACTACAGAGTCACCCTGCTCTCCAACATACACTCGCTGGCCGCCTTCCCACAGGCGAATCAAACGCAGCTGCAGTTGTGGTAATACTTACGTCTAATGTACAGTCAGCGTCAAATATACCAGAGCGGGCAAGATGGTCAAAAATATCTGACCACGCCCGAGCGTATTTGACAATAGAGTCGAGTTCACATATTTTTGACACCTTGCCCGCTCTGGTATATTTGACGCTGACTATACACAGCATCAAATATATCGGTGCGGCAACGTGGTTAAAAATATCCGGCCTCGACTCTATTCAAATACATTAGGTTGTGTCTAGTTTTGACCACCTTGCCCGCTCCGACATATTTGATGCTGACTACAAACGAGGAAATGAAATCTTGTTACCCTGTCGCAATAAGATGACGTATTGAACACCATATCAGTCATGTTTCAGTGATGTAGCCGCTCATTAGGACAGGGTTCTACGGTTTTATGTACATTAATTCGTTTAATCGACTGTGCCAATTAAGTAAAGTGCAAAACTAAACATATCGCACGTTTAGAATTAAAGCGACCCATTTCGTAAATTATACACGTCCCAAAATATCACCTTAACTAAAAGACATAGGGTTTAATTTTGGGAAATGTCATATTCAGAATTGAGTCTCGTTAATTCTAAGCGTGCGATATGCATATTTATGACCTTGATCTACCATTTTTCAGTTCCAAAGCAAAATAGGCAACTTATTAAAGTATGCAAACTCGGCCAATGAATAAAGAATTCAACGGAAATTGTGTTGCAGCTTCGAGAGCACAGCGCTCCGGCTGATCACGAGCCTGGGCAGTTCCGGCGTGCAGCTGCAGATGTCGCGTGTGGTCTCTGATCCCAAGTCCCTCGTGTCGTCGGAGAACGAGGAGCTGAACCGGGTGCTTGTGCTGACGCTGGCTCGTGGCATCTATATGACCGGGGCAGGTCAGTCGCTTGGATTATGGTATTATTATTAGCTTCACTTCGTATGTTAATCATTTGCTTCAAATCTTGCAAGTCTGGGTTGGTTTGAAAGGCTCGCATCCTTAGTTCCGAAGATAATGCAATATGCAAAGATTTGGTGCTATAGCTGCCACTCGATATAAATTAAAAGTCAGTTTTATTAACCCATAGACTAAATTGTATTTTTTTTTTACATTTTCTGTGTGAGTTGTCAATTCAGTCTCCGCGTTAAAAAACAGACGTTTTGTTTTATGAAAGACCGATTCTTCAATTATTGAAGAATAAAATTGGACGGATAACTCCTAAAAAATTTGCTATTGAACAACAGTTCCATGGGGGTTGAAAAATCGACCCTTAGAAAATGATTTATTTAGACGTTGGTGCTGGGTTTCCAAGCTAGCTATTAATCCAACCATGAATCTATTTCTTTGTAACAGAATTATCCATTCTTTTTTTGGTCTGTTTGTAGCCAACGATGGTTCAGCAGTGAAGGAATTGCTCACAACTATTATGACGAACACACCACACATGTGGTCGCAACATACCTTACAGTGTTTTCCGCCTGTCCTCGTCGATTTCTTCTCACAGGTAATGTTATCTGTACGAAATCGGAATAAGCATTCGGAAAAATAAAATGAATAGTGTGTCATTAATTCTATATCTTGTACAGAATCCAGCACCCAAGGAGAACAAGCAAGTGCTAAAGAAGTCCGTCGAAGAGGAGTATAGGAAATGGACCTCCATGGCGAATGACAATGATATTATATCGCATTTTTCCGTTCCGGGGACGCCGCTTTTCCTCTGCCTCCTGTGGAAGATGATCTTTGACACCAACAGGATCAATCCTATCGCTTTTAAGTAGGTATATCAAAAGACACACGTTGCGAAAGCAAGCTCTCAAATTGAGACATGCCGAGACTGTGCAAAAGAGAGCACTGCCACGCTCATATCCTTAGTGGGTGTGTGAGAACTTAATTGCATAATTATCATACAATAAGAAAAGAAGATAATTTGAATGACCGAAAACTATAATGTAGCTTACAAATTCGGTGACTTCTAATCTAAGACAAACCCTGGAAAACCAAAACGGATAGTAGTTGTAGTATAAAAGTACAAAATAAAAATTAAATAATATAAGATGCAACAACAAAAGAAAATCTTGGTCATTATTAAAATATTAGTCACACATTGCTTAAACAACAGAACACGTGCATTGTTAACATAATAACAACCTGTAGCAGTAAAATGAAGAATGTATGAGTTTAGCGTGTTGTAATTATAGGATACTGGAGCGTATCGGCGCTCGCGCGCTCTCCGCCCACCTGCGCAAGTTCTGCGATTACCTAGTGTACGAGGTGACCAACCCGGCCGGCGGGCCGCACATCAACAAATGCGTCGATGCTATCAACGACATTATCTGGAAGTACAACATCGTCACTATCGACCGGCTTGTCTTGTGTCTGGTGGGTACTTGTTCGTTGTGACACTCCCTAACCCGGTATTCTTGGCCACCTCATCCCCTCTTAAAAGACCACTGTCCATATCGCTTCTTATTTGCCTAGAAATAGTTTGGCAAGTATGTGAAGAGCACAAAAGCCGAAACAATGACATAAGTCACAAATGATATCGATACTAGAAATCTCAAATGTTGTAAGGGGCATTGGTTGTCCCTTAATGTCCCTTACGACATTTGAGATTTCTAGTATCGATATAAGTGATATAACACATGAAAGTAAATTTCTGGAAAAAGGAGCTTACACCATTCTTTGCGTGTGGTCTTCATGCAGAACTGGAATCAATTAGTGTCATAAAAAAACATTAACCCTCTTATTCATAAACGTTGCGTAAACCTATGTTAGTTAACATGTGTTATGACTTTATCTGTCATTGTGACGTTTAACCTCAAATGAAAGGGACAAAACATTTGTTAGTTTAAAAAGATTGTTATTTTTTTTTATAAGCAAGGGGGTAAGACTGTTATTTTTCTTGTCGACTTTTATCTATAATATTCCGTGGCCATAAACCCCTACCATCAGCGTCAAATATACCAGAGCGGGCAAGGTGGTCAAAAATATCTGAACACGCCCGAGCGTATTTGACAATAGAGTCGAGTTCAGGTATTTTTGACCACCTTGCCCGCTCTGGTACATTTGACGCTGACTGTACTAAAGCGGGCTGACATGGTCTGACCTGTCATTCAAAACAGTTTACGAAGACATGTTTATTTTCTCTCTTTTACTTGTGTGACTATCATAAAAGGCACTTGCTAATGCACGTGTACACACTGTAGTACCGTGCTACTGCGTTTTGTACGGTGAGGCAGAGATCCTCGGGAACCTATAGGGCGGGTACGGCGCAATGGTTCCTTTGGGCGGCGTTGATTACATTCCATCAGGTGACCCACGTGCTTGTTTGCGTCCCTTGTCCATAAAAAAAGAAATATTCTCAGAATACCTTTAACTGCTAGGTGCTGCGACCAAATCCCGACGGCAACGAGAGCCAAGTTTGCCTGTATATCATCCAGCTGCTCCTGCTCAAAGGCTCTGAATTGAGGAACAGGGCGCAAGACTTTGTCAAAGAGAACTCGCCGGAGCACTGGAAACAGAATAACTGGTACGTTGTGATATCGTTGTTCTATATAGTTGTATTTGAAACCAGGAGTTCCGCACAAGAACCAAGGTAACGGATATAGTTCTAGGAATAGGAACTTAAGTGCCAGATGGAGCCAAAGAGTTGCGACTGCATACTGCAAGACAGCGTGGGCGGATCTGCCAGAAGGTGGAATGACGACCTGCAGACATAACCGGTCGTTGTGGCAATCTTTGGGAGAGGCCTATGTCCGCCAGTGGACTCTTTCAGTAGATATGAATATACTTAGTTGAATGAGAGGAAGGCTCCTGAATCATAGTCAAATCAAACGTATTTTGCAGCAAATAGCAACTTTACCATGGGCCTTCCGCTCGTTGTTCCGCTGTCACGTTCATGAGAGCTTAACGGTAGAGCATAGTTTTAATGACAATAAGAATAAAAAGGAACAATTATCCCTACCTTTTAGTCATGATAGTTTTTTTAAACCGCAGTTATTGGGTTATAAGCATGGTATAAGCGACTAAAATGTTTATACTTATTGAAAATCATGGGGTGTAATACCAAACTACTTAGTAGAACAACTAGCTAAACCTTGAAAATGCTTGAGTTTATTTCTATATCGTTTGTAGTAATAGCCACAGATCCCTACATCGAGCATGGCATGGCACCGACATTATCTTGTCTGGTTTTCTTTTTTTTCTTTTTATTAATATTTTTAACGATATTCTACAATAATTTAACACTTTGACGCTTGATTTCCAGAGCATGTGATCTGAAATCCAATACTATGTTGCAGGTACGACAAGCACCTAGCGTTTCACAGGAAATATCCGGAGAAGTTCGCCCCCGAGGAGGCTACCAGCGCCTACGGCGGTCCAATACCAGTGTACCTGAGCAACGTGTGCCTCCGGTTCATCCCAGTGCTGGACATTGTGGTGCACCGCCACCTGGAGACGCCGCAAGTCAGCAAGAATCTGGAGCAGCTACTCGAACACTTGGGATACCTCTACAAGTTCCATGGTGAGATGCCGCGGTGCAGTTCGGGCTAAAGTTTAGTTTCGTTTAGTTTTTATTAAGTCAAAATAAAGTTACACTATAAATTGCATAGCATATCAAGTTATTGAGTAAAGCTAAACTGAATTAAAATGAATGGTTTTAAAAATTGCTACCAAATAAAGGCACTACTGTGAATGACGTTACCTGCACTCAAATTTCTTTTCGAGTAGAAATCGAGTGGACTTTTGATTTTTATATCGTGTATTGTAATAACGATTCCTTCATGATATTTGAAATGAAATGAAATGAAATCGTTTATTCACTGAACATATAGTATAAACTAGGTGGTAAAATTTGAGAGCACTGGTTCTAGTTATGTTCGACCATCAGGCATGTGAAAGTTTAAGAATAAGTAAAATAAACTTTAAATTTAAAATTATTATTAATTTTTATTATTTAGTTAGTCAATACTCCTCAAGAAGTACAGATAAACGAGATCTGGACGATAATATATGTGACATGCCGAGTAAAGATTTTTAGAAAAAAAGCTTGATTTTTAAACTACCAAGGGACCATAGACATTTTTTGATATTATTTCAACTTGATAATTCCTCCCGCTCTTGAGAAAAATTGTCTTGTGAAACGGATAGACCTATAATGTGATCCTTTTAAGTGATTCAATTTTTTTCCTTTTGAGGTAGGTATGACAACCTGAAAATGGGTTTGTTATGTTTTATAATGCAAAAAAGCCGTGCTGGTTTAATAATGTTCTCAATATTAAGGCTGCTACAACCAAGCAGTGGATCTTGGGCTCGAACGCCGGTACCTGAATTTTTCGAAGTTACAATGTGTGAACGATAAGCTTTATGGTGAAGGAAAAACTCGCATGAAAACCTGCACTCACACTTTTACAACAATTTGATGGTGTGTGTGTGTGAGTTCTGTACAATTAAGCGCTTCATAATCACAAAATATTTCAGTAAACAATTAGAAATATATTACTTCGATAATCACCAGAACGAATAAACGGGACGTTGCGAGCTCCATTTTGTAGCAGCCCTTTTAAAAAATCAAGACACCTTTAAACTCGCGACGATACCAACACAGCTTCTGTGACAGGGTCTAACTTGCCTGCCGACGAATTTCAGATCGGCCAGTAACATTCCTGTACAATACCCTGCATTACTACGAGACTAAGCTGAGGGACAAGCCGCTACTCAAGAGGAAGCTGGTGAACGCAGTGCTGGGATCGCTGAAGGATGTGCGGCCGGCCGGCTGGGCCACCACGGAGGCCTTTCAAGCGTACCTAGTCAAGACCGATGTCGATACCACCACGTGGACGCCGGACCTTAACTACTATTTGAGCCTTGTCAACAGGATGGTCGACAGTATCCTTTAAACATAAGTATAATTGTACATTTAATAAATCTCTTTCGAAAAAAAATCTCTTTGTACTGTCAGCGTCAAATATACCAGAGCGGGCAAGGTGGTCAAAAATATCTGAACACGTCCGAGCGTATTTGACAATAGAGTCGAGTTCAGATATTTTTGACATCTTGCCCGCTCTGGTATATTTGACGCTGACTGTACATGACATTGAAAACCGTATCAAAATCCGTTGCGAGGTTTTGTAGGAGAAGACGGACATGCACCATAAGGATTTAGGACAGACAAGAACGGATAGCGACTTTACTTTGTATTATGTAAAGATAAAGAAAATATATCGAAAATAGGAAGGCAAACGAGCAAGTGGGTCACTGGTGAGTGATCACCTACGCCCGTAGACACCTGCAACACCAAGGAGTTTGCAGATGCTTTGCCAACCCAGAGGGCTAAGATGGTATACCTCTTGCGCCAGTAACTTCACCGGCTGTCTTGCTCTCCACGCTGGAACATAACAGTGCAAGCACTGCGGTTGAATTAGCGATTATGATGGTGGTAACGATCCGGATGGACCTAGCACCCGCAATCGCCTAAAATATCGCTTTTGCTTTGATTGAAAATTAAACCGTATTACAATAGAGTAACTGTTTCAGATTGTAAAGCTTCAAGTTAACGAAAATATTTGTACGTGTTCTATAACATGAATAAAACAACGCCAGTAATAATTTATGCTTTAGAAATAACTTTCTTTAACACCTCTACAGCTATGACAGGCCACTCTCACTTCCCGAACACGGATTGGCGTTTCAACGAATTTCCTAATCCGTCTGCGCATTCGCTCTACGTGACATGCGTCGAGCTCATGTCCCTACCTATGCCTCCTAACTCTGTCGGGAATAGTCTATTGGACGTGGTCACTAAAGGATTCGTCGTCATACCGGCAACAAAAATCCAACTGTGGATAAACGCGATTGGCCTCATCATGGCCGCTTTACCCGATTCCTACTGGACTGTTCTCCATGAGAGGACACTAGAATTGATGACCAATAGCGACATGACAGAATGGCCGTATCAGCATACGCCGTTCCAACTCTTCAATTTGGCGACAACCAATGACGGTATGCTGGAGAATAAATACAGTTTGACGCTGGCGCTTGCGCATGCTGTGTGGTACCACGCCGGCGCGGGACAGATCATGCAAGTTCCACAGTAAGTAATGCGGCGGCCGAACGCGATTTTTTGCAGTGACTCAAACGCGATGCAGCCGTGAAATTTTGCCTGAAAACTTAAATTTAAACTTCAAAAAAGGACTAAAAAAGCGCTAAAGAAATTAATTCTAGATTTAAATCAAAAGAGAAAAATTCGCATAACATATTTCATTAATTTTGTCTGCCTGCATCTACTGCTTTGTTTGAAGTCGGTGCCAAAGCAATTCGGTAGTAGTAAGATAGGCTAGGTCCACTCGCCATATCGCAAGTTTGGCACCGACTCTGTGGCTTGGTGGTTTCATGGTGGATATGGAGACCATAAAGATTCACAGTAGCTCAAGGCATCCACCAATAAAAACAAGTTTCTGTTGACATCTCGGAGAGGCCTATCTCTAACCGTCAATAAATAGAGAAATTCTAAAAAGCAGCAGATAAATCATGCTCTCACCATTTTCAGGTTCGTGAAAGAGAAGTTGTCATCTGAGATCCGCACAGAGGTCCAGTTGGTGTTCCTGTGCCACCTGGTCGGCCCGTTCCTGCAGCGGTTCAACTCGGACGTGTCCCGCGCGGTCATGGACCTCACGATCACGCTGTACGAGCTGCTGGCGCACATCGACAAGACACAGCCTCATCTCCAGTACATTGATCCCATATGCGATCTACTGTATCCTTTTCTCAAGAATCACCCTTATAAGAGCCCCATACATATCTATACGCTAAATACAGTCGCGAGCGCTAACATGTAAACAGCCAGTGTTACGCAATCTAAAAAAAAGTAACAACTAATTCATATTTTTTTAAGGTTGGCTGTATAGATGTTTGCGCTCATGATAATACCATTCAAATACACGTCGGCGCACTTAAAAACCAAGTTATATTTCACACAAATACAGTCGGATTTGTACTATACAGCGTAGTGTCTAGATTTTGAACATTTATGTATGTAGTCGGTAAACAGCATCTAGTCGCTCTTTTATGGCGCAATTAGTTTGATTTTGCTTTGGCCTAGAGGCCTTCTGCTTATTTTCCAACTATACCTGTCACATACGAACATTATCGTTTCCACAATTTCCTCAACCATGCCCTGCAGCTACCACATTAAGTACATGTTCGTTGGTGATACACTCAAGAACGAAGTGGAAGCCGTAATTAGGAAGCTGCGGCCCGCGCTGCAGATGCGCCTGCGCTTTATCACCCACTTGAACGTCGAGCAGATCAATACCGCCTAGCAGAGCGATTACTACAGCTACACGCCGTCCAGTACGAGCTCTAGCTCAGAATAAACGGTCACGCTGTAGACAAGCAGTATCGATGTAACATATATATAAATGCTGGTTCTGACGCATTTCTTCCGATTCGAATCCAAGAAAATCCGGAATGAGGATTGTAAATCCGATCCGACGCGATGCGTGAGAGCAGTTACGGACCGCGTTCGATCCAAAGGAGTCTGATCGGATTTATGTAACGTCGTTCCATATCTTTTTGAATGGTAGTTACACGGATTAGGATCGGACGCGTTGCGTATGCAATGCAAGCACCCATAGGAATAGTGCTACATCAGGTAGTATATGCTGTGCGTAACCGCTCTTATTACAGAGCATCCCCCTTTCTATTCGGTCTGTATCTTTTGTAAGGTTGACCAATAAATTGCTTTGCTTTTCCAACCTAACGTTCAAATATCAGTTGCACATCAAGTTCTATTTAAGTTCATTTGACGGAAACCTTCGTGAAATATTAATTGTAGGGATTGCCAAAACTGATAGTGATTTGATTAGCAATTTTTTGCTCGACTACATTTGCCGGAATACTCTGAACACAGCACAAGTAAATTACAGTTAGGAAGTAGACGAGCAGGTACTACATCCTCATTCCATAATTGATTTAGAACCAAACGTAAGCTGGCCATGTAAATATGTTTTCTGGTTGTGGCTCGGTTCCTAAATGAATTAGGACATTCAAATGGAGGCTTTGGCTTTAAGATAGGAGACTTATGTTCCCAAGGATTCCGACCTTGACTAATAATTTATAAAGATATTAAATTCTTCCCTCTGATGACCATCGCTGTACTTTACACCACGGTTTTATTATATATCTTTGCAATTATTTTAAAAGTATTTATATAAACAAAAAATAATTTATTATTATGAATATAATCCACTTTTTATTTTATATTCTTACGGCACATCCATATTTGGGTGAATTGATTATGATTTTACTATTAAATAAGAATTGAATAACATGAATAAATTAGTAACGGCTGTATATATATTGAGGAATAATGTTTAACTAAAAATAATTTTTGAATTCATACTAGCAATGCAATAATATTAGTAGTACAAAAAGTACAGGACAAAAGTACGACAATTACATTAAAAGAACGTTATCAGTAGACAAGGCAGCATCCGTTGTTTTACAAATAAAATGTGTCTGTGGGGATCTTTGATCAAACTTATGTTAGGCTTTAAAATGGTTGTAATTTTAACAGGACTAGGTAAACGAACGTGTGTCGTGTACGTATAAACCAACATTGCTGGGACTTTATACGCGTAAATAGCATAGTTTTATGAAAGTAGTAGGCATGTGTACACCATATTCTATACGAATCTATTAAAAGCATGAAAGCTACTGGCGTTAGTATTACCCGCTAGCTCTGTGTACCTGTGACCCAACTTGTTACAACTTAATATTTTAATCTCACATTTAGGTGAAGTCTATTCGTGAAGTCCTCATCACAAATTAGTACTACGAAATCACAAAAAGCAAATAACATTGACTCTTTATGCAATATACTATTATGTGTATAAGTTACATTTTGTATTTACATATAGCTATTTTTAAGAATAGGTTAGGTATTTTTTATTCGTTGACTTTATTGGTATTTTCACAATGAAAAACATGATCAGCTATTTCATGGGACAATCCGAAGTAATGCTTTTAACTCAAAAGGCTTCAAATGAAAAAGTTCAATACACTGGCGACCCAGCATCACGAAAATGTACCAAATGTACTAATCAACATAAAATAGGGCCCAGTCGACATTTCTCAGTAAAACAAAAATATAAAAATAAATCATATGTGCCAAAGAATATTTATGTAATAGGGTTTCATTAATTGTTTACACATCAAATCAAATTAATAACATATAACCCTACTTTCAAAACGTGCATTGTTAGAAACATATACTTATTTTCATAATTTCGTTTTGCAGAGAAAAGCCAAGTACGCTCTATTTTGGTTTTGAATAGTTTACTTAGCAATATTTTTACTCAACTCATCACAATTTTAAATTTTTCATCGTGACTGTATTTATAACCAGTTACATATACACAAATGTATGCATGTCTCGTATGAGATACGAGAGAAAGACAGCTACACTTTTGAAAATTACCCCTGCTCGAGCACCTTGTATGATATTGATAATAAGATATATACATATAGACATTGAAGCCTGATACTAATGGTCCAGACTTGAGTGACGCGCCTATGTGTCAGAGTGGGGTCGTGCCTGTTTATCTTGACGTATAGCTGCGTCCCTTTCGGTTAACGGGCAAACTGTTTTGTAAGTAATGAGCTTTTGCCACCCACTCCTTTGACATACGAGCGTTTATATATCGTAAACATAATCATGAATGCCTTTGAAGTCACCATGTTACCTGACATTCGATAATGTGTAGGTTAACAGGAGTTATAAAAACCCTTGCAATGTTGTATTTTTTTATACTTTTTTCTTTTACTGCTAACAGTTGCGCTCGTTTGTCACTGTGGACTTCGATTGACATACTTGTTGTTATCATATAAATTGCAAAAGTTGGCCCTCGTTGCAAGGTTTTTAAAACTCTGGTCGATCTATTTTTAGCTCTCATTTGAGGGCACTTCACGTGTAACCATAATGTTGTGAAATGATGATCAAAGGCTATTTACAATTTAGTATTTTTTAAGTTTGTGATGTAAGTAATAATTTGTAACTTTAATTTATACTCGACCAATGCAACAATTAACTATTATTATTGACGAAGTTAGTCACTGCAACGCTTCAAAGGCGTCAATTCGGGAGTGATAGACGAAGCAAGATCCGCCGGACATTAATTAATCGGAAGCCGAAGATTGCCAAGGCGCATAACTTACATCGTGGCACTGTACACTTTTATTATGAATTTACATTAGTCTAGATAGATAAGTAATTAAGCTAAGAATCGCGTGAAGTTTCACGCCAATTGAAATTGTGATTTGTGTCTACAATTTAACTGAAGCAATAGGAAATTGTAATAAATATGTATAAGATATGTTTGAATAGCGTACCGGATCGCATTGCAAGTAGGGGGATGTACACAGACAAAAGTGATAAGGCAGGAGTAAAATAAAACTGATGCAAAAGGTATTTTTGTCAAGTTGCGTGAACGTTTTATTCATATCGAAGACAAGCGCTAATCATGACATCACCAGTCTAAAATAATTGCATACACAATTTCTGAATGCATATTCTTGTTTTCCTTAATACTACTTGGATTTTTAGAAATTACGTTATATATATTCAAGATGTGCGTCAGTAATAATAATCTATCTAACTTATCATTTTAGATTAATTAAACATACTACTTATGGTTCGAGTGAATTCAATCTTATTTATTTTATTTTGTTATATCCAGCGTCCTGTGTAAATTCAGGGAATGGTTTTTTTTATTGCTTTTTTACATGTTTTGAATGAACAGAAAAAGGTTAAGCGTGTTAAGTGAAACGCTAAATCATGACAAAACCTTAAGTTTATGTTTACTTCTCAATGGTCATGGAAGCGGTTGCAGACACTTGCTATTAGAGACACTGTCTGTATTCCCATAGTATGGCGTTAACTTCTCAATTAAAAGAAATTAACTTCCACCGATCTAGATGGTATAGTGCAAGAAAAACTTACACTGATTCATACAAGAACTAATGTAGCGTCTTATACATATTAACCTTTTAATGCAAATCACCTTATATTTGATTATTGGACTCTATTAAGTAGTATTATTAAGGTAACAGATGTAAATCTTCAAAACTGTTGATAATACGACGCACTATTTTTAAACTTTTATCATTTTATCGTTTTGTCATATTGCCTCTCATTATAGTCATGCAAACAAAGATTCTGATAATTACATTAATAATACCTACGTCGTGTGATAATTTACTGAATAAGTAAACATGAGTTACTAGAATATATTTTTATGCTATAATTGACTACGAACGAATAAAATGGAATATTTTCTAACATTGTTTTAGTTTATCTTAAACCTAGTTTGGTATAAAATAAATAATACTATGAAACTTCAGTCCATTTAACGCATTCTGTAGCGTAGCCTCAAAAATTACATAATATAAGCCATGTCTAAAAGTCGGCTAACCAGCCAGTGGCACGATACGGCACGGCGATGGATTTTATAACTGCAAATGTTTTTATAGTATTTTATGCAACTGTTGCATAATGAGGGGTCTTAAAATAGGAGTGTGGTTTTATGAAACGAGCGTCAGCGAGTTTCATAATAAGATCACGAGTGTTTTGAGACCTAATTATGTACAGTTGCATACATTACTTTATCTACACACATATCATAGGTACTCTATGATGGGTTCAGAAGCTATAGGGCAATGACCTGCATTGCTACTAGCTACTAGTGCTAGGTACCTATTAAATATCTATAGACTACACATTAAAATAATGTAATAAAAAATGAATTTGGACAAATATAGAAACAAATTAGAAAAAATATCATAATAATATTGGTTGTTATAATGTTGGTCATTGCCTACGGTTTCTGAACGCATTATAGAGCACTTATGATATGTGTAGATAAAAGCCTTTTTAACACCCTTAGCACCAATATTTCGTTGATTTTCGAAGCCAACCGCGGCATGCCGAAGTAGCTTTCGTCAGGACAAAAAACGATGAGCGCTAAGGGTCGTAAGTATTAATATATTTACATGGTTTTGTTTTGGGTCTCGTACTATATAAAATGATCCGCATAGGCCCTAGCATGCTAGATTTGTCGCAGACAAGCATACATTTCCAACCATTTAGCGTGTGCGAAACAGTTGCGAAAGGGATGGATGCTTTATGCTCAGTTCACCTGCCAAATCTAAGATCGACTCGGACGTCGAAAGCCATAGATAGAGGGTTCTGTTCTGTGTTGAAAGCGATCTGCGTACCACCAATGAAGAAGCGCGAAAAAACGCCAAGAATACCCTGATGGTAATGCTACGGGAATTAACGTGTTGCATAGAATAGTTTCTATATCGATATAATCCTATATCGATATAGAAACCTCGTAAGGTTTGACTGCACCAACTAACCCGACCGGCATCGGAAACTCGACCACAACCATAGTATAAGACGTGAAGCAACTTATTCTAAACAAAATCTATTTTCAGGATGCGTATATCGGTTAGTAAATTGAATTACGCGCTTTAAAGTTGTTACATAAAAAAAGTACATCCGGCGACACATCTTGTAACTTATATGCTATTTATTTTTCCCCCTCTGTATCAGAAATATAACTTTTTTAATATAAAATTATTAGCTTAGTACCGTTTCTTTAAATAAGTTAAATATTCAATTATTACATTATGATAATCTTCACAGTATACGCGCGCTGGCTGATTGGAGCAAGCGTAACCGCCATTTTGTAGCGTTGCCAAGCAACCAGTCGCTCAGTTGATTAATCATATGCGGCAGATCGGCAGGGGCAGGCAGGCAGGCAGGCTACTTTTGTTAAAGCTGCGTAACCAACGCACCCTAGTAAAGCGGTTGTGAACTAAACTTATTAGGCGGCGCTGTCTCTCGGGTCGAGCTTGTTGTGTGAATTCAGTGCGTGAAATATTAAGTTTTTTGAGAAAGGACTGCTAGTTTCTTCTCAAAATGGCCACAGAAGTAACGAATAATGCTCCAGTTATTACTGAAAAGGAAAAAGAAATGAAGGAAGAGGCTGTAGATAATGGTCAAACTAAAGAAGAGGCGCCGGCTGTGGCAGAGAAAGCCGAAGAAAAGACGGAAGAGAAAAAAACCGAACCGGCCCCGCCAAAGCCCACTGTTCATAAAGTTAACTTTGAAAAGGACATCGTTTATTTGTATCAGTTTTCGCGAACTCCTTTGTTGCCGTCTACATCTCCTTACTGCTTGAAGGTAGAAACATGGCTCCGTTTGGCTGGTGTCAAGTACGAGGTAAGTGCTAAATGTTAAATTGTTAATGAGGCGTGTTACGTTTGTTTCTTTTGTTATCGTTAGCTAAATGTCGGAAGAGCCACGACAGCTAAAGGCGTGTTATTTTTCAAATTTCGAACAGAGCTAGATTGAAACGAAGTGTTTGCCGGTTTTATTCTTGGTTAATCTGCGCGCTGGTGTAAGAATGAAACCTATAGGTTTTTTTTATTGATTTCTAAGGAAACTACATTTTAACATGGGTTGGCTGAGCATTACAATTGATTTTCATTGGATACTTCCGAAGACAGCAGTTGCGAATTTTGCATCTTTTGCGAATGTTGTAATTTTTTTTAGTAATTAGGGAGCTGTTACCTTGCTAATTTAATGTGTAGTTTAATGTGCCTGGGACCTGGGCATATTATGGATTCAAGTAGATATTTTTTTTAGTAATAACTTTTGTTTAACTTTTAGCAAAAATCTGACCCTGACATACCACACAAATATGAATAGAAAATAAGGCGCTTTTTACTGCGCACATTCTTTTTCTTATTTCTTAGACCATTGATTTCCGCAGTGTGGGTCATGACCCAATAGTGGGTCACACATGAAAAGATGGGTCATAAAACAAAAAAATGTGTACCTTTTTCTTTAATTTAATTCATGAAACATTTTTTTTCTATTTTATTAGTCCCCTTTCAACTTGGAAACATTAGTGGCACAACATGATTCCCTAAGGTTCTGAATAGTTCATATGTACTTCACTTTGTCTCAGGAAATTGCAAGTGCAAGCTAAATGAAATAAAAAATACTATGATAACACTCACTAAAGTACAAATATTTATCACAAGTTATAATAATTTCCACTTAACATTTATCAATACGTTGTTGGAAACAACTGTAGTTTAAATAAAAAAATATAGTACAGTCAGCAACATAAGTGGCTAACCACTCGGAGAAGTCTAGAAGATTGCTCGAGTTCTTATTCTCTTAATATAATAAATGGTATTTACTATAAAGTTATTATTTCATTTACTGTGAAAAGGTTCCACTGTGTGTTTGGCTGTACAATCAAGTACCAGGTCAAAGTTGAAGTGAGAACTTGATCAAGTTCTTTAGTTCATTTGGAGAACAAAAAGAAACAAGTCATTATGATGTTTATTGCGAAAAGGTTCTATAGTGGCCTGTGAATCAAATTGGTTGACTGTACAATATATATATTATACAGGGTGCCCCAGGAAAGAGTGTCAACTGAAACTCCAGAGGTCTACCTCAAGGGGCCTCCAAATAACCCCCATCTATTTTAAATTTGTTTAAAAGTTGTGAGCATTTGAGTTAAAATTTGAGAAATTTCGGTTCTCTAAACCATTTGAACTACAACCTTGCGTTTTTTACCCGACTACGGCAAAGCCAAAAGGAAGGGTTATGTTTTTCCTGAAGTAGTCTTATAGTAGGCCTAACAGATAACAATGTCATTTTGAGGTATGGCATCATACATTTTATAACAAAAAATAAACTCTCAAAAATTTACAAACAAGAAAGTCTACCATAAACTTTAAAAAAGGAAATTTAAAAAAAAATCGCATATCTTATTTTTCTGCCAAGAACATATTTAAAAACTGCCTTAGTTTCTGACAAATTCATCCTGTACATTTTTTAGGTAATCTCACGGTATCACCATAAAAACAGTATTGAAATGGTTCAAGTAGGTAAGTTAAATTCGCTTTTGAAATCTCTTAAGTAAATTTTGTTTCAAATTGAAGAGTAATTAAAAAGAAATGATATCAGGCAGTGCACTAGAACATCAAAATAAAAAACTGTTAAAATAAAATATGTATAAAGTTAAGCTTTACTAAACTAACACGCCACACTAGAAAGTTTAGCTTGACATTCGAAACTTCTATTATTTTCACACAAATGCTCATAACTTTGAAACAAATAAAAGTCGCTGAACATACATTGGGGGTGATTTGGATGGCCCTCGAGGTGCTCTACTTCTGAACTTTCGCTTGACACAATTGCCTGGGACACCCTGTATAGACACACACGCACAAACACACACACACACACACACAGACACACACACACACATACACAGAGACACTCACACACCAAACACACACCTCATTCCCATGTACACTCACACACATACACACACATGCACACATCAAAGACCAGGACCAGATTTATGTTTTGGCATCAAATCAAAGAATAGTTAAGTAAAAAAAAATTGTCAATGGAAATCATTATTGACATAGCTACAACTTTAGATGTTGTCTAGTCTACACTATCTACACTAATATAATAAAGAGGTAAACTTTGTTTATTTGTTTGTTTGTTTTTTTGTTAGTTTGTTTGTATGTAGGGGGTAATCTCTGAAACTACTGAACCGATTTCAAAAATTCTTTCACAGATATAAAGCTACACTATTCCTGAAGGACATAGGGTGCTAATTTTACGTGAACGAAGTCGCGCGCGTCCGCTAGTGTATAATATGTTTAAAAATGACTCGGGGAAGGGATTCTATAAAAGCTAAGGTAAAAACTGGCAACTTTAAATTTCCACTTCTTAAAGTTGCATTGCAATGCTGCAATTGAGGTAGGTAAAGCTGGGCTTAATGGAGGTGGCCAATGTTTTAAACAACAAATTTACCATTATAACTCCTTAATCACACACTTTTGAACAACGAGTATTCAACGAGTATAATAGTCCCATTACCAATTTATACACTTAATCCTTGTATTTTAATTCGTTTTAAGTCAAAATATCTATTAATTATTAGTTATTTCAATGAACACTTGCATATTAAATTGAATGTTATGAATGTGTCATAGCTCATAGCCATATTTGTTTACAACATTGACCATTTCTATTGAAACCGACTTTATGTCTAGTTCAAAATCAAGAATGAATTTCTGGGCTTTTCACAGAGAAAAATCGATATTTTCCAATGTGCTCAGTTTAAACAACTTTGATGATTGAAATACAGAATTTGACACTCATAAAATTGTGTTTTTCATAGGTAATTGTGATTTAGCAATGATTCTCCTTAGTTCCATTAAACAGTTTTTTTGACCATGCCTGGTAATTAGAGACCAGCAAGTGATACAAAGGATTTTTATTTATAAAATTCCTTGAATCTAAGTAATTAGGATTTAACAGGGATTTACTAATAATTAAACAAATGTTCTAAAACTTCAACTCGCCCTGATATACATATATTTGATTATTAAAAAACATTTATTTTGTTTTGACATACATATACAAAAATAATCGATGATGAAATAAAATATAAATTATTCACATCATGAACAGGTCACTCGTACTGCAAATAGATGTTGTGGCGCAATATTAAATATTTATGAATACCAACAGTCCTAGTACGACTTACATAAGGATAACTAACCTTCAGTGCAGCCCTATCTAACAACGGTCATAATTATAACATAAGTAAAGACCTAACTGTATGCAATATGCAAATATTGAAATATGCGTATATATGTGTATGAAAAATACTTGACATATGTATGGATAATACTTTAAATATGCCAGAAAAATCTTAAAATACCTATGTTACGTTAAATAACAGAAAAAAGAAAAAACGTTACAGGCTTTTTTAATTCAATATCGGCATTTGTAAATTATTCATTTATAAAATCATTAATTATCTAGATTAGAATTTAACAACCTTATCGATAGTAATATAATAAAATTAACAGTTATTTTACATTTTATCCTCTTGTAAACACAAACAGCCGGGTACGGTACCTACTGTTCCAAAGGACTAGTAGTAAAATTGCGTCTTGAATTAAATCCCTCAAAATTATTTTATAAGTAAAGCCGATCCATCCACAACCAACCGCTCCTACCGAAACTATTGTAAATACATATAGCGAAATCTGTATCATTGCTAGATATTCGATAAAATATGCAATTATCGCTGAGAATGGTCTAAACTAGGTTTCTCTAGTTTGATATCGTAAGCTATACCTACACTCACCGATGCAAACAAAGTCGATGGGCCATGATGACAAGCGTGATGCACCGCGACATACTTTGGCGGTCAATCTCTTTCTAGGTAGGAGGATTAGCCTAGCCGTTCTGGGGTGTCTCGTTAGCTCACACTCTAACCTCTCAACGGATTCATTCATCAGCGCTGGCACACCGTTGAGCGCTTCGATGTAACGTTAGAGAACCACACTACTAATGACGGAAGAGGAGTAAAGATGTACCGCGCACATATTTTCAGCTTTACGCATTTGGCGCAGTCACCGTATGCGAAGGGTCCATCTAGTGTTAAGGTAAATTAGCATATATGAATCAACACGTAAACACCGAAGAGCCAAAGCAATATAATGTGTACTCAAGTATGCAAACATTTTCACCTTAACCGACGTTTTGGTTGGTGCAAGTATGCCCACCGACGTTTTAGAAATGAATGCGTGAAAGTGCACCGGTAATAAGCTGGCGATTTCCCGGACGAGCACGTATTAGGTGTACCGTGCATAAGATAGGAATGCGCGTTACGAATAACTGATAAGTCCATGCAGACAATCTAATACTATTTTGTAAAAATAAAACTAAACAAGAGGTAGAAGTTATCTTTATGTATGACCAATTCGGAACTACATACAATCGCAACTAGCGACCCAGCCATAGGCTGTAGCAAACACTCATATATGTATACATTCAATCAATTAGAATTATGAGTCATTGTAGAACCTCGTCGCAATGAGTAATCGCTGTAATATTATGACGTTTGCTATGAGAAAAGGTTCGATAGTGCCCCGGAAAATTTACAGTGTTAGTTATTGATTAATGAAAATCGTGATTGAAATAGTTCGCAACAAAAAAGGTTAAGTGATGTTTTATCCTACTTGCCTTTAAAGTTTTAGTAAAAAAAATAATGAAAAAATCAATAAGTTAATTTCACAGACTAAATGTATTTTCATTCAAACAAGATCAGTCACATGAACAGCAAACAATAAGTTTTACTCGAGCTTTACATAAACAATTCCTAAACCAGAACTAGAACTCTTCTTATCAGCAGGATAGTAAGGAATGCAACGAGTCGTAGGTAGAAAAGCAAACTGTACCTAATTGCCGTTTAATAAAAAAGCACTCTATAACCAGTGCTTATAACGAAACAAAATACGTACTGTACCTACTTAAAAAGCGTTTGTGCAAATGATCAGCAAGTAGCATGACTAACAATACGTCACGTTGTCTGCGACAATATAGAATTCCTATCATGTTTGTTTTTAAAGCTCGTTGCGGCCACAAGTAAATGACTAATGAATGCGCGCGTATTGATAATGCTGTGGGCTGCGTCTGCGCGTGGACACATTGTTTAAAACGGTTTAAACATGGTTGAAATAGCATTCATCGTCGTTCACCAGTAAAGCGACGTCCTCATGAGGATGGTCTTAAAATTTAACCCGTTTTTTTGAAATCATGGCAAATTATTGTACGAGAGAAAAAATTCTCTGTACACACATTTATGGTTTTTACTCTTTTTACTAAACTTTATCGTCTGAGTTTCATCACAAGATCCACTCTGTGCAATTCGTTTAGATTCGCTGCTTTATGCCCTAAAGTGGTATCAGTCTCGAAATAGAACATAGCGCCAAAGTAGTCAATGATGGTCTGTTCTTTGTTATATTATATTACAGACATAGATAAGAATCTCAAATAAGTACTTAGACTCACATTATTTGTCCGTGCGATGCATGCCTACTTTTCGTGAGAAAACAAGTGGTAATGACCACTGCGCGCTGGAACGAAATGAAGGAATAATAATAATTATTAATGGATCTTGAGATTTTACTAAAACATTAATTTATTTGAGAAACCTAAAAGCCGATCGAATTGATCTTGATCTAGGTCATTGTACAGTTTAGGTACAACTTGATAGCCGGTTCGGTACGTTCGGTATAGCTGTAGGTACACTTCGGGAACAAGCGAAAGGTCCCTGTCAAAGTGACAATTTTGCTGCATGATAAGTTCTATTTTGCTTTGGCGCAGGGTCCTTCCGTTCATTCCCGAACTATACTTGAATATGTTTATTTAGCTCGCTCCAGAGGGAGGGTGTAGGACGTGCGGCATCCGCTCGGGGCCATTGCCCTTTCGTGTTAACCTTGTACCATCGCTACAATAAAACTAATGATACCGACAGGGTACCCCTATGAAAGTTAACTGACTCTCACTTTGTATTTAATAAATACACTTCATTCATAAATAAGAACTGACAACTTACTGACATCAATGATAAAAAAAAAGATTATTATAGTGCTAGCTTTTCGGTCGGTAAGATAGTCACACAAAGTATGAATAGCTTTTTATAAGAGGTGAAAAATAATAAAAGAAGGTAGATAGATACATACCTAGTTAACCTTGTTTCTGGTCACGCGGGAGAACCTGTCCCTACTTTAAAATGAAAATAAAGGCTTCATCCGGTCTTCGCACCAATAGGTTGGTACGAGTACATTTTTTATAATAGTGAATCGATTCTATAGTTTGCTGTCTGCGCTCCTTTTATATATGTATATATCTTAGAAGGTACGGCTAGCCGTATCTAGTGTAGTAGTGCCAGCCATGGCACTGTACTCGCATGCTCCCTAATTTTTAAAATCCGGTGTGGTTTATCTGTACTAACTAATTAGGTAACATTTTACCTAACTAGATAGTACCTATCAGTTACTTCTTAAAATAGTTATGTCCACCGATGTCAACAAGGTACATGGAGCCTAGTATCGAATATTCGTGTCAGTGTCGTTATATTCAAAATAAACTGATAGACTATAGAAGTATTTTTTACTCGTACTCTAACTGGTTTTGAAAGAGTAGTCCCCCGCACACAAATTGATGTCACATTTCGGCGCGGGCAGAGCAGATCTAAAGTTTTTAAAATAAAAATTGTAATGACAACACAAAGAAAAATTAGGGCAATGGCAGGACTTGAACCTGCAACATCAGCAGAGTTTTAGAGTTTTTATTGTCAATTGTCTTATCAAGTTGGTACATATTGATTGTATCACGAATCACGATTCTATAGTACAAGCAAAGAGTTATAATTTCATTGGAAAAACTCTTTTACCTTGTACCTCATTGTTTATTATTCTTTATCATTTACTTATTTCGGACGAGATAGTGTTAGTTACATTTACTTAAACTATGGTTAGGAAAATATACAAACAAAATGAAGACAGCGCGATAGAAACTAGAAACAATAAATAAACACAACTAGCACTCGGAGTGCAGTGGGACCCAATGTCGCAACATTGGGGAGCCCCATCGGGCGACAGAGGACTTATAAAATTAGCAATTGCGTAAAATCAAAACGGGTAAACCCTACCAAGAAAACTCATCTCTAAACCACTTCCTGTAATGTACAATAACGTCATCTTCCAAATTGACTCATGTCTGTTTTACCGATTTATTGTAAACTTTATTACAACGAACAATACGATCATCAACAGGGAACAAGTAGGCACCTACCTACACACAATCTAAAGTGCGTAGTTAATAGAAACGGTTTAAATTACATACATATCCAGTGAGGCAAGTAAAATTACTCTGTAACTGCTATCTTAGAGATTAATGATTGCGTGCCTCTATTAAGCCGTCGCCCACTGGAATTAGGTCGTCGACCGCAGTGCCGGGGCCTTAGACCAATGAGGGGACACTTTTATCTCACAGCTTTATAACAGTTACTTCTTCTATTTATTAGATCAAAGTATGTACCTATTAACGAATTTAAAGTAGAATCACTTGTTTCTGAGGCGAAAGCGGGACTATGGTGAGCGTCCATCAATTTAGTAAAATGATCGTTTTTCTGGTATCAAGCTAGGTAGGTGCAAATAACTCCGTTGGCTTACTGACCAGAAGTAGATCTTGGCCTGTGATAAAAAGTGGTGCCGTTGCACTCTAGCTTAAGCGATCATCTGCCAGTTTCGGCACTTGAGGAATCGAGACCTAGCTACCTCATTTATGCTTCTCTGGCACGCACAATACTAAACTTATAGCTTCTTTTGTACCTCGCACGTAGTTTGGAGTGTCAACCCGGTATAGATCGCAGTCTAGGCATATTATTACATTTTTGAACTCGGCTTAGTTAATGATAGCGTATG
Source organism: Ditula angustiorana (assembly GCA_963691745.1). Lineage (NCBI taxonomy): Eukaryota > Metazoa > Arthropoda > Insecta > Lepidoptera > Tortricidae > Ditula > Ditula angustiorana. Next base: position 7,432,222 of record OY829472.1, read on the forward strand.
TTCCGTAGTCCTTATATTTCACCCGATCGTTACTTTACACCAAGCTAACTTTAGACGTAGAAATGACTATGTGCATTGGAAATAAACATTGGTATAAAGCGCGTAATGCAGCTTTGACACACTTTCTTATAGTTACTCGAATACGAGTTATTTCACGCGAAGAAAGTCCACTTCGGCGAGAGCGGCAAATAGAAACCGCCTATTTCCATTCTGTAATTATTTACTTTACTAAAACAATAAATCATTACAAATTGGTTCCGTATATTATTAGCTCGTGTCGGTTAAGTGCCGTCTAAAACTGATCTAAAATAGGGTGTTAACTTTGATAGAATTGGTGCCAGTGGAAGATACTTTATTTTGTTACAGTTTCTGATCTGATTTAATGAAAAGAAATGCGCATGGCCTTTAATTGCTCCTAATTTAAAAAATAAGCGGGAAAACAAAATTTACCTGTCATTTCCATAAAAACATAATACTAATAAATGAAATTGATATAGCTACATATTTAGAATACGTTCTTAAAAATGGTTTCTCCATTGTGATTTTGTATACCTAATGCTAGTTTAGAAATATAGGAGTGGAAGAATTTGGTGTAGAATGTATGCTAAATTTTAAAACACAGCTTTGCAAGACCCTTGCGGCCACCTATTAAAAACACTATCCTGTAAAAAGTGACCCATGTTCCGTACGTTATCGGTGTGAAATATTTGTTAGCGTGATCGAAACTCCTCCGGGAGAGTAGGCGGGCTGCCTTATCCAACTTACAGTCGTATTCAGGTAGAGTGGACCGACTCTTCGTCACGCGACCAGCCGTGCCGCCTGCCCTCGTTTTTATAGCAAAAACTCACCCATTTTACCTATAATACCGCATTGACACGACAAATTACTAAAACCAATTACAGGATTGGAGATTTATACTTATACGTTTTAAACACTAGTGTCTAGTTGTTTTATGTTGATTACCTATTTGACGTACCTTTACCACCTATGATGTAATGGTTAGGGAATTATATTGTTGTGTTGGAATAATAATGATATTCAGCTTTCTCGTGACAGTTGTAAAAAAACCGCCCAAGAGCATATTAGATCATGCTTAGTTAGGGTTCCGTAGCCATTACTACAACCGACCAAGAAGATTTATTTTAAGCTTGTTTAAGATTTTGCTAGATTTTCTGTACATATTTAATTTGTACTACCTACCTAACGATGTTTTCAGTAGGTGTAAATATTTTACGTAGTCGCATGTTACACAAGAACCAATGAAGCAGTAGTGTCGTTATACATTGTTGTCCTTTTAAGCAATTTGTAGGAGATTTCATTCAAGATTTTTTCCATATTTTAGCACTTCTAGTTTGGCTCTTGGGGTGAATACGAAAATTTTCCATTTAGAGCTGAATAATTCGGAAATTCTTAAATGTATAATACATTAATAACATACTGTGGTTCTAACATAACGGGCCCAAGTTTAAGTTATCCCTCCCTGCGTCTCTGTCAAACTAATGTCATAGGAAAGGGACGCACCGGTAAAACTAAACTTAGCTGGTCACTGAGGTCCTTGTTTGACTACGAAACCTTAGAAGCTGCAAAGTTTTTTCATTGATCGGGTTGACTTGAAAATTGGTAAGTGTAGGTATGTATGTATGCACCGTTCACCTTCTGCTAATTTTTTTTTCTCAGAAAACTTACACAAGGAAACTCATTTCATTCAAAATGGCTAAGTGTCCCGTATTTCTAATATCACGTTGAAACGAGGTTAGTATTTGTCATCGTCGCTAATTCATAAAAGTTTACCAATATTTTTAATTAACAAATGTTTTGTTCCTTTTTTCGAGGGCAAACGTCACAGTGACAGATACTTAAAGACATAACACATGTTAACTAACATAGGCTTGCGCAGCGTTTCTGAATAAGACGGTTAATCTGTAATCGGCTATTGTCTACCAAACATCTTGTAAAGTCGTCAATTTTTTTTACTTAATTCTTGGCAATAAGCCTGAGCAGATTTTTTAAAACACTATCGAACAATCTCATATTAAATTTCATTATGACTATGAGTTGCTTGTACAATCACTGTGATACGGTTCCATACTGGGTTTTAATAACTCCGGTCGACCTTATTTTCTTGGTTTTTATGTTGGAAAGGAGCGTAAAATTTGCTTTTAACATAATTGTCTATGTATTCATCAGGATTGGAAACTGAACCAAGCATTGCAAACTGATAAGTTATGTCTAAAATCGCTATGTTATATATAGGCAACAAGAAACATGCCTCGCATAATTGGGTCTCAATAAATGGACAAAACTAATACAACACCTACTACGTTTTTATTTAAATTAGAACCAAGTTCAGTGCTAGTTTGCTTAATAGATAGTTATAATTTTTTCATTCGTTCGGTCGCGCACACTAACCCAAATGTAATTCATATTTCTTTCGCAATGGCCGACAGTAATTTTCACATGGCAATCAGCAGTTGTAGAATGTAATCGTTTTCGCTGACTTGAATGGACATCGTAGCACTTATTATTCCAGCCGGGTGTCGCGTTTTGTGCGACGTATTTGGTGGTGGAATGCGGCCGCAGCTAGACTCGGTCTTCGGAAGCAACGCCCGGGATAGGGGACTACTATTAAAGTTCTAATTATTTGAATTGACAGCGGCCATAGAAGATTGGAACCTTATGAGAGCGATTTTTTGAAAGTAATTTGAAATGAAGGCATTCGATAATTATTATCCATGGTTTATTAGTACCCTGCTGTCTAAGCCTGCTGTTGATAAAAGCTTTGAAAACATATTTTATAGTATGATTATCTGTTTTCTTTTCGTGACGTTTGGTTTTGAATATAGGGGACAAACTTTTAAATATGTGTCACTCGATCATTTCATTTTAAACGGAACTTTTTTTAAATTCCACCGCGTCAACGCAGTTAAAACGGAAGTAGTATCTGCATGCAACTGACAATGAATAAACTTATTCGTATTCTGCTCTGCACAGTGTTCGATCTATAATAGGTACTTACATGTGCAGCTCTAGCACCGTTAAAGCCCTCTTAATGAAAGGCAATGCAATTTCAGTTTAGTACCTATGACTATTACGTTTGACCTATTTGTTACAAGCTATTATTAGTATTATTACAAACTTAAGCAGATATTTCTACAATTTGATTTAGTCACAAGATCAAGGCCTACAATATTTGTTCGAGAATATGACACAGAACATTTACAATTAAGACACTGAGTAGCTTAATAGACGGCTATTTTTATGTCCTGAATGTCTTGCGCAAGCAATTAAATACAAGTGTTGAACACATTTTGTAAATCTTGCGCCTTGCCTGACTTGGTAAGCTGCGTAGCAGTTTGCAAACATAGGTATAACTACTATAAATATAGATAAGTAGGCAGCTAGATGCATTACTTGTGAACCCTTATCGGACATCTCATTATCAGTCAAACCTTCTCTAAAACTGAATACGTATTAATTACTCCGTAATTAAAATAAAAGAAATAAAAGAAATGTTTTATAGTACCTACTAATTTACACAATACATGACAATTGTTAATGAAACAATTTGTCTAGCCGGAGTCGGGCATAATTTGAGGCTGTATCTTATTGTTATTACATCGACCAGTGCTAGTGACGGTAACAAAAAAAACAAAGACAATAATAACTCATACAAGAGTGGAATGTTAAAATGTAAAATTTAATACGATATTCCTCTATAGCCCCCACAAAAATCACGCATAGCATTACTGACAAACTATACTTTTATTTACATATGGATCATATGAATAGATGTATATAAATCTAGCTTTTGGCTGCGACTTCATCCGCATAGACTTACTTCCAACCATCATTCTAACCCCTTTAAAGGTTGAATTTCCAAAAAATCCTTCTTAGGCATCCTTCTTACCCTAACTTACATTAGTTCCAAATTTCATGTTTCTTCCAACAGCACTTTGGGCTTAGTGCGTTGACTGTCCGCCAGTTAGTAGCGGACCCCTTTTTATACGTATGTATAGATTACTTAAAACTACCTAGGTTTTATAAGTGAAGCACGCTACCGAACGTGATGTACTCATACATATGTTGCAATGAGAACAAGAAACCGCAGCAGAACGTAAGCCAGTGAGCTATGAAATCATGACACGGTATGCCGAGCCGAGTGCACTTTCTCGAGTCCACTCCACGCGGCGCTCAGCGCTGTATTCGACAACATATCACATCATATTCAACATAAACAGTTAGGTGCTGTACGTCCACAGCTGGCTGCTGGAGAGGGCACGTCAGGCGCTACACTGAGACACATTTAATTTACAAGATTGATTCTCTTAGTACTTTTTCTCGCATGAGTATTCGAAGTATGCATCAAACATGGTCCCAGATTTGACGGGTCAGGGATATATTTAAGCGATTGCCACCCGACTCTGTTACCCGTGTGACAGGGAAATTAGACCGATAAGATCATGGTTACATAGGCACACCTACACGAATGTTCAGGTCCCTTTATGATATTTGCCCTCACAGTAAAAGTACTGTATTAGTACCTACTTGGGTAACGTACATAAAGGTAGGAAAACTCATTGGTATATGGCGACTGCTGGGTATCGACTCGGCAACTTACGATCACGAGTCCACACCCTAGCCGCGAGCTTAATAAAGCACTACATTATTTCTGCATCTGGTGCAGTTCCTGACTCTCTGTAACATTTTGCGAGGCCTTTACTTGCGTATTAAAACAAACAAAATATTTTTTGCCAGCACAGCAATAAATAGTCCTCTAAGTTTCGTTCCGTTCTTTAGCTTAGCGATTCTATCTATTTCAATGGTACTCACCATTGAAATAGAAAGTACTAATCGAAATACATTTAGTATTCGTATTTATATATCGTACAGATTGGACTCCACTTTAGGTCAATAAAATTATTCAGTGAAATCGTAGCTCGTCTGCGGAATGCACGATTCTTGGCGTAGCAAATTTTAATAATATCCAATCCAATCCATACATTTGACTTCATTTTTTACTTACTAATGAGTAAAGAATTTCATGTACTATATTATAACTGAGAAATTTAGCCCGTTGGAGTCCTTGACAATCATATTGTGAAAAAAATTGTCAAAATACCAAAATCCAGTGGCATTTGAATGGAATATTTGCTAAAAAAGACCGTCATTATGGAATAATAATGACGATAAACAAATAGAGCAAGTTCATGTCTACACCATAGGCAAATCTTTGATGGGAAAATTTGATTACTTGTTTATGTAAACATGTTGTTGCGAGCTTCGAGGAACAGCTTCGCGTTGAATATAACAACAGTAATTTGAAATGTTATTATTAACGTGCCGAGATTATATTTAGAATTTTATTTAATTTCTCTCTTTAATAATCAAGAAAAAATAAAAAAGCCATGTTATCAGCACATGTTTCGTAGTAATATTTAAACTGTCATATTAAGTTGAAGTAGATAGCTCGAAAACAATTGAATGGTTTAATTCCTATTCATTGCAGTTCTACCTGATCCAAAACTACATGTATAGCTAGAACATCGACAATATGTACTTAAGTAGTAATGTTTCAATAAAGATTTAAATTACGTTTAATCTCTTTTTGACACTTGTAAATTTCGAATTTTAATTATATTAAGTTTCGGAGTAGCTTCAAAACCATTTTTTTTTTGCATCGACCGTGTCTTTTATGACATCAAAAAACATTGTTTTGTTTATTAGAAGCATAGATTAGAAGTAAGAAACATTTAGGTTGGACGAGTCTTAGTGTGACAGAAGTACTTAGTAGTAGTAATTCAAGTAGTTTCAAGTTGTTTGGTTTTCCAAACCTTTGTACTAAACCACGTCAATGAGTCCGAAAGTGCCCCGTTCGTGCACAGATTCGTACGGTCCTAGACATTCATTGTTAAGCCACCACAGAACCATGTTATTATGACTTTGCCAAGCTGTAGCCACGTGTTAGTAAATCCAAATCAATGTCACTGTGACAAGGTACCATACAGGCTCAACGACTAAAGTCCGTGATACGAATTAAGAGGAAACACCAAGGTCTAGAGAATTGAAAAATAGGTATTTGTAAAATCTATTGCTGCCTCCATCTATCAAGCCTCCCCTCGCAGAGTGCAATAGAGACAGCCGCAGCTTGGACTGAAAATACCTATTAAAAGTACACAAAATCAACGATTCGTAGACCCCTGATTCCTTCTCCAAAACTTAACCGATTTAACTACTTTTTTCATTAAAAACTAAAGAAAGGCTTTGGCAGTGTTCCTATGTTTTCCTTTTTTTATATAATCTAGTAAAATTTGTTTTCTGAATGTATAAACGCAGCTGAAAATCTGGTCAATTTTTTAGGTTTTTGAATGTCCATATCTCTTTTAATAATTAATTTATTAAAAAAAGGAAAACATAGAGACATGCATAATAGTGGCCATCGATTTTTTGGAAAAAAAATATTGCTCTACTGGCATTATCCAGAGAGGAAACAGGGGACGACGTTTGTATGGAAAAACGGCCCTTGTGTTTCCTCTTAAGGATTTGAGCTATCAGTTGTGTATAATAATTCTGTATAAAAAAGAATAGTTCGACAATTTCTCTTCTTAAAACTTGTACTTACCTAAATCATACAGAATATTATTAAAGCAAAAACTGTATTTTAGAAATTATAGCCATTTAAAGGATTCAAATAATAAAATTCTTTTTTGCGTCAAAATATTTTCATTAGAATCCCGATAAAAATGGAGATAGTTTTGTTATGAAGTTTTTTGTAATGATGCTTTTACGCTCCAGACATTATTACAATGTCATCATTAGTTAGTTTCCTACTGAACTTTCGGTTTCGGCGTTACACTGGAGTTTCGGTTTCCGCAGAACGCCTGCCGAAACTAAGACCGAAACTGAAACTAAGTTCGTGAGTTTCCGTGCGGCGTTTGGGAGCGATCGGCGTAGTCATTCAGTGGCGGAGAGAGTCAGTGTCACTGTCGGCTTCCCCACACGCCTGTGCTAACTGCCGTTGTCGTGCGTTCTTACTTGTTTGTTTGTTTTGGGTTGCGGTGCGCAATGTACCTACATCCAACAATTTAGAGATTCGAGTTAAAATGAACAATAGCTAGAACATTATACACTCGAATTGCCCTTGAAGTCAGCTTCGGGTTTTGCCTAAACTAAAACAGAAACTGAAATCCGGTTTCTGTTGTACAAACTTTTTCACTGGACCTTAATAAACGCATCTAAAGATTTTTTTAAACAGGATGTGTTTTGTACTTTTGCTAAGAGAATTTGAAATTTTCAGTTATCAATAAACTTATATTTGCTATTAATGTGTGCTACTTAATGTGCTTCATCTCAATGTAAAAATAGTTTGAAAAGTGGTGCTATGTATGTCTGACATGCACTTGGCCAGTTTTAATTAATGAAATGGCACTAAAAAGACTTCAAGAGGAATTTAAACAAACTATCGGGCATTAAAAAATCTCATTAGATTTTATGACTGAATAGGGCGTTGAAATTGGTCGATATTATTATTGTACAGTCCATTAGGAGGGAATAATATTATGTCATGTTTCATACACGCGGGTACAAGAATGTTGAACTCTGTCTGCTTTTCGGCCGGGAATGAAGATTTCTCAGCCATTGCTGGGAAACAATTGGCAAAATTTTGCGATAAGCTTTTTTTTATACTATTCTCAATCCTAAGATTGGAATGGCAATCGAGAGATTTTGAAAGAGATTGCTTATATTCCTCCTGACACAGGTATTTTAATACCTACTAGGAGATCTCAACCTGTACACCTGGGTGATAGAAGGATATATATATTTAATATGGTATCTACTCAGAAACTTAGATACCGTCGATTTTCTAAATTCATTGATTAGCAATAAATATTTAAAAATATCAACAACTGCCCAGTAGTCTTAATTCTTGGCAATAAATCTGGTGTCAACTATTGATGTTAGATGTACAAAAGTAATTGACAATATGTATGAATTTTTATTTTCCAAAAATAAAATGAAGTCGTAAAAAGAGAGATAATACTCTATTTTTTTTTCTAAAGTCAGTACTTTTTGAAATATTACAGGTAGAAAACTAATAGTGAGTAAGACTCACGAAATGCTCCATACAATGCATGCAGGTACTTTGACGTCACAGCCTACGTTGTCGCTAGTAAAATCTATGAGTTTAAAACAAAGATCATGTTTATTTTAATATTCTGCTTTTAACTTACTGTCATTCAAAATTTTCTACATTTTTTATCTGGGTTCGTTATTTTTGTAACTTTGTATCACTACGATTTCTATTATTTTATCTTATTTAAACATAAATGTATATTCAATCATGATCTACAACAATTTGACAGGCTTAGCCCATTTGCTTCGTGATGCATACGCCCTAATATTAAACTTCCTTGTATTGCTTTAGGAGGAGCAGTTTATTATGTAAAGGAAGTAAATAATGAAATGATTTTGCAATAATATAATAAGGTTGTTCAACCCCTTATCTTCAGCCAGTCAAAGCATGGCACATTACGAAGTCACTTTATTGGAATCGTAAATAAATTACCAGTATCATTGAGAGCAATGAAATACGCTTGAAAGTTAAAGGGTGAAACCTCATTAAACATAAAACGATCGATTTACTTGCGTGTGTGTCGTTCAGCCGCTGAATCAAGTTCTATATTAAGATAACTCGTTACCATAACGGTGCATGTATCCTGCAACGTAACCGTACTTTACTAATGTGCAGTAATAACCTGAAACACTAAAAATCTTCACACAATGGTATAGCGATTCTACGAATGCCTCTGTTTAAATAACGGCAGCACATTGTGTGTTCTTGCTTTGTTTACACTTAACACGCTATATCTGAACAGTAACATACATTGTTAAAATTAACTTTGATTCGATGGATGTTGTTTCTTCCACCTAGCGAGGAATCTACGTACTTAGACAATACATGTTAAAATACAAGAACATGGAGCTTTTGTGTACCGATCAATAGATATTTAACATCTTTTAAGCATAGGTAAATACCGGCCAGCCGACCTCGTCATTGCCAGTTGCCCTGCCACGCTTGCCTTCTAATTAGTAGTACCTACGGATAGCGGCAGACAATGATATTATTCAACAAAGGTATCATGATACTTAATTTAATTATAAACTGCAAAACGTTTGATTGGCAGTTTTTAAAATGTAACACAACGAGCATGAAACAGATAGATACAGTTAAGCTAAGATATAGACTATTAATTCTGTGTTATTTAAAGTGAAACAATACTCGTGCTACATAATGATCATTCTGCGACATCGAGCGTCGAGATAGGGATTCTGGAGGTTTTTGTATGGGGGCATATGTAACGTTGTGTATTATATTATGAGTGGGTGCCTAGACGCGCGGGTCGGCAACCGCGAGGGCTTCGACCCGCGGCGTGGAGGCGCCTGCGCGACCCCGCCCGGCCGGCCCGCGGCCATCGACCAACCCCGCGCCTCGCCCGGCTCCCGGCACCCGGCACCCGGCACCCGACACCCGATCAGCTACCTCACTACGCCCTCCCGCACAAATTTGGTTAGCTACGCGTTCGGAGCTGATGCTCACCCATACTGGGGTTACTCAAATGTTCGCTCCGTCGCATTAATTTTAACAAAGAATATTGAAAGAGGATAAAAAATAACATCGGGGACTGATAGAAAAAGTAATCTTCTCTATGTATATTTATTATCCCAAATTAACTATTTTTTGCCTCGTATTGATATTATTTATAGCTCATGTTTTTTCTTGCCATCTTAAACTCATTGACCTATTGTATTGACTGATAAATAGAAACTTGTTTTCTATTCGAATAGAAAGTCTACTTTGCAATAATAAAAGATAACCGCTTTATTTTTAACCTTACAAAAATGAGGAGGTTCGACTGTTTTTATGTATTTTACGCGATACCCTGGTCGTGAAATTATAATAATTTCATTTTAATATTCCAATAATGTAATGTAAGTAATAAAAACAATTTATTTACCTCATCTAATAATACCTACAGTGTAATGTACTTAATGTTAACGGCTTATGTTAATGGGATTTATCCCAAAATAAAAAGTGCTTTTTTATTTTAAAATCTCCGCCAACTGTAAACAGATTTCAATGATTCTTTTTTTTTTCAATTGAATTACTTGAAGTTGGTGCCGTTCAAATTTTGAAAATATTTAGGGTCATCAGAAACTATATGTATGTTTTTTTTTATTTAAAACCTTTATTTTCGTAACTTTGCTGGCCTTGAATATGTGCAGTTTTATAAATTCGGAATTGGGATATTGTTAATTATGCATCCCGTACTTCTGTTCTAGGTAGCCGATAAGAGAGTTCTGCCTTGACTGCTCCTAAGGAAGCTAGCTCCCGCCGCGGATATCATAATACATTGTGTATTAAGGGCGGTAAACGAGGAATTACAGACAAGAGTACTTTGAAGCCCGAAGCCGGACGTTAAAGGCTTTAGTGCCTTGATGGTTGTAATTCCCGTATAGCCTGTGAAACATAATTTTTGTCATCACAATTACTAGGCAACTAATAAAATGAATAAGGCAATAATACTTTAGGCAAAACTCATGAAACTCTGGGGCGACCACGGCGGTCAGCTTCAGTTCACAGTGCATTGTAACTTACGCTTTTACAAAATAAAAACAGCACGTAACCTCGAAACTAAATTAAAGGGCTAACTAAATACTGTTCGCGCTTAACCGAATGAGCGCCATCATGCATGACAGACTGCTCACTAATCTCAACCTACGTTGAAAAAAAGGGCTTAAATGACGTGGCCGACACATGGCGTTAGTATTGTAAATTATAACTTACAAAATTAGTAGTTACGAAATACTAAAAACTGTGTAAGCATATATTTGTTAATTAAGTTTTTTTTTCTCTTAACACAATTTTAAACAAATTAATATTTAGTTAACTTCAAATGTTTATTAAATTCAAAAACAAACCTGTAACGCCCTTGGGCGGTAATGATACCAACAAAGCCCGTGGTATATAATATAATAAGGTCTTTACGCCGAGTTTCCTCGCGTGTTATTAAGTATGACACAGTTTAAGAGCAACTGCAGGTAAAACGCATATTTCCTCTTCTAACCAGTAGGCGTGTGAAAAGGATGGATACCCCATGCCCGCGACGACCGCCAGCGCACTCCTAAGTCTGAGGATCAACAGTAATCAACACGCATGGTTAAAGTGGAACTAATAATTTTGCATATACATATACCGTGGCGTCACCGTCTTGCGGTCTTCATTCTCTTTGCTTCCTGCCCCAGTTACAACATGAGAATAATTTAGGCAGAAACATATACTCAAAGTCGCATAGAAGCCACCATTAAAGACGGAACTGCGAGAAAGTGTCATTTTTTGAAAGGGAGGCGTATGCACTGTGAAGTTGTTATATCCATCCCTTTCGAGCATAGACAATTTCTCTCAGTTTCCTCTAATTATAATACAACAACCTTATAACTTACAACAACAATTAAAGAAGTAGTAGCTACTGCATCTTGAACGGTGAGCCAGAGTTAGGAAAATGCCTCGGTGTCGCGATGGATCAGCGATTCTCTTGGGATCGCTGGTTTCCAAGGGCGGCGGTGAACATTTCCCTTCAGGTGACCTGCCTGCTTGTTTGCTCCCTATTTCATACTCTTACTCTTAACATAAACGTTCTATTCGTCCCGTGAAGACGTGCTAAATCGATATTCTAACGAATTTCTTTTCGGTGTTGTGACTTCTTCGTGATATTCGTCATCTGTTTACACACTGCTTTTATGGAGGCCCTGCACCACTTATAAATGAATAAAGTTAGAATCACCAGTGCATATCGCTGGCACTCTACAAGCAGCCGCTGTCAGTCTCAGCGGGACATTACGAACATTTGATCAATTGCTCGTACTTAATGCGTTAGTCGTTGGCGACACAAATCCCGTGTACACAATGTTATGGTGTGGAGCCAGCACAAGTACGAGGTTAAAAGTAGACGTGATTGGTGACAAAAACATAATTTGTCCGTCCTTGTTCATGACGATGACATCGTCATCTAAATAAAGGTACGTTTATTAAAAAAATATATAAATAATCTTAACTTGTTTCGAGTTGTAACATTTTATTAGAATTAATTTTTCGAACAGTTGAACTCTAATCCCCTCAGCTGAAGTTTCTAAATTCATAAATATGCGCTGTAACTTTTTGTACCGCTGTCAGTTTATCATTAGGTGTTTGGGCTAAAAAACTAAGTAAGCTCTGCCACCACCCTCCCTTGTTGCCACCCCTCGTACCGCGAGTTCAATGGGTGACGTCACGCTGGCTGTCTGAAATTCGAAGGAAATTTTGTATTCAGGGCGAAACTAAAACTTGTTTGCTAGAGCGCGAACCTACCTACTTACCTAGGTAACTACTTGTGGGCGTTCGATCCGTATTGATTTGGTATATTTATTTATAGGCTTTGCATTTGGATTTTGTACTCATTGTGAAAACTTACAATAATCTGATTGACTCTTTCTAATAGCTTAAAATGCTTAGGAAGTAGTGCTCGTTCGCTAAGATTTTATATGTTTATTTTATTTAATTCCATATGCAGAGGGACAACTATATTTTTTACTTTTTATCAGTCGGGGCAAAACATTTCTACGCTGTTTCGGATCTAAGTTTCGATCCTGCCTTTTTAAGGCAAAGAAATGGTAGTATTAAAAAGCTTGCTTAATTATAACTCATGTTATTTCAATTAAGCATTGCATAAGCTATCGTTTCTATATAAATCCGTATTTTATCCTTGATAGCGTAATTTATAGTCTGACAACTAGCGCTGTATCGCTACTTTGCACCACACGGCTGCCTAGGGCGCTCTGTGCCACGCTTGTTGTCAGATTATATGTGTGTAAAACTGTCCTGTGAATCAATTCATCAAATGCCTACTTCTAAATCTAAACGGTACTTTGCTACTAAATAATGTAAAACCCAAAACTGTTAAATGCGAGTCGAGTTCATGAAATCGCGCTTGGAATGGAATGCTCAAGTCTCTTCAGAAAGTTTTGATCGCGCCGCATGGGAATGTCTTACGAATGTCCTATCCAGGTCCGTTGTCAATTTCACACTCAGTAAGTATCGTTTTGCAGTTATTTCTGAAACTTCATATAGAATTAATAATTTTATAATAATTATTAATTATATATGAAGTTACAGTGTACTTCGACGATTTTTAAACAGCTTGTTAATTAAAGTAGACCCTAATTTTCATCGAAGCCGTCTATAAGATATTTTCAGATCATTGGAAACTATAAGTGACCATATTAAGGGTCGGGTGTGGAAAATAAAATACTATAGTGGAAAGTGTGATCAACCGTGTGGGGCAAGTGGCTTTACGCCCCGTGCCTGCTTTCGGAACGGTAAAAGTAGAATGACATTTCCAGTCATTAAAAAAACAGAAGTATTTCTAGCGACGGTGCGGCCTAACCATAAAGCAGTTGTTGTCGGCAATTAAAATTGTGATCTGCCGAATTTAGAATACTCCTGATTCTCTTACATAATGTATTATTATTTAGTGTAGATTATATTTAGTAAAACTGATTTTACGGCACAAAAGAACGCATTGCTTTATTTCAAACCACGACGTTACAATAGACACTGAAGATAACTTGACGGGGCGACACGGTACGATAGACTGACACTGTACCAACATATTTATGTACGTAGTTTTGTTTTGCTGGCCTGCATTTTGTAGGTGCTAAGGGCTAATTTGACGGAAAATTTGTTGGAAATTAGTCTTCCATATTTTTTACGTTCACTGGGCATTGCCCAGCAAACAAACCGGACAGGGGACATAGCGTAAGGCGTTACTTGCAACCGCTGCGTGAGACCTGGAACCATTCTCGGGCGATGCGAGATTCATCTCACTTTCGAAATACGTTTTTTTTTTGATGGTTTTGACAGTGGGTTTTCCGCGTGAATTACCCCGCTTATATATATTTGTTTCCACCGCGATAATATAGTTTGTAAAACTATTAGTAATTTGACACGGGAGCAAAACGTTCTTAATTTTTTTGAAGGTATTGTTTACTTATAAATAATAATGTTCGTATTATCGAAGTATCGTATCGTAGATCACGGGAGCAAAACGTTGTCAATTTGAAACGACTACAAAAACAAGAAATATCTTGTGCACAATTCCTAGATAGAGCTGTTAAAGAGTAGGGAACAAGAAAGAGCCAAGGACGCCCACTGCCATCAGGGGCGGTCTTTTGTGACCCACCTCCTTGTTACCATCCACCATAATCGCAGTATTTCCACCCACCAGCTTTTCCATGGCTTGGTCGGGTGTTCGTACACGTGCGTGGCGATGGCAAACGAAATTCACAGGATGGCACGTGTTGCTGCGCCAGACCCTTATTATACATTTTTGCTTGATTCATGTTAAATTTTTTCACCACGAAAAATCTAATCAATTTTACCTAAATACTGCCTTATTTTTTTTTTAATTATCTTAATGCTCTTGGCCATCAAAAACGATAACTTTTGATATTATCGTAAGCCAGTAATAAGACAGATGATTGATAATCAAACTAATAAATATTTCAATCCCTTAATGTATGTAATGTATACGTCTATCGATGGCTTTAAAAACTCTCTCTCTGACTTATTAAGTTTGATTGTCATGCTGGTCCAATATAATTCATTAATTACTTCAATAATTAATTAGTAATAAAGATCTCATTAAATAAGAGATTTTTTGACAATCATCTTTGATCCAATTCAAGGTCATGAATATACAGGTTTCACCCTATTGCAATGATGGAAAGTGAAAAAGTAATGCGAAAGTGTGTTTATTTGTTCTTAGTTTATTTGGTGTTAAAAATCAAATAAACAATATTAATCAAATAAAAAAGAAAATATTTAAAAAATATATTTTTACCTAAAAGATAACTTAATGTTAAAATACCTTTATATTTAAACATTAAGTTATCCTTAAACATGTCGTTTTTATTTTAGATGTCAGCCATAGAAATCTTGTTGTAGGAATAATGTTACAAAAAATTAAGTAGCGGGTATTCAATTTTGGTGTCAATCGTTGAGCTATTTATTGTAGATACAAGTCGATAGGGATGACACAGGAGCCGACAGTTGGGAACTAGGGCTTGTGCGGCGGAGTCACCGCGGCGGGGGCGGGAGGTGCGGCGGAGTGGGGGTTGGTCGGCCGCTGAACCTCGCCAGTCGAAATCAATACAGCTGCTCTCCCCGTTCGTCTGGAGCCCGTTGCTATGGCTACGCGGGCAGAGGAACGCCGCACCCACCCCACTGCCGGGCGGCCGGGAGCACGCCGCACGCCACGCGCCTTTCGTCGTCGCGTCTCCCCTACTCGGGTCGCGCTCTAGCCGATCTCGAATTCGTTCCCTTAGCCCTTTATTACAGTTTAACTGCTGTTTAGAGAGGCTATTATTGTGACAACCTGTTGTTGCCACGTGGGATAGACATGCCAATTACTTGACCTATAATTATCTTTTACTTACAAATCTTGGATAGCAATGACCATGAAACATAGGTAAAATCAGTATGCCAGCAATGGTTTTATCAGAATGAGATGAAAAAGTTTTTAAATGAATATCTTTTTGGGTGCTATAGCTATACGGTCATATTATTATGATGTTTATGATGCACACAAGCTAACTAGATTCATTTAGTGCACATGTTCCCTATTGTATCTAAAGTTTTAGCGGCGATTATTCACTAAAAAAAATCACTGAAATTACTGAGTGCGACATTAAATAAGACATTGCGACATTGTTAATAGGTACAGACTAATTAGGTATTGAAATTAAAATCGGGAGAAATATTTAGTTTAAAGGCCTAATTAATCTGTCTTTTAGAAGTTCCTATAGGGATACACGTGATTGGCATACGCACCTTTAAAATTAAAGCGACTCAATTCTGAATTTGACACTACCCAAAATTAAACCTTATGTCTTTTAATTAAGGTGAAATTTTGGGACGTGTGTGTTCAGAAATGGGTCGCTTTAATTCTAAAGGTGCGAATACAATAGCATTTCTTTTTATTAAAGGCACAATAAAGGTAATAAAAACTAACGTGACAAAAATATACTAAATCATGAGGTGTCGCCGTTATCGGTGCATTTTAAGGTGTCCTTGAACTAATCCGGACGCGTTGTTTGTCACATGCAAAGCGTAGGACAAAGCTTTTATGCCATTTGCGACCTGAATCAGATTCCTAGCAACCGTTATTATAGTTTATTTCTTTAGGTACTTTTATTAGCACGTACGTAGTATCTTTTTGGTCTGTGGAGACCCAAAAGATTGATTTGACTGGTTGATTGGCCGAGTCACGTGACTATTTTGTTTACCTTATTTTTAGTACCTAAAGAAAGAAACTATAGAACTGGTTCTAAATACACAGCTAAAATAATTCTCCATGTACCTTTTATAAATACTTACGTTACGTAGCACTGTTTTTATAATAAACCCCTAAGCATTTATGAATTAAATTATAAAAGCGCTTATCTATTATTTTAGTTCATGTTACGAAGTGGTACGCAATGTTCACAAAAAAGCGTCCCCTCAGGCCTAATACGAATTTGGACGAGCGATCCGCTTTGTCATGTAGCAATGACACACACATAAGTTATTTTTTTGACCTTTATTTTAACCGTATTTAAATCGCCCTGCTAGATAAGCCGAATTTTGTGTATGCTATCTCTAAGCCCTGATTGTTTGATCCGTTTAGTATTCAAGTTAACTAATAGTTAAAAATGTGCCATCTTTCACCAAATCGGTCTGACTATGGCGGCGTTGTTTGTGTAGTGGCAGCGTAACTACTACTTTTTCGTTGTTTTCAGTAAACTTACTTAGAACTTATACTTATGTGATTTTAGCGAATTTACTAATTTAGTATTACAAGAAAATAATTAACATAGTATTGCGTGCGTTCTCAGTTATTATACAGAATTTTTTTTTACCTTTGTTTATGTGTTTGATTCCAGAACGTGGACCACAAGGCCAAATTCCGTTCCAAAAAGGGGCAACTGCCATTTGTCGAGTTGAATGGCGAAGAGATTGCCGACAGTACTTTTATCATCAAGGATCTTTCCGAGAAATTCAATAAAGATCTTGATTCGGGTAAGCTTTACTTTATCATTATCTCATTAGGCATTTGTATCACTCAGTAGTAAGTCTCTCTATCCAGTTGCTAGCATATTTTACATGATTACGTGTAATAATAATGATATTCATACTTGCTTGCGAATAAAGAAGTAAATCCAAAAGTCAGGGGTCAACGCACCTCCAAGGACGTGCAGTTCTCTGTCCTAGAGCATCGTCAAAGCCAGCCCGGGCGACCTAGATTCCTAGATATAACAGGGACAGCGCGCATGTGCAATTTAATGAGAGTCAGAACACTGACCTGCAGCACCTGACCCAATATGGTTTATACGCAGCGCTGACTCCGGAGCAGCGGGTGGTTTCGCACGCAATGATTTCTATGGTCGAGAACCACCTGTCGTGGGTGCTGCTGTGGTGGCGCGCCAAGTACCCCGACAGCGTGATCAAAGGCTACCAGGTCAACCTGCAGAACGCGCTCAACACCCGCCTGCCGAACCCGATCCTCAACTTCTGCTACAAACTCACCTCCGGACGCAAGGTGCGTTGTTAACTTTTATAATATTTTTCTGTATTAAACTAGTGAATAAAATAATTGAAAAAATGGTATAGAATGATAAGTCCAAGTTATTTAAACGATTGCGCACGTTTCTAGGGCATGAAGAAGGCAAAGGCTCACGGCATCGGCGTGCACAGCCAGGAGGAGATCATCGAGTTCGGCAAGAACGACCTGCGCGTGCTCTCCGACCTGCTCTCCGACAGACCGTTCTTCTTCGGCGACGAGCCCACGCTGGTGAGTTCGCTAACACTTGGCTAAATTGAAACTGTATATTTAAGCCCTTCTACTTTTTCTGCCGCTGACATATTGCACGGTTAGGGTCAAACCCCCCCCCCCCCCCTTCCCCCTTCAGGTTATTAGCCATCGGCCAATGATATCCCCAAGGCCAAGAATCAATGACCGATGCCGAGGGTGCACCAGCCCAAGCACTGCTCTTCCCTCATCGTCCATAAGGGTACCGCTGCACTTGAGCACGCGAGGAGGAAACTCGACACGCAACCCCACTCAGTTTTCATAAACGCTTAGTAAACCTGCATTAATTAACACACGTATCATCTTTATCTGTCATTGCGACGAGATGAACAGTCGAGTTCATAAATATATGAGCATTTCCAAGGCTTCATAAATATCTGTACAAATACGGGTAAAGTAATATCTAGCCGGCCAAAGTAATTAAAAATATGTACACGTTTCAACGTGTTCAAAGTTTGTATAGATATTTATGTACTTTTACTTGCGTTCATCAATTTTAAAAATCATTGTACACATATTTATGGGTTTTTAGATGAATATGGCGGTGGAAACGTTCACATATTTTTGATTACTTTAGCCGGCTAAACAGGCCGTATCTGTACAGCTATTTATGTAGCCTTGGAAATGCTCATACATTTATGAACGCAGCTGAACAAAAAGCTCATTTGACGTGTGACCATTTTTGATACATCAAAGTATGCTTACATAGTTCAAAGTAATGCGAAAATTCAAACTAAATAACTTGTGCTAACCTACCCTATTATTTTTTGTTTTGATGATAAAATCTGTTTTTAATGGTTTTTCTCTTTTGTTTCTTACTTGTGCAACTGCCATAAATGCACTTGCGCGCGAGTAGATTAATTTCTAAATTATTCATTGAACTCTAGTATTAGTACAAAAATAACATCCACAACGTGGGTACAAACATTCATATTCATCGTACAGATGTTATGTTGCCCCTCGCCGTAATCGTATCCGCAACCTCTAATTTCATAGTTCGTATCCGATCGTCACTAGTATCTCTGTAAAAACAAGTCGTATGTAATGAATTCAATTCTGGGATTACGAGTACCTGATCCTCAGATCACGCCCTATTGTCGGTCCTCTGGATACCTGATTGGAATTTCTAGTTTTGTTGCATTTGCACTGGAACCGAGTAACGGACGTCTTATTTACAATACAGTTAACAAAAATAACTATAGTTATCATTGTGGTTATCGCGCACCACCCAACTCGATTTTTTAAGAGCATCAGTGTAGAACATTGTAGCAGAGGACAAAAGTAACATTGTTAATTTTATGATGATTACACAGTCTGGGAACTTATCTGTAGACGTAACAAAAAGTTAACTGTATAAGACCCTTGAATTATCTCAATGGCTATGCTCCATAATGTTTCGACACAACAAATTGACTTCCTGTTTAGATAAAGTATAAGTACCTACGAATAAGATTTGGTGTTCTTATAACGATACTGAATTTGTCTCATATAATTTTTAGCTATGACTAATTAAAACAATACCAATATACCCATGAATAAATGGTGTACGAAATAGAATTTTCTAACTTGTACAGTCAAAAGCAAGACCTGACTGATTACAGACTGAACTTAAGCTAAGAATTAAGCTAGTGACTTGTTTACATCGCTTTTATTACAAACAATCTAAATCCCAGACTGCCATGATAATGTCACTTGAAAAGGACTCTATATGCCGGTGTTTAGATTAGTTAAAATTTACGCGACATAAATGCTCAAGTTGTTCTATTTCAACGTCTGCGAGCCGTGATAACATAATATTTCTATTATTATTTCATTAAAAGTGATATATTGGAAGCAAACGCGTTGCGTTAATATGTTGTATTTCACAAGTGCGTGCTGTCTTTGGCTGTGGGCAGATTTCACCATGTTAGTTGTGATTGGATGCGTCGGTCTGAACGATTAGTGCCGAGTAAGCGCCGTACTACTCCTACTTGCATGATTACACGTACATAACCAACACAATTTGAGCTGCATCATCTATATATATCGGTACGATTGCCAACAGTTGGACGTGGTCGCGTTCTCAAACCTCGCTCAGCTCAACTTCATCGATAAGGAAGTGGCCCACCCTTTGCGTGACGCCATGAACGACAGCTTCCCTAACCTGGTGGGGCTCGTGTCCCGCATCAAGGAGCGTGCCTTCCACGACTGGGACGACATCTGCACCACGCTCGACCTCAACGCGCACCTGCCCAAGCCGCCCAAGGACGCCAAGGAATCCAAGGAGGGCACCGGCCCCGCCGAGAAACAACCTCTCCCCGACGAACCGGAAAAGGGCAAGGTAAATTGTAGGTCTTATTAAAAGAAGCGTACTGGTGACCAGGTAAATTGATTATCACCAAACCTTGCCACCACAGTGGGAGTTCGCATCCCAACAAACGTTCAAATTCGATTATAACGCACTTATTATTTAGTTTAGTTTATTTCAGTCAGTATAAGTTACATTGTAAAATGACAAATGACATGATATTACAACCGTGATGCATCGAGTAATCAGGGAACATACATAAAAAATTTGAGAACCTCCTCCATTTTATGAAATCTGTTAAAAAGCGAAACTGTCCGGAACTATTCATGAAACATAAACATGATTTGCTGATGCATGATTGCAAAACAAAAGTATGTATGTTGTGTGTGTACCAAAATGACTAACGCATGGTTTTCTTATTACAAAGTGGGCGAGTGGGAGCAGATTAGGTTTATTCCTAAAAAGCGCTTTGTATGGTCATATCGAAGTACAACTGTACAACTGTCTAATTACGGCCTACTTAGAACGTAGTCACTTGTAAATGTCATGGAGTGAAGGCCTGTCATTCCGTATAATCTTTGCTAGTTTACTATGACATGGTCCGAAACTGTTTACTTTCCTGAGATAACTGTTCGTAAAATAATGTTCACTAGGTAATAAACTGAATAGATATGGAAGTATGTTTTAGTTGACGCTGTGCCACTTGGGTTTACTGGCCTTTAACGGTTACAGGGCGACGAAAAGGAGAAGGAGTTGGAGAAGGAGCCGGAGGAGAAGAAAGAGAAGGAGCCCGAAGATAAATAAGCGGCGAGCACAGCGTTCCACCAGCACCGTACTAACATACAAGTTGAATTATACACTTAAGAGTCAGACTCGTAATAGATTCTGTATATTATAAGCGTGTAAATCCATTTGTCTTTCCTGTTTTTTTCTTTTGACGAGGACGCCCACGCGCCTATTGATATAGTGTGCTTTTAATGTTTCATTGGTTTATTGACATATGTGTTTCGCTCAATGTCGTGTCGTGTTAATTAAAATCTCGAGCATACAATTGTAAGATCTGTCCTGTATAGATCTTAATGAATTAACTCTCTTTATAGTGACTGACTCCTTTTGTAATTGCTATAAATTGTATTTCTATTCTTTTCTTGCTTCAATATAGCATAGATTGAAGGCACAAAAGGTTGAATTATTGTAACGATCGTTTAGGTACTTACAGGATTAGGTAATCGTTTAATTCAGATAAATTATCTATGTAATAGGGGTATGTACGTAATAATATTAATATTCATATTCGCTCACATTGTTTTGTATAACAGGACAGAAGTGCTAATTGCGCGAGTAGTAGCCAGTCAGCGGCAACGAGGGTGGCCGCTCGTCTCACTAGGGAGCGACACATGACTTAGTGTTCCAATTATAAACGAATACTCAAATTCACTCATCAACCCATCAAATAGTTTTAAAACTCATTATGCATGTGAAATATTTTAATAAGCTACTACAATCCTTAGTCTAGAATTATTGATACCAAAAATTGGCTGATGTTTAGTAGATAATTGAATAGTATTGTCAAAGTTCAGCTCGTCACGCTGGCGAGGAGCTGGTTAATGATTAGACTGTTTTGAGATTCTTGTACTTTATCAGTTTTTACAAATAAAAAATTTACAATTTACAAAAATTTTTGATAAACGAAAAAGCCTGGAAGACTGTTTTTCATGTTATTATGTAATTCATAGTCCATAAAATTTTTGATAATGTATTGATTGTTAAGATTAAGGAAGAATAGGTACTCAAAATTAAGATACGAAAGTAACTCCCGAGTTTAAGTATACTTTGTTTAGCAGACAAACCGGAGCGGCAATTATTAATTCCGCATTTCTCATTTCAACTGACTATTTATTACTTGACTTATTCAACTGACTTCCGCGGCTCTCTTGATTGCAATGGCGTACCTTCTTTCCACTCGTGCTGTTCCATCACACTAATGCCTAATGCAGCCTCCTGGCGAGCTGTGGGAAGTGCAATGCCGCTTCAGTCTATTGTCTAAAGTCAGCACAAAACTTAGACTGCTTTCGGTTTGGGAACATTCCATTAAGCCGCGTTCAAAACCTCAGTTTGAAAAGCGACTACTGCATGAGACACTTTAGTTATGTGCTCAGAGTGTTGTTCGTTGTGGACGCGGCTTATGACATTATTTTAGACTGACAAAATATTTGTTCGAGTATCTACACATTTAATGCTTATTACTTATTATAAGGTTATGTTGTTTTTATCACTGAAACAGGCTTAATGATACATTTTATTACCTATCGCCATCAGCTAAAAAGGTTCCCTATTTAATTTGTAATTGTCAAAAATATAAAGAATAGTTAATGGTTCGACTTACCGCCTCTCAAGCAGAGGGTCGTAGGTTCGAATCAAGGCTAGCATCTCTAAGTTTTTGGGGATTTATGTGCACAAATTGAATTTGAATTTACCATGACTATTTCGGTGAAAGAAGAAATCACGAAAAGACCTGTCCATGCATGGAAATAAATTAAATGATTTTTGTGAAGTTCCCTATTCGCAGTGGGTCTGCGATGGAACTAACACCCGAGCCGTCATTGTGAGAGGAGGCTTGTGCCCAGCAGTGGGACATATAGGCTGGAGATGAAATATAAATATTCCATAACGGTTATGAACCTATCATCTTGTGAGTTTAAATGTTTTGACTTTTTAACATGTAGATTCCGGGTGCTTAAGTTGAAGGATCTGTACGGGGAAGGCTGCTAACCTCGTGAAGCCGATCAGAGGTCGCAGTGACTGCACGATCTGATGTCTGCGCCGTTTGTTACTTAGAACTTCAATAGTAGTCCATCTAACTTCTTAGAGTGCTCTCTATCTCGGAACCACATTACAATTCATTGTCATACTTGTAAGTCTGTAGTAGGTCTGAAGATATTGGATATATCAATTAAAGAATAATGGTAGGTTTATAATGATTAAATAGGCGTAACCGGAAGCGGCTTACGATAGGTTAGGGAAGAAAGAGCAAGTCGGTTAGAACGAGAATTAGTTCGTTCGATCCACTCTTAGATTTATAAATCTGTAATTAATCTGTATACAATAAGGTCAGATTTTTTATTTGACGTAAAACTTTAATTTCACAATTTTTGGGGAAAGGTCGACCTATGTCCCTCCCGACAACTGCTGACCATCACTGCCATTAGTCTCACATAAATATAAGGTATAATAATAAGAAGGATTAATGATTTAGGAAACGATTGTACTTCATAAGCTGTGTGTTAGTTTGTACAAGGCTCGCCGGGAACCTATCTCAACGTGTTCGCGGCCTCCTTTTACAAATAATAATCCATAGGATTTAATAGCAAACTCTATCGTTACGAATATCTCAATAGAGCCTGTTTCAGTGCACGGGAACTATTTGCAAGTAGCCCAATAGTGAGCAGTCTCCTTTGTCGCGGCGAAAAATGCCGACCGCTTGATGGCAACAAAAAAACGGTTGTCACACAATGAATAAGGCATGCCAAGCGGGCTAAGGCCTCGAGCTGGCTCCCGCAGGCGTCGCAGGGGAGGGTGACTCCGCACTCCTTCAAACCGCACTCTCTCGCTGCTCCGCCGAGTGCTCGAGTCTGCCTACTTTTTGTCCATACATTGAGCCTGCAATCAATCATACTCACGGCTGCCACACTCGGATCATTGTTCGGTATAGCGTCGTGATCATGGCAAATGACATCTGAGCAGTCAGAGCCGCAGTTTGTGTTGGGTGGTCATCGCGACAGGCTACCTGCCGGCAGTCTATTCAAAAACGATAAGACTTGTAAATTTGCTTGGCCGTCGCTTTTTATTGAAACGTCGAGTAATAGTAATAGGCTACGGTAAAGAAAGGTCTAAAATTACACTGAAACAAACGAAAAGCATCTTGACATGACTTTCTTTATTGTCTTTTTCGAGTTAATAATTTAATTCGGATAAGCATGACATTTTGACTATTTGTGTTGTTGTAAGTTAGTGCTATTATTACAAAGTAATTATAATTACCATAAAATAGTAATAAGAATTCCAAGTATGTTTATATATTATTATAGAAATAAAATGTAGCGATCAATCTTAAACGATGAGTTGTAATATCCATATAGTTGTTTATTTAATTCATATAATCAATCATTCACTTAGTAATTGTGGTTTTCAATTATCGTGTCAATATTCTAATGTTAAGTAATATTCAATTAGATAATAATAATGGTTCGCCATAAATGTGCCGACGTATTAATACACAACTGAGCTTTCAGTGGACACAAATGTTCTCATTAGGATTTCAGTGTTATATATTCTGTCGCCATTAAAGTATATATCTACCAATGTGTCACTGTTAAGTGGTTCGGCTGGATTTTGGTCCAAAGTCGCGCCGAAACTCTGAACGGAACGTTTTACTTATTCCATCCTACAGCCCTAACATGACCGGCCACTTTATTTTATCCCTCTCGACTATTAAACAGTATCAATAGACAGGCACGCACGGATATAAACTATATTTGGACGGTCATGTTAGGACACTGCTGCCCATAGTAACTACACTTACTCCTCGAGGTAAAACTTCTTTGTAGAGAGTTAGTTTTAGGACGGAATGGCTAATATATACATAATAATGACAACAACACCGGTGACAAGGAGTATTTCACCATAGAACGGGGTCTGCATCGATTATTTAAAAACAAGTTTTGCTTACAAAATGGAGTTAAAGAAAATTATAATTTTTGTGCCGAATTTTCAAGCTTATGCCCCTTTTTCGATCACAAAATAGGCTGGCCTTTAAAATAATTCGGTAGTTTGGCATCACTACGGAAAGCACCCCAAATGCATGCCTCGTCGGTGAAGGCTTATTGATGTCCTTTCGATATCCTACCTAACCGATTTCCAAGATCGACTATCGCTAGCGGGTCTATGGGCATTTCGGCATCACTACTTTCCAGTAGTAGTAGCCCTCCAAATGGATGTAATCGACATTTAAGAACGGTCACACCTTTTAGACTTCTGAACTGAGACTCCAGCCCATTAGCTTTTGACGCGGCTAAAACATTATACCCCTTTCTAACACGTGTAAGGGAAAGGGGCTATTATATTTCCTTGTTTTTTTTTAGGATGACAAATTATGCACAAATTATGCAAACAATCTCGGTTAGCCTGTTCGCAAAAGTGCTATTCTCAAATAAATAAGACCTGAGGTGCAATTTTTGAATCTCACCGGGTGGCTAAAGCTGACCAAGATGGCCGTTTTTCATAGGGATTCGGCCATCTTGGTGAGCTATAGTCACCAGGTGAGATTCAAAAATCGCACTCCTTATAGCGAAGAAATTACAAATAAATCATGTTATTTTAGTAAAAAATCTATTTGAACATGCCATTTACTTTTAGGTATTTTTATTATAGCACTCTAAAAAAACAGTACTCTGATTGTTTACATCGTTCCTCATCTTAAAACATACCTACATACAACATAGTCGAACAATGCGCGCGTTCAGCAAAAGTAGCAGACTATACCTATCGAATAATCTAAGGTTTCAGGTGTATAACAAACATACACGAAAACACGACCACAACCTTAAAGTAGAGACATCTTTGCGAGGTGATGTAAAATATTCACACAAATGGACACTAAATAAGGCTCTCCGCTCTGGAGTACCGAATCACCAATTCCTTCTAGTCGGTAGGTGCGCCATCTAGCTTTGGTGCGCGTTTGTAAGGGAATACAAAAGGGGAACTATTGTTCGGTTCTCAGCGAGTCTGTTTCCAAAACCCGCTCATCTTGCAGTTTTTGAACTTGTAGCGTAGATGGCGTTGTCAAGCAAGGCAACACCGGTTTTCGTTTCCCTTGCCTTACCATGTCGCATATGCGTCGCATGACCTATGTGATTTGTGTCTAGCTAGAGTCGCACGGAGGGATGAATTAAACTTAGTCGGTCATGTTATGTTCATGTTAGGACCGCAGCTCCTAAAAGATAACATAATGTGCGTAGTACTTATGGAATGAAATTGGTCTTATTCTTATAATTTATAATAATTATAATAGACGCCGCGCTCGCTCTCACGCTGAGTGCTCGTTTGTATTCTACTTAGTTAAATTGTTAAAAACGCAAAGATAATAAATCACTGAAAAAAACGATTACGTCGATGGACTCATAAAACACCCACTTAAAGGTAAACAATACGAGATACTATTTGCGTACACCGGCGAGTCGCTTCGCCTTTTATTAAATGCAATGTGTAAATCAGTTTACATAGTTAAACAAGGCGGCCAGAGTTCACACCCAAATCAAGTAACGCAATTGTTATTTACGGTTCTCAGTCAATAAACACTTTGAAATATCTTCCTAACTGTTCATATGGTGTCTATCCAATAATAATAAAATGCAATTACGACAATACATGTTTCCTTGACATAGGCACCAATTTTATGAACAGCCGGTTTGCACTGGCTGGCGTACATTCAATAGTTGCCTTCAAGCTTTCCTTAAACTTTTAAGGGTTTCGTTGTCAATCTAACTTGCCTAGGTGAGGCTAGGTTGTATTACTTAATCATAAAGCCTTCTGGATTTTCTGTATAAAGACAGCTTGTTGGAAAGACAGTACCTATTATTATTGTGTGTTGTAAAACAGCACGTTTTTTTGGCACATTTGTATGGTTTAATTTCCGCTTGAGACAGGTGAATTTTAAAAAATCAATGTTGGTACGAGTATGGAGTTTTTTTTTTCAAAGGAATAAAGTCTCTACCTTGAACTGTATCGTCTATTTACAGTTCTTGAGACTGTTCCTGTATTTGTGGTGTTTAGATTTACAAGCTTTTGTTAACTTGACATTTTTAGTTTAAATCTTGGAAGTGAATTTTTCGGTCGTATACTTTCCAAATTGGGTGTGTTTATGTAGCTCCAATGACAATCCAATAATAAACTACCCTAAATATATTCAAATTCTTAAAAATACGATAAATACGATTTTTATTGCCAATCCCAATTCTTGGATGGAAGGCCATGCGCCACATAATAATAATATTACGTTTGATTTTGCTTTGCCCCATAGCCTATTTCGCCTCATTTTCCAACTATTTGGTAAATAGGTATTAGAATTTAGCAGTAGGTGGGTACTTAACCGTGGACGTAACTCCCGCGAAGTTTTCCTCTTAACCTACTAGGAATTACTAGCTAACTAGATAAAACAAAAACCACAGCAGCCCTAACATATCGCCCAAAGTTGATTCAAAACACAGTACCTATGGCTCTAAATAATTAGCGTCATAAGAAAGGGGTGAACTGAGGTATAGGTACATTAAATTTGGCCAGTCATGTTATAATTATAAGGACCCGGAGTTAAAATAAATGTCGAAACTTATTCATGGTATAGGAACTTATGCCAAAAAAAACCGATGAAGGACATGGTCGGGCAATGCTTGGTTAGGGGTGGTTAGGGTTATGGAACCCACTACTTCAACCGATTAAAAAGATTTTCTTAAGCATGTTTATTGAAATTTAGCTACATTTTCTGTTCGAACTTATTTTATAGGTACCTACTAGTTTCGGTGATTTTCAGTACCTACGTATTAACGTTTTAGTCGACTATAACTCAAGACAAATGAAGCCATAGTCATTATAGTTTTCTCTCTATGTTAACCGCTCTTATTTTAGTCATTTTCCAAATTATTAGCACTTTTAGTGTGGGCTCTATGGAACCGAAAAAATCTAATTAGAGCACAATAATCCCGAAACGTTACCCCAAAACCTAAAAATAATAGTAACATGATTTTCAAATAGCTAAGTATGTTATCTATCGATACTTCACTCTTAATGATGTAGGTAAAAAAATCTCCTGCTTTGTATGAATGAGAGGCAACCTTGTGCTTGGGATATAATATTTTTAGTTTTGTGTCCTTAAATTTGTTTATGTTAAAAAAATAGTTCATGAAAATGACTCTACCTACAGGAGGCTCACGAGTAATTTTTTATGTTTTATTTGTTCAGTCAAAGATGCATAAGGTGCAATTTTTAGAAAGGGAGACATAATATTATAGTATCGTCGACCAAGTAATTGCTTGACCACTTTTGAACACTACAAAATTAACATGTTCATCGCCTATAGACATTTATTTTTCATTCTGTCTTTAATGTTGTCAGATTGTCTTTGACTGTTGAATCGTCGCTCTTCTGTGAAGTGTGTAATCATTGTAACGAAATTACTTACTTTTTAGCGTTACTTTGACTGTATGGTAATTGGGCCAAAATTCTTTTTAGTGCCTAAAATAAAGATGAAAATGTATGAACACTTTTACAAAATTGTAGACGTCTCGAAATATTTTCTTAGTAATATTATGTTAGTTCTCAACCGGGCCCCAATTTTTATTATGAATTTTCCCACCATCCTGGGTTTTTTATTACAGAAAATTCTCATTTGGTACCCAAATTACCACTGCGTCTAGTCCCCATGACTCCTCAAAAATAGTGTCTACTGCGTTACCAAATAGTTTTTTACTTATTCTGACCCCAAATATTACTATAACAGTCATCATTCGGATATGCGTATGTCATTCTGAATTTAATGAAAAAATGTTCATTTAAGAATATCAGAATAAGTAAAAAATATGCGTTAAAATGTACAAGGGACGTTTTTATAGGCGTCAAAAATAATTTTGACCCAATTATCAGTTATACAATTTTTAACTCATAACAATTATTAATATTTCACCAAGGCTTGGCGGTCACATTGATTTCCACGCGAAAGCAGACTTTGACGTCTTATGATGTGCAAAAATAATGCCATTGAACCTTAAACAGTGAAGCCTTTGGTTCGTGATCGACAATTCATACCTATGAAAACTTTTCCGTTTTGTCATCATTCTGACATATTTAGGTGTGATATGTTCAAACAAACGACCCATAAATAGTCTCTATCTTTACCGAGTGATTAGCATTGTCTCTCAGTAATCAAAGATTCGTTCCGGATGAGTAAAAACTGGGCAAGAGCATGTTGGACCATGCTTAGTGTAGGGTTCCGTAACCATTACCATAACCGACCAAAACGATTTTCTAAAGCTCGTTCAAGTCTTAGCTAGATTTTCTGTTCAGAGTTATTTTTGTACTGTCTACGGTGATTTCAGTAGCTATAAACATTTTAGTCGCCTATAACTCAAGAACAAGTGATGCTGTGTTAGTCTTACACTCCATAAGAGCTTTTATTTGAGGTTCTGAAATGGCATCCCAAATCCTAAAATGGATAATATATGTATTGAAATACATGCTGATATTTTTAAAGAGCTATATAGCAATAATTTACTTACTTACTTGTTGTTTTAGGGCAAAACTATATTATATATTTCCCCACCCATCTCTCCTATATTGCCCCAACAGGTATGGGAGGATGGTAGAAATTTAAATGCGTGTAAAATTTCAGCTTTGCGCTTTTATAGTTTTCCATAAAAATAGTGTGCCATACAGACAAACACACAGACGGGCAAAGCGAAACAATAAAGGTTTTTAATTTGTCTACGGAACCTTAAAATATGATTACGTATTTTGTCTGGGCCATCCGGGGTCTGGTTTTGTAACGTAAAATCACTGAGCTGTCTCGCTCGCCCTTGTGTTTCTGTGTACGGATTCCGTTTTCCTTGCTGGCTTATCGTGGACGCAGTGATGATACGATACGTTAGAGAAGTCTTAAAGTATCAATCATGTCTGTCACGAGGAAAAATGTAAACAAAAGATAATTGCAGTTTTAGTACAAAAATAACTGAACCTCTACTGTTTAACTATTATAAACTCGTAACACAAGTTGAGCTGAAAACTTGAATATAACATAACTACTGTAAGAGAGGATGGAAATAAACATTTTATTTGAACATATTTTGGCGTTAAGATAGCTACTAGGCATTAAGAAAAATTTGTAATGCAAAGTCAATATTATTGTTTCTTTAAGTTTAGATGGGTCGTTTCCGAGTATTTTAAGGTTACGTAGTCAAACTAGGAACCCTTATAGTTTCGCCATGTCTCTATTCCATTAACAAAGGACCTTACGAGTGCTAAAATAGGTCTTATCTTTGGCTCTTCAGTTATATTTATAGGTACATATTGAAAATCATGAAAGTACAAATTATCTAATGTGTATGTTAGGAACATACATATATGCAATTTCCCTAGGGAACAACGTCGATAAACAAAAGGCTTCTAAAAATACGGAAAAGCTTGAAGTTCCTAGTTACACACTGGCTAAAACCAATAAGTAAGTCGTAATACATGGGAAATTGCGTAAGATTTAACAGCAAAATTCCAAAAAATATCATTAAACGAAATGATACAAAATTCTGATATATTTTCAAGAACACATAAATTTCTCGGGCGTGTTACAAAATCAGTTACTGTATCTTGAACAGGGATGCTTGGAAATCCCTGGGGGCCTAGAACGCTAGCTTTTATCGATGACATAAAGCATTTATCCCGTTCTAAGCAGTATGCGTGTGCGAAAGGGACGAATGCTTTATGTCAGCGATAAACGCTATTGTGCTAGAGGGGCTGCTGTGTTAAATATTTAAGATGTAAAAATAACATTGTAAATTTGACTTATTTAAGAAATGACACCTCGTTCTGTTTCTTGCCGGTATTTTCTCATCAGAGGTTTTCTTCAAACCAATGGTAAATTTTATGACATTCATAAATGCTTCATGTAAGCCTAATATGACAGAAAATTTAGGAAAATCTTAAAGGAGCGTAAAGTAAATCGCTTTTTACCAGTTGTAGTAATGGCTACGGAACACTATATTGAGGACGGCCCGACATACCCTAGCCCGTTTTTTTTTTAAATTAAGTAGTTAATTAAATCCTGCGATCAATGCCTGAATATTTATCTTCATCTTTACATAGTATATAGTCGCTATTTTTTCCTGTCTGTCCTAAGTTTTTATAGGGTATCTTCGGACTTTTTCCCTCCTAAACCACGTTAGAGATTTCTTCTAGGAAAGTTTTTTATGTATCCTGTTTGTACACGCGCAAAGCCGGGGCGTGTCGCTAGTTTTTTCAAGTCATACATTTTTGATACTTTTGTATCACTCAAAACTGCTTTTTTATTCTAGTACTTATTTGATATTTCATAATCTAAATGCGGTTAAAATAATGATGGCATAAAATATTTTGAAATAGATGGAACCCTCGTTAGTGCGTGGTTTCGACTCGCACTGGACTAATTATTCTGCATTATTTTAAAAAAGTGTCTTTGTCCTCGTGTTTGTTGGTCCATGGTGTGGTGAGCATGGTGGACAGCGCGAGCCCAGGCGAGGCCGGCTGCCGCCGCCCGCTACGCGCGCTCGCCGGCGCCCGCCGCCGCTCAGCACGACTCGCCGCTGCACTCACTACTGGCACGCCCGCCGGCCGGCCGGGTCGCTCTCCGCTTGACTCAGTCACCCGCCACCACTCAGTCTGCACCGACCGAACGACACCGAGTCCGCGAAAAACTTTTATTCTTAAACCATGAGACTGCTATATTTTTTTAAGTTCCTCTTCATTTTTAAACTGACGTTAACGTTCGGCGAGGAAAGTTGCCCCGCGAAATGCCAGTGCGTCCGAAACGCGGTGCGATGCCTTCACCAGGACCTGATCGCCGTCCCGAGAGCGCCGGCCAACTCGCACACCCTGTACGTATAACATTTATATGACTTTTGCAAGTTTTGTTGTGCCCTTCTATTTATAACCTGTTGTTAGCCCGGTTAGGCGTGTGGACCTTACCTACCTAATGTATTTGTGCGGACTGCGAACGTGCGGCGCGGGCGGCGGCGAACGAGACGCCAGAATGTTATTGTTGCGAAACCATCTGGTGCTGAACAGATTTTGTGAATGTTTTATTTAGCTATCAAACAATTCTTGGAAACTGACGCCTCTGCGAATTACGTTAATATTTAACTCGGGCGTGGGAGTTTAGTGAACACTCGAACTCGATAAGCTGTCCGATCTCGGTCTTTGGCGACCGAACCTTTGTAGAGCTAAACGTGATCATTACTTTCGTCAGACTCGAAAGTTATGAAAGTTCTATTTTAATTTAACCACTTGATCTCATCTGAACTCAAATTCACACATAAAATGAAATAAAAGTGGATCATTATTTTTATTATAAGGAATATTGATGGTCTAAAGTACCTTAACGGTACATGAGAGTCTACATACAGGGAAATCACACTTTGGCTTCACCGTGACCGACTTAATCACGATCATCCTAAAAACCGGAGTAATTGGTGATCTTGACACAAGCAGACTCCGGGACCCCGATCCGCGACCCTACCGTCGTACGAGCAAGAGATAAAAATATTTTTTTAGGGACTCGTACATCAAAAAGAAAAATGAGAAATCCATAAACTATAATAGGATCACTTTTATGTCTGCCGATTCGTCTATCCGTCTCGTCTGTCAGTCAAACCTCTTTTTCTCGGAAGCAAATACTGGTATCAAGATGACATAAATTAATATCAAATACTAAGGGACGGACCAATGGTGCCAGTAGGCAAAAAAAACCTACATAGGCTTCTAAATGAAATTCCTTGGTGTTACATACAAGCGCCTAAAATTACTTCTGGAGCAACTTGTTATTCCTTTTGTAAGGTGAATTATACGCAAATGTCTAGTAGCTACGTCAAACGTACGGAACTCTCTTCTCGCGCGTTCGATAGTCACTTAATTTGGCTCTTACTTCTTTTTAATATTTCTCTATCAATATGCTTAGATAAGACAATTTAAAGTTTAAATAGAATTATACTGATACCGAGTGTCACGAAACCCGTTCATAATATTTTAACAGGCAAGTAAGTAAGAAAGGAGCAGTTTTTAAATCTTTAATCAAAAAATTTCAATAGATATTCGAACTTCAACGTTTATGAGATTGATATTTTTTTTTGTTAACTGGGCGTCAATAATTGACAAATAATTAAAGAAATCTTTTAAGGATATCCGGATTAAAATACTTGCTAGAATATTGTGGATTTTATGACATAGGTATTATGTAATTTTGTATCCCATTCAGCATCTTATCAATATTTTAAGTAATTGATTACTTTGATGCAGTACATTAACGACAGCCAGCATGTTCCGTCAGAGTTTTACAATTTTTCAAAAATATGTAAACTTCAATTCAGTCAGTGGCATAAAGTTGTGTTTCACATTTTTGTAAGATTGGGTGTACAGGCGCTGGAGCTCGTCATGAAACCAGTTATTACCCACGAAGTTTGCGCATGGCGATGTCACTTTCAACAAAAATTTCCGACATAAGGTAAGGATTCATAGCATCACAGTTGTAACTTGGAAGTTTATACATATGTGTAAAACAGAGATATACCATTTTATTGTTGATGACTGCAACATTTATAACAAGTCCAACTTAAACAGCGAGCAAAGCGAGCGTTCTTTTACTTAAAATGTAGTTTGCTTATTTAAACTTCAAATTCATTATCGCATCAGTTGCGTAAAGTGATTACTGAAACTACTTATCCTATGTCAACGAACATAGAATGATTCAAAACGGCTTTACTTGAAGCTATTAACAGTCACATAAGCAAGGACAGGGCAAACGCCCGTCATTCTCAAAACATAACCCAGTTCCATACAGCAGAGACTTCCTTGTGATGTTAATAAAAAATATTGTCATAGATTTTTTATACTATAATTTATAGGTATTCAACGACAATTTTACTAAGCACTCGCGGACGCACACGACTACGTTCGCGTGAAATTAGTAGTCTTTCCGTCAGGAATAGTGTAGCTT
Source organism: Ditula angustiorana (assembly GCA_963691745.1). Lineage (NCBI taxonomy): Eukaryota > Metazoa > Arthropoda > Insecta > Lepidoptera > Tortricidae > Ditula > Ditula angustiorana. Next base: position 7,466,231 of record OY829472.1, read on the forward strand.
TCTATTGGTCAAATAAATTTTGAAATAGTTTCAGTAGTTCCAGAGATTATGCCCTATATACAAATAAACAAAGTTTACCTTTTTATTATATTGATCGCCTAGATGAGAATGTATTTATCTGATGTGAAGATGTTTGGTATGAAAGTAGGTACCTAATTTAATGTTCAATGGGTTAAACCACACTCACCTACTAGATATTTTTTGTAAACGTGTTAATAAAAAAAAACATAAAATATAATATTGTAACAACATAAGGAAGTCTCTGCTGTACGGAACAGGGTTATGTTTTGAAAATGACCGGCGTTTGTCCGATCCTTGCACATAAGCAAAGGATCGGGGTTGAAACCTGGGATCGCACAAATAACAATATACACTGAAATCATGCTTGAGTTGAGTTTCGTAGCCATTACAAACAAAATATTTCCAACATCTGATTTCGATTATATTTCTAACAACTTTCAAGTTAAAACAAAAAGGAGAAAAGCTAAGGAACCGATTGTTTATACAAACTTTGAGCCCTAATGTTATCCTTTAACGGTTCAATTTCAATAGAATTTTTAGCAAACATTTATTAGTAAGTAAACGCACATCTTCCAAATTTGAAAAAGGTGGTCAATTAAAAAAATACCCCCAATTTTGACGTATCCATATTATTCTTTAATCATACAGACTTTCATTTGTATTTTGCAAAAATGTATGTAGTGTATGCATGCTGCGACATACAAGCCACCTTCATATTGTCTCTTTAATATAGGAATTTCCCCCCATGCTCTACCTAACAGTGCATACCTCCCTATCTTAACCCATTATTAGTACAAAACAAAAATACTGCATCTGAACTGCAACTGCACAGTTTTGATATTACTCTTCAGGCTTGATATAATATTCGTTGTATGCGTAAAGCAATAAGGGAAGTAGATCGCACATGAGCAGGACAATGAAGAGTTGACTAAGAAATAGTTTTTCGGTCGTAGAATTCGTAAGTTAACACGGTATTTTTACCAACCAATGTCTTGTTACCTATTATTGCAACTAACCGGATCTTAAATCGCGTATTATATCTAATTCAAGTACATTAATTTAATCATCGTGTTCCTTATAGGTAATATAATATCTGATGCTGACTGCACAGACTGCACTGCTCATCATAATATTAATAAAAATTATATTCATGTTGGGATTACATCGCATCCGTACTTAAATACAAGACGAGTTTTTAATGGCATGCAGTTTTGAAATTTAACAAACAATTTAAATTCTTTATTTATCTTAAGAATACATTTGTTGGGTACACTCATCCTTTTTTTGCGTTTCTTCATTCGTAGTACACTTTGACCAAAATTCTAAATATGGCAGGTATATTGGAGCGACTGCCGACCAACTTCAATATTGTAACCCCCTAAGACAGCAAAAGGCTAGTAAACCTGTAATACGTGTATAAATGATCATGGTGTTACAATGACATACCCCAGTATTTATTGTGTTTTTATGCAATATAAATAAAACTGAAGCCTTAGACAGACCTCAAAAAATTAAGTCATAAGGACCAAGTTTCCAAGAACGACTATACCAGAGTTAGTATCAAATCGAAATTCATATCATATCGAGTTATAAAAACTAAGGGCCGTAGTTATAAACAGAGTTGAATGGAGTTATGTTAATCTCTTTCACTGTGCGGAAAAAAAGGTGTTAACGTAAAAGTGGTAGAACTGTCTGATCGCCAAAACCCATTTAGGATACTTCCAGATGAGGTAAGAATTTAGAACCGAAGGATGGGTCAAGTATTGTACAAGTGAATGCCAAAAACCGGAAAGACGCTCATTCCTGTTTCTGAATGGATCTTACGCGGTTATTGAGAAAATTGCGAAGCCAATTGCAATACGCAACTAACCGGTTTCAGGGTTACGTACTAAAAAAGTAAAAATAAACCCTTATGTTGCGACTACATCTTTATTTAGGCCGTCCGTCCGTCCGCTTATTTGCCGCAGCTACTGTCACAGAAGCGGCATATATCGGCAACTACTAATGCTATCCATTTGAAAATTGAAATGGTTTTAAACATTGCTTATTTAACCGTATGACAATGACAAATAAAAAAGAAATTGTTTGTCTTGGTAAAAGATTTAAAAAGCTCGAATCAAAGTTTCGAAGTGAGGCTACTAGTTTATATTAAGGACATCATCACATTCTAATGGTTTTTTAAATCCTGTAGAGTTTTTGAATACCTACTATAGAAAACTTAGTTTGGTAAGCGAACTCCCATAAATAATTAATCACTTTTGATAGTTTACGTAAACAGCACAGAATACATAGAATGGTCCTCCTAATTAGCGCATTTTTTTTAAATCATCTTAGATCCTTCACGAACAAACTTAGTTTTGCTGTTCGCTTTTTCTTTAAGATAAATGCTTTGGTAAATATAACATTGCATATCTCACATAAATATATTATGTGGTGATACGGAATATACAGCACACGAGTGCGACTCATACTTCATCGGTTTTTATTTTTTTGGATAGTGGATATTATTTAAATTTGGGACTGGATGTATTTATATATGTATATTTAGTCCCCCAGTTTTGTTCGAAACGTTATTCTGTAATTCCGGATCTTAAATCTTAATTTTTTTTTACAATCTATCGATAAAATAACCGCATGAAACCGTTGCTTGAAACTTAATAAAGGAACTGTAACTTTGGCCCGGGAGACGTGTTGCTGAGTGAGTGTACCAGGCAGTCTTCATAAAAATGACGTTTACGTTTTCCACCATACACGGTAACCTAAAGTCATAATTTTTTGTATGTTGCTGACATTGGCTTACCTAAAAACTAGGCTCGAAAGTTTTAGTAACAAGGCAGTCGCGAGCTTACGAAAACTTTACTAACGACGCAATATTACAGGTTTTTCATAGGAAACTCACACTAAGGAATAAGCTAAAGGATATGATTTGATGACTTTGAATAGTAAGACAGCAGTATTTTATTTAAGAGTTAAGCGCATATTCTTGAAATCTAATGTTTTATTAATAATAATACCAAAATTATATATGTTGGAATATTTATTATAAGCAAGTGTTCAGTTATTAAAACCTTTTCCATGGTGGCAGGTATCAGATAGTAATGCGGTAGTTTGTAATCGGATTATTTTCAATCGGCTTATTACCGAGTTCGTACCATATGTTGAATTACGTAGAGATTCCGGGGCATTAATTGTCAGCATCATTTTACGATTGCATGAGTTACTAAATATTATTTACAGTTACTTGACATTCCGATCCCATTATGTTTCTTCTTCTGGTTCCTCCTCTATAGGTGAATGAGCAGCATCATAGCGATTTAGATTTAGTACGCTGCAGATGTAAAAGAAGCGGCGCTACTGCAATCTAACGCCTCGCAAATTTTTCAGTCACGAGTTTGTCAATCTTCCTCTGAATGAAGAGTTGGTGAATACTGTACTTAAGGTTCCTCACCACGTGCTCAAAGTAACACAACTTTCTTTGTTTGATTGCATAAAGTAGCTTAAGATGCTTGCGCATTTTCTGCCCTACGGCTTTGTTTCTTTGTCGAGCCACAAAATTATTAACATGCGGCGGTAAATTCACATCTCGAAGGCTTCCAATTTCGTCATAGTGTTTTGCGTACGAGTCCATTGCGACCCTGTACAGCAGCACTGAAAATAATAATATAGCAGCGCACTTTACGCTTCTCAGGTCGAGACTTAAAGATTCTGTCATACTGCACTTTGTTCATTTTAAAGAACGTTGACCTCTGATGTCTTGCACATGGTCGCCGTTTTCATTCAATCCTTATGATTCATGTTATTTATTGTTCTTGTAAACTGTTATTTTAATTATTGTGTGCAAATTCAAAATTACATACATACAAAGAAGCTAACGAGACTCACGCGGGGAATAAGCGCTGGTTGGCTAGTTATACATAATATAATGTATACGGGAAACGTTCTGAAGGTCCTATTACAAAGCAAATAAAGAATTGCCAATTGAGCTGTACAGGGATAAGTGGATATTAGAGAGGCGTTCTTCTCAACTATGCCTATCATCTTTGCTACTCTGCAATGATAGGTATAGTAGGATAACGAGGGGAGGGCTGTGACTGCAAGTTGGCACCGCACTACCTTTTATAGCTCATTGTTCCAAGCACACATTCCAATTAGTCTTTAAAAATGAACTATGTTTATCGGAACGTATCGGTTTTGTTCGTCCGTGGCGAGGTCACGGGATTTAAATAGAATTAGAATCACTGCAGCTAGTTACTGCTATAACTCGTAACGTAGTTTACGTAAACTCAGTATGTTTATTATTATTAAGCCGAAACTTAATATAATCTGAGTTGAACGATTGAACGAGAATTTAGACAGCGGGCATGATAATAAATCTGCTTAGTTTTATACGTTGGAAGTGGGCAGGGGCTTGTATATGTATAACTCGGAGTTAAAATCTAAATAAAGCTTAAAAGTGTTCTATTCGTTTTTGTGGGATGATTGTAATTGTACATACATATAAATGGAATGGACAAACTCGCGTTTAATTAATTTATACTATAAATTAGTCCGTATGACTAGCAGTAATGGGCTGCAGAAGTCGAAATTTATGAAATATTACTATAATATAAGTAAGTAATAAATGAAACCCATTTACGTACCTCGTTTAAGTTTTGTTTGGTTTCTCATCTATTACTTATTTTAATATTAATTTGGTTCCTTACACACTTAAAGTTTAAGTCTAGAGTTAGTAAAAACCTCTTTCGCCGTTTAATATTAACGGGACAACATGTAAATTGATAAGAGATGGAAAATTTTTAAAGAGAGCTCATGTTAGGAAAGTTTTTTACGTTTTTCGTAGGTATATGTCGGGCTGTCGGCATCATGTCGGACTACAAACGGGTGCACCGTGCAGATACAGTATAATTAAAAATACGTTTTATAAAAGATGTTATATTTTAATCAAATTGCTGGAAAGTGTTTTAAGAATCTTTTACCCGTATTTTTAGAAACATTGTGCGCGTGAAATTATTAATTTTCAACATAAATCTGTTAACAAGAAAATATAATTTAAGGGGCTAAAAGCGTGTTCGCTTATTCCATGCACCTAGCTGTCTCATCTCAACCTAGCTGGCATTTTGAGTGTATCCCTTTAGCATCATCATCATCAAATGATTTAAGAGCTTAGCTCTTTTATTGGTGGATTAACCGCCATTCCTCTCTTTCCCTTTAGCATAATATGTGTTTATTAGCGAACCGCCCCGACTTTGCAAAGGTACAATTTACTATATGAAAATTTAATTAGAATGTACTGTACCTATATAAAAGCCCTGCGTAAAAAAATCTAAATGACAGTGCAAACCGTATCAAAATCCATTACGTGGCTTAAAAGGAGTAAGTGGCCGAAGATACGATGCGAACAAATAGAAACGGATAGCAACTTTGTTCTATACCATGTAAAGATTATGTAATTTGAAGCTTAATTTATATTTAGATATAAATTAAGCTCGGCCACTTTATACGCAGTAATTCAAAGTTACAGAACTACATACAATTTATTTAGCGAAAACCAATTTGACTTCATTCTACCGGCCACCCTTTTCAGGTCATCCGTCCACCGAGCAGACGGTCATCCCACGGGTTTATTGTGAGGTCTCCACTCCACTCCAATTTGACTTACCTTTAAGTGAATATTCGTATCGATGAAAAAGCGATGGATAAACAATTTGTCTTCAATAAGCGTCTCATAAATCATAAATATTTACTGTTACGTGTAGTTGGGGTGTTGCCGCTGTACGCGTAGTAGGGATTGACCACAGATATTTAAATAATAAGACAATTATTTCGAGTTTTGCGGTTCTGTCTGTCGGAAACTGCATACATTGTGTATATATTTTTATGCTTGTAAAGCTAGCCTAAATACCAACATATACATAAGGTTAAAAGATATTGGATCTTATAGGTAATCAGTTTCAGTCCCTTCCTTCTTCCATCTTTATAATGTTAGTTCAGAATCGAGTATGCCCTTACAAAATAATAATAAGGAGACGAATCTACAACATATTAAAACGCGGAATTTGAATTAAATCATTTTCTCATATATTAGCCTGCGGGCTACAGGGTACATTCTCTCTTATAATTATTTGTACGCAAAATTGTTTTAAGTTTTCGCGATTTGCACACATATGTATTTATAACATCTATGGACTGATGATATACTCGTAAACAATATTATAATAGGCTATTTCACTCTGTTTGGTGGAGTATCACATAATGCTTAGGGAGCAGTCAAGACTCACTGGAATTTTTATTTTATTTTTATACGATCTCTAAATATTTTAAAATAATTTTTGAAATTTTGAATTATCCGACATGTCTCAAAAAGCTTCCATTCAGTTCAATGACGTCACCATCGTGATAGGTGTATTTTTCCGAAAAAATACAGTGGCATTATTTAAGCGCAGATTCAATCTAATAAATTAGTAAGACGAAAATACATCTATGAAGAAAAACGACGTCTCGTCTGTCAAACTTATTTTTGGCGGGAGCTAGAAACGTTTCTAAATAATGTCAATAATTTTAAGTGTAAGCGGTGAAAAGTTAACTGAGCAATGAGCATACTTCATCAGTATAACTGTGTAGTTACCAACTGCAAAAGTTCGTCAATAAAAACACCAGAAAAGTTATTTATAAAAGTGCCAGATGATGTTAAACTTAAAAACATTTGGTTAAACTTCGCAAGGAGAGACCACTGTCGTTTTCAACAAAAACCAAGGTATATTTGTGTGAGGACCACTTTAATGTAAGTATGAGTTTATATATCAGTGTCATCACGTATATATTTTACCTATTTGTAGCACGCTGGTTACACTTATTTCATTATTATACTCATGTTTTCTTTTTAGTTGGAAGGGGATATGGAAAACTACACGAGATATAAATTAATGGGGTCTGTTAAAAGAATCTGAATGAAGCCAAATTGTATACCAACGAGGTTTGAATGGATAAATATCCAAGAAGTTGAAACCACTTTTGCAGATAAGGTCAATGCTACCCATTCGCCAAGTAACCAAGGTAATAATTAATACTATTAAGTACAAATTTATACTGCATTGGCTTTTTTGAGTTACATACCACAAAAAGAAAAAGGAACTCTTATAACATCAGTTTGTTGTCTGTCTGTCAAGACCCTTTTTCTCAAAACATATATAGTCAACTTTCCAATGGCAAAGTTAAGTTTGTCTGTCCATTAAGTTTATCATTTTGTTATAACAATGTTTAGTGCTTATTAAGTTTGTATGGAACCCTCAATGCGTGAGTCTTACTTGCACTTGGGCAGTTATTTTTGTATTTTTTATGTAGTGCATAATAAAGAATATTTTTTGTTGTAATTTAGTCATCTTTTTTTGTTTGGTAAATATGTTATGTATGATGTATAAAGTCTCTAAAACAGTCTAGTTATTAATAAATGTGCTTTATTCTTAATTTATATTTCTATTTCAGGTTTACATAAACAAATAAGTTTTGAAGCTAACCAAGATAAGATGAATAAAATAGTTCAAGTACAGCCAAGTATAGACTACAAAGCTGTTCAAACTAATGTGCCGCATAGGTCTAAAGCCACTCAATGTCGAAACCCAAAGTTCCAAAATATAATATCATCACCAATCAAGATAGCTACTACATCTACTGCCACATCCTCCCATTATAAGAACTTGTCACACTTATCTGCTGCTTGCAATAGCAAGAGACCTAAGTTATTGCATGTTCTAGAAGAGTTTTCCAGAGAGCCAACCATAACCCCAGAATCATCAAGCCAAGATTTTACCCTTTCCGAAACCGAATGTAGGACAACATCAGACAGTAGTGATCCTGACCAACTGTCTTTAAACCTGCAAAATACAATAAAAAAATTTAAGAAGAAGCCTCGCTTGTATATTGGAGTTCCAAAACAAATTTATTTTATAATAGACTATATAGAAAAACATATTTTATTATGTTTAACAAAGATCCGCCTAAAAAGAACTTTTTCTCAGTTGGCTGATGATTTTGGGGTGTGCCTTACACAGGCAAGTTACATTTTTGCAAAAAAGATGCCTATTATTGTCAATGTATTAGTACCATTTTTTAGGACCATTTTTATAAAATAAGCTAAATGCAATGACAAATATCTATCCTCTAAACTATAGTAATTGTAAGAAAACTCTTCAACAAGCTCTCCAAACAATGACCTATGAAGATACAGAAAATTTGCTTGTTGTGTTAAAGTAATTAATAGTTGTATTTTATTATAAGTTTTTATACATTGTTAATTTTAGTTATTTAAATTTAAAAAACCAAAATGTTTACTGATGCGCCACCAGTATGGAATGTGTATTTATAAGATTTTGTATGATTTTGTTAGCTTTTCTAGCCTGAAACACAGGATCTCCTAGTTCAGGCAAACGTGTTACATAGATTGTAAGTAAGTTTCTGTATTAATTATGTTTTCATGTAATTTAAAGTTTTTATGAATAAATTATCTTATCTATCTTATCTACCATTTATTAAAAGTTTTAGCCGTACAACAATAATAAGAAACTTGCCTATTGCCTTTAGGTATAAATACCATAGAGTTACCTCTAAACCAAGCAGAAACCCACTAAGGCCTTACATCAAGCACTGACCTGGTCAGAATATAAAAAGGCCAATACTATGAAGTATTCAGTAGCATGCACTCCAGATGGACTAGTAAGTTTTATATCAGGTGGATATGGAGGCAGGGTAACTGATGTCCAGTTGGTGTAAAACAGCAAATTTTTGGATACTCTGGAACCAGGTGCTTGTATTTTAGCAGACAGAGGGTTTAAACACCTAGAACAATATTTATCACAAAATAGCTTTAGTTTGCTAAAACCTCCAAGTGTTGCTACTGGTACTAAACTATCCAAAGCTAAAGCGAGACAGACAAAACAAATTGCTAGTCTGAGAATCCATGTAGAAAGGGTAATACGTAGAATTCGTGAATTTGGAATGCTGACGCCTCATTCTGTTATCAATAATAATTTGATTAAAGTTCTTGACCAGTGTATACTGACAGCCTGTGCACTTATTCATTTGCAGGATTCCCTTATAAAATAAAACAAACATATAATTACTTAATGTGTTTTTATTTAAAAAAAAATTACATTACAAAGGTAAAACCTTGATAAAATAGTTATCTTAATGTAGAACCTTTTCGCAATGACGAGTAGGTTTAAATTTACCTTACTTTGCATACTTGCATGCAGCATGCAGGATGCCGTTGTGATGTACAACAACTGTACTTAACTAAATCTAGAAGTTCAATGTCTATTTTATTTGACATAAAATGGATACTTCATTCCAATTAATTGTCCCGAGATATTTATAATTTCAGGACAGATTCATAGTCCGGTTCGAGTTGCAAATATTGAACTGAATCAATTTTTCTTCTTTTACATTCATTTATAAAGTCCTTGTAGATACTGGTATTGGGCTGTAAAGCACTGTCATCTAGTTTTCCTAAATCTCGTGTTGTGAGAATTTTTATTGACGAACAACTTTGGCCAAACTAGATTTCTTCCAGTAACACTCAAGTGAGGTACAAGAAGGTTCCTCACTGCGGCGATGCAGCCACATCAGGAAAGCCACTGCATGCTTACATCCACCCTCTGAAGCAGCGCAGTCATGGCACTGAGCACTGGTTACTAATTCCTTATTTTCATCTACCACTACAGTAGCCGAGTACGGTTTGATGCGCATTTTGTGTTCAGGACATATTTTACACTTCACTGTGCATAGCCCTTGCCCTCTCTTCAGCTGGACATAACCCACAGCATCGTCCCCATAGGATTCTCTTGCCGATCTGTAAATACAATATTTGATTAGTTTAATTTGTAAACATAAATATAAGAGCTACTAATAAGTAATAATAACACTCAAAATTTTCGTATTTGAACACACGATTATGGTCAATAACAGGCCTTAGCAACAACTAACTTACCATTTTTAAGGGCATTGATAAGGTCCATTAGTCGCTACTAAGCCCTTTTATTGCAAATAACCTTTATCTTTGCGTAGTATAAAACAAAATCACTATCGTTCCTGTTTGTCCTCATCGTATCTTCGGCCACTAACTCTTTCTATACCACGCAACAAATTTTGATACGATTTTTCAGTCATTTAGAGACTTTTTTAGGGAAGGTTTCTATTTATACACATTACATCCAAATTCTACCAGTGCAAAACCGGGACGTGTCACTAGTTAAATATAACAGCTACTTACGCTGTTGTTTTGATGTTCCTGAATTCAGCAGAACAGAAATCAGGATTCGATGCAAAGAAATTTGCAACCATCAAAGCGTCGATTTTCGGAAGATTTGTTGAATCACCTTTCACGAATCCGACGTTCATAGTTCAGTTGAACACAAAAATAGGTCAAAGTTGTTCAGATCAACTTAATAAGTCTGTAAGAAAATCGATAAAACAACTAACCGCGAAAGTAAGAAAGCGTTGGTAGCGTATGAACGGTTGACATGACTTTGACATTATTTGACATGAAAGCATGGCGAACGGAGTTCTGTGCGATGATTGGTTCCACGCGAGTGACGTCACAACATGGCGGGACATGTTTCAAGCAGTGCTTCATTCAGCCAAGAAATGGTGATTTTCAAAATTAAAATTAAAAATTATTTTAAACTTTGGTAAAATAAAATCCACGTACTTCAATTCCAGATTGCATAAGCTACCGTTTCGACATAAATTCATATTTTATTATTGATAGAGTGAACTAGCCTATTGTGTTAAGGGCTCCATAGACGTTTTATGTATTATTTGTACGATCAAAAATGATGCCAGATTAAAATATAATATGCCCGTATGAAATTAACACACTGAAATCGATTCTGTCGATACCATGCTGTCAAGTAATTGTAACGTCAGTAGCTCGTTTTAATATTAATTGGTTGATTGGCTGTTTGTTTGGTTGGTTGGGTGTACAACTTGCGTAATTAATTTGATACTTAGTTTGTTTTTCATAAATTCTTTTACCATAAGTAACATAGGTAGGTAATATAATAATGAGAATAAAATTATAAAAGAGTTGCTTAAATCATTCAATATTCTTACTGTCGTTATAGTTATAAATGATTGACATAAGCACGGGCAATAATTTTTAATAAGAAAGTAAAATGAGATAATCAAAGGCTGAAGGCCGTACGAGTATATACGAGTTCATATATAGCATTGAAAGATTTTGAACAATGTTTTTTCTTACGGTTACCACTAAGTACTAGTAGCGAAATTCTGTCAAATATCGTAAACAAATTGTTGGCAGTTTCTTAGACAGAAAATATCTTTTCCCCTGATACTATTTCACTGTCTAACTTTTACATCTTAAACTCATCATTCATCATCAAGTCATGATGAACGCATTACAAAAAAATAGCTGCATCGTTAGATGATCTAACTCTAGTGCTCTGCTGTTAGTTTCTGCACTTGGGGTATGTTTTTGACCGTGATCACAAATTTGGCAGGTCTGGAAACCAGTAAGGTATTTCTCCCCTGCGGCAAGTAAAACTAGTCCGATTATGGTTTCATAATTAGGAATTTAAGATTACACATTAAGTTACAGGAACGTGCAAGATTCCCCACGATCTTTTTTCTCGCGGTATTAGCGTTGGATAGTATTTGATTAAGGTACATTACGGTTCGAAAAACTTTTTGGTACATGGCAACCGTTAGGGATTGATTGATTTCGGTACCTTGCCATTAATAATAATCCCAGTAATATCAAAAAGCCGTGTTTCTACGAACACAGGTCGGAATGTCCATGCCCTGATTTGGTCAGGTATCGCCACCTTAGCTAGATGTTACAAATAGTGTTACTTGGAATTTAAGCTACGATACAGATCACATTCAAGTAATATCTACCTACCGAAGATTCCAGACTCGCACAATAAAATTGTGCGCTGACATCTGAATTTCTAAGCGGCTGGCTGCACTGAAGTTCTCGCCTGGCTGCTCCGCGTGACTGTGATGTTTAAATTATAATAATAAATACTATCGTTTAGTTTATTATTTTATCTACACACATATCATAATTGTTAAATAACGCGTTCAAAAACCATAGAAAATGACCAGCATTATTACAACCAATGTTATTATAAGAATTTTCTTGTCTGTGGTAGTAGGTAAATCTGTTCTTTATTGGGTAGTATCTCTTAGTAGTCTGTGTTTATTGGTGATCACATTACCGATATCTCGTGACGTTATGAATTTAAATTTGGAACAGCTGTCAAAATTCAAGTTGGTCTCTATTCTAGTATCCACAGATATTAAAACAGTTATCGATACGAAACGTCAACTCAGTATGATTTTTTAATTTAAACGCACGACATTTGATCTCGAGTGACATGACAATAAGGACTGCATTCTTTTGTCTATGATTTAAAAAACGTTCGTCTTGACGGATAGATCGAATTGCCGCCATACTTGTTTGTTGGTTTTTTGCTGTTACGGTTTTTTGCAGTTATGATATGTGTGTAGATAAAGTAATGTATGCAACTGTATATAATTAGGCCTTAAAACACTCGTGTGATACTATTATGAAACTCGCTGACGCTCGTTTCATAAAACCACACTCGTGTTTTAAGGCCTCTCATTATATAGCAGTTGCATAAAATACTATAAGAAACCACTATAGAAACATTGAGTTTCCACTTTGATTCTTAAAGTTTTTTAGTGAATGCGTGCCGGTTTGTTTTGACGATTTCAAATGTAAATTCATGTAATTTGTAATTTTTTGCACTTTAACATTTTCTGTTTGCCTTTACGTTGAATGAATATATAAGGAGATCTAACTGAATTTCGAATATGAAGCTGTTTACAAAGCACTACTCTAAGGAAGCGTTAATCTTAAAAAAAGCGCTCTGCCTACCAAACGAATTAAACCTTTAAGTCAATCGTTAGTTAATATTTGTATAACATCCTAATTATTCCTGCTATGAATTGGATTGCTATGATTGCTATTTCTTAATGTTGACTTCGCTCAATGTTAAAACGTGTGTTATTTTGGAGGTTAAAACTGTATTGGTATATTAACAAAGTATTATTGCTCAGTTCTATTTGAATAAATACAAACATACATAGACTGCTAAAAACATAACCCTTCCTTTTGGCTTTGCCGTAGTCGGGTAAAAACCAATAGCGAAGTGGAAAATGTCGTTCCGCGTTATAAACTGCATTAGCAACAATACAGATGTGCACAAAGTTTCATTATGCCTCGCATGCTCTTAACAATGAAACTACATTTCCACGGAGAGTCGAGCTTATTGGGGACCAAACGAATCTGACTTGGTATCTAGCTAAAAATATATTAACAACATAATTGTTTCCCGATTGTTTATTGCAGATTTTAGTTAATAGACACAATTAAATAAACAATAGAGCAATTTCTTCGAAAGCTTGAGTTTACTGCAACGTTACATAGTTAAGAAGAAATCTTTCTCATGGATAGACCCCAGGTAGAAAATCCTTAAAACCTGAAGAATGCAATAACCGTAAAAACAGAGCACATGAAAAAATTCGCTGTCTAACAGGATCACCTATAGCTCAATTCGTAAGAGCAGCGTGGCAAAAAATGCCGAGGTTGCGATTTGAGTTCTGCCAAATGAAATGACCAAGATTTTCTTTGTATTGTCTTGTCGTTCTAACAAAAGCAAATATTACTTATAATTAAAACTATTGGAACCAAGTCAATAATATAATAATACGTCAAATAAAGTTATTAATAAAATTGCGAATGTAGTGCATTTCCTGTTGTATGCATTATACGCGGAATATATTTATAAATAGATCCAATATTCACATATTTCTGATCTGAATTGTCGGCCTTCGTTTCGATGCACTTGGCTTAACGTATCCAATAACTTTTCTGGTATTTACACAGAATAGGATGAAATAACGTCGTGGTACGTAGCCGTGCCTCGACATATGCTGAGTGGGTACCCTTTCGGTGTTCTAGTTTGTAAGTTCATCCTGTGTACATCTTAGCACCGAATAAACTGTTTTCTTTCTTTCTTTCTAAATAGTATTGCAATATGCAAAGTCACAGAGTTAAACTGATAAAAAAAGTTGTAATCAATCAGATACTTTTCCGGAGGATTTAAGCGGTACGTATCGATTAGTTTAGGGTATTTAAACATCACGCAAAGTAGATTCATAATATGGCACATTTTGATGTAACACGAAGCTGCGAAACGTATGTCATTAATTCTCATTCTATTTTTTGGTATGGACGTGTTAAAATTTTACGCCACCGTAAGTTTAACACCCAGGTGTTGTGATAAGAAATTAGACGCGAGGCTTAGCAACAGAGAGAGCGATGCCTTAAATGTGCCAGTCAAATTTATAAGCTAAACAGCTCAGGTGCGGAAAACACCATGGGTTATTAACACTGTGACCACAGCGCACGGAGTGTTGTGCAACTCACACTCATTAAACAAATAAAATGTTTATTACGTTTTTGATAACAAGCTATTTAGGATGGTCACATTGAGGTATAAAATATTATTCATTCATGCTTCTCCAGCGTATCTCTTGTTAAATAAGTTGGCAGTTGGTATTAAAGTTAGTAAAGTTTTAGTTGAAGGCTACACGGAAAGAACACAAGTTCTTTTTGAAAATGAGATATTAATCTCAAAACGTAGAGTTAGTAATGAACTACATTTGGATATTAAAAAACCCATAAAAAAGAGATTGGGTATGTTCTTTCCGTGTGCTCTTTAGCTGTACCTAGTTAATTCATAAAGTAACTAAGAGACTTCCTTTATGAGCACATACTCGTATTATTATGACCATCACCTTAGGTCTTATGTCATTCACACAGCGACAAATTCTAAGTATTTTTGTTTGAAGCTACGCTGCATCGGGGCCCTATTCACGAGGTGGCCCTATTCACGACGAGGCTTATTGAGTGTGCCGTAATAATCTTACTACACGTTATATGTACATGTATGATCTTAGCAACGGCTAGTGCATCCCCACACAGGCTTGCACGCTAATCATACGCGTACAGTCAGCAGCACATTTGTGTAAATGACATGCAATGCAACTTTAATCAATTAAGTCACAGAGAGGTTGCAGGTTCGAGTCATGCCATATGGCCAGTATTTTTCTCCGTGTTACATTACATGTCACTTTAATTTAATAATTTGAATGTTGCATATTAAAAACAGAAAAACGAAAGAAACAGTAACTAGCAGTAAAGTTATTGCATTTTTAATTGCTAAATATTATTAGTATAAGGTTTCTTTTATTGTATGGCTCTGTCGCAGGTCCTAAAATGCCAGAAATAAAACTTGATAAACAAAAACGTGTACCGTCGAAACGGTCAAAAAAATCTATCCGCGTCTCTATTACTGACACAATAAGAGCTTCTGAATTTTTTTGTTCCAAGTGGGCTGCTACATCTACTGCTGGCGGTACAATCGGCGTCAAATATAAACACAGCTAGCAATGTGCTTAAAAGTACCTGAACTCCACTCTATTGTCATATAATATACGTTCTGGAGTGCAATTTTTGAATCTCACCGGCTGACTAAAGCTCACCAAAATGGCCGTTTTTCATAGAGATTTAGCAACCCCGGCGTGTTCAGATTTTTTTGAGCACTTTGCTTGCTTCGATAGATTTGATGCTGACCGTACAAGCTTTGGGCTGGCTGCTAGTTCATTTGATTTGAATAACGTTGTCCACAGGCTTGATTGTGCGTTGAGCCGTCGGTTCACTTTATTGGGTTTACTCATGCTAGAATGTCATTACAAATGAGCCTGGTGTCTGTCTGGCTTTATTAACTGATTACGTGTCCTGTATTAGTACTGATATATTACGTAAAATCGCACATTACAGACGGTACAGTGAACTAATTGGATTCATAGACCACCCTGGAACGTAGTCGTAATGTGTCATCGTCGGGTTATTATGACATTTAATCAGAAGGTCCTTATGACTTTTATTATGAAATGGTTTTACAGTGGCCTATGAATCAAATACACCGATACCTGGACTACAATATTTTCTCGTAATATTTGTACTATTTTCTTGGACAAATTATAAAAAGTAGAAAATGAATAAGTAAGAAGCTAAAATATTATGCGTCTCCTTTGATTTTCCCCTTGCTATTTAACTTTGTAGTGTTGTTTTAGTAATGATTTTAATATGAAAGTATGTCGGAATGATTTTTTAATGGAAAAGGGAAGAACCGAGCATGCGCACGGCCAAAATGATAGCTGAAAAACGGGATGTCCTGTAAAATACAGGATAGTTGACCACCTTATTATAAATGATACTAAAAATGGATGAGTAGCTAACATCACAAAACACACTTTACTTGGTCAAATTTAACACTCCATGCAAACTAACAAACCTGATAATTATAATGGGATCTTCAGTTCAGACGCTGGTTACATGACCTTGTGAATGCATAGGTACTTTATTAAATGACCTTACATTATAAGCATGTCAATGTCATGTACAATAGGTCAATACGAGGAAGTCTAGTCTAATTCATTTCCTTTGAGAAGATTTGTGAATACTGCTCTAAATAACAAAGGCCGCGGTCCACAGCATAACCAAGGTGTGGCGTGGTGACGCGCCCTGGGATTGTATGGTAGGTCTCCCATGGTGAGAACAGACATTACGTCCGACGCGTGAATCCATAAGATGCAATATGCCTATAGTTACGTCCAAGTTTATAAAAAAAGGAAAGCACGGTCCAAGTAATTATAAAAGAAAAATGCAAACACGCAATATAACGTCCAGAGGATGCCCGATGATCTATAACTTGAATAAAGTGCCAGTTATATGATTAGTTTTTCACTCCGTTTCTATAAAGCTAGGCCAGTGTCGAACGCAGAACCTGCAGAGTTTTGTTTTGCAAACCATTCTTCAGTCCCCGGCTCAAATAGCTGTGGAAAAGTTAGACGTGTTGGACTCGGCAAAATTAAGATTCGCAGTTTTACTATGAAGCCCTAAATATTAATCGAAACAAAACAAGCCTCTTCTATGGCAAATCACAAACCTTAGGCTAAAAGTATACAGTAAATATTCTGGTAAGTGCTTAGTTTCAAGTGTTTGAAAAGTGCTTATTTATTTCCTGATTTTTAAATCGTCGTTAAATTGTTTCTTACTACCCAAATCTTTTGTGCTTTAGCATAGAAGATTTGGGTAGAAAGGAACAATTAAAAAAACCGTTTTTTTTGAGGTGATATTTACTTTGGCATTCTTCATTATTCGCAATCAATTTTCGTGTAAGGCACTTCAACAACATGGATATCAAAAGAAAGCTAGTGAATAGACAATTCTTATTCTTTTTATCCTGCCATTTTCACACAAACTAAAAATAATAGTACATTATAGTAGACGCTTGAAAGTCAATAATAGATGGACGATTGCGTTAGAGTGCCTCGCCTTAGAGTCCTGCGCTTTCACTCGAGACATTACATAGTGCTTTTCACGACTACTGAGAGGGAAATAGAAACAATTTTAATGTCTTTGGAAGACGCTTTAGCCAAAATTGCCCAAAGCTAAAGTAAAATTTTATTAGCGACCAGTGTCATTGCATACTTCTAAAAAGTTTATGACATTCTCTGTAACATAAATTTATATCATGATCATATTTCTTTTTTAGAGTTTTATTCTATTCCGTATTTTAAAAGACCTAAGCTTTAAGAAACATAATAATAACGCATTTGATTGGTAATTTTAATATCACATAAAACAACAGGCATATTTTGATGGGTCGAGAACATTGGCCAGGTGAAATAAAGGCACATTGTCTGATGGCTTCATTCAACTGTACAGAGATTAACAGGTTTTAACCATTTATGTATGAAAACATTTCCGAACATTGACGTGAAAAGTTCTTTCACTGAACTGAAGTGAACGAACAAACCGATAATTTAAGTATCTTTGGTAGTGGTTATATTTTTTTGGAATTTTTGTTTGTCCTCGCCAGCAATACCTTATAACTTATAACGTTTAAGTTATATTTAAAAGGTGTTTCGAGCTACATTGCTCAAACAAACTTAGTTTGAATAATAGGGCTTTTTTCCCCTTTCTGTTATTTATTTTATACGCGGTCGGGTTTTTTTGTCTCTTTTAATATTTTTAAGTCGACTTATGTAATCGAGTGCCAGCTTAAGGGTGCTTTTCCACCAGAGCTGTGTGAAGACGCTAAGCTTCATTTGCGCGTACTCGCACAAAGCCGGAGGCAAACTGTGCACCTAGCATGAAACTTCTCGATACGAGTTAACTCGCTACGCAACTCAGTGCGTCTCTTTTTAACAAGCCAAGTAGGAGAGAGCTGCACTGAGTTACGTAGCGTATTCACGCATCGAGAAGATTCGTGCTAGGTGCACTGGGCTGACCGACATAGCCGCGATATTAGCCCGACAAAATGGACTTGAGCAGGACACAAATCCCGCACGCATGACAACGGATGGGTCAAGTTGGTACTCGAACGGAGACGCAGAACTGTGCACCTAGCACGAATCAACACACGCGTCAACTCGCTACGTAGCAAGTTAACGCATATCGAGAAGATTTTTGCTAAGTGCACTGGACCCCAATTCTCGGTTCATGCGAGATGCATCTCACGAGTTAGATACGTAAAATCATGACAGATTTCCAAGAGATTTGACAATTGTTTTCTTCCGACATGAATCTCGCATAAACCGAGAATACCCCGCTGGTTGTAGGTGGCACCGGACCGAAGTAGAAGCCCAGAGCAGCAATCTCATTGGTCATATTTTTCCTTGCTTAGCTTTCGCGCACGGTCGTCATGGACACACTTAAGCGTTGAGTTCATGGAAAGGAAAGCAGTAAAGTTTATGGATAACGATGCGTTGGTTGGGCTTAAGATCCAAAGCCTCGACGGTTGCTATGGCTGCAGTCTACCGGTTATTTACGGTGCGTGGGTATTTTATTACTTATTTATATTGAAGTAAACGTGAAGAACGGACCATTTTACAATAAATACAATATTATACTATTGTACCGTATTTTGTTATAAAATGGTCCGATATTACATATTACTCTTTATTGCACACAACATATGTGATATGCCTAATTCAAGTAGAGTATCATATGAGACGGCTTAATTTTGAGTTTCTAAATAAAACAGGTTGTTATTCTAGTTAATAATGTAATAGTATTTTATGCAACTGCTATATAATGAGAGGCCTTAAAACACGAGTGTGGTTTTATGAAACGAGCGTCAGCGAGTTTCATAATAGGATCACACGAGTGATTTAAGGCCTAATTTTATACAGTTGCATACATTACTTTATCTACACACATATTATAACTGCAAAAAACCGTAACAGCAAAAAACCAACAAACGAATGACTAACCAGTAATGGCGGCCATTCGATCTATCCGCCAAGACGAACGTTTTTAAACCATAGACAAACGAATGAAGTCCCTATTGTCATGTCACTCGAGATCAAGTGGCGTATAAATTAAAAAAACATACTGAGTTGACGTTTCGTATCGATAACTGTTTTAATATCTATGGATACTAGAATAGAGATCAACTTGAATTTTGACAGCTGGGGTGCAATTTTTGAAACTCACCAGGTGACTAGAGCTCACCAAAATGGCCGAATCTCTATGAAAAACGGCTATTTTGATGAGCTTTATTTACCCGGTGAGATTCAAATGCAATTTTTGAATCTCACCAGGTGACTAAATCTCACCAAAATGGCCACATTTCTATGAAACACGGACATTTTGGCGAGCTTTAGTCACCCGGTGAGATTCGAAAATCGCACTCCTGTTCCAAATTTAAATTCATAACGTCAGAGATATCGGTAATGTGATCACCAATAAACACAGACTACTAAGAGATACTACCCAATAAAGAACAGATTTACCTACTACCACAGACAAGAAAATTCTTATTATAACATTGGTTGTAATAATGCTGGTCATTTTCTATGGTTTTTGAACGCGTTATTGAGCATTTATGATATATGTGTAGATAAATAACCATTAAACCATCGTAGATCGTCCTTGCCTACGAAGTTTGCAAGGAAAAGGTGGGGGCACGGAGCCCACGGTGCGCTAGTCCGACTCGCGCTTGGCTGGTTTATACACATAATATTTTAGCCAGTTCAATGCCCACGCAACTAAGGCCAAATATAGGTGATTTTTAAGAATTATTGACTGCTTTATGGTTGTTAATAATAAATTCTTTATAAAATGTTTCCCGCTGTTTATATTTAAGATACTTTCTTCTTCTCTTCTTATGTTACGGCCGTTACAGATTACTTTTATACAGCTGTTATACAATAAATAAAACGGAACTGCAAAGTTGTTGCAAGTCTTTCAAGTAGCGGTAGGCGACGGGCCGCGAAGGAAAAGCATAATTAATTATGCAAGCAACTTCAGGAAATTTAATACGCAAACGGCCAAAAGCGGTGAGTGAGTGGGTCGCTCGAGTCCAATGCAATGTCTATTTTATCTATTTGACGATCTTTTTGTGAATTCCATATATTTTGACATAAAATGTAAATAAAAATATCTATCTATCTATCGCAGTAGAAAAAATTGTTTTGGTAACTTGATGATATTTCGGAGATCAATTCGTCTCTACTACGTACTATGAAAAATTTCCTCGATATAAAAGACTCGCACAGGAAATAATTAATTAAAACTGATTTATCTTCATTGTTTAAGAAACTACTAAGAGTTAGGAAATGAGTGAAAGCCAAAACAAAAGCACACGTATTGTGCAGCTAATAGCTGAGGAAATGAAACACAATATATCATTCCTAGAAGCTATAGTAAAATATAGCATAAAGCAAAGACGTCATTTCCTGTCTATCCTCACCGTATGTTCAGGGACTTAGGTATATTCCTAAACCACGCAACGGATTTTGATAAGGTTTTAACTGTCACTGCTGTCACTTAGAAAATGATAGGAGTTTTTTTGTGTACCTAAATCCTGCGACACCGAGGCAGGCATCTGGTATTAAAATAATAGTAGATACAGCACATAATAATCACACTTTCTGTAAGTTCATAATATTTGACACCTAGACATACGATATGTATGTGACACCCTGAATTCACAGGGTAAGTCGTACATTGTATAATACCACCACTTTCCGTATTTATTAAACATTGGTTAAAGCTCTTACTCCAAATAAACACCATTTTTTTTTTACTTATGCCCTTTACTTCTGTGTCTTGTAACTATACCCATACAGATTATCCCGTCCGCACAGACTGCAGTCCTTTGCGTCGCCATCGCATCATTTTTATGCAACGCAAAAAAAAACTTCCGAACCGTAGGATGGTAAATAAGACATTGTAAAAAAAGGCTATTTCCAATGTATTAATATACTGAAATTAATGTTAACTTAATCTCGACTCTAGCTTGGTTAGTACCAAGTACTGCTGCAATTCCTTATCAATTCAAGGAAGCTGACAGGCTGAAAGTGACGTTTATTGTACTCGACCCGATATTCTCAATTCGTAAATTAAATTCAATTAGGTTTGCTTTATTTCTTGCTTCGTTAGAAGACACACATCAATTTAAAAACCAGTCATAGGATGTGACGAGGTCTTTGTGATCTTTCTTGCTGTCGGCGGGTGTTGGGTAAGCTTGTACGGTACAAATCATTGAAAATGGTTAATGTAGAGATAAGAAAATCGTTTTTTTTTAGTTTTATTCATCTTTTATTACATGCATTAAAACTAATTAAGGCAGTAAGCGTAACAACGGAAGGATAATACAAAATAAATGCTGTTGCTCTACTCTACATAGGCTGTCTATTGATATTTTTAGATTTTCATTAAAGTCATAATCAAAATATCATTATTCGATTCGAAACTTACAGGGAACACCTTATGAATGTCAGTTTTACCACCAATTTGGAAAAACCTCCGATGAGAATATACCGATAAGAAACTCAACGAGGTATATATTTTTTTTAATTATTGTAATTAAATATTTTCTCATGTTTTTAAATACCTATGTATAGTGTAGTCTTTAAGGTATTTATTCTACGAGTATGGGCCTATATAGCCTGAAATGCAGCTCAATTTAAATGATAATAAAGTTTTAAATCTGCTATCAACTAGCAACTCAGTATAACTCGATCTGATTTGTGATTTAACATCGTTAACCCGTAAATGCACGTTGTTTTCTGGTAAAAAAAGAAACATGTCGGCTAATGGGATGTAAAATACGAGGATTTTGATCCGAGTCGCCACGCCGCGGCGCGCCGGCAGCTTTCGAAAGGCCCTTGTGCTGAGCGGGGTTAAAACACGGCTCAAATCAAGTTTCGCTATGAATTTAGTAGCTAACCATATATTCTATGGCTTAGCTAGCTTCTAATTAATCGTCTTTCTCTTTGATCGGTGTTAGTTTATTGAATCTGTCTAGTAGTAAAACTACGTAACCACTAGAAGTTTGAATGTTTCCATATCATTTCTCATTACTAATAAGAAACCGGGCAAAAGCATCCTTAGTATTTAAAAAAACGAAGTCAATTTTAATTAAAAAAGTAGCCGGCAGCAAAATTTTAATTATGTTTCTATTTTATAGTATTTCTCAAAGACACTGAAGGACGAAGTAATATCGGCGCTCGAAAAACTTAAAATAGCGTGTATGTAACCTATCTATATCTATTTTATAATTTTGTCGTTGTTGTAGATATCTATAATCGTATATAGTTGAACTTTCCTTCACTAGGGGTCATAGATTTAAACTGAACTGAAGTTCCAGTTTCTTACTACTAGGACTTGAGTTCGATTTAAAACTAAGACCCTTCAGTCTGCGATATATTGCCTGTTACATACGGACGGGCGGACGAACGGACATGGCGAAACTAAAAGAGGGTCTGATTTTGCCATTTGACTCCGGAACCCTAAAAATTTGTCGTGTATTTTGTGTCCCACTTTTTGCATTTATTTATGGTATACTGATTCACATATAAGTACGCAGGCAGTAACTCGGTGATGAATAATTATAATTACCCGTTAGTTACAGAAACCAGCCATGTGTAAGGCCATCTTAGCCTTTATTGTATCTATCTTACATAATTATATGCATTATCTAGCGTAATATATGCGTGCACAATTATATGCGTTAACATCGCTGCAGCGTATATTAGAAACCGACATATTGGTCTTACCTGGTCTATTCATTGGTTAATCACGTATATTTTGCGCAGGTATTATTAATAATCTGCAAGCGTGGAACTTATTATCTATAAGTAGTAGGTATAAAATGCTCAAACTGAGTCAAACCTCATTATACAATATTATGACTTGAATGCGTTCGAACATGTTCGGAAAAATGCAGCCTTGTCAAGTTCGTTAACAACGGTTGTTGTTGGCAACGATCGCTTGGGGCGGGGCCACTCCACGTCCAATTTCAGTCGTAAATGCATAAAAAAAAGGATTACAGCTTCTCACGAGAGTAAAAAGGGGTTACATGTTTAAATAGGTCGACACAAGAAAAACCTTGATATGGTTAGCTTAAGTAAAACGTACTGTTTTAAAAGCTGATCATTTTTAATAATTCATAAATTCAGGCGTTACTTTTCTGAGGTCCATATTCAACAAATTGTAATAAATACCATCTACTTCGTGAACTTTGTTGATTTCATGGCAAGGGAAAAATAAGTATTCGTAACTTCATGATATTACGAAGGTCGTCATTATTTCAAAACACAATAGAAAAATTTCCTCGATAAAAAAGACTCGCGAAGTACGCTTGCAAACTGCTCGTATCAGCCCTTTAATTAGGTACACTGAGTAACGTAGAATGGAAATAAAAAGAGCCTCGTTGTGGCTCCAGGACCTACCGTGATGTTCGTTTTAATTTGGAATGTTATTCTGTATCTTACCCACTGGGATATTAGAGCAGTTATAAAACTGAAGGAATGGAAAACATGTTCCGCTCCGAGCACTATATATAGGTTCGAAAATAATAACAACTGCGGTTTACTACGGTAGATAATATTAAGCGTCCGACAAAAGAAAGTTACGTTATTCTTACGATATATGTAGTATGTTCATTGAACTTCCCGATAAAAATTTTGCGGCCTCCGAAGTTAGTAACTTTTCAACGAAAAATATTAAGCTCTTGAACAGTTACAAGAAAAACCTTCGAGTTTGCGACCATTCAGTTTATTTTGATGAGTCTCGTATCATTGCA
Organism: Ditula angustiorana; assembly: GCA_963691745.1. Classification (NCBI taxonomy): domain Eukaryota; kingdom Metazoa; phylum Arthropoda; class Insecta; order Lepidoptera; family Tortricidae; genus Ditula; species Ditula angustiorana. The sequence goes on from OY829472.1 coordinate 7,490,461, forward strand.
CTTGGTGACGAGAGTTTAAAGACGGAGCCGGGAGGTGGATAGTGGAACGTCAATGCTACTACGAAACCCCTCACGTTTGGGTTCATAGGTTGGTTTGACGAGTCCTTAAACTGTACACTTGTTGACGAGGGGACTGACTTACCAAAAAGAGTTCGGTCCCAAATGAGTTTGCTGACTACATAATGACAGCAGAATTTAGGGCGGTAGTGATATAGACTGAACTAAGTTACAGTTTCATAAAACATATATCAGTATCAAACTGATATTTGTGTTCGTCTATAACTACCACCTCTAGATTCCATGTAATATAGGTGCCACAAACGACGATCTACCAAAGGTGTTATTTTTTCTATTAGTGGCCTAGTTACGGCCAAGCTCATTGATAGATAGTATAATAATATACACGGCCTGTTCTCAAAATGATAAAAATCCTGCTATAGTCCCCTTGTGTGTATGTACACACTGAGAGAAATAAATGTTGGTTTAACAAATAAATGAACTATTGCAGTAACTCTAAAATCGTAGCTGCAGTAACAAAATTTTTATTAAACCAGACCATTATTTTTCATAGTGCATTGCTGAATTGCTTAGCAAAGTGCACGAGTTTGCTCAAAACATTTCGTACCTGAGAAGTACATGGTTCAAAAACTGTAGGTATTCTGAAAAATTCAGACGGTGGGTCTTGGTTCGATACGACACAGGATACGAGTAGTATCTAGACTAACTGTTAATAACTTATTGAAGTTTCTACATAGTTTTTTTGTTTCAGGGATGTTCGGTTCAACAAGATTTATGACATTGCGGGCGGCGCATTCACGCATCTGCACCGCCTGCGCTCGCTGTTGCTGAACGACAACGCGCTGCGCGCGCTGCGCGAGGGTGCCTTCCACGGCCTCCGGCGACTTAAGTACCTCTACCTCTACAGGAACCGCATACAGACCATACACCCTGATGTCTTCCAGGGCATGACTCATCTGGAACAGCTGTGAGTACATAATTGCCGCGACTATAAACTGTGCAACAATGCTTTTCAGTGATTTACAGTGTCGCCGAGCCGGCGACGCCGATTAAGTATTCGTCATTATTGAATCTCTTTAATAAAGTTCCATCTTTATAGAAGTATGTATAATAAAAACGTGCTTAGTAACTGCGAAGTTACCTGTGGCGCCCGCCGTGTTACGTGACGAGGCTTCTCCGTAAAAGGTGGCTGTCGATGGCCCATGAGATAGTCGTCGTTATACAAATGATGTCATTGTTATGCCACAGTCGGTTTCAAGTGATTTTATATGTAGTGGTGCACGCAGATTGATGGTTCATTTTGAGAGATAAGATTTAAGTTTAGCTTTGCCTTCTCGAACGACTGACTGACCGTCGCTGTCCATAGTTGATATTTGATGCTCTATGTATTACAGCACCGTGCATCCAGGCAGATCTAATCTGTCGCAGGTAATAGTTAGCCACAGCGAGACATTCGCTCGGCAACAGATATATATCTTCACAAAGAAGAGCTCACAATCTACACAAACTCTTGTCAAGACTTGTTAGACCTTTTTGAGCTGTTCGTTGCTTCGTCGGTCTCTATTATCTACTGCTGACTGTACGTTAAATGAGGCGATCCGTTTGTTGTTGTACATTGCTAAACTCGCTGTATTGTAAACATAGGTAATCAGTTTGTCTCTTTTATCATGGCTTCTAGATAACAAGTGTTTGGTAACCAGAAAATGTGGTTCAAGAAGCTGTATCTTAATTATGCGGCGGAATCGAGGCTACACTCTGTTTGATAAAGATAAAAATGGGCCGAATAGCTAATTTAATCCTTACAGTATTATTTTCAGTTGCGCTTAAGATATTTTTACTAGCAAATGTCAACACTCATGCAATATCAAAAATTATGTGGCTCGATTTACCTACAACATGCGCATCCCATTAGCAAAAAACATACTTGGCTCTTGTTTAAACGGCGTTTTATAACGACCCCTTTGTTTACCTATTTTAGGACAACCGAGATATAAGAAGAAAATCATGTAAATAATTTTGTAGCCAAAATTACATTTTCCGTCCAAAAGCAACCAAGACAATTTGATTACGGTTGGTAAAAGGACAAAAACTTGTTGTTTTTTGATTACAGTTAGGAAATATCGCAGTTCTGATTTTAACTTTATTCCTTAATTAGGTATATATATATTTGATACTGCAACGGGAATAACAATATAAAATAAAACTTTAACTATTACATATTTATCATTTCAGTTATTTGCATGTCAACGAAATCCACCAGATAGAACCAAACACATTCTCCCATATGCCGCGATTGGAAAGACTGTAAGTGAACATTATTTACCATTTCGACTGCTGATTTACTTATTTGGATTTTTTTACTATAATAAATATGCAAATAATGATGATGAGTAAAATCTTTGTAATTTTGAAATTGTGATGCTTTAGGTAAGCTTGAGATAGTGGAAGAGAGACGTTATGTCTGTTTAAAACAAATTACCGTCATTAGCACATATGTACATACACGGAAGAAGATCTCGGAAAAACCCTCTTTTTTAATAACTTTTTAAAATTAAAAACCGACTTCAAAATTAAATTGAAAACGATCCTCACATACGTGTGTAGACGGCGATTCATCCCTTATTTTTCCACATCGAGTGGTATATTTTCTCCTAATTAAAATGAGACCTACCTCGAGTACAACCAATTTAACACAAAAAAAATATTGATATTGTATCATATACACAAAAAAATTATCTATTCTCTAAAATTGAGAACCTCCTGCTTGTTTAAAGTCGGTTAATAATAAAAGGGAAGATTTTGTTTAGGCTTTTTTGAGCTGTTCGTCCGTGTTATGTTATATTTGCTACTAGGGAACGCCCGTGACTTCGTTCGCGTGGAATTAGCAGCCTATGTCCGCCAGGGGTAGTGTAGCTTTCTATTAGTGAAACAACGTTTGGAATAGGTATGTAGTTCCAGAGATTACCACCTACATACAAACAAAGTTTACCTCTTTATTATATTACTAGCGGACGCGCGCGACTTCGTTCACGTAAAATTAGTAGCCTATGTCCGTCAGGAATAGTGTAGCTTTCTATCTGTGAAAGATTTTTTGAAATTGGTTCAGTAGTTCCAGAGATTACCCCCTACATACAAACAAACTAACAAAAAAACAAACAAAGTTTACCTCTTTATTATATTAGTGTAGATAGTGTAGATTGACTGAAAAACAGGACAATGGGATGAAACAATATTCTATAATTACATGAATAAAGTACCTATACAAAGTGCTAATGAGCTAAGTGATTATGGATTAAAATGTTGCCATGTTGGAAAAAAATATAATCTTGTCTCCGTTCATGCACTGCTAAGTAATAAAAGATTTTTAAACATCAAAAAGTGAATTGAGCTGAAACCTCAAAGGACCGAGTAATTAAATAAGTTTGTTCCGCGTTTTAAGACTAGATGGTGTACCCAGCGCTCTCCATACAAACGGTGACCATCGTTTTCGGCCCTCTAAACTTCATAGCCATGGTTTTTTAGCATGGTTGTCATTATGCCTTAGGTTTATATGTTTAGATTTTTTAAATATTCTTTATAGTTTACAAAATACTGACGCTTTTTGGTTTTGTATGAAACCTCTAAAATGCAAATATTGTCAAATCTATGAAGGATATTAAAATAATCAAAACAGGCTAACCTAGCGTATAAACCTAGTTTTAAGGTATAATGACAACATACCAAAAAGCATGGCTTTACTTAGGTTAAGGTTTATAGGGTGAGAAAGCGTTATCGCCGTTGGTTATGGAGAGCGCTTTTTGAGGCTGAGGTCACAGTCCTCTTGTGGACTCGTTTTGTAAAATATTTCAGTTTATTTGCTGATACCTGGGCCGCTCGGTTATATTTACGAGGCGATACGAGTGACGAGTGAAATAGGGCCACACGCGAGAGTAGTGTTTATATTATGTTTCGTTAACAGCAACTAACAGAAATATATTAAACATGACTTTGTTGAACAGTGTTATTTTTGCATAACACTTGGAGAAGTACCTAATACCTAATGCCAATGAACTATTGGTAACATGCTTTAGATGCTGCCTCTTTGGAGTACAAAACACTTGCGTCATACGCATAATGCTTTTTGTACTGTTGAGATGTTGATTAGGTACCTACTGTCTTACATTTCAAATAAATACGTATGGTTATAACAATGTCCAAAGATCACAGTTACGAAATTACGTTACCTGAAGCTACGTTACGTTACGCTATCTGAAGCTAACTCAAGTTAGACAAAAGATACAAGATCATCCAGCGGACGGAGTTATATGGGCATTTAAATCGTTTATATAATTTTAAAAATTATTATGTGTACCTGTGTATGTGCCGAGAGATGACTCAAAAAGTTATTGTTGCAAAATCATTGATATCAATCATTGACCGAGAAATTTTAGGTTTAGAAATAAGTTTTGTTTATTTTTAGATATCTACATAACAATCGCCTGGAACGAATCCCGCCTGGCTCGTTCAGCGGCATGCCTAATCTGCACAAGTTGCGTTTGGACAGCAACGCTCTAATTTGCGACTGCAACATGCTCTGGCTCGTCCGTATGCTGTCAGTTCACAGCGACATGAGCGTCGCCGCTACTTGCTATGGTCCAGCCAACGCTATCGGCACATCTCTATCTGCTATTAAGGAACAAGACATGAACTGCAGTAAGTTTTACATTTTTTTCTGACACACCTAATTGACTTAGAACACACCCTAAGCTCTTCTCTTATTTTCAGAGTATCCGGAAATTAAGGAAGGACCCGAGGATGTATTGATAGAGTTCGGCAAAGATGCTATCTTTAGTTGCACAGCTACTGGGGAGCCAGAGCCTGAAATAGTTTGGTTCCGTGACTCCGTTGCTATTCCTCTAGACGCGACGCGATATGAAGTCATGGCCAATGGCAGTCTCATGGTACACAACGCAGATGAAAGTGATGTCGGTGTGTTTGAATGTATGGCAAAAAATCCTACCGGACAAGTACACTCTAGGCCCGCTAGAATGATGATGCGAGTTCATCCACAAGAAAACGGTATTCTAAAACTTACGTGTGATTTTTTTACATTAATCAGTTTTTGGTTACTACAACGACTTTATATCTTTACAGAAGTTCCAGTGTTTATCATCCGACCAAGAAAACAAATATTTAAAACCAACCAAGCGCGAGTAAGGTTTGACTGTGTATCCAAGGGAAATCCACCACCACATATTTCTTGGTATTTTAAAGGCAATAGGATCTTACTAGATGAGCGGATTTCATTACACCACAATGGTTCTATGTTTATTGAAAACGTAAAAGACAACGACGCGGGAGAATATACTTGTCAAGCCGAAAATGTAAATGGGAAAATCAATGCATCAGCTGAGCTTGAAATACTAGGTAAACTCATTGCAGTAGTTTTAGCTTGATAATGGAATTGAGTAAATAAAAAAGCATGTTCTAACAAGTAACATTGTTTTTGTTACAGTCCGTCCTGCATTTATTATTGTACCCAAAGACACTACCGTCGCAGAAGGTGATAAGGTTGAATTCACGTGCTCGGCTCGAGGATGGCCAAAACCTCATATAAGCTGGTTCATGAATACAATGATTCTCCCAGTAAGCGATAATCTAGTCTTAACTAATGGAAATAAAAATTTTACAATTTTGAGAGCAACCAAGGACAACGCAGGTATATATCATTGCAGAGCCGAAAATTCTGAAGGACTTATTGAAATCTCAGCTGTCCTGAATGTAGAAGAGTTTAAAATTATTCCACCTCACATCATTTTGAAACCAGTTGACACCGACGCGTATAAAGGGACGTCAGTACAATTGCCATGTGAAATAGACAGTGAACCACCCGCATTCGTTTCGTGGAGCAAAGATGGTAGTTTATTATTACCTCGAAATCGAATTTCTATTTCCATAATTGGCAGTTTGATTATAAATAATCTAACTGTAACCGACACGGGCCGGTACGAATGCTCTGCGTCCAACGAATATGGAAGAGATACGGCATCACTTTTCCTCACAGTCAAAGATAATAAACTTCCGGGGGATGAATACGTCAATATTGCGTTAACAGAAGCATCTAGAGATGTCGATCAAGCGATCGCTAGAACTGTCGATGAATTATTTAACAATAAAACAACAAAAACAGACGTGCACGAACTTTTCAGAATAGCACGTTTTCCAAATGCACCTGCAAGACAAATCGCTAGAGCAGCCGAAATTTATGAACGAACTTTAGATAAAGTAAGGCAATATATTCAATCAGGATTGAAGGTAACATCGACAGAACCATTCAATTATAATAACGTTCTTTCTCGTCAACATTTAGAAGTCATTGCTCGTTTATCCGGCTGCACAGAGCACAGGGAAGAAAAGGATTGTTCTGATATGTGTTTCCATAATAAATATCGCAGCGTCGATGGGAGCTGCAACAACTTTGCACATCCAATGTGGGGCTCGTCACTAACAGGATTTCGAAGAATTCTTCTTCCTGTTTACGAAAATGGTTTCAGTCAACCTGTAGGTTGGAATAAAGACGTTAAATACAACGGTTTTATACTACCGAGCGCGCGTGCTGTATCTACCGCTGTCATCACAACCACTGAAATATCAGAAGACGTCGAGATATCACATATGGCTATGCAATGGGGTCAGTGGTTAGACCATGACTTGGACCACGCTTTACCATCCGTAAGTTCTCAAACGTGGGATGGTGTCGACTGCAAGAAAACGTGTGACTATGCAGCTCCCTGTTTCCCTATAGATGTCCCGAACAAAGATCCGCGTATTACCAATCGCCGCTGCATTGATTTTATTAGAACAAGCTCCGTGTGTGGATCAGGCATGACATCGGTTTTATTTGGAACCTTGCAACCAAGAGAACAGATAAATCAACTCACTTCTTACATAGATGCTTCACAGGTGTATGGTTTTGAAAGTGTGGTGGCTAATGATTTGCGTGACTTAACAAACGAAAACGGGTTATTGCGTGTAGGATCTACTTTTCCAGGAAGAAAGCCTTTGTTGCCTACTACAGGAATCAATGGTATGGACTGCAGGCGTAATCTTGAAGAAAGCAGCCGAGCTTGTTTTGTGGCCGGTGACATCAGAGCGAATGAACAAATTGGTCTGGCGGCCATGCATACTATCTGGATGAGGGAACATAATCGACTTGCTCTGCAATTAAAATCTTTGAATTCGTTTTGGGACGGTGAAAAGGTATATCAAGAAGCTAGAAAAATTGTTGGGGCCCAAATACAAATGATAACTTACAATCATTGGTTGCCTATTATACTTGGAAAGGAAAATATTAAGAAATTAGGAGATTATAAAGGGTATGACACTCAGCTCAACCCTTCAATTTCAAACGTTTTTGCAACAGCTGCGTTGCGTTTTGGACATTCCATGATCAATCCAGTACTTCACCGTTACGACGAGAACTTTGACCCCATACCTCAAGGACATCTTTTGCTTAGACATGCGTTTTTCTCACCCTGGCGACTAGTTGATGAAGGCGGAGTCGACCCGCTGTTGCGAGGAATGTTTACAACACCAGCTAAGTTAAAAACTTCCACTCAGAATCTTAACTCGGAACTTACGGAAAAATTATTCTACTCGGCCCACGCAGTTGCACTAGATCTCGCAGCAATCAATATCCAAAGAGGGCGCGATCATGCTATACCCGGTTACACAAAATGGAGACAAGTTTGCAATATGAGCGACGCTAATAATTTCGATGATCTATCAAAAGAAATATCAGACCAAAGAGTGCGAGATAAACTAAAACAGCTCTACGGGTCCGTTCACAACGTCGATGTTTGGGTTGGGGGCATTCTAGAAGATCAAGTAGAAGGTGGGAAAGTTGGTCCACTTTTCAGTTGTCTTTTGGTGGAACAATTTAAGCGTTTACGAGATGGTGATCGTTTTTGGTATGAAAATCCAACTGTCTTCAAGCCAGAACAATTGGCGCAAATAAAGAAAACAAGTTTAGCTAGAATTCTGTGTGATAATGGTGACAATATAGATACCATTGGGGAAAATGTATTCTTGATCCCTGAGGCTCAGGAGGGCATGATATCTTGCGATGATTTGCCTTCAATTGATATTAGATTTTGGGCCGATTGTGAATCTTGTGGCGATTATACCCAGGACACAACGCTGTCACGTACGCGGAGAGACACGACTTTAAAGAATTATGAAGATTTCCACCATGAGCGTCTGAACGACTTAGAAATTGCAAATGAGGACTTGCATGAAATGGTAAGCAGACTGAAGAAACGACTAGACAATCTTGAGGAGACTTGTACAAGACAGTAATACTTTAATTGTTTGCATTAAAACGCGTGCTTATCATCTTCATTCTTATTGAGGTATTTACACACTGAAGCATGTTCATGATATCTATCTGCCAGTGCATATTTTCCCTATGCTATTAGTTAGATAGAGCCTAGGCAGCGCCGCACTGAGTGATAAGTAATTTTTGTTATTCGTGTCAGGACCATAGAAAACATGATGACATTGATGACAAAAAAATAACTTTTCAATTACAACAATACTGACCCTATTAAATGAATTTAACAATACCTAATAATAATGTAATACTTATTGACTTTGATACCTTGACAAATAAACGTTTGTATAATAGATTCTTGAATTGTGGTCCAACTTGCCGTCATTCAGATAAATCTACTTACGTTTATGCTATCATAAATTTAGGGTATATTTTCTAATTTCTGGTTTATAATTGATAAAAAGCAGTAGTGTTGGCCTCTTGAACACTTTTACGTAAGTCTTACTTATTAAAGTTTAAGGTACACACGTCGTAACCAATGTATTTTCCTAGTTGGCAGGAAGTAATCTAGTCTAAATCTAAAAAATATATTGTTCGATATTAAGACTGTCATACATTACTATGAGTGTGACATAAATGTGCTAAATGTTTACAGGTACTATGGTAAAATATATGTATCTTGGTAGATGTAAGTTACCTGTTCGTGATAAATGTATTCAACTTAAAACCTACGATATATTATCTGCAACTAGCGATTTAACTATGTTTCTATTAATTATAGTATTTTAAAACATGTAAAACTTTAAAGCAATGTAGAAGAAAGTACGAGACAGTGATATTAGAACCTAATTTATCTAACTGTAGGTATCAAACATGCGGGCTTGAGGATTAAAGTGAAAACACAACCTTAGAAATGCATTTGTCACACCAGATTCTGATGAACAGTTTGTTTGCATCGAGATTTTGTGTTTCTTATTCTGATTGTGATTCGTTCGAAAAAGGGGATATATATCATATATGTTTTTAGGATTTATGTCTTTGAGCTTGATATTTATCTTTCGGTGCTATCTAACATTATACGTACGTGTAATACCTGAAATTATCCTGCATTTTTGTATTTGCTTAAGATAAATTTCATAATTCAGAGTAAGAATAAATCCCACAACGCACATCCAGCCAGGCACGTATTTATATTGATGGTTAATTAGCTTGATGTATTATTGACGTTAAATAAGTGAAATTCATTAAATCATTTATCACTGTAAGGATATCTTGCACCTTGAAAAACGAAAAAAAAAGGTTTTGTTAGAAGTCATTTTAACACGCAAAATCTTAATTCAGTTTTATGGTATGTACTTACTCGTAGTAGCTCTCCTAGCTCTAAATAGATTGCCCTATTTTTTATTACTTTACATATTCGTTTTATTTCTTCATACAATAAATATAATATAGATAGAATAAGGACGTATCTGTAGTAATTAACATAACTTTTATTAAGTGTTGTGATTCGGTAGATTCATAGGTAAGTATTTTATTTTAGCTACATTTTTGTTAAGTGCTAGGGCTGAACTAAACATATAAAATAAACACTGTAGATGTGCCCTTCCACGCTGTATACGAGCCGAAATGTGCGGGATGAAATTAAGTCCGCGGCACATCTTCGACTACTGTTCCGACACCAGTTACAATACGAGTAAAAGAGACATCTATAGTATGTCACTTTCGATGCTAGGGCATATCTACCTTGCTTACATAAGTAGTAATAAATATACTAATGTCTATCTTTTAAATATTTGTGTGTATTCAGTCATTTCGGCTTAAAAAAAAAGTTGATTGGCTTGTTATTGGCCAGCCCATCGGGTTGTGTTTTAGTGCATACGACCAAAAAATTTTAATGTACCTACATTTATGAATGGTTTAAGTCGGTTAATAGAAAATTTATATCTGTTTGCCTTCGAAGGAAGTTAATTGTAAATGTTAGATCACACATTTGGTAAATGCTTTTAATCTAGATGCCAGTGCAGCGCAATGAGAAAGTTCTATTTTAAGAATCTCAGTTTGAACCCTATAATCGTTGCAAAAAGTTCAATTAAACTGTAGAACTTTTCAAAAATAAAGCAGTGAAGTACGTTATGTATGGCTAGCACGACTCTCTTTGTCGGCCAGGGCGTCTCTTCCTTACTAGCCTAGTAAGAGAGAGATGCATTGAGCGACAAGCGACAAATGATCACGAGTGCTAGCCGTAATGGTGTTGTGAAAATGAGAAGTCATTGGTTTATTTGAAAATAGGAAGTTAAATTAAGATTATAGGCATTTGTCCACATAAGAACTGGTAAGACAATAAATACGCTATGAAAATGAGGTTTATAGTCGGATTAAATCCATCCATCGTAGAATTTGAGCAGAGTTGGGCATATTATGTGCTTTGGTAGGTAGGAAGGCCAGACTAGGGCCCCTTTCCCGAAGGTACCAAAAGTAAGCTTCTGAATCGGGCCCTAGAGCTATTGAGACTATGGGAAACTGAAGGGATCAACGTTTGATAGAATAGCATTTACTTAATGAAATCAAGTAATATTTTATCTTAGTGTAAGTTTCAACGGCGCTACTCGAAACCAATTCGTATTGTATAAGAAATTATCTACTTATAACTTATTATTGGTGTTAGTGTGTTAACTTGTAACTATTTCAAATCTATTGAAAAGGAATATTACCACAGCCAAAGCAATATACTTAGTAATAATGCGATGTCTTGTTAAGCCCTATTTGAAGTTGTGCCATTTAATCAAATATCATATAAGTGTGCATACGAATACAGCAGCTCACTATATTACATTTACTGTCTTTCTTTAGTTACATTACTTCAGAAATTTCAGCCTTAACGTGAAAAGAAAATTGCCCTGACATAAGATTTGGGTAATAAGAGGACAATTACTTGCAGCAGTGATAGATTATTATATTTAAATATGAAAGATTTTTGACAGTGAGGGCCTCAGCACGCTGTCTTTTATCGATGACAAAGCATATATCCCTTTCTAACCAGTATGCGTATGGGGCCGTTCAAGTAATACGTAAGCAATACAGGGGGGCGGGGGGGTCTTTGCTGTGCTTATTTTTGATGACATGGGGGGTGGGGGTCTAGATGGTGATTACGTCAGCAGTAGTTATTTACTTTTTTACACATATGGAACTAATGTGCATTATTCAAAATTTAGAGGGCTAAGATGTTGAATGGTTCGATGAGATGAGAACGACGTAGGCATTCCAAAATCGGATAAAAGATAAAAGTGAGCAGAAACAACATAGAGGAGCACTTTTTAATTTTCTTATTTCTAGAATTATATCTGCTGCTCATGAATCAATAAAAAAACAAAACATTAAAAGAAAAATGCATATACCAATGTTTACGTAAGCATGGGGGGGGGGGGGGTAAGAGCTTGATTACTTTTGCTGACAAGGGGGAAGGGGGGGTAAATAATTGTAGTAAATCTGCTTACGTAATACTTGAACGGCCCCTATGCGAGGGAACGGAAGCGTTTATGTGCGCGATAAACGCTAGCGTGCCATAGTATCTGGTATGGTACAGGCCACCACAAAACGTACAAGCGTACATTACAATTTAACATATTTGTGTGAAAAACGTTACAATTAAGTCAAATTGTTGCACTTGTGGGTCGAGACTCCTATAATAGAGGTGATGGCATTTTTTATAACATCTTAAATTAGCCTCTATTGACGCAAATGAGTGAGCACACTATATTTGAATGTACTTCTTTCTACTATGCCACTGTCCTCTTATTATTGGACTATGTCGAACAGTGGGACCTGTATGTGTATGAACTGGACTACTTAATTACTACTAACCTACGTTTTGTGACAGGACTAACATAATGAATCTATGTATATTTTAGAAAGCCTACTATAATTATGTATATTGAAATATATATAGATATGGTTTATGAAGAATGTACAAGCTCTACTATAAAAATAAATTGTAGTCACTATGGGCCTGTTTATTTTGGACAGATTATTTTGTATGATTGTATTGTTAATAAAGGGAAATGCATGCAATTTATAACATACACATATTCGTTTTAAATATGGAGGTCAGTATTCTTTGTGATTATCCTATCAAAATAAGTAAATCTGAATTACATAAGTGCTCCTGTTAACCTAACTAGACTTTGACACAACTACAATATATCATTTATTGATCTGTTATATTGTGCTGCGATCGAACATTTTATATAACTTCTAAGGTCTATTGTATTAGTAGTGTGTATTAAATGTTTGGAAAATATGTTTTTGCATTTTTACTTTGTACATAATTCTGATCAACACACACAGTGCAAAAGAGTTAAATAAAAAATGAACTATTTGAAATCATTTACTTAAATAATTGATCTACATTCACTTTATTTACAAAATATGACTAAAAACCTATATATTTGGTGTGTCTACCTGAGGCCAGCACTTGATTTTTGTCCTTGTTCCTCACTTCTACTTCCAGAAATGCTATCTTTTTTCCCAGTTTTCTCGTGACTGCTTCCACTTCTATGTTGTCACCTTCTCGAGCTGCACTGAAATAACTTAAGATATTTTTTTTAATGTTAATTTACAATGAATACTCAAGTGCTAAGACATGTGTTCATTCAGCTTTAACAAAGATTGGTATTTTACATTTAAGGACACCTTAAGATTTTAATTCAGAAAAATTTGTTTCTGAATTCATAGTAGTCTTGTCATGAAGTTGCCAAAGTTAGTGCTCTATAGCCACAATAAAATTTTGGAAAATTAAAAACTTTCATAACTACCACTTGTAATCATATGTTGTAATTTTCATAGAACTTTATTGTGCCATATATAGAATCTATTTATGTTGACCTTTTAACCATACTAATAATACCATAATATGGTCAACATGAGGCAAAAAAACATATTTCACAACCCAGTCTGGTTAAAATGACATAATTATGCAATAAACTAATAAATACTTACGATACACTGAGATCTACTGAGACGCCTCTAGTGTCAACTGTATCATTGGCAGTGAGGGCATAGGTGGAGATGGCGTCCACGAGATGCGCGATGAAGCCGCCATGCAATGTTCCTCGCTGATTCAGGTGCTCAGGACCCACTTGAAAACCCGTCAACAGCCTCCCGTTGCTGCATGATATAACTTTAACCTAGAAAAAAACCCACATAAAGCTTTTAAATAGGCATTTCACATATAAGTACTACTTATGGACATAAAACGTTCGTCTAGTAATGTGTGTAGTTAAAGCAAGCAAGGGAAAATATTGCAGCTTACATTTTTCTAATAAAAGATGATGATTCACGACCGGATAGAACTAGAGCTTTTGCGTTATTATTTTAAGCAGATAGTAATATTTGATTCTGAATGTTATAATTACCTTGCGAAGGTTATGATCAAAGCATTTCGTGGTGGCTATAACTTTTGTAAATAGTTCAGCTACCTGTGCTCCCTTGTTTGAACTCATAGTTTGTTATTTACCGATTTTCCTAACACATTTCTACAACCGGTTAACAATTTCTCTATGATCTAAAATCTAATCCAAAATAAATAGTAAATTACATCACAACTGTCAAAAACCCTCATTCAATTGACACTTTGATTTGACATTCATGACATGACGGTATCATTGGTGTTGCACTGGTTGCCCTCGTGTTGCATTGTTATTTATTTATTTTATTTTATTGTTTACTTTTAATCAACGACCTTCTAATCGAAGATTATAATTTAAAAATAAACTAAAATAAATAAGTAATTTTTTAACACAAATAAATAACAAGTAAGAGTCTATCTAAAATAAAACCGCCGTTTCGTATGAGGCGGGAATTTTAAAATGTGCGCTGTATTTAAAATACCTAATAACTTAATAACTTAATACCTACTTTAAAGTTCGGCTGTCTGTGCTCCCTTGTTTGAACAGTTGAACTTGTAGGTTGTTATTTATGTTATTTACTATTTTTTCTAGCACGTTCCATAAAGTTGATATATTTATATTTTCCCGGTTCGAGCATTTGGACAATTCCGCGTCAGTAGAGATAAAATCGCATTCAACATATGATTAAAAAACATTTATTTATGATTCCTTTAAAATCTGTGGGGTATTTGCTGCGTATTCGCTTTATTTATTGACATAATATCGATTGTAAGATCTCTCATTATCGCATCATCTCGACGTACGCGAGAATTTGGAGCCAGTGGGGCGATTTAGGGTGGATTTAGTGTTATATAGAGGTTATATACCTGTCAAATTCTTTCATTCTGTCATTTTTGGCGTACCTAACTCGAATGCGAGATGAATTTTGCGCGAACCGAGTAGCTTAGCAATACATATTTTGGGGTCCCGGTTTGCGCAATTAAATTATTGTTACTTACGCTGTTGTGTTTCGTTTTTTATAAGATTTTAGTTTGAACTTTCAATATCACTTTGCTTCTCTTCATTTGTTTACCTACTACAAAAAGTAAAAACTTTGAACTGACCCTTTCTAAGACTTCTATGTACCTAATATAAACTTCTATGGTACCGTTACATAAGTAATAATATTTTAAAAGTTAATAATGGTTGTTTTTTCTACTAAATCATTTTTCTTAATTCTGCTACTTAGGTAATTACTTAACTAAAGTAGGTAACCGTCGAATTGGTGCATTGGATTTGGAGCTAGAAGACTACAAACAAACATACAGAGGGTTCAAACTTATCTCCTTCGTTGCATTGTCTTGGAGACCAAACTAATACAAAGCCATAGAATTAACTAGAAGGCGCGTTCAACTAAAACGTCATACCCGGCGCTGTGTCCAAAAACAAAGCGCACGTCCCGCGCAAGCCCCGCCCCCCGCCCGCGTAATGTTGCCAGCTCGTGAGCAGTTCCACACTTTTTGTGGAAACATTGCACCCACCCAGGACACTTGTTAAAAATATTTAACAAATATAATTATTAAGGCATAGGGTACTAACTAACGTTGTATACAACCAGTATTCAATCATTTTACCCAGTTGCTTTAAAGTCGTTTAGTTAAGTTTAGTTAGTCATACAAATAATAAAACATCATTCAAAGTCTAAGCCTAAATCTTTTTAATTATTCTTTCCAAAAATACAAATATTTTATTTTTTATCTGCCACTTTAAAAGCTCCGTGAGAAGAAGTGGCAAGAACTCTACGGCATTTTTAAAGAAAAATCGGTATTATTAATAACAAAATAAACAAACTGGAGCAAATTACTTTGCTACTCAAGACTTTAAAATAACTTGTGGAACTTTGAGATAGGCATATCAGCAATGATGCTGCTCGCCTATAATATAATAATAATAATACTCCGCGAAACCAGTGCCGGACTCGTGCAAAATAGCAGCGTCTGTGCGACATATATATATATATATATATATATATATATGTTCATGCGAAAACCCACCCTCCTCCGCTTCCACACGAAACAACATATATCACACAGACTCAACTACACACCACCACCACTGAACACTAAAACTACACGATCGACGCGCGTTTCGCCTCTATACGAGGCATCATCGAGATCGAACAGTACGACCGTTCGGTACTTGAACGAATGGCGTACTGAAAAACTAAAACATTTTTCTTTAATCCCGCCTACCGCCAACATATTTGCAAAAAAACAAAAGCACCCAAGCAAAATTTTTTTTTTGGTCTTGATGATGCCTCGTATTGAGGCGAAACGCGCGTCGATTGTGTAGTTTTAGTGTTTAGTGGTGGTGGTGTGTAGTTGAGTCTGTGTGATATATGTTGTTTCGCGTGGAAGCGGAGGAGGGTGGGTTTTTGCATGAACATATAAGTGTCGCACAGACGCAGCTATTTTGCACGAGCCCGGCACTGGTTTCGCGGAGTAGCAAGGTAATTTGTTCCAGTTTGTTAAACCTAAGTTACTTACATATTCTATCCAAGTTTCATAAAAATCGGTTCTGTAGTTTAGATAAAATAAAATAAAAATATTTTTTTTTCTCGTATACCTGTGGCATTTAAGGGTTAATATTTGGTGAATCAGCATCTTATATCTGGGCCAATAAATCTGGGCAATCAATTGACGTCTGGGGCCGATTCCCCATACTTACACGGTTGATCCCATTTTTGACTACACTGGCAACACTTACAAAATGGACGCCCTCTTTTCCAAGTCAATCACAATAAGTAAAATAAATTAAATAATTAAATAAATTCACTTTTAAAAGAGCTACTAGCAGATGAAATGTGGTCCTATCCTGTTTTTTTGTATGTCCAGCAGCATTTTTGCTTGAAGGAACGACACAAGACGGCATTTTACAATTAAAATTGGCATTAGTACAATACGTCATGACGCGCTACTTGCAAAAGAGCGACTAAGCGCAATAAAGCGCAACCACTCCATTTAAGAGTGGTTTTAGTTGCCTCAGTTTTAGGCGCGCTGGCGGTTTCTGGTTAATTCTATGTACAAAGCATGCCTCTGCTTCGCAAGATCATTTAAATGCAATGCAGCGTAATAAAAGTACTAAACGGTGAAACTCCTGTCCTAATATGATGAGCAATGATTTTTGAAAACATGGTTCTGCTTCTACAATTATGAAGTAAGTTTAATGTTCTAAGAACTAAGCTATATTTTCAAGACAAGTCTGGTTTTCGAAGAGATTTCGACGTGATTTTGGCGCTCATGTATTTATTTTATCCACTATTCAATTAATCGAGGAAGTTGGATCTAAAGCCCGATAAATTGTCTTTGATAGAATCATTGTTGCGTTGTATACAGTAGCGGACGAAGTACGATGCACACAAGTTCACACAATTGTATTGTTCTTTGGCTCTATGCTCCATCTCTCTCCATGCGATGTTTTTGGAATATCTTTTAAGACAAATCGAGACACCGTTTAAGTTTGTAGCGTTATCTTTTGTCTAAAGTTAAGTCTTAATTTTGTTAGGCGTCTTTTAAATACATACTTTGAATTTCATGTGTCAATAGAGAAAATAAAGAGTCATCTCTTGTGCCGAGAATGGATTCCAATGAAGACATAAAGTGTCTACCAGGACCAATTTAATTGTGGCAGGTATTTCCATGAACCGCGAGCAAGCACTTCATAATCCTATATTATTATAGGTACAAGCTAACTTTATATATTTAGTAGATAGTAGAACGTTCTCGATAATATCTCCAACGATTTCTATGAATTTTGCAATATAACTCTACATTATTGTTAATTTCATAGAAATCATTAGGCACTGGGGTGAAATATCGATCTAGTAAACCTACTAGCCGTCTAATTTCTTGGAAATGGAAATTCATCTTCCCCCTGTTGCTTCACCTGTCGAACGGAGCCCTTAGATAAGTACCTACAAAGATAAACTCAAGACACCAAGTAAATACATTACTGAATTATATATATAATATGTACAGCATGGGTAGTTAACTAGGGTTAATAGCGGCGTATTCATCCCTTTTGCGCGCGCGCTACTTGATTAAAAAGGAATATAAGCAGGAGCACCTCTATCTGCAGACGCAGTTGTATCAGTGGACAATCTCTAAATCTTAGAGCTATATATTATACTCTCTCATCGTCCGAGCAGTCCACATGTTTCTCTATTCCTTGCTTTCAGGAGGTCAAAGAGATGTCATATCGAAGCATATCGATCCCTTAAACGATGAGAGAGGAGAGCTTTAAGATTTAGAGTGTCTACACTGCTGGCCACAAGTAGTGCAGTTGCCCCTAGGTTTATTCTTGCGACGAAAACTGCTCACCGACTGCCTATTTTATGTATTTAAAGAATTACAAATAAATAAATATTTTGGGGCGATTTACACCAACTGCCGCTCCAAACTAAGCAATTAATCTGCCTGCGTTACGGGTAGGTACTGGACAAACAATGGATGTATTTACATACTACTTACAATCTTACATGCGCCGCGTACTTTAAAAGTACTGCCTTACATAATTTAAAACTCAAGCCTGAAGTAACTATAATTGTTTTTTTACTATTCAGGTGTAGTATAAAATCACTCGAGGAAATCTTGATTATTAGCTCGCGCAGTTGTATGGCCCTCGCCTGCGGCTCGAACCCTATATGTGTACTCGTGACGTAATCAGTACCTTTCTTCCCATGATACATAAATGACTATTGTGATAGTTATCTCGAAGTAAATTTTAACCAGACCAACCGAAAGCGCACTTGCTCTTGTCGAGTTTATTTTCGGAGCAGTTCCGGGACAGAGTTGTTTACGTAAGCACAAAACATGTTTGCATTTACGTGACCACTTTATCCATAACAAGAGTATAATGCTTGCCCGTTGTTAATTAATTATGTCCGATAGAGAAACTTTAGTGTCCGATCGAAGATTGATAGAAGAGACTTAAGTGATGTGGAACAGACATAGAAACAATGCATTGTCTTTCTACACTAGTGACTCTATATGACTATCTTCACCATCTTTACATTTATTAAGTAGAGTATGCACTCCATAGATTTTAAAGAGTGGCTTCAGAACTATTATTTTATAGTCTAAGATCCGAACGCGAAATTCTACATCTATCTGTTATTTGATCGAAATGTGATTGAAATTAAAGGTTAAGCGTGGGGTCATACAACGCCGCAGGGTTGCCTACCAAAATTTCGGCGCTACTTGCGCCGAAATTTTGGCTTTTGCCATTTTTTTTTTAATTTAAATGCTAGTGATCACTACTTGCGGCGGCTTTTACGCAGGCAACCTTATTAATTGTGTGGGGCAAGACAACAGCTTGAATTTGATGTATTTAAGTCGATAAAATAATTACATATTGTGACCTAGCAACCCAAGCATTGCAGCAGACTACGAAGTGTGGCTTAAAGGTCTTTGCAACCAAGCCATAAAATCCAAAAAAAAAGACTACGAAGTGGCTACTTATTTTTTTCCAGTTATTTAAATCAGCCTCTTTTCTATGGCGCTTAATTTACTTTTAAAACACATGTGTGCAGTAAAAAAAAAGTGTCCAAAAAAAGCAAAAAATACTTGCGTCAAAATTTTGATAACCAACCCTGCGACGTTATTTGATTCCACGTGTAAACTTTTGTTTAAATCACATTTCGATCAAATAACAGATAGGTGCAGCATTTTACGATCGATGGGATCTTACACTATTAATACAGAATTTTAAACCTGCAATTTCCCGTTATTTGAGTAGTGGTTTTTATTATTGGCGGGGAGAATTTATCTCATTTTATACAGGGTGGAAAGTTTGAATGCCACATGGATGGTAACTACCTTAAATTCTGGGAATAGCACATTCTGTGGAAAGGAGACTTTCCTTTATTTGTAAAAACTATAAATTCTGCATTCATGGATTTTTGAAAAATCGCTTGTTTTAGTTTAGACAGACAGTTAGAATTTTGTTTTCACCCGTCACGTGAAATGCACCGCAACTACTGTAATTATTGGAAATAGCACATTGTACGCAATGGAGACTTACTTTTATTTTAAATAATGAGTAAATAAATAAAATAAACGTTTATTTCGGACAGTATCCATAGGGATTAGTACAAATACAAACAATTTTTTTTTGCAATTTTTCAAAAATCCATGAATGTAGAATTTATTGCTTTTAAAAATAAAGGAAAGTCTCCTTTTCACAGAATGTGCTATTTACAGTATTTAAGGTAGTTACCACCCATGTGGCATTCAAACTTTCCACTCTGTATAGCTTATACTTAGAACCTAAGTAAACCTAATAGTTTTAGGTGCATTTTTAATAATTAAGTATACTTTCATAGAGCAATAAGAAAAAAATGTCTGTCTTCCTTTGTTACACTTTATGCGTAAATTATTTTGAATAATTTAGGCAGTAAGTATAAAATAGAATGTATTTAATTTAAAAAATATATTTTCATTGCTCCAGTATGGCATTTCTATTGATTTACACTTTTTCCGCTGTCAAGTAACCACCCACACCTACAAGCTTGGCTTAGTTTGGGGCTTGTTCATTGAGTGTGTATATTATACAGAGATATTTAAAAAAAAACAAACAGTAATTTTTTGCAAAACATCACAATTTATTAAAAAAGTTTTTTTGTAAAATTAATTTATTTAATTCAGCTCAGGTGGTCTGGTCTCAAAACGTTCTGTACCTACATCTACAAGACAATGCTTATAATAGAGCCGCTAGTATGCTTAATCTCCATGGTAAGTAGTCTATTTGGATTACCAATTACCATGTAATTAAATTGGAGTGCAAATGTCAATCACACTAGTACTCTTTGTTTTGGTTGGACAAAAAACACGGCAGTGATGCTTATCATTAAAAATCGGAACAATGATTGCGATAGTCAGTTATTTAAGTTTGACGAGCATTACCGGTTTTTCACATTGTAGTATTGCTCTCTTATAAGCTTTTATTTAACTGGCCGTGCTAGTTTGTTTTATTAGTAACTTTGTACGTTTGAGTGAAATATTGTTACTCGTAATTATTTTTGACTTACTTCCAGTTGCAATGTTAATTTTATTTAGAACCCTTGACAAAATAAAAACATAACCTTTCCTTTTGGCTTTGCCGTAGTCGGGTAAAAAACAAGAATTGTTTTGTTTTGATTTAGGCACTATAATACTGTTGTATTAGTTTAGCATTTATTTCGAACACAAATCATCCGTCTATTGGGATACGATAATTACTTGGAACGGGATTGATGCTTTAAATTTCACGACAAAAGCAAGCGTGCATGGACCACTATTAACATTTCTGACGCTCTTTGCACTAAAGTTATATGGAATTCCATACGCGGGTAATTCTACGAAATTCTGATTCCTCTAGCGCATGTTTACCCATAATGTGGGTGAATCTGGAAAATATGGATTATTGACGTGTTTTTGTCAGATATTTACACATTATGTTTATAAACTATTACGTAAATATGCTAAACCATGCGAAAGAGGAATCAGAAATTCGAAAAATTACCCTCGCCAGCTTACCTACTGAATACAATTAACAATCAGCCTACATCCATTTCATTATTATTTTGAGCGCTTGTAACCGAGTTATCGGCGCCACCGATTGGACTGCCAAAGTGTGTCACGTCCGCGGCGTGGTGTGTGCTGTGCCACTTATTGCCGGGATTGGGTATTCCCTGTTACGAAAGCCTGTCAAACTCGAACGTGTGACGCGGCTAAATGTGTTGCGATCGTCCGTTGCACGACTATTTTGACACAATGCGATAAGTAAAGTGGTTATATCCACGTGCCACGGCCGAGAAATCGTCATTGGTTACTTTCGCGTTCATGAAACTCCAAATATGTTGTTAACGTGGGATGTCAAAGCGGACATCGGACGCTTTTCGCAGATAAGTTTCGTCTTTAAAAATGAGCATATTCGAGATGTCTAAGGGTCGTAGTTTTAAACCGAACTCAAGTTCCAGTTTCATACTAAACAACGTACTAACGTATTGTGAAATTGGAACTTGAGCTCGGATAAAATCAGACCTAAGTAGTAGGAAATGATTAAACTAAGTACTTACGGAGTTTATTTCTTTTGTTTACATATTCATCTTCTTATTACATTAAGTAGGTCTCTATCAACATTCTTTAAACTTATTTCGACTTGAAATTACAAGTGGGTAGGCGACTGCATGCTGCTATGACTAATATGCTAGGCTGGAAGGCATTCTAGCATAGCAAATTGGAACCACACTATGTGTAAATATTCTTTGTCACCCTCATATATTCATTCAAATTATGCCAACCGTCGGGGCGGGAGCCTGGCGATATGTCTTACAGGATATTTTAGAATGGACACCAAGCCAGGCTCTCACACTGGTTAAATTTTCGCATCCATTGATAATTTATATTTTTAGATAGCCTCTGTGAGAATGAGTAAAGACTTCTATTCAGTACCTACCATATTGTTTGGATGGATACTTTATATCCCCTATTTACAATGCTATCCAAAAAAGGCGTATACATTGTAGTATAATTGTTTGTTTTTTGTGCCTATTAATAAATAATTATTGGGTTTGATCTCTCGCCCTCAGTTGGATAACCCGGTCCCTTATATTGCGGCACAATGGACGCATGCCACGGGCACGGACCACGAGGAGGAGGCAGCAACAGTTCTGTAACACTGTGTGGGACGTGACGACTGTCATGTCACGCTGCTCACTTCTCATTCATGACAATCGCATCTATCGTAATAGCTACTAAAATATGTGCACCATTGTGAAGTGTAATTGAGCCATTACGATGCTTATATGTTTATATCGACGTATATTGGGTTTTTATGACGCACTTAACACATTTATATACTACTTTAGAAACGTATCTGTGTCACATACACGACATACATACATACCGTTTTTATGTAATCTAATTTTGAGACACTTGTTTCTCTTCTCACTGGTTTTAAGTAGTTCCAGCTTATAATGAAGACCAGTAGTTACGTAAAAAGTAATACCTACTAACTGCAACTTATCACAGTAATTTTCCATCAGCAAACTCTGTAATCAAATCATGTGTGGTTAGGTACGAAGTAGTCTGTATAGGATAGCCGGAACTTTAGGCATTGGAATCAGCTAAGAGCCGCGTCTTGGCCTCACGATAACCGGTGACCGCGGGGGTCGATCGTACAAAGTGTTGCGGACATGTAAACAGTTCAACTACTCACACGTTTATTCTGAGTGCACCTAATCAAGATAGATCCATAGGAATATCAAAAAAGAGAGAAAGTAACTGACACAAAATAATACTTACGAGTATATGCTATCGGAAAATAATGCAGCTCTATCTTGCGGTTCTAAGTTACTGATGCGATCTCTTGAATCGAAATTTTCTCGAGTCATTATTTAATGCCGTTATTTTACGTCCCATCTGCTGGCAATAATAATATATCCAAGTGCATTTATCATTGTTACGTACAGCAATCAAGCGTTCACGCTTTTAGAATCTATCTTGGTCAACAAACAAGCCGTGTTATTAATAAATGGTCGTAGTTCACACTATTTATCAGACAAAAGACAATGAGAACGGGCTAAACAACGCAGTGCTTTTGTTTTCATTATGTTACATAACAGTTCGGTAAACTGTATAACACAAGTACCTATAGGTGTGTACTGTAGGCGATCTGAGAAAGTCATTCGACCCGTTTCGTGAAGGAACCGCTTCCGCAAGCGGCCAAGCCGCGCTTGGGTATTCGTAGACTCGCCGCTTCCTGCATCGCACTTCCTGGCCGGCCCGGCGACAACTCGTCATATTAACATTAACATAAAACACAAATAACAATTCAACTGTACACTACAGCTACTGGTGTAAACCTCCAATGTTTTGAGACGTCACATCACACGTCGATGATAAGCAAGGTTTTAGCTTTAGACCTGCAGTGAACTGGGTCAAGCTTATCCATGCTCTGGGTCTCTGTCGCCAAGCGGTAGTCAGATTTAAGTTGTAATTTTAATATAGTATACTGAATGTAAATACTATTAAAATTTATACATAAAATAGATGTTTATTTAGGCATTAAACCAATTGCATGATGATCAAAAATTACATGTTTAAATTACAATTAAAATAAATGTCAAAATATATTTGTGTTATTTATTTTTGTGCACCAATTTATTGTTGTACTGGATGAGAATGCCTTAAGGCATTAAGTCCACCATTGGTATATTCATGTATTGTGTTGCACTATAAAACTCAAGTTTACTTTTTTGCATTGGAAATAATTCAATGGGCAATAGGTAATTTCCAAAAACTTTACTTATTTAATATTTGATATAAAACAGGCAAGAGCGTTATCTGAAACATTCGTATTTATAATGTACAAATGCAAAGGCTTGATTGTTAATGCCAATAGCCGGGTAAAAATAAAACAAGGTTCAACTTAGGTCAATAGTTCATTTTTACAAATACCAATGATCTAAGTCTACTTCTAAAAAATTTTTTTTCAATAAAACATAGAAGGGACACCTAACTAGTGGGTCAGCTGATGGTAAGTGATCACCACCACCCTTAGACACCCACAACACCAAGGATATTGCAGATGCGTTGCCAACCCAGAGTGCTAAGATGGAATACCTCTTGTGCTAGTAATTTCACCGCCTGTCTTGCTCTCCATGCCGGAACACAACAGTGTGACCACAGCTGCTTAGAGGCTGGATAAACGAGTAAGATGGTGGTAGCGATCCGGACGGACTTGGCACAAAGTCCTACCACCCGCAGAAAAGCACGGAAAAACCATTTGGAAACTTAATTCCTTCAAAAGATTTTTTGCCTGACTGTGGCAAAGCTAAAAGGAAGGGTTACGTTATTGAGTTTAGCCGCGTAAAGAACTCGCTAACCAAGGATTCAGTACCATTGTACTAGTTTCTTACTAACCTTCCCGACGCAGAACTTTTTTACCCACGCCAATACAGTTATTTTATTTTCTACGGGTTTTTTAAGTTACGTCTCGGACTATTTAAAGCTAGAGACGTCAAACGTATTTACAGAAAAGTCTTAAAGGTATAATTAACTTCGTAGGTAGGTATTGGTAAAGTTTTAGAGGTAATGACCGAGAATTAGGTAACGCATTTTATTATTAAAATAGACATCTGCGTTCCTCAATTTTTTTTATCTTTAATGAGCTTACTTTACCAATATGTCAAATATAAGGACGATACAACGTGCGTACGGGCAACAAAGTGATTGTACATATATGGCGGAGTAAAAGGGTTTCGGTTTTCAAAGTTCAATCCCGACTCCTACGACCTACCTTTCAACTGCGTTCCTTCTGCGTTCCTCAATTTTTTTTATCTTTAATGAGCTTACTTTACCAATATGTCAAATATAAGGACGATACAACGTGCGTACGGGCAACAAAGTGATTGTACATATATGGCGGAGTAAAAGGGTTTCGGTTTTCAAAGTTCAATCCCGACTCCTACGACCTACCTTTCAACTGCACCTTGACTAGTCTATTATAGCTCTTGTAAATAAGCATTATAGGTGTAAAAGGTGTACTTATAGGTGTAAAAACCAGTTAGGTACTGAAACTTTTGTAGGCAACTACTTTTTTCCCGTTGCATGTTGTGATTATTCAGGCAGCATTTTCCGTCAAACAGCTTACTGTTTATAGACTGAACGCGAATGAATGCCGGCGCGGGCGGCGGTAAAAATCGTCGTGTTTTTCGTTCGTTTCACAGATTCCTGGCCACGGAAACGGCCACCGTCAGACGACTTCCTTATTATTTATCTAACAAATATGTACAGAACTTGCAGCGTATGACGGATTGCATTCATTTGCACCTGTTATCTACCCGCGTACATAACCGTTAGCATAGAGGAGAAACTTCTTCTAGTAATTTTTTTGCATAATCTTACAATTTGGCGGTCACACCGCATGGTATATGCACAAATATGTTTTATACAATTGCATAACCCTCTGTCTGGCTAGCATGCTTATGCTTATGCGTATGTATAACAGTGTATTAATTATTTAACCCGTAGCTTTAATGTTACGTGTAGAGAAATTAAAGTTTACGAGGTCGCGCTGTTATTAACTGTTCTAGGAAATAGTAGGTTTGAGCATTTGGATTGCCTCATCACCCGTAACATCGGAAAACAACAGTTGATATACAATTAACAAGGCAAGCGTTATTACTGTCCATTATTAAAATTACTGTAATAATTTAAGCCCCAAACACTTTATGTTTCCTAGAAAAAGATTTTCAAAAATCTTAGTCTGGAACATTACGGCTATTATATTATGCCATTGAATATTTACCTTTGAAGTACTAGCAGCTTCATCAGTAAATTATTGTTTCAACTACACGAAGGGCGGGTATTAATCGTCAGGCGAATTTATTTGAAATATATTACACGGTGATCGAAAAGAAGTGCCTGTGAAATTTTCATTTTACGAACTTTAAGGTATAAATATAGAGCGAGTAACGATACTGTACCAACGCTTAAGAATGTTTGTAAAAAAATAGTACAAAGACAACAATATGTAAATTAATTATACGCCTTAGCAAAAAAATAGAAATACTTCAACTGATTCGAGTTTCTCAAATCATTCGCTTGTGCCTCTTAAGCCCTTTGCGTCGCACACTGAACACAAAGCACACGGTATGCCCTTCCCTAAGGCGAAATATCACTACGGCGTAGTCAGCGCACGGCACTGTGCACACAAAACATTCGTGTGCCTCTAAGGTGAAACTGCATACAAAGCGAACCACATCAGCTGCGCTACCTATTTCTATATGGAGTGTGCGTAGCGTACGCCGCAGTG
Organism: Ditula angustiorana; assembly: GCA_963691745.1. Taxonomy (NCBI): domain Eukaryota; kingdom Metazoa; phylum Arthropoda; class Insecta; order Lepidoptera; family Tortricidae; genus Ditula; species Ditula angustiorana. Next base: position 7,517,032 of record OY829472.1, read on the forward strand.
TTGTGCTGTGTAGCCTTTGGCGGACGAGTATAGTTTTTCATGTGTTTATGCGTTTAGTCACACAATCATTACGTAACCATTCACTCCTTAGTCTACTTACATACCTACATAGTAATTAATTAAAGCTTGGTTAGTTAATGGTTTTAAATAGCGTTCCTCCAATTTAGATGGTTATTTAAGTAGTTACGTCGATATTGTTTGTTAATTATCTTTCAGAGTTTGCTCTGTATTATTTTAACTTTCAGTTTGATTGTAGCTTCATTTGTTAAGTATTTCAATAACAACCAAAATAAAAGCTTTCGTATACTTTGTTTTCTGTTTACGCTCCCACCATTAATTAGAACACGCCGTCTAGTCCTTAATTCGTGATTAAGGAACAAATAAACATAATATAACAACAAGGAACTGTGCCTTTTTATCTTGAGATAGCATTCACTGTGTTTGTGCAGAGGAAAGCCCTACGGATACAATCTATTCTACTGTATACATAGTTATAATAATATGCTGAAAAAGCTAGCGTGGTAGGTAACTGCAAGGTAACCTAATGAATTATTCCCAAAAACTAAGAATTTTTGTATGTATTTTGTCTGGTTTTCTTATTTATAATAATTATAAGTCCTTCATCAATCATTAGAAAAATCGAGCTCGTTTATACACTTATTTCTAAATTATGCACATTTTGTTATACACGTATAGTATTGTATAGTATCTAAGTAAAATAGTTAACGATGACTACCGTTAGTGCCTGTCTCAAGATTACATCAGTTGTTATTCTAAAAATAGAAGTTGTCAGTTAGGAATGTTGTACTAGGGTACGCAGCGACCTAACTACCTAGGCGTAGCTCGTGAGAAACACTTAAATTTCATTTGTACTTTAACAAATATTATCAGTTTTTGGTTGGTTTACAAAAACATGTATAAGCTTTGGTGCATAGATATCAGATTTACAATCTGCGTATACACATACCAAATTTCAAGAAAACGCTATGCTGCACTAGAGGGGTGTCAGGGGCGGGGCGGCCTTAGTCATTGTGAGGCTCCGGGCGGTAGACCTTTGCGAAGCTCTTATGTCCAAGCACTGCACTTTTTCTACTTGGGTTGCTGAGCGAGTGCGCGAGGCCCGTGTGTTACCTCTTGCCACTCCCTAAGGCCGCCACTGAAGGGTTAATTTCAACCAGTATGTTTAGGCCCAATATACACAATGATATATGACACATCAAGGTAGGGTTTAATTATCCGTTAAATCAAATTTCGGTAAGTAAAGCCGAAAATTACTGAATATTTGACTGAACTTGTTCTTACGGTTTTTTATAAAACCGGGCCATAGGGCTCGATATGTCCTAAACGGTAGACCAAATCGGAAATTGATGGTTAAATACTAAAAAAAGTTTTAAAACTGCTAACAAACTTCGACTTTGTATGATAACAAATATTTTTTACCTATGCTAAATATTTGTTACCTTTGCTTACTATTTATTACTAATTTTAAGGTAACATTAAGGACTTGGCTCTATAAAAGCTGGAAGTAATCGGTAATTCTTCAGCGTTTTCACCGTTGCTCATTACGGTTCCATAATTAATATACGAAATGCCTAACGTTTAGCATAAATTTCTGCTAAAACTAGTATAAACTCCGAGTACAGCTTCTGTTCTAGACTGAAGTCCATGTTTGTAGACCTGTATTTCAACAATTAATGAGGGAACGGTAATGAGCAACGGAGAAAATGCTGGAAAATTACCGTAATTATTTATGATGTAATTATCTTGCTTTGGTATAAAAGACAATAATGAAAAATGCAAGTTTTACTCGTATCAGAAGATGTGGACACTTAAACTCATTTTCTCTAGAAGAGTTCGCACTCTTTTAAATCTTGCGGAATAAATTCTCTAGATAAACTAACTTACGTAATAAAAAATATCCCTAAAGACTAACAATGCACAGCGTAAAGCGCTGTCGCTAGCAACATGTAACATCTAGACGGCTTAGAGCAGAACGGCTATTAAAAAGGATTTTTCAAAAAACAAACTTTAAAGATTGGAAAAATCTAATTTTGATCCTTCCAGTTCAAGATGGGGTTCGGTAGACCTCTCCAAGATAGAAAGGGACTGGAATATGTATTTATATTTAATATTTTACATTAGGGGTGTAATGTACATGAAAACCTTCCATAAAAAATATCTAAATGACACCGAGAACCGTATCAAAATCCGTTGCGTGTGGTTTAGAAGGAGAAGGCATCCGAACGTACACAAAAAATTTTAGGACAGACAGGAACGAATAGCTATGTAGAATACGTATGTTAAGATAAACATTTCAGTTTAGTTTTGTAAGTTCGATAGTTTTTGAGGAAGAGTGACTTGCTCTGGCATTAAGAACAGACAAACGGACGTGATAAAACTATAAGGGCTTCTAGTAAAGCAACAAAACCCTTGAAAACCGTCACAAATGTCTGTAATACTTCCGACAATTAGTATTCAGATACTATAGGTATTCCAAATAAAATTCCATTGCCATATTTATGTTTTGAGCGATAGAATGTTTCACTCATACCGCCGTACTCAGCTGACAACAATATGGCAATGGCCTTTTATTTGGAGTACCTATAGGAAATTTCAATCAAAACACGCATAAAGCTGTTTTAGACGCGGTTTCCCATAGAAATGTTAGGGTCAAAGAGCAGGCTTTCGCGAGCGCGTCGAGGCGGAAGGCATTAACGACGATCGTCCCGAACCGTCTTCCGTGCTTATCAATAGATAATTATGTGGGGAACAACACGGAAATCACTCGCGGCGAGCTCCATGAAGAGTAAGTAACTAGGCGTGTCACTATCAAGCATGATATGATATATTAATGAAAAAAATTTTAACCTTCCCTTCTGGCGGCAGTCGGATAATAAGATTAGAGCAGCCATGTGATCGGGGACAGCACGCCAGCAATTATGAACAATTGTTTGTCGCATGCGGGTTACAGTTTTATGGAAGCGATGCAACAGCCTAGCGGTTTTGGTACAAATCACGATGGAAGGCGTTCGAACTTCGGTCCTTATTCATGAGTTTTGTGCTCTTAAAAAGAGCATTAGTTTGCTATTTCTTAATACCGCTCGACAGTTGCCTCTTGCCTTTGTAAAAAACAAACAAACAAGACGGATAGCACAATTTTCAACGTAATCAGATATTTCAAAGCTAAAGAAGGTGCTTATATTACGTGTTCCGGTACATAAAGAGTTAGGTATTCAAGATTATGTGTATCCATACTCGTCAACCGACGGTAACGTTTTCCACCCTCTAAACATTAACCGATTGCCGATAGTTTTAAAGTATGTATGCTCTTAAGCGATAAGACCACCTAATGTCTACCTTACTAATTAGTTTCTTTTTTCCTTGTCTTTTTTTATGTGGTGTACAATAAAGAATATTTGTTGTTGTTGTTTTTATGCGTATAAGCTTAGGCTATGCAGAAAGGTAACGCTGCCAGTATTTTCGGTACCATGCCAAGCGGGCCTTCTTTTTTAATATCTTTTAGTGATCATTTTAGTATTAGTTTATTTTTAGTTTTATTTCGTTTGAGTGTTTAGTAAATTCATATATTTGATACATAATAAATATACTAACAAAACACATTATCAAATTAAATTACAAACAATCAAACTTAAAAACTAATATTAAATAATAATTATAGGTATATTTAGACAATACAATAACACAAACAGACTGTTTAGTTCATTTACTTTTATATATTTTTCTTTTTGCAAATAAAGATACAGAAGTATACTATCAGATTAGTAAAGACAAAGTTATTTGTGTTACAAGGGAATAAAGTAATATGTATATTGTTTCTCGATATCGTTGCGTTGAATTGCGTTGTTTTGAATTCCGAGTACAGCGTGTGGTCTTCTAAAATTTAATCCTCTGAGCGTAGCGAGAAATTCACTATATTTTGTCGTCCGTGATCAAAATATTTTGGCCTGGAGTAACACACGCAACACTTCCTATGAGAAAAAGAAAGAGCTAGGTCTCGAAACTCGTATGAGTAGACATTGATTAAATATTAGGCGTTCGACCTCTTTGGTTAACTTCTCAAATTAATACACCTCCAACCTACGAGTTATAACTAATCATGCACGGACGTAGACTAATCAGAAAAGAGAAAGCTCAAACTCCCATGGAGACAAATTTGATTTTGTTCCCGCTTACCCTTAAAGCCAAGTTTCTTTTTTCAAATAGGTGTGATGAAAATGGTTATTACTGTATCTACTCATATTGCTGTTTACGGGATAAAACTCCTGCACAAGAAGAGGCGTAAATAGAATTCGCAAAGGGATTTATTACGGTGTAGTGTGGGTGTAGTAGATTCGAAATAGTACGGTTGAGAAATTAATTCGTCTCCCGTTTGCAATGTTCGGTGCAGGTACACGTGTGAAAAGCGCTTTGCATATGAGTTGGATATTGTATTTATTGTATGGGATGGGATTACACGCTTCACTCATCTTTTGCCTCGAACTTTATTAATATACTAGCTTCTGCCCGCGGCTTCGCCCGCGTGGCCTACAGAAAACAAATGACATCTATCGTTATTTATTTATGATGAGCAGCTGCAATTCTAATTTTCAAGTTTATTTTTATTGTTATTATTATAAGCTCACGCCTGTTTCCCTTTGGGGTAGGCAGAGACCACAGAACGTCATTTGCCCTGGTCTTGGCATATTCCCTCGCTCCCTCCACACACATTCCTCTCTTCATGCATGCTCGGCGGTTCCGTGTACTTCTGGTTTGACCTGTCTTCAGGACATCACAAATTTGTCAGTCACATCACCTTCATAAATTTGCTAACATAATTGGCTTTCATCCATTCGTTCAACATGCCCAAACCAACGTTACATTCGTTTCTCTATTCTAGTCACTACATCTTCTTTCAGACCTCACCTCTCTCTTATAACACCATTTCTCACTCTCTCAGTCAGCTTGATCCCACTCATACTACGCAGGGAACGCATCTCCATGGCATTTATTCTACTCCTATGCTTCTTCTCGCAAACCCAGCTTTCGTTACCATACATCAACGTGGAAACTAACACAGCATCGTGAACAGCCGAACGTCGTAAAAGGCACGTTTGGCTGTTCACGTTGCTGGATGCGACATTCTGGCTGCTCACAAAAGCACGCAGAGCTCCCAATTTCCCGCTTTCACTCTCTTTTCAATGTCTTCATCGTGCTTTCCATCCCTAGTAAACATACTACCTAGTACACAAACTCTTTCACTTGTTCAACTCTTTCGTTACCAATCTTTATTACACATTCAGAAACCTCTTCATTCTTCTCTTACACCATTACTTTCGTTTTCGTAACATTAACTGTCATCCCTTAAAGTCTTCCAAGTTTATATCTTCGAAAAAACCTCCATACCTCCATATAAAGTTTTAACCCCGTTTCTCTCGTTTTAATTGTGAAAATCCAAATACCCTTAAACACGGCGGTATTCATTTATGCTCAATAGTTCTAATTTTCAAGTTTCTACCTTTAAAAAACGCCGATACCTCCATACAAATTCCCCCCTCCCCGTGTTACCCCTTCAAATAAAAAATCTAAAATCTCTGAAATATCTCATTATTTATTTATAACTATCGCCCGCGTGGCCTAAAGGAAAGAAATGTCTTTTTTTTTAGAATCAAAAAACTTATAAGTGCTCTCACTCCCTCTCATATTTTCACCGTCCGTTTTGCCCCCTTCCAATGTAAAAATCCATATACCCTAAAACAAAACAATAAACCGATACCTCCCCTCCATACAAAGTTTCACCCCCGTTTCCCACCTCTAAAATTCGATAGCCATAAAACCCTGAAACACATAATTATTTATTTATGATAAGTATCTAAATTCAAAATTTCAAGTTCCTATTAAAAACCCGATACCTCTATCCATACAAACTTTTACTCCCCGTTTCCCCCTACAAATTTGAAAATCCAAAAACCCTGTGACTCGTCATTATTTATTTATGATAAGTAGCAGTATTTCAAAATTACAAGCTCCTATTAAAAAAATCAATTTGTCCTATCAAACTTTCACCCCCGCTTCTCCTCCTTTAAATGTAAAAATGCAAAAATCCTGAAATACGTTATAATACTTATAAGCTATTTATGATCAGTATTTCTAATTCAAATTTTCATGTTTATAACTTCAATCAACAAAGACTTTCATACAAAGTTCAACCCCCACCCCCCGTTTTCCCCCTAAAGGTAAAAAATAACAAAAATGGTTTCTTAGCGGATGCCTACGTTATAAAATAAACCTATTTACCAAATTTCAGCTTTCTTGATTCAATAGTTTCGGTTGGACGATGATCGCAAACCAGTCAGGACATGTTTGCGCGTGGCAGACAGACAGACAGACGGATAGACGGGTGGCAATAGAGGCTTAGTAAAAAGTTACCACGCACGTTATTTTGACTTCAATACAAAAAAAATGTGAACGAACAACTCAAATACAAAATTGTATCCCCCTTTTTCCCCTTAAGGGTTGTAATTCCAATAACACTCGATATACACGTTGCGTTATAAGCCTAAATAATAAATGTAGTGATTTTTGCTGTGAAAATGTAGGCCTTTTCATACACAACTTTATCCCCCTTTTCACCCCTTCAGGGGTGGAATTATCAAAAACTCTGAGACCCGTATAAATTAATTTTTTTACGTAAGCCTAACAACAAAATTTCAAGATCCTAACTTCAAAACTAACGGACTTTCATACAAACTTTCATCCCCTAATTTACCCCCTTAGGGGTGGAATTTCCAAAAATCCTTTCTTAGTGGATGCCTACACTATATAAGGTATCTATGTGCAAAATTTCAAGTCTCTAGGTCCAGTGTTTGGGCTGTGCGCTGATATATCAGTCAGTCAGTCAGTCAGTCAGGACTTTGTATTTTATATATATAGATGACAAAGTTTTGTGGATGAAATTATAAGATACTAGCTTTCGTCCGAGGCTTTGTTTACGCGGAGTAAGAGTGAGTCATCTGTTTGAGCTAAAAGTATAGCCGATCTCCTTTTCCTAGTAGGTACTCGGTGGTGCTGAACTCTAAAAAGGCGATGAAAGTTTAATTCACGTTTAAATTGTTCTATATTCACATTTTTTCTACGAAAACTTGATTTAAATGTCAATTTACGAGGCAGAGACGTCTACCCCAATCGTTAATTATTAGTCATTACACCCGCAACGGAATCTTAAATGTGCATGAGTGTATTGTTTACCTCAAATGAAAGTCCCGCCTAGTAACTTAATTAGAAACAGAAGTATCTATCCAAAATACAGTTCCTATGTTGAACGAAATTATAAGTATACGAGCAGTGCGCAAAAACCGTGAACCGGTTTAGTTGCAAGGATGGATCAGATTTAATAATTTAGGATGTGCAACGGTTTTGTGCAAGTTACTGTTTTTTTTTACTTTTTGCATGCGCTTTCACAGCAGCTGGACGGTGTTCGTGATTCATTTCGTGGCTGTACATGTGGCATTGGTTTCATGCAAATTTTTGGCTAAGTTTTATGTGGTTTTAATTTAATTTAGCTCAATTTCATTATGTTTGTCTTTTTAATTATACTTGTTCTAAATTTAGTCTAATTCTAATATTTAATACAATTTAGGTAAAAATTATGTAACTTGTTTAATACTTAATTTTATTTCGTTGTTTCTATTGTTGTAAAAGTGGCGTGTAACAATGTAATTAATAAAGATGAATATGTTTGTATGTATCTTTTGCATTAATTTCTATCTACAGTCAACCGAGGTAACTTTTTATGCATACTGTTACCCAACTTCCTGCGTTCCTAGCACGTCTAAGATAAATTATGCCTTATAACTTTTTAGTTTCAAAGGAAGGGACACTTACTCTGAGTGACAAGTAAGACCAAATATTCTAAGTTAACCCGATCAACTGTATATGTATGTACTATGCAGGTATACTTAGTCCGATATGAAAAAGCTGCCCTTAACGACAAGAAAGTATTACGGCCGCACCGCGCACTCAGTGTTCGCAACCAGAAGTTGGTGTGTAAGAGATTTTAACCTCAAAAGCAGGAGTCATAGTTTAACAAAGCTCATAAGAGCATCGGATTTTTCATTAACCTACTATAAACGTTTTATAAATTCATGAGATAGATTTTTTCCACTTGGAAGAATAGATATAAGGCGATTTTAAAATTAAAGAAGTTTGACCTTAACGTCCTTTTTCCGGATATTTCATCATTTTGGCAAAAATAAGGCGATGAACGTAATATAATTAACATAGAAGACGTCAGGTTTTTTCTTTATGCACTACAAAGTGTGCTTCCACTCGACGTAAAATAAGTAATGAGTGTCGGCCTCAGTCGCCCGCGCACCAGCGCCGTATTTTAATTGCCTCTGTTATTCGACACCCATGACTCTGTTCTACATACTTATAATGCATTGGATATGTATGCCGACGTCAAACAGTAAGCAATTACGTATGTCATTTTCTCTAGTTAGGTTAGAGTTATGCAATCCGGCGTTATTTCGCGTATAACAAGTTCTTATCTCTCGCTAGAGCAATTACAACTTTGAAGGTACCGATTAAGTGTTTTTCCTGCGGGGCTGTGAGAATTCTGTTTTTGTTTTAGGGCATCGTGGCTTTTTTACTGGCCGTTAATTTGTTTCCAGTAATCGTATTGTTTTGTTCTTGCTGTTAAGTAATTGTGCCTAACCAGAGTTAGGAAAAATTTATCAATTTACGAATAAGCGGGAAAATAATTGAATTATTCGTTATTTGAAATAAATAAATAATCAGTCATTTATTATTTTGAATTTATCTACATAAATTTTTTGGGGTTTTAAATGGAAGATGAACTTATTACATGTAGATATATGTAGAAGTTGTCGGGCAAAATTCAATAACAAAAAAGGTTTGTTACCTTCATCTAGATAATTAATTTAAATAAGTAGTTGACAGCACAGCACTAACATTATTTGTTAGTTTCAAATTACTCTACATATTTTAAATAAGTAACTAGATAAGAAATTGTTTAAATATCGCTCAACTCTGTACCTAACCTTAACTTATGAAATGTAATCCAGCTAGGAAACAACAAGAGAAACATATAATTAAAAACTTTTAAAGCTTGTTCATAATAACGTGTAAACTGTGTCATTTCATTAGTTCAATATTTTTTGATAACGATGATACTATTAAGGTTTTGATACGAGTACCTTTTTTTTATGAAATAGGAAGGCAAACAAGCAAGTGGGTCACTTGGTGGTAAGCGTACACGACCGCCTATAGACACCCACAACATCGATGAGATTGCAGATGCGTTGGCAACCCAGAGGGCTAAGATGGAATACCTCTTGTGCCAGTAATTACACCGGCTGTCTTGCTCTCCACGCCGGAACACAACAGTGCAAGCACTGCTGCTTCGCGGCAGGATTAGCGAGCAAAATGGTGGTAGCGATCCGGACGGACCTCGCACAAGGTCCTACCACCCGCACCTACAAAATAAATAAGCATGAGTTACATGATTCCTACGGAAGATAGCTAACTTTTGTTTGTTAGCAGGAGTTAGGTTTCCCATGGAATCTGCTATTGAGTAGTTTGCAGGAAACTTTACGACGCTCGTCTTGTAACGGTGCATTGGCCACGGTACGTTTAAGTCTCTACTCTATTTTGAAGCATCTTTCCGTACCTAATATGTTTTGAAAGTTTTGAAACTTCCCAAATATAGCAACGTACAGTCGGCAGCATAGAAACATCTACGAAGTCGACGAGGTTAAACAATTCTACAAACGACTTTATTGTTAAGGGAGTAAGAGCTTGAGTCGGTTTTGTTCTTTCCTTAGAATAGTGAATCCTATAGCCTATATCGACCCCAAGCGGTTGATTCTGACTTCTATGGGGACTATATTTTCAGAAAAAAAAGGGGTTCATGAGATGTCTACATACTTTTAACCAATGAAACGAATGGCAATGACTCGTGATGTCTAACTTCTTGAAGGCAATTTAACGAAACATTTTACTTGAACTGTATTTTTTGTGCAGTGGATATTCTCAGTATTTTCTAAAAATAAACGTTCGGTTAGAAAATATAATTGTACTGGCCGAAGAATAATTGGTCCATTGCTTAATAAAGAAATACAGATTTGTAAAAAATCATTATAGGAAAGTAACAAGGGTCTGCGGAACACAAAAAAATGGTGAATGTTTTTCGATAGTAAATATTGTTTGAGGACTTCTGCCTTAGAGAGTTTGGCTACTCCTGCTGCTGACTGTACTAGAGTACAGGAAACTTGATGACTTATTTTGTTTAGCTATTATTGCAATGACAACCACATGACCGTTTAATATTAGTTAGTGTACGTAGGACATAGGTAGGTAAATAAGAAAAAATACAGGGCGAAATGACATTTGAGACATAATGAGTATAAATGATGATTCTGCAGAGAAAAAAAGACTCGACTGAGTTTTTGTAATGCTAGTTGAGCCCGCTATTTATTCTACAATTAGTAGAAGATCCGAACTTACATCGACCTTCACCGAGCTGATAATAGAATGAAACTTATTTTATAACAAATTTAGTATATTAAGCCAATAGATGTAAGTTCGGATCTTAGACTAAATCATGAATTAAAATATATACAACGATCATTTACCCAAAGCAGGGTTTGTACTCGATGATTTTAACAAAATCGGTTAGTCGTAAGTTTTAAGATATGAAAAAATAATATATTCAAAGAGGTACTTGTGATAGAAATACTAGCAAGAATGAATTATTAGCATCACTTTGGTTTGCTGGTTTCCAAAATAGCAAGTCACTGTGAATATTGTCTCTAGTGTTAGCTTTGCATTTGGCCCTATTTCTTGCTGTGTCACGACTCAATGTTACTAAATGCTCATAAAATAATATTTTTTGTCATAATTTCACGACTCGAAGCTTTGAAGTTAAAATATTGTTACTTAGAAAACAACAACCTACTTGGTTCGTTGACAAATTTTTGACTTTTGTACACTTCCAATGTATCCATATTTACTACGGTAGCATTCATCATTAATAAAAACAATAAAACTAACAATTAACTCAATGTGTCCATTGAGTTAATTTTAAGAAAGTTTTCTATATACTTAGCTTCTATTGGTATTTTTTTAACAGTTTTCAAAAAGAAGGAGGATCTCAATTCGACTGAATAATTTTTAGTGTAATGTTTAACTTTATTTGCGTTACTTTGATATTAACTACCTGATGTTCGCGACTTTCCCACAATGACCGCAATAGAACATTGCGAACGAAGCTACAATTTGGCGTAGAATATTATTTATTTTGTATTTGTACCGAATTCGTAGATATCGAAGTTAAGATTCATTGCTATATGTATTATTTAGAAATGAATAGATTAAATTTGACAGTATTAAGGTCAATCACCAGTATCGTTATCAGAATTCTAAATTATACGTCCTATGAGTACTCGTAAAATCAGTTTCTTATATTTTTTTTGTAATAACTTTCTAAGCATAACAAAGTTAAGGCTTCCTAAGTATATCAAAGGTTTTATTTTGAGGAATCCAGTCATAATTGGTCTCCTTAACTTTGAACATATTCGAGCCAAGATTTCAAAGGAAAGAAAAATTTTAATAGTTTCGCCCACCGCTTCCTACGCTCCCTGAGAGCCTGCGCGAGCGACACGCAGGGTGTGCGGCGAAAGTGATTGCCAAAGCGCCCCCACCGTCCTCCACGGAGGGTGGGCTCGAACGTATATATACTGATTCTCAAGGTAAACCAATAGAGTAAAAACAGTTCCGGCGACTTAGCTACAGGAACGGCCATCCCCGTCCCATCATGCGAGGGATCTGGAGCCAAGTGGTCAGTGCTTTCTTTCATATCAGGATATCTTATCTTTTTATTTCAATTCGGTGCTTAATTAATATCAATTACGGTTTTGGAGAATTCACCGCGAATATTATTTTCTACGAGATTTGTGACAGTAAAGTGATTATTTCGTGAAGTGATTTTAATTAAACGACGACTTTTTTTACATTTCATTTGTTCAACATGCTTTTTTGGCGTAAAGGTTATTCGAAGAAAATTGGCAATTAGTACAAAATTAAACATTTTTAATAACTGCTCTTTATTGTAAATATTTCGTATTTACGTCTGTGCAATTCGTTAATCGCGAGTAGCCGTCAACTGTTATAATAACAACATGCCTGTTAATTAATTTTGAACTCATGCGATGTAAAAAATAAGCTATGTACGAGTAATGTACTGAGGTAGTACGCTTTACCAAACAGCCCGATAAAGCTCAAACCAACATCTTGCACATCATGCATTCATCATCAACTAGTTAATCTAGTCTAGGTTATATTTACGTCTAACTGCTGGGCACAGCATTGTGTCATCATTACTCATGATTAGATGCCTTAAGCCTTAGGTCCTTCATCATGGAATGTTCACGAAAACGGATTACTTCCAAATCTTCCATTATCTTAGTAGACACAAAGTAATTATGTAATTTCTATGTGATTTGGTTTGATAGCTTTTCATCAGATTGCAAGGCAGCAATCAAGTGCAAATTGCAGAAAGATAACTTCTACCCATAGAACAAACTAAACGCTAGTTAAGAAAAGTAAACATTGGTTTATAGTAAGTCAAATTTACGTTTTATCTTTCACACATTGGTTTACGTGTTAATTATACAGTAAACTGCCAAGTGCTAATATTTTCTTTGCAACCAGTGATACATACATTTGCTATGTTCCCGCGGTCCATCTTTTTGCTTTACGAACAAAAAGATCTGTTTCAATTACTAACGGTGTAATTATTTATTTACTAAACAATTTACTGCAAAAGAGTTTAAATATTAAAACAGTAAATAAAATCAATAAATCATATTAAATAAAAGACGTCCCCCATTTCGCTGTCACTGGGCAGGGTACCCAACATACAGCAGGCGGAGTTATCTTATTCGAAGGGTACTTATGCCATTATGCGTTGATCTAAAAACCTAAAGAACACATTTAATGCAAGCGCTACCTTAAGTGGTTGGTATATCAACGATGGATACCAAAGGTAATTTCGGAAAGGAGTGGAAGGCCCCTGGGTCAAAGCAAAACAAAAGCATAACCTTCCGCTCGTTCCCCAACTGTAGGTGTTCTGCCTCTGATATAATTTAGTATTGTAATTACGATGCCAACGATCCGCTCACATGTAAATGGACTATTTTTCTATCAACCTAGATCGGTTTTAGAAATCTAAATAATAGGGTTACCATAGATGATTTGTCATGTAAATCCTAATCTGCAGCGATGCCGCGCCGGTGCGTCCAATTGTATTACGTAATGAGAAACGATATCACGCTCTTCCGACTATGGTTGTTGGGTCACGAACCTCGACCTCGTTTCAACGAAGAGCATTTAAACATAATAACATGTATTGGGTGAATTCACTCTCACGTGCTTTGGTATGTTAAAGTTGTCCGCGGTTGCACAACTTGCATACTAATACGGAACTGTAATCTTTCTGAGCTTTTGTCTGAGCATGAGTTTAAATAAAGGCGTCACAGCTTAGCTTAATTGGGCGAATAATTTTCTTAATGATTTTAAAGGCACATTGATTGCTGTATAAAGTAACTTTCTAAGGATCCATATTACGACGTAGGCGGTACATACTCCTTATAAAGGTGCAATAAAATGTAGCGTGGGATCGGTTACGTAGTCACAGCAGGACGAGCGTATGGGTGCCGATGGCTACTGTTACCGGCGCACCGCATTGCGCAACTCTTGCATAATATGATCGTGAGCCTCGTCGTGTTATTAGCCCCAAGTGCAAAGTACGTTAATGAACCAGGTGGACTTTCACCGGGATTTTCACTGGTTCAAATATCATCTGGGAATTTTGCTGTGAATGTGAAATTGTGTCGAGGTTGTTAAGCTCTTGCTTTATTGTTTTGCTACTGCTGTTAATCGCAGTTCACACTAATTATATTGGTTTTAGAAAAAGTTCATTCTTTTAGGTTGACCGCGCGGTTTTCGCTTGTAATTAGAACATTTATTCATATCTAGATAAAAATATTTTCATACTATATTATTTTTATTGTATTTGTACAATCAAATTTACAAAAGGCTTACCTATTTAGTTTGTCTTTTGTAAACTTTTTGCTATCATATGTGCATTCCCTTCCTTCATGTTTAAGGGTCAATCTATCATTACCTACCTGGCTTTCTTCTATATAAAAAGTGAGTTTTCCTCATCTTTTCCTTATTGTGCTTGTACTTCCTAATGCTAGCCAACTCCGGTTTGCGGGACCAGACACCGGAATAAAACGAGTCTCGAAGTACACGCACTTTTCTCTTGTTTCTCGCTCAGTTACGTAACTTTTATCTACGATACAAACAACCATTTTGAAATTACGTACCAGTGAAAATGTGCGTCATTTGTCTATGATCTAGCTGAGATATGGCCAGCGGCTTGAGATAGTTGCTGAGTGCCATTGCCATTATGCAATGTAGTTTCATAGTCCGATATTACGCACGATGTCCGGTACGTACCTACTGTTTGCCCACGCAGGACTCAGACGAGAAAGGACGCATTCGTTTTCTATAACAAAAACAGTGTGCCTTCTATTTCCTAATTTTATAAATTACTATAGTTTCTCAGTTTGTGGATTGCAATTCAAGCTATGCGAATTTATACTAAAACAGGTTTTGCTGAGCGAGTTTATTTAAGCTTTGCGTAATTATGACCTTACAATTATCATATTCTTTTACTTAATATGGGTTTCATTTGTTTCAGGTTACCCTAGCGGTAATACTGCAAATCGCCTTAGTTACGGGAAAGGCTTTAATACAACAAAATCAACAAGCACAGCAGCAGTTAGAGCCAAAAGATCAGAATGCATTAACAGCACAGAAACGAATCGGGTATGATTACCCTGCGCCACCCAGCGACCTCATCAACCCTTTTCAAGACCACGGAGACGTCGGTCACCACGAAGTGATCGACCACCACGACCATCACGACCACCATGAACACCACGACCATCACGACCACCACGAACACCACGACCATCACGAACACCATGAAGAACCTGAACACCACGACTTCCACGAACACCACGAAGAGCACCACGTCGAGGAACACCACGAGGAACACCACGACCACCACGATCACCATGATCCCGGATACTGGAAAAAGAAGCTAATCTGGAAGCCCGGATGGAAGAAAATTTGGAAGCCAGCCAAGAAACAAATCTGGAAACCTTCATGGAAAAAGATCTGGAAACCCATTTGGGTACCCACTAAGATTCCGGTCTGGAAGGAAATTAAGGTACCGGACTGGAAAAAAATCTACAAACCTGAATGGAAACCGATAAAGGTACCAGCCTGGAAGGAAGTGAAAGTACCGGATTGGAAGAAAATTACGGTTCCGGTTTACAAAGATATAACTGTTCCAGGATGGAAAGAGATACAAGTACCAGCGTGGAAAAAGATTTGGGTACCAGAATGGGTGAAAGTCGGTGTCCCTGGAGAGAAATATCTAGGGAAGGATCATGACGGGTGGGAATACACCTCACATGATTTGTGGAAGAAGAAGCTTGTCTGGAAGCCAGTGTGGAAAAAGTACTGGAAACCAGCTAAAAAACAGATCTGGATTCCGGACAAAAAATTAGTATGGAAAGACGAATGGAAGCAAATCTGGAAAACAGAAAAGAAACAAATTTGGGTGGACGACAAGAAGTTAGTATGGAAAGAAGCCTGGCAACAAATTTGGAAGCCATCGAAGAAACTCATATGGGTACCTGACAAGAAATTGGAATGGAAGGAAGCGTGGAAACAGATTTGGATCCCAGACTGGAAGCAAATTTGGGTTCCGGGCGTTAAGAAAATCTGGAAGCCTGTATGGATATCAGAGTGGTTCCCATCGCCTGACCATCATGACCACCACCACCACGAGTCCCACGGCTGGGACCGGAGCGACAACAACGCCGCCGCCAGCCAGAAAGCCGTGGCCGTGCAGCCCGCGCCGCAGCAGCCGGCTCCTAAACCTCCGCAACAGTCGACGTGGCAGTTCCCGAAATAATTAATCATAAGCGTCCATTGAGATTTAATTTGGTGTACCATAGGAGTCAAATGGGAGAGTCCAAATCTCGGGTATAATGATTTTGTCGGATGTGGATTCTGTTTTGTTTGCTAAGACAAGACCGTCATGACCTTCGAAGCGAAATTAGTCCAAACTAAGAAATAGTCGCATCAGGTCGCACTCGGGTAAATTTCACTTTATTTTATTGTTACCAATTTAAATAATAATGTTAAGTGCAAAGCGAATACTTGAGTGCGCAATGCGATTGTTTTTTGGTTATGGATGACCATTAAGGTCACGTAGGATGTAAGACGATCGTTATCCCGTCGTCACTGAGACAAGCTTTAACTCGTCATTAAACAGTCATTGTAATTCTAATTACCATATCAATAAGTCTGAGTAGTGCGCATAGGTGCTGTTATTGTAAGTCATCCACATGTAAAAAGTGCAATCTTACACGAACTAGATGATAGGTTTACTACCCACTGATGCATTGTGTTTTGTTGTTTAGTTTGTTAAGTTTTGTTTTGTTTTATAATTAGTTTACTATAAATATAGCGAAACCAATGATTTAAGTGCTTGTTTCAATTTAGGGAAGAACTGAAAGACTGACAATCGTAAACCAGACTAACAATTTATTGATAAAACTTCGAACACATCTACATGGAGTCCTATATCTTGATTATTAAGGCGAAGGATCTAAGTGCAGCAGTGTTCAGCAATGGTTGAGCAGTTCACTGACGTGGCAGGGCTTCAGGCAACAAGTCTCCACCAGGCTGTTGGCGTACTGCGTTTCGTCCACAGCGCGCCGCTGCTTGTACGTGAATCGCCCGGGGATCTTCGGGGTGCTCGCTATATCCGCATCTGTAAATAAAAACAAATTACTTCTGTACCTTCGACTCACCTAAACAAGTCCTCAAAGTACCAGACATTTATTTACCTCAGTCCCAGTGGCATTATGAGGCCATCCATCGACTCTCAATATGTAAAGTCGACGACTTGGGAATGGGTACCTAGGCAGATGCCAAGAGCGCTTTAAGTGGTTAATATTTTCTTTTAATCTACGTGAAGCAATAAATACAATGAATGAATTAGTGAAACTAAACAAATATAAGGATCAAATAAGCTCTACCTACGATTTATCGTCTCTACTTCTAAATTTTGTTTTTATTCTCGATTTATTTCGTCCAAAAAAATATTTAATAAAAAATACAAGAAACTAGGCTAAAATATTCCCAAAATAATTGTCTTTGATTCCTGGTATCACCTTTCGATTACGATTCTAACAATACATGCATTTTTTACTCATATTTACCGGACATAGCCAAATTTAATTCGACCGATTCTTCGGGGACAGCGTCTAAGCCGTAGCAGTACAGGTAATGAGCTTTAGCCAGCTCCCTGCCGCAGAGCGTGCGCCGGCCCTCGACGGAGCTCTGCGCTGTGACCGTCCCCGCCAGCAACACTACCAGTACGAACAACATCTGTCAACAAACGAAAATAATTCAAATAGACTGTACCAAGGAGTTTGGTACCGTTATGCAATCAGCAGCAAAAATAACTGAATACTCGAACAGGTCAAAAAGATCTATACTGCACAAGTTCTTACTCTCTTATCTGTGTAGATATATCTGATGCTGACTGTACAGTAGGTACGTGAGCAGATAAAAAATGCCATCTGCCATATTATGAGAGTCGGACTAGCGCGCCGATAGTTCAATAGGTAAAATAACTACATACTTATAATGTATTTATATTTGAAGTTTTCAAATACCATCAAACAAATGAATGTGTAAGTATTTACCAAAGCAATTCGTAAAAGTAAAAATTATTTTGGAATATTCAGCAAAGCTGATAAACGAAAATTTATGTATAAATTCTGTGTAATATGTCTGACAATATACACAAAAACTACGTTCTTAATTAAGGTAATGGTCCCAGTCTTTGACATGGTAACTCAATAGTTAAACAGAAACAGAGTATAGTTTAGTTTTATAAATAGATCCAGTCACACAGTGTTCAAAAACTGGCAACTCTGACTTTATTTAGAGGAGTTAAAATTTTACTGGTATTATAAACGATGCATAGCAAGTTTACCGGCAATATGGCATTAGATACTGCGACTTTGTAAATAAAAGATAACGGTCTAGCTCACGCACCCCGCATGGCAACGGGATGATGAACTTAGTAAACAAGTTGTACATGCGTTCTAGCTGCATCTGTAACTTAACTTTCTATACCTAGAGCATTATACCATTGGTCAAGTTTTGGTTAGTGGTTAGTAATGTAAGACTCGTATGCCATCTTTTGCTTATCAAATCATCAGGCCCAATCCTACAATAGGTACTTGGCGGTACACATTGTTCCTACATAAGTGTCAAATCAACAACAAATTAATATTTCATTAAAGAATGTAGAGGTGACGTATAAATTAGTTCATAGCCTCTTGTCTTATTACTAAAACGAAAAAACTATCTAACTACTCTGAAAGATATACCTAAACATTCGATAACCTTGCCTTCTAGCGGCAGTCGTGTAATAAACAAGAATCGAAGAACTACTCAAAATGTGCAACAATAACCAGATCACAAAAATGTTAATAACTAATAATTATAGGTAGTATTTGAAACTTTTTAGCTACACTTGATCCTTTTATTCAACTCCATGAATGTTCATGATTTCAATGCTCAAGGGATTGTACTTGTATGGTAGAGTAAGATGTAAAAGAAAACAAACACAGGACCTAATGGTGGCACTTTACTTCGTGCTTTCTATTCGCATTTGCGCGAGAAAGGATTGCAATAGATCATTCCCATTATCAGGCGAATTCGAAAAGAGTGAAGTGCTACCATTAGTTTGCCTTCTATATTGTTTATTTTTATTCCCGGTTACATGAGACGCAAGGACATTTCTGATAATAAATCCACTGTATTTATAGGTAGGTACTTATAAATACGAGTAATTGTAGTATTTGGTGATTTGAACACAAGCTTTCAGAAACTATCATTAAGTCAAAAGCGTGATCAGTTGATGTAGCACAACCTTAAATAATCGCATCTCCTAAGAAGATATATTGAAAGTCTAATTACTGAAATTTAAACGAAAGCACAGGGTTTAAACTTTACTAAATACACTTACCATGATTGCGTGAACTCACAACACCAACTTAGTCTTATAATATTAGCTAAATTATTCGATATTGAAGGCTGATGCTTATATAACGAGGTGTGGACTGACAAATGAGTGCATTTTGTCGACGCCGGCGAATACGATCCCTCTGTGTACTCACAACGTGACCACACAAGTTGCTTACTTAGCGTTCCCTTCGAAAAAACATCGTAATTTTAGAGGCTCGGTTTACGCTCCATTTCCCCGGCCCTTATTTTATTTTAAAGAATGCAAGACTCCAATTTTATTCAAGAAATTAAAATGTTTTCAGTCTTTGTACAGGGTGACTTGTAATTGGTATAAAGGCACCATTATTTGTTACTCAGTATTACAGGCAGTTACATTTTATTCGGAGTTACATTAAACAAACATGATTAATAAAGTGCTTTTTTTAAATTCAGAATTTAAGTTTTTCCCAAAATTACTGTCGTCCCACCCAGTATACTATATTTTTTGATTCGACTGACGTATGCACCCAAGAAATGTAGGGTTAGGTTAGGGTTAGACCACAAGATTAGAAATAATTTCTTTTAACTTTTTTATTAATGAAATAATTCGAGAATTCAGTAATCACTACACCACACATGTAGTTAACTTGTATTTTATCTGGGTAGTAAGAAAACAATATTCCTATATACTTATACAAATTCACATTGTAGAGTTAGCAATGTTAAATTCTCCTCTGGGAAACGGACTATATTTTTTTCAGCAATTTCTTACTGCTCTTCATTATTTCGCTCTATAAAGTATAAGTAATGAGAGGAAGACGCTATCAATTTTCGGGTAGCTTACAGCAAATAGCTTGAGGAAAAATATATCTCTGTCTCATTTTCACCGAAGAAATGTCATATGTATATTTAAACAATAATTGTATGTATGTATAATGATGATAATTGCGTTCTGATTACAACTAGTCTAAAAAAATACAAGCAAAAAGTGCCCGTCCACGGCTCTAAACTGAAATAAAATACAAAACATATATACTAAAAATACCGGGAAGACTTGCCTTTGTTGAACTCAGTGAGAAAGTTGCATTACATCTCAAAACTCATTTTATTTTCGAGATCAATACGTGTACAATCAACCATTTTGATTCATATGCCACCGTAGAACCTTTTCACCATAAACGTCATAATGACTCGTGAATAAATGACACATTGCGACAACGTTCTACAGTGGCCTGCGAATCAAATTGGTTGACCGAAGAACAAACTTTGCAAAAACATGATTTTGTAGCAATGTTAATCACATGCATAATATGAATTCTACGTTGGTACATAAGCATCGAAATGAGAAAACGATAGAACTGTGTACAACGCAGTGGCAGAGTAGCCGACCATAGTCTATTTGGTAGACTATGTTGGATAGCCTGAATAAAACTATAATTATGTGCCAATTGTCAAGTAAACAGCTCTGCGTTTTGTACGTTTTAAATTGGCGTCATATTTTTAGTTCTGCTGTCCGACGCCGTGTATCGCTGCTAGTTAGAAAACTTAGAAGCACTTTATTCACTTACGATAAGATTTAAAGTTGAACCAATGGCTAAATATTGAAAGCCCCTCTTCACCTGCTTCACCCCGTCGCAAAATGGTTACGCTAGGCTTGTAACAATCCGAACAAGTACGCATATCTATTATCTTTTTATATCAATGTACATAAGGTAATGGTCCCAGTCCTTGTGATTAAGAGCTAATTAACACAGTCAAGTGTATAGGAAGTGTTCTATTTTTAGCAATGACTGTTGATTAAGCTATCATTACTTTTATCAAAATATTATGATACTGTTTGGTTTTATTTTATTTGACAACTTTATAATGTATACTATGGAAATAATACAATATACCGAAAAGAGACGACAAAATATTCTAAACCTCCTCTTCAATGGACACCCTGTACACACATGAATTGTCAAAATGGTCTCCTTTAGTGTACAGTTAGGTTGTATAATCTACGATTTTCTGAATAATTTAAAGGTTACTACCTTGTCGCACACCAAAGGTAACCGTTTTGAAAGTTTCGGGTATTAAGCTTGACAGGTACTGAGGCTACATCCATGCTTTAGTTATTCATCCAAGGCTTACTAATAAACAAAACGCTGGCGTCGCGTAGATAAAAACATTAGAAAACCCCTTACTTTAAGTTAACATTATTGTGGTTGTCTAATTTGGTTGTCTACACGGCACAAACGGAATGTAAATACTCGTAATATATCGTCACTTGGATGGTAAAACTACTAAAGCGACACTTACTCACATGTCGCTTTAGTAGGTTTACCATCCAAGTGACGATATGTATAATATTATAAATGCTGAACTACGTAATGAGGTTTGATTGAATATTTGAATGTTTGTTTCTCAAGCACGCATTAATGGCTGGATGTATTGAGTTGAAATTAGGCAAAGAAACTGTTCGTGTCCTGGATTAAAATTTATCACCTTTACGTTACGTTTTATCCCGTAATATGCATAGAAAATATTATTACACGGGCGAAGCCGCGATTAAAACTTCGTTAATTATTAAACGAAACGTAATTTATTGTGAAACGCCCTATATATACCACATTTGTCATGGACGGCGCAATACAAGTAGGACAGCGTGACATGGTATCTCCTACAAGAACAGATCGTCAAAGAAAAAAAGTACCAAAAAAACCGGCCAAGTGCACCTAATCGAGAGTTCTGCACTACCCTAAACTTGCTGAAATGCATCTATGGAAACTAGCGACAAAAGGCAAACATTTTGCTAAGACGTGTAGTAAGGGGTCAGATTACTGAATGAATTGGGTTCCTTAGCCCAAGCTCGACTCACAATTATGGTTTTAATAATTTGTAATATTACTTTAAACTTTTTACTATGCGAGTAGGTAACTGTCCCAGTGCTTGTCATTAGTAGGAAAATTTACAAGTAGTTGACATAGTCTCTCGTGTTTATTTATTTTGTATTTCCGTATATACCTTCACGTCAATTACTGGGTTACTGTCAAAGACTGGGACCGTGACCTTTATCATACTAAGTTTAACCCTGGTATTCCCTCATCGAGCTGATGTAATAAGGAATTTATTGTCAGTTTATGTCAGCTTATGCCATCAAAAAATGATAATAGCTTTGTCTGCTGTATTTTTGCCGTTTATCCGAAATCACAACAAAGCTTTTGATCTTCCATCTGATGTATAGGTGTATTTTCCATGTTAGGTACTGAGACCGATACTTGTTGCGATATAAACGTGAACACCAGCTTTAGGCATTGTAGGAAAGTCACAAAGTCGTCCTGAAAACTGTGACCACAGATATTCATTGGGAATTCATTCGAAATATTAAAATAAAGGTCCTTGACAATGATTCAACAATTGATAAAAACAATACGAAAACATACAAGTAAAACACGAGAGACATGAGTCAATCACTAAAAATAAACATTGCCCTACGCCTTCCAAAGACTGGTACGGTAACTCTTGACATACGTAAATAGCTACTGGTCGTATTACTTCCCTATTTTAATTTCTAGAGAATTATTTTTACGTCGAAACACCTAAAATTAACCTTTTGTTTAATATAATATTTTTGAGGAAACACTATGCGCGGCGTTGAGTGAATTATTATTAATATTAATTTTCTTATTATAGATAATTAAATACTATAATTTATACAACGATTATCAGACGGTATTAATCGGAATTGTTTAATTTACTCAACATTTAATTTTACTATTACTTAGTTACTATTTCAACTATGGCAACGGCAAGCATTTCAAGAAGAGCAATAAAAAATATTCACTCATTTTCTAAACTGGATCCAGAGCAAAAAACACTGAATTTTCACCATCATTTAAACAGTAATTTCAATCTTAATTTTCATCAGCCATACAAATAAAGTGACCACTTTGGTAAACATTTATTTTTAAATTAAAATAATTATAATTATTCTAGACTCACCATTATCTAATCGGTATCGGCTCAGTCTACAACCAGGTCTGTTTTGGTTCTGAGACTCACATTTATACCCTTATCAAAGGGGCTATTTCGACGACACTATCAATTAATATGTATATCGACCATTTAAAGACAGTATATACACGTGGAACTAATTATAGCCCTCTAGGAGTCTAGACGCAGACACAAACGCTGATAAAGCAAATAGGCACCAACTGTTGCATTGTTATCTCCCCGATGTTGCACATAGAGTTACTTAGTTGCATTTCGTACTGAATGATCATTTAAATAACCAGTGTTTCGCGCATATTTCCGTCTATTCAACGGCCATCATTATTAAGACACAACGCCTTTTAACTATATTTCTTTTAAGTTTATTCTTAGTAACTCACTTATCATTTGCTTAGATATGTCCGTTTTCCCAGAAGTTCTTCTCTTTAATGGAATCGACATTTGATAAAATTACTTGATACGGGCACAGAAAATACTAATGTAGCGGTAAACAAGTAACTAGGTAAGTGTATAAATGTAGAGCAGCCTTGTTCAATATGCGACTTACTTAACTGCGAGACAACTTATCTTATGAAATTAGCAGATCGCTTCCTCTGTACAAAACAAAGTATTTTTCGGACTAAAATCGATACATTTACTGTTGGTCACTACGATGCTGTGTATTTATAAACTACAAAAAGTTATTTGTATGGCACCCCTCTTTTCTGTTAGGGTAAAGGTTCCCAAACTATATCCGCGGACTACTTGTAGAAGTCAAAGAGATTTACATGTCTTGACTCTCTTGACAATAGAGTCATGTGTAGAGCTTTTTATCAACTCAGACTGCGTAGATATATCCGCTGCTGACTGCACAAATCAGTACATGCTGTGATGACCTCGCTAGGTCATTGCCCACAGCACAGAACAAAACACACGAAGAAGGTTAAAATTAACTTCAGTCATGATTGACACCGAGACCGCCGTCGTCGAAGAGTCGGCTCTAAACTCCAATGGCTTAGTTATGACAGGTCGTAGGATCCGATGCTTCGAAGCTATAGCTTATTCGAAAATTTTGGCGCGTCCACATCTGACTTTTTCCTCTATCCGATTGCCGGCACGTATCAACATCGCCTATGGACGTACATTTATCCCGACTATTCAAACAGATCAAACAGATGCAGGCGTGCCATAAGACCAGCGGTCACTGTCATTCGGAGAATATGAATATTAGCTCATAATTGCCCGCGCGCTGCCTCTGATCACATTTCCACTCTAACCTCTAACATTAAGTAATCAAATGTTTGTGCCTCGGCCCTTATGAATGCAAATAAATTTGGAAACTTCTAGGGGGATCAAAGGGGCAATCTCCCATTCTTCTTGTAGGTAAGTAGGTACTTCTGCTCAGCGATCAGTCGATTGCTGTTTGACAAGAGGCTAAAAGGCATAAGTACATTAATTGGATAATGAATGTCATTCACGACTATGTAATGAAATCGGACAGTGTATTTACGGCATTAAAACCGATGGTCAGCGAGTTATATTATCGTCCGTCAATTTAATTAACAGCAATTATGCAGCAAATACTTATAGTGCATAATTATGCCTATTTGGTGTGTTTGGTGCGCGCGCACCTGAACTTGGTATCCAAATATAACACTTGATGCAGTTTTGTTTGCATGAACTGATTTAGGTACAGTCAGCAACACTACTTGCGAAGCAGAAAAAGTTTACAAATACATATCCGAATCTAGAGTCAAAAAAGTGCTTTGAGTAGACTTTAGGAATCCGCCAACGGGACCTTATATTTTATGTCTGTGGCGTCCATTCGGCTTACATTTAAAGGGCTATATATCTCTTGTTTTAAAAATAGTAATACAAACGAGTACAAGCGAGGAAATATAAGTGAGCATAGACACGTATAATAAATCTTACACTAAAAGTCCTGAATTAAAGGTCTGAAACACTTTTTTTTTAAATACAAGCCCAAAATATGCTCGATGAAATATCGATAAAAACTCGATGCGCAATGTCCAACTCCCATTTGGCCAGTTTTTTTTAATCTCTGTCGTCCTTTTTGCTTCTTTTTCCACTGCTTATATATTTATGTACGAGTATATGGTACCAAAGTACCAATACCTATACCAATCAATCTCAATCATCAAAAATGTGCCACTGTAGTACCTTTGCACAATAAATGCGATTTTGATGTTTCACTTCAAATTCCGTAATGTCGCAGTAGTAACTGATTGCGACATGGGTCAACATTGGCCTAGAATACAAATTGGTTGACCGTATACGATGTCCGAAAGAATCAATAAGAAACATCCATGTAAATAAAACAGTTTTAATTTATTTTATCATTCCAATAAATATTAAATCTAGCTTTAACTAACAAACAACAATATGTACAATAAAGAGTTTCATACATACATACAACCACCATCATTCGCATTATTGCCATGAAATGAAACTGTGACTTTGAAGTCAGTTAGTCATTAAAACAGCTCTACTTAACTAAGTATAGGTATTTCGCATCATTTCGCTTCGCAAACTTAAGTATGGGTAGGTACGTCAAAAAAAAACCCAAATTAACTTATTAATATAAACTCTTGCGCAAATACTTACCTAAGTGCAACAAAAATTCATCTAAAAATAAATTTTCTTTTATCGTGAGCTGCTTGATGGCCTGGTCTTTTTCTTTACTACTGACATTGTTGTAAGTAAATATAGAAGAAAAACTAGCTCATAATCTTAAAACGGCATTTTTCCTTCCCCTATCAAGCCACTGACTTTCTGTTGACAATAAATGAACTAATGAAAATAGGCATTATGCATAGTTGCTCCATTAGCTTTAGCTACTTTATTTAGCAGTTCAGCAGAGTTCGTCCCAAGAAAACTTCATTCATTAAATATTAAGTTACTATTTAATTATAATTCTTTCAAAGTGTACGGAGCTTTTCTCTATAAGTTTTCTTTTGTAAGTTTTTCGGGACGAAGAGTATATATAGCGTACGTCTTTTTTCTAAGTTTTCAGCTATTTATAAAGGCACCCAATTATACCCAATGTAACAATTTCTAATATTTTCGCGTTTTTTAGGCATTGAAATATAACAATTATAATAGGATTTTTCATTAATTTAGTTACAATACACGCGATATAAACTGTAATTGTTTTATTTCAACATATCCAAAGGTTTCAGTAGTTTAGCTGTAACGTGCCAAACAGATGGTCAAATGTAGGTTTTTATAATGTATTGCATGTATCTGTTTTGTTTTTGAAAACAAAGTGTCATAAATATTATATGGTACACTCATAAATAACTACCACACAAAGCCTTTATTCAACTCTACCCGAACTAAATCAGAATTAGAATGCACAAGGTTTTAAGTTAGACCTCCATCTTAAAACGTTTTTGTGTGAAGCGCATATTTAGACAGACAGACTAAAGTGCTAATGATAATTATTTTGGCTTTTATTGCTCTTATAAAGACCCCACATACCTAAGTATATTTTTTTCTTAAATATCTCTTATGCTATCTTCCGTAAAAAAATACTAAATGACAGCAAGCAGCCGAAAATATGAGGACAGATAGGAACGGATAGCTAATTTGTTGTATACTACCCATGTAAAGATAAAAATATGTCCTGTGTCACACACGTGTAAAAAGGTCAGTGAGGTTACTTTGCAGGGTTTTACCATAATTTGTCATGCCAATGATGGGTCCAAAAGTCAATGTCGTGCGCATGTTCCCTATTTTCGAATAAACCCTTTTAAATGCCTAAAGTTTTTGTAGAAATAAATAAGAAGGAAGTCATAGACTCGGGGTTTTGTCAGCCACGTTGCTAATGGGGGTGACCTTTGACGACGTAGGAGCTGACGTCATGCTGAATCCAACCCGGTGGAGGCTTTGGCACCGGCACCCACTCCTTCACCTCGACGGGGCCCCACATCCTCTTCCACACTGCCACATACACTTTCTTCTCTTGCCACGTTTTCACCCACCGCGGGCGCCACACGAATTTCTTTTTCCAGAAACCGTGGTACGTGGGGTGGTGATGGTGATGCAGAGAGGAACGGTCTCTGAAACAGGCAACGGGGATCTTTAAAGCTTCTATCTTCACTTGTTGATAAGAAGACTAAGGTTTAACATTCATTCATTGGAGTTACGTAGCAGTAATATATACGACATGTCCGCAATCAATTCCATCAGATTGGTTGACACATTTACAAATCTGGTGATCCAAATCCTACTACATTTGCATACAAAATTGTAGAGCTAGTTGTCGCCGTCGATGTCGGATCTAACGACTTCTGGTAATTTCCTTTGATTACTGGGACGAACATTTGGGACAGTTTTTCTAGTTCGGGGGTTTTTGGCAATAAATACCGCCGATAAATAATTTCGTAGGTAAATGAAAGGGCGGTAAAATATCATCATTCAGAAACTGAGTACGATAAACTTTAGTATAGCTCCGTTAAAAGGTGCTATATTTAGGTTCAAAAGAATGCAAAAATTTACACTAAGTCGTGCTTATTCGTGGCAACATTAAAGAGATGTTGTTAAGGGCATTTTGCCATACAAGATTATTCTTTCATTTGCACAGATAGGACGTCAAGACCTGGAGGTTATTAATTTTATGGTTTAAGGTCACAGTGAGTATGAACAACTAAGTTAAAAACTAAAGTAAAACTAAAATCTACCAACATAAGTTTATGATTGGTACTCTTTATCATTACCTTTATTCAAATTGATACTTTCAGTTAAAAATATCATAGCTGGTATTGGCCACTATTTCCTTCTGAAATATATTTTTGGAAAAACAGAATACAGGCGAAACAAGAAACAAAATGCGATTTATTGCATCTGCACAGTTCACACCGACTATTCACGAATCTCAATGAACACATTGATGCAATAAAAAATGGAATAAACAAAACAACTCTGGACGCGGTTGGCATGCTTTAAATTCGTTGTTATATGTATAAATTAAATACAATAGCACCCCGTTTTCGCTTTGCTCTGATTGAAAAGGTTTTAAGAGTTTTTCAAACTACGTACTACTATTATGTAGCATTCTGCCCCCTAGGGATTATGACTATATCTTGGATAGGGATCTCTGGAAATGATCCCGGCCTTCATTGGCGATCCCTGGCTCCAAATAGTTGACACCTACTGTGTTAAATATTTAAAAGGTAAAAATAACATTGAGTTTTTTTTTTCATTACACCTCGGTGAGTTTCTTTTCGGTATCCTCATCAGAGGTTTTTTCCGATCCGATTTTATGACAATCATAAGTGCCTAATCTGAATACAAATATACTTTGACTTTGATTGATTAATACATTTTATGCTTGCAGCCAGTAGCTTACAAATATGAGGTGGCTCATATCGGATTTGACAATAACTCTTTCAGTCCTTATTGTACCTTTCTTTAATATTGAACTTATAAAATTGCTGAAACAAGTGTTTATTTGTTTGTGTTTAATTATCAGACTAAAATACCAATCTTTACGAGTGCATGTCCAGCCGAATCCAATATTTTATTTTTCTTCCGCTACATAGATTTTGGCTGATACGTCTTTTTTTAATTAACAGCCTCAAATACCAATTTTGCGTTACTAAATTTATAAATAACGGATGTCCAAGACAAACTTTCTACCCATTTGTTTTAACCTTAAGGGAAGATTTTATGAAACTGCTGTAACAAGGTTACCAGCCTAAATACCAATTTTCATATTTCTTAATTCAAATTAAGAGATGTCTCATACAAAACTCAAATAACTATTAAGTATTATCCTTTAAAATCCGTTGTTATTACTTGTGTGTGTATTAAAATAAAATACTGTACATACTGTCTACATTTAAGAAGTTTCAGCGCTACTGTAATGACAATGGCTAATAGTCAATCAATGAATCATCAGTCAGAAGTTCCCTGTTTTTACCTGACTACGGCAATGCCAAAAGGAAGGGTTATGGTTTTATATTACATATTAGTATAGAAGTATAAATGTGTACGTGAGGTTCATAGAACCTAACCTATGAAAACAAAAATTATTATAATATCTATTTTTAACTGACTTCCAAAAAAAGGAGTCGGGACCTTTTTAGATACTTACATACGTATACACAGATATACGATTCTATTTCGCAATGCATAACAGAGCTTCCTTCCGACAATTAAAATTTTAAATTAAAAAAGTGGCTTCAAGAAGAACTGTTTTACGCAGTAAAAAGGAGCTCATAGAAAGGAAAAAAAATATGTTTATTGACTGTCGACTTTGTAAACTACCTATTATTATTTTTCATGTAGCTTTGAAATGTGTTGTTAATTAAATATTTTTTTAATTCTAGTAAAATATGCTGAAGTACTGCACCATTTTAAAACACTTTATTGTACCATATTTGCAAATAAACCCATTTGATTTGGTTTGATTTATATATACTTACTTAATTTACTATATCTACCTAGGTAAGTACCTACGTTTGAAAAAAAAACATGTTATAGGTACCGCGGCTATCATGACACCGCTTCAGCGCTTTTCTTAATTAGAGTGACGGACGCGACACAGTCAGCTAATTACTAAAACAACTTATATTTAATTTTGAACATAATCAAAAATAA
The DNA here is from genome assembly GCA_963691745.1 of Ditula angustiorana. Lineage (NCBI taxonomy): Eukaryota > Metazoa > Arthropoda > Insecta > Lepidoptera > Tortricidae > Ditula > Ditula angustiorana. Next base: position 7,546,816 of record OY829472.1, read on the forward strand.
ACCTTGTAATTAAAATTTGAGGATACAATTTTGATTGCCCTTAAATATACTTTGCTACTTTGGAATTATATGAAAACACACTTACATAACGGGAGTCGTAGCGGGGGTGTCTGAGTTTTCTTTCACCTTGGTCTCAGACGTGTCACCTTCTGACCTTACACTGTAGGTTATGATAAGTATCAGGCATAAAACGACCTGAAAATAGAAACGTACTTCATTAAAATCGTTGTAATACAAATGAAACATCCTGAGGGCTAATTGACAGAATTCGCGGGAGGACCGGATGCTTTCGATTCCAACGACTTCGTATGTTATTTTCTTTTATTACCAGGCTTCTGCAAATCATGTTGTTTATTGCTGCTTATTTTATTTCCGTTGTGGAATGTCCGTTGGATATATTGATACTGATGTTACACTAAACCATATAATGCCTTTTATAGGGAAATCTCATTTACAATTGGGACAGGGCTGTTAAACTTGAGGCCCACGGGCCTCGGCCACGGCCTGTCCTTCGTTAAAGTTAGGTACACAAAACTTTCAACTTACAGTCAGGTATCAGTTATGTATCTGACATCGCTGCAGTATTGTTTGACGCCAAGCTAAGAGCGTTTTAACCGACAACGTTATTCATGTCTAAATAATTTTCAATGGCGGAATTAGCCCGATTCAGCAACAACTTTTGTTAAAAAAAATACTTATGTCGAACCAGCCATCTCTGAGTAATCGTTGAACGTTATGCGTCAAATTGATAAAGAATAAAGTATTATTCGCCATTCCTCTATTTGATATTACGCGTATTATAAACGACGGTGGTTAAAACGATCTTTTTCCGTCTTCATTACGATCACTTTTTCACTAAATGTATTTAAGAGCTGTGGTTTGAACCAAGCTTTAGCTGTGAGTGAGCTTTGTTTGCGAAAGCTTCGTGCAAACTTCTTCGGATCTCCGTATTAGTAAATCTAAATATGTATTATAATAAGCCAGGTAAAATTCAGAGTACATTAGCGCTAGTCTAAAATTGCCAGTTTAGTTAGGAGTTTATTTAGCGCTCGCCGGGCTGTTAAAATTTAAACTGACCTAATAAAGTGTTATCAATCTGTACGTAACGTCCCAAAAATTTAATTATAATTTGTCTAAATTGAATGAACAAAGTTTCTAATCACATCCTGGTTTTTAGGTCACCTCACTCCTTGATAATCAAATAACGATTTAAACGATAGCAGCGACCCACTAGTTGATAACCCTTATAAACATGCCAAAATATATTAGGATGCGTAGCGGACTTCCGCAGAGCGCGTGGCCCCATACAAATGCCCAGGTTTCCACTGGGCCCGATGGTAACAATATTTAGCCTCGCAGGAACGTTATACCACGCACGTACAAATTTATGTAACAAAGAAAGCGACCCCTATGCATCATGTAAGATTGTGTAAGTGTGTAGGGTAAGTGCGTACTTTACTTACATAATATAGGTAACTGTCATCAAAGATAATGTACTGAATAGACGGACACTCGCCTTTGTGAAGACTGTGCACGGGGTAAGCTAAAGTCAGTTTACCTAAATGCCGTCACGTACCCAATGGGAACATGCTTACAAAAATAAGTCCGTTTAAAAAGATTTAGCAAAGTTTAATATTGTTGCTTGAAACGTTATTATTAAAACAGCTTTTCTGAAGAATCCGTAGGCGTAATGCCCGTAACAGGAAAAAATATTGAAAAATGAAATTGCGCTGACGGAATTACGCTTCAATGTATGAGTCTGTCAGTCTATCTAGTACATTGTCTTGGATGCCATAAAGAATGCGTTATCGACCATCTACTACACTCTTGTGGTTTATGGCATAACCTACCGTTCTCTGTTATTACCGGAATTTGTTTAGATCGAATTAAGATACGAAAAGTTTAGCACACTCCGGTAGCTCGATGTAGTACCTCCGCATTAGTCGACTATTACCGTTTTTAAATCACATTCTTTATTTGAAGCAGTTGACATTCGATGTAAAGGCAGCGATGTGCATTGCATCCAAATTGCATCAGGCGAAGTCTCTTCTTGTTAAACAAAATTTTTGCTTGTTTTTGCTTGCACTGACTACTTACACTTTTTGTTGAAGTTCGCTCAATATGAAAAGGTGTGAAGGTGCTTTGTACTCCAGTTTTAGATACTCTATTATTAGCTATATATATTATTAGATACTCTACTAATATGATTTTAGGGTTCCGTGCTGACAGAGTGCCAACGTGAACCTTTTACTTTACCTACGCGTCCATTCGATACGCGTAAGTTCGAGTTATAATACGCATCTACACTAATATAATAAAGAGATAAACTTTGATTTTTTATTTGTTTGTTTATATGAAGGGGTAATCTCTGGAACTACTGATTCCAAAAATAACCAACCTTGTGAATCAGTTGGTATTTTAGTGTCGAGTAAAATATATAGGTAGATACTGTTTTACCTAATGTTGAAACCACTCGAATTGACAATAACCCGACTACGGAAAAAATGAAATAAGGGACTAATTGCTATCAATGTCCTATCGAGTAAGCCAAGTATTTTGATATGTTAGATATTACTGTTAATTTACTTCTGTCTAAGTCTTTTGGCAGTGTCACATTAATAACGCGATAATTCAAATCAAATGCTGTGGTCATGCGTCAACTACAACTATCAAGTCATAATAAATACGCAGATTTGACGGGTCGGGTTATTACATTGGAGTGATTGCCATCTGACTGATACATCATTGGTTACACATTAATTTAGATGTTTGTATATGAACATTTAAACAGTCCATACTAAATTTTTTTAACAATTCACTTGATTTTCAGAAGACTTCATGGGAAATTAATTAATGGAACTCAGTGTCAGCAATCGTGAAAAAAGACAACGCATGTGCTGAATACTTCAATAAAGAAATTAAACAAACAACACAAAACGCGACCATAACCCAACCACCAACACCAAAAATACCACTCGACACGTGTTTCACCTCTCCACGAGGCATCATCAGGAGCTATTGACTTCTCGACTGTTACTCTTGACTCTTGAATGTCTGTCAGTGTTTAGTTGTCTTTTTTCACGATTGTTGACACTGGGTTCGCGGATTAGCAAAGCAATGGTTTCCATTAATAACAATATGGACTTCCGCAAAGTAACACCTGCATTTTCAAATTCTCATACTTAATTCTGAAAGAATAGTCTGTTCACGTCCAGTAGTCTGCACGAACGAAGTCGCGGGCAAAACCTGTATTAACATAATGAAATGCCTCATAAACGAGAACGTGTATAGTTTTTTTAGAATAATTAAACTGTAGTTTATTTTTATTTAATACAGGTACTCGGCAATTAGATGGCGTCATTAATAACTAAATATGGTTAAATTCATTTATCTACACATATATTATAAAATGCTCTATAATGCGTTTAGAAACCATAGGAAATGACCAGCATTATTACAACCAATGTTATTATGAGAATTTGTCTGTGGTAGTAGGCAAATCTGTACTGTAATGGTCATTACAGTACCGATTTCTGTACTGTAATGGTCATTACAGTACTGATTTCTGTACTGTAATGGTCATTATATGATCTCGAGTGACATGAGGATAGGGACTTCATGCGTTTGTCTATGATTTCAAAAAAACGTTTGGCTTGACGGATGGATCGAATGGCCGTCATTACTGTAGTTATTCGTTTGTTGCTTTTTTGCTGTTACGTTTTTTTGCATTTATGATATGTGTGTAGATAAAGTAATGTATGCAACTGTACATAATTAGGTTTTAAAACACTCGTGTGATCCTATTATGAAACTCGCTGACGCTCGTTTCATAAAACCACACTCGTGTTTTAAGACCCCTCATTATGCAACAGTTGCATAAAATACTATTTCTAACACTTGGTATACTTTAATTTCGTATTATATTTGTGTGGGACTGAGTGTAAAGGAGCGTGATATGACGTACGAAGGTGTAAGAGAGTTAGCATGAGGGCTGTATGAACGAGTGTGAAAGAGTCAGTAGATGAGAATGAAAAGGATTTGAATGTTTTAAATATAGAGGGGGTCGAATTTGATGGACGATGAAAGAAAGACGTGTTAATTTGTAATGATTTTTATTTTATATTAAAAGACGTTTTAACTTATTATTTAATGGTTTTTCTTCAAATACTACATCCCACATTTGTATTTATTAACTCAGAATTTACTCCTCTTTCATTTGATATCCCACTCGACTTGATTACATCTGTCATATTCATTTTGTTCACATAATAGTAGCTTACTTATGTCACCCGGAAAATAATAACGAATCGATTGATATAGGTACATACTTACACGTATACATAGACGGCTAAAACATGACCCGTCCTTTTAGCCAGAGCCGTAATTAAAGATTTGGCGCCCCATTAAAGGACGATAAAGTATTTCATTCTAGGGGCGGCTGCCGCCCCTCGTAGCCTGGGCAGCCGAGCCATGGCCCGGATGGCCCTAGGGTAAATATGCCCCTGCTTTTAGCTTAGCCGTAGTCGGATAAAAAGTCAAATCATTAAGCCACAATAAATAAAAACTGAAAATGTGTGGCTCAGTATAAGGCGGAATTTTCGGAATTTTCGCAGTTTTTATTTATTTTTTAGATATTAAGGTTAAAATAGTGTGATTTATTATCAACTAGTTTTCCGGATTTATAAAATTATACACTTTATATTTCAACCGACTTATGGACATACATATTAATAAAAAACCTGCAGCTTAACTTTCAAATACAAAACACAGTGCCTTAAGAAACAGCGTTTAACCGGGAAAGCTTCTTGAGTTAAGTAGGTAAGTACCTCAGAATACAGAACTTTGTTCTGTATTCTTCTGTATTCGTACCTAATAAAAAATGTACCTATGTTAAGCCACAAGAAAATAAAAATTGCAAAAATGTCGAAATTCCCGTCTCATACAGCGATCCACGAACAATATACCGGAAAGTGCGAGTCGGATTCGCGCATGAAGGGTTCCGTATCACCACACAATAATTTTTTTGTGTTACGAGAATAAACTTCAAAATGTTTTACCAGATTTTAAGGACATAGGCAAGTTTGATATGCATCACAAATGTGAGTCGGGGATCTAAGTTAATAAAATCTAACGCCTTACAACAAATTTTAGCAAAATGATGTTAGATAGAATCGCACCATGAATTGTATTTTAGTAAGTATACAATTATGTATAGGTAGCTATGTATATTCATTTAATGATTAAGAAAACCGTAACCGAAAAAAGTAATTAATAAAATTCTTCATTCAGTCATTCTTAAATATTTTTTATACCTGTTGCATAATTTATTCTTAATACTTACTTAAATAGGTATTTGAATGCATGGAACTTTAGTCGTTTGTTATTTGCACGTGAATGCTTTTATAAAATCAAGAGTTTTATTCTGAACGCGTCGTAACAGCTGTCTGTCATGCATTGAGATGTTTTTCTCTTTTAACCCCACCGAACTATACGTCAGATACTTTATCCATGCCCTTTCCTCTATTCTATTTTTTTAACAAATAATTTTCTTTTCACTATGAAACCCACTTGAATGATTAAAACGCCGAACAGGCAGTCCAGTCTCAAGCTAAGTTAGCTGAGGATGCTTCTCTATAAAAAGTATTGTTATTTTTATGCATCTGTACTTGTGCTCGCAAAGCAATGGGACCTACTATATGAACAGTTAAGTTTCAAAAACGCCTTTAGGAATAAATCATAATAACAAAAATGTAGGTAAGGTTAGTTTATTCATTCTGATGTAATTATTTCCTTTTATCGCGTTGTGAAGGTTATTGGCCTAATGATCGTTAAACAATGTAATGCAACGACGTAATAAAGCGGAAAAATGACAATTTAAATTAATAAAAGTCTGTGGTTTGAAATGTTTTGACTTTGTATCCAGATGGAAAGGATCGTTCATTGTTATAAGTTATTCATATAATGTGTATCCGTAAGTCTACGGGTGATTAGTTACTACCATAGCAATGCAGCCCTTGATTTCTCCTGTAGGTAAGTGATTCATATTTACCTTAGTGACTTAAATGTCTTATACGAATTAAATAGGTAACAGGTAACAACTGCCTAAACCTCCTCCAAAATTATTTTATATATTGTGCTGAGTATTTTATTCACATTTGAATAAATAGAAATCTAAAAGGCATACCGCGTAGTCCACAGGGCTAAAAGTTCTTTGAGAATAATAGTTGCTCATGAGGTTTTCTACTGCTTTCATGAACCTTGTGAACTCAACTCCAATATAGAAACTTCAATAAAAAGCAAGAGTTTACAGCTATCCCCTTTGAAGGTCTATAATGTATATTGCAAAAGGCTTACACGAAATACTGATATGTTTAGTACACTCAATACTGAAATTGCCCATATTAAAAACACTAGAATTGCAAACCATATTTTGCACTAACCAAAACATCTTCAACTGCCTGCCAAAACTCTTTTGAGAAGCATAAAGCGTTTTAGTTATTACTTTCAAGCAGTTATGATTAAATATTAAGAGAGGCGTAAGTAACCATCATGGTTGCTTGTTAAACCCATTTAACTGACTTTTTAAGCGCTATATGAAAAAACTCTTAGAATTAACAAACTAACCAAACACCCTTTAAAAAAAGTTTCCTACAGATAAGCGTAAGCACTAACCTTGTGAGGGTCACCTTTTAAATAAATAGTTTTGTGAAAGGACTTTTGTATGAGTGTGTTAAACTCATGTGAACTCATAAGAATTAAAATAATAACAATTTGTAAGAAATATAAACTAACATATACAAAGACAAACTTCCCTCTAAAGAATTTCTTTCAGTTAACCTTTGAGTAATTGATAGAACATTAAAGTCAACAGCTAGTCCATAAAGAGAAGATAATACCTTAAACTTCAATTGGAGTAAAGCACAAGTTTGTGCTTTATGCTAATTAAAGTTTAAGATGTCTATATAAAAGGAAAAAAACATTGGTAATCCCTAGCTCCAAATAGTGTATACTCCTGTGTTAAATATTTTAAATACACACAGGTTTTTTCGAATTGGTGGTGAATTTTATTACAATTCTTCTTCAGCCTGTATCCACCCAATGCTGAGTGTAAGCCTTCCATTTCACGCCATGCCTTCCAATGTTGAGCTTTCCTCATCCATCCCTTACCAGCAACCACAACCAGATCGTCTGCCCATCAATATCATATCTGAATATCATATTACAACTAATTGCATTCAACTGCATGAAATATTCCATAATTGATTGGCTCAATTTGAAATATGCAATTGCGAAAGAAAAATATTAAAATCTAAAAAATATAAGTAAAAAAAGTGAAAAATATTCTAAATAAAAAATTATTGTCAAATGCTTAAAAATAGACTTGACTCATGGCTGCTGTCGCAAAAAACATAAACTGGAACCGTTTTGTGAAGTGTCTGACATTTTGTGTGTGAACTTTAAATATTTTAAACAAGACTTTGAAATAACTTGTGGAACTTTGAGATAGGCATATCAGCAATGATGCTGCTCCCCTATAATATAATAATAATAATTGATATTGTTTTATTACTTTTTATAGAAATATTGTAAAAACTTAACCTACGATTTTAAATAAATATACATGAATAATAATAATGAATAAAATTGTTACTGCACTTTATAGTTAGTATAAGATAAGTAACATTGGAATTGAAATTATTGATTTTTCATAATATTAATCACTAAGTATAAAAACCTCCATCCAATAAATAGGCGAAGTATTGCCAACCTTATGATCTTCTATACATAAGTGTTCTACTTGGTACGGTCAGCCCCAGAACTAGCTGAATATTTTAGTACCTTTTCTCTATCAGTGACGTGACAAATACGAGCAACTCTCATTTCATATGTTACTATGACCAGGTTCTTAAGTGGTTAGCTACTTCAGACGCTGACTGTGCATTGGTGATAGCGATTGGTGGCCTTGTTAATGATTGGTATTTTAGACCTACTAAGAAAATGGGGAGTAAGGGGAGAATGGATTTACCAACTTATCCAACCCTACTGTCAACCTCACCTGCCCGCGCTAGTGGTTCTTTTCAGAATAGCTAGCGGCGTCGGTTCTGCGAGCCGGCGTGGTGCTCCCTGCTAGATAACAGACGAGGCTCTGGCGACCGAGCAATGGCGGTATAACCATACACCTGGTCGGGCAACCGACTAGAAGAGGCGACAGCGCCCTTGGGGTCTAAATAGCTCCTAAAATGCCTGGTGCAGAAGGCAAGGGGAAACCACTGCACTATTTTCCCATGAAAGTCGTTATGGAAGTACAACAAAGAAAACAGAGGTGGCCATGCGATCCGCTTAGCAACCGGCGCCGTACTGCGTCCGGGGCAGACGGTGCGAAATTGGTTACCGGCCATGTGGATGTGGGAGACCAGGCAACGCATGGAAAGTGTACTACTGGAGCCTCCGTTAAGATGCGACATATCCAGAAGTTAGGTACTTGGAATGTTCGCGGTCTACTGCAGCCAGGAAAACTTAGAATCCTGGAGGAAGAGATAGAACGATGCAACCTAAACATTTGTGGCCTAAGCGAAACACACTGGAAGGGTAATGGCCATTTCCTTACCGAAACACACGCGGTCTACTTCTCTGGCAACGACTGCGCCAGCAGGAATGGAGTCGCTATCCTTCTCCCGAAACATTTGAGGAATTGTGTGATGGGGTACGAGACTGTAAGTGACCGAGTAATGAGTATCAAACTCAAAGCAACACCAGTGCATCTAAACATAATACAGGTCTATGCACCTACCGGCGCTGCAAGCGACGAGGACATTGAAAGCTTTTATCTGGAACTGGAAACCGCTATGTCAAAGATCCCCAAAAGGGAGCTTCTACTAATTTTAGGCGATTTTAATGCAAAGATAGGAGCAGATGCCCACCAACTAAGTCATTGCGCTGGTAGATTTGGACTTGGGCAGCGTAATGAGAGAGGGGAACGCCTACTACAGTTTGCGGCTGACAATAATTTAGTGATATCGAACAGTTTTTTCGAGAATCACCCTCGGAGACTTTATACTTGGACTTCACCCGATGGAAACTACCGCAACCAAATTGATTATATACTGATCGGGTCACGGTGGAAGACCTCAATTAGAAATACTCACACTCTACCTGGGGCTGACTGTGGGTCGGACCATCAGCTTCTAATTTCCAAAGTGCAGCTAAAACTCAGAGCAGCTAGGAAACTCGAGAAACAAAGGAGATTCGAGGTGAGGGATAGCTCAAAGTTTCTAGCGGCACTCGAACAAAGGTGGACTCGGTGGACTGACAAGGACCCTAATACAAACACCCCGGATCAGCTATGGAATCAAGCAAAAGAGCTAATTCAAAGCGCTGTCAAGGAGTTGGATCCGTCATTGCCTAGCGAGCGTAAAAGACAGCACTGGATGAGCGATGCTACTTTGGCGCTTGTAGAGGAAAGACGAAATTTGAAGGCTTTGGGAGCTGAAGTGAGGATCCTGAATGAGAAGTCGGCTCGGATTCAAGAAGCATGCAGGCGCGATCAAAACGCACAACTTCAGAATATATGTGTAGAAGTCGAAGCCCATGCTGGCAGACACGAATCTAGAGACCTATACCAGAAAATTCGTTCCATCACAAAAACTCTCGCTTCCAGAACCTGGGCTATTGAAAACTCCTTTGGCGAAACAGTGACAGAAATAAATGCAATTTCTGAAACGTGGAAAGATTACTGCCAGTCTCTCTTTGAGGATCCGCATTCGCAGTGTTTTGACTCCACAGAACCTATAGACGTAGAGATGGAGCCAGACATTCTTGTGGATGAAGTCAGGGCCGCTATTAAGCACCTTAAAAATAGAAAAGCCACGGGCAGAGACGCGATACCAATAGAGGCTATCAAAGCTTCGGGTGAATATGGTGTTCAGATCTTTCATACCTTGTGCAATAAAATATGGCAAACAGGGACATGGCCGAAAGAATGGGCTCACACCGTTTTTGTCCCGCTTCATAAAAAAGGTTCCACGAAGACCTGTAGTAACTACCGACTTATTGCCCTGATATCGCATGCAAGTAAGGTTTTGCTGCACATACTGAATGAGCGTCTTAAGTCATATCTGTCCAAAGAAATTGCCCCTGAGCAAGCTGGGTTCGTAAAGGGGAAAGGTACCCGCGAGCAAATCCTCACGGTGCGCCAAATAATAGAAAAAGCTCGAGAATTTAACAAGCCGACTTATATTTGCTTCGTTGACTTTTCAAAGGCATTTGATTCTGTTAAATGGCCGACACTTTGGAAGACACTTTTAGAAATGGGAACGCCAAGACACCTTGTACACCTGCTAAGACGTCTCTATGAGAGTGGAACAGCTTCAGTGAGAGCAGACGATGTACTCTCAAATGACTTCCATCCAAGCGCTGGAGTCCGTCAAGGATGTATTATCTCTCCACTCCTGTTCAACACATACACAGAGCTCATAATGAGAATAGCTCTCGAAAATTGGACAGATGGCGTTGCAATAGGAGGAATGAAAATTTCTAATCTGCGTTACGCTGACGACACCACCTTATTCGCAACAAGCATTGACCAAATGGAAGAGCTTCTAAGCAGGATGGAAAGCATCAGTCTCGATTTTGGACTTAAGATTAACCGCAGCAAGACAAAGATGATGATTGTTGACCGTGCCAACAACAATTCGCCAGAAGTCACACAAATTGCGAACTGCAGTGTGGTACAATCATATATCTACCTGGGCGCGCTTATCTCCAATAATGGTGGATGCGTAGATGAAATTAAGCGGCGTATGGCAATTTCAAGGTCTTCTATGGATAAGCTTGGGAAAATATGGAGGAACCGTAACCTCACGAAAGCCACTAAAACCCGACTGGTCAGAGCCCTTGTGTTTCCCATATTTCTCTATGCCGCGGAGACGTGGACCCTTCGAGAAACTGAAAAAAGGAAGATAGACGCCCTCGAAATGTGGTGCTGGAGACGAATGCTTGGTATATCTTGGACGGAGTTCAGAACTAACCAATCTATACTTCAGGAACTCGGCATCAGGCAGCGACTATCTTCTGTGGTCAAATCTCGCATCCTAACCTTCTTCGGGCACGTGTCGCGACGAGATGATGTCTCGATTGAGCGCCTGGTGGTGCAGGGTAAGGTGGAGGGCACTAGAGCACGCGGCAGATCACCTATGAGATGGACGGACCAGATTAGGGCAGCGTTGAATGACCCCCTTCATGCGTGCACCAGGAAAGCAGCAGTCAGAGAGGAATGGCGACGAATTGTAAAGCGTGCCACCAACCCTGAAGTAACGACCACGACCACTCTGCCAAGAGTGTAACGACTGAGAAGAAGAAGAAGAAAATGACTTGAAATTGCAAATTGCTTGCCTTGCCGGTAGGTAGTCCATCTAAAAATTACGTCACACTATTTTTAAGATTTCAAAACCTACCTCCCCCTCCTTCGTCACGCTTTTTCCCATTTCTTAACGACTGGATGTCACGTTTGCCTACTTCTCTTCTATAATTTTAGTAATCATCTTGACCAAACGTTTTAAATTCAATTATTTCACCTTTCACTTAATTAAAAACGTAAAGGTGATTATTTACTCACAACTGTGATATGAAATGCTCTGTACAATTATCGTGATGTATGCTCAGTTACGATTGTGTACTAAGCTATTTCAAATTTTTCATCTTATCTGTTAACAATGTTATTGATGAAATAAAAATCTAATTTAATTTAATAAAAATGAGTTCTTTGCTTATTCATTCCTATTGTGAACTTTAGTGAGTTGTTGCGAGCACGCGACCTGCGTCCCCTGTCCCCTCTCACCCACGCGCATGTACCTAACAACCTAAGTACTTATACTACACTACTCAGTCCTATCGTTTAGTCTAGTCATTTCTACGTCTCTCTGTGTTAACACTTTTGAACCAATTTCAATCAACTCGGTTTGCTAGGGACCCCTCTTCCAATTAAGGGTGTATACAAACTTTTTCTATTCCGAGTATTAAGACTGCAAATTGCAGATTTAATGCAGGTTCAATGCAGTTCTGTTACGACTTTTTTTTTAGTTTTATTCTACTGGGCAACGAGTTTATTTTGGGAACCATACATGGTATACCCACTTTTACCCACCTGTCAGTTTCAAAACTGCAATCGAATCGTATTTGAACTGCATACGAGTACATCCTAGTTAATGCATATTATGCCCAGAAATATGGATTTAGTTAACTCGACGAAATGCTTCATTATAACGTGCTTTTGTTTATTCGCCTCTTTGGTTATGGTCTGGCCTGACTGTCTTGTAAACTGGGTCAGAACAAATCTATTAAGTAATTAAATAAATGATATGGACTCACAACCATTATACTGGGATCTTATCTTATAGGTACAGTCAGCAACAAATATATCGGAGCGGGACAGGACAGGTGGTCAAAAATATCTCAACTCGATTCTATTGTCAAATACGTTCAGGCGTATATTTGATGCTGACTGAACCGACGCTAGTGCAAAATGCAATTTAATGTATTTTTAAATCAAGATGCAAAGCTTATTTATTGGGAGTGCAGTGCAGGCGGCGTTCAAGGTAACTGCATGCAATGTATGTTTATGTTTGATTTTACTTCGAAAATCTTGGTTGAAAAGTGAGAGTAGGTACTATAGGGACGCGAGGGTCCCTAAGGTTATAAATTAAGCACAAATAGAATAACTTAATCTTTTATTTTTTATATCTAAACATTTTGTGACAATTCATAGGTCAAAACTTTCTCCTTTCTTCCTCTATTACCCACTCTTCTTCTTGTGGCCAGCTCTAAAATAGAATGTAAGGAAGAAGTCCTTACAGTACTTTACAATCCATAGATTTTATATTGCATTGCGTTTATTGTTATGAACTTTTATTCTGGTGTTGTGTGTTCTACCGTGTTTTTTTAATGTATTTCCTAATTAACACTTATCCATACTATTGCTATCTACACTCACCCTATTAAATCTTAAAAAACTAAGTACTGAATCAATTGCATTTCAACTATTTTGGGAAACTTACGAACTAATCAAACTAAAATTCAATAAGATATTGACCACGGTAAAATCAAATAGGTACTAAAGTAACCGAAACAACCATCGCTCACATCGTATCTGGCTCAAACGCGTCCATTACGCTAGCTGCATGGCCCGGTCATGTTTGAGCCACTGCTCTATGGCCAGCGACATTTGCTGAACCAAGTACGACTTGGAGCGGGGATTGCTCTTTGTAGAACCAAATTAATTTTCAAAGTTTTTACTTGTTGTATTTCGGAGTATAATCAAGTAATACTACGATACAATTATACTAATAATCATAAAAATTGCGTTAGTGTAAACTTTTCGAAAAACTGGTTAGGCAAAAACTACGGAAAATTTTAAACCCTCATTCACAAATAGCAAAGCCATGTATTTGTGTGTTAGAGGATTCCCAGAATCCTACCTATCTATATCTCTAATACTGTTAATGTCTGATATTTTTTTAAATTTGTTTGATATGATATCATAAAACATGTAGGCATTAAACAACCAGAGAACCAGTATCAATTACCTACACAGATCATAGCTGGCAGCAGTCTCTCTCTGATTATGCGCATCACTGGTCATTAAAAAAAATTAAATCATTTGTTTTAAAAAACGAAACAGTTCAGAGACCCATGATCTCAAAGAAGAAACAACCAGATATTTTAGTGAAAATGTGACTAAGTGATGTGTAGGCACATGTTCAACGTAATGGAGATTCAGCTTAAGGGACTCGCTTGTAATTACGTATAGTATACAAACCTACTGATAAGTTTATTCAGTTGGCTTTTTACTGAGTACCTACCAAATAGGTTTATGTTACAAAAATATCCTGTTATAGAGCGTTTTAGAGTAGGTAACTACTTGCGATTATTATGTGAAGTATATTACGAGCTTGTCAAATATTATTAGGTTCAGCCGATAAGCTCCCGATGTTTTTTTTCGTTTGTTGTGTTGTGTTTTAAATTGTGTCACTTAACAAAAACGTCTAGATACATTACATACAGCTAGCCTTTGATACCTCCTTCAGGAATATCTATAGTCGTTAGATTAAACATAAATTAAATGTAACAGCTTTTAGGCTTTTAGTAGTCACGTTGTTAATCCCCGCTATAGGTACAAACATAGACAATGCATCGAAAAACGAATTTCATTGCTGTTATGTAAATTTAAGCCGACCTCTATATGTATAACATTCCACGCACTTTAATGAGATGAGGGATTAAATGGAAATTATTTTCATCATGAATTATTCGTTTCGGTTTTGATGATGACGCTTCGAACTCCGAAATTCGCTTTGCCACCATTTTCGTAATTTTAATGTATTGTATTTCATATTTAACAGTACCTACTTTGAAATGAATTTCTGTTCTATTAATTAAAGGAATAGCTTCCCGTCTTGTCTCTTGTCTATCAATTAAAATTGTACAGCGACTCGAGCTGAGTTGCAACGCAATTATGCTAACCCTACGTTAGGAGTTAGGATTTATTTGTCCCGGCAGAATTTATACTGGGCTCGGAGGATTCCTGCCGGACTTTGGCAAGACTAGGATTTTTAATGACCTGCATTGGTAGTTTTAATTACTTGCGTTTATCTTGGACATAAACGATCCATCCCTTTTGCACACGCATTCTGGTTAGAAAGTGATATATGCTTTATGTCCGCGATAAAAGCTAGCGTGCTAGGACTTTCGTCATAATTTATCACAATCACCAACTTAAAGTAAATACACATACTAACCAATCAGAGGTAGGCTCGTGAGATCACTAGAGGGCATGATATGGCCTCGCCGCAAATTTTCTTGAGGCAAGAGGCGCCATCTATTTTTTTTGTGCTACCAGCTTGCAGCTCTGCCAGTTTCATACTTTTGTTAGCTGTTGATAAATATCGTTATTCGAATTTTAGATCACGAGTCGCGGCACAACTCTTATCGGGCTCAAGATGCAGTCGAGCAGGGTCCGTCGGAGAGCACCCCCCTCATCCATCGGTTTCCTGCGAGCAGCATCCAAACTCAGAGAAGTCCGCTTACCACAGCCGTCGTCAGCATACTACTCCTGATCCTAGTGTCGGGGGTCATAATAGGCATTTATCTTCTCGTATTACAAAACGCTGAAGGTAAGGTACTAATTTTAATATCTTCATTTTACTAAGCATAAATCTCAACAGTATAAGAAGGGATTTTCAAGCGCAGCGTAGGACGACCAGCCACAAGATGGTCCGATGACCTCATACAGGTGGCAGGAAGGCGCTGGTTGCATGCTGCTTTCAACCGGTCACTTTGGAAATCCATGGAGGAGACCTATGTTCAACAGTGGACTTCTTGTGGCTGAGATGATGATGATGATGATAAGAAGGGATGCCATAAATTTGGAACTAAGAGAACAGCGGGCAGAACAATTTCAATCAAACTTTATCTTTCTTTATTTTATGCGATGCATTGTCTTTATGATTTACTAGCGGACGCGCGCGACTTCGTTCGCGTAGAATTAGTAACCTATGTCCGCCATGGATAGTGTAGCTTTCTATCTGTGAAAGAATGTTTGAAATCGGTTCAGTAGTTCCAGAGAATACCGCCTACATTCAAATAAACAGAGTTTACCTCTTTATTATATTCGTGTAGATGTAGTTGATCATGACAATTTAATAAAAGAAAACTGAAAATCAGCGCTGATGCTTGGATTGAATTCTTTTTTCCGGATTTCCGATTGGTAAAATATTAGATAATGTAGGTATAGTTTGAATACGTACATCAATCAAAAATCAGTTCTTGGGGTTTTTCTATCAAATGAGTATTATGCAAGCAAATTAGTGTCTATTGGACGATATAATTTGATTTTCGAATGTAACAGGATCTGTCCAGTCAAAAATACGGCGATAAAGGCATCATTAGCTGGTTGCAGTAGTTAGCATTATACTGAGTGGAGTGGTGGCCCCTTTCAGCGACGGCATTGGGATTTTTTCTTTTATGAAATGTCTTTATTGCGAGGAATGAATATTTATTTCTTTCTGTGTTAAAGAATGCCAGTGATACTTGTTATTTTCATGAAATGCGTCGTGTATTTAATAAAAAGTAAATTGAAGGTGAAACGTATACGAATACGTAAACGCAAAGTGTACATTGTAAAAGTATATATTCGAGTATGAATTATGACGCTAGCATGGGATACCGTCATATTTTTATCGCAATATATCTGAGAGATTATACGTATAGTACGGGTTTTTTTTACTGATAAATCGACATGCCTGCTGTCCGTACATAACTGCCCATTTTATTTATTTTATTTACGGCACAACTACTTAACAAGCGTCATTATAAAATGGATAAACTTCAGGATAACTTAAACTTGCCACTGGTATGTTGCTACTGGGCCACTGATATGTTGTTAAAGCACTCTGTAATCCTAGATGTAACTTTAATCCGTTAAATTGCATCTTCATAGCCAAGTCCGGTCCTAAACTCATAAGAGAAACGTTTCAAATCGTGTAGCTAATGATTGCATTCATTTTTTGTAGAAAACGTTTTGCCGCCTGTGGAAGCGCCACTCATGCTGGTGAGTAGGATGCAGTGGGATGACGTCACGCCGCCTATGCTCACGTACTCCCATTTCAAAGCCCAGCACTTGGTCACTATGCAAACGGACACTAAGGAATGCTCGGACAAGCGGGCTTGTGTCACCTTGCTTCACGAAATGCAGGTGAGTTTTAAACTTAGTGCATAGTAGACCACGGATCGCAAGGAGTTGCCTTCTGCCATGATATGTGTAGCCAATGCATATGAGCAAATGCTCATATGATTAAATTGCCCCGCTGTCACTGTCAGCGGTGCTTAGTTACGGGTATAGTTGTAAACAACTCGTTAGCTACCGTTATTTTACCAAATGTCTGGTAAGCTACCGATAAAATGCGGTTAAAAACTGTTAATAACCCGACTGCGACATTAAAAAAGGTACTTTTTGTTGTTTATTAGTATCAAACCCGTTGCCAGGTTTAGAAGGAGTGAGCTGTCGAAGATATGAAGACAGAGAGAAGCGGATAGCTACTTTGTTTTATTTATTCTATGTACTCTCTGATGTATTTTAAAGATAACAAGTCAGTACAATGAAAATGAAAATGAGATTTTTCTTAAAGCCATCGCATTTAAAGATTAACGCAAAAAGGAAACTTAATTCAATCTAATGTCAATTAGGTGTGTAAATAAAAGAAATCTCCACGTGCGTAATAGATAGCCTTGAACAATAATGAGGCAAATAATATTGATTCATTTGAGTCATTGGTAATGCCTATGCGTTATAATGTGTGTAAATAATTCATGAAATAATCGTACTTAGGCAGCGCGGATTTGGTTCCAATAAGCATAGGTGCGACCTCAAACTGTTTGAGGTAATCTTAAACTTTGACCTACTTAATTGTGGTTTAAGTGCTACCCGACGCCTTTGTTATGGTTACCTGCGATTGTGGTTCTTGTTTCCGTAAGAGTTAGTAAAGCAGTTTTTCACAGAGTCTTTGACATGAAATGTCAGCTACAGATATAACCGTTAATTTATATGACACACAGGCACGGAGGCAGGAATATAGCGGCGTTGTGCGCCTATACACTATCCAAGACGCTTAGGCTGCTTTTCCACCAGCGATGTGCGAGGATGCGTAGCGAGGGATGTGTTTGTAAGAACCAATAGAATCGCTCCATTTACCTCGTCTCGGTCAGCCCAGCTCTGGTGGAAACGGCTCATTGGTTCTTTACAAACACATCCCTCACTACGCATCCTCGCACGTCTCTGGTGGAAATGCAGCCTAAGACACACAGGTCTTTAGTATGCTAAAAACCTGTGGGATGATTATTGAATTTCGAACGCTCGTCACTCGCCAATCACTCCCGGCTTAAATATGTCCAGTGTATTTGATGGTCGGCGACTTTCGAATATCGAGCGCTCGAAAGTCAAAAATCGACTCGCTGTAACCCAAAAGGGAGAGACACGGTGCTGGCCTCGCGGTTTTTTCAGATGGTGGTCACTAGGCTTTGGCCGCCATTGTTTATATTAGAGCTCGCGGTTAGTTTCAAGGAAACGAATTTAGACCTAAAATGACCGGGGCAAATGGCGCTTTGTATTCTTTGTCTACCTCTAAAAGAAACAGGCGTGAGCTTATAATAACAGTCAAATAGCAGACAAGTTTCCAAACTTTTGCTTACTTATTTTAACTTCAGTTACAGTCTGCTGGCAAGGAGATGCCGTACAACTTTTTAGTGGCATCCAACGGGCAGACGTACGAGGCCCTGGGATGGCGCGCGCCGCCGCAGTACCAACACAACTCTACGCTGGTTCTAGCATTTATAGGTAAGCTTGCTGTGAATCTAGCACGACTCTTCTCGATACGCGTTAACTCGGTGCGTCTCTCTTCTATTGGGCTCGTCAGAACGGGACGCACTGAGTTACACTGAGTAGACATGCCATCAGCATCTCGCGGCTCTAACATGACTGACCCAAGGAAGTAAGTGCTTACCTGTGCTTACATATAACTGGAAGATGCACTGGACCAGTAATATCAAAGACAATAAAATTTTATTCTAACTGCATACATTTTAACAACTTTGGCCATTAAAATTATGTGTATTCTTTGCCGGTTTGAATTTCCATCGAAACTGTACACATAGGTCTTGCAATATTATATATTATGGCATAAGCTCGAATTCTTCACTAGATTTAAATATTTCAGTATTTCGTTTTACATATCTAAATTCCATCACCGCACAACTCGAAACAAGCTTTCGTTTCATCCTCACCACCTGGATGGTTGCGTTCAACCACTGTGCGTTTTATACGTACCTTTTTACCACGTACGTCAGCTCTGTGAAATCAACTTTCGGCTTCGGTGTTTCCAAATGGATACGACTTAGGGACCTTCAAGAAACGAGCCTAATAATTTCTTAAAGGCCGGCAACGCGCTTGCGATTCTCTTGATATTGCAGGTGTCAATGGACGGCGGTGATTGCTTACCGTCA
Organism: Ditula angustiorana; assembly: GCA_963691745.1. Classification (NCBI taxonomy): domain Eukaryota; kingdom Metazoa; phylum Arthropoda; class Insecta; order Lepidoptera; family Tortricidae; genus Ditula; species Ditula angustiorana. The sequence continues at coordinate 7,565,866 of OY829472.1, forward strand.
GATGACCCGTCTGCTCGTTTGCTCCCTCTATTATAAAAAAAACATATTAAAAGGAATGCACGAAAAAATAGCCCGTCATTGTTACTAAACAATTTTTAAAGAATTCTGTTAGTATCTTGCCAGGTTATAATATTGTTTTAGGGCTTATCGACCAATAATTGGCGCATATCAGTAACAATAATCGTCATCGTCAAGATTTAATGTTAAATGTCAATCAAGAAGGATTAGTGCCTCAACGATAACGTCGATAACGGATTCTGGATTGGTACCACACTAGCTGGCGTATATCTGAGACATAAAGCATCCATCCCTTTCGTACACACTAACTAGCTAGAAAGGGATATACATATGGGCGTCTTTGTTGTACAGTCAGCTGCAGAGAAAAGTAACCGCCTTTGTATGCTCGTTCAGGCAAAGGAGTTACGTTTCTCTCCAGCCGAATACACAATATTCACAGCCGTGAATTTCTTTTAGATTTCTATAAAATGTTACATAATTGCAATAACAGTTTAATTAAATTAGCAAATAATGCATTGTTGTTAAGAAAGTTTTCGACATCGGACAGGACTTGACAATGCATCCTCTGCGTGCTCAAAGTGACTCTGCCTTTGGTGGCGAATCATCCTAAGTGTTCTGTCTACTGTCTTTGTAGTATTAATTTTTAATCTGATTTTGAAGTTTTTTTTTCTTGTTTTAGGTAACTTTACCGAAACCCCTCCCACCAGCGCCCAAATGAAGGCAACAGAAACCTTTTTTGACTTTGCCGTTAGCCAGCAGCATTTACAGCCGTCTTTTGTGATTGTCGGTAAAAATACCAAATACTCGCCAATATACTTGTACCAAAGTCTGAGAAAGTATCGACAGTGGAGCAGTGAATTGTCGGATAAGTGAAATAAGTATTAAGAACGTGTCTTTCCGTATTGTAAGTATTGTTGTCCTCGATGGGTACTGTGTGCTGGCTTCATTTTCATTTTGTAAACTCGAGTGCGCAATTTGCAACAGATATTTCTATATAGTCGAAGAGTTTAAAAGGATCAACAAAGATTTTTTGTCAAGAAAATAAGATCAGTGGGCCGTTTCACTAAGCTACAAGTTACAATTTTACAAGTCTAAGCCGGTAACATTGGTCAATAATGACCAATGGCAATGGACAAATTGACCAATGTTGCCGGTTTAGACTCCTAAAATTGTAACTTGTAGCTTCGTGAAACAGGCCACTGGTGTTGATTTTTTGACCCCTTGGTATGTTCAGCAACTTTGTCTGTAACTGACTAGAGAATATTTATAAGTTAAGGAAAATTATTATTTGATACTCCTAATGTGGATTCACTATATCTAAAATAGTAACAACGGGGCCTATACAAGAAGATTTCAGATTTCAGTTTTTCTCTACGTCTATCCGTGACTACAGCTGCGATAACCGTCCCAGTGTTTGACACGCATAAGGCATTGTTTTAGCCAGTAGTTGAAATCATTGTCTCTCGTATTTTACTCTTATGTTGCCGTGTCTTCTTATCAATTATTGGGTCATTGTCAAAGACTGGGACCGTTACCTTACCTGAAATACAGTAGAAAGATGTATACAAGTAAAATAAATATTTAAATCGCCGAATATAAGTCCCGACTTTACTATTCTAATCACATTTGAGACTGCTGTAGACGCATAATAATACAGAAGTATATCGTTGTGTTAACATATTTATTCACATGTTATTTACTGGTATAATTTAATTTATCTAGACTCGTGTAAATAGACACGTGCAATAATTTTATTTGTCAACACATGTCTGTACCTAAACTCAAGTTAATAAAACTAAGTTCAAGATAGTAGATCGGGAGTCAATCTATTTGTTTGATACATTGTTTGTACATATGACTTGGGTCACTTGTTATTAAGTATTATCATTTGAACTTAGCGTAGTGACGAAAATATATAGTTAAAACTAAGCAAACAGAGTCAGGAAATTAAACGCTCTGTTACAAGATCTGTGCTGGTTATGTCGCATTTTTTCACTGATCTTCATTTTTCAAATGAAGTTGAATGGAACTGTAAAATGTCTTCACGCATTTGCATCGCTTTAGTGTACGATTGTGATGACAGCTACATTCTGCCAACACGAGGCATTTAATTGTATCCAAGCAGAATAACAAAAGTAGTGCTTTTTAGTCTTGACAAAATATAAATAAGAGATGCAGTATTCGTAAAGACTTGTGTCATTCAGTTTCACTTAAATAATAAAAAAAATCAATAAAGACGACGTTGACACAGGACTCTACAAGAAAAATGTGAGGAGACAGTCTGCTCAAATTGTAAAGCCGCGAGCCGTGTTCAATTAAAATGGAGGCTACTACTGTCTTCATTTACTGCGACGTTAATTGCTGTTTTAAGACGCCTGTTTTAAGGTTGCTACCTTGCTACGTTGTGTGTGTTGCCAACTTGTGGCTTCTTTAACGACCAACTGCCGCATTCTTCGTAAATAGTTGTTTATGCAACTGCTATATAATGAGAGGCCTTAAACACGAGTGTGGTTTTATGAAACGAGCATCAGCGAGTTTCATAATAGGATCACACGAGTGTTTTAAGGCCTAATTATATACAGTTGCATACATTACTTTATCTACACACATATCATAACTGCAAAAAACCGTAACAGCAAAAAACCAACAAACGAATGACAACAGTAATGACGGCAATTCGATCCATCCGTCAAGACGAACGTTGCCCTGCGCCTGCGCTTACTCCTAAACCTCGCAACTGATTTTGATACTGTATTCAGTGTCATTTGGAGAATTTTTTAGAAAGGTTTTTTGTTTGTAGGTTACACCCTAATTGCACTCGTGCAAAACCATGCGGGTCGCTAGTGAATAACAAGACAAACAAAATTGAAATAATGCAAAATGGTCAAAGGTCAAATAATGCTAACCAAGCTTAATATAGCCATGTCAGTGATAAACGCGTTGCCGAGCACTGATTACACTCGGTCACACGTGCTGGGCATGGGGGTATCTGCAGTGGACGAATGCTCACACGCTGATAATATGTGGTTTAATGTATTCAGGAAGATTCCGCCGGCAACATTGTGTTATTATTGAACCGCGGCTGTAACATAAATGCGTAGTTCAAGTGGCATTTTACGCATGGTATTAATGAGACAAGAAGCTTTTAATTTTTTATAGTTTTTAAGTACATTTATCTTTAGTTTGTAGAAACAAAAAGAAGCATTTATGTGTAATTCGTTTGAATTAAAACTTGCATAAAGTGTAAAATGTTTTCTCTTGTGACGCAGTGTAAATAAGTAAATAGCACTTTCTTCTTACATTAAACATATTGTGGTGTATTTGTATAAATATTTGTTTGACGTTGTAAAGCGTGACTGTAACTAATCACATGATAGATTGATTACCTTTCAAATTCTGTTACAGCCAGACTTATCAAAAATATACTTTTATAGATTTGCTTAACTTATAGCTACAATTAAACTAATTTAGAGTGGTAGTTATAGATCGTACTCAACCTCCAGTTTGATACTGAATCAGATCTTGAGTACGTCTCATAACTACCACCCATAGAAAACTTTATATTTATGCAATAGCGAATTATGAACTACGTTTCACCGTCTTGTTTTGTCTATCGCTTGCGAAAACTGCGTTTTTGCGTGTTGTACTCTTGTTTAATTGATATACGCCTGCGCGGTGTGGGGTTGGGAGCGGACAGGCAGAGTGAACCAAGGTTGGTGCAAGAACAAGACGCGGGGTTGCGTCGCTAAAGCTATCGCCTTGTATGACAGTCGCCCGCGTCCCCACCCACCTCTTGCCCCGCAGGCGTTGCACGTTCTCTGTAGGTTTATTATTAAATTTGTTGTTGCTTATAAAACACTAATCTAATAATAGGCATAAAATAAAATATAGTGACCCTAGATCTAGCATTGCTGCATGAAATTCGTCCTGAGAGAATTAAGCTCTAAATAGCATCTTTTTTACGTTTCAGTGTCAAAATAATTTCAGTATCCATCATAGTAATTTAATTACGTACAGTTCAGGCTGAATCTGGGTATTACTAATACCGTTTGAGCGAAAGTTTCTTAAAGGTTTTGTGTTTTGCTTAAACCATAAAAAGGAAGAGCACCCAACGCATGGTCCCACAAAGCAGTGTAATTCTTCATTGTTGTGACTAGGGGCTCGCTATGATTGCCGGTTCGACACATTAGGATAGAGACGAAAAATATGTAAATTTGCTGTTTAAAAAAATATTATCCAATGCGAGTCGCATCTATATGTTTTTGGAGTTTCAAGTAGTATCGTAAATAGTAGCTAATTAATGTAATATAAACGAAACTGCATGAACGGACAAACGCCAAACCGACCATCATAGTGTGCCGCTAGTTTAAAGGATAATCAATGAAAGTCAGACAAGTTAGTTAGTTAGTCAGTGAAAGTTATCCTAGCGCGGAAGAAATGCCATTTCACGTTTTGTTTTAAAAAGGTTTTGTCATGAGCTCAAAATTCGGTCGACGATAGTTTCTGCCAACTCAGTGAAGTTGCTGGCTGTGTTGTAAGATAGTATTTATTTTAGTTATTGGCTAGTTAGTTTATGGATAACAGAGTAATATGATAATAAGATATATCTAATTAGGATAATGAAATGAAACAGAGCACGAAAGTACAGTCAGCAACGAAAGTCCATGAACACATCCTAATTTCCAAAACACCTGCACACTATAAAGTTCCATATGTTACTGAACAGGAAGATATACAAATGTCTGTGGACATTTGAGAGTAACAAAAGTCAATAAACATCGATTTTTCAATAGTTGCTGAACATGTCTGACTACATAATTAGCTGATATGTACAATATCAATAGTCGCTGAACATGTCTGACCGCAGAATTAGCTGATCTCTAAATTATCAATAGTTGCTGAACATGTCCGATTGATTAAATAGTTTAAGGTTACACGCCAAATGAAAGAGATGAAACGCTCACTGACAAGTGAGTACTCTTCTCAGTGATTGTCAAAATTCAAAATTCGAAGAGATGAGCGTAATTCTCAGTGAAAAGAAAAATAGGTCAGGCTAAATTGAATCTTATGTCGTATCGTCAATGTCACACTGGTTCTATTATGTCAATTTCTCACTTTACCTGTAGTAAGTAACATTCATTAACCCGAGATAAAATAAAATCTTATGTCATTTAAAATAAAGCTCAGTTTACCTTAACACTTTTAAAATCAATAATGTAATGACCGTAAAGACAAAGCACATTGAAAAATTTGCAGGGTATGGTAGTGGTAATGTGTCGAAACTGGCAAACGCAAGGCACGGAATGCTTAGGTTTCAGGTTCGAGTCCTGCCATTACCCTAATATTTCTTTGTGTGTGTGTAATTATACATATACTATTCAGCGACTATTACAAATATTTAAACAATGGTAGTGTTCAGCGACTTTTGTAATTAAGCTGTTCAGCAACTTTTGGAATTATGCTGTAACGTAATTTTTGAAATTACGCTATTCAGCGACTTTTGTAATTATGCTGTTCAGCAATTTATGGAATTATGCTGTCCTGTAATTTTTGGAATAACGCTGTTCAGCGACTTATGGTATGTCATGGTGTAAATGTAATTCTGCTCTTAACGCAGTTCAACGACTTATGGACAAATGACCTGTTTAGTGACTTTTGTAACGTTATTGTGTTCGGCGACTTTCGTTGCTGACTGTACTAGGTAAGCATTAGCAGTACATGCAATCACAGGTCGATTGTTTTGGAATAATTTACCGATAGTTACCTAAGAATGAATTTTTTTGTAACCGAAATTTCTTTTTTTTAATATTAACAACACAATTAAAAATCTTTGGCGGAATTAGTTAACGCGCGGCCCAGAAAGGCAAGGTCGCAGGTTTACATGCTGCAAGATGCCCAAGACTTTTCTTTGTGTTGTCAATTAAAATTAACTAGAAATGGTTTAAGTACCGAAGGTAGGTATTTAAGGCGTAAAATTATTACATTAAATATCCATAATAAATGTTACAATTATATTACTACGATCTTAATTATCCTTAAAGTAACAAAATTTGAATTATCTACAGAATCTCACTTGCCTATAAGGTATGTAGCGATTGTAAGCGGATTCGTTGTTTGAATTTGCGCCTGAATGTACCTACCTAAATTTTATCTACGTCCATTTCTGATATTGCGAACGTGACTGCTCTCATTTTAATTTTGCTAGCGATAAATTCAAAACAATACAGAACAACAGAAAGTACACGCAGATTAAGATAATAAGCATGCATTAGTATAACGATTTGATTCTGTAAGGAAAAACGAACCATATCATAATAAAATTGTTCTGTGATTTTTTAGTTATAGGCATTGCATAGAAATGTATGTTACCGGCGATATGACTGCTGACATTCCAAAGAATAGGCACAAAATGCCAAGTCTGTTTAGGCAAAGTTATCAACAACAATATTAAAGGCAAATTCTCAACAATGCTTTTTCTTTCTATGAAACGCCTGAAGTAGGTCAGGCAAAGCGTAAAATGTTGTAAAGTTTAATCTTTAAGACTTTTCTGTTCGTATTAGAGTTGTGTCAAGTAAAGCGCGAATTATGTCGGTGGAGCTCTGTCGAACTTGTCTCATAACCGTTAATTTTTATATGTTCGCCTATAGCAGCCAAATCAATTAATTAACGTCTAAACTCTTAATACATTGCCGCCTGTACTCTGGGCATTTAGTAATGCCTAAGGAACATGGAATGAATTACCTGCATTTCATACTTGGCCTAGACGGTTTAGGCATTATATAGAATGCCTAGAAATTTTACAAGATGTCTTACGTTGCCGGTAACATATACACAGCAATGGGAACGAGTCTCATGACAAAAGCGTTGCTTAGTTTATTGCCAACGTTTGATCAGCGATGTTACTTGTGTGCAACACAAATCCGATAATCTGATTGGTGGACTGCTAGCATATGCCAAACAAAATCAGGAATAAATAAGGCTTATTTTATGTGCCATCAAATATATCGGAGCGGGCAAGGTGTTCAAAATTATCTGAATCCGACCGAACGCACTTGGCGATAGAGCCGTGTTTTGATGTTTTGGAGTAACTTGCCCGCTCCAATATATTTGATAGCGACTGTATGTAGGTAAATTCGTTATTGTATAGTCGACCAAGAAATTGCTTGATCACTTTTCGTCCGTATTACAAAGGAATAAAGTTCAAAAGTGGTCAAGCAATTACTTGGTCGACTATACAAAAAACATAAATGACATAAAGAGTAAGTACCTAATGTACTCAGGCGAATTTATCCCTTGAACCCTTTGACCGCCAATAACGCTTTCAGGTGGCGCTAGTTGTCGCGCTTATCGCGCCACTGACGCAAATAGTTGACTGCTGACAATAGCGACCTACGTGCATATATTATGTTTAAACTTCAAAATCGTGTTTGACCCGGCGTGTGAGTGACATCAATGATATTTTGATGATATTATAATGCATGGATGACCGTGTCATACTAAATGACAGCAGAAAAACGGCCCGACATGAGAATACAAAATACAATTACAAATTCAAACTATTAGTTTACTATTTATAGTGATTGGATTTACAATTTTACGTCTAACTGCATAAAATAATAATTTATTAAGTTGCGTTGCTAATAGGTTTTTTTTTTTACAAAATAATAGTATTGACAGCAAAAGCGACTGTTGATTTATTGTACTTTTTGTTAGACTTTTGAGGGCATTTTTTAAACGCTGACTAGAAGTCCATTATTTATAGGTCAGTGGGTGACATCTTTTGTATGCATCGTTGGCGGTGAAAAGGTTAAGGGGTCTTAATCATCATACCGATTAAAAGCCATTGTGTGTATGACGAGGGTAATTCAAATATTAACAATACCAAAAATGTTACCGTACATCAATCAAAGCCATAAAAACGGAAAACTATAAGTGTACGTATGTAATGTATTTTGGTAATGTACGTATTTTGATAATATACCAAATTTTAAGACTGGGGCAAGTTTAACATGCGTCGACCAACACATGCATATGGTAACATTAATACATATCAAAACGTAAAATAAAAAATGTTAATATATTTTTCATTTTATTTATTATCCTGTCATATTCAGCTTAAAGTAAAATTCTTAAAATATCATACCTGTACTTAATTATAATTACTCAACCTTAGGCTAATTAATTTCAATATCTTTTTTATATTCATAACCGATTTCATACATAGTGCTTTAGATATGCAGATATGCAGTATTTATTATTCATTAGGTGACGGTAACTGCTTACCGCCAAACGAGTTGCGTGCCTGTTTCACCACTTTTTCTATTGTGACAAATGACCGTTCTAATCGTTAATTGCTTACAATCAAGCGAACCCCATGCCTGTTTACCACCGCCGTAGTACCTATTTAAACATAATCGGTAAAAAATCATCAATGATCACCAAACAGGAATCCTGGCTAAGAACCGCTGGCAGGAACCGTGTCTAAGTCTAAATCGCGTTCACAAAGTTTTTCTTTTCTCCCATAGGTTTCATATAAATTTTCTCTATCATAGTCGTACTGTTCATAGGTAAGGTATGAATTATTTTTCTGTACTAATCTCCTAATTAACTTATTCCTTCCAGGCTTCTTGGAGTTTGTAAACATAGAGAATGGTAAATCAACACAAACTGACTGACACAAAGATAACTTTTCCCGCAGTGCGATCCATCTACCTGGTAGCATAGCTTTATAAGTTAAGAAAATAATGCATTGAGGGATAACCTACTGTGTATCCGTCGTGTTCTGGAATCATTAAGGGCCTTAATTGATGTAGGAAAGACGAGTTTGACGTGGCTGATACACACGGCTCTGTTGTCATTGTCAAGAAACAGCTTATTGACATATTTGAGTGTTCAGCTGCTAACGGTACCTAGACGAGTGATCCTCGTAACTTTATATTTATTCATCTATGTTCTTTAGGTAGCCAGAAACATTCGCGTGACTAATCCTTTTTTTTAAAAGCGATAGAGAACTTCGATCGCATAAGCGCGTTTTGACCTCCCATCTCGTGTGTTACCGGTTCAGGGTGTTGCCACTACACCATCGTGCTACTCGCGAGTCTGAATAACTTGATCGCTTGCGAATGTTTTGGATCCCGTTTGTAGCTGAGCGTATCTCTTTACTACCAGTTTGCAGCCCCTGTTATGCTAACCGTGCTGCAATCAGCACATAATGCTATTATTATGTATTTGTCTAAGTAGATAAGTTTAATCATTATCTATTAACGATGCTAAAGGCGGCATCAGACTATTCAAACGTTCAGATCGAATCTAATTAATCTATCTCCAGCTTCCTGAAGCTACCTTCCACGTATTGCGTGTTAAGTTTAGTCTTGCCCCGAGAGGACACGATGCCTTGTGTGCTCAATATCTCCATTTCATCAAGTGAAAGCAATGCCTTTCTTTGTTCGCTCAGCATTTGTTTGGTGTATTGGATCATGTCCTCCCTTGCTATCAAGCCACCGAAAGTGTCGGGCAAGCATGCTGGGTCAATGTGGCTATGCAGATATTTGAGGTTTGAGTGAACCTGAAAATGCCAAGAAATTAGGATTAAAGATTTCACTTTATTTATTATGTACAGTTGCCGTCTATAAGTAAGAAACAGAACAGGTACTGTTAGAGAGTGTTCAGGTATTTTTACCATCTCTACCACTTCGATATATCTGACGGCGGCTGACGGAAAGTTGCTATACCTACATATACGAAGGGTGTGAGGTGAGGGTATGGTTAAGAGAGTCTGTTCGATGCGAGACTCCGCGTGTAATGAGCGTTCTTAAACAAACGTAATACTGACTTATTCTTAGCGATGGGCAATTTCTGAAACATTTCAAGTTTCCAATCAAGCGATCTCATTGGAACATCCTCTTATTTTCACTTATTGCTCAGCTCAGCAGCCCTTTCATGGCTGCCCAAATTTAATTATATCAAAAGTATGCATTAAGAGAGAATTAACTTAATCCTGGGGATTGATCACCTGGCAGAACTGCTGCTCAAGTCAGGGCCACTGGTGGAAAACATTCTTACATTTAAAAGCACATTTCTTACTTTTAGTCTTTGGGCCATCTTTGCGGGGACCTTGGACACGGCGAAGTCCAACACGTAGCGGAGCGCCGACGGCACGTTTATGGCGTGAAACACCTTGTGACGCATAGGCAAAGATTGCTGGAATGACAAACAGAATTGGCATTAAAACTTTTCTTTTTGTCCTCAAAATTTAAAAACTCTTTACAAGAAGAAAAACTGCATTTTTAGTTTTTATCTAAAATCACTAATTTTGAAATTTCGCTTTTTTTGTTTACCCTACAACTTTGAGTTGATAAGGTGGCGTTGATAGCTCTTTAAAAATCATTAATTAAGCAAGTAGGTCATCTGATGGTAAGTGATCACCGCCCATAGACACCCGCAACTCCTAGGGGACTGCAGATGCGTTGCCAAACTAGAGGGCTAATGTAATACCTCTTGTGCCAGCAATTTCATCGGCTGTCTTGCTGTCCATACCGGGACGCAATTGGTTATTCAGTAACAAAGACACTTAGAGTGGCATCCTCACCTCTCCCCACTTCATGAGCCTCGCGAAGTCGATCGGGTTCCACAAAGTGACGCAAGCGGCGCTCACGCCGGCCCCGGTGCCCACGTGCGTGACCCCGCAGACCTGGTCCGCGGGGTCCTCTAGGCAGGTCTCGTACACGAGGACGTGGACGCGGCTTACATCCCAACAAGTATATTTCCTCGGGTCAAACTTACCTAGAATCAATTTGAAAGTTTATTAAATTATATCCGTGAAATCGCATTTTTCATCCATGTTTTACTGTCAATAAACCGACTTTATTTAGTTAACATTTGTTTCGTCTTATAAGCGCTTTCCGTAGAAACTGCGGAAATGTATTCCACCTCTAAACCTTAACCAATGGCTCTATTTCTCTACTTAGTAAACTGTTGTTACTGGTTAGAACTAGGTTGGTATAGGTTTGTGTTTTTATATTATTTATTAATTGGACAATATCTGCATTTTAGGAGTTTCACACAAATCAAAAAGCCGTATTGTTTTCAAAACTATAAGAAATATTTAAAAAGCTAAAACTTGAAAAAAAAAACCTAAAATATAATTAGCATATAAAAAATCAGGACTACAGCTTTAGGTTTAGAGGTTGGAAAACGTTACCACTTTTTGTAAGGAGAGAGCATCGGATACACATAGTATTCTTATAAAATTGTACTTAGTACCCTAACAGAGTTTCCAGTACCTTCTTCATGTATCTATGAATTATTCATTAACCACTAACCTAACACCTTCTGTAATGAACAATATAGAAAAAAAAATATGAAAATAAGTAATCATGTTTTTTGCGCGTAGGTACAGAAAAATACTCAGATACAGGTTGTTTGAAAAATTTAAATAATACTTAATTAGAGATGAAATAGTATCGCAAATGTCAAATTGGTTTCGAATATAGTAGAGACGTTATAATTATAAGACGTCAAATACACGGAATAAAAAAGATCCTGTGTTAACAGGATGAAAAGCAGATACCATTATCGCGATATAGTACTGCAAGTGCGTGTACTGAGAAAAACTGTTTTTTCTTGTACCACTCTTTTGTTGAAAATCACCTTATAAAGCATATTTCTGGAAAATTGAGAATTTGTATTTATCTTTATTAGATGTTGATTATATATAGCAACTTTCAAAAGTAACGCTTCATATGTTTCTACAATATAGATGTATGAAGTTAAGTATTTTTAAACCATAATTTCACTTTTCTAAAAGCGATTTGAAAAAATGCTGAAACAGGTATTTCTTAATTTTAAATAATAAGTATGAATTCTTAGTTTCATGAATCTAAAACAATCTTTTAATTTTTTTCCATACAAACTTCACCACCCCATTTTTCCCACTTCCTCCCCTTTTTAAATTTTTTTTTGTATCCTAAATTGTATTCTGGATTTATTTGAATAGGCCTGTGAAAATTCCATCAAAATCCGTTCAGCGGTTTTTACGTGATACGCGTTCAAACAAACAAACAAACAAAAAATGTTTAAATGGTGTTTAGTTACTCATTATAAGTCGACCTGGGTGGTTCTTTTTTTTAAATCTTCAATGTACAGACTTTTTGTTTTAACGATTTTATTATAGATTATATGTATAGATATAGATTATTGAAAAAATAGTTAATACCTCTGGTGACCCAAGGACTGGCGCGTTCCTCGCCTAACGTAATTGGCATTGCCATTCATAAAGGTAACACCGCCAGCCTTTTGGGCACCCTGCCTAAAAACAGCGGCTTGTGCGATATTTACTACTTTTTTTTTTAAATTTTATCTTTTCTGTTTATACCATCACACAACAGTACGGCAAGTCCGACTCGCACGTAGTCAGTTTTTATTATTAGCCAGTTATTATGCATTGTAATTTATAATCAAACCAAGTTGAACGATTTATCTTATCTAGTTTTCACAATGATGTAAAAAAAGCAAAACCTTTTTAAAAAACACGTTTCGTGTTTGAGAACCTTTTGAAATTTTCGTATTTTTTTTATTTGTTTGGACTTCCACCGTAATAGTAATCTTAATCTCTATATATATAAAATTCAAAGTCCTGACTGGCTGACTGACTGACTGATATATCAGCGCACAGCCCAAACCGCTGGACCTAGAGACTTGAAATTTTGTACAAAGATACCTTATATAGTGTAGGCATCCACTAAGAAAGGATTTTTGGAAATTCCACCCCTAAGGGGGTAAATTAGGGGATGAAAGTTTGTATGAAAGTCCGTCAGTTTTGAAGTTAGGATCTTGAAATTTTGTTGTTAGGCTTAGGTAAAAAAATTAATTTATACGGGTCTCAGTGTTTTTGATAATTCCACCCGTGAAGGGGTGAAAAGGGGGATAAAGGTGTGTATGGAAAGACCTTCATTTTCACAGCAAAAATCACTTCATTTATTATTTAGGCTTATAACGCAACGTGTATATCGGGTTTTATTGGAATTACAACCTTTAGGGGGGTGAAAAAGGGTATAAATCACTATTTTTTATATTGAAGTAAAAATAACGTACGTGGTTACGTGTTATAACTATGCCCCCATTGCCACTCATCTATCCGTCTGTCTGTCTGTCTGCCACGCGCAATCATGTCCTGACTGATTTGCGATTATCGTCCAACCGAAACTACTGAATCAAGAAAGCTGAAATTTGGAATATTGGTTTATTTTATAACGTAGGAATCCGCCAAGAAACCATTTTTGGTATTTTTTTTATCTTCAGGGGGAAAACGGGGGGTGGGGGTTGAACTTTTTATGAAAGTCTTTGTTGATTGAAGTTATAAACATGAAAATTTGAATTAGAACTAGTGATCATAAATAGATTATAAGTATTATAACGTTTTTCAGGATATTTGCATTTTTACATTTAAAGGAGGAGGAGAGGGGGGGGGGGGGTGAAAATTTGTAAGGACGTGTTGATTATTTTTTAATAAGAGCTTGTAATTTTGAAATACAGCTACTTATTATAAATAAATAATGACGTGTCACAGGGTTTTTGGATTATTAATTTTGTGGGAGGGAATCAGGGAGTAATAGTATGGGGTTTTAATAGGAACTTGAAATTTTGAATTTTAGATACTTATCATCAATAAATAATCATGTGTTTCAGGCTTTTACGACTATCGAATTTTAGGGGTGGGAAACGGGGGTGAAACTTTGTATCGGTTTGTTCAAAAATAGGAACTTCAAAATGTTTGTTTGTTTTAGGGTATTTGGATTTTTATATTGGAAGGGGGTAAAACGGGCGATGAAAATATGAGAGGGAGTGAGAGCACATAAGTTTTTTGATTCTAAAAAAAGTAATTTGTTTTCTGTATGCGGGCGAAGCCGCGGGCAGAAGCTAGTAATTATATATTATAGCGAGCATTAATAGTAATTAATGGTCGTACATACATTCTGTGAACAATTCAAAAGATAGAGAGAGAGAGTCCTTTGATCGGGCGGACAGACGTATAGATAGGGATAGTAAGCTTAGTAATAGGGACCCCGTTGGTACCCTTTTGAGTAAGGAACCCTAAACAACACGAAAGTGATAATAAGTTAAACTCCCTCCACAATAGGTTGTTTGACTACTATTGAAAACTTGATTTGTTATTGTTATTTCATATTGTTTCTTACTACATTGTGTGTCCATCAAACAAACATTTGCTGGATACATGTCATATTTTTTGTAAAATCGTTGTTAAAATTACTAAACACTATTAGAAAAATCGGTATGTAATCGATGCGTAACGGCACAATTACAAGAGACTATTTTTGTACCAACTGACCCAAACAAAAGAAATAAAAGTGTTCGGAACATGCGCGTACACGCTCGAGTAACAAACAATTCTAGCTCAGTCAAATGTTTTAATTGTTAAGATCACTTAGATATAAGTAATTTTTACAGTTTCGTGAATCTAATATCTCAGAAAATGCTCAACATGACCTGAAATTAAATAATTTATGTATTATTCGACTGTTCGCTCTTTGTTTGTTAACTTAGATTAGGTACGACTTTTTTTGTCAAAATTATTTAGGATGACAACAATTTGTAGCATATTTGCAATGTAGTCAAACAGCCTATTATTGGTATAACAAACAAAATAGGGATGATAATGCGTAACCCACTTACTCTTGTTTCTGATGCATCTTGGACATTGCCATAATCGGTATTGCGACCTTCGGTGTCGTAACGCTCACTTTAAGTCAGGCTAATTATTCAAGAGGGTACCTATTGTACACAATAGGTACCCCTTTGAATAATTCATGAGTAGCAAACTATAAGGAAATCGCATTGCACAGAGAGAGAGCAATCTCACATCTAAATGTTACCTTTATGAAGCAATAAAATTCTTACTAATGTCGTAGAGGATGACCCGCCGACCCATGCTGTCGCGGACAGGCGAAACCATTATGTACCTTTAAATTAGGAAACTGTTTTGAAATCTCAAATTGTTTTGAGGTTAATTACTAGCAAGTGGTCTTAAACTTATTTGCTTAAAGTACGTAATGAGACACGTGAAATTAGGAAAGTCTCGACGTTGAAAGTTTGATAGCATTTTGTGTGCTGCCATGTCGTGAGTGACCGACTTTTGCATCGTGCATAGTGCTCTTTAAGCAGCTTTTTCGAGTGCTTCCACGTTAAATGTATCTAAATAAATTTCCAATGAATCCAGACCTAGCCTTGCGTGGTCAAATCCAATAAATCGGGTAAATAATTGACTCTTGGAACTGCGGTTAACAAGGTAAATGCCTTAGTTTAAATTCAGTAGGAGATTTTTCCGATTTAAAGGGGGTTGAACACGCAAACCTAGATACATACACCTACTGTCTAATTGAGAACTTTAGCAGAACTACATTGCGAAAGGGTATATACATATAGATATAATATAAGGTTTATTCAACTTACCCACTATTTATGATTTCCATTATTGTAGGATCCTCGCAGTCTAGATTAGCAAAACATTCCGGATAATACTTTCGCAGATTCAAATACTTCAGAAGAGTCTGTTGCGCCATGGGTATGCTGTACTTCTTGTGCCTTAAAAACCTTAGTAGGAACGACTCATCTAAAAAAAATTGAGCTCGTTATTTTGAGAATGCAATTCGTACAGTCAAACAAATTGATTTCTGGATTAGTATTAGAAGAACCTTTTCATTATAAATGTCTTTAGGTCTTAATAACAAATGCCATTATGTCACAGGGAGGACACGTTGCGACAGGGCTGGCCCAGATTTCAAATTTATTGACCGTACTTACTTATCATTTCAGGCATAGGTATAAACAGATCTATTATATGATACCAGTACAAAAAATTAACAGTACCTACCTACATACAGACAGATATAGGAAATTAACACAAAGCGAGAACTTTAGTAACAGCAAAGCAAGAACTCCCAAAGCTGCACAGCTTGTACTGGCTAAAACGCAAGGGAAGTTAAAACATTTACTGTGATTCTAACATGACCGGCCCAGGTTAAACTTATCTGAACTTATCTCTATGTGCGTCCCTTCCTTACGACACTAGTTTGACAAAGATGTAAAGAGGGATAAATTAAACCTGGACTGGTGATGTTATGGCCACTGAGAGAGTAATCTAAATTTAGAGCTACCTTGTCGCACGTTAGCGACATCCTGATTCTTCTGCAGCCAGTCCCGCATGATGCGCAGTGCTTGCTCGCGAGTGGCGGGCGTCTCGCGCAACTCCCGCGCAGCCACGGCTGCCACGCTGCGCCCCGTCCGCCCCAGCACTTCTTTCTCGCATTTGTCGGCGCTAGAGTTCCAGTTAGAGCTCACAGTCAGCAAAACGCTCGCCGTCGTCATCGTGAAGCCTGGGACAATGGTTTAAATTCATTATAAGATTAGTTTATTAACTTTGTCTATTTTGTAATCCGTTTATCTACCTAGCTAACAAAGTAAACTTTCTGAATAATATGTAGTACCTAAATATCGTACCTGCCAGCATGAGAAATAATAATGAATCGTAAGTCTTTGATTTTTGTTATTATTATTGCAAAACCCAATTTAACTGTGTAAACCATGATCAATGTCGTGTCTCATCGCTGTTCCTGCAAATTTACTGCACATATTTAACAACTACAGTTCTCCGTTAATTACAGTATAGGTAAAAGTGTCCATTGAAGGCATTAAATACTTAAATCTTTTGTGCAAAACCGGATTTAGAGGTTTGGAGGCCTCGGGGCAACAAAAGAGGAAAGGCCCTCTGGCCCCAAAGTATTTTCCAAATAAAGTAGTAAATTTGTTTTAGTCGCGTTTTCCAATAAAAAAAAATCCGAAGTCTCTATTGTGGGGGTCCCTCTTTTGTGAAGGCCCCGGGGCTGCAGCCCCGGTTGCCCTCCCCTAAAATCCGGCCCTGCTTGTGTCCATTTTCCGTCCTTCTATAAATTCAACTTAACTCCTAAGTGGTTTATGATTATGACGTACTTATTACATGTTTGCTGTAATTACGTTTTATTAAATAAACAGTCTAGGCCAGTTGTCCTAACATGACCGACCTAGACTTATAATTTATATCTCTCTGCAACTCTGTCAAACAAGTGTCTGAAACGGTCGCACATACTCGTAGATATAAACTCAGAAAGAAAGCAGAGTCGTCGAAACAAAATAGATTCAAGTCCGTACCAAAATCCAAACAGCATAAAAAGTGCTGATCGCGTTAAACCATATGAATGTCATATACTTTTGGTAAAGGTTGCGACACGGACATGGCCGATGAAAACGAAACCGAATGAGGCTAAAGATTGCGGGTTCGATTCCCCGAGATAAGATAGATTTTCATCACTTTAACTGCGACTCGACCAAGTGACACAAGTATAACTTATCCCTCTGTGTGGCTATATTAAATTATTGCCACAAGGAACATTTGCAATGAAGGATTACTCAAAATTGTGTCAGCCGTGTTAAGGGCGCTGAAATATAAAGTATAATGAGATTACAAACACGGCGACAATGCCCGTGGGTGGGCGTTAATAAGTATTATGTAGCCGAATGAGTGTCGTGTAAATACAAAAGAATTGAACGCATTGCATCAACCTCGAAACTGAACAATCCAAGAGCGTAATCCCACATTGTGGGTCCATCAACCATGTTTGACTGGGCTTCGTGCTTCGTTACATTTGGATGTTGCAAGTCTTAATCTATTCTGTCAGTTGACTTTATGAATACTTATTCACGATTGTCATTTGTCATTCTGAGGCTTCGTGTGAAATATATGGTAGAGGCCAAGTATACAATAACAGAAAAATAATAATATAAGTTCGATGCATTTGTTAAGATCAAAATTGTATACAGTTATCAGAAAATTTGTAACGCATAGCACCAAATGGTTTAGTCATAAAGGTGATGACACATGTAAAATAAAGCTTGGAAAAGACGTGCCTGTAGCTGGACACTTGTGCAAGCAGCTTGCATTTGTGAAAGATTTGTATGAAACATGACATAAGCTTGCCAGCTATTTGCATAAAAGAGTGCAAGTTACATCTCTTTTTGGCATCCATACTGGATATTCAAAATGTTCTCGAGCACAAGAGTAAACGGAGAAGGAATCTATTTGGGTATGGATAATGAAATAAAACTAAATTTTCGCTGTGCTATTTCGCTTGGGTTCAGGTATTTTTAGGCGGTAGTTTATTTAATATTTCTTTGGTTACACAATATTTAATTTTTTTAAACCTACACCGCAAAGCTTATAAAATTCTATTGTGTACTAAGGTACCTACTGAATAATATTTATTGTTTTATGTGGAGAATTAAATACCTTATACCTACTTGTGCAAACTAAACAGGCAACTACTTATCCTGTTGACAACTGAGTAAAGCCAAGTCCTAATTCCACATGAATACTCCTAAAACAGAAACGAATAAAGTTGTTGAAATGATCCCGACTTGCATTGACGATCTCTGGCTACAAATATTGTACACCTACTGTGTTCAACAAAATAATACTCAAGATATAATTTTGTTTATTAGAGAAAGCCGTTGAGGTTCTTGCTGGTCTTATCTTCAGAGGTTTTTCAGAACCAGTGGTAGGTAAATTTTTTGACATTCATAAGTCCTTCCTGTAACCCGAATTTGAATAATATTAAATTAGATTATTTAAATCATAATTTATATTTATTACTATTCAACAAATCTGTCTATGTATCTTGATAACTATAACATAATTTTGCAACTTAGGATCTGTAATTAAGATAGCATGAAAGTATGTAATTCTTACAAGGACTTATACCAGTGGTTAATATGGTTATACTTAGTTAAAAATACAATAAAATCAACTCAAATCGCAAATCGTATCATACATCTTGATCATGTCATGATCATGATCATGATCATTGATCATCATCATATAATACATCTTGGTCAGGATTCAAAAATGCTTTGCAGTAAATAAAATAAAAACCATGCTTGCTTTATTAATGTGAAAATGTCTTAGAGAGCCAACTCTTTACTCCATCGGAATTTCCTTAGTTGGCTTAGTAGTCTGTGGTACGGCCGCCGGTGGCAGCTGCGGCTCCGTTTTCCTCACATACTCAGAGACCACTTCGCCTACGATTTCCCAAGTGGCTTCGGACCAAGTGCTAGGCAAACCGAAAGCCCCTTTCTTGACGGCAAGTACCGCGAAACCAGCCATCACTTCGGGAGCACAACGCTCCAACTTGCTAACTAGCAGCGCCGCCTCTCTGTACACCGAAGGATGGATCCTTTCGATCTCACTTCTATTGTAAGCGCACAAAATTTGTCGCAGTGCAGTCAGATCGTAATACGTGTAGTCTTCGGGCTCTTTGCCTGCGAAATCCTCACGGACTCGATCAGCTATAGCGGAAAGCTGAGCATCGTTCAGATTGTAGCTCAACCCAAAGTTTTGTATAACGTCAATGTTACTGAGAGTCATGTTCGCGTAGTCCTCTGGGGCTATAGCGGCGGTGATCCAGTGGAGTAGCATAAGGACGCTCTCGGGGATGTTGGCGATGCCTCCGAAGTATTCTCTAATCGATTTCCAAATTAATGCCGCCTCTTCGTCCTTGAGCTGCTCCCGGCCGAGCTGGGCTATGCACTTTACCATTTCTTTCGGCGGTGTCAACTCCAGGTCTTCCACTGTAATCTTTTTGTCGGCGGGCATCTTTAGGATTTCGTCACAAGTAAGGGAGAAAACGAACTCTGTGACAATCAGTAGTAATACTATAGTAATTATGCACTTGACCGTGTCCACCATATCTCGTTGCAAGAAGCGCGGCCGTAAGGCGCTGCACCAGCTTTGTAATTATAGGGCTATAGACGTATATGTATACAGTTCTGACGCCGCGGCCTCTAGCAAAACCATCGTTAGTAGGTGAGCTTATCATTTATTTAGACATAAGAACAGCATGCAGCTTAAGGCTTCATTGTTTGGTTTTGGTACTATCGGAAAAGGTTTTTTGATAGTTGTACCCATCTCATTATCACTAAAACTGGGGTTTAGCTTTTATGGATACAGATACAGACTGATTTTAAGAATAGTACATATTGCAATTTTTACTTATTTTTAACAGATTCAATAGTTTTTGCGTGAAAAAATAGCAAACATCCGATCATAGATGCACTTTATATGAAGTCGGTTTTTAAATGTAAAAAACGATTAAGTATATTTCTACCTACCTGATATTGTCTGACGCTATGATACAGTTATTTTTTTATCGTGATCGGTCAGTTTCTACAGGAAAAAAAACTTAACTGACTTGAGTTCTTTCTCGATGTACTTATTCCGTACTTCCAAAAGTTATAAATGTAATGAATGGAATTATGAAGTCTTCGTTCACTGCTAAACACTGCCATCAATTTTTTTAGATGCAGCTTAGATTAGGTAGGCATATCGATTACAATTTTTCGATACTCAAAATTTGGAGAACTCGTTAAAAGAAGATAACTGTATTTTTAAGTTTTTGTCTATATACGATCACCATTAGTAGAAATATTACGAATAGAAAACGAAAAACCCTGCGAAAACGCTCTATTCTATAGAAAAAGTCTACATAGGAATGACGTCACATCTATGTAATTTTGCTAGCAAATTTATGGAGTGAGAAACTAAATTGTGTTTATAATAATGATAATAGCGCTTATGTGATTACTCCCGTATTATTTGTTTTGTTTTTTGTCTGTGTTTTAATACTATATTTTAAAACAAGAAAAATGAAGTTACCTACTTTTTTATAACCTTGAAATAGTTATAGCCCCGTAATATATCTATTTTCACAATTCTTTTTGTGTATTTTATTTTTAAAATGATTTACAACAATTCTATACTTTAACGCCATTTGTTTTAAAGTGTCATCTACTCAAATTGGGTAGAGAGGGCGAGCAAGCTACGAGTCAAGCGGCTGCGGTGCGTATCGGGTCAGTCGGATGTCCAAGCGAGAGGCCTTCGCTTAGCACTGGAACAATATTGGCGGCTAACGAAAAAAATACAGTAAATGAAACCTCAATCATTAAGAAAGACTTTTCGGACACCTTACCCTTAACAAAACGTTACAGTTCAATTAAGTATACATACATAAATCACGCTAGGCTACTATCGATCGGAACTAACACAACGATCTGAATGTTCGTTTTGCTGTCAGGCGTGTGTATTAGCTGTAATTGCAAAGAAATTATAAATGTTGTTCACGCCAATATTAAATATACTAGCGACCCGCCCCACCTTCACACGGATACATTTAGGATGACAGTGAAACCAAAAAACGATACCATATTAAAATCCGTTGTGTGGTTTAGAAGTAGTAAGCAGCCGAAAATGCATAGGACAGACCGGGACGGATGGCGACTTTTTTTAGTATGTAATAGTAATTAAGATAAACAAACTAAAGATACATATTTTAGAATTGTGAACTGTTTAAACAATCACAAGATATGAGTTACTTAGTTTATACACTTAGTAGTGACATGGTATTAGCTGTGACTGCTTCGCGAGTGCCTTTCATTATTGTGAATATAAGTTTAGTAAATATTATCGAAAGTATAAGTAATGAAGATTAGGCACATTAGGTTTTTAAAGCATTATAGCCGTCGTTAACATTTTTAGGAATTTGAATACTTTGCTAATAATAACTGATTTAATTATTATACTAAGTATTCTCCAAACTAAAATTACAAATGCCAAAAAGTTTGTCGTCCGGCTTTTACACTTAAAAATAGGTTCAGGGATAGTTTGAGACCTAAAAGACATAGGCTTTTTCTTTTTTCAATAATACTACTCCTAACGAGGTGAAATGGGGGATGAAACTTTATAATATGGGATAAGTATGCTAAAATGCTGAATTTCTGGGGCGGCATAAGTTGCGGGCAACAGAGAATATTGACGAAGCGGGGAGATCTTTGCATTCAAGACTAACCATAGGCTACTTTACATTCCGCAAAGTTACAAAATATATGCGGGATAGCGATAAAAAAAATCTGCACGGCCAAAGTCGTGGACTGGAGCTAGTTGTCCCATAATTTATTGTGGTAAAAGTCACATATTACCACTTTTTTATGTACACTTATTTCGTCTGTGTAACACGCGTCACTAGCATGAAGATGAATAACATAACATTTACACAAGTACTTAATGTTAAAAAACTTAAGAAGTGCCACTCTTGCATGTAGTTGTGAACTATTCGAATAATAGACAGATTAGCAAAGTGTGCTCCGCGGAGACGTAGGGCTTCGCAAAGCCTCTGTGGGGGCTCCGTATGAATACTGGTTATAACGAGAAAAAAACGGAAAAAACACCTCTTCTCTCTGGACGATACTTCAACATTGTTTTTTCATTAAGGGGTCCATCAAATATTTCGCTTTCCAAAAGGGTTCCATCAAAAAAAAAAGTTTGTTAACCGCTGGAATACTCGGTATTATATTATAAAGTATATGAACTCCTATCAACTCATAATTTAATTGTAGTAATCATAATAGACTAAGCATAAATAATTGTAAATGACAAGTAATTGTTTTTCCTATTTCTGCGTCATTGTCGTGGCCCCAACATGACCGGCCCAGGTTAAATTTATTCATCTGTGCGTCTCTGTGGAACTAGTGTCTTAAGAAAGGGACGCGTGTAGAGATAAACTAAACTTAGCCGGTCATGTTAGGGCTACAGTAATATTCAATATGAGGATGACTAGTATAATGAAATGTCGAATGATTGAGGATGAGATAATAGTGAGTACAAATAAAAATCTCAAAGTTTATTAAATATTATATTATATGTTACGAACGTATTTGTAAACTGTACACAACTACACGCAAGAGGGGACTTGTTAACATTTTTATACTATACATTAGTATCTACCTACTGTAGTACTTAGTTACGTCATAGATTGAGCACGCAATTTGAAAGAAACTATTCGATCCTTGCTTTTGATGATACGTATAAAAGCATGTCCTCAGTAGAATATTGCTTTTACGCAATGCTAAAAAAACGCGTTGACATTTTCAAATATGGGTATATTTTCAAACTCAATGCTTTTTGTAATTTCTATGGCACTTTTTCTACAAAATGATGATCAGGTGTTACATTTGGTGTATGAGGGATCATTGCAGGCACAGTTTCTAACAATTTGAGTCAGAAAAAATATTGTTCTATATAAATTACAAAATTGCCATACAACTTACACCTCCGTATGAAAGTATCTAAGATTCACTTTAGCAACAGCTTATTTCTTAAGATGCTGGAAACAGAGTAAAACCAAATCAAAGTAAATCTTTTGCGTCGGCACAAAATCACAGATGCAAAAGATTGACTTGAATGGATGATTCACAGAGTCCTGTGATTCGTTTTGTTTAGATCTTGTTTCGAGTACCCGAAGTAATAAACTGGAAGGTTGACTTAGGTATCTACTCTATCATCTACGATCATCTGCATTTAATTAAGGAAAAGGAAAATCCTGCACGCGCCCTCATTCAAGTAACAAGCAAGTATGTATATCAATTTCAAGTTCATACTAATTCATAATTAATAAGAGACGATCGATTTTCTTTTTATTCAATGTTGGTGGAAAACAAGACAAGCTGTGGCTCGCTTAGTTATGGTAAGCTATTTTAGCGCAGCCTAGCGCAGCTTGTTCCTATACCAAAAGTATTCCTCCGCAGTGCAAATTGGACAACCTATTCTACATGTAGGCAGCAAAAAATAAATGGGCGGAGTTTCCATTTTGGACTCTGGGTGACTTTATGAGCATAAACTGTAAACTCAAACGAAGGTTCAAATCGATCATGTGGCCTCTTCCTTTACAATAGATATCCATACTTTCTATTTTCTTCTGTGACTTTGCCATTCCATCGATCATCGTTCGATTCATTCGACATAAGCAGTGAATTATCGTAATTTTGTATCTTTTACTTGAAATCCATGTTTTTTCTAGAGCTAGAGAAAGGATTTTATCTAAATCTAACGTACCTAACCAACTACTTAAGAGGTCTTACAATCAACATCTATCGTCCCAGAAAAACGTCCACGAACAGCAAACCCCATTTCGAAAGCCAGAAGCGCGATTTATTTGTAAGCCGCTACGGACGCGTTCAACCTAAAACATTGAAGTTATGTAACGACGTTTGAGGCAATTTAATATTGTCCTCGTAAATTTGTGTACACGTGTTGTGAAATGTAGAAACATGACTTCCTACTCGTATGTGAAATGAAAACAATGATATTATAACCCTTGGTTCAGGGCGACTGCTGGGGATAGAACTTATGATCACGCAAGCAACCAACGCTGAGATTTGGCGTTAAGACATATAAAGGTCGCTAGTAAATGCTGGAAAATTTTAATCATATCCACAATTCCACGCTACAGACGCTAATAAAGAGGCCTAGTTGCCTACATGACAAATTTTCTTTGCGCAAGAACTGAACGTAAGTTTAGGAAACTATTATATCACATAACAGCCAAAATGCTGTTTACTGTCGATTACGCCATTGCCGTATTTGAAGAATTAGACCCGACCTAAAGCAAACAGTCGGTGAGCACACGAAGTATTGGTCGTCATCAGTAAACAACGACATCGCGAGATACTGATTTCCGCCGGTCTTGAACATCGCGTCTCAAACATTGTGTCTCCAAAAGCGAATTGAAACAATTACCTAATAAAATAACAGTCTACGTACCTATAATTATGTCTAGGTACAGTAGGGGAAATACATTCACGTACCACCTTAGGACCCTGTCGCAATGACGCGACGCGTTAAGAGCCACGCTATGTCATACAAATGTCATGCGTATATCTCTTCTACTAGGTTCTACTGTGGTACGTGTTTTAAGTTTCCTTGACTGTACTTGAAATACGGAAAACAAAACAAGTGACAGCAAATCAGTCGATCAAATTAATACTTAGCCACACATCACGAGAGACGCAAATCATTTAGCCCCATATCTCTCATTTCATCCTTAATGTTTAGTTAGATTCTCTTTGATTGTACATCACCAGTTCTTAGCAACAATTTTGGTACCACTTTAGAGATACTTATCCTTTAAACAAAGTGTAAGGCATATTAGACTCATTTATACTATATTTACTAAATATTAAATAGCGGAATACAATAAGTGGGCACATTTTACTTTAATTCAATTTCAATTTCAAAGATTACCGTTCCTTTGATCTTGATGATGCCTCGTATAGAGGCGAAACGCGCGTCGATCGTGTAGTTTTAGTGTTTAGTGGTGGTGGTGTGTAGTTGAGTCTGTGTGATATATGTTGTTTCGTGTGGAAGCGGAGGAGGGTGGGTTTTTGCATGAACATATATATATGTCGGACAGACGCAGCTATTTTGCACGAGCCCGGCACTGGTTTCGCGGAGTAGCAAGGTAATTTGTTCCAGTTTGTTGTATTTTGTTTACTTGTATGAATCATGAATAAAGAGTAATTGTTGTTGTTAGTTAGAGAGTACAGCAAGGAGGAATTTTTGCACATAGGTACCTACTCGTATTTTAACAGTAGGGGCTGTACCTGAGGAATATGGAGACTTTCCAAAACCTGGAGAGTAACCACAGGATTCTATACGTTCTTGGAGCGATCGCCATGTTGCTCCATTTTCTACCTTCAGGAGGATCTCAAAAGATGATAGGGAACAGAGAGACATGGCAACTGCTCAACCAACTAGAAAGTGCAGGTAGCTCTAAGTTTTAGAATACGCGATTTTATTACGCTATCCTATATATATAAAGAATGACCCTAAAACCCACGCCAAAACCTCGATCGCTGATAGGGATGAGAGAGATTTATGTTCTTAAAGAGTGTCCGGAGTGAGTTCGGATTATTATATTAAATTTATTTACTCAAAATTTGCCTTTGCGCTATGGCGAGCTCCTTAGTCTTGACGCTGTCCTAGCAGAAAACCCAATTCTATTGTTCTGATGACAATTAGTAAATCACTATAGTTTAGATTGTTTAATTGTGCTGCTCTTTACGGTACACTACCATCAACACGAAGATACATTTGCACATTTTTAAGTGTCATCTGTTCCACAGTGAAAAAGACGGGCTAGTTACAATTTGAAATCCATTCATGTAACTTTACTTGAAAATTGAGTCACTAAGTTTGATCTTTGATTATTTCATGCAGATAAAGTAATGTTAATTATGCCTAGCGTGCACTGACTTTGTTTATGAGATTATGAATGAAAAGCCATTGATTTGTGCAACTAGTAGCCCAGATGGTTTGTGTAATTTCGATCTGTTAACTTAACTGCCAATGCGTTCACAAAATTTAGACAAATATCAACAGAATCACTATGGCTATGTTTATATACACTAAGTAATGTATTCATCAAACTAGGTCAAGAAAACCTAGTGGGTCTTAGAAAAACAAGAGGCTAGTTGGACCTATTAAAAGCAAAGAAAAGTACGCCTAGGGTAAGCGTGTCAATGCCGGCGGCGGCATATGAAATTGACCGCCACCTGTGACTGCAATTAACTCTACAAAATGGATAGTTTTCTTCAAAAGACTTTAAATGGGATGCTTTCAAATATTGTTGTTCGTCGTATGTTACAAATTGGTCTGTTAAACTGATCCACTTTTGTTTATTTTCAACTACCTATTTGTGTTTGGAATAAATTTTAGCTCTACCATTTTTTTTAAATAAAACTTACGTTATTTTAAAAGGTACATTACCTACTAATCGAATATAAAAACCCAGCAACATTACGTGGGGCCCATGTCTTGTGTAAAGTTCCGTAGATATGACCACAGATTACATAATGCATCAGTATACGAATACTAATAATTATTACGAATGAAAATGCTAGCGAATTTAAAAAAAACTCAAAATACAGTATATTTACGGAGTTTAGCAGTACGAAATATTTAAGTAATCAACAAATGAAAATAGCATTATGTAGCAACTCCTTAACCTAAAAATCTTTAATAATTTAAGATTAGTGGCTAAGTTGTGGTAAATGTTACTAACATTATTTTTGAAAAGGACAGTTTAAATTATTTTATTATTTAAAAATGTGTTGAAATGTGTTCGAGGACATTGGAAAAATGCATCTGTAAAAATCTGTAATAATCAATTATTTAAATTAGCGTTTATGTTTTTTGTTATTGTATGAAGTTAGTAACGTCCCGCAAGATATCGTTTCATTTAAGTAACAATTTGTTAGAAATAATAGCTCTATATATATATATATATACAGGTGAGCAAATGAATAATAATGCCTGCCATTGATCATGACAAAGCCCGTATTCATAGCGAAGTGTTATTCAATGAGCTATCCGTGTCAGTAGCAGCAGCATGATCATGAATGACCCCAGACCTTACTGGCAATGGCATTACATCTCTAAACGCTAACTGATGCAACGCAACCCGTCTTTTGCGGTTGACAGCGCCGCCTGTCTGTTTGTATTTTCTCTTACATCAGAGAAAATTAATGGGTTTTGTTTGCAGTGACATGGTTAGGCTACTGATTGGTAATCTATGTGTAACATTGTCATCGCAAGGATAATGTCAATACGTAACCCTGTTACTGTAAGTTAAATTTATAAAATAAGTTTTCCGTTTCTGACAGACTTAAGGTAAATTTGAGAAAGACAAGGCGACCACTATTTAATATTTACAAGATTCAAGGTCTTTTTTGATAGTGGCATTTCCCTTTGAGTTTCGTATTCGCATTTCGACTATTGCGTATTTATCGGTCACGTGAAAAGCGATTCAATGAACTTCTTTCGCCTACTGCGAATATTTTTCTATTACGGCGAAGTGCATGGTACCATAAGGATGAATAGAGAATTAGAGAACCCTTCGACCAATTTGTTAATACTTAAGGTAACGGCGCCTATTACCGTGGTACTTAAGGATGTTTTCAAAAGAGTCCAAAAAATTAAGGGTATCAAAGCTACTTAACGACCGAGAATATTTTTTTTATTTAAGAGTGTTTATTGAACTTTCAGCGTAGTAACTTTTTTTGCTCATTTTACTTATTCTTATTTGATAAAATAATTATTGAAACCAAAATACCTAAGTTTTCTATTACCGTGGTAATGGCTAGGCTGTGATTCTATTACCGCAAATTGAGCTTCCATTACCGACGGTATACAAAGCAGCAATTTTCTACCATCGGTAGTAGGATTCAGACTCATGTTACGATTCGGAACTAATTACCGAGGGTTATAAAAAATATGGTTTTGGTTCTGTACATTATTGCTGTACATTAAGTTTTTTAGGGGTAAGTAAATAAAACGTTAAACATATACAACTTATGACAACTTCATAATGTGTGTATCTACTAATCTCCTTTATGGATCAGTACAAATGGAAAAGTTTCCAACTGATAAATAAGTCTCAATTTTATCAAATATACTGTACTTACGGTACCCTAAATGCGGTTTATTTTAATAGAAAACGGAAATGTCACTCAATAATAGACACTTTTTTAAAAGCCTATCACCGACCCAAACAAAAATTAAATGGATCGGCAATAGATTCCTATACATTCTAATACCGAGGGCTATGTGATCTAAGCATCGGTAATAGGCTTAATTTGGAGTGTTGTAAAACCTAATTCCGACCCATAAGAACAATAACATACAGTTGTATTTTCATTTCAAATCCAAAATAAAAATTACAACCTTGGTATAAAGCCAAAATTACATAACTGGTCAGTAAGTATATCATTTTATTTCAATATTTAAACAACTTGACAAAATAAGGGTTTCTTTAGAAACTACAAAATCGGTACTGAAGTTTTTGTTAAAAATTAAGGGTTTGTTGAATACATTCCATACCACGGAAATAGTTCTTTAATAGCGTGAATAGAACAAGATTGAAATAACTATAAGAACTTAAATAACCGGTCACACATACCCAAAATAAAGCATAAAGAACCAAAATTACAACTTTAACTATTACCGTGGTATACCATGGTAATAGAACCCACAGCAAATAATGGTGCCTATTACCACTGTATTTTATTTTCCATTTTCAACGTATTTCCAAGCCATATAATATATAAAGAGTACTCAGAAGTCGTGCAGAAAACTACAAACAACCATTTAAAAATCATAACATTAGTTCAATTGCCATAACCATTACGTAAAATACTAAATACAATTCCAGTTCACTTACATGTGGCGTCACGCGTTAGTATGGTACGACCTGTTCCTGCGCTGGCGTTGCGGAAACGGACGAATTGCAAGCTCTTTGTTTTATTTACACACACTAGCGCTAATAGCACCGTTAGTCAAGTAAATAAGCTTCGTTCGTGAAATAAATATTTTTTAAGATATCGATCGGTTTGCTTATAAAATGCGTATTTGAAAATGCCGCGGTGATGGTCGTCGATTTAGATACCCCCGGTAATAGGCGCCGTTACCTTATATAACGCACTGTTTTTTAATTAATCATGCACTATTACCGAGTGAAACGTTTGCAACAATATTTATTAGTTTGTTATACAAAGACCTTGTTATTGTCTATTGAGTTCATAATTGGTCAATCAATGCGGTACACTAAGTGACCGAGTTGCATAAGAATTTGTTATGGCTTCATGATGCATCAGATTAGATCAAACCAGAGATTGTTTGAACACAATTACAATCAATGGCTTCCCAGCCGTCCTTGTTTAGTAGTTTATATGAGAGATAAACCGATGTTTCCTTTTTATTATGACACCGGTAGCCCAATATGTCCGAGTTTAATTTATACACTAGTTTGACAGACACGCAGGGATGTGTAAATTAAATGGGTCGGTTAAGTTAGGGCCACCAAATAAGAGCTTTGCTAAATCTTTAAATATTATTGACTGTTAGGTTCTTAGTGCTGATTTTAGCAATATACTTACACAGCTTATACTAAATATTGTATATTTAATAAAAAGTACAAATTATTTTAATACACTTTTTACGAAATTTTGACGATCTCAAAATAAAAACGTGAAATTTGACATTTTATGCAATTGTAATTTCATATTGACTGAATAAATAAACTAAACTAATTGAAACAGACTGTGGTCGTATTAATTACCATCCAAATTTAGTTTATCTGAGTTTATCTCTATGTGCGTAGCTTTCTTATGTATCACACCAGTTTGGCAGAGACAAAGGCTGGAATAAATTATACCTGAGCCAGTCATGTTAAGGCCACTGTAGTTGATTAAGTTACTCGTACTAATAAATGTTTCATACCTGCGGAAAACTGGGACATGTCACTACTAGGTAATCATTTTGATGTAAGTAGGTAAATGGGTCGATATTGCAAAATACACACTGTAAGGTCTAAAGATAATTATGAGGTAGTCGCCTGCGGCCCCTTATACGACTGACACCTATTTTAGACGCGTAGCGCTGGGTTTTGAGGTTTCAAAAATACTAATGTTAGCTTTTTTTCGTATATAGTTTCTTGACCATTTACTTAACCCAACACATGAGTTTGTGTCAGTTTAGGGTTGTGCATAAGTAGTAATTCAGGTTTTTGTCTTTTCTAACAATATCGGATGAAAAGAAAATTAGAGATGAAAATTTTACTTTCATGATGATGACGAAGTTGTAACCGACGTACATGAGCCTTTTGTGTCATCTCTGTCAATGGAAATACAGTTATTTAGCCACTACCTAAGCTGTCGCCTTAGTAGCTCTAAAAGAATATTACAATTGGTCAAATAAGTGTTAGATGTTTTAGGTCAATGATATCTGTTGTACAAAGTATTCTGTGTCGAATTCACCCATGGTATTTCTAGCTACTTATTTTTTTTTGTAAAACACCCTGTAAAAGTCACAAAAGAAAATTCAAATTATTAGAGTTTATGTCTTTATTATTATTACGGTGTAACGAAACACTATTTACAATTTGTGTCGTTTTTATTCATGAAATCTTATTATTAAGATACAGTTGAAAGACGAAAACTTTTTAGCGCGAAGGACGGAGAAAGATTACACGCGCGGGGAACGGGGGGCGGGGTGCGGCGAGGCCGCGTGCCTGCTGTTTGTTTACATTCGATTGCGAGTTGCGACAAGTGCGAAGTGCAATGTGGCCGCGTTGTGAATTAAATATGAAGCTGCGAAATACTAAAATGGAAGTTGAAAGTAATAAATGTGTTGTATGTGGGCTCATACTGGACGTAAATATTGTGATCGTTAAAGAAAAGGAATATTAAAGTTCATTGACTCGAGCGTTGCTAGCGATGACGGAAAAGTAGACTGTTTTAAGGACCGTGCCGAAATTTTAACTACTTAAGTTCGCTTTACAAATGAGACTGATTAACGACACTTTATAATAAATAATTAAAAATGAAAGTATTAGGTTACAAATAATATTATTACAAATTGTTACAAGTACAAGGTATTACAAATAATAATCTCCTAAGGCTGATACAAATTTGTACCAATATTACTAATCAGGTAGGTATCTTATTCAAATATTAAGTTGTTTTTTATTAATAAATCTATTAAAGCTGGTAAAAAAATTTACATTAGTAGTTAAGAATATAAAAATAATGAAAATGATTGTAATGTCAAATTTATTGGCATAAATAGTGAAGATATTAAAATATGTGATACACGACATATTAAGATTATGTATAATTATGTAAATATTAATAGTTTATGAAAATGCCCTAAAACTTTATAGGTTTTAAAATAATGGTATACTGTGATTTAGTTCTTTAAAGTTTTTTGACATTGTCATAAATAGTATGTGATTGTTTTGTGTAATTTAAAAGTAGTGTTCAAGACTAAAAGTGATTTTAGAAGAAATTATTAGCAATGACGGCCTCTAATTTTTATGATCATTACTGACAAGTATGAACACAAAGAATAAGTGTATCAATGTCTGACTTTCAAAATTCAGAAAAAAAATGGGAATAAAAGTGATCCCATAAAAACTACAATTATGACAATTAACAATTATTACGGCGACGGCGACGGTGGTAAAATTATATTATGTGTAAAAGAATTGAAGTGTTTGTAACACGGACCTAAAAAAATTTCTTATGTAACAACAAATTATAACTTTTAAGGCTTACGATTATTTTGTGCTTTATATATTATTATAAAAATAAAAATATTGTATTATGATCCACAAATTGCTTTTACCTCTTACCACTGTTAATACCTTGAAAACAACGATTGGCATATTTAAGCCTTTGTTCCCAACGAGTCACAACCTCAACTGTCACACTGTGACTCGTTGGAAATATTTTTGCTAAAAAAATCCCAACCAGTCACACTGTTACTAGATGGGACAGTATTTGATATTTATTCTCAACGAGTCACACCCACTGTGACTCGTTGGGAATACTTTTTGCTACAAAAAATCCCAACCAGTCACACTGTTACTAGATGGGTCATTTTTTATATTTGTTCCCAACGAGTCACACCCGCAAGTGTCACGTTGTGACTCGTTGGGAACAATTCTTGCTGTAAAAATCCCAACCACGCTGTTACTAGATGGGTTAATATTTCATATTTGTTCCCAACGAGTCACAGCCGCAACTGTCACACTGTAACTATAGAAAGGTATCTTAGTATCGAATTTCCAATCAATTATCACTGTTATTCGATCAGACAGTTAATTTTATTTGTTTCTAACAATCATATAAGTTTGGTGATGAAATAAGACTGAAATGACAGTACTCACCTAACATAACCTATTTTCCTAGCAGCAATTCCTTTCTAACCTAACCTACTTTTTGTAGGAGTCGCAGTTCTAACCCAACCTAACCTAATTTTCTGGTAGCAATTTATTTCTGTTAGGATCGCAGTTCTAACCTAACCTAACCTACTTTACTGGTAGCAGTTCGTATCTGTTGGGGACGCGGTTCAAACCTAACCTTACCTACTTTTCTGGTAGCAGTTCGTTTCTGTTGGTGATGCGGTTCAAACCTAACCTAACGTACTTTTCTGGTAACAGTTCGTCGTTGTTTGATTTGTCTTTTCACAGTCTACTATTAGGTAATGATTTATTGTAGCAAAAAGTGTTCCTAACGAGTCACAGTGTGACAGTTGCGGGTATGACTCCTTGGGAACAAATATAAAAAATGTCCCATCTAGTAACAGTGTGACTGGTTGGGATTTTTGCAGCCAGAATTGTTCCCAACGAGTCACAGCGTGATAGTTGCGGGTGTGACTCGTTGGGAACAAATATAAAAAAATGTCCCATCTAGTAACAGTGTGACTGGTTGTTATTTTTTGCAGCAAGAATTGTTCCCAACGAGTCACAGTGTGACAGTTGCGGGTGTGACTCGTTGGGAATAAATACTAAATGTTGTCCCATCTAGTAACACTGTGACTACTTGGGATGTTTTGAAGAAAAGAGTATTATTGTAATCGAAATTATTTATTTTTAAATTTTTTCGATTTTCTTTTTGTATTTTTTTTTACACATTCAAATTAAATTTAAAATGCTACAAATAAAAATTAGGGTAATGGCAGGATACCCTAATTTTTCTTTGTGTTGACATTCATTATATACATATATCATTTTAAATTTAATTTGAAAAGAGTATTCCCAACGAGTCACAATGGGTGTGACTCGTTGGGAATAAATATTAAATACTGTCCCATCTAGTAACAGTGTGACTGGTTGGGATTTTTTTTAGTAAAAATACATATTCCCAACGGGTCACAGTGTGACAGTTGAGAGTGTGACTCGACGGGAACAAACCAACATATCAAAAAGCGGTATAAGTAAAAAACAACCAAAAAACTGAAGAGCAGAGAATAACATATTAATAAAACGGATTACTCACGTTTTATTAATATGTCCGAGTTTCACGGTAGTTTTATGTTAAAAAAAGCAGAGAATAATCCGTTACATACATCTTCATCCGATTTCCGATTCTATCATGAAATTGTATGAATAAACTTTTATTGCTAGATCGTTAATCGGATATAGATGTACTTAACATACAACTGTTTGCTTTTTAGTTGTTTTTGATGTCAGTTTTTTTTATTGTAATCGAAATCAATTTTTTTTTTCGATTTTTCTTTATGTATTCTTTTACATTCAAATCAAATTTAAAATGCTATATAATGAATGACAACACAAAGAAAAATTAGGTAATGGCAGGATTCGAACCTGCAACATCAGCATTCTGTGCCTTGCGTATTCCAGTTTCCGCCACATTACCGCTGCCATACCCTGCGAATTTTTCAATGTCTTTCGTCTTTACGGTCATTACATTATTGATTTTTTTTTCTTTGGGAAAACTACCCTCGATGTCATCTATGAGAAACTTAATCAAGTTATCTAATTCAACTTGGTCATTTATTTATTAATGTGGCGGAAACTGGAATACGCAAGGCACGGAATGCTGATGTTGCAGGTTCGAATCCTGCCATTACCTTAATTTTTATTTGTGTTGTCATTCATTATTTAGCATTTTAAATTTAATTTCAGTTTTTTTCTCGCTTTTTATTGGGTCGGTTTATTTATCTAAGTTACAATTGCATATTTAATGTAAATTGCTCACCACCTTTTACAAAATATTGCTTTTCCCAATGCTGGGGCGATAATTGTTGAGGAGTTCTCCTGGTACTTCAACATCAGCTCCACTTTACCATATGCCTTGCAACCAGCTTAAACTGCTAAGCAACTATATTTAAAAAACCGTATCGCCACTTGTTAAATACTTATTATTGAGTAGTTTCGGTGACCGTCTGTGGTCTTTATCATCAATTCCACTTCACCAAATGGTGTTTTCTGAGAGCAAAAGCACAAGTTACTATCTAAAATATCCAAATCGCTACAGGTGTGCATACCATTTTAGAAGAGTTCCCTCGATTTCCCCAAGATCCCATCATCAGATCCAAACTTGGTGGCAGTGAGACCAATTTGGAAGTATACCCTTTCAAATAAAGAAAGAATTTGTCAAATCGGTCTAGCCGTCTTCGAGTAATCCGTGAACATACATAAACTTCCTCCTTTTTTTTAAGTCGGTTAAAAAGGGAATGTAATTCAGCACATTACATTAACGCTTCGCGAAGAAATCATGCCAACCCGAACGAAGGCGCCGCGCGTGTTCGTTTGTAAATAGTAAGTATAGTACCCGATCGAGACGGACCGAATGTCGCGCCGCCCGCGCCCCGCTGCCGGTTGCCGCCACCTCTCGCTCGCTCCTACTCGCTTCGACCGCTGACTTTTTTGTTTTTATTTTCATTAATATATCATGCAAGAAAATGACACAAATTCACAGTGTCGATCTTTTATGCATTTATGATATTGGATATGTAAACTCTAATAATTGTAATATTCTTTTTAAGTATTTATACCTTGGAGAAGCAAAAAAATCTGAAATATTAAAAGTTCGTGTTTTAATTTGGCACAAATTTATTTAATAGAGATATTTAAGTGATCTGAGGTATATGGTACTAGTTTTTGGAGTTGTAATTTTTTTTTTGTCGATGTTTTTAATGTACTGACCCCAAGTCAGTTTTCGCTGGACGAAGGTGACACAAACTAGGTTTGTACACTAGACAGGCTATTTAAAATACAAAACCATTAAATCTTTGAACTCTAAATCAATTTTGTCAGTTTTGATTTGAATTGTTTATATCCACTACAAATAATCAAATTTCTAAAAATGCACAACCGGGATGTGACACAAAAACGCAAATATATTTTGTTTATATGCAAATGTGTCCACAGACAAGATTTTATCAAACATTAGAATTCTTGAAGGTTTTGCCCTCAAAATAATACAGCGCTACGGGTCTATTTAAGTAATTCCTCACTTCATCCCTTTCTTACGCACTAGTTAAACAGAGTCGCGGTGAGGGTATCATGCCAGTTGTGGTAAGGCCGCTGCAGAGACAATGGCTGCTAGTGGTCAGGGTGTAGGGGTGGTAGGGTGATCTTCCACCTTCTTTTCATGATTACATAGGGGATGCCATTTAAGTATTGCTAAAATCGGCACAAGTCTTTGATTGTTAGGTCCTCCTAACAATCAATAATATTTAAATATTTAGCAAAGCTCTTCAGGGGTGCAATTTTTAAATCTCACCAGGTGACTAAAAGCTCATCAAAATGGCCGCCTTTCTATGAAAAACGGCCATTTTGGCGAGCTTTAGTCACCCGGTGAGATTCAAATATCGCACTACTGGTACATTTTGTTCTTTTGTATAGAGTTCGCCGTTCAGAATATGTTTATTGTCTTGAACATCTTCATTTGGCTAGCCGGGCTGACTATGTTAGGAGAAGTAGGTACTTGTATGTATTGATATATTTTTTTGGCGAGAAGTTTGTTTTTGTCATTTTTTTTTTGTTAGGTATTGAAAATATTGCTTGATAAAACTTCCTTATTTCATTTAAGTAAATTAACTATTGTTTCATCTTCGTCTCCTTCTGAAAACCTCTATGTCATTAAATATTGAATGAAAAGTGTATGTATAGTTTTATATAGGTAGTTAAAGTAGCTGGTTTTTGCATCGTTTCTTTATCACATAGACGCAGTAAAGAGGCCCTTATGTGCTTATTACTTCCTACTTTACAAACGCGTGGACCAATATTAGCACAGTCTCTACCTAAATGTATTCAAGTTTGTTTTAGTTTAACCTACGTTTTAATTGAGGTTATATTATAAGTAAGTACACAATAAAAACACAAGCCTCGTCGTGGGCTGTTATTTATTTATAAGATGGATAATAATCGATATATTTTAAACCTAAAGTCCAAAAAAAAGTTGTTATGAGGTAGATTCAGAATCGGAAAGGTACCTGATACACCTAAATTTATTAACTAGCTTTTGTCTACTTTGTTTTCTGCAACGCGCAACGTTTCCTGAAAATGCATAGAAATAGTTAACTATTTCTATGCATTTTCAGGAAACGTTGCGCGTTGCGCGTTGTTTCCTATTTGTTAACAAATAAGAAAATAAAAATGAGTGTAGGTAATGTATCTCTGTCTAGGATTAGTAGTTATTGTCCTTTTCCCATCGGACCAATCTCGATCACGAATCTATGTTTATTTATTAGAAGAAACAGTTTTGCTTTAAGTTGCCTCATTAAAGCATGAACCGTAGTTTCATTGTTAACGTCAAAATAGCTATTAATAGCTTTGCCTCTGAGAAATAATTATATTCAAGTACATTACTCACAATACTCCTCGACGAGAAGAGCAATATAGAATTTTCTAGGTAGGGACTTATACTCGTACCAACAAAACACGGAGTAAGGTTAGAAAAGGGACATTTGATTTGCCGTGGTTTGTATCGAAACCACTGTGCCAAAAGTTACAGGAACAAAAATAATAAATGGCCACATTTTCAAATATAAAATGTAATCAATGTCTTCTTGGTCCTTTAAAGGCACCAAGCCTATCCTGATACATAACTATGAGTTGTTTGTATTTAACCGTGGCCCGTGACATAACCGGCCAAGTTTAGCTTATCTGAGTTTATCTCTATGTACGTCCCTTTCTCATGACACTTAGTTTGACAGAGACTCAGGGAGAGACAAATTAATCAGGGCCGGTCAAGTTAGGACCACTGATGTTGGCTCTAACAGCTTTAGAGGATAAATGACAAGAAATGCAGCCCTAACGTAAATGACACAATTATAACTTATTTCAAAGTGCACTCTCTATGCAAGTATTTAGTGTCGATTGGGTAAAAAGATAAAAGGGATGCACTGAGGGATAACCTAATGATGAATCACTCTTCAGGCCCCAGAATTGGGGTAGCTTTCACAGCATCTCTATATACCGGTGTTCTAGTTAAATGTCGATCCCAGTTCAAAACGATAATTTGCTGCGCAAGCATTTCGTCTTTTAAAAATAAATAAAATACATTGTACCTAATGCAAAAAAATAATGACAAAAAAGTAGGAGTACCTACTATGTAATAATACAATAACATATTATGTACCTACCTATAGTTTACAAAAACAGAATGCACATTGTATTAGGTTCTGTTAAAGTATACCATACGCTTTGCAAATAAGCTACATGAATGGTCATAAAAGCCGTTTTGAAAGTTTCACTTTTATGCATGTTTGCATTGGAGCAAAATAAACATTTTTACATTACTTACGTAAGATATTTATTTTGCTATACGATGTGATAAAGTCGAGTAAAAGGTAAATAACTGCTGGGGAACATGCGGAAAACTCCGGTCAAAGTTTCTACACAGAACGTAATAGGGGAAAAAACATTTACGTCAAATTATGATTAGGTCAAACGGTCAAACGATAAAATCGGCAAATCTAATTTCGGACTTGTGACAAGATATCCTTCCACTTATTACCCCCCAACCATAAAAAAATCCTAAAAACAAAAATATTGGAAGAAAACAACTTTACACTAATTCTAGCACGTTTAGCTACGTCTATGTCTACCTATTTACGAAAAATACAGAAAATTGTCCAAAAGTTTGAACGCTTTAAGCTCAGTAACGCAGACTCTTAAACAATCAATTATATATAATTCACTTCGTTATTGGAATTTAATATAAGTTGATTTATTTATTATATTAGTAAAAATGGGTGATTCGAACGTTTTAACCGCCGTCGTTGTCGGCAATAATTATTTCCAGAATTTCGAAGAAAGGGCTGTCAATTAGCATCCACATTTGACATACGCAAAAGCTTTCCCGGGAAGAATATCTGGTATAAATACACACATTCATTCGACACCCTCCACCATCCCTTCAAATTGTTCTAAAAATTTGTTGCTAACAATAACGGCAGTTACAACGCCCAAATATCAAAAGATGATTTAAAAAAAATACCTTGACAGTGTCCGCGCGTAGTTTGAGACCGCACTCAACAAGTGTGCTGCACGAAGCGCAGGCGCACAATGTCGTTAAAAACCGCGTTCGCCTTCTTCTTAGGTACTCTCGAACTTATACTTTGCAATATCGCCTCGGCTTTGCAAACTATGGTAAGGATAATAGCGAACTATTACAGTGCCCGTATTACTTAGGTAATAGTTATAAAAGTGTATTTTTAAGTTATTACCGCTTAAGCACCGTCGCAACTGAATTTTGAGATGTGCAATACGGATTCATAGCATAACTTGTATTTACAATGTTGTTAGGATGGCATAGGAAGTGATTTTCCGTATGAATATGGCGTAATTAATGGCGATGCGCCGTAAAGTCAATGTATACTAGAAGACCCAGTTAGTCTGCATAATTATTATCAAGGTGAATCGGTTAAGGTCTAAAGCGTAAAATGGTTTTGTTCCGTAAAGGCTGAGACATAATAGATGCGTATGCAGCATGGCTCCAGCTCGCTCCGTAGACACGAGCGTGTACACGCCGACGCCGGTTGTAATGTATGGAATATAAACTACTCAAAACAAAACAGGAGCCACTTGATCTTTCTCGGTAAAATCAAACAAAAACAAATATGTATTCTACTAATACATGTTTTGAAAGTAGTTTTGTCTTATTAATTTCATGTATAAACAATTAACAAAACCCTATTACAAGAATATGTTTTGGCACATACATATTTTGATATTTTTGTTTTACTCAGAAAGTCGAGTGGGCCCTGGGGCCCTATTTTATGAGCTGGCCCCGAGTCGTATGTTGAGATGGCACATCGCTTGTACATTATCATATCAAAATAAAAACCAAGGTTGAACCTCTAGGTAAATCTATGAGGTCCATAAAAGGTCTGCTAATAGATAATTTAGATAAACAAAGTACGGAACCCAAAAAATATCGTCAATGGGGGCAACTTTGAAACCTCTGGTAACATTCAACAGCTATAAAATAATATCAACCCTTTGAATAGTTGCAATTGGCGGAAATTTAAGTCAAAGGCAATCCCCCCTTTGACTTAGAAATTAAATTTAATATTAAATTTAGTATTAAAGAACCAATTAATACAAATATGTTGCGGTTAAACGTTTTCAATTTTGTTAGGCTGTTCCATGTTACCCAGGAGGTTTTCAAAGTTACCTGCATTCACTGTAGCTAGTTCAGTTTTAAATAAAACTATTTCAATTTAGTCATCAATATATTTATTTATGAAATTGTTTTAAAAGTTGCATTGCTCTTATTATTAATAATATAATAATGTATATCCGGTTTATTTGACCTGAGTATAAGGCAGGGTTTTGCAAATGGCGTGGCGGTCCGCCTCGCCGTATTAAATTTTTTTAAATCCTTGAATGTGCCTAAAATATATTGCTTTACGAGTAAAGTCGTTTCAGTATGGTTAACAAGCTAAATTTTATCTTAAACAGGTACAGACAGCCTCTGAAGTAGCTAAACACTTTAGAACCTTGTCATAGCAACGTATGAAGTGAGAGTTGCTCGAATTTGTCACATTACTGACAGCGACAAGGTACAAAAATGTTCAGTTACTTATGAGGCTGACCGTACAACCGACAAGTCATAATACGGTATTCGTATGAGGATTATCGTAGCCTCAAGACTCCATAAAAACGCTAACGTTTTCCACCCCCCTTACCTTAACCCATAGCCAAGAATTTTTAATATAATTATTGTTGTTAAGTCTTAGAAGTAGGTTTGCATGTTTCGATTTTTTATAACCTCCACAGATTTGATATTCCCATTTTAAGAGTTTTAAACTTAGCAAAAGAGCATCAATTCTTTCGAAAATGGAATTGAAAAAATCAAAAGATACAAACCTAGTTGTAAGGATAAAAAACAGCATATTAGAAAATCAGGCTACAGCTAAAGGTTTACAGGGTATACATTATTGCCGTTTTTATAGAGAACGCTGGTATAGTATTTTATGCAACTGCTATATAATGAGAGGCCTTAAAACACGAGTGTGGTTTTATGAAACGAGCGTCAGCGAGTTTCATAATAGGATCACACGAGTGTTTTAAGGCCTAATTATATACAGTTGCATACATTACTTTATCTACACACATATCATAACTGCAAAAAACCGTAACAGCAAAAAACCAACAAACAAGTATGGCGGCAATTCGATCTATCCGTCAAGACAAACGTTTTTTTTAAATCATAGACAAAATAATGAAATCCTTATTTTCATATCACTCGAGATCAAAATGTCGTGCGTTTAAATTAAAAAATCACACTGAATTGACGTTTCGTATCGATAACTGTTTTAATATCTGTGGATAGTAGAATAGAGACCAACTTGAATTTTGACAGCTGTTCCAAATTTAAATTCATAACGTCACGAGATATCGGTATTGTAATCACCAATAAACACAGACTACTAAGAGATACTACCCAATAAAGAACAGATTTACCTACTACCACAGACAAGAAAATTCTTATAATAACATTGGTTGTAATAATGCTGGTCATTTTCTATGGTTTTTGAATGCGTTATTGAGAAATTATGATATGTGTGTAGATAAAGTTGTTTTTATTCATTCATAGAATTTAAATAATTCTCTAAATAAAAAAAATGTTTTTTCGGTTTTTACTACGATCGATATTTTTTGAAATATCACGATCAAAAAAATGACAGTGGCGCCCCATACAGCACTAGTGATATCAACATCGTAATAATATATGAAGCCAGCACTAAATCATGTTTATTTAGATTCTGTCAGCTTTTAAATAATTGCACTTATAATAAAACTTTCTAAATTTTTTACCAGAATTCTATTAAACATATTTCAAAACAACTTTTTTAACATCGTCATTTTTTTGACCACATATCGTTATACCTTTTAAAATACTTATCGATTTCTTTTTCGGCATAAATGGTTTTAGTGATGGTCTACAACCACTTCACGCGTTTATCCCGTTTAATTTGTAGGTGAAAAAAACGTATTCCCATATTTATCTACACGAAATGTAGGTATACAAGAAAAGGCTGTCTGGACTGATTTGGCTGACTCATCTGACTGACTGTAAATTACTCATCACCATACATCGCGGCATTTTGGTAAGTAGTTTTGACACACATACATACATATTGTAAGTGCCCATTAAAGACGGACCTGAAAGATCTTGGATGAAGAACTAATGCATGAATATAGCCTTAATACATGTCAAGCGGACACACTCAAAACTATCAAAATGGTTACCTTTGGTATGCGTCAAGGTAGTAAAACCTGCAAAATCAAATAAGAACAACGTAGATTATG
Organism: Ditula angustiorana; assembly: GCA_963691745.1. NCBI lineage: Eukaryota > Metazoa > Arthropoda > Insecta > Lepidoptera > Tortricidae > Ditula > Ditula angustiorana. Next base: position 7,607,949 of record OY829472.1, read on the forward strand.
CTACCTTAATGTACGCCAAAGGTTACCATTTTGACGTTTCATGCGAGTACAGGCTGTCAATCGAAGACGAGGCTTAGAATATGTAGTCGTGTCTTTCTAGCACATTGTATTGCCATTTAAAGTAAAAAGATCGGCTATTAAAAGATCGCTTTCTATTTTAAAACACTTTCTACGCTATACTATTTCTATGATATGCAATATGAAGTTGTTATATCTCGTTAACTCTTTCGAGCAGAGACAATCTCAGCTCCCTCTTTATTGGTCAATTAAGTTTGTTGTTGTTTGTACTAACCATCCACTACAAGTCTGCTGCTACCTCCCGCCGAGCCGCCCCACACCGCACTTAAGCGACGCGGTAACCCAACGAGAGTTGGATAAGCAATTGTTTAAAAACTCAAAGATAATCAACGACTACACAGCGCCATAAGAAACGAAAATTTTACTTGAACGAAACTCTCCGGTATATACAAGACATGCAGCAGTAGAGTAGAATAGAATAGAATAAGTTTATTTCAAGCTCCATAGGCCCATAGATAAATAACTTAAAGACTGATATACATATTTATTATACACTAGCTGACCCGGCGAACTTCGTACCGCCTAATTATTGGAGGCATATTTGCTCACCGTTTAGACCTACCCTGGACTACGACAAACATTTTAAAACCAAAATCAGCTCAATCGGCCCAGCCGTTCTCGAGTTTTAATCAGACTAACGAACAACAATTCATTTTTATTTATATAGATAGATAGATAGATAGAAGATATAGATAGATAGATAATAACTTAATTGCTAGCAGTGTGCGTGACGCTCACAAGACTACCGTAACGTCAATAACGACGTTATGGATTTGGATTACATCGCTAATACTGCCAGGCGTAAGCAATGTGAACGGAAACGTTCATAATGGTTGGCACTGTGAACGTTTACTTGGCAGCGTTAGCGCTATAAGTCAAATCCATAACGTCGTAAATGACGTTACGGTAGTTTTGTGAGCGGGATTCGGTCCGAAAACGTGAGCGCTCTGAGCGTTGTAAGCTGATTCAGACCGCGGCCGTTGCGTTGCCTATACTAGCGTACGCGGTCGGTACTAAAGAAGGCGTCGCTTGTGGTGCGGTGTGAGGTAACGGCTTGTAAAGGACAGGCAATAAAGTTTAACCCCTAATAAATGTAGTCAACCAATTTGATTCATAGGCCACTGTAGAACGTTGTCGCAACGTGTCATCGCTAAGATATTATGACATTTATTCAGAAGTCATTGTCACGTTTATTGTGAGAAGGTTCTACAGTGGCCTATGAATCCTAAGACTGTACCACATTGCTGGGTGTTTTTTTGCGTATAAAAAGGTTAAATAGGCAGATATCTCTCTAAAATGTCCGTATCCGTAGAGCAAAAACGTAATGTACTTTTTTCATGTCCGTTTGTCACACGCTCCTTAGCGATGTATGGTGAGACTCATCATCATTTTTCATTTGCATTTTCACTTAATCACAAGTAAATTTCGCGCAGTAGTCGCGGGACATAAGCTTATCAACTTATCATGGATGTTCCAAGTAAGGCATTCAAGGCAGAGGCATAATGAATTCTGGAAGACTATTGTATAGTAAAATATTTTCTTCATTAATAAATAATGCATTCATAATAATACAAATTTTAGCTAATTAATAGGCACTAGTATTCAAATTGCTTTTGAGTGTTAAGCTTTATTCCAACTCCTGCATGGTATTTATAAGCAAGGGAAACGTTCTATTCAGTATTACATATGTTATGTCTTTAGCTGTCACTAGTGGACGCGCGCGACTTCGTTTACGTAAAATTAGTAGCCTATGTCCGTCAGGAATAGTGTAGCTTTCAAGAATTTTTGAAATCTGTTCAGTACTTCCAGAGATTACCCCCTACATACAAACAAACTAACGAACAAACAAAGTTTACCTCATTATTATATTTGTGTAGAAGTGTAGATTGTGACATTTACCCTCAAATAAAATGGACAAAACATTTGTTGGCTTAAGAGATTGTTATTTTTTTAGGAATCCTTAACTATAATGTCTTTACACTTTAATAAAAACTAACTAAGATGCACTGCGTTCATGCTAATTTGTCATAAGGAATTCGCTGTCGGCAAAGCAAATGCGCAAAAATATGCGTTCTCGGTACTTTCACTCAGTGCCGTTGTCACGACTTTGCAATAACTTGAACGCATATGCGCTTTTGCGGCACATGACGCAAGTTCGAAAAACAATGGCGGCAGTGAATGCGTGGAGTAAACAACATGTAACCCAAAATATGACTTTTTAATAAGTAGAACAACCTAAAGCAACATTATAGAAATCGTCTTTTCTATTGCAGGGTTGATTTGTTTGATTTGGGCATAATATAAATGCTGTTTTAATAACGGAGAGTAAAAAGGAACTTTGTCGCTTTACCAACATCCTGTGTCTTCTTTTGACGCTGACAGCACCACTTTCACATGGCGTCGGTTGACTATGCTATGCACAAGTTGGAACACAGCTTGATACAATTCAGAAATAAACAATGACTATTTCTTTACCTACTTAATTAAATATTATCTATTATATGTAACCCATTACCATATAATAATTTGATTTAAGGTGTCACATTGTACTATAAACTAGTCAAGCTTGATAAGAAAAAACCTTATTTAATGGCAGTCAAGCTTCCATTCCGTTACCGATTTAGGGTCAGGCCACACCGGTTGCGTACGTCACGTATGCGACACGGCTCCAACAAGCATCGTAGAGCTGCAATACGGGCGAACGCAGCTCTACAACGTTAGTTAGAGACGTGTCGCATACATGACGTGTACACGACCGGTGAGGTTCAGCCTTTAACCTTCCGTCTCTCTCGCGGCATCGTCTCTCAGGCACCATCTCGCAGTGTTCATGTGCAAATTCATTGTTCGGTACAAACATTTGTAAACTAGATCAACAACTCCAGCTATTGCTGGTACCTCTTCATCTTCCTTTCCATTTTCTTTCTCTTCTTCTCGTCCTGTTCGTTGTCTTGCGGCGCTTCTTGGAAGAACCAGGGGCCGAGAATGTTCGTCCACAGCAGCCAGAACGCCCGGAGTGGCAGGAGGGCCAGTAGCAGCCAGAAGTAATTCGATACGACTGACAGCACGTGCGTAATTGATGTTAAGATAACTATGTCTTTTACATGCCTGAAATAAGAGATTTGGATTGTAAATGTTGTGTCAAAATCAGGATTTCTAATAGGCTAACGTCAGAAAGCATTAGCAAAGAAGATAAATTGAAACGAAAAGTTGCAATGCAATAAAAGTTGACACTGAGGTAAAACGAAACTCCATCTTTGTAAAATTACTAATCTTATGGTGGCAGTTCACTTCCCAGTTCGTTTTCGTGTTATGCTATGACAAAAAAACGTAAATAGTAATAACACGAACAGAAGTGCTACGTTCTTAAATATTTCTACACCTTTATCTTTACATAGTATAAAACTAAGTCAGTATCTGTTCCTGTCTGTCCTGTCTGCTGCTTACTCCTTCTAAACCACGCAACGGGTTTCGTTATTTTTTTCACTGACATTTAGACATTTTTTTAAGGAAGGTTGTTATGTACAACAAATAGGTACATCTTAATTATATCCGTGCGAAGCCGCTAGTTATTGTACATAACTGCAAAATTCCACTTATTTAACTAGGTCCCAAGAATCAGATTCAAGTACCTCAAGCATTTTAATCCACTACAAAATCATCACACATACCAACTAACAAAGAATATGGCTTCAATCACAACTCACAAGTACTATTCCTGTAAGCTTGCTCTGATTTTTGTTCGAGATTTAAAAATGACTACTTACTCGCCCATTCCACCTTCCATATTGAGATCAAGTCCTGGATCGATGAGCTGGCTGTTGTCAGAGTAGGTCGGTCGGCTGATGTAGGTCATCATGCGATAGCAACCGATGTATATGGCGAAAACAAACACGTTCAAGAACTGCAAATTAAATATTCAAATGTGAAGGCACACCCGCATTCCTATTTTTACACAAATCAATAAAAGATTTTGTAGAACTAAACAATATATCTTATTCATTTACGCATTTCCCTTTATCTATAAAGTGTTATATTGGGTGTATGGTTATTTAACTTGTGAATATTGTAAGGATTAAAGTCCTTGGGGCGTCTAAGTGTAAAAAAACACATTCACGGAATTTAATAGTTTACATTATATTTTACACATCAATCTAAACCCATGTCAGATTAACAAGTTACCTTTCTTCTTCTAACAATCTAAAACTATCCCTCTTGTGGCCAGCCAAGGAAGAGTCAGTTAGGATTATCTAATAACCCTTACAATATACTGTTCCTGAATGCAGAGGTGGGAGGCTCGAGTTGATGATCAAGATTTTGCTTTGTCTTGTCATTGTGTATACCATTTAAACTTTTGTATAAAATTAACGTTTGGATCTGAATTACATTTTGAACTTACGATAAACCAGCCAGTGAGGTCCTCATAGTAAAACGCACCAGTCACGACGCTGTAGAACAGGCCCGCCGCCAAGGACATGTTGCGATAAAAGTTAACCGTTGCTGTATTTTCCACCAGTATTTGTTTAGCACCTTTCGTGGGTGCCTTTTTGGGTGGCTAAAAAAAAACAGAAGTTTTATTTCATAGGTGATTAAGCTGCTATTACAATTTTAAATGTATGACAATAGACAGCTTGCTTGCTTGTTTAAGTTTGCCTGCTGAAGGTAGTCGCATACGACGTGCATATAGTTTTCGTTTATCCTGCAATAAGCAACAAGGAAGAGGTTTTAGAGAAAAGGATTTTTTTTACAAAACATCTGCTGGTAAGTGATCACCACCACTCATACACACCTGCAACACCAAGGAGATTGCAGATGCGTTGCCAACCAAGAGGGCTAAGATGGAATACCTCTTGTGTCAGTAATTTCACCGGGTATCTTACTCTCTACGCCTGAACATAATAGTGCAAGCATCGCTGCTTAGTGGCAAGATTATCGAGCGATGGTAGTAGAGATACGGACGGACAAAAGTATATACTAAAAACGGGTGCTAAACAATGAATATATTTAGCTTTGAAGAGATGAGGATAATAAACTAATTTCTTTCAGTAGAAGATTGAGAATGTTTATATAATGCAGGTTTATATAGTTTTGTGGTTGGACATGGGGCCTTTATCCAGTATTGGAATACTAGCCCAGGCCTTTAGCACAGTGTTTGTCAATATATATTTATGATGATGCATATAAAATTTACTTAAATCCATGGAAAATGCCAACGGAATATGTAATGCTAAAGGTTAGCTGTAAGAGATTCCATTAAGGGATAAGTTTGTACCATTATCTGTGTTTGCCTTTGTTCTTGTAATTGATTATGTAGGTACAATAGAGAGTTTACATACATATTTTTGGAAATGTAATTAACTTCAAATTGCTATACCAAACTTAAGGACTTAGGTAATTTTAAGTTAAAATACATTGACATGTATCTTCTTTGGCAACACCTTTCCTTTTTACCATGTCCAGCAATACCGATGGATACATTCGCCTTCATATGCAGATAACCAAGGGATGGCACAATATTGGATATACAACAATTATATTTGTTGCACGATTATTATTATCACTGAATCGTTTATTACCAAGAATTAGTTACTTAACTATGTATTATAATGTGCATTGATGGGTGTTTCTTTCCAAAAATTTAAAAATAAAAGTAAGTAATTTTTAATAAAATACCTTCACTTATTTTTTTCTTATGGCTATGGAAAATCATGGAAAACACTAAGGATAACCTGTCATCCCTAAAAACAGCATCTTATTTTTTTTTAATTAGTTTTCATGGAATGAAAAATTAAAAAATATTTATGATTTTTTTTCAAATTCAGGATAAACTGAATTTCCCTATTTATATTGATATGACATAATAGATAAAAATTATACAGAATGAATAAAAATGCAGGTGCTCCATTTGTGTTGTTACAAAGTAAACAGTTTTATTACATTTTCATATTCTGTTAATTATGGTTTTTGAAGTGTAATGTGTGGTGAATAAATATCCTTAACAAGTTAACTAATAATGAAATTATCAGATTCAAAATTATTCTTGTGTGTAACATTGAGAAATAAGTAAAATTAAGATTTTATTTTAATTTTACTCACACTATTTGAACTGACTATGGTCTGAAACAATGATTATTATTTTATTTTATTTATTAATAATTTCCTGAGTATTCCCCGATCTTAAGAACTTTACTAAAGTCACAACCACTGGCAATGCTTGATACTCTAATCCTTCTAGAAAGATCATTAGATTACACATTGGCCAAATTAACTGATAGGATTTATGCCAAATTATAAAAAAAAAATTGAAATACATAGAACATGATGGATTTTATCTAATTTAAAACCCTCTAAACACCATATCAAATACATTTCTTTACACAGTAAGCACTAAGAGATTAATGATACCTTGATACTGTTTCCACACGATGTAGAGAAAGAAAGTAATGGCTAAATTGAATAGACCTACTTGACACTCAAGACTAAAAAATGAAACTCAATAATAGTTGATACTATAAAACTTTAATTTTTTTTGTAGTTTTACTCATGTTAAGGCTAGCATAGTAAGAGACATGGTAAGGAGTGTTTGTAAAATAGAAAATGCATTAAATTCCAAAAGGCTTTGTGCAATAGCGCCTTATTTCCAAAAAGTTAATAACCACTGTTCTAATAGATGCCATGTATAACATAGGCATAAGTGGATGTCACAGACCTATAAAAAAATATTTACTTAGTAAAATTGAGGGATTGTTTTCTCTTTAATATTAGTAAGATCTATACTAATATTAAATATGCGAAAGTAATGATGTTTGAATGTTTGGATTTTTAGATGTGTGGATGTTTGTTCCTTAATCACACATTGACAGCTGCAGCCCTAACATAACAGCCCAGGTTAAGTTTAACCACTCCCTGTGTCTATGTCTAACTAGTGTCATAAGAAAGGGATGCAGATAGAGATAAACTAAACTTGGCCAGTCATGTTAGGGCCACTGGACGGATTTAGATGAAATTTGGTAGACAGATAGATCATGTCCTGGATTAAAACATAGAACACTTGTTATTCCGTAACAATCCCGCAAAATCTCGTAAAATTTATAAATAACCCGGTGCAGGCGAAGGCGCGGGTCAAAACTCGTTTATATAATTAACGTCTAACTTATTTCTCAAATATATTACACACTATGAATTCGATAAGGTTAGGACTGTTAATACGTGGTTACTACTCGGCTTTAATTCACACCATGCAGAAATTTAAGTAATGGAAATACGATACGATACTTACAGGGGGCATGTTAAAAGAGGGTTTCTTGTACTTTCTGGAATAAAGCACCAGGTATCAAAGGTTAATAGGACCCTTTATCAAATTATATTCTATACTATAATTTATTATACAACTTCTATTCTATTATTTAATACACAAGCAAAACACAAGTCGTGTTCAGTTTTCAGTTCCACTTTTGGTAGTTTTTGACAATTAAATAGATAGACGTCAAAATGTCATGTCATGTCACTGCACCGTGGAAGTTCGTCCAGAAATGAGAACCCAATCGTCCATCATGTTAACAGAGATGATCATACTCGATTCAATATCGAATACGAAAAATAGATTATAAAATGGTAATAATAACAAAACATGGATTTAAATGCTTCTACTGAGGCACTAGCTCGCCAGGTTTTGTTAAGGACATGAAGTATGTAGATAGAGTCTGGCTAATGAAAGCCTAAGCTAGATTCCAATTCTCGGATCATGCGAGATGCATCTCGCTTGCGAGATACGACAAAAATTCGTGCAACACAGATCTCGCATGATCCGAGAATCGCCCTGCTGGACCCAAGCTGAACTCATCCTTTATTTTAATGGCAATACCAGTAAAATGTCACTTTGACTGCTTTTTTAGGTCAAGTACGACATAGTAATTTTGATATTTTAATTATTCCTATTTTTTTCTAAATAATCTATTCCAACGCTGATTAAAGCTTAATACATAACTATGGAAATTCTGGCAGCAGTCGGGTAAAAATACAAAAAAATCATGAATCATTTATTAAAAATGTGAGTGATGCCGAGTCTATTTAACAGTAGTACAGATGAGTCATTGGAAGCAGAGTACCTAGGCTGATACTTTGTCCCTGATTTTGATTTTAGTTTAATATATTCAAAACTTCTTTAAATTTTACTTCATGACATTTATTTTCCTTGACCTTCATATTGTGCTATCAACCAGGCTCCGAATTCTGGCGCTCATCGAGATTCATCAGACGTTCGAGATGTGTCAAAATATGACAGATTTTGGAGGGATTTGACAGCTCTTTTTGGCTTATCTTGAGTGAAACTTCATCTCTACTGACGCGAGAATTGCCCCACTGTACTAAAATAAAAAAAATAATATAATCATCAAAATTGTTTATTCCTAATGTAATTTGTAATTACCATTTGAAGATTTTGAATTTGCTACCCTTTTTCTAGGTATAGTTTTCATTAGGAAGACTCAAGATAATCAATTACTTTCTAACCAGTTGACATGGTGCGGAATAAAATTTACGAATGCTGTAAATGCCGTTTGTCCACGACCAACTCTACAGTGCCGAACATAGGTATTAATAATCTCTTATTCTACATTAAAGATCGAAAGTTGTTGGAATAGCATTTGAAACATAGACATAAATATGTTGGAGTAATCACGTCCAATTTCCACCCGCAAACGTCAATTTACTCCAGCTAATTAAAAAAACGACTTTAGTTCATGTATGTCGGATTAAATAGGGCAAGTTTAATAAGTTAAGGTAGGTAACATAGGTACGTCGAACGTGTAACAAGTGTCAAAGTTTGTTTAGCTCACGATATACTGACCTGACCTTAAAAAAATCCGGCTATCGCGATAAGGAACGAAAAATATCAAGCTCGGTCCCTTTCTTTTACAAACAATTTTATATCTCAGGCGTATTCTTGTGTGAGTGAAAAGGAAGACACCTAGCATCCTATTACAATTCTATCTATATCATGCTCTTTCTGCGATTTGAAAGATGGCGTGAGTTGCCATATAAAGATTTTTGCTTCAAGGTCAATTTCACGTTTCAGTGTCACTTTCGAGAGTTTCTTTTGGAAATAGGCTTTTCATGATTGGTTTAAAACTTGAGAAAATTAATGTCAGAAAAGTGTCATGCTGTTTTAGCCAATCGTAAAATAATGTACGCGAGTTATATCGAATTGTTGATTTCTTTCCTAGTTACATTGAGTTAATCAAAGATAAACGCCTTAAGGCCTTTTATGTCGAGACAGCGATTTTACTTATTGATTTTGAATAATACGTCTAAAGAGAAAATTAAGTTAAATTCCTACGTTAACTGCCATATTTTTGTAAATGAGTGCAGATTTCTTAAATATTTGCTTGTTTCTAAAATGTGAGAGCACGTTGAACTGTATTTCTACTTCAAATTCGACCTTAAACTATTTTTTTACAATTAAGTCGTTTAGATCTCTTGAGGAGCCAGAAGTTATGATATGAACAATAAAAAACTAAGGATATAGAATAATTAAGACAATTCTGCCTTTTCCAATCAGGTATGTAAAAGAGCCATTAAGTGTTAGCTCTCATGAGTTCAGAGATTATTCGACAGTTTTAGTCTAATATTTTGATGATATTTAAAAATAAATTGTATATGTTTCATGTTTATAAACATGTATATATACACTGCGTTCTAGTGTATGTTGTATGATTACATGCATGCAAATATAGGGATAGAAACACTGATTTATGCTGCTGCTGACACTCGCAGCTAACCATGTTCTGTGCACTATGTTAAATATTCAGGTTGTCGGGAAGAAATGCAAGCAATGGAAGAAAAGATTTTTTATTTTTGTTACCTAAACATGTGTCTCGACAACTGGATAGCCTAGTGGTTAGTAAAGCTGAATTTCCATGGAGCATATATGTTTGTACCTGATTTGTACATGTTTAATCAAATTTGTTTAGGTATATCCATTATCTAGTACCTGTAGAATCATAGTTTGGTACTATGAGTACTAGATAACTAGGTAAGGAATACTAGCTCAATCTGTGTAAATTATTCAAATTTCTTTTTTAAACACTTAGTTTTTTTAGAGCAGAGACATTTCTTAAGCTGCATCTTACTATCAATGCTTATACTATACTGAACAAATGATTCATGCTTTCAATTAATGCTTGTCACAATAATAATGACTGTATAGCAAAAAATCAAAGTCCTTTTTTATAGCCTGAATGGTGTCTCACTTCTCTGACTTTTTCTACTCAGCCCGGCCCTTGGCATACTCCTGCCAATCTGGTTTAAACTTATCTATTATTGCCTACCTTGTGTAGACTCATTGAACGAATCTTCAATGTATTTTGCCCCAAGCATGGGGTTTGGCCCATAAATGAACTCCAAAGAATCAAGAATACTTTTTGTGGCAGTGATACCAATCTCTAAAGAAATAATTTTAAGCATCATACATTTTGTGTTGACATTTGATGTAGAGTCTAAGGCACGTTAAATTGCAATCAACCAGGATATTTAACGGGAGCCTAGAAGATGTGAGCCTTAATTACAGTAGAGTTGTATGACAGCAGTTTACAATGGATATTCATTTTATGTAAAGTAACTGGTTGTTTATCCAATTGCGAGCTAAAAGAGAAATAAAAACATTTTATAAATATTAATTAAGACCATGAATGATAAGAAAACGATTAGTCTTTTAACAGTTTAACCCACTTTTGTGCAGAGGCATTTTTCCAATTGATTTAGAATTCCAACCTTTGTATCCACATGATATGATATAAGTAAGTTGGAATGTACATACTTATAAAGCTTTGTCTTACTTTACAATTTTTGGTTGCAATAAAATAAAACTGCATCCATTTTGTATTTATAACCTTGCTGCATTAATAAGACCTGCCTGAATTTTTTATGATTAATGAACTGCACATTACAATGTGCTTAAAAGGCTACAGTTTGCGAAAACATAAATAGCATGTTTTAAAAAAATCAGTCAAATTGTAAATCTCCTGTTTTTAAAGTCAGTTAAGGGTTCACCCATAAATTACGTCAAGCTCAAAAGGGGGAAGAGGGGGTGTAGCCAAACATGACAGCCCATGTAACAAAATATGGGGAAAAACTTGACGAAGGGGGAGGGGGTCCTGAAGTCCCTCCTTCCTTTGAAACATTCCCTTGAAAGGATACTCCTAAAAAGAAAAATGAAAAAATAATCATCTTTGCCTGCCTATTTAACATAGACATGCATTTTATCATGTCTTTCTTATACTGTGCTTAAGTAGGTACTATACTGTCATTGTAATCTTTTTAACAAGTTATTTAGTATAAGTGCTGAGCGAAAATTGTTTCTAAAGTTGAAAATTTAACAGCAATGCACATTGTTTTCCTTGAGTGACCATTTCACTTGTATTTTTTGTTCAGCTGAATATGCACCCTTTTGGCCCACGCGGCTTTGCCCCTCCTAGACGTATCCTCTGTTTTTATCCTGACCTGGATCTATCTGTCAGCTAATTTTCATCTTAACCTGGAGAGATTATCGCCGTTAATGCGTGATTGAGGAACAAACATCCAAACACATTGTTTTGACATTAAAAAGGTTTTGACCTCTTACGCGCGGGTCTTCTCTACTACGTTATATTATTTTCTTCTTTGCATTTTAAGGAAAAAAGTACCCTATGCTTTAATCCAGGACATGATGTATCTGTCTGCCAAATTTCATCTAAATCCTTCCAGCCATTATTGCGTGTATAAGAAACAAACATCCAAATGTTCAAACATCATTAATTTCGGATTTGTAACATTAGTAAGAGAGTAGCATTAGTATGATTTCGACTTTAGACTAAGTTCATAAAGTTTTATGTATGTATGGAAAAAATGTATATTCAAGAACGAACTAACAAAACTAAAAGCGAACTTATACATTTAACTTTATTATTTAAGCAAAGCGAATGAAACCATCCATTTACCTTTTTTATCCATTTACATACTTATTTTAGTGCAATTTTTCTAGCCATGTGTTATTTATTAATGTTAACCTATTCAAATTAGCTCAATTTAAACGTATTTTATAATTCATCTGTTGATTTTATCGCAAAAAAAAACGCTTGATAATTACTTTTCTTTTGCGTTTTGCGTACACGCCGAAAAAAACGGGAATGAGTAACACAGATTGCTCAATGTCATTCGCAATTGACATTTTCAAAATAATTATGTTTTTTTAATACAGTTCCTCAAAAAGTGGCACTTTTTGTAGCTGTATATCGAGCAGAAAGCCGGATTTTTCGCACTATTGCTTTTATTTAATCTTCCATTTTTTTACGTATGTTCAAATCCCATTCTGTTTTTTTATCAGACAAAAAATTAAATAAAGTTGTCGCTCTTAATTACTGTTTTATTTTTGTTTCATTGTATTTTTTTCGCAAATGTACAAAAAAACGTCGTTTGATACACATGTGGGGAATTGTATTTTCACTCGTCCCCAATTTTGCCTCTCGCCTGCGGCTTGGGTCAAAGTTGCGGGCTTGTTGCTTTATTAATACCATCGGTTGTTCTACATTGTAGGAACAATGATCCGCGAGATGTTTGTCAGCTCAGACGAGGAGGACATCGAGAGCCAGTGCGGCATCGACCCTGAGCGCGCCGGGCTCACGCGGCCCAATCGCGACATGCACAACCGATGCTGCGCCGGCAAAGCGTGGTGCATAAAGGTCGGTCGCCACTACTGTCACAGATGTTAATTGCTTAGCCAGTTTTGAATCTTATCCCCCTGTAATGCGATCGAAAAGTGGTTATAGTTGCAGGCAAACAACTTGAGCATAAATCGAGTGGAGGGGGTATGTTTGCGCATACACATTTGTACTAGAAACGGCTACTGCGCAGTCAAGGTCAGTGCTCAAGTTGTTTGCCGGGAACTGTAAGCAAATTCTTAGTCGACTATTATAGGACTGTTATTCTTTAAGCGCATCGGCGTCGGAGTCAACGTCGGGGCATCGCCCTGTCTCGCTCACTGTAGCTAGCGCGCTGGAACAAGATGGCGCTGCCCCAGCGTCGAACTTGTCGCTGTTGCGCTTAGAGAATCGCTCTCCTGCACATAACCTTTACTACAGTGCTCAAATCCGAAGCGCCTTACGTCTCGTGCTAGTAATTTTGCCGGTTGTCTCGGTCTCCATGCCCGAACTCGACAATGTTAGCTCTGCTGCTTTTTAGCTAAATTAGCTAACAAGATGCTAATTGCGATCCGAACGGACCTTGCTCAAGGTCCTACCACCCTTAAAATTAGTTTAGTACTTGGTACGAGTTCCCATCCTTCATCCTAGTCTAGAGCGTCTGTTTGGCTGGGTAAATGCCGCTATCCGCGTAGAATGTAACGATCTGTTAATACTATACGCGAATGCTCGCTGTCGATACCCGGCTTTAGAAATAGAGTCGTGTTCACTTTTCTGCGATCCCACCATACATCTTTTAAAGGCGAAAACATTCAGATTCGGTTCGCTGCGCTATAAGACTTTTACGACTGCGTTAATCGAAATTCTGGTAGATTCTCGATAGTCCTCATCGATAACGATGAAGTACATACAGGAAAATGAGTACCTACCTATTTCCTCAATTTGATTGCGGTAAAATTTAGGGCGTAAATATCAGATACTTTCGTTAATAATAAAATTATAGCACTTAGTAAGGGAAAACGAGGTCGGATGGATGTTTGTAATGAGGAGATTTATGCATATATTTTTATATTTACTACTAGCGACCCGATCCAGCTTCGCACTGGTACAATTAGGATGCAACGTACATAATAGTGTTTTATGCAACTGTTGCATAATGAGGGGTCTTAAAACACGAGTGTGGTAGGATCACACGAGTGGAATAGGATCACACGAGTGTTTTAAGACCTAATTATGTACAGTTGCATACATTACTTTGTCTACATACATATCATAAGTACTCTATGATGGGTTCAGAAGCCATAGGGCAATGACTTGCATTGCTACTAGCTACTAGTGCTAGGTACCTATTAAATATCTATAGACTGTACACATTAAAATAATGTAATAAAAATGAATTTGAACAAATATAGAAACAAATTAGAAAAATTCTCATAATAATATTAGTTGTTATAATGCTGGTCATTGCCTACGGTTTCTGAACGCATTATAGAGCATTTATGATATATGTGTAGATAAAAACCTGTAAAACACTCTTTAAATAACAGTGAAAACTGTATTAAAATCCGTGGCGTGGTTCAGAAGGAGTAAGCGACCGAAGATACGACTAGGACCGACAAGAACGGATAACGACTTTGGTTTAAATACTATTTAAAGATAAATATACAAACAATGTTTACCGCTAAAGGTTGTTTGTATAGCGTATACACAAACAGGATAGCTAGCACGACAGACCGCGACTCGCTTTGTCGCGCAGTGTGTCGCTTTCTAATTATCTGAGTAGGATGGAGACGCCGTGCGACAAGCGAGAAAATGCACACGCGTGCTAGCCGTACAGAGCACTGCAGTTGCATTTATATCTTTTTAATTGTTTCACCTATACAATACGGCTAAAGTCTTCGACCAGTGTGTGTTGTCAGTAATAACATATGGTACTAAAACGTGATCCCTTATACTAGGATTTATAAGCGGACTCAGCGCTACCCAGAAAGCAATGGAAAGAGCTATGCTCGGTAGTAACTCTGCGAAATCGATTCAGGAATGAGAATTCGGCCGTTGAGCTAACTGTACGAGTTCGCTCATACCGAACATGGCGTTCTTCGTGTCGCACCTACATTACACCGCCGTAGTCGCAGCTGTAGAAGCATGTCCGCCGGACGATTGGATGCACGCTGAGGGTGTTCCAGCTACAGTCACGACACTATATGTACTTCAGCTCGTTCGTGGTGTGCGTACCGCGGCCGCTGCTGGAAATCGTCGCGTGCGCAGCTTTCAGCCGAAGGATGTTATGTTCCAGCGGTGCCGGGGCACCCAGCCGATGAGGAGCTCGACGTCGGCAGTGACATATCAGGGCCACGCCCTTTTGTCGCCAAAATAGTTTTATTGTAATATTTTTTATATGTATCCATGTTGGTCTATAAGGTATTTATTATTATTTGTTTGAAATAAAAGTTTAATAATAATAATTACTCTTTTTTTCTGTATAGTATTGTCATTTAAATTAACATATTGGCTACTGAAATGTTGTTTGTACGTACCTACCTGACACCTGTATTCCTCAAGTAAAATCTAAGTGTCACACAATAGAGTTACGGTATTTGCGGTAGTTTGACGCGGCATGCAGTAACCGAGCCTGAATAACAAGGAAGCGGGTAGTGGCATACCTACCTAAATGTATTTTATCGTGGCCATTACTTTTGATGATTTGATTGACATTTGTCCCTCACATTTCACAGGGTGAGAGTTTAGTCGATTAATCAAAAAGTTGATCATTTTCGTATTCTAGAGGTATTGCAATGTGAGGTGCATGAGTAACAAACCTTTACAATTGTCGCCGTACCAAGAGATTTTTTACGTATGTAGGATATAACACGCTTAGTGTATATAGGTTCAGTTTTAGTAGGAAAGTATCCTCATTTTACTTTCACTCCAATACGTCGTATCTCGTATTTATTTATCTCTATCACAAATACGCTATAAAACATACGCTAGTTAAAAGTTGCTGGTTAAACATTAATCCCAACCATAAATGCAAACTACACCTCACAATTTACCCTTTAAAGGGTGACATAAGGTTTTAAATTAAACAAACATTGTTTTAGCTTTATGCGGGCCAAAACTTTTTAAATGCTTGTGGACAAAATGACTGTGAAATACCAACCGGGAAACCACCGCCTGATGGAATCTTATTGTGTGTGTTCGGAGTTCCCAATCCACACTGAGGCCCCCGTGGTAACAACAGCCTTAGCCCCTTTTTGTTCGAGAAGGCACGTGCCCTGGATTGAGACGTCTGTATCTTTACATAGCATTGAACAAAGTAGCTATCCGTTCATGTCTGTCTTTATATCTTCGGCCGCCCACTCCTTCTAAACCACGCAACGGATTTTAATAAGGTTTTCACTGTTATTCAAAGTTTTTTTTTTACACAGGTTTTTATATAGTCAGCCAATTTGATACATAGGCCACTGTAGAAGGTTGTCGCAATGTGTCATCGCTGGGATATTATCACATTCATTGTGTCGTTTATTGTGAAAGGGTTCTACAGTGGCCTAGCCTACGAATCAAATTGGTTGACTGTACATTACAATGCTCGTGACAAACATACATACATACATACGGGTACATTATGATGCTAATGTTCGTGATAATGTTTCGGTTAAGTTTTTGAGTTAATTTTTACTTTAGTTTATAATATATACTTTTGCAGTGCCCTTACAGGGTTTCGTAATATGTTTCTTTATGAAAGCAAATAAATATTTTGAGTTTGAGTTATATGATATCCTATCTGTACCTGTGCGAAGGCGCTAGTATTGTGATAAAATAATGTTTTTGAAGAACTTGAAAAGACAAATCTGTTGTATTTTTCTAGGATATATGCGGGATCATCTGCGCGGTGTTGACGTGGATGCTGATACTGTACGCGGAGTTCGTCGTGATGATGGTGATGCTGCTCCCGGGGCTCTCCATGTACCCCCTCTATAGTTACGTGAACATCTTTCTCTTCCAAAGTCTCGCGTTTCTGGCTTTCGCGTCGCATCTCCGGACTATGTTCACGGATCCGGTGAGTTTGAAACATGTTTTTTTATGGAAAATGCCACATGTGGGAACCGGGGAGCCCATTAAAACCGCTGACCTGTTGCCGGCCTCTAGGTTCGCCCCACTAAGCCTCCGGATCTCCCATTCACCGTACGAAACGCAGTAGAAAGCCGTTACTTCACGCCGGTGTTCTGTAAGAGTCTGGTACAGTCAGCGTCAAATATACCAGAGCGGGCAAGGTGTCAAAAATATCTGAACTTGACTCTATTGTCAAATACGCTCGGGCGTGTTCAGATATTTTTGACCACCTAGCCCGCTCTGGTATATTTGACGCTGACTGTACAGCAATTGGTTACAGGCAGGTTCTACTACTACTGCTTCTACTCATATAAGACATATCCTTCAATAGTGTT
The DNA here is from genome assembly GCA_963691745.1 of Ditula angustiorana. Classification (NCBI taxonomy): domain Eukaryota; kingdom Metazoa; phylum Arthropoda; class Insecta; order Lepidoptera; family Tortricidae; genus Ditula; species Ditula angustiorana. Next base: position 7,625,146 of record OY829472.1, read on the forward strand.
ATTTTCAATGTTCAACATCTTGTATTCATGACAAAAATATAATCGTCTTTATAAACCAAGGCGTCACTGCTTAAGTGTTAAAAATCAAGTTTAATAAAAGCACCAATTTCATCTCCTCAAAACAAATTTCAGGGCGCCGTACCAAAAGGCAACGCAACCAAGAAGATAATCAAGCAGATGAGTTTCCGCGAGGGACAGGTCATATTCAAGTGCACGAAATGCTGCAGCATCAAGCCGGAGCGGGCGCACCACTGCTCCGTGTGCCAGCGCTGCATCCGCAAGATGGACCACCACTGCCCTTGGGTGAACAACTGCGTCGGAGAAAACAATCAGAAATATTTTGTGCTGTTCACGGTGGGTACGATATTACGTTTCCATTCTGGCTATAGGTAAAAAACTTAAGTAAAGCCCCCACTTGCATGCAGTAGTAAAGTGTCCGTACGTGACTTAAGATCGGTTTTGTATACTATTATGTGCAAAAGTGGCTTTACGTGTACTTTAGTGCTTACACTGTTGTGTTCCGGCGTGGAGAGCAAGACAGCCGTTGTATACTGGCACAAGAGGTATTCCATCTTAGCCCTCTGGGTTGGTAACGCATCTGCACTCTCTTTGTTGTTGCAGGTGTCTATAGGCGGTGGTGATCACTTACCATCAGGTGACCCACTTGCTTGTTTGCCGTCCTATGTTGTATAAAAATAAAAAAACTTAAGTTTTTTACTTATACAGGATTATTTCTTGGAAATTTGCAGAATGCTACAAAAAAGGAGAGTTATGTGCTTGGAAAAAATTATGCCACAGTAATAGGGTAGTACTATTAATTTTTAACATAAAACTACCGTGCGATTCAGACATTGAAATAAACGGGTCACTCACGTATTTAAAGTCGTGTTATCCGTGGTCCTTACTCGTGAGCCCCCATGGCTCGCTCGACTTTTAAAACGTGAGGGATCCGTTTATGTCAATAGTACTATTAAGTTAGTAAAATAGAAAAGTTTAGCTAAAACGTCTCCTTTTTTCCAGTTCTACATAGCAGCTATATCAATACATTCCCTGGCGTTGTCCTTGTACCAATTCGTGACGTGTATAAGGCATGAATGGCGCGACTGCAGCACGTACTCCCCGCCCGCCACGGTCGTGTTGCTACTGTTCCTGATCGCCGAAGCCCTACTGTTCGCTATATTCACTGTGGTCATGCTTGGGACACAGCTGCATGCCATATGGAACGATGAGACTGTAAGTATTTAAACTGTTGTTTGACATTGGCTCATAACCTTTTGTTGTTGACGAATGAATGAAGGTAAACTCAGTAAACTCGTCATGCAAGGCGCCCATCGATAGCTTATACAAGCAGTATCTCGCATATGAAAAAAGTCGTGGCCCTGACATCAACCGCTGAAATTTAAGTATATTATTTTGAAGAAATATAGAATTCTTTAATGTAATATTTTTCACAAAACGATCAGCCTCAGCAAACCAATTAAAATGAAATTATTTATCAATCAAGAGTCTTGTGGTACTTTATTTTATAAGTTGTAACAGATTGTAGTTGTCGGATTTGTCAGATTGTAAGTTATAATTGTTTTTGCAGGGTATCGAACAACTGAAGAAAGAGCAGGCGCGGTGGGTGCGCAAGAGTCGATGGAAGAACATCCAACAAGTATTCGGCCGATTCTCAATATTCTGGTTCTCGCCTTTCACCCAGCCCTCGATCAAAACGAAATTGGACAGCTACCTTTACAGTGTTTAACAGGTTTCCATACAAAGTTTGTACACCTACTTAGAACCCGACACGTCACATAACATGATAGTCATATTTTTGCTAAATTATAACTGGCCTTCGCAAATGCATTCTTGCGTGTAGCAGAGCAAATAAATACTAAATGCTACTAGGTTAAATGCAAGGAATCGTGATTATTTATCAATGTTTCGCAATAATCGTTGCATCTCAGATAAAGCAATATCTTTTTCTAATTTATGTGTAATAATTTTGCTAAGTGTACTTTTGTTTTTTTGTAAATTATAGTAGCTTTAGAAGGATTGGCCGGTCGAGCGGATCGCAATACAATAACGGGCGGTTATTTAGTGATAAAATAAGATGCATTCGCTGTAGTTCTATCAACTGGTCGAACGGCCAGCACTATTTATGTACAATGGTACAATTCGGTATTAAATGATTGAATGACTGATGTTGATAGCATGAGTTGATTAGGGAACCAAATGTCTGCATTTACTATTGTTAGAAATCAAACTGTTTTGTTAGATGACACTTGACATTACGCGTGCTGCGTGGCTGTTGCGAATTGTGACCGCGTGCATATACAATGAATTTCATAATTACTTAGGGTCTCGTATACAGAATATAATGCACTCGACGAGTGTTACTAGCACTTTGTATTTCCCAAGGATAGGATCTTCTACTTGTGGTTCAGTAATTTATTATATCGGTTTTTTGGATATGTAATTTTTTTTACTACTTTTCTAAGACTCGAATATAAGATGCTGATTGTTGATCAAGTTCGTATCTTTCATAACTGTACAGTTGAAACCCATTTTAAGTCTCAAATGTGAATGTTTCAGGTCAACTAGACGTTATGATAAAAATGCAGCTATACAGGTCTCACAAAACCTATGTATGCATAGTATTATATTTCGGCAACTAATTAAATAAATCAGTCTGACACTCACATCAAGCTTATGGTAAAAAATGCACTTTTTTATTCTGTCCGCTTATTGCAAATTAAAAAAAGACAGCACAGTGTTTTTTATCTTAGTCTCTGTTTTTTTGCTGATTTTAGTTTCTAACGCGTAAAATGCGACATGTAAAAGAGTTATTTCGCAATAATGTTTAGATTTTTTATATTATCTGATTGAACGTTGCCCTGAAATTCCATTCGAGACTTTCAGTGGATGACTGTGCATCTTTTACTGGTCATGCCATTACCAATACAATGGTGCCATTAGAGAAGATACCAATTATGCATGTAAAATCTCACTCTAATGCAGAATATGCCTTATCTTCCTGTCTTTCGACTTAATTCAGAGTGCTGGTGATCGGGTAGTGACAATATCGATGATTGTTTTTAGAATGTGTCCAGAAAGGGGCAGAGAGGTTTGAATTACATCACATGAAATGTTTGTCTGTTCCCACTAATGCTACATAGTTCTATGTGGCCATTAGAACAGTTAAAACGTAGTACAACTTTCGAGCGAAGCGAATAAAAGGCAAGAACGGAGTTAAAGGTGCGAAAGTTATACTTTTTTATAATCAAGTAGATTTTTATTATCAACGAGAAGTTGCACGTTATCGCAATTTAATTTTCAATATCGAGAGCTTAATAGGAACTGAAAATCAACACTCCTACTCAGCAGAGTCTATTGACCGCTCTGAATATAGCAGTTCATCTTTCGCTGTCTCTACAGCAGTCACTTGGGAAATCAGCTTTTGGTGAATGAAACTTAATCTAATATGTAGGCGTACAACATGTCCTCTGTCCGAATTTATTTTGCTGTTGATTTATATTTTACCACAGTACACCTACTACTCCTATTTTGCTATCAGCAAACTTCACGTATCTATTTTAGAAATGTAGTTGCCAACTGGCCCTAAGCTATAAGAGTTAGGTCCGGGGATGGTTGTTGTGCTAGCTGACCGTTCGGACAGTCTGCTTACCGTTATGGAGTATATCTAACCTTCTGTTTTTTGGAGTCCTGCGGTATTTGTGGAGCTAGCAACAGGTTCCTAGACAATTGACAATCTGTTGGCATCTACTCTACTAGAAACACCCGAAGGTATAAATGTACGGAACGAATATTGTCAAGAGAGTATAAGAACTCGTGTACATGTTTTTGACCTCTTCGAGTGGTAAGCTACTTCGGCTGTTGTCTATGCCCTAGACCATGTCAGTGTGGCTACATAGTTCTGCCAGATAATATACAAAATTAAAATCACAATTTGTAATTTAAAAGCCTAACTATGCTATGCGTGTAATCTTATATGGGTATATATTTGATAAGGTCTAAATTAGGACCAACTATATGGTTAAGTAAAGATCTCTGTTTGTGATTGCAAATGATATCGTCAAAATATTTAAATAAGCTGCTTCAAATGGCAGCAGTACAGCGAGTACCTGATAAAGCGGATTAGGTTCTTTAACCTTTTCAACGCCACAGACGGATATATCCTATCCATCAACGCTTACAATATAACAGTGGCCTACGTGCTTTCGTATAAGGTTCAACTTAGTTACTAACAAAAAGGCTTGGCGCGTGAATGACGACTTTGATATATTTGACGTAGCGTTGAAAAAGTTAAAATATATCCAGCATGGCTCTTATTGAGAGTTATGGAGTTTGACAGCATATGTTAAACATCACACCCGCTTACATCTATTGGATGCTAACTGTACATTATTATAAAAGATTCCTTTTTGTTGCTCACAGAGGTAGACGTATTCAAAATTTCACTGTTCTATTCGTAGAGAGAGAAGACTAGGGATTACGCAAAGTAATGTGCTGCAATAGTACCCGTGAGCTTTGCCTTCTCGTTAGCTATTAAAGGTTTACAAATACACTAAAGGTTTTATGAGACATTCTTGATGCGTGACTAATGCTAGTGATGCTTTGTTAGCAATAAAAGTAGTTTAAGTAAAATGTACATTTATTTCCTCTCCGGTAACATTATTGATTTAGTAGTGTGATCTTTGCCTTAGAGTAGGTAGGTATGTATTATGCGTCTCAAATTATTTTAAGCAACGCACCGCCTTGCTTCGTCGGTTTGGCCATATTGGATGGTGATTAGCAGTACACGGCCCTACCAATCATTTTGGTTTTTGAGTTAATGTTCACTTTGGGCACAAGCCCGAAAGGAGGTTCTCATGAGAATGTTGGGAGTCTTTAGTTATTCGAAAACTGAGCTTGTCTATGACAAATTGACAACTTAATTATGGAAAATAAAATTAAGACTGGTTCCGACTTGTATAAATGTATTGTATTAAATTATTATTTGATGTTGTTTAACAACTCTTTTAACATAAGTACCTAGTGCTCGAACTCAAATGTTATTTATTGTACGTGTTATTTCAGGAGATTTGTGCGAACCCATAGAAATATTTTAGACTAGGTTAGCGAATATTGTGAATAATTTGTAATAAGCTGTTTCATCATTCCGTGCAGGGATGTTATGGATATGAAATTTGGAATCTGGATACGGATGTATGAAAAATATTATATTGGTTTCGGATACGGTTACGGATATGAAATTATTTCGGATTATCCAATAGTTTCGGATAGTTTCGGTTACGGATAGTAGATTTTTAAGGAATTGTAAAAGGAAAATACGAATAGATATTGATTGACTTCATCTCTTGTTTTAATTTGGTATTTATCTAAGTAATTGTAAATTCAATAGCACAAGAATGGATGACTGACTAATATTTCTAAGCAATAGAAATAATAAAATTCATCTAAACAATGCGAGAGATGCGACCTGCTCGGCCGGGCGAAAACTGTCATAACGTGTCGTGTCTAAATAAGACTCCGCGCATGTCTGAAATTATTCGAAACTTATGTCGGATTTGGTTACGGTTTTTATTTCGGATATCCGAAAGTTTCGGTTACGGTTAGGGAGCTCCATAACGTCCCTGATTCCGTGTTGCACTGATGTACTATCGGCGGTAGTTTTTATCACCTGCACGAGTGGGATGCAGCTATAAGTCGCGAGGTATAACCAATAACCGTGTAATGCAATTTGTTTTTGCATAATCGTACAATTCACAGATCGATTGATATCACAAATTTGTAGTCAGTGTGATATAAAAAAATATAGTGGCGTAAGATTGTGCTTATTCTATAGTTGTGGTTGTGTGAATCAAACTATACCTACCGGTTTAATACATGCTATATGTATACTTTATTCACGGTTCAGTGTTATTCAGAAAGATACAAGCATTCTATGAAAAATGCTTATACGTGATTAGGTACTATATTAGGTTCAAAAAATGATGAGTGCAGTCGTTAAAAATAACTAAGCAATCATGAGAAAAAGAATCCCTTTCCTCATGACACCGAAAGTGCTATACCAAATACCATATGTTTGTGGTCGAATTTATAATTTTTCGCAAACATGAAGTATTTGGCCTTTTTGTAGCCAATTTAAGCGTAAAGTGGAGCTTTTTACCCGCAATAAATATTAAAAATATTCGTAGTTATCTTTCTGAATAATGCTATCCAATGTTTAATCTAAACGGTTCCCTCGCGTTTTGAATTTAAACACTAATTAATCATCTAGTGGCGCAGGCGCTTCAATTGAGACCTTTACAAATTATTATGTTAAGACAACGTATTGTTGAGAACAAAAATGTACGCATTAATAAATATACACCACCATTACCTTATAAAACTATTGAGGGTAGATAAGAGAACACTTTTAATCGATTTCATTCTTAAAAGTCTTGAGTGGATTTAATCTTACTCATTGGTCCCTCGTTAAATCAGAGTGCAAAATGTTTAAGAGCTCCTTGACAATAAACACTAGAAAATAAAAGAGGATGCCATTTCCCTTGCAATTGTTACATTTTTGACGTTTTTGCTTGAATGTGTGAACATTCTAGTATGAACGAAAACTACTTGAGTTCTATTTATAACGTTATCGGGACTTTAACGCGATAAAAGTATATTGTTAATTTACCTCGACGTCATGGTCATGTTTCAATGGCCGTGGTCACGAGTAGACATAACTACAACAATAACAATTTACTTTTGTCGCATTAAAGTCCCGATAACGTTATAAATATGTGTGAAAATCGCGAAAGTTTAAAACAATTTACTTGAGTTCTATTTTATTTCATGTCTACTGTTTATTGTCTACTCCACTGCGGCGTACGCTACGCATCCTGCATACGAACCAACCCACGCCAGTTACTTTTTTGTATGGAGCGTGCGTACCTTGCGCCGCAGTGAGGTTTCGCCCTTACTCTCCTCATTTGACATCCCTTTAAGCATGGGCGTACCCAGGCGTACTCTAACTTTTAAATAAACCGCGCAGTAGACACTGGCAAAATGCACGGTGCAATTGCCAAAAAACCGCGCGCGACGATGGCGGACGAAGATAACCGAATCTAGCATCTGACTTGCCCCCCTCTAGGCCAGAAGCTGGACACGCCCATGCCTTTAAGTCTTCAACCCATTTCTCTGATGAAGGATGGGCATTAAGTTAATTTTGTTTTGAAGAAGGCAGCAAATTTTTTAGATTTTTTAAAAATTATGATAAGGGTCAATGAATGAAAAAGATCAAGACAACTGACTTACGACTTTATACCTTTTCAGATTCGAATAATATCAGTCGAAGATGCATAACGTTCTTTAGTAAATATCTTAGGGTTGCCAGACTGTTCTAAACGTATTCTCGTGTAAATCTTTTAAAATTCTTGCATTTGTAATTTAGAATTTTACATAGACTGGACATAGAATGCGAACATTCTTGTACTTTTGCGAGCGAGAATGACTTAAGTAACATACAATACGTGCATTGTACCAAAATTCGTGCACAGGCAACCAAACTGGTGTCTAGGCTCTGCTACAATAAGTAATCACTGTAATACTTCATTTGCTATGAAAACTCAATATGACATTTACTGTCAAAAGGTTCTACAGTGGCTCAGAATTCAGTGTGGTCGAATGTACATTAAAAAAATCGCACATTTAATAACCCTCAACCTATGTATCTGTCTATGTTATATGTATACAGTCAGCTTCGTATATACTCGTAAGGTAACATCCTAAGTGCTGAAATAGTTCGATATGAATGAAGTTTCATATGAATTGTATGGTATATCAAACTATTTGAGCACTTTTGGATGTTACCTTTTATATGATGCTGACTGTACATAACGTTGTATAAAGTATTAAAAACTTTAAAAACTATCAAACAGTTAAGCGGGGTTCAGTAAAAAGTTAATAGAACTACTTCCTAAAATATGTTTTATAAGAAAACTGTCTTCCAATCCGCCATAATTCGATTCTAAGAAACATAAAAACAGTACGCACACCAAAGTTTCTGGACGGACTGGGGTTTAGTTTTCTTTCAATAAAATAACTGGTTTGCGGCATGTAGAGTCCTGCTTTGAATTTTTAATCGACTTCAAAAAAAAGTACTCAATTCGACTGATAGTTTTTTTTTTGTGGGTGTGGGTGTATGTTACGCGATATCTCCGCTTATTGTCGAGGTTGCTCGCATTCTAAATTGGAGAAAATATTCCGCCTTTAAATATGTACATCCATATACAAGGTCACGCCTATTTCCCGGAGGGATAGGCAGAGACCACGGATTTTCACTTTCTAAGATCTTAACATGTAGTTAACCAATTTGATCATAGGCCACTGTAGAACGTTGTCGCAACGTGTCATCGCATGGATGACATTTACTCAGAAATCATTGTGACGTTTATTATGAAAAGGTTCTACAATGGCCTATGAATCAAATTTGTTGACTGTACAATAGGGTGTTTCACTTTAGTATGAGTAAAAATAAAATGTTATATTCTACCCGGCTTTGCTCGCCCCTCGAGTATCGTTAATCAATATTTAGGGGTTGCACGAAATAATAAGCTATACAATAAAAAATACGCATATTGAGTGTTAATACCTTTATTTCGAAATGGCTTTCAAAGTTTAATTAAATAAAGAAGGTTTAATAACACACTTATAGCACTTAATATCCTCCTCTACAAGGACAAACACTTAATCACTTACTGTATTAGTATGTAAATTTATTTATGTTGTGCGACCTCTAAATATTGATCGATTTTATTAATTTTTGGCATTTAAACCTTATACGTCAGAGAGAATAAGAATTCACGCAAAGTGAAACGAAAATCGAAAGTTGAAAAAATAAACACCCTACTGTAGAACCTTTAACACATTCGGTGCCACGAACTCGCTAGGTAAGTTCTCTGTTCGTAGAGGATTTTCGCTACATACCGGGAAACCATTGCTACGAGCTAAGAGCGTAGCACGTAGCGCTGCGTGGCAGTTAATGTGTTAAGTTTGGAAAATTAAGGGATGAATCTCGAGGCATAGAAGCTCTATAAATGAAGACGGTTTTTAATTTGAAAGTTAGTAGATATAGTAATTTGGAGTGCAGGGTTCAAAAAACTAAGTATAATTATATGATTCCTGTTTGGATTTGAAACCCGCATACCGCCTGACCACATCAGTCGTTGCAATTAAGTAAAAATAAGAAAACGTCACCGAAATCTTCGTTTTAATTAGAAACATATGCAAGTTTGACCGTTATTATTCTTATTTGAAAAAGTACAAGTTTTCCGAATGTTTATTTTTACACAAGAGCATCGATGAAGTTAGTAACTCGTGAACAAATAGGTTAGTAGAATACCTAATAATATTTACATCATGCTGTTACGTTTTTGAATTTATGTTTATGACATTTTAATTGGCATACTCTATACCCAAAAAAATTGTTAAGGGAATTCTGAACATAAATATAGACACAGTACTTCCACTTCAATTATAGTAAACACCTAAAAAGTGTTTTTTTAACCAGAAGACTAAAATGACAAGGTCAAAAAAATTGGGCTTAAATGGGTATTTCATCTCTGGATTGAAATACCTACGTACCTATAGTGAATGTTTGATAAATTCGGTTCAAATACCTCAATCAGATCTAAATATTTCCTAGGCTTGTCCAGCACATTTTGTAGTTTACAAATGCTGTTTCCGTTTGCTACTTTTCATAATATTAATTTGTGCCTATCATATTTTGAATTATGACAGAAAGCGTCGTCTTGAACTGTCTTTTTACTCGACTGCCGCCAGAAGGGAGGGTTATGTTTTTCAAATCTTTTGATGAATTAAAAAAAATTGCAGATTATTTTATAACTCCAATCGAATAGCTAAAAACGTAATTTACGCGTTAAATTAGGAAATCACAATAAAATAACTTACAAACTTACATTATTATATCTAGCTAGCTAGACTGAGCGTGAGGAATTGGCTGTTTTTTATCGTCACTTCCTGGCTCACCTTTAGACAGGAATAGAATATTTATTTTTATTTGACAGTAAATCTGAAATACATAGCTTTGTTTGTGGGTATAAAACACGAATAAAATATCTCATGAGTCTAGTAAAGATTTAATAAAGGTGACTAAAAATTGAGGGCGGTTCATATTCATATTGCTACGCTTAAATAATGAATAACAGTTGTAGTGTAAAATATTTTTAACAACCTTCGTGTTGCTACTCACAGTAAGCATTTGCGTTAGTTCTCGTTTGAATTTCCCGCCTTAAATTTTTGGTGACTTGTATTGTCTAAAACACTATAAATTCTTCCGAAACGGTATTGATTTAAATAACAGAGACCTGCTTCAAGGAATTTTCTAAGCGATACAATTAATTTATATTTACTTTACAAAAAATGTACAGTAAAGATGCAGTTGTATAAAGATAAGCTATAATATATTATAATTAGTTTTAAATACCTACGAATAAAATAAGAGAAATGTATTTTCATAATTTTGTGTCGCGGTTGCGATCAGATGATATTATTAAGGGCCTTGCACCTTATTTATTAATGTTACAGTACACATTCATATCAATATGTACCTATCGAATAATCACCTATAGACGTGGGCGATAACCCGGACTATTGAATATAAAATACAAATTAGACCCTAAACTGAAGATTTCATGGTCTATTTAAAGAGACGTGTCGTTCTCATTGTCAAGGGTCCTTAAAACGCCCGACAGTTATGTGAGGTTATGAATGTAGAAAAATAATCAAAAACAACGGAATAGTTTATCGCTTTAAATAAGGGGTAACGCGGGCAGTTTTTTGTCCATACGAACGCACTCGCCTGTTTCTGCACTGGATTTCGACTGTAATACTTCTACAGCCTTTTATGCAGTTTATATATTTAGATCTTAGGCGTGAGCATTATTTGTATTTTTTTATTATGAAAATCCAAATAACATGTTTATAAGTAGTCAAATCGTAAATCTGCATCCAAAATCCAAGGAGGAAACAGGCGTGAACGACTACTATAACCTATAACATACTTCAAAATTGGTTTGTAGGACTTGCCCTAAACTTTCTAATAAAGTAACAGGTGAAAATAAATAAAATATTTAGCACTTGCAACTGTTACTTGGAATGATCATAAACTTTGTAAGGAAAGAGATATATTACCATAAACCTATTAATATACCTACTAGTCCTGCGTGTGGAAGTGAGGAGGTGATGTATTATAGCCGTAACGTTACGTTGGCTGGAACGTTAGTTAAGGTCGAGAGGTTAAAAAATGGTTACATGCCAACGATCTCTTTGTTCGTTTATACGTTAGTATATACTAAGTTAATTAATGGGTATTTCGTATTACAAAGTTTACACCTGGCCCTTATATCCCCTATTGCCCCTGTTTGTATAAATGTGACTCTTTAACAATTTGTAAAATTGTATGTAACGTGACAACGACAGTTAAATAGTGGATACGTAATGTACAGTCAGCGTCAAATTTACCAGAGCGGGCAAGGTGTCAAAAATATCTGAACTCGACTCTATTGTCAAATACGCTCGGGCGTGTTCAGATATTTTTGACCACCTTGCCCGCTCTGGTATATTTGACGCTGACTGTACTCTGAATTGTCGTTGTCACCTAGCATAAGACTTTAGTTTCAGTTAGTGCACTAGAGGCCTGATTTTACAAAACGTTAATGTAACATTTCTACATAACATAAGCATGTATACAGAAAAGATAAAAGATAAATAATTAGTGGTCATACTACAATTCTATTTTTCAGTATTAACTTCATTTAGTAGCGAATTTTCGAGCGCCTGTAGCTCAAAATCTCTCCCTGTGGATTACCAATAATTAATGGTCCTTCCTAATATTGAAACCAGTGATTGGTTTGCCTACAGACTCCCAAAAATATGTTTTAGGAGGTACTTACTACGGAGGCATTTGTATAGAAATTGGGCAATCAGACCAAAATATTCATGTCGCAGACAATTGGTACGATACAGTTGATCTTCGAGGTGTACTGACAATCATACTAAAAGTCCTCTAGAGTGTGGGTTGAGGAGGGATTAAAATGTCGCTTTTTTCAGTGTTTTGTTTCAAACTCAAAAACCTTAACGATGTCACTACAGTTAGGATTCCGTACGCAAAGCGGCCAACGTAACCCTATTACTAAGCCTACGCCGTATATCCGTTCGATCTTCCGTCTGACCTTGAAAGAACTCTATCTTTTGAGTTATGAATGAAATTTTCACAGAGTAGGTACTATTAAATGTTATTAAGGCGGATATTAGATTATATACACAACCCTCGCTTATGCGCGTCCGACACGGACCTAACCGGTCTTCTTTCAAGGGTTGTTTTCGGGAAAATTACTAACTCTATCCCTAGACAATAAGACTTATACAGACCTATGATGTGTACAGTCAAGGAAATTGAAACACGTACCACCGTATGTAGTACGACATTGCCTGGCGTTTAACTCGTCGCGTCATTGCTAAAGGGTTCTAAGGTGGTGCGTGAATATATTTCCCCTACTGTACATAATAAATATATTGTGTGTCTGTGATTAGGAATTCTCTACACGCTAGTCCGGTTCGCACTTGGCTAGTTTTATTTACTGTAAGATCAATTCTTTAGGAGTATTCGGAGCTGCAAATGGTCCAATTATTGTATCTTAGAATACTAATTAAGTTTATTTTAGAAATCGATTCAATTATTCCCTGAGATATCTTTAAAAACGGTTTTATAAAAGTACTTAAGATCAAACGTCAGACCAAATTCCAGTATCTAAGTAAAATTTTTGACATTCCTAACCCAAATTTGATGTAAAGGACTTTTACAAAATCCAGCATAAAAACCTCCGTACGGTAAGGCTAAGCCGGGGATGGGCTTCTCGCTCTTAAAGTATGATCCTATAGTCAAAACGTATATGATGAAACACGTAGGCTGTTACATGCAATTAACTATTGAAAATGATTTAACACTAATATCTTTAAAGATTTCGCGAGATGAACAAGAATTGAAATGGGCACCTTTCATCCCTTCGACACCTCTTCGGTTCACAACACATGAGGAAGTTTAGTACGTTCAACTCTCTCGGTACACCTGAAAGATAAATTGTCCAATTATGACAACTACGTGAATATTTTCACATGGTAGCTTTAGTTGCATTAAGTTTCTAAAACCCGAATCCTACTTACAGCAAAAATTGATCTAAATAAATTTGTAAGAAATTTATTGTTGTACATTTTTGCAAAAGATGTTGTAATGAGATTCTTAGAGGTTGTAAAAGGAACCTTTCATCGCCTCTTTTACCGTTGACTTGCTTCCCTCAGTGGCCCCAACGTCGGCCCAACTTAAATGTGGAGACACAGGGTTATCTCTCTGAGTTTATACTCAGATAAACTAAATTGGACCGATCATATTAGGGTCACAGAAAGGCGAATATTGGGAGTTTTAACCGCCGTTATTGTCAGTACCTATGAACTTAGCGACAAATATTTGAAGGGATGGTGGGTGTCGAATCAGTTTGTGTCGCCAAACCAGGTATTTCTCCCGGCAAAGCTTCGGCGTATGTCAAATTTGGTTGCTAATTGCGATCCCTTCAAAATTCTGGTAAGAATTGTAGCCGACAATGGAGGCGTTTCAAACGCCCGAGTATTCTCTCAGGAGTACTTTTACCACGTTTATCGGTACACCGCAAAGTTTAACTGTAGGTACCAATTTTCAAAACTAGGTACGGACAATTTTCGGTTGAATAATGAGCGGTAATTAATTTTCTTAGAGTTGGTGTAAGTCTTAACTATGTATCCCTGGTTTGAATTTCGGGAATGACCATTAAAGTGCGGAGAATAATTTAGCCCTTGCACCTTCCGCTAAGCTGTTACTGTTGGTTGACTTGCTTTTATTGCCGTGCTTAGACTGAGCAAATAACAACAAAGTTAATTTCTATTATCACATAATCACACTATCACACTAATATTATAAAGCTGAAAGTTTGTGTGTGACTTAAATCTTTGTTGCTTCAAGGTAAAAGAGCTGGACGGATTTGGATTAACACAGGATTTAATTCCGTAAAAATTGATATTTAGATAAACTAGTTCTACGTGGACGAAGTCGGGGGCAACAGATAGTAAATAGTAATCCATAATAATGATTGTCTACAATATATTTCTTTAGGCACTACTCACGAAAAGTTTGTGATGCAAAAGATTAACGTGATTAGCTGGTTTGTTTGGTCGTTTCTGATCCCTAAAGAAAAAGCGTGCGCGCTTACATACATACATATATATATAAACATGCAACAACATAATTTTGTACTTATTTCTGCACATATAATTTATTTTTCTAATTTATGTCTGTATTCACTCGTCGGAATGGATATTTTTTTTTAGATATTTAATGAAGTAATTGGTGACCAAGTGTTATTTACTGTTTATCGATATTATTTTGTGTTTCCTTGCTCTGTATATAGACATTGATGTTATCCGAAAATAAATTAGAAATACCTTAGTCTCTTTGTCTATCATAAACATAAGTTTTTGGAAGGGATTTATTTTCATTAAAGGTAAATAAAGACGGATTATGAAATTATGTGTTTTCATTGGTCCCTTACTAATGATAGACAGTTACCGATAAGTAAACAGTGGTGTCGGGCTAAAGATGCGTGAGACTTGAGCGGTTGGCAGTGTGGTGTTAATAGGCAGCAGGTTGTGGAGGGAAAGTCGGTATTGTTGCGCACGCGGCGCGGCTGCGACTCGTCCGCCGCGCTTGCCCCCAAGGTGACCGACTGGTGGCCACCGTACCAGTTTCGCTCAATCCGCGCCGACGAGTCGCACTCCTTAGGTAACCAGCCCAACGCGAGCAACACCTATTTGCATTTTTATCAGTATGTAATGTTTAAATTTTTTTATAATAAGACTTATTCAATACAATGACAATTTGCATTCGTTTTGCAGGTGATGTTTATGTACGTGTTTTGTTTATTGGCGATTGCAACGCCATCTCTGTGTCGCCCGTATGATCCGGAGGACGATGGGTTGAAATCTGTGCTGCCATCTAGCGGAGAGTTTGAGGCGTTCTACCCGCGCGAGGCTCACGGTATTCCGAACGGATCGTCGCGGCCTGCGCACGGGCACGGTAGTTTCTACAAGCACCGCAACCCGGCTCTAGTGGACGTGAAGAATGCTGCCGCTTACGGGTTTCGATTCGACGGAATGAGGCGATTCAATTTTGACGAAGAATAAGTGTTTATCGTCAATAAATGATATCAAGTTAATATTGTCTATCTACTTAGTCACTGCATCCCCTTTTTGTCGCACTATTTGGTAAGGTAGAGACTGGATTCACTTCATCCAGTCTACCATCCCTGTTTTTGTGTACTTCGCCTTTTGGACTTTATCGCCTTGTGTACCTATCAGAGGTGCAATTGTTGAATTTTACCTGGTGACTAAAGCTTACCAAAATCGCCGCTTTCTCATAGAGATTCGGCCATTTTGGTGAGTTTTAGTCACCTGGTGAGATTCCAAAATTTCGTCCCTGATGCGTAACTACTTAAGAGCATAAGATGTTAATGAAGAAACCCTCCTTTTAACGCTAAAGGTTTTGCCGATGAAAATTGTTGCGATCTCACCTTATTGGTGAAGCTATCAGAGAAGCGTCAAAAGAGAAGTTGCATCTCAAACGGAAAATAATATGGAAAATTTATTTGTGTGTAGTCGACTTCAGCTGTCATTGAAAATAAGCTAAGTACTTAAAGGTGCACTGCAGCCTTTCGGTAGATAGAATATCAAGTAAGTATACCACGCAATGATCCAAAAAAAAAGCACTGTACATCGAATACGATCTCTATCGAATAAAGCCGAATCCCCCACTGAAAGTCATCATACTATACTTACTATAGTTTATATAAATCTTCATTTAATAGTCCGACATAGGTCGCCTTTATAAGGCCATAGATTAAATATAGGAGATATCCTTCTTATATATTTCTTTATTTATTCTAATGCTGCGCTGTTTAAAGTTTTTGCGTAAACCGAGTTACTAGCTATAGTTTTTAGTAATCTTTGTATTTTTGTTTTTAGGGCAATGTCCATTTGGGATATACGCTACCTCTGGAAGGTGATAGTGCAACGTCCCAAGGTTACCAGCTGGTTTGAATCTCTAAGAAAAATATTTAAAAAATCCGCTGGCGAAGACTCTACCAAATCTCACTAACGCTCTATGGTTGGAACCTCACTAAAACCCTGTGGCTATCATTTTCTAGTACGTTGTTGGCATACTTATTAGATTGGTAGGTTCTGATTTTTCTAATATTCTTTAAAACATTGAGACTCTTTAAATTATTATTCAACTACTAAAATGCAAGTCTTATTCAATCTACACAGATTATTTAAAATTACAAAACAAAACATACAAACCTAAGTGAAACAGAGTACAACTAATTCTAAAATGGTTGCTACCCACGAGTTTAAAATTACCATGAAAATTCTATGCTAACTAATTAACCAGTTTTCGGCGATTAACCTCCTCAGATATGAAAATCAATATAGATAAGTTGCCTAAGAATAACGGAGAGCCAATAAAATTCAAGACGTCTCACTGGTTCTTATAAAATGTGTGTTGGTGTTTAGAAAATTTATTTTCATTAACTGTAGTCAGCTGCGGCAAGATGTAACTTCCATTGTATTGTTGCATACAATGTGAATTGCTTTTTCTGCAGCGAACCTTTCATAAGCATATTTAAGCCTATCAAGGGTCTACAGGTGCCATGATCAGTTTAGGGCAATATCATGTGGTATGGAGGCTTGTCACTTGACAAGTCTCTCAGATAAGACAGATCAAGCATCAGGCACCAGGTGATGCCATCTGTAAACCCTAACTGTAGAAGTCTCTTTTAAGAGTTTATAAAAGGAGGATGTTCTTAGATCGTTGGTTTTTAAAATTATCAATTTAAAACGTTCTCAAGCGATAAGACCACCTTTTGGATACCCATATTTTAAGATTTTCCTATGATTCGGCAAGATTGTTAATTTAGTATTAAATAAAGCACGTTTGTACAGTATTGTAAATCTCAAAAAACAAAAAGTAAAGGTAAAATGAACTTGAAATCTTCAGAACAGACAAGAATATAAGTTAGTAGGCAAATAACCCATTACCGACTTTAGTAGTAGCTAACTATTCCCAAACTTTTAAATCCATTACAGTCGCAATCAAATATATTAGTACGGGCAAGTTGCTCAAAATCATCTGAACATGATTCCATTGCAAAATGTGTTCGGTGTTGTTCAGATATGTTTGAACAACTTGCCCGCTCCGATATTTATGATGGCGACTGTACCAACTTGTAGGAATAGGAATATTCACCACTAAAGTAAATAAAGGAGGAACTTTAGTACAGCTCTGTCTATACATGATCATGAAAAACGACTTTGACGTGAACGCATTAAGAGTTAAATTAAACTCGAATATAACCTACTATAACTTAACTGCAGGCAAACATCTTGAGCATAAATGGAGTGGAGGGGGTATGTTTGCGCATACACATTTGTACTAGAAACGCCTACTGCGCAGTCAAGATCAGTGCTCAATATGTTTGCCGGGAACTATACCTATGGTATCTAATTAAATAACGCCTTCACAAATTGGCACCCATTTTCGGTCATGAGGTGAGCGTATGAAACAGACCTGTTTTTATACATATATTTAGTACTTATGTATTTGTATTGATAACAACATTACAGTTTATTTGACCTAAGTATGTAAACACTGGTTTAAGTTTGATACCTACTGATTTATTGCAGGTACCTAATTAAGTTTGGGAAGGAATAGATCCATATTGAAAAAAAAAGCGGTGGTAAAACTCCTTCAAGAATTTTATGAGCAACAGTCTTCGACGGCGACGGTTGAGGTATATCCATTTGGATGCATCCACTTAAAATCTATTAACGGGTGCTTTCATTGAATAATGTTTTAACGTAAGTACCTACTTGTATGTCTTTTTCGACGGAGTAACGGTATCCTGTTATGTTGAGTACCTGCCCACGTCATCTTGTTACATTGGACAGTCTTTAATGGCGGCGTCAGAGCGTCGTTAAATGTCCTGTTGACCGATATCTACAACACCAATGGCTATAAATCATAGTTGGTATGTTTGTGATATCGATCAGAAACTGGAATTTTAATTTGTAAGCATCCCATAACGGGCCTTTTGGAAAGAAATGAACATGGTTGACAGTAGATACTTAGATGGAATTAATTATCATTTATGTTCATTGTGCAATACTTTCCCATCGGGAGTCAATGTTATCTCATTCTACTTCTACGTGGCTTAAATTAGCTACATATAACACTATCAAACCGTTAAATTAATTTCAATACGACTAGAATAATATTTCCAATTTTCGCACCCCTCCTTTTCCTACCTGTTTAAAGTACCTATTAACTTCTTTGTTGTTGTTGTTTGTGAACTCTACGACCATTCAGGATTTCACGCACCGGGGATCGTTGCAAGTCACGGGCGCAGGTCGGGGTCGGGCGGAGGTGCTCCGGTAATGAACTCGTCCCGGCGATTCGACACGAGTGTCCGGCGCTTCCTCCCTCACCCATTATCACCGTGCCGGTCCGCGAACCCTGGCCCTCTATTCGATACCGACCAAGTGATATGGCAGCTGCGCACAAGCAAAATTTGTAACAACACAATATTTTAAGGTAAGTATCACATAAATCACATGTAAATTAACAAAAGTTGCGTTGTTTTTTTTTATGTATTCACTCCCTATATCTCGTCCACTTTTAAGACTAATCTAATTACACCTCTTAAGTTAGAATCCATTAAGCTGTGTAGGATTACGGCCAAAGAAATAGAATTACATACACATTTGTAAGTTCATATATCTACATCTACACTAATATAATAAAGAGGTAAACTTTGTTTGTTTGTATGTAGGGGGTAATCTCTGGAACTATGAACCGATTTCGAAAATTCTTTCACTAATAGAGAACTACACTATCCCTGACGGACATAGGCTACTAATTCCACGTGAACGAGTAGTCGAGTAACAAATGGTAACGAAGTATGCATGTACATATACGAGTAGATTATTTATTGCTTAGTTCAAAGAAGCAATGTAAATCAGAAAACTGTCTAACTTGTATGCAATACTGCTGTACTGGAAATCTATACTTCATACATTTAACACTTAGCTAGCACATTTTGATAGTATGAAAATGACATATTAGTACTCATTATTGTCATTATATTCAAGAGTTAGGTCGGGCTCTCGTTGGTGGAGTACAAATATGTATGAACAACTAGTATTCCATGTAACTTTCTCATAATAGATATTATTATATGGAATGCAATATAAGTACATAAGAAGCATTAAGGTATGATTTGAGGGTAGTTACTAGCAATATTGGCTTGTGAACCCGTCTTTGTTACATTAGAATTCATGGTGCCGTGTGACCTAAATGGCTTTTCGAACTCGCACATGACCCAGGCTTTACTGACCCCATTCAAGATTAAAATTCCGACTTAGATCTGTCTTTAATACCGATCCACCCATACCTAACAATCAAAATTCAAGCCAGAACACTTAGCGGTGTGAAATTATCTTAAGTGTTCTGTGACTACGTAACTCCCTCCTAAAATCGGGCTTATAATAACGGTACGTTCTAAGTAAAGATAGAAGTGTAGATAAGTTAATAAGATTATTATTATACCTCACTTCGGGGTCGGGACCGGATTTTAGGGACGGAATGTTTCTGAAAGCGTGTATAAAAAACGACTGGACCCCTGGGATCGGTCATTCCGCGTTTGGAGTGGGTGCGGGCATCTTCACTCCCGGATCACTAGTCTGTTCTGCAGTCGTGCTCCCTGAACCCTTCTGTCTAGTTCTGGGCTTGATCTCGTCAAGGGTGAACGTTTAGATATTTTTTAAATATTCTTTATCTCAGTGCGATGTTTCCGGATATGACGGCAGCGGTAAGTAATTTTTATTTGTTTTTTGGTTTTCGCAATTATTTTAAATTGGAATAAAATTTGTTGATATACCTACAAATATAAATAGTTTTATTCCAGTTTACTATGATATTTTTAGCAAGTTTTTTTACTACCTACCATTAATTTCTAATTATTCATACATTATATTTTATTTTATCTGTACAAGTAAAAAATAAACTGTCTGTACTGTGTTATATCAGGTAAATTAAATACAACATCCTAAATTTTTTTATAAGATTTTATTTGACTTGTAATGTTTGCATGTAAGTATATAACAAAATAAGTTGTCCCTTTAATGTGCAAGTCAATTTTGAGTCGCTTCCAGTTTAGCTTCAAATTTGATATGTGGCTGTAGAGATCATAAAATGCGATCAATTATAAAAAATATTAAAATTGAAATTTTTACCAAACATAAAACGCTGTTTACCTTTAGTCAAAAAACTAATAATAACTAATGTTAGCGACAGCAAAATATATCCACGATTTTTTTTTGTACCCAACTCGTTTTGCTGTTTGCTGTTTATTATTCGGTGTTGATGGACCTTAATGAGGGTCTATTGTGGGATATAAATTTTATTGAAATGGGTATTGCCGGCCGCGGTTTGAATGGGACCCGGGAGCACTGCAAGTCATGCTAGGAGGCGACCACCGTTTTGTTAAGCTGTTATATTTTGACTCACGCTGACACATTGTATTATACAGCGTAGTATTTAAAAAAAAGGAACTAAAAATATTCTTCCAACTTGCTTTGGGAACATTAGGTTCGAGGCTCTGGCTGACTATACGAGTATCTTCATATCGCACTCTATTAAAATTACACATAGTTTTTGTTTCTTATTGTTAAGTAAACTTAAGATACTTGGCCATTAAGCACCGAAACGGGCTCTCTTTCGAAAAGTTTTAGAGCGAAACGAAACAATTGAGAAATATCAATCAACATCATTAGGTAAACCTACAATCTGTATTACTTCAAGCAAGAATAAGTAGGTAATAAACTACAAAGACACCACAATATCATAATACTATATTATATCATAAAGTGCGGCCTCTGGCAAAGTATGACTCGCCATTATATTTATATGGAGTTGATAGGTTGATAGGATATAGAGCTAAAAATAAGCGACTTCGACGCGTAATAGTCTAACTATTCATATTGGCTATTAATTATACATACGCTTAAAGTCAAAAATCCCGTTCAAGTTGTGAAAAAGTTATCGTGTTCAATGTCTAGTCGCGCAATAGGCAGTGGTTCGTTTCTTTGTGCTTAGGAAAACTCACTGGATTCGCTTTAAAAGTTTATTTTGAAGAAGACACATTCTGGTTGGTATTGCCAAGAAAGGTTAAGGTTTTATTACCATATTTGTTGGTGGTGCTAACAATAATTATTAATTACATAGAAGAGTTTTTCTTCCTTTTTTTTACCTTCGGTATACTTATTGGTGTTTTATTATGGCCAGATATGCGTAGCAAGCCAACCCGCGATCTGCCGCTAGTGTAATATAAATTTATGAGCCGGGACTCGGCGGACCATTTAAAGATTATACACGGACCGCCACAAATCACTTTATAATGTTCTAGCAAATCACTGTTATTACGGGAAAGTCTTAAAGTAATTCGAATAATTCGACACAATACCATCGGAATTTTAACTAGCTCTTACATCCTGATTATATTTTATCTTTACTTAGAATAAAGTAAAGTCGCTCTTTTTCCTGTTTGTTCGATTTTTTTTGTGTGTCTTCGGCAGCCTTCTCCTTCTAAACCACCTAACTGATTTTGATGCGGGTTTCACTGTAATTCAGAGATTTTTAAAAGGAAATTTTTTACATGCATTTTATCCTGAATGTACCCGCGCGAAGCCGGGACGTGTCGCTAGTTGTATATAAATATCAAACAGGAACATAGAGGCAACTTCTCTACTTATGTTATAGAAACTATAAAAATAAGAGCGATACTTTTCATCGTCGGCGCAATCGCCATGTTTCTCTGTTTCCTGCCGTCTTATTTGACCTGGAGGCAGAGAATGGAGAAATGTAATGATTGCTTTATCAACAAAGAGAGAGTACATAGCTCTAAGTGATAAAGAGTGTCCGAAGTTATAGTCATCAATAGGTAGAGCGTTTGCCCCCGGAAATAAAAAAGAAATAAGAACCAAAATAAAAACCAAAACATTTTAAATAAAAAAAAACAACTGGATTTTTTAAAGAACATTTAAATAGTAAATTTAAATGATACGCAATGACAACACGAAGAAAAATCTCGGGCCTGGCAGGTCTCGAACCTTCAACTTCTGAATTCCGTGTCACGCTCTTTCCAATTAAGAAAGACTGCCTAGTAACTACCCTTGGCGCTTTTTGCGAGAAACGTTTTCAATTTATCTCATTAAACTTAGTTACCTACTTTAAGATTAACAGCGTGGTACGAAATGCCGAGGTAGCTGGTGTTCAAAGGCTGGCAGATGCCCAGTATTTTTCTTTGTATTGTCATTGCATATCGTTTAATGTTAACCGTTGTATTGTGCCAAATCATTGAGGAATACATAGTTACAGAGCGGATCCCGATTCAAAAGCTGCTTCGAATGAAATCTCGTTACCGTTTACAAAAAACGATACAGATGCATTTTAAACAAGCACCAATTTACTTCTGTGGTAATTGCGATCGCACTAACTAACGACGGTATGATTGACACGTGCGCTTACCTAAAGTATTGTAATTACAACCCAGACCATTAGCCGGTTTATAAATGACCTCTTTTATCATTAATCACATCCTTTTTTTCAAATTAACATATTGGATCCTTCCAAATTCTAATGAGTAAATAAAGAACGAAAGTTCAAGCTGAAAGTAGTTTTCGTGTTCAAAGGCTATAAGGATCGCGATCCGGCTTTTAGTAATCTAATCTTTACTTTTCGAACTAAATTAGCAATATGAAAAGGCAAAAAAAAAGCTAAATAATCAACTATTCCAAGACTATAAGGACTTTACACCCTTTAAAGAAATGTTTCATATTAAGAGATTTGTGGAAACGTCTAATTTTAACATAAGTCGGAAAAAGACCAACCAGTACAGTCAGCTGTGAAAATATATACAGCCATAGCGTCAAAATACGTATACATCGACCTTATATTTAGTGACATAAAGGTGTATAGATATTTTTGACGTCTTGGTAATGTACCTATTCTATTTATGATGCTGACCGTACAATAAATAATTATTATCTTAGCGAATGTTTTAAATTTGTTTTCTGCCCTGCGATTTTTACTTATAGGTCGTTTCACTAGACCTGCCATCAATTTTATCAAATAGATATTTGGTGGCAGCTCTTGTGTCTGAATATGTGATCAATTTGAATAGGTCATTATGGACCCTAATGGACCCTTTGGTCTAAACTTGTCACAATCCGTCATCGCTATACAGTCGTGACATCTTTAAAAGGTCTTTAGGTTTCTTCGGCAAATATTAGATGTGTGATATCTTTAAAATCTTGAATGAAAATAAGATTTATACTTAAAATTATAATAATTATATCTTCCGACGAAAAAATGTCCTTTCGAGATCTCACGCACAGTACATGCTAGCGAAGTAATTTTAGTCATTTTTTGTTGTCAAAATACAAGATCTAATTGGTTGTGATATGGTTGGATTTACCTACATGCATTTATGTTGATATAGTATTCATGTTCCATAAGCTTCAAATAAGGGACTTGTAAATACTAATCAATTTCCCTGAGTCCGCGTATGAATAGGTACCATAAACTAAATTAACGTAGATAATTGAAATTTGAGTGCTTGAGTGAATTGCTAACTTGTTTAAAAGTCGGTTGATGTCAGAGTGGTTCATTACCACTTTTAAAAACCTACAACATAGTATTTTTGGTTTACCAAATATTTATACTCATACTCATACATGTAGGCATTACAGTACGGTAACTTAAAGTTTTCAAATTATGTATTGATTTTTGTACGCGGGACAGACATATTCAAATTCAAAATAATTTAATGCAGGATCTGATCCTGAAAACTATGTTAGTCCGCATAAAAATTAAAATTGACACGTGCACAAATTCTTGGTTTGTGACTGTGACATACACACAGACATGCAGGCATAGCTCGCATAGTTTGACTACGGGGCCCTCAAAACTGACGTAAAATATAAAATGCTTTAAAATTTAATTTTACGTTCTTTTGTTTCAGATGCGTTTTCTGTTAAGCCTGGCACTGATCGCGTCGTCAGAAGCCTTCTTCTTGAAATGGGGCTCCGATACTACGTAGGTATTTTAGTAATATTATACCTAAAGTCGGATACTCACTGTAAACATTCGCAAAAATTAGAGTAATATTGTTATTGTAACAATAAAAATATTACTCTAATATTTTATGCGCTGGCACAGTGATCGGACGAATGACCGATATAATGCTCAAATCTGTGCTGTTACATTACACGCGAATGCTCGCACTGAATACCCGACTTTATGGAACGGCGAAACTGAATGTCACGCACACGGCGCACGCTGGACACAAACCGACCCATGCCTATGTTTTTAATCGCTCATTTCTATAACACTGAAACGAAACCTAAGCATAGATACTACTAATTTTAATTTTGTATGTAGTAGTAATATTATGATTTTTTTTCGGTCAAAAAAAACATCGTGTAAAAACCTGCGCAGCAATTTATAATAGCATGTGATTTTTCCCCGCATTAGGCGGGAATGAACGCTCGTGCCCTTTTCATTATGGAAGAAGGCCTTGTGCCCAGCAGTGGCCCTAACATGACTGGCCGAGTTTAGTTTATCTCTATCTGCGACCCTTTCTTATGACACTAGTTAGATAGAGACACAGGGAGGGGTTAAACTAAACCTGGGCTGTCATGTTAGGGCCACAGTGGCTCTTGTATAACATGGCCGTCCAAATTTTGCGCTTATCTCTATGTGCGTTCATTTCCTAAATTAAACTTCAGCGGTCACGTTAGTTTAGTTGATGTCCCAAATACACGTTCTATGGGGTGTGCGTAGCGTGCGTCGTAATGGCGAACTACGATGTTATCTTACTTATTTGTAAATTGTATACAACTGATTTGATGTTTTTGACCATTGTTTTTGTTTTAATTTACAGTGCTAAGCTATCTTTCTCCTGCGAATTTATTTAGCTTGCGAATGTTTTTTAGAGTAACACCATTAATTATTTGTTCCTTTTAGATAATTGTAAATTTCTTTACAAACCCCATCGTAATCGAATCAAGTAGGGCAAAAAACATAATTACGTCTCACAGACCGGTAATAACTTTTGATATTGCACAACTGGCCAGTACCAAACTTTTTTTAATTGTTAACGTAAAATCAATAGAGTGTACCACACAATAGGTATAACGTACATACCCATTACATTACTCACTTATTTTCTTTTTGCCAATGCAATTAAACTAGCTTGCAATTCCGGAACTGCGGATAATGCGGTACTTACGTTATACAATCATCTCTCTTGTTAGTTGTGCGGGTTTTTTTGGGTCTCGTATCGAAGACCTACTTTATCGAACGTCGCATCAGAATCTCTACAAACAACGGGGCGTGTAAATTTAGTAAAGGTTCCAAATAAAATAAAACTAGGCTACAATCTCTAGTAGAAGAAATTGTATAAGTCGATGTCAAAAAGAAATAAAGAAAGAAATAAATACAGAAAGAAGTCTTTATTTGTTGAGAATGGGTTACAATAAATTGCCAGTGGCCCTAACATGACCGGCTAAGTTTAATTTTTCTGAGTTTATCTCTGACACTAGTTTCACAGAGACTCATTAAACCTGAGCTGATCATTTTAGGATCACCGATTAACTATCTTGTAAAACATCCAAGTTCTCGATTGTTGTAGCAGACAGCCGTCATCACAGAAGTGGGTGCAGCAGATGCCGCCGAACATGTCTCCGGCGTACCGGTATCAGTACTACTCGCCGTACGAGCCGCGCAAAGTTTACCAAATGGCGCCTCAGCAGTACCAGCCTGAGATGGCGATGCCGCAAAGCATGGCCCCGATCCCGATCAGCGTACCGGCTGGGGCTAGCCTGACCCCGGTGTCCCTCCAGCACGTCCAGCTTGTGCCCTGCATGTGCCCCGTCGCCCCTGAAGAGGCCGAGAAGCTGCAGGAACAGGTCGGACCCGGCCCTTACCTGGCCCAAACCTACGCCCCTCAGTCCTACTCTGTGCCCCAACAGATGACAGTCTCCGCCGCGGACAATACCAAAACCACAACTAAACAATAGGGATTTCCACACAATTCAATATTTTTTAAGAATCCCACCAAATGATTTTACGTTTTTTAATATTTAATTTATTTTTATTTATATTCTTTCATAATGAAGACTGATAGCGTAAGGGGTAACTTGAATGTCCATTTTTATTAATAAAGTAATTTAGAATTCAAGTGAGTGTTATTTCAGTGTAAGTGGATATTATTGAAGTTTAATTATAAAGTAGTCAAAACAAAATATGGTCCACTTGAGTTTTCTCGCTAAAATGAAATTATAAAAATAAGTGTCTATTTCTACTAATGTACATATCGCAGGGTTTTTTTTATTAACTGGATGTGTAAACAAGTAATAAAACAATACTATAAAAATATGCTTTTTTAGCACATACATATTCTTACGAGTATATATGTTTTACTGAGAAAAATTGAATGGGCCCTATTTTATTTTGACCCTAACCAACTCCTAGTTACGACGTGTTCATATTATCGATTGTTAAACGAGTAAATAGTACGAGACCTACTAATCATTTGATCAATGAATATTCTACGCTTAAACTGGCAAGTATCGAATACAATCTGAAGTCAATTGATAATATTGAATCAATTATCAAATGCAGATTGCTTGTCCTAATTGTATAACTAACCACGGGGATAGCAAAGTGTTCAGTAAAATCAAATGTACGGGTTAGTTGAGTACCTCCTCTGTTTTTCCGCAGGTTAGAAGAAAATAGGTAGGGCAAGGTATGCCTGGCATTTGTTTTAGGACTTTATTGATTCGGACATAGGCAACGCGAGCGGTGCGCACGCGTCTCTTTGCACGAATGCGCCGTGCTCGGACCCACTCGGAAGTAGCGGGAAATAACATTACGCAAACACTTTCATTGTATTTTCAATATTACTTGGACGATATCGACCATATAATCATAACAAATGAGCTAGCTCGCTATTTTCATGCTCTATCTGCTGCTGTAAAGCCACAAAATACCTGTCCAAATAGAAGTCAATTCACAGTAGCTCTTAAAAAATCTTCGGGTTTGGAAGGATCTCAGAGGATGTTTTTTATTGTCATTCTGAAACCACCCAAAATAAAATAAATGAAATACAGGGCAAGGCTTCTGTTATTAACTTATTAAGTAGGAGGGAAACGAGCAAGTGGGTCACTTAATGGTACCCGCAACACCAAGAAGATCGCAGATGTATTGCCAACCCAGAGGACTAAGATGGCCTCTTGTGCCAGTAATTTCACCGGCTGCCTTGCTCTCCACGCCGGGTCATAACAGTGCGAGCACTGCTGCTTAGCGGCAGGATTAGCGACCAAGATGGAGGTAGCGATCCGAACGGACCATGCAGGAGATCTTACCACATGAACAATTATATTTTGCTGTTTCTCTCATATATGTAAAAAAGAAATGAATAAAAGCATAACCCTCCCTTCTGGCGGCAGTCGGGTAAAAAGGATGGCAATGCAGCAAGATATTACATTCGCAGATTTTTGTGATATTTTTTATTTAACTAGGTACCTATCTGATTATTCGCATGAGAAAGGTATGCAATGAGATCAATGTTAGAGCCCTTTTGTCCGATAGCTTTGCCCGAGCCTTTAAGGAAGGGTTGCCGTGCCAACCTTTAACAGGCGCAAGGACGCAATCTTAGCATATGGACGCATAAATTTATAATCGCTAGATTATTATTTAAGCTATTATTTTTCCGTTTAAGAATATTTGATGCATATAAGTCGTGATGCCTACTACTAAATAGACCAACCTGCAAGCAAAGTGCAAAAAATGCACAAATTTAGACGAGTGTCGTGGTTAATAGTTGATCAAAATCTGCTATAAGCAAAACTACTAATATTTCAACTTATGTTTTATTTATTATGCATGATGTTTAATGAAACATATATTAAGTATATCAATGTTAATGCAATTGGCCCACACCTGTCGCGTAATCGATTACGGCTGGCTTTGTCTATTCGTAAGCTGTGATTTCGTTCCATTACCACGTCAGAGACTGTTGCGTAAACTAGCAGGAACTTGGTGTCCGAAGTAAGTGGCTGTGACGGATGGAGCAAGCCTGCGGAACCACATCCAATTTGTTGTTTGGTCACCAAGTCTTAGCTTCATCTAAGCTTGATAAGATTTAAACTTTGGTAAAAGCAGCCAAAATATCGTTCGAACCAAATCGAACCATTGCAAAGCAATAGACATAGAGTTGTTCGAAGCGTGACCTTTTTGTAAAGATTTTATACCAAACGATTCTGTCATTATTGACATCAAGCATTGTGTAAATTAATAACAAAAGTTGTTACTGTATTGATTACGTATACTTAAGTAATAAGTAGATTTGATTTAATTTAATAGACTAAAACGTAATGATAAATAGTATGAAGTTTACTCAGCGTCAATATAACCTAAGTGGATTTGTGCTTCAGGAGAAAATTAATCAGCTTTACCATTGGTATATGCCGATGGATTTGAATTCTGCTTATCATCGCCAAAAAAAACAGTCTATAATAAAACTTAATGCCATTTTAGCTCATACAAACCGCCGGGACCTACAAGGAGCCAATTTTAATGAAGTATTACTGTGCGGCTTAACACTTATTTACTACTTCGGCATGCGATTGAAGCTAAGTAGACTAACCTCGAAGTATTTTCACTGGTGTGGTAAAAGACAATTTCTTAAGGCGGAAAATGTCTTCCAAAAAACAATGGACATGTTGCTACCGGAACGCAGTGAAGCGACAATAAAAATCATGCTCTTGTTTTTCACAAATGTTGCGCTGTGGCCTTATGAGAGTTTTGTTGCACAAATTTTAGAGGTAGTCCTTTACTTCACTCGCTCTGAAATGATTGTGTTCAATCTGATGCTCACAGATATACATTACGAGCTATTTAATGACGTTAAGACCGCAAGGCATCGCATGCGAGTGCTCTATGCACTCCTGAAGAGTGAGAATTTAGTTCTGGATAAACATAAACTTCTACCTTTTATAATCCGGCTCTTGGATTTTTTTGCAAACAGCATTATCAAAGGCGGCAATAGATTGACTGCTTATAAATATTTGAGGAAAGGATTCGAGGTGTGTCTTCGCCGCATTTTCGAGAGGGCTCCCAATCAGCACCGTTTAACGATTATTACAACTATGTTGAATTGGTTCTCCATGGTGAACATGGATAACGACGACATTTTAGAGTTTTCTTCGTTACTAGATTACGCTGCAGAGCTTTACACAGTGGGCTTGTATAGTGAAAGTTTCCGAGAAGGTCTGCTTGACTACGTGCTAAGCCACCTAGTCGGCTCCACGAACGCACTTTACAGTCTTGTGGGCTGCCGCCTACTTCAACGTTTTCTAGACAGGCAGCTTAATGCACCATATTTAGTTACGCCTACGTTATATTATGAGTTTTCACAGGTAAACTCTTTAAATCAAGCATTACTTTTCTGAATTGCTAATGAGCACGCTGTGATTTTTCGTTCTTATTTTAGGTGCATTTAAAAATAGGCAAGTACGATAGCAGCGATAAGGCCTTCATTAGACGCCACAGGGAGAAGTTTCACGAGTACTTACTCGTGGCTGTGATGCGGCACTGTGAAAATTGTGTGAACCTTAAGGCTCTGTTTGCTGTTGTCAGCTGCATGGTCCTGGAGGTGCCATGCGGCTTAACTGCCGCGTCGGCTGCTTGCATGATGATGGCCATGCAAGACTTCGCATTGAACGGGGAGAACCTCTCAGCCATTTGTCGCTACAGGATGCATGCGATCGTCATTTCTGTTATGTCCCTCATCTGCTGGGTACACAAGGCTCCGGTTCTGTACCAGTACGTTAATCAAATCATTTCGCGCAGGGCAAAGGAGGCCCCTCAACTTAACCCACCTCTGGTGCAAACCTACAATTTAAGACATCATCATGTAACATGGAATAAACCAACTCTTTTCTTTGAAGATTGGGAACTGAGGTACGGATTGTGGAAGCATTTTCAGGATTCTCAGGTACTTTTTAATATTGGATTTAAAATAAGTTAGTTTGAAAGTAGTTATTACTTAACGTTGTTTTCTTTTGCTTTTGGTTTGCAGCCTTCTACAGTAAGGTCGAGTAAGTCAGAATCAGCAAGAAAGGTGCCCAATATGGATTTAGGAAATTAATACAAACTCAAATCTGGTTAGTTAATCGAATATTACATATGAAATTTCATTTTTGAATAATTTATAAAAACGATATACTAATTACCAAAGAGGCCAAGCTTGTCTTGCTTGTGTGCTCCTGCTACATTGAACATGCATAATAGTTCTTTTTACTAACAACAATCAGTTACGCGCCGTTACCAATAAAACATTCCAAATAATAAATAACACATTGTTTGCCTACAAAAACAGTAAGCACGGATATTGAACGACTATAGTTAGAATGAAAAATGTTTGGTCACATTTTAACAACGCGGTCCGCTATTTTTATTGTGTCCTATAGCGTACCCGCGACAACAAAGACTTAATGACGCGAGCAATTTTTTCTTGAAAAAGTCGAGAGTTCATGTATAAACTTTCACGGCGAACTAATTGTACAATGGCATGGTGTACGTTTATCTTGTAACATGGTAATGATAAAGTGCAATTTGTTGCAACGTTGATTTCACTTACTGTTAAGTTAATCGGTACTTAACGTGAGATTTCTAAGATAAATCTTAGGTAGAAGTTGAAAATGTACAATTTAACTTCCTATGTAAAATGACGACATTGTATAAATGTGCTACGTACTTAAAGAATTGTGAAAGAATCTGCTTAATACAGTTATACTATTCATCTTGAGCATTAAGTTAGCTCAATAATAAATCGATTATAACAAGTTAACAGATTTGTAATCGAGCCCTATTTTATGGTTTGCGTCATTGCGATTTGATGATATTGCTTTTAGCAATCATTTACGCTGTACGCAATATCAGCCACCACAATATTGCTGCGACGAATTGCTGAAGCAAGTTTGGTTGTGCTACTTCTGGGTGTCAAAATTACTAAAATGTAGTAACTCTGAATCCCGTATGCTAAAATAATCTTCGTTTAAAAAACCACAAACAGTTATAGGTTACAATAAAAGACCTTTCATTAAACACCCAAGTTCAACCCTAAATTGCCTGTTTGTATAATTCCGCTTTACATCAGTCACAAAAGATCCAATAATCGATTACGCTACAATTTCTACATTGCTATTATAGAGTTTACTGGTCGAGTTACTTCTTCAATAAAAACTTATAACGCAACCCTACCCCTCGGAAGTTGTATAGTTTATGTTTACAATATTCTAGAAAAATCTTATCCCACCGGCGTCAAGTCGGTGAAAAGAGACAGCGCATTGATAAGTTTTGCATTTAAAACGGGACGAAAAATGCAAGGTGCACCAGAACAGGGGATCTGTTTGTTCGTGGGTTGCATTCATGCATGGCATATAAAAGTATTGACAGGTGCATCGGCTTTCATTGTATGTCGATCGCCAGTGTGGAGCGCATCATTTTCGCGCTAGCGTGGGAAAGTGCATTGATTTTCCGGAACGCGCGTCGCCCGTGCATCGCTTATTGATCGGTGATTCGCACGTTTCTCCCGGCGCTTTTTGTCGTTGGAGAATTACATATGTTGAGTTGTGCTTTCCACTATATTGTTAGCTGACAATAGACCCACAATAATGGATTGTCGCGCAGTGGTAAGTGATTTTTTGTTCGATTGACACGTTTTTGCTTGACTATAGGAGACTCAAAACGCATTTGCATGTGTTGATTTAATTCATTACCGATTTATTGTCATGAGTAAACAATCGTGTTAGAGTTATCTCTGACACGATTGTAATTGTCGAGCTTTTCAGTTATGCGATCGGATTAATTGATTAATTAGCGAAGTCATTATTCTGTAACTCTATAGTCAAGTCACCACGTTTAATCGGAAAGTCATAACTTCTAATGATCAACATGCAAGCGAATCTTGTAGATACTAAATATGAAAAGTGCTATATTTATTCGAGTCCGGAAATAATTTACTAAAAAGAAATTCCTAATCATCACAATAAGAATTAAAGGACATTGGCCCCCGATTTAAGATCGTTTTTTGTTCGTGTATGTACTTAATGTTTTACTTTCCTTTTCAGCTATTGTTTTGTCTGGCTGTTTTGCTGGCGGTGCTTCTTAGTGAAGCTG
Organism: Ditula angustiorana; assembly: GCA_963691745.1. Taxonomy (NCBI): domain Eukaryota; kingdom Metazoa; phylum Arthropoda; class Insecta; order Lepidoptera; family Tortricidae; genus Ditula; species Ditula angustiorana. The sequence continues at coordinate 7,657,601 of OY829472.1, forward strand.
AAGGGTTAGTTCCAATTGAATAATTTAGTAAAAGTACTCAATCTACAAAAATATTGGTACAATTAAGTATTAAAACTTCGCGGTGGATAAATAAACCATCGAGCACTTTATATATCAGGTACAAATATAGTCGACCAAGTAATTGATTACCCACTTTTATACGTTATCCCGCAGTAATACGATCCAAAAGTGGACAATCAATTTAACACTTACCTTACTGTGGCCCTAACATGGCTGCTCAACTTGAATTTATCTCTATGTGCCTCTCTTTCTTATTAAACTTGTTAGACAGAGTCGCAGAGTTGGGTAGTCATGGTTAAAAAATTAGAAAAAATTCTTTTTTTTTACCTTGACTTTTACTATTACTAAGTACTTACGTTGTACCAACACCAATCACCAGTTCCTTTAGGTGGGTATGTTCGGTCAATTTATTTGAATTCTCGGTCATTGTATAACTTCCTCGCAATGAATCATCTCTCTGAATATTATGAATTTTGTTATGAAAAGTCATATTGACGTGTACTGTGAAATGATTCTTCAGTGGCCCAGATTTAATGTGGTTGACTGTACCTAAACTTCTTGTACATGTACAAAGAAAATTTTAATTTAGGGCCCTACAGCTAACTTAATATTACGTCCGGTGTGTTCTGATATAAATACCGGCTCATAACATAAATATCGACTTTAACTATGACCACACAACACGTAATCAAAGTAAAAACTTTGAAGGAATCCGTTAACTGTTGTTCTGACCGTGTCATTAATATTTTCGCTAAAGAAAATTAACCATCAATACTAGGTATTTACAGAGCCATTTTACCAAATTGTTTACGGTTACGGACTCGCCCCCCGGCATTCGGAAATCTAAGTAAACAAGCATGCACGCTAAATTGCTGGTCTGCGCGTACGCATACGGCGGAAACGCGGAGTTATCAGATACGCACGTAACCAAACGATTTCAAACCGTATTTTTACAAGCATATGTTCTAAAGTGCAAATTAAAGGTATTCGCGTGGCAGAAATTGTGTTCTAATATACAATATCGCGCGTGAAGTTGATTATTACATAAAATCGAGAAGTTTCGGTAACACTCGTAATAGCTGCGTATCGTACGCTGTGTGATTTTCGTCGCCATTGAAAAATGAAGGAAATTTCTACTACGTTAATAATTGGATGTTTACAGATTTCACTCTCGTGATTGCATTTTGTTTGTTAGCAGATATAAAAACCGTGTAATATTGTAAGCCTGCTACATCCATTGTTATATTAGTTTCTTGCCACTATGCCGTCAGTAGTTGGAAGTTTTTTCTTAAAAAACAAATACTGTTAATAGTTTTCAAGTACTTAGGTATAAAAGAACTAAACGTCGTAAATCGTAAACACTGTAAACGGTAGTTTCGAATCTGTTAAAAGAGACCTTAGTACTTTTCGGTGACTTTCTATCATACATCATGGATTACCTCGCCTCAGCAACACACGACATAAAACAAAAATCTCAATAACTCAAAATCATTAAATAAGAATACCGAGGCGTAAATTCAAATTAAGTTCCGATACTGAGGTTGCACGGGAGAATGTAGTTTGATGATCACATTCATTTGCTCCTTTTGAGCTAGAAGTTTTTCTTTTAATTCAGTGTGGATAATAATGTTAACTACCTACCTATAAAGTACCAAAGTTTTTTTTACTACAATTCACCTACAGCCAACAAAGTAGAGCAACGATAATGAATTACAAATTTTACAATTAGGTTCAATCAAAACCGTGGTAATTTACCGTGGAATTGGTTTCAAAAACAGCAATTACATCATTTTGTTTTGATTTAGTAATGAGCTCTAATGAGAATTATCTTGGTTGAAAAAGGTGGTAATGTCACTTTAATAATTAAATGGCTGTGAATATAGCATAAACTGGTAAGATAACTAAAAAATTAAGATCTTCTTTTTGTTATGAATGCTATCTTAATATAGGTCAGAATACTTTTATTTTAAGTACCTATTCACGTTACACATGTAATTTTTAATTTGATAACCAACATAATAGACCAAATCATCGGGTCTGGTCGCTTTCAGTTTCTATTAATGAATCTTCAACTTCATTAAGATCACTACTGCTCTCATAAGTAAAACCTCGTACTAAATTTTATTAAAATTTTCAAAAACATATTTTGCATAAAAAAATGTTTATCTCTTTTTTCTACTTTCGACTTTTTACTGATTAACAACAAGATTTTTTTACACATTTATGCCATTCGGTTTGTGCGGCGGGGTGCGGCTGTTAGAGAAAAATGTAATTGGATAAGGATCCATACGGGGAGGGAGTCATGGGGGTCATGACCACCCCTGGGTTGGGTTCAGGTCGAGGACTGGTAATGGGTTTAATGTCATTGGTGACCATGTCCTGACTGAACTTGGACTAAGTGACACCCCTCCGACTCGAAGGCTGGATATGCTCTTAAATGCAGATCCAAGAGTAGTGTACAAATTGTCATAGGCAGTAAACATTTTATAGGAGAGTAGACTAACAAGGAACTATAACAAAACTGACAAAAAACACACAGGCTCACAATGAGGCCTTGACGATGACGGCCGGATAGCCTCGTGGTTAGTGACCCTGACTATGAAGTTTGAGGTACCGGGTTCGATTCCCGGGAGGGGCAAATGTTTGTATGATGAATACGAATGTTTGTGCCCGAGTCGTGGATGTTAAATGTGTTTAAGTATATATTTATATATATAAGTATGTATATCCCGCAAGGACTAAAAGCTATTGAACTTGATGATATACTATTATATTTAAAGTAAATAAAGGCGCTAATATTTAGTCATCAATTAACCTACTAAATTCTTTATTCATACAGCCTTGCTTGTAGGAAAGACTATCTATAAATTATCGCTATTGACCTTAACATAATTATGGCGCAGACGAAAGAAGAAAGTCGTGATCCACGTGCCTTACAAAGTGAAGAAGATAAAGCACGTGCACACCGTGTACAAGACCATCCATCACCACCACACGCATCACGACCACGAGCCGATCCTGTCACCGTCTGAAGATCACGAGCACTTCCATCACATGCATCTTCACGAGGACCCAGGCACCGGGCAGCACAGCCAGCCCGTTCCGGGTATAGGGATCCCGGAATTTCTCCCGGACGTGCCGCTAGATCCGTTGGACATGTCGGATGTACCACACGACATACCGGGCATCCCTAACCGACATATTATTCCGCTGTTCAGGAGAAATTAAGTAAGTGCGACCATTGTAGACGGGTTGTTAATCGTTTTAGCGACTAAACTTTAAAGTTAAACCCTTTCGCTAACTTTCGAATTCGCGACGAATAGAAACATAGGCCCATGCGTAATGGTCCCAGTCTTTGATAGTGACCTAATAATTGACAAGAAGATTCGGCAACATACGAATAAAAACAAGAAACAATGATGCTGACTACTGGTAAAAACAATGCCCTAGGCATGTCAAACACTGGGACAGTTATCTCAATTATAGTTAAAAAAACCCTATACAAACCGTATTTATTCAGCAAAAAACCAGACAACGAAGGGGAGAATTATTACAAAAAGTTAGTTGTAAAGAAATGCGGGTCTCTTAATTTTGTTATGTTTCAAACAAAATGTTATTTTTACGTTGCAGGTTCTAATGAAGATCATCAACAAAAGACTGGAAGGAGACAGCCATACTTTTTACATCCTTTATAATGTATTCACATATTAACAAAACAATTTAGGAACTAAGTTTATTTAAGTGCAGGAGTGCGATTTTGAATCGCATCAGGTGACTAGAGCTCACGAAAATGGCCGCATTTCTATGAAAAACGGCCGTTTTGGCGAGCTTTAGTTATCCGGTGAGATTCAAATGCAACTTTTGAATCTCACCAGGTGACTAGAGCTCACGAAAATGGCCGCATTTCTGTGAAAAACTGCCATTTTGGTGAGGTTTAGTTATCCGGTGAGATTCAAATGCAACTTTTGAATCTCACCAGGTGACTAGAGTTTACGAAAATGGCCGCATTTCTATGAATAACTGCCATTTTGGTGAGGTTTAGTCACCCGGTGAGATTAAAAAATCGCACTCCAGTTATGTTACTTCATTATGAATATCTTCTTGCGAAATTGATTATCAGATTTATTGTTATTGTAAAATTTACCTAGTTATTTTGTCATCGGAGTATTTAGGAAAAAACCTTTTTATTTTATATTTTAAGAGTAAAGCTTTAAAGATAATAATAATTATACTGAACGTTGACTGTAAATTTAGTGTAGAGATAGTAGAGATAATGTACAAAATTTTGTTACAATTTTGAAATGATAATGTACTGAATGTTTAACAAACATTTGTTATATAAATAGTTTTAATTCTTCACTTCTATAGCTATGCCAAAGACTCGAAGACTGTACGCACTTTATTTTTATCTTATCTTACCTAACTTATAGTATTTGCAAAGCGAAGTCTTATTATTTGTTGCGAAATTTTAATTTTGTGACTGTTTTCACGAATGAAGACTGAACTGTCTAAAAATGAGTAACCCTGACTACGACAGTAGAAGCTCGATTTTCTCAAGGAACGGACTCTTGTGTGATGAATATAAATGTTTGTATGCTTATACCTGAGTCGTGTAAGTTGCGTCGCGCAGTCGGGTAAAAATAGGGCCCACTCGAGTTTTCTGAGTAATATAAAAATATGTAAAAATATGGTTTTATTAATTGTTTGTACATGAAATTAGTAAAATAAAACCCTAATTTACGACATTTAGTATTAGAAATCCATATTTATTTTTATGTTTGAATTTTTCGAGAAAGGTCAAGTGGGCCCATTTTGTTTTGAGTAGTATATTTTCCTACATCATTTTGTGTATCCAATGTCTACGAGTACACAGTAAGCATAAGCTTCGGTTGTGGGTGTGTGCGACGATAGTCAATTGGTGTAAAAATCGTCGCAAAATATTTAATTATTATATTTATTTTCATTTCTTTCGCACAAAATTACAAAACGAAACTAACGCTTAAGGTAAGATTGTTCATTTGCATCGGTGAGCGTTATTATCCAAGTTCTCCACCTCTCTAAAATAGCGTCGCTAAAATTACGTTTTGTATGAAGAAATTTGGCACTTATATGTATGTATCTTATATGCATTGAGATGAACTACTTGACTTATGGGTAGGCACAGTCAAAGATAGTTCTTTATTCCATGCAATGAAAAAGGTGAAAAGTGTATTACGTATTTACGATCTGGACTGAAAGTGACTATCTTAAGAGCTCTTAATTTACATCTGAACGCTTCGCTCTGGGATAGCTAGCAAAGAATGAACGTCGACGCGCTATCTCAGCAAACTTTTTAAGGGTGAAAACATCTTTTTACCCCCTGCGCTACTTGATCAATCTAGTGTCTTCACACTTAATTTTCATGGAGTTCTCCAAATATCTCATGAAAATTAAGTGCGTTTATTATAAATTTTTCTTTAAAAGGCTATAAATATTACTTTCTCGTTCTCTAATGAGAACCGAAGAATTGTTCACCGGCTCTGGCAAAACTGAGACTGTTTTATACTTTTTTGATGTTTAATAAACCGGTTTATATATTAACATGTTTGTTTTACTTTTGTAACCCTACTCTTAACTATGAATTAGATAAACATAGCTGTAATTTTGCAATTGATACTTAACAAACACAATTAATTTGTTTCATATTGCTTCGCAGCGGCGACGCTTTACTCGTTCCCCAAAAATTATAAAGAGCAAAAGTATATTCAATAACGTAACATATATTAAATACAACAGCAGAATGAAGATCATACATTTCTAAGCAAACATTACATATCTAGGTTTGTTTTACCCGTGGACGGGTGTGTTTGTGGACACTCTAAATCTTGGATCTATAACTCTGTCATGATCGGATCTATCGCCACGTTTCTCTATTTCCGACCTTAATTTACCTCCAGAAGGTGAGAAACATGGTGATTTCTTCTTCAATGAGAATAGCTCTAACTCTTAGAATCGAAGGTATAATGGTATACTCGTAAATTGATTGAAATAGCCAATGTACAATACATCCGAATGAAATAAGAGGTTGTTACTACGAAATAAATTACACTGTAAGGTAAAAAGAAAAGATACTTAATACAGAATAAATGCTGTTTAATTTCATTGCTCTATTACATTTTCCAGCTAGTCTATTTTATAGTAAGGAAACGAACAAGTTAAGAACAGTATGCAATTTAAAACAACCATTAAAAACTGACATTGACACTGGTTCAACTTTAAGATAGGTAGTTTTTTTGTCAACTACTACTGAGTGATCAGATCATACTTAACCAGAACTAAATTTTTAATTATTTGTCAATGCCGGAACCAGCTAAACGACGTCGTTTTTCGGTTTCAGTTATTGCGATTTTCTCAAAAAACAATAAAAAAAATTACTTAAACTATTTTTCTATCAGTGTAAGGATAAAGACTCATGGCTAGTGGTTGGTTTCCTGCTGATGTAGAATTCTGAGATACATTCTCATATAAGTATAGAAAGGAAAGTTTTGACTAACCAAAATTTTGGAATGACCATATTCGTAAAAACTATTGGTGTACTCGTATACGTAGAGTGAAAGCCAATTAAAGTAAGCCTTATGTGAAGCCCTTTATTTTAACTTTGACACAGTGATGAATCAGCAACTCCTTTAAGTTAGGGATTATCAAGTTACGGAGATGTAAATGAGTTGGTGGTATTTAAAGTTAACATTTTAAAACTAATTTATATAAACATTGCATTTCGATTTCTTCCAGAATCGATGCTGCTATCAAGTCAAATAAAGCTGCATATAGTAATGATGAACATGAAGAAAAAAGATCAAAGTGAAAATATTTTTATTTACCTTACGCTTACAGGAAGCACTTATAATTATCAGAAAATTTACCACCGGTTCGGAAAAACCTCTAATGAGAAAATACCGGCAAGAAACTCAACGAGACAGACCACATACTATATGTAATTATGTATCTCTGGTGTGGTCGACAAGTATACTGAGTACAAGAACAATGCTTACTGGATACTCTACTATAAGCTAAAATAATGGTTTTGAAATTACGGAAAATGAAATAAAAATTAATTAATTTGGACTGCGACAAAAACACAAGTTATGATCCGCGCGCAAGCTCCAAGGAATTTCTTGGCACCGAAAATTTAATTTAATTTAAATTCAATTGCTCAATATGACATCAACGTTTGCATTTACATTAAGATCCGACCCAGTTGCGCAGCGTACTCCCGTTCTCTGTCCCAGACCTGACCCCTGATTTCTCGGACATCGAGTGCGGACTGTAATCTGTTTTTTAAAAACTCGTGAGTAAACATTTTACGCTATTACATTAAAATTACGAGGTAACCACAAGATGTGCCTTAATTCAAAAAGCCGTGCGCTCTTTCACTCTTCACTTTATTATAAAACTAAAAAAACTGCGTTAATACAATGTAATGACGCTAGGTTTATTGTTACTTTCATATTTTATATAGTTATGTAAAATACTTAATGTTTTTTTCTACGGATTGCATCATATTGGAACAGTAACGTGTTTCTTCCTACTTACTAGGAAATAGTTTTAAAATAATACGAATGTTAAGAACCCTGCTTGAAAGTAACTGCCTCGTCAAAAAAAACCACTCTCTAGCTTGAAAGAATACAGAAGTCTTTCGTCCGGTATCTTTACCTAAAGGTTTATGGTTCCTACCTTTTTATGTATCCTACACTCTTTCTATTAGGGATGTTCACCTACCGAAGCCTGGTACTTAGAGGAAAACTGCTACTTGTAAAATATTTCCTTCAAGTGATACGAGGCACAATAGCTAATCCATCGCTACTGCAATTTATTTCCCTACAATATCACCACCCATTAGGAATATTGATTGTCTCCGCCAGCATCCCCTATTTGCAGTTCTCAGCACAAGTACAGTAACTCTATCCCCTAGTCTGTTATATCTGGCTCTAAACCATATAAACTTCGTCCTTCTGTATGATCAGAAGGTAGCATCACTGGTCCTGTTTTCACAGTCGGGGCCGAGGCTTCTAGGGAATAGCTGCGCATTCGCCACCCCCACCGCTATGTGAGTGAGGAATGCTGACGCGAAGATCGAACCAATAAATTATACTGCCATAAATAATATACCAGGATTTTGTTATGTTTCATAGCGATTTATTATAGTATAAAATGAATAAATATATACCTATTCACTTGTGGCATGGCAAACCCTTAAAAACACATACTTATTTTTTAGTTAAGACATAAAACGTACTAGATGTACGAGTATAGCTGTCAACGTGAGAGCAATAGCAAGGTTTGGTACATAAAAAAAAGTTTTTTAATGACAACATTCTATAAAGATATTTGTTACGGTCAAAATTCCTTACCAGACAAAACGATTCTGAAATAACCTATCTATAAGAAATCGTCATATTATATACCAGAAGCACAGTCATTTATCATGGTTAAGTAAATGGATATTGGATTGAGTATCTGGAGAACCTAGGCTTCAGATAAATATTGTTTGAAAACCTATAATATTTACCAAGCCTTGTATGTACTTGACGATAGGGATGATATTTTAGTTAAAGCTACATTTTATCATTCATAATTCATAACCATTCATAACCTTATAGGTACGAGGTAATTGCCACCGGATAATTATCTAATAACTATTTACACAGTGATTATTTTAACGGTAGCAAATGTTTTGTAATTAAGACTCCAAAGTGACGGTCCGTGAAAAGAGCTTTAGTATACTTACCTATATAGTTGCAGGTTAATACATAATTAAAAGTAAGAAGCAGGCACTGGTACAACGGTACTACTGTATCCAAAAGGACTTATTGATAAAAAAGTATCATGATCCCGCCGGCATAACTCGTAAATAATTATATAAACCACCAACAAATTTCTTTCCCGATGGAAATCAATAAATCCGAATGGGATAGATAATTAAATTTTACTGAGCCCGTTTACACTTGGGAATATTTACGGACTCAAATCTGACGCCTACAAGCGTTATTTATTACGACGCCATCGCTCCGGACTTATTTTATTACCACTTTGTTTTATTAAGATTCATTACAGGAAAGTGCCGTGCATCACTTTTTACTTTAACAAAATCAATAACTAATTCGAAACTTTCTTTGTTCTACTGTAAACTCGTCATGCGCATCATCACATAGTATCACATAATTTCACCGTAAATTACATGGGTGTGACACGTATTGGAGTCTACTCGCTCCATCTCTGTTGTTATCCGCGTGACAAATGACAGCCAGCACAATACTGGCGCCTTCTCCAATATGAACCTCAAATTGTTACCGCATTCACACAGCGGACTAATCGAATGCGTTCCTTTGGAACGGTAACGAAACACTTATTTCATACAACGCCGACAAAAAACGATTCTAACATAACATTTCCTTGACGCCAAATGGAACTCTGCATCCATTCAAATTAGAATGGTTGTCGCGACGCCGGCTTCCTAGAGTGTGCCTTTTGCATGCTTCGTTGACAATGGCCGTTATTGTCTTTTTGTTGATATTACGGGTTTATTTAAGTGAAATTGGATAAATGGTCATCTCACGATATTTCGCTATTCAATCCGGCGCTGTGCGGCGGCTGTGCGGTCCGGCCTCGTCATGCTCGCTGCCTGAGCTCAAATAAAACCAAGAGCAGGAACAAATGAAAGTAAAGACTGTGAACAAAAACAAAATGTGAAATAGGTTTTGAGTTTTGACCGTTGTGCTGTTATTACTGAAAATTTGGATAATTTGAGGACTAATTTGTGAGTGGTTGACAATATTGAACAATGGATTTTGCCATATACCTGACGGTGCTAGTGGTATTCTTGATCGACGGCGGAGAGACTGGCGGCCATGGAGGGAAACATCAGTAAGGAAATATTTTTATAATTCAGAATTTCTATTTAATTTCTCAGCGTTGCGAATTTTCATTTTTGCATTGCAATTCTGCTTACGAATAAGATACATTTCTAGCAAATTGGTAACTATAAGGTCGATTGATATAAAGTCCATCTGAACGATACTGCTATACTAAATTTATAGAGTGACGATTTCGACACTCATGCAAGATGCTTTATTACTTATAAATACTTTGACTAAGTTTTTTTTTCGTGTTTGCAAAAATAGTTTTAAATTTGAGATTTTGACATTAGTATTCAGTTGTACCTTATTTTTACATTTATTGCCAATTTCTAACGAGCTGTTGTTTTGTTTGCAGTGATCACGTGAATTTGCACGTGCCCGAATTCATTCATCACGATCACCATACTAAAGTGATCACGATTCATCACCATCACCACAAGCCAAAGAAGGAGCATCATCACCACCATCATCATCATCCTAAGCCAGTACACATTCCTCATCATTATCATCATCATAAGAAGGTACATCATACTAAAACAGAAAGTAAGGGGCATCACGGGCATCATGGCCATCATGGCCACCATCACAAACATCACGGCCATCATCACGGACACCACGGCCACCACGGCCATCATCATGGACATCACGATAGCCCTAGCCCCAGTTACTATGGCCCTCAACATGACGTTCCTTCAATCAGCTATGACCCAGCTCCTACAACGTTCGAAGACGATTTTGGTTCTCACTTCAGCTCAGCGCCGTCTTACGGTGGAGGTATAGCCTCCAGAACGCCACACGTCCATGGAGTAACGCACACTGTTAAACAGGTCAAAGTGTTCGATTCGTTACCAGGCGGCATACCTAGTGTATCCTCGCACGCCGCCGGTGGAGGCGGTTATCAAGTAACAGAGGAAGGTGAAGAAGAAGAGGACGCATTCACAGCTATAGACGGTCTGCAACAGAGTTATCCAGCAACATTTAGTTACGTGCGTGGCGCGGCGGCCGAGCCTGTTGCGAATGATCTATTCTCTTCACCCGCACCCCAGAGCACCGTGCAATCTGCCCATCACGATCCTTTTGCAGAATCGCCGGTGCCTACTGCTTTTAGTGGAAACGATTTCACTAGTCCCGCTCAGGTTCCGTTTTCCTCCTTAGCGCCCACTCAACTCAACGTTATTCCGAGTGCTCAATCGACCCCTGAGTTTCCTGTAACCTTCCAGGCGGCGCAGAGCGGATTCGACGATCCAGCGAATTCCTACGTGGGGGCAGATGCAGGAAGCACGGCCTTGGCACCCCAGGACAGACCCACCGCTAACGACGTCGTTTCCTACTCGAGGGTCGCCGGTGTGCAGCAAGCTATCACTACTGGAGGGGTTGAAACTGTAGTTTATTAATCCCGAAACTTATTTAAAACTTGTTTTATGTGAGACCACTTTTAATAGGCGTTGCTAATAACCATAAAAAAATATCCGTTTGTGTAAGTTAAACAAAAACGCAAAAACAGTAAACAGTGTATAGTTTTCTATTGCAGTTGTAAGCGTGGTAATAATTGAGTATCAAGAAATATAGCTTCTATGATTTAACCAAATAATACCTCCTACATTAACGTCCTTGTTTCGAGGGCTTTGCCTGTCTCTGTTGCACTGTAAGTCTAACCAGCACCTATATAATTTTATCCAATTAAATAATAATCTAGACTTTATTCAAAATACCTATTTAATTATCACCAGAATATCACATTTTTGTCATATTCACACAAGAGATCTTTGCAATGCATAGTAACAATAAATGTTAAGTGATAAAAATGTAATCCTTTACGTGTCATCCCTGAGATTTATATTGCTTATTTACTGTATATTTACTATTTATACGCAAACTAGACGCAATTATGTATTATACTGTACAGTCCAATCACTATCAGAAATGATCATAGTGGATTTTATTTTCAAAATATGTCAATGCAACCCTGTCAAAGGCGCTTACGCTTGCTAAGACATTCTAGAACACCTCGTCCTGATATATCGTGGCTCTGATTTGAATTCCTGAAAGTGAATAGACTTGAACATTGATTATAGTATGACTGTAATACTTAAGAAAACCTTACTTTATAGTTTACAAAACCTAAGACTCGTCATAAGTACAAAAAACATTTATTTTATGTTTAAAATAGGCTATGCTAGATTGTTGTTTTTGTTTTATCATTGTGTTTGACATGTTATTAAAATAAATGGTTACTTGTCATTATTTTTCCATATTGTTGTTTGTAATGTCATTTTCTTATAAGGTAAGACATAATAAGTATAGAAGTTCTAGAAAAGTCATAAAACACGCGCCAAAATAAGAAATTGTATTATGGCTTCCGCTAGTGGACACCTTCAATAAAACATAGGCCAAGCACGTCTAATAGTAGATCATTGTTGGCTATTATAGGTTTCATAAAGTTCCATTGGTAACGTTCACGATATTAATAGGGCGTGAATGTTCTTAGATCATTTGTCGGTGCTTCTATCTAACAGTTCACATTCGAAAGTACTTATTTACGTCAGTGTACCGGCAAGTTGTTAGTTAAAGCACCCCAAAAAGTATACGAGTCTCGATTTGACACGCCCCAGTTCCGACATTGCAGTTGAAAATAAACCGTCTCTAATGGTAACGTAACCAAATATTACGCAACCGACTGAATCGTTTGGCTACTGAACCGAGAATGTGATTGAATGCTGGACCACTACCATGAGTTGCCATCGAAAATTCATATTTAATGACAACAATCGATAGCGAGTAACTACAGTCGATACGGTATTTTTCGATGACATTTGTCAAATTGGTGAATCATGGTCCCCATTTTCGACGGCTGTAATTAGAAATCATTAGTCACCACCTCTTAGATTTCGATTGGTAGTTGATCGTCAGACTCGTACTAGCGATCTTTTGTTCTATAAGTGATCGCTGGAGGCGCTGTACAATTTTCAATACAGATCGATCGATAGCGAGGACGGTCACTGAAAAATTGCAAACTCATGGTAAGGGTACTGATAAATTGTTTTGAAGTGACGGTCATTCTACGAAAAGTAAAGGTTGTTGAAGCTATGCGTTAAACGTAAATACGTGAAGTTTGTAGTTTGTACGAATTTCAATCTATTGCAGTTTACTCCAAGTTAGATTTCCGAGCATAAATATTGCGAGGTAGTTGGACAACTATAGGCATCGGCGCATGATAAATTGTATGCCTCGTATTTGAAACATAATTAGAATTACCTATACTTTTGCAATATACTAATGACACGATATAAAATGTATACAGGTTTTTCCGAACCAGTGGTAATTTTTCCTGACATTCATATTACTGCTTCTACTAGAGTCTCAAGATTCTCGTTCCCCCCCCCCCCAATCTGTAAACAAAGTCAACTGAAAACTATAAGTCAGATTTTGCGTTGACATTTGAATTGAGCTTAGTTGACCTACCCCCAAATCTTGGGCAACGACCTCGTAGAATACCGTTTATTACCAAAAAATCTATTAGTAATAGTAAAAAGAAGCTGTTTTTTTGAAGCAAATTTTAGCTATCCTAACTTTGTCCTGGATAGTGAATAAGGTGTTAATAATCCACTTCATGTACAGTCAACCTATATATTTGATTCATAAGCACTCTGGAACGTTGATAAAATGTGTCATGGCTGGACCGTACGAAATGCAGTAGTAAGTCACTATTAGTTCACGCGAATATTTTGTGATAGTGTGGTGTACTAATACTCCGGTAGAGATGGCCCATTTGTACTGCAACTAGCTACTGAACACTATGTGGGTGTACCACTACTAAAAGTCCCTACTGGTTAAAGACGCTATTAGTAGTGATAATTTTTAATTATAATATTTTTGTATTTTTATATTCATAATCTTCTAATTCATAATTCATATTCAATTCATATTTCCGGAAGTATGCGAAGTATGCCAGGACCGGGACAAATGGCGTCCTATGGCTTCTGCCTACCTTAAAGGGAAACAAGCGTGAGCTTATAATGATGATAAATGATTATATATTTTCGCTGTTCTTGACCATATGTTTTTTCTAATCCAAATTATTTTATTGTAATTACTGTCACAGATTAATTCAACTTGACCATTTGAATACTGGTTCATATAATTTTCTACGTGTACATAAACTAAATAACTTTATTGAGTTATTTAATAAATAATAAACAAAATAATGGGACACATCATGCGTGATTGTGATGCCTTCGCCAGAATGAGAATGAAACTTCTTGGTAACGGATACCCAGACCCAAGAGATTTCAAGGTACTACCACTGCACCTCATAAACCACATTATCCACTTTATAGAGGAAGAGGTAAAAACGGCGAAACAAGTGCGAAGGAGGGGTAAATATAAACACAAAAGATTCCCATTGCATTGGAGTGTTTTCGAAAGGACTCCTACTAATAGATGATATAAGATAATAACTTAATAAATAAATTTAGACCAAAAGCATAAAGCGATAACAAGTTATCTTAACAAAAACAACGACTAAGACGAGTAGCTTAAACAATGCGAGCCAAACCCGATGAGAGACATGATCTTAGACAATAAAAAATAATTAATACGTATATTCAGGCATATAATTTTAGTATTACGTTTCACTGTATATATGATTTTTTGAGTGAGAGAGTGTTGACAGACGAACAACTAAGTTCTGTTGTATAAGGGTTTGACGCGATAGTGGGGCTGCATTTAATAAAAAATTGCTAACCCTAAAAACAATGGAATAAGCAAATAAGGTAAATAACTCTTACTGACTGACTGATAAACAACGCATAGCTTTGTTTCAATTAATACTTTTACTAAAAGATGATGATATCAGATATTCGAAGACCGAGGAACAATGTGAAGGATTTCTCGATTCCTTGACTTCACCAAACCCTTATTTTCAGCAGAGTTTCCTACGCAAACTCGACGTTGGTTGCCAAAGTCAAGGCGTTAATGCTTCAACAGCAATAGAAGAAGAACGTAACCAAATTAGAAAATAATTTATCTTTATAATAAAGTAAAACTTTGTATCAATACATAATAATAGGAATATTGCTAAAAAAGAGAAATTAGTCTTTGTAAAGATAACCTTAATGACATCCGACTTTCAGAGAGCAAGAAACGTAAAGACGCTAGACAGTACTTTGCAAAAAGCACTAAAAGTGGACTTGAACAAGCTTATGCCCGTGACTTCATCCGCGTGCATTTTAGATTACACATTTACTTCCACCCCCTCCCCCCTTAACCCCTAGATGGTAGAATTAAAAAAGAGAGCAGTGCTCCAAATGTTTTTTCTATCTTTAGGGGTTGTAGCATTGATCACCAGTCATTCAGTAACAGTACTCACTTATATATGTAACTAGCCACCCGTCCCGACGTCGCAAGGGTACAACTAGCATGCAATGTACATGAAAACCTTCCGTTAAAAAACTCTAGAAGGCAGTAAAAATTGTATCAAAATCCGTTGCATGGTTTAGAAGTAAAGGACCAAAGATTTGAGGATAGATAGGAACGGATAGCTACTTTGTTTTATACTACGAGTATATATATAAAGAATATTATATAAAGAATATGATAAAATTTGACAGTTTAACGACAAAACTGTTATTAATAGATCACGCATGCTGTCCATTTACCGTATGCATCATCATACCATACAGACAGCTTATCTTTCCCATTGCGGCATTATACAAAGTAGGTACAAGAGAATGCTAGGGTTTTGTCTTATAATTGTTACATCGGTATAGTTCTTGCGAGATTCCGAGACAAAACGCTTCTCACGCCTGTAATGGGGAACGGAAAACTGTCAACAGAGAAATTAATCACAAAAAGTTCTGTTCGTGTGCAGTAATTTCTAATGGTTATTCTAGAATGATAACAGTCGTTAGTAAATGTTTTATCGAATCTTTCGTGTCAGGTTATAAGGCGCATAAACCGGCCAAAGTTAACTTTTTGAAATGTTTAAAGGACTAGAGAGAGCACTGATTTAACATTTACCTTGGACGCAAACATTCAGGCCCCCCATTCTATACTGAAACCGAAAAACGGGGGTAAAAATTCAAAAGTTGCGGTAATGTGGTGAAACTGGCAAACGCAAGGCACGGAATGCTGATGTTGCAGGTTCAAGTCCTGCCATTACCCTAATTTTTCTTTGTGTTATCATTACATAGCATCGGTTACAAAAATTTAAAAACAACATGACTAGGAAGCAATTTGTCGGTTTTAGATCATATGTATTGTTTGCTACATCAAAAGGTTCCCTCCTTCTTAACTAAATAAACTCAACCAAAGATGACTCTTCTAAAATGTAAAAACAAGAAAATTACGTGTTATTATTTCCTAGATATGCCCAAGTCTACATATAAAAAAAATTCCGAAAAAATGACTTTCTTTGATTTTTTGAGGATCATAGACAATTAAAAAAAAACATAAATCAGAACATAGAGACACATTTGATGAACATCTCTAACATATAACATTTAGGTACAATATATGTACAGGGAGGTAAAGTTTGCATGGGACATTGGCTGATACCATGCAGAGTATCAGCACAAAAGTTCGATCAATTAATTTGGTACCAATTCTTACGAATGTCCCAGAACTTCCGTATTAAGCTCACACCAGCAAAGCGGCTGCACTAACGTTCTCTCTCGGACCAAAAATAAATTAAAAGGAGAACTTTTAACTTTCAATTGGTTACGAATGCTGTCATAGCGGTCGCAGACCACTAGAAGACATTAGAAAAAGTGCAAAAAAAAACTATTGTAGAAAGTAAATGTTACGGAATGTTCGGTGGACTTCAATTCATTCTGATTACCACTGTTACGTTCATTCTTATTCATTTACATAATAATGTCTTACTTATCTTATTGCCTTGTATTTTACCTCCACTATGAGTAAATCAAAACAAATGCCGGCACTTTTTGATACATTAAGTACGATTGAACATTCTTCCAGGTTTATCAATGAAAAACACAAATCAGTTTTCTTCCCGAGGCCTTATATTTTTACCGGAGCGGATAAAACAATTGCGGTTAGCACAGAAGCCTTTTTGTCAAAAACGCATTTTTTTTCTAACCAGGGATAAAAGGATGGATGCTTTATGCCCACGATAAACGCTAGTGTGCTAATGCTATCAATGCAGGCATAGCGTCATTGTAGTCTATAATACTGTTGCTCTCAGGGCGAGGTTTCCACGTGACTTGTAAGTAATCTACTATATCGTCTTCCTCCTAGCACTTTTTCTCATTTCTTAATTCGGAGTAAGCTTTGGCTGTGATCCCGGATTTCGTATTAATCTACTATGTAATATTTTTTTCCTGTTCCAAGCTAAGTATCCTAAATTATTCGTCAGCTTGATAATCATAGATAACACTATATTAATTTACAAAAACTTTAAAAGTGTCTCCAATATGTTCGTAGGTAAGTAGCGATTTCTTTTTACCCTACTACGGCAAAGCCAAGAGAAACGGTTATGTTTTTATTATTTTTGACTTATACGACAATAAAGCTCACAACTGAATTACAATAAGACAATTGATGTGTTATCTCTTTAATTAGTTTCAGAGTTCCATAACCGGAAGGTCCAAATGGAACCCTATTGTTGCGATAACGATCTCTGTCTGTCCGTCTGTTTGAATTTATGCCAGTTTTACCATTAAGATTTAACCATTTTTTTCCTGGTTGAAAATAAATAAAAAGTTTAGCTATTTTGTTACGCTACATGTATTCAATTATTTAAGCTCGCTAATACTGATTTGAAGTACTGGTTTAATCTTTGAAACATGTAAAATACTGTTACACGTATAATATATTACATATACTCATACCAGTTCTATTAAAGCGCCGTGTTTCGGGAACGGGACCGTCGCCGTGAACGGGCCGTTCCCCACATTTATCATTCAAGGATCGACTAATGACCGTAGTCAAAATAAAACACTTACAATGAGCAGGATTTATCTTAACCATAAAATATAATATTAATAACGATATCCCATTCAAAACAGGAATTAATAAATCACAACAAGGCTTAAAAACTATTCAACAAACATTAAAATATGATGGGAATACTTCATAACAAAAATAACTCTAGTAGGTGTCATGTACAAATGTGTGCAGTGTAGATGTTTTACCAGAACCAAGCACCGGTCGCGCGTTCGTGTAGTTTCTTACTGAAATTGCTAAAAAATATCTAAAATATGTGATATTCGTCCGTTTACATTTGCAAACATAAACAAGGTGACAAACCCAACGTGGTTTAAGGTAGTTTTTTTATAAAAGCCCCACATAATATATGTTTCATACTGAAACTCTATACTAGTTAAATACGATAAGCACTGCAAATTGACACAAAGTTAGCCCTATTGAGTAACAACAAAACGGCGTCTGATTTCAATAATCGACCTTACATTTACAATCACAAATCCTCACTAATAACTAAATAGCTTTATAAAGAATGCTATAAGTTATCAATTAACAGGTACTACGAGTATGTTTTATTTTTAAAATGCTTGAGGCATTATGCTTTCTTTTGTACTTTCTTAGACATTTTCCGACAAGCGATAGTAGTGTAACATAATGAATTGTCTCAAATCAAGCGAATTACTTTTCGGCGATGGTTTTATAAGGCGCTTAAGGATTATAAACCACACTATAGATAGGTTTTTTAGTAAATAAATGCCCACTAGAGTAACTATAAGTTTTGTATACAGTCTATTTACACAGACCAATTGTCAGGTAGTGCGTATCTCATAATGAATAGAGGCTCAACTAAAGACGTGTACTTCATTCAACTTAACAAACAAACATCGAAAACAAAAACGTTTCGATAATGAGGTATGTACAGTGCGTCAATTGCATGGAAGCGCACGTTTGAAAGCAAAAATAGATAAATATGTCTAATTGAAATTAGCTTTCATTTTCATCTTTGTCGACATGTCTCAAGATTCAGGTTGGAATGGTTTGATTTTTGCTTTAATACGTGCGGATTGGTCGCGTAACGTGTCTATGGACCGTGTCGCTGCTACGCAAAATTACAGTACGACATCGTTAGTAAGTAATCAGACAGGACGTAAATTTTCGTTCACGCAAACAAGCACTGACGATTCCGATTATATCAGAGCGCAAAAAGAAATTATATGCGTGATTTTCAAAATTAACTCTCTGTTCTGTCTTACTGTCGCGCATGTCAAACCAAAAGTTTAACGGCTGACTAATGGAAAGCCAATAACTGCAGAGAATTCATAGCCCGATTGGTCATACCTTACTAATGAGCTCCCAAAATCCATTTACTGCGCGGGTGCATCGGCATGCCTTGCGAAGTAAAGTTTGTTTTTTAAATCCGGAGACAGAACTGACAGGAACGAATACAGGAAACTAGTAGCCCATCCTAGCTTCGCACGGGTGTAACTTGTAGCGTTCTTATGGTTTAAATTAGGTATTAAAAATATTTGGGTACTATGGCCATCCAGAAAAGCGTTTCAACGCGCGTCCAGTAAAAAAAACTTCTAGTGATCTAAGATATTAATTCAAATAATTTGGTCTACGGGACAAATTTGTTCTTCACTTAATGCTTAAGGTTACTTCAAAAATTTACGGAATGAAATGTCAATTTAGTCTCCGGAATCCAAAAAACATATTCTAGTACTGTAGTACTGTTTTAGCGTAGCTATAGTTTTAGAGTAAGCTAGTATTCCCCATGGGAGCCGTAGTCCTCTTCGCCTGTAAGACCGTAGCTGCCATGGTCTCCGCCTTCGAAGCTGACCGGCGAGTCTTCTAAACCTTCGTGGCCCTCATCTGCTGCTCCCCAGCCGTGACCTTGAACGAAAAAGCAAGTCATTAGTAGTCGTCCACATTCCGATGTAACTGAAAGTATTAGAGTTCGACTTTGTACTGTAGATAACAGTCGCTTTTATGTTAAAACTTGACCTGCCCAATCTGGGATCGTGGTCCAATGCGTACCCTGATTGGAACATCGATAAAAAGCGCTTGGAATATGATGAAAAAATCACCAAAAGCATGGATGAAATATACAATTTTATGTTTTGATATACTTGAGCATGAACAGTAATATTCGGCTCAAACAAGTGCTGCGTAAATGAGTTGTGCTGCTCGGCAAAATTGAATAAAACGGCAATTCTAGGGAATGTCCACTTACTGTTCCTATCTATTTGACGTTGAGTGTACCAATCAGTGAAAATATCGCTAAACAATAAACAGGGAAGCTAAGTGACCAGTCACGGTTCCACTTCGATCGCGTAATTTGCACCGCACCGGAACAAATGAGGTACACCTTATAAGGGAATTAAATTTCGCGATCTGCCTGTACGGTAACTACGTGCGAAAATATTCTAGTTTGACTACAGGACCTTAAAAACCCGTGGTTTAATAAAACAAATTTGGCATATCACATGATCCTTTTGCCGTAGAATAAGCGGCCCAGGTTCAATTATTAAATTATCATAAGAACGCATAGAGATAACCGGTCTAAAACTTTTCAGTCATTTTAGGAGGGTCACTGGGGTCACGCAGAATTAAGTTTCAGAAAAGGAACGCTTCTGAATTTAATGCCAATTCAAGATTTTCTAGATATTTCCGGTACTTTTCTTCTAATACCAGGTTTAGAGACAATAAATTATCGTAGTTATACTGGATTATACCGAAATGTGACATATGAGATTATTAAAACCTGTCTAAATCTACGAAGTAAGGTAATAGTTTGCAGAGTTAAGTGAATATTACTACAGATCAATGAAAATAGGTAAGTTAGCACATGCCAGGCATAAACTTTTCGTACAAACATTCAGGTATCAATTATCTACTGCCGATATAAGTCAGTTAATTGATACAAAAAAAGTACAAAAGTTCTAGTTTTATACGCAAAGAAGAGATCACAAAGAAAAGTCTTTGTCATTTGGCAACCCTTTAACCATCAAACATTGACAAATTCCGTAGCCCAATTAGTGAAAGCATTGTATGCAGATATTGCAGAGTGAAGTTCCGCCAGATGACCAAGATTCTTAATAAATAGGAATCATTAAAGCCTCAATTATCGAGCGGAAAATGCTCAATGTCGTGTAGTCGTTTAGATTTTGTAATTGTTATACTTCAGGTACTAAAAACAATTTAAAAGGTTCATTTATTGCAATGAATCTAAATACAGATTATTGGATGCTTTATCTTTTACATAGTATAAAACAAAGTGGCTATTCGTTTCTGCCTGCCCTCGTATCTTCGGCCGCGTACTCCTTCTAAACCACGCAACAGATTATATTACGGGTTTCACTGAAATTTAGGGATTTTTTGTAGAAGTTTTTTTTGTACAATACTGTAATTAAGTTTTTTGTACCCGTGCGCTGGTTTTATACCGTTTGAAAGTCATAGTTTTGTCGTCATTTCAGTCTGTTCGCGAACATGAAGCCTAAAACCCGAACCCTATTAAAAGCAGTTGGGTAAAAAGGGCTCAAAACATCGGCGTATATACGGCTTAAGATATATTGCGAAATACGCGATGTAAATAGTTTCACTTGTTTTATTTCAATATCTATCTACAAGTGGCGAGCCCGTGTTATTATATTGTATTTTAAATTCAAAATGTCTTGAGGGTTTCGAAGCCTTTATTTGTATTGGCAAGTTCAAATAGTCTATAGTTGCATTTGCTCACCTCCTCCGAAATGTGGTGCCGGCTTCGGCTCCCCGTAGGTGTAGCCGAGGACCTCGTAGTGGTCGTCGCCGCCACCTCCGCCATGCTTGTGGTGGACGTGCTTCACGATGGTGTGCGTGTGCTTGTGATGCTTCACCTTGATAGGCACGTGGATGATCACCTTCTTGTGCCCGCCGCCGTGTCCGCCCGCGGCAATCAGAGCTGTCAGCTCCGCGACGCAGATTAGTGCAAGCTGGAAAACAAAGAAAGGGTCCTGTTTAGTGGCTTGTTGAAAAACAAAACGCTCTAGTCAGATAAAGTTAGGCCTTTGCAAATAAACTCCCTAACTTAATTAGCACCGCATTGGAAGTAAGCATTGCAAAGTAGACTAAAATAGTTCACCGGTCATGTACGGTCAGCCTCAGAAGTAGCTGAACATTTTAGTACCTTGTCGCTGTCAGTAATGTGACAAATTCGAGCAGCTCTCATTTTATACGTTACTACTATGTTAGCCATACATACAATTATATCCAATCAAGGACATGCTAAATAAGTGGACACCGCTTTGGAACCAAGCGGATTATAACTTGCTTTTCATCAGTACTTTATTAATAAGCAACAATCAGTGTCTAGATTGAAATGCTTTAATCTGCGGTGGGCGAACTCGACAATAGGACGGATTTACCTAGATACCACACACAAACATGATGGATTACATCAATTAATTACTTGAGTTTCATCCTCATTTCTGAGAATAAGCAATAGAGCAAAAAATTGGTCATGTTTAGGATCATTGACTAATCTGTGGATAGAAAGTTAAACTAAGAGGTGGTATTAGACCCACCCTTAAAGCATTAACGTTTCACTTGGCGATTACATCACGTTACTTTATGAAAAAGCCTACGTGAAGTGCGTGAAACATTTCGCTTACTGAGAATTGCGTAGTAGCAGCTTTGTAAACTTCAATTCGTAATTGCGCTCCTCAGCCTACAGCTGAAGTTGTACCATATTTAAATTAAAATTATAATGACAACACAAAGAAAAATTAGGGTACTGGCAGGACTTGAACCTGCAACATCAGCATTCCGTGCCTTGCGTTTTGCCAGTTTCGCCACGCTGCCTCTGCCATACCCTGCGAATTTTTCAATGTGCTTCGTCTTACGGTCATTACATCATTGAGTTTAAGGGTACAACTACCCTCGGTGTCATCTAAATGAAATTTTACCAATTTAACAATTTATCATATTCAACTGGGTACCTTTACAGCTACCGACAAGGTTCAAGTCCTGCCATTGGCCTAATTTTTCTTTGTGTTGTCATTACAATTTTAATTTAATAATTTGAATGCTAAAACATTTAAAAATAAAATCGAAAGAAATTTCGGTAACAAAAATTTGTACCATATTTACTTAATCTCTGACATCAAACGAAATGGCAACAAAAGTGAAATTGAATTTCAATCCAATTATTTTAAATTGAATTGAGACATATAAAACCAATTTTTCTGTTATAGTATTACAGAAGACGTGACGAAACTCAAGCAACAGATGTAATTAAAGAATAGGTTACATTTCAAATCTTACGCTACTGTATTAAATAATTGTAGCCCGACATGACAATACGAAATTCGCTGTGGCGTGAAACAACATCAAAAACAAAAGTAGTTTGAAAGGAAATCGCTTTCGCAAGACGTATTACGCAATCATACGATACAGTTTCATTGTAATCAAAGGATTTTTGACAGGCAATGCTTTTCCAGCAACTTTCTAACCACTGTCTATAACAATAGCTTCCGTATTATAATTTGCATGTCCAAAATCTGCGAGGCAATTCCCGCTTCAGTAAAAAGGAAGTCACGTTCAAGATATGTCAAAAAGACCTGTCAGATCCCTTGGAACCTGTTAATTTTTGACATTCTTCGAATGTGAGATGAATCTCAATGTAAGCAAAAATTTAAGGTCTGTTGAATTATCGCACGAAGTGTCTAACTTTCGACGAAGCCCCATTCAATGCGAGGTTTTTTCGCCGTTCACCAACTTCTTCCGACTTATTTTACTCTATTTGTTGCTGTAGGCACTATGATAGTGAATAAATATAATACCTTACTATTAAAGTGTATACCCCGGTTACTTTGCTTATAGGAGAAACTACGATCATTTACATTAATTATGACTTACTAGTAGATACTATCGAGTTTTGTTAAACCACAAATTGACTATAATTTATTTCTATTCAAAGGGTTGATATTGATAGTTAACTTTTACTTTAGTACCGAGAGACGCCAACGGTTTGATTTTGGTTTCCTTCTTTGTTTTGAATTTTAGACTTTTGATAAGTGCCGAATACTGCGGACACTGCCTATTTTATAAATATTGGTATCTCAGTGTATTTCATTACCAAGTTTCTGTAATGATTGTGTCGTACTTGCATTAAATCTATTATATTCCCCGAATGTTCAAAGAAGTTTTAAACAATTTTTCGGCGTAAAATATGCAGTTTCCGTGTTTACGATTACACGGAAACTCTTCATTAGATGTCAGGTCATTACGCGTCACGTCTATTTACTATAAAATTCGCAATATTTTAGATCAAAATCGATATATGAAACACTATTCTTAATTTTGTTGAATTATTTATATATTAGGCACTACAAAATCCCTATTTTTTAGTTAGAAATATTTATTTGCCATCCCGGCGACTGAACAATGTCGCAATTCCTCAAGGCAGCTGCGCCTACGAGGCGAAAAGAAAACCGAGTCGGAAACTTAATCGGCCATGGTGGATAAGTTATCAGTTGCATTGCGAAAGTTCAAAGTAGGTAATAGAGTGAGAGACGTAATCAGACTACTGGACAAAAACTTTTAAAGGGTTTCTTGAGCAAGAGAACAATCCAATTAGACACATTCAAATTTAATAAAATGGACACATTTAGGAAATACCCTTAAAGATATTAGGGAGTATACTTATTTTTATAACCAGAAGAGTAAGTAATCCTTGACTTCCCATCAAACCTTAAATCCTTTATAAAGCTTAAAATCACTCACGAGGATCACCGTCAAAAGATTAGTATTTGAGCACTATTATCACGAGATTGCATTCAAATCTTATACTTAAACCCCTATGATTTCCGTGACGCGTATGTGATATTATTAATAATTGAAATACGTAACTCACCAGGAAATTGGCAGACATGTCGTACGATGAAAGATCGAACCCGAGCGCGAATACAGACGGTCGGTGTGTGATTGATAAAGAAATTTAAACAAAACTTCCTTTTATATCGCAACGTGGTTGCGTTTCGCGACACTGCCTTCTAGCGGCTTTGCCCTGCCAGCAGCCAAGCCCAAAGCACTCTAAACAGAAAGCTATAGAGGCTTACTTGGAATGACGGCATGAATTTAATAGATCTGATTTCGCGACAATGGAACATGGACCCGACAGCGCCAATACAAGGTTCATAATCAAAATAATCGTTTTCTGCGAAGACGGTTTTGAAGTTCCGTCATTAGAGTGAAAATGCAGTGTCTGTAGTAGGTATTTGAATGGTTTTTTTATAAAAAATGATCGAGATTCATCGAGCTCATATTGATTGGAGACGAAACACAGATAAGCGAGAAGTGGGGTCAGAGAAAGGACTAGAGATTTAAACAATATGTCTGACAGAAACATTAGCTGTGTACTGTCCTATCTACACGTCCAAAAATATATTAGAAGTAGGTAATAAATATTACTTATTCCTAATAAGATACAGCAATTTGTGAAAGGTGTTACGTTGTTTGTTGAACGTAAACAGGATTTACTATAAACTAGTGTACCAATGATGTTAGGAATTTTAATCAACATGACAGTTTAGACAACAATTATTTAAGATAATATAATGCATTTTGAACGTGCAGTCGACTTGAAAAGGTTTAAAGTCAAATAGTATTAGGGTACCTATTTCGGTAACGCCTCAATTGATTTTATCCATACTATAGCAATCCGACCACAGAAGTCTGACCACGAGTCTCAGATCTGCCACAAACACACTGAAAGACGCACAGATAAATGGTCTCTAATTTATAATTAGCTTCTTTTCTGTCAAGCGTTAATGAAACAAGACAGTGTTTTTACCAAGAATCCGAAACAATGGCAAGTTGCAGTACAAAATACTTATGTGTAAGAAAAAAAGCAAAAAGCTTTATTATCAAAAATTAAAGTATCGAATTAATATTGCATGACATTACTTACGAGTCCTATTGTTAGTGTTGACATTTTTTTGTAATATATTTGCGATAAAAATGTGCTCTTCGTGGACGGGTTCATTCACCATTTCATTATGTATTGCATTTCAACAAATACATCACCGTGGAAATAAATTACGCGGGTCTTACATATTTTATCATAATTTTTCGTCACCACAAGCCATTACATATTTATAACGAGTTTAAGTGTTTAAATTAAAATATAGGGTAAAGCCACAAGGGTCAAATTTAGATTTAAGTTAGCTTTTATTTTAGTTTTATTTAGATTTTAAGTTTTTTCTTTAGTTTTACCTATTTGCATTTATTTTAGTTTAGTTATTGTTACATAAAATACATGTTAATATATTATTATAGATGCTTTAATAAAATTAATTATCAACTGCAGTGTGATAAGGTGCAACTGGCAAACCTGTAGATAAGACAAGATATTTATTTCATAAGGATTTCAAGAAAAAAACCTTTGTTGTTGTGGTGCTATTTAAATTTATTTCTCATAAACATTAGCCGACTTATTCATAATCGCTTCGTAAACGTTTGTTAGTTAACATGTTTTATGTCTTTATCTGTCATTGTGGCGTTTGCACTCATATGAAAGGGACAAAACATTTATTAGCTAAAAATATTGTTATTTTTTATGAATAAGGAGGTAATTGAAATACTTAAAAATAAAAAAAATTAGTAAAGACCCTCTTACATGTATTAGTAACGTGTCCGGAAAGAAATTGACGACGCTCCAAATTTAAAAAAAATGACGTCATGTCCGGTATCCATATCATTTGGGTACACTGCTACATGCAAAAGGTATTTTATTTGGTTTTTACGTCATCGTCATTCATTATTTACAATATTAGATGAAAAAAAATTTAGTATAGTTTACTATAAGAAATAGTAATTACCTTCTTAACAAAACTGAGCTTCGGCAGTGGCAATTGATATTCAGGCAAAACTATTCAAGAGGAATGATTTTTAAATGTAAACAGACAAATAAGCTTATTAATTATTTTTTTTATTATAAAGTTAAAACTAGGAACAAAGTAATACGATCAAATAAGTACATTTAAAAAATGAAACGTTCATACTAGGAAGATCTCGTCATATTTAAAACGGAAAAGTTATAAGCGCATATCTTTAAAATGCACTTTTTCGCACGCATCCATTCAACGCTACGAATCGCATTAACCCACTGTTGAACAAAAGTAGTTTGAATATGAAACATTTTAAATAGCAAATGTACAAAATTGTATAACCTCATAACTCTTGTCTTGTTTAACTATAAGCATCTAAGTGGATACTTATTTAGGTTGACCATGATTAAAGGCAGAAAATGGATTTCTTAAAAGTGAGATCTATTTAAATCGATTTCTTAACAAACAAAAGCTTAACACGTGTCCCAAAAAAACTGCTGACTAAAGGTAAATATTTCGCCGTCTGGTTATAATAATTGAAAAGGTATAACTTTTAAAAATGCAAAGTGATTTCTTACTGAAAACTTAATTTAGAATGTAGAATCACGTATAGATAAAGACACGAGAATTGACAACGCGGTATACAATTTCATACAGAACAATACAATAATTTGAAAACTCAACGAGACATTCCGGTACAGGCATGACATGCTGCAGTGTAAATGTGTCCTGCATGTACACACTAGACTGGAATGCACCAAACGGGTAAGAAGAAACTAAAAGGGCCTGTTAAATTCATACAAGAACTTTCAATTTAGCGTCTTCCATCAATTTTTACGGAAATGTATAGAAATGAGAGATTTAGTTTATCAATAACAATCTTAGATATAGAAGCTACTTTAATACACAAAAGGAAGTGAAGAAAAAGTGAATGAACAAAAACAAAGACTAACTCGGCGGCCTATATACAAGGAGACAATAAGAAGTACCTAACTAACCATTTCTCAACAAAATCTCTTAGACCTTAAGCTTATTAAAATTGGATCTGAAATCGGATGCGTCTAGCTTGCTCTCAGTGTACCGTGCATCTTGCACATTAGATTGCACTGGTAGCAATAGGTGCGCACGCGGCGGCGAACGGAACGTGCTCTCACTTTTACTATCATTACGATGAGAGGGAAGCTGATGCGATTATAACAACCGTCATAACGTCGCAGATTATAATTGTCAAAGTTTTATGTAAGTACATCAGATCTGTTCAGTCTAGCTTAACAGCCGAGAAGGCCATCCTTTATCATTAAATATAACTTCGTAGACAAAATGCGCGAGAATCGTGTGAGATGGTTTGGACACGTGATTGAAATTTGTTATTATATTGAACGATATCTCTGTGCTTTATTTTTATTATTTATTTATTAAAGATACAACAAAAACTTAATCCTAATACGTGATTGAGAGATTAGAACCATCACTTACTTTGTCCACTCAACTGCAATTCTTGATCAACATCTGCAGCACCCACACTTCGACGTCTGTGCACTTAGCACCGGAACTCTTAATCGATTACTTAAAACGATTAATTATTAAAATCACTTTTAGATTTTTCTAATGTATTTTTTTAATTTTTTTAGAAGTGTATGGTAGTCTATACATAGAGATCAACCTCAAAAGATTTTGATTGCAAAGCTCTAAGTAGGATCTTTGTTTCATATAGGAATTCCATCATAATAAATGCTAGTTGAAAAGTTGCTGATGCATCACAAACTATTTAAACTAAAGAAATACTGATAATATTAATAAATTCTTGTATTTGTTTTCATACTTAGCTTTTGATGCCTAAGCCATGTCGTAATAGTGGTAACATTTAAATTTATTTATTGTTCCCATATTTTCTTAATATCGCCATTAATCTTTTGTTTTTGCCATCGTGATCATCAAGAGCTTCAATAGTTGCAAAAAACATACAGCTCGCGTGTCATGTTCTGTTTCTTCCCACAGTATTTTATTGCACTGCATAACGTTCTGCAATAAATATAGAACATTGATTTGCGGAACTTAATTGAACATAATCAAACGCTAATTTATTGTCACTTATCATGTTCCTATGAACGATGAGATTATTATCTCACACTAATAGCCCCCTATTCATAACAGCTAAGTAAACCTACATTAGTTAACACATCTGCCGCTTTTGTCTATCATAGTCACCCTTGTCATCGAAATATTTGAAAACATTTTATAAACTATGAGGAATATAAAAAAATCAAAAAATACAAACCTAGTTCTAAGGCATAATAATGGCATGCTAAAAATCATGGCTGTTTATTTAGATTAAAAGGGTGGAAAACATTATAGCCGTTTGTATGGCGAGCGCTTTTTGTGGCTAGGTACACAATCATCTTAATTTGATTTTTTGAAAAGGATAAGTAGTTACTTTGACCCTCGACAAAAGGAGGGATGTTTGACATTATTAGCACATTGATTTGGTTCAGCGATGTAATAGCGCGGTAAGTGAATTTTTGGAGAGCGGGAAACCTGAAATATTATGAATAATTATGATTTTCCAAGCGGGAAAGTTTTCTTTAAGTCTTAGACTGTATCGTAGATCGTTGAAGTATTGGCGGCTCAGCGGCCATTCCTGACATTCTTCACTAACAATTACCGCAATAAAACGAATACCAATTGTTCCAAGGTAAATAACCTTGTACAACTCCCGGTGGGTGTATAATTTGTTATTTAAATTTTTGAATTTACTTTTTCTTAGCACTAAAACCAACGCCCTGGTTCCTTGAAACAACCTCTCTATCTTTTCTTTATACATATAATTTCCGATTTCCCCATATTGACCCAGTTCTCTTGTTCATTAGGACTCCTTAGGTTTCTTGAAGTTCACCGCTTTTAGTCATTTATAAAATCATCCATAACTTAATCTACTGAATATAAATACATAAATGGCCAAAATATAATCCGGTTACTTATCGATGAAATCCATTTCCGACTGAAATGAGCCTTAGACATTTTAACTGAAACGTTTTTTATACTCTTCCGTTCAATCAACCGTAAAATCTAAGAGTTCAACTTCTAAAACTATTGAAGGTCATCCAGGGAAATCTCTACGTAGAAGTATTTCCTAAATAAAAACCGCTACTACATTCATTGTTTCTTAATCACCTTAATTATTATTGCAAGAGGAGTGAAAATTTGCGCGACCTTTGAAATAATTTCATTCAGAAATAAACCACGCGTTACCCACAGTCTCTTTGCACACCTTTATTTTTTGCAATCACTAAGTGTATGCCCTTTTACTACGCAGGTTGTTTTATATTTTTGGAATAGACAAGTTAGTCAACCTTAATACACGATTGGAACTTTCTGCATCATTAACAAACAACTTTTTTGTTCGTGATGCGTTACGGTTATCAATATCACAAAGTACATAATATACTAATACCAATATCGATACAGGTATAGATAACAATTAACCAAGCTTAACGTTTTCTTGCATAGTAATCAAATTATTGTTTTAAATTTTTTGTTGCTCTTTGTTCAAATCTATACAACAAGACTAGATTTATGTTTATTATGAAAGTTCCGAATACCATTATTGTACATCATTGTTTTTTTTTAAATGTATGAATGCAGTTTTTCTTCTTATTAAAATCGATGACATGGTTCCTAAGAACAGATCTTCGTATGTCTTATACTTTCAGACTTTTCTGTACTGACCCATCTAAATGAGACACCCTGTATATAGATACCTATAATGTAAGTGACCCTGAGAAAAGGGATGAAAAGGGATGCTAAGGAATGTAACAATAATTATGATGCTTGTTCAGTGTTTACGTTGTATGTTCATTGCTCACAACTCAATTGTAACTATACGGGAAGTAGATAACATAACATACATGAAGCAGTAGTGATAACTCAATCATTATTAGTATAGGTAGTTACAGAAGGTAACCAGGCACCTGCCAAACTTATGGTCACGTCCCTTTCATTTGACACTAGTGTGACACAGATGCAAGGCGGGAAAAGTTAAACCCGGGCCGGTCATGTTAGGGCCACAGGAACTTTGAACATCTTGTAAGGTAACCGTGCCAGTGCTTGCCACACGTGGGACATTGTTTTTATTACCAGTTGACATCTTTGTCTCTCGTATTTACTCGTATCTTCTCGTATTTTAGGGATGTCTCCTGGGTTAAAACAACAAGATTCTAATTAGTCCGTCAGTTAGATTATAGAAAAATACTCGATACGTATTTTTTTATTTGTCCATACGAATAATATTGACAAAGATACAGCACATTCAAATTCAGGAGTAGGGGTTCGTGACGTCACTCGTTCGTAAAAATTTTAGCGCAATAATGACGTAGCGCGAACTTTCGCCGCTCTGTAACTTTGTTATTTTAAGTTTTAGAAGCAAAAGAAAAAATACGTATCTACTATTTTCTGGCGTTCTAAAAGATGGACTAATTATTATTTTTTAGTCAACATCCCAATTATTGGGTCACTGTCAATGACTGGGACTGTTACCTTATAATTATGCTAAGTGAATGCCGTATCGAACAATTCAGGTATGTTAACTATCTTGCAAGTTATCGGTAGAGAATAAGTAAGTAATTGGCGTTACAATAGTAAAATGGCACAGCCGGTACCTCCATGGTTACCAAAGTATAACGATGGCATAACATAGCATAAGCAGCCCGATAACGGACAGCAAGGAAGCACCGCGGGCGGAAACTGCAACCAAAACAATATAAAAGAATAAGATACCCACGTTAGATCTAGGCCGAATTACATAAGCGTTTCAAGTACTTTCACGTGTTAGGTGTTAGTATGTTGTTACAATCGGCCAATCAGTAAATTAATAATTGATTTAATCATTAGTTCTTGTTGAATTGATTTCTGGCAGTGAACGCTGTTCTACGTCAGGACGCATGTGATCGTTTTAGTTGGAACCTTAGCGCACATTATAGTTTCCATCAGTTGCTCTAACATGATCGGCCAAGTTTAGTTTATCTGAGTTTATCTCTATGTGTATTGCTGTATTATGACACTAGTTTGACAGAGAAGCAGGGGGGATCAATTAAAGCTTATTTTATCTTTCACCGTTGTTCTCTCTATGTAGTGTCACATGAAAAAAGGACAGCACATAGTGATGAATTAAAATTGGACGGTCGTGTTAGGGCTGCTGGCATTATGCAGCCCTTAACGTATTCGTCGGAGTCGTGCGTGACCGATCAGTGATGTCAAAATTTTAACTGAGATGCTTACGCTACTAAAATTTAGTCTGACATTTTAATTAACGGCCCGTTATCTAATCCGAGGTTTTAATATAATTACAGATTAGATTACTCGCCCGATAAACCTTCATATAAAAAATGCACTAAATAGCTTATTAGATTGTTGATCCTGTAGACATTTTTCTAAAAGCCGTAATTATCAAAAATAGGATGGTCTCTAACTGCCACAGATCTTTAGAAATCATCAAAAATCCATCACAATCAAAGTTATTTTTACGAGATCAGTAGTAAAATGATTAGATCGCAAAGTGACTAATCTCATGAAACCTGTCCGAGTTGCATAAAGACCACATAAGCCTACGAGCACATAAACCCTTTAGTTCTTATAATGTTCAAATCTCAGATCGACCAAGTTGCAAATAGGCGGAACGACGAGCGAAGCGTAGTCTTACGACCACCGTAAAGCGAGAGGACGAGCGAGCGAAGCGAGCGAGCCGCGGCAGCGGCCGACAACCGCCATGTAAAAGTGGCCTAATCGAAGTTTTATACATGTGCATTTTTGCGATGTAGTTCCTTTTTAGATGTAGCCATTATGCGATTTTGTTGTCCTGCCATAACGTAGACTAGCGTAGTCGTCGTAACGCGACATGTATTTAACGTGGCGCTGTAGGCATTTTTCCATCTAGTCATTCTACTAATAGTGACTCTTTTTTCGTTTATTGTGCTTTATTATTGCACTATCAGTGTGTCACCTTGTCTTTATACATATGTGAAATCTAATGCCAAACATATAATAAAAAGTATTTTATGTCTTCGTAAAATCAGTCACACAGTAATTTTATTTACTTAACATAAATTACCGAATTCCAATCTAGTGAACCCTTTAAAAGCCAGCCGTCGATAGTTAGGAGGAGCGGTAACACTAAACGATGATTTTTTTCCAAATTTTAATATAATCATTTAAACGTCACTATTGTCACGATAGATGGCGTGCTATGTTTCATAATTATTTATATGTAATCAGGAGATCACGCGAGGTGGACGCGGTTTGGAGTCCTCAGAGGGTTAGCCCTCCGGCGCCGGCACTAATAATTCCTTAAACATCTTTCGATATTTAATAATGGCTATTACCTATCTGAATAGGTAACTAAATGGTCGAAAATCTTTTAAGTATACTTCAGTAAACTTATTATTACCATCAAAGCTGTAGAAGTATAAAAACTTAAATTGTTTAAAATCAATTCATCAAAACTCTTTACGCATTTGTCATGGTGGATATTAGTTGTAGATTGTACGTTTACACAAAGATAACTTTTCCTAATTTTATGGATTTTGGGTAGAACAATATACATATTTGCCTTATTAAAACACAACGCTAATCCACTTCGGCCAACTTCGTTCACAATTAAAAGTAAATCGTGAAAAATGAAGCACTTGTCCAATTAAAGGATTAATTGTATATCTTTTACCCATGCGTTGGCCTTAAAATTAAATTACTTATTTAGAAAGGTGCTTAATTGTATGCAGAGCCAATCAACCAATGGAAAAAAGGTCCACGTCGAATAGGATCACGCCGTGAGCTTTACTCCCAGCGTATAAAGTATACGTGAAAACCTGTCATCTGTCCATTACCTTCCTTGTTTAACGTCGCTTGATGGATTTTTTATGGGTACCATGAGTTACTATAACGTTGTTACAGACTAATTATTGTGTCTCGAAGTCGAGAGCTTGTTGCTGAGGCTTTATTTGGTATGTTTATCAAGCACGCTTCGGAAAGAAATACTTATTTATATCAATAAAAAAACAGACATTAGCAGGAGTTATCGTCGAGCGACGGCCGCGGGGGCTCATGAGTCAGGACCACGGACTGGTCCGAAACATATCGAACTTGGCTTTAAATACGCGAGTGATCCGTTTACTTCAATAACAAAAAATAACTCTTTTATCGTTTATTATTTTGATCTTGTAGAAGATTTTTGTAAGTCAGTTACCGGTTGCAGTACGAACGGGCCGGCTCGACCGGGGCAGTGCCACACTCTCGCAGAAGTAACAACCGCTAACTGTGTATTGTGCGGTGCCTGAGAGATCTGGAGGTCCACGGATCAGCTATTTTCTCGATACTGCTGATTCCCAAGGGCGGTGGTGATCACTTCCTATCTTCCGATCAGAATTGTTTGCCTCCCTTTACCATAAAAAAAATCTAACTCTCTTTAGAATTTCCCTTTCAGTTTCAGCGGAAGTGGAGAACTATCACAATTTCACGGATAAAATTTCGATCATCTGCAACGGATCGTATTTTGCATAGACGTGTCTTTTGCTAGACCTTATTGATTTAAAAGTTTTAATAACGGAAAGTAATATAAATATTTTTTTAGAAAGTTTGGTCCTTCATAGGTAGGTAATCTGTGTGCTATACAAACATATCCACGGAGACATTTCTACTTAAGTTTGTCACACGTATTGATTTTTCTGGCACTATGGAACCTTTTAACAATAAATGTTATTATAACTTTTCATAACAAATGCCATAATGTCACAACGAAGACTCACAATAGGAAGTGGTCCAAAATTCATTTGGTTGACCGTAACCTACGGCACAATTCTAAAGACCAAACTTCCATCTATCCTGGTACGTACAGTCACCGATAAAAATCAAGCAAGAACTGGATTATTATTGACATAATTATTCTATTCCCACTGTATTTTGAGATATTGTAATATCTTTGTACACATTTGTCATCAAAGAGTACTACAATAATATTGACATTAAGGTATCGATCGACTTTTCTCGTTGTTTTACACTTAAATTATGCATTTAGTTATTTTTAGGTACTTGGCTGCTCAGTGACCCTTACATGACCGAACCAAGTTTAACTTATCCTTCCCAGCTTCTCTGTCAAACTAGTGACAAAAGTGACACCAAAAAGCAAACTAGTGTCATAAAAAAATGACGCCAAATACATAAACTCAGGTTAACTAAACTTGGCCGGTCATGTGAGAGCCATAGTTGGGTCATAATCATAATCACAATTAGATTTGCAAATGTCTTAAGTAATTGTTAGTCCATAAATAAATATCTTACTAAGTGTCTCTCCTGTGGACAGTAATTAAGGGTTGGTGAGATTCTTTCTAAAACTACATGAACAATGATTCAATGAGAACATAAACTGTACGAGTATGTACCTAAGCATTTTTACCTTAGAATCCGTCTTTTGGTTGGATAAAAAAAACAGTTAGGTACCTACTTGTGACTTTGACTGTACCACAGCATTAACATGTCATCAATTTTATTTTTCGAAAATATGTAGTCTTCTTGGGTGGCAGCTGATATCCAATTGGGGAGACCCCCAGAGCGCATACAAATGACAGTTTGTTTAAAATTATGACATCTCATTTCTATAAAGTATTTTAATTAATTAAGGGCCTATAGCCAACCTCGGACGGTAGTTATTTGTCGGAGCGATGACATAACACAGAAATAAATATTGAATTACGATACGAATTCAATTGGATGGTAAAACTACATGCATATTCAGTTACATTATGAAATTTTGTCTTTTACTTTAGGCGTCGATCTAATGCATTGGCGGTATTGACTGGGAATGTTTATTGGTATGTTTAGACTCAAATAATAAGTAGTTTTCTGTAAACCTCGCAAATGTTGCCTATGGTTTTCGACCTAAATTGTGTAGAAGTTGTGATGCTTAGTAGTATTGCGTTATGCGTAGGAGTGCAATTTTTGAATCTCACCGGGTGACTAAAGCTCACAAAATGGCCGTTTTTAATAGAGGTTCGGCCATTTTGATAAGCTTTAGTTACCGGGTGAGATTCAAAAATTGCACTTCAGCTTCTTACAATTTAGTTACTCGCCGATTTTCAGAAGTTGTTACCTTCATTATAATTATAAGGCATCTAAATTTTAGAGTTTAAAGCTACCAACAGAGAGATTATTTAAGAGTACATTAATGTCACGTAATTTATTTTAAAGTAAATATTTCACTAGTAAAACGAAACCGACTTTCAAATGGCCTGTAAAAACCATTGCAAATACAACACCATCTAGAGCTCAGGCCGCGAAGTGAATAGAAAGGCTGAGTTTGCGCATACGACAACATTCACTAGTGCGTTTATAGTTGGAATAACCAATCGCGATCAATTTGCGAAGTGAAACTAGTTAGAAATACATAGATGGCGCTTGCCGTGAGAACTGAGAGCCAAGTTGACTTAGTTTCAGTGATGCCAGATCTCCTGATTTTTCGGGGGATTTACTGATTATAACTAAAAATCTACTGATTTTTTCAAATACTAGCTTTCTTTAAAATATGATATGTAATGGTTGGCACTATAAAATTGTCATCGTAAAATGGACTTAACGGGTGGACACATAGTTAATCTTGCTCCACAGTCAGCGAAAAATGATTACATGACTAAATTAAATAATAGGATTCATGGAGAAAGCGATACCATCTTTATTTCACTTACGGCAACTTTTTCAAACATGGACCTGGCAACACTGCTTAGTTTTAGAGATTCGAGATTTACTCTGGTATATCTTGTGTACCTCACAAGTTCACAACTCACAATAAACAAGTAAACTTTTCGAGACAAGTAATAACTTAGGTTTATGTGACGTCTAACACCAGACATGATATAGTCCAGACCAAACACAACACTACTTAACTCAAAGATTGCAAACCTAAAATTTGCTTATACTTTTGGATTGCCTCTAACAGAACTGTCATAATAACACCTTTGAATCCCGTTACTGGCACTAAAAGATCGTGTAAAAAACAAAAGTTTTATTTATTTTAAACAGCGCACTATCAAGGGCTGTCATCGCAACCTTGGTGGTCCACGGTCACAAGAATTAACGTAAACGCGGTGTGAAAGATGTGCGGTTTAGTTGGTTTGGTTGGCCCGGGAGATGCGCATGAGACGCCGCCCGGGTAACATGAAACATCTCGAACCAGATTTACCGTAACACAAAAAAATACTCAGATAAGCCGACTTTCTAATAAACCCCACTGGACAAGCCTTCTCCCTTGTACATAATAAATCTTAAGGAGTCCTCGATGGCGGCGGCTCTCAAACTTTGATGGGTTTAGTGCAGTGTTCTGATTAATGTCGGGGATTTTGTCTACGTACGTCAATGATTATCGTTCGTAGGTAAATTTGGGAGCTGAGCTGTGGGCTTTTTAGTGGATTTATTCATTCCTTCTGATCAAATCTTTGGATAACGGTATATGTATAGTCACGTAAATACTTTTAAAATTAGGTTATAATTTTTTTAAGTATCTTAGATATCTTCATCGCCTAGAGTCAAAAGTCCTAGGTAGGTTTACTAAAGCCGATGTTAATGCCTAAAATCACTTAAGTGAGAGACTTTCCTTCGACGCTATGATAGTTGGATAGGTAATAGAAGTTTAAGACAGAAATGTCCAAAGTTTAAAATTTTTATTTTTGTAACCGTAACTTTCGATAGATATTTTTTTAAGTTGAACATTGTGACAAAGAAAATCTAGGGCACTGGCAGGAGTCGAACCTGCAACTCAGCATCCGTGCCGTGAGCTAACCAGTTCCGCTACAGAGCCACTGATTTTTCTTTGATAAAAAACAAATGTCCTCCGTTTTTTTTTCGTCGGTAAATAAGATGCTAACCAATTTTCAACACGTTCCAGTATAAAACTTCTTATTGGTGTTATTACTCAGTAGACTCCTAGTATTTAGATATTAACCTTTTGTTACCTCTAGGCCAAAACAAAATCAAGCAAATTTTCTAAGAAACAGCTACTTTAAGAAGCGATGCGCTCGTTCCAAAACAATATAATTATTAGCGAACGAAACAAACTCTTCAAATACAATTAATCAAAATCCAAAAGTATTTTAATTCTTCACACCGAAAGATGTGACGTCTCAGCCTGACATTTTAATGTGGCTTAATAATCGAAAAGAGAGAAAAAAGAACTAGTGTACCGGTGGCCGGCTTTAGCGATACGTGGACCAGATTGATCCCAGCGGCACAGCCTGGCCCTTATCGACGTGTTTTTTCCCTTTTTTCCCTTTTTATCTCCAGTTTGAATATTGCCTTATAATAAGGTATGCACCGTTAATTGGGACGCGGGTCAGTGAATGAACTCCACGTGCTGGGTGTTATAGAGATACGTGGATATTTGGAAATCATTAACGATTCAAGTTTGTTGGTAACGGACTAACGGTAAAGTCGTTTCTTAACATTTGCTAATGAAGTCGGTATGTAATAAAAACGGATGATATATGTATAAGTATCTTTTAAAAAGACACTCTTTCAGTTCTGAAATGTATTCAGATTTCTGGCGGTCGTTAAGTAAGCAGCGCAATTTCTTGACTTCCAAAAACCTGCCCATTGGTGTAACTGAATTTGTAACCGTTACCCCGTTGGTCGGGTTTCCCTGTAACAGGGGTTACGGTTTCGTGTATAATAAATATACACTAATGACAGGACATACAATACCCTTATAAACTAGTGTGTTGCCTATGCTAGAGCTCGTACCTATCGTGCCTAAGCATTGACCGCAGTTTGGCCGGAAACCTATTTGTTGGAATCTTCGGCAAAATACCGTAAAATATTCGTTAGAATCGTGTACTTACTTAATGAACACATGGAGTGTTAAGCTGTTGTGTATTTAGTTTAGTTTCGCGGTTGCGTGCGCGCATAGTATTTCCTGCACTTACGCGGCGGTGAAACTCATGAAAATACTCGCGATCAGGGAAATGCTATCGGGAAAGTGATTTACAACGCGTACCAAAAATTGCAAAATACTTCGGATAGCTAGTTGCTCATTAAAACGATGTAACACATTTATTTACTGTGTCTAGCCGTTTGAATTCACTATGTCTTAGTATTTTAAAGGCCAAAGGGGTAAGGGAGTGTAATAATAGTATTTTATGCAACTGCTATATAATGAGAAGCCTTAAAACATGACTGTGGTTTTATGAAACGAGCGTCAGCGAGTTTCATAATAGGATCACACGAGTGTTTTAAGGCCTAATTATATACAGTTGCATACATTACTTTATCTACACACATATCATAACTGCAAAAAACCGTAACAGCTAAAAACCAAAAACGCATGACAACTAATGGCGGCCATGTATATTAAAAAGGTACTCTGTGATTCGATCTATCCGTCAAGACGAACGTTTTTTTAAAACCATAGACGAACGAATGTCGTGCGTTTAAATTAAAAAAAACATACTGAGTTGACGTTTCGTATCGATAACTGTTTTAATATCTGTGGATACTAGAATAGAGACCAACTTGAATTTTGACAGCTGTTCTAAATTTTAATTCATAACGTCACGAGCAGTCACGAGATATCGGTAATGTGATGACCAATAAAGAACAGATTTACCTACTACCACAGACAAGAAAATTCTTATAATAACATGGGTTGTAATAATGCTGGTCATTTCCTAGGGTTTTTGAACGCGGTATTTAGCCTTTATGATATGTGTGTAGATAAAGTGTTTTAAGTGTTTAAGGGGTCTACGACATAGCTTTACTTTTTGAAATTAATTGACGTAAGTTATTTAAGTAAAGGTACTTTGATTGTAAGTTCCAATAATGATTTCGAAATTTGTAGTGTAATAGTATAGAGTAATAGCGTAAGTTATAAAAAGCTTAAAAAAACGCAATTGAAAAAAAAATAAAGAATGCAATTTTCACGAACATGAAATTTTAATTACTGCACCATTCCGGTAGCCACTGAAAATACGACTCTTCCTGAACGGTTTTCGTGTGCTCGCAAAGTCTAGTCTAATCAGTAATTTTTAGGGCTTCATAGTAGTGAAGGTCCAATGTATAAAATTTCGGGACAGCAGGTTAAAATGATCGGGAATTTGGTTTGATTTATCATTACCTAAAGTTTAAGTTTTGTTAGTTTACGACTTAAATTAACAAAACTTAAACTAAAGTTAATCAAACTTAAACTAAACTTTTAAACTTAAGTTGAATAATAAGAAGTTAGGTAATTTTTTCTACGTAACTTAAGACTACAACCATGTGTCCATTTCATTTGAGTTAACAAAACTGACCAACAATAACTATCTCAACAAGCCGTACCAATCACAATAATAAAAGGGATCCATAATCTATAATCAGGGTACAGGTTATTTAACACCATATTTCGTTTAATTATTAGATTTCAGGTACATCTTAGTTGGTGGATACCTCTACATACGCATTAAGAGGCACAGTTAAAAAGTAACAGTTCAGTAAATGCTCATCCACATGGCAATCTCGTAGACCTTTATGTCAAGTGAAACAAACCAACCCTAGCATAGTTTAAACTTCTTATGCAATTAGACAAAAATGGTTAAATCTATGTAACTAGTGACCAATCGAACAAAGTTTATAAGCTCATTCTTCCAGATTAAAACTTTTCATAGTCCATAATAAAATCTTATTTCGCTCTTTGAAGATTGACGATATTTTAATGATTAGTTGAAAAAATCCTAATTACCTAGATAGACAAAGTAACATAGTAGAAGGAACGATAACATGTATAATCTTAATAGCAAAACGTAAAAGATTTTTTTGATCGCCGCCAATTTCACAACTAGCACATTTGATTTTTTTACTAGCATCGACGCCCTATAGCCTGTCACCGGCTAGATAAAAATTATGATGCTTCATAATGTGATGTAAACTTTTGACGAGCTGTCATGAAGCACTGTATTATTATTAATCTACGGCTACACCCACTTTCGATGGCGCATTAAACCAAAGCCGAGGTAGGCCCTTTTTATCTCGGAGAGTGGCGTCA
The DNA here is from genome assembly GCA_963691745.1 of Ditula angustiorana. Lineage (NCBI taxonomy): Eukaryota > Metazoa > Arthropoda > Insecta > Lepidoptera > Tortricidae > Ditula > Ditula angustiorana. The sequence continues at coordinate 7,698,376 of OY829472.1, forward strand.
CTGAAGCGTTGCAACGATCCCCAAGGCTCGAGATAACAACTTGATAGTTGCATGGGGTAATAAAAAGGTTCAAAAATTGGTCACAATTACTCTGGTTACTGCCTCGTAACATTTTAATAGCGAGTTCCCTTTTAGTGTGGGAAACGATCGAGATTGACGGGAGATGGACAGCGGCAATCTCGCGCCGGTGTTTTATTTAGGATTAAAACTGTTAGTTTTCTCCGTTGTTTATTTACTAACATTGTTTGGAACGAAGTGTATAAAATGTATGTTTCGGTGGGGTAGACGAACTGGCTAGATTTCATGGGGTCCCAACTCATACAAAATATAACTAAAGAAATATCAAAGATGACATCGTCATCTCCAGACAAAAAGAAAATTAAAAGAGCATGTTTAGAGAAAACAAAAGAACAAAAAAAGATTGCATACTTGATATAAAACATCACTATTTACACGAATTAATATAAAGAGGAGAATGCTATTTAAAAGGCTGAGATAGTTTAACACGATAAGGACTGTTTTATATTTTAGTAGGGATAAAATCCCTCAAAATTTAATGGTTATAAATGCGAATCATTCGGTATGTCCTAACTAAACGGCTAATGGTCAGACTAAACATGAAGCATGGTTGGCTTCATACCATAGACAAAGTATTTACGATGATGCAAATCTTATGATTAATATTTGATTGTGACACTATAAATACGGTTGTCACATTTATCGCCTTGACATATGGTAATCCTTCGATACCGATCCTACTAATGATAATACTAATAGCCTACATCATAATTTCACGCATATTTTAACTCAGCGTGTGTTTACTAAGTTTTAACATTATCAACGTGTTTACACTGTGCAATAACTCTTCACAAAGGAAGACGGAAAATAGGTTTTTGTCTTAAAATGCGATAATGCTACTCGCGATGATGCACTTAACTAGTTAAACTTGTAGAAAGTGGGAAGTGCATTACGCAACGTCCGTTGTACGAACCTTACAAACGCGATTTTCTTTAGCGGCATTTCTTGTGAAATATGTTTTTTACTTTAATGAAACTTGTAACTTTAACTTTACTTTTTGTATCTCAAAATATAGAAAATATACATTAATTAAACATAAACAAACATAATTTAGAACAATAATGAAAACCGTAACATTTCGGGATAATGAACCTTCATAGGTTTAGGCGGACTAACAAATAAAGAAAAAAAATAACTTCAATGACAAGTCGCATTTCTCATTTATTTGATTCAAACCTCTATTCTAATAAGCTTTCATTAAATTGTGCCCTCGATTCCCGGCATCGTCTCCTAAATAGTACCTTCCAACCATAATGTCACGTGCTGCCAAACTGAAAGGTGTAGTTAATGAATATGAAATAATGCTATAATCGTTCCATCGTAACACAATAGTGGTGTATATGTGACGGTCAATAGCACTGTTAACATAACTTTTTGTTCTCGCTCCAACGGCTCGTAACCATGATGTAACCTGTCGCATGTCAAGAACGATTTGCTATAAACACTAATAACGGATGTCCACAAACTAACTCTTTTTTCGTGTAAACGAGCTCTTCGAGTCCGATAGAGCTGAAACTTGCTTGTACTAACTGAAAATGTTACTTTGTTTTGCCATTAGACCACTTTATGTCTACTATTTGGGCTGGTATTCACGAGTATTATGTTATTATTTATAAGTGAAAATTTATCGGCTATATGTAATTATTTTGTTTAAATTGTTATTGGACTTACTACGAAATGCGTGTGTTACTTTTTACGCTACTATAAACAAATAATTCAATGCCATTATAAGTCCGGTTTATTTTAGCGACAGTGTTGTTTTGAAGAAAGGGATGACCTATTTACTATACTGTTTTAGACTTGGACGATATTCAATAAAATAACTAAAAGGACCTTTTAATGGTGAACTAAATAAAAATGTCTGAAGAGGTTTAAGACTACATGCATTAATTGTTCAACATCCTTGACCTTAGTATATATCATGTCGAGTTCGAAATAAAACTGTTTTAAATTAATCGGGAGCTAAATTGTTTCCCTTCTCTACATGGGCTATGTTCACCGTTATAAGGTACAAAACACAATAAGGTTTTCATTTATTTTATAAATAACATCAAAATTAATATTTGCTGGAACCGAGAGTTGTATGCAACGTTTGTAAGGTTCATTTTGATCTGGTAGAGCGGAGCCAGTGCTGCGCATGCGGCGGTGCGTGGCACAAGTGCAAGGCTCCTACACCACGGTCATGGGTAGTTGGTATAGTTAACTAATGCATCGTAATGACTACCCATTTCTATTGGAGCACTTAAGGAAAAACAATTTTACTTTCATTTATTTAATGGACAAGTGTAATTTAAAATGTTTTCGTCATTAGCCTAATGTGACTCCGGCGGCATCGTAAAGGGTCATAACCCTATAGAGAGGTTTCGGATAAGGCGGCAGGTTGGGACCTCAGTCGATCGATATTAGTTGACATACATAAATTGATATAAATATTTATCTGTTTTATTAACATTATCTTTTATATAGTATTTTTAAACGAGGATATCAGTTTAAACCTTAAGGTAATTGAGTTTTATATGTGGCGACGTTACACTTGTGCGAAAGAAAGTGGTTTACCACGTTACACTGCGGGGTTACAATGGTTTCTAACCTGACGCGTGACTCGTGCGCAAGACAATGTATTACTAAGTACTCGAGTGTTGAAACATCAGCCAGCAGCGTACTTTTTGAAATGACAATTTTATTTAATAAATCATAATCGATACTATTTATGACATTTCTCTTGATTTAAATTCTCACCTGGAAGAACGTTCCTCACTGTATATGTATTAATCAAAATCGCTAATAATAAAAGGTAAAGTGTAGGCAAATTTATTTACTTATCGGCTTTGAAAAGCTCGTACATATAGATATATCTGTATTTAAACGATTCAAATCGAGCAGGACTGTACGATTTCCTCGAAAACAAAGCGTTTGTTGTTGTTACGCGAGCATTCTAATGCGGATACGTTGCGTGTGCGCTGCTCCCCGGTCACGCGATCCATTGTTGTCCGCGGCGTGTCCGAAACGAGATCTACTGACTCCAATGTGTAACAGGTTTGCTCCATTTGACTGTTGGACACGCTATATTGCTTTCCGATGCGTTGTTTTTAGGGTTCCGTAGTCAAACTAAAGTCTATTCATCCTCACTTGTCTTGAGTATTAAACAACGTTCTAACCTAAAATTTTACTATTTGTCCTCTTACCATCGTTATCGCCTAAAAAAACCGAATCCAAGCTTCAAATAAAACACGTGATTTATAATTTGTTGCTTTGTAACTATTCAAATAATAAACAATATTTTGATAGTATAAACTGAAATTTTAGGTTAGAATGTTGTTCACTACTTATGATAAGCGAGTTCACATAGACTTTAAAAATCTGTAGTGTATCTTTATGCGACACTCGCCTTTTCTCGAATACTATACAGTTAAAAAGTTGAAAATATCTGTTTTATCAATATCAATTTTATTTTTCCTACAGCGTACAGGTAAGAATAATAAAATTAGAGTATAACTATTTTTGGTAGGGTAATACCTACATGTAAAGCAAATGTTTTTTTAACCTACAACATTGAATGAGGTACCGTTAGATAACTCTTAATACTGCCAAAACTATAAGTACTAAAAATAAGAACAAAAAATTAACAGACCTTATAGAAAGAAGTATAAAGAAAAATTATCCCGACTAGTTAGGCTTGATTGATTCTTGAGTTATAAGCCAACGAAAATGTTTAGTAGCACAAAATAACTTTGAACAGAATATCAAGCAAAATCTTAACAAGCTTGAGAAATCTGTTTTGATTGGTTGTAATAATGGCTACGGAACCCCGCACTGAACAAGATGCTTTTGCCCGTTTTATATCAAATAGCTTTTCCTGGTCAAATGGATAGCTAAAACGAGTGATCAAGAATCCTCATTTTGGTTTGGCCAATGGTCATCCAGCAAAGTGATTGATCGGATGATGATGCGCGCATGTTTGTTGGATGTCCACGATGTAAGGTAAACAGTACGAGTGCTTGACAACTGTAGGGCATTATTTTTACCAGAAGTTGACATGACTGTCTCTCGTTTTTGGTGGTATGTTTCCGTATCTTCTCGTCGATTATCAGGTCAGTATCAAAGACGGGTTCAGTTATCTTAGTTATTTCCGTGAGAGTTATTTTACGATATTACCTAAAATATTAAAAGTGACAAAAAAATACAGCAAGCCGAATAACAGCGTGTAATACGCGCAAAATACGTTGTTTCTAAAAATGTTCAGGTATTTAATAGTAATTTTCTATATAGAATCCTAAGGAGTTTAATCTTTAGAACGATAATGATAATTACGATACATTTCCGCTTAACAATGTAAATATTTTAGTTAATATTTGTGCAAGTATAATGCGCTTTCCTCATACTGATTTTAATATCTGATTTATGGTAAATTTTGTAGTAAGTACTTATTTAATGAAGTATAGAGGTATAATTATTCATTGAATAAATCATTCCATAATAACGGGTTTGTCATTGATGAATAGCGGATTATACAGTAACGTTAAATCATAGCTGATTTTTATAACGGAATTAGGGGTCTTTCAGAATTCCCGAGTGACTTATATCCAATTCAATATTTCGGGTAACTGTACCATGCTTGACAGGCGTCGATCATTGTTTTTACCAGTGATTGACATCATTATCTCTCGTTGTTACTCGTATGTTTCCGTATTTTCTCGTCAATTATTGGGTCAATGGCAATAACTGGGACAGTTACCTTATATGTATAAATGGTAATAATTTCTGACTTCTGTTCCTTTTTCTCCATAAAAACCATTTATTTCAGTCTACATCTCTGTTGTAGGCCTATAGAAAAAAATATTTGAGAGACTAACATAAATAAATAAATGTCCCTGACCTGACAATTCACACCAATTGATCTTGTCCCAAACTAAGCAAAGCTTGTGCTTAGTAGACAAAGGATATATGTATATACCTACTTATATAGTTAAATACATACTTATCAAACATTTATTAGTAAGTTAATTACTAGCACGTGAAGTCTGTAACGTGAGCACTTTCCCGGCGTTAGGTAACCGGCCACGGAACCGCCAGAATGCGACACCTTTCGGCCAAAACTCTTCTCATTAATATTTTCAGGGTTTATAATATGTAATTTAAATATCTCCTTAAGAGGAGTGTGAACCCAGCCCCAAAAAACGCTCCCCATACAAAGGGCGATAACGTTTTCCACCCTCTAAACCTTAACCTATAGCAATGATTTTTTGGTATATTGTCATTATGCCTTAGAACTAGGTTTGTATGTTTTGATTTTTTCAATATTCTGCATAGATTTGACAATATCTGCATTTTAAGAGTTTCATACAAAACAAAAAAGCGTCAATATTTACGAAACTATTAAGAATATTTAAAAAATTAAAACATACAAACCTAGTTTTAGGGCATACTGACAACATACCAAAAAATCATGCCTATAGGTTAAGGTTTAGAGGGTGGAAAACGTTATCGCCGTTTGTATGGAGAGCGCTGGCTTCACACTCCTCTTAATGTTACCTAGTTAACGCTGTTTCATAATTGATATATTAAACTAGCTTAGCATCTTTATACGTTAAATTGAATGAATTTTAGTTAATGTAGATATCTATAAAAAACTGAGTGCTGATTTTTGAATTCAAAGGCACGTGAGATGTATTATCAAACCGCGATTGGAATGTAATTGGAGACTAACGTCAGCACACTATCATTTCATAGATCTTCTTTCCTACATGTATGAAATGACACATGACAGTGGGCTGACGTTACTCTCTAATTATATTCTAATAGCGGTTTGACAATAAATACCTTTCCTCTCGTGTGACACATACAAACCTCAGCAGCGAGTCATATAAATAACAACATAAAAATTGAATGATGACTGCTATTCACTTAATGACTTTTAGATGATATTTTTTTTATATAAAACCCAACTGTTTATAATTAGTAAGTATTAAACATAAACAAAATTGTAATGCAAACACTGACATACTGAAATGCATAGTAAATAGGATGTGTTTCAATGGAATATTTATTTATACTAGTTTATCTACACACATATCATAAGTGCTCAATAACGCGTTCAAAAACCATAGAAAATGACCAGCATTATTACAACTAATGTTATTATCAAGTTATTATTGTCTGTGGTAGTAGGTAAATCTGTTCGTTATTGGGTAGTATGTCTTAGTAGTCTGTGTTTATTGGTCATCACATTACCGATATCTCTGTCGTTATGAATTTGAATTTGGAACAGCTGTCAAAATTCAAGTTGGTCTCTATTCTAGTATCCATAGATATTAAAACAGTTATCGATACGAAACGTCAACTCAGTATGATTTTTTAATTTAAACGCACCCCATTTGATGTCGAGTGACATGACAATAGGGACTTCAATCGTTGGTCTATGATTTAAAATAAAATTCGTCTTGACGCATGGATCGAATTGCCGCCATTACTTATTGTCTCTCGTTGGTTGGTTTTTTGCAGTAATGATATGTGTGTACATAAAGTAATGTATGCAACTGTATTTAATTAGGCCTTAAAACACCCGTGTGATCCTATTATGAAACTCGCTCACGCTCGTTTCATAAAACCACACTCGTGTTTTAAGGCCTCTCATTATATAGCAGTTGCATAAAATACTATTAAGTAATGAAGTGTAACGATATAATTTTAATTTCGTCATTATTTGATCGTTATGTAATGTATTGAACATATTAAATATCCTTTTGACACTTTCAATCAATTATTTGACTTTAATTATATAATAATATAATTAAAGGTTTAAGTCAAATATGTATTTTTTTTTGGTTGGAATATTTTTCGGATATTTCGTTTTAAATTGAAGCAAAGAACTATCAAATGCGCAAGCGGCGGGTGCAGCGCGGCTGCGCTTTTGCGACGCACTATGCACACATGCACTTATTGCATCCCTTCAGGCGTGAAAATGAATGTTATAAATAATCAGTGCTCCACGAATAATTATCATATGTGGCTGAAGGCCAGTGCGGTTTCGACCAGTGCTCTGTTTTCATGAAAAAAATAGAAAAAATTCATAAAAAAATTTCTTCTTTCATCGCAACAGCAGAAAACGACAATGGATTGGTGGAAATTGGTCGGTATCTTTAGTTTCGTGTTTAATATTGAAATAGTGCATAAAGTGACACAAGTGACATAAAGTGAATTTTTTTTGGGACTGTGACACAAGTGAACGGAGTGGAGACTGCCCGATCTTACCCAAATAATAGTTTTAACCCCAGAGTGACAGCCCTCTTTATTTTTAAGGCATATTCGTTTATTTAAATTGGTGATAACCAGGCTTTACGAGTATTCTTAAATTAAATACTTCTAACTGAATCACGGAATACAGTTTTGCGATCACTAAGAAGAATATTTTACACTCATTTCATTTAACAAATTAATGATCAAATAATTAATTTAAATCATAAAAAATCTTTTTTTTTTTAATTTTTAGTCTTTAAGGTAACTTAATAATAATAATAAACTTGTTATATTCTATTCGATTCTATTCTATTCTAAATCTTGCATTAATTTAGGCGATTCCAAGAATGTCATGACGCTAACGTTCAAAATATTATGAAATGTCTGTACCTCGACACCACGTATAATAAAATGTTAGACTTGAAAAATCCAATTTTTTTGTAATCTGAATTAAAAATACGTAATAAGGTTATAATCTTTAACAATTATTATTGCTATGTAATTACGAATCAACGCAAATCTCAACTTTATGAATTAAATTAAAACTTACAGTGCTTACCAAATAACTTACCACGTTCCTATTTACACTAATCTACATCTACATCTACATCTACACTAATAATAAATAAAGAGAAAATATTTGTTTGTTTGTTTTTTTGTTAGTTTGTTTGTATGTAGGGGGTAATCTCTGGAACTACTGAACCGATTTCAAAAATTCTTTCACAGATAGAAAGCTACACTATTCCTGACGGACATAGGCTACTAATTTTACGTGAACGAAGTCGCGCGCGTCTGCTAGTAGTTAATAAAAAGAGACAACAATCGTTTAAACGTATTTCTAAAATTTTACGCGTTTTGACAGCATGAAGTCATGATTGTCAAAAAAATTTCCAACTGTTGACAGTATGTGGCCTTGTTTGATGAAAACGTACAAAAAAGTTACTAACATGACCGTCTGAATTTTTCATCCAACATCTACCATAATTTGATTAGTCTTTAAGTTAGGCCAATTTTATCTTTATTGAAATTTCGCAAGCATATTTTGAATATTAAATTGAAAGTAGTCAACGTGTTAAAGTGGTGCATTCAACTGACAAGTATAACTTGGATGGACACTCTTTTGAGTGCGGAATCAGTTTTTCCCAATACAAGTATAGAGTAAAGACTGTCTTGAAAAGATAGAAATTATTAATTTGAAACAGGCATAGCCTTGCAACTGTTTTGTGAGTATTTTGCCTGATATCATTTTCTTTAATTTAAAAAGATTTAACTATTTGTTTGTGAATTTCAATTATTTTCATTCAATGTAAAATTATTGTGCAGTAGGTATTTAAGGCGAAACAAACTAATAAAAAAAGGACGTTGAAGAGCAATATAGAGCATGTCCCAATATCTTTTAGAATTTTCAATGTTTCAGAGTTATAATTATTACGTTAAGCAGTTGAAAATTATGCAGATACCAATCACAGCGGCCCTTAAAACTTACAAATCATGTATTTTTTCTTTTTCCAGTTCGCTCTTCTGGTAGCTGTTGCTTTTGCGTTGGTGACGGCAGAAGGACCGAAGTAAGTACGAAACACCAAACGGGTCAAAATCATAGTTAATTACTGTAAAAGTTGTCTCCCTGTGGTCAAGGTATTGGAACATACAATTCAAGATTTCTTTAAATAGATCAAAACTAAACATGGCACCTAGGTATATAGAGATCTTTACGTGACGAAAAAAATCTCAACAATAGACTTAATTGTCCACAGGAGAGATATTTGCGAACCTAATTCTGATGTTGACCTGTCTAAATCATCTTTCATTGAAAAATTCTTAATTTTTATGGTATCTATCTTACAAAATATCTCAAGCAACCTGCAATGCGAACTTGTGTTTACCTGAACACTTTTTTTAAGTACTCTAGGGTGATGATGATGATAAAATGATGGTAATACTATGTAAGCAACATCTATAGATCAGATAGTTAAATAAATGATGGTAATACTATGTAAGCAACATCTATAGATCAGATAGTTAAATAAAGTTCGAGTAACAGGTGTAATATTGATATAAAATATTTATCAGCTTATACATTCCACTCGGACCTTATTCACTTTGGCTATAACTTCATCATCTCTCTTTCGTGATTGCGATTATACTTTTATCTCCGCCCTTAGCTGAGCGCTGTAAACACTGCCAATGTCAATGTGCCGGCGATAGCGACTTGAAATTGTAATGTTTCCCCGCTAAGCGATAATTACTCGCACTCAACCGGCCGCGTAATACATGGTCTACTGGTCTGTAGAAAGTGCAAGTCGTTCTCGGATCATTACGTACTATGAACATAGGGCAAAATAATAGACAAAGGTTAAGAACGTGTTGTCAATCCAAAATGTGTATTGCACACGAAGTGTGACGGGCGCTGAACGGTAGCGACGTCGCGCGGAGGCAGGGAAAGCCGCTGCCGCATCACGCGCAAGCCATTGACACTAAGCGGAACCGCTAACTAAACGCGACGCCGGCATGCATGCGATCGATTGCTTACAATGATATACCGACACTAATTTTGTTTTGTTACAGAAAAAAGATCCGCATACATCTACCACAAAAGGTGAAGCACATACACCATCACAAGAAGATTTATATAACGAACCATCCTGCACAGTCGCAGTATGCTCCGGCGTTCCTGCCGAACGCGGAGGGAGCGGTGGCAGTGCCGACGAATGTGGCGCTGCCGGCCGTAGCCAGCATCGTGCCCCTTAGTTCGGTCGAATTGTATGAGGAATCTCAAAAAAGACTGCCCGGAGTTGTGCCTGCAGCCTCCAAGCTGTTGCCTCTGTACAGGGCTCGTGGATATTATGGACCCAACCAGTCCGATTGGGACGAGCAGGAGTATGACCTTGTTCCTCCGCCCGAGCCCACAGATTCCTACGGCCCAACGGCGTACTCGTCGCCAGCAGTGACCGGCGCTGCCTCTTCAAACTATCCGCCGAAGAGGGTAAAGATTTTGAAAGTAAATGAAATACCACGAAAGAAGGCAATCCGAAAAGTTAAACCAAAACGAATGGTTATACGAGGTAGACCTCAAACTGAAGAAGAGCATCCGGTATCCTCCTTCCATGAACAATTTTATTCGGATTTGGAAGGCTCCGGAACAATCAGAAAAATAAGGAGGCCGCAACGAGTTGAAAAAATCATCGACGGTGATACCGAACACATTCACACGTACAGCGAAGAGCACATACACAAAGTAGTATTCGACGACAGACCCAAACTTACCGGTCTTGTCGGAGTCCACGGGGCACCCGCGATACGTGGGATCCCCGGCGTCGACCACGTTAGCAGCATGTCTGCACTCACCGCCGCGCATCCGCTAATCCCAATCAAAAACGCGCAGACCTTACTGGCTATTCCTTCAGACCACTTCACGGGACTAACAGCTGTCGGGTCGATGGGAACGCCATCACATTTGGAGTACGCTGCTTATAATCCCCGTGATGTCACCCATGATCACATATTTCACGATCATGGCGAGATCGGATCAGATGGAGATATAACCAAAGACAGTTTTAGTTTTCCTCCAAAAGTTTCTTACAATAGCCAAGGTTTTCGAATAAGTGGTAGTGGCACTAAGCGACACAAATCTAAAGCTTCACATAAATATTCAAAACCAACAAAGCCCTCGCCATCTAGCGATTTGTCATATTATGAAAATATTTACTCTCCCTATAACAAACCAAAAAAAGTATCAAGGCCTACAACCCCAACGCCTCGTTACGAAGCCTCATCTGAGGTAAATTTTGATGATTACAAACCAGTTGCATCTTTTAAAGTCAAGGACAAATCTAAGCTTAAAAGCCGTTACATAACACCTGCGCCGTATTACGGCAGTGGCAGTAAACAGTTGCCTGACTACCGCCTGCAAGAAGCCAGCGTGCCAACTCCGTTTTCGCTGTCCAATACTGTAGTACACGACTATAAACCAAAGAAATTTGTTGAATCCACGCATGGAGCGGAGTTCGCCAATTTTAAGGACCCTTTTGATAATTTCAAGGACAACTACTCAAATAACTTCGAATACGACACGTATGCCTCCTCCTCTAATGTGCGCGCAGCAGATAATCAAAACAAAGAATCTACACGAAACAAAAAAGGCAAAAATAAGTCAATTTCTACCCAAAATATAAATTTTGGAGGACAGGATCACTTATCAATAGTAGATCATCTGGATGACCCCAGCGGATCCGGTATATCTATGGAAGATGAACCACCATCGTCTGCAGAAATCAATGAAGATTTTGAAGAAATCAAATCAATTGATTCAGCAACATCTACGCCGTATACTATAAAAGAAAGTTCTCCGGTGCATCAATATTATGCGACAATGGCATTGCAAGCATTGCATGGCAACCATGTCCCCATCCCAGAAGCTTCAAACAATAATTTTCAGTATGTCGAAGCTCCTAGTACGAGTACGTCGTCGACTCCGACAGTAACGTCGTCGATAGCAACAACGACGAGTCCCCCTCTTCGTTTCTTTAGAATACAGAGCACTGATGCGGTCACCATTCAGCCATTAGATAGTGATTCCGATACCAGGCAGAGCAAACGCCACCGAGAAAGAAACAGACAAGTCACATTCTCAGCAGCTAAAGCAGAGCGGAAGCCGAAGTATTTAGTTAAGCAACTTCAGGCAACCGTTCAGAATTCTGATGAATCGGCCATGCAGCCCTCACTGAGGCACCTCGGGCATAGATACACGTACGAGCACCCGACCGATTCTTCCACAGTGAGGGGAAAGCTTAAATATGGTGATAAAATATGATGAAGAAGTCTGAACTTATAGTATTATTTTTAGGTTATTGCAATATTCGTGATTTTAGTCTACGTTGTACACAGTGAATGCCGCGAGTGCGTTGTTTGATACACAGAAATCTGTTGCTATGTGAACGTTTTTATTTATTAACGTGTTGTATAGCTGTAATAATCCGACTTGATTATTAATGAATGTAAATAGAAGCGATAAAAGCATTCATGCATTTTTACGAATCTTTAGACGAAGTTGTAACGTTAAAGTAGAAATGTTCTTAATTATAATAAAATGAAAACGGACGGGTCATTTTCTTTTTCTACTGATCTATTGATCTCCATCACTGTAGACTTGTATCTTCTTGTACTTAAGTTGATTTGTTTATGTTTCAGACACTCACTTGATACACCACATTAGTAAATATTGTAAGTTTACTTCCACCATTTGCGTATTATTCAGACCTAATTTTCTACGAAAGTACAATAGAACAACGTCCATCAATGCAGCTGGTTTACAAGTATGATCGAACGAACTTCGCATCAAGTAATATACTTTCCTATAAAATATAGTACTTACCTATAGGTATCCTATGTCCATTCAATTTCTGCTACCCTGGTATCAATGATGCACTAGAAACGCAACGTTGCAAAACTGCATCCCGTTGCAATTCTTGCAATGCAGTGTTGCCGCGAAATAGAGAGGAACAGAAATAGGTACATTCCCAAACACTGCAGCCGTGAAAGACTAAAAAAATTACATTTAATTATCTTTAGGGCACTGATCAATGTTTTACTATAGCTTAAATTAATATAAACCATTCCTTATTTAAGTATATCAACTTTCTGCCATAAAATTTCAGTGTTTACCATCTAAATATATTTATGTGTTTTATTTAATCGACACTAATTATAAACCACTTGTTCCATTTAGGTGATAAACGATGTTTAGGTTACCAAAAGGTGAAATTTTGGTAAAAAAAATTTACATGATGAACAGCCTAATTTGATATATTTTTGAGCAGCGAGCACGTGTTCCTGTTTACGTTATGTTGTTAATGTTGTTTTCTTTATTTATTTTTTAATCGTAAATATTATCGTTTATATTTTTATTATTTTTCCTAATAAAATTACTTTTTTTTTCATTAAAAAATGAAAAAAAAAAGTAATTCGTATGTAAAAAAATGCATAAGATACGCATTATTCTACTTCAACTTCAAGCACTATCTTTATAGTATAACTTGAGATATTGAAAGTAACGTTGTCTCTTTCTATTTGATGGAAATCATGAGAGCACTGCTGTTGTTGAAACGCTTTCATGACGGCCGATCTCCCTGTTCCCATCCCATTGCACTAAATGCGCGCATCGGATACACAGTTCACATACCAACATACCGCTCCACAACACCCATAGTCGAGTTTAACTTAAAAAACCTTACCCTACGTTCGAAAACTTGCAATAATACTGAGCTTTACAGCTAACTTCAGATTGGTCTAAATGTCAAAATTGACGATTTTAGGGCTCAAACACGCCGTAGAATGACTTTCGAACGGACCGGCGTTTTAAACGCTCAATGCTCGAGCGTGTTAAACGTTCGAATTTCAGTTTTTGCCACCAGGAACACATCAAGTCCTAGGAAGCTGCCGTGAAAGCTGCCTGGACATAAAAAGTCACAAGTTAGTTCGATGTTATTGAAAATTTTACCTTACCATAGCTACAAGACATACGAGTAAAGTTGTGTTTTAACTGCATGAAATGTTTAAATATGACCTTTATTTGAATGTTTGCTAAGTGGGTGTTGGGTGGTGCCACCTAACACACCCTCTCATACCGTACGAATAGGATTCCTAGAATGTAGTAGTGAATGCATTTCCATGATGGCTACTGCCCTCCTTCCCATTCCAATCCATGATCTACATTTATAAAAACATATTTAGGAAGCTATAGTTGAAGAAAATCCGGAAGGCCTCTGTCAAAGTCGCTACTTGCCGCACAATAAGTTTCATTTTGCTTTGGCGTAGGGCTCTTCAGCCCATATCCCACGTTTATCGATGACTTATATATATCTGATTTAAAAAGGTAGTTAAAACAAATGAAACTCTGTGGTACTACTTTTTAGGTTCGCATTGAATCAAACTAGTAGCTCACCCTGCGTTAGAAAACGTGTTCCGAATACAGGTTTTGAGATTAATTTAAGCATTAGAATTGCCAAAGCGGCTGATTCCAGGGCTCAGCTGGATGTAGTATACTTTTGGAACGAACCGGCGTTTTAGACGCTCAATATTCGAGCGTGTAAAACGTTCAAATCCCAGTTACTGCTACCAGGAAAATATAAAATCTAAGAAGTTGTCATAAAACTGCTTTGACACCAAATAGTTGCAAGTCCTTTTGATGCTGATAGGAAATCAACTGTGTCACCGAGACTAGTGATTTTATTTTGAGTACATCAATTTGATAAATACGACCTTATGAGTTACGGGTGCTAAGTGGGTGGTAGCACCCACAACCTCCTAACCCATAACCCCACACATACAAACAGTGTTCCTGTGTAGTAGTGAATGCACTAGACATGCGCTTTAGGTTCATTCCATTAAAATGACTGAAACATCACGAAAATGGTAGTTGAGCTGCATTTCAGAGTGAATTTTAGCCGATTTTACGTGCTTAAACGGGTTTAAACACAGTGTAGAAACGAAGGTATGGTCAACTTTATCCCCTTGTAATATAATAGGGAAGTAGTAAAGCAATCTCTTGGTCCGCTGTACAGCATCATAACTGTGAAAGTGAATAGTGTGATTGACTTTTATTTAATTAAGTGGTTGATGTATTTCTAAAGACTGCTATGGAGCAGTCATCTTAAAAACATGAGACTACGGTACGGAAATGTTGATCTTAATTGTTTTGTTGCTTTTTAAAACTTCAAGGCGTCTTATTTACTTCTTTTAGCACCCTTTAATTCGATTATTTGTTTAATACGAAACTTTTAATAGCTACCCCCTATTCATAAAAGTTTACCAATATTTTTTAACTAACAAATATTTTGTTCCTTTCATTCGATGGCAAACGTCACAATGACAGATCAAAACATAACGCATGTTAACTAACATAGGTTTACTTAGCCTTAATGAACAATAGGGTTAGTGTATAACTTATTAAGTATAACTATGGAAGTAATAACTTACAGTAAACCAATCTGAATACTGAGGCACTGTAGACCCTATTCGCAATGAGTTATCGCTGTATTATTTATATGACGTATGCTATGAAAAGTCAATATGATATTTGTTGTGAAGAAGTTCAGACTCGTTGAGTCGGTTTAGGTAGGTACTTAGTTAGGATACAATCAACGACCACTCTAGAACCCTTCCGCAATAAATTTCCGATTTAGGTACGAGTATTTTTTTATAGTACATACATGATAAAGTCAATAGTACAGAGAATGGTATGGTCATTACCAGTCATTGTGAATTAAGAGTTACAGTGAGTACATTGCCTTACATTGTTTTTAATTTTATTAAGCGGTGGCAACCGCGAACTTTTTGGACAAATTTCTTTCTTATCCGACATATTGATATCCGACTTAACAACAGCATTTAAATTTCATCAAAATACAAAAACAAAACTCATCATCCTGAATATGCAATACAAATTAAGTATCTAGGAAAAGCGGTAGAAATTAATCTTATCTCCCTTTGGAAACGTTTGGTGCGTATACGAAGGTGCGTTGCGTAGACTGTAGAATTAAGGTATAATTTTGAAAGAAATCGTGTAAGAGCATGTTGGGCCTTTCTTAGTGTAGGGTTCTAGACCCATTGCTACAACCAACAAAATGATTTTCTCAAGGTTGTTCAAGGTATAGCTAGTTTTACAACTCAAAGTGTTTTAGTGGCTATATCGTCGACGATTTTCAGAAGTTTCAGTTTCAGAGTTTCAGTTGACTGTTACAAAAAGTATAGCTTCAAAGCTTAATAATTTACAAAAGGATTCCTCAATCGAAAATATTTTTAATAGACCTATCCAACGACACCCTACACCATGGGGTAGACGGGAAAAAACCACCCCACTTCATTAAAAAAAAAAATATTTCAAGTTTTTTTTTAACTCTTTATCTGTGACTGATACGTAGGTATATCAATGACAAATTACAGCTTTCTAGTACTTAGAGTACTTAGGGTCTCTGAGCTAAGCTGCGAACGGACGGACGTACATGGCTAAACTGTAATGGTTCGTTAACGCGACTGTCGACTCTTAAATTAGGGACAATGAAACCTCAATTTGCTCTACTTTACCGTCATGTAGATACCCCTTGCGGAAATACGTTCGTTTCGAGCCTAGCCGAAAGGGTCACCTGTTAGGGACGATGGCAAAAACTTGCAACGTTGACACTTTACTGGCAAAAACTTGCAACAGTTAACATTTTATTGGCAATAGCGGGATTACTTGACACTTGACCAGCATTCGCTTTAAGCGGAATTACTTGGCCGACATTAAGATATTATTCTGCAACACCGCTGCTAGCTTGCAAGTCATTGCGAGCTTAACTATGGTCGCGGAAGCTCACGAGTGAAGGGCGCAGGCGCAACGCAACATTTACGTAATAATCAAGATCCACCGATACCGATAGTCATGCGCGGCCAGTCTAATAACTTTTACGAACATTTGCCTGCCCAAGTGTTCATGTAATATATGTAAAGTTATACCTAATACTCCAGCGTAGTAATGGCATATTTAATTTCCCCAAATTGCGCGTTGATAGCATCAGTATAATGATGACTTTCATTAGGTACCTTAATTTATTAATTAAGTTTCTCTTTACGAAGTTCTAACTTAAGTACCTACTTTGCAACGAAACATTACAAAGTGACAAATGATTTAATTTTTTTATTCTAAAGGTGACCAACCTACTACTGCTAAGTGGTTCACCTGATATGATGTTAATCGATCATTGTTTACCATGGATAATGGATACGCCTACAATACTACTGGGACTGCTGGTGCGTTGCATGCCCTGCACATGCACATGTGGTAGCAAGATGGAAAAACCCCAATGGCACGCTCAAGTTTAAGCTATCCCGCAATGCGATCCTTTCGTAGGACCATTATTAGACATAGTGGCACTGTGGGATCATTATTTGTAGAGTTTTTGGGTCTGTAACAAGAATCTTTAAGTCAAGTCTCTACTTAAGTTGGGATAAATTAAACTTCAGTAGAACTTGGCAGAGCCGCAGCGCAGCCGCTGCATTCAATGCGAGGAAAAAAGACCGACAACGATCATTCGTCGACATTTCAGCTAAGAATTATGTTCTGGTGTATGATAGCAATCGTTTTTCGAGCCCCAAATTAGATAGGATTAATTATTCATGATATTTGCTTTAGTTTACGTTTAAGTTATGTTTTTAAAAAAACTTTCATATTGATGTGGTTTACATTGTAGGTAATGAAGGATATAAAATATAAAGTCCGTGTAAGAAACAAAACTGAACAAAAAACAATTAAATACATTTTATTTTAACTTTTTAACATAACAACAATAACTTAAACCTAGGAGCTATTTACAAAGACAGTTATGCTTGTACTGCAACACAGGGCTTTTAGAGACCCACGGACTATGACTTAGTTGACTTTTTTTTATAAATATTCGTTGTGTTACTTTTTGTGGTAAGGGCCACCCCCATGGCCGGCGGATATGGCGCTCGTGTAGCTGTCACCTCCAAAACTACCGTGACCTCCGTGGCCCCCGCCTCCGCTGAAGTCAGACAAGCTGACACTATGGCCACCTCCGTGGCCGCCTCCGTGGCCGCCTCCGTGGCCGCCTCCATGGCCACCTCCATGGCCACCTCCACCGCCACCACCGTGAACTGTCCCGAAGCCCACACTATAGCTGTCAGCGCCGTGGCCTCCCGAACTGCCATGTCCGCCTCCTAAACTATAACTGTCTCCGCCGTGTCCACCGCCGCTATGGCTATCGTAGCTACTCAAACCGGAGAAACTATCATGGCCACCTCCACCGCCTAAGCTGTAGCTATCGTGTCCCCCGCCGCCTCCAAAACTTCCGAGTCCGCCTGATCCGTGTCCTCCTGAGGAACCGTGGCCGCCACTACTGTAACTGTCATGGCCTCCGCCGCCGCCATGGCCACCAGAGAAGCCGCCTCCTCCACCTCCGTGATGATCACCATGGCCTCCACCGCCAAATCCTCCGCCGAAGCTTCCACCGAAATCGTGGCCGCCGCTGTCGCCGTGCCCTCCGCCGTGACCGCCTCCGAAACTACTGCCAAGATCGAAACCGCCTCCATGATCATGGCCACCACCGAAACCACCTCCATGACCGCCGCCAATATCGTTACCACCGCCGTGGCCATGGCCACCGCCAAAACTACCACCCAAATCGCCGCCGAATGATCCTCCGAAGTCGTGGCCTCCGCCATGGTCGTGACCGCCGCCAAAACCACCGCCATGGCCTCCTCCATAACCGCCGCCGTGACCACCTCCGAAGTCTCCCCCGTGTCCACCTCCGTGACCTCCGCCAAAGTCTCCGCCTCCGTGGTCTCCGCCAAAGTCTCCGCCTCCATGGCCTCCTCCAAAGTCTCCCCCTCCGTGGCCTCCGCCTGAGTCACCTCCATGGCCACCGCCGAAACCGCCTCCATGGCCGCCTCCGTGACCTCCTAAATCGAAGCCTCCGTGTCCACCTCCGAAGTCATGGCCGCCGCCAAATCCACCGCTGAGCTCGATCCCATGGCCGTGCCCGCCTCCGCCACCACCACCGTGGCCGCCGCCGCCGTAACCTCCGCCGTGGCCTCCTCCCCCTCCTCCGTGACCTTTCAAGTGGTCGATAAATCCTCCGTGCAGGTGTTGGATGAAACTATCGCCACCGTGTCCGCCGCCGTGTCCGCCGCCGTGACCACCACCGTGACCACCGCCGTGGCCACCGCCGTGGCCGCCGCCACCACCGCCATGCCCGTGGTCGTCGTGATGCTCATGAACAATTATTTCTTTCACTTCTTTTGATTCGTGGTGGGGTTCAGGTATGTGGACGCGAATGTGAACACTGTAACGAAAGTATTTATGTCTTGAATCAACCAATTATATACACACAAATGCACGCATAAAGAAACAATAGATAACAGTCGGGTAAAAAAGGTCGCAATGCGTCTCAATAAAAAATAAGAACAATAAGAAGAAAAACAGATTATAACCTTAGATGAAATCAAAGCGTATAAGGGTAAATAGTAAATCGTTAACACACAATAGCTAGGTTTCACTATTAACCACAGTGAAGAGAGCCGTGAGAATTACTAATAGAAATCTCAACCAAATTACTACATCCACTGTTGCTTTTGCGGTTCCGCCATCAGCACTAGTTGTAGTCACTAATCGGTATTTAAACGCGCGAACACCGCTGCGACATAAGCGTTATAAACAATGGGATGTGGATGGAGAAATTGGCTGATGAGTTATTGAGAACATGAAGATACTAACTGTTCATGTCCAAAAGTCGCGCAGCAGACGCCAAAGCTAGCCAGTAGAAAGCCGCACAGCTGAAATTATAACAGAACAAGAATAAAGTGAGCCTGTTTGGATAGCTTAGTCATGTGTCAGTCCAGTTTGTGAGTTTGTGTCACACGTTCACTGAGTGCATGGAATCGAAAGTCACTTGGACTTGCATTCTGCAGACCGTAGTCCGACTGTCTTTGATGACATAACTTACGGTAACAACTTTGCGTGAGCGAATAATTGAATAATCGCAAGTTTGAACGAAGATGAGAGCTTACGTTTCAAAGTCACGGTGACGTAAATTACTTGAAACATCTTCACAACACTCACATTAAATTATAAATCAGACTTGAATTTATGCACCTCTGTAATTATGGGAAACACGTTTCTTACATTTCACTAGTTATTACGATTATGTAAGACGCTTTTAATCTAAAACTAAATGAAACTTCCAAGCTTTGTTATATAACACAACATGCGTCTAAATTGCTGTATTGTCTTCTAGAGAGACGTCGACAATTAGCCTAGATTTGACCTAGTGTTATGTATGAAAGAAATTAAATTGAAATTTGTAAAAAAACATTTTGGACACCTAGCTTTAATGGTGTTATTAATGGCCTAAATGCTGCCGGTGCATAGTAAATGTGGTGATAATAGAATATGGTTTTAAATGAAGAGTTAGTTACTCACGCCAAGGCGGGAAGCCATGGTGCGTGGGGTACGAGTGGACGGGTCGTTAGGTCACCCCCTCCTCAGAATCGCCACAAACTGTTTCTGATGAACGTAAGATCTCTAGTAACACTACTTGCGCCGCGCCAGCCTTATATATGACAGTGAATGTACACCGACCCTACTCCGTCCGCTAAATCTTATATTGATAAGCAATGTAAATTCGAGTAATTAAACGAAATTGACTGAGAATTTTACAAAGAATCTGAATCACTTGTGACGCTTCCGTGTGTAAACCATTTTGAAAGGTCTTTTACTTGGATTTAGATTCTATCTGCGTATACGGTTAGTTCTTATTTCGGAAGTCAGATAAGAAGTTATGATCTTATAATTGGTTATCACATTAGTTTTACATTGATTACGTAGAGGTGTATCCTAGAAACGGGAATGATAACGTTAACACAGATTACTACTTAGTACTTTGTGGGTACTAACGTTACCCCCAAATGATTAAATTATGTCTCATTTAGAAGCGTCTTCACGGATATTTATAAAATGCAGCTTATGATGACCCGCCCAAGTTGCACACTATGTGCCACTTGTCAATAAAAATAGTCCTCCAAATAGACAATCATGTAGGCAAGGGCTTTAATTTATTGCTGCACTTCTTTTTGGTATAAAAACACGGTTACAGTCCACGTACAAAAAACCGGCCAATTGCGAGTCGGACTCGCGCACCGAGGGTTCCGCCGAGTGTTGCTTTAACGAAAAGATAAACTGAACTTTGTCGTTGGAAAATTTTTTGTTCCTATAGGTAATACCAAGCACAAATATAAGTTTATAATAGCAAAAAAATATTTTTTGTTTTATACTCGTAACTACAAATTTACGGTTTTCGGACTTTTTCATTTATTTGTGCTGTAAAAGATACTTCTTGACTTTCATGGTTCGAGATCAACGGGAAGTACCCCGTTGCGTTTTGGATTCCTTTGTGAGTGAATAAAATATGCGCCATAAACGGCCGTATCTTTTGATTGCGTTGACATAGAAGTTTGATTTTTACACAGCTCCAAGGGACGGCAGACGTATTTGAAATTCATTTCAACTCGATAGCTCTACGCGTTATTGAAAAAAAGGGTATTTATTGACAGACAAATAGACAGAAAATAAAGTGACCCTATTAGGGTTTTTTCTTTTAAGGTACGAAACCCTTAAAACTATGGACAATGTAGAGTTCTGAGGCCGTTAACTACAAAAATGATTACCTATTTAGTTCTATTATCATTTTGTATATATATTTTTTTAATTTTTAGTTAGTTATCATTTACAATAGTTATTTAAGAGAAAATGAGGGCTTAGGTCTTCAGTTAAAGATTCGTAGAGAAACAAGTTAGAATTTAAAACTGCCCTGAGAATTGCCCAACACGCTAATGACCAGTTAGGGTTTTGTTTTCTATTTATATACTAGCTGTTACCCGCGACTACGTTCACGTGGAATTCTTTTATCACTATCCCGCGGGAACTATGCATTTTTATGGAATAAAAATGTGTCCTATTTTTTTTTTATGAAATAGGAAGGCAAATAAGTAAGCGGGTCACCTGATGGTAAGTGTTCACCACCGCCTATAGACACCCACAACACCAAAGAGATTGCAGATGCGTTGCCAACCCAGATGGCTAAGATGGAATACCTCTTGTGCCAGTAATTACATCGGTCCTATGTGTTAATCCAGGGTAAAAGCTCTCCGTTCCAAACTTTATCTATTTAGATAAAATTAAACTAAAACGACTCAACGGATTTCCGTTGAGGCGTTTTAGCTCTAAGAAGTAACAAAAACCTATGTCATACACAAACTTTCAGCTTTAAAATATTAGTAGGATTAGCTGTAATTGTTTATCATAGGTCAGCCAATCAAGACATCATTGTTGCTTTGATTTAATAAAAACATATTAAAAATTAAAATTAAGCAGTATGCACTGAGCATTCTGATTATAGTCGATTAATTAAAAACTAACCATGTAATGGTAATTTGAATCATCGCGTAAATTAAAAAAAAATAATTAAGCGCACTTTGATTGTTTCCATGGTCTTATTATATCAGTAGTAGAAAAATTGCATGCGAAACGTCACGATAGTGTCATACAAAACGGGGGCATAAGTAAAACATCGTACATTTTTTTTTAAAGAAAGGCCAACGAGCAAGTGGGGCACCTGATGGTTAGTGATCATCATCACTCAAAGACGCTTACAACACCAAGGAAACTGCAAATGCGTTGCCCACTCAAAGGGCTAAGACGAAATATCTGTTGTGCTAGTAATTTCCTGGGCTGTCTTGCTCTCCAAGCCGGAACACAACAGTGCAAGCACTGCTGCTTAACGAGTAAGATGGTGGTAGCGATCCGGACGGACCTCGCTCAAGGTCCTACCTCTCGCCTTTTTTGACTTACAGACGCATTAAAGTCAAAGTCAAAGTCAAAATGTTTTATTCAGATTAGGCTTACAGGTAGCACTTATGAATGTCAAAAAATTTACCACCGGTTCGGAAAAACCTCTGATGAGAAGATACCGGCAAGAAACTCAACGAGGTGGAACTGAAAAATGAAAAATGTTATACACCCCATGGCAGTCCAACAAATAAGACAAGTCTTATTAAACAGCACATATTAATATCAATCGTCGTTCCAGTCTCGTTTTAAAAGCTATCTACAATTTTTATTTCTATTTTAAGAGCTTACAAACAGAGATTTGACAATGTCGCCTATGCTGCCAAATATTTCGCTGTTTTCATTGATTTATTAAAATTAATAAGTTAAAATACAGAATATAGAAACGGTATGTACTAGAACTTGTGTTCTTACATTTGTTGGTAAGTAGTAAACCTTATATAGGTACTTATACCGAAATGTACACATTTACAAATGGAAAGTTTCCAAATGCTTGTTTTACACTTAATTATAACTATTTAGTACAACTGTATTAACTATTGCAATGCATTATCAATATTTTAGTGCATCACGTTGCTGTATTCCGTATTTTAATTCATTAATGTTGATAAATCAATGAAAACATCTAAATATTTGGCAGCCATAGGCGACGTTGCCAAATCTCTGTTTGAACGCTCTTAATAAATATATACTGTAATTTGTATACAATAAAAAAGATTCATTCTTCATTATTTTCACACTTTCTAAAATGTAATATTTTATTAGTTTACGTCTTGACTTATATTTATTTTTTAATATTGATCTACAAATCATTTTACACTTTTATGCTAAGTATTATGTTGGTGATGCATGTACCCAATTATGATAATCCCCATATGAATACAATAGAACGGGAATCTTAACAAACCGTGGGAAACCAGAAATGATGAAGGATTTGAAAATCACACGCTGCCCCGCAAATGGCGTTTAGCTGATTTTTATAATTCTAAGGTCTCGCATTAGACAATCTGTTCATAGACAATTATTAACAATGAACCTGATTTAAAAATAGTACCAACTCGTAGATACTTATTGGTACACACACACTATTATCAAACCGCGATTAGAATAGCTTTGGAGAGTAATGCCAGCACATTGTCATTTCATAGATATCGGAACAAAGCTTGACGCAAGTCTATGAAATGACAATGTACTGACGTTACTCTCCAAAGCTATTTTAATCTCGGTTTGATAATACTTAGACATTTACGTAGCAGAAAAACAGCCGAGGAGGGTAAAACCAGAAACATTTATTATGACGTTTGTTTGTCATAAAATTAAATCGAACCGAATTATTAAGTCGCACGTTGAAGTAACTTGCTCTCCCTGTATTTCTTTCACCAGGCCAATGTGATTTAATAAATTACATTATACGTTGCCTAAGTATACAACACCGTTGTCTGTACCGGAAATAAACTGCATTCGACTTTTATATGCCAGAGAAATAAAATAGCAGAGGAATAAAAATAGCAAGAGAAGCATTATGATAGCACTAGTTAATCTAGCGCTATTATAAGCTTTATGGTAGCTGTATACAGGCGACTGCCTTTATACAGCCTTACTACCGCTTGTGTGCTACTTAGGGTTCAGATTTAGGATGTTTTATGAGTTTCATTAAAAATAATTGCTCAAAAAAAACTAACGAACTTCACCAAAGCTGGCGTGTAATGAAGGAGAGTATCGCCTTAAGTGATACCTATGTTAGGAGTCTCACCCGGAATAGAATAGCTTGGTAAACATAGCTATTGAAGTCCCAGCGGAGTGAACGTATAGATAAATACTCGTACTTACTATAATGCACGTAACTAAGCTATGCACGGAAAACGTGTTTCAACATAGAAGCTTTGTCACAGCCAAATTCAATGAAATACCGGTAAAAGCAAACGTTTCTGGCCAGCCACGAAGAGTACTCTCAAGTCCAAAGTTCATTGCAGGGCAGGTGCCCTCGAAACTTTGACATGACAATTTTTTTTTTGAAACTTTTAACCCGAGGCCGCACAAACCGCGGCAGACGGGTCGAATGCGCGCTTATGATAGTTATGACGGGCGCGTATCAACAGAAACAACGAAAATTAAAAATCTTATGTGTAGTCTCAGAAGTAGCTTAACACTTAAGAACCTTGTCGTAGTAGCGTATGAAATGAGAGTTGCTCGAATTTTTAACAGTACCGACAGCGACAAGGTACTATAATGTTCGGCTACTGAGGCTGACCGTGTACAAGAAAAAGTACATAATGAACTCGCTCTGGAACCTTGAGCGGTTTGACTTTGTATTAACACATCTTTCTAACCGACAAACGACCTCATGTGTTTGATATTAGTTTAATTATTATATCACGGCAAATATCTTGCCACTACTCCGGCTTGAGGGGTGGGATGAAATGAGAAAACATTTTGTAAAAACTTAACACCTTACCTTGCCTGGGTATTTATAATCGATTTGTTTAAAAAAAACAAACGTAGTGGTTTTATTCTCTTTATACAAAACCACAATTACACTGAATGACAGGTAGGTAGCTATACGTTATACAACAATTACGTCTTTTATTCGTTATTTAGTAATAAAAACTTATTGGTGATCATATTATCTGCCATACAAGGAGGCCTGTAAGCTTGGTAGAGCTTCCTTACGTCCTTGTATAGAATGTAATATTTTATAACCACTATAATAATAAACGCCAAATCTTCCACAACATCGTAAATCTTGTTAATCGCAACTTCGATTCCTTTAAAGGCGATACATGTTTTTACTTTCTTTCCGATTAATATATTTAAATCCACCTTATGTTAAAATCTTCATTAGATCAATACTAATTTCATAACATTAAGATTTACATGTATGAAAGTTCACTTTTCTACGCTGCCATGCATTTGTAATCGTCCGTAACTTGATCTTTTTATTTATGAAAGTTCTCGTATATAAAAGTATGGCCAAGTTTTTTGTTTAACTTAGTCGTATGATTAGCCTAATATATTTTTTTAATACATATAGGTACCTACTGTGAATAGATTAGAAGAGACAAATGTACCTTTAATGCCAAATGTAACTCTTGAACGAGTTCACGGTCTTGTTCCTAAAAGTTACTCCGCAACTTGACACAAGGCATAAAATATTTTGCATGTCCACAAATCTTTAAGTTTGCAATTGCGTTTGAAAATCTGTTTTACGATGTGCATGGTTGCAGAGTAACTTTAAGCTTCTTCACAACCTTACTTTAAGATCCTTAACATAATAATCCTAATCCTAATAATATTATAAATGGGAAAGTACCGTATGTTTTGATATCCGGATGTTTGTTCCACAATCACGCATTAACAGCTGGACGGAGTTAGATGAAATTTGGCTAATAGGATAGGTCATTGCCTGGATACAACATAGGATACTTTTTATCCCGTAAAAGCTCGTATTATATAATTTGTGCTTTACACAAGAACTACTTAATGAGATAAACATTACTTCTTGTTCTTGCGCGACTTGACTTGGCTCTCCCCTGCCTCTAGATACTAATTGTATAATGGGTAAACACGTTACGCTATCGTTGATACTACGAAAAAAGTGTGCATATGTCTGTACTAATTTATGCTGAAGTTTGTTTATCTTGATAAGCTGCCAGACTTACACGGAAATTACGTATGCTGCGGCGTGGACGCACTATTGATTTAATTAGATCATTAAGTGAAGCTCTTTGAAAGTAGACCGCCCGCCGTATTGTTGTAATCGATAGGTATGAAACAAAGGGAACAATCAGTATATTATGTTAGGAAAAACGCTGGCGTTCTTTTCTCTACAGAACCGCTCTCACCTTCTTACTCCCTGGATTTTGGCTCTAGAGGAATGATTTTTTTACACTCTTAATATTTTGTCCGCAGGCTTGTTTGAATTTTTTTTAACATAGACGCATATGCATTGTGGAATCATTAATAGAAACTCGTCATTCTACAGTCAACATTCAGGGATGGAATAGGAGCGAACGATTACCTGTGACCATTCACATGTCGTCCTGCGCGTAATCAAAGTTGTTAAAAAGTAAAAACGCTGTCCGCGTATCTCTTTACCCGATTGCAGCAAAGCCAAAAATAGAAGGTTATAACAGCTTCAGAAGCAAGCGAACACTTGCTCTCTAGAATTCGCTTGCTTTTAAAGCCCACCCGTGAGATATAAGGATGACATCTACCGACGAGACCCCGATAAGGGCTAAAGGAATGGATCCAGAATTCCAGAAAGCACTGGACTCTCAAGTATGGAGGAATGGACTCCAGGCCTATGTCTCAAGGGGGACGAAATGAAGGCTCCTACTTAGTATACGACTTACTAAATGGTGTGTTTATGTTGATGTTGTATGCATGCCATTCTACTTGAAGAATCGATAACAGTTAGGGAAAAAAAGTCCTTGACTCGACCACCTCGTTTTAAGAAATGGAGCGTTAGATGGTATCTGCTTAATCGAACTGAAAGATATATGGATGTTTTATTACGATATATAAGATATATGCATTTAGTATGTCTTTTGGTTTTTAAGGCTCAAATCTTGTAAGCCAATTTTTAGCCGTTTGTGGGTAATTAAGGAAATCCAAGAATTGAAAGTGGGCCACTTACCTTCCTGCAGATTGACATGAAATTCGGTGTATTTGTAAAGAATCGAAGATTCGATGACATAATGTACCGTCAGAAAAAATCTCGTAACAAAAAAACAACTAGTGCAAAACAAAAAAGATACACCGAGCAATATACATAAGTAGTTGAACTGAAAAATTAACGACTTTCGAATATTACCGGTTACAAGAATATTTTTTTGACAAGAATTTCATTTTGAATGCAAGTTTGATTTGTTGACAGTACTGTTTTATTGCTTTTTCATTGGATCTTCTCACAAATTTTAAGTTTCAAGCCAATCGGATCACTGGAAGTGAGTCAAAATGTACTGGCATAATTTCACTCTAATAAAGAAAGTAACGCGGCAAATTGTAAAAATAATATCAATAACCTGGCTCACGTGTCAGGTATTCGGACTGTTTTATTATACATTTAATAATATTTATTAATACAAGGAAGTAAAACTTTGAAACGTAATACATTTTTGTTTTACAGTGCAGATGTTTCCTAAAATAAATGGAACTTTTTATTTGTTTACTATAGAAAAAAGTCACTTCGGATTAGGACTTGATTTCATAAAAATTCGTTCGATAATTAACCTTGTTAAACCAGGGGTGCAATTTTTGAATCTCACCAAGTGTCTAAGCTCACCAAAATGACCGAATCTCTATGAAAAACGAAGTCATCTGGTGAGATTGAAAAATTGTACCTCAGGCCTCGCAATTTCCCAAAATTTTGGAGTCGTTGGTGAGAATGGACATTTATTTAATGAGTGTGTTTATTTGTCTGTTTTTATCCAACTGCTCTAGTTATGTTTTTCGAGTGTATGAATGTATATGTATGTATGGAACTATGTATTTTTACTAATAATTATTACTAATTCAATTATCTGTTTCTGTTTTATAACACATTTCTTTTATATTACTTTTCCTGTACGCATATGTGTAAATAACTGGTTTCTACTGTCCTTCTTCTTTTTCTAATTCAGGTGTGACGTTATGTCATGCCACAATGTCGAGTCATGGCACTTGCAACTCACTATAATTATTGTGCGTTCGTTCCTATTCTGACAGCGATTATCTACATACACATGCATTGTCCAACGGTTTTTGGAACAAACCGTCATAATTCACGGTGTCCGTAACAGCTCCGCTGTAGGGTATGGCGCTTTGTTTCACAACAGACCATTTTTCGAATGCGTCCAAAGTAATAATAGCATTATAGAAGCGGCGCACAAACCAGATGCTTATACCACTCTTACGCGTTGTTAATGTATGATGCTCAAGAGTTGACACAGATTCAGCGAGTTGGCGCTCCGCTTCTTAATCTCTTCGTCGGTATCGGATAGATGTATCAGGCTAGCTAGCACGACCACTGTTACTCACTTTGTCAACAATAGGACACGCTAAGCGACAAACACTAGCATGGCAGACTCTGAGGTTATCAACAAGGCTTGTCCTCCCTAAAATACTCTGAACCTGGGCAACTTTGGCAACTTAGTTGAACAATAAACATATCCCTCTTTTTTCAAGTAGATAAATCTAAAATTTGTATTAACAAAATAATATTACACAATAAAATATAAAACTTACACATATAGTAAATAATATTAATAAATAGTTTCAGCAGCAGCAGGTGGCGAGGGGAAAGGCGTCATACTTAAATATACTTACAGGAAATCTTGGAACTAAGCCAATTTCGAAATCAGCCTGAAATTACTTAATTTTGAACGTAAATACTTACGTTCAAATGCAAATCGCTACTTAAGTCAATTAAGATTTTAATAAGGACGAGTAGTGCTGTCTGCATAACTGTTACGCATTCGTCGCCTACAGGAAGTAAAGTGAGCCAAAAATCTATCATGTAATACCTGACATTAAGCTAAACACAAACATTGGCTTAAATCTGTCTATGTAATTAGATTAGAGTTTGACCAGTGAGACGTGTCACGAGTATTATTAATAGCAAATCACGTTTTCCCAACCCTCAGAGTCTGTCAAGTGAGCGTAGGTCAGTATTGTATCTCGTTGACTGACATGACAAACCTGTTTTTTTAACTCGAAGGATGCATACAGCTTAGACTCTAGATGGAAACCTAACACATACTCGCACTTGAACTCAATAAATATGCCACCATCAAAGTTTAGTTAAAAAACAAAGGCCAAGAACGCTAATGTCATTCAACTTGGCATGCAAAACTTTTCCATTACGTTACTACACAACGCACCCACTCCTATACAATCGAGCGCTTTTACAATGTATCCGCCTACTAGAGCAATTATAGCTAGGTACACGGTACCGGTCACCGGTGGCTTGATACGGTTGAGTAACCCCATGAGGCTAGTGTAAATAGACCATTTTCTTATAAACTGGTCTTTTTCTCATTGGTTGAAACGAAAACCCATAATTAATTATGAAACTTTTAGAGGCTCCCAAAATTTATATGCTTACATTTAGCTTTCTTTACATAGTAGGTATTAATATAACAATGTCGCTATCCGCCTGTCTGTTCTAATAATATATTCGGCATCTTACTCCTTCTAAACCACGCAACGGATTTTGATACGGTTTTACGTAATTTAGAGATTTCTTTACAGAAGGTTTTTATGTACATTACATCCTAGTTGTACCCCTGCGAAACCGTTGCTAGGAGTAAATAGTGTTAAGCGAAGTACATTGCTGCCTTTAGACAAAAGGTCAAGTAACACGTAATGGTCCAAATGAGCAATGTAATTCAAAAACAGTCTTTGTTGACTAATTCCGAGTGACAAACTTTAAATAATGATGCTGTACGGTCTCAACACTAACATGCTTGCCGTTTCCGATCTATCTGCCGGATACAGTCGCGAAACTGATATATCAGATAGCCGGAACTATTACATCATTACAGAATTAAGTATGCGTTCCGTACGCTATATCCCATAACATACATATACGCATAGAAAAAACATCAATAGATATGAACTAAATAAACAAAGCACTTTCGGATTTACGTAACTCATTATTGATAAATAGAATTGACGCGTTATGATTTAATTGAGAATTTTAATTACTACGGCTTTCTCTACCCTTGCGTTAAATAAGTGAAGTATTTCGTTATACAGTAAAGAATCGTGTAATTTATTATTTATCCAATTACCTACTCACCCTGTATATATCTAACCATCATTAAAATGTTCTATTTTAACGAAAAGTTTAAAAGAGGAGCGTTGATGGCCTAATGACTAAAGGGGTGAACTCGTGATGGTGAGGTACCAAGTTCAATTCCCAGCGATCGCCGTGTACCCATGAGTTTTTCTAACTTATGTATGTTATCTAAGTACAGTAGTAAGCAACGCTGTTACGGTGAGGTAAATCATCAAACAATCCTGCTTATTCATATAGTTGAATGAGTAAAACCATGATCCTGTCGGTCCGGTTACCCTGTAACAGGGGTTACGGAGGTCAGGTGACAGTCGCTTCTATGTAATAACCTGAGTTAACAAATCACGGAGCATGGTCAAAGTGCTTTGCAAATTAAGAAACGGGAAAAACGCACTATTAAAAATGCTGAACGGAAAGTTTATCAAGAAATAAAAATATAGTTTTCTTTACAATTTCATTTAAATCAGTTCAATCTATTTTTTTTAAATCTGGTTCAGGTACCTTATAACGTTACAGCTTTCATGTATTAACATATGAACATGAGTATAAATTTAAAGTTCATATAGAGTGGTATGGCATAAACCATACCCTAATAATTTAAGGTCAGCTTTTTGAGAAGTGTCCCCTATTTTAAAAAAGGCATTATTTTGGCTGAAACATTCTCAATCTACTTAGTGGCATATTTTCACAAGCTGCATTTTATGACGTTTGGCAAAAGACATAACTTTGAGAAATGCAGCCGAGAACATCACACGGCTGTGACCGCAATACTGCCACAAAGATCACTGCCACAACATTACCGAGGGTCTATTGTTTGTGGGATTGTAATAAAGTAGAACTCTGTTCCATTAAGTCAGCTAAACGATTTGAACTCGCGTAGTGCTTGAGGTCGTGACTTCATTTTGAACGAAGCTAAGCTATGATGTAATCTTATTTACTGAATGGTGCCATCCTAGGTCAGTAGTGTACTGGTGCTTAGTACAACAGTAGATGTAAAATGCGAAAAGCCCTTAACTCAAACAAAAGGTGCTCATTGAAAGCGGCCGTCAATCAGCCTCGGGTGGCTATGGACACCAAGAAGTTAACAAATTTATTTTGAATCAACGCCAGGTCAATTTTTAAGCGTGGAAACAGCAGTGCTCTATACCATAGTTCACGTAACAAGTCATTATCAGTTCCCAGTACAGGGTATTCAGTTATAAAAGCGGTCAAGCATCGCAATCTGTTGCGAAGTAAACGAACGTGTAATGTTTATTACGGTGGATAACTCTAGCCAGAGATCTGTAGCTAACGACCCGATGACCCCAGCGGACTACAATAGACGCATTTGCTAGTTCCACTTGAAAATTTTAAGAGGGCTGTTACAAAAGCGGTGCTGGTAGCATGGAACTTTTTCGTTTTCTCGATTATTAAAAATAAATGAATGAATAAATTAAATTCAAAGCTGTATTCTTGGTACGTTATTTATCTGGTGTATTTATAAATATGCGGCTAATACAATATTTTGTCAGGATAAAGTCTCTTAATTGTGAACATAGCGGAAAATTAAGTTGCGTAACGTAAAGGTCTCATCTTAACAAAAAACAGCATTACTCACATACTATACATATATGTACATATAGATGAATGAAGTGTCAAGCAAGAATACAAAAATATATCACTCAGATAATCGAGATAACGAGGAAAAGCCAATTTTGCTGGGTTTGCAAAGCTTTTAACTTCAATAAAACCTGTCAATAGTTACTGCTAAATTTTAACTAAAAACTAATGAATTTTCACACTGGTTTCATTGTAGTTTTATGCAAACTACTTGCATATCTTTAAAGCTGTTCTAGTTAGTTGAAAATTGCGAGTAGCCGGCGAGATATTTAGCACTTTCACGCAAGCGTATGAAGTAAAATAATCTGAGGCAGATAACATCAAAGTCTGATGTAATTCAAGGAAAAGGCTATCGTCTGTCGTCATAAAACACTGCCAGCACGTTAACTCGTACGACGACATCGTTACAGAGTGCACTATCACTTGCAAGTGTTATCCTACGTAACATAATGTAATAATTGCCTAAGTAACAAACGGGTAAGGAATATCCCGAGTTGGCGAACATATTAATGCTTCATGACTTTTAGAATCATTCCAACATCTTGGACAGGAAGAAAAGTTTTGAAACGTTTCCTCTTATTTTATATTGAGCACCTGGTTCTGTCTAAAGCGCCGTATACAGTTCATTGTCATTGAACTGTCATTAAGCCACAAAAAGAGTTACAATCGGGGTACATGACCCGTGGCCGCACGCGATTTTCACTCTTAAAGTCGGCACTACTATCTGACATAATGGGTATCAGACGTTCATCGTATCGAAGCGTCAAGGGGGATTTTGGCTTGCGATGTTTTTATAGCACAAATAATTATATGAACTTACGATTACGTGAGTACGTTCACTTTTATTTTTGAGAGGATGTTTCCGGCGTTGTTGTTCGTTGCATAACGCGCCCTGCGCCTACGCTGGCGATCTCGTGTGACCTCTTTATGGCGATGAGAGGCCGCCCTCCGATCAAGCTTTACGTGAATTAGGTATACACATTCAGAGAATAGAAATGGTGTTACACGATGGACGCTCAGCTGAACGGGGTTAGTAAGGGTTGAATTTAGTTTCTTCGCGAATTTAGTTTTAAAGTGTATAAAATCGATTAAAGTGAGTAATAACCATAATTCAATAAATATTTTAAGACAATTTACATCTATTTATCTACCTAGTCCCAAATCAGGAAAAACTTGTACCTTTTATGAGCTAATACTCTAGTTTTCTAGCGAAAACGGATACAAGTATCCTTATACATATATGTATAGGTAACATCTAGGACTAAGGTACACAAGTTTGCTCCTCGCTGGAATCAAACCCGTAACCTGCATAGGCTACCCGGGCGTCTGTAATACTTATTAATCACTGAACAACCACACTATTCCTATGTCTAGGCTTTGTGAATAATATTCTAAAGAGGAGACCATACGACCAATTAGAATTTAAGATTATGAAATTGTGCCTATACGAAATCAAAATTCAAAAAGCACGCAACAATCATTGATCGCATTCTTACAAAGTGTAAACACTGACTGAAATTAACTGGTCAGACGAAAAAAAAACGATTCTGCATTGTACCATCAAATTACGTTCAAAAAAACATTTTAAGAAAAAAGTTTACAATGCAAGTGATGTCATGCCACACATTATTACGTTGTTGAGATGATGATATGTAGAGAGCATTTGTTTTTTGCAAGCAAGCTCTCAATGCGAACACTAGACGCGCAGATGTGAATAGAAAGTGTTTAGTCTCGGGGCAGTGCACTTGTTTCGAGCCAGGAAGTACGGAAATGCCGGTAAACACGGCTTTGACTCAGGCTTAACCGGTATAGCTAATACATTCGTCTAAGGAAAATAAAATTCCAATATCGAAAAAAGTGTTAAGCTATTTAAGGATCTCGCTGCATTGGACCGGTGAATCCAGACTTTTCAGTAGGTAATTAACTGCAGAACCACGTAATTTGTGCATTGCCTTTTACGAGCGATGAGTCTGGAGACTGATTATGGTCCTATTATGTAGTAGATGCCGATGACTACCTAAACAGGGTCACCGGTGCATTGCATGTCGTTCACGACAGGACGGATTGCGAAACCGGAATATGACGAGAGCTGAATGTTTGTAATTACTCTTTTATTTATTGCATATTTTGCTCTCAAAGCTCGTCGTGCCGTAATACTTTCGTCACTTTTTTTAGGATAACAAGATACTTATATCGTTTCATTTTGAGGCTTATTTGACATGAAATACGAGATTGTTTATTTCTAACTTAACTTGTTTAACTGACTCTTGGATACTTAACATAGAAATTTAAGTACTTACCACTGACTGACATAATAATGCCTACAAGTGAAAATATGATGTTTTGAGTAACACCAGGACCATCTATGCATGTGCAAAACTGTAACACATTTTTGGTTAGTTATTAATTTGTTTATATCAAATAGATTCAGATATCAAATTTGGTGTAATTTTAATTGCTTTCACGCTCCCATCTCGGTGAACTTTTTGACACTAAAAGTGGGTTTTTTTATATCTCTGTAGCTTTTCAAAAATCAATCTCATATAAATCCGTTACTATCATTGGTAAAAAGTGGCCGCTAACACACATTCAATTAAATAAGTTAAATTAAAATATACTTTCATTATTGTATCTACATTTCCCAAAGTTATTAAATAAAAATATTCCGCCCTCTCTTTTTGACTTACAGTCGTCATATAAAAATTGTATATACCCTATGTCACTCTCACAATTAACACAAATCATAATATGTAATATCCATCGTCGTTCCAGTCTCACTTGATGCATCGAGCCGTTTAGGCTACAGAGCATGCCACAGAAATAGACATACCTACAGACACTTGAAAGCATAACCCTTCATTCTGTCGGCAGTCGGGTAACAACTACAAGAATAATATCACCATATTCGTAACATGCGTAACTAACATCTTCATGAATAATTGACATAAAGCCTAAAGGTATCCGTTATGCGCTTGCACAGCCGCTCTTTGATGGATGGCACATACAACGTAATCGAAGTCAAGAATAACATAAAAATGCCTTCAGTTTTATATAACACTCCTAAACAACTAGCACGACTTGCTTATCATTTCTCACTGAGTAGTTACATCTCTTTCACATCAATCTCGTTGGAAAGAGACATAATGACAAAGCCAATAATGAAGATATGATGACAAATGATTACATATGATGAGTGCGCAATACTCGGAAAGAAAAAGATTGCTACGGAACTATATTATCTTACAAAATTGAATTGTTTTATTAGAACAGAACAATTATCTGCCCACATCTGCGATAAATGACTAAAGAAAAGAAATACCGATCACCGCTCATTTACTACACTATTTCTCTATGAATCTCTCATAAAATTATACGAGTCGGATGTTTTTTATCAAAATGTAATCCTAGTCTATGTTGATTGAACTACGTTATTAGTTGTATTTGTGTAGGCAAGTCGAACGTTTAGAGCCATCATCGATTTGTAAATTGCGTTAAGTAATCAAGTAACTTTCCACACTACAGTGATCTATTGGTTTACAGTATGTACTAACTACATCAGTCGTACGTACTAGACAAGACAGGTGGTTTCAAACAAACAAGTTTTTATAACTCGAGGAAGTACAGTCAGGCGCAGATATTTATCCGCAGTCGGAAAGGTCAAAAAGATCT
The DNA here is from genome assembly GCA_963691745.1 of Ditula angustiorana. Classification (NCBI taxonomy): domain Eukaryota; kingdom Metazoa; phylum Arthropoda; class Insecta; order Lepidoptera; family Tortricidae; genus Ditula; species Ditula angustiorana. The sequence continues at coordinate 7,734,132 of OY829472.1, forward strand.
ACTCATGACTGACAATAGAGTCAAGAGAGTTTTTTAATGAACTAGGACGACAAACGAGCAAGTGGGTCACCGCTCATAAACGCAACACCAAGGAGATTGCAGATGCGTTGCCAACCTAGAGGGCTCAGATGGAATATATCTTGCTCCCCCCCCTGTCACGCCAGAACACAACAGTGCAAGCATTGGTGCTTAGCGGCTGGATTAGCGAGCAAGATGGTGATAGCTGTCCGGACGGACCTTGCACAATTGCCTACCACCAGCAAATGTAAGAGCTTTTATAAATTTTGTTCTGCTGCTTAGTATATCTATATGACAAAATATACTTTATTGGCCAAAATAAAGTAAAGAAGTTTAAGTTACTGTGTTAAAAATAACCCTCCCTTTTGGCGGCAGTCGGGTAAATATAACTTAAAATTAACTTACAGGAAAGACAATCTTAGCATACCAGAGATAAAGAAAAAAAAGTACCAAAGACCCTGGAGAGTACTCTGGTTCACACAGTGAACATAAAAAAACAGTGGATCAAGGAATTGGTTTACAAATTATTATACAAATGTTACTGCTATTAAGTTACTTCATATCTTAATTTGGTATGCTCTATTATTTTATCATGATATGGTAAAACAGTCCAAGAAAAGTAGTCAAGCAAACCAATAATATTTTCTTCTAATATACAGTATCTTTCGTTTTTCAAATTTTGAGGTCATAGCATACGTGGCTCACGTGCATAACCGGGGCAGTACAATCATACTCTGGTCAGAATACCGACGTAGAGTAGCTTGCAGGTGTGTTTTGTATAGTCGACCAAGAAATCGTTTGCCCTTCTTTCGACCGTATGACAACTAGGATAAGGATTAAAAGTGGCCAAGCAATAACTTGGTCGACTATACGGTGAGCGACAAGATCTGGAGGCCCAAAATCGAGTTACTCAGTTTAATGCATTATTTAAACACAAAATCTCACAGAAATTTTCGCCTTTCGTAACAATGTGAACTTTGGTGTTTCGATATTGCACCTAAAACGGCTTACGCAGTCGCCGCGGTCAATCTCTTACACATCACCCACATTACAGCGTTAGCAATATGTCTGTTTCCTTGATTTGAATGAAGTTGGATTAGCTGAGTGCAACATTTTCTAGCCTGGCGGATACTAGAAAAAAGTCAATAGCTCCTGATGATGCATCGTGGAGAGGTCAAATACGTGTCGAGTGGTATTTTTGGTGTTGGTGGTTGGGTTTTGGTCGCGTTTTGTGTTGTTTGTTTTATTTCTTTATTAGACTATTCAGCACAGGCTGAAATACTCTACAGTTTCTTTTTTCACGATTGCTGACACTGGGTTCGCGGATTAACAAAGGAATTGATTCCATTAATAAAAAAAAGTTACTTGTGTCCGTATTAAAAATGTATCTCTCTATTCTCTCTATGTTTGTCCCTTTTTATGACACTGGTTCGACAGAGGCGCAAGGAGGGATAAATTAAACCTGGTTACGTTAGGCTCACAGGACCATTCAGTGCCTCGTCGCTTCAACTCGATTCATTAAAAAAATTCTTACAAATTCGGTGTCTATCGGAGTTTTTTTTTAATGGATTTCTGCTGGTTGCATTAGACAGCTTTGTCAACTAATCAGAGAGAGGGTGCGAGGAACCAGAAGGGCGCTCAGCAAGGGGAGTATTACTTAGTCGTAATCTAATAGTCCTATTCTATTCTAATAATTCCGACAACCACATGGGAACCACTTGTTTAAAAAACTATACTGCTATTACTGAAATTTGGTCTTACATATGATTTTACGGACTTCTGTTGAAAATGTGACATTTATCATCATGACGAATATGGTATTAAGCGTTATTTTTAAAACTCAAAGAACGTTTGGGTTACATCGTGCACGTACATTATCACCTACTTCCAGTGGTCAAATTAGCTTTAACTTTGATAAATCTAATGAATATGCAATAAAAAGGTACGTTCAACAAAAAAGTTTGCGTTTAAAATTAAGGTTTATCAAAACGGTTCTTGACTATACTACTTACTATGGTATCAATATTTATTTTGTAATCGCTTTCTTAAAAACTGCTGTAACGATTTCGATGTAATTTGCAGTAATGGGAGGTGGCCAAAAATCTATAATAGCTAAGTCTCATTGTGTGAAAATTTGTCTTCTCCTTTTTTAGGGTTCAGTAATTAAGCTAGGAATCTTTTCAGTTTCGTTGTCTGTCTGTCTGTATGTCATACTCACTTTTTCACGCAAACTATAAAAGTTACGCCACTCAAATTTTGCACACATGTAAATATCTCTCTAACGCATAATCAGGAACAAAATTGGTAAAAATCACTTTTTTAGGATACCACCCGACCCGTGCATGAAAAGCAAGCGGAAAATATATTTTTACCCAACAACATCGATCGAGTGTTATCCATTACATAGCATTGGGGGTTTGCTCTAAATGAAAAACTTTCTTGTAAAGCAAACTTCTTACGTAAAGCAAACTATAACGACTAACATAGGCCCATTGGATCTTAAGTTATTGACGACTGAAATGTTTAATTCTTACTGAAAATCACCGTAGGTAGAAAGAACAAAAAACTTTGAAACGAAAATCTAGCAGAACATTTAACAATTTTTGTAAAAATCATTTTTTACATGTCTCTAACCTAAGGTATACTTACCGTGGATACTGTCTATTATTGTAGATATGTCAAAAGAACTTAGAGTATTAAGTGATTGCATGCACCTGTCAACTGATGTTTCATATTGTAATATCGGAAATCAAGTAAACAGTTTATAAATCAAAATTACGGTGACATAACTCAAGATAAAAAAGTGTACCGACGAGTGGAAGTGAAGGGGTTATTTCGGAGAATATGCATTACCTACCTGTTTTTGGCCTAGTGAGGGCAGGAAAGCGTACCTACCTAGTCGTTAAATATAATAATTTACTTTTTCTTATATTACTACTAATTTCGTAATATATACTGCTACAGTGTTTTTTTTTACATAACCCAAAACAACCATTTAGTCGGCAGGGGAGTATTCCCCTGCCGACTAAATGGTTGTTTTGGGTGTCAAGTGTGTATACACTTGACTCTACCAAAAATGAGCACTTTAAAGCTTGATATGAAACAGATCATGTCCCAGATTACGAGGAAAACATAGGATATTGTTTATCCCGTAAAAGCATTCAAAATAATATCACGCGGGCGAACCCGTGGGTAAAAGCTCGTTGTACATAAATGAAAGTTGATCTTGGTGTGTTTTGACGAGTAAATTAAATGGAACGTTGAGGTCGTAAACTATTCTTTGCAGTCGTTATTAAAGATTTACATAGTGCTGCAAATAGTTGTTTTAGATTTCATTATCTATTCTTCTTAGACTCTACAATTTTCCCTTGACTAATGAAAATTATACCTATCAAGTAATTGTTAGACAATGCAGATTTTTGTTTTGCTAAACAAGTACCATTTATTAAGAGAGAAAAAACTCTGCAAAAACCGTCACACCTTGTCTTGTTAATTATAAATACTTACATTCTTACTCTTTGCAAGTCACTTATTTCTGACGCATTTGACAAATAAGTACCTACTACACAATGACAGGAAAACAAATAATACTATTAAACTCAAATTATACGATGCACTAAATTAATACAAAACGCGCTATTCCTTTCCAATGGCGCACCTACAACAGTTGCCGTTATGAGGCCATCAGTAACAAATACAAGGCAATATAATAATACATCGCAACTACTGGGTGAGATATTGCTGCGAGTGCTTCTTGCGGTGACAGTGTGCGCCATGGCACTGATGCTCCAGCCCCGCGTCCGGCACATCACACAGGATGAACTGTTAACCAACTACAAACGGCCCCGGCGACAGTCCTACATACCCATCTGGGCAATGGTTTGCCTGATCATATTCATACCGCTCATACTTTTCGCGCTTCCTTGGTTGCTGACAAATAATTACGTGGACACGACACAAGCTATCCTAGCATGGACTCTAGCCTTGACGATCACAGCAATGATCACTGAAATCATAAAGCTGTCGGTCGGAAGACCGCGGCCTGACTTTTTCTACCGGTGCTTTCCGGACGGCCAGATGACCAAGGAGTTGAAATGTATAGAGAATGTAAGAGACGTGATAGAGGGCAGGAAGTCTTTCCCGAGCGGTCATAGTAGTTTCGCCTTCGCGTCTTTCATCTTTCTCAGCCTATGGATTTACGGGAGGCTGGGGGTGGACGAGCGGGGTGCAGTCGCGAAGGTCTTTTGCTGCGCGCTGCTGGTTGCAATGGCGACCGTGATCGCCATCAGTCGCGTCTGTGATAACCACCACCATTGGGAAGACGTCCTAGCTGGATCTGTCATCGGTAGTGTCACGTCTTACTTCTGCTATTGTTATTACTATAACCCGTTGGATTCCGAACTCGCTGGCACTCCGTATATTTTCACAGAGTCAGGAACGGATGAAAACGAGACAAGTGGCACACGAAACCTCAATTACACCGTCAGCCCTGTTGTAGCTTATATACAAGTACCCGGCCGTTTGGCAAGTAAACCGGAAAGCCGAAAAAGTAGTTCAGATACACTGGGTTTTGTATAGATAGAGGTCTGGAGCGGAAATACAAATACGAAATACATGCATAAATAAATATATGCAGGTTACTGTAATACGAAATTATATTTTAATAAATCTGAAATATTCGGTACACGGTATTCAAATTCTCCATTGGGAGAATATTACAAAAACAAACAACACTTATTCATTACTTACGTTTATTTTATTCATAAATTTTTAGAATGTTCGTAACTCATAACACAGTACACCAAGGAACTTTTATATATTAAAATTTATTGTACAATAGTAACCATCAAAAACGTTCATCCAAAAAGATATCAGATCTTTCTAGAGAGTTTGACACTTTTTTCGAAATACTTAACAGTTATTTTTTATAAATTTTATATTAAATACTTCCAATTAAAACCAAGCTGACTATTATGTAGATATTACATTGATCCAGTCACATTAACTAGCTTATTTGTTGAACATCAATAAGGGACGATCATTCAATCGTTAGATAGATTTACTTTTCTGTAGAACTCATACAAGATTAACTATTTATCTGTTGAATAACAGCTTAGTTCATAATGAGTTAGCTTGTCTACTTCATTAATAGCTACGACAGTTCTAGTTACAAAATGACATCTATGACCATGTTAGGGTCTTACATCTATCGACGTGGAATCGGCTTAAGTCGGTTAAAAAAAGCTTTATGCCCACGCAATAAGAGTGAAAAGGACGTCGTTCGTCTCGGCTTAGCTAGGCCCACCCTTAAGCCGATTTTTTTTTGCATCGATAATAGAGTCGTGTCAGATATTTTTAACGTCTTCGTGACCAAAAAAATGTGCTCCTGACTGCCCTTCGCTGTCGCGAGTTGTGCCGATAGCTATTAACAAGTTAGACTAAACATTTCTAAAGAAACTAATATTTCCATCAACATTTAAGGTAAATAACAATTTGTGTGAAATTTTGCACAAGTTTATACATTTATAATAAGTAGACTCTTTTGGGTTCCATGACTGATATATTTTTTTAAATATCAGATTCAGACGACCACATAATTACTAGAAGATTTGTTATCTAATCTAAAATATTTGTTGGTAAAAATAAGTACGTTATTGGAAGCCTTAAGAGACAGGGAGACAAATATGAGAACAGTATGCGACTAAGCATGGTCTCCCCGGGTATAAAAATAACCTATTTTAGGTATACAATTTAGGCGCCCACTGTTCATTATTACTAGAGAAATATTGTCAATAGAGATTAGAATATTATGATTTCATTACATCTATTAATATTCCAATTCACAACATTAATACATTCAGATTGTTATTTAGTATTGTAATCATATCAATATCAGTATCAATAGTTTGGCGATTCTTTGCGTATTACTTTAATTGTAATCCTGGTTTCACAAGTTCAAATTTAATTTGCTTTGTTCGTATGTCTAACAGTAATTCTGATTCAAATCTTGCCAGTCATTTTCACTCAGTTTGACTTTGACATGTGTAAATAAATAGGCCTGATGAGTAATGACTGATCAGGCTCAAGTTTCGGAGCTTAAAATAATAAACTTTTGGGATTACCATCACAAATAACGTACGTGCGCATTAAAGCAAAGTTTAAATGCCAAGACCCCAATTCTCGGATCATGCGAGATTCACCTTACATTCTAGATACAACAAAAATTACAGATTTTAAAAGGATTTTACACGTGCTTTGGTGCGTGTTAAAACTCGCGTGAACCGAGAATTGTCCACAATATTTGTGGCATCTCGCTCATTTGCTTAGTGTCTGCGAGGGACGGTACGTACACTCTTTCGCCCACTAACTCGGCAGGTGTTAACTTCAGGTAGAAATGATTTTAATTTTCAATAGAACCAACATTTTTGTGATAAGGCCACTTTAGCGTAAGTAAATCTTAGCGCTATTCACATTTGGCTCACAAATTATACATATAAAAGAATTTATGTAAGCAACCCTTTTGCAATTCACATATGAATCTTAAGCAACGGTACAAGTTCCAGATCGTGTTTCGGTACATTTTCAATCAAGTCATCATAATTCAAGCCTGTAAATAAAAAGCTTTGTTAGAGGGAGCTCGTTAATGGAATGTTTTTACATGTCAAGTATAGTTGTATAAATCGCTGTTATACTTTGCAATTGTGGCAACTCTAGTCGTGTAGGGAAGGTGACTACGTTATTTCCAATATAACAATACTATGCTATAAAAATATAAATTACACAGTTACAGATATATACATATAATTGTGATGACTCCTAATTATAGTAAAAAAATATGAATATTCAGTTCCCTGAAATACATATTCACTTAAACAAGGGAACTTGTGCTTACGTATTTCAGTACAAACATAAATGCATGCTTAATACAACAACATTACACTAAGTATTCCGTACAGTAAGGATAGCATTATACCATCGGTGACAACTATTATGAAAATAACTACAAATGAAAGTAAAATGTAAAACAGTTTAAATATCGATTGGTTAAATCGACCCTGTATACTGGGATTATCTACACTACATACAAGAAATGCGAGATCAAACATTGCAATGATTCAAAATACAGTTTTGATAGTAAATGCATGTCGACGTACAGCAAAAATTGCCGCCACACGATTATCAACTGCGAGCGTCCCCTTACAACTCACCCAGTACGATAGACGCTTTTCGCGTTAAACGAAAAATGACAACTTTTGCTAAGCGTCGAATATTAATTTTTATTACTATAAGCAAAGTGAAAAAACCTTTGACATGTCGGAGTCTACGTGACAGACACAAGATCTATTTCTGCTCGATTCTTGTCAAATGTTTTCTCACTTTTATTATACATGATATTTACTTCGGAGCTATCAGTGTTGCGACAGCCAACCCAAAACGTAAAAAAAATTTACCCGACTGAAACCAGAAGGAGGGTTACGTTTTGTTGTGTGGCAATTTTAATTTATTACAAATCTGTTTTAGTAAAGACCGAAAACCCGAATAGATCCGAAGTCACTTTTAGTGATAGCACTGAAATTACAGTTCCTCGTTCATAATCAATTGTTCGTCAAAGATGAATATAATGGTATTCACGAATATGATGTAGATGTAGTATGTCTGATCCAAATGGTACTGTAGAACGCATTGGATTAAGAAACGGACAAAATATCACCATAATCACAATTCGTCTTTCACCTTCGCGTGGCTTTTGCAGAACTGGTGCATTTCTTCCATGGTTCGGCCCCCCTCGTAGTCTGCTAATAGTTTACCGTTCGCAAATATTTTGAACGTGGGCAGAGTCTGTATGCCCGCTAGGTCGGCGACTTTAGGGTTCTCGGCTGCGTCTACGGCGACGGCTTTAACTGGGGACTTTTCGTCTTTGAGCGCGGTCGCCAGTTTACTGAAGGCAGGCTTCGCTTCGACGCAGTGCCCGCACCCTGCCACAACCAATAAATCATCAATAGAAAAAAAAAAACATTTTCATTTGGCAAAACGTGTCCTTAGATGTGTGCTGTGCATGGAAACTGCATAAGCAGTTGAAAATTTGAAATCCTACATCTGATAACAACAGTTTGGATCTTTATTATGTCATTGTGTGAATTCTAAATTATAATTTAGACTATAAATTTAATAAAAAATAACGAAGACGCTAGTCGGTTCATAGCAAAATTTCAAAAGCTATCAGTCACGTGCCTCACGTTATTTTTACACGAATAAAATTTGAAAATTATGAGTGGCACCCTAAAGGGATGGGTTCCTAAGCTCAATTATATAACTCAGCCGGTAAGTACAATTACTCAGTAACCCGTTTCTCAAACGATATTAGTCTAGTAACGCTTTTGTATCAAACAGTATCAATACCACACAAGTACCGTTCGACAAGCGTGTCTACACGGTACGAGTTCACGCATGCGACTTGCATTACATTGCGGGGCTTGATCGATCGATCGACCACGTTATACATCGTTAGCCCGCTATGTAATGCGACTCGCATGCAAGAACTCACACCACGTAAATGGCCCTTTAGGAGCGGGTCAAGCCTATACTCACAAGAAGCGTAGAACATGACGAAAGTGGGGGTGCTGGCAGCAATGACTTGCTCGAAATCGCTGTCGCTTGTGAGTTGAACGCTGACGCCGAAGCCGGCGGCCTGGGGCGAGCTCGCCGCCTTCTGCGCCTCCGGGCCCATCTGGCTGTGTATAAACGATATGAAGTCTGCTTCCTGTGGCAACACAAACAGTCACGTTAAAACATTAAATAATACATCAAATTGTGTTATTTCACATATATTTATAACGTCAGACGGAACTTTTACAGCGTAAAAACATTGTTGATTTACCTCTACGTTTCAACCGTGTGGCAACGGCCGTGGTAACAAGTAGACTCACGTAGCGTCAAACTTTTGCCATCGACGAAAACCACAAATAAGTCAATAAATGAGTAGAGTGCGTCGAGTTCAGTATGTGCGTGAAAGGGACAGGGATCAATTGACTTCTCGTGTCACTCGACAGTCATCTCGTTCACGCAAGAGCAGTACACTAGAGCAGTGTTTCTCAACATGGGGTCCTCGGACCACTGGGGGTCCGCGAACCTATCCTAGGGAGTCCGCAGACGAAATAAATATTAAAAGTAAAAATTATAAGACGTAACGACGCGAGAGAGCATTTGACGGGCGTCGCATTTTTCGTGCGTCACTTATGAATGTTAAAAAATTTACCACCGGTTCCGAAAAACCTTTGATGAGAAGATACCGGCAAGAAACTCAACGAGGTGTAATTTTTTAAATAAATAAAAGGTAAGGTTGCATTAGGGGTCCGCCCTTGGAAAAGGTTGAGAAACACTGGACTAGAGTGCTGTAAACGGGTAATAAAAATTGCATCTTGCTGACTGCATTGCCGAAAACCAAACGTGTCAAAGTAGCCTCGTTTGTATGAAGAACGTAGGGAGGCCCACTTTTTTTGTCCACGAGTGTATTTTAGTAACAACTTTTATCAGTTTAGAAAGTATTAAACTGTTATAAATCGTACCTAACGAAATTAACAATAATTATTTAATAACGGTTAGGACAATGTTGTCGATTTTGTCCCAAATGGCGACATTGACGGGGGCTTTCCAACCATTCCTCGACTTCAGACTATACCTATCTCCCGTCACTGTAGTCTGACTTGTTGTCGAAGTAGATGAAGTACTTGATAGTTTTATTTATAAACGGTTAGTTTATACAATGTTGATAAATTTGTGGTAAATGGCGGAGCGTTGCAGTCATACCTTTCTCCCGCCGCTGTAGTCGCTGACTTGCTTGTCGAAGTAGCTGAAGTACTTGATGGTGGGGTACCCCTTGACGTCGTAGTTAGCGCACACGTCCTGCGCCGCGGTGCAGTCGACCGCGCCAAACGCAACCATCAGCTCGTCGGCGAAGTGCTCCGCCGCCCTCACAAACTCCGGCTTCGTGCTCTTGCAGTGGCCGCACCCTGGAATAGAGGATCGCGTCAGGAAGCAAATGGGATAAGCCTGTCTAATTGGGTATGTGACACCTTAAACCAAATGGTGTAAAACTGTTGTAGTTCGTAATTTTTAAACAATTACCGGAACAAAGAAATTTTGAAAATACTTATATTATGGGGGCTAGAACTAAAAAGTACGAAGGATAACAAAAAAAAAACCATTTTACAAAAATTGTACAATGGACGTATATTTTATCTAAATCTTTTTCATATTAACGCTCATATTATTCTAATAAACGTGTTTTAGGTGCACACTATAAATTTACAGCAAAATTACATTGGCGCGACTCAGGCGTGAGGTCGTACCTTTTTTTGTCATTTCACAGAGCGTTTTCGCAGAGCAATAAATAGTGATCTTAGATAAAAACTAAAACAAAAGTTTCTCTACTTAAGTTCTTTTAATTTTGAAGTAATTATTGTCGCCCCGAATCTAGCTACCGTCACCTGATATTGTCGAGCTTACTAAGTAAGCCGTATGACGCGCGTTAACCACGATTAGAAACTTCCGTCTGGATTATGGCCGTAAAAGAAAATAAGGCCGAAAATAGCTGAAAACGAAAACGATGCTTCAGTCGGCCACTACTCACAGGGCGCGTAGAACATGACGACGGCGTGCTTGACCTTGCGGAGGGCGGCGCGGAAAGTCGCGGCGTCGAGGTGGCGCACGGCGCTCTCCTCCTCCGCCCACGGCCGCTCGGGCGCCGGCGGCGGCGGCGGCTCCCTCGGGTCCTGCCACGCGCACAATAGGCTAGTTCACTCTATCAATAATAAAATATGAATTTATGTCGAAACGGTAGCTTATGCAATCTGGAATTGAAGTACGTGGATTTTATTTTACCAAAGTATAAAATAATTTTTAATTTTAATTTTGAAAATCACCATTTCTTGGCTGAATGAAGCACTGCTTGAAACATGTCCCGCCATGTTGTGACGTCACTCGCGTGGAACCAATCATCGCACAGAACTCCGTTCGCCATGCTTTCATGTCAAATAATGTCAAAGTCATGTCAACCCGGTCAACCGTTCATACGCTACCAACGCTATCTTACTTTCGCGGTTAGTTGTTTTATCGATTTTCTTACAGACTTATTAAGTTGATCTGAACAACTTTGACCTATTTTTGTGTTCAACTGAACTATGGACGTCGGATTCGTGAAAGGGGATTCAACAAATCTTCCGAAAATCGATGCTTTGATGGTTGCAAATTTCTTTGCATCGAATCCTGATTTCTGTTCTGCTGAATTCAGGAACATCAAAACAACAGCGTAAGTAGCTGTTATATTTAACTAGTGACACGTCCCGGTTTTGCACTGGTAGAATTTGGATGTAATGTGTATAAATAGAAACCTTCCCTAAAAAAGTCTCTAAATGACTGAAAAATCGTATCAAAATTTGTTGCGTGGTATAGAAAGAGTAAGTGGCCGAAGATACGATGAGGACAAACAGGAACGATAGTGATTTTGTTTTATACTACGCAAAGATAAAGGTTATTTGCAATAAAAGGGCTTAGTAGCGACTAATGGACTTTATCAATGCCCTTAAAAATGGTAAGTTAGTTGTTGCTAAGGCCTGTTATTGACCATAATCGTGTGTTCAAATACGAAAATTTTAAGTGTTATTACTTATTAGTAGCTCTTATATTTATGTTTTACAAATTAAACTAATCAAATATTGTATTTACAGATCGGCAAGAGAATCCTATGGGGACGATGCTGTGGGTTATGTCCAGCTGAAGAGAGGGCAAGGGCTATGCACAGTGAAGTGTAAAGTATGTCCTGAACACAAAATGCGCATCAAACCGTACTCGGCTACTGTAGTGGTAGATGAAAATAAGGAATTAGTAACCAGTGCTCAGTGCCATGACTGCGCTGCTTCAGAGGGTGGATGTAAGCATGCAGTGGCTTTCCTGATGTGGCTGCATCGCCGCAGTGAGGAACCTTCTTGTACCTCACTTGAGTGTTACTGGAAGAAATCTAGTTTGGCCAAAGTTGTTCGTCAATAAAAATTCCCACAACACGAGATTTAGGAAAACTAGATGACAGTACTTTACAGCCCAATACCAGTATCTACAAGGACTTTATAAATGAATGTAAAAGAAGAAAAATTGATTCAGTTCAATATTTGCAACTCGAACCGGACTATGAATCTGTCCTGAAATTATAAATATCTCGGGACAATTAATTGGAATGAAGTATCCATTTTATGTCAATTAAAATAGACATTGAACTTCTAGATTTAGTTAAGTACAGTTGTTGTACATCACAATGGCATCCTGCATGCTGCATGCAAGTGTGCAAAGTAAGGTAAATTTAAACATACTCGTCATTGCGAAAAGGTTCTACATTAAGATGACTATTTTATCAAGGTTTTACCTTTGTAATGTAATTTTTTTTAAATAAAAACACATTAAGTAATTATATGTTTGTTTTATTTTATAAGGGAATCCTGCAAATTAATAAGTGCACAGGCTGTCAGTATACACTGGTCAAGAACTTTAATCAAATTATTATTGATAACAGAATGAGGCTTCAGCATTCCAAATTCACGAATTCTATGTATTACCCTTTCTACATGGATTCTCAGACTAGCAATTTGTTTTGTCTGTCTCGCTTCAGCTTTGGATAGTTTAGTACCAGTAGCAACACTTGGAGGTTTTAGCAAACTAAAGCCATTTTGTGATAAATATTGTTCTAGGTGTTTAAACCCTCTGTCTGCTAAAATACAAGCACCTGGTTCCAGAGAATCCAAAAATTTGCTGTTTTACACCAACTGGACATCAGTTACCCTGCCTCCATATCCACCTGATATAAAACTTACTAGTCCATCTGGAGTGCATGCTACTAAATACTTCATAGTATTGGCCTTTTTATATTCTGACCAGGTCAGTGCTTGATGTAAGGCCTTAGTGGGTTTCTGCTTGGTTTAGAGGTAACTCTATGGTATTTATACCTAAAGGCAATAGGCAAGTTTCTTATTATTGTTGTACGGCTAAAACTTTTAATAAATGGTACTAATACATTGACAATAATAGGCATCTTTTTTGCAAAAATGTAACTTGCCTGTGTAAGGCACACCCCAAAATCATCAGCCAACTGAGAAAAAGTTCTTTTTAGGCGGATCTTTGTTAAACATAATAAAATATGTTTTTCTATATAGTCTATTATAAAATAAATTTGTTTTGGAACTCCAATATACAAGCGAGGCTTCTTCTTAAAAAAAATTATTGTATTTTGCAGGTTTAAAGACAGTTGGTCAGGATCACTACTGTCTGATGTTGTCCTACATTCGGTTTCGGAAAGGGTAAAATCTTGGCTTGATGATTCTGGGGTTATGGTTGGCTCTCTGGAAAACTCTTCTAGAACATGCAATAACTTAGGTCTCTTGCTATTGCAAGCAGCAGATAAGTGTGACAAGTTCTTATAATGGGGGGATGTGGCAGTAGATGTAGTAGCTATCTTGATTGGTGATGATATTGTATTTTGGAACTTTGGGTTTCGACATTGAGTGGCTTTAGACCTATGCGGCACATTAGTTTGAACAGCTTTGTAGTCTATACTTGGCTGTACTTGAACTATTTTATTCATCTTATCTTGGTTAGCTTCAAAACTTATTTGTTTATGTAAACCTGAAATAGAAATATAAATTAAGAATAAAGCACATTTATTAATAACTAGACTGTTTTAGAGACTTTATACATCATACATAACATATTTACCAAACAAAAAAAGATGACTAAATTACAACAAAAAATATTCTTTATTATGCACTACATAAAAAATACAAAAATAACTGGCCAAGTGCAAGTAAGACTCACGCATTGAGCGTTCCATACAAACTTAATAAGCACTAAACATTGTTATAACAAAATGATGAACTTAATGGACAGACAAACTTAACTTTGCCATAGGAAAGTTTTGTTTAGTTTAGAAGACTTTATGTGTTTTGAGAAAAAGGGTCTTGACAGACAGACAACAAACTGATGTTATAAGAGTTCCTTTTTCCTTTTGTGGTATGTAACTCAAAAAAGCCAATGCAGTATAAATTTGTACTTAATAGTATTAATTATTACCTTGGTTACTTGGCGAATGGGTAGCATTGACCTTATCTGCAAAAGTGGTTTCAACTTCTTGGATATTTATCCATTCAAACCTCGTTGGTATACAATTTGGCTTCATTCAGATTCTTTTAACAGACCCCATTAATTTATATCTCGTGTAGTTTTCCATATCCCCTTCCAACTAAAAAGAAAACATGAGTATAATAATGAAATAAGTGTAACCAGCGTGCTACAAATAGGTATAATATATACGTGATGACACTGATATATAAACTCATACTTACATTAAAGTGGTCCTCACACAAATATACCTTGGTTTTTGTTGAAAACGACAGTGGATCTCTCCTTGCGAAGTTTAACCAAATGTTTTTAAGTTTAACATCATCTGGCACTTTTATAAATAACTTTTCTGGTGTTTTTACTGACGAACTTTTGCAGTTGGTAACTACACAGTTATACTGATGAAGTATGCTCATTGCTCAGTTAACTTTTCATCGCTCGCTTACACTTAAAATTATTGACATTATTTAGAAACGTTTCTAGCTCCCGCCAAAAATAAGTTTGACAGACGAGACGTCGTTTTTCTTCATAGATGTATTTTCGTCTTACTAATTTAATAGATTGAATCTGCGCTTAAATAATGCCACTGTATTTTTTCGGAAAAATACACCTATCACGATGGTGACGTCATTGAACTGAATGGAAGCTTTTTGAGACATGTCGGATAATTCAAAATTTCAAAAATTATTTTAAAATATTTAGAGATCGTATAAAAATAAAATAAAAATTCCAGTGAGTCTTGACTGCTCCCTAAGCATTATGTGATACTCCACCAAACAGAGTGAAATAGCCTATTACCCGTCGTCAGCATAGAACCTCGTACAGGTAAACGTTCGACCAAACCGCTGCTTAAAGGTCTTCGCACACTATATCAACTCCACGCCACTGCGGCAGCAACTCCACTCACACTTTCGATGAGTAGTCAACTAGTTGATCCACCCTATGGTCACTAATCGACAACGCGGTGTCAACGCAAATGGTTGCCCGTCACGCGTCCGTCGCAAGCGCAGAGTCGCCGCGGGGACGACGTGTGATTCACGCGTGACAAACATGTCGGAGTTGACCTAAGTGTACGACGCGTAGACCACACGTCGTACACTACTTTAATATCATCTATTGAAATTAAACCTAGAAAATATAACATAGGGCTTTAATTTCAATATTTGGCATAGAATCGAGTCGCCGTTGAGTTGTTATAATGTGCGAAGACCTTAAAACACGGAGACGGTACGGAATCGCAGTGACGTTTCGTATCCGCATCGTATTTATCGCTTGGCCCCCACACCGCTGCTCAAAATAAGTAGACGCAACGTGTACGCCGTGACATGCCCCATACGAAAGACGTGACGTTTACGGCACGTCACTGCGATTCTGTGCCGTCAGCGTATTTTGAGCAGTGGTGTAGGGGGCATGCGATAAAACGGTACGGATACGACGTGTCATTGCGACTCCGTAGCGTCTCCGTATTTTAAACAGCGGTTTGGTCACACCTTAACGCACCGAGAGTTGAGTTCACACACACCGCCGCATGGCATATGTGTACCGGAGGTTCGTTCCATTTTTCAAATTGTATTAGTTTAGTAGCAAATCTCGTTGCGTTACCTATACGGCTAGCACTCGTTTTCTCACTTGCCGCTCAATGAATCTCCGTCCTATTGGACTAGTTAAAAAGGAGTTCTTGGCGGCAAAGCGAGTCGCAGTGTATGTGCTAGCCATCGAAGGCGCGTTTTGATACAAGCTTTTCAAATAGAACACTAAAGCTGCGTTCCTTTATCCTCCTATCTGATACTATCACCAGCTAATAAGTACATACTGTATTGTAATCCCCTATGGATACTGTTCGAAATAAACGTTTATTTATAACTAGTGGACACGCGCGACTTCGTTCGCCTGAAATAAGTAGCCTATGTCCGTCAGGGATAGTGTAGCTTTCTATCGGTGAAAGAATTTTTGAAATTGGTTCAGTAGGTCTAGAGATTACCCCCTACATACAAACAAACAAAGTTTACCTCTTTATTATATTAGTGTAGACTATACTAGACACCCGCCCCGGCTTCACACGGGTACATTGGGGTTGTAATGTATATAAAAACCTTCTGCAATAAAACCGACAGACGGTTCAGAGTTATCGGCAGAGGGTTCTGAAAGGTTAAGCGTGAAAGCCAGACAGGCAGACTTTCACATTTATAATATTAGTTTAGATTTGGATTGCTCGCATGAATAAAGTACGGTTCATTAGAAATGGCCAATGTTGTAAACAAATACGGAAGCATTTGACACATAACCTTGAATTTTCAACAAGTGTCTATTGACGTAACAAATAATTAATATATATTTTGACTAAAACAAATAAACATACAAGGATAAAGTGTTCGTTGTCAAAAAGTGCGTGATTATGATTACGGATTTATAATGGAAAATTGGTTTGTTTACAACATTGGTCATTTCTAACGAAACCGGCTTTAGTATAGGTAGACAGGAAACGACCAAGACTAACTAGGTACATGAAAACAACTCGCCTTAATGAAGCTAACAATCTGATCCTCCTGGCGAGCGTGGCCGGCATCGTAAACGAACTCCCCTCTATGGAAGTACTTGAGAGTCGGGTAACCCTTCACGCCGTAGTTTGACGCCAAGTCGGGATGCTTCGTCGCGTCCACCGCTGCCAGTATACCGTTGATCTGAAATATTAATCTGCTATAAATTTTTACCCTCTTATTACCTACCAGCTAGTGATGTAACGAATATTCGCATTCGCATTCGCATTCGCGAATATTCGCATATTCATTGCATTATTCGCATTCGCCAAAATTTATGCGAATGTTTTGCGAATATGAATAGCAGAAAAAAACCAATTTGAAGACAATAGTAGATAACTAAAATCAAAATCCATTCATTTCTTATGTTTTTTAATACAAGAAAAAGTAACTAACCTCGTAATCACAATATCAATTTTCACTCTATCATTTGGTATTATTTATTTACTTACTTGATTTTTTTTGCAATGAAGCTTAACAATTACATTTTCATTGGAACTTATAAATACAAATGGAACGCATCTCCTTCAAACGAGACTGCCTCCAAGCCACAGACAATTGGCGCCGAATTTGAACAAAAACTGAATATTCGCATTCGCATTCGCATTCGCGAATGTCGGTAGCAGATATTTGCATTCGCATTCGCATCCGCGAATGTTCAAAAAATGACATTCGTTACATCACTACTACCAGCGACCCGGCCCGCTACAAAAAACTTCATTAGAATGTATTGTACATAAAAACATTCTCTAAATAAATCCTAAATGACAGTGAAAACTGTATCAAAATCCGTTGCATGATACAGGAGTAGGCGGCCGAAGATATGAGGAGTAAATAAATATATTATTTATTTACTGGGAAATTTACAGCGATTACATGTAGTAGAGTTCACTTAATGCTAGGTAACAATGTGGCCAATTGCAGATTTCTTCACCTTTCTACAAAATTAGAACAAATGTGAGGTTGTATGCGCTTGTCAACAGCCTAATGCATAATACATGTATGCACATAAGCACTGTCAGGCTGTAGACAGAGCGACTGCAATCTGACTGCCAAATTGCAGTTCCAATGCAGTTTGAACGCAGTTGGCACGACTGCAATGAAACTGCAAGCTAACTGTCCGTCAACGTGCAGTTTGTGTGCAATAGTCGCGCAGATACACCGACTGCACGCTGACTGAAAGCTAACAGCTACAGTTATCCTGCAGTCAGTGTGCAGTCGTTGTAACTGCACACTGACTGCTATCAAACTGCATGTTAACTGGCAGTTGGCTTGTAGTTTTATTGCAGTCGTGCCAACTACATTCAAACTGCATCGGAACTGCAATTTCGCAGTCGGATTGCAGCGCGTGTGCCTAGATCCTTGCAGGCGTGGCGCATTTCGTGAAGCTACAATTCGCTTCGCGCACCTCTGCATCGGGACCGTCACAATTGCTGCGTGTGCAAACGAATACGATTTTTTTTAATAGGCAGAAAGGCATACCGTAGGACGCTTCTTATACCGAAACTGTCGTTTCTGTCCAAAGAGAAACTTCTGTACTAGTATTACTATTTATTCCGTGTCTGTGGTTTAATATGGACGCGTAGAATTTACCTTCTCAGCCTTTATCCTGGCGGCAGCTTTCTCAAACTCTGGTTTGATCCGTTTGCAGTGTCCACACCAGGGCGCGTAGAACACCACTAGAGCGTGCTCCGCTTTCGCAAGAACGGAGTTGAAGTTTTCCGCTAAAAATGAAAATATAATGGTAATTAAGCATAGAGATAAATTTTCATTATTTCACAAAAACTATGCAATAAAAAAGTGTTTTTTGGAACACATGAGTGTCGCCTGAAGGCAAGTAAACTCAATCGCCCGACTGCTGGCAAGCAATATACTACCGTTCTCGGACAGCCGGCGCAATTACTGGCACAAGAGGTATTCCATCTTAGTTCTCTGGGTTGCCGACGCATCTGCAATCTCCTTGGTGTTGCGGGTCTATAGGCGGTGGTGATCACTTACCATCAGATGACCCACTTGCTTGTTTGCCTTCCTATTTCATAAAAACAAAAATAAACTTAGCCCTACTGTACGAAACCCAGTAACAAATTACTATTTTACGACGGAATTTCGAGATGATTACGTGTCAAGTGTCTACTACAGTTGCGTTAGATGATATGAAACTCAATAAAAAAAATATTCAGTCCAATTGAGAACTTCTCCCTTTTTTGAAGTCGGTTAAAAATAGGGCTCTGCACGGGTTATTTTTAAATACCTAGTAAACATAAACACAAGCCTATACAAACTGTATACAGGCAATCTCCTCTATATAGCTACTTCATATCATATACAGCGCTTTTTGTACTCCATGGGAACTTCAACCACGCTATAATATCAAAATATTTATCAACTAGCAACCTACGCTATTGCGCTACTGCTACCTACGCGCTGGTTGCATGCCGGTTCCAACCGGTCCCTTTGGAAATTCATGGAGGAGGCCTATGTTCAACAGTGGACTTGTGGCTGAGATGATGATGATGATGATGACCTACGTAACATGTAATATACCTACGTAAAAACTATACGTAAAAAATCTCTACGTGACAGTGAAAACTGTATCAAAATCTGTTGCGTGGTTTAGAAGGCGGCGACCGAACATGCACCATAAGGATTTAGGACAAACACGAACGGGTAGCGATTTTACTTTATACTATGTAAAGATAAAGAAAAGACAACACGGTCATGAAGCGGACAAAACTCTTCATGCCTCACTTCACAAGTGTAACAACAACAAAACTATTCTATTGTGAAAGTGAGCAACACTTATAACCTTGAAGCCATATACTACTCAAAATTCGACGAAACAACATCATCTAAGAAATAGTGCAATACTTGTGCATCAAACATCGAGAATAAATAAAACATAAACCGCGTTGTATCAATATCAAACGTCAAATAACGTGACAGAGATCTCATAGAAGACAGGCGAACTTTTTAAACCTGCCAGCAAGAGTTTTAAATCTCGTAGTCTGTGCGAAAAAAGAGTTTCCAGTTTTGACTTATAGCCTTAGGTCCTTAGCTTGAAATACAGTCCCATCCGGAGGAAAGCACCAAACAAACTTGGCATGAATGTAGCTATCATATATGTGCTTCGATGTCGCTAGGGCGACACGCTGAGAAATGATTGTTTCCCCCCTTTTATCTCCCTTACTTTGGTTTTCTTCATTTTCTACAAAAACGGTAGGACTGAGGAATTTATTTTTCATGGACCAAATCATCGTCGATAAATTACCTACAGAACTAAACTACTTCATTCCAAATATAAGTGACGCGATTTTACACAACTGCAAAAAAGGAATGTAATGTTTTCACAATTCATGTACACAATCCTATACTAATATGCTTATATTCCTACTTCCTAACTAATATTGCGAAATTAATGATTTCTGGACATTTGAATGTTTTTGTATCTCAATCACGTTTTAACGGCTGGAGCGATTTACATAGATGAAATTTGGCAGGAAAATAGATCATGTTCGGATTATAACGTAAGATACTTTGTATCCCGGGTGATACTATTTTCTATTAGCATAGAAAATAGTATCACCTGGACGACACCGCAGGTAAAACAGTAATTTACTACTACGTAGACTACTCACCGATCATTTAAAGTTTGAGCTAGTTATAAATTGACTCGACAAGTAGGCACAACAGAAAATGCCGTCAACAAAAGAGCTTGTAAAATCAAAGACAATGATAACCTACCATTATGGAAGGCAGTGAGAGAATTTGTCTATGACACGAAAATACAAAAATTACTTCTCAGTTCCGTCTTTATTTAGCACTTATCGCACGCTTAGAATTAAAGTGACCCATTTCTGAATAATACACGTCCCAAAATATCACCTTAATTAAAAGACATAGGGTTTAATTTTGGAAAATATCATATTCAGAATTGAGTCGCTTTAATTCTAAGGGTGCGTTATGTGTGTCTTTGACTATACTTAGGGCCTGTTTCACCACTCTCTGATAAGTTCCTGATATCTGTGATGCCGTCTCAATCTACATATTCTATGGACACAAACAGAGACGGTAACTTAGATATCAGTTTGATTTAATATCGGGAACTCATACTATAAGAGAATGATGAAACAGGGCCTTAAAAGGGTTTTTTGCTAACAAAAACTAGTTTAATATTTTATCTTACTTGACAAATGGACTACATCAGAATCCTGGGACCAGCTTTCGTCAACCGCCTCTTTTTTCTTTTGCTGGAGCTGCGTCGTGGGGTCCCGCATAAAGTCAACGATAGCTTGCCTCTTGTTCTCGCCGTTGTATGTGAATTTCAACTGCCCTTTCCTGTAGATATCATAGTTTACGTTTAGGTACTTCTTGATCCAGATGATGCCTCGTGTAGAGGCGAAACGCGCGTAGATCATGCAATTTTAGTATTTAGTGGTGGTGATTTATAGTTGAGTCTGCGTGATATATGTTGTTTCGTGTGGAAGTGGAGGTTGGGGTTGCATGAAATATATATTATGTCACACTGACGCAGCAGCTATTTTCCATGTGCACAGAACCGGTTTCGCGGAGCAGAAAGGTAATTTGTACCAGTTTAATTCTTTAATAGTAAATTTTGCAACCACCAGAACCTTTCCTTAAACTCGGAAATCTAGCTTTTACTCCAATTTCTTAAGAACCTCAGAACCGCTGAAAATTGCGGATCATACGAGTATATGTAAACACGATGTATATATTATGTAGTAGATAACTTGATCTGACCGAATAACGGTTTATTTCAATATTATAAATGATAGTTTCTTGTGAGATGGAATTAAAAATGTGCTTACTCGTAATACAATAAGGTAGGAAATCCAGTTATATTGTATATTTGCCTAATTTTAGAATTGCCGGGTTTTGCCACATCGATAGCTGCCAGCAGAGCTTCACCCTAAAAAGGAAAACTCAAATTAGATAGCACATCCTAGTTAGTATGTAACTTCTTTGTTTCTATCTTGATTTCATTAACGAACAACTTATGTTTCCTACTTAATCACACTAATAAACCCTTATTTTTATATAAGCTACTCCGTACCAAACATCATCTGAATTCATCAAGCGAAGCAAAGTAACGAAAGTTTTAGTCACACACAAACTTTCAGCTTTAAAATATAAGTGTGATGTTACTAATATCACTCTTAATATTATACTATGGATTAACACATATCCGACAGGATACTTTTCATTCATTATCGCCGCATAGCGATAAACGAATTCTACGCGGACGAATTCGCGGGCAGAGGTTAGTAAGAAAATATATTTCAGTAATTCTTATCCAGGTCATCCGTTTGGGAGCTACAATGCCACAGACAGATACACAGAACTTACTTTAAACTTATAACACCTCTCTTTTTGCGTGGGGGGTTAAAACAAAAGCGCATACAATTCTTGCCTATAGTTAACTAGTGGACGCCCACAACTTCGTTAGTAGTAGTAGCCTCTATCGTGTAGCTTTCTATTAGTGAAAGATTTTTTGGAATCGGTTCAGCAGTTCCAGAGATTACCGTCTACATACAAACAAACAAAGATTAGCTCTTTTTTATATTAGTGTAGAAAACGGTCATTGTTATTTGTATCATACCCTCAAATCGCCAGCCGCTTGAACGTAGTCGGGTTTCATACTTTTGCAGTAACCGCACCACGGAGCATAAAACATTATCATCGATTTCTTGTATGCTGCAGCACCTTTCTTCAGAAACTTTGTTAATGCCTGAAATCATACAATAATAACAAACTGTCATTCCTTATGTTCACAGGCCCTGAAAGCAAATGCCTCTACGCAGTCCACGCCCGTAAATATTAACGACACTCAGAGCAGCAGCTACTCAAGGTCGCGACAGTAAGGGCGTAGACTAGCGCGTTTACGTGTTGTCTTGCAAAAAAGTTATGCGTGGTCATACATTAAAAAAAAACAAATATACGAAACATGATAACCTCCTCCGTTTTTTTTCGTGGGTTAAAAAAGGGATCTTTTATTTGAATATTATTTATGAATATAGGCTTAGAGCAAGACAGTTTCACTTGAACGGAGTCAAGTATAAACCTAATTTAATTTCGCTATTGGAACTATTATTATAATAATAAACACCTAATAGAAGTGACATTTCGTGCACTCGGCCCGTTTTTATTTGATCTTTTGAAATCGAGACGCAGCAGAGCCTGGGCTAATTAAGCTGGAGCTGGTCGTAAGGATCGAGGGGTGCGCTGGGCCTGTGCAAGCATCATAATGGGCGTTTCAGAATACAGGGCTGAGCGGGTACTGGCGGGACCGGGGGCGTCCCCCCGGTCCATAGTTAGCCTAGGGCAGTCTGAACTCTAAATCCGGGCCTGAGAAGCAATAAGACTTCTGGTAGTCTTTAGTTATTTATCTGATATTGCATTACCGTGCATTAGTATGGATCCGGAGCAAAAGATATTGGCAAGTTGAACGAAGTATCGTTTCTATTAGGTTTTATTCAGATACTATTATAATACCAAGTGCATATACATACAATATTATTGTATTAGTGTGTTGCATAAAACTAATTTTGCAACCGTTTAAGTACAATATAACACACATTTCAGATTAACACACAATTCGCTTATTTGCACAACAAACATCTATAATGCAGTAGTAGTAGTTAAATACAACAAGTAAGTACAGTCAGCCCATGAAAACATTTTAAATTTATTGTGACAAAGTACTAATGTGCATTTTCGTAGGCCGACCATAGATAGGTACAGAAAAAATTACAAAATCAATCGCTTCGCATCTTTCTAATTCAATTAAGTAAATTAAAATCAGCCATTTTAGTTTGCACTCGCCGCGCTGTAGTAAGTGTCTCACATCACACATAACTTATACATAAAATAATAATACCTAAAACACTAAGGACTTGTTTCACCACTGTCTGCTAAATTCCTGGTTATATATTTATCCAACAGATATCGGCGCAGTCGTCTCTAGTTTATTCTATGTGAACAAATAGAGACGGTATCACAGATAGACATTTGTTAGATATGCTATTGAGAACTTATCAGAGAGTGGTTAAACAGGGCCTAAACCAGGGTTCGAAAGGATAATTAAAATTATCAATGATAATTATCACGATAATTATCACGATAATTATCATGATAATAACAGGTTGATAATTATCAATTGATAATAACAAAAAATTGCGCCCGTGAAATAGAACTATATTCTAAGTATCCAAACGTGTATTTTCGCACTTGTTGCGTGTATCCGAACGCACGTCTAGTCGCGACACGGGAATTCCCCCAATTCACAAAAAATGTCAGTTGGTGTTACGTAAAGCCAAGTGAACTCGAATGTTATTTTTGTTTGTTTTGAGACAATAAACCATCGATATTTCTTATGAAACAATTTAACAAATGATATTTTAATAATGGTGATAATTATCGGATAATTATCTGATAATTATCACGGCTCGTTATTATATTGATAATTTCGAACCCTGGCCTAAACATTTCAGATTCAAAAATACATCTTCTGTAAGACCAATATATGTATAGTGGCAGAGCCAGTCGCAGATTGCAGCACGAATGAACGGCGGTAGTACAATCCTCGTAAAATATCAGCGTTAAGTTGTAGCTGACTACTGCGTTTCGAACGGTGAATGACAAGATCCGGAAGCCCGGTGAGGGCGTCCTAAAAGTCGGGAACGGTTCGGCAGTTGTATTGGGGCTGGTAATTCCCACGGGCGGCGGTGATCACTTACCATCAGATAACCTAATACTCATTTGCTTGCCTATTCCATAAAAATCCTAAAAATAAACTTGTGAATTTGGATTTCATTGAAATATTTATGTAGGAAACATAATCTTTTTGCTCAAGGCTTCACGCACGTGTAGTTTATCAGGTGTTTAAAGTTGATTAAGTAGTCCAAACATACATAGTATTTTTTAAATCACATATTTAATTACTAATACACATAAAAAAAAATCAAATTGGTTCAAGTGTTTTCGAGTTTTGCGCATTGGATACATACATAGATAGAGATACAAGAAGATGTAACAGGTAATTTGAATTCAGCAAAGCGATTTAAAAAACCAAGTACGATAAGGACACAGTATTTTTCGCCTAAAGCACTTAATAGCTGCATCCTGTTATTAAAAGAAACGGTATTCAAATATAATGTACACCTGTGTGGTACACTGCTCTTGGCAGTAATAGGGATGTCTCCTGGGTTAAAACAACAAGATTCTAATTAGTCTGTCAGTTAGATTATAGAAAAATACTCGATACGTATTTTTTTATTTGTCCATACGAATAATATTGACAAAGATACAGCACATTCAAATTCAGGAGTAGGGGCTCGTGACGTCACTCTTTCGTAAAAATTTTACGATATAATGACGTAGCGCGAACTTTCGCCGCTTTGTAACTTTGTTATTTTAAGTTTTAGAAGCAAAAGAAAAAATACGTATCTACTATTTTCTGGCGTTCTAAAAGATGGACTAATTATTATTTTTTAGTCAACATCCCAATTGTACACCCGACACGTGTCAGTAGGGATACAGTATTGCAGGTATACAGTACGACAGCAATATAGGTACTCGTAGGTTTCTTATACCACGAAGCAAGTCAAAATTGACTCGCCAAATTTCAGCCGTACTAACAAACTGACAAATAAACAAACAAACACGCCTGGTTAAGTAAAAGCTTGTAAAACAGGTCTACCCACCCAAGCTCTTGTTTTGCTGCATAGGTTGTAAGGCAACACGTAATGTAAAGGCGTTAAATCACTTATTGTGGATTGCCAAACAAGCATGAAATATGCACCATTACTCAAACAAAGGCGTGCAAATTCATTTGCTACACTTTACAGTTGTTAAAGTGTTTGCATTTACGTTTCAGACAGCTGTAGCAAGCCCATACATCCTTCAATACGTTTTCATGGGACATGTCCGTGTAGCAATTTATACAAAAACTATATGACATTATTGTGTTAATTATAAGACTGTGGTGATATGAAAAAATAAATACTAACAATGTCTATTTAACATCTCAATGTTGCAAAGTATGCAGTACATAATATTGCAGAGGACGTGATTTGCTGGGGTTCATAACCGACAATGAAATCCATAAATATCAGGAGATGAATACAGCAAAGGAAAAGGAAATCCTCAAGATACCACTGATTTAAATGGCATTTTAATGAGTAGGATGCTTTCAGCCAATTTGCTTATAGTCCAAAAAATTAATTGCAGATGACAAATATAAATCTTACCTCTCCATCTTGTAGATGATAAATATCTGTTGCTTCAGGATCTTCTTCCCAAGGCAAATCTCCTGTCGGGTCTCTGAGGAAGTTAGTCATGGAGCTCACAGACTCGCCGCGGTCATAATCTTTATTGAATTCACCATCTTTGTAATGTTTTATATAGTACGACTTGTCTATAGGAATTTTTAATTTTTTGCACAATTTTTTGCCCTCGCTGAAAAAAGTATTAAAGTTTTCTTAAGCGCTGTTAAGATAATATCAAAGGGCATTTTGCTAGGTAATGCCAGAGAGCAAGCACCACAAAACTCTCCATGCTGAGAGTAAACAAAAAATACCTCTTGGTGAAAGTGTCTCAGAAACTTATTTATAAATTAAAACAGAGTCAAAAAATTGACTACAAAATTGTATGTCTCAAAAAAGGAAAAAAAGGTATGTCTGCTACAAATCATTGAATTGGTTAGTGTCAATTAATTCATTAGCATAAAATAAAAATAAAAATACATCCTACCCACATTAAATTAAACTTATCAGTATTCATTCATTTTCATTAAAACAGCTATCATCCCATACACATTGTTTGTTGTAGAAAAGGTAGATATTGTAATGTTTTAAATAAGAGTTCAATATTTATCACATTAATCAATAAAATAAATAAATAGAAACTTCCTTTGAGATAGGGATAAATGAATTCTAGACAACAAGTCATGAGCAACAGATGGTTAACTTTGTATCCTGAATAAATGCAAAATTCCTACAGGAAAGCAATAGGCATTTTGCCTCAGTGCTGTTCAGAAGGTAATTCTTCTGTTATTCATACACAAATTTGGCTAGGTTGCTCGTTTCGGATGCTGTTTCTGTACAAACATGCACAGACATAAGACTTCTCTATGTATTATTATTAACTAATGTGGACCGCTTGTAGTACTTTTGATTGTTAAATAAATAAATAAATAATAGACACATTCTATGCTGATTGAGTCACCGAACAGCTAATTATGCAATATAAGGATGAAAATTATAATGCCTTACTTGTTGCTACAATCCACAATGACTAGTGTAGCTTGCCCTTTCATCACATCAGCAGTCTCTTTAAACACATCTGTTATACTCTGAGACTGTTTTGGCACATTCACAAATAATATCAAAACATTTGTCTTAGTTCTGAGAAGTTTCTTGAACTCTTTCGTCTCATCGATGTCTGTGACTACTGAAGTCTTCTGCCTTTTCGCTTGAACTGATATATGAGCGAGGATAAACAGCATCGCCACTAAAACCTATAAAAAAAACAACATAAGTACTGACTACTGTACAAAAATGTGAAGTGCGAATTTTTCTCGATTGTAATAACCTTTTTATAGGTATTTTTGGACCAAGTTCGATAATGCCGGTGATAAGCTATACTTGGTAAATAATTTAAAAAAAAAACGCGCCGTACATTTTACACTATCACATTTAATCCACATGATCATACTAAATAGGCAATTTGTTTCATGAAATCATTTAATTCAAAACATAATAATATAATTTCTAGTTACGAACCTTCCAAAAAAATTGGCGACCCATGTTGCACTTTCTATGATACCTTCGTGAATTCACAAACTTGTTGCTTGTAAAGAGCATTTAACTTCACTGATATAATAGAAAGAAAACTAAAGATAGATATTTGACTGTTCATTCAATATATGCAAGTCTAATAATTTTGCTAAGACCATGAGCGCCTACCTAACCTTACACGTCACATCAAAATCAAATCACGTTCATGATTTCATGATCATAAAATGATGAGATGAGATTTAGATGAATGAAACTATCAAACTATCATTCATGCATTCATACCATAGATATAGTGTACTAATACTCTTTCTATGCTGTAGCATAGAAGGAGTATTAAAATTGAAAGCGATATTTTATTATCTGATCTCTACTTTAAATAGCAATACAATGTGTCAAAAAGAGATGACTACATACTCTAAACTCCTCTTCAATTGACACCCTGTACACGACCAATAGACAAAATGGTCACCTTTGGCTATGGTAATGTTTACATTAAGGTAGTATATCTACGTTTTTCTTATTAATTTGCAGGTTTTACTACCTTGACGCACACAGAGGTGACCATTTTGACAGCTTTGGCTACGTACACTTGACAAGTACTGAGGCTATAATTATCCATCACACGGAGTGGAGAGTGTACCTTGTTTAATCTTATCTGTGCCGAACGAAGCGAAAGATGAATATTTATGTCTCTTTCATTCACACATCTCCTTAGCACATCACCTACTGTACAGGAGGCCTATTCTCGGTTTATGTGAGATGCATCTCGCACGCAAACAACTGTCAAATCCCTTGGAAATCTGTCATTTTTAGACGTATGTCGCACGTGAGATACATCTCGCATGAACCGAGAATTGGGGTCCAGGGCCCCTATTCTGGGTTCATGCGAGATTCATCTCGCACGAGAATAACTGTCAAATCCCAAGGAAATCTGTCATTTTTGACGTATGTGGCATGCGAGATAGCGTCTCGCATGACCCGAGAATTGGGGTCCTGTAGGGAAAATAAATTCACGTACCACCTAAGAACCGAATCGCAATGACGCGACGCGTTAAACGCCAGGCTATGTCATACAAATGTCATGCGTATGTCTCTTCGACTAGGTTCTACGGTGGTACGTGTTTCAATTTCCTTGACTGTACATGAAGAGGCCATTCACTCGGAGCGGGTTCTCGTATACGAGCTGCGTAACAAAGTAATTCTCCAGCGTTTTCACCGTAAGTCATTACCGTTCCTGCAATAATTGTTGAAATACAGGTCTACAATGGACTTCAGACAAGAACAGAAGCTCTACACGGAGTTGATACTAAGTAGTTTTAGCAGAAATTGGTGTTAACGTTAGGTATTTCGTCAATGAATTAAGGAACGGTAATGAGCATGGGCGAAACCTCTGGAGAATTATCGTTCATTGCGCGGCTGGATCAGTCGACCGAACACATCACACATCGGTAGTCCGCCATGTAATGCAACTAGCATGCGAGAACTTGTAACAATGAATTACCCTTAATACTGGCCACCTGACCAAATTGGTAATGCCAAGGGATACCACAAGACCAGATACAAGGGGACCACGTGGCTAAGGGACTGTCTTCAATCACTTTGACGAACATTTGCTTGCGGCTGGTAGTGCCTTGTGCGAGGTCCGCCCGGATCTTTACCACCATCTTGCTCGCTAATCCTGCCGCTAAGCAGCAGTGCTTGCATTGTTGTTACGGCGTGGAGAGCAAGACAGCCGGTGCAATTATTGGCACAAGAGGTCGAGGCTATCAATAGAAGAGATAATTTGTAATTTGTTGCTTTAGAATGTTTTATGTCAACAATAAGTCCTGCCGCTTAGCAGCAGTGCTTGCACCATACCAGATACCAGATGGTATTCCATCTTAGCCCTCTGAGATGGCAACGTATCTTCAATCTGAGATTGCAGTGGGTCACCTGATGGTAAGTAATCACCACAGCCTATAGACACCTGCAACATCGAAGAGATTGCAGATGCGTTGCCAACCCAGAGGGCTAAGATGGAATACCTCCTGTGCCAGTAGTTGCACGGGCTGTCTTGCTCTCCACGCCGGAACACAACAGTGCAAGCACTGCTGCTAAGCGGCAGGACTTATTGTTGACATAAAACATTCTAAAGCAACAAATTACAAATTATCTCTTCTATTGATAGCCTCGATTTGCTTTACTTAGGCGATAGTGTTTAGATGTCAGAAGTGAAATTTTAGGTTAGAATTATGTTTACATAAGTAAGGATGAATACAGTTTAGGCACTGGCACCTAGTCCTTGCTGGATGTCACCAATGATTGGCACCCAAAGTGCCCGTCAAACGCACCTAGTTTTTGCAGGATGAAAGGGTGCTGACATTATACCTGTTGACTTTTTCACTAATTCTTAAAATCTTAATGAGTCAACTCATTTGCTGGATTACCTAATAAAAAAATGCTGAGAATATTGAGAGCTTGCTACGGTATCAGTAATCACCTAACATTGTCAAGGGATAGTTGAAAAGTTCAAGCTGTGCAGCTAACGAAGCTCGCGAGAGGAGTAAGGGAGTAATCACGCGATCAAATAAGACAGTTTAATAAACAAATCAAAAACAATAAACATCTCAAAACAACGCAGCCTTCTACCTGGGCATGCAGCAACGGTGTCCGCAGTACTTGCACTTCGGCGGTGGCGTGCCAGAGTGGCGCGACTCTTCGGTGGAGGCAGAGTGCGCGCGCATCTTCTTCGGCTTCAGTGTGGGCCTGCGCTGGACTCTCCCTGTCCTGCGCCGCTTCTCCACTCGGCCCACCGGCCTCCGTTTCCTCACTTTCTTCTCTGCACTCATCTTCTGTGTCCCCAAATGGAGTGCTGAGGTTTTATGGCCCTTCTTCGTGTCCACACTCCTGCAGGATGCGGAGGATACCGACCGCGAGTCTCTGTCATCCTTCTTCTCTTTCTGTAGAAGGTCACGGCTGGTCCCCGGCCTCTGCTCCGGCCGCTCATCTTTGGATTCCTCCCGCTCCATTATTAGCTGCCAAAATTAACGGATAATTTTGGGTGCTCAATTCGATGTCCAAGAAGCCAGCTATCTAATTAGTTGGTTAATTTTGTGTTGTAAAATAAAAGAATACCACATCAAATTTCGCGCTGTAAAAAGATGTCATAGCAAAATTATGCTCTTCTGTGTCATTTTCGGTTGATTTGTTATTCTTTCTGACGGCTGCCTACTTTTCAAAAAGATTACAACTTCTTTATCCGTGATAGTTTTACAAGAAGGTTTCACGTGCTTTTTTTTATTGGCCCTCTTCTTGATCTCCTTGTAATATTACCCAGGCTATTTTATTAGGTTATTGTAATCGAAATTAAATATTTTAAAACTTTTTTTTCGATTTTTCTTTTTGTATTTTTTTAAATAGGTACATTTAAATTAAATTTAAAATGCTTATATAATGAATGACAACACAAAGAAAAATTAGGGTAATGGGAGGATTCGAACCTGCAACTTTAGCATTCCGTGCCTTGCGTTTACCGGTTTCCGCCACATTACCAAAAATTAGGGTAATGGCAGGATACGAACCTACAACTTTAGCATTCCGTGCCTTGCGTTTACCAGTTTCCGCTACATTACCGCTGCCATACCCTGCGAATTTTTCAATGTGTTTCGTCTTTACGGTAATTACATTATTGATAATTTTTCTTTGGGAAAACTACCCTCGGTGTCATCTATGAGAAACTTAATCAAGTTATCTCATTCAACTTGGTCATTTATGAATGCCCGTTAGCTGACGAGAGATGACGCCATTTGTTGTTAAATTTTGTAATCGAAATTAAATATTTTTAATTATTTTTTTAATATTTATTAAGTAGGTACCTAAATAAAATTACCAAATTACCATTTTTTTTACCAGCTTTTTCCCTGTGCGTGAAATTTGGAAGTAGAGATCTAACTGGGCTTCTAGGCGACGTTATCAAGATAAAACATGCACCAGATTTTAAGTTCTGCCTCCAGCAATTCAATTTCGTGGACTCAATAGTTATTGCGCGATGCGCGTACGATCATTCAGAAGACAAACATTGTTTTGGCTTCTATTCCTTTTATAAAAGGGGCCGAAGTTTTGGTGCCGATGCCATTGAAATGACATCTATGACGATACAGGGATGTTTGTTTGCATTATTGGCTTAGTGCGGAGTTACCAGGGGTTACAACCCCGAGGTCGTAACAAGTTAAAGAAAGACATGTACACTACATTTTCAATTTTCATGAGGCGTAACCGCCATTTTGGCGAAAATGAGATATCAATGTCATCTTACTCAGTTTTTTTTTCTCTATCGATCTGTATACACAAAGTTCTAAAATTCCGATAAAAGTTGTGTTTACGCCCCTTCACGTCGAGGCCTGTAAACACAATATTTTAAGTTTTTTGGTCGTATAAGCAAATACACTTCTTGTCAGAAATTGGACGGGCGTAAAAGCCTTTTAGTTTTTAAAATCAACAACTCAAAGGTGTTTAGGCACACATATTTTTCAGTATTATAAAACAACTTGACTGATACACCCTAAAACCTTTTAATTTTGGTCTTTATGTGGCGTTTAACCCCAGAGCACTTTCATGTTTTTAAGTTAGATTACGATAGACTTATACGATTACTATAATACTCATGATCAAAACAGATAATTTATTTTACATCCTGGATGGAACCCTGTTATCAGAAATTTTGAGGTTGTAAGTTTTAAAATTATCGAGTCAAGGGCGTAAACGCCTAAAGGCCCATACAAATTTTTGTTTTTTGACAACTTGACTCATACGCCCCATTTCAGTTCATTCTTTTTGTGCAGAACCATGACTTATTCCAATCGTAATCAGAACAATAAATTAGGGAAAATGTTAAAAACATTATTAAGTCATTTAATCATACACACTAATAACATACAACTGAATTCTTAGGGTACATCATAAGGCAAATTAAACAATAAACTTATTATAAATTGTAAAGGGGATCACACACTTAAAACTATTCAGTCTTTTTTGAAATGGCTAATCTGCATCTGTAGTAGCATTGAGGTCTTCAACATCAATGCCGGTATCATCTGCATTGTTCTGTACCAACTCCTGAAAGAAACAGCGGAATTATGAACTCAATTATGTTTCTAGAGTCCAAATTAGATGTTAATTCTAACTGTATCTTTTATTGTGTGACAAATGCATATTCTACTCATTTTCTAGTCTAAAAAGGATGTAAATGGTAAATGAAAGCTTTTTCAAGCATGCCCTGGCTTGCTCTGGCTACATTTGGTTTTAAGAAGCATGCTTATCAAAATCAAATTCTTATAAAAAATCAAAGAAATCAGACTGGGTCCATACTAATGGCACACATACTTCTTTCAAGCATGTTATTCAGCATGTTGACAATTAAAAAAAAAGCATGCTCTATCTCTGGACATCCTTGCTCATGTTTTACATTGAGGCCTTGGTCCCCAGTTAAATGCTGAGAACAATGTCAGCGTAAGTCACTATGGCGATCTCTTTCACACTGTATAATGGCTGAAAGAGACACTGACATCATTGTCTGCGTTAAATTGAAGACCAAAGCTTTAGCACCTTGGTTTGACAACTTTGATATTTAATAACTAGCCACGAGCTTACTTTAAAAACATCTACAAAACTGTTGGCCTCCTCCAATAGGGCTTCACATTTGGTGTTTTCTTCTGTCAATGACTCGCGTAATTTATGCAGTCTCTCATTTTCACCTAAGGCATCTTCCAAGGCCACACTGCGGAGAATAATATGGTTAATTTGAAGGCATTTAAGGCTTGCAAAAACTTATAGTGGGTGGCTAGACGAAGCAGAAATATGTGCTGACTGTTGTCAACATTGATCTATTGTAATGAATGATAATAAATTTTAAATTATGAAGTGTTCACATAAACTTAAGGTTGGGTTTACATTATGCGAAAAGTGAGCTGCTCACTGTTTGGTTCCAGTTCTCCACCATACGTAGACAAAGGCAAAGATATGCAATATAAAATGCAAATATGCTTACATGTTTGCAACGCACTGGAAAATCATTTGGAAATTTGTTCTTTTTCATGTAAATACAACCGAACTTGTATCATACTAAGCTTACTACTGGTAGATAAATTGCCTCTTCCCAGATAAATGTTAATAATAACAATGTGACATTAATAAAAATGAATATGAAACTTACCGTCTTTTCTCAGCTAACTTCTGCCAAAAAATATCACTTGGCATATCGCTGGAAATGTCTTCTTCAGTTATCAATGTGCTGCTTACTTGTGTTGATTTGGACACTTTCTTTCCTTGATCATTGTCGCTAAAAATAAAGAGACTCACTTATGTCATCCAACATTCATATATACAGTTAATTTTCATTAAATAATTACAATGTTTTTGTACTTACCTGGGATGAAAGTAGTCTAATAGGCTCTTTTTAGGTTTTGCTGCAGCACCAGTAGGTTTATTGTTACTTTGTAATGTCCGGAGGCCTTTACTGACCGTTCCTATTTCCTGTAACCAATTTAACTTATTATGTAATAAAAATTTGTGTTATTAAATAATTTCAATTTAATCACTCGTCTTATGTCAGATTACCGGTAGGCGGGAAACGGTGTTGTATTACCATTGTAGTGCTGATTAAAAAACCATGCAACTTACCTCTGATTTACTCATTTTGACCCCTACAACTCCTGATAGATAAGGGTGTAAACAATTTCCGACAACTTTTATACTAAAATCCTGTACCGCAAACCCAAAACATTAATTATAAAGTTAATTAGTAAACTGTTAAAATTCAAATCTGCTGTATTGTGAATTTTGTTTTGGTATTTTACCTATCATACCTACAAGTACGTACAAGTATTTTTTTACATTAGCTTTTGACAACAATGTTGGTTGATCATACAGCCACATGCAATTAAAAATTTATATAAAACCTTAACATAATTTTTTTACTGCAATTCATTTAGAAATAAAATTGATGTTACTTTAATGTAACAAAATAGCAGTTGCCCGTGGCTTTGCTCGCATAAAGAGTTTTTTTTTTCTAAGTTCCAAATATCCCAAATGTAATTTGTGGCTTAGATATCCTTATCATATTCTAGCCATGTAGATATTAAACAAACATAAAGTCACTTTTCACTAATTAACATAACTATACAATTATTTAGCATACTTCTGATTAATTTCATTATTAAAACCACTAATTGAAATAAGTAGATTTTGCGTATAGATTAACGTTTTTGAACGATCTTGCACTCTTCCCAATGTCACAAAGGTCATAACTGTCATTACACATGAGCCTGTTTTCTTTGCCCATTACTTTTTGACGTTTTAGTTTATTGGTAGAATTCAGATAAAGTAAAACACGCCTATTTGAAAGAGCAGAAGAACACCAATAGAATCCCATCGAATTCAAGTATGTATTTTGAGGTTTAGTTTTTGTAGTAGAAAACGGAGTAAAAGGTCATCTTCACATTTTGTGCAACACCTACGGTTGAACCGGATTTTGGTTGCATTTTCTTGAGTTCCGAGAGTAAGTATTATAACATCTTTCAATTTTATTTATAAGTAATAACTAGAGAAGGTCATGGGTTAATTTAGATGTTTTCATTTACTTAAAAAGGTTTATCGTATTCAAAAGATTACCTACCTAATCTCACTCGATAACCGATAAACCGATGGTGGTTCGCCGGGGCTGTAATAATGTATAAGTATAATAAATATCCTTATTATGTGACTTAAATAATAGTTTATCTTAATATAGATCACAGTCACGATGGGTCGCAAGTTCGTTGTAGGTGGTAACTGGAAGATGAATGGAGATAAGAACCAGATCAATGAGATCGTAAACAACCTGAAGAAGGGTCCCCTAGACCCCAATGTTGAGGTAAGCATGGCTTGCATATACTTGCATATGCATTGCAATAACATTGTGTAAGAGTCTGGATATTACAAAGAGGATCCCAAATAAAATAAATAAACATTTTAAATACCTTTATAGGTCCATATATATACTTTCTTTAATACATATGACATCTAAGACTTGCATACAAACATTCATATTCATCATTCAACTTTGCCCAAACCCTGGCCCGTGGGCCATAAAGTTCTGACGGCAATTCTGCCTCTGCGTAACTTTTTTACATTTACTACTTTATGAATCTGGTAGTAACCTAAGATATTGGTGGCCCGACACCACTAGTATATAAAAAAAATCCCACTTGGAAAATCTATTGGCCGGCCTTGCTCTATATTCACGTCAGGGTCAGTAACAGTACAAGTACAAGCTTTGCTGAATTTGGGACTAATTCAATTGGTGTAAATTAAATTCTAAGATAATTATTATTAATTTCTTATGTTCTTCTGCTGCTGATTGTACCATGCTGGTCGAGTTACGCCATTTATGTTGCAACCAGCAACTATGTACAGTAAGACTACTATTTATTTTTACAATCAACTTTTATTTGATCTATGTTCATTAGGTTGTAGTCGGAGTGCCAGCCATTTATCTTGCATATGTCAAGAGCATACTCCCGGACAACATCTCTGCATCTGCACAGAACTGCTGGAAGTCTGCTAAGGGTGCATTTACTGGTATGTGTTCTATTATTACAAGCTTTAAATCACTTGCTTTTTTTAGGGTTCTGTACAGAGGCGTATTTAAAGATTTGGCGCCCCAGGCCATTTGGATGGCAATAGGCTAAATACACCCCTGGTTCTGTACCCAAAGGGCAAAACGCGACCCTATTATTAAGGCTCTGCTATCCGTCTCTCTGTCTGTCTGTCTGTTACCAGACTGTATCTCATAAACCTTGATAGTTAGACAGTTGAAAATTTCACACATGATGTATTTCTGTTGCTGCTATAACAACAAATACTAAAAAACAGAATAAAATAAATATTTAAGGGGGCTCCCATACAACAGACATGATTTTTAAGCTGTTTTTATAGATAATGGTATAGGACCCTTTGTGTGTGAGTCCGACTTGCACTTTGCCGGTTTTTTGTATGTATTATGGATTAAGCATAATTATACATCACTTTATGCTGTTGAATTGACGTGGTAAAAAAGAACTTGAAAGGTTAATACTTTATTTTAATTTTAATTAGTATATCTTCTATGGTAAATGTGGTTTCAAAAATTTCTGATCTGTAGCCAGCCTTTAAGTCCCTCTTCATAAGAAATCTACTACATCACGCCGGTATTCTGTGACAGTGTGGGACAGTCAGAATCAAAATCAAATATCCGGAGCAGGAAAGGTGGTAAAAAATACCTGAACTTGACTCTATTATCAAATACGTTTGTACGTGTTCAGATATTTTTGACCTCCTTGCTCGTTCCAATATATTTAATGCTGACAAATAGCCTAGTCGAGCTGGGCTATCCGTAGCACACTCAGCAACTGTCTGTAGTGTGGCTCTACTGCTAAAAATTCGAGAAGTTCGAATTGGTTCACCCAATGCTGTACAGTCGCCTACATAAAGGTATTTCCACGTTTGCACCTTATTGCATTGAAATATGGCGCGCGCATAGCCCACAACGGGCCGGAAGTACAATCGCAACGCGCAACTGTATCACACACTTTTGAATTTACTTGGCAAGCGTGTGATTTTGGGGTCATGAATCCCGTGACCCGCCCCAGACCGCGCCCGATTGCAATAACCTACAAGAATGCATACATTTATTTGTAATCGACTGAACAGCATATTTTGCATTCGCATATGCCTGGTGACTACCGACGTATCCATTAAAACTCTAAGTTTAGGACTTTGACAACGGTAACTTGCTACTTAAGTACTACTTTGTTAAAACTTATAGAGCATTAAATTATGTATTTAAATATGCTGTTTTGGTATAACTTATGAAATGTCTTCACAATCTTAACATATGCCATCAAAATAAGTTATTGTATAAACAAACATTGTATTTTTTTCGTCTATCAAGATAGCTTGACCCCACCAAGGAAAGATGTTATCACCGTTTTAGACATCATTAACCTTGCATTAATAGGGATGTCTCCTGGGTTAAAACAACAAGATTCTAATTAGTCCGTCAGTTAGATTATAGAAAAATACTCGATACGTATTTTTTTATTTGTCCATACGAATAATATTGACAAAGATACAGCACATTCAAATTCAGGAGTAGGGGCTCGTGACGTCACTCTTTCGTAAAAATTTTACGATATAATGACGTAGCGCGAACTTTCGCCGCTCTGTAACTTTGTTATTTTAAGTTTTAGAAGCAAAAGAAAAAATACGTATCTACTATTTTCTGGCGTTCTAAAAGATGGACTAATTATTATTTTTTAGTCAACATCCCAATTAACGAAAAACAAGTAATTTTAGTACTTAAATTAGAAGCCATTTTTTGTGGTCGAGCTATTTAAGAGCAACTATCTAGCATACCTGATATTTATAAGTACAGTCAAGGTCATAAATATACATACGGTTTCAAGATGCCAAAAATACTTATCTATACACCTCTATGACACTGAAAATAAGGTTAGTGTTTATGGAAACACTATATATGGATATTGGGTCATGTGGCTGTATAGATGTTTATGACCTTGACTGTACAGTGTACATGCTACACATATAGTGTACATGTTCATGGACAGACTGTAAATTTTCATGACTTGTGTCAAACTTTGATTACTTCTTTACACTATTAACATACTCGGGTTTTATGCTATACAAACCGTCACACTCCATGTCCATATTTTTATTCTCTTAGGTGAAATCTCACCGGCCATGATCAAGGACGTGGGCTGTGATTGGGTGATCCTTGGCCACTCTGAGAGGAGAACGATCTTCGGCGAAAAGGATGACTTGGTTGCCGACAAGGTGTGTATGAATATGGAAAATTAGTTGAATTTATGAAATCTACACACTTGCACACTCTTTATTTTTGGTGTTTGCATAGAGCACAGCTTATTTCTACTTACTCGAAACAATATAAACAAAAGAATCACGTTTTTTGACGCGCCGCGTAGATTTTAAGGACGTCTAAATAAAACTTTAAAAAACCACATTAACCTTAAAATAAAGAAAACGTTCTTTTTTATTACTCAGTCATCTGTGATCCAGATGGCTGAATATTTCCACAATTAACAAGTAGTAAACCACCATTAATTGGCACACAGTACCAGGCATTGAGTGCTGGCTACCAGGCATTGAGTCAGGTAGTTAGTGTTGAGAAAGAATTGTAGAGGACTGAGATGGCTATTAAGGACCAATGAAAGCAAAAGATGGAAAATAACAGGGCACTTGATATGACATGACAGTTTTCTAAAAAACACAATCGAAGCGGAAATTGAAAGGAAAAGAGGAAGAGGAAAACCTAAACACACAGAGTCTGCTCAAGTGAAGGACAAAGTTTAAGTCATGTTGTAGCATGAAGTCAGGTTCTTGGCAAAGAAAAGAGAGAAATGGCGGTTACTCCACTGACAAGAATTTGGCTCTTAAATTATATGATGATGATTACTAGTCATTGGCACCTAGTTTTTCAGGATTGCCTCGAAATAAGATTTAACATGCCCTCGGGAAGGGTGCCGATAATAGGTAGTTTTCCATTTGTTTGTTTGTGTCAAATGTTTTGCCAATAATTTTCGTGCCTTCATAAACTAACCTTATTGCCAGGTGGCTCATGCCTTGGAGTCTGGTCTGAAAGTGATTGCCTGCATCGGAGAGACTCTGGAAGAGAGGGAGGCCGGGAAGACGGAGGAGGTGGTCTTCAGGCAGACCAAGGCGCTGGTCCCGGCTATTGGCAGCAACTGGGACAAGGTCGTGCTCGCTTACGAGCCCGTCTGGGCTATCGGCACGGGCAAGACTGCGTCCCCGCAACAGGTAAACATCTCAAGAGATCATTTGTGTTTTCGGCCGCTAACTCCTACTAAATCAAACCAATCAATTTTTTTACGGTTTTGACTGTAATTTTTAGAGATTTTTTTACGAAAGGTTTTTTTATGTACCATACATCTTAATAACGTTTTTGTTAATCAATTTAACCGGTGCGAATCTGGGACGGGTTGTTAATACTGTATAAGTATGTTTTTGTCATTGTATAAACATTACAATCACTTTTAACTTGTGTTGTAACGAATTCAATGTCAAGAATTTTAAGTTTGCTGTAAGCGCTAAGATTTTTCGGACGGCGTTTTGAGTTTTAAGTAATTGACATTATTTGAAATAGAAAATTTAAAGCTAATAAGTTAAATTTCTAGTCAACGCATATTTTTATGACAGTTTACTTTAACCTTTAACCTTTTCATAAAAAAATGTAACTTTGTTGTAAAAAAATATTCTTTGTTTTTCTTTTGTCGTGTCTTAGCTCAAGTGTCATTTAGCCTTTTAACTCAGTGCTAATATGCCAAGGCTAAAAGAAATTGAAAAATAGTTGACAATATTATTAGATTTCTTTTTAAACGCAAAAACAAACAGGTAATTTACACATTTTGTTTGTGTAAACCTTTGGCCTGTGTCAACGTCAATAGCAGTCTTAATCGGGATATTAGCATAAATTACTTATTAGCGACTAAATAAGACCAATCTTAAAATCTATGAGTATGGTGTAACTCACGCGCTTTAAGAGCGTTTCCACATTATCCGATACGATATCATTTATATGTATAAGGAATATACATTTATATGTATGTATGTAAGCTCTTTATTGTACCTAAGCATTTACAAATACACACATTTCCTTGCCTTTCATATTTTCCGAACCAATATCGGATATTGAATCCGACGCCGATTTGTTAGCGGCCAAGTCTGATCCTCGTAAACTACCGGACAATAATGTTTAGTGCGAGAGTAATATTTTTCTGTGGTGTGAGTGATCGAGCAACCACGTCGATCGAATGAGGAAATGACCTAATCGGACCTGTAATATCGGAAATATATAAAGATATCACATGGCATCGGATGTCAAATATCGACTATAGGCGTCCGGTACCGATATCATAACGAATAATGTGAAAACATTCTCAATCATTTTCGGTTTAAGTACCTTGATGTATAAAAAATGTAAAAGATCGATTTTGTCTCTCTTGTTAATCGATTGGCATGATGGCATACGTAAAAAGACTATAACAATACAATGACGATGCAATACCAAAGAACAGTCGAGGGATTTAAAAGTTTGTCACTTTTGCAATGTTAAAAGGTGACAAACCTTCACATTCCTCTACTTAGACTTGCTTTTAGTTATATGATCGACTTGAAAGTTACGCATTCGTAGTTCCAATAACAATGCAATACTAAAGTACAGTGAACAAAATAGCTTCTCTTTGAAATGAAATATAAATAATTATAATATTTGGTTTTACAGTCAACCAATTTGATTCATAGGTGGCATCGCTGGGATTTTATGACATTTACTGAGAAGTCATTATGGCATTGATTGTAAATAGGTTCTACAGTAGCTTATGAATCAAATCGGTGGACTGTACTTACCTATTCTATGCAGCAACGTTTCAAGACGTAGTTCGTAGGCATGAACTCCTTAAAATACTTCTTTATAAAAAAAAACATGAATGCAATGCATATTTCTTGTTCTCTTCTGACTTCTCAACATGAACTTATGTTATTTTTTTTTATTAAAGGCTCAAGACGTGCACGCTTCTCTTCGCAACTGGCTGACAACCAACGTTTCGGCGGAGGTGTCAGCGGCTGTTCGCATCCAGTATGGCGGCTCTGTCACTGCTGCCAATGCCAAGGAGCTGGCCGGGTGCCCCGACATAGACGGATTCCTCGTCGGCGGAGCCAGCCTCAAGCCAGAATTCGTCGACATCGTCAACGCTACCCAGTAAAGAGGTTTATAAACTTGGCGGTGCACTACCTTGCATTAGTCATCTAGCGACTGGGAACATTGTCACAGTAAATATGTTGCTTATGTATTTTCTGCGACGTGGTCTTGCATACTCCATGTGTATTTATAGAACGTAGTAATAGACGTCTGGTGTATGCTTCGCACGTTATCGTCTAAGTAAAATACTTTATTAACGTTTCGTTTGTAAGATTTTATATTAAGTCGGCAAATCATGAAAGGGTGTACGAGTATGTCTACTTTGTGACCATATTTTTTTTGTTAAATATTTATCAAAAGTACAATCATGTTTATCACTTTTGTTCTACACTTGATGTTTATGTTGTTAATATGTACTGAATTAAACTATCAATATTACCGTTAATTTGTTGTTTAATTCTTTAGTGTGTTTAAGGAATATACAGGGTGGGGCATTTAGATAGTATTATGGCAAGATCGATTTTTGTAAGTCTTGTTTACTCGTATGGTTTCAGACTTGCCCATACTGACCCATTTAAATGGCCCAACCTGTGTATCTGCCTGTCACATTGTCCGATCCGGTGACAAATTGGCAGCCACATCTGATCCCTGCGAACTATCGGCTGATAATGTTTGATTGTGTGCTATGCGAGTGTAATTTTTCTCAGTGATCAGCCGATCTCTGTCGAATGATGTAATGGGCGAATCGGAACTGTATAATCGAAAATACCTATGTTAAGATATCACATGGTATCGGTTATCGGCGTTCGGTCCGATATCGTATCGTATAATGTGAAAACGCTCTTAATGATTTTCGGTTTTTTTTATAACGTTTTGTCACTTGTAAGTTAATAATAGTATCAGTTTATAGATTTAGGTGTTACTTTGCGGAAGTCCATATTGATATTAATAGAATTAAATGCTTTGCTTATCCGCGAACCCACGCGAATGCGAATGTGATGTGGTTTCGCGGATTAGCAAAGCAATTAATTCTATTAATATGAATATAGTAAATCGATTTTAGCCTTCTTGTTTCCGATTCCCATTATGGCATACGTAAAAAGACTATAACAATACAATGACGATGCAATACCAAAGAACAGTCGAGGGATTTAAAAGTTTGTCACTTTTGCACAATTTGCAAAAAAATTAGAAGGCAAACGTAGGTAGTTAAGAAAAATTATATGATTAATATCCGGGGTCTTTATAAGAGAACCGAAACCAATAAGTGTTGTACCTTTAGAATGTTTGTTTGTCTGTTTACATTAAATTTACAACAGGCGAGCTTGGTATCCAATTTTAAACGACTACGACGATTTAGAACGTATGTGAATTAGATTCTTTGCAATATACGCCATACTCTACAAGAACAACTCTGTTTTATGTTAAAAACAAATGAAATAATGACAAGTTCAAAACTCTTATTACGAAGAAGCAGGATCCTTTTGAGTTTATTTTACGAAGGTTTGTTATTATATGGTAGACTAACTATGATGCGGATATTAAAAACAAGAATAATCAATATATTTTTATTAATTACAATAAAAACATGAACCGTCTTACAAATTTGGAATAAAAATCACACTCCACGTTCTCAAATACCTATATAGTTAATGTATTAAATCCCTTGTTATCACTAAGTCTTAACACTATGGGTCCGTAAGAACAAATGGCAGAACAGATTTCAGCAACTCAGTAAGTACAATATTTATAATGTCTATCGGCAGTTAAATGGGATAGACAACTGTTTATTTACCTTAACGTTTTGATCGTATTGCAACGGCCGTGGTCGGGCGGGATCGCATAGACTGAAACCACTTCAGTCTACCAGGATATAACTGTTGCTTAGCTGCGTTTAAATCCCGATAAACATTACAAATGTTATGTGTGAAAATCGCGGAATTTTAAAACAATAAAACAGTAGGTGAGTACAAGTACATACAATTTTTGACATGTCTAACCGAAATTTAGATCTAACGGACTTTATAAAACCCAGCCTAAGTTTATTAGGCTCTAATAATATAAAAAAAACATACTGTGTATCTTAGCATAACCATCAAACCTTTTTAACACTATTAACTTCCCGTTAAAAGGTCATACTTAGTATAAAAAAAAATCTTATTAACTAGTATAACAATTCGCCTGACTATTATTACATCATAATTTCATAAGCAAATCATAATTTCTCAAAAAATTAAGGCCTACTACCTACAACATTAATTATCACAAAGAAGATTAAATTGGCCGCCCATTAAGAATATATTGCTATGCAAGATGATCCCAAGGGGGCATCCGTCCATTACGTGAGATGTTTTTTAACTTTCCCCTTGGTGAAATATGGATGGACCCCTTCCTCCTCACATAAAATTTCCACCATTACTTACAATCACTCATACAATCATTTATTTGTGTTCATAGGTCAGTGCTTTACACATTGGTAAACATTTGGTTGAACCTCTTCTCTCGGCATTCCTTTTGAAGTCGCATAATTAGTGGAGGCACCCAAATCGCAAAGTATTGCAAAATTATTCGTCAGCATGGTTCAGTCTAGTATACGAGTATAGCCTTAACTGCCACATCCCTGTAGATGAGATCTTGAGCTCGCTATGAATGAATAAAAGCGCCCTGACATGACTGACACAAGGATAACGTATCCTACAACGGCTTTATGTAACATTTTTTTAAGGAACGTTAAACATGTGTCGGTTATTAGGGTCGGTGTAAGGCTTAAGAGCTACGCTTAGAAGCAAGGGTTTCAATTGTCGCTTAGATGACATAGACATATCCTAGTAAAATAACTGCACTGGGGCACGGCCACAACGCGCTCTTCGTATTACTCTATGCAATTTAATAATCAAGAGTAGCGTTATCCTGCTTCTAAGTGTATCTCCTCAGTGTAAGACTTAAAAGTTTTATATCTCACTCCGGAGATTATTAACGCGTCTCTCCCCGACCATTCAAAAAGTAACGCACAGCGCGCAGTCCGTGGGCTGAGGATTAGTTCTGAGGTATTGTGTTGATGTTTGACTAGGAAATGCTTTACTCTAACAGAA
Source organism: Ditula angustiorana (assembly GCA_963691745.1). Classification (NCBI taxonomy): domain Eukaryota; kingdom Metazoa; phylum Arthropoda; class Insecta; order Lepidoptera; family Tortricidae; genus Ditula; species Ditula angustiorana. The sequence goes on from OY829472.1 coordinate 7,778,503, forward strand.
GCCCAGCATCATATATTTAAAGTAACTTGTTTAAAGTATTGTGTAAGATTAGGTAAGGAGATAAAAAAACTGACGGACCGGGGCAAGAAAAACACTGTCTAACCTATTGATATATATTAGACAACTGGAAGAGGAATGGTAGTGTTTAAATCCCCATTTATTGGTACTGGGTAATCTTGAAAACAAGTCGGACTTATCGCAATATCAGTCAATTTCTGTCTTGCTCCAGCGTATCAGGTGTGTTATGCCCATCTTAGATACCTCATTTATAATTTGGTAGATATGCATACGTACTTTGAGGTAGGTGGTAGCTTAAAATATATCAAACCATAACCAGTGATAGGTACAAATAATTATCCTCCGTTGTACGGCTTTTCCTGTAAACATCGAAGTTCTAAAACTATTATAACGTAAAGCTTATGCAAGATTCATAAACTCTGTCCATTTTGTTGAAGGCGTTGGCCCGACGAGTATCAATTGATTCCTTGAGCATTTCTGTTATTCATTGAACACTGCATTTCCCAAGAAGGGCAAATGCTTGACTACTGGCTCGCCGTAAGCGAAAACTTCGCGCACTGGCCTGAACCACGAAGCCAGGAATGAGAGGATGAGGCACCAGAACAGGATCGTAACAATCCAGTCTAACACGAACAGGCTGGGAACAAAGAAATGTGAAATGAATAATTAGGAAATTTAAGGATGGAGATGAAATAATGCCACCGTTGGGTTGGACTTAAAATTAATTAGTTACGTTTACTTCAATCATCTCTGGATCATTCAAGCCCTAATAACTATAATCTAAAAGTAAGGCTGTACTAAAAGGGTCTTTCATCACTTCACTTTACGCAAGCATATATATGTTGATTCTGGTGGATACTATATACCTTAAACCATGTTACAAGTTTGATAACTTCAGTCAATGAAATTCGAAAGTACTTGCCTAATCATTTATTATTTATTAGTTACAGGTCTAATTATACGGTAACGAAGATAGCGTCAAAAAATTGCACAGACTACATGTATCTTATCAAAATATTAGATAAAGTAGAAAAGCAGAAGAAAGAGAAGTACATAATCGTTCATCGGACTATTTATGATAATAATTGGATTTATTTTATTTTATTTCAGTAAATAATTATACATAATATACGTAAATTAGATTTTTATAAGTACATATAACCATTACATTTTGACGTTAGAGTTACGTATTATTTCTAAGGTGTTTCTCAGATGTAAAATCCGTTGGTAAAATCGTATGCTTTTACCAACGGATGTTTGGTATTATTATTAAACATGGTATTCTTGGTGTAATATACCTAGTTAGTTAAGTACTTACAAGTTGTGATAAGTCCTATTGAGGGTCATTTTCGTAGGGTCTTCTTTCAAGCAATACAAGCGGCCACCTTCAACTGCACGCATCATGTAATCGACCTTGTCGAACTGCGCTACTTGGGTCACGTACGTATCTTGTTCCTCTTTACACAGATGTTTGTGGATGGAGTTGTAGTTTGGACAAGGGAAGGACCATTCGCGCATGGTGAAGTACTGCAACACTTCCAGGCCTTGGCTAATTCTTTCTTGTACCCTTAACATGCTGTAAAACGACCTAAATTATTAATAACATATAAAAAGCGTACCTATTTTGCTACAAAAGTGAATATAATCTCAGCAGTTAGATGCGTGTTTGCTTCGTCAGTCCACGAGTAAGAAAGAACCGAGTTCTTGTAGAACGAATCAGAAATAAGGAAATCCTGGGTATCAAAGTATCCAACCAAAGAGAATCCTGGTTTTAGTATAATTATGATAATCATGACACTTTTAAAAAGTTACTTACAATCGTTTTTGACCACATATAAGCAACAGGAAATCGATGAAATACGCAGGCACTATGTGGAATAGAATGCGTCTGATCTCGTGAGACACGTAGTTTGTGGTAATATCTCCGTTAGGGTACCACAAGGGCCAGGAAAGGGGGTACTTGCGCCCATAGTCCTTCGCAATCTCTAGTACATCGCCCCAAGTCGTCGGATTCTGATCTCCGATGTTCAAGTTGTAGATTGGTATCAATTCCGATCTAAAATACATAAACGATGGGATTAGAAAACTAAATAACGAAGGAATATTAAATAAATGCATAAGGAAGAGGTTTCTAAACTTCGAATGAGCACCTAATTTTAAATGCAGAAGAACAGTACTAGTATCGTCTCCGAATGAGGCTCCAAATTCACGGTAATTTCTTAGTTTATTTTACAATTAAATAAAACAATTCTTAAATTATTATTGGTCCCATAAATCCTGTAACGACAGCCTTTCCTTTTGAAGTGTAGACAAACATTCCTATTGTCGGCTCACATTTAATGATCGTTCAATCTTATCTTAAGTATTTAAAAACAATGGTGGTGACAGTTCTGTAGAAACTAGGTGCCAATGACTAGTACTTTGGGTGCCAATGGAATGTGTTTGTTCTACTGGATTCTGCCTTTAACTGAGTCTGCAATCTGTCACAGATGTGTAGCACATTGCTCATTATGGAACTATTACCTACATTTTTACAGCTACTGCTTAATGGTGTTTAACATTTCTTTCGCCAATCGTAACAGGTGTCTAAGCCGTTGCTAGGGATGTCCCAGCAGGTAACTTATCACTTTTCTTATACTTACGCATGATGTTTATGTCATTAATATGTACTGATTTAAACTATCAATATTAACGTTAATTTGTTGTTCAATTCTTTAGCGCATTCACTTTTAAGTGTATTCGATCCCTTCCGCTTCCCGTCATAGTTAAGCTACAAGTCTAGTATTAGAGATTAGATCACTCACTTAGTGGTTTTCAAGCTCTCAATCATGCCGATAGCGATGATAGCGTTGATGGCGACGTCCACAGGGATGACTTGGGCGTGTAGGGAGCCATCGCACAGCATGGTCCGAATGACCCCTTTGCCTGCGCCCAGCATGAGGCCAACTGGGCCATTGAGGTTGTCTACCCAGCCGGGCACCGGGTCCTCGTACGAGGGGCACACTGGGAACAATGGTACATTATTGCAGAGTAACGGAAAGTAGGGGACGGCATGATTAAGTGATTTAGCGTGGCGAACCCTGATGTATATCGTAGTGGCTCTAACATAATTGTCCAAGTTTACTTTATTTCTCAGGGCGTCGCTTTGTTAACGTTATGGCACTAGTTAGACAGAGCTGCATGGAGGGAAAAATTTAACTTGGGTGGTCATACTAAGGTTTTAATCAATCACTGTTTCCATAGAGGCTAAAATAGTCTTCCGCTCAAACAATATGATGGAATAAAACAAGTAAATTTAATGCGTTTGCAAAAAATTTTATCAATAATTTTCGCTATACAATGTTGTCGTTCAATCGTTTAGCCTACTACCTAACGGCAGTATTAAGATGTGGTGGTATTCCGCAAAAGTCGGTATCTCTATTTTCTCATCCCCGGTATGTCTACTATTTTTACATGCAGTGCAGGTTATTTACGAAAAGTCGGTGAACGACCCGCCGTAGTCAAATCGGTTGATCGTGACAAACTATGCCTTTCTCCTAAAAAAGCTATTGGGAACGGACCGTTGAGTACATTTTGATTGGCGCCAGTTACACAGGCGGCATCAGCACACAATTATTACGTAACGTTTCCGGTTTGTTATCTAGAGAGCTTGATGTTTTGTCTTACTGCGTTATTCGATATACGTTTGGCAGTTAAACTACATTTTGAAAGGTTAGTCGAAAGCAGTGACCTGATGACCCTCTGACCTTAACAAGATCGTCTAAGTTTAACTTTTTCCACTGTGCAACCCTTTCTTATGACACCAGTTATATAGAGCCGCGTTGTGGGATAAGTTAAACGTTAAAAGTTGGAAAGGAATCTGTCAACAGTTGGAGGTCAAAAGTGCCCTGAGTTGTTTTGAGAAAAAGATGGCCGTTTTTGGTTGCTGTGACTGTAAGTTTAAAAGAACGTCGCTGCCACGCAGTTTCTATACAATAACATAATTAATGGGCAAATTAAAAAACTCACTATAGAAGAATGGGTTGGGGTCCATTTTTATTTAGCGTGTGCAACGTAAATACACCGTAGTGGGGCTTCATTGTAACGCTTCATACTCTTGCATGAAGCGCCAAACATTCAGTAAACTACATTGCGGCATTTTTTAGCACCAACGCTGATGCGCTTAGAGGATAACAGCACTGTAGTATGGGATCGAATCACACGTTCACATTGCGTCAATTAGTCCTTAAACGTTGGACCGCAGCCGTACTGATAAAATATGTAAATAGTTCTTACCGATGCTAGGTCTCGCAATGACCGTAGGAAGGTGTGCATAGGCGTCATTCACCAAGCTCTCTGCGAGTCGCTTGGAGTAAGTATAGCAGTTGGGATGCTGGTTAAGCAGCGACGGAGTCAACATAGTCAGCTGTTTGTCGTCCAACCACTCGCAAAGGCGAATGACGTCATGAGGATCCGCAGGAGGACAATGGAACTAGATGGAGAAAATCAATAAGTTATTATTTCAATACCAATATCTTCAGTGGCTCTAACATGAACCTACACGTAGAGATAAACTTTGATAAACTAAACTTGGTCAGTCCTGTTAGGCCGATAAAAGCCTTTTGCACGCGACCAATATGAAAAGTAGCTCTACGCATTTATGTATATTTTCGACTAAGAAATTGTTTTACCACTATTCCATTGTATTACAAGGTTCAAAAGTGGTAGGCATTGCTTGGTAATAACCTTGTCGCTTTACGACAAAGTACGTAATGCCATACAAGAATAAAGAATGTGCCATGTGCTAATGCAACAAAGTAGGTGCAAAACACTTAGCTAGTTTTGTCGCTGTATAATCAGTTTTTTTCTGCGGTCCAGCATTACTATATAAGTATAACTTATCCCTCAGTGCCTTAGACAGTTAAATACTCAAAGCTCAGTGCAGCTCTATCTAACTACTTGTAATAAGATAGGGATGAACTGAAGGCTAACTAAAGCTTCGTACGAATAAAACTGAACTGCACTAACCTTCTCTTCTAAAACTTTATAGTCTGGGTAGCAAAAGGCTGTTGACAGGTGTACAAAAACAGTGAGGTTTTTCAACTTCTTTGCGACGTTCAAGGCCCGTTGGGTTCCAGTCGTGTTCATAACGACGCAATCTTTTAGAGGAGCCTCCAGTCTCAAGGTCGCGGCGAAGTGAAACACCACTGATACTTGCTCCGACAGCATATCCATGTCTTTGCTTGAAATCCCCAAGTCCTCGAAGAGAACGTCTCCTTGAATGGCTACCACTTTATTGCAGTCGTTAGGGCGCAAGCTTTTAAGCCTGTCAAATACCTGTAATAAAACATAGTGTAATCAACGACTGTTTACTTAATAAAGCACTACTCATTACGCGCGTCTACTTTTTAGAGGATTCCCGTCACTATTTGGTCTGCAATGAGATTGAAAGTGCCCGCAATTAGAAATATGCCGAAAATAGCAGTATCTTTATCTTTCCATATCATAAAACAAAGTTGCTATTCGTCTCCGTCTGTCCTCATAATATATCTTCGGCCGCCTAATCCTCCTAAAACATTTTCCAACGAAAAGTTTTATGTACAATCCTAATTGCAGACGTGCAAAGCCGGGGCGAGTCACTAGTTTAATTTGTTGTGAAAATTCTGACCATAACTTTTTCGTAACGTAAGGGGTATTTTACACTTTGCGAAGTTCATAATAAATTTGCTGTCAAGTGCAAGCTCGTAGCAAATGTATGAACTCGCGCTTAACACTCGACAAAGTGTAAATAACCCCTAACGGGGAGTCCGTTTCTACACAGTGAAGCAATGACATGAGGGAAGGGCTACGATGAATCTTCTCGACAGGCGTTAACTACCTACGTAACTCAGTGCATCTCTATCCCAATAGGCTGGTTAGAACAAGACGTACTAAGTTAAGTAGTGAGTTAATGCGTGTCGAGAAGATGCGTGCTAGGTGCACTGTTCTGTGTTTACCTCACACGTTGAAACAATACGCATGATCTGCTATTACAGATAATCAAGGGATGCCGAGTCTCAATCAATGCCACTAACGGAGCACAACGCTCGTCAAACCGTAATGATAGGGTATCAAGATATTTTAGGCTATTCAAGCGAAATCGCTATTACTTCGGAAGCTATCCCCGACTCAAAGCGAGACTCTGTGAAGACGTAAGCAAGCACAGCACCGGTTCAATTTACTAACTGTATGTAATCAACATCAAGGTAGCATATACAAGTCTTAATATGGAACTAAATATATTACGACATCGTGTCATAATAATACAATGACAATAAATCAATAGTAGGTAATTTAATTCAATCGGAGACAAATTGAAAACTGTTATCTCATTTCATTATTGTATGGTAAAGTGTACTTGAAGTGAAAATAACTTTTAGTTTGACGCGATAATAAATTAATCTGTTGTATAGTAATACTTAAAATCGTGCATCCTACCTACAACTATGAGCACCTCAAACGGCCTTTGCACATTAGGTAGTATAAGTTTACTTATTCTTACCGGTGATCGTTGTATTTCTTCCAAGCGCTGTTTGACCGATTTACCCTTCTTTGATCTCATTACTACGTAAATCTTTCCGATGTCAGGGATGGTGTACAACAACTTTTCAATGAGCACTTTGCCCATGAAGCCGGTACCACCGGTCACAAGGACACTCCGGCCCCTGTAGAAGTCTCGAATCGTAGGTTTGGCAGCCATCTTCTAAAAAACAAAGATTACATTTTGGATAAGAATCATGCCAACTGATATAAGTACTTAAGAATTTAATACATGCATTGAAAATTAAAACAAAACACTAAATACTAAATTTAAAATAAACCTACACGTAAACTAAAAGTATCCTTAAATTAACACATCCATATTTACATCAAAAATAATATCTTAAGTAGGATTTCAAAAGTCATCCGCTAAGCAGCAGTTAGAGGCACTAAAGTCAATATTGTGTAAAGACCTACATTGAAATCTTTTAGTTGCGAATATTTATTTTTAATACTTGTTCGTTATATTTGCTAGTTGTGTTGTTTGGCAACGAAGTAATAATTATATAGGTCAGATTGTAAAAGATTATTTCATCCGTTAAGCCAAGATAATAAAAGCGTTCGTAACTGTGTGTTGTCTAAAGAAATACAGTTAATTTACTATTGGGAAATTTCATACTGAAACTCGGATGGGGTACCGGATTAATAGAACCGACATTACTAAATTTTCATTTTCCGGATTTGACACTATCCTATATTTTAAGATATTACAAAAACCCGTATTTTCATAACGCAAACTTACTCTTAGTCTAAAACCTTACTTGCCCTAAATGTACGAAGCACGAGAGGCGTCACGTACTACGCCATTTTGATGATTTTTATGTAATTGGCTAGGATTACAGTCGTGATTTTGACAGCCTTCGGGTGTCAACCTTGGTGAGTACTAGCTTTCTTGCCTTGCGATATGAGGCTTCTTAGAGACCTCTATTTACATATACTATTCAACATCTACATTTTTTTTAAACCTACTCAGAACTATTAACTTAAAAATAAAATACTCAAATTACTAAATCATTTCAAAAGACATTACAAATATTTATTTACCTACTCAAAGGAAAAAAACGCATGCCATTATTGCGTGGGTTTTGTTACCGTGAATAGCGTTTTATCCCGGTTATTATTATATAATGTTTTTACCCAGGTCGTGGTATCTTATATTATTATGCATTTAAATATGAATAAATATGTTGGTATTTACTCATATTATTTTGTATATTTATCCGTCGTCTACCACCCATAGTACAACCTATGCTTAGCTTGGGTCTAGGACAATTAGTGTACACATTGTCCTAAGATATTTAAAATCCAAACTTTAAAATGCTTCCCTTGATCTTTATCGTTATTTTGTGACATCCTCTTATTGTGTTCAAAAACAATGGACGATAAAGTAAGTTTTAAAAAGTCTATCAACTATTTATTGAGAGATTGTATATGTCTTTACTTTGACTTAAACAAATAATTTTCTATGACCCTTTTTATGTCGAATACTAACATGTGGCACAAGTAAGTAATATCCATAGGATAATTTACAAAGTAAGACCCGAGTATAAATAACGAATAAGTAGGAACATATTGAAATAGCATGCTTAGAGAACACCAGATAATAAAAAATAAAAATGATATATTGTGTCCAAAAATCACTATTTACACGATTTTGTCCAGTTATTTTATGAAATTATTATTACGATTACAATATTACGGTCCATAGGCTGCAAGACTTTGCTAGTATTAACAGCGGTCAAATGAAAGCGCTTCGCCAAATAAAAATATTTGTTACAGCTACCATAGCTTGCTACTAAGGTCCTCTAATAAAACTGGCAAACCCCGTGTTTAAGTGCGCAAGTGGCCCGAGTTAGTAGGAAGGTGACGTATTTTGCATGAGAACGTGCATCTGTATAAAGTAGTATACTATTATTGCAATCAGTGTATTACATTATCTCATTAATATGATGACGCTGTAGCTGAAATAACTCAATTACGAGCTGACGCATACAACAAGCGCAAATTCTGTATGACCGTAGCAGTAGTAATTTATAATCGCTAAATTTCATCATCGTTACTCGTTCATCATCGTCATTCGACGGTTCTTATTGTTATGTAAGGTAACTGTACCAGCACTTGACACGCGTAGGATATTGTTTTTACCAGTAGTTCACATCACTGCCTTTAGTAGGTATGTTTCCGTATCTTCCCTACAACTATTGGTTCACTGTCAAGAACTGGGACCGTTACCTTAACCCATTATTATGAATGGTATGGCTATAAAACCATTTAGTGTGAAAGTTAACATATGTGGGTGAGTTTCGAGTTTCACTGGTCAAAATGGCCGGTAAATGTTTACTATCTACATTTTGTATTCTCTTGCTGTATGTACCTAACTTCATCTAGATCTACTTTGCCCGTGACCGCGGACAAATGAAACTTTTGTTTCGCGTTTTAGTCTTCGAAAGAAAATCACGAAAATTAAGAGCTACTTATACTTACTCTAGATGAAACACATAAGAAACAAATGATTTCCTCAATGAATCATTTGTTTCTTTTGTGCTTATATCACACGCTCTACTTGCCCTTTGTGGCTTGACTCAAATTTTATTATAGGCCTCTCGCTTTACGTAACGAATGCGAGCGAGCGCGATTTCGGTTGCGTCAAAAATTTACGCTAGGTAAATTTCCGTTGCCCGATCACCTGTGGGTCACCATCAGTATAAAGCCGGATCCGCACCTTTAGGTGGGATGGTTCTGTACATTCATTAACATATGACTAAGTATGAAGTTGGATTTAATGTGACCAAAAATTTCGAAACAACACACTTTAAGTCTAGTTATCTATTCAAACCGATCGAGACGAGATAAAAATAAGATTTAATAAAGTGATACAAAGATCGACAGCGCATTCACTCTTCTCCTAAACTTAAAAAAATTACCAGGCATCCTACGTTTATTAGTGAGAAAGTATGTATCATTGCAATTGCACAAACAATAAACAGAAAACAAACATAATATATCGCACGCTTAGAATTAAAGTGACCCATTTCTGAATAATACACGTCCCAAAATATCACCTTAATTAAAAAACATAGGGTTTAATTTTGGGAAATATCATATTCAGAATTGTTTCGCTTTAATTCTAAGGGTGCGATATGTTATTGTAACTGTTTTGAATGATAGGTCAGTTCAAGTAGGCTTATAGTTTTTTTTTAATAATTTCGGCCTCGACGCCAGGCGTAAATCAAAGTTTACTCCAGCCGTGACAGTAGGCGTGATGCTCTCTCTCTCTCACCCAAAGGCTCAACAAGTGTAAACTTAGCGTAATATACGAGTAGCGAGGACAAGTAGGTCAGTGTCGATACGACAGCCAGCTGTGAACTAATCTGTATAGGATCTGAAAGCTTTGTCCAGTGACTTGCATCTTTTTTCTACTTAGATTTGATTTTCGGTTGTAATGTCACCGAAATATTTAGTAAGAGCACTCAGAGCGGCTATTAATTTGAAAGTAGAGAGGCCGATTTATCAATTATTATAATTTGTATTGTTAAATTGGTATTGATTGATGAGTTCCGGCACGATTCTATCACTAGGTCGGGTCAATTTGAAATACGATCAGGGGTGCAATTTTTGTATCCCACCAGGTGACTAAAGCTCTCCAAAACGGTGAAATCTCAATGAAAAATGATGAGATTCAAAAATCCAGGACCATATTTCACCAAATTGACGGTGACATGTGAAGATGACTTCGCCGTAAATAGTTTTGAAGAGTTTTTGTTTTGCCGGGCTTAAATAATGGGTACGTAATGTATTATATGGATCGTCGTTATCACTTGATAGGTATATGTTAGTTTGGTGCAACTGGGGCCAGGAACGATACGTTTTTTTTTATTATGCCAAAATTAATCGTCCGAATCGGTTCATATTATTAGTAAAAGCAATCCGTGAACATACTCCCAAAAATGAAGTCTAATTAAATGTTGGCCCAGGAGCCAGGACCCCAATTCTCGGTTCATGCGAGATTCATCTCAAGTGCGAGATACGTCTTCTTCTTCTTTTGATTTTTAGGCGAGATACGTCTAAAAGTGACAGATTTCTAAAGGATTTGACAGTTGTTTCCGTGCGAGATTCATCTCGCATAAACCGAGAATAGCCCCGCAACACAGTTTTGCATAACCTTAATAAAAAAAATGGAGCCTTAAAATCTGTCTGACTGAGTGTTAAGGGCACTGGGCATGTATGCGGCCTTGACAGCCGGCGGACCTTGTTCACACTTTCGCCGTACTTGCCAATTAAAGTAATATGTTCATCAAACAATTTGCCAATGCCACGCACCGGCACCGTATAAGAATTCTATGTATTTGCAATGTTTACCTAACTAATGCAAGCGCCGCGTAGGCTTTTAAATATGATTTAATTTCTATGTTATCATCATCGGTTAAACAGTAGGCCATTTAAAATTCAAATAAGTGATTGCTTCATGGTCAAATACCAAAAGAACCTATGAAAATGATTTGCTTGCATGTTTAAAATAAGTTTATTTTTTATGTAGCGGACACCCGCGACTTTGTTCGAATTCATAGTGTAGCTTTCTAGCTGTGAAAAAATGTTCGGAATCGGTTCAGTTGTTCCAGAGATTACCCACCCTACATATAAACAAACAAACAAAGTCGACCTCTTTATTATAGTAGGGTAGATGTAAATAGTGTAGATTATACTGTGGTTAACGTGGTTCTTATAATTACCGCTCTTATAGTAAAAGAAAATATCGCAAGGAAACCAGGAATAAAACTAAAGTGTAACCATGGTCCGATTCATCTGGTTTCCATTCGTAGGAGTAAAATTATTCTGTTAAATCTGTTAAATCATTTCTAGTTTTAAAAGGTTAGGTAAATATTACATTTGAGCGACTGACACGTGACCTCTTTCGACGATATTTTTTTATTACTTTATGGAACACCCCGTACACTTAGGAACAGTATAATATACTCATAAATATCAGGTTGCATAGAAATTAATAGGATGTGTGTTACCACAGTACTTTTGGATACATTGACTGCTCCTCTGATGGCGAATGTACAGTCCGAGGCAGATATTTCTAAACTGTCGACGATGTTGAAACGCAAACACAACGCTATTGCCAAGAGAGTAAGAGCTTATGTGAATCTCTTAAGCCATTCAGTGTTCATCAACTTTTGCTACTGACTGTACATAGAGATAATAAATAATACCATAGAATAATTTATTGTTCATAAATATGAATGTCTTAGCTGGAATGGCCCTTAATTTTATGGTGCAATTTACAAATTATTTTTTTCGTAACAAGGGCGAACCATGTGGCAATCTTTGCGATAGTTATGATTTTGAAACAAACAGTACGACTACTGTGGCCGGTTTCACGAAGCTACAAGTTACAATTTTACAAGACTAAACCGGCAACATTGGTCATTATGCCCATTGCCATTGGTCATTATTGATCAATGTTGCCGGTTTACTTAGACTTGTAAAATTGTAACTTGTAGCTTAGTGAAATGGGCCACTGGTTTGTTGCAAAGGGCTCCATAGAACAAAAGGGTGTAAATTTATGCACATTTATTTAGTGGATTGATCGTTAAAAGTGCTTAGCATAAGGTTCACTGTGGCTGTAACACGATGGGACAAGATTAGTTTATCTGAGTTTATCTCTATGTGTGTCCCTTTCTTATAACACTAATTTGACAGAGACGAAGGGAGGAATACCTTATACCTGGGCCGGTCATGTTAGGGCCACTGAAGGTTTGCCTTGCTAAGCTCCTCAGATTGTATGTTCTGAGCTGAGCTTAGATATGACCAAGATATAGTTATCTGGACATTATAGTCATAATATATCAGACTATTTAGGACTCTATTATAACATACTGAACAATCTCTACTTCTATAATTTATACAGTACTACAGTTTATATTTAGATAACATATTAACACAGTAACTGTGAGGCACTATGTAGAACATAAGCGATGTGCCGAAAAGCAGCGGTTACGAAACTTGAAAATTTTTATATTACCAAACCACCTCGACATACAAAGCGGCTTGCCATAAAATTTTAAATTATATAAAGTTCGGATTGTTGCGCGGCTATTAGAGTTCCGTACACACGTATAGTAAAATCCATTTAATATGGCAGTTAGTTAATCTCAACCCTCTGACTCTCTCTCATTTGCACAATAACGAACACTATGATAAAAACAAACTCTAATGATATTCGAAGGGTCACTCAAATTCAACTTTGTTTCTAGTAGAAGTGAAGTCGGTACGAAATCTGCAACTTGCTTGAATTTCACTCTCGCAACGTCAAACGACAAAGTCAAAGGATAAGTAATAAACGTACGCTAGGATCGAAAGTAGCTAAAAAAAAGTTGAGTGATAAAACTCTTTGAACAACAGTTTTCCCTGTTCCTGAAATATGTGTATGCATGTAAATCAGTATAGCTTAACAACAGGGTAGTTCTGTAAGAAGGTACAAAAAAAAACTCCGCAAAACCATCGCTGCGCACGTGCATAAACTGCTGTACAGGGACGCCTGAACTTGTTAATTATTAAAACGCAACCCTGTCTATCATCGCTGTAGTGCTGAAATCCATATGGTAGAACGGTGGATTAATTTGTTCGCAATCCTATACTAATGACGAAAGTATCTATTTCTGTTGCACAAGTTAGCAGTCAAATGCAAATAGTTAACGTGTTGCCTAACTTTTCTAATTTTAGTTAGCAGAATCATATCAATTTGAGTCAATGAATAACATTATCTACATCAGTCATCAGGAGACTATTCAAATGGATCTTTTTATAAGTTTCAAGTCTATTTTTTTCTCGAAATCATTAGTTTCTCCTGTTATTCACGCCTTTGTCACCCTATAGATAAAAAACGTGGCAAAACAGGTGACGGAGCCTGGCAACAGTGACAACCAGTGTCAGCTCTGAAAGCTCACTTTCAGAGCACTCAGTGTACCTCCCACAGAGCTATTAAAACAATAGAGAGAGCTGAAAGGTTCCCGCGGCGTACACTTTTTGAAAATTGCTAGTGATGTAGATTAGTCGATCAAAACTGACGATGAATTTTTGATTTGAAGTACGGCATTTTTGGGATATTTTACAATCTTGTACTGTAACAAACACAACACAACACAAGCAACACAACACAATAACACAAGCAGCTTTAGTTGCTTACTTTGGGACTAGGAAAATTGGTGTTACCTGTCCCAAGATATTTATTTTATTTATTTATTTAACAAACTAAAAAAGTCTTATAAAACCTCTAATAATATTAGCGAACCATAGCTCAACCCTCTTGCAATTTCGATTTACTAACTTAATAAATAATTTCTTTTGCAGAGACAAAAGATTACCCGTTTTAGCTATTTTCTCGGATATGTGAATCAAATGTGAATGTGGACAACTGCATTATTTAAGACCGCGAATTATTTAACTTGCATTAAAACAATGAAAATATTACGCCCAGACTGACTCGTTTAGGTTTTAATAAAGACCCCTGGTCCGAGGGTACACATGTTCCGAACTTCATGATTCTATCTTCAGCGCAACTGGCGAGTCAGAATGGTGAGCAGCGGTGTAAGCAAGTATGCTCCTACCTCTACTCCCCCAGCGAGCCCGAAGGGCTAGCTCTGTCCGCGGGCGCCGAAGCGTCCCTTTGATGAAAGTACCTACTCTTGAGCAACTCGCAACCCCGAAGGGCGAGTGGTGGTGTCAAGTCAAAAGTCAAAACCAAAGGTCAAAATATTTTTATTCACATTAGGCATACAGAAACCACTTATGAATGTCAGAAAATTTATAATCATTGCGGAAAAAATCTTCTGATGAAAAGATACTGGTAAGAAACTCAACAAGGTGTTATTTCTTAATAAATCAACTAGTTCCTGTGGCCGTCCCAATATTTTAATCCATAACTCTTTCATTTCTTCTTTTTTGGGAAAACTGAAAAAAAAATAGTATTAATTATAACGCAAGACAGCTTGTGGCGAGCTGTTCGGGAGTAGCGACTGAAGAAGAAGACTGAAGAGAAGGGTAAACTAAATTAAAGGCCTCCGCTTAGTTGCGCAGGCGCACCGAGCGGGTGCACGCCTATAGAAAAATAGTATGGGAGCGTCCGCTAACTCGTACAGGTGCGGCTGCGGGCTCATACTATTTGTTCGATAGGCGTGCACCCGCTCCGTGCACCCACGCGACGTATCGGACGCTCTAAATCGACGAAAGGGCCTCTAGGTGTTGGCAACGGCTCCGCGCCCGCTTCCCAAGTCCTGGACACGATTGCCCCATACGAGGGAAAGGTATCAGATTGGCGGATACCTTATCGATAATTTCTACAAAATGTCAGATGCACCGCATCACTAGTCTATATTTCCATAACCTCTTGTAGAAATAATAAATCATTTATTACCATTAAAATTAATAAATAAGCTTAGTTTTTACAAGCACATATGAGTCTTTGCTCCATAATTTAACCCACATAATAATACTAGCCGTCCAAAACGCGACATTCCCATAAATAAATACCAAATAATACTTACTTGTAAACGCCGATGTGTTGTCCTTCATTGCTTTCTTTAGGACACCGTGATGAATGCGAACTGCAACCATGCACGAAGTATGCCATTTCGCACAATAAATATCACTTGCTTGTCTCAAAAATCTAACGATAACCATAAGAATTTTATTAAATTGCACCGAGAGCTCTACGAACCGTCATCAAAATTTGACGTGAATATTATGCGACTAAAAAGAATGGCTGCTATTCGACAGCATATTCAATACACGAAAGAAACTTTTTTAAACTGTTGTATAATAACATGACCTATATGACCAAATGTCAGCACTGAGTGTGTACGGTAGTAAATTTAAAGATGGTGTCAAATGGTTATGTTTGTTCACTCCTTCACGTTGTTACATCGTAAGAGTGAATGGAGCAGATACATTCACGCTTTTTCTCAATTTTTCAGGCTTGCTCCATGGGTTTAAAACCTCCTTGGTACCTCCCGACAGCATCGATACTTCTCTAGTTAGATTTGAAGGGAATAAAATGCATTTGATAGTCGATGGATAAAAGTGTAAACTTCCTTTTATTGAAAAAGAAAAACAATGCTTGTTCTCCATTTCACACTGTGATAACGATTAAACTTGGAATGACGAAATTTGGAATGGAGATAGTATGGCTCATACACTGAATTAACAGGAACGCGCGAACGCTACCTTTTATCTCAAAAAAATAACGTGTACGAAGCTGCGGGTAAAACTATAATTCATTTACTAAGGCGTTAACATAGAACGAACATAGCTTTGGGACAAGTGTTCAAATTTACACTTCAAAGGTAATAAGCATCAATAATAATTAAAGCAAGGCATTTACCTAGTGACTTTAGAATATTCAATTTAGGTTCCACCTTAATACGGCCAGCCAGCTAAAAATTGGCCTAGGCAGCCATATTCTAATCGATAAATTCAAGCGTTACTAAACTGGAACAAATTACTTTGCTACTCCGCGAAACCAGTGCTGTGCAAGTGCAAAACAGCTGCGTCTATTGCGCGTAGATCGCCTAGATTAAGTATACAAGGAGGAAAATTTGAATGCCATATGGATGGCAACTACCTTAAATAATGGAAATAGCACATTCTGAGTAAAGGAGACTTTCTTTTATTTATAAAAACAATAAATTCTGCATTCATGGATTTTTCAAAAATCGCTTGTCTTAGTCGGAACTGGAACCGGTCAAACATGACAAAAAAATACATGCTGTATTTTATGATGGAGATCGAAAGGTAATCGATAATGTTCATTTTTCTCTAAATGACGAACACAATCAAAATAACGGAAGGCCATGAAAACTAAGAATTACCTTTTAATTTTGTTTTCACCCGTCATGTGAAATGCACCGCAACTACTGTAATTATTGGAAATAGCACATTGTACGCAATGAAAACTTACTTTTATTTTAAATAAGGAGTAAATAAATAAAATAAACGTTTGTTTAGTACAGTAACCATAGGGATCAGTACAAAAACAAACAATTCTTTTTTTACGATTTTTCAAAAATCCATGAATGTAGAATTTATTGTTTTTAAAAATAAAGGAAAGTCTCCTTTACACAGAATGTGCTATTTCCAGTATTTAAGGTAGTTGCCATCCATGCGGCATTCAAACTTTCCACCCTGTATAGTGGTGCTGGTTTATAGCTGAGTCTTTGTGATGTAGGTATGTTATTTAATATACTAATTCCACCAAAACATAAATGTAAAAAATGAGTGCCAAGTTCAATGCAAAATCCAAATATGTATTTATAGGAACAAAATAACATTGTTAAACAAGAACAAGTATTAAACTCAATTTCTTCGCTTTATTGGATACCTAGAACAATTGCTGTTATTTAAAAATGTGAGATCTTAAAGTAGGTTAGATTTGACTTGACTGAATTTGGAGATTTATTTTTTAGTTAATTATTTCAAAACAAGGGAAAATACTTAACCTAAATAAAATCACGGAAAATCTCAGTTCATTTGACTAAAACAAAGAACATTATTAAAACATCCACAAATAGTACCTACAAGTTTCCTACATACACTTGCTAGATAAGAATCCTACATTTTAACATAGAAAAGACAAATATTTGGTGGCATTTATCGTCCAGAACCTTAGCAAGGCGAGTCCTAGCAAGGCCGGTACACATTAACCCTCTTATTCATAAACGTTGCGTAAACCTATGTTAATTAACATGTCTTCATGTTATGTCTTTAACTGCTCTTGTGACCTTTACCCTCCAATGTAAGAGACAAAACATTTGTTAGTTAAAAAAGATTATTATTTTTTACCCCTAATATCCATACACAAATAAATATCTGTGGGACAAATTACATCAATTGAGCTAGACTCAAGCTAAGCTAGGCTTCTGTTGTAGCTTCTAGGTATTTACCTACAGAGCATATTTTTACTTACACACTTATATTGATGGCTAATTTAAATACATATGAAACATCTATGAGTTATTACGGACGTACAACATTCATTACTCATCTTAGACCTCTAGCTTCGCAGTCAGTGGCACTAACAATAAGCGTTCTGGTTTTCGTAATGGAGTAACTTTAACCTGTTATTTTGCCTGCTTAAATGTTTTTTTACAGAAATCTTAAGTTTTTACTCGTAATGTTATTTGAATGCGCAATTGTTTTTAAGGGCCTTATCACACTAGCGAGTTGTGAGCGAGTTGAAAGCGGGGGAGTGCGTCGTCGCCTGTGCGCAACAACTTCGCACCGCTGAATATACTACCTGACCAAGCAAAGTCCACGAATGACACGGATGAAAGTCTATACATTGGGATATTGAGAGTGCGTCGTCGCCTGTGCGCAACAACTTCGCACCGCTTAATGTACTACCTGACCAAGCAAAGTCCACGAATGACAGGGATGAAAGTCTATACATTGGGATATTGAGAGTGCGTCGTCGCCTGTGCGCAACAACTTCGCACCGCTGAATATACTACCTGACCAAGCAAAGTCCACGAATGACACGGATGAAAGTCTATACATTTCGTTCGTCTCCTATGCTTGGTCGGGTAGGTAGTAGATTGAGCGGTGCGAACTCGTTGCGCACACGCCCCGCTTTCAACTCGCTCGCAACTCGCTAGTGTGATAAGGCCGTAAGATGGTTGTTAGTGGGAAATACTGTATTTTGTTGTTGATGAGGGCTCTTAAAGTGTGGAAAAGTTTAGGATTCGATGTCCGTTTAGATACAAACTTAGCGATTTCATTATGACAAAAATGGCAATTCACATAATATTATAAATATACCAGATGAATGACATGTCGAAAATTGAGAAAAACGAAGAAAAATAGGGCAAGGGCGTGGACTAATTTAAAACAATACTTAAAAATCAATGGTTAAACATTACAGTTATCGAGAAACATGAGTGTGATACACAGACAGACATAGCGAAACTACAAGAGTTAGTTTGCCAACAGGACCCTACAAACAATGTTGCCAGATTAGCCTCGTAATAGGCCTCTTAACTGCGTGGAAGTCAAGGAATACGACATAAATGGCATTTAATATCTTGTAAAAAAATAAGACTAATCATTGTTGGTTGTGTATTTAAGACTTCGCCTGATAGTGTATTCCCTTAAAGGATTTTGGTAAATGTTTAGCGAAGCGAATGACCTTAGACTTTGCAGTTGACGCAACACACAGCCGCGCTGAGTTTTCAAGGTTGGAAATTGTTAAACCTGACCTTTGCTTGCAATAATGAATGGCCGGGCCCTACTGATTCCTTCATGCTAATTGCCTTATTTACGAGCTAGTTAAACAAAATGCATAAACTCTTGACATCGCTTCATCCCAATAATAAAGACACTATAAACTTAAATAAAAAAACACAAGTTTCTTTATCAAACGTTTTTTTATCAAAACAGTTTTAATCTACATTGTTAATTTTTATTTAATTTTGTCCTGTCCTAGGTACGCTACCTAATATTAAATGAATGATTATTATTTAACAAAAACTTTACTTTCAAATATAATTTGAATCGTTTGTTACTTAAAAATCTGCGAAATAACCGACCAATGTTTTATTTTTATATATATGAAATAGGAAGAATAACAAGCAAGTCGGTCACCTGATGGTAAGTGATCACCACCACCTATAGACACCCGCAACACCAAGGTGATTGCAGATGTTTACAAATGTTATGCTCTAATAAGAATTTGACTCAATCTGTTTTTAGAAACAGATACATCATTTTCCTAGCGCTTTTTCCCATTTTTAATTTAGGGTACGCCTTGACCGCACGATCCTAGATTTGGCAGGTCAGGTTATTTTACATTGGAGGGACTGCCACCTGACCTCGGTAACCCCAGTTACAGGGAAACCGGACCGACAGGATCACGATTACACATTCGGTTACATTAACATGCAGGTTTCCTCACACACGATGTTTGCCCTCACCGTAAGAGAAATAGTTACTAACTACATCATCATCATCATCATCAGCCTATATTCGTCCACTGCTGGACATAGGCCTCTCCCATGGCACGCCACTGAGCACGATCCTCGGCCACTCTCATCCAGCTCTTGCCAGCCGCCTTGCGAAGATCATCGCTCCACCGAGTCTGAGGACGTCCCACGCTACGTTTGCCGATCCGTGGTCTCCACTCAAGAACTCGTCTACCCACAAGAACTAACTACAGTAATTTGGTTATGTTAATTAGTTTAAAAAAAATATTGGCACATATGGCGACCGTTGGTAATTGAAATCG
Organism: Ditula angustiorana; assembly: GCA_963691745.1. Lineage (NCBI taxonomy): Eukaryota > Metazoa > Arthropoda > Insecta > Lepidoptera > Tortricidae > Ditula > Ditula angustiorana. The sequence continues at coordinate 7,798,358 of OY829472.1, forward strand.
GTATCTGCCGATCATAGGCCACATAAGCATATTTTATTTCCTTGCTTCTATTACTTGACTTCATACAGTGCTTGGTGGTAACTTGGATTAATATGATCGAGTATAAATACTAGATTTCACGAGGATGAAGGTGGAAAGTAGTAAAAGGCCCGGGTTACCTAAACCCAAAAACGAGTAAATTTCTGATTTTTGTTTTTTAATTTTTATTCAATAATAAGAGTTTTAGTGTATATGTGATTTACTTTCTCAAATATACTTTAAATAGATGAGTCCTAGTCTAGGACTTTCACATAGATTTCTCTCTTATTCTCCTATCCATCACTAGATTTTCGGTTGACACACACTAGAAATTAATTATCGGAATTAACACGTATTGATTGAAATATTAACTAATTTTTTCTTTTCGCCTTTTTTGACTGACTTCACCAGTCATTTACGGCTTATTCTATCGACTCTTGGCAGCCAAAACCGGTACGAAGTGAAAAATTTAAAAATAAATAGGCAATGAAAACATTGCAGAAGTTAATAACCGGCACGTTTTTAGTACAATGAGTTTATTTACCATCGCCAGACGGTAAATTCTAAGAAAATATTAAACACACGATCATTTTTTTGGTTGCTTGTCAAGGGTAGAAAATTTCTGTATAAAGTTAAAAAAAAGACTAAGACAAGGTAAAAGAAACGGAGATTTTTATACAGGGTGGAAGGAACGAACCTTATCTAGAGAGAAATTACCTTAATATTTAATAGCAAATTTTATTCAAAGAAGACGTTTCATTATAAAAAAAAATTGCAACTACTGATTTTTGAGGAACTGCTTGCTCAACCAAACCGACCGAAATCTGAAAAAATAACACTTATGGCACTCCATTTGCCCTAACGTAAGAAAGCGTAGCACCTGCGCCTGCGCTCGACTTCGCAACTTCGGCTTTTTGGTCGTCTTCAGCGACCAGCCTCAGACGCTATGGCTTACTCGGTGCCTGCACTTTCTAAAGCGGGCGTGAGCCACCCTCCTTCCACGCTTCAGCTTTTATATACAATCTAGGGGTAAGGCAGACCAAACCACGTCCAGACCAAACACCACCTGCTGTATTCATGAAAACAGTGTCTTAACCTTATAAGACCCAATAGGACAAAATAATGTCGAAGTGACGTTCAGCTCATTCTTTCCGTGACATAGTTTAAATAAAATATAAGTTGAGAATTAACTGAACCAAATTTTGATGTGGGCTTTAAGAGGAATTTTGAAAGGACCCATTTTTTAAAAAACTCGGTTTAAAATATTCCGTTTGTTAATTCCACCCTGTGTATGGACCTCCACCTCCAGTCTTTATACATTAAAACGTAATTTCGAACTCTAAAGAACTAAGTGGGGCTTCTATGGCGAGTGGAGCTAGCCTAGGGTTACCATGAATATGGGGACGTCGACCGGGACAATTGAAGCAAAAGTGGTATAGGTAGAGATCAAAAAGCAATGCGTCGAGGCGAGTGGGCCATTTTACCGCTTGCCTTGTCCAGGCACTATCAGCGCGCGAGTGATGGTCCGTTCTACGTCTATGCAGTCCTACGAGTATTTACCTAGCTCTGGGGCCCTAGCATGCTAGCTTTTATCTATTGCACACTAGCGTTTCTCACGGAAATAAAGCATCCGACCCTTTCACACACGCCTACTAGTTAGAAACGGATATATGGTTTATGTCTACGACAAACGCAAGTGTGCTTAGGCCTCAGGTATTTACCGACAAACTATTTTTCATTCCGGGACATGTCCCGGCGTACCTGGACGTGTGGCAACCCTAAGCTAGCCCCGTAAGGAGTCCACTTACTACGTAGCAAGATAGCTACACTCTTATATTTAGTATGTAGTTGGAGCTTGTAAAGGTAACGCAACTAGAGTTGCGGTGAATGATTAATTACACACACCACTACACAGCGCCATACAAAACCAAATAAAATTTGAAAATTCGAATGAAACTTCGCTAAACACACGACACGCACCGGTGTGCGCGACCTTAACTCTCGGTTGCGTTACCTGCAGTTTACTGTTGCGAGTTAAAGAGAGTTCGTTCTAGGCCCACTGCGCTTGTCCTCCGCTTGAATTCCGCTTTATTCCGAAAAGCTCCACGCCAATATGCTATACTATAATTAATAACGCGGACTTCTTTTTGTTGATGGAATACCTCCGGGCTACTTTATGATACGCACATGGCGATATTATAAGGGTCCCGTTTTTAACTCCGTTTATTTGTGTTGGGTGTTTTTTATTGCTATTTGTTTCCAAAATCCTAAAAGCTTTCTTAATTTTCGAGAATTAATTTAGCTGTCAACATCGAGGTGGAAGTTAAACAACATAATACTCGTGTCTATCATTGGTCGACCCCATGCGAGGTTAAATATCAGAGAGTTTGTTTTTCAAATTTAATATTATGTATTGATTTTTTATAAATAATACCACACCGTCACAAGTGCGTCACACAATAACTACGGTTTGAACCGAACCCGTGGAGTTTGAGAGGTCTACTAAACTAACAGTTAACTACTTTATACATTAACACCAGCGCAGCCGCGTGGCATTCATACGAACTTTGAAATTCTAAATCTTTGAACTGAATATATCGATACTTTTCATCATTTTATATTCACCATATGTAGTTGATACTTCCTAAATTTAAGTATCCTGCATATGCGAACAAAGTTTCAATGTTCTATTCGGTTCGTAGAACTTTGAAGTTTGTATGAAATGCTGTCCGGCACGCCGCGGCGTAAATGCCTGCTCTTGGATATACTGTATAGGGAAATGTTCACTTTGATTTATATGAAATTGGGGTGAATTAAAATGAACTCCATTTTATTGTTGAAATCCTTCTTAGTGATACCACAGTGATACTGTCATGACTGGTTTACCTGCTGTACAAATTGCGTAAGTGTAGCAGACCTTCTGTAAAACGAGTTCACTGCCAATGTTCACGATATTTATATGTGTATTTGGCTATTTCAATGAGGTCAACTGGTTTACACAACATAAAACATGATTATTCAAATATACAAGTATTATTTAAATCGGATTTCTCTGCTTTGTTTACGCAACCTGATAATGTCTCTTTTTCTGCATATTTTTATAAGTCTAATTCTGTGAAGTCTCTTGTTTCATTTCATTAAGTAATTTTGAGGATTATTTATATATATTATCACTTTAACATTTTCAGTTATTAAACATCGAAACGTTTAAAAACCTGAATGACATATGGGTCATGCATATCATTTTGATTACATCTATTTACAGACGTATGATTTTTTTATTTGTGTGTTTTTTGTTCTTTTTTTAAAACATCGCCCTCTTCCCATTTTTGTACTCAATACCCCAGAATAAATTGTACACATTTTTTAAAACAATTTTGGGTTTGTTGTTACTCGACGGCGTTCATGATTCAGTTGTACATAAAGTCCGGTACCGATTTCAATAATACTTATACTTAAATAAAGCACACTAAGCAGTTCTATTATATCATGTATTCTACTCGTATTGTACTATGTTATTCGGTTTAAAACAAATATAAGTCAAAACATACAACAATGAAATAAATAATTCGCAAACGGCAATCAAATTTCGCTTTGCAATTACTTAAAATTAACTAGGTACGATACGATTAGTTTTGATCTCGGCATTAGTCGATTAAGTTCGTGATTAAACAGCTTTTTGGATCATTACATGATATGTAGGTAATTATTCTATCTACAGACAGCAATGTACTTCAATTTATTGTATCTACTATGGTATTTCCACAAGTCATATCTTCAAATAATTGAAATTTATTAAAGATTTCTAAATGAGATAGATTTATTTTTGACTATCATTATTTATCCTTCCCTGTCCCTTTTTTGCCTTTGCATTGGATTTTATGAAAATATCACCTTGAAACTAAAATAAATTTCGTTTTTTTTTTATTAAAACCAACTTGCGACAACCATTTAATATAGCTGAAATGCTAATCAATACCAAGAATGCCAGTACATATTTGTTTTAAAACTCAACTTTTTATTGTTGTGAAAAAAACTGCAACAGTTTTTATGCGTTAAAGGGACAGTTCTTATACGTCGAAGTGACAAGGTACAGAAATTACTACTTTTGACGGCGGACTGTGCCTAATCATTTTAAGTAGAAGAAACTTGCTTATCTATTTTGCAGTAAAGAAGTTATTCGAAACATAACGTTACATTATTCATAAAAATGAGATTTGGTTCTACATGCGACGTCATAACTTATTAGTGCAAAAGGTGCGTGTAGTTGCTACGTATTGACATGTGACATGTTTTGTTAGTTGATTGGAATATCAGTTCATTTTGTAGAATTCCGTTTTTCAAAATTATTATCCGACTGCGCTCTTCTATTACTCTGTCTCGTTAGTCAATACGCGATACCCAATCTGCACTGGAGGGGAAACACGCTGTTTTTTTAATTGTCTCGTTTACTTGTACCCCAAAATAGCCTACATGCAAAATATCAGCTCTCTACGACTATCGGATGTACCTCCGAATACAATATAGTAGAACAAAAGAATTGAGTGACGAAATTTGCATACTAATAAAACCTTTTATAACAAAGTTGTATATTAAATTTTGCAACGTTTTATTAACTCGGCAATAATAATAACAACATGCTACTTTGAAAAATTCAGTTCCATAGTATTATCAATTCGAAAGTTAAGTTAAGGGTTTCAAATTGAGCCGAATTGCTTTGAGAAAAGTCACGATAGGTTAGTTGGCATACGTTTGGTCATTTTGATGCTATTTGAAAATAAAGTTTGATTTCTAAAATTATAGCGGTTGTATCGACATTTTGTAGACTTAAAGTATCCATTACCTAATGAAACTATGTTATACTTTACACTACGGGTAAGTGTAAAAATACTCTACTGTGAATTCTCGCTCGTCGCGGCTATACTAACGTGGAAAACCTTAATAAATAAATTAATAGTATTATAAAATATCAATAGTAAATGAAGTAAAGTATAACTGATGTTGAAATTAATAAAGAATTACTTAAATCCTTGAAATTTGTTAAGCCATTTAAGTGTTAATCAGTGAACTGAATTCTATCAAAACAAACTAAGCTAAGTATTGACCACATTGATCAAAGTTGGTCTAAATAAAAAGTTTTGGTTTTCCTTTGATTTGATTGGTGCTCTGCAGCCAGATAGAGATCTTTCCAAAGACAGAAGAAAGCTTTGAGCGTTTGGATGGTTGGTCTTATAAAAGGGAAATTTCCATAGTTATTAAGCAAAAGACTGTGACGACGTATTCTTTCGGTCATCGCCGTTGCATAATCGAGAGGTCGAGGTAACTGACCAGTTTATTTTTAATTTTTATTAAACCTGCATAACTTACATAAATATGAAGAAAATCAGTTAAGTCAATTATGTACAGTCACCAGACAAGTTATTCATTATACCCTTGACTGTAGTCGCAGAACGTGTACGGTTGGACACCAGTGCAAGTATGTTGTCATCTTTTGACCAGATTGATGAAACTAATATATCGCTGAGAAATAGCCTACTGCTACCAACTCGACAGTAACTAATAGCTCATTGAACAACCGTCGAAACTTCTTTTCGTAATAGATAACTCTCTTTGTTGTTATGAAAAACTATTGAAAAGTAAAAAAATGTTTTGTTTTAAAAAGTTTAGCTTAATTGGGCCAAATTGACATTAGATTTAGATTCCACACGGGAAGGTTATAAAACATAACTACGATAAAAAAACCGCTAGAAATGAAACATAATATGTCTTCAATTTCTGCATTGAGTCCTGCAATTTTACTTCTTCTATGTAATTCTTACACGTCAGCTGCGGGTGTGGGATTCATTGTGTTATTTTTTAATTGTAAATTACGCACCCGTCCTACAAGAGAATGCAATGTAAACAACAACAATCAATATGCCCTTTTTTCACGTACCCTATTTGGAGTGATCGATAAGGCTCCTGTGCCAAAGCAAAATCAAACGTATCATGCAGAAAATACCGATTACAACAGGAGATTTCGCTCGTTCCCCATCTATCCCTAATACCACTCAAGTGGTAGTTTTTTAATAAAATTTTTGGCAATTCATTGTTTTTTAAACAGAGGATTGGGTGAGACACATAGAAAATCTTTGGTTAAAGAGACACCTAGCGTTCGCAGCAAATTGGATCTGCTTATTACAACTTAAGGTAGTAAAACTAACTAGTTAACCATTTTACTTACTAATGCACAATTTTGAGTTCCTAATACGAACTGTATGAAAGTTCACAAGTATAACTAATTTTTATCAACTTTCGCTATGATTAAAGATAATTGCCGGACGAAATCGAAAGTTCATTACGCAAAGATTATTGTTCAATTTTAATATGTTTCGATGACTGAAAGTGTAAACGATTTCATATGGCCACACGGTAATTATCATTGTTATTAGAAGGGTTGAGCCTATTAAATACATTGCCCACTATGGTTGGGTTAAGTAAAGTAAGGACTAGGCTTTTTATAAATAAAAATAAAACAGTATAACCTACGTTTCTTATTTCACTTATTGCGCTAAGTTATCGAGATAACAAAACATAACTTTAACTTAGAGTTTTTAACCGACTTCAATATACTTTTTATATTCGTAACGATTGTATCGCGCATTTCTATATCAAATCATGGCAAAGAAATTAAACAACTCGGGAACAATACAAAATATCATTAACATCAATTTTGTGAACAAAAGAACAACAGTGTAAGCGGTTTAGTAAAGTGAACCTTGATAGAAAGTGAAACGAAGAACTAATTTCGGTGATTCGTTTCTAGAACGGCGGGTCGCATCGTTGCGTAAAGTTAAAAAACTTACCGTGTTTGTATCACACGGTCTCTACAGCCTTAGAACAACCTCTCTCGCACACTGTCAAAACAGACTGGCGGGTGCGCAGCCTCCGCGGCGTATTTTTAACGTTGTCGGCGTTGTCGCTTCCAAAAATACATTATAAAGTGCGTGGCCGCGAATGTTTTAAGATTCCGTAATCGTTAACCTGGTGTCTTTGAAGCAGGGTTTATGCTTTTTGGGTGTGTCTTTATGTATGGCCGTTCCTTGGCAATGCCTATGGCTAACCCTGTGAGATATAGAGACTATGATAATATGAGGTACGCCTAAACGCCTTTTTTTGTTCGAAGTATCATTTCTGTACCCGTAATACTATTTACTCTGTGAACCAAGGACTTATACTTAGGCTACGCGAACCAAGTTATCAAAAAGATGCGCATAGGCAGTGTATGTATAGCGATGGAGGTTCGGGGGGCAAGATCCCCACATTGAAAAGTAACGAAAATACTGACCACAAATTACACTTGTAAAATGCATTCGTTACTTAACTTTTGTCACTCGATGGCCAAAAATAGAAGCCCGGCTCCGTCGACTTGCTGACGATTCTTAGCAGCCTTAAAAGTGATAAACTGTTAGGCTATGTTCAAAGTCAAAGTCAAGATATTTTATTCAGATTAAGCTTACAGGTAGCATTTATGAATGTCATAAAATTTACCACCTGTTCGGAAAAACCTCTGATGAGAAGATACCGGCAAGAAACTCAACGAGGTGTAATTTTTTAAATAAATCAAAATTACAACGTTAGTTGTTGTTGATTCTTCATAATTAATTCCTGATAGTACCTAACACATACATATACGTATTATCATTGCAATTATTATTTTTTTGTTAAACGCAAAACGTAAACGAATGAACTTGGTACAACTATATCGTCCTTTATTCTACGACTTCTAACGAGGTATCGCTGAATAGCTCTTGGTCAATTTAAAAATATATATCAACTACTAATGTTCAAGAAGGAATACTTTACCTTGGTTTAAAATCATGATCTTGACTCGCATTTTGTACCCTATTTTGAATAATATCAATAATTTACAAGCACGGGTGAGGGAATTCTATAACCAGTGGCTTTAGTAGTTTCTGAGAAAAGTGGTTGTGACATACAAATGGACACCAATGTCGGCAATGGCAAAAATGATATCAAACCCTAATATTAGGTGATTAATCTATATTTTTGTGAACAGAAGAACAAAAATTACGACAACAGAATATTTAACCTATGTACGAGTATATGTATAGAAGGACCGGGCCACAGAACAAAGAAAGAGTTTATGTATACTTTGACTGGCGATCCGCGCTTTTTTGTTGTAACGGGGGGGGGGGGGGGGAATTTGTAGCTACTCTTACCCACTCAAAAACCCTGGGGTGTTCCAATCTCGCCGCGTCGCTGGCGAGATCTCCTTTCAGCGTTGTGATCCGCGGCCTGGCCAATCGCTTGGCTCAAATTTCATAGGTTTTTTCACACTCTTACTTTTATATGTATCAGAGTATTATGTCAAATTGCAGCCATTACACGTAGTTTATATATATACCAACATCATATCTCTGACCTGAAATATATTAATCTCACGGGAGATCTCAGTTCCGTCTCATGCATCTTTCTTCCCTCGAGAGATACTTTTACAAAATTACTGAATCACGTTTTCTTTTCTTAAATGTTATGTTCAAAATAAAGATGTCTCTTTGAAACACTCCGTACCATCATCAGACTTAAATCGTTGAGCCTGTGCGGAACCTTGTCACAGTGACATTGGCTTGGATTGTTTATTAACACTTTTAGTTTTTTATAAACATATTATGGTCTTTATTTCAACCTTCATCCTAAAAAACAACTCTCATAAGGATTAAACTTCGGGCTAAAAGACACGAGTCCTTACTAGACTAGTGTGTACTTTTTGTGCAGAGTACGGCCGAGCATTCTCGACTCTAATGCTTGCTCGCTATTTATTATTTTACTCCAACAAACCAATTAGATCGTTTTCTTTAAATCGAACTATTTCAATCTTGGAACAAAAACATTAGAATAGCGTATTCTCATGTTCTAACTTAAAAAATAAGGAATAAAAACGTCCACCTCTTAACACATTTGAGGATTTGTATAATTGCTAAAACGCGTACTTGTTTATTTTCAGTAATCAAGCTAAATACCTACACTGAAAAAAAGTGTCTGAGGAGTTCTTGTTTTGAGAAATCAAATGACTTCAGCCAACAAAACGCAAGTTTTATTTCGCGAAGAAAATGTACGATCTGATCAAGATACTGATTCTTAAAAGAAAAAAAATGTTCTTTGATGATAGAAGGTTAGCTTGATTGAAAAGAATAACTTTAAAAACATTATTTTCTTCAACTAAGACGAAAGATCGATTTCCGCATATATGAAATTGTATCATCTTGATAGAAGATATCCTTTTTTCCGTGTAAGTTTAAAACTTCAAAAATTAGAATGGCCCCAAACAAAACTTTAAAGTCCGTTCTTATTACTTGTCTTCGAGTTTAAAGAAACATACTATCCTAGTTTTGTGTACGTATGTTGTGTATGTATGTTGTATTTTATGTACGCTACGCATCTATGAATGTGACCCTTTAGCACTGTTCGACTCAAGATTGTTTCTTTTATATCGATATAGTTCAATTTTACCGACAATGTATATCAAGTTTATATTACTTGCACATTTATTAGTCTGCAAAAATATAGGCAACTAAATCAACTCAGATGTGCCTGCCCCTTTGCTGGTTCTGCGCAGCTACCGCTTCTGTGTGCTGGTAACTTTTTGTTTGCCTGTGTGCGTTTGTATTGTTTTTGTGTGAATGAATTTCATTTCTTCCTTTGATTTCTTCAAAGTGGGCGGGCGCGGCGTTTGGGCGGGGAGTCGCAACTTGAGCATTGAAATACTTTTTCCAGAACGCTGATAACTTGATAACAAGGCTCTTAGTCGCGCCGGAGCTGTTCATGGTTCAGGGCTACGGCACGTCTAAACCAAGATGCCGAGTTGTGCTGTCATTACGTGTTCTGCAAAAAGTATATCAAGGGAAGGAGTTTCCTTTTACAGGTACATCCAAAAGTATATATATTTTTTGATATTTTTCACAAAATGCCTAGGCGATCGCTACGGTTGAAAGTTTTTTCTGTTGGTTTTTGTTCCTGATGTGTCTGTGCAAGTTTATTAAAAAAAAATTAAGTCAATTTGTTGTTGATGTGATCTTGTGATTCTACCTCTATTACCCTAGTGGCTCGCTCTGATCAGTGAGTTCGTGATGAGATGAACCTTTGCAACAGTTCCCTATCTTTGTAAAATTGAATGAACTTCTCGTAGCAACGATGTTTAACAAATTCTTATGCACACGCCATCTCATTGCTCTAAATTTAATCTCGTTTCGCTCAGGTAATTACGACTATATATGTATCTCAGAATACTAAATCATGAGATTTGGTATAATTAATTATCAAACAGTTTATCCTGATAGAAAAAAACTAAAGCTGTTATTTTATTTTAGATTTCCCTTTCAACCTGATTTGAAAAGAAAATGGATAAATGCTACTGGCAGAGAACATTGGTTTCCTACAAAATATAGCACCATATGTTCCAAACATTTTAACGCTGATGATTTTACTATGACAGAGTTCGGGAATAAAAATCTGAAACCAGGTGCTTGTCCAAGTGAAGAAATAGTGAGTTTTCTAAATCTAAGTATATCGGGTAATTTAATGTACATTTAAAAATGGTTACCTACGCTTTCAGCACAATTATAAATCATGGTCATCAAAGTCAGTTACTGTCGTTACAAATTGTAATGTAATGCACTCTGATGATATACGAGACCTAAACTACAATATTGAAAATTACAGTTTCATCACCGGGCAGGTAAAACAAGATATATAAATAGACCGTTTCAAAAGGTTTTTGAATGTTGAAGAATTAGTGCAATTTAGTTAATTTTTAGCCACAGGAGACGTCATGTACATCAACGTCAGATGAAGAAAGGAATGATGACACAGACTTACAGGTACTTCAGCAGGCTGACAGCACTTCAGACCTTCGTGATGGCATATTGCGCATGAAACTACAGGTAAATATCGCACGACCGATTCTTTTGTTTTTTTCAATTGCATGGTGTATTTTGTTTTAAATTCATGAATATCCTTAACCTACTCAAAGTTTAAACAACACTTGCTTCGCCATCCAAAGTACACTTAAACTAATTGAATTGTTGCTAAAGTTATTACTTAATAATTTTTTCCAGTAATACATTAAAAAAATGCTATTATTAATAATTCTATTTAAAAAAATTGCTGACTTACTTTCCGTTTTTTTAGAGAACTGTGAATCCATACCCAGTGCCTGCCTCACCAATACAAAGAAAGAGAAAACTCAAAGAACTTATACTGACTGAGGAGGAGATAATAAAGAAAAAGAAAAGGCAGATTATATTAATACAAGCACAAAATCGTAGATTGAAACAGAAAATCAAAGAAATTGAAGATGTGATAAAAGAGATTAAGAGGTTTACCATGCAAAGATAAGATGACAGTCCCCTGGAAAACAAATTTGAAAATACATCTTAAAACACATATTCTTTAGCAAGTGATCGGAGTGATCATTATCAGTTCAGTTGGTAAGAACTTGAACACCCCTGACTTTATTCATTTCCCTATATAATAATATATAAAGAGTTACATCATATTTTTGCCAAGTAACTTTGGACGGTTTAAAAGCCATCTAAAGTAATTTTTAGTATCCAACGAAATTAGTTTATTACCTATCTAAATTTATGGAACGTTGCGCTCCGACTTGGTAGTAGAATACTTTACAAGCGTATGCAGGGCAGATCTAGTCACTATCTGCTAAAGAATAGTTTACCGTTGTTACACCCTTTATACTTGTACGCTATATTAAATTTAACAACTTATCTGTACATGATAAAGGATAATGGGTAATAGTTGTGTCAAAAACGAAGTTTTGAAGAAGCATATTTCGAATTAAGCCTTTAATGACAAAAGTTTTGCCACCGTCTTTCGGCTGATTGTACTTACTTGTTACCCGCCTGACGCCACAAGGGTAGGTTATTTATTTAGCGATTTTAGTCGGTGGTGGACTCCTGACGACAAGCTAGGTACCGAGTTAGATCTTCAGCGTTAGTTACACTACCGAAGATTTTTTCTAACATTATTTACATTACCTAAGTATTGGTAGTGACCAACGTTCAGTGAGCTATCGTGGATGAAACGCTACTAGAGAGTTTTGTTAGTGAGTTTTTCTGAATTATTACATTTTATAACACAACCTCGCTCTTACGGTGACGGAAAAAATCGAAAAGGAACCTGCTCATTCATGCAAATGTATGGTGATGAGATGTGTTACAAAGGCCACATAGCAGTGTTTCCATTGTAATAACCTGGCCTGCAAAATTAGGGATCATAGTCAAAGCTTAGCCAAGTAATTAAATTTTGTTATGTGATATGTTACATTTTGTTAATCGTAAAGTAGGTTTCGTTCGTCGTGAAGTCTGTTTTTAAATACAGAGACAAAATTGACATTTCATTTTATATATTTTTTGATATTGATTATATAGCATAGTGTTACTAAATACTAGTGAGTTGTATTCGTAATTTTTCGTATTCTTTTTTCTCATGTCTCTATGCCATTTTCTTCTTAATAATTCGTTTAAAATTGTATCTTTATTCTTAATATTCATAGAAATAGATAATAAGTAGGTCACAAGGGTAGATTCCTATTTATAAATATTCAGAAAAAAACGGGGAACATTGTAGAAAACTTGTCACAACGAGCACCTGATGGTCACCTGATGATAAGTGATCACTACCGCCTATAGATACTCGCAATCGCAACACTAATGATATTGTACTTACGTTGCCAACCCAGAAGGCTAAGATAAAATACCTCTTGTGCCAGTAATTTCACCGGCTGTCTCGCTCTTCACGCCGGAACACAACAGTGCAATGCAAACACTGTTGCTTAGCGGCTCGCTCCCTTACAAATTTTGTATGAATGTCGTTGGCTTTGCGTCATTAGATTGTTCCTAAATCTATGGAGCGCATTGTGTCGAGCTATTCTCGTTTTATAAACAAAGAAATGTAGGTTTTAACTGTAGTGCTCTAGAAAATCTTAGCAAGTTCTACAGGGGAAAATATTACGTTTATTAGGTAAGGTATCCTTAAAGTTAAAAGTAAAGTACCTACGCAATGTAATGGGTTGTTGTTGTCGTTTCGTTGTTTTGCGTTATGCAATCGTGTTCTAATTTTAACTTTTAGAAAAAGTCTTTCCGTGGCCTGGACCACTTTATTTTGATTTCCACGGCTTCATTCTTATTATACACACTCGTATAAAATTATTTAGTGCTAGGATATTTTCTTAAACCAAACTGCGTTTCGAAAAATTCACGGTATTACTCAGGATTGATGTTTTAAATTCTAAGTACTGTTTCTGGTCGCTGCATCAGCTTTATTTATTGTGCCGTAGCCTGTGCCTGGGCCTGTAAAGCCTTAATACTTGAAAATAGTTGATTATAGTTAAAGGCGTATCTATATGTATAGTAGTTATTGGTTAAATGAAAGCCACTAGCGTAGAGCACTGAACGTAAAAAACATGGAAGACTTATTTCAAACTTTTCAGTCAATTATGCCCCAAGCACTAAATATAAACAAGAAATAAGGTTCCCTTTTGTCTCTTGAGGTAGGGAACCCTAAAAATCAATAATTTTTGGACATATTACAATGTTTAAAATGAATACTAAAATGTATGGGACGATTTTTAGCCGCTAGAAATACTTCTATGTTTTTTATGTTCACTGAACTGCCATTATTTAAAGTATATTGATAATTTGAATATATGTACTACTTTGTAATTGGCCATTTTGACAAAATATTTACTGCAACTGAGTATCTAAGTATCAAATTTTTATTCGTAATAAATGTTTTTACTCGTAACTGATTAGTTTTTGTTCTTTTATCCGAAACAAAACGTGCAAAATGGGAAATTGAATTATTTAGGAATGGTAGCTACCATTCACTTCGTTCCATCATCAGATCAGCCCGATAGAACCAAATGCTTATAATCATCGGTATTACATCAGTATTATTATTACGAAAAACATGGCGTCTTCCGCAAGTAAAAGCAAGACAGAGCTAGAGGTGCAGTTTTGTAGAACATAGAGATGGTATATTATATACAATCTAGTAAGAATAAGGCTTAAGAGTTAGGGAGTTAGTAAATAAAACAATTCATACAGTTTTTAGTGCTTGATTGCACACCATTGTTAGATTGCTTCGTTCATTGTTACATTACAGTTCATAATTGCTATTTAACATTTTTAAAGGTGTAAAGACATGTCTCCGAGTTTGTGAGCTGGCCATAGGCATTCGCACCCAGCCGGAATTACTAATGTTCTGGTCTCCCAACAGTCACTGGAAAAATATACGATCGTATAAAAGGTGTGATATAAGTATTTATTTTTACAAGTACATGGTGAAAGATAAATTGAACGATAAGGGGGATACTCCGTTCTTGAGAAATAGGTATTTTACTGTACTGCGGCTTTGGGCTACTAGGAATATAAATAGTTAGCAAATTGTGAAAAAATCTCAAATAGCCTGAAATTTTATAGGCTTGAAATGCAAGTTTCGTACAGTATTCCCATTTTCTGAATAGTATAGTCGACAAAGAAATTGCTTAACTACTTTTCGGTCTTATCACAAGGGGATAAGTTTTAAAAGTGGCTGAGCAATTACTAGGCCAACCATACGCTAGTAAACTTTGTTTATGCTTTCGGGCAACTATCAGCAATCTTCGTGTTTCTAAGAAACACATAGAGACAAATATCCTGTTGGACGTACAGTGAGTGTGAACTGAACAGAGAGAAAGAACTTTGCCGAAATCCAAGTAACTGGTAATAGTGCACCCACACACAGTGTCGTAATTAGCCTTTATGGCCGCAAACTTGGTCCTGCACATTTTTGCGTCCCTCCATGGCTTGTGAGCTGTCCCGTCATTTTCTAAGCATATCAGCGTCGAGTTTGATGTTTGATGTTTGTTTGATGTCCCGTCATTTTCTAAGCATATCAGCGTCGAGTTTGATGTCGAGGTATCCCTGTGTCTTGCTCACTCATGCTAGCGGGGTAGAGCAAGACCTTCTTTTCTAAGAACGAATTGCCCCGCCGTTCTTTTCAAATTTTGCGCACCTTTACAAGTCTTACCTTGTGTATCGTCTCCTTGTCAAATGGATTGTTTTGTTCCATTGGACGCAAGATAGCCCGAGCCCAGAGCACACCTGTAAAAACGTTACTTACTTTTATTTGTTTTTAGCTTTCTAAGAACATATAAAAGTAATAGGTATACTGGACATAATTATGTCATCAACTGATCACTAATCCGAGGGTTGATTTTCTTCTAGCCCTTTTGGGGTCGAACTATTTTATCCTAATGCTAACTTTGTGGGCACTCTATAAGCTTAGTTTTTTTAAAATATAAAATAGGAACGAAAACAAGCAATTGGGTCACCTGATGGTAAGTGATCACCACCGCCTACAGACACCCGCAACACCAAGGAGATTGCAGAAGCCAACCAAGAGGTCTAAGATGAATACCTCTTGTGCCAGTAATTGCACCGGCTGTCTTGCTCTTCACGCCGGAACACAACAGTGCAACACTGGCGCTTAGCGGCAGGATTAACGAGCAAGATGGTGGTAGCTATCCGGACGGACCTTGCACATGGTCCTACGACCCGCAGTGTAGTGTAACTTATTATAAATTCTTTTATAAGAGTGTTGCGTATGCTTTAGCCGAAAATAACTTGGAAAGGTTATCTAACCTCAAATAATTAATGACTGTCTTAGTTTTGTATGTTACGAAGTCATAATTTAAAAATAGATTGTTAACTAACAGCTTGGACGCACTGGTTGAATACTTGAGAAATTTAAAGCCTATTAAGTATTATAGAAAAACTAAAAGTAAATAAAATCGTAAATTTCCTAAAATGTATATTAACTACAGACATTTACGAGTCAGTTTATATCGAGAATAAACATAAAATGCAGCAAAGTTTTTATTGATTAAGTATGTACTCTGTATGTGTCGTAAATGTTATCATGTTTTTAGGCTACGTCTAAATATAATAGTTCGCGCAGATCTTCACTATGATAAATGGTAATTCCTGACTGAGTATGACCGACTGGTAAATCACCGGTGAGCAAAAACTAATTATATTAAAACGAAATTTGACGTAACTTTTAACATAAAACTACCGAGAGATTCTGCTGTGCTATTTACTGGTTTTTTTTTAATTATTTTATGTAACTTGTGTATGCCATGTACTATTGTGATAAATTGCACTGTAATCTGTTTTGAAAAGAGAGGGAAAAAAAAAGAAACTGCTGAGTTTCTTGCGGCGTTTCTTCTCAGTAGTATCTTCCATTTTCCGAAGCGCTAGTAGATTCAGACTTGTAAAAGAGCCTATACGGCCTACTTGCAAAATAAATTTTTCATTTTCATTTTCATTTTCATTCAGTTGATTTAAACGATAGCATAACGATAACATAACATAATACCTATGTCAAGTGATAATTCTGCTTTAAAAACGAGAGTGATCAATTTATTGCAATTAGACATCATTTTCTTGTATAATAGACGAGTAAGCAGGGCCCAATTTCATAAACGCGACAGACCACAGGTGATAGTGACAATTTAGTATATGTATAGTCGACCAAGAAATTGCTTGACCACTTTTCGACCGTATTACAAAGGGATAAGGTTCAAAAGTGGTCAAGCAATTACTTGGTCGACTATACATTGCTTGCTGTCTGCGTTGCTTGCAGTATGTAGCGTTACTTTTTTTTGTTAATTGGCTTTCACATCTTAGTTGGGGTCGGGATGTAATTTTGCCACCAACCACTTGTACCGTAGAAAACTTTTGGAAAAAGTTTAATAAATCCCACGAACACAAACAATATTAATCCTGGATACCTGTACATATACAACACTCTGTTTAATGTTTAAAAATATATGTATAGCCTTTTGGCTTAGATTACAAATAAATTTAGCTATTAAAAATCAATTTCAAAAGAATTAATGTCACGATTTAGATATTTTGTGCATTCTATCATCAGAAATTCACATAATTTATATGGGACAATATGGCCCATGATTCAAATAATAGGTACAGTACGGTAGTTAACATAACTAGTTACGACTAGGTACAGTATCTCTAACGATTACGGTCACCACTTTAGCCCTAACATGACCGGCCTAGGTTTAATTTATTCCTACTTGCGTCTCTATCAAACTAGTTTCATAAGAAAGGGACGCACGTAGAAATAAAATCAGGTAATTAAACTTGGTTGGTCATGTTAAATATGGAGACGAGTCACGATCTCCTCTTTTTTAAATCGGTTTTTGCGGGGGGTAGGACCTTGTGCATGTGCAAGGTCCGTCCGGACCGCTACCACCATCTTCCTCGCTAATCCCGCCGCTAAGCAGCAGCGCTTGCACAGTTGTGTTCCGGGTGGAGAGCAAATCAGCTGGTGAAATGACTTGCACAAGAGGTATTCTATCTTAGCCCTCTGGATTGGCAACGCATCTGCAATCTTCTTGGTGTTGCGAGTGTCAATAGGCGGCGGTGGTTACTTACCATCAGGTGACCCACTTGCTTGTTAGCCTTCCTATTTCATAACAGAAATCGGTTTAAAAATTGTTTTGATCACTTAGCTTAAGCACGCCACATTTTGACGGAAAACGCATACCTGCTTCTCGTCGTGGTTCGTAGGATAATAATATCTTGAAACTTTCAAGTCACGGAAAAATCCGTTGCGAAAATTTAATAAGCCTAGCGAAATTGAGCCATTGATTGGACATAGACAGTCCTATCTCCTTACAGTGTGAACTTACTTGTGCCTTATTCTTTATACAGTAAAGGTCTTTTCCAGTTTGAAATGGTCTGCATGATATCACTTTATGCATGTCTACTTGACTGTGTAATTGCTAAAATAACGTACGTTTTTATGTTTTACGCGTATTATCTCTACTATTCAATATAACGGTGTAATAGAAGTCTCGCAAGTCTAGTTTGTCTATTAAATGGTATAAAGACTGGAATGATAGATGCCCAGAATATTTTATCTAAAAGTAATAGTAAGTAGGTATTGTAATATCTAATAAAACTATGAAAAAAAAATAAAAGTTATTTTCTCAAAAATTCCAAACCAGTTTGCAACCAAACAGCCATGAACCATCTCAGATAATTCAGGTATCTACCAATAAAAATTGCATTGTGTTCGGCTCATCGGATCCGGAGATACGAGGCTACAGACAGACAGATAGATATAAACAGACAGATAGACATAAACAGACAGGTTTCAAACTTTTAATAAGCAGAGGCAGGCAACAGATCAGCGACTTTCTTGGGGTTTCTGATTCCCATGGGCGGCAGAGATCATTTCCCATTAGTGGCCCTAACATAACCGGACCAGGTTTAACTTATCCCTGCCTGCGTCATTGTCAAACTAGCGTCATAAGAAAGGGATGCGAATAGAAATGTACGCAGATAAAATAAATTTTGCCGGTCATCTTAGGGCCACCGGAGACCCGTACGCTCGTTTGCTTCTCTATTACATAAAATGTTCCATCTTTTTGGGTCGGGGGTTAAGGTAAAGAAATTCTAGCTTACTCCATTCGATACACCTTTGTCTTCGCCCGACGTAACGCATAAAACCTCTTCGTAGTAAGCTGGCCGGTATTCATACTCGTTGGTGTTAAGCCTTCGGATCTTCCTCTTCAAGTTACATATCGGGAGATGCTTCTAGAAAAATAGGACGAGGGTCATTATAAGGCGCTTAAAGTATACATGTCTCTTTTGATATCTGAAGTTTTGGATGTGAGCGTGGTGGATTTCTATTACTTTTTATTGTGGATGTTGTCTGTATAAAGCAGCAGTTGGCTTTAAATATTTATCCAAAGTTGCTGCTAGTAAGCGGTCGCCAAAATCTGCCCCTCCGGCCGCTTCGGCAACAAAGTTTTGCAATCAGTTATTCAAAACTAAGCACCTATATAATAATCTTGCTACTCAACTTGCCCAAAAATATAACTGTCTTTTCAGCTTGTCATACGTCTGAAAACTAGCAATTTAATTTTAGGTGTTATTCCTATAGCAACTACATTTTGAGTAATTGTTTTGATTTCATTTCTGCAAACTGAATAAACTATACAATCAAACTATGTAAGAACTGAAATAAACTAATTAATACTAATATTGTCATTAAAATATATCGAAAAAAGAAAGCTCCCTTGGCATGGTAACAAAGATACTGGCAGCATTCCCTCTCTGTTTTTTAAATCTTTTTATCTACACACATATCATAAGTGCTCAATAACGCGTTCAAAAACCATAGGAATTGCCCAGCATTATTACAACCAATGTTATTATAAGAATTTTCTTGTCTGTGGTATTAGGTAAATCTGTTCTTTATTGGTCATCCATCACATTACCGATATCTCTGACGCTATGAATTTAAATTTGGAACAGCTGTCAAAATTCAAGTGGGCCTTTATTCTAGTATCCATAGATATTGAAACAATTATCAACAACTCTTGTCTTGTCTTGTCTTTGTCTCTTTTTGTCATTTATGTATTTTTAGTACAAAAAAAATTCTTTATTACATTACATTACACTACATTACATTACACTACATTATATTACATTACAATACACTAAATTACATTACACTACATTACATTACATTATCGATACGAAACGTCAACTCAGTATGTTTTTTTCTAATTTAAACGTACGACTTTTCGATCTCGATTGACATGAGGATAGGGACTTCATGCATTTGCGAATGATTTAAAAAAAAAACGTTCGGCTTGACGGATGGATCGAATCGCTGCCATTACTGTTGCCATTCGTTTGTTGTTTTTTTGCTGTTACGGTTTTTTGCACTTATGATATGTGTGTAGATAAAGTAATGTATGCAACTGTACATAATTAGGTCTTAAAACACTCGTGTGATCCTATTATGAAACTCGCTAACGCTCGTTTCATAAAACCACACTCGTGTTTTAAGACCCCTCATTATGCAACAGTTGCATAAAATACTATTAGGTGTGAATTATTTATTCGCTTTATTATTTCATTTACATTTAAAGGGAAAAAAAGTATCCTTACTTATAAATTCAGGACATGATCTACCTTTCTGCCAAATATCGCCAAAATCAGTCCAGCCGTTAATGCGTGATTGAGGGACAAACATCCAAACGTCATAACTTCGCATTTATAATATTAGGATATGGCTAGGGTCTAAAATGCAAGTGCGGTATTGGGGAACTTAAGTTTTGTGCTTTAGTTACTTTACGTTATAGATACGAAGTGTGACGAAGATTCCTACGCTTCTTATATTTCTAGCCGTAGTGTATTCGAACTTATAATATTGGTTTGTTTACATATCCAACGAGTTGATCCACGTCGCGCTCGCGGCCGCCCTGTATGGATTCGGTGTACTCGGGCAGGATCTGAAATGTAAACACAATTAACACAAGGCAAATACTTTGAGTATTTTAAGCACTGCACAAACAATGCTTACGTAGTAGTTATCCTTCTGTGGAAAGTCGAATTGTGTAACGTTAACAAGGAGGGGCCACCAAATTGGTTTACGACATAGGTAGTAACACGAAATGTTAACGGAGGTTTTTAGGTGTAGCGAGTAGTTTCCGTTTAACTAATGCAAACACAAGATAGAAAACGAATTGACACTTAAAACATGCATCTTGATAATAAATGCACGACTGGACGTTGCTTATTGAATCTTATGATAGGAAATGACCAAAACGAGTTGCAGTAATTGTAAGATTTAGGCTGACCTCAGATAGACATGCATGATAGATGGCAACGACCAACCAGCAGTTGTGTGATTCCCGAATATATCTGTCTCTCTCGCACACGCCTACTCGTCAGAAAGAGATATATGCTTTATGTCAGCGATAGAAGCTAGCGCGTCATAGAACCTCTAACGTAACAACGTTGCACGCGTTGCATATGCCAGCGATGAAGACTAAGTTTGTACATAGAGATTAAATCGCGGGTGCTGCGTTTCGCGCGGCGATGTTGCGTTAGGGAATCACACCCCAGAGGGATATAAGTTGTATAGAGACCATCAAAGGCTTTACCGAACGTTCGATGAAAACTTAACGTATCTATAATTCCATTCAAAAGCAACATGTATTTTCCTGTAAAGAGTATTATTTACAAAATACTGCCACTTTTCTTAAAACTACCTAGTAACAAATTAGAACAATTTATCGTTTGATTGTGCCGATACACACTGCGAACTGCACAAACTTTAAATATGTAATCCCAAATAAAATACAAACTAAATAATAATACAATCAATTAAATTCATTTATGAGAACTTACTGAGAACCTTTTCACAATAACATATGACAAATAGTATGTAATAGTATGTAGTAAGAGAAAAGGATTCCTGTATACTAATACAAATCGCCGTGTATAAATCGGTACCTACCTCGTCACATTCGGTCTCCTGTAAAAACCGCTGCCTCGCGACCTGGCGATCGTGCTCTATCTGACTGAGCACCGAGTTGAGCACCTTTTCAGCGTTGGGAATGGCAAGGATATGTTCGCTGAACTCGCGGACGGCCTCGTCAGGACCTGCCAGTGACGACGCCCAGCTCAGCGCCAAAAGGGCCTGTTAGTGATAAAGTTGCGTATTGAAAATGAAATGAAAATGAAAAATGTATTTTGCAAGTAGGCCAAAAAGGCTCGCTTACATGTCTGAGTCTACCAGCGCTTTGGAAAATGGAAGATTCTGCCGAGAAGAAGCGCCGCAAGAAACTCAGCAGATTATCCCTTTTTTTTCTCTTTTCAAAACAAATTACAGAGCAATATACTTAACCAACTCACTAAAATTGTTTCCGTAGAAAAATGGTAATGCAAAATAAAAATAAGCTTTTTTATTCAAAATTGAGAAATGTTGTTGTCAAATGTAACTCGCTCAATATTAATTAAATTACCTATAATTTCTTGGTATGAGTATATTTTATTTTGTTTCATGTAATAGGGAGGAAAACGAGCATGTGGGCACCAGATGGGAAGTGATCTCCGTCGCCCATAGAAAGCAGCGATCCCAAGAGAATTTGGTCCGTTGCTCGCTTTTAGATCCTCTCTGTGGGTCTTTCGATCTCTCACTTACCGTACAAAATGAAGTAGCAAGTTTCATGCCAGTATTCTGTGGTACTACTCCATACTGCAAGCGGCAACTAGCTACAATATGGCTTTACTACTACATCTTAGACTTACGAGTATATATTTATGCAAAAATATCACTGATATGTGTATGTACCGTTTGTCGAAAGTATATACAAGTCGCCTTTATCTAATTTTAGCCTAATGTGACCCTTGCTTGTCAAAAAAATGCGCGGCATAAACAGCTGTACCTTTTGGGTTGAATTAGAAGTTCGATTTAACACCTCCCAGGGATGGCGGACCTGAGTATTTGATGTTTATTTCAACTTGATACCTTCACGTGTTCCTGAGAAAAGGGTCTTGTCTTGACAGACAGACAGATGGACATCGAAGTGATCCTATAAGGGTTCTTTTTTCTTTTTAAGACACCAAACCCTAAAAACTATCCAAAGCTCTATTAACACGTTCAAAGTCTGCTTTGACAAAATAGCTGCGATGAAATAACTTTGATCAAAGTTCCCTTTGATACCGTTTGACACGTGCTTAGTTCACTTGGATCACTTTGTTGCTATGCTATTGTTTTTACACTTGTAGCCATTTTGTTTCATTTTTAAAACCCAGGTTGGCTTGAAAAGTAAAACGCGGTCCAAGTCCGCTTTGATTGCTGGTTACACGATCAAAGGAGTGTCAAAGTAGTCATCAAAAATACTTTGTCAAAGCAGACTTTGAGCGTGTTAACGCAGATTAAACATTGCAAGAGACGCGCGCGGCTAGTGTATCGGCTCGGCCGGGCAAAAACTTGTAATAACATGGTGTTATTTAGACTCCGCCCTTATCGGAAATTATTCGAAACTTTTATATCGGTTTCGATTAATGTTTTGGATAGTGTTTAATTTCGCTTATCCGATAGTTACGATTACGGAGCTCCATAACATCCCTCGTATCCCTGGTGTATCTTTTGAGAGCCGTATGTCCCTGAAGACGGATAAAAGGATCGCATCATCATAACATCCCTGGTTAAAAGAGAAGCTACCTATTCTCTTTTTACCAGGGATGTTATGATGATTTTTATTGCAATAAAAATAATCGAAAGTAGCTTAGAGGTTGATAAATAGTGTGAAGTGTGCGTGTGACGGAAAATAGCAATTTCAGCAAGTTCTTTGCAAAGCGGCTTACCGGATATTACAAACGCATAACGAAAGCTGGTTTTGACAAGAAAGCTGACGTAGACATGTATGTATGATCGAAGCGACTGCAACTTTCAAGTTTATCAAAATCGACACGATGTCTCTGCAAAGTTGTTAGAACTTGGCTACATTTTACAAAAATAAAATCTAGTGGTTGATTTTAAATTCGACGTCAAAATGTATTTATTCAGCTTGGTCGTATTTATGAATGAATGCTAGTAGCATTACCCTGGTTGCAAAAATCTACCTATGTAAGGAAGATATCGGTAAGAAAATCAACCAGATATCGATACTAGAAATCTCAAATGTTGTAAGGGACATGTCCCTTACGATATTTGAGATTTCTAGTATAGATACAATAAAAAAAATCTAGGCTTCAAAGCACCTCAAAACGGTCTTTAAATGAAACTAAGAATGATTGAGTGCCTCCTTTTCTGAAACATATTGCCGTCATGCCAGCAGCAAGGATATTTTGAATATTAACATATAAATAAAGTCTTCTCGGTGTGTCTGCACTGTACAATAAAAGAAGTGAAACTAACATTCGCTGCATTATGTAGCTCAATTGATGTTAACGAATTGTGATTGCCAATCCTTGTGGATCACTGTTAGTCGCTCACTGCATAGGTGAGCATGATATAATACGTGGCGTAGATGCTCCTTGGAATTAAATTGATATATAATATAATAAAATGAGATGCAAGAGTCATTTAAAGTTACAAACGGTCCCGTACTGTGATGAAGTGCGTACTGAGAACTAAAAATGTTGTCGGATCTCAGGTGAGTGTGTTAAAAAACAAGTTATGTTGTTAATAAAGTGACCTATGAACTAGTCGATGAGTTGTGTTGTTAGTTAATTGACATCCCAAGTAGCAAAATTCAACATTATAACTATCTCAAGACTAAATTTTTCCCCTCTTTTAGTACACTTATTAACGTTTATAAGCCTGGATTTGGGCGCACATTACAAGCCTTTTTGTTCTTGTATCAATCTTATAGTTATCTGGCGAAATGCTATTTAAACTTACAACTATCTTGTTATTGCTTCGTTAAAGAACGAATGCTCCTATAATTATCTGAAACGAGTCATTTAAAAATGCGATTGCGCTTATAACGCTCTTAAAACGGGCTTCGTGATGTGACTATAGGAATATTCTATTTAGAAACATAATTAATATCAACGCAGCATGTGGTGTGTGGGCTTATATTTATTTCCATTAATAATTGAAGTGAAAACGTAAGCACACAATTATGATATAATTTGTAGATTTTGTTTCTTTGCATCGTGTTCTTTAATAGCAGAAAAATCTAAGGAAAGTCAGTTTTATTGTTGTTGACGGGACTCCGTCTATTTTGCATAACTAATTCTTATTAAGGTATTTGTAAGACTATTATAAGCATAATAAGGCTCATAGCACAAAACAGAAGACTAAACAGTGGCCATGTTGTATAAGATTAGGGTTCTCTATCAATCAATTTGAGGTCCAAAATATTTTATTATAACATTGAATTTCCTTTTTTTTTGGTCTGGATCACTGTCTATTGGCGATAAATTATAACAGATGACGGACCCTTCTTCTATTTCTTGCCGATTCGTGCTTCTTGGTATAATCTCAGACACCGTACCTAACTTTTTGATTATGTCGTGATATCTATTGTTAACTTTTATCTGCAGCCGCCACTCTTTTTAAATCGTTTCCATTTATTTAAATCCATATTATCAGGTTTTTAGGGTTCCGTACCTCAAAAGGAAAAACGGAACCCTTATAGGATCACTTTGTTATCCGTCTGTCTGCCTGTTTGTCTGTCTGTCAAGACAATTTTTCTCAATAACGCGTGCAGGTATTGAGTTGAAATTAACATCAAATATTTAAATCTGCAGTCCCTTAGAGCCGTGAAAAAATCGAAGTTCTAAGTCAACGGAATCAAAAGATACGGCTGTTTATGCCGCATGTTTCATACATGCGCAAGGCACTGAAAAACCTATGGGGTACTTCCCGTTGACCTAGAACTATGAAATTTGGCAAGAAGCAAGGTCTCACAGCAAAAATAAAATAATAAATCCGAAAACCGTAAATTTGTTGTTAATACACACAAAAAATATTTATTTGGTCTTACAAAACAGAAATGCTATCCTAGATGTTGTTGATGACGGAACCCTAGGTGCGTGTGTCCGACTCGCACTTGGCCGGTTTTTTTAACAAGTTAACATGCAATATCTTGACATAATGGCTTACATATACTTAAATAAACATTTTTCTAGACCATTATGAGTAATTTCTTTCTTGTAGCTTTTCTGTTCCACACTACTAGTCTTGTAAACATCTTGAACAAGGTTTAAAACGCTGTGTTTTTATATTGTTCTTGAAAATGCTTTTATACGGCTTTAAATATTATTGAAGCATAACATAAGAATGTTACAAAACAAAGTACTCTTATGAAATGCTATTATAGGATTATTATGTGCTCTGGTGCTATTAAATGTTATAACATGCAGTTATAAAAAACTTGCACTTATAAGTATCTTAAAAATTCGTCTTATACGCATCTAGAAGGCTTAGTTACAAAACTGATCGGTCTTGTAGTAAAATGACTCATAAATGTCTCACAAACTAGTTTTCTAAATATCTAGAAGACTTAGTTATAAGACTAAACGTTTTTGCAGTAAAATATGGCTTATTACATGCTATTATAAGTTAAACAACAAATTTAAATGCAAGTATAAGAGTTTTACAGGACTTTAATGCTTATAAATTTTTCGTTATAGGATTACTTTGTTACTTGGGATAGTACTGAGGATGCTTGAAAGTCCTATACTCGTCTATACAATGAGTAGAATGCAATAACGGTAATTCCACATTTCACTGATTCCGTAATAATGTTTGGAAACTATCAACAAAATATATTCTATGAAAAATCATGTTATGGAATCCTACCTGATATATTTTAGATTATTGAAATGGTTTCTGTAGTAATGTAAATCTGTAAATGGCCAATGTTTTGTTAATCTGTGTTTGGTTAAACACATTGTACCTATCTTGTGTTGTGGGTCTCTTGTTGTAGGAAAATACAGTAAAATTCAGCGTATTTGTTGCCTTGTAATAATTAATCGATGTTCTGATCGGTGAGAACGCGTGCTCATTTACTCGTTTGTTGCTTGGTGCGTCTCGATCCTACTGGGTTAGTTAGTAAGAGACGCAATGAGCGACAAAGCGAGACGCGGTGTGTTGTGCTAGCTATCATTATCACACCGGGCGAGTAAAAGAGTTAGTAAATAATACATTAACTTGTGCTCCTGTAGCTATCGGGTTGGAAACTATGCAAACCCCGCAATGTAACGCAACTGCAAGGCATTTCTCGAGTCAGTAGAGATGAACTTACATTCGAGATATGTTAAAACAGCTGTCAGATAGGAATTCCACATCTGTCAAATATGACATATATAGAAGATATATATGTTGGTCAAAACAGCTGTCAAATAGGAATTTCACCATGAACCTACTTTTTGGTAGTACATAGGTTCATGGACTTCACCGCTATTTTTGTCAAATTTCGAACGTGAGTTAAATCTCGATGAGCGCTAGAATTGGAGCCTACTCAAACTCCACTTATGCCATGGTCACATGTGCAAGTGGAAGACCACTCGCATGTGACCATGGCATAAGTAGAGTGTTTAACTTATGGTACTTTTGATGACACTACATCCGGTTCCTGGTACAGTCCAGTGCAAACATATGTACATATATTCATATGTGTCGATTGAAACGCCGCAAAAACAGGAGTTTCGGCGACCTTTTTGCACCGGCGCAAGTGCGTTGGAACATACTTTTGAGATGTTGAATGTATTCTATATTTTTACACTTCACTGTACACTTGTACTGTACAGTCAGCATCAAATATAGCGGAGCGCGCGAGGTGGTTAAAATATTTGATCTCGACTCTATTATCAAATACGTTCGAGCGTGTTGAGATTTTTTTGACCACCTTGCCCGCTCCGATAACTATTTGCTGACTGTACATCTCTTAATTTGTTTAAGGGTGATACTGCACCATATACGCCGTCTATCTACACTTAAGATATTCTTTATAAACCTGATACTTTGTATAGTTAATAATAATAATAATAGTTGCCTCAGTAATTCTCTTTGAAGCCTTGTCGCTTTTGTAATACAATTGAAAAGCGGTAAATCAATTTCTCGATAAGTAAATTCAAATGAAATCTGTAGTTAATTTTGACCCATTTTCAGTAGTCGCATTGAATCTAAATTGGTTAAGAGTGCATATGAAAATCTGATGAAAATGCAAGAAATATAATACAACATGAAAGCGTCCAAGCTTTTGAAACAACAAAAATTGAAGGTTTAAATTGAGGTTTAAATGATGTATGTTTAGCTAATTATCAATTGATATTTAACATTGGTAAGACTTAAAGACAACAAAAATATTTGCATGTAAAATTAAGGATAAGATTTCTTTAAACATTTTCAATTGACACAGTCGTGGGTGACCTAGTGCTATCTTGAGTTTGCTCATATGGGAAAAATGATAAAATTTCGAAAATTGTTTTCAAGATAAAGGTCAAATGAGCATACAATGTCATATCAGGAACTTGTTTTACTTGACGTGTTTTTATACAAAAAATTGCCTACGCATGGCATGTGTCAATTATCTTTTGTAGGTATAACTATTCTACGCACTAATCTTATTTTTATTCTTTACATAATATATAGTAAATACGCTATTCGTTTTTGTACGTCCTTAATCCTTTTAGTGTATGTTCGGTCGCCTTCTTCTTCTAAAATACGCAATGGATTTTGATAGGGTTTTCATTCTCATTTTGGATTTTTTACAGAAGGGTTTTATGGACCGCACAAAGTCAAGATTGTAAACTAAAAGTTCGATTGGCTAT
Source organism: Ditula angustiorana (assembly GCA_963691745.1). Classification (NCBI taxonomy): domain Eukaryota; kingdom Metazoa; phylum Arthropoda; class Insecta; order Lepidoptera; family Tortricidae; genus Ditula; species Ditula angustiorana. The sequence goes on from OY829472.1 coordinate 7,826,554, forward strand.
GCACCTTATTTGTCAGGTATTAAATTATCCTAAAAGAGCTAAAATTATACAGAAGGTGTTAGGTAACAGCCAGTAGGTGTTAGAAACGGGTACATACCGATTGTACCCGTGCGTAGGCGGGGCGGGTCGCTAGTAATATTATAAAAGTGAAAATTATTTTGTATGTCTGTCAGGTTCGGCTGCAAGAGGAATTTCGTTTTTAAAATATCAAATCCGGTGCAGGATATATATGGTAGTATTGCATACTATAGGCTGGTAATACCGCAAGTATTCTGGGCATACTGCCTCGAGAGGGTAAACTCTGGGGTTTAGATTTTACAGTACCTGTGTAAAAGCAAGCTGGTGTTTCATGTAGGAAGTCACGAAATAAGTCAGCATATTTAAGCAGGTGATTGGTTTTTGCACTTAACTTGTCGCGTTGGTTTGTTTCTTCACATACTCCATGTTTTTATTAAATTTCACATGTACGTTTTAGTTCAAATCTCAAAAGCCAAATTTTAACCACTTCCAGTGGTCGCATTGTTTTTTTGGTATATTTATGTGCTCGTCATGGTATCTCAGAAATACCATGATGATGCAATAATAAAATACCGTCAACATAGCAACTGTTGCAGACTCCTTAGTTCTCTAACTACTCTTTAATTAACTTCTATTTTACCCTTTTGTTTATGACTTTTATGGTTTCGTTTTTGTTTGCATTGTCAACTTCTTACTGAACCGCACTAAGCGAGATCCTTGTTTTTTTTATTAATATAATGCCTTTAAATTCATCAACAAGTGGTATCATTTCATTTAGAATATTAGTGATACGTTATTAGTAGATATTTCAATTATCTGTTTACTCCAAACTTGTGTGGGAAGAAACGACTTCGCTAGAATATTTCGTAACATTAAAAGAAACTTAAATATCTTATTGTTCATAAAAAAACGGTGACTTCAAATCAGTGATCGAGAGTTGTAGCTACGAACAATTCTTAAATGACACTGAGACGCGGGGATATGATAGTAAATACTTAAATCATCGTATATTTATTTTTCACTAGCGGCCTTCCGTCCCGTTGCTCAAAGTTTAAAGAATGTTCAAATCGTTAACATTAAAGATAGCGGTTTTTATACTTTATAAAGTAATATTAGCCTAATTACCAATTGTGACGTTTTTAACTTCAAAAATAAGACATATGACGACCTCACTTTACAAGCTCACCAGTATGTTTTATCAAATTGTTGGTAAATATTTAATTTTATTCATTTTCAGTCATCAGCATAAGTATTAATTCTAATGTTTTTTATTTGAAATAGAGGATGTTCCACAGTACTTGTATTTTAACAATTTGAACTATATTTGTCCAAACAGTCCGATCTACTAGTTCAACTGGTTGGAGTTAAGGCATAACACAGGAAGTTGTTTTTTGGGAAAGATTTTTCCTAGTAGACCTACTAACAGGTCCACGAGTAGGTTCATTAGGAACGAGAGAAAACTTCAACCCCCTTTTCAACCCTTAGAGTTAGAGATTGAATTCCTTACACCCGTTTATATTAGTTAATTTCGTGATGAAAGAAACTTTCAGCAAATTTCGTGTTTCTGGGATTATTCGGTTCGGCACTGCGCTTGATTGTCTGACTGACTGTCTTATCAGTCAGTCAGTCAAACAATCAACCATCAGCCATAAGTTCTCGCTTTGCACAACATAGTATAGTTTAAGAAAACACCGTTTTTTAATTCTTAATATTAGGATATGCGTTGTTGAAACCTATAATTAGATTTACTTATAAAGAGCAGTAGATGTGATGTGTTACATTACATGTCGGAAGTGAGTGAGAGTGAAAAATAACTCTGCCCAGTCTCTTTTAATTTCCAAATTGAACACCAAAGAAAAAGTACACAAATCATACAATTACTATTCTAACTTATCATCAATAAGAAATGAAAAAAAATCCTAATCACTGTTTAAAAAACGCTGTGCAGATACTAAAAAAACCATTTTTGCTAAGGAAACTTTGGTCGTCATTTTTCTAAAACTGTTTTAGTGAGGTCACTACTTAGGTATACATAGGGATACAATAGACACGGGACACCGTGTGAGGTCAGACGTGATTGTGGGTCCCAGTGTGCATCCCGCATCCTGCCGTCAGCACTAACACTGAGGTATTGTGACCGCTAATTTTAGAATGCCTTGCCAATTGGTTTATTTCCAAGATCATGAATAGAAAATTTTCCAGTAGGAACTTCAAATTACGGACTTCCAGCATGAGCCAGTGGATGGATCCATCATATCTTTTCAATAATTATATCTTGAAAGTTAGGTTGAATTGAGACGTTATTAACTTATTACTTTAAAAATTAAAAAAAAAAATCAAAACGAAACATAGTTTTGGTGTGCCAAATTTATTACATGGGCGACGGTAAATGCGTACTCGCAATGATTTTCCACCAACATAGTATAAAAAAAAAACAAATAATGCCCAGTAAGAAATTATCAATGATTGTAAATAACCAAACTCACAGGTATTTAAAATCATTGCGTTTTTTATTTTTAACGGACTTCAAACACTAACTACAGTTTTTTAACTTTGCGCTTTCCTCCCTAAGATTAAATATGTAATAAAAAAAATCAAAAACATCAAAATAAATAGAAGTCAAAGTATTCAGTGACAAAACAAAAAGTTCGAAAGGAAAAACATTTTACCTACAAAAATATAACGTCCCATTATACTATTGAGTGTGGTATCGAATGACGTACCTCGCCTAAAGGAGATTTTTAGGGCCGGTTTAACAATATGTAACTAGTAAGTACTTGACATGCGTAGGACATTGTTTTATACGTTAGTGAATATCATTTCTCTCTCGTTTTTACTCGTATGTTTCCTTATCTTCTCGTCAATAATTATTGAGTCTCTGTCAAAGATTGGAACAATGTTTTAGTAGTAGTCGGTTTTCTAAAACGTATTTTTCAATACAGTTGCTCAAAAAGTGCCCTTTTTTTTGGCTGTTTTGCGTGCGCAAAGTTCATTTTTGCGAAGTTGTGCGATTTACTTTTCTAGTTTTTTTTTTAATTTGTACTTGTTCCAATTCACGACTACTGACCAAAGAGTTAATATAATGTTAGTTTGTACCAAGACGTAATAAAACTAAAAAGCTATTATTAATGTAAGAATATCAAAATATTGAGATTTTATATTTTATTACTACCTTGTTCATCATTTTTTTTTAAATAATAACAGTCCTAAAAACAGTTCTTATTAAGGTGACTGAATGGAACGGAATAGCTTTAGTCAGTGGGAATAGCTGCCAAAACCATAGACTTATTATGGGAAGACTGAGGTCGTGCGTGTCTCCGAAAGGGACAGCAAATACACACACATGAATATTTAGGGTTAACATCTGTAAGGCAGTTTTCCCTGGGATCATTTACGATGTTAATATAAAAACAATATTTTTAAATTGAAAAATAACAATGGTACCTAATTAAAGCGAAATAAGTTGGAAATAATTATGTAGTAAATCCACACTGTAACAATAGATTTCGGTCAAAGTGTTGACAACACATTCTGGAAGATTCCAGTAGGTGCAATCCATGATTCCCGTGTATGTGGTTCGTGGGGGAATCTGGAAGTTAAATCCAGAATACACTTCACGGGGCTTCATTTCATACAGCATTTGAGTCGACCTCCGAGTTACACGAGTGCATATTTTATCTGTGTACTAGTGTTTTATCTCGTAAAATAAACGATTAAATGAATCAAAATACTAGACTAACATGCTTTACGAAATAGGGTCCTGTATAAGTTTTTTCTATACCAATATTTCATCAACGTACTATTTACCCCTTAACGTGGGGTAATGTTCGTGGGAAAAAGTGACAACACTGAGTTTTAAGGTTATGTAAAAAGCTTTTATTTGATCTTGAAACACGTTAGGATGTGTATGTAAAGCGGGAAGAAACCACACAATATGAAACATCTGTTCTAATAAGTCAAATAAGATCAAATTTTTAAAAACTTCAGAGTGAAAAGATAGTTCATCAATTTTCGATTCACTGTCACTTTTGCAGCCTAAAACAGAACATCGCACCATTCTGCAGACTCGTTATATTGTTCTTAACGCCTGTATAAACAATAGTCCACGTAATTTTAAATAAATCGGACATTTTTTGTAATTTTTCCGGTGACATGGATTGAGCTTGTCACAAAACGTCAAAGTCTGTTTAGCATAGAAGTATGCCTAGCAAACTTGACCTTGAAAAAATTAAACATGCGATGAGGGACAAAACATATCAAGCTCTGTCTCTTTTTTTCACAAGCAAGTTCATATTTATATCTTATTCTTGTGCAAATGAAAAGGAAGACGTCCATAATTCTATAGCTTTCTCTTTCTACGGCCAAAACGCCTGCTGTCAAAGTCAAGGCGTTTTTCCAACTGCAAACATGGTTTAAACGCAACAGTTGTTTTTGTGTGTGTGTGTGTGTGTAAATATTTCTAAACACAAATAATCGAACATAATGATACTAAGGTACTAATAGTGAAGTGTTATTTATTATAAAATTGTTTCCTTCTTATAAAAAATGTACTTAAAAAAAAACTTTCATTGAGTTGGCCTTAGACAATTTAGCCACTGGACGTCGCAAGGCACGCATTCCCCTCTGCCAATGCATATGTCCTAAAACCGTGATTAAAATCATAACGGTTTATAAAAACCAGTTCGCCGCGATATCGTGTGTCATTTTGCTTTAGTCCGTATCGCGAAAGCGATCTCTGCAAAAATGGTTAATCGTGCTGTATTTACCTTCAAACGGCTATCAAAAACTTCAAATTTCACTAAAGACAGATTTTTTTATCACACGTAAATAATTTTCTTCACAATTAATTTATTATTTACAACACCAAAAACATTTTAAATGAATAAGCTTTTTGACAGGCATAACGTAAACATTTCAAAAATTGACATCATGGCATTCGTGGCAGTGTTGCCGACAGCATGTTGTGATTTTATTCGGATATCTCATCTGGAGACTTCCGATACTGCTTACAGTTTTCGGATTTTTCCTTTTGAGGTAAGGAACTCTGAAAATATAGTAACACTAGCAAACCGGGACTATAAAGTGTAATTCCTGGGCACGGGACAAGACACGTAATTCCACGACAATCCCGAATTTCCCAGCCATCGGGCAACACTAGACCCGTCTCCCCCGCTAAAATTGGCAGAAAAAATTGTTAGGTGATAATACGGCTTGGCATCTCAATGTTAAATACTCAAAGGAGTTGGCTGAATAGCAAAAGCCATTGCCTTATGAATTTAGGACAGCTAACAAAAACGCCTTTAATTTGTCAAAAATGTTCACTGCTAAAGTTTGTACTAACTTTACTTTAATTAAGAGCTTCAGTAAAAGTCGCAAATTTATTGTTGTATTTTTTTTTTCCGCAACTGTATTGAAAAACGTCGTTCGATACACGCGCGGAAATGTCATTTTTCACTCGTCCCGAATCTTGCCACTTGCCTTCGGCTCGTGGCAAGATATCTCGTGACTCGTGAAGAAATGACATACGTTCCGCACTAGTATCGAAATGTACTATTCCTACACTTGTTTGTTTAAATATTATTTCGTCTCATTGCTGATCTTCATTGCATATAGATAATACTAGAGGTCGGGGCTTGCGGACCGCGTTTGGCAGCTTGTGAGGAAAGAGCATCGCTTTTTGTCGATAATAACGGACTATTAATGTGTCTGTGTTGTTAATTTAACTAAATTCGTAATAACAATGCGTTAGCTACTCTGAGGACTAAGATGGGATACTGTATGCTAGTAATTTCGCCGGCTATCTTACCCTCAAACCAGAACACAACAGTGCGAACGCTGTTGCTTGGCGGCAGATTATCGGTTAATTCTTTTAATTTAAATAAAGTGATTAAAACGGAATCAACTACCCGATGTTTTGATCTTTTTTCAACATTGAATTAAGTTCATGCAAAATAATACATTTTAAAAGGTTTTAAATACAGATACAACTAAAAAAGTATTTCGATGTGTCGAACACTTGCAAAACGCGGCCCGCAAAAACCCGACCCCACTACAAGCTTATAACTTGCGTGTAACGTGTGTTATACTTTTTGTATTCTTAAATTTGTACTGCAGAATTAAATTCTAGGCAGTTCTAAGTCGCGGGCAATTGAGTGTCTTGATGAAATTTGGCAAAGGAGTTAGATCGCACACAGTGGCGTAGCTTGGTGATCACAGGCCTTGGGGCAAAGACAAATTGGGGCCCTATAGTCAAATTATATAAATGGGTATGTCATTCTGGCGGTTAGAGAATATTTGCGAGGAGGACAGCTAGAGTTAGAGGGATACTGGCCAGGGGCCCCCTGAGCTTAAGGGCCCTGGGGCATGGCACTGCCTAGCCTCTGGGTAGCTACGCCACTGGTCGCACAACTGTGCTTATGACGGTTTCCGAGATACAACTTATTATCCCGGGAAACTGAATAAGTATTTTCCATAGGGTACTGAGACAATTAAATAACAGGCGGAAAAAACATAGGAAGATAGAATAGTTAAGAAATTTGGGTAGCCAGGTCTACGTTTCAGGATAAATCTGTCAGGATTAATGAGACAATAGGGCTAATAGGGTATTTTAAATCCTTACACTTTTATAACTTTCAATTGTAGGTCGATTCATTAGAGCTGGCGTCGAAAATGTATGAAACTGTCAGCATTTTATTGCCAGCTCTTATGAATCAATCTATACAGGCTCCTATACAGTTATTAATAACTAGCGCTTGGTGTAGCTGGTGGCTATGGGCGGTGGTGATCATTTACCTTTAGGTGACCCATTTGCTCGTTTGTTGTCTTATGTGTATATATATATATATATATATATATATATATATATATAAGAAAAAACACCTCACTGACCTTATTTACAGACCTATTTTTTTCATTTCTATACTAGAGTTCGAGGGGTGGAGGTGCGACGGCGACACCGGGGTTACTTCAAAATGGAGCCTGTCTTAGAAACCGAGGAACTGTTCAAAAATTCTCACTTCCAAAATGGGTAAGCAAGTGCTGTTCATTAAATCAAATGTGCAAGTGCGACTATCTTGCATTAATGGAATTTCCGTCGGCATCATACCCCAACGGCATACGGTTTGTTACGCTCAACAAGTGCAGGAGAATGAGTCTTAGTGAGTGAGTTATTTATTTCAGTTTTCCTATCCTCCTCCGGCATGTTGAAGACACAATCACTTCGCGATTTTGTAGAAATAATTTCTTGACTTTGAACACTTTTATCATTCTCGTAAATAAATATTAATCGGCACTTCATCAGTAAGTGGTAAATACAAAAAAACCGGCAAGGCCAAAAAAGCGGCTCATGAAGGGGCCCCTACGTGAGCCCTACCCCCATCTTGCAGCTCGACGGTTAAAATGTGAGGTGATGAGTCACTAAACTAAAATTAACTATTAATAGGGCTGTTACAAACGCTGTGCTGGGAACATTGCATATACTTTCGTTCTAAAGTCCACCATTTGTACATTTTGTTTTTATTTTGTGCAATAAAGTTTAAATAAATAAATTTCAAAGCGACTTGGCCAGCTCAACTATAACAGTATTTTTAAGTATTGAAGTATTTCTTGTAATGCTTCAACTAAAGTGGCGATGACTGTAGCTACCCGGTTAGCTACTAAACTTTTAACGGAAACTGAACGTTTGTTGTTTCGTGTGGAAGCGGAGGAGGGTGGGTTTTTGCATGAACACATATATATGTATGTGTGTGTGTGTGTGTATATGTGTGTGTGTCATGTCATACACACCCAGCTAACTTGCACGAGCACGGCACGGGTGTCGCAGAGTAGCAAGGTAATTTATTCCAGTTTGTTTACGGTCAGGTGAACAAGGAAAAACCGGTTTTTGTATTAAGTTAACGGTCCCAGTCATTGACAGTCATGGAAAGATACGGAAATATACGAGCCAAAACGAGAGACAATGATGTCAACTACTGGTAACAATGTCCTTACGCGTGTAAAGAACTACGGTATAGGAACGCGATTTTTGAACCTCACCGGGTGACTAGAGCTCACTAAAATGGCCATTTTTCATACAGATTCGGCCATTTTGGGGGAGCTTTAGTGATTCAAAAGTTGCACCCCCATATAAAAAAAATACTATAGTTGTTTATAAATAATAAAATTAAACGGAAAACTATCACGTCTCGTTTAATTTACGGGTAATTTTACAAGTTACGGACACGCACTTGGCCGTTTTTTTTTTTTTCAATTCGAAACAGATGAGAGAAGTGTATGGCTTTTGCCCTATGCCTATATATGTATGTACATATATATTAAGGCCTAGGAATGCCAAGGGTAAAAAGCCTTGCACTGCGCCGAACAGCGGCCAACCCTGCAATTCTATAATCGCATGAGCATGGCGTAGAGGCATTGCTCTGTTTCGCTCATTTGCTCATTTGCATGTAGGTACACTAGAACTATAGAAAAGATACACTAGAATCCCCTATAACGGGGTCGATCTTGTCGCCGATGCGTTTTGAGAATCACCCCCAAGTGCATTTGCAGCGGCTGGCCCCCGGCATTAGCCTAGGAGCCCCCCGCAGTTTCAGTTGTGCACCAACACGTCGTCAGTATTTTATATTTAAACTGTGTAACTGTGAAAGTAAACTCAAAACCGGGCAATATCAAAATTTAATAGAAAAATGAACTAATACAAAAACTTTTGTGGATGGTTTTTAAATAGTTTACGATTTTGTTTTTGTCATGTGCAGTGTAATCGTTGATATTGGAAATCATATTAAACAAAAAGCTTTAATAAAACAAAAATATATAAGCAAAATTTGTTTATTGCTATTGTTCTTGAAATGCTGTCAGCGTATTGAAGCTAAATTAATTTAATTTAGGGTTGGCCAATCAAAAATAGAACAATGTAACTAGCTGTCCGCATAAACAGGCGTTTAGCCAGCCACAAGTTGCTGCCTGACTTGCCGGGATGGTTTATTTATTATTTTATCTACACACATATCATAAATGCTCAATAACGCGTTCAAAAACCATAGAAAATGACCAGCATTATTACAACCAATGTTATTATAAGAATTTTCTTGTCTGTGGTAGTAGGTAAATCTGTTATTTATTCGGTAGTATCTCTTAGTAGTCTGTGTTTATATTTGGAACAGCTGTCAAAATTCCAGTTTATCTCTATTTTAGTATCCATAGTTATTAAAACAGTTATCGATACGAAACGTCAACTCAGTATGATTTTTTAATTTAAACACACGATATTTGATCTCGAGTGACATGACAATAGGGACTTCATTCGTTTGTCTATGATTTAAAAAAACGTTCGCCTTGACGGATAGATCGAATTGCCGCCATACTTGTTGCGACTCATTTGTTGTTTTTTTTCTGTTACGGTTTTTTGCAGTTATGATATGTGTGTGGATAAAGTAATGTATGCAACTGTACATAATTAGGCCTTAAAACACTCGTGAGATCCTATTATGAAACTCGCTGACGCTCGTTTCATAAAACCACACTCGTGTTTTAAGGCCTCTCATTATATAGCAGTTGCATAAAATACTATTGTCTACAAGTTTTCGTCGATAATGGCGTTTGGTAAAGACGCCCGAAATTACAAAGTTATGTACTGGCTGGTTACGAAGACATGTTGTAATAATTATAATTAAAAAAATACCGGTCAAGTGCAATGCGGACGTCGGACTGAAGGTCCGAAATGTATTTCCAAAAGCAACAGTAATGACTTTGTTATTATTTCCGATTGCGCGAATAAAATAATGCCTAATTTCAGCTCGATAAGTTAACCGGTTTCTGAAAAAAGTATCTTGATAGACAGACAGACAGAAAAAGTGATTGTGGTAAAGGTTTTTTTTACTTAAGTGCGTACATAGTACAAGTCGTAGACTTTACGAGGTGCATTTTAGTGTTGTACCCTACAAGCTACGGAATCCTAAAAAAGTCAAAGTCGCGAAGAAAGTTTCAAAGAAAAACAAGGTCTGAGTTTTGAAACATGACTGAGCAAACGCAACATTTTTTTTTGAATGGCTTTTCCCCTTTTGTTGTATGTTTTGCTGTTTTCCATTATTCTTGCAATCGACAAGAAAAAGTTTTCTTTGTGTATTGAAATTCCGTGTAATGAAGTTTTAAAATAAAGGTACACAATTCATATTGTTTTTTAAGGTTGCTCAAAGGTCCTGAATGTCTATTGTGTACCGTTTTCTTTTACCGCCAGTTTATTACTTTTTAGTTAGGCGCAATCATTTTACTGATCAAGTAAAAACAAAACTGAGTTATTTCGTCATTTTCTCAATTTAAAAATTACTTTGTATATTTAAATATTTTTATACTTCCGAAATACGGCACACATTAATTCGTGAGTACATAAATGCAAACTTTACATTTAACTGACACACCAATTAGAGAAAATAACTATTCAAATACTTACTTTTACTAATAAAATGTAAAATGCTGCAGACATTGTACCTAAAGCTAAACTGTATTTAATTCAAATGCAACTTTTTGCGTACACGCGGTTTCAGCTCACTAGTTTGAATGAAAGAGTTCTATTCCAACGCCTTTTTATATAGCGAATAAGTATCGCAAATCTGAACAATTGTCAAAGTGTTTTTATTAATATTAGAATTAATCATTGCGGCTAGGATAACGTGGATGAGCCTGTAATACAAACATTTTCTTGCGTTGTATCGTTAACCGAAATGATTTCTAGGCCTCCGTAGAACCTTTTCGCAATGAATGTGAATCATACAACGGGGTTCTATGTTTTATGGCCAAGAATTAAAAGTTTGACCGTCCGTGCGCATTGCAGTATAAGGGTTCCGGAGCCAAATAGCAAAAACATAACCCTTATAGTTTTGTCATGTGCGTCCGTCCATTTGTAGCAGACATTTGAAAGTGCTAGAAAGCTGAAATTTTGCATGAATATTGATATTTCTATAACGCTATATAATGAATGACAACACAATGAAAAATTAGGGTAATGGCAGGGTTCGAACCTGCAACATCAGCATTCCGTGCCTTGCGTATTCCAGTTTCCGCCACATTACCGCAAAAAAAAAATACAAAAAGAAAAATCGAAAAAAATTAAAAATAAATAATTTCGATTACAATAATATCTATAACGGTTATCACGTCATGAAATATTTATTTTTAATTTAGTTTAGAGTTTTTTAATCTCTTTACTTTTTTAAATTCAGATTGTTATTATTTTATTAACAACGAAATCCTAGGTATATGTACCTAAGTAGTATGACCCGACAAGCCCTTGCCCTATTTTTTAAATCACTGTAGGTACTGTGTACCCTTTCAGGGCCCCTATTCTGGGTTCATGCGAGATTCATCTCGCACGAGAATAACTGTCAAATCCCAAGGAAATCTGTCATTTTTGACGTATGTGGCATGCGAGATAGCGTCTCGCATGACCCGAGAATTGGGGTCCAGTTTCAAAGTTTAGTGTGGTTGTGTTTAACTTATGTAAAAAATTACAATTAAAAAAAAGTTGCAAAAAAGTGAAGTTGGTTACTGCAAGCAAGGCTAATTAATACGCGTACCGATACACCTGTTGATTTTACAATTATATTTTAACAATGGTTACACAAAAATCGCACAAGGAAGCCAAAGAAGCTAAAGATCAATTCAGAATGATCCTGATTTTTATAATATTACCTAATATATGGAAGGATGATTTATTCACGGAATGTAAAAATTAACAAAAAACACTACATAAACTTAAAACCTAAGAACTAAAATAAAATATAAACTAATTACAAATTATAAAGATGAGGCCCCCGCGGTATGCTGCCCATAATACAAGCGGCGTTCCCGCGCTGGATAGCTAAACTTATCCTTTGCGCGAGAAAGCCGCCTGCGCGGGGGTCACCTGTCGCCTCCCTTAAACGCTTGCTGAGCTCTTTGTAGAGCCCGTGTGCACCGCTTCCTCAGGGCCCAAGTGTCTCGACGCCAAAAGCCACGAAGTCGTATTGCGCATCGAGACACCTGTATTTAAGACATTTGGCACGCTCTCTAGCCTCGGCCGCCGCACCGGCTTGTTTATTAGTCATTGGAAGATAGGTCGCGGCTAGAGTGTCGGCGCACGTGGCGTCCCACACCAGCGCACGGCCCATCTTCCAAGGTATTAATGACATCCCGTCGGGCCTCTTGCCATCGTCCCGCGCTATTCGGGGCTCAAGAACTGCGGGGACGTTGGCACTGGCGAGTGCCCTTCTAAGGATGTCATTCAGTGCGGCGTGACGGGAGTGGCGGCCAGCGCCAGAATGACATGAAAGGCCGTGGTGTCCGAAGCGGTCCACACTGGCTCCGCATGAAGCGCAGCAGTGGGCTGTACACACCTCGGCCCCTAGCCGGAGACCAATGGCTATGCGGAGTGTGTTGGGGTCAATGTAGGTTCCTATGTTTGGGGATGGGTAAGCGTGAAGCCATTGGCCAGATTCCCATCTGGCAGATGCGATCAACCTGGCGCGATCTCTGCCAGAATGGGAATTTATGAGGGAGTTCAGTGCTGTGAGGGATGCGATGTCATCCCAGGCCCTTTGACTTTTAGGTGTGGGTGGTAAATTTGGGTTCGGTCCAGACAGCCAGGCATTCGTAGCTTCGACCAAGCACGAGATCTTGCAGTTTGTAGCCACCGGGGCTTTAAGGATTTTCCCTGCAAGATCAGACGTGCTATGAATCGAAGATAGGAAGGCTGGAAGGGCTACACTTAAAATTTTGCGGGTTCCCAAACCACCGTACCTTATAGGTAAAGAGGCTTGGTTCCATGCTTCCACGTCGAGATTGATATTAATAATCGCCTCAATTTGGAATTTCAAACAATTGTCAATGCGTGAGACCAGAACCGGAAATTTCCAAACAGGACAACAACGGAGGAGATAGGTAAATTTTGGGACAAATAAACAGAATTTCAGAATAAACAAAGCAGAATGGCTAGAAATTTTGAGCAGACGATCCGAGTGATTATTAAACTTCTGAAATGCTTCATTTAAAAATGGTGGAATAGCTTCATCAAAGATAGGAGACCCTAGGAGATTCAGATTGTCCTTCGTCAGTATTTTAATATTTGGAGCCGTATTATCAAAATTTTGATGAATGGAAAAAGCCAAAGCAGAATTAATTTTATCTGAGATGTATAATTCACACTTATTCAAATTTAGTTCTAGGCCAATTTCCAGGAATTTCTTTTTTATCGTATTTAAATCCGCTAGAACAGTCTGCGAATCTCCACCTAGGGTACCATCGTCAAGATACCACACAATTAATTTTGAATTTAGACTATGAATGATCGAATTAATGGCTAAACTAAAAATAGCTGGACCGAGGGGATCGCCCTGCTGACAACCCACGGCCGAAAGGATATCATGGTTTTTATGGACTAATTTTGAGGGACAATGATAACACTGAAGTAAAAAATTATAGATTTCCGGAACGTGTAATTTAATTTCATTCAGCAGGGTTTCCCGACTTACAGAGTTAAAAGCGTTCTTAACGTCGAGTTTTAAGATTACCTCGCACTGATCGCCTTGCACAAAGGTGCGTACAGCATGAACCGCTGCCTCACATCCTCCGCGGGTACCGAAGCCGACTTGTACCGGTTCGAAGAGAGACTGTAATTTGGAACGGGTCAGCCGGACGCATACTTTGGCTGCCAAGCGCCGAAAAGTGGAACCCACTGCAATCGGACGCACGCCACCGTCTTTCTTTGACAGGATAATAAGGTTGGCACCATAGATTACTGGCGTCACTTCTTGGCAGACATCTCCCAAAAGCATAAGATTCACAAGACTGGTGAGAGCTGCGACGAGGTGTTCGCCGGCAACCCCGGTATCGTGGCTAGTGAGATCTGAGAGGTGTTGCGGGGAGATGCCGTCCAACCCGGAAGCAGATCCCTTCGGAAACGATGCAAGAGCTGAAATTACGTCATTTGCAGTGGCGTTAAGGCATACAGTGGGATCAGAAGGAGGGTCTACAAAAAGCGGCGTGGATGGGCCTGGGGGATGTTTTGACTGTAAGGCAGTGATGGTCTCCGGTGTGTCAGGTGCGATGGAATCATTTGAGAATAAAAGCCGAGTAGCAGCACCCTTAAGGTCTCCGTCATATACTTTCTCCTCGACTTTTTTAAAAAGGTCAAAATTATTTGTACGAGATCGCGTAAGTGGGCTAGGAATGTTTGTAGTAGGTGATGTAGTATTATTTTTTATTTTTTGTGTAAGAGAAATCTTATTACTACTCGTATTTTTGTTGTTGTCAATATGGAGAGTCCTGTAAGAAAAAGTAAGTAATTCCTGCCAAGATAATTTTTATTATATTGTTGATAGTAATTTTTAGAAAGAAGCTGAAAAGGATGCGTTTGCGTTAAATGGTTTAAAACTCAGTAAGTTATTTTAACTCTTTAATTTTACATTGCCACACATGATCTTATAACAATTATAAAAATAAAACACATTTCAGTGGCATAGAATTTTGCTACAGAATCCATATTTGCCACAGAGAATATAAGTATGCATTTTAGGAAGAATATTTCAGTTGCTACTGTTAGTGACTAACAAAATAGAAAAATAATACATCTTAATATTAATTTATAACTTTATATTTAAATCACGAATCTTAAATTTTATTATCATCACAGATTTCTTAGACCATCTGTGGAACCTCTTTACGGTAATAACGAGAATCATAAGATATGTCATTTTCCTTGGCAGGCTATGGTGACATTTATTTTGAAGAGGTTTCACAGGTTTTAAAAACACCGGTCTTTCTATGAAAATATTCCTCACTGTTAACTCTGATTTATTTCATCTTTACCATTATTTTGGGTAGAGCTATCTGCCTTCGTTGACCCATTTTAAGAGGATTGTGTTTTTGGGAAGACTCAAAAAGCCCTTTCCGTACAAACAAAGGTAACATTTTCCACCCTATTAACATTAACCTAAAGCCATGATTTTTTAGTAAGCTGTTGTGTCATAGAACTAGCTTTGTAGGGTTTGATTTTTCCACACATTTGACAATACTTGCATTTAAGGAGTTTTATGCAAAACAAAAAAAAAACGCCAATATTTTCAAAACTATTAGTATTCAAAAGTATTAGAAAATAAACGTACTAACCTAGCTCTAATAGACATAACAACAGCATATTTAAAAAATATGACATTTGTTTGTAAGGTTTAGAGGGTGAAAACGTTATCGCCATTTTTTTGGAGAGCGTTCCGTAGAGGTACACGATAGTTTTAAGTTTACATTATAACTAAATTTCTTTTGGGTAGATTTTTTGTTGTTATTTTGGCACTTCATTTTACAAATATATTTCGTGTTAAATGCAAATACAAAAACTCGAAATTATAGTGCCACCATCAATGCGGTTATCGCATAAATACTGGGCTTATCCTGGTTATACTGTTGAGGAAAAACAAGTTTAATTTTGCCTGTTTAGTAGACAGTTTTAACAACAGAGATTAACATGGCGGCCTTATCTTTTTGATTGTCCCTGCCGTCAATTTCGCAATGAAATGCCACCTCTATTAATAAACTAATCCCGACCTTAATTAACGTAATGAAAATCAAAGGTCGCCCAAGATCCATTTTTAAATTCCATGGTTACGTTTGAAGCGGTTTTATTTATTGTACCTTTGTTCTTTGTTTCAGAGGTGTGTACGGAGAAGTGGTGTCCACTGGCGCATACGGTGTATTTCGACAGGTAAGACGCGTTTAGTCTAGACAATAAAAGTATTTTTTACAATAAAAGCCCTGAAAATACCTATACTTAAAACTTTGTCCACCCACAAAAATGATCTAACTCAAACTGTAACAAAAAGTCTTACGTTATGATAGGTACTAAATAGCTGTTGCCCGTGACTTCATCCATGTAGAATAATTTTAATGCTATCCCGCGGAATTTTTTTCGCGATAAAAAATAGCCCATGGCTAATTCTTCCGTATCAAAGACTCAGCAGTTTAGCATACACAAAACCTGGCAGATCTAGAGCGCGCTGGTCTGATGATGTCCAAAAAGTCGCTTACAAAAAGTGGAGTCGAAAGACTAGCAGCAGAACAAGATGGCAAGAATTACGGGGAGGCCTAATTTCAATTCTGGACTTAACGCGGCTGCCGATGATGATGATGAATTAGATTAGTTTGGATTTGTTTGAATAACTACCATAGGTTTTGCTCAGCGTATTCCTTATGGGTACCGTATTAGACTTTTAAATAAGCCGTTTATAAATGACCGAAAGGCAAACTTAGCATGGATTGAAGCGAACTACAGTATAGTCACTATACTTCGGACTCAGCGGCCCCAACTTGACCGCCCAGTTTGAATTTATTTATATGTGCGTCCCTTTCATATGACACTAGACACACGGAGCCATAGGGAGGAATAAATTATACTTGGTCGGTTACTTTTGGACCGCTAAGGCCCTAACATGACCGGTCATGTTTAGTTTATATATTTTTGCGTTTCTTTCTTAATATGACACTGGCTAGTCAGAGACCGGAGCTTACCAATCCTTGTAAGTGTGTGATAGGAAAATAAGACCAATAGGATTGTGGTTACAATTAAGGTTACTTGAATGTGTATTTCCTTACAATGCTAACCTCATTGTAGCGTTAAAAAAATGACATTATATAAAAACTAACTTCTGCCCGCGGCTTCGCCGGCGTGGCCTACAGAAAACAAATGACTTTTTTTTAGAATCAAACGACTTATAAGTGCTCTCACTCCCTCTCATAATTTCACCGCCCGATTTACCCCCTTCCAATGTAAAAATCCAAATACTCTAAAACAAACATTTTGAAGGTCCTATTTTTGAATTAACCGATACCTCCCCTCCATACAAAATTTTACCCCCTTTTCCCACCCCTAAAATTCGATAGTCTGAAAACCCTGAAACACATAATTATTTATTTATGATAAGTATCTAAAATTCAGAATTTCAAGTTCCTATTAAAAACTCGATACCTCCATTACAACCGTTTCCCCGCTACAATTTTTTTTTAATCCAAAAACCCTGTGACACGTCATTATTTATTTATGATAAGTAACTGTATTTTAAAATTACAAGTTCCTATTAAAAAAAAATACGACCTTACAAACTTTCACCCCCGCTTCTCCCCCTTTAAATGTAAAAATCCTGAAACACGTTATAATACTTATAATCTATTTATGATCAGTAGTTCTAAATTCAAATTTTCATGATTATAACTTCAATCAACAAAGACTTTCATAGAAAGTTCAACCCCCACCCCCCGTTTTGCCCCTAAAGGTAAAAAATACCAAAAATGGTTTCTTAGCGGATGCCTACGTTATAAAATAAACCTATTTACCAAATTTCAGCTTTCTTGATTCAATAGTTTCGTTTGGACGATGATCGCAAATCAGTCAGGACATGTTTGCGCGTGGCAGACAGACAGACGGATAGAAGGGTTGGCAATAGAGGCTTAGTAATAACACGTTACCACGTACGTTGTTTTTACTTCAATACAAAAAAATTGTGAACGAACAACTCAAATACAAAATTCTATCCCCCTTTTCCCCTTAAGGGTTGTAATTCGAATAACACTCGATATACACATAATAAATGTAGCGATTTTTGCTGTGAAAATGTAGGCCTTTCCATACACAACTTTACCCCCTTTTCACCCCTTCAGGGGTGGAATTATCAAAAACACTGAGACCCGTATAAATTAACAAAATTTCAAGATCCTAACTTCAAAACTAACGGACTTACATACAAACTTCCATCCCCTAATTTACCCCCTTGGGGGTGGAATTTCCAAAAATCCTTTCTTAGTGGATGCCTACACTATATAAGGTATCTATGTGCAAAATTTCAAGTCTCTAGGTCCAGCGGTTTGGGCTATGCTCTGATATATCAGTCAGTCAGTCAGTCAGCCAGTGGCCCTAACATGACTGGCCAAGGTTAGTTTATCTCTATCTGCGTCCCTTCCTTATGACACTAGTTAGACAGGGGTTAAACTAAACCTGGGCTGTCATGTTAGCGCCGCTGGACTTTGAATTTTATATATATAGACTAGATGTCGCGTGGGGGCCGCGGGCCCCACGGGGCCCGCGGAGGGTGTCGTGCTATTGGTCTGTCTATCAAGCTTCACATTCAGTCGTAAGGATGGCATCGAGACGAATAGAAAGAGTACCAACACGAGGGGTCTAGCACTTTCGGTTTCCGAGATTGAGCCAAGAGAAAATCGGGCTGCCTTAGGAGGGGGGAGGAAGGGGGGGATGAGTTCCAACTTCACACTGCAGCTCGCCCTGCGGGCTCGCAAGTTACTCGAGAGTATTTCGCATCCAGTGGACGCTTCGGCGCACGCGCCTACGCGAGCTCGCCCTTCGGGCTCGCGGGGGGGAGGGGGGGGGGTATTCCGACTTGCTGTCTTGCCCTCAGGTCTGGAGGCCCAACTTCACATACAGTCGTAAAGATGGCATCGAGACGAATCGAAAGAGTACCAACACGAGGGGTCTAGCATTTTCGGTTTCCGAGATAGAGTCCAGAGAAAGTAGGGCTGCCTTAGGAGGGGGGAGGAAGGGGGGGGACGAGTTCCAACTTCGCACTGCAGCTCGCCCTCCGGGCTCGCAAGTGACTCGAGAGTATTTCGCGTCCAATGGACGCTTCGGCGCACGCGCCTACGCGGAGCTCGCCCTTCGGGCTCGCTGGGAGGGGGGGGGGGGGGGGGGGGGGTAAAAGTTCCAACTTCACACCCAAGCTCGCCCTTCGGGCTCGCAAGCGACTCGACAGAACCGATGGGGCGCTCCGGCGCAAGCGCCTACGCGGAGCTCGCCCTGCGGGCTCGCTTTCAAAACTCCCTTGTATGGCGGCCATCTTGGAAAATGGCGGAATCGAAAAACTTTCCCCGGAATCGGAACCAGCGGCCCCCAGAGCCCCCGGGTGCAAAATTTCATCCCGATCGGACAAAAAAAAATTTCGGCCGCCATTTTGGATCCGCCATCTTGAATTTTTTTCAACTCCACAAAATTTCCCCCCTCCCTCTGAGTGATATTTGGTCGAGCACCCCCCCACTAAGTCGTACGGTTTTCGAGATATTCCCGTATTAAGTTTGTATGGCGGCCATCTTGTTTCGGCCATTTTGAAAAAATTTCGACCGGCTCACCCATTGGCCGGCAGTTCCCTACGACTTTTGTTTTGGAACTCGGCCGTACCTTTCACGGTTTCCGAGATCCGCACCACACATCGAGTCCCTTTCCACGTTCAGGTCGGTTTCGTATTTTTTGTCTACTCGTTGGAGCACCCTCTATACAAAAGTGTTTCCAGTTGCTCCCCACCCCTTCACATCTCTCCAAAAAAGCATGTCAATGACCCAGTCAGTGAGTGAGTGAGTGAGTGGTAATTAAGCTTTATATATAGTAACTAGATGTCGCGTGGGGGCCGCGGGCCCCACGGGGCCCGCGGAGGGTGTCGTGCTTTACATCTGTCCATCAAGCTTCACATTTAGTCGTAAGGGTGGCATCGAGACGAATCGAAAGAGTGCCAACACGAGGGGTCTAGCATTTTTGGTTTCTGAGATAGAGCCAAGAGACAGTCGGACTGCCTTAGGAGGGGGGAGGAAGGGGGGGGGGGGAGAGTTCCAACTTCACACTGCAGCTCGCCCTCCGGGCTCGCAATTGACTCGAGAGTATTTCGCGTCCAGTGGACGCTTCGGCGCACGCGCCTACGCGGAGCTCGCCCTTCGGGCTCGCTGGGAGGGGGGGGGGGGGATAAAAATCCCAACTTCACACCCCAGCTCGCCCTTCGGGCTCGCAAGCGACTCGAGAGCACCGATGGGACGCTCCGGCGCAAGCGCCTACGCGGAGCTCGCCCTGCGGGCTCGCTTTCAAAACTCCCTTGTATGGCGGCCATCTTGGTAAATGGCGGAATCGAAAAACTTTTTCCAAAAACGGAACCGGCGGCCCCCAGAGCCCCCGGGTGCAAAATTTCATCCCGATCGGACAAAAAAAAATTTTGGCCGCCATTTTGGATCCGCCATCTTGAATTTTTTCAACTCCATTAAATTTCTCCCCTCCCCGTGAGTGACATTTGGTCGAGCACCCCCCCACTAAGTCGTACGGTTTTCGAGATATTCCCGTTTAAAGTTTGTATGGCGGCCATCTTGTTTCGGCCATTTTGAAAAAAATTCGACCGGCTTACCCATCGGCCGGCAGTCCCCTATGACTTTTGTTTTGGAACTTGGCCGTACCTGTCACGGTTTCTGAGATCCGCACCTCATATCAAGTCCCTTTCCACGTTCAGGTCGGTTTCGTATTTTTTGTCTACTCGTTGGAGCACCCTCTATACAAAAGTGTTTCTAGTTGCTCCCCACCCCTTCACATCTCTCCAAAACAGCATGTCAATGACCAAGTGAGTGAGTGAGTGAGTGAGTGAGTGAGTGAGTGAGTGGTAATTAAGCTTTATATATAGTAACTAGATGTCGCGTGGGGGCCGCGGGCCCCACGGGGCCCGCGGAGGGTGTCGTGCCCTCAGGTCTGGGGGCCCAACTTCACATTCAGTCGTAAGGATGGCATCGAGACGAATCGAAAGAGTACCAACACGAGGGGTCTAGCATTTTCGGTTTCCGAGATAGAGCCCAGAGAAAGTAGGGCTGCCTTAGGAGGGGGGAGGAAGGGGGGGGGGGATGAATTCCAACTTAACACTGCAGCTCGCCCTCCGGGCTCGCAAGTGACTCGAGAGTATTTCGCGTCCAGTGGACGCTTCGGCGCACGCGCCTACGCGGAGCTCGCCCTTCGGGCTCGCTGGGAGGGGGAGGGGGGGTAAAAATTCTAAATTCGCACCCCAGCTCGCCCTTCGGGCTCGCAAGCGACTCGAGAGCTCCGTTAGGACGCTCCGGCGCAAGCGCCTACGCGGAGCTCGCCCTGCGGGCTCGCTTTCAAAACTCCCTTGTATGGCGGCCATCTTGAAAAATGGCGGAATCGGAAAACTTTTCCCGGAATCGGAACCAGCGGCCCCCAGAGCCCCCGGGTGCAAAATTTCATCCCGATCGGACAAAAAAAAATTGACTCGAGAGTATTTCACGTCCAGTGGACGCTTCGGCGCACGCGCCTACGCGGAGCTCGCCCTTCGGGCTCGCTGGGAGGGGGGGGGATAAGAATTCCAACTTCACACCCCAGCACGCCCTTCGGGCTCGCAAGCGACTCGAGAGCACCGATGGGACGCTCCGGCGTGAGCGCCTACGCGGAGCTCGCCCTACGGGCTCGCTTTCAAAACTCCCTTGTATGGCGGCCATCTTGGAAAATGGCGGAATCGAAAAACTTTTCCCGGAATCGGAACCAGCGGCCTTAGGAGCCCCCGGGTGCAAAATTTCATCCCGATCGGCCAAAAAAAATTTCGGCCGCCATTTTGGATCCGCCATCTTGAAATTTTTTCAACTCTACCACATTTCCCCCCTCCCTCTGAGTGACATTTGGTCGAGCACCCCCCCACCAAGTCATACGGTTTTCGAGATATTCCCGTTTAAAGTTTGTATGGCGGCCATCTTGTTTCGGCCATTTTGAAAATTTTTCGACCGGCTCACCCATTGGCCAGCGGTTCCCTATGACTTTTGTTTTGGAACTTGGCCGTACCTATAACGGTTTCCGAGATCCGCACCTCACATCAAGTCCTTTTCCACGTTCAGGTCGGTTTCGTATTTTTTGTCTACTCGTTGGAGCACCCTCTATACAAAAGTGTTTCCAGTTGCTCCCCACCCCTTCACATCTCTCCAAAACAGCATGTCAATGACCAAGTGAGTGAGTGAGTGAGTGAGTGAGTGAGTGAGTGAGTGGTAATTAAGCTTTATATATAGTAACTAGATGTCGCGTGGGGGCCGCGGGCCCCACGGGGCCCGCGGAGGGTGTCGTGCTATTGGTCTGTCTATCAAGCTTCACATTAAGTCGTAAAGATGGCATCGAGACGAATCGAAAGAGTACCAACACGAGGGGTCTAGCATTTTTGGTTTCCGAGATAGAGTCAAGAGAAAGTCGGGCTGCCTTAGGAGGGGGGAGGAAGGGGGGGGGGGCTTAGTTCCAACTTCACACTGCAGCTCGCCCTGCGGGCTCGCAAGTTACTCGGGAGAACTGCCTCAGAAGGGACGCTACGGCGCACGCGCCTACGCGGAGCTCGCCCTTCGGGCTCGCTGGGGGGGGGGGGGGGTATTCCAACTTGCTGTCCTGCCCTCAGGTCTGGAGGCCCAACTTCACATCCAGTCGTAAGGATGGCATCGAGACGAATCGAAAGAGTACCAACACGAGGGGTCTAGCATTTTCGATTTCCGAGATACAGCCCAGAGAAAGTAGGGCTGCCTTAGGAGGGGGGAGGAAGGGGGAGGATGAGTTCCAACTTCACACTGCAGCTCGCCCTCCGGGCTCGCAAGTGACTCGAGAGTATTTCGCGTCCAGTGGACGCTTCGGCGCACGCGCCTACGCGGAGCTCGCCCTTCGGGCTCGCTGGGAGGGGGGGGGGGGGTAAAAATTCCAACTTCACACCCCAGCTCGCCCTTCGGGCTCGCAGGCGACTCGAGAGCACCGATGGGACGCTCCGGCGCAAGCGCCTACGCGGAGCTCGCCCTGCGGGCTCGCTTTCAAAACTCCCTTGTATGGCGGCCATCTTGGAAAATGGCGGAATCGAAAAACTTTTCCCGGAAACGGAACCAGCGGCCCCCAGAGCCCCCGGATGCAAAATTTCATCCCGATGGGACAAAAAAAAATTTCGGCCGCCATTTTGGATCCGCCATCTTGAAATTTTTTCAACTCCATCGAATTTCCCCCCTCCCCCTGAGTGACATTTGGTCGAGCACCCCCCCACTAAGTCGTACGGTTTTCGAGATATTCCCGTTTAAAGTTTGTATGGCGGCCATCTTGTTTCGGCCATTTTGAAAAAAATTCGACCGGCTCACCCATCGGCCGGCAGTTCCCTATGACTTTTGTTTTGGAACTCGGCCGTACCTATCACGGTTTCCGAGATCCGCACCTCACATCAAGTCCTTTTCCACGTTCAGGTCAGTTTCGTATTTTTTGTCTACTCGTTGGAGCACCCTCTATACAAAAGTGTTTCCAGTTGCTCCCCACCCCTTCACATCTCTCCAAAACAGCATGTCAATGACCCAGTGAGTGAGTGAGTGAGTGAGTCAGTGGTAATCGAGCTTTATATATAGTAACTAGATGTCGCGTGGGGGCCGCGGGCCCCACGGGGCCCGCGGAGGGTGTCGTGCTATTGGTCTGTCTATCAAGCTTCACATTAAGTCGTAAGGATGGCATCGAGACGAATCGAAAGAGTACCAACACGAGGGGTCTAGCACTTTCGGTTTCCGAGATAGAGCCCAGAGAAAGTACGGCTGCCTTAGGAGGGGGGAGGAAGGGGGGGGATAAGTTCCAACTTCACACTGCAGCTCGCCCTCCGGGCTCGCAAGTTACTCGGGAGAACTGCTTCAGAAGAGACGCTACGGCGCAAGCGCCTACGCGGAGCTCGCCCTTCGGGCTCGCTGGGGAGGGGGGGAGCTTCCTACTTGCTGTCGTGCCCTCAGGTCTGGGGCTCAAACTTCACATTCAGTCGTAAAGATGGCGTCGAGACGAATCGAAAGAGTACCAACACGAGGGGTCTAGCATTTTCGGTTTCCGAGATAGAGCCCAGAGAAAGTAGGGCTGCCTTAGGAGGGGGGAGGAAGGGGGGGGGGAAGAGTCCCAACTTCGCACTGCAGCTCGCCCTCCGGGCTCGCAAGTGATTCGAGAGTATTTCGCGTCCATTGGACGCTTCGGCGCACGCGCCTACGCGGAGCTCGCCCTTCGGGCTCGCTTGGAGGGGGGGGGGGTAAAAATTCCAACTTCACACCCCAGCTCGCCCTTCGGGCTCGCAAGCGACTCGAGAGCACCGATGGGACGCTCCGGCGCAAGCGCCTACGCGGAGCTCGCCCTGCGGGCTCGGTTTCAAAACTCCCTTGTATGGCGGCCATCTTGGAAAATGGCGGAATCGAAAAACTTTTCCCGGAAACGGAACCAGCGGCCCCCAGAGCCCCCGGATGCAAAATTTCATCCCGATGGGACAAAAAAAAATTTCGGCCGCCATTTTGGATCCGCCATCTTGAAATTTTTTCAACTCCATCGAATTTCCCCCCTCCCCCTGAGTGACATTTGGTCGAGCACCCCCCCACTAAGTCGTACGGTTTTCGAGATATTCCCGTTTAAAGTTTGTATGGCGGCCATCTTGTTTCGGCCATTTTGAAAAAAATTCGACCGGCTCACCCATCGGCCGGCAGTTCCCTATGACTTTTGTTTTGGAACTCGGCCGTACCTATCACGGTTTCCGAGATCCGCACCTCACATCAAGTCCTTTTCCACGTTCAGGTCAGTTTCGTATTTTTTGTCTACTCGTTGGAGCACCCTCTATACAAAAGTGTTTCCAGTTGCTCCCCACCCCTTCACATCTCTCCAAAACAGCATGTCAATGACCCAGTGAGTGAGTGAGTGAGTGAGTCAGTGGTAATCGAGCTATATATATAGTAATTACGAATTAGAAATTTTTATAGTGTATCTTCAGCCGCCTTCTCCTTCTAGATCACCCAACGCATTTTGATGCGGTTTTCACTATCATTTAGAGATTTTTATAGGGAAGGTTTCTATGTGCATCTTATCTCGATTGTACCCGTCTGAAGTAGTTACAAATATAAATAAGTGAAAAGGATAAAGTGAATTTCAATTTGCTGAATTTTATAGAAAATATTATTGGGATTGTGATGAAACACCTGCTGTGTGGTACAATCTATTCCTGAAGAACTTCACATAGGAAAATGTAAAAGGAAGGAGAGGTAGGGAAAGGAAAGGTATAGCTGACGATTACTCTACCTGCAAGATCGGGGCTTTTCTGTCAAGAGAAAGTAACTGAAAGGGCATGTGTCCAAACTTTGAACTAAATGAATCTGAAAGTCCAGCCTTATGTTGGGAGTCAGGAGAAACTGGCAGAACTCTACTCCTCAAATATTGGAGGAAAACGTATTTATAAGCAAGCGATTCGACTGTTTTTCGAGATTACTGGGGTACTTTTGTAATATTTGATCTACATCAGCATGATTGGTTCGTGTTTTTTTATACCTACTGCTACACTACTACTACTAAACTGTATGCGGTTTATTTGATACTCGTAGTAAATAGCACCTCAGCAATTACGACTCGCCACATCTGGACCCCGTTTCTTAAAATTACAATTCGACAAGAATATCAGTCGCAAGTTAATATTAGTATAAAAATTACAATTATCTAATGCTAAATCCTATTGCACGAACATTTTATCTTGACTTGTAACTGGTAAACGCAAGCTTGTAAAACATATTAGTTTGTTTTGACTGTTTGTGCTTTCTAACTAAGCCTCAACAGGTAAAAAGAATGGCAAGACTTTCCTGCCATTTTAATATTCACCTAATGTTTTGTTTACACAAACAGCGGCAGCAGTTTACTTACATTTGCAGTGTAGCTTTAATTTCGGGTGCGCCAAAGATCGCATGTTGTTTAATCCCGATTATTGGAAGTCCATCATAACAGTTATTAGGCAAACGTCTCTGTTACTAACAATTATACCTGTCACTTAACATGCATAGGCACATCACATAACGTAATATTAATATTTTGTATTGTAATTGTAATTACCCTTGTAATTTTACCTATTATTATTATTTTCGTTTTTTTTCTTAAATTTTTTCTGACGCTAATATTTATATTTACTGTCAAACATTTTTAAGGAACATTTATTTTCGCACAAACTCGAATTTTGCAAACTATTACGCCACTTTTTTAGGCACCTACACATAAAAATAAATAAAAATGCAATATTAAGGGTTTAGTAGGCGAACTAGGAATCCCTACAGTTTTCTAAGTCTTATATGTAGACCAAGAGTTAAATTACCTAAATAGGTACGTACCTACCTCCCCCTTCCTAGATACAAGTGAAACAGAGTGATTTTTTACCGTAGAACATTGAGAGCAGAGGCGTATCGTCTAATAGCTCTTTGAAAATCATTATCAGTACCTACCTATGTTATTTATTATTCATTTTAAGATTTGGGGTACCGTTTCGGAATTATTGAGAATGGGAATTTTCTGCCCCCCCCCCCCATTCCCACCCCGGCCCAAAGCACAAGTAGGTAAGTAAGAACTGAAAATATGGAAAATACCATTAAATGAAAGCTCCTATAAAGTGCTTTAAAGGAAAACTGCGACGACTTAAATTGCGTCATTAGTATTTAAGTTATAGGCGACTAAAATGTTTGTGCCTATTCTAATGCCAAAGGAAGAAGGTAGTATAAATAAACTTTGAATAGAAAATCTAGCTAAATTTTGAACAACGGCTTTAGCGGCCTATACAGAACCCTACACTGAGCATGGTCTGACTTGCTCGTAGCTGGTTTTTAATTTATACCTAGTTTTTTTATTGCCTAGTATTAATTAGTGGTACTTATAAGTAAAGTAGTAGTTTGACGCACCCTTTTGAAGTTTTTAAATTAAAGCGGGAATAAAAAATACCATAGCGAAGAGATAGGCACCGAAGTAATTGTCAAAAGTGTTGCCAATGTTTTAACAACTGGAGTCAAATTCGAATCAAATAAAAATGATACACGAAGTGTATTAAATCTTTAATATGTTTAAATACTCTGTAAGAGTCTCAAAATATGATTGTGTATTTTTCAGAAATCATTTGGAGCATGTGATCGCCAAAACACTTCTCTCGTACACACCTTGTCATCGTATGCGCGAGTTGCTCGGCGCCTTTCTTCTGGCAAATTTGGCACATTGTTCAACCGCAAAATGGCGGCTAGTGCAAATAGCTCAAGTCCGTGGCCCAATAGTCAGGCTGATTATGAATTGCGAGACGTTATCGGTGAGTATTAATTTAATAATATTGCTGATACAGTAAATTTGAAATATTTTAGTGTTCATTTTGTTACATAAATGCATATTTTTCAGTCGTCGGCAAGTGGTGTCGTGCGAGCTGTCAAATCCCATATGATTAGAGTATTTTTTTTAGTGACTAATGAATTTAGATTTCTTTCATCGTAAAATGTGTAAGTAAGGTGCTCCTGAAGAGTTAAAGCAATTCAATGTAAGGTTTGTGAAGGGTCTGTTCCGGAATTTCATTGTTATGTACATAACCTTCATTTAAAAACATTATATTCTGCCAAGCTCATTACGGTATGGTGACAGCTGTTATGTGGCTATTTAGTGATAATTTATATGATATTTGTTTTAGGCGTTGGTGCCACAGCTGTCGTATATGGTGCCTTTTGTACGCCGCGGCAAGAAAAATGTGCCATCAAGAGAATCAATTTGGAAAAATGGAATACATCTATGGATGAGTTGCTTAAAGAAATACAGGTTCTTATTTACTTTTCATAATAACTAAGTCGTGTGTATACACATAGATCTGTATGAATGATATAAAAATTATATTGTTTCAGGCTATGTCAAGCTGTAACCATGAAAATGTAGTGACTTACTACACCAGTTTTGTTGTGAATGATGAATTGTGGCTTGTTCTGAGGCTGCTCGAAGGTAAGACAAGTAAATTTTTACCAAGAGAATTAATTGAACACATTCAAGTTGAACAACATTTAAGTTCTATCTAAGCATTGTAAATCAGCCTATTCACTAACTTGTGCCAGAGGGACAGTTTAACCAAGAATTACTAAAATAAATAGCGAAAAAGAACAAATTTAATTTCAATTAAACTTACAGGAAATAGTATTTTATGAAAGTAGTAAACATAATTATGTAGTTACAGGAATGAAATGTAAAGGAAAAAAAATTGTAATTTTGAATTCACTCTGTGTATAATACTTGCATTTATATAACTATATATATCTGTTGTCTTATTGTAGTACCCATAGTACAAGCTTTGCTTAGTTTGGGATTAGGTCAATTGGTGTGAATTGTCCCGAGATAATTATTTATTTAAATAGTTCACCATTATTACTCAATTCTATGAGCTTGTGAGTTTAACTAAATCATCTTAATATTTTTTTAGGAGGCAGTCTCCTGGATGTTATAAAACACAAGATGAAAGTGACCAATTGCAAGCACGGAGTGTTTGACGAGGCCACCATTGCTACTGTTCTCAAAGAAGTATTGAAAGGACTGGAATATTTTCATAGTAATGGGCAAATTCACAGGTATTTTGTGTATACATAGTGACTTTTAATAGGTACCTAATCAGGTTTTGTACAACTGTAATCAATGATTATGTTACAATATTCAATAGTGTTTTTTTTCATTGGTTATTTTTATACTGAGGTTACATTTCAATTATTTTTACCCTTATAACACTTTTTTAGCATATTTATAATTATTGTTATCCACCGGGCTAAAACAACATAAATTTGTTGTTGTTGATTCCCTTGGATAATAACTGTCACCTATATAATTTACTCATTTATGAAATGCTATATTCCATCTACAGTCTGGTAGCTCATAAAAACCCTTTGAATTGTATTGTACAGTACTAGGTTTCGATTAAGATCCAAACATTTTATTTTGATAATTATAATAAGTTTGAAAGCCGATGTACAACTGTGTTTTAAATGATTTTTACTTTATTTGCACTAAGGCCTTAGGTGAACTGTTTTATTATATTAACACAGAGGCAGTCCAAATTAAGTAGCAGTCGAAATTATATTAATCATAATTTAGAAATTTACCTCATTATGATGAAAAATATAACATTTTGTTTTTTTTTTACTTTTATTGATGGTAATTTACAATTACAAAATAAACTTACGGATCTCCATACAGATAACAAACTACAAGTAATTCCAGCACCTGGTATTTGGTCATAATTCACCTGAAATATTTGACCTGAACATAGATATTGCCAATGAAACAAATTAACGCGCCAGTTAAATAAAAGCTTGTTAAAAATACTGAAGATATACATACTTGTCGAATGGAGCTCAATTATAGTTGATAATAGAAAGTTGCTGCAGCCATGCGAAATTAAAATTTATGAT
Source organism: Ditula angustiorana (assembly GCA_963691745.1). NCBI lineage: Eukaryota > Metazoa > Arthropoda > Insecta > Lepidoptera > Tortricidae > Ditula > Ditula angustiorana. Next base: position 7,855,585 of record OY829472.1, read on the forward strand.
TTTATAGGAAAAGTGTGAAAAGAAAAAAGTATACTGTGCTGTTTGTTTGTTGGTTCAGTGTCAAGAGTAATGGGTTAAAATTGTATGTAGGTGTTGAATTATATTAAAAAAAATATTTTCCAAGACTTGTCTGCAAAGTAATTTAGTAATAGTGATAAAATCCCTAACCCACACTGTCTATATAAAGACCGTCCTCCTATTGAAGCTGATTTTATTGTTTAGAAACAATGTCCACAAGAATTTGGCAACACTTTTGCACCATTAAAAAGCCTGCTTTGCATCTTCCAGCATTTAAGCATCTTGCCTATTCATAAATAAATAATGATGTTGTGACATGCTACTTGCTACTCATGAAATTTTGAAAATTTCTAGAGTTTTCCCTTGTTTAAGTCATTTTTTAGTCGTTAAACTTCTGCTAATACGCAGACAGATAGCTGAGCGATGTGTGTTTGTTCTATCTAAACATAACTACATCAATAAAAAATAAAAATGTTTTCAGTTTTCAAGAGGCAACTCATGCTGTTAAATTCCTTGCCAAAACATAACATGAGTTAATACCAACCGGCAATAAATTTAAGCTTTTGCGAGTTCATACATAATAAAGACTGACAAAGCGAGTGTGTTTATAAACTGTATAATGGCAAATGCTCACAGTCTATTTCATCCTTTAGATATGCAGCCATTTAATGTGAATAATGTTTTTCAACACCAACGAGTCCAATAACATGCTAGGCTTTTAAGTAATTTTGTCGCTGTAAGCCCACTTCTGCGCTCATACCGCAGGCTTTATAGCGAAACTAAGCTGGCGTGTACTCCAGTGGTGGTTCACCGTTTACCTCGTGTTACATCCTAGTCGGGCTTTGTGTTAAAAAGGTTAAAAGAAAGATTTCTCCCTCACTCCAACGTAGAAGTGCGCCTCTCATCCCCGCCTTAAGTATTGGATAAGGTTCTTGTTTCAGGTAGCTTATAAGGCTTTCTTGTATTTACAGGGACATAAAGGCTGGCAACATTTTATTAGGCGAGGACGGGACAGTACAAATTGCCGATTTCGGCGTTTCTGCCTGGCTCGCCACTGACAGAGATTTGTCCAGACAGCCTGTGCGACATACATTTGTGGGCACACCTTGTTGGATGGCCCCTGAAGTGATGGAGCAAGTGGGTTTAATCTTTTGTCCTTCTAAGGCTTCTAGTTATTTCGAATACAAAAACAAATAGATGAATGTGACAGGAAATAGTCGTTTGCTAGCCAAAGTTACTATGTTTTTAACGCGCGTCTGTGAGAGTGCGTACACATATAGCAAATGCGCATAGAATGCGATACACGGCCGTACTTGCACGACCGGCGCACGAGCGGCCCTGGTACGCTAGCTTTTGACGTAGGCACAAAGTATATATATGTATATCCCTTTCTAACCAACTAGCGTGTACGAAAGGGAATAGACGCTTTACGTCTACGATAAACGCTACTGCTATCGAGGCGTAATGCACGAACCTTCCACAAAACACGTGAATTCGAGCCACATTCGCCAGTTGTGTATGCCCCCTCAGGTTGCATTCGTAACGCATAATTAGTACGAACCTGACTGCCTCATTTGTCATTTTGAACTAAATAAGTGAAACAATGGAATACGTGTATAGTTGAGTTCATAACTGATTTGTTTGTTCTTTTAGGATCACGGGTATGATTTTAAGGCTGACATTTGGTCTTTTGGAATAACAGCAATAGAAATGGCCACAGGCACTGCCCCATATCACAAATATCCTCCAATGAAGGTGTTGATGCTGACACTACAGAACGACCCTCCTAACATAGACACCGGTAGGTATCTCTACGAGTATAGTGATTAAACCAATTAAATAAAAGGGAATAACGCTCAGTTCTTATCATTCCAATTCATTGTGCGGTATTTGTTTTCCTTTAACTTGCTATCACCAAGTATATTCTAAGTTTGATGCATAAACTAGTGTTCTCACCCTTACCATTAGGTGCTGATGAAAAGGAACAATATAAAGCTTATGGGAAAACCTTCAGAAAAATGATACTGGATTGTCTACAAAAGGATCCTTCGAAACGGCCCACCGCCACCGAGTTGCTTAAGCATCCGTTTTTCAAGAAGGCCAAAGATAGAAAGTATTTAACCCAAACTCTAGTTGCGATAGGGCCCAGCATGGAAACTAGAGTCCACAAGGTAATTCACTCATCTATAGGCATTAACTTGTATCGTGATGCTGAGTTTAAATATACATATAAACTCGGTTTATTATTGTCTTATGCCGCAGTCTTTTAACAAAACAATCGTTTTATTCGGGCTGATTTCCCATAGAAAATACGTCAAAATGTAACTGTTCGTAAGTAAAATGATCCGTTGTTTGAATATAGGAATCAGCCATTAGTGTTAAACAACATTCTAAACAAAACTTCACTTTTTAGCCTCTATATGTTTGAAAATCAGTATTTTATCGACAAAAAGTGAAGTTTTAGGTTAAATTGTTGCTTAAGTAGTCTTACAATACGCTAAGAGCCAGGTCACACCGGTTCCGTATGTTCGGCCGCCTTCTTCTAAACCACGCGACGGATTTTGATATGGTTTTCACCGTCATTTAGAGTTTTTTAAGAACGGTTTTTATTTGCACTACATTCTAATTGTATCCGTGCGTTAAGTATGCATTTGTCTTTATAAGTATGTACAGTAGGGGAAATATATTCACGTACCACTTTAGAACCCTATCGCAATGACGCGACGCGCGACGCGTTAAACGCCAGACTATGTCATACAAATGTCATGCGTATGTCTCTTCGACTAGGTTCTACGGTGGTACGTGTTTCAATTTCCTTGACTGTATATATATATATATATATATATATGCCTTGTCTAGTCTAGTACCCATAGTACAAGCAACAAACTGGAACAAATTACCATGCTACTCCGCGAAACCAGTGCCGCGAAAATAGCTGCGTCTGTGCGACATATGTATGTTCATGCAAAAACCCACACTCCTCCGCTTCCACACGAAATAACATACATCACACAGACTCAACTACACACTACCACCACTAAACACTAAAACTACACGATGAACGCGCGTTTCTCCTCTATACGAGGCATGATCAAGATCTAACAGTACGACCGTTCGCTACTTGAACGAATGGCGTAGATCTTGGTGATGCCTCGTATAGAGGCGAAACGCGCGTCGATCGTGTAGTTTTAGTGTTTAGTAGTGGTGGTGTGTGTTGAGTCTGTGTGATATATGTTTTTTTTCATGTGGAAGCGGAGGAGGGTGAGTTTTTGCATGAACGTATGTATTTCGCACAGACGCAGCTATTTTGCACGAGCCCGGCACTGGTTTCTCGAAGTAGCAAAGGTAATTTGTTCCAGTTTGTTGATATGAACCTCCGCAAAGTAACGCCTGAATCTATTAATTATTCATAGTACAAGCTTTGCTTAGTTTGGGACTAGGTCAATTGGTGTGCATTATCCTGAGGTGTTTATTTATTTATTATGCGCTCAGGCCAGTAAAAGGCAGCCGGGCGCGTCGGGCCGCCTGCACCGCACGGTGACGGGGGAGTGGGTGTGGAGCGAGGAGGAGGACGAGCCGGAGCCGCCGGAGTCCGACGAGGACTCCTCCCCCGGGGAGGACCACCGCCCCATGAACGAGCTGCAGCGGGCGGATTCTAGCGGTAGCGACAATGAAGAGGTAGTCACTCTAACACCAGGGCCAAAATTCTTTTTAGATAAATAAAGATTTAAATGTATAAACGCTTTTACAAAATTGTAGATGTCTCGAAATATTTTCCTAGTAATATTACGTTAGTTCTCAACCGAGCCTCAATTTTTATTATGAATTTTTCCCACCATTCTGGGTTTTTTATTACAGAAGAGTCTCATTTGGTACCCAAATTACCACTGCGTTACCAGTCCCCATGACTCGTCAAAAATAGTGCCCACTGCGTTACCAAACCATAGTTTTTTTTTCGTCAACATCGTCATCTCCAGCTAGTGTTGTAAGAAGGCTGTTATAAAGGCTTTGCTGGCAGCGGCGCATTTTTTAGCTTTCTTCGACTATTTAAAAAGATTGTGTACCCAGCCTTAAAAAGTGCTCTCTACACAAACGGCGATACCGTTTTCCACCCTCTAAACTTTAATCAATAACTACGATTTTTTAGGTATGCTGTTATTATGCCAGGCTAGGTTTGTATGTTTTGATATTTTTCATAGTTTTTAAAAATTTGCTTTTTAGTTGTTTCATACAAAACAAGGAAACGTCAATATTTTAAAAACTGTATGAATTTTTATATACAAATCTGGTTCTAAGGCAACAGCATATTAAAAAAATCACAGCAACAGCATTAGACGTAGAGGGTGGAAAACGTTGTCACCGTTTGTATGGAGAACGCTGCGTATACAATAGTCTCAAGCTAGAAGCGAGATAAAGAAAAGAGAGTTCATTGTTACTAATCATCATCATCATCATCATCTCAGCCACAAGAAGTCCACTGTTGGACATAGGCCTCCTCCATGGATTTCCAAAGTGATCGGTTGGAAGCAGCATGCAACCAGCGCCTTCCTGCCACCTGCCATTGTCACTAATACTTGTATTGTATACTTTTCAGGAACCGTTACATAAAGACGATAAAGAGTTTGAAACATCACAATCGGGGAAAGACGAGCCGCCAACTATCAATTTGGTTTTGAGGCTTAGGTACGTAATACGTCTTTATTATTAAGGCACGTTCTGAAAAACGGGAATAAATTTCGAACGGCCGCCGCGCTGTCGTATTCGTCAAAGACGAGTGTAAAGTCTATTTACTAGGCAACAACATTCAAATTCCTTCGATAAAACGTCATCGCGTGAAAATTTTCGCTTCTTTAAAACGCGTGCGACCTCGCCTGCGGTTTTGTACTGAGTAAGCAGTTAATTGAATAAACAGATTGCCTGCCTATATCTGGTAATAGCATTCCATCTTACACGACATTACGTAGGTTTACAGTGTCCTAGCGTTGATGCTTAAATGTGACTTCTGATTGCAGTCCTCCTGACTTCGTTTCACAGGCATTATATTGTGATTATTGATTATGTTTTCTGGCGTCGCCGAATTTGCTTTGCTGATTTCTTTCTGTATATTTTTTGTCTACTTACACGTCATAAAAAGACAATGAGATCTCAAACAAATTTCATTTACTGAAAGTGTTGCTCGAATAATAAAAAAAGTAGAAATAGCATTCTATTTCTACTTTTTTTATAACTTGAGTAGAATATTGTATTCAAAATCATCCCGTTTACGAATAACAAACACGAACCGAAATCGTTTGACATATTTTTGAGTCAAAAGTGTACCTACGTCTTAAAGTATTCATAGCTGGCAACACATACGCGATCCAATACCTTCACTCAGCGCAGTGGGGTGAGTTTTAGGGTTCCATACCCAAAGGGTAAAACGGGACCCTATTACTAAAACTCCGCTGTCCGTCCGTCCGTCCGTCTGTCACAAGGCTGTATCTCAAGAACTGTGATAGATATGAAATTTTCACAGATAATGCATTTCTGTTGCCGCTATAACAATAAATACTAAAAAACAATAAAATAAGTAAATATTTAAGAGGCTCCCAGAGAGATAATGGTACGAAACCCTTCGGGCGCGAGTCAGACTCGCACTTGGCCGGTTTTTAACTTTCGAGCGCTCGACACTCGCCAATCGCGCGCCAATCACTACTAACTAATCTGTGACGGATTAGACCACAAGTTGTCTTCTAGTATGGTTCCTAGCGAACACCTACACCAGAGGGAGTCTACTCCGCACTGTCGAGGTACGCTCGGTCGCCTTGTCTACAGCGTCCTCGCTGTCTCAATGTAATTAAAACCGAATGCGCCGCAACCCTCACGTGTCGTCAAATTGGTCGCCAAGGCGGACGCGGTCGGCACGTTCATTTTGACTCGAGCCGCTTGGCGCATGTGTATTGAAGTAACAAGAACTTTTTTGCGTGTTTATAAAGTTGGAATTCCATTCCTCGAATCGCAGTCGAAAAAGAGAAGTTTCTGTAGGTTAGTACTATTCTTTATTCTGTGCTGACCCTAGTCCTCGAATTCACCAGGAATTCCCACCGCGAGTTGAACGACATAAGATTCGAGTTCGTGATGGGCAAGGACTCTGCGGAGGGCATCGCGGCCGAGCTGATCGGGGCCGGCCTGGTTGACCCCCGGGACTCGGCGCCGATATCCACCAATCTGGAGAAGCTGCTGGACTCACAGAATTCGCCCGCCCCCACCACGCCGAAGGCGGTCACATTCCACTTGGTGAGATGATGTTGTAGGGCTTGATTTAAAGCTTCACAGTTGTAGAACACAAAATTACTTTTTTGTTTGTTGTATGATTAACCAGTCTGTCTATGGATATTTCTTGTCTTAGAGTCGTCGGGCTTTGGCCGAGTCGATTGACATCTACTTGGCCCTTATTGCGTAGAATTAAAGCGTTTTTGATCGGCTAAAGCCGATTTCGCGTTGACTTGTGTGAGGCGACCCTTATAGTGTTAAAAATGTAAACATTCGAAATTGGAATTTGAAGTGCCTCCTTAATTTTGTGGCTACCATTAGAAATATTAATTTATGACACCATTATTTCTTTTTCAGAACTCCGCCGGACCTAATGAACAATTCGATGACAAAACATTAATAGGGTTTGCGCAAATATCAATAATTGATTAGGACTCATACAAGACTAGATACTGTTCTGTAAGTAGGTACTTTACAAAAGGTCTATATGACACTAGTTTAGCTACATATGTATTTGTGTGAAAGATATGGTGCTACAGGTCATAAGGCATAAATGCCTCGCGGTCTTTGTATTCATTACGAGTTGGTATACAGAGTTAACTCGATTTTCCAATTACTTACTATAATTCGGTATTTTAAATTAATTTATTCTTTATTTGCTTTTGGTATTTAGCCAAAGATACATTTAATTGTAATATTATATTAGTCATCAATGTGCATTTTTGTTCAAATTGTACAGGTACAGTGGTATTCATGATTTTAATATCGTTTGATAAGAATGAATTTCGGAATTATTTTAAAGTTAATTGGTATATTGATATTTCGTGTATAATTTAACTGTATCAATCGGCTTAGTGGCGTCAGGTAGCTTTAAAAATCGTTTTATTAGGGTTCCGTACCTTAAAAGGAAAAAGAAACCCTTATAATCACTTTGTTGTCCGTCTGTCTGTTTGTCAAGACTCTTTTTCTCAGAAACGCGTGGAAGTATCAATTTGAAATTAATATCTGAGATCTGCAGTCCCTTAGAGCTGAGATATATCAACCTTCTAAATCTTCGAAACCCTAACATTTGCAGTTACATCACAAAAAAAGGGTGTTGTGTGTAATTTGTTTTACGCAAAACTACACAGATGGCGCTTTCTGTCGGTGCAGCGAGGTAACGGTGTGTTGTGTTCCAGTATAATCGATTAGACATCGGCCTACCGTTTGTACAAAGATAAGTTTCGAAAACCATTCATAGATGGCGCTGTTACTGTTACCTCGTCACATCAAGCTAACGTCATGTTTCTTTAAGACTTCACCTGTTTTACTAAGATAATCAGTGTGGAGTTATTTCCAGTTAGTAGGTTTGTACGGAACCCTCTGTGCGCGAGCCCGACTGTCATTTGACCGGTTTTTTTTAAATAAATGGTGACTGATCAGCGCGAATGACTGGTGGCGCAGTTCGCTGGCTGTGCTTTATTAATAGTAAGTTTAAACGCAGCAGTAGACGCTTACCATAATGCAACCTTTTCAACAGTATAAGAACTGGAAAACCTTTTATTTAAAACACTTTGGAAAAAAACGGCTCCTGTGTATTGTTACAATTTCGCCAGCTGCAAAGTTTGTAAGAGTCAAAATTCTACGTTTTTTTAAAACATGTTGGCCAGTTTTCGGTTTGGTCAAACAATAAAGCCAATGTCGCAAAGAGGCGCTGCGATGTCAGCCGACAGCGTTCAAAATGCCAAAGCTACATTTTCACTTACACACATAAATGACAAAAATGGTTCAAAAAACGTTTCTTTCGCAAGTTTGCATATGTATTAGTTTTCTTTCGAAGCCAGGGCGTTAATAAACAAGCGTTTATTGCTGCGTTTCACACCAACAATTAAGAAACTGACGCCTTTAAGCAGAGCGTTATTTTATTAGGTAGTAGGATATCATTTGTTATTTATTTCATCAATTCGGACATAATGTGATTTCGGAGTCACACGTATAAATTATATTGTTTTATTATTTATTACCTTAAGTATTCTGTTGCAACTCACGAGTGCGCGTCGAACTTTGATTATGTAAACGTGTTAATACGGCGCTCGGTCGCGAACATTCATCGCAATGCTCATGCGTACATACGCAACTTATATGGTTATGACCTACCCACAACCAAAGGCCACACGCGCTCATGAAATGCAGCAGCTGTTGTGTACAATATATTATTTAAAGCAAAGCAAGATTTTAAAAATATGTTTGACTCCGAAATTGTACAATTTTACCGGATGACGGCGATAGGACTTAAAACAGGGATTGAAATAATGTAAGGAAGGATCATTAGGAAAACGACGTACGTACTAAGGAGCTACTGTTACTAGGAGTAACCTTTAGTTACCCTAGTTTAAAAATAATCGTGAATGTAATTGTGAGAAATGGTCACATGAGAGAGAGCGGGGCCGGAGAGAGAATTCATCTAAGTACTATACTTGTCTGAAAATTGAAAATCACCAATGTTTTTTCTTGTTTTGTATTATAAAAAATAAGAATTGAAAACTGAAGGGACAAGTGGGCAGAGCTGTCATTCCGTTACCCTAGGAAAACTGAAATGAACATTTTTATTTATGAAGTCAAGCACCTTTGTATGAAGCCGAGCCTGGTTGGTTACAGCACCGGTCCTGGGAGCAGCACGGCTTCCCGATATTAGGCAGCTTTGTCCAATCCCTTCAATTACTTCCCGCGAGCTCAGTCAAATCTGAATCGTACAAAAATAAGAATGAGAGAGACAATATCAATATGTATCTTTATTAAAATAGGTACGCTTTTCTTGCACTTATGTCACGACTTACCTCCTATTTCATAAAAGTTTATAAACCTCTTTTAACTAAGATACTGTTATAATGTAACTCGGTTTTGAAGACAAACAATACGATGACAAGTATACTTTAGTTACAATATGGTGTGAGCGTTTATGTATAAGGAGGTTAACTTTAGGATCCATTATATAATCGTGTTCACCAACACCTAGCTGTTGGCAAGCTTGATAGGACGCTTTTAAATCTGTGTAATTAAATAGTAAATGGTCTGTTCTCGGCTTGAGAGCCTTAAAATGCTTTAATATTAAGTGTAATATTTTAGTGTGTGCCGACTTTTATTGATAACGCTTAGCTATTTCTAATGTGAGGTACTTTTGTCGTACGACATTACCACTCTGCATAGTTATGGATTCCGTTTTTGACAAATAATATTAAATTTATAGCTATTCAATCAAGTTAACTTTGAAACTCAACACAGCAAAATTGAAGTTAATAATAAGAAAAATAGATCACTGAAATCTCCTGTTTACCTGCTGGATTCATTTCTATACTCATGCATACATACATTGGTACGCAATTATAAGTTTCGGCATTTGAGGTGGAAGTACTGTGCGATCTGATACAGGTATTTATTTTTAGGTCTAAATTTATTGTAAACTAGTGTTTCGATTAATGAACTGCTGATAAAATGTAACTATAGTGCGCGCGATTCTATAATCCCTGTGTGAAAAGGAATGTCGGCTCCATAAGCCTACTCAGCCACGTAAAGAGGTGCTCCAGTACCAAGAGTACATTATTCGTTTGGCAATACGTGAAAGTTCAAAGAAATAGCCCAATAAAGCCTACAGTTTGTACCCTTAAACGGGTCCCATATGTAGTTTCATTTTAGTATTGCATTGGGGAATCATTAACAATAAACATTTTTTTTTACGTGAATACAGTCTAGTTTATGTATATTATACAAAAGTTTTTTAATCTGTTTCAATTGTAGTACTCGATGGAAATTGCGAAAATTCCCTATTTTTATGAATGATTGTACCTGAGTCGTGGTTGTTATATATATTTAAGTATGATTTTATCTGTATAAGTATGTATATCCGTTACCTGGCACACCTATAATACAAGCTTTGCTTAGTTTCAGACGAGGTCAATTGGTGTAAATTGGGTCAAGATATGTTTACGCTTACGGCTAAACCAGTCAATGTGAAAGCGCTCTAATAGAAGAATGGGCTATTAAGTCTAGCCATAGGTATAAATACCATTAGAAGTGACATGTCATCCTTCACGCGTTTTTCTTTGATTTTTACAGCGATTTCGACCAATAGTTACCAAATAAAATACTCTCTATCAAAGTGCTTTAGTATTCCAGTGCCAATCCGACTTGTTGATTAGCGTGTGGAGGGAGAAAGTGTCGCTACTATTAGTGTATATTCAAACGCCTTCACAGCAGGGTTCATGCATTATCTAGTGTTTTTCAATCTGTGGGTAGTGACCCCCAGGGGGGTCCCGAAGCTTAGCAAAGCGGGGTAAGATTCACAAAAAAATTATCGCTCCAGCGGAGTGCGCCGCCCGTCACCGCGTTATTTTTACTTTAAGAGGGTTGCGTGTTCTAAAAGATTGAAAACCACTACTTTAACTCTGTCTGGTACGATATATCTATATATAGTTACTGTATTAACTTGGATGACTTTGGACTTGGATATTTTTTATGGTTTGATTGTTGAAAGATGCATTTTCAGTCTCCACCTTCGAATAAACAAATTGTTGGGCTACGTAGTTTAAAATAACTTATGGATGCGGTGTAAAGTTAAAATTCTTGTCGTTTGCAACTTTTGGACTCATGGCTTATAAAAACCGCTTATTTACCGCGAGCATCCGTGCGGAATGTAAGTATCAAATTGTTACATTACACGTAAGAATTATTGTACTATTATGCTCGGGTTATTCAACGTACTCACCGCTGTGTAAGGGTAATTCTCCTGTCACGTCCATGGATGTTTTTTTTAAGTCCTGTAATTTACCACCTCAGGAAATATATTCACTATCTTAAGGGTAATGATTAACAGTCACCAAGCTTGTAACCCTTATAGTATGGTGTACGAAAGAGGTTAAAAAATGTCGTCCATGGAAGTGACATTAGAATTACCCGTAATGGTCAGAAGTAGCTCAACATTTTAGTACCTCGTCGCTGTCAGTGATGTGACAAATTGGAGCAACTCTCTTTTCATACGTTACTACGACATGGTTCTTAAGTGTTTAGCTACTTCTGAGGCTAACTGTACAGTCCATATAATAAGTCAGAAATAGTTGCACACACCGCTATTGCAAAGAGTCAAAGGTAACGTATTTTGAGCACTGATCTTGATTTTTATGAATGTTATAATAGTGATAATGACGACACATAATTTTTAAGTAATTTAATGGTATACCCCATTCATAAAAGTTTTGTTTTGTTCCTTTTTTCCGAAGACATTGTCACAATGATAGATGAAGACAAAACATATTTTAAGTAAATCAGATTTAATAATACTTAGTGAGCTTATAAGGCGGTTAGGCTTCAAACATATCTTGCATAGGCTAAAGTCGCTCATCATGTTCTTCTAGAGGAATGCCAAAAAAAAATATATACATAATTTTTTAGTAGAAACGTTTGCTCGGCAGCCATCGTCTGTAAAACCCCATCAGCTTTAGAAACAAATGATAGTAGACCTTGTATCCGTAGTCGGGATCTCATCCATAACCATAGCCTAGTTTAGTTCAATTTGAATGTATTTATTTTGACTACTTGGGTAAGATTTTCATTAATCACTATTAATTAAGGCCATACCAACGCTTAAAAGTAACAATATAAACTTGAATCGACGTCTAATTTACACCTACTATAGCGAGGATGACAAATCCAAATCTACGGCTCACAATAACTATGCAAAAAGGTGCCAGAAACTGTCATTGCCTTGTAATTTTGCTGCTAAATTCAAATCGTTTAATTCAGGAGCTGATCCCATAATATGTTAGTGACAATTGTTGCTTACGAAACTATGTTAGTCGGCATCTATTTGAATTAAACTTAAATTAAAGTACAAAATATTCTTCTGGTATTCTATTCTAAAAAAAGCGATAATCCTACCCAATTCAGAAGTTAATCTCATGTCTGCCCTAACGCAAACCTTGTAAATTAAACAAAAAAAAGAAAGAAAGGAAATATTTTTCAGCTAGCACACAAAAAAATGATTCTGTTGACTCTGAATAAGCTGCTGCGAGCAGCTGTCCTGATTTTCAGTCCCCCTTGAATTTAAAACTAATAAGTAAACCGTTCTGACTAAATTAGTCGTATTATTTGAGAATCGTCAAGTGTCATGTAAAACTACACACGTTTGGTGTTCCTACTTATATGAAACGTAGGCCTCACAAGTCGGCTCAGTTTCTGGCACCTCTGTGCCCAATTTATTTGTTGTAGCTTAGAAAAGGTTGTAGCGTAGAATAAGTATATTTTTAATTTGAAAGACAGTCAATTGATCTATATGCAATATTTATAAGACATTTTCACGAACACGACTTAACAATTATAACTGAAGACCTACCCTTTAGCTAAAGTGTACGTTTTGTACTGTTTTTAAACAATGTTCCTAGGTGTACCTAGTTATAGAGTCAGCCATCAAAGTTTTTTCTACATATGTATGTAACATATTTTATTAAGCATGTGATTAATCGCTTGTTATTTACCAATATTTATACAAGTGTGTGTTAAAACATATATTAATGTCAACGACTATACTTTGAAAATAGGGAGTAAAAATTCAAAGACGACGCTAATTTCTCCGTGATTGTAAAATTTAGATCTAAAATGCTTGAATGTGGTAACAATTCTGTAAAATTTTAGTTTCTCATTTATCCACTTTATTCTCTTTCTTGTCAGTCTGTATTTGCCGTACAAATTTAATTAAGTCTTTCTTTAGTAACGACTTGGTAACGATTTTATAGAAAACGGTTAGGGTTTGGTTAAAACATCTAGTAAATGCTCTGCATGCAACGCACGCTACGCGCGCACTGCATGTACTTCGACTGCCTCTTTAGCGTAACTCGTGCAAGGGCTTGCAAAATGCAAGTCAGTTCGCTCAAAAATGCTTCTCGCGCTGCAAGTGGTAACGCTAGCGAAGTGTAAGTTTTGCCATAACAAGCGTCACGAACGCGTTAGTGTTAACTTCTCATATACTATGAATAAAAAGACAACGCCCCTAGCGGCGCATATTCACAACAAAATATTTCCATAGTAATTTTGAAATTAACGTTAACGCGTTCGAGACATTTGATGTTCCAAAAAACTTACACGAAGGGCTCAGTTGGTGAGCGGTTCAGGCGTACGAGCGGATCGCGAACAGATCGTACTACGTTGCAAGGGCAGCTCGCGTCCAAAAGATGCGTCTGTTTGGGTGAAGCGATTCTTGCGCGCGCGATACCCTAAGGTACGGTCTGCCAATTAAAATTCTGACCCACTCGGAACCCTGTCGCAATAAATCGTAGTTGTAACAATAAGGCATTTGCTGTAAAAGGTCATGGTGGCTATCTGCTACGGTAATCTGGCATAGGTATCTAATATTGCAATGAAATTCACGCAACTATTACAGACTATTGAATAGCTTTCTATTTAGTTCATTAGGCAGGTAATACAATTTTGAGTCTTATTCCTTAAGGGTCTTGAATTGATTCAAATCATAACAAGCTATGTAGCCGCAAAAACGTACAGGTGTATGACAAATTAAGTTATGGAAATGTTTAAAACGTAAGTGCTAATGTAAATTTTATTTACGGTTGATTTACGCTATTGATCATTTATTGTAGTTTATATGACATATCTTAACCTATTCAATACAATGCAACGATGACGTTTAAAGAACTCACTTTGTAAGTGCACATTATTGTTGTTATTCATTACGTATTTCCATCATGCAGTATTTACGATTTTAATGTAATGTAATTCAATAAAACGTACGAATCACGTGCCACAAATTTTTATTTCCAATTTTGTTTAAGCCTAAGTTGTAGCGACTTGCGGGTGACGTAGTCTAACTTTCTTTCAACTATGGAATAATTTAAATTGTTTTAAACTTTCGCGATTTTCACATACTTATATTTATAACGTTATCGAGACTTTAACGCTATAAAAATATATTGTTGATTTACCTCGAAGTTTCGGCCATTTTATTTTATTTATTTTTTACGGCCATGTTTCAATGGCCGTGGTCACGAGTCACCACGGCCATTGAAACATGGCCGAAACGTAAATATATGAAATAATTTAACCCCTATTGCACTGCGTACTTAGCAGTCAGCACAAAGTGAGACTTTACTGCTTTAGAGTTATTAATGGACTGTTTAATTTTTAAATTTATATCACTGACTACAAAATTTGCAAACCAGACTGGCAAAGACATGTACAGCCAGTAAAAGTTCATGTATTTTACCCGCCATTAATCCGAATTTAAAAGTATTTTTAATTAAAGATGGCAGATGGCATTAAGACTTTCAAACTATACAATTTTTTACTTAACCTTAATTTTTTGTTTATTTATAAAACAAAATGTTTTGCAGTAGTTTAAAAAAAGCAGTTTATCAACCTGGCATCAAGTGATTAATTATTGCACTCGTGTTTTTAGGGACCTCGCTATCGCCCGGACTCTAGACCAAAATTAAGTACGATAATTGATGACTTTCTGCTTAGTGCGACAATCTACTATTAAGTAAATAACTTGTTGACTTGTTGTAGACTCCCAAACTATAGATAAGACTTTTGTGGCGAAACAGTTAAGACAAGGCAGTATGGCGAGCACCGACAGTATTCGACGACCCAACACCGGCAGCTATATTCTTCATTTCGCTCCTTTGGATGAAATAGTAGCATATCATCACGACGACTTTTAAGTCCAGTCCAACTCGTACGCCCATATGGAAGTTTGCGTGTGCGCCATACACATACCTACATAATATGCCGGTGCTGATACCAAGTACCGACCTATCGGTGCCGGGCCGGGCCTTAGACAGCATGCAGTACAATTTCATAACATCATGCGTCCACTGATGTCAGTGACAGACCGGGTCGTTCAATAAAGAAACGCCCAATCCCATCTAAAGTACTTTTTCACCAGAAATGATTCATCGCTATGACAATAATGGAGTCTAGTTATTAATTGCATGAAGATTAGTTTTAGTACAAGGCCAATAAATGGTTTTAATCAGTGTCACATGACTAAAACGAGTCACATGAGTAAACATGTGGCGCGTGGCTGTCTGGTTTGCGACACATCTCGGGTGTTCCCCGATATGAAAACAAGTGGGTTATAGCCAATGTGGATAACTTTGAATACTCGGGCAACACTGAACGGCTTAAATATAATATTAAACGTTCTAATACTCGTAACTGGCGGATAAGTTAAAGGTTCTATGATCTAAGGTCAAAGGGGAGACGATATTAAATACTCAATTAGGTAATACAAATGTATTGCGATAAAGCATTTTACAAAACCTTTTTTTTGGCCGTTGAAAGTAATCAGTGTTCAAATTTATACGCATAGACTGTCTCTTTTTTTATACAAGCGGACGCCCGCCAGGGAAAGTGTACCTTGCTTATCTATGAAAGAATTTTTTAAATCGGTTCAGTAGTTTCAGAGATTACCCCCTACATACAAACAAACAAAGTTTACCTCTTTATTATTTTAGTGTAGAAGTGTACATAATACTCCGGAAAGTTTATTCAATCCATCAAGTTGTATCCAGCTAGCCGATGAGACGAGAATCTTAAAGAGTGTCCGCTAAAAACATAAAAAAAACCTATAAAACATATTAAAAAAATCAGTCGGAAGTGCTCTTGAAATATTAGATTTGCCTTAGAAGTCCTGAGTAGGAGGCCAAGGCCTCAGGAGCTTCCAAAGGAGTCCACTCTTCACCGGCGGTCCGCTCAAAGGCAGTAAGCGCTAAAGGAACGCCAGATTTTAGTGTAGCGGATCAGAGGTGCAATTTTTGAATCTCACCACACCTAAAGCTCACAAAAATTCCCGAATCTCTAGGAAAAACGTCAATTTTGGTGAGCTTTAGTCACCCGGTGAGATTCAAAAATCGCACTCCAGTGGCCCTAACATGACTGGCCAAGTTTAGTTTATCTCTATCTGCGTCACTTTCCTATGACACTAGTTAGACAGACGCAGGAAGGGGTTAAACGTAAACCTAGGCTGTCATGTTAGGGCCGCTGGATGGACTGTAAACAAAACCCTGCTTAACGATTGTTTGCATCACCCACCCACACTTAGTTCTACTGCCTATGCAAGTAATAACTAAACGAGACTTGGATTAGGTTTCACATCATCTTATGTGTAGCAAATAAATGAAAATAAAAGTAGGTATGTAAAAATAGTACCTGCGTAATTGGCAGCTCTTTATAAACTAACATCAGAATATGGAAGATAATTCCAATTCTTGTAATGAAATTGCGCCTTCTGCGTTGCAAAACTTTATAGCGAATAAAAAACAAAAGCTAAAGAATTTCTTCAAGTGTAGTTTTTAGTGTAAGCGGCCAGTTACGTACGTATACCAAGGAGGTTCACCAGTAACGTCAAGACAATTACAAAAGTATTATTCATTCACACGCCAAGCTGTTTTGCAAATTCAAATGGCAAAAAACAGAACTTTTATAATTTCGTCCTGCTCGCCTGTCTGTCTTTACGTAAGTGACAGCCTCTTTTACTCGGAACCTATATGAACTATATACATATGTATATGAAAATCCATAAGTTAGAGAAACTCAGTTGGGTATACGGTCAGCCTCAAAAGTAGCTGACCATTTTAGTACCTTGTCGCTGTCAGTAATGTGAAAAATTCGAGCAACTCTCATTTCATACGTTACTATGAAATGAAATGAAATGAAACACTTTTATTTCAGGTAAGCACCCATATGACACATAAAAAATACAATAAAATGATTAGAGTAAAAAAAAAGTCACAATAATAAATTCAGTTCAATTCTGTTTATTTGCGGTTTGCATCCCGGTTCAAGACAAACAAAATCTGAAAATGGAGATATTTAAATCCTCATTTATGGCAGCAAGGATTGAGTTTCCGGAGACGCGCAGTCGACTCCAAAATGAGGCTACTCGTAATCTGATGACGGCAAAGAAATCAGGAACTCTGGCTTCAGCAAACATGCTCGACGTGCTACAACACCACCTGGGCAACCTCATCAGGATTCTAAAGGCGTCGTTATACTGAACCCTTAAGGTGTTGATGGCTTTTCTAGTAAATTATAAGGTTCTAAGATAAGGTTCTATGATAAGGTTCTTAAGTGTTTAGCTACTTCTGAGGCTGACTCCGCTGACTGTAGGGTATACAGCGACCGCTTGGAATCGACTTCGGTGCCTCACGATCATGAGTCACTCTCTAACGCCACTAGGCAATCAACGTTATTTGTTTGAACACAAATTACGTAAAAGCAACTGCACGAATTTATATAGCAGATATAGTGTAACACCATCTATACCTAAATATCACGATCCTAGATCGCGAAATAAATAATATCTAATGAACGATGTGAAGATAAATCTTGAAGTGCTGGGTTAGCCATACAGATAAACTCAGATACAGTAAACTTGGCTGGTCATATTAAGGCCACAGGAGCACAAGAAACAAAATTATGAAAAAAAGTGTATCTGTGTATTTTGTATATTCTCTGGGTATCCAAATAATATCCAAAATACACATTGCCGATATCATCAATATACATTAAAATTCAATATAATACATATATGAAGTAATAAAGCTTCTATTTAATTTATGTACTTAACGAGAAGTTAAAAAGCAATTAAATCAGCAATTCCTTCAAATAAACAATACTTGGAGCAGTTTTCGTAGAATTAGCATTAGAATTTGATATTTGATCTGTAAATGAATACATGTTCTAAAATTCCCGGAATGATATCACAATCACATGCTTACCTCGTACAAAATAATCATATGAGAGGTCTTCGGGTCAGCTTGCCGCGATAAACAATTTGTGGCAAGGTCATGAACGGGCATGAAAATAATTGAGTCGCAACTATAGTTGCGGCGAATTCGGGGAGGTTACGTCATTCTTGAATTCCCAGTCCGCACCTGCTACAGTAGAAACTGTTTTTTTGTAAACATTACAAATAATATTATTAAAAATGATATATAAATAACTTTTTTATGGATTGCGACTTCGGCAGGATCGGCATCCCGCAGTTTGGAAACAATGCGAAAAGCAACATGTACCTACCTACTTGTACAAAATATCGTCACGAGTTCCAAAATATCGTTCCTTTAATTAATTGGAGACGAAATATAAGATGTCTTTAATTGCCCCCTTGCATGTCATCTACGTTATTTAAACTTACCAAAATGAACTGGAAAGAAGTGACTGGAAAAAGCAACTAAACCTAACCGCTTTCATTACTTTGTGGGCCACGTTCATGCTGAAAACCCATGTTTTTTTCTGAAAATAACTGAAAGGGTTTAGACATTTCTGTTCTTAGCTTATCTAAGGGCTGTAACCCCCTAAAGTTGATTTATCTAGCGGAAAGTCGATTGTCCTAGTCACCATCCCGTTATAATTTGCTTTGCTTAATACTTTTACTGGGATAACTCATAAAACTCATTCTGGGTTACTGGGTTTTCTCTAATGATTTGGTTTCGCGAAGTAGCAAGGTAATTTGTTCCAGTTTCTCTCCCATCTGTTCCCAAATGTTAACAGTGACTAAAACTACTCGTATAAAGTCCGTTAATTTTTTTTCCTCATTTCAATGAAATAGGGGGCAAAAGTGGATTGGATATATCTTTTTGTAATCAACTGTATCTACTTACACCTGGCCATTTGCATACGGATGTTATTCAGTCCAAGAAGTTAGGTATAAATGTAAAAAGTTTCGAGAACGGAAAGGAAATTAACACAATTATTGCTCAAAGTTTGTGTTTGATCTATGTATACATTTTTATAAGTACTAACTGACCTGACAGATGTTGTGTTGTCCAAGTCGAAGGAATCGCAAGGTATAGTCTTGAGTTCATGCAAATATCCCATTGAAAACGGAAATTCCGTTTAGATGAACTTAGAAAAAAAATTGGAAAGGTTTACAAAATTTCTTCCCATAAAAACCTTATTTGGACTATTACGAAGATTTTAAAACAAAAAAGTCAAATCGATTCAGTCGTTTTCAAGTACGCAGACAAACAAACAGCATTACGTTTTTATTTGTATAGTTTTTTTTAAGTAACCAAAAAATACCTGTGTAAGCGTAAACCTAAATTCTCAAATGCGTAGAGAATTTCCCAGAGACACACATTGGCGTAATCTGTTTTTGTTTTGTATAAAACTGTATCATGTGGGGTGCGCCGGGTGCGCGGGCGCACGTGCTGATGCTTTGACGCGTCGTTTAATTTATCAATACCGCGCATAGTGGTATTTAAAGGCAGGGCACTCGCGCTCCGGTTGAATCTTACTGGAACCCCACGACGTGCGATACAAATTACATTGTTGAAAGTTTCAATATAAATACTAAAATGACTCTGAAAGCTCTTGTATTCGGTGGCTTCTTGCTAATGTGTGTGTCAGCTTCACCTATGGTCAAACGTTCAAACCTTGTCGGTAAGCGTTTTTTCAAAAGTTACTAGTTCACTCGGGTAGTAGGTACTGCAATGGCCCTAACATGACCGGCCTAGGTTTAACTTATCCCTGCCTATCTGTCAAACTAGTTTCATAAGAAAGTGACGCACATAGAGATAAACTGAGATAAACTAAACTTGGCCGGTCCGCTAGGGCCAAAGGGTTACAGCCAATGCTATAATGTACAATCAACAAGATAGAACCCTGACTCACCATAGAACCGTGTCAAATTGACATAATAAGTAAAATAGTAAGTGACTTGTTTCGATTTGATTTCTAATCTCACTTCAACTTAGCTCCTTGGTGGGTTAGGGTACTTTTTTCGATTGTACTCGTACCTAAAGTTGGGAAACGAGTAGAAGGTCGCGGTGCCAAAGCAAAATGAAACGTATTGACCTACGAACAAAAATTTTGACAGGGGGCAGGGGGTTTCCGTTCGTCCTTAAACTCTGCTTAGCGGCTTAAAATTTGGCTCAATAAGTAGGTATAAAAATATTAGCTGGCCATATTTTAGTTATCAGTATGGGTATAGTTTGCCTTGCTTGTTTGCTTTGCTTAGTTCGGGACTATAGGTCAATAGGTGTTAATTGTACCAAGATATTTATTTATTTATATTTATCGCCGAAGAGTTTTGTGTTTTGCGACTGCGATTATATAACTTTGATATATTTTATTTTATTATTAGATATTTAGAGCAGCAGGATTAGATTTAGGCGGTCACTTTAGAGCCAGTTTGGGAGTTGTGTAATAAAAAATGGGTTCGATTTCTAATATTCGGACACCTGCCTTATACTCAAGGTCATTCATCAATAATGATGTTTACAAACCTCTGTTTATTCACTCTAAACCAATGTCAAAGTCAAAAATTACTTTTGGTCAGATCAGACTTACAAGAAGCACTTATGGATGTCATAAATACCTGCAAGTAACTCGCCGATAGTTGATTAGCATCCTAATACTAAGCAACTGTATGTCCTAACACACATACACCATTTAACTAAGAGCTAAAACCTCAGCCCATGTGCATAATTGCTTCGAATGTTATGCTATGTCTGCCTCTGCTCCCCATTATCCATTTCGTTATCTGGCGTTAGAATGCCTAAGTTGACTCAGATAGGAAACAAGGTCCTTTATGCCGTCATCACTTAGGGTAACTGATCTAAGTTAACATAAACAATGCAAGCTGTTATGGATTATGCTCCGAGACCGGAATTTATATTATTTATTTAACACTTGTGACTTCTCACGTATCAACTTCCGATGTAAATCGATATTATTATACTAAATTTTAAAAAAACGATCCTAGTCAATAAGGTGCTTGCAACTAATTTCACCATTGGTTAATACATAGTCTAATAGACATACGTGTAGGTCACAATTATGTCAGTAATTTGCAATTTTTGTTCCAATTTCCCAGTGGCCCTAACATGACTGGCCAAGTTTAGTTTATCTCTATCTACGTCCCTTTCTTATGACACTAGTTAGACAGAAACACAGGGAGGGGTTAAGCTAAACCTAGACTGTCATGTTAGGACTGCAGGAGTGAATATTGAAAATGACTCGAAGTGTGCTTTATTTCTTCAATTTAATTGGCAAATATAAGAGTACCCGGAACTTATTTATAAAGATTGGTTTCAAATTTTCAGCTGCATTATCTGAAAGAGATCGCTATTTAACTTTGAGATTGCATGTCCTTCACCTCCACTAGAAATCTTTTTGATTTTTGTTCTGTAGTGTATTGTATCGATGTATGTGTATCGGGAATCGATAAATAATAAGTCACTAGCATTATTTTAAAGTTCTACGACAAATCCGGTTTCTACTTGCTTCTTTAAGCATCAGTTTTGATATTGACCTTGTACTAAAGAGATTATGTATGGCTCTCAAGTTAAGTCAACTTGCATTGCTTGAATAGAATCAAGGCAAAATTTAAAATTTCCCACTTTATCAATACAGGATCGCTTGTGGTCTATCGGCTTAGTTTTACAGGGGTTACACAGGTCAGATAGCAATCGCTCCAATGTAATAAACCTGACCTGCCAAATTGGTATCATGGTCAATGTATACCCCGAATGAATAAATGGGAAAAGCGTTTTATAAATATAAGTTAATTCAGATCTACTTGTGTAATTCAGTGCTATAATTTGACATAATTGTAGACATTTTCATACAAAAATATGATAAATATGTTAAACTAGCTGAGCCCGCGTCTTCGTCCGCGTGGAATAGTGTCTTTGGGTAGCATTTTTAATTATTTAGGCTAATTATTTTACAAAAAAGACACATACGTATAACTGTGAATGTCATAATTATTTATATCAAATCAACAGCCCAAAAAAAATAAGTTTCAAGCTTCTAGCTCTAAAAATTACGATACTTCCATACAACTTTTCATCTCCCCTTTCAACCCTTACAACCCTTTTTTCGCAGTAAAAAGTAGCCTATGTCCTTTCTCAGGCTCTAGTCTATCTGTGTACCAAATTTTATTTAAATCGGTTCAGTAGTTTTGGCGTGAAAGCGCGACAGACAGACAAACAGACAGAGTTACTTTCGCATTATTAATATTAGTAAGGATTGTAGCTCTTGTAAGTGTTGTGGTACAGACCCCTGGCTGTAACTGGTAGCGCTAACTGAGAATTTATTTAACTGCACTACCAGCTTTATGAGTGCCCAAGTTGAATTTATCCCTCCCTGCAGCCAGAGGTGGATTAAATGTGGATAGCGCCCTAGGCTAGCACCTCATAAGCGCCCCTCTGGCGCTACATCTCTATAGAAAAAATGGTTTCTTGTAGGTAGGTATTATTTTAAAACTTCCGCGTGCGCCATTTTGCAATCTTGAGCCCCTAGGCATTGACTAGTTTGCCTAAAGGATAGTCCTCCACTGCCTGCGGCTCTATCTTACTAGTATATTATTATAAGAACGGACGAACAAAGAAAAAAAAATTCGCCGGTTATGTTGGGGCATCAGTCACTTTGTATTAAGTAGGTACAGTCAAAGAATTTAATTCCCTACCCATTTTGTTGAAATGTCGTCTGACATTCGCAATGCATTAAGGTCGATATGCCAAACCAACGCTTTGCTCTAGTTAGCTCTTATGGTGACCGTTTGCTATACTATATTGAACCTTAGGTGGGTTGGATATTAAATTCTTTGACTGTACATAACTACTAGAGCTAGGTATTTAATCGAGCGGAAACTTAGTAGGTATACCATAGAATAGTGACTCGCGGACAACTTAAAATGTCACTTTTACCTAAAAATTACGTGTGATGAGATAACCAATGATTTTAAGTGGAAAACTGTAAAAGCATTTTGTTTTCACCAGCTTAAATTTTTTTAATTAAATCTTTTTTATACCCTTAGCTCCTATAATGCCTTTGGAAGAACCTTGTGCCCGCCAAGGAGGGATGTGCATACACATTGACGATTGCCCCCAAAACAGTTTGACGCAGATCCGGGGGGTGTTGTGTCCCTTGCAAGTGAGCTTGGGAGCGGAATGCTGCTACATCTGAGCTCATTAAGAATACTATTATTAAGGTGAGCATTGCTTATAGAAAATTCAGTTCCTATTCACTAACAAATTTTAGACTGCGCTTCGGCTTACATTAAAAAAAAAACAACTAAAGTTTTGAATTATTGTAATCGAAATTATTTATTTCTAAATTTTTTGGATATTTCTTTTTGTATTTTTTTTACATTCAAATTAAATTTAAATTGATATCAATAATGTAATGACCTTAAAGACGAAACACATTGAAAAATTCGCAGGGTATGGCAGCGGTAATGTGGCGGAAACTGGAATACGCAAGGCACGGAATGCTGATGTTGCAGGTTCGAATCCTGCCATTACCCTAATTTTTCTTTGTGTTGTCATTCATTATATAGCATTTTAAATTTAAAGTTTTGAAATTAAAAGGGTTTGTTTTGTTAACGCTTCAAAAAGCTCTCAAAGTTAGAAGAAAAATTTAGTCTACAGCTTTCGTAATTAATAAAAAGAAAACTAAACAAAGTGTAAACAAAACCACTTTTTAATCATATTAACTGAAATAAACAAGCGCCTTCTAATATAGGTAACTGACTGATGTTTATTCTTTTTATTTTCAGGATAAAGAGCTGTGGAGCAAGTAACATTTAAATCCGCCTGAATAATGATTGGTCATTCCGTGATTTTGCCAACCACCTGATTTTTAAAGATATTGTGTAGTGTTTCGTTTATTTAATGGCAGTGACGTAACCATACTGTTACGTGTGTAAGAAAAATGCTTTTCTTTTTTACGAATTTGAATCTTGACTTAGTCTAAAAGCAATTGGAAAATTTAGCATTTGAGTTAACTATTACTTAATTTTTTGTTATTCTTGGAGTACGACGCTTATACGGTATACTTAAGCATATGTATAATACCACATTATAACAACTTCAAAATACAATATAATAGATATACTTAATTCTTATAAGTTTCAAATTAAGTAAGCGTTTTATCGGCGAGTAACCTATACACTTACATGTTACGGGATTCCACGAGCATTTTATTTTATCAACAAATCGGAATTATTTACCGAATTACATAAATCATTCCAATTGGCTGACATGAACCTCCGCAAAGTTATGCCTAGATTTATTAATTATTAGTCTTATTGTGGACAGGGATATAAATATGCTTTATGCCCGCGACATAAGGCTCATCACCTTTCTGTGACTTTACAGGTTTTGGACTTTACATGATCTGTAGTTCACAATAGTCCAAACCGAGTTAAGTATTTTAGTAAAATATGCAACGATGGCTAGCATAATCCTTTGCCGCCCAGTCTCATTCTAAAGTAGGCTTTCCAATACCGGGTTCTTTGGATCGGTCATAATAGAAATTCCGGGATTGGAAGCCCAGTTCTAAAGAGAGACACGCACTGGGTGATAAGGATATTCACCAGAGGCGTATTTAAAGATTTGGCGCCCCGGGCTATTTAGCTTTGGCACCCCATTAAATGACGATAAAGTATTTCATTTTAGGGGCGCCTGCCGCCCCTCGCAGCCTTGCGCCCCGGGCCATGGCCTGGATGGCCCTAGGGTAAATATGCCCCTGATATTCACAGTGTATTGCGTACTAGCCGTCTTGGTAGAATATTTACTATACTCGCCTCAAAGTGTGGACAGTTAAAACATGTCAAGCTATTTTTTTTTACAATCATGCCAATTGTGGGAATTATTGGATCGGTGTAGGTTACCGAGGGTAAGAAGTCATTGTTCAAACAGAAATATGTATTTACATTTTGGTAATGATGTCAAAATGCTGTTTTAGTACGTAGAGTCATAATTAAAATAGTCACAGAAATGAAAATAAGCTAGAGTAGAAAGTCACTCCTGGACTAGTACATACAATCTTTTTAATTAAGTATCATGTAGATAAGTATTATTGTATTAAGGTCATGAGTTTTGTTATTCAGTGTTATTTAGAAATTATGACAATAAATGTTAGAAATTTATTATATGGTTTGTATTATTTTAAATACCGGGTATTAAAACCCTAAAATCCGACGGTCTCTTTTTACAAGTTTTTATTTAACTTGCTAGATTTGTTTGATTGTAGATAGGTACTTACATACATATGTTTGTTGGTCAGTTGGTATAAACTTTTGTTCAAAATCTTGCAAGTTATTTATAATTTAGATTGACTTCTGGGGACCGGATCGACTTGCATTTTAGTTGGTATGTATGTATAGATCGATGACAATGAAATAACAATGTACCATCAGCAGCAAACTTGTACTTAATAAAAAAGTATGAGAATTAAAAATAGAACATCTGTTTCTTTAAAAGTTATTATCTAAACGATAGGTAAAATAGTAAATTTATACAATCACTATAAGTCGTTCTCCGATACAATTATTCGTTTTTTTTTTGTAGAAAAAGGTACGTGAGTATGCATTCGGGTCCCCTGACTGTGCACAGTAACACTAAAAGAATCGCTGATCCTTTGCCGGTCGTTACAAAAAAATGTTTGTAATTTAATTAGAGACTGAAAACAAAAGTAATTTTAGTTTATCCTATGTTATTTCAAAACACCATCTATCGTTTTTGTTTGTAACCAATATAAAAGCACGTTAGGTTCATATTATAAAGGTAATTCCTAAAACGACGACCAACTAAGCTTCCTATGTTCTGCAGTTCGTGTCAGCGTTTTAACCTAGATGTCGCTAGCGTATGAGTGTTGCCAGGGCAAGTTAAAACCTTTTTTTGAGTGGTAATTTCTTCGTACTTTTTTTTGCTTTTAGAAGTATAACAAAATAGGTCTAAATTTAGCATTTTACCAATGCTTCTGTATTTAGTTACTCGTATTTAACACTTACGCAAGGCTTCTATGAAACTTGTTACACCTTGGCACGTAACGGTACGTTTCTTTTATAAAGCAGTGCCGTTTTTTGTTCACGTTTTTAAAAGTAATAAATATTTATGAATGCAAGTGAAACTAAGAATATATCTTTAAGATACCAGTGTAAGGAAAATTTGCGTTTTTTCATGTTTCATCACTAGTAAGACCAAAATGTAATTAAATAGTCGTAAAAAATTTGATATTACTAACAAAACTTTATATTTTTTTGTTTACAAACTCAGACTTACTGAGTTGAGTCAAGTCACTTTTGTACCAGACTGCGCGACGCAAAGGAGGGTAGAGTGTTTATCAGCCGATATATGTATGTATGTATTTATGTATGTATGTTTGTTCCTTCGTGGCGATCTAGATACCAAACGCGCCAGACGCCATATTGTGGAAAATAAAATATAAAAGTCGACGAACTATGTCAAGTGGCGTAGCATTCGAAAGTCATCTTTAAGTTTCTCAGAACATTTTTCATTTTGAATGTCCGTTTAAGATCTATAACTATTTAAAGTTGGTTAGTAACCATTCTCACTTAATCCGAACTATAAAGAATAAAATAAAAAAGTAAATAAAAAAAAAATACTAAAGTTTTGATTTACTTTTTACGCAGTTGGGGTTTTGACGTTGGCGTTTTTATTTATAAAATTCTAAATTAAAAAGAAGAAAACAACAGTAAATATTCTATTCTTGGGATTTTAGATTTTTAAATTTTCATTTCATCCTGCGCAAATCGGGGGAATGGGTTTGAAGCGCTGGCAACATCGTACAAAAGCTTGGAAGGGGTTGGCGCGAAGCATACAACGACGAGACGAGTGGGCTCTATCGTAATCCTTGGGTCTCCACAGCGATCGGACGTGCGAACTTCGCTCTCAAGTTACCTCCCAAGTTGACCGAACCAATCGCGGCACTAACCGGTTTTCTACGCTAGGAGAGAAACAGGTAAGAAAAAATTACGTTCTAATGTTACTTTTAAATATAAACTTATAATTAATTGTGTTTAAGAGTATGTACCGGTAGGATCTAGTAAACTTACCCCCTTATTCGTAAACGCTTCGTAAACGTTTGTTAGTTAACATGTTTTGTCTTTATCTGTCATTGTGACGTTTGCCCTTAAATGAAAGGGACAAAACATTTGTTAGCATAAAAATATTGTTAAGTTTTTATGAATTAGGGGGTTAGTCAACTGACGTAAAAGTTGGCACCGCACAGCAATTTTTTTAGATATCAACCTATTTTTCTGTAATATCTTTATAACTTAGCAAATGCTTAGGTTAGTGATCTTACTTTTGAACTAAAAATAATTACACGTAATAGTCCTAATAAAATCTACAAGGTTTACAAGGTTTATTTATGTCGCATATATTATAATGTTTTGTATTTACATAATATATATTTTTAGCTCTTTGCTTTTATCCTTTAGGAAAACATTAGGGTACATACAAATTATTTCATTCGTAAATATCCTTATCAAAAATACGTTAATTACGCAAAAACTATGTATAATCTACATATACACTAATATAACAAATAGGTCAACTTAATTTGTTTGCTTTTTGTTTGTTTGTTTGTAATCTGTGTAACTACAGAACCAATTCCAAAAATTCTTTCACTAATAAAAAGCCACACTATCCCTGAAATAGCTACTAATTTCACGCGAACGAAGTCGCGCGCGTCCGCTAGTAATTTATAAATTAAATTACCTACTTTAAGCAATAATAAGAGTCATGGGAGAATCCCTACTTTCAAGTATTTACTGTTATTGCCTGCGTTGGTGTCTAGGTATAAGGTAGATAAACCTTATGTAGGCCTTTCTAAGGTTTAGACTTCTTGACACAGTGGGAACGTGTTTTTTGTAATCAAACTGTACGCCATTCGATTGAATAAAATACAAGAAAGACATACTTTCTTTAACTTTAAAAAATGCAGTACCTAAATCAATTGTTTGAAACGTAGAAACTTAAAACCAGATTAATTCTTAGGCCTTACACCATACCTATGGGAATTAGGCCATACTGTCATCGGCGACAAGTAAATAAATGTATGATGATACATTTTTGAACTTGACGTTTGCGTTTTTTTGTATTTTAAATGACATGTACCTAATGACAACACGAAGAAAAATATTAGGCAGGACTTGAACGTGCAACATCGGCATTCCTTGCCGCGCGCTAACCAATTAGGTAAGTCAGACATTGCGAATTTTTCAATGTGATTGTTTTACGGTCATTATATTATTGATTTTAAGGTGTAACTACCCTCGGTGTTATACATGAGAAAATTATACTTTGAATTTAATTCTTCTGTTTCCAAAAAAACGCGATGCTGTTCCTGATAAGCAAAGTCTTAAATAAACAGCATTCATCCATTTCCACCATTCATTAATCGCCGGAACTATCAATTATAACTGTTGCAATGGAAAAAATGCCATTAATGAATTACACCAAAGGTCAGATTCCAAAAATTGATTGATGGAAAATATTAATCGTAAGAAATGTCACGCAAAAAATGCGTAAATAAATATAAATATAAATAAATGTACGCATCGCAGATCAATGAGTGCAGTGGTGCAATTTTTTAATCTCACCAGGTGACAAAGCTCATCAAAATGCCCGAATCTCTATGAAAAACGGCCATTGTGGTGTCAAAAAACGCACTCCAGCACTGTTATTCTCTAAGCATCAGCATCAGCGCCGGACTCGACGTCGGGGCATCGCCCTGTCTCGCTCACTCAAGCTACCGCGCTAGAGCAAGACAGGGCGCATTCTCAGCGTCAAGCTCGTCGCTGTTGCGCTTATACAATAACTCTCCTACTGTCAGTAATATGTAATAATCTGTAATTTCTTGACATAGGTACGAGATGTATCTCGTATGTGAGATGAGTGTTGCAGAACACCAGAATTGGGAACTAGTTTTATAACTGTCAATAATGTCAAGTACCATTCAAATACAGTTTATCCTCTTAACGTCATTCTGAATATTAATGAAATACTTTAAAATATATTACGTTAAGCTGTTTCTTTATACGATTTTCAAATCTAAAATGAGTAGTTTTTAATCGATCTTTAAAAAATCTATAAGATTATGCACTATTTACTGATTAACCTGTGCCAGTTATCGGGTAGAAATAGAAATAGGGACTTAATCTAATTAATTTTTAAAGAAGTTTTTCTCCGCTGCTAGGCGGCGTATCAAGTTGAAAAATGCACCAGGGGTGCAATTTTAGAATCTCACCAGATGACTAGAGCTCACCAAAATGGCCGAATCTCTATGAAAAACGGCTACTTTGGTGAGCTTCAGTTACCCGGTGAGATTCAAATGCAATTTTTGAATCTCACCAGGTGAATAAAGCTCACCAAAATGGCCGCATTTCTATGAAAAACGGAAATTTTTGCGAGCTTTAGTCACCCGGTGAGATTCAAAAATCGCACTCCAGATCTTAAGTTAAACCTCCACCAATACAACTGTGATACCGCATCCATTTTCTGTGCGGTAGTTTTTGTGTGATGCGCTTACAACATACAGACAGACAAAATTCTAATGATAATTGTTTTGGCTTCTACTGGTCTAAATATCTGCCATGCACAAACATCGGTCTGTTACAATTTTATTTATGTTATAATTTTATTATAGTGACTAAATTTACGAAATACGAGCTGACACAAGATGCAATGGAAGGTTCAAAGACCTCTACCTCATATCGACATAGATATCAGTGTCTACTTATACCGTACTCAGTAACCGATTAGAATTTAAATCGTCGACAAATAATGTTATTCATGTACCTATCTAGTAAGTAGGTAGACAGGTACTCTTAAGGAAATGGAAACATGAAACATAAACTCGCTGGTTAGGTTATTTACGTTGCAACTTTGTATGCGAAATTATGAAACAAGTTAGTATAAATGCGTGACTTAGGATAGTTCGTTTGGCTTGGATCAAACTATTAAATGTTTGAACCAAATAGTTAAGATGTCGGTTTAGGACGTATGCCCCCCCCTAGGTCTACTTGTGACAACCCAGGTTTTGCTCACTAACTTGTGTTTTCTGACATAAGGCTGGCCATGCCATTTATTGCTATTACTTTTCTCTTATTTATTCTTTGGTAAGTAACTACTTATTTAGGCAAATTAAGCTGTAATTTGACGTTTGAAAAGAGAAGATAAGTTTTGGTTAAAAACGTAATTCTTAATACAAGTTTTTTGTTGGAGGCACACGATACACGATATACTCGTACACATCTATATGATGTACCTAGTTTACAGTACAAAATTAAATCAAATCGTCCGAATTGTCAAAAAACAAACAAACACGGCAAATAAAAAAAATTCGGCCATTTGCGAATCGGTCTCGCGCACGAAGGGTTCCGTACCATTATCTATAAAAACGCTAAAAAATCACGTTTGTTTTATGGGATCCGAGCCCCCTTAAATATTTATTTTATTCTGTTTTTAGTATTTGTTTATAGCCTTAATATAAATATATAATCTGTGAAAATTTCAATTGTCTATCTATCACGGTTCTTGAGATATAGCCTGATGACAGACGGACGGGACGGACGGACGGACAGCGGAGTCTTAGTAATAGGGTCCTGTTTTTTAGACTTAAAACTTAACGAATAGTTTAATCAACTTATCAAAGTAGTAGCTAGCACGACACACCGCGACTTGCTTTGTTTCTCAGTGCATTTCTTTCTGATTAGCCGGGTAGGAGCGAAACGCACTGAGCGACAGCGAGAAAATGAGCACACGTGCTGTTTAGCTGTAGGTTCTCTACGTAACTTCGTAACTATAAGTTCCATATGTCAAAAAGAGAACCAGTACGAACTCTAGAATTTTATAAATGTATACTGACACATGTGATGATGACCTTGGTGTGCACTTAGATCAACCTTAAGGTGTGTGTGACCTTAGTGTAAACAAATGTGTCAAATTGTATGTGCACGGGGTCCCCTTAGTCTGAAGGGTTTAAGATTAATTCTATGCTCTAGTTATTACTCTGAGCTTCACACTGAATCGCGATGGAATTCGCGATTGAAAAGGCCGCCTGTGCCGCGCGGCGCTATGCGATGCCGCGTGTCTTTTCTTTTTCCATTCGAGATCGGGATCGGCAACGCGTGAGCGCCAAACAACGCCGCTACGAACCTTAGAAGCGCGCAGACCTAGACGCTTTTAAGCTCTCACTGTAATGAGTTGGTTGTGTGATAAAAAACTGTAACAATTATGTTTGATTGCTGATTTGAAAAGTGCGCTCTGCGTTGCGTTGCGCTTTGGTTTAAATGGACCTTAAATGCTAAGAGGGACTCCGATCTTGTAATCAGGAAAACTGGTGTTGTGTTAAGCCATGAACGGTTTTGAATTCGATCTCATAAATCAAACCTTAATTATTAATATTGACAAGCGTGTCTAGTTTTTGAAACCTGCTATTTTCCGAGGTGCCAGGTACCTTCCGCAACACTAGCATTGAATTGTAGCTAGGCATCTAAATAGTTTATTATTTTCAGACGGACAAATATTTTCGAAATCATAAAGTTAGGATAACGTTCAGAAAAACAAAGAGGTCATTTACATGTAACCATT
Organism: Ditula angustiorana; assembly: GCA_963691745.1. NCBI lineage: Eukaryota > Metazoa > Arthropoda > Insecta > Lepidoptera > Tortricidae > Ditula > Ditula angustiorana. The sequence continues at coordinate 7,887,252 of OY829472.1, forward strand.
TTTGATCTATCAAAATGCGGACAAGGTTCCAAATAATGTGAAGCTTCATACTAAAGTCGGCTTACTTGCATGGGCTGCCATTCTAAACAGGTAACAATCCCATTATGTCTATTTTTTCTTTCCTACTTGTGCATCTGCCAGAATTCATTACTTTCTCACTTACACATGCAGGACGTCTTCTATAAGTTTATGATCGGAATAATATTATTGGCAAAGGAGAATTTAAGTGTTCATTTATTATCCGTTATTGGCATTTAATTAGGAAACTCCTATAAAATAGTGCGTAAACTATACTTATATCTAATATACACACTTTTATTTAGAAACTATACCTACTCTCGACACGTGCAAAAGTATCAGGTTCAATTCTATACTAATGTTTTTAATAAATTCCAACCCAATATTATTCGTATTCTTGGATAGAAGGAAACTAGAAATATGAACATTGGACTTAATTTAAACCGACACGTTATTCTATTTATTCATTTATCATGTTCCGAATTATTGCAACAGCAACGGCCGTAGTCACTTGCGTTTGCGTTCTCTTTTACTCCTACTATTTCGATTAAAAATATTCTGGATAAAAGTTGAGACAGCTACCCGAACCCACGTAAGGCTATATAACAAATATTTTTCGAAATGATTGTTCTGTAGATGAGAGCCTTGGGCGAGGTAGCCTGAGGTATCAAGCGTTAGGTGTGCCATAATATCGTCGAGAGCGCCGCGAGCGAGGAGGCGCCCGCGGCGGCGGCGCCCGCCCGTGCCTACTCGCCTACCTATGAGTAGGTACTATAGCTAGAATGAACCCCACCACGCTCAACCAGACCAAAAAGCTTCAACTCCAATTCAAATTATTATTCGTTTTGTAGAACGTTAAAAAATATAGGCTTTGATGTAGACTCTGTTGTTGCTATTTGGTATTTTTAAAGCGCGCTCTCCTGCGCTCTAATGAAGTTGCATCACGTAGTTTTTATTTGAACTTGAAATGCGTAAAAGATCTCGGTTTCATAGTGTGATATACCTAATGTTCAATCTGTCATAAAAAAAAGGTTACAAATGGCGTTGTGTTTGCTTTCTTTTACTTACTTGTGCACAAGTTTCATTGTCACGGCCATATTATGGAAAATTTACAATTAGTTTAATTAGCTGACTCTTAGGCCCAGTTTTAGAAAAGTCCGTAAAGTCAAATGTCAGGCTGAATTTGAGAAGCTTGGTACAATTTTTGACACTACATACCGAAATAAGTACGATATAACCAAGACTTGGATGTAATGTACACTAGACACGCTAAACAGCACAGACAAATTGTCACACTGAGCTATGGTCAACTGTCCACAACTTATCTAGTCGCTTGTGAGCCAGCGGAAGAAGCAGCCGCTGTCCTTCGAACCTGCAAAAAGAGTGTCGTTGAAGAGTTTTTACATATTTGGTTGAACGTAGTAGATAGTAGTAACTAGTAATTACGTGTGCAAATTGCGACGGCATTTAATGTTTATTTTACATAAGTTATTCATTTATCTGGTATTTTTAATCAGACAAATCTTGTTGTTAAATACGTACCAATTGTCATATTGATATTGTCATCTCGGTAATTTTTTACTACAATTGTGTTAGAGCATGATAACCAATGCACTGGTAAAAATGAGAGGATATGTGGGCTTGTTACAGCGCCAGCTCTCCAGCAGCAGTTTTCATTTTGGAGACCTTTTCTAGAATACATAGAAGTCTTTCGATCTAACGGATCTACATAGAATCCAACCTTAGTGCGGCAGTTGCGTGTGTCACCTCGAGATTACGTTCAGGATACTTCCACAACGGAATGAAGTCGGCTACTCAAAGCTTGACGTTATTAACATTCTTTGAGGCGTACATTCACTAAATTTAAATACGAGTAGGTTTCTCAGCTCGAACTCAATACGTGCATTGAGTTGGAGTTGAGAAACCCACTTGTAACTTCAGTTACAGCCAATGTTAATTAGACATTCGGTTTGAAAATTAATCGCACTGATTCACGGCAGGATCAGCCTCTTAAAATAATCATATTTGCATGTGAACGCTGGCATTGTGGCTCAATAATAAATTTATGACCTTACATGTAGTATTCGTTTTGGCCTACGGCAATGTACAGCTGGGGGACTATCGCAGGGTCCAGGTCGCAGTCGCTATTTGCTACACAATACACTTGATTTTGCTTTGGCACAGGGGCCTTCCGCTCATTCTCCAACTATACAAGTCGTGACGTAGCCCATGGGCCATATTCTTCGCTTCATTTATTACAGCTTATAAGTATTGGGTACTTTTAAAAGTTTGCAATGTCTTCACGCATTGTTTTATCTTACGCAAGTACAGTCAAGGAAATTGAAACACGTACCACCGTAGAACCTAGTCGAAGAGACATACGCATGACATTGTATGACATAGCGTGGCGTTTAATGCGTCGCGTCATTGCGATAGGGTTCTACGGTGGTGGTACGTGAATATATTTTCCCTACTGTACAATTACAAACGGCTTTTGAAGTGGTGACGTGAACTGAACTTACTTAAAATCGTAACCCTTTACTGCTTCTCCACAATAGGAAAGAAAAGGGGCAGAGTCTTGATAAAAATATGTAAAGTTAAATGAAAATCATAGAAAATATGGATAAGTTTAAATCCTGCAATGACAAGCTAAAAAAAGAAAAAGAAGAAAAGGAATACTAAGGAGTCAGTAGAACAATAATACAGTTTTGTCATTTGCTCTTACAGCTGTTTCAGTGGTGAGAACTGCAAAGTTAACCATTAAACTGGCCTAAACTGTACACTCTGAACGCAATTTATAACGACACAATATTAAATGCAAGTCGGCTTCCGCTAGCAATAGGTACAGATTGAAATGTGCAACGCTTGGAGAATCTAGAATTATGTTATCACGGATAACAAAGGCTTTGTTTCTTCTCAATTACAGTTAATGTACAGAAGCCTTATTGAGTCTAGCACTAATTAAATTTCATCTGCATCCTGCTACCGATCGAGGAAAACTACTTTCATCAGTAGTTACACTGAATTAAATGCAATTAGCAGAAAACTCAGATTATACTTAGGGCTCCTAATTTAATTATTGGATATCACTATGTATGATTAATGATCATATCATAGGTTAATGTTACGATTTATGGCAATATGTTAATGTTAACGCCATACTGAGCTTCGGAACTCAATTATACTTATAGGTATAAAGTATTAGAGAACTCGAACTAATAATAGCCCACTTGGCAATCTACTCAGGTACTTGGATCTCCTGAACTGAAAACATGCATGCATGCATGCGGAGGAGGGTGGGTTTTTGCACGAAACATATCAATATCGCACAGACGCAGCTGTGTTGTACGTGCACGCAAGCAAGGTAATTTGTTCCTGTTTATTGATATGGACCTCAGTAAAATTAACGGCTGGATCTATATTAATTATTTAATAGTTTCACGAATTGTCGGTGGTAGCTCTTATGAAGCGACCTATAAAACCGTACAGCTGCTCCCCTATATATTCTCTTTATCTAAAGTGTCTCTGACAGGCATAAGTCAGGGAACCGACATGTTAATTGTTCACCTCCTATGTTCTGTATCTCCTACAGCATCCTCGGGGGAACATGTTTAAATAGGAACGTCTAAGAACTGGACTTGCCAGCACATCATCAAAATCAGTAGCCATTGGGTGTTAGATGTATAAAGCTCTCATGGTTCATCGTGTACTTGCAACTAATTGATGTTTATGTAAAGTGAAATATATATCTTGCCTTTTATTTCTACGGCAATAAATAAACTACGTACTTAGTAGAAGTGTCATCAAGGGATAATTAAATACTTAAATATTTTTTTCACCTTCAAGCCGTTTTTAAGACAGGCCAATTCTGAAAGGTTCAGATAGACTAGTGGCTCTAACATTACTACTCAAGTGTGATTTATCCACCTTGTCGTTTTGTCCAATGATAGTCGTAAGAAACGGATGCAGTGAGTGATAAGTTAGCTTGGGCAGCCATGTTAATGCCAGTCAAGAGTTGCGCCATTTTGCAACCTTCTCAAAAAGTAATACTTGTGATTGTTTACAAACATATTGCTAGGAAATGTTAAAGTTAAAATGACAGCGTCCCATATTGGTTCAACTCTTTTATTAAAGTTAGCGGCGGTATCTGTTATTTTTCGCTCATTTTTGAGAGGTGACGACCCCTATATACTCGTAAATTTAGTTGGAATGATACAAGCCATACTGTGACCGATAAGTATACCTACATTTCTTGTTTTCCTAAAAGCTTTAAGCCCGAGAGCCTTACCCTTAGGGCAATGTTGTGTTACCATCGCAATGACCTGCCTCGTACCTACTTACTTTAATTTGATAACTTCCTGTTATTTCCATTTTGATTAACAGCAGGAATGATATTTTATCCTTAGGTACAATACGACTACTTAAAGTTTGCCTCGGCATTAGTTGACAAAGATCGCTTTTAGGGTTCCGTACCTCAAAAGGAAAAACGGAACCCTTAAAGGATCACTTCGTAGTCCGTCTGTCTGTTGGTCTGTTAAGACCCTTTTTCTCAAGAACGCGAAGAGCTATCAAGTTGAAATTAATACAAAATACTGAAATCTGTGGGCTCTTGAAGCCGTGAAAAAATCAAACTTCTAAGTCAACGCAATTAAAAGATACGGCCGTTTAAGCCGCATGTTTTATACATTCGTAAGGCACTTAAAAACCTATGAGGTACTTTCCGTTGACCTAGAACTATAAAATTTGGCAAGAAGCAAGGTCTCGCAGCACAAATAAAATAATAACGCGATAACCGTAAATTTGTAGTTAGAATAGAACACACAAAAAATGTTTTGCTCTAACAAAGCAAAAATGTCGCTATCCGTCACCAGGTGTCACCTATAAACGTGGACTTTATAGCAAATAAATTAACTTTCAAGCCATCTATCGGGCTCTGTCGTGTTTTTAGTTCTGCTATTAGTCTAAGATCCGAACTTACGTCGACCTTCACCGAGCTGATAATAGAATGAAACATATTTTATAACAAATATAGTATATTAGAAAATATATTAAAAATGAGTTGCCTAAAAAAATCATGGACAGACTATTTTTAAATATTTAAAAAAAATATTTATTTTTAATGAATTATTGTAAAACTTAAATATTTATGTATTTATTTAATTGATGTAATATTGTTTAATATTTTAGTATTATATTTAAGATATTTGATTTTTATGTATTTAATTAATATTTTTTTGCAACTCAAATGTCAGTTGCTCCAAAATAACGGTCACTGTTTACTACGGTATCGCTGTCATTCTCTGTCGTGTAAATACCGAGCATGCGCACTGTCTTATTTTTAATATACTTTCTAATATACTAAATTTGTTATAAAAAATAATCAAAAATAGTCTGTCCAGGATTTTTTTAGGCAACCCATTTTTAATATATTTTGTAATATACTAAATTTGTTATAAAATATGTTTCATTCTATTATCAGCTCGGTGAACGTCGATGTAAGTTCGGATCTTTTACAATATCCGATGCGACGCGACGCGAGTGTTGCTGCTAGTTGCAAACACCTTCTTGACTTCCGATAAGATTCAAAGTTGAACCAACGGACTAATTTGTAGTTATTTACATCACAAATAATATATTAAATTGCGATTACACATTTATATTTGCACTTATCTTTTCGTTAGAGCATTGTTCGGTGCTTTAAGTTTGTACGGGACCTTCGGTGCGCGAGTCCGACTCGCACTTGGCCGATTTTTGATTTACATTGCCAGTTTGGACTATTACATGATACTTCATCTGCTATCTAAAGGCAGCAATGCTTAATTTTATTTACCAGAGTATTTCCGATTACAGTCGACATAAATTCTTCTAATAATTGTACAGGGTTGCAATTTTTGAATCTCACCATGTGACTAGAGCTCACGAAAATGGCCGAATCTCTATGAAAAACAGATATTTTGGTGAGCTGTAGTTACCCGGTGAGATTCAAATGCAATTTTTAAATCTCACCAGATGACTAAAGCTCACCAAAATGGCCGCATTTCTGTGAAAAACGGCCGTTTTGGCGAGCTTTAGTCACCCGGTGAGATTCAAAAATTGCACTCCTGGTTTATTTTAAACGGTGACTGGTGGGCAAATTCTATACGGTGACTTAGACATTATGACATTGTCACATAATGTTTGTTACCCACGCATTGTTGCGCCTTGCGATACAAATTAACCAGGTGAAAAGGTGTTGTACGTTGCATTAGGTTGGGGTGGATTTAATAGATTCTTTGTACTAAAGTCGAAGGTTGATGAAACTAGAGGTTGAGTACAGTCCGATCACGCATTTCGGCTAATTTTATCAAACGAAAATGATTAGTGTTATACCGAATGATTAGATTTTTTATTACAACACTTTTCTAACTATAGTTTTTTTAGCTGAGGTCAAAATATAGTGGACATTTTGTCTTCAACTGTTTCAGTTTTGTAAGTGCAACGTCGTTGTTTTCTTATCCTACTATACAAAATATCATAAATGCGAAAGTAATGAGGTGTGGTTATTTGAATGTTTGTTCCTCAATAACGCATTAACGGCTGGACAGATTTTTTTGAAATTTGGCAGTCAAATAGATCATGTCTTGGATTAAAACATGATATAATTTTTATCTCGTAAATATTAAGACGCAGGTGAATTGCAGGTAAAGGCTTAAACAGAAAGTATTCTCTTCACCAAACGTCCATTACCTCCCTACTTTAAAACCAGCTGTTAGTTGAAGTCACATGTGATGCGCTTACAAAGTATAATTATAGATAGGTATATTTTAGTGTATATGTGAGTGTAAAGGCCCCTTAGATGCCGCAAGGCCTGAGGGGCATGCATAAACTATTGATAAAGCGGGAAGGGCGGCTGGAGCCGCGGGCGTCGCCGCCGGCGTTCACATTGTGCTCCACCACCGCTCTATTGTAGCGCTGCAATCGTCCAGGGTAATACTAGCCTTTACGGCCACGACCGCTCAATGATTAAAATTATAGAAAGAGACAATCCAAGTGAAGACTAGTTTTTAAAAGCACCTTTAGGCTCCGCCGGTCATTAAGAGCGTCAGAAATGCAAACGGACATTCCTAGAAATTACCCCAATCAACCTTTGCAACAAATACCCTTAAAGCGGCTTTTAGATGTAGTCAGTAAATTGAAGTTACAATTTTGATTTTGGTGCAAAAAGTTACAAATAGAGTTGTTTCAACATACTTCTTGATTTTAACCTGAGATTTGAGTGTTACAGCAGTTTTCAAAAATTCTAAGTAAAAACGTATTTTTCAATCGTGTTTGAGAAACGCACTATACTATATATAATAAAATCTTCGCCTTCAGTTCGGGTTTATAACTCGTACTCGCCCATGATCGCTTATTAATTACTAATAATTACTTGTCCTAATTCATTTATTTATCTTAAAGTTGACAATCACACTTTTGTTTCATACGTAAATTATAGCATCTAAATAATGTAACTAGTGTGACCAGATTAGGGTCGCATAGAGACGCATGAATGAATCTCGTTCTGTGATCTCATTGCACCGGAACAGTCGTAACCGAAATGCATTTACTTATCTGAAATATACAAAACTAAATAGATAGCAATATGAATGTAGTGGGCATGAAGCTTACGTCAGCCTTACGCCCGGAGCGAGTAATTACAAATTTGAATGGATGCCTGGAAGGGCCGCGCCGGAGGCCTTTGCCTCAAGCGGGCGCCGCTTATTCGTACTAACCCTAAAGGTACATTAAATATATAACTTTTCTTGTTTTATTTTTTGTTCCGTATACATCTACTCAGGGACTCATGAACTGTATTATTATTATTCCCTAAGTGTATATTGAAACGTTGACAGCTAAAAACGCGGACATGGAATAAAATCGAAAGTTCTAATGAATGTACATTTTTAGAGTTGGTACAAAAATAACCCCGGGCGAGCCCCCTCTAGGTATCGATTCAAATTTGCTAGTTTTTGCGCAAATATTTATAGTATTTTGACAAATTCTGTGGGTATGTATAGGTATTTATTAAATTGGGAATTAAATTCTTGTTATATTTCACATTACGTTCACGTCACGTTTTAGAGTATGGTCTTCTCTGTATTAAAATGCCACAATGATACACAGTAAACATTAATAAATGGTCCAATACCAATTGTAGGCTAGATAAAACACAAGAACAAAAACAGACCCAGAACTCTATAATTACGAGCCAGCGGAGTCCTGACTTCAAGAAAAACGGTGTTTAGGATTTCAATAATTTCGATTGCAATTTTTCATATCGAAGCAATTATTTCAGCATAGTAAGTCAGCAGTAGACCTCTTTATGATTACGAAAGAGTTGTTAAGAGATCGTCTAGAAGATTCTTACTTCTTGTTTGTAGTCATTCATTATAGGTCAATGATAGTGCTTAATGTATAACTTAGACAGCTAACACGACACTCTGCGAGTTGTTTTATCGCGCACTCTGTCTCTTTTTAATTAACCCAGTACGAGTGAGACACACTGAGTGACTAGTGAGTACGCGTGCTGCTGTTCTGACTTGCCTTTAAGATCATGTTCAGAAGGGTATTCCAAATAGAGGGACGGGGAAATGCGCCAAAAGGATGACGCTAAGTACCTACTAGAAAATATATAGTTTGGTATCTACCTCAGTATATCTTGTTCAGAGTGGGTGAGAGAGAGCTGTACCGCTGAGGAAATCCCTCTAACGATTTCCTGCACCGCTTAATTAGTGGACACTCCGTGGGCAGAAGTAGATGATGTACCTGCAAACCGTTTTACTTGAGATCTAGTTTCTTCGCTCTAATGTCAACCGCGATCGGCGACGTTTGGTTAAACCATATTCAGCCTTAAGTAGTAAACGACATTCTAACGTAAAGTTTCAGTTTATGCTATCACACTGTTGTTTATTTGTTTAATTAGCACATTCTAAGGGAATCAATTATAAATCACCTCTTCTATTTACAGCCTCGATATGTTTTACTTATGTTATACTATAGACGATGTTTAGGTGACATAAAGTGAAATTCTAGGTTAGAATTTTGTTTACATGATAAGAAAAGTGTGGATGCACAGACTTTATGTGGTAATGTGCGTTTTTATAGTTTGCCAGTTGTCATTATAGAATACAATTAATGTCGCCTAGATAGCCTAGTGTTTGATGATCTTGACTATAAAAGCTAGAGGTGTTGGATTCGAATCTCGATAGGGGTGAATATTTATATGATAAATATGAATGTTTGTGGGTACTTAATTGGGTTTTGGTGCTTAATTTGGAACGAAAACAATTTCAATAGGTAGTTCCAAGAATTATTTAAGACAACAAACAACAAACGTCGGTGACGGATGGCACGCGGGCAGACAGAACAGCGCTTTATGGTTGCTCTAACAGCATGTACTTAGAGCTGGGCGAGCAATTACCATGATTCTATAATTTGTCTCTCTTTGATTTCCTTAAGGTAGAGAGATAAGGCAGAGATGAGTGAAATTATGAAAATTGTAGCTGTCTGTTGTGTATGCGTATGTACGTTTGTCTTCTGATTAAATATCTTTTCCAGCATTTGCCTCAGTTGTAGCCTGTGCTGTGTAAGGCGGACGTACGTCCTACGTGGTGGGCCTCTTCTCACAATGAGAGGGCTTTGGCTTTATTTAGTTTGCCCCGGTATGGATTGGGAATTTCGCAAACACTATTAAATTCCTTCACAGACATAAGCAAGTGCCTCAATGATGTTCTCTTTACTGAAAAGGTCAATTCCAATTGAACTAACACACAATTTTCGAAAATGCCCAAGTTCGAATCATTTAAAAACATTAGGCTACTACGGCTCTTAAAAAAAACAATGTTTGTTGTTGTTTCTACAAAGCTTTAGCCATTATTTAGCTGTTTTTATTTAAAGATGTTCGAGTACAATAAGTAGGTGTTTAAATTCAGTAAACTAAGATTTGAAAAGCCACTGTGTACTACCAAAAGTTACTAGTAGGTATTTTAAGTAGTATGTCAAAAAACGATGTTTTTTTATTAAGTACATGTAACATCGGTTTCGACTGCTACAGAATATTTTAAGTTTTGCTTGATTCGGTGCCTCGTTAATAAAAATTATAATAAAAATATTTAATTTGAACTCATTTAAATACTGTTTGACAAAAGCTTCGCATCCTTACACGTGTCCCGATTAAGAGTGATTAAAGGTTGAAAAAGAAAAGGCAAAAATATTCAGTCCAATTGAGAACCTCTTCGAAAAATGGTTAATAATGGTATGATCACTTATTAAGCTAAACTATGTCTAAACCGAACAGAAAAATCGCGTGAAAATATCTTTAACGGATCCGGAGCCAAAATACATACCAAAGACATATCGACAAACAGTGGCCCTAACATGATTGGCCAGTGTGCACCACTCTCTTGTTACACTACTTTGACGTACGCAGGGGGGATAAAGTAAGGTCCGGTAAAGTGTAGGGCCACAGACAGAAGCTACAAACTTACAACCCTTCGGTGCGTTGCGTTGGGTTGCATAAAATAATGACTAATAAATGTCACTGTGTTCGACATAATTGTTCTTTAGCTGCTGATTAGAGTATTACTGGCCAGGTCCGGCGAATCGCGATCTCATTGTGGTGCGGCCGTGTTTGTTCTGAACCGTAACTTCACATTCCGCTCGTACTGGGTATTTAGACGATGTCGCAGAGTAGGCACACAGCCTGCGGCGTGTTTATAATGAAACCAGACGGGCGGGTGCGGCCTGCTGCCTCCACGCGACGCTGCGTGTGCTCAGCTACTGGGGTCCCGCACTGCTGGCACGCCTTTACGGCCAGCTCTAAATGATACATGACATGGATGATGTGATGTTTTTAACTACCATTTAGAACCAGCTGTTGCTCGCGAACTTGTCTGAGTATAATCAGATATATACAAATTTTCTAGGAAAGACTGACTCTCCATACAAGCTCAACGCAATGCTTGTACGTATTGAATGTACTTTTCCTGCATTACAGCTATGATTCCATCAGAAAAAATTGTTAAACTGATAGTTTTAAATAATAACGTGTAAAGAAATCATATCAATGCCATTAAAAAAAGTGTCATATTATTAGACGTCCCTGTGGGTGAGTTGAAAACTATCGCAAAATTTAATATGCTTTCAAAATGATATAATAGTAACACCAATGTCAAAATACATAGTTTATAAGTGATGTCATTGATTTACGAGTTAAACTTCAAAAAATTTAAAAAGTCCTAAAATAGGAATTACGCAAGTATCACAAAAAACATTTTTTTGCTCGTATGACATAGTTTCACCAAAGGGGTCCAAATAACATACCAAAAATCGTGCTTTAAGTTTGTATTGTATAATAAATATGGCTGGCCTATAGAGTTACTTTTTCATTTAAAATATCCAAACGAATTTAGTTTGGATGGTGTTGATTTCGTTCGAGTTTAATTGCAAATGAGCGATCACGATGTGTTTTATTACGATGCTGAATGAAACCGTGCAAAATAAAGTTTGAAGTAAGTGAAAAGTGAAGAACCTAGTGGCGTGGCGTTTAACGCGTCGCGTCATTGCGATAGGGTTCTAAGGTGGTATGTGAATATATTTCCCCTACTGTACATAGTTTTTATTTCACCGAAATACTGTCGCTACTGAAACCTTTAATTAATTTGCGTACTACATGACGTAGTATGCTACAATAGATTAAAATGAAAACTTTTAACTTTTATCTCATCCTTTTTTAATTTTACTGTCCATTTGGGTTGATTTTTATGTTATCATTAACGGCAATCCGAAATCTTTTAATTTTGTTCATGCTACATTGCGCTACCAATTAAATGTTAATAACTTTATATCGTATTTAAGTATATAATACTGCGAAGATCTATAATCCCATTTGACTCCATCGTAACTCTTTTTCACAAAGAGTAAGTACTAGACATTTTACTACACATTAACACGCTAACAAATCAACGTTTTATCTATCTATCTACACTACACCATTTACAAGTAAAATAAATTATTTCTAGAAGAATTCGCTTCCATCCACTTAAAACACTGAATACGCATATTACAAGAAACAATTTGCTGACTACAATCAGAAAGTGGCAGAGATCATCAGAATTAAAACAATTGGCATCCCACAGCTAATTTCGACGTTGAAAGCCAATATTAATTCCACCAAATTACTGCGTGGCTGTGTAGCCACTGAGCGAACAGCAACCAATGACCAGCCGTTTATTAATGTTTGTATTGCATCCAATAGGCATGGATGATCCGTGCGCATATAACTTTGCATATTTGCACAAACGCGTGGCGAGGACGCGTCATTTCATCCCTACTCCTTAGTGTTCCATATGAATGGCGCTTAGGTGTAAATCCAGTGAGATAGGTCACCACCAAGCGCCTGCACTGGAGATGCATTCGTGAGATAAAAAAATATTGAAGTTGGACTCCGTCCGGCGCGAGCCTAAAGGCCACGAGGGTACGAAACGCAGTCTAAAATGAAGTTTCGCGGCAAACTGTTGCCTGTGCCCTCGCAATACAACCCGTTTAAGACTACTGGACACTAGCACATGCATGCGTATCTTTGTCGAGCTTCCTGACATTGTGAACTTCCCGCGAGAAAATGTTTGTAAAGACCCCTTTTTCACTAAAAACACGTTCGCCACTACATAGGTACCTACCTACTGCGGTTACGTGACTTTGCTGGACCTCATGTGGGAAATAGATTGCAAAAAACAAAAAGCTGTTCCGTGTCATGTCAAAATGAAAACAAACACTGGGACAACCTCAGTAGTTTTTAAAATGCCACTTCATAGAGGCGATGCCTGAATGGAGATCTGCCAGTCACTTTTTAAGTCAGGATAACCTACAAATATGAAGTAGATTTTTTGTCGTGTATTGTGTGCGAAAGTGATGCCTTTATATTATGTTTAATGTTTCAATCCTCTTCAAAAGTACACAGAAACATTTCTCACTGATTATGTGATTAAACCACAATGAAGTTGACTAGTAGAGATAGTCTGCCTTCTAGGCGCCATTTATTCAGTCAGAGTTATATTCAGTAAAACTAAAATCTAGTGATGTAGAATCGTTTTTGTATGTAACAATGGCATTTAATTAATAAATACGAAGTAAATTGATAGTGATATAGTAGTTAACATAATTAAAAGCAGCCCAACTCGCTTTCAGTGTTTTTTTTAATTGTTGCTTTCCACTACACACATAGTTGCTTAATCGCAAAATAGTAACATTGGTTTAGATTTTATTTACGCTTAACTTCGACGCTGACGTCAAAATGGCGCAAACACTTGACGCCTACTTGCGTTTCACATAAGCTTCCTATCCAAATCAACTTTATATCTAAGAACTCTGCGCATAAAATAAAAGATCGAAGTGTATAAAAATCCTGTATGGGATTTTATTAACACACATTTTAATAGGAAATAAATGTGAATTTAATATCCGGTAGCGGTAAACATAACGGTATTAAGGTATCGGGCGGAATCGGGGTTGGAAGTTGCGACTGGATAAGTTAGGCTCGGTGGTTCCGATTCGGAGCGATGGCTGAAGAATGCCGTGGGAGACGGGCTCGAGCCAAGCGCTCCCACGCTATGCTCGTGAGTTGCCAACAATTTCGAACATGGTTAACAGCGAAAAGCCTCTAACATTGGCGGAGTATATTCCTCCGTCGTAATAAAGCTCACCTTGCGGGAAATACGCGACTGAAACTAAATTTTAATCATTTAATCCCATGTCACCTTTGAGTGTTAGGTTAGCTCAAAACTTTTGTTCTAAAACAAAACGCTGTGTATGGCAAAATTATGTAACGAATCCTGGATTAAAAAGCAACATAGAACTATTAATAACGTACCTAAAGGGTGCTAACGGGATCCCATTACTAAGCTCTGGCCGTCTGGCTCTCTGTCCTACATTTAATAGAGAATTCACCTGGCAACCTATAAATATGAATTTGAACTATCATATTCAGGCTGCTAGTTGACTTTATTGAAAAACAGGAAAAATAAAAAGTCTCCTTACAAGAAATGTTTGTTATCTGTTTTTTTGATAATCTTTGGTAAAATCAGAGGTACAGACCTCGTGATACGCACGTTTAGCATTTGGCCGATTTTTAGTTTTAGCTTTTGATCTAACTTTCGAGTAACGGAACCAAAAACTTATAATCCATCTCCCATTTTAACTTCAAACCTTTAAACAAATCTAGAAATCTTATTGTCACAACATATAAAGAGCAAATGGTCAACTTCGTTGTAGTTTTTTGCTACACCGCTCATTCCCCTACTATAAGTTTAAATAAATATTAACGTTTACTTGCCAGTGGAAAAAAAACTCCTCACCTATATTTTTTGCCTTCAGTTGACCATGCTGCCAGTGAAACCAGGCAGCCCTCAGCCAGACGGGAGCTCCATGGACAAGAAGCCGATCGCGGGCATACCGCGAGTGGCCCACACCACCAAGTTCAATGCGCCTGTGCACATCGATGTTGGAGGGACCATATACACCTCGTCACTGGAAACCCTTACGGCGTAAGTGTTCAAAAGTATAATGTGACAATTATCTTTACGTCTCCATGGGCGTAGGTTCCAAACGGTGTGCGTCGCAACTCTTTGGAAGATACGCGTTGAGTAGCGAGACAGAAAATTAAAATTTGTGATACGCCGCTCTGGAAACGCCTTGGTCTGTGGTATTACTGCAATTCTTAACATGAAGTTTTTGCTCAAGAATTGGAGAAGTATGTAAAATGCATGATAATGTTTATTGGTATCATCGCAACGCAAGTCTTTTGATAACATTAAACCTCAAATTATGATGAAACATGGGACTGCTGCGGCATGTATTTAATTATTATATTATTATTTAGCCGGTGTAATTACTGGCACAAGAGGTATTCCATCTTAGCCCTCTGGGTTGGCAACGCATCTGCAATCTTCTTGGTGCTGCGGGTGTCTATAGGCACTTTCCATCTGGTGACCCACTTGCTTGTTTGCCTTCCTATTTTATGTAAAAAAAATTAACATTATTCATCATTTTTGGGTGAAATTTGTATCCAAACTTGGAAAACTTCAAGCGGTTCTATTGTGAGAAACACAATAAAAAGGCTAAAATGTCAAGTTAAGTAAAAGTTTATACGTATAAACAATGGTTTTTGTAATAGGTGAATTTCCAACTTTTTTAATCCAGTGACAAATTAACAATGATTCAGTGAAATCCGAAATTTTCTCAATATAAAAAAAATGCATTAAGATTAAACTGTTGGTATAGATTAAAACTATTGTAGAACAGTTTTATCTACCACCAACTCATAAAACTTTCATTGTCAATAGTAGGAACAAAATAAGGGCGTTACTTAAATTATTTTACTAGCCAACTTGCTTTGGTTTCTTTGTAATTTTACGCAAACTCGACCGAGAGTCGCCTGCGGCCCTAACATGACAACCCAGGGTTAGTTTAACCCCTCCCTGTGTCTCTGTCTAACTAGTGTCATAAGAAAGAGACACAGATAGAGATAATCTAAACTTGGCCAGTCATGTTAGGGCCACTGGTGTGTACAAAAACGGGAGTACTTACATCGTTTCGTCTTCGTTTAACGTATAGACCATTAGTCTGACTGAAGCATTGCAGAAACCGCCCGGAGGCAAGAAAATTTAGCTGTTTGCATCTTTCCGTTACTTCATTTAAACGACTGTTATTATTATGTATCAAAATAAGAAGATTGATTCATTTGTGTCTAGGGAATCCTATGTATAGTCGACCAAGAAAGTGCTCGACCACTTTTCGACCGTATTACAATGGGATAAGGTTCAAAAGTGGTCAAGTAATTACTTGATCGACTATACGTAAATACAAATAAATTTCACGAATGGTTTTGTATAAAAACCGAACCACTTGTAAAATCTTTTTAAAAATACTAAAATAATAAATATCACATTTTCATTTTCGCCAATTTCCTCTTTGAAATGAGATTTATCGTTAATATTTCCTTTCGATCATTGGAATGAGAGTTTATTTTTCAGCTTATACCTACAGGGTTATGTGCTGGTAATGTACAGGGTTTATGTAACGGTGTTAATAATGTGCGTGGGTAGGTCTGGTTGTAAATAAGCTTGTTTTATCTGTGCGAGTGTTATTTCTGCGAGCAAGGCGGCGGGCCGGGCGCCGGCGGCGGCGCCGCGGGCAGCGCGCCGCGCTCGGCCTCCGCCTCCGCCCCGCGCCCGTTCTTTTAATCAACTCACTCGAGGGCACAAAAATAAACATCTCGCCAATTGTACACCTCGGCAGGCTGACGAGACCGTTACCCATGTTTTTACTTCGACAAAATCAATCTTCCGATCCCGAAATTTAAGGTGATAATTTTAGCATACGTTGCGTCTGATTTTTGAAACATTCGTGACTATAATAAACATATTTTTTGGCCACTATTCTTTCTATAACTTAAACTTTATATACCTACTTAATGGTCTAAATCATCTCATACCTTTTCATACTGATTTTCATCTCAACAAACGACTGAGGTGTCTAACTATTTCAAGAGTTTTACAAACAATACTTGTACCAGTACTAATGCACAGTAGATTTGCACGATCGTTTAAGACATTTCTAGGAATACGACGCCTAAGCAGTCCATATAAATGATATTCCTAAATAATTTGCATTTTGACCAGTATTTCTTAAATTATGCTATCTATTTATGTCAATAGTTCGAGCCGGTTCACTGACACCTATCATTGTATTGTTATCAAATTAATACAAGTGCTAAATCAAAACTAATAAACATTCTGATGTATACTTCGATTTATGCATTTGTTATTAATTTAGATCGTTAATTTAATACGTAAGATATCGACATTCAAATTGAGCTCAAAGTGCATTTACAATGACTGACTTGCGAGTACCTACTAACGAGTGATTTGAGTGGTAGGCAAACGGTAGCCGATGTAACATGACAAATAGCGCCGCATTTACCAAAGATATGTACCAACTATTAGTACCTATTAGTACTTACTCCTAGAAATGAGTAAGTATTTATGACATTTCAGGACCATTTTACTAATGTCCTTGTCGTCCCCACTGAGTACAAGTGGACAAAAAAATCGCATCTGGGAGTTACGAAAAGTGAACCTTATTAAAGTTATTAACAAACCCGTTTGTCTAGGGTATGAGTTAGGGAATTTACCAAATTTTCGAGCTTGTTGAACGCTATCGTGAAGCATACTTTGTACAATCTTCCACATATATCGCAAGTCATTTGAGCTTAGTTTTTACCGTGTGCTAGTTTTGCTTAGGGTCGGAGAGCGGGAGGTGCTCAGTCTGGCGCCCGAGGGAGCAATCCGCCCTTAGGCCATGGTAGGGACCAGACTATTGGGTTTTTCCGACGGTGGCGCTTAGACAATTCTCACTTTTGTTTAGACTGAAAAGCATTCAGCGCTAAAAGAGGCAATTAGTAGTTAGAGTACAGTTTTGCAGTGCGAAAAAGGTTTGAAAAGTTATCGAAGTAAAACGTGATGGATGTTTTCATTTGATGTTTTTTTAAACTCAAAAACAACGACAGATCTGTAAAAACTTCGAAGGTCCCGGATAGAAGAAATACGAATTACTGTTTTATTATAAATTAATAAATAAACATTCTGCATTAAATTTACTAAAATGTTGAGGAATATAAAATAAGTGATAGCGCGAATAAATCCGATTATTTAAAAGATTTTTGCTCTCGCATAAGTGGAAAGGTATGTCGTCATTGACTACATTGCATTAAGTATTTTGGTATGACATTAAAATATGTGCGAGTCGTGTACCAAAGCGCTTCGTATCACCAAATAATATTTGTTATATTATATTTATTTAAGAAACACAATCCGTGAAAGAAAAACCAAGACAAACCTTTCTGACTAACAAAACTTTGTTAGTCAGAAAGATCGTTTTGTTTTCCAGCAATATTAACATAAACTTCTACACAAATTGTATTTATTATACTTCGGAGATAAGGAGGGAGGAGGGTTGGTAGTTTTGACTTTCCAAAATTATTCGCAAACTATGTTTTTTCTTGGCTTCAAATACTTCATTTAAAGTGTTGAGTTTAGTTTTTTTCTTAGTGTATCTTGAATTTTTCCAGATTATCGTAGTAGGTACGTATTATTGAAATGATTGCACGTAGGTGAACTATCTGTTTCTTTGTGATAACATAATTCCATGAGAGTTTTATAAATTCTAGTGTTAACTGTTGGTTTTTAAGTGTGCTATTTAGGTAGTTCCTATTTCTTTGCTGAAATGACATCGTTTGTTCTTTAATAAATAGATGGAAATTCGATTGCATTTACAGTTTATAAAATATGCCGCTGTGGGAGGCGGACAGGTATAATGATTACGGAGTCGCACCATAAAGGTTTCTTTCTCACATATTTGTTATGGAACCCTAACGGAGCTTCATTTGCCATGGATACTTTCAGAACAAAATTCTTTTTTCATTGTTGTAGTGCATAAATAATGAAACAATTAAGTAAAATAGTAATTACTAGTGCCAGCCAAAACTCTTTAAGTTCATAATAATTAGATATATTTAGGTAAACCTTTAGTTAAGTAGCCCATGGTTTGATTTGCATATACTATAAACACACAATTTTTTACTTGGCTGGCTTTTTAATTCAAACAAAGATATTTACAATGTCCAACGGGATTTAGATGCGATAATTATTTATTTATTTATTTAACTCAACGTATGCAAAGGCCGTGGTCATGAGTACACTGAAGTGACGGGTGTCGCTGTGTTGTTTACCCGCACGTGTTTTACGAACTACCCGCACTTGGTCCTGTTTATCTCCTAGCGGCAATACGGCGGTTGCAATACGGTCAAAACGTCACTATCGCGTTTCAGTCCTGGCAGACATTATAAATATGTAAGAAAATCACAAAAGTTAAAAACAATGGAATATAGATCTTCCTTAATGCTTTGTCTTTCCAGCTATCCAGAGTCCCGTCTGGGCAAGATGTTCAACGGCACCATCCCTATAGTGCTGGACACGCTGAAGCAACACTACTTCATCGACCGCGACGGCGGCATGTTCAGGCACATCCTCAACTTCTTGCGGAACAAGAAACTGCTGCTGCCTGAGAATTTCCAGTACTTAGACCTCCTGCTGCACGAGGCTCTGTACTTCGAACTAGATCGTAAGTGGCTTAATCAAGATACTGTATTTCACACAGTCGCACATTGCGACTGGTGTTAGCTTTCTTTCTTAAAACTATATTAGTACAACTTAACAGGTTGTGGTTTAATGGATAGACCTTTCGAAATAATGTATCTAAAGAACACAATGGCTCCCTATTGACACTGTTAGTCGATGACCTAACTAACTTCGAAGGCCAGGTCAAGTAATTTATTGTGTATACCTACCGTTAAAATTAAGTATGCATCGCAAGTGAACGGCATAAAAGAGGTCCCACCTACTTGCATAATGCACAGCGACTTGTAAAGTTGGCACAAGCGAATATTTATTGCAATACCTATGCACGGCACGCTGCAACGAGCGAAACTATACGATTACATTCCAATATTACTTGTTTCTTCTCTTTGTGTCTTTAACCGTTATCAAGCCAATGCTGAGTGTCTCTTCTCCTGCACGCTTTTCTTTGGCCTTGTGCTTTGCGTGTTCAATATTTTTCTGCTATTTTGACAGGGTTAACGTCCCATCCATCGCATCATTTAACTGCCTAAGTTCCTTTCCCCTATTCTTGGCCTCCCACTTAAGCACCCTTCTACCTTATCGGTCTTGTCTAAAACTTTTCTACTAGTTAGATATAGCTATAGGTCGGTAAGCAATGGTATATCGGGGCTGAGACAGGGAAGGGGTCTACGCTGAGTCCTAACATCACTTTATACCCTGCACTCCCTAATAAAAAATATTATTTTTAATTTAAAGTTGGTTTTCTGCATCGATATAAGAAGACAATAGATCTGCCTACTTGTTCGGATTGTTACATGCCTACCATCACCACTTTGCGACGGGGTAAAGCAGGTGAAGAGGGGCTTTCAATATTTAGCCATTGGTTTAACTTTGAATCTTATCGTAAGTGATCTTCTAAGTTTTCTAACTAGCAGCGACACAGGCGTCGGATAGCAGAACTAAAAATATGACGCCAATTTAAAACGTACAAAACGCAGAGATGTTTACTTGACAATTGACACAAATAGTTTTATTCAGGTTATCCAACATAGTCTACCAAATAGACCATGGTCGGCTACTCTGCCACTGCGTTGTACACAGTTCTATAGTTTTCTCATTTCGATGGTTTTCTGTTTCAAATTATCCCCATTTAGCACGCGTAATTTATTTGACTGCTTTCGAACGGCTATAGAGGCAGCAATGCGTCGCTACGCACAAAAAAATAACTTTTTAAGACAGCTGTGCAAGAAAAGTTAAAATAACAATGGTCTGCTGGTATCTTACTGTCACCTGCACAGAATTTGGCGAAATAACTAAGTGGACAGAGATTTTTTTCAAAATTTTAAGCCAATTTATTTTTTCTGAAACGCAAACAGTATTTTGATAATGTTGACAATGATATTGCACAATTACCGGAATAAATTCGCTGAGCAAAAATGCTACCAGAACTGTTTTTTTGTAAATGCACGTTTGAAATCAATTTCAGATATGGTCTTCATGCTGACTAAGGCAAAGAATAGCAAGGAAGGCTCGAAACAGGATCGCGTGTGGTTGAGCGATACGACTGAGAGGCTGAAGCAAGAGTCGGAGCTGCTCACACAGGAGAGGGAGCGCTTGCAGCAGCGGTGGTCATGAGCAGAGGTAACTGGGCGTATAGACAAAGTGATATTCTGTTAGCGTCAACATCAGTAAAAACGATAGGATGTATGGGTTTGACATCGATGATCGACACATTTTGACGTTAGCTTTCGCTCCCTTACATCAAGTCCATAGCTGTTGTTTCTACTAGCGTCGACGCTAACAGACTGTCGCCTTGTCTAGACACCTTGAGCGATTATAGTATAACTGTAATAGTTAGTTGGTATATCATAGAATAGTATATGGTATAGCATAGAATAGTTTTTTTTTATTGCGCAGCTCAGACCTGAGGTTACAGATAGTTATCAAGCACGACCGCGAACTCGAGATCGCATTTGATCACATTTAGGTATTCATTTTTATAGAAACGAAATCATCAATGGAATCTTGAGTACGCCGCTGTACTTGAGAAGGATTTATAATTAGGCCTTGGAAAACATACAGAAAAGGCTTAGTAGCAATAAATTATGTAACAAGTGCGACGTAGTCCACTCAGTACATGTTGAGTACGAATGGTAGCCAGAGACGTTACTTTTACGTTACCATGGCGATCCACAGAACATCGACGTGAACATTATCGGGTAAATAAGTTTGATTTAAAATGCTATATAATGAATGACAACACAAAGAAAAATTAGGGTAATGGCAGGATTCGAACCTGCAACATCAGCATTCCGTGCCTTGTGTATTCCAGTTTCCGCCACATTACCGCTAATGCTGATGTTGCAGGTTCGAACCCTGCCATTACCCTAATTTTTCTTTGTGTTGTCATTCATTATATAGCATTTTAAATTTAATTTGAATGTAAAAAAATACAAAAAGAAAAATCGAAAAAATTTAAAAATAAATAATTTCGATTACAATAATTTAAATAAGTTTGCTTAAATTTAGCAATATTTATTTCGTTAATAGCGTGCTAACCATATACTGAAATAAATCACCATCCCTTTCTTCAAAGTTTTGTACCTACTTTACCATTTTGTCGCTTACAATGATGGCGGGTAACTACTAGGTTAAAAATTCCTAACGATTTTTAAGTAATTTGGTAACACTTAATTATTGACTTCCATGTTTCAGGTTGAATGGCCCGGTGCTGAAATACTGAAAAAACGTCGCAGATTGTAATAGTTAAGTTTAATTGTTATCGGTGAAATCAGTTAATTTCCACCACTTTTACTTCTCTATTCATTCACTAATTTAAATATTCTTTGTGAAAATAATGTACGTAGATATTATTTTTGTAGGTATATTATAAGAGGCTCACATGTGCGCTGTTCTTAGCAAAGTTTTGTTTCTAAAACAAAACTATTTTCTTTAGATACAACTGTTTTATATCTCGTGTTATTCTATTTATTTAAGTTCCAACGACAACGATTTGAAAATGTGAACGTACCTACATGGAACATAATAATTAACTTCGTAAAGAAGCAAGTCTAACCCCCTTATTCATAAACGCTTCGTAAACGTTTGTTAGTTAACATGTTTTATATATTTATCTGTCATTGTGACGTTTCTCCTCAAATGAAAGGGACAAAACATTGGTTAGCTTAAACATGTTGTTAACTATGAATAGGGGGGTAAGCCTACAAAAGATGTAGGTATGACTATTACTAGTTTTACTGTACCGAAATCGAACAGGGGCACTAACATAACCGCCCAATTTAAATTTATCGCTCCCTGCGGCTCGGCTCTAACTAGTGCCATAAGAAAGGGACGCAGATAGAGAAAAATTTAACTGCAGTTCATATTAGGGACACAGCGCTGACATGACTGACACAAATATAACTTTATTTTTCGTAAAAAAATAATATTGTCTGACCTAAGTCAAGTAGATAAGTATTTAGGTACTTATGTAAGTTACGTTAAGTAGGTTTTTAGAGCTTTACTTAGGTAAAGCTCTATATCTAACTATTGTCATAAAAAACTCATACCTACACTGAGGCATAAATTGAAGTTGGTCAGTCAATTTTAAAAAGCCGCAATTATTTGAAACGTCGTCGGCACTTCAATAACTATCATTTAAATAAATACAGGCTGTATAATTCTATAAGTAGTAGTTTTGTTTAAACTTAGGTTAATAGGTAATTATAAACTCAACGGGAATCTACAATCTATATCGCGTTCTATAATTTCACTATTGCTCCCATATCCCGTACAGACGTAGGTTATGAGCAGGGTTAACAGCTTGCTATAATAGTAGTTTATGAAAGAAGTCGTAAATGCGTTAAAAGTTATTATTACACTCGAGGGGTCACGACCGGCAATAACTTTTAAACACGATAAACAATTTTGCAGAGTTTTTTATTTATTATACAAACTGAAAGTGATCATTATTAAAGTACTTTACATGAAGCTCAGAAAGAATATGAATAATACTTGGAATAGTTCAATAAGATAAGCTAGAAATTTTGGTAGAATTAATTACTCAGTTTATACCCAAAACAGTGCAACTACAAGTGACGCAGTTCTGAAGTAACAAACAATACTACACCTTATTTGAGGTCGGTCAAAAATGGTTATTTAATTTTCCTTGCACTTGCGCTTGCATGTTTTGTATCAACAATGCAATGCATACCTACAGTACAATTAGTTCAAGAATTGACTCCGGCTGTCATCAGAATTAAAATTAGGCGAAGTACATTGATGCCTTTAGATATAAGATCAATTATCATGTAATAATCCAAAGAGGCAATGTAAATCAAACACGATATTTGTCAATTAAAGGCAAGTGGCAACTTTAAGTACCTACCTTATTGTACTGTACCTATGACCATGCAGGTAACCAATAGACGGGCCTCTAGATAATTATTATGAAATCATTGTAGTCTAGATTTTCCATTTCTTATTTCTTACTTACATATACTATAAGTAGGTGTATGCTGTTCTAGTTTAATATGTAAGTGGGTTATATTATAAGCATTTATAGTCACTGTATACAATGTTAAATTATCGAAAGGTCCAAAATGACCAAAATATTTGTAAATGGCTGTTTATTTTCTAAACGTAGCTGTAAGGGAGCGAGTTGTTTTAATCGATATAAAACATTACAACCCTTTGCAAGCCTTCTTTTTTTGATTAGATTTAGTCGATAGTTAATTAAGACACTGTTCTTATTTTCCTACAAAATATACTCTTACTTAAATAATGATAGATATCATGCATGTAATCATCGCAAGGATTAAATTAAATCTGTACCTTGTGCAATGTTAGGTTAGTAAAGGATGTTTTGCAAGCAGGATCTGGATTGGATATTATTTTAATTTATCTGTGGCAACAATTTGACTAAATCTAAAAACTGAAGATGGCTACCGGTGTATTGTAATAACACTAATAAAATAACCTAATGACGATGCCGTCATGCTATTTGGAGCGTCGATTCTTCTTACGAAGTACAGAAAAACGTTTTCCAAGGGTGGAAACTATTTTGAAATGTCTCCATTAAGAGTGGCGCCATCAAGAATGGTTCTGTGAGATTGAAACTGTCAGTTTTGCTCGGTCATCTACGGAAATAATAAGGGCCGTTCTTATATTAATCTTTTTATAAAATTATCTATCCAGGATGGGATCTTTCAGATTCTTCTTAAGTTAAGAAATAAACGTGTAATATATAGGTATTATAGAGTAGCAGTTAAATACATACCATTAATCTTTGTTGTAATTTCTAGATATAATGATAGAAAAATAGCATAAGATATTTGGATCGAGTGAAGGAAATATATTTACCGACGTGAAAATTGGCGGGACTATACCGTGCACCCAGTACTAGATAAGAGGAATTAAATAAAATACCATTGTTATTATTTTATTACTTTATTTTACATGAACCCACTTTATAGCTTAATAATGGTGCATATGCTTCAAATACAAGTATGGGCCTAACTAACTTGTAAGCTAGCGTTTACCGTGGGCGTACAGTCAACCAAACTGAACTCTGAGCTGCTGGGGAACCGTGTTGCAATGAGTAAAATGTGGTATTAAATTATTAATATGGCATTTAATATGAAAGTAACTATGATATTTATTATTCAAAGGTTCTACAGTGGCTCGGAACTTAGATTGGTTGTCTGCACATAAGTCGAGGCCATAAATATGTATACATATTTCACTGCAATAGAGTCAAAGCTGAATACATAGTATGTACCTTGCCTGTACAATATGCGGGAAATTGAAAACAGTATAAAAATGGATCTAACCATAAAACTTAGAATGTAATAGACAACCAGTGGATGCAAGCTAGAAAGTTATCTATTATGATAGTTGCACAAGTAAGGAAGAGATAACAATTACAATACCATTGCAACTTGTTTTGGATGTTAGGTCGGCCCAAGTCTGTTCCCCAAATCCTATGGCATTCGAGATGTCACAAAATTATATATTTCATCCATCAGTTCTTCTTGACGTAACCCGAATGTGACTTAATTTGTACAGTGGGTAGCTACTATAGCAGCTGCATAAATGGCCATGGAGTTTGCTTTAGTACTCGTACTAACTTTCGCATTATTTTAAACCTCCAGTCATATTTGACAAGTCAAAATTGGATACATGCCTACGAGCTCTTTTCTATTTGCTAGTATACCTATCCTAAGTTTATGGTCGCAGCAGCCTGCAGCTTACGCCGTGCAGTACTGTTGTTCTCTACTGCATTCGAATCACTGACATAAACTTAGGGGCCATTAACACGAAGCGAGTTCTCGTATACGAGTCGCATTACATTTCGCGGCTCGATCGATTGATCTACCGCATCATACCTCGGTAGCCCGCAATGTAATACAACTCGCATATGCGAGATTTCGCGCCTTGTAAATGGCCCTTTAGCGGTGCTGTGCGTCTGTAGACTGAACAGGTATGACAGGTCTATGGGATGACAGCTAGCTCGAAGACCATACATGGCCATACACGACTATAGCGCCAAACTGGTGGGAGATGGTGGGAGTGAAGTGGTGCTTCTAGTGTTTGAAATCAGCCTATCTATAGTCTACTCTAAACAACTTCATGTTCTATGATTGCACCTGACTGCGGAGACAACGAGGTCTTATTATGACTTATCTAAACCTTGTAAAATAGAAAGCTCAGAGTAAGACCTTCTGGTCCCAGACTACCTACTTTATTACGCATTGATTGACCCGTTTAACTAATAATAAGTAATGTATGGATAAGAATGGCAACGTTACTCTCAAAGGTTTGTATACTTAGGTACAGTCAAGGAATTAAATTTCCAACCCACCTAAGGTTCAATATCATATAGCAAACTGTCACCATAAGAGCTATAGAGCAAGACGTTAGTTTGACATATCGACCTTAATGCATTGCGAATGTCAGACGACATTTCAACGAAATGGGTAGGGAATTAAATTCCTTGACTGTACCTATCTACGCAGTGTCAAAATACCTGCATTTTTTCAATACTTAAGGTAATTTTGTAGTCAGCCCACAAGTTCTTATAAGTGAATCAGAATCAAATTCTTTTGCCGTTAATATGTAGAACATATTGACGTATTTTTAATGATACTTTTTAAACTTGTTCTATGTATTTCAACAACGCGACGAGACAATATTGAACGACATGGGTAAGTTTAAAAAATATGCACCAACTCAAAATTACAATGTAGTAGAAGGAATGCTTCAACAAAAATGACGTTATTCTAGTATAAGTAGCAGGTATAAATAATTAGTAAATTAATTCAAAAGCATTCAATGTAATAACAACTTTTTCTTATTAGGACTTTGAATTAAATTAAAAATTAAACATCCGGGTCAATTTACGAGCGTATCGTTTACCGCCATCATACTTGGGATAAAATTCGACTACAGAAAATGATTACTCCTAGTGTAAACTTGCCAAACACAAGGACAGGCATTGTTTTTATTGAAACTGGTAGTTAATTCTACGATCTCTGGTCAGTATTACCTATTAGCCGGGTAGTAGTTACGGCGGTTGGAACGCTCGTAAATAAAGGCATTTATTATGTGCAGTTTTATTTAAGACCTTTTGCTTCTGACGTTAAGAGAGTAAGGATATAACACAGGCAAACTTAACCTAATTAAAACACATACTTATCTTTAACCAGTTTCTAATAAACTGGGAAAAACTACAACTAAACTTAATTTAACGTCTCAAACGGTTAAAACACTCAGTCTTACGATATGAAAATCATATGTTTTTCAACATGCACGTCTATCAAAAGAATAAAAAAAAACAACGCAAGGAAAACGGCACGGCACGCCGCGCGGCATTTCGGACAATCTTCGAAGTTCTAAAACTTACTACTGAACAGACCGATTCTATTGCAACTTTGTATGAATACGCAAGATACAAGAAGTTTTTTGTATCGTTTGTTTAGCAAATAAATAGTGACTTTGTCACTCGTTCCCTAATTGTACCTATGGCGACCACAACTAACTTCAAAAACATTGCAGCGTAGTTTTTAGGCAAGTGGTGATATTTTGTGCCTAGTTGAGTGCTTACGATGCAAAACTGTACGGTAAGGCTTAAGGTTTGCTTATTGTATGTTTAAAGTAGAGATGTTTCCTGTATTTTATATGTATGAATGCTCAGTGGTGGTGAGTAAGAAATATCATGTAAAGTCATGACTTAGGTACTCATACTTCGTGAAGTATTATAAAGTCAGTCAATGTGCATATTTACTTATACACCAAATTGTCATCGAGTAACATAGAACCGATAAATGTCAGTCCATTAAAAGATATATTAAACAAACTCTTGCCTCTGTAAAATACAGGAATTTACCGATTGACGCGCATCGTTTGCATGCCGTATTATTTGGCACAAGTTTTACTTAGCTCCAATAGGTAAATAATAAACGTACTAATAATAAAATAAATACGTGTGAAATTCAGAAGTATGCAAAATTTACAAGAACAACAAGGCGGGAATACACATGCTTGTAGCTGTTACACTTTAGGCAGCTTACTTGGCAACAGTTATGTAAGTAGCTTGCACTTCATATTACACTATTATTGACACAAATTTGCGAGCTTTTTGCATGGAAGTTATCACGGCATACTAAACTAGTTTAATATTCCGTGGAAGTTAGGTATGGAGAGATACAGGCATGTGTATTATTGGATTAAGTACAAATACGTTTGTAACATACTATTTAAAGCGCTTAACGAGCGTTATACGGGTTGCTTATACAACTTTAGATAAATGATCATTTTAGTCGATATGGACGAGCTCGGCAAACCGATGACTTCCTTTTTAATTTGAACTGTTTTGGTACAACTGGTTATCATATTAAATATTTAATCTAGGTTTAAATTACAAAGTTACGTAAAATGAACCACTGTTCATCTAACACGGCTTTTTGTATTAAATTACTTTATTTACATATCCTTAACAATAATCCACTAGAGTTATTACAAAAATACAAAATTGAGAATCTTATGGAAAATGTTTAAATGGATCTATAGAAAAATATATCTACATGGCACCTGTTTTAATCTGTATTCAAAGTAGTTTGATACTAAAACAAACAGTTTTAGGTATGCGATCGCTTCCGAACCAAGCGAGTCTTGAAAACCATGATAAATGTTCATTTATTAAATAAAGTCGGTACAATAACATTTGACCACTTCAAATTCCTTATTGGTTGTGAGTTACCGTAGTCACATCATTTTGAAATCACGCTCGATTTGAAAGTTATCGAACTTTGAAACGTAGGTATGTACCTAACGCGTAAGTAACGTTGAGTCGTAAATCGTAATCCTGACCACTAACTTACTACTGTAAAACTATACGTGGATTTGGATACTTTTTTAATAAAAATGTATACGAAAAACCACGTTATTGAGTAAATTAACAAATATTTAAAGAACATTTCTCACTGCGTTCAGGCAAGTTACTAATTGAAAGCAAAGTATACTTAGTGCGAACAATTTGTATAAACTTGTTAGTTTTCTAACGTTTAACACGTGAACACGGCAGAGACCCGTCTTTAACTTTATTCAACTTACAAAATAAGGATGTTTCCTATTTATGAAACTCATTATTGCATACCTAAACCGGCAAACACTTACACTGAATTATAATAATTAAAAATATCATTTCTTATTAATCTGTAATCAATAAGATTTTTCCTTAAGCTTACCTTAAGACTATCTACTACTACTATCAACTTGAAAAAAAAAATAGTAGATATTAAATAAGTAAATGAAATAAAATCTTAACTCTCTAGTAATTTAAAGACAATATGAATGTGCGTACGTAAACTACAAATGTAACTTTAAATCTAGATCTGTGACTACTGATCGAAACGAAATAATTATAACAATCTGCAAGATATACCACTGATTTATATCCAAACCAAATCCATCCATCTAGCCAGAGAAAATATATGCTTGTATTTTGTATACAGTTGTGCCGGATTTGTATGAAGCTTGCACGTATATTGCCAGCTTCTTACACAAAATAACACAAGCTGCAAGCATATGTATTCCCAGTTCTATTTGTTGAGGACTATTTGACAATTCACCAATCGCATGCGCGGAGTACAGTGAACCATTTATAGGCCCTAAATTTTCTCAGTAAACTATATGGACCTGAGATCACGACGAGAATAAAGTGTTAACAAAAGATATATTTTCTATCATTTAAAATAATCAGTCGAAAGATAGGCACAGCTAAAACACAGGCCAGTTAGCTTTGTCAAAAAATATTTTGCCAAAGCATGTTTTCATTGTTGTACCTACTTATCAAATCTTGTTGCCAGTAAATCCTTCCTGTGAGGTAGGGTCCCAAAATGGCAACTTCTGTTCAGTTTAACACTTAAATAGTTATGTTTATTTCTACGAATTATAATTACCTACCTATCTAAGTAATTTAAGGAAAGAATCGCTTAGATTTTGCTTCTGCCCTAACTTAACATTCAAATTATATGGTTACGTTCATCTTAATTATTTTGACACCAGCAAAGCACACTTAACCAATATTTAAATATTTTATATACAAAGAAAATTAATGCAATGAATAACTCGATGAAATTATATGCCAATTTTAGGATATTACAATGTAAAATAATTACCTATTTGACGGCTTGAGTCGCCTGAATTACCAATAATTCTAACTCATATAAATACCAATATAAATATAGTAACACAAATCTGTGTCAGAAATGGTTTCAAGAATACTCATTCAGCTATTTTTTACCATTTCATTTGCGTTTATACGATCGACAATCTTATTAGAGACTTCGTTATTATTGTATTTCCATATTGGACATACCAATATATTCAGGGTAGTCCTTAATTTTAATAATTAGACAATAACAGCAAGTTTCATAACTGTAATTTAGTTCTTATGATTAATTATGCGATTAAACACAAACATGGCTTAACTCTTGTGCACGATTTCTAAATTTAAACCTTACATTTGTATATATACGAAAACTACGTAGACAAGAGAAATACCCGTAATTATTCAGCAATTATGGGCACATTACACAAAGATTATGTTTTAACTTAACTGACTTAAACTACAAACTGTTTGAGACGACAAGTAAGTCAATAAGTTAGTGTCTTCCAACTACATCTAGAGTTACAAAACAGGTTGTAATGTTGGCTAGTATAAAGAAACTAATCTTTCATTGACCTAACAAGTCCCCTCAACAGTCTAAACAAATCATTTTCTAACACCGACATGTTTTTTACCTCTTCACCATACTTGTGAGCAAGAGGCAAGACACTAACGTGATTGACGCCAACTCTCATGCCAAAGCCTATATTAGACGATACCTCTTCAATAACACAACTTTTTGACATTTGAATGTTACCCGAGCCTGCTTGCCTGGTTTCTGAAACGACGTTTGAAAATAGCTTTTTAACACCATTTAAATGTTTGCTTAGAAATTGAAACTAATTAACATGTGAAGTATTAAAATAAAATCGGCAATTAGGCATGCACGCGCAGGATTTCAACATTCATCTCATGACTAAGCATCGAAACTATATTTTGCTTGTATGGTACAAATATCCCCTTTTATGGACAACCAAGGCAGGCCAATTTAATATTTTTTGTATGAAATAGGCGCTGCCAGAAACGTATCGTCTAATTACCCACACTCAAATTGACCATTATCCCTGTTTCCCAAAACTCTCGCCCGCTTTCCATGCTATTCATGAAAAAAACAACGTAGGCAACATAGGTACAATAGAATATTTCGATTAAGACTTAGGTGTAGGTGAGGTGTAGGTACTTCTGCGCTGGAGCTGTAATCTAGCCGTACTTATTAATTTCCACACTAGGTTGAAAGACTCTAGTTGGTTGCAGGTGGCTCTTCAGCTTTTTGAATCAATCTACTGTATTAACAATTTACGTTTAACGCTGGGAATTAGATTCGTTACAATACACGCGATATAAACCGTTTAAATTGTTTTATTTCAATTTACGTTTGTTTTTTGGTCGTTTCTGATAAAAATCTTTGCAACGAATACCGGCAATAGACAGTGTATATTAAAAAGAAATGATTTCACAGGAAAACCATTATAGACCAAATAAATAGTTGCCAAGTATACAGTTTTCCCACAATACTTCTCCTATACGGCGAGATCCCTTATCGAAATGAAATTGATTGGTACTTAAGATTCCTTTCTACCCGCTATTGTGACTTACCTACTCATTAAATCGCATGAGATCTTTGAGCTAGGTACTGTAATCCATAATAATAACAGAAACATTTGCAACATTCGCATAAGCAAAAATTATAATCGCACGCTTTAATATCAGACAAAATTCATAGGCATATAGCTACCTGCTACATATAAGACAATAATGAAAATTTTAGTCTTCATAGTGAATATACATATAGTAACGCCAGAATTTTACCATTACTTTTAGTACTAGTTTAGGTATTAATTGGGCACACAAAATAGGTTTGGCTAAGCTGCAATCGTCATTAAATCCTTGACTGCATTGCAAATAACGAACAACTTTGTTCGTGGTCGTCCCGTCTCTAGTTCGCTAAGAAAATCATTATAAATAGCTCCCAATCTTACTCAGTGGATTTTATCGCGGATGACATTGCTGCAAGCGTACTAAATATTTAAAATAATCTTCGGCTCATTAGGAATGCTCCATCTTTTGGCGATGTCAATTGTCATTTTTATATATTTAGTATCTCGTTTAGCAGACCTTCGCCTTCAGGTATGGCCTGAGTTACTCGTAAGACAATCAGTAGTTACTAAACTGGCATTTTTCATTATTATCTTGAAGCGAAATAACTTTCCATTAATATTGATATCTTGAATTACCTTCCGTGAAAAATGTCTTTTTACGAGCAACATCTCGGTTTATTATACAGAATAATTAGCTTCTTGGTTTGCTTCTGAAGCTAACATCAATTCGGGCCGCGCGGGTCGTCTGGCGGTTTCTCGGGCTCACATTCTAGTTCGCCCAATATATCCTGCACATCCTGGGATATCTGCAAAATGTTAATAAAAGACAACTGGATTATTTTTGACCGTTTGGTGTCCTTAAATTTAAAAACCGGCCAAGTGCAAGTCGAACTCAAGCACCGAGGGTTCCGTACAAACCTACTGACTATAAATACTTCACACTGATTAACCTTAACTCACACAACACAACGTTACCTTAGAAGTCAAAAAGATCCTATAAAAGTTCATTTTTTTCCTAAGGTACGGAACTCTAAAAATATCTAAACTTACCAGAAGATCCGGGAAGGATGGGTCGATAGTGTTCTCCAATGATATAAGAGCAGCGTTGATCTGGCAAAATTGCGAACTCGAAACTGAAAACAAAATTACATAAATAACTTGATAACTAAACTTTGCATAACAACAAAACCTCGAATTAAATAATTAAATTGTTACTTACTAGCCTCCTTAAAGAAGTTCTCTAAAGTGGGAGAAGTGCGGCCGTTCGCGCGTTCTTCAACCTCACTTTCGTTTTGAACCATTTTCTTTTTGTAAGATCCATCTTCAATCTGGCACTCGCTGGGACGCTTCACGGCAGTGCCGCTGGTGCCTGGACCTTCAAGGTCCACAATTTCGCAATCGTCATTCATTTTAGTGAAATTGAATTTCGTCGGCTTATTAGGTTGGTTAGCAATATAGTCGCTAAAAATAACAGGCTTTACCAGTTCAGCGATTTCCTCGACACTCGGTGGACTTGGTTCGACGCTTTGGAAAATTTCTCCGTAGCTGTCCAAATTCTGATTACGATAAGCGCCGATCGTTGTAATCTTTGGTAAAGTGGTGGTTGGTTTGTTCGGGGTTGCGGTGGCGTCTAGACCTAGTGTGGGTTGCGTTTCTTGTATGTGTCGAATGTTAGCTGCTTTTTTACGTTTCACTTCTCTGTGGCTGTCGATGTTTGGGTTCTTAAATGTTTTGATTACGCTGTATATTTTCTCGATGGCGCTGACAATGCGTTCTTTGCGCGGCGGTATGATGGCTAAGTGGACGGGCGACAAGACGCCATCAGGTGACATGGTCTTTTCGTTTTCGTGTGGCTGCGGCGACGGTAAGTTTGTTACTAGATGGAGGATGACCTTTTCGAGCTGCCGTGGATCCTCTACCGGTAAGGACTCATCATTCATCTGCAATATGTATAATAGGTAAAGGTAAATAATTATATACCGCAAAAGTACCTTATGTTATATCTGTTACCTTATTAGGCCACAAAAGTTAAACAGACTGGGATGAAAACTTCATATTCCTCGTGATGCGCATAAATCCCAAGGTCAAAAGAAGATGTTGCGACATAAGAAGAAACTTGGCTATAATAGTCGACAGGTTGCTTTATTAAATGGTATAAGAACTCACGTCAGTTACTTCAGGTTCTTGCGGCGGTTCCTCATTGTTGTTTACAAGGAGCGTGAACTTTTTCTTCATCATCCGTATAAGATGCTGTCCCTCAGTCGCGTTCATCACCGTATTAGTGCACACGAAGCTGGTGACAGCTTTCGTGCTGTTATCGACTTCCAGGCAGCCCCTGGTTCTCATATAAATGAACTGACCATTCTTCATCATAAGGCGGTAGCAGGATTCGCCGTACAGTCGATGTTGGTCATACACTAGAATCAAAAATGGTTAGCCCTAAATGCGATGATTTTATAAATGAGAAAATTATGATAAGTAATTTGGTGTCAACGGGTAAGTTTTTATTTGATTGGGGAGGGAACAAATGCGGGTTCAGTAAAGCTGAGTCGATCGTGCAAGTAAAACAAGACGTGTAAATGCGACTTAAATAAGTGTAATACGTCTATCAGTCGGATCTACGTTTGTTTCGGAGTCGTCATCTTCCCATAGATAGCTAATTTCTGACTTTTGTTATTTACTCGTTTTTTTTGCCTAGTTATAATACTGCTGCATGCTGGTTTCAAAATATACGCACTTCTATAATGTTATGTTTGAGAATATTATTTCTAAACATAATCTATATAGGTACGTATATGTATAATAGGTAGATAGTGATGTTTTTCTAATAATTTGTTGTCGTTATGCAAGGCAATGGGAAAGTAGAAATTAGTTATCAGACGTAATGACTATTACTAGTGCTATGATAACATGCCAGATGCACAGACGGTAAACAAGTGATAACTGCAAATTGATAGGTACTTATTGTTGTTGATAATAATATGTAAATTGAAATATGTACTTAGAATGAAATATGTATTTACTTGACTATGCAACGTCAAACACGCCTTGAGAAATATAACATACCTACCTAACTATTGTATGAATGAGTATACGGAAAATGATTAGGTAAATAAGTATAAATAGATACATTTAACATACTAAACACATAAAAATTCGCTATTGCTAAAATTATTCATCCCGGAAAGATTCAACAAAAAATATCAATTAGCTTATCACTGGGAGGTCTCGACGATCCGTCAGCAAATCGTCGTGTGAAATTTTCGCCAAGCACAATCATAAAACCAAACGTGGCATGCGTGGAGCCTACTGCCATCTGTCGGCAATAACAAACAATCGCAATGCATATTATTAAAAAAGAACTTACTTTCCCTCAGTGCAATGATGACCCAGCGGACGTCGTCACGGTGCATAAAGTTCATAGCGTTGACTCCGTGGACTTCATCAGTCATGTAACCAGTAACGAGAGCTATGCGCTTTTCGCACTGGATTATCTGCCCATCTATGGAGTGCCTGGTGCGGTACTCCATGCGGAATTGCTCCAACTGGGCGTCTTTCTTGAATGTTTCGCTTGTAGGGCGCACGACCCCAATGAAAACCTGGAAAATATAAAGAAGAATTTTAAATCAGCGACAAAGCGTTGTTGTTGAGCACCTGTAATAGACCTCGTTAAAAGTATACGCTAAGCGAAAATTAAAGGCTGTGTTGTTCTTTGTCTACCGTATCTCATAGCACGCGCTAGGGTACGCAGCACCAGGAGAATATTGCTAGAACGTCACTTTGGCATTTGTCCTATAAAAACAAATGCGATCTTAAGGACGCTGCTCTACTTGAGAATGATCCATAACTACAGGCCTAAGGGTGCTTTGGGAGGAAAACGGTTAACTCATTTGTTCACATAATATTATAATCCGTCCAGATGCTTCCTAATTTAGTAATTGTAGGAATACGAATGTTACTTTTCAAACAAAAGAACAGACAAAAAGTTTTCGAAATCAAAACGTGGGTCGTAACTGTGACAAGGGTTAAAACAGAGAGATGTTTATCACAAACAAACATCACGTTGATGATGTCAGTGCCTTGATAAGCAGCTCAGTCATATCAAGTGTCGTAGGTGAAAACATAAAGCATGTAATATTTCGATAAGCATCTGTTAAGGTTTAGGTCGGTTCAGTGGCTACAAGATTAAGAGTACGTAAACATTTCTTCAGTATTCTATAAGTATAGAAATAGAATATGTGTAACGTATTTATTTTAGCATGTTTGTTATGTCCGAGTGAACAAAGCATAATAAGCATATTGATGGGCTTTAAAACAGGTGACGTGGCGAGACTACGCTTACTACGTTCAAATATTTTTAAAGGCAAGATTCTTAAGGCCCTCAATATATATTTCACAATTTTAGCGTTGTTAAACAGATTCAAAGAGCTGTAACGATATAAGCTAAGTCGAGATTTAATACACTAAAACAATCCTTATAGATTACATGAACATGAAGAATAAACTTGAATTACCTATCTGTTGCCAGGGCGGAAATGCAAGAGATTGCCACTACGACGATATAGTTTGTTATTATATTATTTATTTATTTTCATTTAGGTTACAAGGATCTCTGAAGGGTACCCAAACTTTTTATGATTGAGATTGACTTTTTATGACTGAGAACTAGGTAGATAATAATAACTGATCACAGTGTTCACTAGACTCCAGTTTTCCAGCAATGTGGACCGACGATCTGTGTTTGAATCGACAATCAAACACAGATTGTCGGTCCACACCTCAGGCCGTAAATACATAGATACATCCTTTCGACTACGACTTCGTCAGCGTATATTTTGGAGGAAGTACTAACCCCCCCCCCCCCCCGCACACATATTCAAAATTTTATGTTTCTATCTTCAGCGGATTTGGGTGTGCTGTCTATCACTCAGACGATAAGTAACGGAAGTCGTTTAGATTATTGATAAATATTATTTAATTATTAAGTATGTACTTACGACATCGTTGCCACTCGAGCAGGGGTTGTCGGCGCGGGCGCGAGCTCGGCGCACTATCTGACAGCATTGGCTGTTGCTGCGACATGCTCGGTCTGACTTGCGCAGTGAGCCCTCCACGTGACAGGTTACGTAGTGAGATGGCTCCGAGCGCTGGGTTTGCTTCTTAAACCTGCCAATATAGAGTCAGAAGTTAAGGAATCACGATCGTATATAATAAACGCGATTCTAAGACCCGGTGACAAGATGGTATAATGGGAAGCACCGTTATTACACAAGTAATGACTAAGAAAGCAGGAGGACCCACATGGGAAGTAAAGTTAAAGTACGGAGACTCAAAAATGTTGACAGCTGGCCTGCTTACAGCACTGTCTAAATTTCTGAGGTTGGAACGGTTCAGCTTACAAAAATTATAAATTGTTACTGAGAACTTTAGTCTGCTATCTGGGAATTATAATAAGACCTTCCTTTTTTGTCGAAAAACATCGCAACCCGACTTTCACTTTAAGATACTCGTATAATTATTGCAAATATCTATCACAAATCGCACGCTTAGAATTAAAGCGACTCAATTCTGAATATGACATTTCCCAAAATTAAACCCTATGTCTTTTAGTTAAGGTGATATTTTGGAACGTGTATAATTCAGAAATGGGTCGCTTTAATTCTAAACGTGCGAAATGCGATGTTGCCTGAAACACAAGAAGAGCTATTTAAGATGTACTGTACTATCAGTCACGTCTCAAAAATGTTACAGTCCTATGACTGTATCATTTTCGTCGACACATAGGTATAGTCGACCAAGAAATTGCTTGACCACTTTTCGACCGTATTACAACTGTATAAGGTTCAAAGTGGGCAAGCAATTACTTGGTCGGCTATACATGCGGCCAGTACTCACAGCAGTCATATTTAGATTGTGCCTTCAATACAATACTATTGAAAAATATAAGTTAAAGCAATATGACGAAGTTAGTAGAATGTCGATACCTTACGAAGAATTGTCTCTTCTCCGCAGCCAGGCTTTTAGCCACCAGCCCCTTGCCATCCGGCTGGTCCGGGACGATGAGTTCTCCATTCGGGCCCAGGGTCTGACTGCGCGGCATCAGCTGGTCCTGGAGCATGCTGTGGTCGTCCGCGTGCGTCATTGTGAATATACTGTAGCCGAGGAGTTCCAACTATGGAAAAATTATAAGGTTACACAGAATCTAAACTTATGGGCGTAGCATGACCGGCCCAGACTTAGTTTATCAATCCCTGCGTCTCTGTCAAAGTGACGCACACTGAGATAAACTCAGATTTTAAATCAACTTAGCCGGTCATCTTAAGGCGACAGGTATGCCCTGAAACATGTTGGTTCTAATACAATGAATAAGTCAATGGAGAGAAACATGGTACAGCTGGGAAATGTTTTTGTTTTATGTTTTATGCTTTATCAACAGAGTTTTTAGTCATTTATTTTGATTTACGAACTGAATTACTGCTTCGCCGTATTCACCACTATAGGTACATAGATACTTATATTTCAGGTTGATTACAAGATGTGCTGGCCGCTATTCAAATTGAAAGCAATGTGTTTATAATGCTTGGTATTAATTGAAATTGTATTGATTATTATACATGACCAGTTTTACTTTGGCCAAAAGAAATCGTAATTATACATATTTATTTTTACTGTAAAGCTGTTTCTTTACATGTGCCTACATTTCATAATGTTGTTACAAATAGGGGATAAATCAGTCCAGGACAACTAGTAACGGCACATAATAATAAAGAATAATAACTACCTATTACTACTTAATACACAATTATATTTATAATCGTTTAAATTTTTTAAACAGCTCTATTCCTTTAGGCACGATATGAACTAAACCTAATCTTTTATTAGAGATAGCCATTGAAAGTTCCAAAACACCGCGATAATATTAGGTCAAAATTGACTTTCAAGCAAATAAAAACGTAGGTTACGTTTTGATTCCGCGGACGTCGATAACTTGAAATGATATGGTCTTACCTCACTATAACCAAGAAATTGTTGGACGTTAGGTGACACTGCCACTATGATCCCCTTGTACGTAGTAGTGAGTAGAAAGCCATTCAGCATCTGCAGCACCGCAAGCGCAGATGCGCTAGTGATGTGCGGCGCGCTACCAATCGAATCTCCGAACACTGAAAGAAAACCAAAATATAAATAAACGTCTTGTTCATCATCATTGTTTACCTTGTAAACCTACATCTACACAACTATAATAAAGAGATTATCTTCGTTTTTTTGTTTGTTTGTATGTCATCTCAGGAACTACTTAACCGATTTCAAAAATTCTTACACTAACAGAAACCTAAACTATCTCTCACAAATTGAGGCTACTAATTCTACGTGAGCGAAGAAGCGGGCGTCCGCTAGTTATTTATTAGTGGAATTTGTGTAGCCTTTTTCCGTGTGGTTTTCAATAAAGAGTATTTGTCTTGTCTTGTTTTGTAACCATTTTATCCGAACTAAGTAAAGGTTGGACAATGATCTATGAGTACTAGACAGCTAATATGAATATGCGTGTTTATGCAGATAAATGCATATAGCATCCACGACTCAGATGGAGAAGTTCATTTTCATCATGTTGATGTTTTGTTGGATTAAATCGTAGTTCACATCCGGCCTTTATAAGTCTCACTGCTGGGCATAGGCCCCTCTCTCGCAATAAGTGAGCTTGCGCTTGAGTTCCTCGCGTCCTTAATGCAGACTACGTCGTTATTGCTTACAAAATAAGCAGCACTTCTAAGCTTAAACCTGCCCTTCTGATTTCAATTGTTATTATCAATGGTTCAACTATTATTTTTTCTTAACACGTACATGTCGTACATCAATTTGAAACGTGCATCATGCACTAGTTGAATTTATTTAGTGTTGAAAACTTCTAGCCTAGTGGTTGCGGATTACGAAGGTCGCATGTCGAACATGCAACCACCACTAGGCTATGTGTATGTGTTAAGAAAAGATAATAGTTGAACCATTGATAATAACCATTGCAGCATTGCAATCAGAAGGGTAGGTTTAAGCTTAGAAGTGCTGCTTATTTTGTAAGCAATAACGACGTACTCTGCAATAAGGACGCGGGGAACTCAAGCGCAAGCTCACTTATTGCGAGAGAGGGGCCTTTGCCCAGCAGTGAGACTTATAAAGGCCGGATGTGAACTACGATTTAATCCAACAAAACATCGGTGATACTCGTAGTATATCTTTTCAGATACAGTAAATGTTATTTGCAAATGTTTTTTTCATCCGATCAAATTACAGCTTTTAAATATTTACTTTATCAGCATGTTTCCATTATCAACACAAGATGACACTACGCTAATATTTGGAATGCAACACTTGTAGTGTTAAACAATACATACATAACCTATCTACACATTATATAAAATTACTGCTAAGTAGCATTGGATAAGGTTAGGGTGGCGAGACACGAGCGTTAAAAGCGCCCGAGGCGTCTCGCCGTAGAAAATGACTCATTGTTTTGTTAAAGGATTATTGATGAACATATTTCTATGTATATTAGCATATCAGCGTGTCGGCCGACGCATATGTTGACACCCTAAATGTATAAGCATGGCGTCCCACGTGCTATGATGCACCGATCACGTTACGATACACGACTGCATTTTAATACTTAATATTTTATGTCAATTGGACACTAATGCGATACCTGCACAATCCTAGATGAAATCACCCTATTTTTTTTACTAATTAGACCCCAAAGGACACCTACTCGAAAAAACGCAAAAACGCAGTAGCAACTGCCTACGCCGATTGCGCAGGCGCATTCGTATTGCTACTAGCAACTGGATACTAGAGCTCGGCTACCACTGCAAATTTTATAGAAATACCTTCTTTAAAATGGGATAGGTCAGAAAAACAGAAGCCGATCCTTATCGTAGGCTATAATATTAGTGAGACATGCTGGCAAAACTAAACCGAAGTATTAGAGGCTATCAAAACGCATTAGTGCACTCATCATTTAGCGGTTTATTAATAGTACCATGTTGTTGCGTTCGGACTTGACTGCGCAAAGCGTTGCAATTGTTACAAAGTACGTTTCGTGCGAACTAAATTGCATTTCAGCATTCGAGTGAGACAACATAAGGACTAATTAGATAAACCTAGTTACCTACCTACTTGTTTACAATTAAATGCTTTTTTAATTGCACAAAATAAGTTATTAATACAAATGGCAAACTAGAAATTGCGCGATTACACTATAAAATGATCTTTTTTCAAAATTTGGATTTCAAGCAAACATTTTTAGTTCAGCAGACGCAGTGTCTTAAAATTAAAATTTTATGTATTCAATGGAAACGCAGGCAGTAAACTACCTTATTATCTTTAGTATGAGTGAGAGAACGCCTTTTGATACTGTTTACGAGCCACATTTTTCATTAGTTTTACCGAGCTGCACGGCCGTGAGGCTACTTTGTGTGCAGTGTACAAAGTGAATGTGATTACACAAATGTGTGAGCACCGGACAAGAATAGAACTGCACTTCGCACCAGTTTTATTGGCCGCGTCCCGTTGGGCCACCCGCAACATATACAGCGGTTTGCGAAAACTACCCCGAACACTGCCATCTTCCAAAATGATACGGCCTAGATTGAATTTTGATATAATTCCTCGCAGTTTCAAATGGATCAAGTAATATTTCTAATGTTAATAAATTTTTTACACACATCACTATACTTTTTTTTATGACCTTTATTTTTGCTGATCGTTGTTCTCGCGAAGGGTACGGGCGGCTACGATCGCTTAACAAATGACAGTTTATTTCAACACACATAGGTGATTTAACAATAGTCAAAAGGCATGCCTATTGTGGGTCTGAGAGAACTTTACGCGTACACATCACTATACTATACTATAAGTATATTTTATTCAAACACTTTCAAATATTACGATGACGCTATGATAAAAAAGATGTTTTTAAATATGCGCTGTTATTGTTAGGCGCAATGCTACACGAGCGCTACGCATTTTTTACGGGCGAAACCATCAGGGGCGTATTTACCCTAGGGGCATCCAGGCCATGACCCGGGGCGCCAGTCTGCGAGGGGCGGCAGCCGCCCCTAAAATAAAATACTTTATCGTCATTTAATGAGGCGCCAAAACTAAATGGCCCGGGGGCCAAATCTTTAAACACGCCTCCAGTGTTTTATATAAGCTTCATTGTAGGTAATTAATAAAATGAAATACCTGTTTAATA
The DNA here is from genome assembly GCA_963691745.1 of Ditula angustiorana. Lineage (NCBI taxonomy): Eukaryota > Metazoa > Arthropoda > Insecta > Lepidoptera > Tortricidae > Ditula > Ditula angustiorana. Next base: position 7,928,970 of record OY829472.1, read on the forward strand.
AATATTAAGTGTATCAACGGTGGAATATTCAATCAAACGATGGCTCATTTCACACCTGATGCGACATGGGCTGATACGCGGCAGCGCGCTAATTCCCCCGGACGAGGTGTCCACATATGGCGCCGGCCATGCTCTCGCATTTAGTCGGGTGTCACTAGTAATTGGTATGGGTGTAACATTCCACGGCATAAACAATTACACTGCGGAATGTGGTGAAACTAGAAGATTTGCAAATTAATATAGAACTGGATCACTTGAGGCGCTATTGCGTATGAGCATCCGAAATTATTCCACATTTTCTTGATATTTACACCATTTGATTAGTTAGGTACTTTACAATAAAACTTTAACGACTCATACTGTGCTACCGATGTGATAACATTTCTTGAAGCAGTGTTTAGATATAATATGGTTCCTTAACATACTCGTAATCATTTAATAGCATGAATGACTAATGACATTAATGGCAAAACTAATTCATGGTGATGGTGCGCTGACGTAGCGGCGGGTAGCGGTGCGATAGATGTGATGCCAGTTGTTGGCTGGATATAAAGCATCTTTAAAAAGAAAAAAGGTCGTTACAGTAAAGACTGACTTTACCGTACATTACCACGGATTGATTGATTAGAAATCCAAAGGTTAGGGATTTCTCAACAGTGTAAGTGTGAATGTTTTTAGCAATAGACGCCTTTTTTAGTAATCGCATATACATACATTCGAGCATGCCGCCCTTTCTTTTTTGTGCAACACACTTATACTTTTCCGTGTATGTACGACGATCGAAATGAAACCCGAATAGCTTTGCCGAATACAAAACCAACAACGAAATGACAAAAACGCGTAGATAGTAAAGTTTACAATGATAATTATAGTGCGCGAAAGCCTTTATAGTAAAAAAAAGTTTTTGGGCGAGGGCTCCATTTTAAATCTGGTAGGCAATTATATTATAATGCATGGATGTACAGTTTCATACTAAATGACAGCAGAAAAACGGCCCGACATGAGAATACAGGTTGACGCCAATGTTACAAATGCAAATTATTAGTTTACCATTTATAGTCATTGGATTTACAACTTTACATCTAACTGCATAAAATAATAATTTATTGAGTTTCGTTGCAAATAGGTTTTTTTTCATCAACTTTGTCATGGATCAAGACAAAACAGATCTTGTGTCAATGGCATAAAGACTTTGGAATGTAAAACGTTTTTAAACTTTACCTATAACTTAACGCACAATAGATTTGACATGTCAATAGTTATAATTACAACTTTACTAAGTTCTATTAGTATATCATTCAAATAAATTTTACACAATTATTCCAAATCATGCTACAAGCCTCGTATTTTTTCATTATTACAAATATTTTACTGTTAATACTATTATTAAATGACGCTTTATAACATTTTCCACTTTTACGCAGTTTGGTTTGCTAAAAAGTGACATTTCCCAAGGACGTCGTTGGTTGCGCCGTGCTGTTGTGGGCCTTGAGGCTGGCGGACTTCTTGCGAGCTGGCCGCTAACCATAGATGCCACATGGGCCCAGCGCACGCGCGAGTGGTCGCATAGCGACAAACTCTAGTTGAATTATACTATGTTACCGCTATGATTATTGAAATCGTGTGCATAGTTCCTTGACATAATTATAAGCGCACCATTAATTATTATTATTTTAGTATATTAGTTAAATATAGCCTATGTCACCCAGACTACAATTACGGACCGATTGATACCTGATTCATCAAAATCGGCTCAGTCGTTTAGGCAGTACAATGGAACATACGTAAATACAAACATACATACATAGACTGCTAAAAACATAACCCTTCCTTTTGGCTTTGCCGTAATCGGGTAAAAATAACGTGTCAACGTAAAAGAAGTTAACTTTAAATTCCGCTTAACAACGTGTGTGCATATAAACCAAAGAGCTATTGCCCAGCTGGTGCCTGTGGAATCGTTTACCCGCGTGTGCCGTGTTTCCTCGCGTGTGGCTCATTCTAGAGGTTCGGCGGCGGACGAGGGAAGTCCGTCTCCTTTAATTCTTCGCGGCACGGCGCCCAGCCAGTCGTCGTTAGTTCCGTACTTCTCCACATTCACTAAATCTAATGATGTGTGGGTAAAACGTTTTTTTCCGATATTAAGTCAAGTAAGCGTTTTCAATCAATTTTCTTTTTTAAAGTAGAGCACCGGTCCCACTCATTGACCAGTGACCCAATGATTGACAAGAACGAAAGATCATGACGTCAACTACTGGTAAAAAAATTATCCTAATACGTGTGTCCAGAACTGGGATGGTTACTTTAGACGATAAAGTAGTTCGTTGAAATCTGAGCCTGGAATCTGAAATAACATGTTTGTAAAATGGAAGTTCATAACTTACCGTAAATTGAGAAAAAAAATAATCATTCTCGCAATAAGAACCTGTTTCAGTTTCACAATGAAGTTAGGAGGTTTTAAAAGGTTTCCTTCAAACACAGGTTTCGTTTGGCGTTTGTTGATAAAAAAATCAGCCTGTGTTGTTTCAAAGTTCCTGTACCTAATGATTTTATAAAGTTTCGTATTGTACTGAAGTTCAAACTGAAAAGGGCTATTGGGTTTTTATTTTATGATCTTACAAAATGTGAATGAATAGGATCCCGTTTCATGAACCTAACCTAATAAGATCTCAACAGAATGACTTACAACATTTACGACACATGCAATTATAAGCTAAATTCGTATTTGAACATTGTGAAAGATTTGCAAAAGCGACGCAAGCGTTCCCCCATGTTTTCAGAATTCTATAATAATCAACGGGACCCTATTGCTGTTGGCAACGATGTGTGTCCCGGCTATCAGTCTTTGCTGTTCCTAAACTAAATAAAGTAGAAAATTGGGATTGCCACGTAATACGTTGTTTTTTAATATATATATAAATATCCCAAACATAAAAAAAAGAAAAATATGATCCTCAAATAGGGAGCAGTTCATCAAACTCGCCGTTTTTAGATTCTCAAAAGCGGCATTCCCTAACCAGTTGACCGCAAAGCACGGTAAAGTTAAGTCGCGGGTGAAAGCGATTGGATTGGATTGGACAGGATATTTTCTGTACATTTTGCGGATAAAACATATCCTATGTTTAATCCGAGGCATAATCTATCTGTCTGCCATTTTTTTTCTGAATCTGTCCGGTCATTAATGCGTTGAGGAACAAGCACACAAATATTAAATTAACAAAATATTTTAAGATTTAAATTAAGAAAAAGAGAGCATCGGAATTTGTGTTAGACCACATTAAAAACTATCACACTGTGCTCATATCAGGAAAGTAAGCTATTGTACTTTGTTCCTAAGAGACCCCTACATCACCCTTATAATATCAGCATGGGTGTAACTCCTTTACCACACGTGGGGGAATCCTGAGTCCTCATATTGCATTTATGACCACGCTATATGAAACACGTTCACAGGAACGTTTTTGTAGCCTCTTTCGAAAGCTTTCAGGCATAGTATGTCAGGAGTATAAAAGCCGCGTATTTTTAATCTGCGTGCACAAAAAAGGGAACATGGTTTGCAGTTTTATGTGCTATCAATTCCTACAATTGTTTTTAGTTTTTTTTACTCAAAGTTTAAGCATGTAATATTTAGTATGGCACTTTACAGTGTCAGTTAAAGTGTATGCCATAGTTTTCGTAATCGAAATGTCTTTCGATTTTTATTTTTAAACGTTTAACATTAAAAAATTTAAATTGTATTAAACCATTATCCAAACTTTTCCTTGTGTTGTCATTGCATAGCATTTTAATGTATGCCATACTATTAAGTTCTTGATAGGGCCAGCCTCTTCGTGCTAAAGAGTTGCTTGGCACGTTGAATCAGTATAACACGGAGGTGGGGTGCAAAGTCCCTGACATTACTACGAGTATTTAATTCTATTTTCTCTATTAACACCCGCACCATTGGGTACTTCATTTTCACAGGGGTAATACTAATCAACTTGGGTAGACCACTTACCGTACTGATGTGAGCGGAGAAAGTGTGCTGTGAGGCGGAGTACGCCGGTCTTGTCGATCTTGCGACTGGCAGCTACCACCGGAGGCACGATCGCTGCCAGCTCGGTGATGGTTTGGTTCAATTTGTCGCGACGCTGCTTTTCAGCCTTATTGCGAATCTCGCGAGGATTCTCCCTGCAAAGAAACAGTTAAGTTAGTAATAATAGTTATAGCTAAGTTTTCCAGCTAAGTTAGTAATAGCTAAGTTTTCCACCGTATGCTAAATTGCTGAGTCTTACCACGTCGCCGCGTCTTTCGCGGCGTAACTCTAATAGGTTTTTTTTTTGAAATAATTTACTTTTGACGTGTACATTAGTAGATCAATCGATCTTTTGCGTAGTACATATTGGCATTCCGCCGAGATAGATCGGCGATGGAGGATCCGTTTACTGTGGCGAAGACCTAAAAGTACAATGTATGCGGAACGGTGCACTGTTTGCCCGGAACTCTGTAGGGTGCGTACGTACCAATAACAAAGTTTCACTTATCACCCAGTGCGATTCTTTTATTCTATGTAATTCGTACGTTAGCAAGAGTAAGTGTGAACTTGCGTTACCTCCCGTTGTGCTGAATGAAACATTGCCGTAATTTACACTTAGGTGCTCTTGAATTGATAGCATTTTTTTTAAACCAACAGTTCAGAGATGACACAAAATTTACTTATTCGGACTCTTTCAAATAATCTCATCATGATCACATCATCATATTTTTCAGAACTAAGTAAGGTAACTGTACCAGTGCTTAAAACGAGTAGTAAATTGTTTTTGCCAGTAGTTGACATCATTATCTCATGTTTTTACTCGTAAATTTCCGTGTCTTTTCGTTAACTACATATTAGGACAATGTCAAGGACTGGTCTGTTACCTTATATTAAGGTGAACCGGCAACGGTACAGAAACGTAATTCAAAACTTATCTATCATATCACCAGACAAACGTAGTGAAGGATGGCGCTAGGGATGCACTTGCATACTTTATTTTATTTCATTAAGCGCGCTTGTCTGAAAGTGTCCCGATACGAACATAAAGTAATTATACTACAATTAGTCGAGGTTCTCCTCAGAAGCAAACATAATTTATGAAAGTAAATCTTTACGTAGTATAAAATAAAGTCGCTATTCGTTCCTGTCTGTCCACGTCCACATCGTATCTTCAGCCGCTTAATCCTTCTAAACGAAGCAACGCAACGGTGTTTACTGTCATTTAGAGAATTTCGTAGAATTGATTTTTATGTGCAATGCATCCTTATCGTACCGGCGCGAAGCCGGGGCGGGCCGCTAGTATAGTATTTTAAAATAAATAACTACCTAATTATTAAAATCTTAAATCTTAATTTTAGAACAATTACGAGTTACGTCGATACACGTTTTACAAATACAAAGATATATATAATCAGATATTTCTTAACGACGCCCATGTCAATGTTAGATAATTTGTTCAGATCTTTTAATATACATATACTTCCGCATATTACGCATCTTTCTTAGTTTTTTTAAGCCAGACAGTATGGCAGTATGCATCAGGAGCTCTGACTACTGCATGGGTAAATAAATCTTTATCCAATGGGTTCCAAAAGAGCAGAACAAAATTAAGAGAACGCGGGATTAGGAATGGACAAAGGTGCTAATAGAAGATTGCTCTAGAAGTTCTTTTAAATCGAACGTTGCGCGATTTCTGAAGGTTTTCATAGGCGTAGGCGGAATAACTTGAATGCGTTTCATTTGGGTTGGCAGGAGTATGTGCTTAACAGGTAAGAGTGGTACTTCTGTATTGTGTGTAGTGGCGGATGGAAGCATTGGTTGGAAAAAATGTTAAATGCTTTCAAAGTGCAACCTCTGCAATCAGTTTGCTTTCCGACTTTTCTAATACTCCTACAAGACGCTGCGACGTGTCAAATTAAAATGATCAAGAAATGTGATTAGGTTAGATCATGGAAATAGAATATCATCCTTTCAATACGTCATTTCTCTCTGGGTACGTGAGTACAGTCAAAGAGACACAATTGGCCAATAACGACGGATCTGAAAGGAAGTATCATTTTTCGAACGGGAGGTATATAATATACAGTATGAAGTTGGTAAGGTTATCCCTTTCGAGCGTCGACATTTCCTCTCAGTTCTCTCCTTGATGGCCAATTAAGTTTGTTGCTGTTTGTACGGAACGGTGCAATAGATGATTAAATAATCACATTACGGCATCAAAATAACGCTTAGAATCTATTTGAATGCATTTCTTGAATTGAAAACACGCAGTTCATGCACCTTTCTGCAGGGAAACATCCTGTTTGAGAACTAATTAGTAATTACAATGTAGGGCGATTGAGGTTTGTACAACATGCCGTAGTGGCTAATTACAAACACTTCTACGGTGTAGGTAACACGACGGTTATACTCGTAGTACCTACTGGAAGGCATTTTATATGATGAAAAAAATTACAAGTACCTAAATCTAAAAAAAGACCTAAGATGTCATTTATCTGTTTTGTAATAAAAAGATTTTTGAATTTTAAACTGATATAGATAACTGTACCAGTGCTTGACACGCGTAGAATATTGTTTTTAGTAGTAATTCGATAAATAGGAGTATATAGGAGAGAACAGTTACGAACAATTTAAATATGGGAAAAATTAGAAAGCCTTGCGGCGCATTTCTTCGGAGCGCATTCTGATTACTAAAGTAAATTCTCAACTCTAACTAACACAGCAGTTAAAAGTTCTACGAGTAAGTTAATTAAACAAAGTGCACAAATCACCCTTGGTCACACCTGCTAACTTTCATACTATAAATTATAAGACACTACGTAGCGTTGTAGCGCATTATTTATCGTAAATATTCCTTTAAAATTATATAAAATATACTTCACTTCAATGCCGTAGCAATACGCAAGGAAATCGATTTGTCACATTGTGTGCCCAGTGAAACTGATTTATAGGTATTCAATGATTTAGATCTCGTATGAATAAATTCTTTCCAAGGATTTATTTTCTCTTCCATAGGTATTGTAGCTTCCTAATTTCCTACGCCGCGACCCTGAAACGCGATAGACTCTATGGAGGAAGTAGCAAGGAGTTGTCAAAAAGAGAATAAATTATTGAGCATAGGTATTGTGTACCCAGCGTTATTCATACATTGGTAACATTTTCCACCCACTAATACTTACGCTGTAGCCATGATTTTTAAAAATAATATGCTGTTGCTGTCTTAGAACTACCTAGGTTGTAAGTTTGAAAGTTAGCGCCGTTTGTATGGAGAGCGCTTTTTGAGCCTTGGTACACAATCCTCTTAACAATGCTCAGCGGGAATATCATCAAAGTTGAACCGAAGACACCGGCTGTAAGTTCTCGAATAACGCATTAAACGGCTATACGAAGTGTAACACGACACGCAAAATTGCTTGTTAGGCAGAATCAATCATAAATCAATCACAAGCATGTTCCGTTTATAGGTAACGCAACGGGAGTTGAGGTGAATCATTATACACACGACTACACAATACCATACAAAACAAAACGATTTTTTTAAAATTCGAACGAAACTCTCAAGTACACATACGTAATATGCTGCAGTACACGTGAACTCAAATCTCGTTTTCGTTACCTATACGAACTGGGCTGTTATTAGGCTGCCTTTCTACCGAAGCGGAGCTGAACGCAGATGTGCGGTGTCCATACATTTCACACCAAGTGTTCCAGGTGTACGAAATATCTCCGCCGCCGCACAACTCCGTTCCGCCTCAGTGATATTGCAGGCTTAGCCACTGACACACAGTGTCTGGTACAGTGCACCTAGCGCGAATCCTATCGACACGCGTTAACTCGCTACGTTAGTCAGTGCGTCTCTTAACTACTGTTCTAGTTAGAACAAGACGCACTGAGTTACGTTGCGAGTTAACGTGTGTCGAGAAGGTTCGTGCTAGGCGCACTGGTACAGCTTCATTGGACTTTGGGCAAATAACTGAAACGTGCTTAGTAACAACGAATGCCTGGATACTTCCAGAAGCGTTTCAATCGCCATCATAACCAAACGGCATATTGGTGATAGAAATGGTAATTATTAAGTTTAAAGTTTCATAACCGTGTATACTAAGAAACTACTTTTATCACAACTCTACATTTACTATCATTCCTGAATTTTTGTCGGCAATATTGTGCGGAATAGTACAGACACTAAAACCTCCCGTCCTCGTACCGCGCCTCAGGCGACGCCGGACTTACTCTAGTCAAGGAAATTGAAACAAGTACCACCGTAGAACCTAGTCGAAGAGCCATACGCATGACATTTGTATGACATAGCCTGGCGTTTAACGCGTCGCGTCATTGCGATAGGGTTCTAAGGTGGTACGTGAATATATTTTCCCTACTATAACGCTTGTACACGGGCGTCACTTGAGGTGCGGTAAGGGGCGGCGCGGCGGGAGGTAGCGGCAAACTTGCAGCGGATAGGAGTACCTAAATACTTCTATGTTTGTAACGTTTACTGCATGCATGCTTTAACGTAGTATTTAGGTTCCCTAGTATAAATATTACATTATATAACACAGTGGACAAACAAACTTTTGTTGGTTTTTGATCGCACGTCGTTTGCACTGTGTAAAAAGTTATTACGAGGGACAGCGTGTAGTTGTATTCCCTGTTGTTTCTGCTGAACTAAAAGCAATAATAGCATTACACAAACAACTCTCAACAATATAATCATGACCGCCAAGACAGGTGTCGATCGCTTCTAAATAAACCACCCTTTGAGAATTAAACTGTATTTTTATCATCTACGTATGCTACGTTTAATAACACACGTCGATGCTCTTATGATGGACGAGTATGCAGCTAAACCCATTCTACGGATAAATTACACATTAAAATGCGTCAAAGTCACTGCAAGTGGTGGATATCTATATATATAAAATTCAAAGTCCTGACTGACTGACTGAATGATATATCAGCGCACAGCCCAAACCGCTGGACCTAGAGACTTGAAATTTTATACATAGATACCTTATATAGTGTAGGCATCCACTAAGAAAGGATTTTTGGAAACTTCACCCCTAAGGGGGTAAATTAGGGGATGAAAGTTTGTATGAAAGTTCGTCAGTTTTGAAGTTAGGGTCTTGAAATTTTGTTGTTAGGATTACCTAAAAAAAATAATTTATACGGGTCTCAGTGTTTTTGATAATTCCACCCCTGCAGGGGTGAAAAGGGGGATAAAGTTGTGTATGGAAAGACCTTCATTTTCACAGCAAAAATCACTACATTTCTTATTTAGGCTTATAACGCAACGGGTATATCGGGTTTTATTGGAATTATGTACAACCTTCAAGGGGGTGAAAAGGGGGATGAAAATTTGTATTTGAGTTGTTCGTTCAGAACTTTTTTGTATTGAAGTAAAGATAACGTACGTGGTAATGTTTTTATTTATGAAATCGGAAGGCAAACAAGCAAGTGGGTCACGTGATGGTAAGTGATCACCACCGCCTATAGACACCCGCAACACCCAAAAGATTTCAGATGCGTTGCCAACCCAGAGGGCTAAGATGGAATACCTCTTGTGCCAGTAATTACACCGGCTGTCTTGCTCTCCACGCCGAAACACAGCAGTGCAACCACTGCTGCTTAGCGGCAAGATTAGCTAAGCCTCTATTGCCACCCGTCTATCCATCTGTCTGACTGTCTGCCACGCGCAAACGTCTCCTGACTGATTTGCGATCATCGTCCAACCGAAACTATTGAAACAAGAAAGCTGAAATTAGGAATATAGGTTATTTTATAACGTAGGCATCCGCGAAGAAACCATTTTTGGTATTTTTACCTTCAGGGGGAAAACGGGGAGTGAGGGTTGAACTTTGTATGAAAGTCTTTGTTGTTTGAAGTTATAAACATGAAAATTTGAATTAGAACTACTGATCATAAATAGATTATAAGTATTATAACGTGTTTCAGGATTTTTGCATTTTTACATTTAATGTGGGGGAAGGGGGGTGAAAGTTTGTAAGGACGTATTGGTTTTTTTTAATAGGAGCTTGTAATTTTGAAATACAGCTACTTATTGTAAATAAATAATGACGCGGCACGGGGTTTTGAATTTTCAAATTTGTAGGGGGGAAACGGGGAGTAAAAGTTTGTATGGAAGTATCGGGTTTTTAATAGGAACTTGAAAATTTGATTTTAGATACTTATCATAAATAAATAATTATGTGTTTCAGTGTTTTACGACTATTGTATTTTAGGGGTGGAAAACGGGGGTGAAACTTTGTATGGAGGGGAGGTATCGGTTTGTTCAAAAATAGGAACTTAAAAATGTTCGTTTGTTTAAGGCTGTTTGGATTTGGATGCGCGGTGAAAATATGAGAGGGAGTGAGAGCACTTATAAGTTTTTGATAAAAAAAAAAGAATTGTCATTTGTTTTCTGTAGGCCACGCGTGCGAAGCCGCGGGCAGAAGCTAGTTATAATATAAAATTGGTTTCTAAGCTTTTATAAATAGGTATTTAATATGTCTGAATAATTCCTGAATAACATTTAAATGTTTCAAAAGTTGTGAATATTTCCTCGGAAAATAGTTATGTATTTGATAGATCGACCATCAGAAAATAAAATGAACTGGGTTTTAAGATGTGAATGTGAGGTGTAGTTGGATTTGTCCTGATTGGGACAGTAACATAAACTCTTCATAGACAATATAAATTTTTTATTGTATCGTCAGGTAATCAAAAAATTGGGAACACTTATTTTGTTATTCCCATAATGGGTATTAGTTGAAAGCTAGTAAATATCAATTGTAAGTATCTAATTAGACAAAGGAACAAAGTTATTACAGATAAGAAAATAAGAAACCAAAATTTTTAATTAAAATCAAAATGAAAAATATCGCCCAAGCCGCTGTTTCTGGGTAGGGTGCCAAAAATGCTTGCGGCGTTAATTCTCTGAATGGCAATGCCAATACGTTGAGTGGAGAACGCGCCAGCCCTTGGGTCACCAGAGATGTCGACTATTTTTTTCTTTATTTTTTTTAAATACCATGTGGGTCCCTATGAGGCCAAGGTCTCCACGGCGAAGTAAATAGTAGGTAAATAGCTGATTTTAAATATACATTTATAATTATATACCATGAAACACTTTTTTGCAGCCATTTTCCCACAAACTACGAAAATCTTAGTTTAACATAATAAACCGTTCGATTCGTTCATTACTAAAAGTAAAAAGTTCGAAGGTAACTAAATTGTTACTGAAAATAAAAAACCCGTCTGCGTAATAAAATACATAAAAGACATATTTAAAGAGGTTTTTGTTTTTTTTTTTATTTACATTGCCCGAACTTTGATTTGGATTATAGGGCTTGTTTTTCGCTTTTCAGCTTTTTCATTTCGTTTTTATTTATAATTTCATTTATTTTAAATGGTACCTAAAGGTCCAGCTAAGCTCTATCAAATTAAGTAAACAAATGTATGCGTCGGATTAAAAAACTCCTTCGCGTTTTTGAAGTCCGTTAATAACAATTAATATTTAGGTATCATTTGTCTCGTACGGGTACTAATCTGTACTAGACTTTAAAATAGAAATAAAACCAACAAATAGATTTAAGAAAAATGCTATTGCGGCGCTGTTATCGCAAAAATAGTACGGTGCAATCTAACTGGTCTATAAGTGGATGGGGTTCAAACCCGATTGAACATAGACTCTTACTCGTACTACTATAACCACAGCAAGCTGTTACTGCACGTGCGTAACTAGCGCATTCAAAATCAATTGTTGAAGCTATTATTATTATTTTGTTATCAAATAATAACTAAGAAATGAATTAATCGTCAATTTTATACATGACTCCGCGTGCAGTAGAACTGCATTTGGGATACAACCCGAATGCAATTTTGCAACCCACCTCATTGTTTATTTGTTTTCACCGGGCGACGTTCCACGGTCACCTGGTGCCACGCATGACGGACTAACTATGTATTGGAAATCATAAATGCCTACCATAAAGGTGATCATAATTGCAAAGCAGTCAGTTTTCCACAAAACTACAATGGGTAGCTAATTAATAGATTCAGGCGTGCCTTTGCTTTGCAACTCCGCGAAACCCATGGAGTAAAAATTTTTGTAGATTCGCTAGTTTATTGTATATCCGATTTGTATTATTTACAGCCCTACGTGCACGAGTAGGTACTACGCGAAATGTGATATTAATTAAAGATGTTAATAGAGTTAAAGAAACTTAGTAATTAAAACACCTAATATACTTTGCTTTTCACTACCGGACTAAGAACCAATTATGTACCGATACAATTTTACGATCTTAATCACAGTGGGAAAATTTGGCTTTTCTAGTATTTGACATCATCGAAACTTGGCAGCGTGCGCGACGCGGCCGGCGGCCGGCACTCCGATCTAGCGTTGCTTGCTTAAACATCATCACACGCTGGTCTTACCTATTTAATACCGCAAACACATTTACTCCGCTTATAATATTGGAAACACGACTCTAGCATGGTTACAACTATTGCTGATTAACAGTTTTTTTAACGCAACTGCGATAATCGGACACCTTCTATTCTAGGTTTATGATAAGAAACCTACTAACTTACTGACGCTTAGAATCGAGTATCAAGTTAAAACCTTGCCTGAGCAGTACTTAGTTAATGAAGAACGCAGTAAACATATAATGCAGCTATTGTGCATGCGAAGGATCTAGTATGTATGGGCCCACGTGGATTCCTCGTCACCGTTAAAAAGCCTTTGCTCAGTAGTGGGCAGTAAACAAGCTAAATTTTTATAATCACAAGCTTTGGTTTCACCTGTCGTGTTAATATGGTTTTAAATTTTGATGTATTTCCAGTGGTCGAAGAGATTTGGTATGAGTATGTAGTATGACAGTGCAACAATAAAGTACCTACCGTTATCAAAAAACTTTTTTTTAAATAAAGGCTATTATTGTAATATTTTGAAATGCATGATGAACTGATAGTACAGTCAAGGAATTAAATTTCCAACCCACCTAAGGTTCAATAGCATATAGCAAACTGTCACCATAAGAGCGATAGAGCAAGACGTTAGTTTGACATATCGACCTTAATGCATTGCGAATGTCAGACGACATTTCAACGAAATGGGTAGGGAATTAAATTCCTTGACTGTACTTAATAGGTCATTTACAGCTCACGTTGTTAAGCAAAACAATTTGATTTAAATACGTTAAAATAACCGTAGTTAAAGAAAAATAATATTTAACATACCTAGTTACAGTTCACAAGTCATTCAAATGAACTGACTGTTGGAGCGCACAGATACAGAAAAATGTTACTTCCAGGCGGCGGGAAAGCCTTCTCATGAAACGGGCCTCGCGGCAAGCATCCCTTATGTTAATAAGGTCTGACTTACCCTTTCGGGATAATAGGAGCACCAGTGAATTGCGTCGGCTGCATGTGTGGAGCAGGATAAGTAGCCCGGTGATGGTTTTGGGTTTCCTTCGGCGGTGGGTCATAGGACTGCGCATGCGACTGGTACTGCTGCTGGCATGCCGCAGCCGCGTACGGCTGGTACTGGGTGTATGGTTGGTAAAAAGCTCCGAAGGCTCTCTCGGGCCACTCTTGACTGACAGCCCACTCGGCCATGTTGGCCCGGTCGTGGTGCAGCGAATACTACGCAGCAGCGGCCGGCACGCGTGCATCGCGGGCTACTCGCGCGCGCACTGGCGGCGCCCCGCCCTCCTCTCCTCCCGTGCAACGCATAAACATACTGCAAATTGTGAGCGTCAAGTTAGCGTACCTGTAGAACATGGCTAGGATTTGATGATGCCAAAAAGTACCTAAATTGGACATAAAATAAAAAATTAAAAACTTTGAGCTCGCATATGGTCGGTCGGAAAATTTGTAATTTTCACTTATGTCACATATGGTTGCGTATTTTTTTTTCGTAGTATGTAGTTAAGTTAAGTATTTTTTATTTTAGGTACTAATTATCGTCAAGTTCTAGATATGGTCGACGGGTACGCTAACCTAGCGGTCACTGCAAATCCTTTATCTGCGGCCACGATGCACTCACAATGTATTTACGTAGTTAGTCGGCGAGTGATAAACAACTGTAGTATTATTTCGCACTTTTGGGGTGATTTCTGCTTATTGCCCAGGCTTCAACTTTTTAATACGTTAAATAACGAACAAAATCTTACATTATTGATCAGGGATCCATATTTAATCTCCTTGCGAACATTTTATAACATAATTTATAAGTTATTACAGAAAGTTAGTACAAAATAGTTTTGCATGAAATCTTGGATAAGTTCATAAACGGGGCAGATCGGATAATTAGGCGCAAAATGGAGAGAGAAAATTTGGCTCCGATCGCAAAAGACGATACATTGTTGATAAACTGATTACACTCTATTTTTCATCCATACATCACTTCATCCTATTTTACAAAACAAACCTCTCATAAAATGAGCGTCCGCGTTAGTTTAATTAGTATTTTAAAGATATCGACGCCCTGTGACTTTCCGACTAGTCTCACTGACCCGTTTCGACATGCAATGCACTTTTCTTAATTAAATACGTCCGTAGAGTATCCTTCTATAGGTAGGAAGTAGCTGGGTGGAAACGTATGAATCAAACAAGTGGTTCACCTGTATCGATAGCGCTGTAGCTTTTTTCGCTGACATATTTCATTCATTTCACAAACGCGCTGGTAAGACAAAGATGGTTTTAGACTTTTAGTCTACTATTAAATCTAGCGTGCTGGGGCCCCTAGGAGTGTAGTAAAGGTGACATTCTGTTAGGAGTCAGGTAGAAACGTGAATATGTAAGGACTTGATGTTGACGACCGGATAGCCTAGTGGTTGGTGACCCTGACTACAAAGCTAGCGGTTCCGGGTTCGATTCCCGGAAGGGGCAAATGTTTTTATGATGAATACGAATGTTTGTACCCGAGTCTTGGATGTTATATATGTCTAAGTATATATTTATCCATATAAGTATGTTTATACGTAATCTAGTGCCCATAACACAAGCAGATTTAGTTGCTTAATATGGGACTAGGTCAATTGGTGTTAATTGTCCCAAAATATTTATTTTATTTGATGTAAGAAGGCGGAAGCAAGCGTCAAAATTAGTCGATCGGTAATGTCAAACCGATGCATTCTTTCATTTCTGCTAGCATTGAAGCTAACAGAATGTCAATTTGTCCAGATTGTGTACCTATCGTGCACGAAAACAACCGTCAAATCTTTTTGGAACCTGTCTTTTTTTGGCGTATCTCGATTGTGAGACATATCTCGCGTGGACCGAGAATTGCCCCGCGGTATCGTGCACCGTCGGTGCCTAACATCCATCTCTAACTATAAGGGGAAATGCGTAGTGTTTTTTTTTATTTTTTTTTTACCCATTTTTCGTATTTGTTCTCCCTTATTTCCTCCCTGGATTTTGGCTGTAAAATTACTATTTTTTTATTATACCTAAGTGTGTTCCTATCCATTTGCGCCGGCAGGAGGATACAAGGAGTACACTTGCACCCGCCTGTCGGAAAGGAAATACGCAGAAAAAAAATAAGACTTATTTTTCATTAACTTATTGTTTGTATAAAAACTTAAGGCAGCTCCCTGAAGGCAATCCTGACGGCGCTTGTGTTTCTATCATACGCATTTTCCTGTCATATTTTTCCAAACTAATGACTTAATTAATTTAATAAACTTACAGGTATGCCTACATTCAAACTATTTTATATACTCTAAAGAAATCCTATACTTCCAGAGCAAAAATTCAAGAAGAGTTTGTAGGAACAAAAAGACCACCCTGCATTGTCCTTTAAGTATAGTTGACTCCGATACAGTTCTATAGCTTCGCCATTGTGTACAAGTTTCCATGCGATGTTTCGTTATCATCCTTGCTCATGGAATTTAAAAATAACTCCACAGGTAAATTCTAAAAACTCAATGGTTTCCAGACACGACACAACCTTCTGCCGAGACTCGGATAGCTGAAGCCTTTCGAGTACCAGGGCCAAGAAAATATTCGAATAAATTTATATCTTTGTGCTCAATTTCATAAACGCGATAGAAGACAGGTGACAGTGACAATTTTGTATGCATTGCTTGCCCACTATGATGTTAAGTCTGTAAGCCTGTAGCGGTACTTGTACCGATACAGTAATGTACGGCAAATTGTGACTGTCGCCTGTCGCGTTTATGAAACTGGGCCCTAGTCGTACGTAAAAATAAACATCTTCTGACAATGTACACCAATTGGCCTAGTCCCAAGCTAAGCCGAGGTTGTACAGTCGCCATCAAATATATCGGAGCGGTGAAGGTGTTCAAAAATATTTGAACACAACCGAACGCTTGGCAATAGAGTCTTTAGATGTTTTTGAGCAACTTACCCGCTCGAATATATTTTATGTTGACTGTATTATGGACCATGGGTACCAGATATACATACTAAACAAACTAGAACCTTGGACCTGCAACCTGGAGCTACATAGCCGGGCTCACAACCACCTAGGTTAGTCGGTCGTCGGTCGTAAACAATATTCTTGCTGATATTTTGGCTACTAATTGGCATCCCACTACGAATTGGTATGCAAGCATAGTATAGGCAGTATTGCATTGTAGTGGTCGCAAGAACCGACGCAATGATCGTGTTGTTGTCTACGTTATATTTAACTCTAATATTACCATGACGCAAACGTATTAAATACAATTAAAAATAAGGTAAAAGATACAAACCAATAACACGAAAATCTATTTCTTTTAGGCGTACTTCTATAAGCTATATTGGCATAGGTAACATCAATATGTGTACCTACTAAACATAAGGTAACAAGAGCCCTAAGTGTAAGTTTTCTGTTAAAAAAAAAGTATCGAACACGTTAGCGTTCACTTCTAAATTGTATGAAAACATTTTGTTGCGAATAATTAAATAATAGTAGTTAATTGAGAAGTTTACTCTAACGCGTTCGTTGCGTTTATAGTGACAAAAACTTACACTAAACGCTAAGATACAATAGGTAATTGACAAGACACGGAAACATTCGAGTAAAAATGAGAGTCCAATGCCAAGACTTCAATAAGATGAATAGGAGCAAATAATTGTTCAATGTTTCCTCTATGTAGAGTAAAGACGAACAAAACTGCGAGTAGACTACGATTAAAATCATAATATTTTTTTTGTAGACTGTCATAAGTGTCATAATTTTCTAAATTGTATCAATAACATATAAAATGCCATTTTTGTATTAAATGTTCTTCCTTTAATTGTACACAAACAATTACAGGCATATTTAAAATGTTAAAAGTTTTCCACGTACCTACTACGCACAAAGCTATTCGCATCGTGTAATCTGTGCATTAGTGGAAAGGTTTTTGCACTGGCAGTTCTATAGTACATTTCGATACTAGTGTGGAAGGTATGTCATTACTTCACGAGTTCCGAGATATCTTGCCACGAGCCGCAGGCAAGTGGCAAGACTCGGGACGAGTGAAGAATGACATTTCCGCGCGTGTATCGAACGACGTTTTTCAATACAGTTGCGAAAAAAATACAATAAATTTGCGACTTTTACTGAAGCTCTTAATTAAAATAAAGTAAGTTCAAACTTTAGCAGTTAAAATTTTTGACAAATTAAACGCGTTTTTGTTTACTGTCGTATTTCATAAGGCAATGGCTTTTGCTATTCAGCCAACTCAATGAAAGATTTTTTTTCAAATAGATATTAATATGAGCGTTAGGACAATTATTAAAGGATAACGAAATATTCTTGCCGGGAACATTAATATTTTCACTCTCCCGCCTATTTTTACTTTTTTTTTAACGATTCCGTTCTTAGTGGCCAGTCATTCAAAGGCGTTTTATTTTTTAATTTAGCGAAGCGCTTCGAAGTGCTTAAAAACACCCAGAATCGCTTATTGTTTGAATATCTTTGCCATTTATTTCTGAAGAAGTGGAACTAAAAAGAACCTTATTTTTTTAATGTAAATAAATATGGGGTACCAGAAAAGACCCAGTGTTCTGATTGGTCGATTTTAGGTCGTATGCAGCATAAGTCGTGTTCTGATTGGTCGAATCAGTGATCAGCGTGCTGATGTGATTGGTCGATCTAAAACTATAAAAACTCTTTGGTAAGTAGTTGTGAATTGGAACAAGTACAAATTTAAAAAAAACTGGAAAAGTAAATCGCACTAGTTCGCAAAAACGAACTTTGCGCACGCAAAATAGCCAAAAAAAGGGCACTTTTTGAGCAACTTTATTGAAATAGTACATTTCGATACTAGTGCGGAAGGTATGTCATTACTTTACGAGTTCCGAGATATCTTGCCACGAGCCGCAGGCAAGTGGCAAGACTCGGGACGAGTGAAGAATGACATTTCCGCGCGTGTATCGAACGACGTTTTTCAATACAGTTGCGAAAAAAATACAATAAATTTGAGACTTTTACTGAAGCTCTTAATTAAAGTAAAGTAAGTACAAACTTTAGCAGTGAACATTTTTGACAAATTAAACGCGTGTTTTTTAGCTGTCGTATGTCATAAGGCAATGGCTTTTGCTATTCAGCCAAATCAATGAAAGATTTTTTTTCAAATAGATATTAATATGAGCGTTAGGACAATTATTAAAGGATAACGAAATATTCTTGCCGGGAACATTAATATTTTCACTCCCCCGCCTATTTTTACTTTTTTTTTAACGATTCCGTTCTTAGTGGCCAGTCATTCAAAGGCGTTTTATTTTTTAATTTAGCGAAGCGCTTCGAAGTGCTTAAAAACACCCAGAATCGCTTATTGTTTGAATATCTTTGCCATTTATTTCTGAAGAAGTGGAACTAAAAAGAACCTTATTTTTTTAATGTAAATAAATATGGGGTACCAGAAAAGACCCAGTGTTCTGATTGGTCGATTTTATGTCGTATGCAGCACAAGTCGTGTTCTGATTGGTCGAATCAGTGATCAGCGTGCTGATGTGATTGGTCGATTTGCTCTTTAAACAGGCCAACAATGTTTTAGTCTCAGAGAATTCCGTTCCATTCAGCCACCTTAATAATAACTGTTTTTAGGACTGTTATTATTTAAAAAATCATATTTTTTTGATGAACAGGCTAGTAATAAAATATAAAATCTCGATATTTTGATATTCTTACCTTAATAATAGGTTTTTAGTTTTATTACGTCTTGGTACAAACTAAAACTATAAAAACTCTTTGGTGAGTAGTTGTGAATTGGAACAAGTACAAATTAAAAAAAAACTGGAAAAGAACTAGTGCGATTTACTTTTCGAGATTTTTTTTTAATTTGTACTTGTTCCAATTCACGACTACTTACCAAAGAGTTATTATAATGATAGTTTGTACCAAGACGTAATAAAACTAAAAACATAAAATATTATTAATGTAAGAATCTCAAAATATTGAGATTTTTTATTTTATTACATTCCATAGCCTGTTCATCATTATTTTTTAAATATTGAATTCCTAAAAACAGTTCTTATTAAGGTGTCTGAATGGAACGGAGTAGCTACCGAAACGCCTGTCAAAATGGAGGCGTTTTTCCAACTGTAAACTTAGTTTTTAAGGTTTTAAAGGCTACAGTTGTTTTCGCAAATAATCGAACATAATGATACTAAGGTAATAATAGTAAAGTGTTATTTATTATAAAATTGTTTCCTTCCATTAAAAAAATGTTTTTGTCATTGAGTTGCCTGAATAGCAAAAGCCATTGCGTTATGAAATATGAAAGCTAACAAGAACGCCTTTAATTTGTCAAAAATTTTCACTGCTAAAGTTTGTACTTGCTTTACCTTAATTAAGAGGTTCACTTGAAAGTCGCAAATTTATTGTTGTATTTTTTTCGCAACTGTATTGAAAAACATCGTTCGATACACGCGCGGAAATGTCATTCTTCACTCGTCCCTAGTCTTGCCACTCGCCTGTGGCTCGTGGCAAGATATCTCGGCACTCGTGAAGTAACATACGTTCCGCACTAGTATCGAAATGTACTATTATTAAATCCAAGTTTTGCATGCACAATTCGTAAATATGACAATAGGTACGTAGATGAAAAGTTTTCAAAACTTTAGCTTTTGAGCTGAATTACTGCAACTTACGAGCATTTATAAGTTACGGCGTAATAGGATATGGCGAAACAATAGGGATGTCTCCTGGGTTAAAACAACAAGATTCTAATTAGTCTGTCAGTTAGATTATAGAAAAATACTCGATACGTATTTTTTTATTTGTCCATACGAATAATATTGACAAAGATACAGCACATTCAAATTCAGGAGTAGGGGCTCGTGACGTCACTCGATTCGTAAAAATTTTACGATATAATGACGTAGCGCGAACTTTCGCCGCTCTGTAACTTTGTTATTTTAAGTTTTAGAAGCAAAAGAAAAAATACGTATCTACTATTTTCTGGCGTTCTAAAAGATGGACTAATTATTATTTTTTTGTCAACATCCCAATTAGCTTTGAATGTGGAACCGTGAAACGCTCTTTTGTTTTTATTTTTGTAACTGCAATATGAAGTCAGAATTTCTCACTTGCGTACTGGCTGAATAAGAATTTTCGTACATTAGCTGTGTTTCTTTGGCTGAATCACTAATTAGTCTTTGTGCGTGCGATAAATATAAGATTTCATAATTTAAATAAAAGTTACTGTGATATACAAACAGACAGATAGAATGAACATAGCGAAACTACAAAGTTTATTGTTTGACTGCGGAATCTTAACAAAAATCAGTTTTTGATTTCATACGTAAGTCAAAGTAAAAAGTTTTTTTTGGTACTATTTGAACACTCGCTTACAGCTCTAGCTTTAACTGAATCTAATTGAAGTTGATTTTTTACCGCCGCCCTTGTAACTCACATGACTACAAAACATTTAAGGTACGCACAAATATAAAGAAAACCTACTGTTATTCGGAAACAACTAGCTGAATTTGCTGACATACATTTCCAAAAGTGGAAGATGGCAAGCATTAGAGTCCTGTATACAATGTTACACTTTTTTAATATTAGTCAATAAGTTGTCGTCGACGATGACGTCAGTCAAAACGTCTAAACATTCGCTGTAAGACGGATAGTAGGCAGTATGCCAGCAGAATGGAGTACATCAATATCGACGTCAACTTAGAACTGAAGATGGCTAAAGATTGAATTTGTTAAAACCTATCGAATCTTAATGGGTTGTTTAATTAATTAATTGGTATTTAATAGTTCCGTTAAAATACTAATAAGTATTAAAACAAACTAATAGGTTCGTTGGTTCAGATCCACAAGGTTCAACGTTTTATTTTAAGTGCATTCATAATTAAACATAATATTAAAACACACACAGTATAAGGTAAAGAACTCCTGTTCTTTGCCTTATACTGTGTATGCGTGTGTGTGTGTGTGTGTGTGTGTGTGTGTGTGTGTGTATATATGAGTTTTTTTAAGGATACTTATTTCAATTTTGTTTTAGACCCTAGTTTCAACTAAAACAAATCGAGATGTAACACTTCGAGAGTACCGATGGTAAGTTACTGATCTTGAATTTCCAATCTCTTCACTTTTCAATCTTCTAGATATTTATTGTTTACAGCATTTTCAGTTAAGCAATCAGGCGGCTTGACCCCGCTGCAGTTGACTCTTTGAAACTAAGTCAGAGGTAAACAAAATGTAAGTAACTCTCTACTTAGTTGCGCGTGAGTGGCGCAAATCTTCCGTTTGCTAGATAAAATTTCTGTTTAGGGTTATAACTTATAAACATAGAGCATGTTGATAACAATGATAGCATATATCATTAAATTTTATAAACTAGGTAGCCTAGCTGCTTCATTTCTATTTATAACATGGAAGTTCTTAAGGACAACTCCTTAAGAACTTCAGATGACTTTCATTACAAAAAACGTCACTAATTCGCGTAAGCAATATACAGTTGAGTATTAATTGCAACTTTAAATGACCATGTGCAATAGTAAGTAATTTGGTAAGTAATAAATAATGTGCTATGAAATTACGCCTCATATTAATAATGTCAAAAAAATTAAAGCAAAACAATTTCTTGTTGGTACATGACGTGAAGACATTGAAATAAAACACTTGAAGCAGTTTATGTCGTTATATTGTAACGAATGTAATTTTCACCGTTTCCACCCCTTTTCAGGTCTCATGTTCACGGGCAGACTGTCAAAATAACTGAAAATACAAACTACCTACCCAATTTTGAAAAAAAAAGCTCCAATTAAAGCAATTAGATAGCTCTTCCAGCACTTCGAGAAAATCAAAAATGAAGAAAATTAGATTCTTTACAATATTTATACGCGGCACAAACCGTTCGAATTGTTTCATTTACAAATTAAAGGGAAACTTTACTCTCAAACATTTTAATTGCAGGAGAGATAGTCCCTTTCGTTCGTGTCGTCACTGGTCAGTAGTTTTTAATTTAGTATAAAGAGTCTCAGGGGTCCCACGGAAAATCAGCGTCTCGGTTACCGAGTCAGTGCCCTGAGTGCCCCTTTTGATTTTATTCAACACAATATTTGTGCTCTGCTCGTGTTTTTTGTATGCGTGTACATGTGTTGAATAGTATTAAATTAATCTTTTTTTTTATTCCTAAGTGTTTTGCTTCAGGTTACCTGGAGTTGCTGACCGAGGTATCGTCATCCCCAGAAAGGGTGGAGATGGGTGACCCCGGAGCAGGCGACGACGCGTCCAGGAAGTCCTGGGTGCTCCGGATCACGCCCGGTCGGCCCTGCGCCTCCGTCATGATTGCCGTCTCTAAGAAACCAAGCATATGTAGAGTATGAGATTTAACGGAAACGTGGAAATAATCCTGTAGCAGAAGTCGGACATCTTTCTAAATGTGGCTCTATAGAAGAAATCTTGAAAATGTCGTGGACAGATAGAATTGCCAATGAAAATGTTTTGAAGAATTTAAAACAAGACATTGGAGATTTTGTGTATAGTGAAAATACGTATATTGCAGTAGGTACTTTGGTGACATCATGCGAAACAAGAAGTATGAACTGTTACATTTTATAATGCAAGGCAAGATTTAGGGAAGTAGACCAGAAAGAAGGCGTGGCTTAATATCCTTAGAACGTGATTCTGTTTGCACCTTTTACTAAAATAAATGCTACACTACCCCTGCCAGACGGACATGGGTTACTTATTCTACGCTGACAAAATCGCGGGCGTCCGCTAGTAATCTTCTATCTATCTATATATCTATATAAATAAAAATGAATTGTTGTTCGTTAGTCTGATTAAAACTCGAGAACGGCTGGGCCGATTGAGCTGATTTTGGTTTTAAAATGTTTGTCGTAGTCCAGGGTAGGTCTAAACGGTGAGCAAATATGCCTCCAATAATTAGGCGGTACGAAGTTCGCCGGGTCAGCTAGTCAATAATATAACTATATTATGCCACTTTTCTAAAGATACAATATTCGAAACTTTCCAAACCGGGATTCCACTGGTAAGAAATTATTTATCACTGTATTGGCTGTTTCTGTTATTTGCTTGGGTGAAAGAACGTCCATATGGGTATGTGTTGCTCAACGTTATCATATTATTGTCATAATTTACAACACGGACTCTTATTGATTTACATAGGAAAATTAAAGCTTACGCTCATTAGCTACAGATTATATCTTAAAGGCATTCATGCTAGCAGGCTTATAAAGATTCTGACTAGGAAAAAAAAACTATTAAGAGTTTTTCGAACACCACGATCATAGGCAGGCTCTTAGTTTTCACAACTTAATTCAACTGCAATTTCTCTTTGAAAAAAGTTTCTCCGCCATTAGCTTCAGGGAGTTTAGAATAAAAAGCCTCGACTTTCATGTTAGGACATGCTTTGCCTCAGTCAGATACACCGTTGTTGTTTTTTTTAATAGACCTATGCGGAAGCCTCAGAGCAGCCATACCCGACCTCATACTAAAAAAACCGGATAAGCGCATGTCGGCCTTGCTCGGGATGAGGTTCCGTAGTAACCGATTACAAAGATTTTCTCAGGCTTGTTGCAGATTTACCAATGAAGCCATATCAGTCGTGATACCTTCTTATAACTTTATAGAGGCTTTCACTGGAAATTTTTTTCATATATTAAGCGACAGTAGTTTTGGCTGTACGGACATGAACATTTTCCGTTAAGAGCCAAATGATTGCTAATTGGAACCCCAGATATTTCAATCTATTTTTAACATACCTGCCATACTTACCTCACTCGATGTTGTAGAATACCCTAAAAAAAGCTTTACGAATTTTATTCCATGTTTGCATTTGTTTACAAATTATCGGCTTTCATATGTTTTCAAGAATAAACAGATAGAAGGACATGATGAAACTGAAAAAAACTTTCCCATTTTCACTACAAAACTTTAAAACGTGTCCGTTTTATCATTTTAGTTTGAAACCCTAAAATAGATTACTGAAACGACAGAAGAAGTAACTTTATCTAAGTGTTGGAAGCTACGGAACCCTCCGCTAGATGTGAGTCAACACGCTAATGCCCGGTTTCTAATCGCCTTCCAAGACGTCTTTATACCTTTGTGCCAAGCGCTTCTATACAACAACTTGAATCTTATGCAGATGTGTCAAGGTCTCTATTTAACTGTACTCTCTTTATCGTTTAAAGCGAACTCTGGTTGTGTCGATGCCCTTTAGCATTTGTTTAACTTTGTTGTCTTTTGTTTTCTCTGCTTGTTCTGCCCTACCTCAATAGGTACAGTACGATTACTTAAAGTTTGCATCTCGGCATTGGTCGACAAAGATCGTTTTTGATTCACATTGCTTTTTGGACCCATAATACTCCATAACATAATACTTTTTTGACTTGCTATGTAAAAACAGCAATGTACTCAATTTTAGATACTATTGGCTATGGATATGGATGAACTTCAGCAAAGTGCTTGGATATTTTTTCATTACAAAGCAATAAGCTTCCTTAGTAACCCCAAATAATATCAGATTTATTGGTTGCCTCATTTAATTATAAAAAATAAAAACATTTTCTGAAAGCTGGGATGGTGTAAATACTGACTACCCTTAGTCCAACACATATTAAAAAAAACTATGACATTTGCCCTAGAAGTTTATATGTCTGGAGATTGCACGCTGAACTCGTATTGAAGACGAGTAAGCTTTTTATATTTATAGATTAGATAGATAGATAAACTTAATGCTGAGTGTGAGTCAATTTAAAATGTAAGTATCATCGGAGCTGAGTGTCCGTGCCTTGACTATACTACAACTGCTCGATATGACGTAGAGTCGGGTAACCACAAAATTTGAGGTTTATGCCAGAGACAAAAAATAAAAAAGGAGGGGGAAGGTGTAGGGGGCAGCTGCCCAATAGAGCTTCAATAAGTCTGTTGTCTACCGGTACATTTTCATCAGTTATACCAAAAAGTAGATAGGTGTTAAGGGTTTTAATAGAAGTGAAGTAAGAAAGTAGTGGTTTGCTTAGGTATATTGTCACGTAAATAATGCCAGGTTATTCGTTGCGTACCTACATTTTCCCAGTTTGTCAACTATTTGATCAGATTTAACACTGTGACTACCGTAACTCAGGTAATAGACTAATGTTTTGTAATATTTAATATTGCAGATTTTCTATGATAAGTACGTCTTTTACTAAAAAATGAGTAATGATAATGATTCATTCATTGACCACGAGAGCAACAATTTAAGTGACATTAACATTCCTTAACTTAAATTACTTGGGACTTTACACTTCCAGCCTCAAGCGTCATTAATAAAGCATGGTCACACTAGCGAGCGACCGATCCCACCAAATATTCCGGGGTAGCCATGGCAACGGCTGCACCGCGCGCCCCCTATCCCAACACCAAAACATCTATAATCGTAGACTAAGGTCATTCACCTCGACACTGCACTCTTCAAACTGCACTTAAAAGTTTACAACGCTATCATTCTTAATATTAACTCAATATCACAACACAAATAAGCGTTTCTTTGACGTCTATTCTATAACATTTCCAAATAACAATAGAATTCTAAACACAACCACTTACCCCGAAGCGGCATTGCGACTCGATCAAATATTTCCTTTCCTAAACGATGCACTGACCGTCTTTATTGTTTCAAACACGAGCATTTTCATCGTGGGCACAGTTATCACTAACGTTAACTTTTAATTACGTTTGTACTGTCATAAACCATATTTTAGTTTAACTTCAAAAGTAAGGATGCCTATTTTACAGAAACATCAAGTCCAAACAAAACAATGTATAGCTATATAAACAATACCACTAGCGACATCTAGCTATTTCAATCGCATCTGCCGTTAACTGGCTTTCTACGTAGTTTTTATGACTAAGGACAGATGGCGCTGGTATACACGTAATTGTTCCAAACAAAGATTCTTTATCAAATCATTGTTGTCTATTGTTCTAAGGTTTATAAAATTAACTGGATCTAAAATAAGTGTTTTGATGATGTAATAGCATAACCTTAGTCATCTATTATGAATCTTACTGCTAAGGTATCCCGCTAAAGATATAAATTAGAACAGTTTTCCACAATAAAAGTTTGCAATAAAAATGTTGGGTTACTTTTTTTTGAACATATTATTTTTATTGTGCTGTTAAACAACACTGATGCGTACACACACGTAAACAAGGTGTCATCATGTCAATAATGTTGTAAATACCTACTTAAATAATAATTTATTTACGCCTGACACTTATGTTTTGCTTAAGCGGTGCCGAAGGGTGGCGCCCTCTAGGGTTCCTTTTATTCCACGTTAGCTAGCAAACGGCTAATTACATGCAGCTGAGTGCATTGAGTAGTTTCTTTGCTCAGCAGCATGCCATAGCGCTGACTTTGAACTTGAATGCATGCAGTGTAGTTCATTTCATCAAAGCTAGATGGCGCGCAGCGGTGATAGAGTGGTATAAACAAAAAAGCTAATGAGATAAGCCTATCAAATTGTTGTAGACTATCTTTAAAAAAAATTGTATGTCTAAAGAAGCAGTTTAAAAAAACTGTTTTTTTTTAAATATAGGTAATACGTTACAGAGTTTACAAAAATAATGAAAAATAAATTGTCATTCGAATCCAGATAATAAATGTCAACATGACAGTAATTAGGTAATTAAAAGCAGACGGTTATTAAAAAAACCCGATCGTAGTTGTGAACCCAAATATTTTACTAGTGACAACCGTGACCGACATCAAAGTACATGCTCGTTTCGAAAGGAGCGTTTTAACAACCACCCTTAGTTTTTTCTGAGTAAAACCACAAAGTATGTAAAAACTGAATACACCGTTTTTCCCTTTTATGAGGTTTTTTTTAACGTTTAGTATAATACTTATTACAGAACAAGTCAAAAGTCAGTCGCGCTAGTGCGATAACAATTCAAATTAAATGAAATATATTTTTTTAGTACGAGTTCGACTCGCACTTGTCGTTTTTTAAAGAAGCTCATTTGTAGAGCACTTTTTTTCCAAAATAATAATAAGGAAATGCTGATTATATAAGAGTGTACCTTCTGGTACACGCCTTTTTTAAAGATACTCTTTCTTCGCTACCATCATGTAGTAGGGATACATAAAGACGCGCCATACAACTTACATACACCAAAGTTGACAAAAAAGTGTGGAGTTTGAAAATTAACCCATGTATACCCATCCGCAGGGTAATATAGAGTAGGTAGTGCAATCCTAGGATGATGGATATGACAAGGGATCTAGAAAAGCACTTACGAAACTGACCTTTCCTACGTAGTAATAATTTTATGATACGGCGCCTACTGACTCTACAAACGGATTCATGAATTTCTATCGGTTGATCGAAATTACATCAAAATGAAAGTTGAAAAGAAAAAGAGTATTTGTTGTTAGTTAAAAGATTCAGGCATTACTTTGCGGAGGTCTATATCAAGAAACTGGAGTAAGGTAATTAATTTGTCCCAGTTTGTTTAAAAAAAAGTTATCTCTCCTGTAGTCAAAAGTTAACGACTCGGGGCAAATGATTTATTTTAAATAAATATTTGTTCAATAAAAACATACATTTAAATACAAAAACACAAAAACGAAAACTCTGCACCAGGCTTCGTCAGTACGTTTACCCAAAATAATTGGGATCCACAAGTTTCATCTAAAGTTAATCTAACTTATCCTAAAAAAATACTCGCCGTCTTCACACAAGAACTCCCCAAGTCCTGATTTGACGCAATGTCAGCCTAGTCCTTTTCTAACCCTGCCAAATCATAATAATTATTTATAAATTTTATAAGTTTTAATGCTAGGCGCAAAGGCAATACTTAAAGAAAACTTAGTCATCTGGCAGGAGTCGAATCTGAAACTTAGGCATTCTGTGCCTTGTTCTACCAATTGAGTTTCACCTGACCGTGCCTGTTTGATATCGGTCTTTATTCGACACTGTCTAAGTGATACATGTACAATAGAGGCGAAAGCCAGATGTAACACTGCTCAGCTTTAAGTTATGCTAAATGACATAAAGCATTGGGTTTTGCGTCGTTTTCTATCACTTTAGCGATCCTCGCTTCGGTATTCGAACGAGTAATCAAGTAATTTAGGTATTCTTGTGTCGGTGTTTAATAAATCCGTATTGTCACAATAATCAAACAAAATTAACTTTTTTTCAAGATGACTTTATTTTGAAATGTGATTTAATACCCAGCCGTGTTTGACAGCGAGATGGACTAAAAATCTCAGGATAAAACTAAGCCACATTATGCGCTATAGTCTCCTTTCTCCCGTCAAATAGCTACAAGCCAGTGACCTCAGAATTCTTCGCTTTGTTCAAAAAACAAGATGCAATCTAAGGGGGAAATGTCGACAGCCGTTTTTTGCTCACTGCCTATTTTTGTCCAACGACCTTCCGTCAGCACTACGGCGGCGCGGGAGCAGCGCTCGGCCAGTTCCGAGGAAGTTTCCTGGAAGCGGCGTGCGCGCCGCAGCCAAGCGAACTTTTCCTGTGCAAAAACCTCCGTTGTTAAAAAAGAAAGAACATGATTAATTGGTGTTGACTTGTTGTGATGAAACATGACAAACTATTTGACTTGATTTGTTGCTTTATTTACCGGATTATGCCCGCAATGTCGTACGCCTACAATTTTTTTGACACCGAATGCGAATGGGTTAATAGGGATCATCTAACAATTCCGAATAACGTTTGTCCGAATGCGTCATTTTGAAATGTTAAAAATCCAAAGCCATTTTTTGTTACTTAATGGAAACTTAGTGTAGATGTAGATACGAGAGTAGAAAATGCACATTGGATTTGGTTTGGAAGGTTTTTTATAAAAGAAATAACACTCTTGGCTGAAAAAAAAAAACACTCGAAATGAAGAAAAAATAGGAATGATTGCCGTGTTCGGACGAAATAATTTTCGGAATTATGGGTACCCGGGTGAAGTTGGTCCGTTGGGCTCCTCAATCAGAGAGCATTTTATTCATTTATGAGACGGAAAGCAAACGAAAGATAAAATATATGATATTTTGAAAATGGATTGGATTTCTATTCTTCAGTGGTGTGTGAATTATGCGTTTAAGTCGCTCGATTAGTTATTTTCTTAAGTAATGAGCACAAAGTCAATTCGAAAAGTTACTTGCTTCAGCAACAGGTTTTGACCGCCCGGTTTATTTGTAACCTAACACTGACTAACTTCTTCATAGTTTAAGTTCTCTTATATACAAAAATCCATGTATAATAATACTCTTCTTCTTCGGAATCAAATTAAATTGCCGTCTGTATTTTATACCTGCTCCTAGTAACACAAAAATTACAAGTGCCTCATTTTGACACCAATGTAAGGTTCACGTTACAAATACGTGAAATTGTTGCACTTGAAAGTTTTGTGGTACAGGACCCAGGTCTACATATTATGGGTATATATTCATAGAAGGAATCGGTATTAATAGCAATACAGTCAGTCTAAAACGAGTAGAGCAATGAACGGACAAGTGTTCGAATGAAAAACTCTACGGTAGAGCACGACACACGATCAGATTTTTTTATATTGGGTGAAACCGAAGTCAAAGCATTTAATACAAAGCAGCGCGTTTATTTGTGAAGCCTTTATCTGTCTGTCCATGTGTCTGTCTATTGCCTCTCCGCTCCGGATTCGATAAACCGATTTCAATGCGCTTTTCGGTTAATAGCTGAATAAAGCGAAATGTCCCTTTTTGGTACAAAGTGGGTTACCGATTTCGAAATATTTCGCTTTTTAAGATATCAGAGATCAATTCAAAAGCTTTAATTTATGTAGTTATAGAGTACGGAAGCCCTAGAGTACCTTCAAAGAAAGTTTTGAACAGGAATAAAATACTTTGTGTAGAATATTCAAAACGTATTATTACACCTCATCAGCGTTGCCAGCCAACCACCCCGACCCGTACTAGAGGGCAGCTGATTTTCAAAGTCTAGTCGCAATTCTCACAAGAACTTAAAAAAGGCCGCTGCCATATCAGGAAAATTCCAGACATTCCCGATGTCTTACAGCATTAAATCGAAAACGAGAAGGTAGTATTTTATCTGTACTGTACACTTACTATACTTCGTTTAGTAACAGTAAGTATAATTTGAAATCCAAAAATTACACTCATTGGAATAAGTGTGTACAGGCGCTACAGTTTAAAAAAAATAAACATTCTTTTTTAAGTATTTTCAATGTTTTGATAATGAATGGTATTTTAATTACTCACAGATAGTTTGATTTAAGTTTTAAATGTAAACTGCTACTAACATGGTTTATGACCCATAGATGGTCGAAAGAAATAATAATATTCTATGCTATTTATTTAGTAGAAATTTATTTAGGAATAAGATGTAAATATTTTAGAAAATTGTAAGCTATTACTATTGTAAGGATTACAAAAGTTTAGAAACTAAAATAAACATTGTAAACTGGAATAATTACAATGAGACAAATATTTTTACCATTTCTAACGATCGACTTAAAACGCATATTAAAGTTGTGCTTCTGTAATAAACGAAGAACAGTGGCAATGATGATTACTTGTTACTTTATCGGCGCTACTTAATCTCAAAGCCCTCTAAAAAATTCTTCCTCCGCGAGCTCTAACACCATCAGAATAAAAACACTAATTCAGAATTTGAACAATGTCATAAAATGTCACCAGTAATACAATGATAATAATAGTTAATAACCGTGCGTGGAGCCTTGAGATTACATCGTAATGACTGGGTAGATATGTGTTTCTAGCTGGGTACAAAATTAATAAAAATATTGCCCATACTGAACGATCCATCTATCCTTTTTTTCTTGGTTTTGTGTGACAGGGATAGGAATGATGAGCCGCGCAAATTTTTAGCAGTTCTATCGCAGTGTATGATTTCTAGTGTCTGATATAATGATTCGGAATTTGTTCCATTCATTTGACCCCTATAGGCCTATTCTCAGTGTCATCAAGATCAGTCTTTGTCATGAAAATACATGGAATATTGAACGTAACTGCATGGGATTAATGGGATCTCGCGATCGATAATGGCGATCACATTGTGGTTATTAAAACTGTTTTACTAATAGAATGGAATGTATGGTGACGTCAGCCCCAGAAGCCATATGAACCCTTTGCCGTAGACCGACATAAATAATGTACCAGATATAAATACTGACTAGGCATTAACAAGTTCTAGAATGACTCATAACCCTTTCGATTTGGTTCCTGTTCCGTACTCTTGAGTAGGCAGCCCATTCGTTGATTGCTTAAGTGCACTGGATTTGAATCAAATAAAAACCCAAATTTGTTTATGCTGCAGTAGGTACGTCGTATAATACAGTTACCGAATGAATAACTAAAATGAAATTAACGCGTTCTAAGTTAGATTAGCCGTACTTTGTGAGAGTGGCCGATTTCCCACACAAACGTTGTCTCCTTTTTCCCTCCTGAGACAAGTCACTAGCGCAATAGTTTACGGCAATTTTTTATGACTATGACCTTCTTAAAATAGATCCCTTTGGTTATGTCATAATAATGTTCCTTTACCTATTCATTCATTTTATATAGTTTTACTAAATCCGTATATGTATACGAATAAGGTTGTCTATTTGCAAAAAAAAATACTTATTTTTAATTTGACAACTATTGCGTTACAATACCTATGCGCGATACCTACTACGATAGTAAATAATAATAACAAGTCATTAAAATTCGTCAGGGTTTTTTGCAACTTATTAGCGTGAAGTGTCTTAAAGTAAAGGTAGGTTACTCGAAGCCACTGTCGGGAGCGAGCATAAAAAGTGTACTCCATTTACCTACCTAACCTAATGAAGTAATCGCATTTGGACAAAAACGTATTAGATCATTTAAGATTATATAACGCGATTACTTCAAGCCATCCGTCACAAAACATACTACACAAGTACTTATCTCACAAAAACAGTAGACAGGTGTTGTTACATTGTGACAAATTGAGATTGCTAATGATTGTAGCCCAAACATGAACGTGATGGATTGGTTAGTCACCAATACATAGGTTGGTCTGGAAACTGAATATGATTATAGCTCTGACGAAGACACGGCGCAACATACTTTGGAGGTGTGGCCAGCGTGGGCTCGACAACGGCCAGATATCGTCGCGGTTTGAGGCCCGACCTATCGTTACTGGCCCTAGTCAAGGCTAGGGCCCACAAGGACAAAGTGCGGTCAGCGGCGCTCTCCTTCTGTGAGGACGTAATGTTACGGAACGAGAGCGCCGAGCGGGGACCAGGGAAGATATTGCTCTGTCCACCGACCGCCGCAGAGGACCGGGGCACCGTCGACTTGTATTAGACGTCCTACTGACGAGGATCTCCGGATTACGGACACGGGGACATCTGTTGCCTACGGTCCTTGAGGTAGATAGCGTACCAAGTGGTCCTGTCTCGCCACCGTTGGGAATGGAGGAGTATAACGGGTTCTCCCAGTTGAGTTCGACATCTGACAGTCGCTTATTGGGAAGCTCGCAGGTTATACCTCTAAACTGAGATCTTGACAGTATTACAGTCAAACGGAATATCTATGGGTTTTTATTGGGTTAAAGATAAGTAAAAAAAACATTACAACGACTGGCGGGCGTTGATGTTTTCGTGTGGCCCAAAAAAGCATTTTATATCTCAATCGTTTTTTTTTTGGAAATCCAAAGCCCAATTTTTTCCATAATTGTTGATACTTACTGTATGAATAGTAACGTTGTTCTCTTTCAAGCAGATGGCCTAAAATCGTCAGTGTAAGCAACCGATTGTAGGGTGTAATTTCTCTCTCTACGTACGGTTTACTAGGCATCGTAACGTTCTTTCCATAAAATTGCCTTTGCCTTTAAACAATCTACACTCAGACATCTCACAATACTTAAAAAGCACGTGCTCTGACATGTGCATGACAACACATAGACTCTGGTATCTACTTCTTTCAGCACCAGTTTAATATTCCCAACTGTTATTCAGCAACTATTACAAATAGCACATACTAACTACTTCTCAGAATGATCAATTACTTCTCTGCGGTTAGCCTGCAGAGTCAAAACTGGGATTTCCCGTCAAGTGACGTCAAATGATCTCCTTGCTTCGGTCGAGTTTGGTCTGCAAGTCACCTAAATAGATCTTAATAGCATGCAATTTTATTTAAAAGGATACGTTTTTTGGCGCTATCGAGACAACATGTAAAATACTTGATATAGAGTATTATGAGAAATACGTTGACTTTTCAAGCTTTTCCACTCAGCTTTGCTGGGGTCTGTTTTTTTTTACTTCTACATTAAAATTCTATTAAAATTTACCCACTTAACTCACCAGAAAAAGGTCATTGAGAAATAAAACAATTTTCAGTCATTTTAAATACTACATGTATGGAGATCAAACTAAAATCATTATTCTCTTTTTGCGCTTTTTTTTTCTTAATCGAGTAGCCAGCTGTAATTTATTATATACCAGGAGTGCCATTTTAGAATCGCACCAGGTGACTAAAGAGATTACCAAAATGGCCGAATCTCTATGAAAACGGCCATCTTGTCTGATCTTTAGTCACTCGGTGAAATTCAAAAATTGCACCCCAGGGACCCATTTACTAATAAAAAAGCTTTATAAATTGGTTCAGGGGTCTGCGAATGAAAATTGTTCGTACATAGAGAATCATAGACAAGATTGTTGGATCATATATCACCCCACGTATCGCCATCAGGAGACCATTATGATTGTTTTTTCAATCGACGCGCGATATTTTATGAAAAATATCCCTAGCAGCGGCTCATGATCATGAGTACCATTGCGGAGAGATTATGACTGTCGTAAACATTTTTAGCAAACCGATTTAATACCACGAAAAGGCAGTATGAACCTGAAATAGCAGGTAAGTTAAATGCACTGAGCTGTAGTTGGGTTGTTTTATTTTAAAGGATAGTTAAACCGATCAAGGGACGTAGTAAGGTTAAAGCCGAAGGCGGTTGCACGGCTCAGCAGATTCAGCACGATTGCTATCGGGTAATAACAACCAATTATACAACCAAGAAATTATCTTGTAAAGTCAGGTTAAGGATGCATCTTTTTGCCAAACCGAAGGACTTTTTAAATAAAATTGTGTTGAAATTAAAAAAAAATTCAGCTATTTTCGGACGGTACTTCACTATTGCATTGCCGTCGGATATACATGGAGACACACACAAAGTTAAAGTTAAAATCGACTTGTAAGATTTATGCAAAAACGAAGACTTTCTAAGCTTTAAAAAAAGGCGACGCGAATAATGTTGTTCCGACTGAGTCCATCATAAAACAATAGTAACCACAAGAAGATAGGTACCTAGTTCTACAGAGTGATTCTTGGAAATTCTCATTCCCCTGATGCATGTTTTCAAATATTAAAAACATTTTGCTAAACATAATGTGGGTAATTCTTGAAAATATTGGCTTATTTTTGTAACGTTTTACACAT
Organism: Ditula angustiorana; assembly: GCA_963691745.1. NCBI lineage: Eukaryota > Metazoa > Arthropoda > Insecta > Lepidoptera > Tortricidae > Ditula > Ditula angustiorana. The sequence goes on from OY829472.1 coordinate 7,963,872, forward strand.
TATTTTTAGTACGTATTGACCTCAATACGTACTAAAAAAAATGTGTACCTTTGCTAAAACTTGCGCCAGGGGAATCGGAGCTTCCAAGAATTACCCTCACAGCGCACCATTGTATCGGTACTGCATCACATCGGAATCGCGACTGTATCGATGCTGTAGCGCAACGGTATCGATGCTGTAATGCGATAGTAGCTATGCAGAATCGTGGTTCCGTGGGCCATGTCAAACAACAAGTGACAGCATCGCGACATCATGGCGACTGTAGCACTATTTTATTACGACTGAATTGCTGCAAAAAGCCACCATGAGCGACCGTTCTTACATATTACTCTGAGAAACAACGGACTAATAACTTGCTCCATGATCTATTTAATAAACATATAAAAAAGCAATATTTATGAATTGCTTACAAAACACTCACTAAAGGCCAGGCCACACCAATTCCGTGTGTACACGTTGCGTACGCATCATGGCTCCAGCTAGCTTCGTAGAGCTGCGGTGCAGCTCACTTTCCAAACATATTTGTTCAACGTTATGTTAGTAAGAATTTAAGTTTAATATAAAATGTCCGAATCGGAAAGCGAGGTTAACATTTCAAAGGATAGGTTTCTACAAATTGTAATCATTTGAAATGAATAATTTAATAATTAAAAAAACTTCTTCAATTTATTGAGATAATATTTCATGATGGTGTTCGAATTTAATTTATTCGGTATCTTTGATTCGTTTCAAATCTTGCAGAATTTAAAGTTAAAATATTTTTAGTCTGCGTTAATGATCATTGATCGAATTGTGCTCTGAATTATGATGTAATTATTATAATTATAATTTTTTTATAATTGTGTTATTAGATGTAATCAGAGTAACAATAACAATAATTGAAATCGCATGTTGGATACTGAGTTAGTGTGATGAAACCAAACTTTAACTAGTAAAGTTTTTGTATTATTCGCAGTTATTGCAATAAATTATTTGTATTTAAAATAATTCATTCAATATTTGATTTGTAATTGGCTCTAGGGTGTGTCATCACATCACTCAACAGCTTGTAGAAGAGTTAATGGCCTGTTTTTTATATGCAACTACGAGTAACTACCTATTACTTAATCCCGGGAATCCATACGTATCGAGCCTTTTAGAAACAAATAAATTTCCATTTATAATTATGGCAAAAATGAATTTCCTCCGTCTATTAAAATGAACTGGTAGAGAATGACTCTAAGCTTTTGACGCTAAATTATGTCCAATACGTACAATCAACCAATTTAATTCATAAGCTACTTGTAGATCCTTTTCACATGAATGTCACAATGACTTCTTAACAAATATAATATCTCAGCGATGGCACATTGCTACAATGTGCTACGGTGGCCGATCACTCCCATTTGTTAACTTTACCTATTGCCAATAAACTCCGTAAAGAATCACTGCATTTTTCCTAATATCTTATCTTCATCTAGGGATACTTTTGAACGCAATAAATCAATGTTGTATGAAAAAAATGATTCCCTAACTTCTAAAACTAATAATGGCTACTTAAGATTTTGTACGTACTCGTAGTGATGATAATACTCTGTATAGTCGACCAAATAATTGCTTGACCATTTTTCAACCTTATCCGTTTGTAACACGGTCGAAATTGGTCAAGCCGTTCCTTGGTCGACTATACTTTAGCATGGTTAACAAAATAACCTCGAACGCGATCATCCTCGTCTAATTAATTGTTTAAATTGATCGCATCTTTTGTAAGTTTTAACAGCATTTTGTTAAATACTTGCATCCTTAGACCTTCCAAAATTTTCGGTGAGTACCTTGGAATCTTGGTGCATTACTTTTAATAAGGCGAATAGAAAAAAAGCGTCGAAACAATAAAGCGAGGAGAGGAAACAATCTAAAAAACGAAGTGACAAAGGGCCCATTGCCACAGCCCTAATTTGATTAAGTTTGAGTTACTCTTCAATGCGTCCCTTTATTTTGACACTAGTAAGATAGTACTCTATGGGCAAATAAATTTCATTGTGTCAGTCATGAACTCGCTGCAGGGGTAGTTAAATATAACACGTAGAGGCAAAGTTAGTAGAGTGGCTAGAATATAATTGTATCACAAGGTGTTCGCATAGCCTAAATAGCTGAATGGCATAGGTAGAGCGAAGTCCCCCTTTTAGAACAGCATAAATAATGACACTAAGGTAACCGTCTTGAATGAAGAACTAAAACATGGATATAGCCTTAGTACATGTCAAGCGTACACACCCATAATTGTCAAAATGGTTACCTTTGGTGTGCTTCAAGGTAGTAAAACCTGCAAATGAATAAGAAAAACGTACATTATACTACCTTAACGTACACCAAAGGTAACCATTTTGTCTATTTATGTGTGTATTGGGTGTCAATTGATTTAATTGCCATTTAAAGTAAAAAGATCACCTATATAGCTTTCAATTTTAAAACTCAATGCTATACTATTTCTATGGTACCCACCAGTGCTTTACATGCGTAGGACATTGTTTTTAGCAATAGTGAACATCATTATCTCGATGTTATTTGTATATTTCTGTATCTTCTAGACAATTATTGAATCACTTTCAATAACTGGAACCATAACGTTTATCCTCTGCATTTAAAAGGTTTTTGTCCATTACTCTCTCTCGATAAAGTAATGTCAGTTAAGTCATGGTAGCTTGGTTTTGATTTGTCATACAAAGCCATTAAGGAGCGAGTTAATGACAATTAAGTCCGGAGTAAGGAAACCTTTTGAGCTGACCATGGCGGGTCGTGACATAATATGTCATGATCTCGTGATATAGTAATGATTAAATAGCTCACTATTAAAAATAATAAAACGCAAATCATCACAAACGAAGCAATTACCTTTAATAATGGTTCATCTCCCTGTAATTTGTTTAGTTTCTAAGAGTAATTAGCCTCTTTAGTTCCCCAAGGCGTAAATTACATTGTGTAATCCCGGCGACTGATCACTTTTTGCATAATTATTGGTAAATTGTTAACCAACAACTTACGCAATTATTGAAAAAGTTTAATTTACCTTTTTAATTACTTTCAATTTTTGAAATATCAAGTCGAACCTGATCCAGATTTAAATCCTTTTATTGAATTTACATATAAATAAAATAAAAAATCCTACGAACGAACGCGTTTGTCTTCTATGCGTACACCTCTTATACGATTACGTTAAACTTTTGGTGGGTGTTTGGTGCATCCCAAAATTGTCTGAAAAAAAAAGTGTACAGCTAGTAGGATATAAATCTATAATTACATACCTATTAATCATCCTAATGAAGCCTCTCTAGCGTGGTGTCAGAGATGCCAATTTGTTTTCTTATCTATAACAATCTTCTCATAAGGTTATGATGATAATATCATGAGCCGTTAAAAAATGTTAAGAAGATAAAAAAGAATTAGCATTTTTACAAGTAGGCGATAATTATGTAACCCACGTGACACCGCAGATCAGTTGAGCAGATAGTGCACCAGTCAACGTAGAGCTGAGTACACTTGACCGCGGGGGCGTGTAAACGCGAGACCTTAGCCTAAATGTGCATTAGCTCAGAATGTACGCTACGTGCATGACTCGATTTTTATACAGCAAAAACGATCACTGTTATGTTTATGTGAAGAAGAAATGAAGAGCGACAGTTTTTATTACGTAAAATACTTAACCACGACCATTTGACCACGTTTAAATCCTAGAAACAATATCACTTCCAATAGACGTCTACTTGGCATAAGATGGAAAAAGCAATCATCAACATATTTCGAACGCCAATGCACACTCATTTATTTTTCGTTTCTACTATACTGGCATCGACTCGAACTAGTAAGTCAATTTGTATATGTTGTAGTCGGCTTATGGCCGGTTTCTGTACTCAAACAACCAATCGATTTACCTACCAAGGTTTGACATATTTTCTATGGGATATCTGTCAAACTTTAACGGTCTCAGTTTTTGGTACAAGATTGTAGTTCAACGAAAGGTACTTAGTTCACCAAAATAAATTTGAATAACTGAAGATATAATAAGGTTTTTTTAATTAAAGTTAGTTAAAAGTGTGAAATTAGACACAGGATTCATTAAAATATTTTACAAACTTGAAGCTTAGTTTTTAGTCTTTGCAGTTTTACAGCGAAACTACTTTACCCTAATTGCCTGTCTCGTTTTCTCGTAAACCAGAAGGGCTGGAAGATTATCTATCTTCTACAGTAACATCCACACTTTTATTCGAATTTGTGAAACGGATTTGTTATTTTGTAAAGTGAAAACTATTTTTATATGTCAAACGCTTCCAGGGAATGTTTGATTTGTGAGAAAACGCTTCCATTATTAAGCGTACCTATGTAAATAGTTCGTGACATTATGCAACAATAAATGCAAACATAAAACAATCAGACAATCAACGAAGAATTGGCCGCGCTATTTCTCTAGCTGACGACCTTACTGAAAAAGAATATAAACGAGCATAGGAAGTGATCACCGCCAACCATGGGCGCCAGCGATCCCAAGATCTTATCTTATCTTATTTGCCAGCCTTTAGGTCCCCCCGCCCTGCGGCCCTCCGGATCATCTAACAAATTGGAGCTAAGCCTTGTTACTCCGCGGAAACAGCGTTCCGTGTAATTACTCTCGTGCCAAACAGCTAATTTATAACAAGTAATTTGTTAATTTGAACTTCCGCAAAGTAATGCCTTTACTATTATGGGAGACAAGTAGGTTAATGTGAATAGTTCTAAAACTACCTACTACTACTCCTACTGCTGCCTTCAATAGAGACCTGCCAATAATTTTCCTTACATGTTCTGAGTGGAGTACCTATAAGTTTAATTTTTCCATCATGCATTATAATAACGATGCCTTTATGCTGCGTGGTAAGACAATGCTTTTCAAGGTCTGTAGGGTATAGTTCCCCGAGTGATAGAAAAATTTTGATGATTTGTTCCTGACACGTCATCTTTCTCTTTGTCATGTTTTCAATTTGTCACATTCCTAGTTCATCTTATTACGGATGGTTTCACAGTAAGAATGGGGATAATACCCGCCATTATTTCCCTATTATCTTGAACACCCGGAATTTGATACAAATTACAATCTAATCCGAAGAATGTGAAACTAACACCATTTAGTGATATATTTATGACCAGACCAATCCATCACTGGATTGAATCCACAGGACATTAATAATCTTTATCTACACACATATCATAAAGGCTAAATAACGCGTTCAAAAACCCTAGGAAATGACCAGCATTATTACAACCAATGTTATTATAAGAATTTTCTTGTCTGTGGTAGTAGGTAAATCTGTTCTTTATTGGTCATCACATTACCGATATCTCGTGACTGCTCGTTTTTACACACAAAAATATTAATACAAAACATAAAAATACTATTAACAACCAGGGTGCCGCTGGCAGCGGGGGAGGGCTTGAGGAGTGTAGGCTGCAGAGTGAAGAACCCTGAGCCTGGACTATTCGTATCAGAAGTGTCTTCGTGTCAGAAGTGTCTCTTCCTAAAGCTTTCTTCTGAACATCTCGTCTCTGGAGTCAATGGTCAAGACTCTTCTATATGTGACCATTACCCTGAAGCGAATATCGTTATAACGATCACCGAGGCAACATCCCACGCGGTGATTGATTACCTTGTGGGCCAAGACAAAGCAACGGAATAAATTAGTTCTTTGTGGCCTAGACGAGGTTTGTCCATGGTCCTCTCCGTGAAAATTTCGAACCCTGTAGAGCGTAGCACGCGTATTTTCCAGAACAATCGCTGGTAAGTACTAATAGTATTTAGGACTAAGCGAGACCGCACTGAGGAGCAAATTTATCATTCATTCAGAAGATTAAAATAATCTCGGCTAGGTACAGTCAATATCATAACTATTTATATGTGCCCAAGATGCCAAAAATATCTACACGCTTCTATGGCACTGACAAAAGGTTAATGTTTATATATATTTTTGGCTCTATGGCTGTATATTTAGATATTTATTACCATGACTATACTATTCGTGTGTCTGCGCAGTTACTGCCCGCCAGCAACAACTGGAAATGATATGCCTGAGAGACTCACCAAGACGGCCCCATACCCGACAAATGTTGACTGTACCGTACTTTAGGATATAAATTTTTTCGATAGATATTCGTCATGATAATCACACAGACAAAAGACAAAACCCTAATTTCCAAAACAGGTCATCCATAAACAGTTCACCGACGCGTGTCGATATACATAAGCGGGACCCGGTAGAATCACACGTACACTTGCTTATCCATACGTCCTTGCAATTGGCATTGGTCTTAAAAAAACAATATTTAATTTTATATTTTTTTGTCATAAAATAGACTAATTTAAGATTTAAATTTGAAGGATTTTGGTTTTGAGCGCGTTTTGAATTTTTTATCCTATTTATAAGTTATCGGAAAATTGTAGACAAATATACTACGCTGTGGCATTAAACTATAGTTTGCCTTCACCTGCCCCAAATTAAACAAAGAGTATCAGTTCTGTCATCTGTCTGATTATTTCGGCTATTAATAGAATCATTTCTACACGTAGGAATAAAACACTTTTTGTATAATTCCATTATTAAAACTTAATAAAAGTGAATTTGTGAAGAATCCAAAATAAGATAGTGCTTAAAGTGACACCGACAGGCGACAACAATAACACTAATGCCAAAGAGAAGCCTAGACGGATGGCATTATTTTTCTTTTTGGGAAAAGTGCAAAGAAATTCAAAAGTTAATCCTTCCGATAAGGTCAAACAAAGGTCAAACTTTATTTTGCAAAAATATTCACAAATACAACGTATTTTTTTACTAGAATATCTGACAGCGGTTTAATATCCCTATTCCTCGAAATGGTTTTTGGAATTAGAGGATATTGTAAAAAAATTAACAATGCCAATTGTCGGTGCTTTTATTTTCGGGCCAGTTCTTGTTTGCCAAGGAGAGCGACATAAAGTTTCTGTCTACTGCCAAAACGTCGCGATGCACATTGCACTTGTTGTGAACTGCACACCTCAATAGTCCTACTATTACTTATAATAACCTTTATTACAGTAAAGATAAAATAACTTTTAAGACACTCCTTATCAACGTGACGGAGGGACTCAGCAGATCTCACCTTGATCCGCGATTTGCCTCAAATGGAGCAAGGTTACTGTTTCAGTCCGTGCAATAATCTGTGCCTGACTGCCTGATTGCATGGTTTCGTAATTAGCTTATTGTCACTTAGAACAAACAAAAGAGTAAATTACTGTATCTACATTATAATTCTGGTCTTGGGAAAGAATTGCAGAAAAAAATACGAGTCGATGCAAATTACTTTACGTTGAAAAGATTGACAGATTAAAAATAAATATAATTACTAGTTAATATGTGTTCAAAAAAAAATACAGCATAACTTGAACTTGTTAAATTTAATAAACATGTATGCAGGTATATAAATGGTTCACTATCTCTTATTTATCATAGACTGTTTAGTGATGAAAAATTCTGAACCGAATACAAATCCTTCCTTTGACAATGAATCTAAATTTTTGACTTGGGTTTTTCAAATAAAATTGAAATATAATCAAACGATATTGTTGAACATATACCTATCTAGTCATTGTCAACGCTCTGAAATACAGATAAATGCATGTGCCATCTCGAGAGTGTTATATGTAAGTTTGTATAAAAAATTGGTTACATGTTTCATTCATTTATCGCGTCCTGTAATTTAACGGCTCGGTGTATGATAACTCTAATTCAGTGATATTTAAATAATTTTGGTCATCTATGTATTCTTTCTACCTCCTATTTATAAAGTTGTGTAACAATAGTTAAGAATCTGCCTGTTGGCCGTCATAATACATATTTAATGGCTTCGTGCATATGTGCTCAAAAATTTTAAATTTTCACGCTTCCCCCAATAAACTTTAAGACTGAATCACGCACATAATTTTGGCAAAAATTGTGCGAGTTTTGTGATGTAGCCTCCAACGTCAAGGCATCTACTACAATGGCAAGGCAACTACATCTACTCGACATCTTCTATGTGATATAAAATACGATTAAAAACGAGATGCCCTATCTAACTTTTACTCTTGCTACATATTGAGGCGGTGTCGAATAGACTGTTTTAAAAACTTTTGTTCAGAGACCAACTTCAATTCTGACAAATAATTCAGTTGCGAAGTTTTATTTCCTTGTTAAAATTGGCCTAATTTGTGTACAGTTCATATTATTATTAAAATAGGTGTGTAGCAAAAAATGCCTTGTTTTCTGATATCTGGTTTCGATTCCGGAACACGGTGCTACCCTTGAAAGGGCCATTTTATAATCATAACGTCATCGCACATCCTATAAGGTTGTGGTTAGACAATGGAATGGCTACAATTCTTATGGTTATTTTCCTTTTTTGGAGTTCAAAGTCATGAACGTGAATAAATAATCATTATTTTAAATAATTATTAACAATAATTTATTTTTTAACGAATTTAAAATTCATCCCGTTAATGCCGCGTTGTTTTACTTAAATAAAAGGCGTTTTATCGTAAAAAATTTACAGATGTGCCGTACAAAATGTGTCAAAACTTAACATCAATTTAACAGTTGATTGAATATAGGAACATGGCATTTATGACTTTGGGGTGAATGTCACTTAAAGGGATTGTCGACTAGCAATGAGCCATAAAAAAAGGTCCCCAAACTAATGATGGTAACGTTTTTTCCACAAACTTTAACCTTTTCGTAAAGCCACGATTTTCGAGTAAAAGATAAATGAAAGGCAAAATCAAAGCCAGAATATTTTTGCTGTGATAAGAAGATCCCGGCATGAAACTCAAGGTATCATTTTAAATCATTATGTAGTCGTAGAAAGTGACATGTGCACACTATACGCACGCATATAACTTAAAAGGTTTTTGATTTACGTAATCATATGAAATCTCGTAAAGTAACAGTCACCAATGCCAAGCATTAACTGACGCACTCTTAAAGTTAATCACAAAGTTCGTTATCTGACGTTCATATTTGCGTCAAGAATGTTTGCTGTACTAAATAAGTAAAACAGAAAAATGTCAACTACATTCAGTTGAATTGTAAGTAATGATTGCGCCCAGGGTCAATTTACCCCTTCCTGCGGCTCTGTCTAACTGTCATAAGAAAGGGTTGCACAAAGTGATAACTGAAAGATTAGGCGGTCTAAGTATGGTGAGGAACCTGCTATCGTAGCACGCTGACGTTTATCGCGCACATAAACGCTTTGGTCCCTCTTACACACGCATACTGGTTAGAACGGGATAAATGCTTTATGTCATCGATAAAAGCTAGCGTACTAGGCCCCCTGCATGCATGTAAAAGTAACTGAATCCAGAAGTCCGGTTTCCCTGTAACAGGGGTTATAGAGGTAAAATAGCAGTCGCTCTAATGTGAAAAATACCCTGATCTGCCAAATCTTAGATCATAGTCTAAGCACAACCCGAATTAGGAAACGGGAAAAATCGCTAGGAGAAGGATAAAGCGATCATTAAAACGTCATAATGTCTTTAGTTATTGCAAATAAAATTCATTGATAATTTTTCTGCTCATCATCGGGTACAAGAAAGCGGCAAACATTATAGTGTTTACTAAAATGTGATACGATGCCCGAAAAATGTAAACCAAACATTTGATTTAAGTAATGTATTTACGAGGGTTGCTTTCCTACGTAAGTTTTCAGATTAAGTGACTCATTGAAATTTAATTTGACAAGATAGGATTGCGGTCGAACTCACCTGGTTATCCGTTGTGGTGGCGCTTGGAGCAGTTCCTTAAGATAGATTCCAGAGCAGAATACACCTAGCACGAATCATCTCGACTCGGTGTCTCGTTCTAACTAGCTCAGAAGGAGCGAGACGAACTGACTTATGTAGCGAGTTAACGCGTATCGAAAAGTTTTGTGCTAGATGCACTGGGCCCTGATTCTTTTTTTAAGTGCTAAACTTTACTGGCACAGTTCGCTTACAGCCGTAACTCAATCTTGTTGTTAAAATGTTACCTTATAGTATTTTTTTATGTTCAAGGCAGCTTTCAGCAGCTTGCGTTAAACTCAACACGTGCTGACAAATTCAACAATAGGTGTACTAAGTATGCCATAAGATAGTATGTGTACTATACCGACTATTAATACACTTATTAGAGTAATTTTATAAGCAATTTCGAAACGTCTAAATCAATATCTAACATTTGATATCCAGCTGAGATATTTTTTGTTATTAAAAATGTTCATCACCCCTGGGCTACGTAATGCTAAAGTTGTATCTGCCTCAATTACTCGTATAACAAATTTCATGTAGAACGGATCAACTATATCTATGTTATTGTTAAACAAACATACACACAAATGCCGTTTTAGTTCTACTCGGTTAATAAGAAGTATAGAGGATCTTGTTCAGAACAGATCGAGCCAAAAATCACTGTTATCAACTCCTACAGTAATTGTCATGGAGTCATAATAAGCCCTACAAACGCCATTGCGATCATAATGTAAAGGCTCCAAGACATACATATCATAAGTATAAGCAAGACAAATTCATGTTGACATGTTTTGATGTTTATTTTGACCGATAATCACGCGTGAATGCTCGCTGGTTTCCACCCGGCCCACAAGATGGTAATGACGGCGGTTAGAACGGTACCTACAAAATTACCAACACCATGAAACAATTTAGAGGCAGTGCATGTTACATAACGCATGGTGATTACTGATTAGCTCAGAGCTGTCGAACGTTACGCTGGGACCTTGACTTTCACCTTCGACATTGGCGCTGCGCCCGTGGCCGTTGCTGCCCGCCGTATGCAACTACCGTATTGCAAAACTAGGTAGACCCACGGACACGAGGCACACGTCAACGCTCTTAACACACTGGCACTACAGACAGTTTTGAGAGATGCATGGGATCTTTATTCTGGATTTTTCTACAGGCAGGTGAGGAGCGGAACGAGTCGTGAATTTGTTGTTAGCGCTGCCTGTTCGTTCGGAAAATGGTACTAGAGTATATTACCATAGCAATTGTATTTTTTTTTTAATTTTTAAAATAAATTGTCTTTTCCAGGACGATAATTTGAGAGTTCTTGTACCCATTAGTGACCGACGGACATGCAGTTAGAACCTTAGGACGTTTAAGCAAGTGTGGATCTGATAACAAGAGCCGGTCCTACACGGGCAAGGGCATGGTTCGCCATATTGGTTGTTGGCTGTAATGCAAGGTTCCGTCCAACGACTTAAGATGATTGTGTACCAAAAAAGCGCTCTATATTTACGGTCTATACTTACGGCGGTAACAGTTTCCATCCTCTAAACCTCAACTTGTAGTAATGGTTTTTTTAGTTTGCTGTTGTTTTATTTTAGAAGTAGCTTGTAAGTTTTATATTTTAAACAATATTTGCTAATATTTAAATTTTTGGTTTTTTTTTATGAAATAGGAAGGCAAGTGGGTCACCTGATGGTGAATGTACACCACCGCCTATAGACATACGAAAAGGAAAAGCGTCAATATTTTAAAAGTATAGGAAACTTTTCAAAAATCATAACCTACAAACCCAGTTCTAAAACCTAACAACAGCATACTCGTATCAAAAAATCATGGCTTCAGTTTAAGGTTTAGAGGGTGGAAAACGTTATGACCATTTGTAAGGAAAGCCCTGGGTAAACAATAGTCTTAAAGGGCATTTGTGCAACACTTACATGATGAGGTTTCAAATGCAACGAAGAACGGTATTGCTTACATTAGTTGGTATTCGCTGAAACTGCACATACGCTGTTCACCGTTCAAGACTATTTTTTTAAGAACAATTAGCATGCAGGTCACCTGATGGTAGGTTTTAAGTGATCACCGTCAAACATGGGAACCCAGCGACCAAGAGCTAGCTATTTGTTGCCATTGCTTTAGGTTGCTATCCCCGTAGACCTTCCGATCTCTGACTGACCGTACGAAACGCAGTAGTAACTAGATAAGCTGGTATTCTCCGAGAATCAAAGCCAGCCTATTCATGCTGCTAACAGTAACTAGCCACAGAGAGGCTTTGTTACTATTGTGCGCTGTGTGCGGATGCGCCAGAAGCATAAATTATATTAAAGCCATGTTATCTAGAAAACTCAGCTCGGTGTTCACTTACAACCTTAAGACCTTGTCTTGTATTGAACATACACGCATACTGGACTTTAAGGTTACTAACTTTACATAAATCTTACATATATTAAGTAATATAGTTAAGAACGTAATATGCCGTTTCCGGACAGACACTGATCTATTTAATATTTTATGCATTCTCATTAGCAATGCTCGACATTAATCTGTTAATTGAGCTTTAAGTCTTTAATTTGTTTTAATTATAATTGTTTGCTCGTGTCTTTGCTTTCTATATATATAATAATATAATTATTATGTATTTAATTATTATGTATTTTAATTTTTATATATAATAATTTAATTATTATGTATTTAATTTCTTTCTTTTAAATACCTTGTTCAAATTGTATTTCTTTTGTTACCATTTTTTAATGGGATACTTAGACATATTCTTTGTTGTCCGTCTTTCCCTTTTCTTGTTTATCAACAATTTTTTTCTTAGGAACAGTTTAGCGTGATCAGCAGAAATTTCGCATGATTTTTAGTGGTTAGAAGTCTACATGAGATTCATAAAATAAAATACAACAACCAAATTAAAAATTAAAATAAGTCACAAACGTAGAGGACACTTTTAAATCTTTTTAAAAATGTCTTGCGTCTTATAATTATTAGGTATTGCCGGCAGGGATAAACAATTTTTTTTTAATATATTTGACCACTAACAGGCTTACTTTGGCTGTTGATTTTTTGCCGTTTTTTAAACACTAATTATAGCACAATGAAATTATCAAACTTTAACCTGACCATAGGACTAGCATTTCAATCAACCCAAGATTTTTATGACCAACTATTGATAAATTTTGATTCAAATCAAATTGATTTGCCCCAGCAATTACATTTTGTACAACACTGGTTAGCGGTAATTGATTTCGCCTAGACGCTAACCGGCTGCACTTGTCTACTTCCGATGTTGGGCTGTTAAACAAGGACTTAACGGCCACTGACTGTAAAATCAATTATTCGTTCATCATTACAATTACATTTAAGTACTTAACTTTAACAATTTCATACTCGCACAGCCATTTTCGCAAATACAGCACATCAGACGCTTAAATAACAAATGGGCATTTTTAATGTTTCTTGGAGCCACTGTTTTCGCGTTAGAACTCAGAAATTCCTCCTTCGTAGTAGGATGAAACAGATCAACTAGTTTCTAAAAAGATTGCCAAAAATTACACATTGTTATAAATGTTATATATTAAATGTTGCCTGTCTATTTTTTAATAAGAATATGCATCTGTATCGTCAAAAACTAAAAAGGTAAATAAAAGACGATAACTATCGTTAGTTGGTTGTTAGCAGCTTGCACACGTGGGCTTGTAATTGATCGCTTTGACGATAAATGTTAGATACCAGCCACTTTTTACAGTACAATGCCTAGCGGAATCGGAATTGGACTATAAATTGCCGGCTATCTTAGACGGAAATTGAGAAGTACGTATAACTATGTCTTCGTGACCGGAAGGTCTAAAGGTCCTTGTTGCCTCCATTCTTAAGTGCCTATTAATTATTCAGATGACAACTTTTAGCCATTCAGTCTTCAGGCGATATTTCGTGACACTTCTTATCATGGTCGTTGAAGTAAACCGCTGTTTCGTAAATAAACGAACGTGACCTTTCAATATTTTCACAGGCTTACGAAATTTTTTATTAACGAGGAATTTATTATGAATATTATGCAGCGATAATTAACAATTTACCAAAGCCTAAACTAATACTAAAATCACATGAATACTGACACTGTTAAAAGCTGTGTTGTTTGATAAATGGCTCTCTTTGACCGTTTCTGTGTTAAATTTTTTTTTTTTAATAATATTTAAAAATATCTTTGTAAGTAATTTTGATACCTTGAAAAAATTACACCTTTCTTTCCGGTAGATACCGGCAAGAAACTCTACGAGAAACTCATGAGAAGATTCACATCAGAAGTTTTTCCGAACCGGTGGTAAATTTTATGACATTCATAAGTGCTTCCTGTAAGTCTAATCTGAATAAAAATATTTTGACTTTGACTCTGACATGGTGGTCATTAAATAAAGAGAAGTTTAGGGTTTTTACACTAAATAAGCTGTATTTCACGAAGTTTAAAGTACCTAGTGCTTTACTAGCCTATAGTTTCAAAAGCGCATTAATATTTGTACATACTCGTAAGTATAGCACAATTGCCGGACCTGTGTGAAGACACGAATGTGTTTATGAAGGAAGCGAGGGTGTATGCCAGGACCGGGGCACTGGCGTTCTGGTCGCTGCCCACTCTAAAGGGAGACTTGCATGTGCTTATAATTAACATAGCAATACGTAAAGTAAATAAGAATGACAAAAAAAATATTTTATCTTCTTTTCTTTTTTACGACGACGTCGGCGTCAAACAGGGATGCGGTTGAACTGTTGGTAAGCAAATGTATTTTATTACACCAAACACATGAATAACGCAGGATTTATCAGTGACAGCTGTCAGTGATGGCGGCCGGTGCTTAGCCGCAGGCCAGAGATATTTCACAGCGACGCTGGTTTCGTTACAAATCACGACGGAAGGCCACTTCATTGGGAAGTTGGGGTATAAACAAGTAACATTCCTGTGCCAAACAAAAACAAATTTATTTTCCAGCAAATAGCGACGTCGACAGAGACTTTTAGCTTGTTCCCCAGAAAAAGAAATACTCGAATCACTATTACTACATAGTATATACAAAGTCGCTATCCGTACCCGTCTGTTCTCATTTCTACGGCCACTTACTCGCTCTAAACCACGCAACGGATTTTAATAATTTTTTAAGGATTTTTTTTATGTAAATTATCCTAAGTGTATCCATGCAAAGCCTGGGGGATCACTAATAGAACTATGCTCACGGATAAACGGATTTTACACGGAAAACTTAAAAAAATGTTGTCTGAGTGCATATGTATGTATACGCTTTCAACTTGAACACTTAGGCCTGGATTGTTAATTGTTAATTACATTGTATGTACTCGTACAGTTGAAAGAGACGCCGGTATACATCAAAGCGAGAAGTGTGAGGAGTGCATCTACGTGTGGGCTGATCCGGCCATTCATCATTAGAATTACTCAAGTTATTAATTATTTATACATCTAGATCATAAGTGTTGACATGTAAGTGATATTTCCGTGGTTTTTGTCCAAGAATATGGTTTAACTATGCATGACAAGACCGCTGAGGCGAGCTTTAAAATAACCTTAAAAGATTCCACTTGAGAATGTTAAATAATGTATTAATATGATAGGTATGTCCATACGTCAAGGGAAATAACAGGACTAATCCAATTAGATACGTGCCACATTATGTGATGTTACACAAAGTGAGAGGCCGCCTTAATTACTGTAAGTTCAATATTAACAATTATACGCATTTATTTAAATTTGATTGGGTAATGGGCAGACAAATTAACAACTCTTTTAGGCATTCATTAATTCGTATTTACAAAGTACGTATGACGTAGCCGATTTATGCTTTATACAGGTTTTATCCAACCAGTTTGTAGGAAGCGCATAACTTATCGTATTCTGGTCGAGCCCACTGCTCTATATTTTATGTATAGGAAAAAAATATGCCAAAAAAAACAGTCAGTCAGTATCTGTCAGGGTTTGTGTTTATGAGTTTATTGTTTGTTATTTTTCATTGTTTTTACTGAGCTCTTACTCTTTATCTATCCTTATTATCATACTCCTTTCACACACTCAAAGGTTCACTACTAGATATCCCTTAAAGAGATAAGTTCACCTTTGTGCATCACTATATTAATCTCTTTTAGTCATCTATGTTTTTTGTACAATAAAGAAATTACAACACACATACATACACATACCGTCATATTGACGTCCTTAGCCAGTATTGACATGTAATTTTGTCATTTTCTCTGAAAACCTAGAGTTAACATGTATTATGTATTTATCTGTCATTGTGACGTTTGCCCTCAAATAAAGGAACAAAACATTTGTTAGTTAAAAAAGATTGGTAAACTTTTTCGAATACTTGAGGGGGATATTCTTTATCATAGTGGTTGAGCGATACTGTAGCCAGTTGCTAGTTGCAGTTTGTTCCACCTCATGGGTAGTGACGCATTGCCACAAAATACCGGTGTGTAGAAGTAGCTGGCTACTGCGCTTAGTACGGTGAGTGAGAAATCCGGAGGCCACGGGTTGGACGGTACCTAAATATAGGCAGCGGATCAGCGGTTCTCTCGGGGTTGTTGGTTACCAAGGGCGCCGGCCATCACTTTCCGTTAGGACCCGCATGATCAATTTCCCTCTTTTTTATCTATAAATAATAATAAATAATGACTTTAATGTTCCAATTTTATTCATTCTTAATATTCGGCTATAAGTTGTTGGACTTGCAGACTAACTTAAATTTGCCTTCGTTCCACATCACAACAACAAACATTTATTAACGTGCTGTCGAGTAAATAAAAATGGAAATACTGCTTTTTGCCGCTTCATTTACATAGTCATGTTATTCTGCTAATTATGATAATAATAGTTCGTATGATTGAATTATAAATCAGTATACATAGCCCCTCCTCCGTGTCTGCCTTCGGACTAGTTCGGACTTTAACTCTATAAGAAATGAAATACAGTTTAAACTTAGTACATAAATGTGAAAGATTGATGGTCAAATAAGTTTATACAATTGAAGGTTTTTTTTATAAAAACAACATACACAGGTAGAGTCTATATCAATGTTCCTTTATGTGTCAGTGTCAACCAGTCTAGATAGTTATATTATTTTTGCAATCATCCCTTTTATGTACAGAATTCTGCAGTATAATAAAAACAAATGCAACTCCAATGTCACTGTAACTTAAGCTAACACCACTTCGACATACCTATTCGTAAGTTTTTGTTAACATACCTTAAAATGTCTCTATCCCTATAATTTATAAACGCTCAGTAAACTTTAATTAGTTAACGCATATTTAGTATGACGTTAGCTTTCGAATGAAAGAAACACAAATCATTTAAAAGAGAATGGTAATCCTAAAATAAATAATAGGGTATATATTTACTATTTAAGTACTCGATGGTGATTCCTTTGACTAACTTTGGTAACTAGAAAGGGATGAAGGTACCACGTTCACCTTAAAATCAGGGAAAACATCCTTGGCTCTTATTATCATGAAATTACGCTTTAGACAGACGTTAAGACGCCAAGATAGTATCACAAGTGCCGTTCAGTCAGTACGGTCGAACGAAAAAACGCCCATAATATTACAAACAACTATGCAAACCGTAACTTATAGTGAAGTCCTTAGTAACAATCGGTAACGAAGTACCTAAATAGGGCGTGACTGGACTGTATACTATAAAGAACCTGTTGTATTAATTACCAACCTAATGCATCCCGTAATTAATCACGAGTGATATCGTTATAATGGTAATTTCAACACGGCTTAGTTCCGTATCCTTCTAAATTATAGCAGTGATCAGTCAGTGATAAAAAACACTTAGCTGCTCAAGCTCAAGTTTTTATATATCGACTCCCACTTAGAGTAAGTAGCTAAAGTAAATCGGTGTTACTTCCGCAAAGCGCGATATTTTTTTTATTACCGAATTGACGTCGCATTGTCTTTGGTTATTCCGATGACGTATGGATTCGTGTCTTAATTTTTGCAAGACAGTAAGTACATGCTAAGTACATAATGTTGACATTTCCAATGGTTCAAGTTAGCAGCAGAAGTAGAACACTTGAAGAGGTCAAACAATTTTATACCAACTCTTTTTTTAAGGCTACACGAGCTCTTAATTTATTAAATTATGCTGCATTCCTAATTCAAACAACGAATCGTTTTACTTACAGCCGTTAAAGTTTGACAGGTGTTCCATTGAAAATGTATCAAAATTTAACGGCTAGTAGGTAAAACGACCTGCTGTCTGAATATAGGAACGCGGCATTAAGCGCTTATTGATTTCTTAGAGTGGCTTTTTATTTCTGCAGCTGACATTAATTACCAGTTAATGAATTAATGGTTAATTAAGTGTGATTACATTTATTTACTATCACTAAGTATGTTATTTTCTTTTCTTTTGCGGTGTGTTTTAGTAAAACATCTCCAGAATAGGATCTGATAATTTCCTATTACGATGTTACCTCTAGTGTAGGACGATTTTTATGGTTTATTTTTCTGAAACCAGGATATATATGCGTGAGGTTTAAATGGTAAAAAAGAAGTATGACCAAAGATAAGCAATTTTGTTGTTTCTTGCACGTTCATAATGTTTTATCTAAACGGCTAGCATGAATGCTTATTTTCTCCTTGTCGTTCAGTGCGACTCGCCCCTACTGCAATGGGCTAATTGGAAAGAGAACCAATGAGCGACAAAGCGAGACACGGTGTGTCCTGTGTGGCTAGCACGACATACTAAGGTAATTAATTTGTTTTTTGACCCTTAGATACTATACATCTCTAAGTTATTTAGACTAAGTATTGGATTGTTATTATTTCAGGGACCATATACATCCCTATCTAATTTCTTTGATCTGGGGACTCTATACATCTCCTGATCATTATTAACTAGTGCCAGTACGTTCAATATGCTTAAAGCTTACTGTGCCATTTACTGTTTTATTTTCAATTATATTTTTTATGTAACTTGTGTATGCCATGTACTATTGTGATAAATTGCACTGTAATCTGTTTTGAAAAGAGAGGAAAAAAAAATAAACTGCTGAGTTTCTTGCGGCGTTTCTTCTCAGTAGTATCTTCCGTTTTCCGAAGCGCTAGTAGATTCAGACATGTAAAAGAGCCTTTACGGCCTACTTGCAAAATAATTTTTTCATTTTCATTTTCATTTTCATACTGCGTCCCTGTATGGCTAGCACGACATAAGCTGATTGGGCCACTAGCGAGAAACAAAAGCCTTTGGAAAAGCTTACAAGTATTTTTTTACGGATCTTACGCGATGATACGTTAACGAGAGCACCAAGGGTCGCTGTGTTCTTGACCTTACATGTATATCTTTTAATGCACTACGCAGTACGCAATATTCCAAATTTGGTTGCACTTTATTCACCAGATAGGTACAGCGTGGTATTTGTACAGCAACGATCAAGGGTTCTGTAGACGTGGTTATGATAAATAGGTACTGTTGTAGGTGATGCAGCTCGACGGAGATCCTTCTAATGTTTGCTGTTACTCAATTAAAGACTTATTACACTCTTTATTTTCACTTTATTTTTACTTTATTCCACGATTAAACATGGTGTTGACTCCTGTTAGCTGGAACACTGTTCTCCTCTATTTAGATCAATCCTAAATTATACATTTATAAAAATGGACTGTGTTCTGTATTACAGTATATTCACCGTAGCGGATAAGGTGTTCAAAAATGTCTGAACACGTTCTAACATCCTTGATATAGTCGGGTTTCTCTAGATATTATAGCACCTTACCTGCTCTGATGTATTTATATGACGTCGGCGACTATACATAGTAATTTTATAGACTTACAGATAGTAACTTCTACAATTATTAATACGGTATCATTAAAGTTAAGGTACAACCAGCTAGCGGGTGTGGAGTTTCCCCGAATTGTTTAAATTTGTACAATTCGTTCTGCAAATGTATAATGATACTCATAGAAAAAACACTTTTTGAAATGTTAGATAGAAGATAGGAACATTGACAACTATACAGATATTTGGCCAAACTTCTTATTGCAAGATAAGTAAGTAATAAATAAACTGAACTAAAGACAAGATGTTGTTCGAACCTACACGGTTGTTCCGCACAGAACTCTAAAAATACAGGAATTCAGCATTCGCTTAATGTACGAAATGTTAATGAGACTCTATATGGTATCTGTTGATAAAGTTCATAAAAAGAGGTTGCTTTGAAATTTAAAGTAATTTTATAGATATGTAAGTGTCCCAACTAACTTACAGGTAGACCTGAAGTGTTAAATTGAAAGCCTTTTCGAACGTAATTGGCTTGTACTTAGTAATAAATGATTTTGCGATGAGAGCTCGGTTTTGTCGTAAGAATACTTATTAACTGACTGTTTGTTTGCCATTTAGATATTAAAAATTATTTGACTTTAATTTTATTCCAGCAATAAAGTCAATTAAAAACAAATAACACTTAACTAGATTTGAATTAAACAATAGCCTAAAACTGACAGAAAAAAACAGTGGGCGTGACAACAAGTTTCTGGATCTAAGCGCCGCCGATATGCAGATAATTTGCTTGTTTACTTCGTATGTTTATTTATTATATCCGGCAGTTTCTATCGGCGCGTTGCTAAGCCTCAATTAACGGTAAGCTCTTGATTTAGCTCGCTAGACCAATTTGCCCATTACATATGGCGGCCTCGCGGCTGGCACGTCTCAGCCGTCGGGGTCGCACGCCTCGGTCAAGGCGGCGGTTCCGACCCGACATCCCACCCGTCAAAAACTACCTCTTCTGCGGGTAATTTCTATGGTACAGCCAGCCTCAGAACCTTAAGAACCTGGTTGAAGTGACATATGAAATGATAGTTGCTCGAATTTGTCACAGTACTGACAGCGACAAGGTACTAAGATGTTCAGCTGCTTCTGAGACTGACCGTACAAAAAATTGCATGCGAATTGCATTACATTGCGGGCTGCTCAGGTATGGTGTGATCGGTCGACCGATCGAGTCGCGCAATGAAATGCAACTCGCATACAGTCACACATTAGTCACCCAAATGATCTATTTTTAAATCCCGGAGGTAACCGAAGGAAATTAGGGGTGGAGCAAGGAGCAAAAGCTATAATTCAAGGGTTATCGAGTCTAATATTACGACGCCACTGCAGATCGCAATTGTCATAGTAAGAACTTATCTCCCGTGAACCTCACTGGGTCTACAGTCATGACATGTCAGAGGAGGTTATTCTGTGACCTAGAAGAGGTGTAAAAACCCGAAACGTCGATATTTATAATTTACTAGCAAACCGCTCGGCTTCACACGCGTGCAATTACAACCGTGTTAACATTTATTGCGTGGTTTAGATGGAGTTAGCTGTCAAATATATGAGGACAGGCAGAGCCGAATATCGATTGTGTTTTTTACAGGCATGTAAAAATTAAGCGCCATGTTGTTGGCTAAAATGAGTTAAACTCCAATTATGGCTGTTTTATGCAAAGTAACATAATATTGTTTGACATTCCATTTCTGCCATAGGAGTCATTTTTGTATTCAGCTTTTTGAATAGGAATGAAGACAAAATTGTAGAAATCGAAACGCACAAATCTAATAAAATCCTTTTGATTGAAATTAAAAGTATGAGTATCACGCCATAATTTTACGAGCCATACTACCGGGTACATACACGCTTGGAAAATTTAAACACTTGGGTGTATATAATTAATGAATGAGTTCATACGTATATGTGTTGAGGTAAAAAAATATTGCTAAAGCTATCACTCAAAATCGTTATGGTACGAGAGTGTCCAAAATTACTACGCGTAACTGTTATACACTAGTTTATTTAAGATCCTAATGTATTTAAAATCCTAATATGTTTTTGTGAATAAACGAATCATTCATTCATTCATTATGTACCATCGACCCCGGAGTGTCTAATAGATATTTTCATCAGATCAGACAATTTTTTGGGTATTTTAACTGCAGCCATATTTTTACACGTAGCTGTAGGTACTGTTTGCTGAAAATTTTCTTGTCCATATAATGAACCCTACGCTTTTCGAGGAGGTTTTCCTTGTCGATTGACGTGTCACCGTAATATTTTCTGCCCGAAAGCCTTAGGCGTAGTGCAAGGACATCATTTTTAAACCGGTTCACCGCACAGAGCCTAACGTGCGACTTAAACGATCACTATTTATTACACGATCATAAAACTCGGCTGAGCTGTGTATGCTCTACTTACATAACACGGCGTCTATGACCGATGTGAGAACGGTCACAAGTATTGGACCAGCCGGTCAATGAGAAATAGTTTTTCATGATATTTAGAACTAGCATATCTGTGGCTACAGGTAGCCTACATAGCTGGCTAAGTTTAGTTTATCTGAGTTTAACCCCATGTGCATCCCTATCTTATGACACTAATTCGACAGACATGCTTGGCGAGATAAATTAAACCTAGGCCGGTCATGTTAGGACTACTGCAAGTTTTTATGTATTATATTGGTTTTTAATGTGCATTACGTGACGAACCTACTTCCAATAAACAAGATTAACAATGAAAGATTTACATCTTTTTTTAATTTAATAGGTATAAATCAGGAAGTACAGATAAATACAAATTATATCCGCAAATGTTCTGCGTGTTTCCAGTCACGTACGCCTGAGTTCAAGATGACAGCGGTGGCGAATAATTTCATTTGGATTCAACTTATATTACCACCTTCATTTAGTTCGTGGGAATATTTTGGTCTTTATTTAATAAAGACAACATTTGTGATCTGACACAATAATTGTACTTACAAGAAGAAGTGTACAACAAAATTGACACAACATTAATGAGATCGCTTTCATGAAGGAAATTTGTAGAATTTAAAATACAGGACCTTATTGCTCCCCAGTACGGTAGAATATCGATTTTCGGTAGTCCTGCAATTATGAGCACCGATAACAACTGAATAAACCTTTGAAGCTTGACTCCATTGCGGAGGTATACGTACTTTTGTTTGTCATATTCGGACCTTACGATTACAAACATAAAGTCTAAAGCGAACGGCTAAACCATGAAAAAAATCTATTACTTATTAGTGTCATAAGAAAAAGGAACGCACATAGAGATAATATCAAATTTACGAGTGGTAGGACCTTGTGCAAGGTCCGTCCGGATCGCTACCACAATCTTGCTCGCTAATCCTGCCGCTAAGCAGCAGTGCTTGCACTGTTATGTTCCGGCGTGGAGAGCCAGACAGCCGGTGTAATTATTGGCACAAGAGGTATTCCATCTTAGCCCTCTGGGTTGGCAACGCATCTGCAATCTCTTTGGTGTTGCGGATGTCTATAGGCGGTGGTGATCACTTACCATCAGGTGACCCACTTGCTTGTTTAACTTACTATTTCATAAAAAAAAAAACTAAACATGGCCGGTCCTGTTAGCGCCACTGGGTTAATTAAGTTATTGTTTTTTATTACAGATAGAAGTACATGATCAGTTATAGTCAGTGCGCACACAATGTTATTCAGGGGCATAAGTTAAATAATGCATCATGAAATACCAATAAAAATGACAATTAAATTAACATTGCATTGCACTTCATAATTCATACAATTCCGTTTGTTGCATGGGCAGGATCAGATCATAAAGTTTAAGTGTAGTTTAGTTTAAGTTTAGTTAGTTTTTATTATAATCTTAAAATTTTGGTTTTTGTTTCACGTTACCGAGGCGTAGCGAGTCGGTGAAGCACTTAGTAGTTTCCGTCAATTATTGGGATTACTTCTTGGAACCTGTACTTAACTTAGTATGTACTTATATAATTAGTGATATCCCTTAAGTTTAACTCATCTTCTTAAAGTTCCTGTACGATGAATGATGACGATTCCTGGAGCCTTTACCACAAAAGTTACAAATGCTACAATTTACTTAACATAATTGTTACATTTTTGTATCAAAATTCTACAATTATGTCAAATTGGAGCATTTGTAAGTTTCGTGGTACAGGGGCTGGGGTGCAATTTATCAATTTCACCAGATGACTGAAGCTCGACCACAATGGCCAAATCCTATGAAAAACGGCCATTTTGGTCAGCTTTAGTCACCCGGTGAGATTCAAAAATCGCTCCTCTGGTCTAGTGATTTCGAAACCCACATGTTTGCGCTCAACTGGGCCCTAAAATTAGAAGGAGTTTTAAACATTAATGGTGAGAACCTCATGAAGGCCGAAAAGGACGAATCCAGGAAGTCCTGGACACAGGTATCACACCTTACGACACGAGGTAACCACTTTATATGTGCGTTGATAATCATTGCCATCTAAACAGATGGTCTCATAGCAGATAATCTAGATCCACACTTCAAGATACTAGCGCGAGCGCTAGATGGTTGAGAGTATAGAGTCAAATCCAGAAGGCACTTCTGGACACGATACAAGTAAAAGGCAAGATAACTCTATCACTCTGCTGCTCTGGCTACCGATGGTATGAGCAATACCAGTTGTTGGTCGGTGGCACTCTTGGTTACCTTTTGTAATACGAGGACAAAAGTATCGATACTGGTAGTTTCTACCACGAGTTAGAAAGAGCAGGTTCCTGGTCCCTAAAACCAGTCATATCTATCATTTTGTTTTTGTAAACATTTCCTCTAATGCAGACGCCTAAGTTCCAACTCAAACAACTAGCTTGTAAAGGCAACAACGAAGCTAACGGTACGGCAGGAAGGTAAAATCAAAAACATAAGAACAAAGATGACATTTGTAATTACATGCGGGATTTAGGTATCCAGGTCAGCCCGAATAATGAGATCTCGTTTGAGGAAGTGCACTCGATTTCATCACGGAAAGCGTGGGTAACAGACGGACGAACAATGGTAAATATGTCTGTTATAGTGCATATAAACTTTCGTACTCTCGTATTTTTGTGCGTCATGCAGTTTTACTATGTATACAAACAAGATTATGTCACCGAATAGTTTGTTGCGGTAAAATTGAGAAGTTATTGAGCAACATTTGGGTCTACAGATGAGATAGAAAAATAATTCATAAGATTACCGTTTTAGCCGTTTGGATACGGAATCCTAATAGAGCACAGACTTTAAAGGTATAGGTAATTCGTCGTTACTAGGTTATTTATTATAATCAGTATAAACTACTTAATTGGTTGTTCTATCAATGGAAATACAGTTCGATATTTTGTTTACGAGTATATTAAGGTTGTAGTTTAACTATCAAACGTTACACACAATATACTAACTGTCCTTAGTCAAACTCTTAGATTTCCCATCGGCGTGCAGTTTTCAATGCTTGATGACCCCAAATAGTGATTAGTCTGACAGACAATATTAACTTTTTGTTGTAAGTAGGTACCCAATACTTTTGTCGCGTTTTCGTCGCATGATGATGCTGATGCTGTGTTAATTACCGACATTACTTAAAGAGGCATGTAACTTTTTACTAACCTTAACGTAGACATATGAAAAATCACACAGTTCGTTTAATGTTTTTGTTTATTTGTTTTGCCGTGCTCAGTACCAAAAAAGCGACGTCGGGAATGCACGCGGTCGCGCGATCTCCAAGGGTGCCATGTCACCCCAGGCGCTTCTTTATGTGACGCCAAAACAATTTCTCCAGGGCTCCACTTTTGTTAGCAACAGCACAGGAGGTGGCTAAATCAGCCAGTTATTTATCGCCAAAGCCGGCTGTGTTCCGTGGCTAATTGAAAATTGGCGTGGCAGCGTGCAATCGTCATTAGTCACAAGTCACAAATTATTTTGCCTGGTTTTTGCTGACTAGTGCCTCCACGGGCTTCGAAATTATTCGACCAGTGTTTAATAATAGACAATCTAAATCAAGGTTGCCGGATTTGTTTTTATTATTTTCATAGAAAAAATGTACGCGTCGAATTGAGAACCTTCTCCTCTTCGGTCCCAAAACTTCGGTAGTAAAATTGCTGAGAAACAGATAGTCTTCCCTTGAACTGCATTTGAGATGGTTTCTTTCTGAATGTATAATCCTCAAAATAATTTCAAACACAATTTCCTGCTATCCATTGCATCCTTTAAATAGCTGTAAGCATTGTTCCTACCCACTAACATTTTAAACCGACGATTTCATTCGTGATCCATGACATAGTACGGCTCAAGATTTGTTGGTAACTGAAAATTCCGTAAAATTCTTTGCCAATCGTGTTCAAAACAATTTTCATTAAATATACTTATAAAGTTCTTCTATCTTTTTTCCTGAATTATGTTCTCCATTGCATAGCAACCCACAGAAGGGACCTTTTTCTAAATTTAATTCCTGTGTTTCCAATAGTTTACGAGTTAAATTACTGTGATATACGGACAGACGTCTAAAAAATAAACAATTCAGAATAAAACTATATCAACCCTAATAAAGTTGCCGTGTTCCTCGTCACGCACCAGGCAAGTAATGTTTTAGTTTTTTCATTGAGGATGTTTACTTCGGATCCCGCTTATTCTAAAATACGCTTTGTTGGCGGCGTAACTTTAAAAAAGCTCTCAATAGACAAAAACATGTAAACAACGAGGCGAAGGCCGTCAGAAAATACGGGGTGTTTGTTACAAAATTCACATTGTAAGTTGCCAACCAAAACTCTATAACAAAAAAGGTGATGGACGGACGAGTAAGTTTCTTTCGCTCGAGGATCTCTTACTCCAAAATTAAATTACTTGCGTTGTTCGCATGCTCGTACTTAATCTAATCTAGTAACTTACAATAGTACTTTATTGAAAATCCATGTTTCAATTAAATTAAACACATTTTAGTTCTCTATATTATATGTATACCAAACGTAAAATAATCTTTTTTTTCCGTTATATATGCTAAAAATACGAAGGGTTGTTCGCAATCACTAACACTACCACCCTGTATAGGTTTTTTTGAAGAGCTTTGGGCCACCCTGCATATACTAAAATACGTACTGTTGTGACTCCCTAGATTTATGTATGTTGCATATGCGTAACCAGTTTCATAAGAATATCTATTCAGTTTGAAGATTTAGAACTTCGAAGCTAGTTTGAAATGCATCGCGGCGGCCCGCGGCGGAATCAATCATGAATCAACGACAGTAGAACATCGTTGCAGGCATCAAAATTTCTTTTTTCAATGCAAAAAAAACCCCAACTTAAAATCTGAATAGATAGGAATGTTTATGAATCATGACCTGATTGAAAACAGATTTTCCTTTAAAAAAAAGATGTTTTGTGACGATATCATATTCATGATTTATACTAAAACAGCACTGCAGCTAAAGATAGCCAAAAATATTAAATTCAATAAATTGGAATGGTTAATTGGATTTTATAATTTTGGCTATCCTTATCTGTGCTGTTAGTGTGTTTACCGAAACTGAAAGATAATGTAGCATTCAAAAGGGCTCTACATTGGGCTATCAGAGTTGCAACCGTTGTACCGTGGACCCCAAAATTGCTATACATAGGCAAATACATGCATAAATGCATACATCACTCGAGTGAATTGGTTCATGTTCATCAAACTTTCACATGTCTGCTCCTATCGGGATTCGAACCCGAAACCTCTAGATCCGTAGCCAAGGGTCACTGGGTCATTAACCACTACGCTAACTAGTTGTCAAATGATTATGCTCAAAAAATATTATTAAGTTGAGTTTGATCAATAGATACTATCGATAGTATCGATAGTGATTAAAATTAAATACTATCGATAGTAGCGATACTATCGATATCATTACAGTATCGATACTATTGATAGTTCAAAAATCTACCGGTAGTATCCATACTATGGATAGTTTTAAAAGCTATAGACAGTATCGATTGTTTGTTAAAATAATACGTCAATAATATCGATATTATCAACAGTATTGGTTATAAAATATTAATACTATTGATAGTATCGATGCTATCGAAAAGCAATACTATCGATTATAGCAATAGTATTGGATTTTAATTATCAATAGTACCGATATTATCGACATTCCTACCGATATTGTGACTATTTTTTAAGGTCAACTATCGATAGTCAAATTATCGATAGTTCAGCAACGCTATGCCTCATTTCAGAGTTGAACCAGAGTTGGTTTTTACTGTACACTACTTGATTGATAGTCCACTAAGAAAACTCGTTACCGATTTTGCAGGTGGTAGCAGTCTGGCTCACTTCGAGGTCGAAACAGTACAAATGAATATTGTTGCAGCGTTATATTGTTTTACGAATACCTTATTTTTTGTCAAATAATTTGTCAGGTGCGAGTCGAACTTGCACATCAAGGGTCACGGGCCTTGGATGCGCGTGTCAACTTATACCTTCTCTTTATATCACAAAATTAAAAATTTACAAAAATGTGTCAAATATGTCAAATTGTAGCAATTGTAAATTTTGTGATACAGGCCTCTTATCCAGGATTCCTAGCTAATCTTAAATAAACTGCCAATTTTCGAGAATTATGTCACTAAGTAAAGAAAACAAAACGTAAGGTGTTTATATATATTTTTTATACAACGTCCTCAATTTGGCGACTTTTATCAATCCTACTTTTATTTTTTTATCTCGACATTAATAATATCTGTTTAACTATAGATTTTTATTTCTTTCAACTTTAAATGGAAATGAACACTACACCAATCTACATTATTCATGTTTTTCAGACCATACCTAAATTTCAGAGAGAAGGGGTTGGTTTTTTTTTATGAATATGCCAAAAATATTTCAGAATGCACTCATCGAGTTCCAAACCCACGCATGATCTGTAAAAATAACCATTATGTACCTTCTGGAACAAATTGGACCAAAATACCTTGGTACAGTCAGCATCATTCATAAGGTAACATCCAAAGTGCTCAAATAGTTCGGTACAACATGTATTGTCTGATGGAACTCCGTAAAGAGACGCCTGAATTTATTAATTACCAAGTCAAAATTGGTTTAGAAGGAGTAAGCAGCCGAAGGTACGATGAGGATAGACAGGAACGAGTAGCGACTGTATTTTATACTATGTAAAGATTTTTAGTAATGTTTACTTGTATTTATACGGTTCAACGTGATTTTATATTGTACCTACCAAATTTCAACCATTGAATTCTTTAAAGTCAGGTATGCTAGACAGACGGACGGACACATGAGTTATAAGGGTTCTTTTTGGAGTACAGAACCCTAAAAAGAGACAAAAGCAATCGGAGCAAGGCCACACGTCGGTCTGTTGCCGTCTCACCGTGTACAAGGGTTAACAGAATGCTATAAATGACTTTGTTTTATTGTGTAATGTCGTTCATTTTAATTTGCGCTAACTTGTTTGCATAAAAAACGCCAACTTTAATTATTATTTTAATGCCCCGTCATAAAAATTACCCTATTTTAATACAAGTTTTAACGGCATGTTTGAATGTATGTCTGATCTAATCTAATAAATAACATTAAACAATTCCACGTGTTCTTAAACTGGTTATATTTAATTCGATTTTTGGCAGAAATTTATATTACAACGCTGCAACGAGCTGGGCTTACTGAAGGTCTGCAGGCCTGCTTGTAACAATCCAATGTATGGTCCAAATTGATACGATAACGGTTATGTACTTTCCGTTAATACTTCACAGCCAAAATAGAAAACTACAAATAGAAGAAAAAACAAAAAGCACTCAAGTTCTATCAATACGAGAACCGGTATTTAAAGAAATGTACTGGCGTAGTGCATACCGGTAACACAAGACACTTGGAATAACACTTAGGATTACCAATTTTAATCTGGCATAGAGGGCATTATTATCCTTGACAAAGAGAATAAATATCATTATTAATGAAACTAATTGTCATACGTCAATCAAGCTTCAACAAGAATCTCGGTGAACTCGTATTATTTAATGTTAATATATGTGAAACTAGTTTTATTTAATAGTTATTTCAAATCTTGCGTGCGACCTTGTTACAATTATGTAATACAATGAATAAAATAATATGAAAAAATCTTCCGGTATATTATAACATAGGATTATAAACCGTTATTAAATAATATAAGTAGACTCATTATAATTTTAGATTCGAGTCTTTCCTGTGATGTGCTTAGTAAATTATACACAATCGGCTCCTAACTTCTGAAATAAGGTTTTTATTCTACCGAGTTAGTAAAAAGTATGTCATCACACCAAGGTTAAGTACTAAGGTTTCGATGTTTTTGTAGAAACATAAAATCTATTATCTGGTTAAAGACGTCATTATATAAAATCGCGTCATATAAGATGCAAGTAAAAAGATAATGATGGAGTTCTGATACTTTTGCTGCCGTCATGCAACGTAACAAAAAACCGTGATAAAAAAAACCCATAATAAATATTCCATGGCAACTCTACTCCTAGAGCCTCTCACTGAGAAGAAGTTGAAAAGGAATGGCTAGTAGAGGCGCTGAGCTCTACATTTTCAAAAAAATTGCCTATTAACCAATCAGTTTATAATCTTACGACTGTGGCCTTAACATGACCGGCCCAGTGCATCTAACACGAATCTTTTCGATACGTCTTAACTCGCTATTTACTTTAGTGCGTCTCTTTCTAACTAGCCGAGTAGTTAACGCGAGTTAACGCGTATCGAGAAGATTCGTGCCAGCTGCACAGTTTTAAGTTATCACTCCCTGCGTCACTGTCAAACTAGTGTCATAAGAAATAAACTAACCTAAACTTGGCCGGTCATTGTTAGGGCCACTGATCGTCGATACTCAGAGGAATAAAAATAAGCATCCATTCCACTGCTGAACACTTACAGGACGTTTATTCGACATCGCCCAAACGAATATTAAGCCAATTAAGCTTAACGAAAGCCTGATGACGTAAAGTGTGCCACACATGCTCTGCTTCTCTAAAAATATAGCTTGAAAAATAGCAAATAGTGCTCAGGTCTTCTTTTTTGAAAGTCTTCGCGTAACCGTCGTGCTAATGCTGAAAACATGTTGTTAGATCCCTTTGCAGATGTGTTTCTCTTTCGATTTACGATTATATAGATCTCCCCATAGTAAACTCCACTTACTTAGGTGCTCCATGGATTAATAGAGCCTGTGAACTATTTAGGTATACCAGTCAGATGAACTACGGGAAAGTAGGGCCAATTACAAAAAGTTCGCATAATAAACATTCGACATTTATAATTTATCACTTTAACGGACACAGAACCAGACACAATTATTGTTTATTCTATAATAATAAGAATAATGTCACTTTTGACATTACATAATAAAAAAGATCAGAATGAAAAGTCTCCCACAAAAATATGACGAATCATGAGTGTGATATGAAATTATAGTTACGCTCTAACCTCGAACCCTCTAAAGATTCCTTAGTTAAAATTTTATTCGTCAGTCGCTAAAGCTCTACATATTTGCACTTCGCATTCGCTGTAGCTTTGTAGTCAATTGCATGACTTGATAGTATATAAAGCGAATTACAAATTACATCAATCATTCGTATCTAAAACTATCGCACGGCCTTTATAAATATCAATTTACCAATTGAAATACCAATACCAGTAGTTAGTTTGAATTGCGTTGACTATTCAATATTTAATTAGTAATTAGTTCGAATTAAGCTCATTTTGAGTTTAATGTTTGTTTATTAAATCAATTTAAATTGTGTTATTTAATTATCCTGAAGGTTATCACGTTGACAAATAGTTGTCAACAGTTGACTGTTAAAAAAGCAAGTTCCAGACTCCTGATTGTTTTCGTATTTTCTTCGGAGGAAGTGTGGAAGCTCTTCTTAATTTGCTATTCACACACGCTACACGCAAAACAAACAAAGGTAGTTTTAATTAAAGGCCCATTACATAACTCATAACACTAATACATTATTAACATTCCATTCATTATTTAACAAATCTCTCTCTTCTGGCAGCAGTCAGTCAATAAAAATGAAACAAATAAATAGGCATCTTTGTAGAGCGACGGCTCCATTAGCTACCTGTGCGAAAACGGCTCGGTATTACGAGTATCTGCCATACACTGTCGATAGTTGCCCCTACGCAACCCAGCGTCATACCCCCGAATTACCCTTAGCTTATCCCGCTTGATAAAACCGCCCCCTGGCGACTTATCATCATAACACCTAACCAAGAACTAGGGTATCTATCACATACAAACCCTTTACAGTTAACATAACTGAATCGGTCAAATCTTTTTGAAAATAAATGCTAACATTGGTTTGCATTTGTACTAGTTTGCACACACAAGCAAACAACCTCTAACTGACTCTAACCGCATAAACCTTCTCCGTTCCGTCATGGGTAGGAATCATTCATCACATACATAATAAGTCATTTAATGCAATTACGTACAGTCATAAAGTAAGTGTGTTAAGCCAGTGAATGGACCTACCACAAGTTGGGATTTTCTGGTGGTGGCACTGACGATGTTGAACCATCTAATTGGTAATGTTTTGCTATAGATAACTATGGCAGATGAGCTGGACGGTTTGTAATTTTCCGCAAATCGTTTGAACAACGCTAATATTTGCGGCAAACCATTTTCCAGGAAAACTGTCGTATTTTCAATGGGAATTTACAGAGTTTATAATCCTTGCTTTGTTTACAATTTAATTGATGAGAAGTTTCACAAATTTTTCCGCTTCGTTAGGATTTACGATGAAATTTACAACGTTTATAACTTTTTTACTTTTAATATTAACAAATACGATAATTGTACTTTAAGTGCTTCTATTTACGTTGAGCGGTTGTAGTAAGTAGCTAAGAGTATATCGGGTGTCACAAAATGAACATAGAATCTTTATGCAGATGACTGTTTAGGTCAGTCTGCACACTTTCAGAAGTTCTTAATTGACCCTTTGTCTGATAAAACTAAAAGCTTTTATGCAAGAATCTGAGTTTTTGTGACACTTCTAATTTAAACTAAGTGAGTAAGTATGCTAACGTCGAAATAGTTAATTGTACCAAATGATGTCCGCCATATTTGCATTTGAAAG
This sequence comes from Ditula angustiorana, assembly GCA_963691745.1. Taxonomy (NCBI): domain Eukaryota; kingdom Metazoa; phylum Arthropoda; class Insecta; order Lepidoptera; family Tortricidae; genus Ditula; species Ditula angustiorana. Next base: position 7,996,611 of record OY829472.1, read on the forward strand.
AAATTGGAAGTAGTTTTTTTATAGGTAGATGTTTCAAAGTCAAAGTCAAAGTCAAAATATTTTATTCAGATTAGGCTTACAGGTAGCACTTATGAATGTCAAAAAATTTACCACCGGTTCGGAAAAACCTCTGATGAGAAGATACCGGCAAGAAACTCAACGAGGTGTAATTTTTTTAAATAAATCAAAATTACAATGTTATTTTACATCTCAAATATTCAAAATTTTTACAATTTAACAATTTAACACAGCAGGTGTACAATCTTTGGGGCCAGGGATCGCCAATACAGATCGGGATCATTTCCAAACATCCTTGTCCAAGATATAGTCATTGATTTTATAATACGCCCGAGAAATTAATGTCTTCTTGACAATAGATTTAAATTTTGTATCATTTAGTTCAGTTATGTTTTTTGGAATTTTGTTGTAAAATCTTACACAATTTCCCATGAACGACTTATTGGTTTTAGCCAGTCTGTAAGTTGGAACTTTAAGCTTTCCTGTGTTTCTAGTAGCCTTTGGCTTATCGACGTTGGTAGGGAAATTGCATATATTTTTCCTAACGTACATGATTATTTCAAAAATATATAGCGACGGTAGGGTTAAGATGTCTATTTCCTTGAAAAATTCCCTTAATGACTCACGAGTATCCATATTATAAATTGCTCTAACTGCCCTTTTTTGCAAAATGAAAACTGACTCAATATCTGCAGCAGATCCCCATAAAATAAGGCCGTACGAAATAATGCTATTAAAATAGGCAAAATAGACCAACCGTGCCGTCGCTACATTGGTTACATTTTGTGTCTTTGTGAACTTACCTTTTTTGTGGAGCAATAATCTCTATTTTATTTTATTTATTTATTTAGATCAATAGTTTGGACATTCAATTATTTCCTTCGGGAGCCACTTGAGATGAAATACTAAAGCTATTACTACTGCAAAAAGAGTATCACGTCAAGCAAGATACCCACGCAAAGTCCAGTAATTATGGCCTTATATATATGTATATGTATATACCAAACTCGATTATGGCCTTCAAAACTGCCATCCTTAATCATCGCCGGAAACCGTGATAAAAATATCTATAAATTCGCAGTTTTATGGTTATTTTGTTTATATTCGCGAGTGTAATTGGAGCGGAGCGCCTGTCGACGTCACAGAACAAAGTTGCATTATTTCCGAGTTCCGTTTGTGCCGCCCGGTCTACAGCTGCGCGCGCGCTGCGAGCATAAATCAAAACGGCTAGGGTTGCTTCTATCTGCTTCCACTTTAGTGATACATTAATTGATAAAATTGATTTCGCCCACGACTTGTCCGCACAGAAATTTGTGAAGGAAGAAACGCTTAAAAAAGTATAAATTACAACATTGCTCAGTCATTATCCTTGAAGGGGGTGAATTTTTACTACTTAATAGTGTAATTTTTTCAATGATTAAGAATAATGTTTTGAAAAAATCTCTATCCAAACTTTCTTATCTTCATTGACCTTGTTAGGGAGGAACTTTCAAGGACAGTAAAATATAAATTTATTTATATCGAAGAAAATAAAATATATCTTTGCCATCCCCTAAAGTGTTAGGGGACACGCTCAAAAAGATAGTGACCTTACAGGAGTAATTACCTTTAACCTAGTGGTTGATAATGGGTGGCAAGAAGGCAAGTCAGACAGGATAAAAACTTATATGCCTAAAGAGATTCGAAAAAGAGCTATGACAAAACAAATAAACTCAACGCTTCTACGTTAAGATGTTGACGCATATTCTCCGAATCTCTTAACGTAAATAATACGCACTGTGGCGTATGCAAACGCATAACTGCGTCACAAAACGCTTACTAGTAAGTAAGCTACTACTTCATTCATGCCAATATTCTATGAGAGTGTGGTACTACCCTGGTTTGCACAAAACCAATAGGTATTTAATTAATATTAACATCAACTTTTAACGCTTTACACCGTTTTTTTCTTGTTTTTCCTAATTTTTTTTTAAATGATGGCGTAGGTGTTTGGGTGGCAGGCTGGCGAAGCGAGTGGCGTCTCTAGTATCACCGGTTAGCTGCGGCAATGGCTGGCACTAGAATGGCAGTGGTAATGAAGTTCATGAAAAAACTAAGTATGTTATTCAGGAGGCAGCCCTGGAGAGATAACGATGATCTAGTCAGTCGATATTATATCGAAACTGGCAACAGGTTTAGTATTAACCCTGAGGGTAAATGCGGGTTTTAGACCTTCATGTTTTAGTTCAAGCGATCGGCCGATACCGATCTGCGGCGCGGTATTGAGACATAACTGTCTATTCTAGCTTATTTTGTGGATATACAACTATAATGCGTCACAGTCTAGGAGTAAGTGATGCTTTGAAGAATGTAAAGTAGCCCATGCAAACAATGTGCTTAATGGTTTCGAAATCACACTTAACTTTTCAAAGTTTTTGCACTTTGATACTCGTTTTCATGAAGCTTTTTACCTGACTACCATCAGAAAGGAGGGTTATGTATTTAGAGTGTATGTATTTAGTTGAGTTGTTCTGTATCACTACTAAATATACAGTTTTTGAAGTGGCATCAGATAGAGGACTAAAAACAAGGAAGCAAGGATGAGGCGAAAACCGAAGTATTGAATTACAGGAAACAAGACTAACAAGTATTTTTCCATTATTGGAGCATTAATACCATAGAATTAACCAGAAACCGCCAGCGCGCCTAAAACTGAGGCAACTAAAACCACTCTTAAATGGAGTGGTTGCGCTTTATTGCGCTTAGTCGCTCCTTTGCAAGTAGCGCGTCATGACGTATTGTACTAATGCCAATTTTAATTGTAAAATGCCGTCTTGTGTCGTTCCTTCAGGCAAAAATGCTGCTGGACATACAAAAAAACAGGATAGGACCACATTTCATCTGCTAGTAGCTCTTTTAAAAGTGAATTTATTTAATTATTTAATTTATTTTACTTATTGTGATTGACTTGGAAAAGAGGGCGTCCATTTTGTAAGTGTTGCCAGTGTAGTCAAAAATGGGATCAACCGTGTAAGTATGGGGAATCGGCCCCAGACGTCAATTGATTGCCCAGATTTATTGGCCCAGATATAAGATGCTGATTCACCAAATATTAACCCTAAAATGCCACAGGTATACGAAAAAATTTTTTTTTAATTTTATTTTATCTAAACTACAGAACCGATTTTTATGAAACTTGGATAGAATATGTAAGTAACTTAGGTTTAACAAACTGGAACAAATTACCTTGCTACTCCGCGAAACCAGTGCCGGGCTCGTGCAAAATAGCTGCGTCTGTGCGACACATATATGTTCATGCAAAAACCCACCCTCCTCCGCTTCCACGCGAAACAACATATATCACACAGACTCAACTACACACCACCACCACTAAACACTAAAACTACACGATCGACGCGCGTTTCGCCTCTATACGAGGCATCATCAAGACCAAAAAAAAAATTTTGTTTGGGTGCTTTTGTTTTTTTGCAAAAATGTTGGCGGTAGGCGGGATTAAAGAAAAATGTTTTAGTTTGTCAGTACGCCATTCGTTCAAGTACCGAACGGTCGTACTGTTCGATCTTGATGATGCCTCGTATAGAGGCGAAACGCGCGTCGATCGTGTAGTTTTAGTGTTTAGTGGTGGTGGTGTGTAGTTGAGTCTGTGTGATATATGTTGTTTCGTGTGGAAGCGGAGGAGGGTGGGTTTTCGCATGAACATATATATATATATATGTCGCACAGACGCTGCTATTTTGCACGAGTCCGGCACTGGTTTCGCGGAGTATAATTATTATTATATTATAGGCGAGCAGCATCATTGCTGATATGCCTATCTCAAAGTTCCACAAGTTATTTCAAAGTCTTGAGTAGCAAGGTAATTTGTTCCAGTTTGTTTATTTTGTTATTAATAATACCGATTTTTCTTTAAAAATGCCGTAGAGTTCTTGCCACTTCTTCTCACGGAGCTTTTAAAGTGGCAGATAAAAAATAAAATATTTGTATTTTTGGAAAGAATAATTAAAAAGATTTAGGCTTAGACTTTGAATGATGTTTTATTATTTGTATGACTAACTAAACTTAACTAAACGACTTTAAAGCAACTGGGTAAAATGATTGAATACTGGTTGTGTACAACGTTAGTTAGTACCCTATGCCTTAATAATTATATTTGTTAAATATTTTTAACAAGTGTCCTGGGTGGGTGCAATGTTTCCACAAAAAGTGTGGAACTGCTCACGAGCTGGCAACATTACGCGGGCGGGGGGCGGGGCTTGCGCGGGACGTGCGCATTGCATTTGGACACAGCGCCGGGTATGACGTTTTAGTTGAACGCGCCTTCTAGTTAATTCTATGATTAATACAAAGAGTAGATAATCATAATTATATAAACTTTTTATTTAAAGGGATACCCGTTCAAGGAGCGAAACAAAATGCATTGAGTAAAATGAATAATTGTAGAATTAAATATAATTATGTGGTTATGAAATGGAGCTATGAATTCCCATTTTTAACCTCACTATGGTGGAAGTAAAAGTGGGTATATTTTATTCCTAGCGGCTATTAAGATTGGTGATCTATTCCTGTCCAAGTGCATATTGATATAGCTGAAAACTTAAGGGATATACTTATTTATACAATTATGTTTTGGTACTTTTAAATACCGCATATAGAAAGGAAGTAGAAATGGGGTAACCTAACCGTGTGTACTCTAAACTAACAACTCAAAAGATAATTTTCTACCTATTCTTGATATTTTAAGACAGAATAGTATGCTCTACATGTGTCTCTTATCTACATCACAAATTTATAACGAGGCAGAGAGGCTGCTCACCCATTTACCTGCTAAAATATAGACTTTTATGTTATTTGCAATTGCAAACGAGCAAGTGGGTCACCTGATGGTAAGTTATCACCGCCGCCCATAGACGTCCGAAACACCAAAGAGTTTGGAGGAGGAGAGGAGGACCACCAGGCCAAGGTGGTATACTTACCTCTTGTGCCATTGTCTTGCTCTCCACGCCGGAATACAACAGTGCAAGCACTGCTGCTTAGCGGCTGGATTAGCGAGCAAGATGCTGGTACACCTTGCAGAAGGTCCTACCACCTGCAAACATCCTGTATATTTTATACAGTTAGTTTTCTATGTAGGGTATTTAGTTCTCCATGTTTGACAGTGACGAGACAATATGTTAGCGTAGGTATAATGATGAAGTCGAGTAGGTATTACGTAGGTATTTTACATTATGGCGTATAGATGTTTATCGTTTTAGGTTATTAAACTTGCATAATTAAACGGGCTCACATTTTATAGGCCAAATTGTGACTGGAACAAGGCCGGTCACCGTCGACCTCCGCTGTCTGCAAACGGACTCCAATGATTTACGTCGATAAAATACTAAAAACATAATGTAAATTATTTAACGCAGCCACACAAACTTAGATAATAATAAAGAGTTAGTTAAAAATGGCATTTTGAACACAAGCTTTTAATGCTAACGGAAATTTACCGTAACTTTGCCAGTGAAAAATTTATTATAGTAAATTGCAAGTCAGCCTTAAGCGGATGAAAATTCGATTTCAAGATTTAAACCGAAATGACAGAATGACAGACATACACACAGATTTATACTTATACTAGATGTCCTGGGTATGCAAATGAGAGAGTAAGTAGTGTCCTGTGCACTTGCACAAGTAACAACGAGAAAACAAGTACAGTCAAGGAAATTGAAACACGTACCACCGTAGAACCTAGTCTAAGAGACATACGCATGACATTTGTATGACATAGCCTGACGTTTAACGCGTTGCGTCATTGCGATAGGGTTCTAAGGTGGTACATGAATATATTTCCCCTACTGTACAATGTTTTAGCATCCCTTGGCAGATTAAAAATGGCCTCACGTCAATGACATCTTAACGTCATACGCTGCCATTTAATAAATCAATGAATTGCGGGTGGTCGGACCTTGTGCAAGGTTTGTACGGATTGCTACCATCATCTTGCTCGCTAATCCTGCCGCTAAGCAGCAGTGCTTGCCCTTTTGTGTTCCAACGTGGAGTGTAAGACAGCCAGTGCAATTACTGACACAAGAGGTATTCCATCTTAGCCCTCTGGATTGACAACGCATTAACAATCTCCTTGGTGTTGCGTGGATGGTGGTGATCACTTACCATCAGGTGACCCTGATGTGCAAAAATTAGAGTGAATTAAAGAAAAGCTGGTGAACAAATTAGTAGTTTAGTACGTAGAGCCAAATATGTAAGTAAAACTATTAAAGACAAGAAACAGACACAAATAGCACTAACTGTGTCCTTCATTGCACAGGCTTACCTCGCGACGCTTTCCAGCAGGACACAATAATGGTGTTTGATTTAATGCTACAATAGAAAGAGGTAAATGTTCACACACATAAAACCGTCGTACTTTAAAATTTATCAAAACAATCCACAGAGCTAATTGACCTAAATTAACCCGGTAAAAAAGAGACCTTGAACACGCATATTTTCAAGTTTCTCAGAATAAACAAAACACTACTTTGTCTACTTAGCTATCCATTACTATTTGCCCACAGAAGGCCCTAACGGCGTCCCTCGATGAGTCATTAAAATTAAATTACTATTAAGTTTAGGTAAATACCCGTTAACCAAACTATTATTTATTAGTGTTACGCAGGCGTGATTTTTGACGTAATTACCCGTGTTAGTGATTTGCATACATGTGTAGTTTATCAAAATATCATAAGATCTTGTTTTGTAATACTTACCAACCATGCTCGTATCGGCCTATTAGGTTGTTTTATAGCACAGTAAAGGGGTAGGTATTTTCTTCACGACAACAACTGCTCTCAATGAAAAGAAAAACACTTCATGTTTTCGCTTTTACGAAATGAGCAGGGGATATAACTAAACTACTACTACTTAGGTATATAAAAAAACCTAATAGATAGTAGATTCCAATACGTAACATTCGCCCTAGATATGTTACCATACCTGTGCCTTCGCAAGAGGAAAATGCCATCACAACGTCACATAGTCAAAACCAGAAGGAAAAACCTGTGAAAACCGAGCCCATTAATTGAACGTTGGCAATCATTACGTGATTTTTACGTCGACGCCGTCGGCTTCTAAATTGGACTGTCTCGTATGTGGCGAACATTAGTGACGTCACGGCATCGTCAGGCCCGCTGTGACGTATCCGATCAAAACCAGCCACGACTGACCGGTCGATGGCACAGGCAGTTTCTAATACGTTCCTACGAGTTCAAGATAGCAGGAAAATTACGCGGGTAATCAGTGAGTTTGAGCAGACGGGGAAAACGCAATGGGGACTTTCAACGGCACTTAGTTTTGCTGTGAACCAGTTTAATGTTTTGCGATAAATTATGCGGTGCATATTGTGATGCAAAACTGATCTCAGTGAAAAACATAAGTCAATGAACTGTAAGGTTAGAATACTGGAATTCTTGAACCCATGTCGCTCTGTAAGGGAAGTCGGTGGATCAAATCATTCAGATACCACGACCTTTGCTAAGAAAATTAAATCCAAAAGCGGATTATTTTAAAGTGGAGTTGATAATTTTTTATGTAGGTCGATTCATAATAGCTGGCACTAAACATGTGAAACTGTCATGAATTTCATAGACATTCGGTGCCAGCCCCTATTTATGAATTGACCTATACCTACTAGTATAGTACGATGACAAATAAAAATTATAATTACAGGTTAGGTGAAGAATATTTAATAATATTCTGGCACGACGTCCATTATGTAGAGCATTTAGTACATTTAAAGTGTAATAATAAATGGTAAATATTCTTCGTTTATTTAATATTTTATTTGTATTTTTTTTCATTAAGGCTGAATTGCATTAAATAGTTTAACGATTAAGATGCTACATCACGTTAGTTTCATACAAGAACTGTTAATTTTAGCATCATTAAATAATACAAGTATTTAATTGTTTGGTGCTGGTCACACTAAATGTATTAGATTTTTTTCCTAGAGTAGTAAAATAACTGAATCATTGGTTCGTCAGAAATGTTTTTTTTTTTTACCCATCCGCCGCTAGACGGGAGGGTTATGTTTTTTTAAGTGTATATAAGTATTTTGACTATTTTTATTACCTTATTACTTGTGGATGCTGTATAATTGAGTTAGCTGTATTACTATTAATGTTGGATATGTAATCTGATCGATGAAACATAAATAAAATAATTATACCTGCTTTACAGACGAAATGCAACGTAAATACGGCTTAATGATACAATTATCTATATTCAGAGACTGGGAGCACTTTCCATTCCATTAGAATTTAAACGATGGAGCAAGGTTACAATTTCTCATTGTGTTGTGAAAATTACAAATTCACTTCTGCAAAAAACATTAGCTTCCTAGATTTGCAAGCACGCCGAGTCATTTACCATCTCTTTGCCAGTTGTCTCTGTTCACAATGAGTCAGTTGTCTCTAGGATTCTATAAAATGCTCTGTTGGCGTAAGAACAGACTCAATGAATGGAAATTACTGTTGACTATTGCTGATTATAATTGACTACAGATTAATGAATTCATATTCTGTAATCATGAATTATGTATTAACAATATTGCTGTAAATCAACCTTGGTGCACTATGTCTAGTGCGTTCCTAGTACAGTTACGAGTAACTTTAGGAAAAATAATAAAAAAAGGATCAAACATTTTATGATCAATTATCCAAGCTTTAGTTGATTAATCTACACTAATATAATAAAGGGGAAAACTTTGTTTGTTTGTTTTTTTGTTAGTTTGTTTGTATGTAGGGGGTAATCTCTGGAACTACTGAACCGATTTCAAAAATTCTTTCACAGATAGAAAGCTAAACTATTCCTGACGGACATAGGCTACTAATTTTACGTGAACGAAGTCGCGCGCGTCCGCTAGTCAGATATAAAGACGAAATATGACTCGAAAAAAATTACAATAAACTGTGCATTGTCCGAAACCCTATCCCTATTATTTTGAAACCTTCCCTAAATTTATATAACCACAAACATACTTTAACAAAACAGTTTTTGTTGTTCACTAAGAGGCTAAAGATCTTTTCTAAATGAATCAATAAAATAAATGTACTACGTATTTTACACAAATTGAAGTGGATATACAAAATTTAATACTTGGAAATATTTATATTGCCTAAGAACCCATCATTTAAAACACGGACGTCTGCTTTCCACAGAAAAGACACAAATTAAATTTATATAAATTAAAGGAATTTTCGGAAAAATACGTGTATAAAATGAAGAGGAAAATATCATCAGAACTGTGTAATTGCGTTGAGGTAAATGCTCGCAAAATTATTTGTATTAAGTAATCGTGGAAAATTTGCCTGCAGTCCAGAACATCTTTTACAAAGACTTTATTTATTGGTTTTCAAACGAACTTAACCAGGCGGGTGATTTTTGAGTTGTAAGAGTGTTCAAAAATTATTCGACAATTACATTTACTATTATAACATGATTATAACTTTATTGCAAATAGTTTTCTACTCATCGTCTTGCTTTTCGCCATCTTGTTTTTAGTTGATTACGTATATGTTCTATATGTATGTATATTTATTTATCTTTTACTATCCGTTCCTGTCTGTCTTCATATCTTACTCTTTCTAAATCGTGTGATACGGTTATCACGGTCATTTAGAGCATTTTTTTACCGAAGGTTTTTTATGTATATGTATTATATATCTTATTTTACTCGTGCGAAGCCAGGGCAGGTGGCTAGTATACATATAAAAAGAGCAAATACACACGCACACGATACGGCTATAAATATTCGTATTACGGCATAAAAGTGTAAAATTGTTGCAGAACACCTTTCCAAATACATTTACGTCGAAAGAATATTAAAAATTAAAAAAACATTATTTCTTAGCCATTTTTGTATCATCTAACAAAATTACTTCGACAAAGTCGTCAGGTAAGGTCAATCGTCGAATCCGACTCGGTGGGGCAGCGTTCGGGAAGCTACGAAACGTCCTCTCGTCCAAGATACCGCAGTGTTGGAAGACGAAAGTCTTCGACCAATGTGTGCTGCCGGTGATGACGTACGGTACTGAGACGTGGTCGCCAACAAAAGGCTTCATAAGAAAGCTCAAGGTCACTCAAAGGGCAATGGAGAGGGCTATACTCGGAGTTTCTCTGCGAGATCGAATCAGAAATGAAGAGATCCGCAGAAGAACCAGAGTCACCCACATAGCCTTAAGGATTGCTAGACTTAAGTGGCAGTGGGCGGGACACATTGCTCGCAGAACGGATGGCCGATGGGACCACAGAGTTCTCGAGTGGCGGCCGCGTACCGGAAGACGCAGCGTGGGCAGACCCGCCACAAGGTGGACCGATGACCTTGTGATCGTTGCGGGAACCCGCTGGATGCAAGCAGCACGGGACCGGTCGTTGTGGCGATCCTTGGGGGAGGCCTATGTCCAGCAGTGGACGTCTTTCGGCGGAAAAGATGATAATTATGATGATAACAAAATTACGAAAAAAAAGATGCTTCGTACAAACCGAAATAAGTGCTTATCCAGATAAAAATGAAAGTTTTTTTTAAGAGAGTAATTACGTCAGTGGCTACTTAAAAGATGACAGTATTAAAATAAATCTATCTGGTCTAAATATTTATGACCTTGACTGTACAATTGTACATAACATATACCCGCCACCTCCACCCGTTGCCCCGCAGGAGTCCCGTCAATATACGGCCACTCTTCGATCACTTATTCACAAAATACTTAAGTAAAACGAATCCATAAATAACTCAAGGAAATCAAGTTTTAAAAAGAAAGTGTAAATAAACAACACACCGCAAAAAACCCACAAAAAATAACCTTCCTTAGAAACGTTCGGAAGTTTTCGGTATTACACGTAGACGTCAACACATTGTCACATTAGCGGAGTCAGTGAGTCATTCATTATTGTATTGCGACCGTTTGAGCTCGGAACACTTAACCGTGGAGGTTTTAGTGCAGTGTGGCCTTTTCCGATGCCTCTGACGTCGTCTAAAGACGCAGGGAATCCCCAGCTCTTACTTATTCAAGTAAGAGCTGGGGACAAGGGCACTGACGGTTTTCGAAAAATTCCCAGTGAGACCAATGCACTTACGGCAGTTTATTCAACTTTCATTTCTGAACTTAATCGGTTGAAAATACCCCCAGGATAAAGCGAAAGAGATCCAACAGGAAAAGAGCAAGGCTTAGTGCAACATAATTTTATATTTAGACAAGATTATGATGGATAACCGGTAAATTTTGAGGAAGCTACAGCAGGAAAAAGCGCGGTTATATTTAAATAATTTGCAACTGAAAGTATGTATTTAATACAAAACAAAGTTCAATTAATTCATTAAAGTTTAGATTGAAAGTTGGTAGAAAGGTCTCGCATTTATAATTGGTTAAATTTTGACCGTAACTATACTTCGTTTTCTTCAGATTTGTTTAATGCGTGACGGTCAAGTATTCATACGATTTTAAACGTAACATATTACTGAGTTACGTTTATATTGCAAGTGTTAACGCATTTTAAGCTAGTTTAATGGTGAGAATTCTAAACTGAAAAAAAGTATGGCGTGACTAAGACCAATTCAGGATTGCATTACATACAACACAATCCTGATCGGTCTATGTGCTATGCAGGACGTGGCTGACATGAGTGTGTATTAACTTGCACTCTAGGCGATGATTCTCTAAGCGCATCAGCGTCGAGCAAGACGCCAAGTCGGTGCAATTACTGACACAAGTATTCCATATTAGTCCTCTGGGTTAGTAACGCCCCTGCAATCCCTTTGGTGTTGGTTTGGGTTACTTGCGGCAAACGAGCAAATTCCTATGTTGTACAAAAAACAAGTCATCGTCCTGTCTTGCTGTAGCGCGCTACCAGGAGTGAGCGAGATGGAGCGATGACTCGACGTCGAGCTCGACGCTGATGCGTTAAGAGAATAACGTGGCTGAGGTTCTCGGTGCATTGCTCGGCCTTCGCCGGCATTATCAACAAAAATGACTGTAAATAAAAAACTGCACAGGCGTCTGTAGCTTCTGTGCAAAGTACCTACTTATATTACAATTGCAACGCATTTTACAAGGTCAATAATAATCTACTCCAGAAAAATTAACAAAAGCCTTATTTTTAACATAGAACTACCGTGAGACTCGAACATATAAATAAAATCGGATCACTCACGTATTTACTCGTTATTTACGTATTTTTCGTGTATTTTTTTTATTTAAAAATACGGGAGTGATCCGTTTTTATTAATAAAAGGCTTAATGATGCATAGAATAAAAACAACAGGTTATCGATACAATTTTTACTTTAAACACATTGTATTGGGACCCGATTTTCAGCGCGCTTTGTTAAAATAAAGATATTAAATAAGCAATAGTTGTCTGTTTTTATTTTATTCACATTTCACCTATATCGAATTTGCACATAAGCCCGAATCCTACTGCAGATGTTCATACAAAAATAGCTTTAGATTAGTTCGTATGCACCGTGCATGCGTGCGTGCGGTTTCGCTTTAGGTAAAACGTTTTTTTTTCTGGACATCCCACGAATCAGTATCGCTTTTTCATTTCATTCGGTTTTGTTTAAGGAAACTTATTATGCTCGTTTTGTAATTTCGCACTGGTTTTTTTTACCCATCCGCAAACGGCCGTGTTACCTATAGGGGTTTTTCAAACACAAATTAAACAGGTAAAACCAGCGTTGTACATGCATTTGAAGGTAACTCAATCTTATAGAACAAGAAGCCTACATGGTTAAATTAATAAATACTTCATAAACAATAAGGTTAACTGGAAGAGACACCTTAAAGGGATAAGTTCGCCTTTGGACATCACTCTATCTATTTTTGTAATTTATGTTTTTGTACAATAAAAAAATTACATACATACGAGGGGAGGCTGAAAAGTTATCTCTAACCTAACCTAACTATGAAAGAAAAGACTGCCGTAGCTAGTTTTATTTTTATTTTTCAATGTAGTCCCCTGCTAGGGAAATGCATTTATTACATTTGTCAAATATTGACATTAACCCATGAAAAAAAAAACTTTGGGTTTGTCGTCAAAAAACTCAGTAACTGCAGCCTTAATTTCGTCATCGGTCATAAATATTCGTCCTCGGAGATCTTTTTTGAGATGCCTGAACAGAAAATAGTCACAGGGGGCTAGATCTGGACTGTAGGGGGGGTGAGCGATCGTATCGAAGCCATTTTCTTTCATAGCATGCATCGTTGTGCGGGCGGTATGCACAGGTGCGTTATCGTGCAAAATCAGGATTCCTTTGCTAAGTTTGCCTCTGCTTTTTTCTTTTATGGCATCTCTTAGCTGGTATAGTAAGTTAGCATAATATTCAGCATTCATTGTTGTTTTTTTTGATAAATAATCAATGAGCAAAATCCCTTCTGTATCCCAAAATATAGTTGCCATAAGTTTTCCAGCCGATGGACGGACCTTGAATTTCCGAGGAGGCTTCTCTTCCTTGAACTTCCACTGTAAGGACTCCTGTTTACTTTCAGGGTCCCACTGTCGAATCCAGGTCTCATCACACGTTACAACTCTTGAAATAATTTCTTCTTCTTTCCCGCGACTCATGCTCAAAAAATCCTCACAACATTTGACCCGCCTGTCTTTGTCAAAAGCAGTCAGCATTCTGGGGACCCAGCATGCACTGAACTTGGACATGTTCAAGTGCTCATTAATTATTTCATTTACTCGTTCTTTACTAATGCCCACATCTCTAGCTATCTCCCACTGCTTCACTTGCCGGTCTTCTAAAGATATTTTTTTTACTTTCGCCACATTTTTATTGGTGACGGCAGAAACTGGTCTCCCACTACGAGGGTCATCTTCCAGGCTTTCGTGACCAAATTTAAACTGCTTGGACTTTATAGTAAATTCGGAAGGACACGAACCACTAAACACACACAACATACGCTCTCGTCGTTCCTTCCTTAGTAAGGAATTTTATGACTGCACCATAGAATTAACCAGAAACCGCCAGCGCGCCTAAAACTGAGGCAACTAAAACCACTCTTAAATGGAGTGGTTGCGCTTTATTGCGCTTAGTCGCTCCTTTGCAAGTAGCGCGTCATGACGTATTGTACTAATGCCAATTTTAATTGTAAAATGCCGTCTTGTGTCGTTCCTTCAAGCAAAAATGCTGCTGGACATACAAAAAAACAGGATAGGACCACATTTCATCTGCTAGTAGCTCTTTTAAAAGTGAATTTATTTAATTATTTAATTTATTTTACTTATTGTGATTGACTTGGAAAAGAGGGCGTCCATTTTGTAAGTGTTGCCAGTGTAGTCAAAAATGGGATCAACCGTGTAAGTATGGGGAATCGGCCCCAGACATCAATTGATTGCCCAGATTTATTGGCCCAGATATAAGATGCTGATTCACCAAATATTAACCCTAAAATGCCACAGGTATACGAGAAAAAAAAATATTTTTATTTTATTTTATCTAAACTACAGAACCGATTTTTATGAAACTTGGATAGAATTTGTAAGTAACTTAGGTTTAACAAACTGGAACAAATTACCTTGCTACTCCGCGAAACCAGTGCCGGGCTCGTGCAAAATAGCTGCGTCTGTGCGACACATATATGTTCATGCAAAAACCCACCCTCCTCCGCTTCCACGCGAAACAACATATATCACACAGACTCAACTACACACCACCACCACTAAACACTAAAACTACACGATCGACGCGCGTTTCGCCTCTATACGAGGCATCATCAAGACCAAAAAAAAAATTTTGCTTGGGTGCTTTTGTTTTTTTGCAAAAATGTTGGCGGTAGGCGGGATTAAAGAAAAATGTTTTAGTTTGTCAGTACGCCATTCGTTCAAGTACCGAACGGTCGTACTGTTCGATCTTGATGATGCCTCGTATAGAGGCGAAACGCGCGTCGATCGTGTAGTTTTAGTGTTTAGTGGTGGTGGTGTGTAGTTGAGTCTGTGTGATATATGTTGTTTCGTGTGGAAGCGGAGGAGGGTGGGTTTTCGCATGAACATATATATATATATGTCGCACAGACGCTGCTATTTTGCACGAGTCCGGCACTGGTTTCGCGGAGTATTATTATTATTATATTATAGGCGAGCAGCATCATTGCTGATATGCCTATCTCAAAGTTCCACAAGTTATTTCAAAGTCTTGAGTAGCAAGGTAATTTGTTCCAGTTTGTTTATTTTGTTATTAATAATACCGATTTTTCTTTAAAAATGCCGTAGAGTTCTTGCCACTTCTTCTCACGGAGCTTTTAAAGTGGCAGATAAAAAATAAAATATTTGTATTTTTGGAAAGAATAATTAAAAAGATTTAGGCTTAGACTTTGAATGATGTTTTATTATTTGTATGACTAACTAAACTTAACTAAACGACTTTAAAGCAACTGGGTAAAATGATTGAATACTGGTTGTATACAACGTTAGTTAGTACCCTATGCCTTAATAATTATATTTGTTAAATATTTTTAACAAGTGTCCTGGGTGGGTGCAATGTTTCCACAAAAAGTGTGGAACTGCTCACGAGCTGGCAACATTACGCGGGCGGGGGGCGGGGCTTGCGCGGGACGTGCGCTTTGTTTTTGGACACAGCGCCGGGTATGACTTTTTAGTTGAACGCGCCTTCTAGTTAATTCTATGGACTGCACGGTGCTCAATTTTAGTCATTTTGTTTTTTTCTTCCGACATGTTCACAATATTCGAGAGTAACAAACGAACGAGATGCATGAAACAAATTAATGCCAAATAATTTGAAAAAAGAATAACAGGTGAATAGAAATCCATACCAGCCAGTATTATTTTCGCATTATTTTATGACCAAAGAGATAACTTATCAGCCGCCCCTCGTACAATAATATATGACTAAATTACGGATAGTGTTTTTCCGTGGGCAGTTAAAAAAAGAGGTGTCTAAGTTACTGTATAGAAGAAATATTTTCAACATATTGTTAATCACACTTCATACTAATATTACAAAGCTGAAAGTTTGTGCATGACATACTACGAATAATTATTAATTGTATGTGACATACTATTACTACGTTGCACTAAACAGTTGGACGGATTTAGTTAAAATAAAGATTAGAGATAGTACTCGCGGTTTAACATATAGGCTACCTTTTATCGAAAGTAAAAGTCATGCAGGCGGAACTGCGGCTAAAAGCCGCATTATTATTATTATTATCTCTAGATACAGTACAAGTCAACTATAGGCGTATAGTACCCAACGGGCTCCTCCTAATGTGAAGTACTTCATTGATGACCAAAATTGTTGTTGTTAGTGTGATGTAACCCTTTCTGTCATCGATCGATCCTCGACCGATCCTTGAATAAAGCAATCAAGCAATCGGTGTAGTTGGAACTGTCGATGTTTGTTTCTCTAATACTGCTGTCGATAATGAAATCGATCATGGATTGATCGGGTGGAGTGGTTTTATAACACTTTAACTTCTCATTGGCCCTAACATGACCGACCCGTGTTTAGTTTAACCCTTCCCGCGTCTCTCTCAAATGAGTGTCAAAAAAGTGATGCACGCACATTATAGAGATAAATTCATAGAAACTAAACTTGGCCGGCCATGTTAGGACCAAGTTCTGTGGCAGATATACACTAATTTAATTAACCTGCGTAGCTTACTCAGTTCCACTTAATTGTTTTATAGTAGTTGTCGGTAGAGTCAATGTTTTCCTAATTAAACATAACTCATTAAACTAACAGCGGTTTATGTGAATTACCGATCCCTGAGGCAGGTGACACATATAACTGTGGCGACCGCCACACGTGACTAGTTTCCATTACCAATTGTTCCTT
The DNA here is from genome assembly GCA_963691745.1 of Ditula angustiorana. Classification (NCBI taxonomy): domain Eukaryota; kingdom Metazoa; phylum Arthropoda; class Insecta; order Lepidoptera; family Tortricidae; genus Ditula; species Ditula angustiorana. The sequence continues at coordinate 8,013,462 of OY829472.1, forward strand.
TGTACGAGATGATTGGATGTTTTTATTTTTTACCTGTATAATAAAGAAAATGACCATTTTATTAAATTGATCAACCTATATTTCTAAGAAGACTCAGCATCAAATATATTGGAGCGGGCAAGATGGTCAAAATATCTAAACGCGCCCTGATGTATTTGATAATAGAGTCCAGTTCGGGTAGTTATAACCACCTTGCTTGCTTCGATATTTGGTGCTGACTGTACAATAATGTACATGGTACTAATAGTAGAAGAGCTTCGAACTAATATGCCTAAATACATTTAAAGAACAATCTTCAAAAGAATTGCGGAAACTGCGGGAGCGGGGTTTTGCGGGTGGTAGGGCCTTGTACAAGGCCCGTCCGGATCGCTACCACCATCTTGCTCGCTAATGCAGCTACTAAGCAGCAGTGCTTGCACTATCGTGTTCCGGCATGGAGAGCAAGACAGCCGGTGAAATTACTGGCTCAAGAGGTATTCGATCTTAGCCCTCAGGGTTGGCAAAGCATCTACAATATCCTTGGTGTTGCGGGTATCTATGGGCGGTATTGATCACTTACCATCAGGCGACCCACTTGCTCGTTGGCCTTCCTGTTATATAGAACAAAGATAGACACTGCGAAATTCCAGAAATCCTTATATTCGCGCATTCGGGGTAAGTTCAGCTTTCTACAGTCAACTGAATTGGTATGTGTGTCATTGTGTTCAAAATATGTCGCATAATGTTACAGCAACCACAAATGACAAGATTATACTATAATACAGGATTATACTGTTATACGATTATTAGCAACTGTCGGGTAGCTACCACCATCTTGCTCGCTAATGCAGCGTCGCTAATACAGCAGCACTGCACTGCACTTACACTGCTGTATTCCGGCATGGAGAACGAGACAGCTGGTGAAATTGCTGGCACGAGAGGTGAATACGCAACCGAGATACGATGCCAACCCTGAGGACTAAGATGGATTATCTTAGCCCTCTGGGTTGGCATCGCATGTTGAGTCTCTTTGGTGTTGTGGGTGTTTATGGGAGGAGGTGATCACTTACTATCAAGTAACCCACTTGCTCACGTTCCTTATTATTTTATTTAAAAAAAAACGCTCATTCAGTCAAGTGAACTGATCGAAAACACGACATACCATATGGCTTGATATAGATCAAGCCATATCAGAGCCCATAGTTACTGGTAGGTGTAAAACCATAGACTTAAAAATGACACAACAATCCGTTTAAGGCGACCGGACCCAGGGTTATTGTAACTATGGAATTATTGTAACTAATGCATTAATCATCTGTTTCACACTCTTTATGGACAGACTGATAATTTATGCGTGTTAACTTTAGTTTCTCTTTCCGTCGAAAAACGTCACCTTCCACTTAAAAATATGGCAAGGAAGAAGATTAATGCATTAGTCAAAATGTGTCCCTGTCCTTAAAAGTGACACAGTGACCCAATAGTTGACGAGAATATACAAAAACATAAAAGTAGCAACGGGAGACTGATGTCAACTATTGGTAAAAACATCATGCCAAACACTGGAGGCGGTTACCTTAGTCACAATGACCCCGGGTCAACTTGTGAAAATTGCATTATTACAAATCATTATCCGGAACAAGCTTCGACAAAAAGTTTATAACCTAAGAAATATATCATAGGTCTCGACAGAAACGTCAACATAGTTATGCAGGATGTTATATGCAAAAAGTATGTTATACTTGGAGTTGATAAGTTCTACTTTTAAGACTTAACTGGTGAGGTTCTTACTTGTAGCATAAGCCCTACCTTGACGTCAAATCAAGGTTCTGGCTCAACGGGAAATACCCTTTAGGTTTGTATAGGTGATTCAGTGAATGAGTGAGTGAGCAAAACAAGCCGCTTTTAAAAATTCATTAGTTTATTATTCATTATACAATTAAATTACAAACTTAATTATTTTACAAACTTTGGGGGCCTATAAGTATCAACACTTGACATTAATTTTTACTGTGAAGTAGAGAAAAATGTGTGATCGGGTTGGTGTATCCACATGGCGAGTGGCATCGACCGATTCTTCGAACTTGGCCCAACACACTACCTTGTGACTAGGTCTTGCCGAACGAACTATTATGGCCCTACCATGACCGGCCAAGTTTAGTTTATCTGAGTTGATCTCTATGTGCGTCCCTTTCTTATGACACTACTTATTATACTTATGATAGAGACGCAGGGAGGGAAAAGTAAACCTGAGCCGGTCATAATAAGGGCCATAGTAGTGTCAACGCAATTGGTACGAGTACAGTCAACCAATTTGATTTATATGCCTCTGCAGAACCTTTTCACAACAAACGTCATAATGACTTCTCAACAACTGCCATAGTATCCCGGCGACGACACAATGCGATGTTCTACAGTGGCCGAGGTATGAATTAAATTGGTTGACCGTACACGCAAAACTGAAGCATCAGACAGCCAGTCTAGTGTAATTGAGCCATCATCCTTTATTAAGCTTGATGCTTTGTGCTTAATAAAATTATACTATACTATAGTTATAGTTACAGACATGAAGTCATTTTAATTTAATGAGCTGCTGTAAATTGAGACGTAATTGCGATATTTTATTTGTTATAAAAAAATAATAACTCTTTATAACAGACTTCCTGAATGTTTGATTTTACACTATTGCGTTTCACGTAAAACTTAATTCGCTATTGTTGCAGAGCAAATTAACCCGCTCTTGTACCGATAAACTTATTATGCATATATATATGTTATAACCTCACCTGCTTTGTTCAGACAAAGGAAGTCAGTATCATAGTCAAAAGAGTACCCCTAATAAAGAAACGAGTCGAAAAAAACGATAGGATGATATTACGCCTAAAAATGTTGTTCGGAGCCAGCTGGAAAAGATTATTTCAAGACAGCTTGAGAGACCAACGCTGAGGGGAGCATCAGGTCCTTGATGCTTATTTTCTCTTTCCCCTAAAAAAGATGGCTTTCGCCAGGGTCAGCTGTTGCGTATATGTATAACATCCTCTAGTAATTAGTAGGCACAATATTGTCTATGACTATTGACTTTCGATTTTCGTTGATACTATTGGCATTTTAAACAGAAAACTACCTACCTATTAATAATAACGGAACACTCACGTATTTAAAGACGAGTTATTGTCATCTTACTTTTTTTCATCTGTATCATTTCTGTCCTAAGATATCGGATGTCCATCTATCATATATCCGATGCTTGACCAACAAAACCTGAAGGACTTGTAAATCTCACGCACTGTACTTGATTATCTCCGCAAAGTTACTCCTAACTCGTTGGAAATCCTTCGAAAATTAAACCTGAAACCATTCCCGATATACCCATATTCATCCCTTTTCTATTTAAATTGATAAGAGTGCTATATATAACGCTAACGTAACGCAGAATGACAAACGAACTTGAAATATGAACCGGTAGGGTCAAAAGTTTTTGGCAGAGATAGTACCACTTAACTGCGAGTCTAATGATTCTAATTGAGACATGTGGTCGTCTATTTCGTTACTTTTGTTTACGAACTATACGGACCCGGCGTGCCTCTAGTGCAAATGCCGGCCGGTACGGAACCAGCAGTTTATTTTACATTAATAAATAAATTCAATGAAACTGTGACAGGTCTGTTCCGCGTATTACCCGCGTGACATTACTTTACAGTTTTGTTAAAATGGAGCAACTCACTTCCGAGTACGTACGGTAAGGTCAGATCCGGACAAGGATTTTTAAAAGGATATCGATTCCAATGTCCCGGTCAACAAACATAAACACGTCATCACACCCACTTCTGTTGACTAGGATGTCTATGAATCTATCTTGACTGCCAATGGGCAGTCCTTGACTGCAGAATATTGAACCGAAAGAAGTCAATTTACAATATATCTATTTGCCCACAAATATCTAAATGAAGCCTGTTTAGTTTTACGTTGCCAAGCAAAGGCAGTAAAAACTTTATTTTTCATTCACGCATTTATAAAATGCCTAAATGACCCCGTGTAGCCTTTTTGATCTAGCTATTTTAATAGCTATAAATCTGCATTCAGAGCGGGCCAGTCGAGTTACAATTTTAGCTATGATTAGATATTTTAAAACAATTTTTTTATTTAATACCCTTAATCAGTAATAATATGTGATTGGGAATATGAGTGTGAGTTTAGGAGTTTAGGGTAGGTGAACGCGGCGAGGGTGAGCGAGCGCGGGCCGCGGAGTGGGGGGGAGGGCTGACGCACGCGCGCCGAAAGGCGCCGCGGGGTGGGAGGCGAGCGCCTAACACTATTTAAACTGTCCCAGCCAACAGTCATCATGCATTGGTCTATTTGCAATCGCAAAGTTTAGTTAGCTACCGTAATACGATAGCTCGAGTCGTAGACAGACAGGCAAAAGCCCGTGGTCGAGACACAAAGCTCTCGCAGACGCTAAGCTAGCTAAGCGCGCAGTGAACCCCGTGTTCAGGCTTCGAACCAGGAACCCAGTGGAGTGTATAGAAATGGCTGTCGCTGCTGCCCAGAAGAACCGCGAGATGTTCGCCATCAAGAAGTCGTACAGCATCGAGGTGAGGGCCTCATCTCCCCAGCCTCCTGGCTCCATGCTTCCAATTGCTATATTTACAAGGATTTTCCAAGGATCAACCTAGTTTTTGTTGCCGGTCATTTTAATTTTCTGATCAGACAAATATCTTAACTCTATTAATAATAACTTTTATTGTTATTATATTATTTGACATCGATTATCTTTGTTATTAATTTTGTTTTGCTGACCGGCAAGAAAAACAATTAAAGCTAACATAACTTAATGCTAAAAGTAGCTGCAACTAACCAGACAATAATTCAAGCACCAGTCAAGTTTAATGAACTCATTAATACAAACGATTCTGGTTCTTAGTTCATTAATTAGATTGATTTAAGCTGGGATTTGTAAAGTAGTAGTAAATCAGTACAATTCATGACATAACTGATCCGACAGATGACTAACGGATTTTAAAAACCTCGCTTAAAATAAAGCCATTCGTTAATTTGTATTAAAAAATATATTTATTTATATTTTTCAAAACGAAAGTCGAAGTCGTACATAAACAAACCCTTAAACAAAAACTTTCTTTGATTGAAATTGAACATTTTAATAAAATATACTTAAACCGTAGCCAACCTACCTTTTTCGTAAAATCATATTTAAAACTCATAAAAAATGTCGTTGTAATCCCGAAGGCTCATGTTTCATGAATTTGGTTTCTTTAGAACAAAAGTGTTATACAATCTATTCTAATTAATTTAGGTCACGGATATTAAGAGCCTAAAATCATTTTTCTCCATCAGCCGGAAAAAGTTATAAACGTCAAAATCAAAATCGCATGTCTTAGTTTTAAGTCACAGCATCAGCTAAAGTGTGTTTTGTCATAAAAACGTAAACAAGCTTTTGTTAGTTTCGTGCTCATTGTCAACTACGCGACCTCTGCTCAATCCGCACGCACGTCGCCTAGACTCGGTAATCATCGTTGCCTACTTAATAGCCTTAAACATCCACTGGCCTTGTACAATATACAACAGCACAGACAAAATATTCAACCTTATAAACCAGAGCATTCGATTAATAAGATTCGATTTAAAGAAATCGCGTGAAAGCGTCGGTGAAGATGTAAACAAATTACTGGCCGCGTCCCAATATTACAAAAGAATTTACAAAGCCAAGAAATTTCGAGGGGGCAATGTGTAAGTGCTTCTGCCGCGACTTTAAGAGCGTTATTACAGCATCGGCGTCGACAGGGCCCGTTTAACAAAATTATCCCAACGCACAATTAAGTGGCAGTTACGCGACATCGTACACTTTCACGACATATTCACAATATCGTGTGACGCATTGCATAACCGAGACAACAATACCTAATAATTATTAAATAAAATCAGTCATTGTTTATAAAGATGCGGACACAGTTATTTGTTTAAATTGGGCGACTATCGGCCCTTGCGCCGCGCCGGCCATCTCTTTCGCAAATTTTTAAAACCTCGTGTGTAGTTTGTAGAAAGTAAGGAAGAGTCTGGATTGCCAAAATAATTGCCCATTTTACTATCTTCAAAAGCTGTACGACCACAAATCAATCTAGGTCAAGTAACTCCCATTCAGCCTCACACGTGACATGACACAACTGTCAATTATATTGAAATTGTAAATAGTGACACGAGAACAATAAAAGACCATTGGCAGTAGCTAGTGATGAATGATAAACCTCATAATCCATCATAAGAATCTGAACTATAAAGGTGTCTGCATTTGCAGCGACAACAAACGTGGCTACTGCATAACAGCACGCTTGACACCGCTCCGGTTAACCTGTACTTATCTCATTATTCAGAAATTGTTACTGCAGAAAAAACCTTATTAAACAGTCTCATCATTGTTAGCCAGATTAATTACTATTGTCAATATTCAAGGCGCTGACTTGTGATTCAATCGCAATTGTGGTAATGATTTCGTTGTGTAAATGCATTTACTGATCAACCATAATCATTTTGCGATAAGTCTTCACGAGGCTCAGTAGCTCACGATAGCTCATGCGAACTTATATAATTCTGTTATAAATTTTATTAACCTTTGGGGACTTCTTTGTGAGCCATGGAGTTTTCTAACTGATACTACATTCTGATTATAGTATGGCATTTTACTGCTGCGATGCACTGCGATGTTGTTGTTAGCTGTTACATTGTTGTATAACCTCATGTGCTGTGCGATAATCAACACTTAAGTAATTTGTTACAAATAGGCTTGAATGATTGTATTTCCTTGACCGACGAAGGTCGGAATGCGAGGCAGGTGCGACGCTCACCGACATCGCCGCAACAAGTAAAGATCGTTAAAACTCAATTATAATATGAGACGACAAACACATATTCATAAAAACAAAGAACTGTTTTTATTAATTTAAAATCTGGCTCTTAGTGAGATTTAATAAGTCATCGTCACGCAATGCACAAAGCGGCTTACTTAGCTACCGTGAAGTATAAGATCAATGTTAACAATGAATTCGAGGTCATCGGATGCGCCCTTGACCAATCGGAGGTTTCGTGGTGCGGTCTAAATCATCTTCAACGAAAGTTTAGATAAAATCGCTATTCACGTTTAGCAGCATTATCTTATAGACGTAACGAGCTTTAATTAAAAACACAAAACGTGATTCAGATGTTAAATTGGATTTAAATCGTGACTCGCCATAGTCGATGAGTTGAGAATTGACGAGTGGAGGGTGGGGACACGTAGGTGAGCCGGCACGCTCGGACAGGGCGGACGGACACAGGTCCGGGTGCTCTCTAGTTCCGCTTAATTACCCGTCGACCGATTCGAATGGTGAAGTGGCCACTCGAACACACCAAGGCCACCTACTGGATTCCGAATCCACCCGCTCTATTTAGGCGGACCTTACAACTCGACAAGTTAGTATTGTTTCCGCAATTTTGACTTTAAAATAGATCCTATTGTGTCCGCCTTCGATTGTTAAAATCAAAAAAGACATTAGGTCGAACTGAGCGATGGTTCAAAAGTTTGATTCGACGTTTACACGTACAAGAGATTAGGTCGCATCGCCTTATTTTTTACTTACATCCAAGAATGGTTGTATTTCAGGGCTGCATGTAACAATCGCGAGTGATTAGCGCAAAGCGCAACCCTTGACATAGTTAGTCGCGCGGCCACTCTAGTGGAAAATGCTAGGTATTATCGCGGCCACGCCGAGAGCCCCGCGTCGTGCGTCTGCGCTGGCCAGGAAACTCGCCAGACCAGACATAATTCTGTAACTAGACTTATTCAGGAATGATCTCAAGTGGATATCAAACGCATCCCGTTGAAACTAAACCTAATTCTTACATATGAAATCCCTCAGTCAGATAGGAGATAATATTTGAAACAACTGTCTATTAATACTGGCATTCTTTATTGATGATGATGATTAGTGATCTTTAGCCTATTTCTTTCTTAGAGGCCGGCAACGTGCTTGCGATTCTTCTGCTATTGCAGATGTCAACGACTGGCGGTGATTGCTAACCATCACGTAGTCACCGTCTGCTCGGTTACCCCCCTATTCAGTATAAAAAAGTGCTAAAACTGACCAGGATATTGATCATTCCTAAAGCTTTTTTTTTGGGAAAGTACCTAGTCTAGTAATGGTTTAAAAAAACCTTGCTATAATGTCTCATTAGACATTTTCCCCTTTGAATAATGACTATCGGACATGAATACTTAATTAATTACCTTAACCGGTAACGATGCCGTCTCAATTTTATATATTATTAACAATGAGAACTTGACTCAATATTTAATTGGTTCAAGTTCACAAGACGTAGTTAACACTTTTAATTGCTTTCGACTCTATTGGGAGGCAGCGGTCCGGAAACTCGCGTTCCTTTGAAAGACTCCCGAGGAGAGACGACGTTTCCGGCGTAGTGGGTAATGGCAGCACTTTACACCCGGCCGCACTCAGGAAATAAGCTTAGGAACTTCGTAAAAGCAATTTCTGCTCGCACATGAAATATAATGCGATGTGACCGCTTTATATTTATAAGGATTTAGGAGATCAACCTATTTTTAGAGACCCTTTTGTGCTCAACTGCGTCTGGCTGTGGCACTACCGACAGTCAACGAATTAACGCGTCACCTTCACTACTTTTTATCGGCATAGTAAAAACGATGTTTTTTTGGTGTAATTCTTAGAGCTTCACTAAAACAGTTAACAGCGGATGGTCGATCGTGATATAATTCTTCGAAAACGATTACGTTGGACTAGTGCTTGAAACTTATTGATATTGTTTAAAAAGCTCGTATTGTTTTTTATCTACACAACTATATAAAGAGGTAAACTTTGTTTGTTTTTTTGTTTTTTTGTTTGTATGTAGGGGGTAATCTCTGGAACTACTGAACCGATTTCAAAAATTCTTTCACAGATGGAAAGCTACACTATTCCTGACGGACATAGGCTACTAATTTTACGTGAACGAAGTCGCGCGCGTCCGCTAGTTAGTAATAATCAGATATTGTAAATTTTGTATCATTTTCATTGAAGTGAGAAGAAACTTTTAAATTATTTGAACAAAGGAGTAATTTAAATCATATCAAGTTCAAATAAAATAGTTATGGATTAGGAATGTAGTTCGTGATTACATATATAATGTTATAATTAAGTTGAAATAAGGCTATAGCTTACTCTACGATTGGAAATTGCTATCCTGATTTTCAAACTTTTAAATCCGCATTGACAGATACCCACAGACACAGGTACAGCAATCAGAGTTTGTAAATTATTGAATAATAGGTATATCCTCGCAAACTTTTTTAGAATTTTGGGTTGCAGTTGTAAATACTACTGTTAAAATATTATGTTTGAACGTTTATTTTTATTCAAATACTTAAAGTAAAAAAGTGTATTATTTTTCAACAATATAATTTATAAAATCAATTTAAACAAATTTTTTATAATATTAACCCCTCGTCAACCCTAGGTTGCTGTCGTGAGTCATTTCAATGGTTTAGAAAAATAATTTACGATTTCTGATTATTAAGTAGCACTTTGTTTATAAAAACTAGTTCATAATGTGGATGGGATGTTATATTTAGGTTCACTATCATGTATATTAAATAGTTTGGTTGTTTTGTTGTAGAACGGTTATCCATCACGCCGTCGCTCGCTGGTAGACGACGCCCGGTTCGAAACGCTGGTTGTCAAACAGACCAAACAAAGTGTACTTGAAGAGGCTCGTGCCCGCGCCAATGGTGAGATAGTGCAACCAACTTTTTTGTTTATTTCTCTGTTTGATTTGTTTTTTTTTGTTATATTTTGTTTATTATTTTTACTGTTTTATTTATCAAGACTCCGGCTTGGACTCCGATTTCATCCAAGATGATGTTCAGTTTGGCAATGACAATAACTCCCCAACTGTCGAAGACGGCACCCAGCAAGACGAAACGAAAAACGGCCACCTTGGTAATTTATTTGGTTAATTTGAGTTTTTCTTTTATATGTTTTTTTTTATTTTTTTTAACATTTTGTTTTTTAATTTGTTTTTAATAGCTGATGCTGATATCGGGGACGACGCCGGTAAAGACGATGCCGGTAAGTTGATTTCCGCTTGAGTTTGAGGATTCTTATTTAAACGATTTGATACTAAGAGCGATTGAATACGAGAACGATTTGATATTTACAGATTAATGTCATAACTTGGTTACAGATTATACTCTGACCGAGGAAGAAGTGTTCCTGCAGAACGCAGCCAGCGAATCTTCCGAGGCAGAGCAGGCAATCCAGAAGGCAGCTCTGCTGCTGCGCATGCGCGACGGCATGGGCTCTTTGGCTCGTATCCTCAAGACCATCGACAACTATAAAGGCTCCGTCATGCACCTCGAAACCCGCCCATCTCAAGTCACTGGCGTCCAGTTTGACGCGCTGGTCAAAGTCAGCATGTCTCGCGTCAACCTGCTCCAACTTATCAGATCTCTCAGACAGTCGACCGCCTTCGCCGGAGTCAACCTCGTCTCGGAAAACAATGTTTCGTCTAAGACCCCTTGGTTCCCTCGTCATGCGTCCGACTTGGATAACTGCAACCACCTCATGACCAAATACGAGCCCGAGTTGGACATGAACCATCCCGGTTTCGCTGATAAGGACTACAGGGAGCGCAGGAAGCAGATTGCGGAGATCGCGTTCGCGTACAAATACAACGACCTGATCCCGTTCATCACCTACACTGAGGCTGAGAACTCGACCTGGATGCGGGTGTTCAACACCGTGCTGGACCTGATGCCGAAGCATGCGTGTGCAGAGTATAAAGCGGCGTTTGCCAAGCTGCAGGCGGCGGACATCTTCGTCCCGCACCGCATTCCTCAGCTGGACCACGTGAGCAACTTCCTGCGCAAGCACACTGGTTTCACGCTGCGTCCCGCTGCCGGCCTGCTCACCGCCCGGGACTTCCTCGCCTCCCTCGCCTTCCGCGTGTTCCAATCCACGCAGTACGTGCGTCATGCCAACTCGCCCTTCCACACCCCTGAGCCGTGAGTATACTTTTATGAACTTTCCGACCACTGAGTATATTTATTATTTTGAGACCTGCCCATGGAAGATTGATCTAGCCTCCTTAACTCTCTACACCTTTTGGTGAAATGTAAGATGAATACACGTTTGAAGTTCAAGTACTATCTATTATCATGTCATTCTATCTACGCCTATACTTTGTCTTTATTTCGCCTAGTACCCATTTTTGAAGTTCATTGGAATAAGACTACTAATTATATTTAATCATTTAATATATTTTAATGAAATCAGTTTGTTTCTTCCGGAAACATAAAACTTTAATTTATACTTAATTAATTCAGCGCAAGTTTTTACAAAAAACGTAGTAATAGGTGCATTTGATTAATACTTTGAATTAAAGTACTTGTATAAAAACTCTATCATCTATAGAAATGAATAACTTAACACCTTTTTTACACAACTCATTGTGCGATTAACATTTGACCATGAAACTGCAAATTAAATTTGTCAAACAATCCGTGCATAGATCCACAATGTTCATTACCGGTTATTTAATTAGGCTTAGAATTTATAATTACATGTCAATTACCTTGACATGTCTTTTTTACGGAAATATAACGCAACACGTCCTTGTACAAGTTATGTTAATGGGATCAAATCACACCAGAGAGGCTCAAGAAATTGATTTTTTATGTAACCGTGATGATTCCTCCCGTTTGTTTAGTTCTCGCAGTTTTTACGCAGTAGTGCGGCGTACGCGCCTTAGTTTCAAGTTCACTATTATTAACAGCTGAACATTAATTGAATAGTAGCATCCTTACTACATTTCAAAGGTCGTTAAATTAATTATATCGTCCGTTTTAATTAGGCCACAAGTTAGTGTCAGAACATAAACCATTTAACTTAAAATAGTAGGATCCTTGCATCGTGATGGAATCGTAACTTTATTAAGCGACGCAGAGCGCCAACGTGATTATTACTCGTAGTTGAAGCTCTTTGACCATACTGCAAGGAAGTCGTCGACAGTCAAAGGGAAGTTTATTCAATCAAAAGCCTTTTAAACAGCGAAGTGCCTAATAAAAAGTATGGGCGGTTGGTAATATGACTTTCAAATTGTGTTGGAATAGAGAGTGAATAAAGTATCTTAATATTTTTTTCTTTTTGTTGCAGTGATTGCATCCATGAACTGCTTGGACACATTCCGCTGTTGGCCGATCCCAGCTTTGCTCAGTTCTCACAAGAAATCGGTCTTGCATCTCTCGGCGCTTCTGACGCTGAAATTGAAAAGCTGTCTACCGTAAGTACTTATCATAGTTATCATTCACAAAAATCTCCCAGTGTTGCAATGCGAAGTTAGTTCGTTTTTTTTTATAAGTGCAAATGCGAAGTGACTCTTTTAATGCAAGCGTTTAAGATATAAAATTATGACGAGGGATAACCGATATGAATGTTTAATTTCTTTGTTCAGGTGTATTGGTTCACTGTTGAGTTTGGCCTCTGCAAAGAAAATCAGCAGTTGAAGGCATACGGCGCTGCCCTCCTCTCTTCCATCGGTGAACTGCTCCACGCCCTCAGCGACAAACCTGAACTGAGGCCTTTCGAACCTGCTTCTACTTCTATCCAACCCTATCAAGATCAGGAGTATCAGCCGATTTATTATGTTGCTGAAAGCTTCGAAGATGCCAAAGAAAAATTCAGGTAACAACCACATTCAATGCAAAACTTCAGCCTTTCTTTAATACTTGTGCATTTTTGTGTGTATCCTTGGTGCAATTTTTGACTAGGATGACTACTAGCATCAACTTACTTTAAAGTTAGCTGCTGTTCCCCCGACATATTTTAGTTGAAATTTGATACACTTGATTTTCCTTATTTTTCTATTTCGAAGAGGCCATAGGAGACTGCTAAAATGCCGTAATAGTGAAGATATAGAGATATGTAACGGTGTTTGTGTTGGTGCAGACGCTGGGTGTCGACCATGTCGCGGCCGTTCGAGGTGCGCTTCAACCCGCACACGGAGCGCGTCGAGGTGCTGGACTCCGTCGACAAGCTGGAGACCCTCATCTGGCAGCTCAACACCGAGATGCTACATCTCACTAACGCCGTCAAGAAGCTCAAGTGCTCGCAGTTCGAGTAAACCGTCTCTGACACGACCAATGATCAATGCATGCGGCCACGCCGTGTTCTGTATAGCTAGTGATATTATAGATGTAAGACTGCTCTCATGTGTGGAGCGTGTGTGCGAGTGTGATAACTGATAACCATCGGATGGTACTTCGTGACTTCCTTTTTATATGTACCTTATTTTATTATTTATTTTGCCGAGCTCATTGCCCGGGTCTCGGAAAGTGCACGGAGCTCCCGATTGCCCATTTACGGAGGCTGTGCGCGTTTCGCGAGTCCTAAACTATTGTTAGAATTAAGACGTAATTTAATAAAAGACACAAAGAAATAAAAAATGGAGCACCCAAACTGATGAAAAACAAACAGAAAATAAACGTGTTTGAGCACAAGCAGCTGTTTTATTTACATTTTGATGGACATTTACAATTCAGTAGATTTACACAAAGATTAATATTGCTAAGTAAGTAAGCTCACACAAAAGGTCAAGTCGCATTATTTGATTTAAATTGAAAATTCTGAGGAGATATAAAAGGAATAGGGGAACAAAGCAATAAGCAGAAGACGCGGAGCGCCGCCGCGCGCACCTGTAATCAGATTTGTTCAGGTCTCCGGGGAATATGATCGTTCCAATCCTAATCATATTGAAAAAGTGTAATACCTTCAAGTATTATTAAATTTCATCGAATCGAAACCAAGCAGTCACATTCAAGTTCAACTTTAATCAGAGCAACATTTATTCGCATAGCTAATAAAACGCACGCCACTTAACTATGCTCTCAATTTCAAGGTGTTTCCTGAAACAATTATGGCAACTGGAGCATACTTATACTAGTAGAGCTGGCGTAAGGAGTCGGCCGGTGGCGTAAAAAAAGCGATTGTTAGTAGACAGTTAATGAGAGAACAGGTTACTCCGGATCGAGAGCAAAGTCGATCGAAAAGGGTAAAAAAGTATTGTGTGAGGTATGTGTAGGTAGAGTAATAAAAAGGTTGGTCTTGTGCGTTGACATTCAACGAGGCAGCCCCGGCGCAAGGGCTCGCGGGGAGGACCTTGCCAATTATTGCAACCGAACACGAATTAATGCGTGCATGGACATGGGCACATTACGTTATACTCACTCGATTTAAAACAATTTTGAAATTAAGAAGTAACGTTCCGCAAAAGTTACAGGTTGAACGCAGGATCTGCGTCTTGAACCAAATAAACTTAGCTAAGTACCTATTAAAGGCTGAATTACGTTCATAAGATATTATGATAGCATTTAATAGTCTGAAATTGGAGTTTTTATTTAGCACGTAGTAAGTACTAAGTACCTAATCAATGATTTTTTTAATTTTCGCTATCCTATAGAAACAAAGTTATGGTCCAGATAAGATCAAAGATATATATCACTTAGAAATCACAAAAATATGTATCCACTCAAAAGTTGCCTTTATATCGTATTCATACATATACACACAAAAATGGCGCCTATATCGCGATACAAAAATAAATTGTATTGTAATTGTAAGTATGCATGCTGTAATATGTACGAGATAAATTAATAAACTAGATGTATAGAGGTAGGTATTAATAAAAAAAATACATATTGTGTGGAAATATAAAACAAATGTATTGTGTGTATCAAATATTTTGAAACAATCCATGGAAACATCGTTAGTGGATACATAATAATTTTTGCAAGTTTTAAAGTTGTTGAACTCGGCATTGCTCTGAAAATTTGGACCCTATGTCAGTTTTATGTGGCGATAATCTACTTAAAGCTCCATTTAAGTTTAAATTTAATATAAGTTTTCTAAAATCCTAATTCCTTAATTTGCTCGTCACCGTCCTGAAAGCTATTGTACCTACTTAGTTGCTAATAATAAAAATCAACAAGGATAGCAAATGAAACGTGTATCCACAATAAAAACAAATACATTACGAAAATTACGAGTTGGTGATCTTATTAAACTCGTCGTTTTCGTCGGCGAGCACGACCGAGTAGCTTTTCTTGAGAGAGAACACCTGATTCTGGAGTCCTCTCAGACGGATTTCAGCTAGCTCGAAGCTCTCTTGGAGGTTGTTTATTTGATTTTGCATCCTTTGACGGATCTAAAACGACAATTCAACTTAGAAATCGTGTATAGGAATTTGAAGAATATTTTATAACATTCTTATTAACTGACACGCAATACAACATTTTGGAAATCTTGAAAGTTTTGTTGCTCGTAAACTCAATAAAAGCTCGAATTATCCTAAAAAAATATCGAATATAAAGTGTTGGGTCTTACGAGGTTAAAAGTGCAAGCCTGCTTAGTCTCCTTGCGTGCTAGGTTACTGTTAATTCATCCTAAATGAAACAGCTTTAATACCGTTAACGCCAAAAGAGGATTGATTGTCTGTCATTATCATTACTGATTGAAGAAGTACTGAATCGATTGTTACTAAACATTAATTAGTGATCATCTATAGTTGCACGCAAAGAAACTTTCCTACGATTATTATCATGCAATCGACGACGTTGCGCATTAGAATTGGATAGTGTCACAATTTTCATCGTTGACGTTCAGTTCATAAGTTACAACTGAACTGAGCTTGAGACTCTGGAATTTTTGTGCCGAAAAAAGATCAGTAGCGATTTTTGCACTGACAATAACTCAAATAAAATACCTTTGAAATATCGACAAACGTTTTACCGAGTGGATAATTTCGCAGAACTGTCATTTAATCGACACCGTTTCCTACTGAAGTCGCATACCTTTTTATGATGTCTTATAATGCATCGTGTAGGTAGCTTAGTTACGGGTTGTGTTTTAACCGTAACAAAAATAAAAAATATCTTTGTACAAACGTATCTATTGTGAAATGATACATTCGATGATTTGTATGTCAATATTTGAAGGGTAACCCTAAAAAAATCTTGTAAATAACGTTTAGGATGGGCGGCGTAGCTGTCAAAAGAATTGAGATTCGAACGGATGCAAGATGTCATAGCACTTTTTTAAATTATTGGTCTATATTTCTTCTTACCTTTCGACTTGGCAACCGCGCAACAAAAGAACATTAATAAAACTTACTTCATCCCTTTCTTTTTGACAGGCACTGCACTGCGCGCGACTTTGTATGAGCTGCCTCTCCAACTCAGATATCTGGGTTTGCATGTATCTCCTCATGGACTCAGAGCGTTCCTTGCATCGGCTGAGGGACCTGCTGCTCTCAGCCCGAAGCTCGTCGAAATCCTTGAGTAGCTGGGAGAACTCTGCTGCCTTCTCTTTGTACCTCGATTCTTGCTGTGATAGTTTCTCTTCGAGCCGGAAAGCTTTGGATCTAGATATAAAATCAAAGGTAATGAAATGAAATATCAATCACAATTGTTTTATTATATTACAAAGGTAGTTTGAAAAGACTAAGACCAAATTAATCACGTGACTTAGGCTAAGGTCATACAGGAAGTGGGACGCTCACGGCAGGATCATTTATTTCTGCGTGACAATAGAGGCGCTTAGCATGCCACTAAGCGACTAACGAAGCGCTTGCAACTACACGTACTGGTATAATAAATAATGCTGGCTGTAACTTAATCGACGGACTAAGAGAAGGCGAGCGATAGAGGACCTAAATTGTTATCGATTTATTCTCCTAAGCTTGAACGTTCCGGGGTCTTTTTTAAAGTTCGTAGAAAAAAACTTATGTTTTTTTATTTATTTTATTCGGAGACCCGGGAGTTTAAGCTTGCGTATTAAAAACCATCGGCGACTTTTTATGAGCTTTGTTGATACGAGGTAAGTAGGTATACGAGACCCATCTTTGTGCTACTCTTAAAAAAAAAAGATTGCAAACATAACTTGCAGTTTAGCTCTACTTGCAAAGTTTTGTAAAAATCTAGTTTTACTCAAATTTTACGAAACCTAAATATGATAACTTTTAAGTATCTACTAAAAATCGTGGAACGTACATAACATGGAAGTTAAATAGATAGATATTTATGTACCCCATCGCTCGGATTGGGATTTTCATCCGTTTATTTAGTTATTTAGTGTATATTTGGTGCACTGTAGGCCTTTCCTATTGTCTTAGTAAGCCAAAAAATCAATCTTTCTGACGCCGTCCACCTAGATGATCTATGATGATTAGCAATCACGTGTTTTGGTTCTGTTTACGTTTGTAAAACAGGAATTGCTAAAAGAGAGGTCACAAATTATATTTATTTTATTACTCACACCTACCTGTTTTTATAAAGGTTAAAAAAATCAAACCAGTTAGCGATACAAAATGTAAATTTAATTGCCAAACCCCTAGACAAAGCATTACCTCGTGCGGAAATGGAACGCACAACACTGCAGAGCTTGTAGTATAAAGCTTTGGTGTCACAAAATAAACATTCCTTTACATAGTATAAACTAAAGTCGCTATCCACTCCTGTCTGTCCTTAAACCTTACGCTTACTCCTAAACTATGCAACGGATTTAAATACGGTTCTCACTATCATTTAGAGATTTTTTACTGAAGGTTTTTATGTGTATTACGTCCTAACTGTACCCGTGCAAAGCCGGGGCGGGTGGCTAGTAATAGTATAAGTAAAGAACTTTATCTACATTGCACTAATATAATAAAGAGGTAAAGTTTGTCTGTTTGTATGTAGGGTGTAATATCTAGAACTACTGAACCGATTCCAAAAAAAATTCACTAATAGAAAGCTACACTATCCCTGACGGACATAGGCTACTAATTTCACAAGAACAAAGTCGCGCGCGTCCGCTAGTCTTTGAATAAAAACGTATAAGATGTTTGTTGTTGATGTTTCGGTATAAGAAACACAAATCCTAACACCAACTTTGAACACTCGGGTAGCATAGGCTAACTCTTCGAGTGTTCAGGTACTATGCTGCTGACTGTATAGTCGACCAAGAAATTGCTTAACCACTTTTCGACCGTATTTCACAGGGATAAGGTTCATAAGGTCAAGCAATTACTTGGTCCACTATTATATTCATAGAGTATTTATGTCTATTTAAAAAAAAGACTCTGACTTACTTGTAATCGTCGAGCTCTTTAGATATTGCATCGATTTCTTTTTCTTTTTCATAACTTGTTACTCTGATTATTTTGTTCTCGTCGGCTAGTTTACTTCGGTCTGCTTTCTCTTGATTTAAGCTATTTACAGCAATCACTAACTAAAAATAATTAAAATAGATACTGTAATAAACAGCCTTGATGTACCTAAAATTGCGTTAACTTTAACATAATAAATAATGTCTCAGTCGAAATATAAATTCGACAAATAAAAAGCAAGCAATCGTATCAAATCATCAAACAAAGTTAAACGAACAAAGTCTTCATACCTTTTCCCGCACCCGGTGCAATTCACAGGAGAGCTGCTGTGAACTGTCTTCTGCCAACTTCTGCATCTGCTTTGCCTCTTGCAGCTGAATCTGAGCACCTTTCAGCAAGTCCGGCAACGGAGCCAACTCCTGCAGCTTCTCTTGAAACTGCATCTACGTAAAATAACAAATCGAAGCTAAATAAGTTAGGTAATAGTTAGAGCATTTCTAATAAAAAGATTATCACAGTTACAGTTGACCGTTGAAAAAATACTTTAAACCCCTATACAGGTCCCATACGTAAGTATAGTTTATCTGTAAAGATAAAGGAACTTAACATTCGAATATAGATTGCAACGGACTGAAGAATCATTTAAAATCAAACCGATACACGTTAAGTACGATCAAAACTATGTAGTTACTAAGGTTTAAATTTCCGTAGGTATAAATGATGATACATTTCGGGAGTGGCCTAAGTCTAGCAGTGGACGTCTTTCGGCTGATGTGATGATGATGATGATGATACATGTGCATATAAATGATGCACTGTGCTTGGCGTTCAGTTGCATGGGAGCGATATGCAACGGTGGCAGCGCTTTCGTTACAAACCACGGCGGAAAGCATGTAGCCACTGGTCCAAACCAATGATAAGTATGGTCCGAGCTATGACGGATGAAGTCGTTACTCCCTCGACACACGACACGGATCTCATTAATTAGGGGCTTACTGATGTCTTCATATTAAATATCTACCTTCATCTTCTGTATTTCCAGCTGAATTTGATCAGAGACCTGCTTATTATCAAATTCAATGACATCGCGTTGACGTTTCGCCTCCTCCACCTGTTGTTGGGCTTGAAGGTACTATAAAAAAATGGAATTTATATAGGCGATTTAGAGGAAAACTGGCTTGGCTAGTATACGTTTCTGGCCTTACAAAGGTTCACCAATCCGAATGCCAGTGATGTCTGTGACTTACTGGCATGAACATTCCACCCGATGGATTCTTGTCTTACTTTATAGACCTAGCAACAGCTTTAAGGTATAGTTTGTTTGTCGCGTCCGTACTGTATCCGCAATACTTTCAGGAAATGTATAAAGGTACAATAGAATTGATACATCAAATCGAGGCTATAAGCGATATACGAAATACGCATCCGATAAGTTGTAGCGTCATTCGATTAAGCCTTATTTCAAACTTAGAAAAACATTTTAGTAAGTTTCAGTGGAACCAATTTCTTTTTAAAAATAATAGGTAAGGACCTAAAAAAATAAATATTTAGGTACCTATTTAAAGTAAGGCGTTTTTATTTATTTATGAATTAAAATAAGATGTATTCTCATTGCTCAAAATCACACAGCTCATTGATATGGAAAGTCAATGTATGTATGCGGCAACGACGCAAAATATTGGCCAAAATCAATGTTTGCACCTTGTTTCTAGCCCGTAAGGGTCATTTTTGCCAACGTCAAATAACCTCCTTCAACTCAGTCATCCTGGTACTTATTAAAATTTTATTTGTTATTTTATTTATGAATCTCGCAATGACCTTTTCGTACTTAAAAATTATCTAATCATCTCATCTAGGTTAAAATTTAATGTAGGTAGAGCATGTACAAAATTCTAAGCAGTTATTTTTTGTTAAGAATTTCGCTGTCACATTAACTAGCTACAATCAATGATATTATGATATATTCCAAAGTCTAAAACATTAATCTAAATCTGTGGGCCTAATGTGAGCATCTAATTTTAGTTTATGTTACGTATTAAGTCAACCAATTTGATTCATAGGCCAATGTAGAACCTTTTCACAATAAAATATCATAATATCCCGGCGAAGACACATTGCGACAACGTTCTAAAGTACCTATGTATCAAATTGGTTGACTGGTTTCTTACGTTACATGTTAGATATCCATAGGTCGGTTAAATTAAACTTAGATGTTCAAGTTAGGAATGTGGACAGCTCAAATCCTAACCTCTCTCTACCCATATTTCGAATTTTCCGTACCGGGAAGTTATAAAAATCGAGGAGGTTTGTGCAATATTGATATCAAACGTACATGTCACAGGTACGTCGCACCGATTCAGTTAATATGCAGTTCTATTCCAAAGGAGCAAGGCTGTTATTTCGATTAAACTCGCAGGGTTAGAAGAGAGTTATTACCTACTTCACCCGCACGTATGGATAGTGTTCCTATGTAGAAGTGGATGCAACTAGACTTGCGCACTATGAACCTAACCTAGATAGCAGTACTTTGAAATGCGATGTACATTTTTCTTTTCATGTATATAGGAATTGTTGAAGTCGCTAAACTAGGCAAATCAACACTACTGCTGCATAAATAGGTTTTTCATGATATCGATTCGCATCTAAAGTAGTTTCAAAAATGTTTCTGTTGGAATTCATTTGATATTCTGTAGTATCTTTGTATTTATGCTCTCCTGGTACATCGATGCACTATATTGCACCGTTTTTACTCTTCGCAAGTGCATTTCAACAGTCCAGCAATAACAAGTAGGTAGCTTAAGGCCCGGGATACCGGCAATGTGGGATTGCATGTATTTTTGTCCGTATTAGAACTTCCTCTATAATTACATTTATTAAAAGAAGCAGGTTTTTTACGTATTTTAAGTTAGGTACGTATTGGTTTTAAATTAGAAGAAATATTCCAAAAAACTATAAAATATCAAGTAAATCTGAGCTTTTCAAAACACGTTAGATTCATATTTACATAAAAGATACGTGTATTACAAGACTCAGATATAAGATATTATAATGTATACCCTCATTCTGTACTCCTGTAGCTGCTCGCTTTTCTCGTTGACGGTCATTCTTAATTCCTCTAATTCTTCTCTCATATCCCGCATTTGAATCTTCAATGATAAACCTTCTTCGTTGGCATAACTCCGTGACTCCTAATAAAAAACATAACACTGAACTCTAAAAATTACTTGCCATTACGACAGAAACATTTATTAATCTCACTCTTTTCCTGGCAATGTGTACCATTTAGGTGATATACCTACACATAAATATCTTTTTCAGATTTTTGCTTTTTTTTACCATTTTTTACAATACGGTATTCTTATGATTTTAAAAATATCCAAAATTGAAAAAATAGTTAAAAGAACAAAAATGATGTTTTTTGTTTCTTTCTTCGGATCATTATTTTTTGCAAAATCACGAGTACAAAAGTGACGGCGGGCAAGCCTCCCGAAAACGCTCCATCGCGCTTCATACAGCGCCAGTGACGTCTCCATTGTAATAATGTACTTTTCTATGGAGCTATCACTTAATCTCTTTTTCTTTGTCTTAAAGGAAAAGAGTGCATAGGGTGCGACCCAGAGTAAATTCATAGAAACAGGAGGAATTCAGGGGGCCTAGCACGCTAGCTTTTATCGTTCACATAAAGCATTTATCTCGTTCTAACCAGTATGCGTGTGCGAAAGGAACGAATGCTTTATGTCAGCGATAAACGCTAGTGTGCTAGAGGGGCAGGTTAGCACTCACCTCAGCCACCAGTTCCGTGGTGCAGATCTCGTTGAGTTTCTTCTCCAGATCTTTAAGTTTCTCTTCATACTTTTCTCTCTGTATCCTTTCCTCGTCAGCTGCTGTTTTAGCTTTGATCAGTTCCTCACGCAGTTTTAAAACCTAGACATTGTGCGTTCCTTATTTACCTTACCAAACTCAAAATAAAAGATCCTTCTGTCACTAAAAGTTGAACGCCATGACAGATTTATTAGTCAGCGTGTGCCTACTCGTACTTATAAAATTTCGTTCAAGAAGTTCTTACAAAAAACTTCATATTTGGGGCAAACTTTTATTGTTGATAATCGTCTATTATTGGTACTTTAATAATAAGTCAAATTGCATGCCTTTCGCCAAGTAGTAGGATCATATGGACTCCCCAGATTTGTTTACAATACTTAAATAATTAGATCCATACAACTGAAGCTAAGTTAAGCTTGTAAATAAGAAGACACTAAACTGACCTCTTGGTATTTAGGAACAGGCTCGTGGGGAACGTGATGGCCTCTAACCACTTCCTCTATTTCTGGGACCTGAGGAAAATAAAGTACTTATTCAAACCACTTCAGCCTCTAGTTGCAGGAACGGTAGGGTAATTTTGACTTTCGAGCACCCTGCATCGCCAGCCGCGTGGTAATCAATGACGGCTAAAATATGCGCTCACGTCTTTGATTGGCCTGCGGATTGCTAGTGTCGAACGTTCGATAGTCAAAAATCTACCCGCTCCGGTTAAACGCTGACTACAGCGTCAGCGTAAGTCACTATGGCAGTCCTCTTACGTTATAGTGGCTGAAAGAGTCCACCATAGTAACTGCATTTGCCCACAAAACAAAATTTATACTGCGCCTTTGACTCCATCGGAGAAATTGTTTTCGGAACCAAATGCAGCTTATCTTTCCCAATAATCCAGTTTTTTCATATTAAATTTAATATAATCCGTTCAGTACTTAAGCCGTGAAGACGTACCAATACCAAAAAGGCTAAGTTTCGCATTTTTAACGCAACTATGGTCTTTGTGCAGTTGTCAGCAATTTACACGGAAGCGTCCTTTGCACTTATAGGGAGTTACAATCTTTAATATCCTTATGCTGCGTTTCAACTTTCATGGTCTTACCTTTTAAACAGCTGTTATCCAATACAAATTCCCGGTCTATAAAATGCCTAATGCCGCATTCCTATATTGAAACGTTCGTATAGATAAAACGATCCGTTGTTCGAACATAGAAACCAGCTACACTTAGACTAATTTTTTTTTAAATAAGCTGCAGACAAAAGTAACATCCGTGGGATACAAAACGAAACATAGCCGAGAAGTACATATACCGAGGGTTAATATTCTCTAAAAGCTGAAAGAACAACGGTCGACTTCCCCTGTTTACAATTTAACTAATGCCTTCTGCGGCCCTAACATAAATGACATAAAGATTTTAACTTATCCGTCAGTAAGAAGAGCGGTAACATATCCCTCCTTTATCTATGTTAGATTAATGAAGTTCTACTCAACTTGTGTCACAGGGTAGTTAGAGTAGATGCTAGGGACTGATACGTAAGTTAAACTTGTTACATTCATATTACGGCCGCTATTTCGCAATGTA
Source organism: Ditula angustiorana (assembly GCA_963691745.1). Lineage (NCBI taxonomy): Eukaryota > Metazoa > Arthropoda > Insecta > Lepidoptera > Tortricidae > Ditula > Ditula angustiorana. The sequence continues at coordinate 8,037,035 of OY829472.1, forward strand.
ATTATAGGTGTGAAATAGTAAATAGAATATAAATCATCTCACAGTTCCATAAAGTTTCTGATGTTTTCGTGTTAGGTCTAGCCGATCTTTTTTTATGGCAGCTAGCTCCATTTGAATTTCTTTGACTTCACCTTCCATATCGCCTAACTGTTTTTGCTAAAAAAATAAAAATTAAGTGATAGTGAGATCGTCGATACTAACAAACAAAACATAATGTGAAGTGTGAACGTATACTCAGTGGTGCGCACCAGTATACGTTCACACTGGATCGACAGCAGCAGGCAGCATCAACAGCATCCTAAAAATAAGTTCTAGCAGACGTAACTGTCCTTTCCTGAATCACTGCTGTTCGGTGTCCTAATTGGCATCACGGGTTGGTGATTAATTGTCATATTTAGTGTCAAGAACTATTTTTTTTATAAACTAACTAACATTTTATCAAAGTATGGGTCCAATTTAAGTTATCTGAATACATAAATATGTTATTATTTGGATGTCTTTCATATTCAATTCACGGGACAATACTATAATTATTACAATACAATCTAACAGTTAGTTGCTGAGGCTTTGCAGATTTGTAAGCAACTGTACCCGCAAATAAATCAAGCCGCGTTGTACAAAATTGTCACTACTACTACCTACTAAATGAATTAAAAATCAGGGCAGCAGGATTTAGGGCTCCCGTGAACCCAAGATAAGAAAATCGGCAGTTTTATTTCTCTGTCATGTTATGCATTTTTACAACAAGGACCAATTTTTTGAAAGCTACACTTTAAACTACCTATCTGTTAATAAATGTAGATATGTACCTACGATACGACCTTGTAACGTCGTAACATCCAAATATAATTACAAGATGAATTATACTTAATTCACTGAATTCATTCCTTAACCCAAAAGAGTACCTATGCATAAACACTTACTAATACTGAAGGTTCTCCAATCTCTTCATTGGCAATGTTTCTGCTGTCTTTATTAAACGGCCAAAAGTCGGACTGCGGCATTAAGGCTGCAAGGCGTTATCCCCTAAAAAAAGCACAGCAACCATGTGAAAATGGTGTTACAAATGTAAACAAAACGATTAACAAAGGATAATGTATTATTATAAAAATGATGCACTCAAGAATCTATAAGGTTTTGTCAGTTAATTATACTTTTTAAACCAGCCAGATGTTCAAGTAACGTGTAAATAGGTCGGAATGACGTGATATTAAAGAACGTGAGAGACCCTCCGATACGTATTTTTAATGTGTGTATATTTTGTCATTGGGGTCTACATTATGATTTATTTAACTTTTTGTTATAAATAAAGATATTTAAAAACAGTTTCAATAGCACCCCGCCATCTGTCTACATTTCAATAAACAGCGATGAATGGAATGAGACATTTTAATAACATAATTCACATAGCATTCTGTGTCTTACAGAAGTACAGAAAAGCATCAATAGATGTCATCTTAAATATGATATCAGCGCCACCTCTTATTTCTTTTATGAACTAAGAGAAGACTAAGAAGAAATAATTATCATACATTTTGTTCAGGTTGTTATTATTAAGTTACCATGAATACAAATTATAGCTTAACATTTAAAGAAAGCTTTATTAATTAATGGTATCTTTGGTGGCAATCACGTGGCAATCGACAAACGAACATAAAAAAACAGATTTCGTTGACGTGGTCGTGTATAAGATGTCCATTGCCATATATCTAATTTTAAAAAGATAACATTTGACAGATTGCTGTCGAACGAAAGGAACGACTGAAAAATCAAAAAAATTATATTAGAAAATGGCAATCGTGCCGGTTTTGCAGACGTGGAACTTCCACGTAACGAGCTCCCTATTTTCCTAATTTAAAACAGGTCAGATATCTGGAAACAAAAAAAGTAGTTACTGCTATAGTCAACACACAGTTAACTTCTAATATCGCACCCACTTTCAGATTGTACTAGCAGACATGTACATCATGGTGCAATTTTAAAAAATATTATTCAGCATGAAGGGGCCCGGTGCCGAAACCCAAATAGATGTGGCCGACACTGAAAAGCCGATAGATCTGCATGGCAGCGCCAATATATGGAATCCCAAGGACACTTCTATTCTTATTACAGATCATAGTCAGTCAATATCTCATAGGAAAATTATAAGGGTAAGGAAATTAGAATAATGTACGTATCATTTCCTCTTAGGCTGCGTTTCCACCAGATATATGCGAGGATGCGTAGCGCAGATGTATTTGTAAAAACCAATGAGCCGTTTCCACCAGAGCTGCGCTGACTGAGGCGAGGTATTTACCTCGAAGCGATTCTATTGATTCTTACAAACACAGCCCTTGCTACGCATCCTCGCACATCTCTGGTGGAAAAGCGGCCTTATTAAAGAGCTTATTAGTATTGAATGCCTATTCCAACGTTTCTAAGTTTGTTGTAAATTTACTCTTAATAATTTTTTACTTAATTTGTTAACATGTTTAGGTAAATAATCTTATTTTAGAGCTTGTTGATTTAAATACCTGCTTACAAATTTTCCTCGCAATATCTAATTGAAATCTAAACTAATTGAAATATAAAGATTAAGTTAAATTTCTATGCATGGCAGGAACTTGGACCAAAAATAACAAAAAGTATTCCTTTTAAAATATTTTGTGTGATATATTCACATGAAGGATCAGTTAATGATGTAGGTGTGGGTTAATAGAACATGCAACGATCCACAGTGTATACAATTAATTATTTGATCATGTGCTGGAATGGACATCGTTTGTGCGAGGCAAGTTTAATTCTAAAAAGTTTTAATGTGTTATCCAGATTACCTACCTTTCTAGGGCAGTCTGAAAATACAGACCGCTGATATTCGCTTTATTATCAGCTTGGGAGTGCATAATGTGATGGTGATTTTTAAAACACCAGAATAATAAAATCACGAATTGATTGGGGTTTCTCTGAGGGCCATGATTCAATCTACACCATTTGATGAGTATTATCCCCAGCTGGAAGGCTTGTATTCTGAAGTTTTAATACTATTATACAAGCCTTTCAATTATTTCATGTAGAACATTAATGTGGTGGTACTTTTAAAGTAATTATGTTATTATACAATGACCATGAATTAACTTACCTAATGATATATAATCAAAATCGCTAAACAGAACGCTGAATCACCTTGCTAAAGACCAATTAACAAATGTGTATAATTATGTTATTTCCTAATGTATAATCAGCTCTGGCATACCTCAATCTAACCTTATAGTAGTTTTCACTTATTGGTGACATTGTCTGCTTTTTACGCTGTTCCTACAAAAAAGAAATGTTAAAACCTGTATTGTATGTAAGTATACACTTAATTGTATCATTCTTGAGTCTATTTATATGATAGTGTTTATTGGCAGGTTCCTATTATAGTATATTTAAACAATGGATTGTTTTAAAGTACTTACCAATATTGACACATTTTCTAAGGGTAATGTGTGTAAATTCAAAGGCTGTTTTATCATTGGATCTTTGTCAAAAGTCCCTAGCTGGTAGAGTAAAATGATATGTTGTTTGAATATGGGAGTACAGAATTTACCTACTGAATATGTTTGATCTATTTGCACTTAAATAAATTTTGTTTCAGAGATGGAATCGCCTGTCAAGGCTGCAGAGATCCATAGTTTATGCAGTGGTTGTGATTGCAGTTACAATACTGGTACTTCTGTACTCAGCTAGGGATATAAAGGAAGAGAAGAAGACAAGTAATAGTCAGCTACCACTGGTGAGTAATTCTGGCCTACAATATTTGCCTTGTCTCCATGTTTAGGCTGATTGGGAGTTTCTTAAGACAGGAAATCAGACTTAATCTGTTAGGTCCCCTATGCTGCGCAGCACACAGCATGTGTATGTAAAAAAGTGATCCTATAAGGGCTCGGTTTTTCCTTTTGAGGCACGGAACCTTAAAAAAGGACCCTAACCTGTCTTTAACCCGTAAGCCTTTAGGCTTATTATTTTTATACAGTATACTGTACCTGATGGGAGAGTAGCATTTTAAACTAGTTTAAATATTTCTTTGTGCCATATTAAGTAAACAAAATATTGGTTCAATTTTAATTCTAAATTCTATAATGTGTAGTGTGTAGGTATATTATGTTATTATCAAGCTGGTAGCTCTGCTAGTAGTATTGTTCAAAGCGAATTTGATCTACTAATGTTACAATTTACTCTTATCTCTTCTCATGGCCACTGCGAGTTAATTATTGAACCACAATTGAACACTGATTGACTGATAAGGAATCCGACAATCATAATAGTTTTCTGTATAGTAAATTATAAAAACTGTACATCTTAGGCATATTTTTGAATTGATTATTTATTCAGGCATTGTTGTCTTAAATTGATGGCACAAACATTTGTTATAAGTTTGAGCTGTCTATCTGTCTACAAGAGGAGTAGGCAAGGGGAAGACTAGAGAGTGTACAATCTTGATCATTTAATTAGTGCGTATGGGACATACACTCTCCTATGCTATGGTTGAGCACCAAAGGGCTGGGCTGCTTTTAATGTTATGTTTAATAGAGTAATACGCCTGGGCTGGTTCTAGCTATGCGGCGTCAACTTGATCTATAGCAAGGTGTTTCTTAACTTTGATTTATTATTTTAGGAACCAGCAAAGAATTTGTCTCTAGTCAATGAGCCGGTAGTGGAATCAGTTGTACCCAAAAAGACTGTTGTTGAACTCGAACAGAATGAGAGGCCAGTGTTCACTGGTAAGTACTTAGCATGATTGTCATGCAAAGTCTTTTGTGACTATTTATTACTGCGAATTCGTTCCACGAGATTGGAATCGCATAATGATGTGTATAAGGGTATGTTTCCACTACAAGATGAGCTACCGTTTGGCTGACAAGTCTGTCTCATTGCCTGTGATGAATTGATAAAATTTATTTTAATGAAATAAGAAATATGTGTGAAGTAGAATCTTGCTTTGGTTTTAGCAAGCAATAAACGTAAATTCTTAAACACATGACTACTTTGGTATTGATACATTATAGTACAATCAAATCACTTAAGTATAGATACAATCAAAGAGCCTTAACTGACCACTAAAGATTCTGTTCATGGTGTATATTATATTATAGTCACCTGTTTCTGTTATGTCATTGTCAAAGGAAGGCACTGTCAAAGGTTTTTCTTTGTCTGCATTGGTTTTGGCCTAAGAAAAATGTCATGTCCTTTTCCGTCATAGGTAAGAGGTCTATACAAAAACCAAATTTTCACAAAAACCGTAATCAAATTATTGCCTTAGTCTTGCAGAAGCAAACAGGCAAAGTGATGTATTTGGCGGAACGTTTTGAGCTATTTAGCGGTTGCAAATCAGTCTTCTTTGAAGCTGTAATCCTACTAATATTATAAATGTGAAAGTTTGTATGTTTGTATGTTTGGATGTTTGGATGTTTGGATGTTTGTTACTCAATCACGCTAAAACAACTGACTGGATTTAGATGAAATTTGGCACACATATAGCTTATAACCTGGATTAACACATAGGATACTTTTTATCCCGTAAAAATGCAAAGTTCCCACGGGATAGCGTCAAGTGAGTTATACGCCGCCGTGACGTCATGAGCAGCAAAGCAACTAATTCTTACTAATTTGTCCAGGAAATATTTCAAAATGCATGTTGGGTGCACGTTTGCTTCATTCAATTAAACAAGTCTACGCGGACGAAGTCGCGGGCAAAAGCTAGTTGGCTATAAATTGTATATTATTATCTCTCAACTTGGATTTTCCCTGTTGAGTTTCATGTAACCAGCTGTGACACAGTTTTTTCATAACAATGTGCTGTAGCTACTAGCTATTAACATAATCTGATTGTCTGTATTCTGTGTTCAAGGAAAATCTTTTGTTTTCTCCATCAGGCCCCACAAATTCGAGACAATATGCCGTAGTGGAGAGCTTCAGGCATGCATGGAAGGGCTATAAGGAACATGCCTGGGGTCATGATAACTTGAAGCCCCTTTCTGGCATGGCATTTGATTGGTTCTCACTGGGGCTTACCATAGTGGACGCCTTGGATACGGCATATATTATGGGGCTGACTGAAGGTATGGTATACTCATAGGCACCCGTTTTATTTGAATGCCCATTTATAAAAAGATCGAGTTAACATAGTTACGTTAAAAAGTACATTACGAGCATTCCTGGATGACCGTTTATAAAAACTTGACTCGATTCAAATTTAAAAAAACGTTGAAACGATATCTTCATTTGGATTTTTGTAATTATCTTTTTACAGAGTTTGAGGAAGGTCGGGAGTGGATTAGCAATGAACTTATATTTACTAAAAACAAAGACGTTAACTTTTTTGAAGTTACAATCAGGGTACTTGGTGGTCTGTTGACAAACTATCACTACACGCAGGACGAAATGTTTTTGAAAAAAGCGGTGAGTAGAATTGAAATGAAAAATAGAAAAAACTATAATAGGACTGTGTAAAATTATTTCTTCAAGTCAGACATATGCCCATTTAAAAAAACCCAGCCAAGTGCGAGTTGCACTCGCGCACCGAGGGTTCCGTACAAATGTACCTAATAATCACCTAACATTGCTCTATCAAAAGATAAACTGAATTCAGGGACAAACTTAACTTTGCTATTGCAAAACCCCTAACATACATACTAAATGCAAATATAAGTTTGTAAAGGAAAATACAATTTTGGTTGCGACGTAACTACAAATTTACGGTTTTCCGATTTTTAAATTTCATGGTTCTAGGCCAACGGGAAGAACCCTATAGAATAGGTTACCTCAAGGGCTCAAGCTACCAGAAGTTAGAGCTGCAGAGTGAGAAACCTTCTAGCTGCAGCCTTCTGGATATGACCTTTGATCAGAGTTTCTTGAGTTATAGTCGCGACTATTTGCTACCTATATTTTTTTATGTCATAATAATTCTATCTTCAAATTAAATTTAATTATAAACAAGCAAACATGAAAACTAACTTTAAATAAAGTTTTTATTTTATTTTGTAAATAATTTTATTTGTATGAACAGGAGGATCTCGGTGATCGCCTAATGGCAGCCTTCAACTCGCCTTCCGGCATCCCATACTCCGACGTGAACCTCGGGGCTCGCACCGCGCACGCGCCGGAGTGGTCCCATTACAGCACGACCGCCGAAGTCACCACTGTGCAACTGGAATTCAGGGAACTCTCCAGGGCCGCTAACAACCCCGTGTTTGAGGTAAGTACCGCATTGAGTTGTGAAATATTGTCAAATCTATGAAGAATATTAGAAAATCAAATCGTACAAACCTTGTTCCAGAGCATAATCACACCATATTAAAAAAACATGCCTGTAGATATGTAAGGGTTTAGAGGGTGGCGGAATTACTCTCAGTTTTTCAGTTCAGTGGTTTAGTAAATCTTGTGTCACAGATAAGACACTTTAACATGTTTATGAATTCTATGTACATCCTCCAGGACGCGGCGGCCGCCGTTTCGGAGAAGATTCATCAGCTCCCAAAGAAGCATGGCCTGGTGCCGATATTCATCAACCCCAACACTGGCCAGTTCCTGCCGCATGCCACCATCACGCTCGGGGCGCGTGGCGACAGCTACTATGAGTACCTGCTCAAACAGTGGCTGCATACTGGGAAGACTATCAATTAGTGAGTACAAAGTATAGATACGTAGACCTGAGTTTGTAGTAGCCTCGCCGTATTGCGGATGTTTTCAGAACTTGTTTATTTTACTTGCTAGATTTACGCTCGTTTTTATGAGGGTCATTGGCGTAGCGAGGGATTTTGACTAGGGGGGCAGGCAGCCTTCCAGCTGACACACAGCTAACCACATTTATTTTACGAGAGATCAAATTTTCTAGTGTGAACAAAGAGGTTTCTAGGGTGGATATGTGAATATTGCCCCCCTGGCACTTCCCCTAGCTACGTCCATGATGACGATTGTTTGTAAAGAGTGTCCAATGGTGTAATTTTTTAAGTGAAAATAGTAAGAATGACTGATAATGATAACATGAACTGGAAAATACTATTGTGTGCCAAATCGTTAGTTATGTTAACTTGAAGAAATCAGAAGAAGTCAGGTGTATTTTGACATAATAATATTCTGAACTTTCATACGGTTACGTTACATACGGTGGCTAAACGCTTACATTGTTACATGTTTCTATTTTTATTTTTTTAACCAAGTTCCCTTAATGTGTGATTTAATCTGTCTTCTATACATTACGTCTACTACTAGACTGAGCTTCTGCTTGCGACTGTTTCAAATTAATGCTTAGCTATTTATAAGTAAGTAAAACATTGACCTAAGCGAATTCAGTAATTTTGTTACAATTTAGAGCTCACTCACAATTTTTACACCAATTAAACACAATTAAGAGGTTAACTGGGGTTAGATACGAGCGCGTGTAATAAAGCCGCGTGTTGATTGTTGGGCGATTGCTGTAACCATTTATTTTTTGTACAATACTATGTATTTATACGCAAACACATGTGCTTTTGCGGTACTCTTTCCCAGTGCCGCTATCACAGTTTGGCAGTCATTTGAACGGGGAGTACGCTTGCGACGTTTGGCGAAAGTTTGAAAAACAGTGCCAGCAGTAAAGCGTTAAAACCGTCGTTAACGACTAACAAAAAGCAACAAACTTATCTGGTCATTAAAAAGAGGGAACTGAGAGAAGTTGTCTATGCTCGAAACGGATAAATATCAACTTCATAGTGCATATTTTACATTCCTATTATATTTGTCCATTTTACAAAATGTCGGCTCCTCGTAAGTTCCGACTTTAATGCTCACGTAAACGGTCTTTGATTGTACACGTAATATGGCAAAGATACATCAAACTATCATCTTGGGTTTAGTGGAATGATAACAATCTGATTACTTGTTGTCAGTGGCGTAGCAATAGGGTGGCAGTATAGGCAGGCCAAAGAGGGCCAGATCACAGATCCAGAAATTTATTGAGGAGGCTCCATCCGATGAATTTGCCGAGGGCCTCAAACGTTATAGTTACGCTACTTTGTAACGTCTAATAAACGATGGCCCGTACTTTTGTTTACAGTTTGTTGGATGACTATTTGACTGCAATTGAAGGCGTGAGGGAGTTTTTAGCAAGGCGGTCTTCTCCTAACAAGTATTTGTTTATAGGCGAATTGTCTGCAGGATCAGAGGTATTTCATAAATTTTTTTCTTACGATTTCCAAATACCTAATGTACACATTAGTTATAATAATAATTCTCACACATATGTATGTTAAAACGAAACATACACATACACACATCCCACAGCGTTCAATTATAACAAACACTTACGTTTGTGTTGAATAGAATCAAGGGCTCCGCTCAACATACTGCCTCGGTAAAACCGAGACGCTAATTTTCAGTGGGACCCTTGGGACATGACACTCAACTCTAACAAAAACTCTGATATTTTTCAGTGAATGATTGCAAGTATTGTAATTCTTTGATCTACTTAAATTAGCATCCTGGTTCTCCTGATAACCTTATTGACACAAGAATTATCAGATTAGTGACACTACAGCTCGTCCCAGTAAATAGTGAGGGTCATAATCGACATTAGTCACCGTTCATCTACATTGACCCACAACCTTAATTAATACCTAAAATACATATTTAAGTACGAGTTACGTACATATCTGATGAGCTGAGTTGTATTTGTATGGCGGAACCGGTAGAGAGTTAATTAATCTTCAGTTCAGCCGTCTATGCAACAAAAATTATAAGTGTCACAATTTGAAAGAATTGTACAAATTTTCATACAAAAATGTGACAAATATGTTAGATTGTACCATTTGTAAGTTTTGTGGTATTCGTCGTCGTCGGAAGTTTGCGTTACTTTTAAAATATCATTTTTTTAAATCTAGTATCTTTGGACATAAACATATAAATGATGATCTACAACAATTTCACAGGTATCCCATATGCTTCCTGCATATTCTGTAGTGCTAAAAGGCAAGACTATCAGTGATTGCCTATCATCTTTTCCAGTCGTTCAACCCCAAGATGGACCATCTGACCTGCTTCCTGCCCGGGACGCTGGCACTGGGCCACGCCAACGGCCTCCCGGGCTGGCACATGACCATGGCCGAGGAACTGATGACCACATGCTATTTGACCTACGCTGCGCATCCCACTTTCCTGGCTCCCGAAATAACCCATTTCAACATGGTCAGTGTGATTAGAGATTCGTCAAAATTCACGATTGCGAAATTTCGCTATCATACTATATAGGCTGTAACATTTAGATTGGTCAGTATGGGAAAGTCTGCAACTATAAGACATACGAAGATATGTTCTCAGGAACCATGTCATCGATTTTGGTAACAAGAAAAATGCATTTATACATTTAAAAAAACTTGTACTCAGTTCGGGAATCGAACCCGGACGTTTCGAAAAATAAAACTAAACTTTGAAAAATAAATAACTGTAATTTGACACGGATTATATGGAATAATGTTCTTTTTGTTTCGCAGGCCAGTACCACAGATGACATGTACACTAAAACGGCAGATGCCCACAGTCTACTGCGCCCGGAGTTCATCGAAAGCCTGTTTTACTTGTACCAAATAACTGGCAACACCACTTACCAAGACTGGGGATGGCAAATTTACCAGGTAGCACTCAAGCTTAGCATTTTTTTTGTCACAAATCAATTTACTTAACACAAAGACCCGAATATTGTATCAGCGGATAATGTAAATTAGCTCCAAGATCCCCTTTTAAAAATAGTAACCCCTATGTTTACATTTCAGGGCTTCGAAAAGTACGCAAAAGTTCCTAACGGTTACACGTCATTGGCGAACGTGAAGACTGAAAAGCCGGTGCAGCGCGACATGATGGAGTCATTCTTCCTCTCGGAAACACTCAAATACCTTTACCTTCTGTTTAGTGATGATAGGCTGCTAATAGACTTGAGTAAATACGTCTTCAATTCAGAAGCTCATCCTCTGCCAATACACAAATCGTAGGAAAGCGAAAATACAGTTTTTTTTTTATGATCACCTCACTGGTTTGTTCAGTATTTGAGAGGATCTGTATCTGTACGATCTGCGAGGCCGTAAAAGCCTAGATTGGTCCATAATGCAAAGTTTACAACTACCGAGAAAGTAGGCGAGAGGGTGCTCCGTCTCGCTCATTTGGTTAGTGAGGGTAAGAGACTGCAGACTCTCTAGCGCACAACCTCGGGAATTTGGTAGGTTAGATAAACTTCGCGTTGGTTGGATTTGAATTGTTTAGGATCCATTCAGGCAAAGGGTAGATCATCGTCTACGGTCCCATCTCATTCAGGGCTGCTAAGCTTGAAAATATTATTTTGAAGCTTTGTTATCCTTGTCATACTTATATGACCTTATAGGGCCCAGCTTTGTCCAGCCTAAAGTGCATTTTGTATTGTAATTAATAAGATTAAGTACTTACAATTTAAAGAGTGTATTGATATACATTCGTATGTTATACGTAAACAGGATATAGGTATTGAGAAAGATAATGCAAAATCCAATTCAATACACGGTGAAATCTGATCTATCAGTACCCAACGTCGCAAATCCTTTATTACTGTCTTGGTATCAATAGTAGTTGCCTAATGTTTAATTTACATTTTTTTTTTATAGAAGTAAAATGTTTCAAAGTCTACGAAGAGTTTGGTTAAGAATCAAAAAAAAGCGAAACATTTCCTAACGAACCCCTTAGCGGTTATTTGAAAATGGTTTTATTTTGAATAATTGTAGGGTGGCCATTTTTTTGTTAAAATATTAAAAAAATATAGGTAAATTAAAAACCAAGAAAAAAGTTTCGCCATTATTCGCTTTAAATACATTTTTAGGGATTCACTATCTTTTACAGAGTTAGTAAAGAGAATGCACGTGTCGGATTTCACTACGTATTTAACATAATATTGTGTAATTAACGTATGTAACTTATACATGTATGTATGTAACAAATTTAACTTTACAGAGACTTGCATTAATCGGATCGTTTTATACGAGCTTTGGTTTCTGTAGTTACATTAATAAAAGGTTGTTCGTGTAGAAATACTTATTTAATCAGACGTTTTCTATTGTGCCTAGCCGGCTTTAAGGACCCGCTTGTATTTACCTTTCTGTTATTATAACAAAGAATCGTATTAAAGGGCAATATGAATTGCTGTTACGAAGGAGGCATTGTCATTATGTACCTAATGTCGGCATTGTTTGTATGAACGATTCCGGGACTAAATGTATCAAAAAAATTAAGAACGGTTTTCATTTTCTAGTAAAAGTATGAATGGACTGTTGATAACTCTAAAAAAATTAAAATAGAGATGGAAACCTTGTTCATATGAATACGCGGCCATTATTTATTTCTCAAATCTTGTAATTAATAAACCGTTAATATAATTATTGCCATAAAGGCCAGAACGTGAAAGATCGTCATCATATCCACCAAAGCCTTCGCTTGGGGCTCCCCAGGAACTTCGGTTACTCAAATCCAACGGTTTCCCGCGCTTTTCATGAACGTCGGTCCACCTACTGATGTGCGAAACTTGAAATGTCAATTTTTTCCGAGAGAATTCTCAAATTTTTGCGCCTTTTTTGCAAAAATGCGATGTGAAAAAAATCCGAGTATATTTCCACATGTATCAGAGGTTTCTACAACTTGTTCGTCTCTAGGTCCAGCCTGTGTGAGGCCTACCAACACCAACACTTCACGATACGAAAAAGATAATACTTTGAGTATTTAACCAATTGGTTTTATTGTCTAAGAGATAATAGGATAGTGGTTATGTTGGTTAATAGAACTTGATTATTGGTAGTGAACGTGTGCGACATTATCTAGGATGATCTTGTATGTGTACATACTCGTATTTAATTTTTAATGTTAAAATAAATAAAATAATGGATAAACTTTTAGTTTAACTGATATAATGTGATTAAATAATAGTTTATGTCCTATTATTGTGAGCTTTTGACATAGTTTATATTATGTTTTTTACCAAAAAGATGGCGGGAACACTTAATTTTATGTATAAGAAATTTTGTATTATATTTCAATGCCGTGTAAGATGGCGTGAAACGATGTCTTCGATATGTTTAGTCAATCAATATATTATGTTATTAAATTGATAATTTATTCGCATTCCTGAATTATAAATATTAAGTTACCAAGAAACTAGTTTGGCACTGAAAGCGAATTGCATAAATAAGAACGTGTAAAAAGCCCTCTGCTATCGCACATGTATAGTATGGGCCCGGAGTTGTATGCTTTTAATTTTAGGCATTATTTGTAAACCAGATGTATTTATGTTGATAATAGATAATTACTTAATGTTTCAAGAAGGTCAGTAACGGAAGACACAATCCCCCTAATTTTTAAACGCTCATTAAATATTTTTTGTTGAAATACATTTGTCCTCAGGAACTTGCCTTCAAAAAATAACACATATTTTAGGCTAAAGAGTTTTGTAAACTTTTATGAATAAGGGAGGATGTCCTATGTAAAATAATAGTAATACTTCACTGTTCCGTACTTCAGTTTTAACACCGCTCGCTGTTTGTACCTTTATAAGAAATCTGGTTATTTTACGGCATTTGTTTGTATTGCATATAAACTGTACGCGTTTACACCACGACACACAGCGCGGCTCTCTGGAAGGCAGGTCAACTAACATCGACGTTTCTGTGACTCGACGTTTCTGTGATATCGAATTGACGAAAATGAAATAACTACTTTATATATAACAGTCTAGTTATCTCACTTTCGTCAATTCTATATACGAGGTTAAGTCACAGAACCGTCGATATATGATACAGGTGTCCCAGGACATAGTTACAGACATTACTTTATACATCTAAGTGAGCAACTAAGTATATCTCAACTCATTTTACTGTCAGGGACAGAGCGATCAAAGGCACTGCTCCTTTTTCACGTTGCTTAAATCTGAGTACTTTTCACATACAATTTTTATAATTATAGATATCGCAATACTACAATCACTCTGCCGCAACTACCTATAATCGAACTATTGTCAATGTTTGAAATGTAAGTGTGCAGTTTGTAATAGCAGATCACCCTTGTTTCATGCATTCAGAATATCGCTTTGAAAGTATGAGAGTCCAGACTCTAAAACAGTGATTATATTCTCTTTGACTATAACACATTGTTCATATCATATGAGACAAAATTTCAATTTAATTTATAAAATATAATTTTATTTTCCGTTTTCTTAGCATAGTTAGAACAGTATTTTATTTTGATTCACGTACTTAATTAAACATATTGCCAACAAGTAATCTCGTATCTGTGGCACTAATACGACTTCCTTTTTTATGACAGTAGTTAAATAAAGCTGCACTGAGGGCTAAGTTATACTTGTGTAAGTATTCGGGCTGCTAGCAGAACTGCTGTGACCCGAAACTAGGGATTAGAAACCGCTATGTCTTGCACTCTTATTTATTGGCATCAGCACGGCTAGCACGCGTGCTCATTTTCTCGCTTGTTGCTTAGTGCGTCTCTCTATCCCGCTGCTTCAGTTAGTGACACACTGAGCGACAAAGCGAGTCGCGATGTGTCGTGCTAGCTGTGCATTTCACTTATTACCTGGGCCCAGAACTCTCATGGCACTTTAACAAAGAGTTTCACATTTATTGGCTTCAGTTTCTTTCTCCACTTCTGTGTTGTGTGAATAAATAAGCTCCGGGTATTATGCTCACTGTTTCAACAAAGTAACTTTTATATTTCAAATCATTTTCAATATGCATTGTTGAAGGAAACTAACAAACAATTGCTATTGATAATGATTGACATAAATTTATATATCAAGTAATCAAAGGTCAAGTAGATTAAATGGCAGTAGGTACCTAAATGTCAGGATAAGTTGCTTACGACTTTGTAAATACTAAAAGCATCTAGACATTTGTGATCCTCATAGGTGATCCTAACGTGATCGGCCAGGTTTAAATTCTCCCTCGCTGCATCTCTAACTAGTGTCACACATAAGTGACAGACATAGATATAAACTCGATAAACTAAACTTGGTGTCTAGGCTGATGTTTAGGCCACAGAATAGAAGTTAATAAACATGCAATCGCTTTTATTATGCAAAAGTGCCACGAAAGTTCCGGCCCTGCTTATCAAACAAAAACCCTACATGAAAATTTCCACTGTCATACCTATCGTTAGAACACAATTATAGTGTAAATGTAATAGGAAATAATAATAATTATTGATATTCGGTGTAACAGTGCGATTAAACAGGGTGCATGTGCATTCTTTTGTATGTACCTAGTAGATAAAGAATGTGTTTATAACTATGTATCACACATTTTTATGTCATTCATCATAAACCACCCCAACTATCTATTTATGCGTTGTGTATGCAGTGATAGTGGACAAGAGTAGCAGAGCTACATGGTTTTTAATATCTTAATGTGATAGTAAATTATAAACAGTTTTTGTTACATAATGTTTGATCTAACTAATAAAAGGTAAAAACATTTGTGGAATTTGTTTATTTATTAAACAAAAAAAAAATTTTTTGTCAGCGAGATAAACATTTTATTACTGGCGTTTCAAAAAGTGTATATTTTCAAAAATATATCAACTATAATTCATTTGTTACAAACTAAGTACAGGCTCCTGGCTTGGAGGGGCACCTGCTTGCTTAATAACAGTTGGCCCTCAAATACTTAACTAACAATTACAGTAAAAAGAATCCAAATGATAAAGCTGATAGAGGCGTTTACAGTCTGGCAAACTCTAGTAAAATAGTATTGGATACACACTGACACCCATACCAACTAACCAAACTAGCACCATACACAATGGCGCATGTAGATACTTCTACCTTAAATTTACTTAATAACCACTTACTTTATAGTATAAAGATCTAATGAGAAGTTAAACATTGGTATAAAAATAAAGTAGGTCTCTTATTTATCACAAGTATGTAGGAATATTGTTTGTTAAATGGAATGGCATATTTATCTCTAAGTTAGACAGAATAGATCAGATATCAGATCAATAGGCAGTTTCAACACTAACCCAAGGAATAATTGCGCATGTACAATTTGCAACAGGTACATGGACAAAATGCTCAAAAAACTTTGAGTTATGTGCTGGCTGCACATAAAGTATTGGATTACATTTTACAGATGCTAGCATTATAATTAAAAAAAAACTGAGTCATGCATTTTTCTTTCGCTTTTAAGTTATTGAACAATTTATTGAATTTGGGGATTGGGGACACAAGACAACAGTAATCCAGGGGTATGATGTGTCTCATGTCAGAAGTGTAAAGGAAAATACACCTGCATCCACCCTATGCCATGCAGGCATTATGATTGTTTAATGAATTTGTGACATGTATGGATATCCCTGAACTCTAAAACAGATGTAAAATGCTTAGGCTTGCTGGGAAAAGACTGGCAAATATCTCTATAAGAGCTTGCATGCTAGCACCTCAGTATGATTCAACAATAGAGTTGCATAGTGTTACATTAAATAAGTCTCATCAGACTTGAGCTGCAATACGAGTGATAGTTATACTTGATTACATGGCAACTTACATGAGAACACAATCACAACACTGCAAGGTGTAGTATAGACACTTCATGCCACAGCTTTCCTCTTCTTCTGTGCGAGATGCATTGGAACGTGCCTTATGTGGAGGAGGAGGTCGCAGATAAACACTGTCCAATTTGTCACCAAACGTGTCTTTTTCAGACAAGGTATCAGGCAAATTTTTTCTCACTGGCCCATCATTATGCAAATAGTCTTGGTCATCATCAGAGTTTGCATCATCCTTGGAATCGCCTGCAGCCTCCTGTAATAAACATTATGCTATTAAAAATTTACAAACATGGATTAGCCACATATCTTAATGAAACACAGACATATAGTCACAACACTAATATAAATACACAATTTATTTTTAGCATATTGATGAAGTGAGGGTCAAAATTAAAAGCTTACTTTACTGCCTTCAGTGTCTTGTCTTATAAGTTGCTGTTTATCATCGAGACTAGTTGCAGCAGTGTTCTCCGGCGGAACGTCTGCAGCGGTCGTGGCTAGGGCTGAGGCGGCGGCCAGGGGTCCACTCGGTATTTTTCGATCAGAAACAACTAATAAATCTGCTTCCTCCTTCTTGTGTTGATCATGTGAATCCCCAGACATGCTAAAAGAATAAAATATAGTTAATGTCAGTTTGAAGCGACAGTGACCGTCCAGCGCTGAGCAAGTATCTAGTTTCAACGCTAACTCGTATTGCACACCGTGACAATACGCTCGACTGTTGTTACCGAGATAATAATGTAAACAAACTAATAAGCCAACAGATATCGCGTTACTGCAATATTAAGCAGCACCTTGATAATACGGACTCTATTCGTTCCCCAGACAATCGACGCCATGTGTTTCTGATTGTTTCGAAATTGATACTTTCTTGTTCTTGCATTGTTGCAAAAAGAACTCGACTAAAAAGTTTGGATGTCCTTTTGTAAACAAAGTATTTAGCGCTTCTTTGGACTCAAGTGTAGGGATTTTATATTTACACGTAGCTAGAAGTAATCTAATAGTTATTTTAAATTTTTTTGTATCACATAAATTTACATTTCATTAAAAATCACTAAAACCAAGTAAAGAAAGACTACACTTAGGAGTACGATTCTGTTTACCCAATACATTTTTTTTTACACTACACATCAGCTTGTCTTCAGTATGACCAACTTAAAATTAGAGATCCCGCCCCACTTAGGCTAGAAAACTGACAAATCCTGCCAAAGTCTTATGCTCAAAATGTCGGAAAAAATGCCAAAACATTTTTAAGATTTAAAATTAATAGACACTTATTTTTTTATACTATTATTTAAAGAGAAAAAGTCAAGAAATTAAATTACAGACAACCTAGAGTTACAGTTCGAGTTACATGCTTTACAAAATGCAAGATCTTCATCTTTCACTTTCAAAGGCGAAAGTGCAGAATTCATTTACTCTATGCCAAAACAGATTTCTTTAAGTTGCTTTTTTTTCGTCGATACCGCAACTTACTCCTTCAAGATTGGGTTTACAATCAGAGTTTACAAGCGATAAAAACGCAAAAACACGTCAATGGCTGTCTCTGGTTGGTCAATGGCTGCGCTTTTGCGTTTTGTGCCTATTGTGAACCCAGTCTAAGGCTATACTGCCAAATGTGCCAGCTCATATTGCTATCCTGCCAAATACTGCCAGATTTCGAAAACTTCAACCGATCCAGCCAGAAGTCAAAATGACGGTCTAATCCGGCCAAAAAGGCGAGATCCTGCCACATATGGTCACACTGCTTGTCTTCTTTTCTTTTCCTTATGTTGGTACCCTTGCTGGTTCAGGGTTTACCAGACGCAGGAACGCCAAATACCGTAGCTTAATTTAAAAATTCCCGTACATCCATACAAAATTTCCAAGAACGTCTAAAAAATACTGTGTTCATATAAAAGTCCTAATAACAAAAATATATTACCGGTTCGTATGAAAATGCACAAAATTTATTATAGTACACGACTTGAAACAACTACAAATCTACGGCAATAATTGAGCATCTGGCAACATTGCTGGGCTTTTTACCGTAAGGTTGCGTTCAGTACACTCGATTTAGCTCGATTTCGCTAAATGTTAAACGAAACGTTCGAACTTATAGTAAAATTAAACGCGCGGATCTAATCGTTTCATTGGTTTCGTGGGTTTTGTGATGATTTTGTTTGTGTTTGATGCAGTGGTTTTATGGGTTAAATCAAGGTTATTTGAACTTGAATGCTCAAAATATAGAAAAATAACTCATGACAACTTTTTACGAAAGTATAATTTTTTATCTATACACATATATCATTAAGGGCCAGCGCGCACGAGCAACTTTTGTTTCCGCAACTATTTTGTCTCTTACATCAAGTCTACGGATTAGTATGTAAGTGCGCACATGGAGTGGTGCTCTAATATTGCGTTCAGAACTTTCTTGTCCGCGGTAGTAGGTAAATCTGTACTTTAATGGTCATTACAGTACTGATTTTTGTAACGTTACGAGTTTAAACTTGGAACAGCTGTCAAAATTCAAGTGGGTCTCTATTCCTGTATCCATAGATTTTAAAACAGTTATCGATACGAAACGTCATTTCATTTGATCTCGAATGACATGAGAATAGGAAATCATTGTTTTGTCTATGATTTAAAAAAAAACGTTCGTCTTGACGGAGGATCGAATTGCCGTCATTACTGTTGTCATTCGTTTGTTGGTTTTTTGTCTGTTACGGTTTTTTACTGTTATGATATGAGTGTAGATAAAGTAGTGTATGCAACTGTATATTTTATAGGTAATTAAGCCTTAAAACACTTGTGTTTTAAAGCCTCTCATTATACAGCAGTTGCATAACCTATTATTATGCAACTGCTATATAATGAGAGGCCTTAAAACACGAGTGTGGTTTTATGAAACGAGCGTCAGCGAGTTTCATAATAGGATCACACGAGTGTTTTAAGGCCTAATTATATACAGTTGCATACATTACTTTATCTACACACATATCATAATTGTTAAATAACGCGTTCAAAAACCATAGAAAATGACCAGCATTATTACAACCAATGTTATTATAAGAATTTTCTTGTCTGTGGTAGTAGGTAAATCTGTTCTTTATTGGGTAGTATCTCTTAGTAGTCTGTGTTTATTGGTGATCACATTACCGATATCTCGTGACGTTATGAATTTAAATTTGGAACAGCTGTCAAAATTCAAGTTGGTCTCTATTCTAGTATCCACAGATATTAAAACAGTTATCGATACGAAACGTCAACTCAGTATGATTTTTTAATTTAAACGCACGACATTTGATCTCGAGTGACATGACAATAAGGAATTCATTCTTTTGTCTATGATTTAAAAAAACGTTCGTCTTGACGGATAGATCGAATTGCCGCCATACTTGTTTGTTGGTTTTTTGCTGTTACGGTTTTTTGCAGTTATGATATGTGTGTAGATAAAGTAATGTATGCAACTGTATATAATTAGGCCTTAAAACACTCGTGTGATCCTATTATGAAACTCGCTGACGCTCGTTTCATAAAACCACACTCGTGTTTTAAGGCCTCTCATTATATAGCAGTTGCATAAAATACTATTATCTACACACATATCATAACTGCAAAAAACCGTAACAGCAAAAAACCAACAAACAAGTATGGCGGCAATTCGATCTATCCGTCAAGACGAACATTTTTTTAAAATCATAGACAAACGAATGAAGTCCCTTTTGTCATGTCACTCGAGATCAAATTTCGTGCGTTTAAATTAAAAAATCATACTGAGTTGAGGTTTCGTATCGATAACTGTTTTAATAGCTGTGGATACTAGAATAGAGACCAACTTGAATTTTGACAGCTGTTCCAAATTTAAATTCATAACGTCTCGAAATATCGGTAATGTGATCACCAATAAACACAGACTCGTAAGAGATACTACCCAATAAAGAACAGATTTACCTACTACCACAGACAAGAAAATTCTTATAATAACATTGGTTGTAATAATGCTGGTAATTTTCTATGGTTTCTGAACGCGTTATATAGCATTTATGATATGTGTGTAAATAAAATACAATTAAAGTACTAATAGCGATCCATTATATTATATCTAGGTAGATACTTAAACATAACTTAAACTAAGTAGGTACCTACCTACTAATCCATTATACCTACTCGTACTTCCTCGAGCTTGTTCATCCAGCTAAAATATTCTATATTACCTCCGATATTCTGAATTAATCTATTTAGGTACCTAGTACCTTTGACAAGCGCGGCAAATTTAATTCAAGTCAAGAGTATGCGACACCCCAGTATTTTCTTTGCGCTTGTTTTGCCATTGTAAATTATTGCCATCGCACCTGACCAGTGAAACCTTTAGCTTACTATGATGAAGGCCAGATAATGTGACTGAATATACCTATATATATTTTTACTTATAGATTTTAGGAGGTACAATTAAATACAATCGCATATAGAGACTAGAAGATACTACGTGTCAAGTATACAAACTTAACGTAGGTACCTACTTAATCCGATTGGCTTGTATATACAGTTTTACCAACAATATATTGAGCATCGGCAGTATTCGTTTGCGCAGAGAAGCGCAGACCGGTTTCCGACAGTAGCCGAACTTGTGAATAATCTATATTGTACTTTATTTGCAAGCGCAACTGGCAGAGTATTGCTTGCTATGCATTCTTAGCTTTGTCCCGCTTACACAATTCGTACACTGTGGCGCACGGGCTGCCGCCCTGTTGCTCCGAAATCGATAGACCAACAGAGTTTAGCGCGCGTAAAATTCTACTTTATCATTGGTAGATCGAAATTTCTCGCGCTACTAAAATTGGTCTACTGCGCAGGTACATCGTGGCACAATATATTTTTGGTAATACTGTACATAGGTACCTATATGTTAATATTATCAATGGGTTTGGTGCGTAGTTCATCACAAATACAGGCCTTATCACGTTAGGTTTTGTCGCGGAGAAAGTTTTGTTTTTTCTGCGTACTTGTCACTAGTGCAAATACCCTTATAAGTATTATAATGTGTTGTTTATTCAGAAGGTTGTTAAATATGATACAAATACAGTGAAATGTTTGAGATATCAGATAATTACCTATAATTTTGTCGAAAAAGTATTCAATAATAAGCACTGCGGTGCAATTTTTGAATCTCACCAGGTGACAAGAGCTCACCAAAGTGGCCGAATCTCTATGAAAAACGTCTATTTTGGTGAACTTTAGTTACCCGGTGAGATTCAAATGCAATTTTTGAATCTCACCAGGTGACTAAAGCTCATCAAAATGGCCGCATTTCTATGAGAAACGGCCATTTTGGCGAGCTTTAGTCACAGGTGAGATTCAAAAATCGCACTCCTGGACGTTTCGAATGCGCGTTTCATTCGTTTATTGGCAAAAAAAAAATTAAATTTGAATGAAATAGTCTTATTTCGATTACCCTATTCGGGATTACTTTACCTTACCAGATTATTGCGATTTACGTTCGGAAAACTAAAGTTTCCAAAATACCTAGTCGTAAAAGGACTCTAGAACACACGCTTGAAGCTCTACTCACCAGATAGGTGTACCTACTCTACGTAAATGATTGTATAAATACCCTTATTTACTATAAGTACTTAGTTGATTATACCATACAATTTTCACTGTTAGTGATTAAGGCTTAAGTAGTAATCTTATTTAAAAACAAAATAGGCACTTACAATTTATAAAATGACGGAGATCGTTCACGTATACGGTGTGTGTCATTGTTGGAGTTGAGTACAATGTCCTTCTTTTTGTTCCTCTTTTTGGTGGGGATCCATATTATGCCAAAAGTTGCTGACGATTTCGCAGTTTTGGGGTTGCCATACGCATTATTTGCAGATGACGACGGGTAATTTTTTGGCGATGTTGGGCCGAGGCTGGTCGGTTTCCCGCTAGGTATGAAATCAAACGATTTCGAGGCTTTTGGGCTTGCACTTTTCGATAGCAGGCTGCTGCTACTTTTGCTGGTAGGGCTAACACTTTTGCTGGTGTAACCTAGTCCACTTTTGCTTGTTGAACTAAGTCCAGATTTGCCTGAAGAGCCTAACAAGCTGCCGCTCTTCCCGGTAGAACTGATACCGCTTTTCCCCGTCGAACTGATTCCACTTTTTCCAATGGAACCGAGTCCACCCTTGCCTGTGGAGCCGGTTCCCGGCTTCTTCATTATCGGTGCCAGGGTTGAGAACTGCGGAAGTTTAAAAACAAAATAATCTTACTGGTCATCCACTAGGTATCAATAATGTACTTTATTAAGTAAGTACTAGTAGAGCATGACGAACGTAATTTATACATATTACTAGTATTGTGTGAGACACCTCACTTAACGTTAGATTATGGACGTTTGAATGCAAACTGATGCACGTTACCATTTTGTACGTGTTGTGTAGTCATAAAACCAGTTATGGGTGTAGGTATTAATGCACCTAAACTCTTTAACAACCAACTTTACGCGACAAGTAAATTTTATTATGACATTCCAAATCTCGCGCTTGGATATCACAGGGGTCGATTAACGGTATTCATACGGTTTCAAAATGACCGAACGAACCTTTGTATCATGTGATACAAGCTGGATATAAATGCATAATAACGCAAGGAACGCAGTGAGCTGCGGTAACTAACAAGGTTATTGAAGATAATTCACTGCCGATTGCTCTCCTTAAGATATCATATAAATTGTAAACGTTAGTTGCGAAATACTGTGAATAACATGACCCCGTTAACCTTAGTTGATCATAAGTCGTACACATTAGAAGAGAAACAAAACTTACGGAATTTTAATCTCGTTGGTTTTTACTTTTAATCCAAATCACATGTGTGTTACATCGTTTGCGGTTCTTTATAGCGATTTCTCAATAGCATATGTGACACGTAGCGTGCGCACCAGTGATCGGGCGGTCGCGGACTGGCTGCCACCACACGTCGGAGAGCACGAATAACAACACACACGACTTCCCCAGTACAACTAAACAACTTTCGCCATAAAATTTAATTTTCTATAGCGATGCCGTCATTTTCTTTCGGTCGCAAAACTCCTAATGACTGTGAGGTATCTTGCTAAAATTGATTCATACACGGGGACATAATTGCCGCAACGAATGCCTTTGTCTCGCTGGCAATAGGCAGACCAACTGGCAGATAAATTCCGTTAATCTAGACTATATAATGTAGTTTCAATGCCTACATAATGAATGCCTACTGTTGTACACCTGCAACGCGAGTCTTATCACTGGCACAAGGATAAACTATCCTTCAGTGGGGCTCTATTTGGGTCTTACTTGTTTTACTTGGTTTATTAACGTCAGCTAGACATGAGACGTGAAAAAAACATCTTTAATAACCTTTATTATTTGCAAAAACAGCGAATAATTTAGTAACAGGTTGATATGTCACCTGAAATAAAAATGTACAAGTTGTCCAAAAATGGGACAACGAGGGCTGATTAGTAACATTAATAATAATAACGGTCTTATAGCGAAGTCTCGACTAAAACTCGCCTCATGCTAAACGGTTGAATCAAAGGTCTGATTCAGAAGGCGGAGTTCCTGGACATAGGCGAACTGTCATAAAGTTCCTTACACTGCAGCCCTAACCACCAGTAATTAGAGCCTTGTCCCGCTGCAGGCGGCACCCTAGACTAGGTTTATACATTTTGTATTATTACTGTTGTATTAGTTTTTGTGTGTATTAATTATTACCAGCTTAATTTATAAATAAAATGTAACAACAACAAATATTTTTATTGAACACCATACATATAACATAAAACAATACAGAAAAGGTAATAATTTCGCTCTATGGGGTAACAAATCGATTAAGCTAGGTCTCATTTCTGTACGTTTTCACCGTATTTTTTACATCTATTTTGTCTACAATTTAACAATACGAAAGAAGATACAACATTATTGCTTTTAGCTCGTTTTTTAATATACTACAATACTTAATTTAAGTCACTGCAATCAAATGGCTCATCGACCCAATCGATGTAGAGATCTTGGCCTCCGATATAAAATGGCGCATGCAACCTGTTTTGTGCCTGGTTTAGGATATCAATGACATCCCGCGACTCGCCTTCTCGCAAGCTCAGTCCTTTACTTTCTAACTAGTCCAAAAGGAGCAAGACAGACTGAGCGACAGAGTCGAGAATACACAAGTCCTTCTCAACTTCATCCCAGTGGTTTCTAGGTCATCTCTGTCCTGTGTATACATGGTTGTCCCAGGAACAATCAAGGTAAATATTTAGGAGTCTGTGCATGGAATTTAAACTTGGATGCTAGCATAGTGAGCAGTACACCAAAGTGTTAATAAAATTTTATATATAAACAATTAAGTTGAAAGAAAATTATTAGATTTTAACAAAAGTTAATGTGTATTTTAACATTAGTAGTTTTGTTATCAAGCGAAGACAGCGTCTTGGCATAGTCTGGGCAATCCCCCTGCTAGGTAGAGCGACGACCAATGCAACGTGGTATATAGAGACTGGATGCTAAAAACCGAAGATCGGGCTCAGTGGCGCACCATAGGAGAGGCCTATATGCATAGACTGATAATGATGATGACTTCCTTACATCATTTGCTTTTGACTACTGTGGCCGTGACATTACCGGCTCAGATTTAATTTAACTCTCCCTGAGTCTCAGTCTCTCAGTCGAACTGTGTCATAAGAAAAGTGCACATAGGTATAAATTCAGATAAACAAAACTTGGTGAGACATGTTAGGGCCCCTGAGCTTTCATTTATTCTCCAAGTTCCGTTCCATTCGTTCCGATTCTTTTACCTTTATCCCGTTTCCCGATTTTAAGCTCGGGCCACAGTGCACAACTGCGCAAGCCTTGCGGGCCATTAAAGAAAAGTTGATGTTAGCTAACTTCATGCTCAAGCATTACATTGTGATGTACCGATAGCTGATTCGTTTCACACCCAATCGAATATTAGCGTCTGCAACCGCTTAAGTGGTCTTACGCCTGCTGTAAAAAGTAAAATTAGCGTTACTTAAGGTACGAAAACAAGATGGAATGGTCTTCAATGGATCGTTAGTCTCAGTAGCTATACTTACAGAAGTACTTTGGTAGCAATTCACACCTTAAACAAGTGAATGAAAATAAGTTAGATTTTCGTCCGGAATATTTTGCTTATTTTACTTCCACTCTAAGGTACCAGACGTGTCAATGATGTACTCATAATGTGCATATAATATGTAACCAAAGTTTGCCGATGAAACCCGAAGCATGAATAGATAAAATTTTACCTACGGTTTACTGAAATACTTTTTTGTCCAGTAGTTAGTAGACAACAAAATAGCAATTTTTTGTTCCATTGTGTAGGACAAGTGGCATGGACTATTTGATTTTGATTAGCGTGTCCTCTGGCCCCTTAACTAACAATTTTATGGATGTGTAATTACGAGGCAATATGCCGTTATTTAGCCGTCAAGACAGACGTCGCTTGAAGGATTAATTGCCCCTGCTATTCTCAGCCAATTAGATCAGATAACTACCTACGAGTGCCCTGTGCAATTTGAGAGCTGATACTACCTAAGTCCTAGGTAAACGGTACCTTAGAAATTGCCTTTTGGAGATTTTTGAACCCTATGGTTAAAGATTTTTGATTTTAATAGTATTTATAACATTCCTACTGCGTTGTTTATTTTAACGGCGTTTGACTGAAGAAAACTGATAGCGTACCATAGTGATGGTACACTATCATATCATGAAGCAAGAGAGCTTTTTTCAAGCTAGTTGAAGAAAGGGATATTCTTCTTTCCGCCTATCAGTCAAAAGAGTGGAATATATTGATGATGATGATGATGATAATGCGTTCATTTTATCCCTCATCAGGGACATAGGGCTCTCAGAAGATACCCCCATCTGCTCCAATCACGCGCGGCTTCTTCCAACTCTCTCCAGCTGTGACCAGTTGATAAAGCTACACTCTCCACTGAACATCTCCAGGTGGTACGCAGGCGACCCGGCCTTCTCTTTCCGTAGGTTTGCCACGTTAAACTTTGTTTGGACAAGTGGTTGTCGGGTCTCCGTAAAACATGTCCAATCCAACGCCATTTCCTCAGACGAATCTCTTTCCCTACAAGTTTTTGGTCAGTCAACTCCCACAGTCTTGCATTAGATATGGTTCGTGACCAGTGTACGCCCAGTATGCGCCTCAAACATTTGTTGACTACCTGGAGCTTCACGGTAACATCCTTCTTGACGAGCCATGTCTCGCACCCGTACAAGAGGACCGATTTGACGTTGGAGTTAAAAACTCTTATCTTAGTGCGACGAGTTATTATTGGAGATACCCAAACAGGTTTCAGCTGCGCATATACGGCACGAGCTCCGTTAATGCGCGCCTCAACGTCTGCTGAAATATATTAAAACAGAGCAATTATAATGTAGCATGGACGAAAATAACTATTCTGTAAGTATTTTAATAAGCGAATGGTAAATCAGATGTGCAACATAGTGCAGTTTTTAACTGAACTGAAAAGGTGTTCAAAATAAAGAGGGTAAGAGTACCAGGTACGACTCTTATTAAGCGCGTTCAAGTGTTGTGCATGTTTAGGGCGGCTGCGTTCGGCGCTTACTACTAAATAAGTATTGGGACGCTTGCTTTGTGCTTGGCAGCGCTAATGCAGCTTGGTGAAGTCATCGGTTCAAAACTTGTTTCTCAATGCAAAATATTATGGCGCAAGTCATATTCGTAAACCAGTTTAACTTTTAATCGAAAATAACTTTGTACCCAGACGTTTGACCATCTTTCCCGGATTTTATGAGCATGACAAAACAATTATTATCTAGTCAACTCATGAAATATCGGCAGAAAATTCTATATAAATAGCATTGTCTAATACCGGGTAGCACACGTGCGTCGCATGTGACGGAAGGGCCACGTCGATCTGGGCATTCCGTGCCAAGGCTATATAATGCACGATCATCAAACACAAGTACATTTTCTATTTGTACGAGTGTTAACCCGAATTGTTGTTACCAAAGAAGACTATTGACGTTCTGTTTTACTGTTTTAAGAATACCTATACCGACTTTGCCATAATACCAACACAAGACATAGTTACGAAATGGTTAGACAAATATAAACTCTACTATCGACAGAAAATACATGGCCAAAAAATAACAATGAAATAAATTCAACCTAAAATTAACATTACTAAAAGAACTTATACTAAAAGAAAGAAAGAAATTCTTTAAGAAATTTAACACTTTTAGATTTACTTTAAGTCTATAGAAAATGAGAGAGCCATGTGACGATGCAGAGAAAAGCCGCTACTACGCTATAGTACAATTACAGTTAGCTGCAAGCTGGTATTCTATCAAAGACCAAAAGAGCGTGAAGCTGTGCTTCACTGACAGGGCTTGATTTAGAGATCTGAGTCGTTAGTGAAGTTTTGAGAAGTTACATGGAAGTTACTCTACGCCGCAAGAGGCGCTGTCTTTACTTTCAAGTAATTGAGAAGTAAACGCTAACGCGTTCGAAGCGTTTATTGCAACACAAAATTACACTAGACGCTCTGGCAGCTCTAGGCTAACTATAAACATACAAACCTCTTTTCCTAGCGAGCCCTGTGTGATGTTTGCAAAGGCCCAGCGCTCCCGCTGTCGTTGCGCCGAAGGCTGTTGCCTAATTGGCCTGTGGGTACACTAATAGATTTTTACGTCAGCTACACATTTCTTTTCACATTCCGGTCCACTTTACGAGACTTTAATATAGATTGTAAGTATTGGCTTTCATAATACAAGATGGTCCTAACACCAGTCAAGTTTAGTTTACCTATCTGATTTTATCTCTATGTGCGTCACTTTCTTATGAGAGTAATACCAGTGGTAGTCCTGCAGCTAAGTAGCGTGGTTGCACTGTTGTGCTCCGGCGTGGAGAGCAAGACAGCCGGTGTAATTGGCATTGATCTTAAAAAGACATTTTCTTTTCATTAAATAGACGAATTTAAGATATCTATTTGAAAGATTTTGGTTTTAAGCGTGTTTTGAATTTTTTATCCCATTTATAATTTACCGGAAAATTGTAGAGAAATATGCAGTGGCAGTGGCATTAAACCACCGTTTGCCTTCGCCTGTCCCAAAGAGGTTGTCCATCTTAGCCCTCTGGGTTGGCAAAGCATTTGCAATCTTCTTGGCGTTGCTGGTGTCTATAGGCGGTGGTGATCACTACTATCAGTTGACCCACTTGCTTCTTTGTTTTCCTATTTTACATATATAAAAAATTGGATTTATTCTCAGTAAAAATAACTAGTTTGATGGACGTATGGAGTAATAAGTTAAACCTTGGCCCGTCTTGTTAGGACTGAGGCTTCAACTTTAAAGATGGTCTATGTTACAATCGGTCATAATTAGTGTTAGAGGTCGAAATTATTATCTAAAATGGAAACAAAAAAGTTTTTTCTGAAAAGTGAAATTTATCATCCTGGTTTCGGATCCTGGAGTAACGTTAACAGTTTTGAATAAACCAAAACCACGACCATTGTTGACAGTGAAGGCCAGTAGAATACTAAAAACGGTTTGAATAGAAGGATTGAACGCTCTAGAATAGCAACTACCATAGGGCATTGATCCTAACAGGATATATTTACTTTAAGTACCTATATCCCAGTTAAATCACTAATATGAATAAAACAAATCTCTAAAAGTATGGAACATCTGAAAAAATATACCATTTAAAGAAAATACTCCAGCAATTAACACAATTTGAAGTTATAGCTCAGTGTATTTTTAGGGTTCCGTACCTCACAAGAAAAAAGGAACCCTAATAGGATAGCTGCGTAGTCGATCTGTCGGTCCTACCGATACCGAAAACCTATAGGGTACTTCCCGTAGACCTACAATAAAAGAAGAATCAGAAAACCGTAAATTCATGAAATCACAAAATACTGTTTTTTTTTTGCTATTACATTATAAATTTGCATTTGGTATGTAAGGGGAAACAAGTTTTCCAATGGCAAAGTTAAGTTTGTCCCTCAATTCAGTTTATCTTTTCGTTAGAGCAATGTTCGGAGCTTATTAAGTTTATGCGGAACCCTCGGTGCGCGAGTCCGCGCACTTGACCAGGTTTATCTTCTGACATACCTTTATGAAAATAGTCGTATTGACAAGGAAGAATTAGATTTTTTTCATGAAATCACACAAGGAGATAAACTTTGATAAGTGATAACCTAAACTTGGCCGGTCATGTTAGGGCTACAGATGCCTATTATGTATTCTGTAGCTGTAGTATACAACTATTACTCACCAATAAATATCATACCAATATTCCAATTCCTATCAAGGAAATCCATCATGCATTTATTATGAAAATGTCCCAGTGGGTTACGAATAACGTTTCATAAGTACAGTCAAGGAATTTAATTTCCAACCCACCTAAGGTTCAATAACATATAGCAAACTGTCACCATAAGAGCTATAGAGCAAGACGTTAGTTTGACATATCGACCTTAATGCATTGCGAATGTCAGACGACATTTCAACGAAATGGGTAGGAAATTAAATTCCTTGACTGTACCTATCTGAGTATATTGGATTATATCAGTAATCGCGGAAAACCAACAGGAAAATGAAATAAAACATACAAACCATGCAATTATTAATTTTATTCTAGCTTAACAAACCGATATCAAAAAGAACACATAAATATCAATTAATCAGTCAGTTCATACCTTTACAAACACGAGGTTATAGTTTCAATACCTTACACTTATAACTTATCTTATATAATTATCTATGCACCACTTCTTAGGGACTACCACTTTTTTAAGATATTAAGACGGCTAGTAGACCAAACGCCGGTCATTTTTGGGCTATGGCGGCATTTGAGTAAGCGATTGCATTGTGATGCATTTTAATTATTTTTCATTAATGGCATCACCGAATCTTGACATTTTTATGGGACATTGAAAAAAAAAATATTTTTATCCTAGTACGGGTATAACGGGGCCGGGTAAGTTTTGAAAACTCGGGTAACAATAAAAACTACTGTAGCTATATACCCGCCGTGATATTCAAGTGGAATGTGTCACAAAAACAAGAAATATACAAGTAATCAACTTAAGGGTCGTAGTTTAAAACCGCAATCAAGTTTCTGTTCCTTGCTATATGTTAGTACTAGCTTTTGTTTGCGACTTCATCCGCGTAGACTTGTTTAATTGAATCAAGCAAACGTGCACCCAACATGGAATCTGCAATATTCCCTGGATAAATTAATGAGAATTAGTTGCTTTGCTGGTCATGACTCACTTATCGCCATCCCGTGGAAACTATGCATTTTTACGGGATAAAAAGTATCCTATGTGTTAATCCAGGTTATAAACTATGTTGGTGCCAAATTTCATCCAAATCCATTCAGTAGTTTTAACGTGAAAGAGTAACAAACATCCATCCATACTAACAAACTTTCGCGTTTATAATGTTAGTAGGATGAAAGTCGAACTTCATTTCGGTTTAACACTACGACCCTAAGATCCCATCATCTTTTTACAAATGGATTAAAAATAAACATCGTTAATGAGATCTTTTGGTATCTTGAAATGAATAAAAGATTACTATTATTTAATAGCGTGGGACCCCGTAATATTTAAAAATAGTATACCAATAATAATTAGTAGGGTCCAGTTGAAGGAAAAACTATATTATTAATAAAACAACATTACTTGGGTATTGGGTACCAGTTACAGGTACGCCAATACAATTTTACTATGATGTTACCGAAGAGTATATTATGTATGTTTAACTGTCAGAATAGAAAGGGCAACGACGATAACGTTACGGACAAGGACGGTAGCATATAGCTAAATATATCATCTCAGTTGTCGAAAACAGAGAAATAATTGTATACCCCTTTAAAAAAAACTGACTTGCACATTCAAAATAATAACTGCATATCTCGTTTAAATATACATCTTTAATGAATTCAGATGTAATTATGCATTATTATTTAAGTGAAATCTTTCTGAATTTCAATACTTTAAATAGATTTTTAGTGTTTTATGTTTTTAAATAATACCCAACAAACGCGCCATTGATCACGAGGATGAATATACATTTAATTTAACATTATGGCACGCGAAAATTATAGTTAATTATAGTTACTGTAGAAAATAACAATTAAACTACTTTACGTAGGTACTTGATCAGATAATTGAGGAATGTGTGAGTCATTCGAATTGATAACATTTCAACAGCTATGTCATTGGACACTTATATTTGTATTAGTCATTGATATTTTCATATACCTAACTTATAATACTGAGAAATACATAAAGTATCCCACATAATTAAGTTTTTTATTATAAATTGGAATTGAACGTTATCTAGCAATTAGTACTTTCGATATAAAGTATTTGGTCGCTGTATGCAGTACAAACTAAACCACAGACATAGATTTATGTACTTACATGTATATCTATAGGTATATCTTTATATATCTATATCTGTGAACTAAACTCTTAACTTACAAATGTTCTTAGCTTAGTACTTGTAATCATAAGTAATTAAAAATGCATTCTAATCATAAGTACATGTAGTTTTGATCGACAATTCTTTAACAGCCATTTCTATGTGAGAAAAAAGTTTTTTTTTAACTAGTCTACAATTTAAATAGATAAATTGAGTTCATATGCCGTTGTTCCTATAATCAATATAAAGTAATTATTTTCGCTGGCAGATAATCACAGATAAAATCATATCTCATAGAATACTGCCTATCCAGAGAATTAGATTGCCTCAATTCGACGCCCCTTGGATGATACAGGAGTGAAGTGAAAATCAGTAATTGTATCTCAATTACAGGTAAGAGTGAGTTACAGCTCACACACTTATTTACGGTTAACGGTTACGTTAGTAACGTTTTAATTGTGACCAACTAACTCTGTTTGCTGATTTTAGAGTACAAGTGATATAAAATTACAGGATTTAAGAAAAAATACGGGACAACGTGTTTCTGGTATAGCATGGTATGACATATATGGTATGGTATGGTATATATGGTCCTGTATTTCTCTTATTCTAATACAGGACATGCCCAAAATTATAGCTATATAAATACAGCTAATATATAAAAACGGGACGTCCAGTAAAACACATAACAGTTGGCCTTCCTAATTTTGACCTATGTATTTTTTTGTAAATGCTAGGAACGGAAGGTACACCAATTAAATAGAATTAATTTAGATAATACTCATAGATTTATTTCATAGCGTGAATTAAAAAAAAGAACGGATGTTTGGAAATTAGTTCCTTAAGGGCGTTGAGTTTGTATGGAAGTTCTCTAGAAGCTTAGGAACACAAAAGTGGTATTTAGGCTACTTATTTCAAATCATGAAACTAAGATTTACTTCCTACTTATTAATCCGATGACAATGCATCAGTAAAGTTGACTTTTTTAACAGAAACATTTCTGATTTAAAATAAGGTATGCTATTTATGTCATTGCAAGATGGAAGACGTAGACGTCGTCGTAGGTGTTATTGAGTTTTTGAATTTATGCTTATTTGGGAGTTAGATTCAACATTATTCTTGTATCTGGAATTTGAAATTAGTAAGTGGATTCCACGTAGCTTTAGGAATTTCACTAATTAGGTACTAACGTTAAGAACTAGATCACCGTAAACTTTTCCTCTTGCCGTTCTAGAAAGATTACGTAGTTACTTCACTCTGATGGCAAAATCGTCCTCATGACTGGTATTGATACAGATGCTAGACTTAAAAAAAAATGAATTGATGATTACTAAGAAGTCCTATCTTTAGTGACGAGATCTTTTACCTTCAGTCAATTATGGCTGGTGTCATGTGATTCAAGCTCGTTGACGATAATTGACAATTGAGTCTATTTTTATTTGCTGAGGTCATAACATATTTATGTGTGGTAATGATCACTTTCAGTTTGCTGTAAGTCTACAGGAAAACAGAAAGATATTATTATCATTCAGTCATACTGTAATTGAAGGAGTGTGTTTGTTCACTTTATTTAAACAAGATGAAGAGTCTCCGTTGGGTATAAAATGATTTATATCACACACTATTATCTACAACACAGATGTTTGAATGAAATTGGTAAGGCCACATAAATTTACTACTTAGCTCTATTCAAAAGATCAATATTGTTTATAAAACCTTAATATTCTATATGCATAGTACTTCACGGCGAAGCTCACTTTATAATTAAATCTAATGTAATAAATACTGCGTTGTGAACCTTTTATATTAGTTGGTAAGTAATTACACTTAATCTTCGTTATCAAAACACCATTTTTAGGTTATGGCATTGAATTTGCTATGTTTTAAATTAACTTAAATAAACTTACACTAAAATACGTTACAAGAACAACACTGATTATAGTTGTAAATACTTAATAGTTTAAGGATGTCAGTGTAGTCTTTTACAAAGCTCATAGATGTCTTTAGGACAATTTAACCAATAAAATTGAACTAATTAGTCCCAGACTAAGCAAAGGTTGTACTGTGGACGGGTAGACAGAAAACAACGGATTTACTTACATAGAATATATATACTTTAATACATAATTCACGTCTGCAACATTACTCAGGTACAAACATTCACATTCATCGTGCAAATGTTGCTTGCGGGAATCGAACCGGCAACCTCTTACTCGCACTGAAGGTCACTAACTACCAAGCTGTCCTCTTGTCCAGTTAACATAAATATATGTAAACAATTATGTGATGGTGTGAGGTAAAGATTTCTGTAAAGAGTCCATACGAATAAATAACAACTAAGCACGGCACACTTAGCTGGATAAGCTGTTATTTTTAAGCTCCAGCTTTTAAAGTGTTTGTAGGAATTTTTTTACCTCCATTTATATGGGAAATGTCAAAAATACCTGAACACGCCAATACCTAATGTTCACATATTTTAAAGGCATAGGTACCTACTTATTTTTGTTATTAAACTATATTTGATTATTGACTTCAAATTGCGCCGAAATAATAGTTTTATTACTTATTCTTATCTTCTTAACTTTTAAAATACAGAAAGGCACGCAGTAATGCCACCAACAGTCATAATTATGACTGTTTTGACTTATTTTTTCATGATTCGCTCTTTGCACGACTTAGCATGATCTGTGACAGAATTAAGAAAATTCTAATCATCATCATCATCATCATCTCAGCCACAAGAAGTCCACTGTTGAACATAGGCCTCCTCCATGATTTTAATCAGTACCACCTAAACGCCAAATAGTTTTGGTGCACAAATCATTCAAAGAATGGAAACGAGAAAAACGAGTTAACGAGTTAGTTAACTGATCGGACTTCTTTAAGAACGAACTTACGCTAAACGAACTACTTTTGTTACTTTTACTGGGATACTTTTCTTATCAGGAAACGAGATCACGCTCCTAAGATGCCTTACATGTAGTTTAATATTAAGTACGAGTATCTTCTTTCATTTAAGTTGCGAGAAGCATTTTCCGTTATAAAATTCTAGCTACGCATCTGTAGTCTCCTTGGTGTTACAGGGCCTATTGTCTGTGGGGCTCACTTACCATCAGGTGACCCATTGCTCGTTCCTTTCTATTTTAAATAAAAAAATTGTAACGCAATATAATTTTAGATTGCTTAGATGAAAAATCACCAAAGAATCACTATTATAGCCGGGTCACCATCAAAACTAAAGTATACCAAATCCGACGAGTTTTGGTGTTCAAAATATCCGAAAACGCTTACACATTTATTACAAGAGATTTGTTGTTGTGTCAGCTATAGCAGTCTCCTTGTCTTTAAACGAAAGTATTCCATACTAAATAAAAAAATGCAATACTAATGTGCATTTAAGCAAAATAAATGCATATTTTAATGTGTTTTTCGTTTCGAAGTGAACTCATATTACGATTGTAGTGTGTAAGTGTATTGTTGATAAACTTTTGGAGGTGTAACAGCTTGGTAAAGTGTTTGAAAATGCCAACTAGTATAATTATTTTGTGTAAGTACTTAATTGTAACTGCTTTTTTTCCTATGTAAATAAAGAACTATGAAAATGAAAATATGAAATGATACCATAGTATTTTATAGTTGACAACTCTCTCAGGACTCTTCAGGTGTCGTTGGAATCGTGCACGCAGCCAAAGGTTTTTGAGCTATTATAATAGAGTATGTTTATTTACGAGTATTTTTCTTCTAGTGAAGCGGAGAGGGAACCGTCTCTTCTTCTTGGACCCTAGTTGTAGGAGGAGGTTTTTGGCCTCTGTGAGAGTGGCTGGTTCAGTGCCGTCTTCTACACCGGACACGAAACCGCTTTCTGGTCGCGACAGCGCCGGTGCGGCCGGCAGCAGAGAAAACCAACGGTCTATCTTTGCGCTTGAAGACAACTGTTGTGTTAAAAAAAACATACGATAACGTAAAAGTTTGACGGAAAAAGAACCGTCTTGGCGTAGTTAAGGATAAGACTACAACAGGGGAACGAGCGGAAAACCAAAATCTCAAAGTCCAAAAAAAGTATTCAAAGTCGCTATTAACTGTATTTTGTGTTGGTGGTCTTCCATTAATTCCCAATTATATTAGTGTTGTTTTATCCCCAAACCCAATAACGGTTCTTTTTCCTTTTTATGGTATTACAATCTTTGTTCTCCGTGCCCGAGAATGGAGCTGTAAATTGGTAGGTAAGTTGAACTGTTTCACCTGTTTGAGATTTTTGAGACGTTTTTTGAACAGGAGTTAGCAAGCTTACTGTATGTGTATTATTTACTATGTTTAGGTGAATCATCATTAACCTGTGTTCTGTATTCAATCACATAAGAAACCTACCAAAGTACGTTAAAACATAGATATATATATATTAGCATGGTTTACCTTCAATTACCAAAGGACGTATATATTTTGCTTTGCACATTTCCGTATACAGACGCAAAGGATATATGGTGGTAGGTAGTACAAAGCCTTTAAAGTAAAACAAGATACAATCATATACTGTTTATTTCCAAATCAGCGTCCAAAGTTTCACATTAATTAATTTTTGAATTTGTATATGTACATTTACGAAGGTATAGTACTATATTTTAAACTTATTGATATCAAGAGGAACACTTACACCGTTCTAACAGTAATTACTATGATAAATTTTCATATAGGTCCTGCTCTATGTTTAACATATTTTTTCTTTAATTCATGTACCCAAAATCTATACTTCTAAACAATTTACTTCATTACGGCAAACACCTAATAATAAAAGCTGTGTAGATGGAGATTTATAAATAATAACAATGATTTATTTGATTCGAACCAGTGAGCATAAAAATATGGAAGACGATTTAACTAATTTCCAACGAATTTTCAGAAATCCTTAAGATTGGAACATACAGATGAATCAGGAATTTTGGGAATTGCGTAGACCATATTATTGTGTTGTTAACTATCTAGACCACAGTTGGAATTGAGCTATTCTTAGCCGCTAGAAATGCTTCCATATTATTTACGTGCGCTGATTCCAACACAATTAATTTATCATATTTGCATATAAGAAGTAATTAATAGACGAAATAAGCCATTTGTGACATCCTGTAATTGGCTTTGTTATTGTTACTGAAAATGTCTATCTATCTGGTATTTGGTAAGGTGTTGGTTCTCCGAAAGTAAATTAAATAAAGGTCCCGATTCAACATACAAGTAAATACAAGTAAATAAGAGGGATGTAGGGGGCTCTCATTACATTATATTATGTTCATTGGCTACAAACAAAAACCTTTCGATGATGATAAAAATGTTGCCAATTTTTTTATGAACTCATAAAGGTGAATGGGCATTTTTGTATGGGCGCTGTCCCAACCCTTGTATACAATAGTGAGTAGTATGGACGTGTAGTACTCGGTGTAAGGATCATCATAGGCTATGTTTCGAAGACCAGGTGTCTGCAGCATTAATCATTGTTTTGTATTAAAAAAAAAAAACACCAAATTAGACCTATGCTCCCATTAAGTTTTTTACTTCTAGTGGCCTCAGTAATGCGTGGTTAAAATCTTTAGGCTATATCTCGAAAATGATTTTACAGATACTTTTCATACAACTGCTAGTACAAAGTGAGGTATAAAATGGGCTGTAGCTTTTTCCCTGCAAACATCTCGGTTTTGCTGTCATATAAAAAAATTAAGCTCTTATTGAGAGCTTTCTAATAAGATATAGCACAACTGTATACAGCACTTGGGACAATTTGCCCATTCTCCTTTCTAATAGATACATTATGTGCACACAGCGTATGTTATTATGCAAACCTTTACACTGGTACACTTGACCTGCAGAACTATAAGGATGCGAAGTTAGATCTGAATTATAAAGGTGTACCAACAGCGACAAAAAGCGAAGATACAGGATCGACACGGCCAAGGTATTAGACTAAAAGAGCATAAGTAAGTGTAAAGGTTAGATAAAATCATTTTATCAGCCCAACCTAAGGGACGAAAACGGGGGCTCTGCTTGAATGGAAACATAACCGCTTGCGTGTGCTCTCAAGGGAGTTCATGTCAAATGTGTATTTAATTTACCGTAAAAATGTGAAGTAAGGCCATAAGTAAGAACATATTCATTAATAATAAAATACAAAGGCTTAACAACGAACTACAAACATTCAATTTATGTCATTTAATTATAGATAACTATCGAAAATACAATAAACGTTGACTTAAAGTTCACAACGCATGTCAAAAATAAATGTCCAGCTCAATTTACTTTCTCGAAATATGCGATCCGGTCTTGACGTATAACAGCTTTTTAATGCAGTTAATTAGACATTATTTTACTTGATTAGATCACAAACTTCTCAATAATCAACCTTAGATTAAACCTCACTGATCTTTCAATCTTAATATTATTTACCTAACAATGGATCAAAGAATCAAACGTCAAGTATATATATAATTTCATATGAGGCCGTTTTCCAATCAGTCCTATCGAACTTTTTTTTACTTTTCCAGCTCATGCAGTGTAAATCCTTCAGCAAACCTGAATCGAAGTGAAGTTCGATACCATTATTTCCTAACGATAACCATTTAATCCTAAATAACGGTGTCGGTGTTCCCTTGTACAACTCGACTGCGATATATGTATGAACACTCGTATATAATCTAGGAACGAGTAAAGGGAACTCTGAGGATTGTGACAATCATCAATATTAGTCATTTATGTTCCTTTTGTCCCTACGTCATTCGTTCGTAGACCGTTGTAGCCCTGTACGCACCACCATGATTATCGTTACAATAAACTAAGCAGATCGGATTGCGATTGGTTCGATATCCGAACGATTTGGTCCTTGCCAGAAACGCCAGACTCCGCACTTTAGGCATGAAGCTACAAGTACATCGCGCCCCAGAGACGGGGTATATAGCAGTGGGTTGCAGCACGCCGCTTATTTAGTGTATTGAATTTCCAGGGTTTTGCCATTCAAAAAAAATGTTAAGTTTAATTGAAACAAAATGCGTAGGATGCATTATAATTAGGATTATTTAAAAAAATGCTTTCGGTAATTTTCTCGTTTTTTCCCTCGGTTTTATAATTTGAGCTACGTTTCATTATGTATATACTCAAACAAATAAATTCATATACATATTCAATGAAGTTTTATTCATAACTTTTTTGATAAGCCTATTTTAAAGTCCGCAGCGTAAATGCTCGTAGATATAATAGCGCCCTTCGCACGTCGCAATGGTTTTTGATGTTGTTTACCACTGACTCATAAATAATGAACTTCTAGTCAGCGTTTAAATAATGGCCGCATCAAAAGTCGAATAAAAAGTACAATAAATCGACGACGCTGCTATCTATACTATTATTTTGTAAAAAAACCTATTAGCCACGAAATTTAATAAATTGTTATTTTATGCAGTTAGACGTAAAATTGTAAATACAATGACTATAAATGGTAAACTAATAATTTGCATTTGTAACATAGGCGACAATGTGTAATCTTATGTCGAGCCGTTTTTCTGCTGCCATTTAGTATGACTCTGTACATCCATGCAGTATAATATCATTGTTGTCTAATGCGCTTTTTGATCTTGCACTTTTGTCTAATTTGTACGCCTCCAAACACACAGGACACTTTCACGGCCATGTCACGCTTAGCGCTAAACTCGTAGCCAGTCGTGGCTTAGCCGTGGCATAGTTATTCTGATTTGCAGCGTAAACTTCCCACAAAAAAAAACGCATTATCAACCTCTAGGCACACAGCATCCTTCCCAAACGGATAGATTGCGTAACGATAACCATAGTGATCGTAGCCAGCTTTATACATTTATCTTTTCAGCTTAACATCTCCGTTAGGTAGGTATAAGTTTTTAAATAATTTACTTATAACAAGCCTAATACTTTAGTAACATTGGTATTCTGAAATCTTTGAATTTGTTAGATCTGTTTTGTCATCCAAAAAAGAATCAAAGATGTTAATCAACCGCGTCAACTTTATTAAACTACTTATCAGCGGAGTGATGGAAAAACAAAGGTTTTGAAGAAGTTGCTTTCACTAAGTTTTTTTCAAAAATCTAATCGAAATGCGAGTCAACCAGACTCGTCGTTTTTACAATTAACAGTATTGCACTCATTTTCAACTGCTTTAATATGAAATAAAAAGTACCTAGTACTCAGTTTAGCTATTGCAATAACAATATCATTCGCTGTGACACTTCTTTGGTTTCAACGATCTTCTTCTATCAATCTTTATTTTAATAATTCGTCACATATTTTTCTCACAAAAATTCCTAAATCATTTTTTAAAAACATAGTCACTGCAGAAAGGTAAACTTGTCATATCAGATTTTAAATATTTTCAGATATACCGTTAGGTACTACGAGCCAACAATGCAGTTGAAAACTCTTTTGTTTTTATTTTGAGAGACAGGTACACGTTTAGCGTTCTCACAAGTAAAGTCAGGATCATCAATATCTTTTTAACAATTTTGACAAATACATGTAAACACTAACCTTATTATCAGTGTTATATAGGTGTATATATATTTTTGGCATCTTGGGAACGTACGTATTTATGACCTTGGCCGTACCTTATTTTCAGTTGAGAATGGAACGGTATTCGGTAATTCTCTAGGCGTTTTCACCGGTGCTCATTACCATTCCTTAATTAAAAGTAATGGACGAAATACCTAACGTTCAGCACAAGTTTCTGCTAAAACAGTATCAACTCCAAGTAAAGCTTCTGTTCCTGCCTGAAGTTCATGTTTGTAGGCCTAATGAGCAACGGTGTTACCGGTAGAGAATTACCGTATTGTCAATTGTGATACTTCACCTGTCAGTGACATCTTAGGAGTCGCTATATTGTGACCGATTAATTTATTGGATGGCAGTGGCCCTAAAATGATCGGCCGAAAGTAATTTATTCCTCCCTGCGTCTCTGTCAAACTAGTGTCAAAAGAAGGGGACGTATGTAGATAAATTTGGCCGGTCATGTTAGGGCCATTGCGGGGTAACGGGCTGGTGGGATGTACAGTACAGTCGCCATCAAATATATCGGAGCGGGCTAGGTGTTCAAACATATATGAACACGACCGAACACATTCGGCAATAGAGTCGCGTTTAGATGTTTTTGAGCAACTTGCCCATTCCAATTCATTTCAATACAGTACCTACTATTATATAGCAAACAATTCGCTGCCGCGCTACCCCGCATCTTCCTCCCTTAACTTCGTTGGTAATCCACGTATGAATTATATTTACATAGTATGCTCTACTGTAAGACAATTTTCGAAAAATATTCCACTTTGAAAAACATACTTCTTCCATTAAATTGTAGCTTTCATTTGGCTTCGTTAATTACGTTATGCAATACGAGTATAACAGTTGATTAGTGTTGCCCAGAATCATATTCATACGTATGTTTTTTTGTTTTCCAGATGTATTGTGGCTTACGGCAACTAATGTTCTTGGCTTTTAGTTGTGTGGGAACTGTTATAGACTCCCTATTCCTTGCTTAGTTAAAATGCATCTGTCAATATCACTGTTTAAATGATATGTGAATATGTTACATCAGTCAATTGTTATTTCACTCATACAACTACAATTTTTGGGCTCGTAAATTATATGTAAATAAAACATTTATAAGTTCTAGCTTAAAATTTTACACCGATCAATGTAATTGATATGGTATATAATTTGGCACCTTCATATAAAGTCTCAATATCCAAAAGAGAACCTTGTTCACTTAACGGTTCAGTATAATAAATATTCATATTTATTATTACATATTTATA
Organism: Ditula angustiorana; assembly: GCA_963691745.1. Lineage (NCBI taxonomy): Eukaryota > Metazoa > Arthropoda > Insecta > Lepidoptera > Tortricidae > Ditula > Ditula angustiorana. The sequence continues at coordinate 8,078,838 of OY829472.1, forward strand.
CTTTGAAAATTACAAACAATTATGTAATTATAGGTAACAATAATAAAGAATGTAATTAGAAAACAACGCGGAATTACGCAGTATAAGACATGGAATAGAATATCTCGCGTGTACTCGCAATACGTAAGCTCAGAGTCATTCTAATATTGAAAGATATTATTGTCACATGAAATTTTCTTGGTATTGATATGTAGGTATTCTACTTATACCTATGTACATGATTTCATCATAATTTCACATTGGTCATCGTAGGTTAATTTTATGTTGAAACCGAATAATAAAATTTGATTTAAGGAGTTACTAAGCACCCTTCTTGAATGAATTCCATCGTATCGTGAAATCCACAATAATAACGACATTAACAAATTAAAATAAATAAAACTAGTGGTAAATTATGATGTTTTGACTAGACAGGTTTCGCCGCTATTACCTTCTCGCTGAGATCAGAAACTGCTCCTATTGCTGTCAAATTCAATTGAGAGCGTGGGAGACGATCTTCGTAGGATTTGGGTAGCGCAATGGCGATAGCGATCCAGTTTTGTGTTAGCTTTTGTTTTTAGTTTACTTAGTAGTGTGTCTGGTCCATTGGGATCGGAGAGCAGTCATCATTTCACTGCGATTTGGCACTTTCTCGCTGGTCGTGCGTGTTATGGGCGCGGCGTAAGCGACGGAGGGCTCAGGCACTTTGAGTGTTGCTCCCTGAGGCTTAGGCTCGTCTTGGCCTTGGGTCTCAGGGACATCAGTGGTGCTTCCAGAAGGGCTCACGGGCACGATCAAACGCACGCGTCCGTCCTCTCCGGTAGCAGTCAGGGTGCCGTTGTGTGACAAAGGCATGATAAACGGCACGCCATCATCTGAACTGCAAGCGTCAGGCGTAGAATCTTTGGACGTAGTAGCTTGGCTGGCACTGTATAGCGAGTTCTCCGACTGCCCCACACTCATGGCTTGCCCCAGATTCCCGTCCACCTTGTAAGGGTCGAGGCTTAATAGACTTGCGAGGTCGGAATGGCTGTAATTGTTAATCACGGGCGGCACGTTCGGGAAAGCGTTAAGATTCTGATAGAACGTGCTGTATTTTACGACGTTGTTGTTCACCTGAGACTCGGCGGTGCCATTAGTCAATGGCGTCATATTTTGGAATTTGGATATGAGATAATTCTGTATCTGTTCGTTGGTCATGTTGCCGAAGCAAGGGGGCGAGCCGGGGCTACTGAACTGCGAGGCGGAGGCTGCCGTGACACTGAATGGTGATCCCTGTATGTTGTTATTCTCAACGTTTTGAGATATTTTGGTCTTCGTGATCAGATCGATGAGCGAATCGATGCCAGGTTGGCCGTCGCCGTTGCAAGCGCTCTCGGTTTTCTTTTCAGCACCGGTCCTCTGATCCAGCAGCGTTAACAAACAATGTAATAATACAGTATAAACATCGACTCTTTTTATTTATTATCATGTAAGAATGGACACTCTTAATAGCAACAACAACGAAACAAGCAAAACACATTGGGGATGCTGCTAGCGTCTGATGGTCACGTACAACATCAAGTAAAGTCATGCGAAGCATCCATAGAATCGAATAAAACGTAAAATTAATGCTTACACACTTGTATACGAAATTTTATTGATAACGATTCAATATTCTATTTGTGCACAAATATTAACTATTCGCATTAATTTTATCCTTTAGTAAATACTTACAAGTAAATGAAATACAAATACATGATGTGATATGGCAGGAAACTTGGACTACGAGTACGAACGATGAACTAAAGACGAATGAAAGTAAACCATGCTTTATTAAATTGCTGACGATTTGTAAAGTAATGTAAACACCTACATGTTTAACTTTTAAAATGAGCATTATCTAGTGAAGCAAAAAATACACAATACAGGCTCACAGAACAAAGAGTGTAACATTCGGTGTCAGTAAAATATGAAGGTACGAGTATAATCAATTACATGCTTCAAGACGGATCTGAGAGAAATGTATTACAGAAAAGGTGACACTACTCTCTGTTCCGTCATTAATTGTTACTTTGGTGTGTCTATCACTGTACGTAACTTGCAACACGCGGTTGTGACGTCATTATTACATCAGAAATACATTATAAACAATTCTACTTGTATTTCGCAAAATCTTAACACCAGCATAGTACAAGTAAGTAATTATACTAACGATGTCACTGGTGCGCGTCAAAATACAGGAACAACAAAACAATTAAGTAGCATTCAAGAAACCAGCCCCATTCTTAGAGCCAGAATATAAGATTAGTAGGGCAGATTTAATTATCAAACAATCATAACAATGATAGAAAGACTTCTTCTAACATCGAATACTCTTTGATAGAAGAATCTGTTAAAATCTGATAACAGAGAGAGATTGGTAATTTTTATATTTTGCCAAAAGATACACCGGACTCTTCGCTATGACATTATTTCGTATTGTCTTTTTTCAGTTCTGTACTAATATATTCATAACGCGGTAGTAATAATAATTCACCGAAGTTTAGCAAACTAGATCCAGTCGATATATTCTTATTATGTTAACTACACATATATTTCTGAACATATTAGGAAAACGCCTAAAGACGCAAACATTCACGAAGAGCCCGGTTTGGTTTCGACATCTGCCCTCTAGCTAGCGAGAGAAGCTAGCACGACATTCCATTCCTCGTATATCTAGGTACTGACACCCTCTTCACAAATAAGGGGTATTATGATCAGAAGCGTGACATGCTTCATTTTGTTTGTCGCTCGGTAAATCCTTTTTTAACAGGTTCTGATCGACTAACGAGAAACTAAATACCGTGCTGACATAGTAAGTTAAACAAGAAACGGCATGTTGTGGTAACTGTGGTTTGGCAAACGGGATCAAGCAGCCGTGCAGGAAGTGCAGTTTCGTACCTGTGGCAAGAGAGTGAGCTGCTGCGCGTTGATAGGCTTGGCGTGACCACGTTCGCGCTCCTGAAGATGCGCGACCAGCGCCGCTATATGCTCCAACAGCTCCTTGTTGTGCACCAGCAACTGGTGAGTGCGGGCCTGGAATGGGTCACAGTCATACTTGGTGACATCAATCTTGTACGGTGGCTGAAGTTCTTTGCAAGAGCTCTGCGTTTATTTTTTCAATAAGGTACAAGGTTAGGATAGTATAATTACTTATTAATACGTTTTTTTAAGTTTAATTGTTTCTTTCTGCCAAAGGAGGTGATTAGGTATCTGTAGCCTTTGTAATCGTTTTTTGTCGGTATTTGAAGGCTGAAAACGCTCAGAGGAGTGAACATAAAAATCTAATAATCCTTTAAAATTGGTTCTTCCATCTCAGCACCTGAATTTTTTTACCCGATTACGGCAAAGCCAAAAGGAAGGGTTATTTTTTTAGCAGTCTATGTATGTATGTTTGTCTTTACGTATGTTACATTGTAGAGCCTAAACGACTGAGCCGATTTTTTACATTAAATTCTCTACTAAAATATTAGGGCCTACTACAAAGTAACTGTACAAACTGTAAAATAGTAAAAATCCGCGGACAGATCCGTGTAATGATCCATGTTTCTAGGTTCGTTAGGTTTCTGGTTACTAAGTAGTATACGAGTAGGAATTAAAATTGATTAAAGGTTACTAACTCCTGACTTTATCCTTGTTCCCTCTAATCACCTCCTCCGACGGTATTTATTTTGTCTAGTTGGTTGGCTAACTCTACTTACTTCTTGCAAAGATAAATTACAATGTTGAAATAGTTTAGAACGATTATTGCTGAAACACCTAAACCACTCACCTGAGCCTCACAGCGCGCTGCCTGCTCGGCTGCTAACTGGTCGCGCAGCAGGAACAGTTGCGCAACAGCCGCGCGCGTTTGCTGCGCCTGTTGCTCGAGCCGTTCTTTCAACAGTTGCAGCTGGTGTTGCGAGCTCAGCGGAGTCGCCACGTCCACGTCCTCGCCTTTCACCACATCAGTTTGTGTCACGCATTCCGGTAACTCCGGAAGGTTGATAGTCGGAGTTGGCATGGTTCGCTGAAATATTGAAAGTTGCGTATCACGAACAATAGATTCAATGTGATGCTTTGTCAGCGATCGTTCGAAGCAAGTAGCTCCAAAATTATAGCCTTCTGTATATCTTTTAAAGCTTTTTGAGAATTTTAAACTCCTTTGATGATAAGGTGGCGCCGGTCGCCAGAAATGAGAATGTGATGGTCCCCTCATCGCCACAAATACATAAACAAGTTCTAGTTTTAAGTTAACAATCTATCCAAAACATAGCCGTGGTTGAGCTGTGGTTGTTGTTTGCTTGTTTTTTTCTATCACTTTTTTAATTCACGTAACTTTTTAGGTATCACATTTTGTATAGTCACACTGGTCGATTTTAACCCTTGTTCTATGCGCCAACAATGTATAAGGTACAGAAATTTAAAAATTTACTTCATAGGATTCATAAGTGTCAAAGAGTATGAATAATCTTTTGTTTATTTGCTTTCAAATTATAACAGACTATGACTGAAATGCGCAGGTGTTAGCAGTAAATCAATATAAAATGGGATGCCATGTAATGTCCTTAATGTAGAAGACGCAAGACACCGCCGTGATCGGCACAAGCACATTCAATAACAACCATAAACTTAAAGCGCTGTCTGTTTCTAAAACTACTAAATTTTAACTCAATATGAATTTTACATGTTACATACTAATTTTGTTTTTTGCATCCTGAATATAGCGCCACTTATTAAACATATCATATGGCGACCAGACTTCCTCTAACTACAAACGAAGTCCCTCGCCAATTTTCTCATAGATGGCTCTTCGCCTCGCTCTACGAAAGCAGAACGTATTATGTTCAAAGATGGCGTTAGTGGTACAAAACATGATACCTTATAGATAATTTTTAACCGACTGCCGCCAGAAGTGAGAGTCATTTTGTTTTTATAAGTTTCTAAGTAACAATTTACCCCCTTATTTCATAAACGTTGCGTAAACCTATGTTAGTTAACATGTGTTATGTCTTTATCTGTCACTGTGACGGTTACCCTTAAAATAAAGGGGCAAAAATTTGTTTGTTTAAAAACATTGGTATTTTTTATGAATAAGGGGGTTAGACATCGTAAATTTATGATAGATAATGTTAACGAGTTCGTAATAATTGGGACATATATATAGTCGACCGAGTAATTGCTTGACCACTTTTCGACCGTATTACAAAGGGATAAGGTTCAAAAGTGGTCAAGCAATTACTTGGTCGACTATACCTACTTAATTCGTAGGTTAGTAAATTTCTTTTGACCCCAGTTAAGGTCGGAAGAAAGTTAAGAAATAAGAAGTTTATACTACAATCTAATATCATACTCGTATATCATGACATTCATGACTATATTGACTATAACTGTTTTACCTGAGTAATGGACGTATAATATGTATTTTTGTCTATACATTCTGTATATCCGCTGTCTAGTGTCTGCCTACACCAGTATTGTTTAGCTTACCTAATTAAGTATTGTAATTAATTTGTGCCAAGATATTATTGCTTATGCATATAGTAGAAATTTGTAATTCAAATATTTCTGCTTTAACCTTTACAAGGCTGGCGCATACAACTACATACGAGTATATTCTATAGATTACATTATGATACTTAGTTATTGACATAGTCATATAATTTTTCACTTGTAACAATCTAATAATGGACCAATCCAATAACAGACGTAAATATCTTCTGTTCATTTTCAAGATTAATAAAACATCACAAAGAGAAACTATAATTAATAAATCCCAAAGTAAATTAAAAGAATCACTCAAATAGACAACAATCTTCTTAAAAATATAAAAAAATCTGATTTTGGTATTTCACTATTTTATTCTTTACTTTACGGTAAAAAAATACGGTATTTACTTACCGTGTGCTCTATATATATATATAGTAGGTATTATATATATATATAATACCTACAAAAGTGCAACAATGTACTCTACAACTTAAATAGTTATAGAGATATTGTAAAAAACCGTCGGAACAAAAACTTGCATGGCAGAGATATACGAGAAAATTGTATATCTCGTTTTTTTGGCAAATACATAATAAAACATAGGTTCAACTGGCACTTGACCTTTTTTTAAACATTTTTTTATTAGTGAGACTACTGGGACAGCTAACAGTACAGGATACTTGTATTTGTATTCACTTTGTTGTAGCTTGTACTATCATGTAGGGTCCTAAAGCTGAGTAATGATGCCACCCTTCCGAAGAAATGCTCGGCACGTCTTGTTCGAGTATGTTGACAGTGAGAAAATTTTGCGGTCAAAGAAATACCTAACTATTTATGTGTAGGTACAGTTGACAAGTTTCCCCTTATACCTTGTAAGGTGAACAGTGGTCCTATTTCATGACAGTGGGGCAAAACGTTACTATAGCGATACTATGAAAGCTAATAAACAACGTAAAAAACACTACATGAAAATTTAAAATGAATGAACATACCGTCGTTACGTATAATAAAAAAACAGATAATTTATACAGTTAATCTTAATATGTTCATGTTTTAGTCTTTGTTTGACTACATTTTTATCTTTTTATTGATTATTACATTTGTTTTTTTATTAAGTTATTTTTCAGACTTGACTATTAGAATGAGGTTCTCGTTAAATTACACACTTAAGTATCCAAAAGTATAGCTTTAAACTCATAGTTTCAGTCATCAAGGTACGTTTGATATAATAATTTAATAAACGTTTTGTTTGGTGGTTTGGTATTTAATCACTATTCACAGGTATTGATACTATTCAATATTATTTAAATCTACTGTAATAGTAATAGAAATCAACTTATACCATTCAGAAATATTCAATAACTTCTGTGTATTAGTCAATTCAATTAGAGTCTAATACAGACTTTCAGTCTACTGTACTAGGTGCCGATAAAATTATTTACAACATCAAGCGTTTCGAAAGATTTATATCAGCAATAGATATCTCAGATGTATTGCGGTACCAAAATAAAATGGCTTTTCACTGATACTCAAACAAGTAATTTTGCCTCAAGGGCTTAGTCTCCCCTATATTTGTAAATTCCGTTTTAATTTACGAGTACGTGCGACAAGGCTCCGCTTCAGTGCATAAATATGAATGTGTGAAAATTGCAAAAGTCCCCTCTGTTCTTCATATAAGATAGGGATAACAAACTCCCTTCCTGTCATGTCCAAGAGAGTGAAGAAGCCTTGATAAGTAATACGGCATTACCCAGTTGAGTTGGCTTACCTACACATGTGTCAGCTACAAAAAGGTGCATTGAAATATGGTAGGTACAAAACATACCCACTGTGCAGTAAACAATTTTCACATGCCCGATAAATTGTGTGATCTGAAAACTAATGTGATGTAATGTGATCGCAGAGTAAGGCGCGGGAGTGATATTGAATAAAGATGAATAAAATTTTCCACCTTACCTAAGCTTGGTAGCTACTTACTTGTTTATTCAAATAGCATGGGTGCTATTAGTTCGTTTTTGCGCGATTATAGATTTTACGACAAGCGCTATCCTCTAGACAGCCAAACTTTTAAAAATATGTACACGCTTATATGTTCTCTGACAATAAGGCTATAAACATGTAGGAGGTCGTGAGTTCGTGATTGTATCAACGTAGTATACCTACTGTGCACACTAACCTTAACCCAAGGAAATAAATAAAAACTGTAAGTCCCTCTTATTTCAAACACAAAAGACACTAACTTGAGTTTAGTTGCGTTAACAGTTTGTCGAGCTAACGGGAACTTGTTTATTAGAATTATTATCCTGTGAGAGAAAACAAAAGAGTATCGAGGAGGTTGCAGAATTGCGATGTAGTCGGAGAAAACTATTGCGGGCAGGCGTGACCGGAGTTCTTAAAGACAGAGCGCCGACTGGATGTCTGGTACCGGAACGCCCTAATAGTGCCCTCACAGTGACTACTAAAGCCGGCTACAGCTGTAATGGTATGCTAGACAATCACGCATATACAAGTACTTGAACAAGAATGACATTTACTCCATCTCAACTCAACCCAAAAATCATAACGCTTGCTTGGTCCATACAGACGGTCAAGTATGCTAGCGCAAAATGTTTGCGCGGATGTACACTTATATCTGTAGCTGGATTAGGTCCCAAAGATAAGTAAAGCTCCTTAAGCCTCTTAAGTTCATCACCCATCTAACGACTCAGCGCCGCCTCGCTTCAGTGTAAATATAATTAGCCTAGCATTATTATCAAATTAAAATAAACTACAAATTTAAAAAGGTGGACGTCAGGTGCTCTCTAGTGTTGCCATTTTACTTACTCTGTGGCTAGAACTAGTGGATGTTTTACTAGTTTAGCCACTGTGAGCCACAGAATCTCAATCTCCATACATTTCACTCACTTTACGAGCGACGTTCCATATATTTTGAAAAAAAAATGTATTATTTTTACATAAATCTATACTAGGTATAACTGGCGTGTTACTGACCGCACAAAGCGAGCGTTTAGGCGGCTAGCAACACGTGTGTTATGTGTTAAAAACAATTGTCTGCGTGTGGCCTCATACCTTTGGAATCGATTAACCAATTTCATTGCGGTCGCTGAATTAGGTGAGATGGTTCGTTCTTAGTTACCTTTGGTGGCGATAGCGGTTTTCAAGATACATATTAAACATTAAAAATATATTGGGAGTAAATGCTGCCTACACATTCTCGAAAAAAGCCCTGGAGACTCAACGGAAACACAACATTGCCAAGCAACGCACGTTATAAAAGCTTGATTATAAGTCGTGTTTTCATTTCTGTCAACATTCTGAAACTTTTTCTTTTACAAACTGAACTCTAAACTTTAAGATAATGCCCCGGAAGCAGTGTAAGTTCACGCTAATGCTAGCAAAACTACTGCAGACATTTCAAGAACGTTACCCGAAGCCGCCGCGGGATGCGGGATGTGCCACGATTTTAAACTTAGTGTGCGAGGTCTCCGCATAATGACTCGTGGGAAAATTCTAAACTCGGTATCCAGCGAAAGTTTAAATTTATAACTCGTGCCAAAAATTACTCTAATTCCCTGTAGAATAGTACCCATACAAAGTTTTGTGTTGACGTTTGAAGTACACTGTAGACTTTGTAAACGTAGGAAGCCGTTACGTCAAAATTAAACAGTGAATAAATTATTCACTTATTATAGTTATTCGCGTGAACAATTTACAAAGGAGAAAACGGGTTAAGGTTTGCCATAGATTTTCTATGGACAGATAGTAGAAATTTCAGATTTATTTTCAGTGTTCACCAACAACTATCCGATCATGGTTTCTGTTGCATTTTTTAACTTTATAAGTACTGCTCACACTGAAAAAAGGGACAACCGAACTAGTTTGGTTACTCGTGATTTTTGTTAATGGTAATCAAAGTCCGTTTAAGTTAGCAAAACTATTTGCTACTGATAAATATTTGATTAGTTATTTACAAATCAAGAATTAGGTAAAGTGTAACAAACAGTTCAACAAGTAACAAAAATTGAAATATAACTTAAGGTTAATCGAACTACTTTTTTTGAAAATGCTCCAAAGTGTTATAAAAATGTGGCATTAGAGGCAAGAAAGTAATTTCCCGTTTAAAAAAAATAAGTAAACGTAAAATATGTAACGTATGTTATGGCTATATATGTTAGTCTAAATTATCTGGATAAATCCTAAGGCGTCAATGAAATCGTTTCCGTTCCACGTTACGCATACCGACGATATTATTACACTCCCTAGGGAAGCGAATCACTATCGAATCTGATTTACCGACAAAACGAAATGAAAACTAACAAAAAATATTTTAGTGCGGGTAAACTTTATTTTGTCAGAGGGAATCAAAGGTTACAAATCACATTTAAGGCTGGGCCACACCAGATGCGTATGCAGAATGCCGCCGGCACAGATAAATAATAGTACTAACGTACTTATACAGAAACTTCTCCTGTACGACCGCGATTAAACGAATTCCAACTTTATTTTCACTCTCTAAAAGTTTGTATTACTTCATACACCATGCGCCAGGAGGCGCGAGTCATAAGGAACGCACCGCCCGCTCACGCCTTCCCCTCGCTCCTCCCGGCGACACGTTAGGGTTGCGCGGCATTTGTTATCAATTACACTGACACCGCGGGGGCGAGCGAGCAAGCACGCGGCAAGCCGACAACCTACTGCGATTTGCCTATGCTATAGGCAAGGCGGTCGAGCGTACCTACAGTACGGAGTGGGACCCCCCTGCCGCCGGGTAGTAAAACTCGCCACTCAAAATACGACGGCCTCGATCACTCTGCCAAAAGTGTAGCGACGAAGAAAAAAAAGAAATACTAATTTGTTATCAGTGTCAAATCTAATTTGAACCACTTCCCTACTTTACCTCCTCCATTGATTTATTGTAACGATCTTTGGATCCAATGTGGGAGAGCGATTATTATAAGAAGGATCCTATTTTCAGTGTCGATAATATTCATGCTATTTATAAAAAATGTTTCTGATTATTATTTTGCTTACTAAGGTCAAGCGTGGGATAGCTACAGTGATTGTTACGAATAGAGAAGCGGCAATACTTTAATATTCACAGTTAAATCTGAAAGAAAACAACGTTTGTTTTGTAAACGCTTAGGTATCCCACTCACAAACCAAATGCTATTAAATTGTAAAATTGTTGTAGATCACCATGTCAAATATTTATGTTTAAAGATAATACTTAACAATTTTATAAATTATAGCGATAGCAAGTTACGAAAATGGTTAAGATTTTTTCTTTCAGATAACTTTACTTGATCCAAGTAAAAATGTAGAGCTTCAGAACGGATACAGTACCTTGTCCCAAAGTCAGTGTAGCCGTATTACAAGGGTCATATATCTCCGACACGACGAGGGTTATTTTTCCTTTCAGTACTTATTGAATACTGTTTGAAAGTAATTTCTGGATTCTACAAACCCTAGATGTCTTTGACGGGTACGCCCATAGAAATAAAATAGCATAAAAAGGGTTATAAAATTTAAAGCGATATTTCAATAGCCGATTTCTTTATTTTAAATGGCAATGCAATGTGCCAAATAGAGACAACTACATACTCTAAACCTCCTCTTCAATTGACACCCCGTACTCACATGCCTAGTCAAAATGGTTCCCTTTGGTGTACCTACATTAAGGCAGTATTATCTTTGTTTTTCTTATTAAGTAATTTGCAGGTTCCGTTGTCTAGTACTCATAGTACAAGCTTTGCTTGGTTTGGAACTAGGTCAATTGGTGTAATTCTGTAAATTGTCTCAAGATATTTAATTATTAATTAAAATTTTAATTAATTCGGGTGTTTACGCTTGACATTTACTGGGACTATATCCATGTTTTATTTTTCCATCCAAGCTGCTTATATGAACGAGTTCATTGCCGTAAAAAAAGCACCAAACCCTAGATATTCTTTGACGGGCACGCCAAAGTAACGTTCGCGGATGAAAGCCCGAAAAGAAAAAAATGAATAATACGAGTATAATCGAATAATGTAATATTTACCAAAAAATAATTGTAGGGGAAAATGCTAAAAGAGGATTCCAAGCATTCTTTATGAAATGAAATACGAAATAATTTGTTTATTTTTATGATAAAGATAAAATAAAATCTTATGAAGATAACACCAAAGAGAAATATTAATAACCTTCTTAATAGGTTCTTATGTCAGTAAAAGATTTTCCTTACTAAACTTATTTATGCGCAGTCGTTTTCACAGAACGTTCTGAATTTTTATTTTATTAGGACACGATTTCAGGTGGGAAAAATAAAATTAACAAAAAATTTTAAAATGTGAGCCTTAAATGAAACAGAGATTCAGGCTTGAAATCACGATTTTCTACAAGTATACAGGTAATATTTAATTCGTATTGAGCAAGTTATCTATATATATAAAAATGAATTTCTATTTCCCTTGGTCACGACATCACGACCGATTTCGCTAATTCTTTTTTTGTTCTGTTCGTTATTATCAGGAGAAGGTTCTTATGAAAGAAAAAATCAAAAATCTGCTCATTTATGGCGTCTAAGGCGGAACAAAGTTCGCCGGGTCAGCTAGTTCCTAATAAATTAAGTTTTAAGTTACATATACGCTACACTCTTGCGATGTAAAGTACCTCACCACTAATATTTTTTGTCTAATATGAACCTTAAAAGTATTAAAATGTAGGGTACCTTAAATATGAGTGTGCTAGCTTTTGCCCGCGGCTTAGCTAGCCTGGAAGTTTTTCTGTTTTCGGGGACGATGACGAGCCAAATGTATTCGAATTGAAGAAAATAACACAGCTATATCGGCAGCCTTCTGATTGGGCTCAACCTCGACTAATGCTTGATCGTGGACGTCGCAAGGCAAATGTGATGCTTTGTGGTCCCTTGCTGAGCGCTCTTTGGTTACTCTCTCCGGTAAGCTCTCAAATCTGTCTGAGCTGAGACTAAAGTGTAAGCAAAAAAATCGAGGCATGCATACCTGAGGTGTTCGCCGGTCAGTTTTTCTCGGCGGAGGCGGGAGCAGCTCCAAGTGTATAGGTCTAGTCTTCTCTTCGGGTACTGCCTCGACTACCACTTTAGAGGTCGACGCCGCGCTCGCCTCTGAGGCGCCGCAATCAGAAACCGCTTCTGTTGGTGGTAAACCTTTTATGAGGTGCAAGATGGATTTAATATATTACGACGAACAATCATATATGGTACGAGGATAAAAGTTTGAATTTAATTATAAGGTGTCCACGATTGTATCTGGGCATAAAATTGAGCAATACTGGGTGGATACAAACAGCAACAAACCTAACCGACCATTAAAAAGGGAACAGAGAAATTGAGTATGTTCGAAAGAGATATATTATATCAACTTCATAGTGCATACTATATGCCTCGCTTTCGAAAAATTACACCTTCTCTCAGTTCCGACTTTAATGGTCCGACTGTACCCACACAAAGTGACATGCTAGTAGAATTGACAGAATGTATGGGTTTGACTTTGGATATCGTAACGTTTTGACATTTACTTACACCACCTCCCATCAAATCCATACATGTTGACGCTGATAGTACTGTCAATCGCACTTTGTCTAGGTACCCTGGTACGATGATTTTTGAACCAAGAACGAAACACTCTGATGTCAAGACAAGGTGAATAAAGCCGAACACCCTTTCAATTTCCATCGCAATGTAATGTATTAGTTCAATGAAACTTGGTGCCATAACCACACGCACGTGGCAAACGGTAAAGTTGTTTTAGTCTATAAAAGCCGGTTTCGATGTTTACTGTACGGTTTGTGACGGTCTGGACGGAAAATATTATGCTACCGATTTGACCGAACAGCGCATATGTACCCTACCTACAGTTGCCACCTAGAATTATACCTCTGATATTGCAATTTTTTTAAATTAATAATTAGTATGGAATTTACGCGTAAAAGATCTTTCCTCTTAGTAGGGCTTACGAAAATGTTCAGCAGTTTTAAATTAATATAACACACGGTCGAGTGACAGGCCTTCAGTCATTGACGTTTACAATGTGAACATCTCCTAACTGTGCTTAAGATTTAAATAGGCCGACCGAGCGCAGGTACAGTCACCAGCACCAATATCTGACACAGCGAAGCGTGCAAAAATATCTGACACGTCCTACCAGCCCTAGAAATAGAGTCGTATCAGATATTTATGCACGCTTTGTTGTGTCAGATATTAGTGCTGGTGACTGTACATCACAACATTTTTTCAATACTTAGTGAAACAAGGTGAGAATTTTTATTTTAAAATTCTATTTATTCTTCTTATTACTCATACCTCGAACACAATCAAGTAAGTATAGGAAGGCTAATGTCTCATATTATAGGCATAGATCATAAAATTATGACGTTGTTCGTCGAAACAGCTGTTACTCGTTACGTCGGATATCATAAAACGATACATAAAAGCTAATTATAAGTCGCTCAAATTAAACTGGAGAAAATAAAGAAACGCCAGTAGACAACAGTTGAAACGATACGTAGATTTAAATAGGTGTCTGACATTTAACGGCCTTCAATTGATTTTAATTCATTTTTTAGCGGTATATGCGCACAGTTGGCACAAATCACCTGCAAGTTTATGTCGTTATGCTCAATATAATGAGCTGGTCGTTACGACCGTCCGGTGTGAAATAACGCCAAAACGATTCCGACGACTTCATCCCGAGCGCCCGCCCCGCGCGACGCGTCGTTAACGTCCGCGTCACGCGCCACACGCCGGCGTGCTCCAACGCAACACTATTATAATATTACGAACATTACTTCCACGAAGTTGCAGCTCTATTCAGCAACGTTCCAGGTTCAACAAATTTCGTAGCAAGGCGTCATTTGGAGCTGTTTTTATTAGGACGCTTCGGTAGCATATCGCTGCGACACATTTGGGACAACCGTGCCCTGAGCCAAAAAGGGTAAAAGATAAATATTCGCTGTAGCAATTTAGCTGGACGTTCGCTTTGGGTGGCGCGCTGTCGACAGCAGAACACAGTGATAAGAAGATTAGCAATCAGCGGGCGTGTGCGGTGCGGGCCGGCGACGTCTGACAAGACTGTAATTGGATTGTCCACTCAGTGCCCTCATCTGGATTGGTTTAATCTCGCAATGCAGTCATAACATTATTCGCACAATGTTAGTTACTAAAAATAAATATACTTTAAAATGAAGTTCATGAAATAACATAAACGGAGAAACAAACGACGCTACGCTAACCCAGATCTTTCACTTGTTTGGTTCTATTTTCTGGTAGCGATTATGTCGTAAAGTCGAAGTTATCGCGTAGAGACAAACCTTTGGGTGGTGGTTGGTCACTGGCACGGTCAGAGAAGGCCAGATCATCGGCCGCTGAAGAGGTGGAAGCGGCCGCTTGCTCCGGCGTGTTGATCTGCATCTTGTGACACACCTCGAATGCTTGCCCTACCGTCCGCACGATCCGCATCGCTTGGCTCTGGAATATAATCAAGAAACACCTTTTTAATTTAATATCTACTACAATCTGTACAGTTCTTGACATATTTTCTACCGTCACATCATCGGTAATCAATATAATACTGTCTTAAAATGCTTCTTGGTAAAAATCGCCCACTCAGAGGTATATAACAATGAGCACGTTGTTCGGGCTTGTAAAAAAATGGAGATGGGTTTAGAATATATATTTTTTGCACAAAAATAGAATTAAATGTATAATAGGCGGACTTAATGCCTTAAGGCATTCTCTACAAGTCAAGCATTAGGCCAAACAGATTTCTACAAGTGTGCGTACGTGTGTTAGTATAGTAAGTAGTACCTACTAAGTAGTATACGTAATAACAGAAGTTTGTTTGTCTGTTTTAATTTTTTTTTTGTAGAAATTATTATAAATGATTTAATCATTTAAGTAAAACAAACACTTAAATATCTCCAATTTATCTAATCGCGATACCTTTATGCGTCCCAAATCCGCTCGACATGCCTTGATTGATTTTGATTGATGAACCGAATAATTTAATAGAGTAAAACATTCCAGAAGTTTTGCCTAAAATGTGTATCTACTCCATAACCCAATTAGGTATTAGTGGCAGTCGTGGGACGATCCATCAACAAGTGTTGAACTTCCGCGTCTTACAGCGGCCCGCTCTTCCTGCGCGGCCTACACGCGGCCCGGCAATAAATAATTACAACTTACCTAACTTGGGACCCTGTTTACTAGAACACCGATGTGGAAGCCAAACTTCTGTCAGCCCCATGACATCTCCTATCTATTTTAAACTGACGTCAATTTATATTAGTATTGGAAGTAGGGTTTAGAAACCTGAGGCTCTGTTTTGTGCTAATTTAAGGAATGTGTAAAATAATGATTGCTTAGCGATTTAACATTCAATGTAAATTTTAGAAACTAGTGAGTGACTTTTATCGTATTTAAAGGGTGGATAAAGAACTAGGTATCTTGGGGTTAAGAATAGAATAGAATAACTTTTATTTTGCTTCAAAATATGGTATACAATAAGATGACTTAATAACTAGAGTTCCACATATTCCGCCAGCATCTGGCATGCAAAAATGTATGCAGATCCTAAGATTCTAGAACTAAAACATGTTTACCTTTTGACTATTTTCACATTGTATGACGTTACTACCACTTTAAACATAAATATGGTTTAACTGGAAGTTAATTATATTACGCTTGAAATTTTCAATTTGAATGGGAAATATTGTGCTAATTTATTCTAGAATTCACTTTGTGCATTCCAGCTTACAGTGTGGATGAAAATGACGGTAATATTTAGATTACTTATGTAGTTTGTACACTTTTGATAGGTAGGTACCGTTAAATGCAATTATCAATAAATGTTTAAACCAAAGGGTTTATGACTTTAAGTGGATTTGGGGTGAAGCTTTAGAGAGTGCAGCTTGAACTACTCTTTTGGTTATCGAATGACTTTTGATTAGATGAGTGACCATTTCCAGTTACGCCAGTTTTGGTAAGATTAGGACTGTCCAATCGAATTCGTGCGGCTACGTCATCCTGTGTAGTCGGCATAGGCAACCCTAAAAATGTACGTTTGTCATAAAAGATGATCAAAGAACTACTGCCTCGTTGTGCGGAGTACTTATTTCGTAACTCTGCTTCACGATAAGTAGGTAGTGGCGTTTTGTAGAACTCCACGTTCGTCGACGCATACTAGAATCTCGTGGATCTCTGGCCACCGTCCAAGGAAACTCGGCTTCTGTTACGAATAAGCGATCCTAGACCCGACTCTAGTTTAATTTACATTACCCCTTCATACACTGCATTTGTCTATGTTGTAATATTTTGGGGTGGGTAACGAGCAATGCATGCATACATTAACGGCTATTTTTGTTGCGGCTTGTCATAATCCTATGACAAGATTGTATCATTTTAATAAAGTCCGTGTTTAAACCAAGAATTTAGAATTAAAAAAGTATTACTTAGCTAATGATTGGTGACCGCTGATGACCGTCAAAGACATAAAACGATCTGTCTGTGTCAAATTCTATACGTTCTTTCAGAAAACTGGCACTAGTACTTAAAATTCCTACAACTTCCTTTATTTGAAAAGATTTATTAATGTAAATGTATAGTCCTATTAGAATATGTACTAGGTCGAATGTTTTTCTAAATAACATTAACAATTTACGTTTTTCTTAATACTTCACTCACTGATAAGTGACAAAAAAATAAATCGAATTATTATTTGCTTTATCTACACATATATCATAAATGCTCTATAATGCGTTCAGAAACCGTAGGCAATGACCAGCATTATAACAACCAATATTATAATGAGAATTTTTCTAATTTGTTTCTATATTTGTTCAAATTCATTTTTTATTACATTATTTTAGTGTGTCTGTACATATTTAATAGGTCTATAGATATTTAATAGGTACCTAGCACTAGTAGCTAATAGCAATGCAGGTCATTGCCCTATGGCTTCTGAACCCATCATAGAGTACTTATGATATGTGTGTAGATGAAGTAATGTGTGCAACTGTACATAATTAGGTCTTAAAACACTCGTGTGATCCTATTATGAAACTCGCTGACGCTCGTTTCATAAAACCACACTCGTGTTTTAAGACCCCTCATTATGCAACAGTTGCATAAAATACTATTATATCACGATTGTACTATAGACGACAAAATCTTACCCGACGTAGTCAAATCTGGTGCACTATTATGTGGCGTGAAGGGTGTCACTTATAAAATATAAGGACATTATTACATTTGCCAGACCATATCCGGGCCTGACTAACCTGACCATATCTAATGATTAGATCCTGTCTATAGGCGATTCGACGAGCATTGCCTATGTTTATTTTAATGTTTCTATGATTATATAGGTACGCAGGTACTTCCGACTCTTACTAAATCGTAATTAATCTGCGCGTGCGACGATACGCAGACGCCTCACTTTACGACTATCGCGTATTTAGGTACTTCGGTAATCAGTGCTTGTAAATGTCCGAGGTCGTGAGTAGTTCATGATTCATGATAAACTAGCGACTCAACCAGGCTTCGCACAGGTACAATCAGGATGTAATATACGTTTAGTCAACCAAGTAATTGCTCGACCACTTTTGAACCTTATTCTTTTGTAATACGGTTGAAAGGGTCAAGTATTTTCTTGTTCGTCTTTCAAAGTAGTTTTAAACCAAACTTAAGTTCGAGCTTCATACTAACATAAAAACTACGTTAAAAGTTACGGTTTAAAACTACGACCCTAAATGACAGTGGAAACCGTATCAAAAGCCGTGGCGTGAAGTTGCGTGGTTTAGAAGGAGTACAGACAGATCAGTCAGAGAGAAGATGTGATTTTTAGTATATTTATTATATTTGTAAACGACAATACATAGATCGAACACAGACCAACTGAGCTACTGAGTCAAGTCAGGTGAGCTTGGTCGGGCGAATATTAGGCGTTTTAACCGCCGTTGTCAGCAACAACTTGTTGACAGAACTTGTGAGGGCTAGTGGCTTGTGTCAACACTTCGTGTTGTCGGACCAGGAGAATGATTCTCTAAGCGCAACAGCGACGAGCTCGACGACGGGAGAGCATCCTGTCTTGCTCTAGCCCGCTAGTTCGAGTAAGCGAGACAGGGCGATGCCCTGACGTCGAACCCCACGCTAACAAACGATAACAGTGCAGGTATTGCTCCCAGCTAAGCTGTTGCTAATTGGCATTACTTTTTTCAAAACTCTGCTAACAATTATTGCCGACAAAGACGGTTAATACGCCTAAACATTTTCCCGGCACCCGTTTGTCCTGACTACGAACCTCACCCAAGTCGGTAAATAAACCGCTAGTATTTCCCTTATTGTTCTACGTTTTTACTTTAAAGTAATCGGCTTACAATTATTTATAATTAGACACCCAATTAATACAGATTACAAAGAAGCCCTTTGGATCTTCTTTATTTTTTGTTGTACAAGGGAATTAAAACACGTACCACTGTAGAACCTAGTCGAGGAGATATACGCATGACATTTGTATGACATAGCGTGGCGTTTAACGCGTTACGTCATTGCGATAGGGTTCTAAGGTGGTACGTGAATATATTTCCCCTACTGTACTTCGGTAATCAGTGCTTGTAAATGTCCGAGGTTAGATTAGACACCCAATTAATACAGATTACAAAGAAGCCCTTTGGATCTTCTTTATTTTTTGTTGTACAAGGGAATTAAATTGTTTAATTTTTGTTAAACGTTCGCCCACAATACTTTACTCCACTCAAATTGCACACACGCACACTTTAAGTATACCTACACACACTGGTGTTAAGATTAGATCCTTTAATCTTCCAACATAGTCTTTATGTAATGTGCCATTTGCTTAATACGCCGAGGCGTATGAAATCCTGTCTCTGCCAGACGCCACTCACTTAATTTCTAGCTTAGCATATATTAAATTAAATAAATCTCACACGATTGTGTATTAGTAGGTAATTTTGGTTTATTTCCTTCACCTTTTTTGTGGAATAGGGAGGGAAAAGGGCATGCAGGTCACCTGATGTGAAGTGATCATTGCCTCCCATGTGACCCTAAATTTGAATTTGAAAATTTCTAGACATATTTAATAATATATTATTAATTACGGTTCAACAATGTAAACCCGCCCAATGTAAGGCCGAAGGAATATATTTCCTATAATTATGTATTTGAAATTCAACTATATGTAATTCAACGTAAGGTCAGCCTCAGAAGTAGCTGAACATTTTAGTAACTTGTTGCTGTCAGTAATGTGATAAATTCGAGCAACTTATACGTTACTACAAAAAGGTGTTTAGTTACTTCTAAGGCCGACTGTACGCGTACGGTACTAATTTGATTGTATTAACCTTAAGAATGACTTGAAAACCGTATCCAATTTCATGCAGCAGTTTTTGCGTGATGCACTTACAAACATAAAAACAAGACAGACAAAATTTCGATGATAATTGCCCTGGCTTCTATTGCTTTTACAAAGACTCCCTTCATATAGAGTTTCTTCAAAATTTCCTACGTAAAAATATCGGCACATTACAAATTTCTATATTCGTAGGTACCTATACACACCCGTCATTTTATATACATTCCGTCTTAGACCCGTCGCTCATTACAACGACGATAGTCCACAAATCGGAATAGGTATCTTAAAGGTTGGTAAAAATCTTATTGGTGGAAGTAGTCGTAATTTTACCTAATGGTTGCTGTTGCTCTAATAAACGACGTGCCTTGAAGTACTTCAAAAAAGGAAAATTTAAACTTAATATCATTTTCTTTAGCAAAAATGCCGATTCTACTTACTTACACCCGTATAATTAAGGTTGAGGGCAAGATGCTTACCACTGTGCCAGGCCAGCGCTTGAGCGATCCTAAATAAACTCTATTCAACTATTCATGTCAATCACGACTACCCAAACACTGCAAGCACTATCGTGACACCGGGAGATAAAGTTAGAATAACAGCAGAATAAAATGTGCATATGTTTGTGTGAATGATATATATTAATGTATCTTTTGAAAAACTCGACTGAAACATCTGTGACCTTAATAAGTCTGGCCTAGGTTAATTTATCCTTGCATCTCTGTCTAACTAGTGTCATAAGACAGGAAAGCACATAGAGGTAGACACAGATAAACTTACCTTCGCCGGTCATGTTAGGCCCCTTCTTTTGCATATACAGTAGGGGAAATATATTCACGTACCACCTTAGAACCCTATCACAAAAACGCGACGCGTTAAACGCCAGGCTATGTCATACAAATGTCATGCGTATGTCTCTTCGACTAGGATCTACAGTGGTACGTGTTTCAATTTCCTTGACTGTACGTATAATAGCCGGGGGCAGTTTCATGTTCACTGACTGTTAAAATCATATATAAATGTAGGAGTTGTATACACAGTCGACCAAGAAATTGCTTGATCACTTTTCGACCATATTACAAATGGATAAAGTTCAAAAGTGGTCAAGCAGTTACTTGGTCGACTATACACATCAGAGAAATTTACAGGTCGCCATCGTTGGGTATGACGAGAAGGACTGTATCTATATGTATTTATTTATTAATTAAATTTTCTTGTACAAGAAAAAGATGTACAAAAGGCGGACAAAATACCTTAAAAATCATTGTCTGCCAGTCAAGCATACATTTATCATACAATACTGTTCAATACAAATATGCTTTTTTCAAAACCACATTAATAATTTCACAGAATTACAGACGAGTCCTCAATTATATATCATCAGCATCGATAAAACCAATTAACGGTAGATATAATCACACATTATTTACAGATAGGTCCATCGTAACTAATATAAAATTTTTGATGTCGAAAATAGTGCAAACCAAAGTAACAAATTACGTTTCTTTTTATTGGAAATCCCCATGTTTGATTATTTAATGGATTAACATTATTTACTTGATGAAAACGTTATTTTAGTTGAACAATTTTTCGGCAATTTAAAACAAGTTCCAACCTACCTAACAATCAGATTTTAAACTATTGTTTCGCAAATACTTTCCACATTGAACCAATTAAAATCATAACAGAAAATCCGGCTCAACATCGAATATTTTTTAATTAAAACTCTCTGGACAAGAAATGAAAGCATTCAACCTCAATAATCTCTTTCCATCAGTTAAACCGAATGAATGAGTAGAACATATTTAAACACATGTCATCTCCCACGTGTTTCGCGTCTCCCCATTTATCTCCCCTTTTTCAGAATATCCCGTAAACCCCTAGCTCTTTCATTCTTTTTTACGTACGCTCGCTGTGATATACAAGACACGACTCTTCTCTTAGCTAAGACGCCTAACTTCACAATGTTACTATTTCACGCTATCTTTTTTTTGCTTCAATTGAAACGAAAGTGACGTGACTGAATTAAAGTGATTTTGATGGAGTATTAACCTATTCCACTACTTTAAACTTTTTAATCTTGCGATCATGTCTTGGAGTATAGTAGTATAGTTTGTACTTCATTATATAACCGTATCACAACTATGATTGGTAATTTAAGTATGTAATATCAGTAGAAGCAGTCGTTTGTTTTGCTCAAAGGTTAGCTAGAAGAGATTCCTTTAAGCGATTACTACGATTTTGCACCACTATCTGTATTTGTCTATGTACTTTTAATTAATTATAGACAATAAAGAGTTTACACACATATGCATATCAGTCAAATCACGTAGTTCTATCGTTGCAAAGTTCTTTGCTGTGTGGTTTTGGTCGTCACATGTAATAAAACAATGCACCAATGCAATTATTGCACATTGAATGCACTAAAACATTTTGTCTTATTTCTAGTAGCCAGATTGTAAGGGATTATAGATCGCCTTTAAAACGAATCGAAACATATACGATTTCTGAAATAGTGTGATGTTTACGTTGGTTTTTAATTACTTTGGTTATTTTCCAAGATGCTACTTATAACATGCGGTTATTTCTCCATACTCAGCTGCATATCTACCTACTTCTAAAGCGAATGTATAGTTATATTATCATGTACTCCTCACACAACTTCAACTACAATTTTTGCGTTTATGCAATTCCCTAGATCAGTGGGATTTGAGATACTATTGTATTATCAAGTATTATTCCAGATCTTCGTTTCTTATTTGATACGTAATTAATTATCTTTATCTTTACATAGTATAAAGTAAAGTCGCTAGTTTTTTCTGTAAGTCCGAAATTCTTATACATATAAGTAGCGCATCTTCAGCGACCTTTTCCTTCTAAACCACGCAACGGATTTAAATGCGGTTTTCACCGTCATTTACCGATTTTTATAGGGAAGGTTTTTATGTGCATTTCATCCTAATTGTACCCGTGAGAAGTCGCTAGTTTTATTATATACCAAATTTAATAAACATCGTACGGTAAGTGTCGACCAAAGACAACAAACTGTCAATCATGATTCTTGGCTACCTAAAGCACGCCAATTCTATTTCAGTTGTCCCTGTAACATGCGGTGGGGTCAAAGAAATGCCGTGGCTCGGGATGAGAGCTTTTGTACGTGCCGACTGCCGGCGTCGACGCCGCGGTCGCTATAAAGGCGCACGCGCCAGTTTACGAGCTTCGAGTGCCCTGATAATAAAATGCTTTTGAGAAAAGTATTGCTAACGCAGCGCTCTGGTCTAGAGGAGTTTGGATCCCTCGCTTGTATTGGAAAAAAAAATGAAGCTTCTATAGATAATTGTCAAATTTCTTGTGTGCTTTGTAAGCAAATTGCTAAGTTATGATGAGCAAATTTAAAGCTGACCCTTTTAACCTTTAAGGACACGAGTAAAGCATAAGGTTGTTTGATACACTCCTAATCCTAACCATTTGGTTATTGGTTTCGGATTATTGTTTACTATGCCAATTTTGAAGAAACTTACTTCTAAATTTGGACGATGAAGATTTGTCTCTATGTGCGTCTCTTTCATATGACACTAGTTAGACAGAGCTGCAGGGAGGGATAAATTATACTCGGGCGGTCATGTCAGGGTGCCAGGAGTCAATACTTGCTATCATCGATTTCATCAATAATATAACGTTTCGATTGATACCCCACACAATCATAATCAGACTTTTATCAAATGGATGTATTGTTGTAATAGACTTAAAACTGAAAATAACTGTTGGATCCATTTCAAATGTGTTATTTGTGGGATCTCGATAAAAGTTAAAATCGAGGGCTTAAACGAATATACAAATTTAGATCTGCTAGGTCAAGAGTAAATAAGCGCACCAAAATTAGCTTACAAGACTAGAATTGAACTAAACAAATATACGCCAAAAAGACGTACTAAAGTCTTTAGTGTTTTAGCACGCAAAGATTAAGGGAATACCTATTACACTTAACTTCTATTTTGAAACTATACACCGGTAACTATTAAAAACATTATTCAATTATCTACGTACAGTCAAGGTCATATATTATACAGCCATATGGGTTAATACATGTAAACACTAACCTTATTGTTAGTGTCATAGAGGTGTGTAGATATTTTTGGCATCTTGCGAACGTATATATTTTATTTATGACCTTGACTGTAGAGCGTTTAATAACACAGAGAAGATTCGCTTGTAACAAACATTTGTCAAAAACATTAACGCGGCTGCAAGCTTATCCTTTTTTTTTCAATCTTTGCAACGTTCTCCAAGCATTGTAATTTTGAAATAGGAACAGATTGAAGTCACTAAGTACGCTTTTGACACAGATGCTTTTTCACTCTGAAAGGCATCACTCAGTTAAACTTGTGCCTCAGTTACTAAAAAGCAGCGAGGGAGTTCTCATGATTGAGTCACATTCGAGATATGTCACTGGGAACTGACAGTTTAGAGATTAGGTCTCATTCGAGAATTAGTTATAATATGATTTCATATCTACTAAGAATACTTCACTGTAGTGAAGTAAGTATCTAACTTGTGTAAAATTAATGATTTGTTTTTGATCTTATTGCAATGGACGCAACTAGAGCTAGAAATAGGTTAGTAGGTATGCTAAACTGCATAGCTGATAGATTCATGAGACATTGCCTGCGAAAGACAGCCAGTGTTCACTACAAATAATAGAATAACAAATATGTAGATTTACGGCTTCAGTAAAACTAAAAAGTTTGGAAAATAATTCTGTATAAATGTGTTGAAAGTAGAAAACAAAGCGGCGGCTATTGACAGGGCGCATCGCCGCGGCCGCCGCCGGCGTCTGTAAACGTCCGTCTACAATGCCTGATGGTTGGCAATCCCATCTCGATCACACTACATTTAGCACTTGTGTGTTGATTTTTTGTTGTAAAACGTAAACAAAACGCACCGACAGAATTAATGATGCCGAGACTCAGTTCTAGTAACGATTCTAGAGCGTAATTCACACGTTGGCGGCAGTTCCAAAATATCTCTCACAACACACCGTTTACCAAAGTTTTCTAAATAATAAATGGACCTGACGACGGAAGTATTGCCTTTGACGTAAGACCACGGTGATGTGGAATAATACGCGAAAAGTCACTAGATACATCGATTTATAAAATTGTGTCGTTTCCGCAAAATGCGGTCCTTGGACGCGGCCAGCGCGAGTCAAAATAAACGTGAGGCAACGCTCCGGCGTGACACCGCGGTGACCGAGTGTCGTTGGCTTTCCGTGCTTCATTACCGGGCGCAACGACATGTTCCATTTCATACGTTGGGTACCATTTTATTCAAGTTAAAGTGACTAAGATTAATATTTTCGTGTTGATTTGAATCTAAGATAAATATATAGTAGGTGTACGTGTGCCACACACACACACACACACGTTGTCGCGACATATGTGCAGCTTTCGTGTTTATTGGACATCGAGCAAAAGTGCACTCAGTTTGATGTAATTGCCGCGTTTTAATAGTGTTTCTTGAACAAGCCATTCAGATTTACTGTTTCCAACATGTCGGCTCAACGGTTATAAACGTAAATCCGTGCAGTTGTTAAAATCTATACAATTGACTGACTAAAAAGTACCTTTTTAGTGAAATAAACTTAACATGTATTTGGTTGACAAATTTATTCATAGAAATATGTACCTAGTTGAATTAAATAAATTCTCTGAATTCGCACAAGTACTTACCTCTAAATCGGAATCTAAACCATTTAAACTGGACGAATGCACTTCAGCACGCAAAGATAATCTGTTAGGTCTACGAGCAAGACTATTTACGCCCATAAGTGTGTTTGACCGGCCTGTATTAAGACTACTACTGGGAACTATTTCTGGTTCACGAAAAGAAAGTTTCTTGCGAGGTCTTTCACTTGTGTCCTGCGACTGAAGATCTTGGCTGCCAAGTCGATCGACAACAGGCACAGCGAGCCGCGACTGAATGCATACGTCCTCCGAAGAATCGAACGGTCTCAGCCGCATTTCTTTGGGATCATTTGTGCATTTCAATTCTTCCAAGTCATCGTATCGTTTCATAGCTCCAACCGATTTAGGCCTTGGTCTTGTACCGAGATGATCCCTGGAAGTGCTTTCGTCGGCGCGACTCCTTCGTCTGTTAGAGCGTAGTTCTCTGAACTCTGGTTCTGAGCGGCTACTCTTTAATCTGTCTTGATTCTTCTTATCCTTTGACTCGTGTTTAAGTGTCGAAGCTTGTTGTTCATGTTTAGATTTTAAAGCACCACTTAACGAAAACAAGGTGCTCCGTGCTTTCAGTAGCACTTCAGTGGGTAAGTTTTTGAGCATATGTTCGTTTCGCCTTTGTTTATTGTGGTCCGAACGGTTCGACATGTCGCTAGGGTTCGATATCGTTTCATGTGCCGTTTTCGATTGGACACTCCGCGTGTTTTCCGTGAGTAAGCGACGCGAGTTTACGGTCGGCTCCTCGCGGATCTACTGAAGTGGCGGCAACGTGGTTGCGCCCGCGTCTGTAGTCACACCACAAATAAACATGTTCGCGTAATACAGCGGTATACTTCTGTCATTGTTATTGATATATAATAAATTATAGTGTATGCAAAATGAGGTATAGACACTTATTTAATTTATTAAAATATTCGTACTTCACTTTTGAACCATGCCTCTCCATAATTGACATTAATTTTGTCCTTCTCCTTTTTCAGGTTTAAAGGATCAAAAGTTTTTTAATGAACCGCTTAACTTTTCGTACTAATTTTTAAACGAAACTTTTAAAGGTAAACTCTCCCCAACAACTAATAAGATTAAATTTATTTTTACCCAGTAGCCTCAATTTGAAAGGGCAGATTGATCTCACTAAAACAAAGGTTTAAACCTGATTTGATCTCAGAAAAGTATTTAGGTTTATTTATCTACACTGCTATTTTAAAATCCTCCACCGTTGGTAGAATGTTACGTAAATCAGCGTTTAGCAATAGCGATGTTAGATTACTATAAAAATTACTTAGTAGCGGTAGTAGCCCACTAATTTCTGCATCTATCATGGTATTCTATGCTAACAATTATGAAGGTTTTTTTTTCAACACAAACCTACACCGTGTTGTGCTCCATAAAGTAAACAAAGCCGCCGGAACTTCGCAAACTGGCATCAGCAATCAATTACGATATAGCTTTACTTAGGGCAAAGTTACTAGTGTTATTAATGTTATTATTATCCTTATCGGGTAGCCTGTTACTTACCTAATGAGGCTCGAACGTAATCAAACGAAACTTTCCCTATTTATTTTACCGGCTGCTGAAGTTAGTGGTTCTCCTGACACACGCTTCCATATACGTAACTATTCACTTGCTAGTGAGTGTATTGAGCATCCAAACGAACCGTAATTTAGACGCAATAAACAACCGTAACAATTAATTGTGCTATTTAATCCACCTCAAAGATTCCGAAAAGTGTTCGCGCATGAATATTTATGGCATTCGGGAACGGTTGATCGAGGCCTGTAATTGATTATAAAAGTCGAGTCGGTAGCGGAATCGGTGATTTATTATTGTCTATAAACAATGGTGCTACCAACTAAGAAAACTCGTTGCAAACTCACTAAAGTACTTAAGCCACCGATCTTCATTTCGCAACGTTTAAGAAACGCACGGAGCGATTATGTAGCGGTGATTGAACGAGTTTCAGAGGAGTTTAAGATTTATTGTAGAGTACGCGTCGGTAATTCCAGGCATCAGTTTGACAAGCGTATACAGTAGTGTTCACACTCTGATTTAAGAGCGGCTGATAAATAAACTGCCTGCTTTTCGCTGCCGATGGAGGACTGTTTAACACTTGTTACACTGCCTTCTTGCTAGCAGGTACCCTTCGAATGTACTTTTAGCGTTAATTATTTAGTAAATCAGATATTAGTTTTTTCATCTTATCAGATTATTTGGAGAGCTCTCAATAGAGATATTCTACGAAGATCGTACCAATTTCAATGATTAATGCATAGTTGTAGTGGAGCGCAAAATGTAGATTTAGGTTTTTTACGACTGCTATAAAATATCATTTGTTTTCCGTTTATCTATCCATGTATCTTTGCTGTCCATCTATTTAATAGTTCAACATGATTATTAGTTTCCAAAGCAATATCAGCATCAAATTCATTACGCGGCAGTTTCTAACCCAAGGCAATAACAAATGAACGGGCGTAACTTTTTACTCTTGAGCGTCGGCTTTAGTCAGCAAAATAAAAGACAAAGTGGTCGTAATATTTCGTCTTAAGA
Organism: Ditula angustiorana; assembly: GCA_963691745.1. Classification (NCBI taxonomy): domain Eukaryota; kingdom Metazoa; phylum Arthropoda; class Insecta; order Lepidoptera; family Tortricidae; genus Ditula; species Ditula angustiorana. Next base: position 8,106,973 of record OY829472.1, read on the forward strand.
AGCGAGACAGATAATATATGGAAAGGAAATAAACGGCCTTTCGGAAGATTTCAGCGTTCCTATAAAATAACTGTCGTAATTTTATATTGTCAAGCAGTTTAAAATCGGAAGACTTCTTTGCGAACCGACGTCATAATAATATGTTATTTGTTATTTAATAGGTGCTGGACTTACTTTGATCTGATCTTTATTATCTCTCACATGTGACAAGGCTAGATCATAAATAAATAGAAATTATTCTGACGTCGTCGCGGTGCGATTTATCATTGTATTTATAAACTTTATTCGTCACGAGCAATTTTAGTTTTAATTTGACTTGTTACGTGCCCGTATTGATCTCGATTAGGCTGCTAAACATTGTGAAACAGTCTGCCAGATGTGCTATACAAAATATTTTATTGTGTACTCAAACGCTATCTAATATCAGAGTTACGAGCTGTAGCGTCACACAATTCGCCGAAGTTAATATATCACTTGTAGTGATTATCAAAGCTACTAAACCCGAGTAGGTATGTAATATAATTGAATTAAATTTATTGCCGTGTATTTTGAGAGATGGCACATGGATTACAAAGTAAAGAGAAGCGATTAAATTGAGCCCTTGTTGGTATTGCGCTGACACGCTCACTGGATCTCGTGACGGGGAAGCGTCGCGCGCGGCGTACACGGCTCCCATGCAGCGTTGTGACTGATATCAAACACCATTGAACATTGAACAGCATCCTCAGCACGACCGCGACAGGCTTGACAGCCTGTTCTTGAACCACTGCTGTCAACTTCAATTGCGATGCGACCATGTTGCATGTTCGATAGTTTGATTAGTATTTCTAGTACGAGTAAAATTGTTACTAAATCTATTACTAATACAATGATCCAAGTTGGTTGAAATTAAAATAATAATAATAAGAGAATGACGGTTGCCGTATGAAAATCGTGCTCAGGCTAATATGCTTAATACCCCAGTTAAACTAGATATCGCTATTAGTAACGCAAGTTATTTTTTTAAAAGGATCCTGTTTAAAATTCTTTAAACGATTATTGAAATTACTAACTAAACCAGCTTTTCTCAAGCATTCAAAATTCCAAGCAACGGCGTTCCGCTTACAGAAATAACATTTAATGTATGCTAATATCATGTCACTGGCTGTTCCGAAATTACAGTACAAATGCGAAATGCAACATCAAATAGCCCTCTGTGTGGTAAACTCAGTATCAAACTAGTCGACATTGTCTACGAGGTCTAAAATACCTACACATAACCCTCGTGTCAAGAGAATAAGAACTTATGTACCTCTTCTTAACATCTTCAAGTTTATTTATCTACACATATATCATAAACCGTAGGCAATGACCAACATTATAACAACCAATATTATTATGAGAATTTTTCTAATTTGTTTCTATATTTGTTCAAATTCATTTTTTATTATATTATTTTAATGTGTACAGTCTATAGATATTTAATAGGTACCTAGCCCTAGTAGCTAGTAGCAATGGAGGTCATTGCCCTATGGCTTCTGAACCCATCATAGAGTACTTATGATATGTGTGTAGATAAAGTAATGTATGCAACTGTATATAATTAGGTCTTAAAACACTCGTGTGATCCTACTATGAAACTCACTGACGCTCGTTTCATAAAACCACACTCGTGTTTTAGGACCCCTCATTATGCAACAGTTGCATAATAGTATTTTATGCAACTGCTATATAATGAGAGGCCTTAAAACACGAGTGTGGTTTTATGAAACGAGCGTCAGCGAGTTTCATAATAGGATCACACGAGTGTTTTAAGGCCTAATTATATACAGTTGCATACATTACTTTATCTACACACATATCATAACTGCAAAAAACCGTAACAGCAAAAAACCGAAAACGATGACAACTAATGGCGGCCATGTATATTAAAAAGGTACTCTGTGATTCGATCTATCCGTCAAGACGAACGTTTTTTTTAAACCATAGACGAACGAATGAAGTCTCTATTATCATGTCACTCGAGATCAAATGTCGTGCGTTTAAATTAAAAAAACACACTGAGTTGACGTTTCGTATCGATAACTGTTTTAATATCTGTGGATACTAGAATAGAGACCAACTTGAATTTTGACAGCTGTTCCAAATTTAAATTCATAACGTCACGAGCAGTCACGAGATATCGGTAATATTATGACCAACAAAGAACAGATTTACCTACTACCACAGACAAGAAAATTCTTATAATCACATTGGTTGTAATAATGCTGGTCATTTCCTAGGGTTTTTGAACGCGTTATTTAGCCTTTATGATATGTGTGTAGATAAAATACTATTACTTAATCATATACTCGTAGATACCAACATGCATACGCTATATTAAAGTTTTGCTATTTTTAATTTAGTATAACGGCACTTGATCACGTAAAACTAACAAGCCATATTATATTTCCATGATAGTCAAAGGCAAGCTAGCTCTAGCCAACGCAAATACAAAATAAATATTAAAAGCAATGCGGACCTCTATATACATATCATTTCGCAGGACTTTTAGTACTTACTTAAAACACAAAACCGTAGAATAGACAGTTAAAGCAGTATATTTTTTTCTTTTATTTACACTTAGTTTCGAAGCAACCAGCAGTGGCAGCAGTGTAAACGAACCGCAAGTGATGAGGTGCCGTTGGCTGTTGAATCGAGACACGAATTTGGACCATTATTAAACGTATTACACAATAAAGGGAGTGAGAATTAGAAATTTCCGCCGTACTCAAACGTAATTAACATAAACATCCTTTACAGTACAACGCATTTACTAGGAGATTAAGCAAGTAAATAAGACCGGCGTTCGAAACTCCTATAAAATTGCTGTTTAGCAGAAAAAGAATCTTCGTAATTCCTTTCAATGGCTTTATCTACCCAGATTACAAATTGTTTAATTTGCAAAGGCATTTCACTCAACAAAATAAAGAATCTACTGCTCGTACTGATCTGGTTGGATGATGATAATTCCTGAAATATCTACCAGCACAATTTGCTGTGAGTTTTAATTGTCACGTGATAGTAGCAGCCGTCCCATGCTTATATACTGATCTTATAAAATAGACACATGGGCTTTTAAAGACACCTACTTTGTTCACTTACCCGACACCTCTATATAACCCTCCCTAGGAACTCTTTGCGTGCGCACGTGCTCTATAAAGAAACCATTAGGTGCGGCCGCCCTATCCACTGACTCGGCCAATATTGACAGATCTCGACGAAGAACACTTTTACACTCAAGAAATAAATTAGGTACCTTGCTTTGGCTTCCATTTAAGTAACTAGTCGACCAGAGAGGCAAGATAAGAGCGGAAAAGTGTAAAAAAATGCGCGAAGTTCGAGACAGCCTTAAAACTTTCTCGGTATTGTCTGTAGCTAATTATAAAATCTTGACTCGTATTATTTAATTTTGCTTATTATTTATGCGTTCCGTTTCTCCAAGTTAGATAGGAAACTCGTAAGGAGGGGATCCAACTTTCAGGGATGTGGATTTACGTAAGACATAATAATGTTAATGTGAAAGTGTTTTATAAGTATAGTATATTAATCATGCAGGTAGGGCCTTGTGCAAGGTCCGTGATCGCTACCACCATCTTGCTCGCTAATCCTACCGCTAAGCAGCAATGCTTGCACTGTTGTGTTCCGGCGTGGAGAGCAAGACAGCCGGTACAATCACTGGCACAAGAAGTATTCCATCATAGCCCTCTGGGTTGGTATGCATCTGCAATCTCCTTGGTGTTGCGGATGTCTATAGGCAGTGGTGATCACTTACCATCAGGTGACCCACTTACTTGTTTGCCTTCCTATTTTATAATAAAAAAATATATGTCAGGTATCAAAATGCCACGGAAACCAAATATTTGTCAGAGGTTTTTTAATGCATCCTGTTCCATTTTGCATCGACATTGTTTCGGCAACGTAATACGTCTGAGTAATGTTTTCGGGGTGCTCTACCCTTTTACTGCGTCCATTCAGTTGGCGAGTACGAGGGTTTGTTGAAAAAGCGGTGATTCCCACGTATTGTTCGCGATACGTCGACGACAGCTGCGGGTTATCGTTGGCCCGCGTTTTATGACGCTCTGCGATCTTCATAAACAGCACACGCGAGCTCTCAAACGCGGCCCCTACTCTAAAATGCATTAAGCCGCAGTTTGAGTTTTATTCATATTTCGACGTGACAGATTACTTCCTAATTATTATCAAACCGTGATGAGAATGCAATAGGAGGGTAACGTCAGCACACTGTCATTTTATAGACTTGCGTCAAACTTCATTTCTATATCTATATAATACGTTGCGCGTAATTATAGGAAATTTAACTAAGTAACTTAGAAGGCACTTGGTCACTTCGATAATGGGGGCGAATTTAGAGTATTAATCGAGTGCTCGAAAACAAAATCACAACAATAGCGTTTTTCTTAAATTACATAGGAATAAACCTGTACTTAACTAGTCGAATATTATTGTACCTATTAGCATTTGACATTTCGTTTTTTTATACAATGGAATTTTAATGCGATCTTGAGAATAATATCTATAACTACAAGCCCTTTTTACCCGACTACGAGACACAAAGGAAGGTAACGTGTTTATTATTTAAACTTAATAACAATATCGTTATACATTATACGTAGAAAATAAAATCATTAAGTTAATTAATCTTTTATCGATCAGTGTAATATAGGGGATTGGTCTATACAATCCACTGTGTCAACAATAGGAAATCACTGAGATTTTTCCGCAGTTTAACATTTAAATTAGCTATATCGTATCGATGATAAAATGCGTATACGGCACGTCTCCAGCTACACACCAGCTGCGTGTGCAGTACAGCTCCAGCTCGCTGCTGTTGGCAATACAGCTAACATTAACATTAGATATTAAGTGTATGAATGACTATTTTTTTAGTACGTTAATATTAGCCTTAACTGTGGCATTTTTTAGTCTGTGCCTTCCTTCTCTCTAATCTGTGCTTCTTTAGAAACCTCTGTATGGCGTGTGCGTGCTTAATAAACTTGAATATATCAGCAACTGGTTTTTAACTACGTAAGAACGTACGTACGTAAGTGTGTATGTACGCGCGTGTCTACGCAGCGAGATGGAGCCGTACTGCATACGCACCTGGTGTGCCCGCCCCACCCTTTAAACGTAGATGCCGTAAAGAATGGAAACAAATGAAAAAAAAGCAAGTCTCTTCAAACCAAACATTACGGTAATTAAAATTCTTGTTTTTTTTCAAATTTTTGTTACATTTGTTATTACAAATGTATAATTTATAAGTATTTTTAAAGCGGCTTTTAAAAGCTTTCAATTTGATAACGCACTCGATAGGATTGAACGATGTTGATTTATACGAATATTTTTTAGTTTCGATGTTTCTGTGTTTAGTTTTATTAAAACCGATTGGTTGTATATATTTTTAAACAGCCTTTCAACTGATTAAATGCAGATATTGATAACCCACAATCTATCCTATACAATGCGCATAATGTATGGCACCTGAAACCTGCCATTGTGTTTAATTTTATAAGTTCATGTATCTAGTAGCTCTAAAAGAAAGCCAGTAAGGCTAAACTTACCTTTCTGTTGCTTTTAAAAACGTTGCATTTGAAGAGATTGGTGGCGCCATCCCTCGCAATGTAGGAGAAGATCTTCAAGTCGGAGCTGTCGTGGGAGACGTAGAAGATGCGGTAAATCGGGTGATGCATGATGTCGATGTTCTCGATGCTGGAGTCGCTACTGCTGCCACGGCTGAAGAATTTGGCACCTTTCTGGAAAAGAAACACTCGCTTTAAAGTAACTGTAAAAAGTTCTCAGTACCTAGGATCCAGTTTCTGAATTTGGGTTTCATTCCCGTGCAACTTCCTTTATTATATTCGTACACAGTACCAATTACGAAAAGTGGCTCAGTTTAAAAATTACTTCCATAATCGATTGTTTTGCAACCTAACATGGTACAGGTCAAAGTAATATAAAGATTGTAAATATTACAACCAGCATTGTAACTCCGTGAATTGGCGTGAACCGTCGATATCTCCAACAGGCGAAAAGTTGTCTGAGTGGACTCTGACGAAATCCCGGCCAAAGGAAGCAACTCGTGAGAGGCAAACTTTCTCCCGGAGGAACACCGTGTTGGTTATGAGTTATCGGGAAGTGACAATAACAATACTTATTCTTAACGTCAGTTCTGTTATTTCGTTGCTTATTTTTGTATTTTAAGAGTTTTACTACCGTAAATACACAATACCACCTGTACTGTAAAAAACCACAAAATACTGTAAAATCTAAAATATCCTTATCCATACCCACATAGTTTGCCCATATAATAATCTTTTCAGGTGTAAAAAAAATAATCACTATAATCTTTCTTTCCTTTGGTTCGATTTTACAATTCCCGGACAAGTTGCTTTTCAACAAGTATAACCAAATATTGTATGACTTAAGTATGCGACTGTTAATCCCTAACCTACGATCTAAAATTCGGCCCTTGATCACTAAACGACTGAACTATCAAACTTGATTCGCTTGCGAACAATTGACAACTCCACGGGAAGGAACTTGCAAATCGTTATTGACGATTGGAAGGTTCCTACCAGACTTAGGCTGTGTAAAGTAACGAAACCATTAAACTAAATTAATTAACAGTCCATTCTTAGACCAATTCGGCGGAAGGGTAAGTTAAATTTAAAGGTTAAATTAAAATTGATTGATCGGCTTCATTGTTCGTGGTTAGACGTTGATTTGTTGGTACAGAATCGCTGTTCCGGGGAGCTCCGTGAGGAGATAATACTGGGCTGCTGAGGGGCAAGAAATAGCTCTCAATTAGCCCCTCGCTCGCCTGGAACGTAATTACAAGCCATCGCTCGGGGATCCCGATAGCAACATCGGGATGATTAAAGTCACCATTCCTGCACCGGTGTGGCACTCACAATGATACATAGTCTGTGCGCACACGCCCGTTACTCGTTCATTTTATATTCCGACTATATCGTTCGGCGCCGCTTTCTGTAAACAAGTCCTTTCCCATCCAAAGCGTTCTTCACTTCACGACTTACAGGAGACGGAGGGAAATCCAGTAGAGAAACCTGCATGAGTTATTTCCTCATGCATAAAATTATAATGGGAAAGCTCAACAGGATGCCTAAATTATGAATTAAGCATATCGGGTCGGGTTTATGGTTAATTCACATTCTTTGATAATACGGCTTTTAAATTAAATTATTTATTGAAAAAAAAATTGTGGCCTAATTTCGATATAAGTAAATTCCTGAATGCATGACCTGCGAGGCAGCCTGAAAATCTCAGTCAAACTGCGGATCCGGTCATCCTAGAGAATTCTGAAGTGTTAGAATGGAATCTTATATTTGGAAATTGAGACCCCATTGCGTCATAATATGTCGCTCTATTCAACCAGCCGAGATAGAGTCAGCGCTAGGGTTACCAACTATGAAATACGAATTTGCGGGAAATCATAATTTTTGAATGCGGATCAAAGTTACAAGCGGGACTCAATCAATGAATTTTGTATAAAATACGAAAACATAAGGATTTCTTTGAAAATTAGTATGAGAATTAAAATAAAAAACTTGTTCTATTAAAAAATCATTAACATGCCGCACGTGGTGGCTGTGCCGTGACAGCTTAGTATATGGCATACAAGCCGTAATAACGGGACAGTTAGCGTCCTGCACTTACCCTGAGCGGGAAGTGACTTCTTTGGTCCCAGAAACGGGACGTCAGGCGTATAGTAAGACGGTTGGCAACCCTAGTCAGCGCTTTCGACCTCAGGAAGTCCGATAGGTACTCTTGGCGCAATACTAAAATAGGAAGTTCCTTTGAAATGCTTGCATTTCTACGTAACCTCTGCTTAGGATTTATTATATGCATTGAATAAAATCTAGACATCAACATTTTCATTTATATGCATACATTTTTCAATATGTCAATTATTTACTCGTAACTGTTCAGTTATATGAACATATTAAAAATTGCATAAAAACACGACATTTTTGAATCTGCTCGAGACCAGTACCTATTTTCAGGGCCATGGAAAATGCAAAACTTTGTTCTTACATTATTTAGTTAAAAATAGTTAATTAGCTAGTAATAGTTTATGTTTCATGTCATAAGTGTCAAAACAGACTGCCGAAACTCTCAGGAAAGCTTAATTTACCACTATAAACAAGGTTGCCTAGAGGCATATCCAGTGCAGTGACCTGAATTTTCATTTTCTGTGCTTAACCGCTTGTATTCAGGCAGCTTATTCATCTGAGCGCCTGTTCGTCCGTAGTTCATGCAGCCCAACAAATAGTGTAACAATGTTCTATTCAAAGTGAAAGGAGATGGGAGGAATTTCCAAGCTCAGGCAATGCTGATAAAGGTTTGGTCCAACTTTAAGTCTTGTGATAGAAACGTGCTATTTTCTTGCAGCATTTATTCTATTCCAAAAAAAAACAGGACTGTTAAGCGTTAACTATTTTTCTTTTAGGTTATAGGCCTATACTTTAGGCAGCTACAGTCAGTCAGTTAAAAAACTAGAACAAATTACCTAGCTACTCCGCGATACTAATGACGTGTACTCATGAACAAAACAGCTGTGTGTGTATGTAACGAGTGGATAGTCCGTGACGTACTGATAGGTGGCACTTAGGAAGGTCTAAAAAAAGGTAAATTAGGTTTAGTAATAGTGCCACTGTTTTCGATATATTTTGACTTTAGAATTTTTCAAAAACGACACTTACTCAGTTTTTCCGTCGTGGTAACTACTTTAAGCAAGTTTCTGTAAATTATTTTATTGTTTCGTATGGTTGAATATGTTATGGTTATGTGTTGAGTATATGCGTTATCAGATAACTATCGCCACTTTTCAGTAATTACTGTTTATTGATTTAAGAAAATTCGCGCACTGTATGTGTACATTTTGTAGTACATACTTAGTCAAAATATCTCGAAAACTGTGCCACTTTTACCTAATTTAGTTTTTTTGACACTTTTTTAAGTGCTCCTCTATCTGTACGTCACGGATTGTCCACTCACTACCTAACACCCTGTAGATATAATATTACATGCAAAATTCATGCGTTTCATGTGTCACGTTTGCATGAAAAATAAATATTTTGTATCAACGCAACTGTTTTGCACGGGACTCCACGACACTTGTTTCGCGGAGTAGCACGGTAATAAATTTTTGTTAATATTGGTCTCCGCAGATTAACCCCTGAGTTTATTAATCATGTACACTATTGTTTAGTGTTAGTAGTTCACGAGACGATAATGTTCAGAAACTGTCGTTGCTGATTGCGCAATAATAATAACATTCGTCTAACATGTTAAAGGCGTTAACTGGGCCGAAATATTTATTTAACAGCCACACTGGATCAGTTTAAAGAAATTTGCGGGCAGAGGCCTCCGCTAGCAGCAGTTGACAGCCAGCCATTAGACATCGAGTGATTAATGGCGACTCGAAAAAATCAAGACGCTCGCGCACTTTGTTCCGCGAATAAATCAGATTTCAGAAGCCGCCACTGGGATCCGGATTGGGTTTCAGTAATACACAGAGTTAAATTTAACTTCTTAATAATTCCCTTTTGAGCCTCTATTTGGGTCTAAGCTATACAAAGTCAAGGGAAAACCCGAATCTATATTTCATTCTTACGCATTACACATAATGCTTAAAAGGAAGACATAAAGCCAGAAGCAATATTGTCTGAATATCATCCCTTATTTTGACCTAATATCGTAAGTTATCCCACTTCCTATATTGATTAATATTTGGATGTTTCTTCCTTTGTCACGATTTAGACGAAATTTGGCAGATACATAGATCATGCCCTAGATTAAAACAGAATAAATTTATCCCGTAAGATGCATATAAACAAACACCACGCAGGCGAAGCCGCGGGCAAAAGCTCGTGGTATACAAATCCAATATCGTACAGTCAACAGCAGGATGCTGAACACTCGAACATGTTAAAAGGATCTATACAAGCTCTTACTCCCTTGACAATAAAGCTGTGTGCGGATATTTTTACCTCATCGACAGCCTAAATAGATATCACTGCTGCAGAATATAGCATTGTGTACTTGCGTACTATTGAGTACATTGTCTTTCACCGGTGGACCACAGACCACGATTTTGCGTCTTAGCGTATGCTCGAGAACGTAAGGGACGCATTGTATCGATTCTGATGTAAGTGAAAGAGGTATGATGAAAGAAATGGGAAATCGAAACACGAAACGAAATGTCACCGCATCAGAGCTTCGGCAACTAGGTATACAGCGGCCGATGAATAACAAAATGTTCTAGAGGTGACAGATTTATCGAAGCCTGTGTAGTTCCTTGCAGCAGCATTATGACACAGTTTGGTAATGGAAGTTGCTCGTAGTGCCACAGATTATATATAATAAATAGAAGTCGACCCGTGAAATGCTTTAAGTTTCCCGGCTATGTTAAAGTTTAAATTAGTATGGTAAATTTCACAGGAGGCTTCGATATTCATGAGAAAAAGTGAGAAAAATTTAACATTAATGAGTAAGGGAATGTAGATAGTAGATGCAATGTTAATACATAGTTAATTACGTGATTAAGATTTTGCTTCGTTTTTTCATTGTATTTTTCATTTAATTCTAACAATATAAATGTTCAACATTAAAATAAAAAATCGAAAAACATTTCAGTTACAAAATTCAGAGGTTATGTCAAATAGTAATGGAAATAATCCATAATCAACTTTATTTTAATGAACTTTACGAATTTGACATAACAGAAAGTGGCAGCCTCCTAACTTATTACAAAAGAATACATAATTCTGAGGATAATAGCGAAATATTTAAATGTACATACCTACGTGCGGAATGCCTGAAATAATGTTAAAACCATAGGTTAAAACGGCAAAACCGACGAAATAAAACACGCCAAAAATGTACCATGCAGAAATAAGTTAAATGAACTATTACCTGCTTTGAAATCGTTTAATCATTGTAGACCCTAAGCTGCCATACCTATATGTATCACTCTAGATGCAAAAACTTTAAGCTCTCACACAAACTTCAAACTAACACCAGTTCTTATTCTGGTAACAAAAACTGTAAGCCGCTATATTACAAATTCCGTTGCATATTGAAGTAGTCACTGCAAAATGAATCAAGTCTTCCAAGTTTCCAATCTAAGTTGGAACCAAGTCGAGCAGGTCGAGGACTTCAACCAGTAGACTTAATTAAAATTACTGTTTTTGTAAAGGATTCCGCAGCTCTCATACCACGATCATAATAAGATAACATCAACATACATATTTTTATATCTTTGTTTTACTGAGAAAGTTCGAGTGGGCCCTATTTTTTTCGAGAAGTATTAATAATATTAATAGGGTAAGGTTTTTTAAAATAGTGGACTTCCGTGTGCCAAAATTCATATTTGGTATAAGTACGCACATCCGGTTGTCTAGTAACTATACCGAGACCATAAGCAGCTTTAGCTACTTCAATTGGTAAATATTGTCCCAAAAAAGTTTTAATTGATAAGTAGCATTAATAGTTATTTAAATTCAAAATTAACCGTTATTCAAATAGAAAACAAACTGGAACAAATTACCTTGCCACTCCGTGAAACCAGTTCCGTAGTCGTGCAAGGTAGCTGCGTCCGAGCGACATATATATGATCATGCAAAAACCCATCATGAACATATAACCTCCGCAAAGTAACGCCTGAATCTATTAATTATTTCAAATAGGCAACCGTAAAAAACAACAAGCAACTCTGACTCTACTTATTTCTCGGTAGGTACTTGAGTAGTGGCTTTTTTTGCTTAAGGGAATACAAAATGATCAGAAGATCTCTTACCTTGGTTTTGGCTTTTTTCTTACGAGTTGACACCCGCACTCCATCGGTTGATACCTCAATTGTCACTTTCCGCTTTTTCACACCCTTCGCCTTAAACTCGTACTGGAATAAAAAAACAAATCTTAAAAAATTGCATACTTATTGCAATAATTTCACCAAAGGAGACATTATTATACAAAATTAATGCGTTCCTAAAATAAAGTACCTTCTAACTACATTTTTGTCAAATAAGAAGAATGAGAGATCGGTATTACTTGTTTTGTTCATGCATAAAGCTTATTGTTAATCCTGGAGACTAAAATACAAGATGGGTAGTGTAGAGGACTTAACACTACAAATGCATAACCCTATGAGTATGCTTTAGTTAGAACTACGAGTGTGTGACGCTGTTTTGACGATGTCAATGTAAATTAATGTAACTTGACCATTATAGAATTTATAACGTAACCTTATATTGACTGATTAAAAAACTAAACTATTCCAGTCTATGCAAACCAACAACTATTTTTCAAAGCATACCGGCTATTACTATTCAAAAACATGTAATAATAAACAAATGTTTTTGGATACTTTACATCAGTTGACCTAGTCCCAAACTAAACAAAGCTTGTACTATGAGTCTAGAAAATACATGTATGCACACACATATAAATAGATAGATACATACTCGATAGATAGTGATAATCTATGTACACAATTTTAGTGTGATTATATCGGTGTTTTCAAAGTTTGAAGTCAGAACAAGCCGACTATGAGAGTAGATAATTCATTCATATTACGTAAACACTCAAATTGAGAACCATCTGTCTGTTTTATTTCCTCTTACGAATCAAATTGAAGAGACATCCGTATCATATTTTTTGTTTGGTTAAGGATTTTTCGTCTTATACGAGAAATGATGGCAAATATTTGGCATTTAAATTGTAACGGCCATTTTGATCACAAACATCACAGTAAATGAGATTAATGTATTTTTAGAATCCTACCGTACTGGTAAACTTGAATTGAAGCCCTTTGCCAAACCTCGTGTTACACCTGTTCACTCCGATATAGTGCACTTTGTAATTTAAAAAAATCTTAGTTACAGGTTTTAGAGACAGTTAACGTAATGTGATTATTTAGAAGTGACTAGCGAGAAGCTCAACAGCCACAAAAATGATTAATCGGCGGGCAAATAATTATACTCGATGCTCTACGCGGTTTCAACTTGTGTAGTCGGACCGCTTAAAGCTAAATGTTCATGTAAACCTACCAGCAACTTTTTTGAATCGTTTGTCATGTTTTTGTTACTAGTCATGTATTTTCTATTCTATTTACCCCCTAAATAACTTGTTTTATTTTTTGGAGAGTTTCGCGCCCAAAAAAAAACAAAATTTAAATTGTTTTAAACTTTCGCGACTTTCACACATATTTATAACATTATCGGGACTTGAAACATGGCCGAAACGTCGAGGTAAATCAACAATATATTTTTATCGCGCTCAAGTCTCGATAATGTTATAAATAAACAAAATTTACTAACAAAAGTAAGTTTTTCATGATTTTTAAAGATATAATTATTTTCTTCACATCAAAAATATTGCTCTGGCGTTTTTAAGGTTCCATAGCCAAATGACAAATCGAGACCCTTATAATTTCGTTCTGTCCCGTCTGTCAGTTTGAACGTATGTCAAAGCCTTTATTTGCTTATTTTAATGCAGAAGTTCATACAAAAGCAGACTTAGCCTAACCTCTCGTTCAAAACAGGTTATAATGTCATTATGTTTATTTAATCATTCTTACTTGTGCACCTGCCATATACGGTACTTTCTCACTCGCACATGCAGGATGTGTTGGCTTAACATCTTTTTTTTCGTTATCTTTTATCTTATCTTTAAATGGTTTAAAGTCGCTATCCATCTCTATCTGTCCTCATATCTTCGGCCATATACTCCTTCTAAACCACGCAACGGATTTTGGTACGGTTTTCACTGTTATTTAGATAATTTCTTATAGAAGGTTTATATTTACGTTACATCCTATTTGTACCCGTGTGAAGCCGGGGCGGGTCACTAGTCTATGCAGCTTGTGAACAATTAAAATGCAACCCAAACTAACGCATCTGTGTGAGACACCGACATTCCATTACGTTAACTGTTGCCTAGAGACCACGCGTCAGCGCAATTGACTTATTAATTATAACTCCATGAGAGCTAACTCAGAATCGAACGTGCAGCATACTAGATATTATATGTATTATGTCAGTCTGTTGAAATTGTCTATCAGTTCAAAGAAATCATGTACTAATACGAATGCTGTAACTAAACCTATTAGACTTAAAAGTCGGTCTGCAACATAAGCCAAACTAACACAGCCTGAAATCGTTTAAGAATAACTTAAGTTTTCGTATTAAAATTAAATACCTATGACAATTGATAAAACGACTACATGATTCAAAGGAGATAAAAGTCTGACAATATTTGTTAGTTAATTAACGTAAAAATGCCCACACAAAAAGCTGGTAGGAAAAAGAAAACTAGGTGGTTTATAAGATAAAATAAACATGATTAGATAATAATATAGGTTTACTTCGTAGAAATGGACACTTAAAAAAAACTATTTGATAAACTAACGAACTCGTTAAAATATAAACACGAGCAATAAGTGAACCAATAAATTTATCACTTTCAGACCGTTTTTATTTGGCATATTTGGGGCAATGCGGTTCATTTATATTCAACGAGAAGGTGTCGGGACGCGTGTCGTATTCATACATCAGCGTAAAAGGAGTCGGGCTGTCCACGCTCTTGCTTACTGAAATAATGTCTCCTCAGGCCTTGACTATTCGATCATCGATTCAAACTTGTAGTTTTTTCAAGGTGTTTCGAATAAATATGCGAATATCACCACGCTTTTTTACTTTGACGCAATTGTCTATAATGTTAAGGAAAATGAATATAAAAAAGTTTTATTTGTACAAGTACAAATAAAACTTTGTCGTTTTGCATAATGCGGCCGGTGCGTTTAATAAAATAATAATCTCTATATTGTGCGTAAAATTGTTGTATTCTACACCTGCGCGTCATTTTCCTCGATTACAACGATCCAGTGAAGCGATTTAAATGATTTATGATGTTTTCCGAGCTTATACGGGGTCGTATCAATCTTGCTTAGTTTTTGTGGGCGTATACATGAAAAAATATCAGATACCTCGCTAAGTGAAGTTGAAAAGAATGATTGCTTTTGACTTTATATTTTGACTTTATTTTCCACACTTGTGTGGTGAAATATCCGAAAGTCAAATTAAAATATACTATTGTTTCGTAGACTGTCAGCGTCTGTCAAAGATGTCGAACAGACGAGGGACGGCACCGAATTATTCAGCCGAAGCCTAATATCGATGTAACATTTCCCGAAGACTGTAACAAGCTGACACGGGAAAATAATGTTATTATTATTTGTGCAACATTTTTTTATGTTAAACCCCATTACGCAATGATTTTATTACTTTGTCTAGCTTTTGATCTCAAATAATCGTTACTAAAATTATTTTATTTTAAACAGTAGCCTTTAAACTAATTTCGTTTAAATTAGAGAGCTTTTACTTGATATATGAAGGAAATTATTGCATATTTTTAACTCTACATACTTAGTAAGTAGTTCTGCACTGGTAAAGCTTCGTATAATGTATAATCGTACCGTATAATTGTCAATATCAAAGTGCGCAATTCGATTTTATTTCTATCAACAATTCTTTGCTCCACTGGTCATTGGGTACTTCATTTTGTATTTTACGGCCCACTATGAAGCTCGGGAGGCTCGGAAATTGAAGATGAAGGTAGACCAATAATAATAAACACAGATCTAGAGAGAACGTCACGTTGATTGGACGGACACAAAAACTTTCTTATTTGCTATATTGAAAAACGATTCGTATACAAGCGACTTGATGCGTTTCAGTAACTTTGATGCTTGACTTTTTAGGGTTCCGTACCTAAAACGGAAAAACGGAATCCTTATAGGATCACTTCGTTGTCCGTCCGTCTGTCTGTCTGTCTGTCTGTCTGTCAAGACCCTTTTTCTCAGGAACGCGTGGAGATATCGAATTGAAATTAATACCAAATACTCAAATCTGTAGTCACTTGAAGGAGTGAAAAAAATTAAACTTCTAAGTCAACGCAGTTAAAAGATACGGCCGTTTATGCCGCATGTTTCATACATTTGCAGTTTGAAAACCTATGGAGTACTTCCCGTTGACCTGTAGAACTATGAAATTTTTTAAACACATAAAAAAAAGATTTGCTCTTACAAAGCAAAAATGTTGCTATCCGTCACTATAGATGTCACCCATAGACGTGGACCAAATAAATTAACTTGTAATCAACTTGTAATCATGATTTTAGTTTTGCGATCCGATGCGAGTGTCGCTGCTATAGCTGCAAACAACTTATTTACTTGCGATAAGATTCAAAGTTTAACCAACGGATTAATTTGTGGTTATTTACATTACAAATAAAATATTAAACTTGGTAAACTGACCGCGATCTACGTCGATGCATAGGAATAACAGTTTCCCTAGAAAAAGGGTTAGGGGACGACGATGAACATAATTATCGAATATGTTTAGTCCTCGGTTCTATTCATACAGTAGGGTTTTATGTTCTTGTTGATCGTGTTTAGGATGTACAGACTATAGACTGTCTCCCAAGATATGGGGACGACGCGTAAACTGCGCGTAAACGTATTTTTTCTTGAAAACACGCTTTTCTCGATATTATCCTGGGTAGTTATATGTAAACTTGTCACTTCTTTTATGCCCATGGACATATCAATGACTAATTCAAAAAGCGTGACGCACTTTATCTAAATTAATTAAAAAACTCTAACTAAAAGTGGTGGATAATCAAACAGACCGACAAACAGGCCACTAGAGGCTCTTCGAATTTATAAACAACACCCCTGTTTGATTTGCACCGCAGTTAGAAAAACCAATAAGTAATTATAAGGACAATGTAAATAACAAGCTATGCATTTTGTTGTCTAAGAAAATTTTATTTATAACTAGCTGACCCGGCGAACTTCGTACCGCCTAATTATTGGAGGCATATTTGCTCACCGTTTAGACCTACCCTGGACTACGACAAACATTTTAAAACCAAAATCAGCTCAATCGGCCCAGCCGTTCTCGAGTTTTAATCAGACTAACGAACAACAATTCATTTTTATTTATTTAGATAAGTAATGATAATAAAGACCTGCATTTCGCACTGTAGGTACTCGTAACAGAATCAATTTTCATTTACGGGACAAACCGTTAAAGTAATTCCAAAACTTTATCTGCCTCTTAAATAGTACATTTCCTAACGAGGATAATAAGAGATATTTCTAGCAAGCAAGGAAGCTAGTTTCGTCGTGAGAAAGCGGTGAACGTTAAAAGGTTCAATTAGGGTATAAGAATAAGCCATTTTACGCGAGTTACGAACGATACTTTTCTTTCTACTCGTACCTATTTAGTGCCTAAGTACGTACGTACGAGTACGGTGCGTAGCTACCAGTACGGGGCGTAGGTACGCTTACATAACAAGACAGGAAAACTTTAAGTCTTGTCATTAAATTTTCTATACACAAGGTTTTGCTATCCCAGTGTCAACAAACTCCTTAATAGAAAGGGACTATAACAGGTTTTGCCGTCCATCAAATCACTGCCCTCGTGCATTCGAGGACATCTTTCTGAATGCTTTTTGTACTGGGCTTGAACAGAAGTCAATCTTTTGTCCCGGAGCGTTGTTGTTTGCCTTTGACTAATTAATGAAGCTTTTAACTTCGCTTTCCTTTGAGTGCCTATTATTTTAAATCCCCCGAATTGTTCTATGAGAACAACTTCAAAGATAACGGTTGAGTCAAAAAGTATTTTTAATTTCGTAAATGAAATACCAATTTCCAAACAGAAGGCTCATTTTCGTGAAATCTAAAGGATTGCTTATTTTGGTTAAGTAGTTTATTTTTGGTGAATGTTTAAACAGATGATGTTAGTATTTCAATAAAATATAATCATATGTTAAAATCATGTCATCTGCCTTCTAGACTTCAGCACCTCTTCTAATTCACAAAAAGTTACTTTTGTTTGTTGTCACTTTTTAACAGTTTGTTAGCGGAAACTGGAACAAGCTGAATGCGAGCAGCGTAACACCGTTCGTTGGGGTGATTTCTGGGAGAGCGGCCCTATGTTCAGCAGATATATTTTGATTTAAACGATGGGGTCTATCGATTCGTTTGGTTTGACATTTTACTTTTATCTCTAAGCATAACCTACAAACTGTTTGTTTAGTCTAAAACCCTAGACTGCTGTTGTAGTCTGCAACATATTTAAATGAGTTACCGTAACATGCAAGTAGGAATGGCTGAACCCCTCAAAATAAGGTCAGGAGTGGGACATTTGAGGTTGAAGCTACTAAGCTAAAAAACTGCTGGTTAGATAAATCAGTATAAAAGTGCGGTTTTTCAAAACGAAGAAAACAATAGTGTCTTCAAAATTTCCTTGAAAAGAAAGAAATAGGTAACTGTATTTTATATAAAAACCTTTAACCCTACCCCTTCATCTTCCGGCGGCAGTTGGGTAAAAAAAAAATCTCAAAATTATGTGAAACAGAATCAAAATCTGTTTTGTGGTTTAGAAAGAGTAACTGGCCGAAGATACGATGAGGACAGAGTTCGATGGATAGTGAGTTTGTTTAATACTATGTATATATGAAGATAGAGATGTACGAAAAATGAGCGTGTAGGAGTACTGAGTTACAGTACAAATTATATAATACTATACTGTTACAGCAACGGAATGACAATACTTACTCGGACACGGCGCATGGCGGCGACAATTTCTACGCGACTGGACGGCCGCGGCACGTCCATAGTCCCGATGTACTGAAACAAATAACTTTTTGTAAAAAAAAAATAATGATATCATTTTTTGCTCATAAGATTTCCAAAGAAGTGGGAGCGGGCCATTAAAACTTTCGCCCGCAGAAGCAAGTTGTAACACGTATTATTTTACATAAAAAATATTGGAAACGGTTTTTCCACAACAATAAGGTATTTTTCAAATAAATTGTTTCCTGCATTGAATAATTTCGTATCATGTTTCCTCGTTTTAGGGTGCTGCAGTCAACTTTTATAGTTTCCCCATGTTCGTCTGTCTGTCTCCGAAACTACAAACCTACAAAATAGGGGATTGGCTTTTACACTAAAACAGTTTAATATAAATAGTCAGTGTTCGTTTAGAAATCATATTAATTTACACCTTATCGTAAATCTATTTTTGTTTTGAAAGATAACAAAGAGCTCTTTACCGGGCTACGTATTTTAACGCAAACTAGCGCGCGTATTTAATATATTACCGTAAAACAAACACATTCTACGTTACAACAATATTACAATTGGTTTCAGGAATACCTACTGATATTTTTCACTGTCGTTTTTGTACGAAAAGATATAGCTATACATATACGTCGAAAACCTATAAGAGGTGCAATTTTTGGATCTCACCAGGTGACTAAAGCTCACCAAAATGGCCTAATCTCTATGAAAAACGGCCATTTTGGTGAGCTTAAGTCGCTCGGTGAGATCCAAAAATTGCATCTCTGATAGATTTTCGACGTGTAAGTACAGCTATATCTTTTCGTACAAAAACGACAATCGCACTCCATTTAATAAGGTAGTCATTGGGCCGCTATTCTACGAATAACAGTCTTCTAAGAGCCCTGCGACCCAACCCTGCCGTGCCCTGTGGCTAAAACCTTAACTTTACAGGAAAATAAATCAAATACTGTACGCGTTACCATATACGACAATTAATTTCTTTTTATACTTTACAGTCTTTTATAGATAATGCCTTACATTAATCCGCGGATCCCTAAACGAAAAATGCGATGCTCATGCTCATCATTTACATCAATATTTACTTTAAACTTTTATCTTTACCGGGGAACCCCGGGGAAACGTTCGCGGACCCCTAGGGGTCCCCGAATCCTTAGGAGTCCCCGCACCCCAGATTGGGAAACCCTGTTTACAGTTTCAGCAAAGAATCCTTCAGAACAAATCAAAATAAAAATGAAAATGAAAAATTTATTAGTAACATCTGTTCCAAATCAGGGATTAGTATTATCAGATATGGTTAAGTACATCATAGTTACATTTACATTATAAATACTCTTGCTACAATTGGCATTGGTCTTAAAAAAACAATATTTTATTGTATATTTTTTTCTCGTTAAATAGACGAATTTAAGATATCAATTTGAAGGATTTAGGTTTTAAGCCTGTTTTGAATTTTTTATCCTATTTATAAGTTACCGGAAAATTTTAGACAAATTTACTAGGTAAAGGCATTTTACCTTTGCCTGCCCCAAATTTAAAAGAAAAGACTGTCAGTTCTGTCATCTGTCAGTGTCCTGTGTTATCTTACGCGTCCTAATTATTTGGCGACAAGGTCAAACAAAGGTCAAACTTTATTTTGCAAAAATATTAACAAATACAAATTATTTTTTTACCAGAATATCAGAAAACGGATTAATATCCCTATTCCTCGAAATGGTTTTGGAATTAGAGGACATTGTAAAAAAATGAACAATGCCAATTAGTTACGTTACACTACAAAACATTGCACTATAATTTTAATTTAGTTAACTGTTTGTATCAAAGAGAGTGTTTAGTTTTGTGGAGTTTATAACTCGTACATTATTTTGTATCGTATATATAGCGTATTTGTCTCTGTTTAACAAGTATGTTAACATGAAAAGGGTAAATGTAATATGCCCATTGTCCAAGATACATACGCACGCACACAAGTAGTTGGGGAAAAGTGCGGCAAAGTGACCAAAAGCCTTTTGGTCTTGATGTGGGGTTGGTAAAGTGGTTGGGCCAATCAATTGGACATGACCACGTCTTTGTTTTGCATACATTGTTGAGAAATAGGCCGCGCGTCATGTACAGAACAGGATACATTATGATGATGCTGGGATGTACAACTACATTTACCTGATGTTTGTAAGAGCAATAAACTCTTCTAGTTTGATTGATTTATATTCCTTCTCGCCGTAAACGACTTGAATGAACGTAGAAACATCATTCTCGTAATAACAATTGATTATCGCTGGTGGGGCTTCAGTTCGTTCTGCTTATTTATCAAGTAGACAATAAATAAACCAGGTTTATTAGTCCTTTAAATCACGGTCATGGTCACTATAATTCGCACCTTACTTAACTTTCATATTCGAACGCTGTCGGAGCAAAACATGTCCGGTAAAGTTGAATAATGCGACGCCTTATCAAATATGCACTATTTATTCGTCATAAAGGCAACCATTTACCATCGCTTTACCATTTTGACAAAAATCCCCAGTTAACGTAACCTCACAATAGCTGATTGGCACACTGCCTTGTAAGTTGAAATAGACCCAGTCGTTTTATAATGAACAAATGATGTAGAAACTAAAGTGAGCAAGCAATTTCTTGGTCGCCTAAATTTCTAAATCCAGCAAAAGATAAAATACTTTTATTAGTAGTTTTGTTTGTCATTATTCTCAAATTACCGCCACTGTCGGGAAAACTACCTTTTGAATACATAGCAAGCCCACAGTAGCTTGCATGATACCTACCAGTCTATAAATATTGTTCTTGCTTGACTTTACTTTCAACATTCGCTGGCAAGAGAAATACAGTTACCAGAGTCTACAACCCAAACAAACAAGCACGGACGTGGATGTCTTTTGACCGTCCAGTAAACAAAGCAAAATGTAACATGAAATAGCTACCGTTATAACAGAAGTTCTCATAGCAAAATATCTATAAGTAATATTTATAAATAATATTTAAATTCACTTTATATTTGCTAGCAAATCTTGTAACCCTATTTTCATCCACTTCTAGTCAATCCAACCATAGACGGATAAAGGATTAGTGTGTACAGCATTTAATAACCCTCTCTTCTGATGGCTGTCGAGTAATAACGGGTCTGAATTTTAAACAACGCTGTGGTGCTAAACGGTTATGTACGCGCAACAATATATCTTTTTCGTTTATTTCATGTAGGGAACGTTGCACAGTCCGGAGGAGTGTGAACCCAGCCCCAAAAAGTGCTCCCCATACAAACGGCGATAACGTTTTCCACCCTCTAAACCTTAATTTATGGAAATGATTTTTTAGTATGTTGTCATGTCATGATGCCCTAGGTCCTAGAACTAGGTTTGTATGTTTTGATTTTTTAAATATTCTTCATAGATTTGACAATACTTGCATTTTAGGAGTTTCATACAAAACAAAAAAGCGTCAATATTTTTGAAACTGTTAAGACTATTTAAAAAATCAAAACATACAGACCTAGTTCCAGGGCATGCTGACAACATACAAAAAAATCATGGCTGTAGGTTAAGGTTTTCGAGGCTGGAAAACGTTATCGCCGTTTGTATGGAGAACGGTGGGTTCACACTCCTCTTAAGCTAATATGGTAAGGCATAAGACAAAATTGCGTTTGTCTTTTTCGTCTTCGCTGCCGTCGCTATATAACTCACAAAATTGTTTGGTAACATAATGTAAATAATATATAACCAACTATTTCCATCGCCAATTTTGTAGAAATTTGTGAAAACCTCCTAAATAGCTTATAGGGGGTCAGATCGCGTAAAATAATCAGCATTACGTTAGCTTGCTACCTTCAAATTATTCTTATAGTTTTGCGTTCAGTGACTCCCTGCAATACATTTATGTTAGTAAGGAACCTGTAGTAAGGATAAAACTCAATAGATTCTAAATGAGACGCGAGCTGTTGCGTGTGTGCGGTTGTCGATAAAGGAGTTTTATTTGATGCTCGCCAGTGACGTTGACTAGTGTATACCTTTAGGAGTGCCGCGTATACTTAAATCCAATAACACAGCAGTCACGCGCCGGGAAATGCCTCCGTAATGGCGGAATCAAGATGACAATTTGCGGCGACCGAAGTCACAACACAAATAACGGAACGAACTTACCTTTTAATTAAAACGAACACATGAATCTCTACCAAATACTTAAACGTAAACAATCTTATAATTTTAAGATGGCAATTTGTTCTGTTTTCATTCAACTGATTTTATCACGGCGCAGGAATTTCCAATAAGGTTTCAGCGCCGCTTTATATCGCTTACGGTATCATTTTTATTCGCAAGGAATGATCCTTTGACGTTTCATTACTCAAATTTACTTTTGCAACGAGAAACATTATTTTACTGGCGGGAATTGTGTTTGATAGGTATTTCCGACATTGCCAGGGATTTTGACGATAACAATTTTGTACAATACTCAAGTAGTATTTAAAAAGGTATATTGGTAATTATTTTACCTTTATACGCAAAATAAAAATATTAGGTATTGTCTTCGTATTTTTTCATGTGTTTTTTTAACATTCCATAAATACTCGGACGTTTGTATATATCACTTTCAATTCTAATCTACCCTAGCAGCAATTAACAGTATTAGTATCGTCTAAAAATAGCACGGCAACATGTACCGTGACGTCACTCAACAGGACACAGCCTCCCTTGGGGTCAATTCAAGGGTTCGCCATAAGTACCTATGGACGCCCTCATTGAAGCTGTTTCTACCTACTCTACACCAGTTCTCTGACGTAGTGATCAGTGTGACAAAGTTGCTTCCATTATATTTTAGCATTTTATTTTCCATATTTCCTCCTTAAATTTGGGCTGTGGGATTACGATTTTAAAAAATATACGTTTGTATGTTTTTATCATTAGGATAACGTAAATAAACGTTTTTATTTTAGATATTTGCAAAAGTTAAAAAAAAACTATAATTATTTAACTGCCAGCCTTCTGGGCACCCTCCCTATTGGCGGCGATTTGGGACTATTTTTTAAGTTTAGAATAAGATTTTATTGTTTTTTTTTTCTTAATTTACAATTTGATTAAGTAAAATAAAAAACTGAAATGCTCACGATCAAAATTCTTGTCATCCATCGGCGCGGCGGTATATCATTATTGTACAAGATGTACATTACAACTGTAACATTATTTCACTTTCATCGAGATTCATCTTACATGCGAAGAGGTATCACATGTCAAAAGATTACTGATCTCAAAGGGATCTAATAATTGTTTTTCACATATACCTACCAAATACTGGGCACCTATAGACGCAAGAATTGCAAGCAGAGTTCTCCGATATATCTTCTAGTAAGTAAGAACAAGATATTAAAAGCAATGAAGGCTTCTCTATTCTTATGAATAAAATGATATGTGCGTTCCATATGACGCTACTCCGCTTTGAGAGTCTCCTGCAGCCGGGAAATATCATAAGACGCTGTTATTGCTTTACAGCGGGGTGCAGGCGCTTGGCATCAAACCTAACGAGTAAAAGGCCCTACTGTTTATATGACACATTGTTGAACGCATAAAAAGGAGATGCGAAACAATCGAGATTACGAAACATGGAGGTATGTGAAACGCTTTTGAAAAAGAAAATAGATTTTCTCCCGAGACAGCATACCGTGAGCAATTCCAGACGATTTCCGCCGAAAGGAAGTGGGGTCCTATAATGTAATGTCGATTCAAGTTCGTGAAGATTACCTACAATGTGACAGGTCGACAAATATAGCTACAGGAATTTGTTTTTCAATGAAGAGTTGAGCTGGAAATAGCTTCTTAGTATGTACTTGCGATCGTATGACCTTGTTCCCCTTACTATTCCAATATAGGAGGCATGGTACAGGTACTTAAAAACAAATTAACTACAGAAGAATTGTACTTATAAACACTTTCACTATTGAAGCCAAACCTATGAAAATCTTGCGTAAGAATAAATTTAGTGAAATGTGTTTCTAGTGGTACAACATTATAGTTCGCCAAGCTCAAGGCAAAGCATGATTAAATATGCAAAAAAATATTCAGCTCTGAAGTATCTGCCTACTTTCATAATGATCGCTTGGAAGCTATCTTGAACGTGCATTTAAAGGCTTTTATAAAACGTGGAGTATCACTTAAACGCGAGGGAAAGAGGCTCCAAGTTAAATTTAATAAAATAGGGTCAAGTTCAAACCGACTCAGCGCGATCTTTATAGTTATATTCTCAATTTTATCCTTACATCATCACATTTTTTTCTAGAACATACATAGTCTGGTGTGGTCAGGTTCATTCACCTTATAATGTAGTCTCTCGTTTGGCAATAATGACCCAAACGAGTTATCGTTTGATAATATTTAAATAACCAAATGAGTCATCACTGATTGCATGCAAGCGCGTCCTTTTTTGCAGCCTGTCTATGTATTTTTGGTAAGACTAAAAAAAATTAAGAATTGGTCTTAAAAGAAAACAAAGCATTGTCCAATGTCAGTTGCAATTATTGTTCCTTAAGAGAGTTGAATATTTTAAAAGTAACATTTATGTCGATAGATGAATATGAGGAGAATGCTACAGTGCAAATTTAATGTATACATTGTATAAAAATTGACCACGAAGGAGCAGATACTGAAAATCTGCAACAAATCTAATTGTGCGAGCCTGAATATCGGATAAATTATGATAACAATGTTTGATGTTTGACATGTTTGTTTATAAAGCACTAGCAAAGCACATACAATTAGGATGTAATGTACATAAAAACTTTCCGAAAAAGATTATTTAAATGACAGTGAAAACCGTGAAAGTTTAGGAGGAGAAGACAGCCGAACATATAAGGATTTAGGAAAGACAGATAGCGACTACTTTATAAATTTGATTATAAAATTATAATAATTAAATTGCATGTTATTATTCTTGTTGAGTTAATATTTTTGCATTTTGTTTAATGTACATTAACTTGAATAGCTCGAAAAAGGTAGAAAGGGTTCCCGCTGCATTTTTAAATAGAAAAGGTACTTAACTCAACTTTTTACCCGCCGGAACATACAACAATCTACGTGCGCATGCTAAAATAAATGAAATTGAACGCGCCGCAAGTTCACATTATCCTTTATGTAAGGGCCTTCAAGATTATGACCATAACATCAATATGGGTCTCGGAAGATGAGTGTCTGTCGCGATAAAACTCTTCATGGTACATAGAGCTCTCGCACGTCATTTGTCGCTGTCGATAGATAGATTGCGTTATTGATAGGTTGCTTAGAGACAAATGGAAACGCTATGTATGAAAAGGTAGAAAATGTGATTGAAAGTTGCTCTTCACTTTTTATTTTGTACACATACACACGTAAAGTCACGCCTGTTTTCCAGAGGAAGGGGTAGGCAAGGACCACGGATTTCCATTTGCTACGATCCTGGACATACAACTTTTGCTTCATTTACTCTCAAAACATTGTTTATGCAAGCAGGTTTAAGGTACTCCTGTTCTGGCCTGTCTCTAGAATGTCTCCGATTTGATAATATTTTGTTTTATATTTATTTATCTGCAGCCTGTCTACGTGGAGGACATGCGTTCTCTCATATATAAAGGGCTTAGGCGTTAGATTCCACGCTGTTAGTATGGTTTAATCACCTTTTTCGAAACTGCCACAGTTAAATATTGAAAATTATTCTTTGATTTGTGGCACGGAAAGTATGTTACAAGCTGTAGATAGCATGATACTTGCCAAGCAGGTAGCTTTTATGTGTGTTTATTGATTTATAAGTAAGAACAAGAACACGTTTTTGTTATTGGAAGGAAAACAAGCATGTGGGTCAGCTGATGGTAAGTGATCACCACCTCCCATAGACCCCCGCAACGTCAAGGAGTTTGCCGATGCGTTGCCAGCCCAGAAGACTAAGATGGAATTCTTCTTTTCCATGCTCCATTTAATTATCTATAAAATATTCCTGGAACGTATTTTATGCATGTGTATATTAAAATAGTTGCAAGAAAAATATATTTTACACCTAATTGTCAAAGCCGTGATAAATTAATCTGAATGTTTATTACTCGTAATGTAATGTTGATACGACTTATAGTTTTCATAATAAAATATGCTCATACATCATTGAATATTTATTTATTTCTAACTTTTAGTTTTTAGTTGTTTGGTTTAGTTGTGTACATACTGTGTACCTTTATACCTTTCCTACATAAATTGAAGAATCATTTTTCAATTCTAAAGCCTTTTAGTCACCCTTGTCTTATTCCTGAAAGTTCCATGGGTGTTTTTTCTATATCAAAACTCTATTATGTACAGATTAGTCAGACTCTGGCCAAGTCTCCGATAATGCGAGGTCCCTCGTCCGTCTTAATTTGTCCGGGCGAAGGGAGAACGCTGGTAAAAGTGCTAGCAGTGAATAACACTTTAGTTAGGATAATGCCTATTTATTTTCGTGTGAACATTCTTGAACTAATAAAGATGTGGGGGTTTAAGCGTAAGTGACTGATATATCGATTGAAACTCAGTTATTGCGGTCTTTGTAATAGGCTACCATACTCGTTCGTCTCGGTTTTGGAACTTCTAAACTTTTTACAAGAGGGACAAATAGAATAAAAGTTAAATTTAATTTCGTGTGACGCGTGCCATTACTCAAGCCATTGTTGATTAACATAATGAAGGACAAAATTAAAGGTAAACGCAGGTGAGCTCGCGTCGCTATGTCTTTACGAGTATACAGGCATAGGGTCGATTTTGTCACCTATGTTAGTTTTTTCGGTAAAATTTACATTAAGTAAGGTATTATAGAGAATTGTTCAATTATTTTCCGATATAACAATAAGGTCCTAGGTTATGTTATATGTTAACAATAACATACAGTATGTTTAAAAATAAGACTATTTTGCATACATACTTTTATTTTCTGTATTGACAGTAACGCTGTCGTCATGAATTTTACTTTATATGTACTCGTATGTCGCATCGAGGTAACATATGATATGATAACAGTGAACAATTTAACACGAAAGAAGCTAGCTTACTATTATATAATGTTATCTCTAAAAGAATCTATCGTCTGAAACCCAAGACTTCCTGTCATCAATCATTCTGTCTGTTAAGTGGGTTACCAAAACTAAACTTAAAAACGAATTTTGATAAATGTTGGCATAAGTTCAGATGGTTGGAAGCCAAAAGACCAAAGCTACTAGTTACTAGAAATCCATAACGTAAAAACAAATCCTCACAAGCACAATCGCAGACAAAAGTGACGAGTATTAACCTAAAAATCATTTTACTCTTCTTTCACTTTGTATTGCCTTAAGATAGAACAATAATATTATCTCCGTCAAATGTAAAATACTTACATACCGACATGTTGACATTGTCTCATTACAAACAGTCAAAGAGCACAGTATTGATCCTAGCAAACGTGGAGCAAAAGGAATCCGAAATGGAGTAAAACAATATGGGAATATTCGTAATGTAATCATCCGTACGAATTCTCGGGCGATACCAGTCTATTATGCTACCTGTGGCAGGTTAATATTGTTAGCATAAGCTTTTTCGGGGTTTTATAGTAAAAGAAGGAAGCTTTAGGGACAAAATTAGAGAAACGTTTACAAGGCATATTGGTTTTTAAAATTCAGTTGTGTTCCCCTAGTTTCGTTTATGAGGTCATATTATGTCATTCAGAAAAAAAGGGAACAGTAAAGGAAAGGATGTCTGTAAGGAAAATTAACCGCTCCCTACGCTGGATTCATCTCTTATCTTAGATAATAAATCATTCACAAAAAACTTCTTCTAGCCGTGCTTACAAACACCTCAACGTTACCCGAGCCGTAGAAGTAGAAGTTAATTTAAACTGAATGTCGATTATAAGTTGTTTCCGAAGTCGATATTCAATTTCTCTTACTACGAAGATACTAAGCTTATTTCTCTTTCTAAACGACCATGAACTGCGTGAAATATCTAGAGTTGCATCAGACCTCCGTCATCAGTCACCACATCACTAATACGTTGTGGTTTGATCGGCGCGTGGGTGAGTATATTCCAGCCCTGATTGCCGCGTGAGCACAGGTAATAAAACACAGAAAGATCATACACTGTATGGTACGTTAATGTCTTTATCTACACATATATCATAAATGCTCTATAATGCGTTCAGAAACCGTAGGCAATGACCAGCATTATAACAACCAATATTATTATGAGAATTTTTTCTAATTTGTTTCTATATTTGTTCAAATTCATTTTTTATTACATTATTTTAATGTGTACAGTCTATAGATATTTAATAGGTACCTAGCACTAGTAGCTAGTAGCAATGCAGGTCATTGCCCTATGGGTTCTGAACCCATCATAGAGTACTTATGATATGTGTGTAGATAAAGTAATGTATGCAACTGCACATAATTAGGTCTTAAAACACTCGTGTGATCCTATTATGAAACTCGCTGACGCTCATTTCATAAAACCACACTCGTGTTTTAAGACCCCTCATTATGCAACAGTTGCATAAAATACTATTAATATTTTACTATACACAACCAAATAGAGATGGAATAGTAACAAAATGACTTGACAACAGTTAATACTATAAACTTAGAAGTATTAAGCCGTCCTAAGTGTGCAAGTGAGAAATTAATCTATAATGGTAATTGCAGTCATGAGAATGAGAAAACGAACTCGACGCCATTTGTAATCTATTTATTATTCACGACAGGTTGCATTAGGTAGGCCCGCTTAAGTATGACCCAAGTACCTAACACACTTAGCGGTATACAAAGTGTATAGTTGCTGTATAGAGGTGACCGTTTCTATACAGCTTTTATAGCCCTTTGTGTGCTACTTGGGTAATTTAAGCATGATTTTAAATTTTTTTAGTTCACTTTGACGGATCTAAAATGTAAACCACCTGGAAATAAATGTAAAAGTAACTTTTTCAGAGTTTGACTTTCTAATGTAATTTCACTGCTAATCCTTTATGACCAGCCTAAATAATCTGCTTATAATATAAATAAAAAATACGTAATTTTTCAGTGTGGTCTTTATATATTTACACACCAACAGGCTCTTTGTTCGTCTATATGCTAGTATAAACTATGTTTATGGTTAATGCGCCCTATCTCATTAGCCCCATCCTCACGCAATAAAACCGTTTTATGAATGCTCGAGATGACACTTACTACGAGTATAAGCAAATATTATACATACTAACATTTCAATTTTTCAAAATACCTAGTATTTAATAGGTGCCTATAGGAATAGAAATAAAATTCCCAACTGGCTCTGTCTTTCTGTCTGTGCGCGTTTTTCATTTTTAACAGCCAAACGGATTTTGTTCCGGTTTTCGCGATTAAATAGATAGATGGATTCACGAGAAAGGTTGAGACGTATAATTGATGAATGTTTTGTGTACATTTACCAACTTTATTCCGATAAATGTCGGCGGGGTCCGAACGATCGGAACGATGAGGTATATTCTGGTGCGTTGCGTAACAGTTGGCAGCATTTAAAAACGATGGATAGAAATCTTGTTTCTTATAAACAACCACAATCAAACAAAGAAGTCAACTAAAATATTGAATTCTAATCGCTAGTACCGTATTATGACACGAACACGTCTGGATCCAAAGGCTCTGTTCGATATTGATTACTGAACAAAATGATACAAAATTAAAATCTATTCTCAAGAAGACATTAGTTTCTTGACCGTATTATAAAATCAATGACTATGTCTTGGACAGGGATGTTTGGAAATGATCCCGACTTGTATTGACGATCCCTAGCTCCAAATACTGTACACCTACTGTGTTAAAGTATTAAATTGTTAAATTGACATTATAATTTTAATTTATTTAAAAAATTACACCTCGTTGAGTTTCTTGCCGGTATCTTCTCATCAGAGATTTTTCCGAACCGGTGCAAAATTTTGTGACATTCATAAGTGCTTCTTGTAAGCCTAATCTGAATAAAGATATTTTAACTTTGACTTTGATTGGTCTTACTAAGCGATATAGGTAGATGCAAATCTAAATAAAAATAGTGATTAGTGATATAATGGTTCTTATTATTTGCAAAGACCTATATTAAGGATAGTAATATGTAGTCACTTATGTGGATATCACTTTTTAACCTCTTTTGTACCCCATCTTAAGGGTTACAAGCTCGATGACTGGTAACCAAAACCTCAAGATACAGACCTAGTAAATATTTTTCCTGAAGTAATAGATTTTGAACGAAAATGCCATCCATGGCAGTGACATGAGAATTACCCATTACTGAATACCAACAAAGCGCCAATATCGTATGAATGAACGATACCTTGTGATCTGTTACGATAATGACCGAGCGCTGTCAAACCAGTCGCGGTCAAGGCCGCGCCGCGTCGCGACCGGCCGCCTGACACCGTAAACCGCAGTGGAATCTGTTGGACCAGTGCATAGCACGGGCCTTCTCGACTCGCATTAACTCGATACGTAGCTCAATGCATCTCTTTCCTAGTGAGCTAGTTAGAACGAGACGCACTGAGTTACGTAGCGAGTTAACTCGTCTCGAGTGCTCGTGCTAGTTAGGTGCACAGAGAGGCTTGCAAGCGCTTTCTTACTGAACTCCTTTTTTTTATAAAATAGGAAGGTGAACGAGCAAGTGAGTCACTTGATGGCAAGTATCACCACCGCCCATAGAGACGGACGTAACACCAAGGAGATTGCAGATGCGTTGTCAACCCAGAGGGCTATGATGTCCGGTCATTTCATCGGCTGCCTGCTCTCCACGCCGGAATAGAGAGTGCAAGCATTGTTGCTTAGCGGTTGGATTAGCGAGCAAGATGAAGGTAGCGATCCGGACGGACCTTGTACAAGGTCCTGCCACCCGCAGTTAGAAAGAGACGCCATTAGCGACAATGCGAATGGCAGTGCTAGCTATCCAAAAGCTACCAGGCTACTAGGCTACCAGGTCTAGCTCGGCTTTGGAGTCCTGGATTCCAGTAACATGGACTAAGTAAATAAATAGATAAAATATATACATTGTGGTAAGATATTTCTTCGCATGCAGCCATTACAAGAGTTTTTAACCAAGATGATTCTGTGGTAGGTGGGAACTTCTCTTCGCCTGTCGTTTTAGTAATCAGAACATTGGTCAGTATTCATATAAATAACCGCGGATTTATTCGTAAATACCTATCCATGTAAAATAAACGTCTGTCTTCAAGATTTACCTGATCTTTTCTTACCCACCTAAAAACTTTTCTTCGCTCACAGAATGTTATCAGTTTAAAAGAAAGTAATATGGAGAAAAAGTAATTGCTCACAGAGTTCCCATAAGCATTTAAACAAACGGCCCGTGGGCTTCCCGAGAATTTGTTAAAAAATGTTACTGCCTGGGAGGTTTAGCGATTCCTTTCTATTACTTTTTTAAGCAAATAGGATTCGCAAAAGGTTTAGGGCGAAAACTTTTTAATTTGTTGAACAAATTGTTCTTGAAAATTGAATCGTCTAAGAAAACC
This sequence comes from Ditula angustiorana, assembly GCA_963691745.1. Lineage (NCBI taxonomy): Eukaryota > Metazoa > Arthropoda > Insecta > Lepidoptera > Tortricidae > Ditula > Ditula angustiorana. Next base: position 8,139,188 of record OY829472.1, read on the forward strand.
AAGTCCCTACAAAAAATGCTTCATCTTTGTCTGCTTAAAATTGTCCTGCCCGCGGTAATCATTGCGAGAGGGAACCATAATAACATATAAGGTCAACATAATTATTTTAAAGGGACCTTATTTCCAAATTAATTAAATATAACCCGCAAGCTGGCTTATACGGGCCGGACCTAAAATTATTACGGTGAGCATTCTGCACAATCACCATGAAATATGGGCGAGAGATATTGGTATTCATTTTACGGACCGCAAACTGGCGTGTTCACGCGTCGATACTCGAGGTGTTCAAACATGGGTCGCGGCGTGTCCGAGCGATTTAGAGGTAAACCAATTGACCGATTAGCATAATCCCTCCTTTTCTCGTACACTATACGTGATAGAGACAGCTACGTCTCTTCGGCCGTCAAATATTTCTGGAGCGCATAAGAAATCTTAGGTGAAAGAAGTTCACGGGGCCATGTATTATTCAGAGCACATTAAGGCAGGGGCTTTCTCGATCGGGTGGTGGATACCTGAGTGCGAATGAAACTCTTCATGGCCACTTGAAACTGTTTTCACAATAAAAAATTGAAAACTCGACCGAGTGTCGATGGCACTTTCGAAATAACTTTATATTTTATAGGTAAAATGCTGCTGATCATTTTAGTGTTTAGTTACAGGGATAAATTGGTTCGCAACTTTACGTAACTTTATGCCACTAACGCCCTAGAATTTACCGTCCTAAACAGTGGTACGCGACTACGTAGCTAGCACGCGATTTAAAATAACGTGCGACCATAAGGTGCCGACATCAGACAGCAAACTCAGAGCACACATCAGTCAATTACCAACTTAATGTTTTGTGAAACTTGTTAAATATACATTTTTTGGCTAAATATATGGTTTCAGTATGTGAATACATTTATGTATTTTGGCTACAATTTTTTTTTTTCTAATATCAATAATTGAAGGCCTGCTAAGCGCAATAACGTCGAGTTCTACGCTGAGGCACTTATCATTGGTCAGTGATGATGAGTCAGGCCAAGCTCAATATTAAGCGGACAAGAAAATAACAGCAGTTCTAGCTAACCCAAGAAACAGAGGTTTTAATTAAGTTCAGTTCATTTCCATTCTACGGATGAAAGCGTAATATAATTGCAGTATCTAGGATTCGCGCGGAATCAAACTTGTTGACAACTCGAGGCCTCGGGAATTAGAGAACGGTCTGATTTTCATTTACTCACTTCATCTATTTTTTCCAATTAAATATTGTGAAAAAAAGATGCAGTGAGTAATTTGGATGCACGGACAATATTAACCGATCAGAAATAATCGTTTACAAGATTAAAGATTGATCATAAGTATTTATCGTGATACATCTTGAATTTTAAATTTATGAAATATCGAACACACGAGTGACATTCATATTATAAAGCGAGCGGAGTTCGATTTGACCGTACCGCTGAAGGCATTTATTATGGCTGGTCCCTATATAAAAAAAACAAATCAGTTAACCTAACAATAGTTAAATTTTGTTTCATTTTCTATGACAGCTGATAGGTAAAACGAGGCTGACTGAAGGAACAAAAGCTAAAGCATAAAAAAGGATTGTAAAACCTTTACATTACACCAAAGAGACCTTATACTATCACTTGACCAGTCATAAAGTCACCACTGCATAATATAACATGACATAAAGCCTCCCTCCGTTTCACGCACGTGAATTGATTAGAAGGGGGCAGCTAGTGTGCTAGAGTCTTGGTGTACTTACATTAAGACAGTCTAATCTACGTCATTCTCCACATTTCAACGGTTATTTATACCTATGTGTAACCTTACTGCATAAACCTATATTATTTTAAGCGTACGCGCGTGGGTTACAAAACATAATGTCTCTCAGATTTGGTAACATCAAACAAATAAAAACCCTTTCGCATTCATCTACATCTACACAACTATATAAAGAGGTAAACTTTGTTTGTTTTTTTGTTTTTTTGTTTGTATGTAGGGGGTAATCTCTGGAACTACTGAACCGATTTCAAAAATTCTTTCACAGATGGAAAGCTACACTATTCGTGACGGACATAGGCTACTAATTTTACGTGAACGAAGTCGCGCGCATCCGCTAGTTATATATATGTAAGTTACGTAGTTGGATCTTTGAAATGGTTAAAATGCAATTAGTTAGGTTGTCTTTGCATTAACAATTGAAATTAAACAGAGTGACAGTTAAGTATACTAAATATTGAATCTCACTGTAGTTTGCTACTAAATAATCACTCCCTGGTTTGAATCGATGCAAATTTAATATTTTCTTGGAATAAATCCAAGAAAATTGCAGCTTAGTCCTTCATCGACCTAGTTTGTTCCAGCAGCACGATCGTGTCGTGCGCCGCTGTATGAAGAGCTTAATAGCAATTATGAAACGACGACGGCCGCGAACTAAAAAAAAGTTTAACAAAATAATTATGCAGTTAAAATTCCATTACATATTTTATTCCGTTTTATAATCAGAATAATATACTCACTATTATATGAATGTAATTTACATAGTTTCAAACAGTATTATATATTCTAGATACTGTGAATTCATAGATATATTTCACTAATTCATTCATGTATAAATAATTGGTAAACGATTTTATAATCGTTATAATTTCAAAACACATGAACTATGAATTTTTTTCATAGTTTTGGGATAACTTTTTATTTTCAACATAATCACATCATAAACACGTGTATAGTGTCTGCGTTTTTGAATTTTTTATTATTTTGCAAATTATATGCCAGATGTCGCAGCCGCAATGAAAATATTCAAAATGAGTGAAAAAGCGACACGCACGCCTTTCTCCTGAATTTAGAAGTATAACTTCATTTTCCTGATAGAAATATCATTTTCTTCAGCTCGGAACAATCACATCACGTCACGTTTCAATCATGGAAAATAAACTAATTAAATGTCAAGGGAACAAGCTAAGCGTTCCTCCGCTCGCGGGGTTCGAGAGCTCACACCTCGAATAATTTGTCTCCTCGCAGTCAGCTTTTCTTGCCACTTAATTAAACTGCTACACTAAGAGCTGGGGTGTAAATTATTGACTCCTGATACACCGAGTAAAATAATTACTACGTCTCGGATGGTTTCAAAGAGGTATAAATTGGTCACCGAGACAAAATTCACAAGAAATACAGCTTCGTTTTTTGCCGGACCATAGAGGGGAGGAAAGTTGATTTATTAAAGGCTACTGGGTGCCAAAATGCGAAGAGCACGTTTTAATGCGATGCTGTAGAGATAAGTATGAATGCTGGTATAATTTTGTCTTGTAAGGAAGGTTCATCGATCTTTAGGTCTCACAAAAGCAGTTTGTCATATGTAACCTAATTCCATTGTGATTGTTGGAATTCTGTCAGTGACCAATCTCATACTCGTAGATGGTCTATGTCATTTTGGTCATGTTACATTTTTAACCGTTAATGACCAATAGGTGGGGTGCGTGTCGGGTTTCCTCCTCGTGTGCCCAAGTGCTGCGGTTCCCTTATGGACTTCTCCGGGGGGAAGAGCAGTGCTTGGGCCGGTCCCTGGGCATCGCTCAAACATTTGTTAGCCTATATGGAGGGATATCATTGGCTGATGGCTAATAACCCGACGGGGGTGGGGGGGGGGTCTTACGGCCCACACCGAAAAATATCGTTTAACACTAATATTGGCACAAGCCTCGTGGCCGCCATTAAAGAAAAAAATGAAGAAGGTAGACCAATAGGCCACACTTGGCATGCATGCATGCTTTTTAAATTCGTTTAGATTATTTAGATTATTAATAACTAGCGACCCGAACGGTGTAATCGGAATGTAATTTATATAAAATCTTTCCGTAAATAAATCCATTGTGTGGTTTAAAAAGGGGAAGACGGCTCAACGTAGACTATAAAATTTAGGACAGACAGGAACGGATAGCGATTTTACCAATACTATAAAGATTAACTAAAACCAAATCAGACTTTACCTAATCACCATTTACTTTTAGACGTTTTCGTAATTAAGTACTTATTATATTTTGATAATTGGGTATTTCATCAAAACAGACTCGTAGTTGTAAGTTATTATTAGAGTCATACACATTTTAACTCTTTAGTATGATTGTAGCTTTTAACTACATAAAAATGGAAATATTATTTTACTGAACGAAATTAATTTACTATTAAAAAACTTTGCAGTACAGAGCAGCGCGTTTTCTATAAAAATTTGATCCATAGTTACGCAAATTAAATAAAAAATCAGAATAATTGCAGGTACTAAGTACTAATCAAGCGCCCGTTTTCACTTTAAATTTATTCGTTAGGAGCTAAAATATTCTCACGTTAAAACTGAATAATCTCGTGTTATCAAAGCTTAGGTTGAAATTCTTGTTTACTATAATTAGCATAAATTGGTATTACGCGCGCTCAAAGAAGTCTCGGGCCCCAGAATTATTCAGAAAAGTATTACTTTAGCTGTTATAACGTAGATGAGTTCATACATTTTTACTGTTTCCCTAAACTTTAGCTTATCTACATTTTATCTTATCAGCTTATGCGCCTTTGGTTATGAATTATAAAGTTTAACACTTCCAATATTAGAATTGATATTATTTCGGGACACAAGCTCCTAGCCGCGTATGGAATTGAGACATAAAAGAGATTATAAGTCGAGTCTTACAGAGGTTTACAGCAACACGTAATTTAATCACTTAACTCAACAGCGTATAAGGATTGCCATTATTCGAGACACGTGCGCACCTTGTCAACGGAAATTAAACTATACGTACATGCCATCCGTACTGTAACACATCTGATAATGTCAAGTGGGACACGACTTACCGTCACCTTATTAAAATAGGAACTTATTAAAAAGAGTCCTCTGCATTTAAATTAAGTCAAATAACATTATCATATTAACTACACAATAGGAAGTCTTTTCAGATGAGAAGAAAGTACTTTTATTATTAATACACCCCGATAATAAGGCACACCGATGTCCTTGTTTAGTAAACGAATTTTAGGACCGCGGAAAGTATTTATACTCGTAACTAACCAGGACTTTCTGCACAGAGTACTTTTTTAAACTTTGGCGTAACCTCAGCCGTTTTCGAGATTGTATGAAACATAATACCAGTTCAATAAAGTTTGCGCATTAAGGACGTAGTTTATATATATATTTTTAAAAGAATTTTATAGATAATTCCAAGATGTTTCATTTTATAGGACTTGTGATTATTAAATTACTTAAAAAACACTCACTTTTTGGTTATTAATGGTATACCTTTACTATTTGATTGGACTACGTGTTTCTTTGGTGACTAGGTAAAGAGTTTACACCTGAGGCCTGGATAAGGCCATTATTTAGGAAATAGTGATTTCATTAGTACATACATGTACATTATTTAAACTATAACAATACTAACTAAGTACGATAAAAAAGGATTTAAAGGCATTTAAAAGTATGTTGATTAGAAATTATATTATAACCAGATGATACATTTGTGAAAATCCGCGTTTTCATTGCGAGTTGTGTTACAAGTTTAAAATGATAAGTGTTTATCAGGCGATTTATTGATTTGTGGCCCTGGACAATCACAAATTACTATCATCAATCACAGTCACACCAGCTCACCACACTTATCCAACGGGCTTATACGTTTGTACGTTCATATCTATCCAACCGGCAGTATTACATTACATTATGTACATTACAACGTTCATGTGTGATTCATTGAATTAACGAATGGACCTCCATTTGCATTGAATAAAGATATTGTGGATGGCTGGTTATCCATCACAGTAAGCCAGAATAAGTAGAACCTTTTCCTAATAGAAGAATAACGTAATGAAGAAACTGAATAATACATTTTCAACTGTTGTTTCAGCATCACAGAAATAAGTCATTCAGAAAAATAAATTGATTGTAACCATAGATTTTCCAGGAAATATTGAAAAACTAGTAGGTACATATATATTACCCGTAACTCATTGCGATTAAGTAAAGTCATTTACTCGTAAGATCGAAAGGTGTAACTAAATGGTAGACTTTTGGTGGAGGTTCAAACTGTCGACCGGAGCTCGTGGACCCTTCAATTAATTATAATTATTTTTTGTTATAATTATATATTTAATTTTGTTTCAATTTCCTAAGCAATCGATAATTGTAATTGATTGAATTGAATGATTTCCAACATATAAGACTTGAAAATGAAAACATACGACATTCATCAATTACGATACACTGCCTAATTGAGACGAAGCATAGCGAATAGTAATTCATTTGTTTTGAGAACACAATGTTTTTAAACTTAATACACTACGGACCCTCGCAGCGGAACTAATGTTATGCTTGACTGCATTTAAAGTTTATGAATGTGCATGTTTTGGGTGTCGTTGGCCGCCGTAATGCATTATGGCATTATGGCCAAGCCAAGTATCGATCAGGTCAAGTTTACACAAGCTTGTTGGTAAGTTACGATTACCGTGCGACATACAAATGGGTACCAACATTCGTTTGTCCATTCGTGCAAAATTCAGATGCGGCAAAATTTTGTACAAACCGGCAGTAATATGAAACACTGACATACGAAATCATATTTTTATTCATGTTCCTCAAATACTATTTCAAATAAAATTTCCTAAACGGTCAACTAAGATAGTTCGCTATTTGCAACGCGGTACGAAGTTTGTTATGCGTAAAATGGTCAATTACTTAGTATTTTTCGATTTTTTTTCCTCACCACTTTTAAGAGGAAACACCAAGGCCTAGGAAATTGAAAAATAGGTATTTATAAAATCTATTGCTGCCTCCATCTATCAAGCCTCCTACAGCAGAGTGCAATAGAGACAGCCGCAGCTTGGACTGAAAATACCTATTTAAACTACACAAAATCAACGATTCGTAGACCCCTGATTCCTTCTCCAAAACTTATCAGATTTAACTACTTTTTTCATTAAAAATTAAAGAAAGGCTTTGGCAGTGTTCCTATGTTTTTCTTTTTTGATTTAATTTAGTAAAATTTGTTTTCTGAATGTATGAACGCAGCCGAAAATCTGGCCAATTTTTTAGGTTTTTGAATGTTCATATCTCTTTTAATAATTAATTTATTGAAAAAAGGAAAACATAGGAACATGCAATATAGTGGCCATCGATTTTTTGGAAAACAAATATTGCTCTACTGGCATTATCCAGAGAGGAAACAGGGGACGACGTTTGTATGGAAAAACGGCCCTTGTGTTTCCTCTTAACTCCTAACTATAATTGTAATAAAACACAAGTTTATTTTTAATTAAGTTTAGAATACATTTTATGTTCTTAGTACGTAACTATTAAAAAAAATCACAGCGAACTATATTGAAAAAGGGCCTGAGAATTCCTTTTGTTATGCAGGACAAGGCGATTACGGCTCTGCCTACTTTAAAAACATGGATAACGCTCCTCATTGTAGGCCGGTATAAAAATAAAAACCGGTCAAGCGAGAACATCTTACAGCATTAATTCAATTTTAATTTGAAAAACCCGCCTTCAACATCCCTTTGAAAAGCAAATAAAGTGGCATTTTATTAACATATACGTAGATAAGGAACATTAAATATGTCGTTTACTTTGTAATGAACTAAATACTTATTGAGTCATCTACACTAAATGATAAATTTTCGTGCATTACTTGTTAGGTTTTATAAAATTATTCTATCCGAATGCAAGAGCTGTTAACTGTCAAGGAGAAACCTTATCATAATTCGTGAACAGCCTAACATTAAAGATTTTGAGTCACCAGCCGTGGACTTCACGATCAGACCCACTAGACAATTGACTTTAAAAATTACCAAATCGCTATATTTAAGAATTTTATGTTGTTTCGGTGATTCCTAGACATTGATTTCACGTGATCAACTTGGAATTATATCGATTTGAAAAGAAGTTTGTAAATCATGCTTAGCAGTCATCGAAGAATATGAAGAACTACACAAAGTGCAATCATTGAATTAACCCGCCAACATACTTAGAAAATCTTTAAATGTCTTAAAAACTGCTTATCCGTTTGCCACCAAACATGGCTTGATTGTTTGTCCCGCATTTAGCTAAGTACCAAAGTCGCGTTAAAAACGATTACAGACAGACAAACAGAGCCCCCTGTTATGACACCCCTCGTTGTGTTCGGGTTAAAAATAAATATACGCCTTAAACTGAAAACCACTCAGCTCGCTTTCGAATTTTTTAAAAGTCTGTTAAAAAAGGTTGTTTTTCGTCCTTTATTTACTTTTAAACAATATACGAGCACAGGAATATAAAATAAGTGTTGCGGTTATACGGTTAAAGTACTTATTAATACTAATTTGTGAATTTCCCTGGGCTGTTCTGCCGGATTTTAGCAGGATTACCAACTGAAACCGGAAAAAATATTTAAAACATAAGAACGGCTTTATTGAATTTGAACCGTAACGTTCTTTGAGATACAAATTTGTCGTTTCTTTTTCACCTAGTACCGGACCCTAAACGCCTGATTTATATTCAACACATGGGCTCAAAACAGAGACCGTCGTCGATAGGTTTCCATTGCTTAAATAAATCGTAAAATTATTCATTGAAATTGTTGATCAGTTTCCGTCATTTTATTACACACGAGGGAATGACGAATAATACTAAGTAACATTGCATATCAATGGAAAGGTTTTTTCCGCGATGATAGAATTGTGAAAAACAGTTACCAATAAACGTGTTTGAACAAAATGGCCTGTGCCATTTCTTTCCATTCTGTCACATTGGCCCGTCGAGATTGCTATTCTATATTTTCAACTAGGAGGTATTCAGAACTCAGTGGTGGGTTTTATTTCCCACCGAATGATTTGCGCCCGCCCGTACAAAAAGCGTCCGCGTCCAAGCCCTCGCTCGCATTCAATTGCTTTTATGCGCAATTTAATCGGGTTTGAACCATTGTTCTAACTCGTTTATACACAATCTCAATCAAAGAATTATCATCAAAAGGGATTTGTACAAACAATGACATTCAGAACACTAAAAAAATAATTGGAGATCAAAAGCAACTAAAATTTCAGTATTTCATTGTTGTTTTGAAATAGCGAAAAGTTTTGAATGTGATATTGCTTAAGTACGCAATGTCATGAGCTTGTGCGATGTCTAACTTCACAGTCCTATAATGTTATTTAATTCGTTCTTAAAATATTTAGGGTAGTAGTTATTTATGACTCAGTGGTCAAATTATCAGGGTCCCGCACGTCCGAGCGCCCTCGTTGCGGAAAGCCGCAATACAAAAGGAAATGACCGGCCCGACTCAAAATATCTCGCTCAATGAATTTGGAAGCGGAAGCTTATTACCGCTAGGCTTTACAACTATGTTAGGTTCATATTAAATAATAAAAAACTAAATGGGTTTAGTCTTAGTCATGCTCGTGTATGAGTCGACGACTTTACATGTTCTACTCGTATGTAGGTACACTTATGACAGACAACGCACAGCTTAAATCTCTGTGTCTCAGAGACTTGAATTTTGAAACCGTTGTGCTCTATAGCAGGCGTAAAGGTGCACTATGAAAGGATTTCTGCAATTTCCACCAATATGGGCGCTAAAAGGTGGTAAAAGTCAATAATGTAGTCTACACGGACGAAATCCTGGTAAAAAGCTTGTGAAATATAATAATCTGAATTAAAATTCCAATTTATACAGTAAAGGTAAATAAAATAAGTAAAGTCGCAAAATCTATCCGCCCCAACGTTAATTAATGTAAAATAGCGGTTGGTAAGTACAAGACAATTTTCTACCGGCATTTTTTTCAGCTTTGCAGTCATATTCTTTATTATTATTATTCAAATCAATTTCGCTTTAAGTACTTTTCGGGTTATGTTATTTTCTTTAATTGCCGTATTCTACATTTCTGTAAGGATGTTGGTCTGATATAAGCGTAATAGTTATGCTCAGAATATACATGTTTTGTTAATTATTTCACAGTTATATAATTTTGTATAGGTATGGTTTTAACAGCTAATTACATTTCCTAGAACTTTTAATGAACACCTCGATCATGGTCCTAGCGTCATGCGTTCATGAGATAGACAGCCTCTTAATTAGGTTGACTTTCATATTTCTGTTAAGAATTAGCACACACTACACAGCCACGATGTCTTTCGGTCAGATACTTCAATTAATTATTTTACACTACTGCAAATTTTACTCATAAATATAACAAACAGAATAATGGAACTTTGATCTAACATCCAAATGAAATTAATTTACTTTTTTAAATCAAAATTACTTACTATATGCACAACGTTTAAAACTGAGAAAAAAAGAAATCGTTCTCCCAGATCCACTCTTTACCCCGTTCTATTTCTAGCGTCTATCTCGCCCGGCTTATCTAACAGAAACAATCACAAAACCGACACAAGTTGTTCCAATAATTCAGAACGAGTGCCTCGAGAGCGACAATCGACGCGAGCTCGCGGCGAAAACGAAAGTCGTTTAGATAAAGGTTGGTTAACCGTGCACCGTGCCGGGCATCCCTCAGGACGTCTTATGGAGTAATCCAATACAGCTTCCATCTTGGGGAATCCCCTTGTAACTACAGCCAGGCGACCCGACGGAGGTAATTCAATCAGTGTGTTCTTTTCAAACAAAACTCGATTTAAAAAAATGAATATATCTCCGACTGTAAGCGACGTTCATATTTAAAGCTGTTATTTAAGTTGCCATGTTAGTGAGTTTTTGCTCTGTTTGTTTAACGTGACTTTTTACATTCGGATGAAATTTTACAACTCAATTTCGATCTACTTCCAGTTGTCAGATTGACTTGAAATTTGCTGTAAAGTATGTATGAAATGCCAATGACAATTCAATAACAATGTACCGTCACAAAAAAAACTAGTATTAAAATTTAAAGTGAAGAACAAAAACTTATTCAGAAAACACGTCGTATATTTTTCTTTAATTACAATGGTAATGCAACACGATGTTGGAGTTTGGTTGGGAACAGTTTAGTTTGTAATTATTATCATCATATTCGGGCATTATTATGGGAGTGATAGTAAAAAAAACGGTTACTAGTTCTCAACGAAGCAAGAGCATTATTATACGGATTTAAAGTCTCTTTGAATACTGAAAACAGAGTAAACTTCAGTCCTGTTCTTTGCGTGTATTTACTAAAGAGAGGCTTTTTTTTTGTTTTTCGCTGAGCAACACTACATTTACCACACAGCATATTTGCGTCTTTGCGTTGTAATAAATAAATATCACAGAAAACATGAATTCCTTGATGGAGCTCGACATTCGCACGGCTGCAAGAGCATATCTCTGCTACGTCTCATGTTTGTTTGAATTACCTTTTACGAAAAGCACTCAGGGTGATGGGATTTTATTTACCTGAAAATAAAAATTATTTTTTAATGCGGATAACTCAAATACAAATAAATTAAAATCAGTAAATGTGAATCAAAATCTTCAGCTGTTGAATTAAATACCTTCTACTTCATTTTGTTTTGGACGCATGCTATACATTGGGTTCGGTACTTGTTTATTTTGAAGGTTGATTACGGCGATAGGAAATCAGACAAAGCTATGCTAATTGCTAGAGAACAAGTTGCAGCTCCGGATGACGTCCGACGCCGGCCGTTGCGAGCGGGTTTGCTCAAAGCACTTTGACTCACTAGCCTGGAATTTATTTGAGTCCTAGCCGCTTTTTGTGGGTGCGCTTTGCAATAAACCGAATGCAAACAAGGAATGCAAAAATAACGTCACCTTACTCGTATATTTCTCACGAAATTAGAGTCGCCATTTTCAGAAATGTCAACTCACGCTGGTATTGTACAAAATTCAAATATTTAGATAAGTTGGAAGCTAAGTAGGACGTCTGACAAAACGTCGCCACTTGGCCCACAAGGGCCTCTTGCGATGCGTAAACGGATTATGAGGGTACGGCCCTTGTTAAAATCAAAGTGTTGACTGCCAGCCTCATGCCTGTCAAAATCAAGCCGCGCTGTGCCAGCACATTGTGTGCTCGAAAATGCAATGCGAGCTACCTTTCTACGACTACTGGCTTAGTTTTCTAGTCCAATTAATTCATGCAAAATCATTAAAAATGGGTTTGGTTATGCCCACTTTACTATTACCCTTATAATCATTAGAAGAGACTGCATATCGCTCCACCACGTTACTCACACGAGTGACACATTAATAAGTTATATCTCAGCACGGCTCATTATTCTAATAAGATGGAATGAACTGTACGAACTGCATGCACTGAAGGATAACTTTAACTTGTGTCAGTCACGTGAGGGTCACAGGGATGTTAATGATTATCGCACGACTCCGTCCCATTAATCGTTCACGGCTCGTCCTTTCACTTAACCTTTGAAACACGCACGTACCCCCATACCCATTTTATCGTTACTTTAAGAAATAATGTTAGCATAAATCGCCTATATGATGACGACCATTCGCAATAACAAGAGCATTCTCGACGTATCTTTTTCACTTTATTCCCTTTATGTCAATAGCAGAGTTAAGCGAAGCGTTCGGGATGGCAATAACTTTCAATTGTTCAAACCACCTTTAAACACCCTCCGGGAAGTTGGTAATATTTTCGTGTAAATATAATAAGCACTATGCGAAGGTATATTGTTCTGTTGAATAAGACTTTGTTATAGTTTTGAAGCTTTACATAAAATGTTGGGAGCAATAAGTATTGTTAGTAAACCTACATAGGCGAGCTATATTTTGTACAAAAATTTACTTAGCCATCGCTGGGACTTTTTGTTAGCAACAAATTTTGCTATGCAACATTTTTTGAATATAAAATAGACAACCGAGTAAGTGATCCCCACTGCCCATAGAGAACTAAAACACCACGGAACTTGGAGAAGTCGTACAAATAGTTCAAACAAATGGGTACTTAATTAGAAATCCTAAATGTTACACTCCTTTTTTGGTCAGTAAGTAATACAAAAATAAAATAACCCTTCGTTGGGGTCACTTCCAGTGCCTTGCGCAGTTTAATATTAAAACAATGAGTTATATTTACGAGCACGTGTGAGCCTCGACGTCAGATTCCAGAGCCGTCAACTGTCGCAGTCATTCTCAATTTATCTAAATGTATGGCAGAATGTTGTTCTCCCTTATAGCGCTATTAATGCCATTAGTAAGGGTCCAAAGCGGGAGTAGAACAATTTTCCTTTTAATTAGACACGTAACGTGCGAAACGGGGCCGTTGTTAGTATGCATACTTTAATAATTAAGAATATTCCTCATTCTTGGCGCCCTGAGCTTCCCAGAAATTCGCCTTAATAAAAGAGTAATTTAATTTCAGTTCGAAACCTCAAATACCATTATCAAATTGTATAGTGCTTTTATTTTTCTCTAGAGTTGGAGTTTTAACCACGTATTGCATCGATGGCCATGATAACTGACAACTATGAATGAACATTTTCTGAATTAGAATTTTTATGCCTGTTTAAAATTTGTAATAGACACGAAATAATAAAAGCCACTGAAGACTGTATATCTATTTCTTCACTAGATGACCGTGTTCATTGCTAATGCCATATTTAATAAAAGTACGAGTAAAATATGTAACTACTAATATGTAATTCACTTTAACGCTTAAAATGTAGTAGAGTTTATCGGCTAAAAAAAAGTGATACCTAACGCCGCTTAAATATTTACTGTACATGCCTTTTCAACTTTACTGTAATAACTTAAGTTTTGTAAAGTTTTAACTGCACAAATGAAACAGTTCAGCGAAATTGCGTTCGCGCTGGCTTTGATGAAGTCAATTTTGAGTTTGACGATCCCGATAAATTCCGAATCCGAACTTCAGTGGAAGTTTCAAATTAAGAACTAAGTTGTTGTTAAGATATAAAACCAAGCCACTGAAATTTAAGAGGGTGATCATAGTATTTAAAGTAAAAAAAAATATCTCGCATTCTAATCAACACAGTTTTTTTTCGCTGTCGGAACGTCGAAGATACTTTTGTGACGTTGAAAGTACATTTTGAATTTTTAGGGTTCCGATGCTGAATGGCAAAAACAAAACCCCTCGTTCTGTCCGTCTGTCTATTGTCCGTGTGTCATTTTTCGGAGACTATTGCAACTATAAATATGAATTTTGGAAGGTAGGTGGGCCAAAATTCTTTTTGATGCCTATAAAAACGTCCCTTGTTCATTTTAACGCATATTTTTTACTAATTCTGATATTCTTTAGAGAATTTTATCTTTAAATTCAGAATGACATACGCATACCCGAATGATGACTGCTATAGAAATATTTGGGGTCAGAATAAGAAAAAAACTATTGTTTGGTAACGCAGTGGACACTATTTTTGAAGAGTCATGGGGACTGGTAACGCAGTGGTAATTTGGGTAACAAATGAGAATTTTCTGTAATAAAAAACCCAGGATGGTGGGAAAATTCATAATAAAAATTGAGGCCCGGTTGAGAACTGACGTAATATTACTAGGAATATATTTCGGGACATTTACAATTTTAAAAAAGTGTTTATACATTTTCATCTTTATTTTAGGCACGAAAAAGAATTTTGGCCCAGGTGTCTTCTGTGAACCGTTACACAGTAGAGTATGGAGGAATATACAATAAAACTATAAAAATCAAATAGTAATAGAAAAAATAAATAGTCACTTATAAAATTGTTCTTAGAAAATAAACAGTGACAGTTTTACCCTAGCCTTAGCAATGTTAAGACGGTCATAATGTTTAAGTAAGCAATAACAAAGACCCCTGTTAATAAAAAATCAATCCCTTTTCAGGACCTCAGTCGATTACGTAACTAACTAAATGGATTGGAAACCTCCACTGCTTTGAAAAGGTTCTCTTAATTAGTAAGGATTCTTTCTGGCTAGCTGACTACGGGGTTTTTCCGACTACTGATAGTTAAACTTGTAGTTTTGCCGTATTTGTTTGTTTGTTTATTTATCTACTTGTTTGTGCGTTCGAGTGAAATATCGAAAAAGTTACTTTTTATCAATTTTCAGCTCGTTTGTTGACCGATCATACATACATATACCAAATTTCTAATCAACCTGATCACTTTTATTTAAATTTCTTTTTTTAAAGAAGTTATTGTAATTATCTTAGTCAAATCACGTGAAAATTTATTATAAGTGAAATAGATTTACTTTGTCATGTACTCAACAAAACCCTAGGTGACCATTAAAGGAGGAACACAGACGAGGTATCATGAACACCATAATGTTGTTATACAGGCTGTCCCACGGCTCTGCCACGTAAAGGGAGAGAGTATCTTAAATATTGTAGGTAGAAAATTTTACTGAAAAAAAGAATCTTTTTTATTTCGGTGTCGATTCCCAGTTTAGACATGCGACTATTCAAAATATTTGAATCAAGATTAAATTGTTTTAAAATAAAAATTAAGCCTTCTTTCAGTAAAAATTCCCATCTATGATATTTAAAATACTTTCCCTCCATGTGGCATAGCTGTGGGACGCCCTGTATATATTAAAATTCCTTTCGAGCATAGACAATTAGTCCACGTTCCGCCTGTAATGGTCAGTTAAGCATTTTGTTAACTGTACATAAATAAGGGAGTAAATGAGAACTGTGGATAACTAGCACGACGCAGCACGCGCGAGTCACTTTGTCTATTTGACTGGCTGACCTCGTACAATAGATTAGCTTAGACTTATTTACTTCATAATATTATATTGCATAATTAAGGCCAATTTACATGGTAAGAGTTCTCACATGCGAGTTGCATGACATTGTGGGCTACTGAGGTATGATGCGATCGATCTATCCGTCATCCGTCGAGCCATGCAATGTAATGCGACTCGCATACGAGAACTCGCGCCGTGTAAATGGCCCCTTACAGAGATGTCAATTTATACGCATTAATATTAAGATCGTCAAATACGTATAATGTTAAAATAAAATTTAAAAACTACCTATGCATGTCAAAAGATAACAGTAGAGGATAAAAATAAGTAAAATTAATAATAATATAATATGTACAGAGTTGTACAAAAGCTAGAAATACTCGTAGATATCGTACTCTTACATGTAAGTAAGTACCGTAAAACAGGGTGAATAGAGTTCAAATTTTGTATTGTTTAGAGTCCTCTATGAGGTAATTTGATACACCGGGTCGAATAACACGAAAGGGTAGAACAAATAAATAAGATAAATAAGTACCAATCTTGTGCCAATTTACATCAATTGATATATATAAATAACAAAATCGTTATGACAAAAAAGTCTGTACATTGAAGATTAAAAAAAAAGAACCACCCAGGGCGACTTAAAGTGAGTAACTGAAAACGATAAGACCATTTAAAAAAAAAAAATGTTTGTACGCGCATCACGTAAAACCGCTAAACGAATTTAGATGGAGTTTTCACAGATTGGTTTAAATAAGTCCAGAATAAGTTTTAGGCCATAAACATTTTGAAAAAAAGGGGAAAATGGGGGGGTGAAGTTTGTAAAAAAAATTACTTAATTGTTCTAGAATCGTGAAATTCAGGATTCATACGTATTAGTCAAAATAAAGAAATACCTATTTCAGCATTTTTTACAAATCGCTTTCAGAAAAGCAAAAAAGTGGAATTAGGGTTTAAAAATACTTGCCTTCATACAACTATATTTTAGAAACAAATGAAGCGTGACTTTTGAAACTTGCTACACATAATCAACATCTAATAAAGATGAATACAAATTCTCAGTTTTTCAGAAATATGCTTTAAATGGCGATTTTGACCAAAAGAGTGCAACAAAAGAAAACCAGTTTTTCTCAGTACACGAACTAGCAGTACTATATCGCAATAATAGTACGTCCTAATCATCCTAGATAACACAGGATCATTTATATTCCTGGATATTAATCCAGGATAGAAGCATAATTTTTTCCGTAAAAATGCATAGTTCTTGCAGGATAACGATTAATGAGTTGTGCGCAGTTCTTCTTCACCTTAAAACGGCTGTAAACATGTAAAATTCCTACGGGACAACGCTAAACGACTTCTACGCGTTACGAGCAGCAAATAATCTTGATGTATTTTGGCAAAAAGATCAGTTGTATTTTGTTCCTTTAGGCTTCTTGGGCTCACTTGAGCAGGAACAAGATGGGGGACGCTTGCTAACGTTATAATACTGGTCGCCCTCGGGTCTCGCAAATTACTCAAGAGTATTTATATCAGTGGGACGCATCATCGCACGCGCTTACATGGAGCCCACACTTCAGGCCCGCTGGGGAGTATATGAGTTGTGTGCTAACGTCATACCGAAGCTCACGATCCGGGCTCGCAAGATACTCAGGATTATTTGCATCAATAAGTTTTTTATACCATATAGAAAGGAAAAGAAGCAAGTGGGTCACCTGATGGTAAGTCATCACCACCGCCTACAGACATTCGCAACACCAAGGATATTGCAGATGCGTTGCCAACCCAGAGGGCTAAGATGAAATAACTCCTTATATTTATTTCAGACTAGCGGACGATCGCGACTTCGTTCGCGTGGTCATAGTCGCCTATGTGCGTCGCGGATAGTGTAGCTTTCCATCTGTGAACGAATTTTTGAAATAGGCTCAGTAGTTCCAGAGATGACCCTCTACATACAAACAAACAAATTTTACCTCTTTATTTTATTAGTGTAGAGTAGATAGTGTATATGAAGATTATTATTCCATATTGGGTTAGTAACAAAAGGACCCTTCATAAAGGAATGCTACGTGGACGAAGTCGCGGGCAACAGCTAGTTGATATATAAAAGATTGTAGATTTTAGTTCACAAGAGTGGTCGTGGTTTGTATTAGTATTAGAAGTATTAATTTAATTTAAAGGTTGTCAAAAATTGCGTTTTTTTTTCTATTCAACCCTGTCTTGTTTCATATGACTCTGTTAAGACTATGAATAGATACAATCGACTTTCTGGCAAATTGAGCTTTATTAATAGCTAATATATATTTTACATAATTAAAAAAAAAAGTTGCAGCTGATTCAACAGGATAAAACACCCCAAGTTTGACACTTTTCAATCGTCGTTCAAGTTTAAGCGTAAAATTAAAAAAATGCTTCCATTCTATCCGGTTTCCGGTAATACGTAAGAGTGGGATACAAGATCTGGCTTGGGATCCGCTTCTATATCACTTGGACGGCGTTGAATAGAGGCCCAGCTATCAGCTTACCTATTTGAAAGTAATAAATGAGTCGTAGAGCTAGATGGGTTCGCTGGAGGATTGGATTTTGAATTGAAGTGACAGAATGATGAAGAGAAGGGTTTCCTGAAATCTATCGGATTTTATGGAAGCACGAATATTAAGAGGTCTTACGGAATTAAATGAAAAACTTTCTAGCACCGATCATGGCTCACCATTTGGATCAGCTTGCCTTGGGGCGTGGACAAATGATACGAAATATATTTTAACAGTAAATTCAGCAGTTGGATATGCCACGTAATAAAGATAATTAAAAATTGGATTCAATATTCGTTTATTTGCAGCTAAATGATATCTGATATCCTCAGATTAATTAAGATTAACCGTTTATATTTGCTATAGAAATGATTTAGTTAACAATATTTCGGTTCGTGCCTGCCTCTACACTTAAATCATAAGTTAGTTTTTCTGTTACTGAAAAATGAAATATAACTAGTAAAATAAAAGTAAATAAACATAGTACTATTTAAAATAGACATATACAATTTATATAATGATAATGATAAGATTACTTAAAAATAACTATGCTTACGAATTTATGCGCCAAACAAACGTCAAAGTCAACTAAAACGAGTTTTTATATTAAAATTTCTAAATATACACTTCATATTATGATTTATAATGCACCAACTTGTTTTGACTGTTTGTAGACTTAACATAGAAAACTGTACAAATATATTTCACTACTCGTTTAGAACTAAACTTATCTTTAAATACGTATTGGGACCTATGAAACATTTCAATAAAAATAGAACATCACACACATCGCTTTATCACACATTTATGGGTTTCTGTCGAGAGGCGTTTTACGGCTTTTCTTTTTTTATATTAGCATTTAGTAGGCACTTAAGCTTTTAAAGAAGGTCAATGCAATAAATCTGCAAATTGTGCCTCAGTTTTATTAGACCGTATTTGCAAAGATGTACATAAAAAAATGTGAAAAGCACCCCCGGTAATACTCCTCATTATCGGCTCCGCTTTTAGCTTTTTTCTTCAACGGGCGGTGTTTTTTCCGTATGAAAAGGTATTGCATCCCTATAATTATTCTTCCGTGTAATATATTATTTTACATCCCTGTCAAAACTGGGAATTGTATTTACCTCCCTTTCTACTTTTCCACTGCCGACATCATTAAAAGGAATATAAAAGCGTAAGAGATAAGATTACATTAATTAAATTTCTTGCACACGACCGGCTTCGTGGGCCGGGTGAGGCAGGACCACTGGAGCATGGGGAAGCGTTTACTTAGGTAATCGTGATCAAAATGCTCCAATAACTTACTTAAAAAGATCAATAATCGGGGGGGAAATGACTTGGTTCGATGATTGAATTAATATTTGCTACTCTCCATAGTATTCACAACCGCTTCTGTACACATCTGCGAGTATATGTATAAAAGAGTTCCGTTTGACTGATTCAATAAGCATAGCCAAAACTGCTGAAAAAAAATCAGGAATTTAAAACATGTTTATGAACTTGTCCTTAGGCTGTGAAATTCGGCCATTAAGAGCGTTAAAAGGGGGATGGAAGATCATCTAACCACCTTGCTGGAGCACTAGTGACTCCTCTTAGAGCGAGGTCGCCACTCTAAGGGTTGTAGTTATAGTCTGAACTTAAATTCCAGTCTGAGACTAATACAGTGCAAAGCTGGACTTTGAGTTCGGTCTATAACTTAAACTACTACCCTAGGATTCCCTTGCTCCATCTACTTGTCACGCGTTATGTGTCCTGCCCAAGCCTATTTGACTTTTGCTATCATGGCATTATACAATATGGCATAAAGGCAATATGGCATTTTTTATCAGTCGTGATAGTTTTCCATTTTTAATTTTAAATCACAAATCATTAATTTTTGGATTACTGTGTAACATTCCTTACATAAGCTATTGTTAGGGTTGTTGCTCTGCGTCAAAGCAAATACGTATAACAAATAGCGAGTTTAACCCCCCTACGTTCGTAATTTAACCGTACAAGTTCCTCAAACCTATTATTAATTATTTGTTTCTATTTAGTCCGTTCCCAATAGAACAAGGAACTTAATAAACAAACCTAGTGTTGACATTGTAAACTTCACGTTGATCTTCTTCGTTCGGAGCTGAGCCAACGCCGTTATGCAACCGAAATGAGCGACTCTATGCATAACTAAACAAGTTTCCTTCTATGATGCCGCTTTCTGGAAAATACGGTGGATGTTACCGATACGTTACCCAATTCATTACTATTGAAAGAAAGAAAGAAAATAGTTTATTCGGTGCTAAGAAGTACATAGGGTGAACTTACAAGTAAAACGCCGAAAATGCTATTTAGTATTAAGTTTATTAGGCATCATTATTTCACTTAAGAAGAGAAAGATTAAAGCCCGAGCTGACATCTAAGGTTTTCGGAATTCATGTGCGAAATTTAATTTGTAATTAATCAACTTTTCGGCAATGGAAAATATCGCGAGGTAATCAGTCAAGAGAGCAATAGAACATACTTTAATTAAAAGAGATTATTAATAAACTTTTGATGAGTCCCGTTAAGTTTAGTGTCTACTTAGTTGTTAACGAAACTTGTGAAAGATTTTTGGAAAATTGATACGATATGATGAATTTCATGTCTAACTCAATAAAATGTAATAATCAAGACATAATCGCAAAAAACCTTTTGGCTTTGCCGTATATAGTCGGATAATAAGAATTCAATATTATTCGACCGAAATCAAATATTGTATCAGACAAAATTTTGCTATATTTAAAAAATCGTATCACAAGACATGGAGATAATGAACGTAAGAATCTCAATAATAAGTTACAGAGTTCAGTAATGTATAACAAATGTAAGAATTTTGCGTAATTGGACTTTGGGGAATGGGACGGCTTTTATATGTATGTGTGTTTGTTCGATGAAAACTCGACTTTGGTTGATCCGATCTGCATGAAAGTTAGACAAATAGTTGAGGTTGACGCAATATAAAGTTCGAACATGAGCGAATTTCGTGGAGGGTGGAATAAGGGTGATGATGTATAGGTTAACCGGGAGGTTTCTGATTGAAGCCAACTCCGAATTATTTAGTTAGTATTTATAGTGGTAGGGCCTCGCTGTAGCCAATTGATGTTTACAATACGAATGGGAGGTTCGACCGGGGTGGTACCACACTCTCACAAAATACCGGTGTTAAGTAATACGGTGAGTGTAAGATCCGGAAGCTTACGGTGCCCATGGGCGGCGGCGATCACTTCACATCAAATGCCCTTCCTTTTCCCTTGAAAGAAAAAGTTGTTAAAATTTCGCGAGAACTCGCTTAGAAGATTAAGATTTCACGAGGCGTTCTTAGTCGGCAAGAGAGTCTTACAAGAGGTTGCTTTGTTGCAAAAGCATCAATGCCCTCAGTGCACTCAGCGTTACCTCTGCTGCACGGATTTACGGTGCCGTTTGCGTAACAAAACCTGTTTATTTATCGCATAACATTGTCTATGCTTCTAGAGGTTACCCAAAAAATATCCTGCACTAAGAAGATGTAGTGCAACTAGCTATCAAGAGTAAGTAAGTACCTTACTCATCAAAAGGTAAGCTATGTTTTTAATAAACATTGCGATCTGATTGAGTACGTATGTTCAAGGTCGTAAGTGATAAAAGCCTAAAAGGTAGCAGATCCAAAATAAGTTGAAACCCTTTCTGCTCTCGTCACTTTTAATCACGAATTTATCAAATACACCACACTTGAAGTACAAAAGTTTAAGAAGTAAACCAATATCTTTAGACACGACAGACCAAGTACGAACAAACAGTGGATTCCAAGCTTTTAAACAAATCAAGGTTGTCAGTTAATCCGTCAACAAGTATGAGTTTCCAAAAGTTTAATTGCGTTGATATTTCCTCAAACATGACAATAAAAAATCAAATTGTGTCAAAGCATACATTTTCATCTCTAAAGTGCATTCTTGAATAAAATTTTAGTATCTCCCTATATGAACAACGTTATCAAGGGTGTTAAACTTGGCAGTTCTTTGAATTTCACGTCTTGTATTGTTGAAGTAATTTGGCATGAGAACTTGGCCCTATTGAACTTATGTTTTTGGAGAGATTAAAATTTACTAAGGAGCGTTAAATCCGTTGTCTTTGTTTTATTGTCTGGGCAAATACCTCAAGTCGGAAATAGGCATCTAGTGAGCATTCCGCGGAGTGATTGTAATGCCGATGCCGCGCTCACAACAACGGCACGCCATTTAAATACGACTCGAACGCGAGGCATTCCAATATCCTTCCTACGCCGGTCACAGTAGCCCTGTCGCAGGCAGTACAGCTCGGACAATTTGTTACAATTAGCTTTTTGTGTGCATGCAAATTAAATCGCTTCAGAAAGAGACTTTGTTTATAAGCATCCATAACACAGGCACGCTGTTTAATATCGTTACAAAAGGCACCAGAGTACCTGAGATCCTGGATCTATTGCAGAAGGTCTTAAGTAAAATAAAAAAAAATATCTCTGAACTATTTACACACATGACCTAGCCCCAAAGTAAAGTGCTGGTGCGATGGGTACAACAACGAATAAACATACTTACTACACTACTATTCGTATTTAAATACATATTACATCCAAGACTTAAATACAAACATAAAAAATGTGGTTTGAAATCCAAAGCTTTATAGATAGGATAACTAACCACAACGCTACCTGGTGGTCAAAGAATCGTTTCGTCGGGAGGCTCATCTTTTCTAAACTGTTCTATTGATAATGTTCTGTCGACTATGGACCTCGCAGTTCACTTGTACTTGAACCACGATTACCAACGTATAGTTGACAGTTAAAAAATCTTTGTAGCAGAGCAGTTTTCAAGGTCCCGTCTTCGAGACTTACCCCTGCCTGTGGAAATTGTATCAAGGTCAAGGGCGAGTCGCATTCGTAAACCGCGAGTATTTCGTCAGAGGGGTTTCCACTCCGCACTTTAGGTACACTCGACCGCCTTGCCTATGGCATAGGCAAATCGCAGTAGGCTGTCGGCTTGCCGCACGCTCACTCTTTCGCCCCCGCCGTGCCAGTGTAATTGAAAACGAATGCCGCGCAACCCTAACGTGTCGCCGGGAGTAGCGGGGGGAAGACGGGCGCGGGCGGTGCGTTCCTACTAGAGCAGCGTTTGCCCTAAAAGGTACGGAATTCTAAAAACTTCCTGTCTTTAAATAATTCTTAAGATGCAGCACGTATTTTTAAATGGTGACAGAGGGAAGGGGGGGGCATTAACCGTTTTAACGCTGTCATATTTGAATGAAGTGATCACTCACACGCCGAGCACTGTTGCGTTATAAAAACAAAAAAAAAACAAAAAAAACAAATGAATACAATTCTTATTAGATTTTGTTCATGATCAAAGTAAACCTTCTCTCCAACCTTTTTAGTGGTTGTTGGCGTAGTGGGCATGACGACACACGACCACTTTATAGGTTCTTGGCGTTCAAAGGGTTAAAAGCACAAATATTGCGGCAATGGACAATTATCCAGTTTCAACTCACTTCTCTACTTAATTCAATTTAACTTATTTATAAAAACCTAAAAAACTAGCAGTGCAAGACGCTGTTATTTACGTGCTGACTGTAAGTGAACGTCATAAATATCTGTAATTTTAGGAACCTTCTCACTTTAATACCTTTATTATAGCGTAAACTTCCTGACACATAAATGACGTAAAAGCGACAAGGTACCTACTGAACTGTTCAGATATTTACGACGCGGACTGTCCCATTATTGTATGCAGGTCGTGTCTTGGGTACACGTAATCCGGTATTGAACTGGTAGTACCTTTGTTGTTTTATATTTCGATGGCGCTAAAGCTATCAATTTAACAAGCAGTCCCAAAATAACAAAGCATCAATTGGGCGCATGACACGTGGCACCTTAAATCAAATAACACTAATTAAATATAGACATATTAGCCTACTAATATTATAAATGTGATAGTTTGTATGTTTGGATGTTTGTTACTCAATCACGCTAAAACAACTGAATGGATTTGAATGAAATTTGGCACACAAATAGTTTATAACCTGGATTAACACATAGGATACTTTTTATCCCGTAAAAATGCATAGTTTCCATGGGATAGCGATAAGTAAGTTATACACCGCCGTGACGTCATGAGCAGCAGAGCAATCATTCTCGTTAATTTGTCCAGGAAATTTTGCAGATTGCATGTTGGGTGCACGTTTGGTTCATTCAATTAAACAAGTCTACGCGGACGAAGTCGCGGGCAAAAGCTTGTATCTATATATGTATATAACGTAACGTATTATTATTATTACTGACATATAGCGATGCAAATGTAATCTACAAGACAAATTAAAAAAAGTTTTTTTTGTTCCTTGTTATACTTATTAGAACCTTCAAAAGAGTGATAAGTAAATTAATGCTCCATAGATTTACTATTAAAAATACCACGGGGTGACGTCATAATATTAAACCATCTCCTAGGAGCGTTTTCGCGGGGCTTGCGTTGCATTTTTTCATCGCAGTAAAAAATATTTCAAAAATCAAAAACTACATACTTATTTCTAAAGTAACAATAGTTTAATAAAAAATCATGGCTACAGCTTGACGTTTAGAGGGTGGCAAATATTAACCCCTTTGTACTCGTATAGACAGTGGTTGGCACACAATCCTCTTTAATAAAACAAGTACAACTTGTGTACAAAGCTTGGCGGTAGGTTAAAATGAAACAAAATGGTGAAACTGGAAATTCCACGGTAATAAGGAGCTGACTTCAATGCCACGCACGCTAGTAACCAGTCACGACGATCCTGCGCTGATTTGCGACACAATGGTTGTATACCTGTTTCAATGGTTTTTTACTTGATTTAGAAAAAAGATCCACTAAGCCTGTCCATTCTAGAGTACAACTGAGTACACTGTTAGGCCAAATTTAGTACCTACTCGTATGTATAGATTCATTACCGTCAGAAATAAATACAACACACCATGTAAAACCAGCGTGAAACTCAGACACATGGTCGTTTTGTAAAAAATCTCTAAATAACAGTAAAAAAAACCGTTTCAAAATTCAAAAACCGTTGCGTGGTTTAAAAGAGTAAGGGCCCGAAGATTATAAAGGCAGACAGGAACAACGACCTTGTTTTACACTATGTAGAGATACGAATACGGAAATTAGATGTATGAATAAGTACGTAAATAACTAGTCTAATGAATAATTACGTATCCATAGATGCTCCTATACACAAAGAAGTCAGCATTTTTGCGAGCTGACTTCTCTGAACACCTGAACGACAAAATGAATCATGCAGTAAACTATTGCACCTCACCTACTGCAACTCATACTGACATTTGCCAATGATATAACCCGTACAATAACATAGCACATTCACATCCATAAAAACGGGCTATATAAGGTGTTAGAAACTTTTTAAATCATCCAAAGTTACCAAATGCTCGATATAAAGGAGTTTCTTACCGGTATTTTCTCATGAGGTTTTTTCGAACCGGTGGTAAATTTTCTAACATTAATAAGTTCCTGTAAGCTAAATCTGATTAAAGATTTTTTTTTTGGGCTTTGACTTTTTGACAGTCCATGTACATCCCAATATTTGAAATGTAAGTTAAGTCTGTCATGCTAAGGCACTTAGCTGTAAGTTACAAATGTATTTTATCACAATAAATCCAGTTGAAACTGTTTTGTTTGCTATCTTGATTAAGTTTTTATTTTTATCTCAGAATCGGCTCCACAAATCGAATCGCGTTGTGGATACAATATTTATTTTATAATAACTAGGAATAAATAAAGAAGTAACTCTCACAACATGAGATTGCCATCGCTGGAGACTGACATCTGATACTCAAGCAATTTTCTCACATTAGGAAGTATGAAACGAGATTTGTATTGACATCAAAAAGCTTTTAGATATGCCTGAAGTTGACAGTAATTGCTAATATTATTATGTTAGTTCTGAGGTTTTTTAAACGTCCGGAATAAAAAAAAAGAAAAAATACTTTGTATAAAAACTTTACAAATACAAAAGCTGTGATTTGGGATCCTGAGCTAGGAGTCCCTGTGTTACAGAATCCAGGAAATGATTTTTAATCGAAAATAAGTACCCACAACATACCTCGTTTTAAATTACGAATCGGTCCCTATAACGATTAATGGTTATTACTATTAAACTTGAACTTTAAAAGGAGGGTCAGTAAGGGGTCATTCCTGAAATACCTTAGTTAGTCGTAAATAGTCGTAACTGTTGCAATAAACCCCGGGAAGGGGAAATGAGGAGACTATAAATTTTCACCACTGAAATCTGTAAGCCTATAGACTGTGCACAAAGACTGTTAATATTTTTTGAGAATATAAAAAAAATAAAGAAGGTAAGTCGACGACTTTTTGTTCAATACATTTTTAAACGTATAATTGAACTGTATAAAAATGTTTTATAGATTGCACTAGAACAATAAAAATGGCGGTAACTACAAGGAAAAGCAACAGATATACAATTTGTTTTCATATACATGTAGTGTAGGCAAAAGGCATATCAAACCACAAATATTGTATGCTGCGCTATAGGCACAGTGATTTGTATGCCACAAGTTATTTGAACTTTATTCACAAACAAAAATTCCATAACATGGAGAAGGTGTATGCGCCTAACATGACCAGAGTTATAATGTAATATAATACTAAGAATATTTAAATACGTATTAAGAAAAAAAAGCGGTAAGAATTATTTCATCGTGTTACATGAAGAGTTCTCGTACGATAGTAAGTCGACCAGATATCCTACTTACTGATACTAGGGTGAATAGAAACGTTTTGACTTTTAGTCTTCTATAATCCTATAGGTCGACGACAAACGTAGGCAGGTTTTCAACATTGTGTTGACTTACGAGTCGCAACGTATTTTCTATTTATTTTACATAGGTATCAACTTTATTCCATTTGATAGGAGGTGGGTGCGGTGAAAAGTATATTAGATGGGGGTGTGTGTATGTACAACGGTTTTCAATAAACCTTAGTTTGAAAAAGCAACTCTTAACAACACTGACTCATATTTATATTAGTTAGCCAATCGTACCCAGCCGTACAACTACGGATGGACTGTGGTCTAAAACAACTGGCTATACACTGTTTTCTCGTTTCTCTTCGCCTCCCAGTCGAAGCAAATAATACTATATTGTGATTCTATTCACCCCATTTTACAGGATTAAATTAAAATATGACTATGATACGAATTTTCGTCGTTATTTGCAGGCTTCATAAACACACGGATGAGGAGTAAATCTGTCGAAAACGAGGTTGCGGTTTACCACTTCAACCTCAGTCGAGGATTAAGCTGAAAATGAAGCAATTCGAGTAAAAGTATAAAAAAACAACATTCCTTTTTCTTTAATGGGAAGGCAAACGAGCAATTTGGTGACGTGATGCTAAGTGATCACCACCGCCCATAGGCACCAGCAACACCAAGGAAATTGCAGATGCGTAGCCAACCCAGAGGACTAAGATGGAATACCTCATGCGCCAGTAATTGCACCAGCTGTCTTGCTCTCCACGCCGGAACACATCAGTGCAAGCACTGTTTAGTGGCTGGATTAATGAGCAAGCAGTTGGTAACGATTCCGACGGGCTTTGCACAAGGTCCTACCGCCCGCAAATTAACTTAATATTCATGAAATAGCCCAACAGGATCGTTTTCAGTAAAAATTCAAAAACATCATCTGTTGTTACCCTCCGGGCCACTTTTCAAATGCAGAGCCCCGCGGTTATCAATACCAACGTTTACGTTTTTATTTACGTCCGAAATTTCCCACAGGGCACTTGGGTTCATAGTAGCGTAGAACATTATTTCAGAAACAGCAAATACTCGGAGCCTTAGCTGTATGTTAGTTACACATACTTGTATTTTAATTTATGCTGAAACAAATGATAAACGAGAACGTACTCGTACACACAGTTGCCCTGAGGTATTTTACGTTGCTTAAAGCCAGGCCTAATTAGTTGTAGGACGGTTTGTGTCCTCGGCCAAAGGGTTTGAAAGACGTCGTGTACACATGGAGATCACAAGGATTTAGGGCCCCATTCGTCAAGCTTGACACTTGTGGACTAAGTATCCCTGTCACACCAACTCGGCTTTACCGAGCGCTATTTTTCCAAATCCCTCTCAATACTCGTAAACATTTTTTGTTATGTTCTGAAATGTTGCTGATGTAGTTTTAAGGCAACATCTGTCTGCATCATTTAATAGAACCGAAATATTACTGTAGCAACGATGACGTTTTAGCGTACTAGGCGTCTACCAGATTAAATATTAAATCAATCCCACGCGAATACATTTTGCTGATGCTGTTCAGTAATAAGTAACCGCTTTAAATTAAAAACAGATTTCTAGTTTAATTTTGTTCGGAACCCTCAGTGCGCGAGTACAACTCGCACTTGGCCAGTTTTTTATTGCAAGGTCTTATTTAACATCACCTGTTACTTTGTTAGTTACTTAGAAAATTTGGGACAAATCTTGCAAGTCAATTTTGACTAACTTGTAGTGATTTAATTATTTCCAAATTTGATAATTATAGGCATGTAGTTCGCATAACGACGCAATAATAAAGC
The DNA here is from genome assembly GCA_963691745.1 of Ditula angustiorana. Lineage (NCBI taxonomy): Eukaryota > Metazoa > Arthropoda > Insecta > Lepidoptera > Tortricidae > Ditula > Ditula angustiorana. Next base: position 8,167,958 of record OY829472.1, read on the forward strand.
GCCGTCAACAAAAAGCTATTAAAAATGACAACTTTTATTAAAGTCGGTCAAAAACCAGTGTTTATGCCACTTACATTGTGTGGTTTTTAAAATTGTTGCCAGCCAAACTACAATTATGCAACCTTATCTTTACTTCCTTTATAACAATTTCCCATTACTGGTAAAAGCGTCATCAATTCTGCCGCTGGCGTAACCACCATTTCCGTCGATTAAGCAAAAAAATAGAATTATCCATTCAGCTACGGAAAGCTTGGACACAGAAAAATTAAATAACCGTAAACATTGCCGGAGTCCCATAGTCCGTTAATAACTGGAGTAACAGATAAGAGAAAATATAAGAATAAAACAAATTCCCTGCCTCGCACATTTATCTGTCCGTAAACATTTGATACGATGTCTTTATGCAGGTATATTTTTATAAACAATAAAAAAAAAACTTGCAATTGTTTGTCTAAACTCGAGCTGCAGCTAATAGATAGATTAAAAACTGAAGACAACAAACAACATACATGTCAAGAAGAGGTAGGTACATAGGTGAACGTATCCTTTTAAGGAATCTCTTCTATTTAACTTATGAGTGAATAAAAGGACTATAATATCGTTTTTTTATCATAGCTATTTTTCATCATGGACTTAAACAAACAGAAATTGAAATAAATATAAGCAATTTATCACTTTGCAGTAACTGACCCAAATTACTTCAATGTGTGTATTCCATTTTCAGTACTCTTCGTGTAGAAATAAAATGAAAGGTCCAATGGCAGAGTCACACTGAAGCCAGTTGCCGGTTGGAGTACGATCGGGCCGGCTCAGTCGGGGTGGTACCATACTTTGTCAGAATACCGGCGTGAAGTAGGTAGTTGCTTAGTACTGCGTTCCTTACGATGAATGAGGAGATGCTGCAGCTTAGGAGATCTTAAGCCTGGCAACGGATTAGCGAGTCTTTTGGACTTCCTGGCTTCCATGGCCGGGCTGATCACTCTCCATCATGTGCCCCGCATAGTCGTATTAGCTTGCCTCCTTTTTCCATAAAAAGTTCTATTCGGGCACTTGCCTTAAGGGTTCCGTATACTTAGTATATTTGTGTTATAGTTTTACTATTAAAAAATACAACATATGAGGTCAGCTAACAAAATATCGCTTTTGATTTTGTTACTCTTTCTATGCTATTACTATTTCTATGGTCTATACATATTCGAGTAAAGTTGATGTGCCCGATAGGGTCCACGATAAACACATAGCTTAAGTTAACATCACATTGTGGAAAAACAATAAAGTATTGAGTATTGAGTAGTATCGTGCGTATAGGTCTGTGTGTCCCTGCGGTAGGGTGAAACGATACACGGTTGGTCGATGGTGGGTACTCGCCCCTTGTTAGAAAACACCCTCGGCGTGGCGAAGCGTGTTAAATTCATAGACCATGTTTTAAATTTGGATACATGTTCCTTAATATTCCTTCAGGGGATTCATTTAAATTATGCGGAATGTAAAGAGATTACGTTATTTTATTAAACTACAAACAGTATGCACAGGGGAATTATTTATTTATTGGGGACTATAGTTTTTAGGTTTTCATAGCCGAAATTATTTTGAACAAGGTGTGTTTGCATATTCGGAATTTTACAAACTTATATATATATGCTTTTCCTAAATTAAGTTTTACTCAATATCATAAGTAAGAAACTGGTATTCTATGGAAACCAGAGCCACTCTATGCATGTCCGCCCCGCACTTCGTTGGTCAACATGCGTTAGGCAATCAGGCAATCAGGCTCACCTGATGGTAGCAAAAAATTACTGCCTCCTATACATATACGCTTGAAATACTAGAGGATCATTCCCGACTCTGCAAGGACCTGCTTCTGCCCAAATCGAAGACCGTATGCTTAGAGGATTTAATCCCTGGATTTTTAGTAAGGCGAATTCCGGGATCCTGGGATTGACCATACTAGCATAGGCTATGCTGTACTTCGCTGAAAAACGTGAATATGAGCTATTGTACAAGCGAACATCGGAGACTATTTGATTGTATGTAAGAAACAAAGAATGTAAAGGCGCGGAGCTACCTACTGAGTGTCCTCTCTTTAAGTTTGCCTTTTAACTCAACCGTGTTCACCAATTCGGCGAAAACTGTAGCAATAGCGGTAGCAAACTTTTCTCGTCATAAGAAGTTTGGTTGAAGAAGGCTTAAGTGAAAAACTAGTCGGGGATGCTCGCGCGTGTTCGGCAGCGGGGAACTTGCCCGAACATTGACGGGTGGTTAACACTTAAAAAACTGTTCCACAGTTTTATAAGGCGGACCTAACTTTTGCAAAACTGTTTATCCTTGAAAAGGAACTGTTAAATATAATTCCGGTTCGTAGTTTTGTTGTTCATAGATCTGTTTTCATTTTATCTTAAACGGCAAATGCACTTCGAGTAGACAAGTCTCATTATGTGGCGAACGTGGTAAACTGTGTGGTGAAATGGTTCTAATTCACATATTTAACATGTTCTAATTACGAAGCGCCGTACCCAAATTGCAATCTACAATTGAACTTAAATTCGTGCCTGCATTCATTCACTCGTATTGAATAACTTTACCGTACAGCATTTTTATTTTTGTTCTCGGTTATTTACAGCGAAATTAAAATAGACCAGCCCTTCCAGGTCGCCGGCTCAGCAATCACAAAATTTTGAGGCTTTTATATTTAGAATCCCCTTCAGCTTATCATCGCAATTCTACTAGAACTTTATCAGTGTTCCTATTCTATTAAAATTTAACAATTCCTGATACTAGTACACCAAGATAGTCGTTCCATAAAATAAGAGTCACAAATAACGCTATCCAACCTTGATTTTATAAACAATGTTACTTTCGTCATTAGTCACTTATATCCCGGAGCCCTTATTTACGTAACAACGGAAATGCTGCCGGGATATCTTTATTTGCTTATTTCCGAATTTCCTGCGACTAATAATATAAATAGATAGCCAAATATTTGTGTGAGAAACTTGAGATGTAACGTCAGCGAGTATGACGTATCGCAGTATCCCTGTCCAGCACTGTTATTCGCTAAGCGGATCAGCGTCGGAGTTCATATCGAGACATCACCCTGTCTCGCTCACTCGAACTAGCGCGTTAGAGCAAGACAGGGCGCCGCCCCAGCGCAGCGTCGAGTTCGTCGCAGTTACGCTAAGCATCGCCTGGACTGATAGCGAGCGATCGCCGGACAATGGATGACGTTGAGTCAGGCTTCAGCTTTTTTTGTATTAAAACTCCAAATAGACCTGAGCAAAATAGATAAATCAATGACAGATCAAATTTCAGTAACTCAGAAAAATGAATGACTACTAACTGAAGTGTGATCTTATGGGCCTTTGATAAAACCCAGCATACTTATAGTTATAGGTCAAGTAGCATCTATAAATTAGAATTAAATTAGAAAAGCTGTATTAGTTTGTTATGGTTACTCTTCAAATTAAAGCAAAATTAAAGAGGGCAATAACTTGGGGTCCCGCGATCGATGTCCCGCCGGAAACCAACCTAAATTCCTCTAATGTAATTACGCCGAGCCGCGGTCACGCGCAAATATTTGACAATTCATTAAAATCCCGATGAAGGTGACAAGGGCTTGTAATTAGAGGCTGGACATTATTATCATAAAGTTATTAAGACTATTGTATTCCCAGCATTTTCCACCCTCTTAACTTATAGCCATAGTTTTTTTGTATATTATCATTGTGCCTTAGAACTAGCTTTGTATGTTTTGATTTTTGTAGTATTCTTTACAGTTTTAAAAATATTTCGCTATTTTCTTTGGCATAAAACTGCTAAAATGCAAATATTTTCAAGTCTATGAAGAATATTAAAAGATCAAAACATACAAACCTAGTTCTGAGGCATAATGACGACATATAAAAAACCTTGGCAATAGGTTAGGGTTTAGAGGGTTGAAAACGTTATCGCAGTTTGTACGGAGAGTGCTTTTTAAGGCTGGGTACACACTCCTCTTTATGGGTTGCAAAAAATTAAAAACTGCTTACATATCATTTCAAATCTTTCATCTACGTAGACACAAACGCAAAATCTCAAAGTCCAAGTCTAAATTCCGTTTGGACTCGTTTGTCTTCCTATTTTAAAAAAAACCATTCAAGTGCGAGTAGAGCTCATGCACCGAGAGTTCCGTACAAGCTTAATACGCACCGAACATTGCGCATAGCTCTAACGATAAGATATACTGAATTGAGACACAAACTTAACTTTGCAATTTGAAAGTTGCCCCATACATTACAAGTTTCTAACAGCAAAGACATTTTTATCTAGTAATTTAACTACAAATGTATGTTTTTCGGACTTTTCTTTCCTTGTGTTTTAAAATACTGCTTCTTACCAAATTTCATGATTCTAGGTCAACAGGAAGTCCCTATAGATTTTTTATTCCCTTGAGAGTGTCTAAATATGCGGATAAACGGTCGTATCTTTTGATTGCGTTAACTTAGAAGTTACATTTTTTGACAGCTCAAAGGGATTGCAGACCTAAGTTTGACCGTACTTGATATCAAGTTTAACTTGATTCGTGTATGTGTTCCTGAGAAAAAGGCTCTTTACAGACGTGCGGATGGACAATGAAGGAATCCTTTTTGTTCCTTTTGAGGCACGGAACTCTAAAAAAAAAACCTTTACTGAAATTAGGCTTACAAGAAGCACTTGTGAATGTCAGAAAAACTATCATCGGTTCAGAAAAACCACTGATGAGAAGATACCGGCAAGAAATTAGTATAATATCGAAAAAAGTACAGTTACAATATTTTTTTAAATCACAACTATTTTACAAAGTTTTAGTGCCAAAGATTGCCAACGAAAGTCGGATATCACTTCCAAACATGTACATATTTAATCTGAAAAACAGACACAATTTAGCTAAGTAACAGCCTCAGCTAAAATATCCTCGGTAATAATTTTGCCAACGTTCACGTTTATGTATAAAGCAAATTGTATTGAGACAAAGATAACATTTTCCATGAAAAAATAGCAGGTGCGAGAGGATTATCTGGGAGAAAATAAGTCCGTCCCGAGAGTGATTGAACGGTCGCTTGAGAAGATTCTCGCGAAATGAGAGCGGTAAAAATTTTCGGCATATCTACCGCGCGATGGAAAGCCGCTCGAGATTATCAAGACAATTGCTCTTAAAGCTAGAAGCTGCGTGGACTTGGAGAATATTCTACGTTGACACAAATTTTGATAAAGTTAGTGTTATCAAAAAGAAAATTTAGTCGGCTACTGATGTATTTCTGTAATAAAGTCCCCCCTGTGCACGTGCTATTTATTTTTCTTGTAAACTGTTATGTTACAAGTAAAATAATGTTATTTCTGTAGTTTAGTTTGTAAATACGATACAATAATAATAGTTATTCGTTAGTTATTCGAACTTGTTGCTTTAAGAGATCGCTTGCAATAACTTAGTACCTAACACTTAACACATGTTACAAGGAGATACGAACAACAAGCGCCTACTAACAACTGCACCAGTAGCGCACTAGAGTTTATGGCGGACATAAAGCATCAGTCCCTTTAGCTTAACACTTACTGGTTAGAAAGGGACACATACACGTCTCACGTCGACCACAAAAGCTAGCGTGCTAAGGCTCTCAATGACATAAGTGAACACTCGGTTATAATTTAAAGTTTAAGATCCCATGCTTCTTTGAGAAATACATAAGTACATTTTGAAGCTGCGCCATAACATTCCCTAGTGCATGGCATACTAATTTCAATCATCAAATTAGCCACCACTGGAGAATCCGATTGTGATAGCATCTACCACTTGAAAATACTCAACAATCGCGTACATACCTACTTCATCTCATTCATGTTCCACAGAAATAATTGATTGAAAAATAACAGTCTTATCGAGTTATTTTTTTTTTCGATTGTCGGCCGAGGGAAATTGATAACAAACAAACTGGCGCTTTAGAAAGGTCCTTACAGTTGCAGCAGCGTCGGAGCAGTCCATTTCAACTGTTGGCCGTCACTCGGAACGGGGACCGTCAGAATAAACAAACGTTCTGAAACTTTGAATTGATTGCAAATACAGCCAATATTGGCGCCTCCCTGGCGTAAAACATCAAAGCCTACTGGGAACTGTTGGTATGTACCGTAATTAGAACGTAGTTGTACTTCACAACTACGTGGAACCACTTATGACAATATTGAAGATACAGCAACTTTGTTTATGTGTGATGTACAATTGGGTACTTGACACCTTAAACCAAATGGTGTGAAAGTGTAAAATTGTTATAGAACGTCATTTTAGTGATCATAAAAAACAGTTTTTCTTCTTTTAACGAAGTCTTGTAACTTCGATAACAGATAATTTTAACAAACTAGCCAATTGTCATATTTGCCATAGTTGATAAATCTGGCTTAAGGCAGGACGTATGTTGAAACCATGTAGCGTATGGAGTGGCATTCCGTCGTGTCTACAAATGTCGTCAATTCATGTCGCTTGTACAATCATATTATTATTATTTTATGTGATCCCGCTGTCTGTCACTGTCAGCGACGTTTAGCTCCGTACTCATCGGCGACAGCAGTTTCGGTACAAATCACGACACACAGAATGCCCCTCTATTTTTTAGGGTTCCGTCCAGCAAAAGAAAAAAACTCGCAGTTGTCTGTCACAATTTGCTCCGATACTACTAGACCAAAAATTTTGAAAAAAAAGTAGATTAAAGGAAAACCTATAATAGACTTTAGAGTAACATATGAAATTTCTCTCGGAACCCTCTCCGAGCGAGTTTAAATCGTACTTGTCTTTTTATGAAATAAGAGGGCAAACGCTAAGCTAAATTGGAATACCTCTTGTACCAGCAATTTCACCGGCTGTCTTGCTCTCAACGCTGGAACACTACAGTTCAAGCACTGCTGCTTAGCGGCTGGATTGCCGAGCAAGATGATGGTAGCGATCCGGACGGACCTTGCACAAGGTCCTACCACCCGCATGTTCTAACAAGCATCGGCTCCACGGAAGGCCATACCGTGTGCTGTTGCGCCGTGATTGAAACGCGTAGGTACAGTAGGGGAAATATATTCACGTACCACCTTAGAACCCTATCGCAATGACGCGACGCGTTAAACGCCAGGCTATGTCATACAAATGTCATACGTATGTCTCTTCGACTAGGTTCTACGGTGGTACGTGTTTCAATTTCCTTGACTGTACATATCGATTGCCCCACATTGTATTGCATAATGTTCTACTGGCAAAATAGGATATGAACCTACTGATATTTTATTCTAGACTCTTCTAGAAAGTTATTACACCTCAGCGATTCCACGTAGTCTACGCAAAAGATTCATTCCAATATTTTCTGTTTCAATTATAGAAGAAAACCGGCGAAGTACGAGTCAGACTGGCACACTTAGGGTTCTTGACCTCCATCCCATATAATTTTGTTAGTTATGTAAAACCATCGATTAAATAAATAAAAACCGTAAAATAAAGTTTGCTTACTAGCTTTTCCCGCAACTTAGTACGCATGAAATTTGAAAGTATGTGGTTGGCGGCTTATCTAGGTAAAACATGCGCCAGATTTAAAGTTAGATTTCTAGCAGTACAACTGTGAAAACCGCGTCCGTTTTCATACGGGAGTTTTCGCGCGATGCACAAACACACAGACGAAAATTCTAAAGATTTTTTTATAAAATAACAAGGCAAATAAGGAAGTGGGTCACCTGATGGTAAGTGATCACCGCCGCCTATAGACACACGCAACATCAAGGCGATTGCAGATGCGTTGCCAACCTAGAGGGCTAAGATGGGATACCTCTTGTGCCAGTAATTGCACCGGCTGTCTTGCGCACCACGCCGGAACACAACAGTGCAGGCACTGCTGCTTAGCGGCATTGTTTTGCTCCTATTGCTCTTATACGATTATTAAATGATTTTCATTTAATATATATATATATATATATAGATAGATATACATATGAGTCTATATTAACAATTGAAGGCCACACTTTTTTTATTTCAAATTCTAATAAAGATTTCACACATTTAGTATTTTATTTAGTTCTATGAGGCATCCAGATAAGCTCTACGACTAAGACTTAATAAATCCTTATTGTGGTTTTGTGGTATTCTAGAGAAAGAATCAAAAGAGCTCGAATGAGTGAATTCGCGCCAGTCTCTGTTGTTGTAAAAGCGAAATTCAATGGATGGGCTCTACGCGCCCCGCTCATTGTGCGCGATGTTGAATGGACCTCCGCGGGTCCACCGGCTCCTTTGTAAATAGGATATTTTTATTAGGGTCCCGTAGATAATACGGAGATGCCACAATCTAGGTAAATCAGCCTCTAAACTAACTTAATAGAATTCTAATCTAAAATTGGGAAAAAAGGAGATTTCATTAAGATTTAAGACGCCGTTTGTGTTCGCTGAGTGAATTATCATAGAAAAGGAACCGCCGGCGCCGGGGCTAGGCTAATCCCGGGCTTAGAAGCCTCTTATGGCGAATGGTGCGATAGGTTACCTCTTTGCATACATTTATTGCAAGGCTCCAGCCAATGTCATAAAATATGTACTTATCCTAAGTCGTATTACAGAAGATCCTTTTTAACTATCACTAAGTTAAAGTTGTCAAAAACTGCGTACCTCTTTGCTACCAAACATGGCTACAGACGGTGGTCTTGTCGCTGCAATCCGAAGCTACGAAGCCACAGACACACAGACAGACAAGCTTTAAACTTTTAATACCCCTCTTTGATGTCGAGGTGGGAGGGAATATAAACCGATGATTTATGTATATAAATGAAGAGCGATTATTGACGTCGGTATCAATCATATCGGTTAAAACCCTCTTTAAAAACATTACAAAATCTTCCGTGAAAGGTTTATTGATGACAAAAGCTACCGCAAGACAAAGTGATAATGGTACATGACATAAATAATGATAATGACCCATTTTCTTCATTTCAGCGGCGCCTATTTTCCGGCTGCCTGTAGTTGGCATGAAAGGGATGTTTGAAAAGAAGATGTAACCATGCAGACGTATCTGTGAAGGCTTTTTCACAGAAAGCAAAGTAAAGATATGAAGCGAGTCCATTTATCTATATGTAGAGCAATTCAACAATTGTATTTATTATACACAATTAAGTACAATTTTTATTCAAGATTTTCATAATTACCGTAACAATAATTTATAACCCTTATTAATATATAATTTTGCTTACCGTCAATATTAAAAATTTAGGTAGAGCCACATCAATCGCAAGCTATAAATAACTCATTCTTAATAGTGCTGTGTAAGGAATAGTAATATGATGAAGAATTCAAGATCATCTCTCGACACATTAGAGTTAATAAGGCTTTTGAAGGAGACTTTGCAGATCTTGGAACTGAAAAATTAAATCTTCCCTCATTATCTCAGATAAAGTAAAAAAAAATAACATAGATGGCTCACTTTGAACAAAATGTCCGTCAATCCTCCCCGCGAGCACTTAATTATAATTATATGCTCACGCCTGTGTCCCACTGGGGTAGGCACCATAAGACAAATATAAATTTTCTAACTTGAGCAGACCACAATTTTCATAGGTACAATTTTAGTTTTAAGTTCACTGGGTATACTTCATATTTTTATTTTAACCTTAATTATTAGACTTCATGTTCACCTGCACGACTTGCGTATAATAAGAATTCTCATCCATTATATTTATCTTTACATCTTGTTTTCTTTATCTTCTTCTCTACATAGCATACAAAACAAAGTTTCTATCCGTTCCTGTGATCCTGTCTGTCCTCGGCAAATCTAGTCTTTCCTTTTAACTAAAAAATATAGAATTAAAACGACTAATGGTTCGGAGTAATAGACGTCAGTTGGTAAAGATACAATAGCTACTCGGTTTTGAAAAAAAAAATGTTTACAATGCCAGAATGACAAATGTTTAACGTAGAAGCTACTTACTATACATGAAACACGGTAGCCAAAACTTTCCTCAATAGCACTCAGTCTCAAAGTTGCTACTATTTTGAACTCTTATTTGAAATTGTGTCAACTTATTCAGAATATTTAGATGAGCCCTCTTAAGAGTAATATATTTTTTCAAAAATGACTCCGGCAAACACTGATGCTTATATTAGAGAGGTGTTAATCAACTTTAAACTTGCCTGGTACCGCCAATTCACCATTTGCGTTGCAACAAACGGTATAGGTATTATTATAACGGATTTTACTGTTTTATACCTACCTAATCACGAATCCAATCAAGGCGAGGATGAAAGTTTTCCTTACGAAACTACAGCGCAGGCCTTACTCCAATGGGATTTTACTCGGTTCGCGCCTGTGAGCGATATAACGCGCGACAATTTCTTTTTCATCCGTCATTGTGGTTGGATCCCGAGCGATTCTCCCCTTTTATTCACTTTCCACGTTTAGACTATTTCAGGAGAAAATTATTTTAACGCTGTGTTAAAGCTTGCTAAAATATAAAGGATATTCCGTTAAATCAGACTACTCTGCAGTGTGGTCATGGATTTTTTTCCGTCGGTTTAAAAGAAAAGGAAAGAGAAAGACTGTAGTAAGCATTTATGTGTCATAAAGAGATAAATAAAGGGATACATAAAATGCTCACATCAAATAAATCATTTATTCGAGGCAGACGTGGTTAAGAGAAAAGTCGTCGAAATTTTGGTATCACTGAAGTGTTCCAATTTTACGCTAATGCTTAAAAGAATATTCATGTTAAATACATAGCATAATAAAATTAGCCTTTCCTTTTTGACGTGAATAAGTATTTAAATCGGTGCCAAGATGGGAGCCTGTAGCGGCCAATAATTGAGCGAATTTTGCGGGGGTGATTTTAAAAATAAACGGACCTCCATTATTATTTATTAGTCTCCTTACAAAGCAGGAAGACGTAAGTTTGTACCAAGCGTGTGCCAAGCCTATGCTAAAACAAACTTTGTTATCACAGTCAGACATCGCGAATAGAGCATACAGAAACTTGACATACGGCTTTCGACACAAATGGAATTCAAAAGTTCGTGTAACAGACATAATTCATAAAAAATATATGAGAGCTTCATATATTTCAGCGTAAAGTTACTTTATCGTCCGTCTGTCTGGCAGTCCTTTTATACACTTTTTTCTCAGATACGTCTTCTCCAGTCGAGTTGAAATTTCGCATCGTTGTACAGCCATCACAAAAATAATAACACATAACAATGAAAAACTAAAACTAATAAACACACGCGCCCAAAAATCATATTCTATGACCTATATTTTGTTCATAATTTTAATACTAAATTAGACTAAATTGTATATGTAACTATTTGAGTAACTGTAAATGAGGTAACATTGTCCTTCCTTTATCTTAGGAATTATGAGCGATAAAACCTTAAAAATTTGTAGGTAACTAGAAATGTACTTATAAACTACTTGGTGTTAGTTACTCGTACGCCCGGCTTCACAAGAGTGCAATTTACAAACGCAACTTTAAGCAGAATATTGTACAAAACTTTCTGTAAAAAAAATCAAAATGACAAAACCGTGTCATAATGTCATAAGGGTCACCTCGTTGAGTTTCTTGCCGGTATCTTCTCATCAGAGGTTTTTTCCGAACCAGTGGTAAATTTTATGACATTCATAAGTGCTTCCTGTAAGCCTAATCTGAATAAAGATATTTTGACTTTGACTTTGAGTGTATGTTGCATGGCTTAGATCTGAGGTTTAGAAAGAGTAACCGGCTGAAAATACGATGAGAATAGATAGAAACGGATTGCGACTTTTTTTATACTTTGTAAATAAAGATAAAGATTATAATAATACGATTTAACTTCAATAACTTCAGAAAAATAGAAAAAAAAATGAAAATTAAGTTTATATTTGCGGTATATGTGTTGGTTCAGAATCCTCGATGCGCGATTCCAACACCAGGTCTACGTTTTATATTTTTTACAAAAACTAATGTTCGTCTGCTCGGCAACTTTTACATAATATGAATCAATAGGTTTCCCTTGACATTTATTTCAGGCATCATTTTCTAAAATTAACAGTTATTTAAACTTCTTCTAAATTGAGCGACATTAGCCGTCACCTTCTACAGATAAACGTTACGAAGGCTTTCCGCTGAATTCATATTTATTGTCGCCAGAATTGCGCGAATCGGCAGAGTGGAAATATTACTAATTGAATTCAGAATTGTTCTACTCGGGACGACCGACTTGTAGCTTTTTGTGTGTTTATTTTAGAAGGTTAACGATTTCGACTTTTTATTCAATTAAAAGTTGTACTAGTATTCCACTCCACTTGCTTAATTACAGGTTACGTATTTTGTAAATACGTTTCATAAAATATATCGTATCTACTTTTAACTTTACTCCGCATATTTAAGACTTATTCATTATCATACGTCTTTTAAGCGTTAAGTTGAAAATGGTAAAAGACAATGTAGTTAATTTGATTAATCACTATACGATGTGCGAGTATATACGAAGCTAACGCCTGTTATATTATAATAAGTTATCAACACCTATTATTATTGCAACAATCAGGAAACCTAATTACTTATTATTAACGTTATTGTTCACAACATCCCATTGAAATCTGGCAGCAGTAAAACCCCCTGTCATAAGCACAGAGGCTTTTATACAGTAAAATCAGGTGGCACCCACATTTTGCATTCGCATTGCTCGGCAATTTATACTTGAATAGCGCTTTAAATCGCCAGTAGTGACGATTAAGCGTAATCAACATTTCATTCCGCAACATTTGGGATGAAAAGTTTGGCCGATACAGGAGCGGACAAGTTAAATACTTCCTTAAATTTAAATGTTAAATAAACAGTTTTGTCTTGAGTTAAGTCGAATAATAAATGCAGTCGGCTATTTAACTACAAAAGAGGAAGTAGTTTTTTTAAGTAATCATAAAAAGTCAGTTGTGAAATAGCACAGCAAAAGGTTTTTTTGTAAATAAACTTATAACATTCTTTTTTTTTCTAAAAATCTGTAAAAACGATTACAATATTAAAAGAATGGTACATTGAAAAATAAGCAATTGTCAGCCCAGCATGTCAGTACGCCAAGCCTAAGGGACTTCCAAAGATACGAGGCTGGTATTTGAATTTTCCGTAGAGGTTGATCTATAGTAAGTACTTTTCAGGAGTAATTTAAGAAAATAAATGAAGAATCTTACAATTAAAAAAAATTAAATCATTCTTGCGGTATCTTGTTATTATTTATATAGTAATTATTTATCACCTTAATCGCCGTTTCTTATATCGTCGAAGGTGTAAGAAAGTCCGTAATCACTTATTTACTTTCTTAGGTAGCTGTATTATTTTCCTCCCTACGTATACTCAAATGTTATTTTAACGTTTTTTGTGTAATTTATTACAGCTTAGGATCGAGCTCTTTTAGGTCTTACGTATTTATTGTAAGACTTTATTGATTGCTATTTCTATCTTTTTTTACAGAGATATTTTAGAAGACTAACGGGCACTCTGGCGGGCGCAAAAAACCTCATTATACACGTACTATTCATGACTAAATGCGGAGTTGTAAATGGCCGATAACATTATTGTCCAGTTCAGTAGGAGGAAATGGTATGAATGTCGTGTTTCATAAATGGGTACAAGAATGTTGATATTAGTTTATTTATGTTGGAACAAGAATGAAGATATTTCTAAACAGTGAAAATGCACATTTCGTCTAAGTCGAATAAAATCTCAAGCAAAAAGTATGCATGAATTAAAGTACACCACTGCTAAGTCAAGTTAAATTAATGGATTACCCAAGTCTTCATTAAATTTTTACTAGTAGGTTACAGTGATTGGTAGTTAGGTACCCCAAAAATTTACAATATCTGTCAAATCGTGACATGAGGGTGCCTCGACATCAAGTCGTGTGTCAGAGGTGACACATCCGTGAATAATTGAATGTCACGATTCTGAGAATCTAGTACAATACCTTAAGTGATAGATGACGTATTGGCATAGCCATTCAAAGAGGTAAGACCGCCAGCCTTCTGGGTACCCTGCCCAGACTGCGGTTTGGGAGACATTTTTCGTTATGATATGATCTTTTAATTTTTTCCGAATGATTTTCAGTAAAGTTAAGTGATGGCATATATACATATTTGTCGAAAGTAATGCGTGGTGTTTAAGTGCATTTTTAAACACTGCCAGACCTACGATTCTAAATGACATAAGCGCGATTTTTTAAAAGTCACAGGTTGTTCCAGAATTATCACGGATTATTTTATCTACTTATTTATTTCACAAAAATTGTAGGCAACTAGTGAAGTATGGTTGCTATGTGCTACAATGTTCAATGCATTTAATTGGTACTTAATGATGAATGGCACCCATGTCGATGAGAGCTCACGTTTTTCCGACGTGTGGGATTTAAATCCACCCATCTAATTAATTTGTGTAGATTATCAATTGTACATACTTCAGCTCTTCTTGAGACATGTTAAGCACTAATTGAAAACTTTCATAAGTGTACGTTGTTGCGTGTACAATTTTATTCGCTTGTTTTTTTCATTTTAAGTAAAGTTATTGATAACGCCTAAATGAGAGAATAAACAATAATTGCCTTAGGTTTTGAAGGCGTAAAGTGGTTTTCAAATTGCGAGACACCTACAAGCCTGGCAAGCTATGAGAAACAGGTAAAAAAAATCGCTCTTAGAAACTTATGATTCGCTGGGCAGTAATGTCTTACCTTAGCTTGGAACTTGATCCCGTACTTGAAGGCTTCCTCCGGATGCAGCGGTATGCGTGTATCATACTCGTCGTTGGGTACCAGGTTGTACTGTTTGGTCGAAGGCATCTTGCGGCCCCACTTTAGTAGCTTCATGGGCACCCGCTTCCAACCTCTGGCTTTGATCACAAGCACGCAACGACCTTTGCTGCTTTTCTTAGACATCGAAGCACATTCCTATCCGCTCCCCTCAAAGCAAACCGGGGAGGCCGCGCCTCCCTGACTTTGGGTCTGAAACAAATAAAAACAGCTTGATTTATTACGTCTTTAGTATCACCATGAGCACTCTTTCTTAAATAAAAAGGACACATAACTACTACTAGGCGCTTGTATACCTCAATATGTACCGAACGCGATCTTTTTGGTCGTAATTGAAAAAGTATTATTTTTTCACATTTGCTTAACTCATCAAGCAAGTTTCGGTATCATTTTACAAAAGGGATTTGACAAATGTTAACAATCAGTAGTAATTTGATGATAAATTAGGATAAATAATCCGGAAATCGTAGCCGGTCGTAATAATTGTTTTAAGCGACGACGGTTGTCGGGAAATTGAAACTTGAGTATCTATACGGCGGCGGTTAGTTTAAGATGAGAGCTTTTAGCCGCGTGTCTGCCGTGTGCGCTGAATTTGATTATACGCTTAAGTCAAGACATTGGGCCATTTGGGGCACAATTAAGTCTGCCGTACTCTTAGTTAAAACATTGAAAATATTAAAGGAGACTGATAAAAATCCAGCAGGTACTGTAAAATATTATGGTAAAGTTAAGTCTGCATACATTGGTGAGGAAATATTACCTCTAAATGCGGTTGAAACAAAAAAAAAATTGCTTTCATTAATGTTATTACTTTACGAGTATATGAGTTTACTAACGATTTCGTTCAAGAAGAGTCACTACACTGATATAAGATCAGGGTACTAATTATTTGAAGTTTTTTTTGGCTGTAATTCTATACGTAGTTACCAGTAGTAGGTATAAGTCTTCATTCGTCCAGGAGCGAAGACTTGTGTCAACTGCCTGCTGTCCATACTAACTCTGCTAGAGAATCGAACGATTGTTAAAGAGCCATGAATAGTTGCATGATCAAAGTGATAAAAAAACGGATCCAGAACACTATGTTACGTCTTAAAACACGCAACGGCGATGTTGATGTCAAGACCGCCAGAAAAAATTGGACTGCCACATGGATCCATAAAAGCAGGCAGGAATCACCTTGAAGTAGGTGCCACAAAACGAATGGCGTTGATGCGATAGGCCCAGCAGACGGAGATGGCGGGATGGTCTAGAAGAGTCTCTAACGAATGGCTCAAGATCAGAAGAAATGGACGACGTGAGACCTTTGCCCCGCAGTTGGAGATTACTCAAGGCTGATAATGCATTGCGTACTTAATTAAGTCTATGGGATCTAATTCAATGGTTTCGTGTATAATCCAGAACGAAATTTCAAGATTTTGACTTTTAAGACATGTAACAGGGTCAAAGAGCGGTAGAATGTACTGGAACTTTCCCTTCAAAGACAGCTGGCGTTCACACTATCCAGGAACGACGAGTGAGTCCACTGCCAATTTCAATGAAAGGGTCAAACAAGCCGTTCACAGAGGAAAAGTTATGAAACCATTTTTAAATGTGAAATATTGACAGATGGTTGATGACAAAAAAAGGGAGCCTAATTATAACGTATAAGTTGTTCTGAAACTATAATCGAAAAAAATATAAAGGAATAAAAGAAATAACACACGAGAATCAAGGATATTTTAAATTGGGTAGACCATAATCATAATTTTTTTTTTACTTAGCTCTTGCTCTTTGTCTGTCCCTACTATGATACTCCTTTCACATACTCAAAGGTTGACTGGAAGAGATCCCTTAAAAGGATAAAATCGCCGTTGTACATCACTGTGTCTCTTTTTGTAATTTATGCTTTTTGTACAATAAAGAATTTACATACATACATACATACATCACCTTAAACTACTTAGCCTAAAATTCGTATAGGATCATTATTGGCCACTAGAAATATATCCCTTTTTAAGTTAATTGTTCCTTAAACTAAACTAAATAAAATACAACTCCAAAAACTAAAATGAAGGTAACCAATTTATCATGGAAGTCGATTTCACTCAATCAAGTGTGTTTTTCTGACCTATCTATATCCAATGTATGCTCAATCAGAATTGCCTCCGGTTATTTGTTGAAGACAGCATTTGATGTTTTAGTTGAGTCCCCTAAATATTCATTGAGTTTATTCACGGGCTAATTTACCCAGAAATAGTAAATTCTCAGTCGATTTCATCTTCAAAGGTAATATTTTACCTACGAAAACTTATGTAAGTTATCTCCACAAATATTTTTCTTGATTAAATTGTTTATGTAATCTGTGGCAATAACTAGCAGTGTTGTTAATCAAGGTAAGTATTGCCAGAACTTAGTCTAAAGTTTTATTTCTAATACATGGTATAAATATTTGGCATGTTTATTATTCACTGGTCATTAAATCATTATTCTTACTTAAATTTTACAGCTACAGTACTTTTGTCTGAACTGGGTATTACTTAAGTGTGCTTATTTATGTTTCACGCGTAAATGTGCCCCCACGTCTCATTCTGTCAATATAATTATAATTTTTGGTAAACCAACCCTTATCGTTGTATTGCAAAAGTTTGAACCCTTTTGTTTTAAAGTTTGGTGCAAACAGACGGTTAATACGCTTAGCAATATTCTGCTGTTAAATAATATTGATCCCGCTTGGTTTTCTTATTTGTGGGCCGGGATACTATTGCCTTGTTGTACTTAATTGTTTTCAGTTTAGTTTTACTTTCAGCCCACGGCCTTCGCCTCGATGAGATCACTGAAGGCTAGCGCACCGCTACAACTGGCCATAAGGTAGTTAAAACCATAAACTTAGCTTGTATAAACTAGAAGAAATAGCTCGTTGGAATGTAAAGTCGGGTTCAATAGAAATTGCCAATGTTGTAAACAAACCAATTATTCAAAACTATCTTGCTCAATTAAGCTTATTCACTACCTATCGTCATTACTTCATAAGCATCTGCAAAGTTTAGTATCAAGGTGCCTTGTCGCTTTTACTCCATTATTAATTTTATAGAATGACTCATTAATTACTTTAAAGCGACAAGATGCTAAACTCTGTAGTGATTACATTGACTGCACAAAACCAAAAAAGAAAGAAACCGCAATCGGTTATCGGATCCCGGTAGTTACTCAGGAGCTAGGCAGTGCCGTGCCCCAGGGCCCTCATGCTCAGGGGGCCCCTGGGCAGCATCCCTCTAACTCGCAAAATGTTCACCGACCACCAGAATTACATACCTAATTTATAAAATTTTACTATAAGGTCCCAATTTTTTTGTAAGGTGCCTATGTTCGTTAAGCTACGCCACTGATCCGGAACTGAGAGGCCATAGACAGACAGACGTCAGAAAGACAGATGCTTCAAACTTATAACACCCCCCTTTGCACTGCGACGGTCTGTAATTAATTAAACCGTCAAGGCACGAGTAATGGCAGTTAAGTCTTCTATGGAGCGTCATGGACCGACTTGTCGAACATTCGCTTTTTATATAATTTTACTAGCTTTGCCCGCGACTTGGTACGCAGAGAATTTGGAAGTAGGTACGAGTATATCTATATTTTTCTTTCTTGGTAATTACCACTAATAGTTCGGTTTCTAGGGGGTATTTAAGAAATGCATTAGATTTTAAGTTCGACGTATAGGAATGCAACTGTGAAAACCGCACAAACCTTTAAGATTTCTGCGTGTACTAACATTCAGACAGACAGACAAATAAAAATTCTAAATGTAATTGGTTTGGCTTTTATGGCTCTTATTATTTTTTCTAAAATATCTCCTATGTGCGATAGGCCAGTTACAGTTTATTTTATCATCTTCTTCATAAAGAATAAAACAAAGACGCTATTCGTTCCTGTTTGTCCTCACATCGGCCGCTTACTCCTTCTAAACCACGCAACATATTTTAATACAGTTTTCACTGTCATTTAGAAATTTGTAGCTTGGAAACACTAAGTTATAGAACGAACTCAAGTTTAAGTTTCATATTGAAACTTGAGTTCGGTCTATGACTACTCCCTTTGATTAAGTACTATTTTTTTCGTACTAGACTAAAAAGAAGTGCGTTTCCAATTTCGCTTAGTTTTCTTAGATGTACAGATAAATATTTCTACGAGTTCTCAACTTAACAAATTTCCGATTCCTCCAATCTCTGAGAGAGTGCTGTGTACACAGGGGAATCTCTGTTTTGTATTCATGATTATTCTGGGACGACAATTAATTAACATTATTTGTCACAAATGTATTTAATAGGAAAATCTATTTTTCAATACAGTTGCTCAAAAAGTGCCCTTTTTTTGGCTGTTTTGCGTGCGCAAAGTTCGTTTTCGCGAACTAGTGCGATTTACTTTTCCAGTTTTTTTTTTATTTGTACTTGTTCCATTTCACGACTACTTACCAATGAGTTATTATAATGTTAGTTTGTACCATGACGTAATAAAACTAAAAACCTATTATTAATGTAGGAATATCAAAATATTGAGGTTTTATAATTTATTTCTAGCCTGTTCATCATTATTTTTTAAATAATAACAGTCCTAAAAACAATTCTTATTAAGGTGGCTGAATGGAACGGAATAGCTTTAGTCTGTGGGAATAGCTGCCAGAACGCCTGTTAAAGTGGAGGCGTTTTTTCAACTGCAAACATGGTTTAAAGGCGTTTTAAAGGCAACAATTGTTTTTGTGTTTATACAATTTAAATATTTCTATGCACAAATAATCGAACATAATGATACTTAGGTAATAATAGTGAAGTGTTATTTATTATAAAATTGTTTCCTTCTTATAATAAATGTATTTGAAAAAAAATCTGTCATTGAGTTTGCTGAATAGCAAAAGCTATTGCCTTATGAAATATAACAGCTAACGAAAACGCCCTTAATTTGTCAAAAATGTTCACTGCTAAAGTTTGTACTTACTTTACTTTAATTAAGAGCTTCAGTAAAAGTCGCAAATTTATTGTTGTATTTTTTTTCGCAACTGTATTAAAAAACGTCCTCGATATACGCGCGGAAATGTCATTCTTCACTCGTCCCGAGTCTTGCCACTTGCCTTCGGCTCGTGGCAAGTTATCTCGTGACTCGTGAAGTAATGACATACGTTCCGCACTAGTATGGAAATGTACTATTTCTTGTCAAGTTGAAGACCGCGTGACACATCCCTTTGTGTTAATGGCAAGGGAAAGCCATGTAACATGGTAAGAATTATACCTTAACTCAATTATACAGGGATGTTTTTAAACTGGCCTACATAATTTTGTACAACTGCAAGTATAAAAAATTTACAACAAAAAATGGGGCAAAAATTATAGCTCTTATAGCTTGACCCAGATTTTAATAAACTTGCCAACAAACTATCATTGTCTCAACGATAGACCGATTGAGTGATGCAGATGATAAATCCAAGAATTAATTACAAATCAATTAAATATTCAATTGAACCACTATATAAATTCATGGAAACATTTGGTTCAAATAATTCAATTTTTGAGAATAATTCCTTTGACAAGTAACGGTATTATCCAATTTAATTTTTGAAATAAAAATGGAAACATCTTAATCAAACAATGGAAAAAGTGTAATTATCAACATGCAAACACAGATGAATGTGTACCTATCCCATTCGATTTAGTGAGTGCTTGTTTAAGCTTTTAACAAAAATCGGTTTGTTTACATGTTGCTTCGATTTTCCTGTAATAATTTGAACCGAAACTGCACATAGATAAATTGAAATAAAAATATTTTCCTGAAATTCACGGCACAGTTTATAGGTTAAAATCTCGCAAACGAATCTGACGTAAATTGTTTATAAAATTGATAAGGGACTTTTGTACCTATTAAAGTGACGAAATTCTCGGGAAGCAAGTTTCGAGCAAATCTAATTAAAGAGTTCAAGAAAGGATGAGCTATATTTAACTTAACTGAACTACTACACCACTGTGCAGTTGCGATTTAATCACATGTACAATATAAGTGAAGTTGTGACTAACGGTATTAATGGAATTAAGATTTCGGTACTTAAGTGCTTGGCTTACGGACTAAGAGTAACCATAAAATTTACGCCATAATGTTCCAGATGGCTTATATTCGTATCTTAATACGACAGAGTTTATTAAAAGCTGGGAATATCTTCAATACTCATAGTATAGTTTACTATAAGTAGATTAATTGATAAGCTTAAAAAATATGAAACCTATGAAAAGTAGCCTAAGAGAATCACGCTTATATTTGTTCCTGGAACTTGTGCTGGAAATGCAGTCGCCAAGTTGGGATTGAGTTCGATCTTAGGCAAGTCAGGTTTGACGAGGCTTTGTCGCAAGTTCTCCCTGGCATTGCAACAGTAAGTTCTCGCCGTGACACAAGAAACTTCAATTGCTTTAGGCCAACTTTACTATATCTAATGCTTCCGAAGGCATTATTGCAGAATCGATTGAAACAGGAAAAAATAGAATACAAAAATTAGATTGAAGTATGTACTTCAATCTAATTTTTGTATTCTATTTTACGTACGTATGTACGCTCCAGCAAAAAAGGATGTAACTGAACCGTTATTCTTAATTACAGACTTAAGTAATAAGGTGAACAATAGTTTATTAATATTAAATTTGTTTGAGAATCTTTTTCAGCTTTTTAACGTTGTTTTTTTTAATCGAAGCCATTGTTTAATTTTTTCGTTTACATTGTAGACTACGAGATACCACATGTCATCGGGTAGGAGGTATAAAGTCTATGTAGACAGCGGAATAGGCGTACCTACTGCAATTTTGTTTATCTCCAAAATATATGAGGCACTTAATAACTTCTCCGTCCTATAAAAACGAAACAACTTTGACTAAATCATCCTACGTGCGTTCCTAACTTTTCTCGTTTATGTGCCCTAACTTGGGCAGTTAAATAGGAGTGAATGCAACTAAAAAGTATAATCGTAAAACACCGTATTATCATGTCTAGAGTCTGCTCCTTTATGAATGAACCAAAACGTTGTCTCTTGAGAAATAAAAATTACACAGTAACTCGGCAAGGACCCAGTGATTTAGTTAAACAAATTTGATGTAAATTTAACTTTACTTTTCTCTGGCCACTACCACGAGCATTTATTGCTGTTTGGGCTGCAGCATCGCCTGTATAAGTTATTTATTATTCTAACGAAAAATTTGAATTTACTCTTTCAGTATCTAGTCCGTGTCACAACGCCAAGTTTCACGACATGGAACGTGGATGCTTTTTGCTTCTTTAAGCATTCAAAATCTCCGGCAGCACAGTTACTAAAATTCGTGTATAATTTTCTGAACGTTCAAATGCAATTATCTTTTTAGACAGAGCGAACTTTATACCCAAGTTCATTTACAGACATCTTGCTAGAAACAAAGTTCAGATCTTACTTCAAAATTTAACTACCCCGAAACCCCACGGAGAGATGCGACTCTCATTTGAACTAGTCTCTGTCTTATTATAGCTAGAGTTTATTTTTGTTTTAAGGCAATGCCAAGTTAAACCAAAAGCCTTTAAATACAAAGTTTAATTTTGAGTACGCTAAAAATGCAGCATAGAACCTTGTCATGGCAAAACGATGTGCTTTTGAATCTGACAAAGCGAAGACTTGTTACAGCGGATTTCAAGAAACTTTTAACGAGACTAGCGGCCATGTAAGGAATTATTTGATTCAGTAATAACACAACCCCGAAATGAGCTGTGTTTTTATGCTCAGTAGGAGTAAAACGCTTTACAACGCTGTGTAAGTATAAACATAATAAATAAGTAAAGTATCCCCTAAGCATAATTTATTCTTTGAAACTTAAAAGAACAGTTAATTGAGTTTATATCGTTGTTGTAATTTAATTCTTACTTAAAATTGAAGGCTTACATACACGCTGTTGTATTTTAACATTAAACAGTAGATTGAAGGTAATGTTAGCAATAAAAAGAAATTCGTGAAAAAAACTTGAACCAAAATCAGAATCAATACAAGGCACACATACAGAACCAAATCAGCTATGTAGCTTTTTATAGTTGCCCAGTAAACGGCGGAAATGAACAAGTAGCGCGCCAAATCCAAGCGCCAAGTCTACCAAGCTTAGTTACGCTGCCATACAAAATGCTATCGCGTCTGTTAAACGTGGTATTTTTAGACATATACAGGTACAGGACTAGACCGGTTGGCCTTCAACATCGTATTAAGATGCTTCGACCGATAGACAGGACTATAAAAGCATGGTAAATCACGAAGCCGCGAACCCCAGGTACGGTTTAAATATAACAATTCAATAAAAGCAATGTCAACTCACTCCTAATGCGGTCTTTAAAAAATCTTGAAAGTGTCACCATTAAGATTAATAAAAATAGTACTGAAGTTTTTAATTGGAACTTAATAATGGTACATAACAATTATACAAAAATTCTAATTCTATCTACAAATGTTTATGCATGTTTTCAGAAGTGTAACTAGCTTTTTTTGCGGCACTTGGCTGAACGGTCGCTAAGATACTTGCAGAGTAGCCTCGCTGTATTGTTAGAAATATTCTTTGAGCCAAGTACTCACCGGATCGGGGGTGCGCGTCTCGATCTTTTAGCCGTCATGCTAGAGCTGTGACGAACAACCTAGCTTCAGCCCACCAGGGTCCGCCGCGCTCTACAGCGAATGGAACAAACTCTTGCAACTAGGCTCCATATTGATTTACTTTGCATGCTTTTACTGGTATCATTACGTCGTATCAACTGGATGACAGGGTTCAAATGTGCTGACGTAGGTTACGTCCTACAGGAGGCTGACAACCCTCACCCACGGAACCATCTGGTATTTTGCCTTCTGTGCCTTCTGTTCTCTCTTTCCAGCCGAGGGAGAAGTCAGCTCCTCAAGATGTTGGGGTCAAATACCTTTCCGAAAGCAGAGTTTTTGTAAACGGAGCTCCATCTATAGTTGTCACTATTAAAAAATGAGGTTCTGAGGATCAGTGAGCTTTTTTGACGGAGCTAGATGTTTTTCCTCTGCGTCGCTTACGTTACCAAAGCGATCGAAGACAAGAGTGACAACCATCCATCCTGTATCTACCCTACCTAGCTTTCTATGTAGCGACAGATTAGGAAGGTACTTTGTATCTCTCCAATTGACCAACATACTTGTGAACTATCTATGTCTTATGCCGTAAGTGATTTGGGTGGGGTGGTGCTTTCTGGTACTTTAAAAGTGGAAACTAGTGAAAAGGAAAACAAAGTGAATCAATCGTTTACTTTATTTGAGCGTAGGCAGCGATCTATGACGTCCTTCAGTTTGCCGGCAGTGGTGTGTCTTGAGCCTTTCAGAATGTGCCTTAGAACGGAAATATTACTTTGCAATATCGAGAAGTGAATAGTCAGCCGCTTGTGTTTGATGACAGCGGCTGAGGGGGCTGATTGTCATTTCTGTGAATGCGGTTAATGTAATGTTGGGGACTCTCGGTGCAATCTAAACATGTCACTTTTGTGGGTCCGTTATCTCATTTGTCACTGGCTTATGTATAAACTATACTCAAATACCTACTCCTGAAGTGGTTACATCGGCTCTCGGCTCTGGGAAACTGAAGAATACTTAGGATAATCTTTGTTCTTGCTTTCTCAGTAATTTAATTCCAGAGTTCCAATATCAAGTAAAAATATCTTAATTTCATTCAAAGATGTTGTTTAAAGTAGCACAGTTGTAGACAAAATATTTCACTGTTTTAATTAATTAAGAATTTTAAAACAAGCCAAGAACTTTCACTTTATAAAATCGTTATAGGTACCTTTTAACTTGCTTGTCACAATACACATCAAACTAATAATCAAGTATAATAAACGCGTGTTTCTACTAAATTATTAGACTTTTAGTCAGCCAATCAGTCTTTGAATTGATTGACGTAAATAGCTAAAATTGTTTATTCACACGAGCCTTCCGTAAGGCATTGTCAGCCGCTGCACAATCGGAATACAAAATGTATGCCCGCTGAAGCAGTTTATTAAAATTCTACTGATAATGAAGTGATTTTGAAGAATCAAGGCGGCGATGAACTAATCCTAGAAAAGCATTTCCAGACTACAAATGCCTCTAAGCGGTAAGTAATTAAGAATAAAATGAAATAAGTAACATTAAATCCCTAAAGAGGATTCACTTTGCCTAGTGGGTGTAAATAAACTACGAACTTATGTATACTTAGATTTTCTTATTGTAAAATCCTAAGGTCACTTCAGTCATTTTTCGTCTCGACGTGTTCGCGTGAATGTAACAGATACAATGACCGAAAGGAGAAGTGAAATGCCACCAGATACTGAATACAAGTATTATTAGCCCCCCGGATAGTTTAAAATTTTAATCCCTTTCGCTAGTACATAAATGAAAATACGTATTTAGGTAAGGCTTGCTACATTCAGGAAACTGGCTCAGTTTTATGTAACCGTATGTTAGTCACCAAAGTACGAGCTTTGTTTAGCCACCAATTAGACACAACCATCGGCTTTATGTAGTGCAATTTACTGACACAAAGCAGTGCGCAAGAGTGGCGTAACGCCGCCTCGCAAGGATCACTACAAAATGATACTTAGCCACTTTCACCGCAGTGGAATGAAACATGTCATCTAGGTAAATGCTTGTATCAGCATGTGGCGTCATACGTGGAACAATCACGATAAAGTCAAAGTTCAGGTGTTGCGGAGGTGGTAGTTACGATGGGCACGAGTTGTACAATGAAATGAATATCAACTTGTGTACCGGATTAAATTAGTATTAGGTATGATATCTACTACAATTAGAGGTGTGAATAACGGCTATATTTACATAGCACGCTAAATGCTATGAGCTACATTTTAATAGCGTGCTATTTTAATTGCTATAATATAACGAAACTATTGGCAAGAAACTCGAAAAATGGTAACGCGTTAAAATGGGAATTACGTTACAAAGTTATAATTTATAATGCTTGCTAAAGCATTATAAATTATACTACAGTACTACTACAGTAGGCGTTTGGCGTTACAAATTATAATGTATTGTTTGTTTGTGTTTGTGAACTTTTTATTATCGACTGTAACTTTCGAGTTTTAAATTATAAAATTGAGCAATGCATGTGTGAAATGCGTTATAATTTTAGCAGTTTTATTACTTAAAAATTATAATTGCTAAAGTTATTTTAAAATTTAACGTTATAAATTATGCTATACATTATATTAACCACCTCTAACTACAATACAATATAAATGTAATACCAACAAGGAATAGTAATGATAATAATGCCGAATTGGTTTTCTAGGAAATAGCGAATTTTATGAAGTTAACAGCTGGTAGGGTCAACCGATTTGAATACTGTAAAACCCTTAAGTCATCGCTATGAAATTATGTCATTTTTGTGAATCATAATAATCATTAAACTATAGTCTTGCATTTGGCTATTTAATTTAGCTACATATATATATTCTTTCTTTTTTATTCTTTAGAATTTTTATGTAATATCAATACTCATGGACTTTGTCAGCAATAAACGAATTTATTTATTTTTACTTACAAATGTTGTTGTGAAAAGGTTCCACAGAAGCCAAGAAATCAATTTACTTAGCTGTGCTTACGAAGTGTTTAACGAGTACTTCGCAACATCTTACGATGACCCAAAACCGACAATAGGGACAAAAGCCAGGGATCAAATGGCAGACAGTTCTTCACGACGATATTAAGCGCTCCGAAATATCGAGTGAAAACAACAAATTTTCATTTCACTCCATTTCGCTTTAATTGAGTACTATATTGACTCAAGTAAAAAACAGTTTTGTAATCACTTGATTACACTAACTTATTATACACTAGAGGAGACCGTTTTCGTTTCATGTGTCCAATTAATTATTTAGTCGTCTCTTTTCGGCACGTTGTATTGCCATTTAAAATAAAGAGATAAGCTATTATAACTTCGCTTGTAATTTTAAAACTCCTTCTATACTATTTCTAAGCAGAATTTACTCTATCAGTCAAAGTTAAACCCAGAAAACGCTTTTTACTTCATGTTCAAGTGTTAGTGAAGTGACTGCAGGTGCAACGTAGTGTTAAGTCAATGACCTTTCACAGTGAAGGTCGTCACGAAGAGAGGCAACCAGAATCATTCAAGAAATAAAACCACAAAGGAAGGCGATTAACGACCACAGCTTGCATCGCTGGCTTGCCGCTTCATTTGACCATGGAATAAAGTAGAAAGCTTAGACAAGACAAGACGAAGGCGTCGTCATTCAATGAAAATTTACATAGTTATACATTAGTTCTGTATTATTATATACTGTATAATTAGGTTTTTTATATTTTTGATTAGGTCAAGTTCTTGTTATTTTACTTGTTCATATTAAGGTTTAATGACAAGATTCAAAAAAAACCATGGCGATAGATTTAGGTTTAGAGGGTGCAAAACGTCATCGCCGATTATATGGAGAGCGATTATAGGTACAGTTAACCAATTTGATTCATCGGCCACTGTAGAACGTTGTCGCAATGTGTCATCACTGGATTATTGTGACATTTATTGAGAAGTCATTATGACGTTTGTTGTGAAAAGGGTCCACAGCGGCATATGAATCAAATTGGGTTATTATACACCATAGTCTTAATCGCATATCCAATTTTGTGCAAAGTAGCAAAATTGCTACTAAACATCGCGTGGAACCCACGATCATGCCTGTAATTGGAACGCGATCGCGAAATCTAAAGTGAACCAGCGAACGGGTTGCAAGGACTGCTGGTAATTATCGCAATAGAAACAGAGAATCCAGCAAAGCACCGAAAAACGGGATTATCTAATGTTTATGTCCTCAATTGTACTTTTACGTATATAATTGGGTGAATCAACTTTTATGTGTCCAACATCAATCGTACAGAGTCCCTGATCGATAATACAATTTTTATAAAAGTAATTAGTTTTATCTGTATCCCGTTATGTTACTATGAGTATTATCTAACATTTTATTACAAAACATTTTATTTTGTTTACAATTTTCCCGGTTCTTTAATGGTTGTCCAAAAGACGAAAAGTTGATTTTCAATAGTAGGACAAATTGTCCCCGTGCAACGGAGTATCATAAAAATTTGTATCACGAAAAAAATACTGTTACAAAATTGATATCTATACACATAATCCTTTTTATAGATATTTATCATCAATAAAACATACCGATTTCTAATATTTGCTTTAAACGGTTTATGAATTTCTTGCGTTTTAATTTTGTCCCTTTAATTATGAATGCTATGCAGGTCAACTGGACAACCATAAATTAGTTATGAAATCTAAATATAGATGGCGTAGTAAAATATTTGACAACAAGCTCAAATTTCTGGAAAGCAGATAGGCCTAGCCGCCATTATGATTTCGCGAAACTTGCGGCGTCAGTCGGCCGAGTACTGTTGGAGAGTGTGGGTGGCTTTATTGTCTGTCCATCGGACAACCGGCACAAATACGTAAGTAGTTAACATATTACAATAAATTATGTTGTACCAGATACAATTTTATCTATATATTACCATAAGGGTGAGATAAAACACAAAGAAACTTTAATATTCATTATACGGCTCAAAGTTTTAGATAAGTCCCTCGGACAACTAGTCACTTGGACAACGGAAGTGGTTGTCCGTAGGACATTTTGGTTGTTCCTTGGACAAAAACGATGAGATAAGATTTTTAATAGAGTAAAGGGGGTAGGGGGGGGGAAGCTAAGGGATCGGGTAAACGTCCCAATGCTTGACACTCTAATTCCAATAGTTAATAAGTACCCTGTCTTTGACCGTTCACTTAGACATAACATTCAATTTATCAACGATTGGAATAGCTTCAAGCACTGGGATCTTTACCTTAATGAAATTATTTGCGTATTTTTATTATACATATATTTCATTTTAGGTAATGGGACTATCGGAGAAGGAGAAATCAAGACGCTATAGAGAAAGACTTAAAGAAGACCCAGAAACAATGACTGAACTGAAAAGAAATGTGTCAAAGGAGGGAAACTATATATCCTCGATGAGAAACATGTCTCCTGTATCGCAGATCTCGAAGTCTCTGAAGAGCGACATACGCCTATTTAATACCAATCGTATTACGGAGGCGATAGAGCACAACAACGGCTCCAAACTGTTTACGAGAGATCTATCTATTGGGCAAAGCCAGCTGACAAAACTAATCTAAAAGTTGATAATCTAGCTAAAGACCCCAGAGCTAGATTGACCCGTCACTATACCGAAGATATCCCGGACGTCAGCATGTACGAGATTAGTATGGCTCTCAAACAACTCAAAAATAATAAAGCTCCAGGTGATGACGGAATTACAGCCGAACTCCTGAAGGCCGGAGGAAAACTGATCCTCAGGGCTCTTCAGACCTTGTTTAATTCCGTCATTCACGAAGGGAAAACGCCGAAGGCATGGAACAGAATGTGGTGGTGCTTTTCTTCAAGAAGGGTGACAATACCCTGCTGAAGAACTATAGGCCCATCTCACTTCTGAGCCATGTTTACAAGTTGTTTTCGAGAGTCATTACGAACCATCTCGCTCGCAGGCTTGACGACTTCCAGCCTCCCGAACAGGCCGGTTTCCGAAAAGGCTTCAGAACCGTAGACCACAAACATGCGTTACGGCAGGTTATACAGAAGACCGAGGAGTATATCCTCCTCCTTTGCTTTGCATTTGTGGACTATGAGAAAGCCTTCGACCTGGGCTGTACTGCAGTCTCTCCAGCGGTACCAAGTTGACTACCGGTACATCGAAGTGTTGAAGTGTCTGTACGAAAACGCCATGATGTCAGTCCGACTACAGGACCAGAATTCTAAGCCTATTCCGCTGCGGTGGGGAGTCAGACAGGGAGATGTGATCTCTCCAAAACTGTTCACCGCCGCACTGGAGGATGTTTTCAAGGTTCTGGACTGGGGTGGGCTTGGCATTAATGTCAACGGCGAGGACATCACTCACCTTCGGTTTGCCGACGACATAGTGGTCCTGGCTGAGACCATGGAGGGCCCAAGTACAATGCTCAATGACCTCAGTAGGGCCTCCGGGCGAGTTGGACTTAAGATGAACATGGATAAGACGAAAATCATGTCGAACGCCCATGTAGTTCCAACTCCCGTTAAGATCGGAGACTCTACGTTTGAAGTTGTGGATGATTATGTGTACCTGGGACAAACTGTCCAGTTAGGTAGGTCCAACTTCGACAAAGAGGTCAATCGGCGAATCCGACTCAGTTGGGCAGCGTTCGGGAAGCTACGAAACATCTTCTCATGCAAGATACCGCAGTGTCTGGAGACGAAAGTCTTCGAGCGATAAGTAATACTCGTATTGTGATCTTTAATTATAAAAATGAGACTGTTCAAGACTGCACTAAGTGTAAGGAAATGTTAACTAGTTGATTTATTAAAAAAATATTATTATTTTGTAACGTTGTTGATTATTAAGAGCGTTGATAACGTTTTTATAGTTCGGTGTGCCGAACCATTAAAACTGCTTTATGATACTTTACTAAATTGGTTTCATTTAGTACCCTCTTTAAGATTTTTGGTTCTAATATTTCCATTGGACAACCAGATTTGTCTCTGGGACAACTAAGTTGTCCCTTCATTGAAAAACACATATCATAATTTTTTTCTTTTTAAATTCAAGAACAGATCATAATTTTTTAAAGATAAAATAGCACAATATAAAACAAAGTAGCAGGAGGAATTCTCTTATATTACTATTACTATTACGTGTTTTAATGAAAAGTTCCGATTCTGTGAAATTAGAGTTGTCCTGGGGACATGATTAAAGGAAATAATGTGAAATTTCGTGAGGTTTATGCCATATATAAAGATAAAAAATAAAACTGCATTGTTTAATTAATGTAATTAAAATATTTTTTTTAACAATAGTTGATGTTTAGTTTGTTAAAAAATACTTTTGATTGGTGGTCCAGGGGACAGGGCAAATTTGAGCTGGTGAAGTTTTTTAAATCAAACTCACTAAAATCTTAAAAAAACAGCTCTGCTCTATACAGAATCATAAACAAGAGAAAATTATCTTTAAAATAACATATTTAAATATGGTTAATACGAAAATAAAATAAAAATCCAGAATTTCATTATGTGGACATTTAAAAGTTGATTCACCCAATTATACCACGCGTGTCGGTGGCAAACCGACATGCAGTTCGCCAGGTGATAATCAATTACGGCAACCTTGACGTTTGTAACCTTTTCCAACATTAGAAGTATCGGTCCCATATTGCATACCCCAGTCCTTTTATTCCCCGTCCCACACCACCATGTCTCGGTGATAACTTGCAAAAAATACCAGTGATTATTGTTTCTGAATACAATTTTATTGATTTTCTAAAGTTATATGCCTGCATTTCTAATAAATTGGGAGGTCAAAGACTTATTTCAATTTAAATAGAAGTAAATCTATTTTCTTTGTAGGACGCCAAATTGGTAATAAATTCTCATTGCTAATAATTTTCAATTTGCCATTGATCGCAAAGAAAGATTCAAATGACTTTTCACGCATTTAAATATCGTTTCATTAACTTCAAAGTCAAATTAAAAGTTTGGAAATTCGTCAAAGTAAATTTGATTAAACGTTGACTTTCATGGTGGGCGGGTTAAAAGGCCAGGATTGGGGTTTGGTTTGATTAGTGGAAGGCGGCGGAGTCCGGATGAGCGCTCCTGCCGAGGAAATGAACAGCGCGCCGCGCCACGCCGCCGGCGCACAGCTAACTACTTCTCGCTCCAGTTTCACAAACAACCAAATTAATTACCAACTTCTTTCTTAGCAGACCAATTAATGAAGAAATGCCTTGTTAAAAACAACTTAGATTACAATTTAATTTAGTATCTCATTACTATTTCGCCCAGACATCTCGTTTTCGGAATTACTTTCATTTAAAGCCGGCATTCATGTTACAATCTTTTACAACATTGTAAAAGATTTATATGAGTGTACGCCGCGGTGACGTATTAAATCTCATAAAGGTTTACCTATACAAAAGAACACGGATCTAATACTGACGTGGAAGGTTAGGCGGGGCACTAAACCCCACCATTTATTTCAACATCGCGGTTCCAAGGAACTACGGCGGGAAATTCTTTTTGTAAAAGTAATTTATCTTGTGTGAGCCGTGTACCCGCGTGAAACATGACGGGGAAAATCGCGTATTTCGAGATGTGACAATTTCCTAGCGACCTGTCAATTACACATGTTTACAAGCGGTGCTGTGAATTATCGTTTGCGTACCAATCTACCTGTACAATTGAATTCAATACACGCTTTATATGGAACTAACTTGCCTCGAAGTCGTAAATAGTCGGTAGTACAATGAGGCTTTAGAATGGGAATGTGGTAAATAGTAAAATTATATTCCAGAATCTGAAGCAATTTATAGTCCATAAAAGTCTGTGACCTTAGCCTTCGCTTTGAGGAAGCATGCTCTCTTCCGCGAGTCAACGCACCGGTTGTGGGGCTTATGTAACTGACGCGTAGCAGGCTCGCACAGCGCGGCCCGACCAGTAGGCCAATGCTTCATAAGTTCGCTGTCAAACCGGGCAAGTTTAATCCAATAAGCATCCGATATCCGCCCTGCAGTTAGTTTGTAGGTCATGCTTGAGGCGTAAATGAGCTCCGATATTATAGGAATTAGGATTGTACACTTAAAACGTTTAAAACATAAAAGTATTGGTACCCGTTTGAAATGAGTTAGTTTGTAATTTTAAGAGCGTTGGTGGCCTTCTAATTACGGGTGGCGTACTAATTAGGCGAGAAGGGGGGATAATTATAAATAACGAACGTTTTTCATTCGGTCTCTAAATGTGTTTGACCTCACGAGTTTCAAAATCCAACTACTGCATCTCGCGTGCTGTGACTAACGCGCGCACAGCGGTCGTTACCATGATAAACCACGTGGCCGCCGCCGTCACAACAATGGACTTGCATAAAGCGCATTTAATTCAAAGGCCCATTGTAGGAAGCGGTGACGTCACTTATCAATTTAGCTGCACTAAACGTTGTTGTTTTTTAAACTCCGACGCAAAAAGTGGAATTATATGGTGAAGTCGATATGTGTCCGTGTGTGAATCGCATTAAATGAAATCGCGTTTCATTGCAGTGGTTCTTGGCCATCGTTGGTGATAATCAGGCTAATGGCTGTCGAGATAGTTTTTTAACTGGTGACTGACCAATCAATACAACAGACACAATTGACTTTCCATAGTCGTCGCTTACCCCGAAGGATAACAAGTGGCAGTGCATGCGTACTAGGTACGGCAAAGCGTCACAATACTTCTCAGCGTAGTGTGTGACGTTTTAATATTATTGAAACCATCCCACTATAGTTGAAATCAAAGCAAGGGAGCGTAAGAGCCAAATTAGAAAAAAATATTACTTTGAGCTCACGGTTATGCTACTACGGCCTACAATCGATCAATCCCTGTTACAGTAGCACCGGTTTATTCTTTGTTTTAATAGAAGAAAAAGAAAGCGAAAGTATTTTATTTTATTTTACGAAGTAAATAATACAAAAAATTACGTTGAAGCCAATTATTACGGAATCAGAAGGTCGGCCTTTTATTGCTTATCTTATTTTCTTGTAAATCACTAAGCATCTAAATTTTGCTTGTTTGTAAACTTGATTCCTGTCCTGGGGCGATGAACATCGTATCAAGACCAGACTTCTGAAAAGGGCAAATTTAACTTTCGTGTCGGTTTAGAGTTTGATATCTCCTTTATACCTATTCTTGTTTGATACTATACAAGTATTGAAGAAAGCATAAAAAGTCTAACACGTTTAGGGGCTGTCATTTGCGATACTTGCACACCAATTGGCATCTTTTCAAGGAAGTGTGAATTATAACATGAAGTCTAATACTAATTAGGTACATTCAAATTACACAACAGTAAACGGACGATAACAGATTTACTAAACTTTTTAAAATATTATGGAATTGAATGAAAAATCAAATATGCATAAACATTCTAAAATAGGTTCTGAGTTATCAAGAATTTGTCAAACTGTTATTTTACTGCAACTACTTATGACTTTGGGTACGGTCACAAAAAGGCGTAAGTTTAAGGCGTAGTATTTAAATTAAGCTAAATTGATAATTATAATAATTCTAGGTGACCATTTGGGAGCTCAGTTCATTATGTACAACGTAAACACTTAAAGAGGCCGTAAGTAGCAAACTGGGTTATAATGTCCATAATTTATGTGCCCACAGCAACCTTACTGGGAGAAGTTAGTCAATTGTACGAAAACTGCTTATGTTTTGGCACAAACCGGTGGAGAAACCAACACAAAGGGTTGATTCGACCAAAGTTATTAATACGTTTTTGTAACGAGGCTGCTTTTGACTCGATGGAAGCATCAACCAAACATTTCGTTCGGAGCAAGTTAAATTTTCGTCATTCACATTCAGATTTAATATTTGAAGTTGAGAGCTGGCGGCGGTACGCGCGCCTTTTCGGTTTGTCTTCTAAATGAAACACAACAGATACACAACAAACAAACGCCTGGTTCTGGCTCACAGTTGCCGCTTTAGACAGTCCACATTTATACGTATAATTCACTGAGATACGAGTTCTAGAGCAATCTTTGGAAGTTTTGCTAGTGGTCAAGATTTTCCTCCTGCAAGCATGGTCTTAGTAGTAAGCTCCTCACTAGACTAGCAATGCTTCAAAACCAACAATGCCCACGTTCATGGGTGCTGTCATTCCCAAGCTTTAAAACGTTTTGGGTGTAAGTTAAGCATCTCGTGTACAATGACACAAATCACTATACAAGTAAGATTCAGATTACATTTATTATGTTTTCATCACTTTTTGTACAGAAGATGGTCTGCCGATTCGAGAAATAAACTCCTATTCAATTTGAATAAAACTATTTTAATAAATCACCATCAAAGTAGGCAACTAAAAGGTTATAGTTGGTCTTTCAAATATTTGCTTGGTTTGTTTTGTGAGCACAAAGTCATAAAGGTCCGACGGCTTCAACTTATACCGGATAATATTGCCTGACTTGTCAAGCTTGGGACAATCGGCTATAACAAAGCCTTTAGTTTAGGCAAATATATTCTATACCATCGGAATAGATATGTGTACTTAAAATTAAGCATGGCTATAAATTAGACATAATTATAGCGCCTTGATGTTGATTATTAAATAAAACTTCAATCCAAAGACTGAAACTTTATGATTGTGCAATCAAGACCTCTAATAGAGGTACTTGCGAGTACTGTGGAACGAAGTTACGCTAAGTGTACAAAGCTCTAAATCTCAAATGATGATTTAGGAACAATTTGTCAAAAACCAAGAAAAAAGTTTTTTTAATAAAAATAACATGAATTAGTGCGCGTTATTCTTCCTTTTTTACAATAAACCGTAATTGGTACCACATTAGGTCAAGTTTCCGTTTCTTAATGACATTGTATTGTAATGGTAAGTCATGCAATTGCGTCGCAATTTTCCATTATTTTGGTTTATTCAAAGTAATTACTTTATTAGAAATGCTTCGAGGTTGGCTCCTAACTTCCGGAGCTATTAATTAGCAACCTTAACTAATTGTCTTCGAACTTGTAATAGATATTGGCAAGTGGCGAGTGCTAGTTGCTTCCTGAGCAGAGAACTTTTCAGGGCTGCCAAAATTAGTTAAACGTCAAAACTAAGAAGCTAAAGAGGAGTAGCGTGTTGAAATTTTAGTTCCTGACTTCGATTAAGTTAAACAACTTAACTAAAGTCAGGATTACAAGTTACATATGCCTGTAACTCTCACCCTTTTATGCAAGCAGCAATTTAAATCTGACTAAAATAAGTATACAAGCTACTCAGACGATCATATTCAAGCTACAGTCATGTGCATAGATTTCCGGCTTTACAACATTTTAGCAATCGCTTATGTTTGCTAAACCTTATAATAGATGGTTCTTGGCAACAAATAATTATTAGTCGCAGTAATTATTTGTGATACCTCTAGTTCCACGAAGAAACTTAAGTAGCAGTTCGCAGACGCGTTTTCGCCACGAAGGAGTTATTATCCCGACGCCGGACGCCTTTAATACTCGACTCGGGAGGCTTAAACAGGTTGTATTACACGTATGCGGCAACCCTAGGTCCATACTGGTACAGACTACTGGTAGTATATTAATTTAAGTAAATTGAGCCGAGACTAGCGCCTAGCGGATATTGACAGCAAACTACTTCTAGTGGATTATACATTGTTAGGAAGACACTTTGCGCCAGTGTTTGAATAGCTAAACAGTTGCGGTGTGAGCCGAAATGGGTTGCTAAGTGCTAATATCGGTCTACTGCTTACAATGGGACCATACCCGCGCCTAACACCGCTAAATAACGAACAAAACGACATCAACTGTATGGTATTCATGTCGATACGGCTCTTAATTAAATACCGTTTGTGGCCTAAGTTTTACTTGCACGAATGTTGTAACGACATAACGTGCATTTTATGGACATCAATTTAAAAATTTTAGCCGATAAAAACGGGGGTAGGCTGTTGCACTGAGTGGAAATACTATTTTATGTTTACATGCACAAATTAATGTAATGGCCTTATTTGTTAAAACCTGAGTACGAGCTAGAAATCGGTGAACATACTATACATTTTAACGGGCCAATATTGCTCAAAGAGATTTTAATAGATTAACTAATAATAATATGATTTACGAGTGTATAACGTTCGTTTCAC
Organism: Ditula angustiorana; assembly: GCA_963691745.1. Taxonomy (NCBI): domain Eukaryota; kingdom Metazoa; phylum Arthropoda; class Insecta; order Lepidoptera; family Tortricidae; genus Ditula; species Ditula angustiorana. Next base: position 8,204,480 of record OY829472.1, read on the forward strand.
AAGTGTTTTACAAACGTTTTACTGACTCAGCGTGTAAACACGGCCAATTAATTATGACTAGTATTCCAACAAAGAGAAGAATAGGCCAACGATCGATGCATTGTGTTCAAATATGGGGTAATTACACTAGTCCGACTATCGGTTACGGTGCAGTACTCATCTCATATGTATGATCAAACCGAAAACCTTCTAACGCGGCGTCAGTCCACCATACTAAAATAGCCCAGTCAAGGGAAACAAGCACGTACGGCCATTGTATCAGTCGACCAGACCAATGTTATGGCACCACCATTATGTCGCGCAATATTTATGCGAGTGGTCCGTGTGTGTGGCATTGCAATTCGACAGAATCCTCAAAACAAATAGGCAAATGATGCAATTCACCCATTTTATTCCATTAAGTCCTTTTTATTCGTTTGCCCTCTGCACTGGCGTAGCGTAAGGCCTTTAAGCTAGCAATAAGTTAAATAATTATTTTACTTCGTATTTATGCTGACTCACAGTCCAGGAGTCGCATTCCGATGAGCTTAGCCGCGATATAGAAGAGAACCATAGCAAACTTCATGCGTTTAAGGACGAACTATAACTGTCAGTAACACGAACGATCGAAATCTAGTCGCAAAATTTTAGGTAAGTATTAAATTCCAAACTTTTTACAATGCAACGAGGAATTGAAATTAGTATAATTGCATAACTAAATACGTGTGCGTACACCTGTTACGTCCTTTTATTATGATGAATATAAATGTTATAGACTACGTGAAAGCTTTGGGTCTAGCGTTTTCAGATATAAAATTGTGTCACGTTCGATATAAGCTATGAACATCACTGGAACTATGCGAACCAAGGCTTGTCCGTCGAACATGATTGGCACGATCTAGACGAGATCACGTACAACGAACCAAAATATGTGACGCTCCGGTTCGTACGAGTCGCAATACGATTGAGATGCCTCGCCATCGTAGTCGAGATGTTTATTGAATACCTTTTGCGCTTCCTTTAGATACATTGATAATTTTCACACATACAAGCAAACTAGTTTTTCCGATAAGTGCTACGGCTTTCCCACGGGAACACAACTTATTTTAACGATTACAACATTAAAAATATATAATACTTGGGCCATATTTCTGAGATAAATGTAGAAAGTTGTAAAGTAAAAGAAAGCCGCCAGAAAGATGAATACAAAAAGTTTGATAAACATGATGAAAAAGAAATAAATAATGAAAATCGCCTGAAAGGCCCGAACAAAGGGGAACTATCTTTTGTTTCCCGAGGGACATTGAGGACAGAAGTAATGATTTACGGTGCACTTGGCGCTGTTTTCGTTAAGCATGGAGTCAAAGTTAAGATATTCCTATTCATAAGACACCCTTAGAGCTACATACAAATCAACGTTAGAACATTTAAAGTACTTCGATTGTCCGATTACAGCCTTCGTTTGTCGAATTAAAAGTATGACGGTGAAAAACTGCTCTGAAATCAGCTTTCCAGCCAGTGGCAGATTATTTATTACATCTGAAAACGTCATTTAGGTATCTTGTAATCCGATTTCTCGCATTCGTGGAATTTTATCTGATCAATGCTTTTACAAAAAAATTGTACTGCAAGTGAGATTTTCTAAATCCGATTAAAACCTCGTCGGTGTAAAATGTTAATTAAAGTTGTTTTGCAGCATCACTACACCTACAGAACTACAATTTTGTTTGTTTGAATGTAGGAAAACCCTGAATCCGGCCAACTGGTTTTACAAACTCTAAAAATCATCTATTATTTTAGCTTTTGCTATACTCATCTCAAACACTACCGTTGAGATGTCGAATGAAATAAATTAAACACTAGGAAAGAATGTTTATTTATATCGGCCATCTTTGGATGATAGTATTTTATTCGAATTCAATTATTATAGCTTAACCTTAAGTTATTTACAACTGAGCACTTAAATAATAATACTTATTGCAAATTCTACTTCGTCAGTGGTAGTCGAGGCATCCAGCAAAAACTATTACGCACCTTGCCGATTACAGTTGCAAGAGAGACGGGCCTATACATAGTTAGCCGCGTCACGTCTTGTTATTAACCAGTTGCATAACCACTGTCCTGATAAGCGCCTCTGGGTGCCTAGACGAAATGCCACTCTGATATCGTTATGGCTAGTAGAAACGACAGCATGTATGGATCTGTCGTCAGGCACCGAAAGCTAACGTCAAAAATTGTCGATCGTCAATATCAAACCCATTCTGCCGTGCCGACTAGCGTTGACTGTAACCGAGTGTTACTTTGTATAGACACCATGGTAGGTATGCTGAGTGACGGCAGCTTAGCGTAAATAACTTTGCCATATCGCTGAGTTGCCCGATGTTGAGCCCAAACCCAACGTATCCGGGAGATATCCAACATAATAATTCTTTCGTGCAGCTTACTTTTCCGTAAAATTCACCTCGTATTCTTTCAACACAAGGTTCTCAGCATCCCAATGCTGAGACTGAAGCAAACTGGGTATAATCCATTTCTTGAAATTAATTATTAGAGATGCTTCTCCGATTACTCACTCCACCAACTCTCACAAAGACTCCATAGTCTTGAATGATCGTACAAGCATCTCTAATTCCTCTTTTTGGGTCTTTGAATGGTTTCCCAAAAACCGTCGAAATGTTTTGCAGCGTGATTCATGACTAGGATGTCACTTTTGATTTGTTCCACTGAGGATGGATTTAAAGATCTTTTTACTTTTACATATTATATCCTCATTAACAAAACCACGCGCTGGTTTTTTTGGCAGAAACAGTTACCTGAAATCTCTTCTGGGCAATTACATGACATGATTTAATAAATAGGACCAACCTCGAGTTTAACAAATTCAATAAAAAAAAATGGCAATTGGCGAAGGTATCGCGTAACAAACACACAAAAACATTCAGTTAACTTAGGAACATCTTTTTCTGAAGTCTGTTGAAAAAAGGATACTTTTTTTAGATGTAACTAAGTATAATCCATTTTTTTAAATAAGAATAAAATAAATCCAACCTCGATTATGTCTGTGTTTAATCTGCAAAACGACCAGAAAGGGGTATTACAAACATTGGTTAGATAATTTTCAGCCGATTAAAAACACCTGTTATATTGGAACGGATCTGACAAACGCGATTAAAAAGGCTTTAAAACATAATGGGAAAATCATTTCGCGACCCGTGCAAAGGGTAATTTTACATTAAATACTCTCCCCGGCTCGCTGCTTCAAACGAGATGATCTGTTTGGCGAGTTAGACGTTTTTTATTTATTCCCTTCTCTTGGATGCTGTCTAGCTGAATAATCTAGCCGTGTTTGAGCGTGTTATTTTAACCTTTTTAATACTTTTTATGCAACATACAGGAAACATTCTAACTGGTCGATTGAGAGGGTAGGAGTTAATTTGAACTTCTCTACCGGTCTCTAGTAACACAATAGAAATAAAAGAATAAATCTAACAAAGAAGTCTAAAGGACCGTCACAATTTGAATAAGCTTTACAAGTAGTACGAAGAATATTGAATTGTTTCATCAGATAAACATACTGAAGGACTTTACAGAAAGTGTCAACAAAAGACTAGTCTTTACTCAGAAAGGTCAAGCATCCAGTCCCGTTCCTCCGAACGTAACCGGTCTTTTTATTTCTTATTGCGAATCAACGAATCACTCTGTAACGAATGGTTTTCCGAATTGACAGTAATAACAAAATTCATGCTTATTAAGATCGCAGAAAGTCTTTATCGCTTGTTTTTGGGTTCGAAATAATTAATCAAATGTCCCGTTAAGTCCCGTAAGTGTGGTTGGAGCTGCAGCAAGGTCGTTGGTTCGTGAGCTTCGGCCGAATTCCAAAGCAGCATTAAAATATTCAGTCGAATTAAGAACCTTCGCGTTTTCTTAAACTCGGTGAAGAAGCGGTTAGTGGTGGTGGTAGCTCATTTTAGTAAAATGAATAGGAGCAACTATATTTCAAATACAAAAGAACTTAATTGAAAATTACAATTTCAGTATAAGGTAACAGTCCCAGTATTTGACAATGATCCCATAATTGTCGAGAAGATACGAAAACATACAAGTAAAAGCTAGAGATCATGATGTCAACGACTGGTAAAAACAATGTCCTACGCGTGTCAAGGATTGGGACGGTTACCTTAAATAGCTAGCGATTATCTTAAATAGTTAAATGGAAATAGATAGTTTAAAATGGAAATCAAAGGGGTACATGAATGAATCACCTTTCGCTTTGAATAAACAGAACTATGAACGCCCTTACACAGTGATCTATAAATGTATCTGTTCGCTAGCTCTTGCATCTTGCAGGACTCGCACGTGTATCGGAACCGGTTCTTAGGCGAGCGGGGCGGTTGGAATTCTGGAGCTGCCGGCTGCGCAGCGCGCGCGCACGCGTGGCGGGGACCGACCAGGATGACTCAGCGAGCCCATTTCATTACTGACTTTGGAATTAGAAAGGAATCGATAGGTTGTTGGTATTAGTATGGTAAGTTTAATTAACTTTTTCTCAGCGTCTAATGAATATTTTTTTTATTAATTTAAAAATAAATTACATGAGGTTTTAACTAACTAACAAAAAGGGTCTTGGTTTACCGAGGCAGTATGCTGAGTTGGGCCCTTTTTGATTCTATTCAGCCTTATGTTTGTATGATCTGACCACGTTTTGTGTATGTGTCTATGTGTGTGTATGTTGAACAGTTTGAAATAAATGATTTTCTCTCTTTCTTTCTTTTCTTTCTACCTAAAATTGCTGTTTGAAGTTATTAATGTTTACTAATATCGTACGGACCATTGTTGTCCGAAAAAAATTAATAACGTAATTAGATACATGACATACTTTATGACATTTTTAGTTTTAATTACGGATAGCTTTAATATTTTTTTAGTCTCATTAAAACTAAGATAATTAATTAAATGTTATTGTACTTGTAATATTCTTTTATTACTCGTTACTACCTAACGTTTATCAAAGCTATTTGATAAGCATGTTGCTTACGGAAATATTTTAGGCTAAGGAATAACATGAAATATATATTTTGATTTATAGATTACCAAAATAATATCTAATTCTTAGTCAATTTTTTCGAACACTTCTAACCATTTTTTTTATGAAATAGGAAGACAAACAAGCAAGTGGGTCACCTGATGGTAGGTGTTCCCGCCTATAGACACCCGCAACACCAAAGAGATTGCAGATGCGTTGCCAACTCAGAGGGCTAACATGGAATACCACTTGTGCCAGTAACTACACCGGCTGTCTTGCTCTCCACGCCGGAACACAACAGTGCAAGCACTGCTGATCAGCGGCAGGATTAGCAAGCAAGATAGTGGTAGCGATCCTGACGGACCTTGCACAAGGTCCTACCACCCGCAAAATAGCGTATAAATAACCTGTACGATACAAAGTCACACCACACGACTTGGTATCCTACAGTGCAAATCTCTCTTTTATAGTTCCAGAACTTCTGAATTCCGTATCTATATAGACGCGAGGTGCTTTGTTATCGGAGTAACTGTAGTGTAGGTAAGGGTCACATTTTCGATATAAATCCCTCCTTAGAAGTCTAAAAAGCATTTTCTATTTCATTGTGTCACGCGGTCACGCCCAATATTAGAGAATGACACAGCAGGTGTATTGGTAAAAAGTGTTCGCTACGATAAAATAACAAAAACTTCGTGTAGACGTGCCAAAATAAAAACGTAATAAAAGAAAATAGTAAGTTTTCGATGTGGTACAGTCAGCGTCAAATATACCAGAGCGGGCAAGGTGGTCAAAAATATCTGAACACGCCCGAGCCTATTTGACAATAGAGTCGAGTTCAGATATTTTTGACCACCTTGCCCGCTCTGGTATATTTGACGCTAACTGTACAGCAATTACCCTTTGCCCCTACAAAAAAAGATGCGACGTTGTCTGAGAAAAAAAATATAGCACGGGGTTATCAATAACGAACGCATTCTAAGACCTTGTTGTCTACAATGTCTGGTTAAATCTCCTTCTAATAACAAATGGCAGAAAAGGATAGCATGGAATGTATCTAGCGAATATTTTTTGTCCTAATACTGTGAAATAAACCCTTAATATAACAAAATTAATAAGAACGCAAGTAAGAAATAAAAGAAGAGCTGCTTTTAACCACAAACACTATTTTCATTATTTTCTGCGGTTCTAACGGATTCAAAAATAAATTAAGTACTAAAATGACGGATGATTATTAAACCGTCTCGCAACTACTCTCGCCCATTCAATTGAACCCTGTGACTATCGGCCGGTGACCGTCACAGTTGAGTTTCAGCCAAACTGAAGAATCAGGATGACCAGCCAGATTTTCAGAGTTACAAATTTCCGTTTTAGGGTTCCGTATCGAAAGGGTGCCAACGGGACGTTATTACTAAACCTATGCCGTACGATACCTTTAAGGCTCTAGATTTAGAACGGTAATGGATACCCGGTAAAAAATTTCACAGAATATGGGTGATTATGGCAGATATTTTAACAAATAAAATAAGTTATCCCTATACAAGAAACTTGTTTTTAATGCTTTTTATTTTTTGCTCTATCGTAAAGGCAGTAACTATTATAGTGATTCTATGCGTGTATGTATGTATTGTCAACTCTAAGGTATAACAAAAAACTGGTCAAGTGTGAGTTGGGCCCGCGCTAAGGATCCCGAACTAAATTTTGTGGTAGTACGGAACCTGAGGGTCTGACTTGGTCGCGGATCTGACTTGCACTTGGCTTTTTTTAGGAATAAATCGACTCAAAAGCGGCTGAATGAGAGCGCGGTTTTATACTTGTTTCTAAGTCGTTGGTACATTAATTTTGAAACTGTATATATTTTTTAATTATATGTTTTGTAGTATTGGGGAGAGGTGACTGTCACTTTCTAGTTGGTAATCCTGCAGTTGCTTATACTTAACAAAGCCATGATTTAAAATTACGTTCCACTAATCTACTTTATATACTTCAGTGATAATAATAGCCTAAACCTACTTTTTTTGTATCAAATAGGAAGGTAAACGAGGATATTACAAAACCTTTGAAAACTTGTTGGACGTGAAAACCATATTTATGCATTACCCCCACTGTTGCAAACGCCGTTGACTTTTAAATTGGAAGCAAAATCTAATATCTGGTAGACTTAGACATGTAAAAGAGCCTTTATGGCTTACTTGCAAAGTATTTTTTTTATATTCATTTTTTCATTTTCAAATTAATTAATTTAGCTGTCCCACTCATTGACAATGACTCGACAGGTACTTGATAAAAAAGAGAGAAAACCATGTCAACCAGTGGTAATAACAATGCCCTAAGCGTATCAAGCACTGGTACGGTCAGCCTCAGAAGTGGCTGAACATTTTAGTAGCTAGTCGTTGACAGTAATGTGGCAAACTCTCATTTCATCCGTTACTACGACTAGGTTCTTAGTATTAGTATCTATGTAAAGTATAGGTACTTCTAATAGATCTGCGATACTATATTGCCTAATGACTACTGCGACATGGATCCTTCAATCTTTTTCTGTCCTATTTTTTTATAATTGGCGTTTTTTTTGTCTTCTTTCAAGTCAGCATTGCTAACAATAGACCAGCCTCAACTCCACAATTACAACTAAGTGTTCTCATGAGACAGACCGCCAAGTAATCAGTTTAGGGGCTGACGACAAAAAACCCACCGCAGCGGTCCCTGGGCAAATTGAATTAACCTAAGGGTTTAGACTTGGACTCCCAAAGTGGACATTTAAAACCGGGTACCTATCTAACGCGAACATTCATCAAAAACGTAAAAAGTGTTAGATTACTGCAATCTATACTGATATTATAGATGCGAAAGTCAGCCTATCTATCCGGTTTTCACGCCTAAACGGTTGGAACTATTTGGATAAAATTTGATGTGTGGATAGTTCGACACCCGGGGATATAGGCTACTTTTTCAATAATATGTCCCGTAGGGCGTGGAATATGTGCCCTACATTTGAGAAAAACTTGATAAAACGAGGTAATATTTGCATTTCGATAATAACCATAGGATAGTTTTTATCCAGGAAAGAAAATATTTTCGCGGGATAGCGATAAACGAATTTTACGTGGATGCAGTCGCAAGCAACAATTAGTATTTACATTAGGTACTGTTTATGTCAATTTTAGCTATGAGTCTCCATTAACGCCGTTAAAAGGATAAAACCCCATTATCCTGCGGTCTTAAAACCGTCTAAAACAATATAAAAATAAACGTATAATAGTTCAAATAATTTATACATTAGGATCATTTCCTAAAAAGTAGAACTTGTGCGGAGTACCTGTTCGCTCTTGGTTATATTGTATTTACTAATCTATATATATATATATATATGAATTCTTATAAAGATCAGAGTATAACAATTTTGTCGACAATTGGTTGCGGTCTATTAGGCGAATTGAATCCCATCGAAAGAACAAAAATAAACAACTCGACGTTCTAAGTGGAATGTTAAAAGAAAATACAAAAAATAACAAGAAAAAGAGCGGATATTTTTTAAACTGCGGGAAGACAGACAGTGCTCTGGGGAATATTTGTAAAGCATTTCATTTATTCTTTCTGAGCTAGAATATTCTGAAAAGAGTTCAAATAAACATTACACAAAGGATACAACTTTAGAGTTAAGTTATTCTGTCTAATGTTAAGTTCTTTACTACAGTCGCCCTAACTTGACGGGCCAAGTTTATTTAGCTCTATGTGCGTCCCTCTCTTTTGACACTAGTTTGACAACGACGCAATGAGACTCATGTAACCTGGGCCGGTGTTAGGGGCACTGAATCACGAAGGATGTTGTACTTAAAAACATTTTTTTTTCAATAATATTAAATATGCTATCAGTCTTGAGACTATGATCAGATGGGTTGTATGATGCAAAATGGTATGGCGAGCTAGGGCCACTTTAAACAACAAGCCACGCCACTTTAAGCAAAGGCCACTTAAACATTTAAGTAATTTTTATTTCGATAGTAGCTAAATTCGACAGCTGCACAGTAGTTTCATAGAACATAGGTGAAAATTTACTACGGTTTCGCAATACACTTCAACCATACTTAAGCAAAAATAGCTGCTTGCGATATATGCATCACATAGGTTTTAGCGTTTAGTAATGGTTTAATATTAAGACATTAAAGTTTTTTGCTGTATTTTGTATTCAAATAAAGTGTAAAGTGTTCAAGTGTTTAGCTTGAATCATGAAAAATTTCAACCTACGAATACATTTGTCTTTGACACGTACTGTCAATCTAACAATTTCATACATTTGTATGATATGATATTCTATAATCTTAGGTTAAATTTTTACAATATTTTTATAAAAAGTAATAAAATAATATCAATACAAAATACAGAAACAATGTAAAAACCTAACCTATTTATATTTATTTATTACGATTTCCGAGGAGGGAATGCCGAAGAAACTAAAATATGTATTGCTGAACTAAGGTGTCCTGTCCCGTAATAATATAATAATAGTAAGTATAATGCTATGTTTATTCCTCTAGATGAAAAAAATGATGGACTGATCTGGAAAATGTATCTTAAATAAATGATGAGCGCCTGACGGTTAACATGGGGTATTTTTCGTCCTGGAAAATAAATTGAGGTAAAAAAACTGAGAATTGCGTGCAAGAGACCAAAATATTTTTTGAATCAAAACAAGTGAAGTGAGTTTTGGTCGTGTAGTTTTAGTGTTTAGTTGTGGTGGTGTGTAGTTGAGTCTGTGTGATATATGTTGTTTCGTGTGGAAGCGGAGGAGGGTGGGTTTTTGCATGAACATATATGTGTCGCACAGACGCAGCTATTTTGCACAAGCCCGGCACTGGTTTCGCGGAATAGCAAGGTAATTTGTTCTAGTTTGTTGATATGGACCTCCGCAAAGTAACGCCTGAATCTATTAATTATCAAAACAAGTATAAATTATGCAACTTCGTACTTATTACATTTCAACGTAGTACCAGATCTAAGTTTGTTTTACGAATTACTTGATCACATTTGACATCATTTTTATAGTATTCTTTACGTTTATGTAAACGTTTAACGTTCAAATTCAAAACGCACAAAAAATGCTATTCCTTTTCTATGAAGTTTGCAGTTCATAAAAATAAATATGAAATAATTCCATTAAACCTGCACATTTATGTAAACTAATGTGTAAGCAACATCCTGTCGGTCTTGTTTCCCTATAACAGGTGTTTCGAAGATCAGATAGCAGTCGCTCCAATGTTATGACCTACCAAAACTGGGATCATGGCGAAAGAGTAGATATTATCCCAAATTAAGTAACGGGAAAAAGCGCTGGGAGGATGACGTTCGTATATTATAAGTATTATAACACTTAAAGGGCGTTTTTGGTGGAAGTAAAACTTCTATATTTGTACTATTATTTATTCTGTGCCCGTGAGATATCTGCTGCTGAGTGTATAGTCGACCAAGAAATAGCTTTGACACTCTTCGATCGTATTACAAGCTGATAAGGTTCCAAAGCGGTAAGCCGCTACTTGGTCGGCTGTACATGACTAAATCATCGAAGTCTAAACGTGAAAGTTCAACAGTTGACAATTTCAAGTGTTTGTTTGCAGATTTGAGTTACTGTGTATCGCCACTATGTAAACTCATAATGGCGACTCTCTATTTTAAAGTAGCTATAGTCGCAGGCAAACAACTTGTGCATAAATCGAGTGGAGGGGGTAAGTTTGCGCATACACATTTGTACTAAAACGGCTACTACGTAGTCCAGGTCAATGCTCAAGTTGTTAAATATTACATAAGTTATACCCTATGTTGTCCTATACAAATTAATTTATATAGGACAATACAGGGTAATTTAGAAAAGTAATAACTATTTTTCAAATGTCCCTCGTACTACTCAAAATTAAGTATGCGAATGGTTTCACTCTATACTAATAAAATAACATAGGACAAAACTATGCACCGGATACAATTAAATTGTTAGCGGGAACCAAACAAAAAGCTTAGACTGATTCAAACATAACTTTAATGCAGGTGCGCCATAATAGGTTAGAAGTTAAATAAAATTTTGCGTACGGCCCAGAAAATATATTTTAATTCCGTGAAGTTGGCCATATCAGTCATTGAGGAATGATCGCATGTTGACTCAGGGCTCTGGTATCTTGACTTAATGGCTAAGTTGACTCATCAAAGGTGCAACAATGTAAAAAAAACACATATATTGTAGCTACGATTGCGGTCAAGTATTACATTTTTTAACGATCTTTAAAAGACATAATTACGACACCAATCAAGGAAGAGAGTCATTTTCGCATTTAAGTTTTGATTTTAGGGATATAACTCGATTGTTATGCTCATCTATTTCGTGGGGACTTTTGCTTTGTAGCACGCCGGCGTAATTTGCGGGCTTGATTTTTTTTCTTTAGCGAGTACTACTATGTTATATTTATATGGTAATGTTAATTGACAACAAGGTGGCCTATATACTTTCCACTGCTGGGCTCATGGTTCCTCTCGCAATGGGAGGTATTGGGATAAGTTACAAATTTTAGTTAGTTAGTAGCAGTGCGGGTTGGGAACTACAAACACGCCATTGTCATATCGCAGGTGTGTGCATCTTTTTTATGATGTTATCATTTCCGAAAGCTCACGGTAAATTTTTCTCTCTCAAGAGGTACGAGCCCTGCGGGGCGATTCCCGGTTCATCCAAGATTCATCTCGCACGATAATATAATGTCAAATTCTTTTGAATTCTGTAATTTTTGACGTATCTCTAATGTAAGACGATTCTCGCATAAACCGAGAAATGGGGTCCTGTGCACCTAGCACGAATCTTCTCGACACGCGTTAACTCGCTACGTAATTAAATGCGTCTCTCTCTTATTGGGCTAGTTAAAACGAGACGCACCGAGTTAAGTAGCAAATTAACGCGTGTCGATAAGCTTCGTACTAGGTGCACTGGTTCTCACTCGCGACCCTCTTCTTGCCATTAAGCTGCCACCATTTTGTTTCCCTATGACAAGATTTTATTTATGTAAATTTTCCCAAGAAATTCAGGGTTATTTATTAGTTTATTGTCCGCGATTGTAGATATTGAAATCTGAAACAAATTTTATACATCTATTATTTAGTTAACAGGTTCAATAAAACACTGTTTGTTGATGCAGACAGCGGTGGTTTCGATCACCATCACTTAGAATACTGGTATTAAAAATTCCTGCATTTAATTTAGGGTATTATTTGTATGGTGTCATGGAACCTTAACACAGGGTTGGCTAGGATTGCCCGTCGAGCGTGGTCTGCGCAGAATTGATTTGTTTTTAATGCAATTCTATTTAAATCCAGAAAACATTAATAAAAAGAAGTCCCTCCAAAGTCCTTTTCATTTCTATAGATAAGTCGCAATTCTTTCAGTTGCATTCGTGAAAACTAGTAGACATGCACGTATTTCACTCAGTTATTTGCTGAAACAACAATTGAAACTTTCAAATTCGTATTTATTCGTTTCTTTTGAAAAGTACATTTACCAAGCTTCATCGTTTTAACTTGACAATAAAAATGTTTCACCATAGCAACTTTTCTAGAGCCCTTTTACCCTGTTAGGGGAGAGTTTATGGAAATAATAAAGCATTTGTACCTTGGTTTCTTTTGAAAAATACCTGTATTCACAATCATAACCTAGAAAAAAATCCCTATTAAACTTTTTTACACCCTAGGAATATCTTATCGAGAAGTCTTGTCTTATAAAATAATGCCTACATTAAAAAAGAAACACGTCTTTAACATTTTACTTTTCTACGCTTAACACTAGCGTTTGGGGCATCGAGTGAGAAGTCAGTCACTCAGGACTACTCAGGACTGTCGGGACATTACCTTAATAAAGATCGTATATCGTGGATATAGGATAGGACTATATTCGTTTCGTTAAAAGTTTTTTTTACCCCATACCAACGTGTGCAGTCATTAATAGTTTTTTAGTGTAGAGTTTTACCCCCTATTGCAATGCAATAGACTAGGTGCTAAAGGAGTTAGCTTCAACAGTGTAATTATTTATTACCTTGATTAACCTTAAAATAAATGCTTTCGTCATGGCACGTACTTAAATTTATATCATCGCTATTTCTGTCGCGAGACTGTATTTGGCGAACTTAAATTTGAATTATACATCGAATGTTATTCGTACCTTGATAAGGGGGCGACAGCAACCCAATTAAAGGTAAGTAACGTCATAAAAACGTCCACCGCATATTACAAACGAATGGATAAATTATAATATAGACACATAGGCATATACAGGGGGAGGGGAGTTGGTTGTAATGGCAGCGTCGTCTTTTACCTCCTAATAATAACATTTCAGAGGAAAAAACCGGCGAAGTGCGAACTGGATCCGCGCACCAAGGGTTCGGTAGGTACCACAACTTACTTGCTGAAATGTAACTATGGCAAGCAGCGACGATGGCTAACATTTGCTGGAATGTGTTATAAGGCGCTAGTTTCAGATTACTGAATGTATTGAGAAGCTTAGCGCAAGTCCGACCAACAATTGGCCAGTTTTCATTGTTGCTTTACTTAGTTTAAGCTACAGTCACACCAAATTTGACGTTTGTATGTACTACCGTTTTTACAATAAGACATACCAAAATATAACAATCACGTTCTTTGTATGGGGACACCCAAACATCTACTAAGTGGTAACTGATTGATATTATCAGAAAAAAAATTGACAATAAACTATCTTGGTCTTCGTGATTGTTTGTTGTTAAAAAATCCTCATAATAACATACTTAAGTGTTATGAAAATTACAAGCAGTTATCAATAACGATTTAAGGGACGGAGTCCGTTATAGTTTGGACGGACGGCTCAGGAATAGGGTCCCGTAGCACATATTGCGTACGCGTACGCAACCCTAAAAACGAAAGTAAAATTCCTATTAGATTTGGGGATAAATTTCAGTAACATTTAGTAAATATGAATTTTAGTAAAACATTAATTGGACTTTGAACAAAAACGGCACTAAATGATTTCCATAATATCGTTTATGTTTCATTGATGAGATCATGTCAACTAATTAATCATAGGCAATTAAGGTTTAAGTGCCTCAAATATATTTATATAGACTCGTTGAAATGAAAATCGAGTTACACTAATTAATTATTTTGTTACCTAATCAAAGAATAATGTTTGATTTGTAACTTTATGTGTAGATTACACATGTGCGAGTTGAAGAGGTCGTTAAGGTTAAATTAAAAAGCTATATAATGAATGACAACACAAAGAAAAATTAGGGTAACGGCAGGATTCGAACCTGCAACATCATCATTCCGTGCCTTGCGTATTCCAGTTTCCGCCACATTACCGCTGCCATACCCTGCGAATTTTTCAATGTGTTTCGTCTTCAGGGTCATTACATTATTGATATTTTTTCTTTGGGTAAACTACCCTCGGTGTCATCTATGAGAAACTTAATCAAGTTATCTCATTCAACTTGGTCATTTATGAATGCCCATTAGCTGACGAGAGATGACGCCATTTGTTGTTAAATTATTGTTATCGAAATTATTTATTTCTAAATTGCAGTTGTTGATGTTGCAGGTTTGAATCCTGCCATTACCCTAATTTTTCTTTGTGTTGTCATTCATTATATAGCATTTTAAATTTAATTTGAATGTAAAAAAAATACAAAAAGAAAAATCGAAAAAATTTAGAAATAAATAATTTCGATTACAATCGTTAAGGTTAAATTGCAATGCCATAGTAACAACAGTCCAAAAGATGTGTTACTAACTCGCATGTTTTTACTCGCACCGCGTGCCCGAGGCGTACCTCAGCTAGCTCTGTGTGTGTTCGTTACCCGCATCGTGTCACACCCTGTATATTAAACTTTAAATTATATAATTTGAAATTGTTCAAAGCTGTGTAGGTAGTATTGTCTCTTGGGTCATTTACATTTCTTGTGTTGTCAGAACAAGCCCGTTTGCTACTAAATCGCCAAGTGCCTACGGCTACGCTATTATTATACCATGGTCCCGACAAATAAGCGATAAGCAAAATTATGGCCTTTCCCGAAATTCATTATTAATTCAGCAATAAGGGTGAAAGTTGATTTAGGGGTGCTTACAACACATTGTACTGTCGTTTCTTGGAAGGAGCTACTTTCGAGAGTAAGATGAAATCAAATGATGCGATTTTTGAAGAGGACTTGGCCTGTCCTCTTCTGTTAAAGGTAGAAGCAACAACGCTGCAATATTGACCTATCAAGACAGTCAAGAGTCGATAAATCTTGTGTACTAAGTAATTGAATATTTGGTATTTTTAACGTCGAGATAGTGCATCCACGTACCGCTATAGCGCCCATTCCCTGTTTCCCATGACGCGCTACATCACGCAAACTTGAGTGACGTCGCAAGTCACTTCATTTTGAAGGTCAGGCCGGGACAGTAGGGCTGGGTTACGTGCACGCAATCCAAGCGATGTTGCATCTCAACAGAATTCCATACATTACAACCGGCGTGTGCACGCGCGTCTCCGGAGCCGTGCTGCATACGCATCCGGTGCGGTCCGGAATTTAAGCCAGGGATGCAATTTTTGAATCTCACCATGTGACCAGAGCTCACCAAAATGGCCGAATCTCTATGAAACACGGATATTTTGGTGAGCTTTAGTTACTCGGTGAAATTCAATTGCAATTTTTGAATTTCACCAGGTGACTAAAGCTCACCAAAATGACCGCATTTCTATGAAACACGGCTATTTTGGCGAGCTTTAGTCAACCGGTGAGATTCAAAAATTGCACCCCTGTTCCATGGCGCTATATCTGTGAATGCATCTTCTTGAGTATACAATCAGCGAGTTTGTATTGTGTGCCACTGTTGGACCTTGTGGCAATGAGTGACCCCTGAGCCATTGTGACATTGTAAGCGCAATAAAATTAAAGGGCGTGTTTTAATACTTGTAATCATTGTAACAAGTGACGTCAAGATAAATATCTATTTTAAATTCCCCTCAGACTTCAAAGCTGCCCTGCACGGCTGACCTTAGTCAATCACATATTAATATATTGATCGATTATACAATGGGATTGTAACTTTTCTTAAAAATATGCCAATATGGATTTTAAAGTTGTATGTCTCACTACCACGTGGGGACCTAGCACGCTAGCTTTTATCGCTGACATAACCCTTTCTAACTAATAAGCGCTTGCGAAAGGGACGGATGCTTTTAGGTGCGCGATAAACGCCACCGTGCTAAGTATTAGAACTGTATTCGGAGGCTTCGGTATTCAGGGTATTCATAATTTTATTCTTTGTATTTTTGAATATTCCAATTTACTTTTGGTTTAATGAATGTTCTTGGGAATTTTTCTGCATTATCGTTTTTTTACGAATAGATAGTAATTAACTTATCTATGTTTAATATAAGAGGAAAGTAACTGCCTGACTCATAGAGCAAGGCACAAGTAAGACGCTGAGCTTGGAAACTTGAGATTCTTAAAGAGCTGTTTAATGATTTTTAGACGTGCACTTAGAAAGATTTTGCTAAATTCAACCCTTATCTCCTGGTTACATTTTTAGCTACGTATTACAAGAAAAATTTAATTGAAAATGTCTGTAACAGTCATTGCAATAAAAAATATAATTAAAAAAAAGAAAAATTTTAACCTAGATGAAATTTAATAACAAATGGCGCCATCTCTAGTCAGCTAGCGGTCACTGCAAAGTGGCCAAAGTTTCTCATAGACGACATCGAGGGTAGTAACATCTTAAAATCAATAAAGTAAAAGCCGTAAAAACGAAGCACATTGACAAACCCACTGGCAATGGTAATGTGGTAACGCACTGGTAACGCACGGCACGGAATTATGAGGTTGCAAGGCCGAGTCCTGCCATTGCCCTTAAATTTTCTTAGTGTTTCATTACATAGCATTTAAAATTAATAATTTGAATTTTTAACATTAAAAAAATAAAAAATCTATAGAAATTTCGATGACAAACATTTTTACACCTAGGTGAGTTTTTCTTGATTTCTATAGATTTTTATATTCGATTTCTATAGTCCTTCATAACAGGTTAGTTGCTATTGTTTAATTAAGCTCATAGACCTCGCTTTGATTAATATTTATATGAATTTTTTTGGAAAAAATGCAACAAAAGTTTTAACGTAGAGATAAGACTGGAATCAAATTACAGCCATATTCTAGAACTACGAAACAATTAATTCTGATCTGTAATAAAAGAAACGCTTGAGTAGAGTTTTATGATCTTTGATATATGTATATTTAGGCCACGTCGCACCGCAGTCTTTGCCCTAACATGACCGGCCTAAGTTCAATTTATCCCTCCCTGCGTCTCTGTCAAACTAGAGACATATGGAAGGAACGCACACAAAGATAAACTCAAATAAACTAAACCGGTGCTAAAACTTAAGGTGCTGAGGCCACAGTTGTAATTTGTGAAGTGGGTAGATGTTTCTCCTGGGACTAAATGTACCTAAGTACTTATTTCTTTTATCAAATAATTTCTTGCCACCCTTATCCGCATAATTTCCTATAAATTACAGTATACCACAGCAAACACATTTATTAAATAAGAAAATATTAAATATACATCCGTCGCTGAAATAGGTATAGGTACCTATTATACAAAAATAAATTCGCTCGGCAGTTGTATTCACAAGTAAATCAGGCTGAGAACAATGAGTGCAACAGAAAAGCTGCGTTGAAGTCATGCTAAACACTCTCCGGAACTCGTTTAACTAGTTACAGGCCCGCCAACTGCTCGTAGATGGCCACTAATTTGTATGAGGCCAATAGCAGCGAATGAGAGTCATTCAAACTAAAGTTTATTTACAGTTCTTGAAATCCACCTACAACTGCTGCATCTAAAGCGCTTCTTATTTCAAAACATGAGACAATCAAAGTAATACGATGGCGTGTCCAATGACGAAGCGACAATAGCTTTGTTAGCGTCCGGTGGTAGGCTGGTTCAGAGAAATGACGATATTAAATATAAGGTCTTTGTTGATCCGACGATAGGCTCTCTTTGCTGGGCGCCGAGCCGACGCATCGGGAATGCAACTCGACCGCGGCCCGCGCCGAGCCGCACTCCGACAATAAAATACAAACAGACCACACGCTCACACGCCATGGACACTGACTAGTCATTGACTGATTAGCATTTAAACCCGTCACTTCGCAGAACACCCGACTTGCTGAATACAGTATACTGACCCAAACGCAACAGCGTGCATACCTCACCTTACATCTTACGTACATGCATTCAAAAATAGACACAATTCAAGTAAAGTCCGTTTTACTTACTTACCGGTTTAGCGCGAGCTTCGACCAGTCATGACTGCTAAGCTTACACAACAACACAAACGACTACGATTAAACTTTGTTAAAGTTTATTAAAGTTATCACTGAAACCGAGTTTCAAGTGCACAGAGAACTCGAATGGTGGCCATTAGGAAGTGAATCTTGGCCTGCAGTTATGTTGTAATAAAGTTTTTTAGGTCGTAAACAGGTTTAGAGCGGCGGAAAGCGAGTTTAAGTTTGTCGCGCGGCGGGAACGGGGCACGGCCGCCCGGAGGAAGGTAGCGCGCGATATGACGGGTGTCGGCTCGCTCGTCCCGCGGTGGGCGAGCGCCGAGCACAGCCAGCCGGCGGCCGGAGCGGCAACGTCGCGCTCCGCGGGGCGAAGCCTCCGCTCTCCCATAACACCAGAGCATGGTTGTTTCATCATAGACAAACAGCTCCCGTAGGACGTTCGGGAACAACGCCGATACACCAAAGCGCGACTTACGCAAGCTTACTCCCGAGCTTAAACTTGGGACACCTTCATAAATTTCAAATCCCCTAAAAAGTTTAGTTCGATAACTTTAGTCAGATAAATAGTTTAAGTTAAACATTATCCCATTTGTTTATTACGGTAACGCGAAGCAACGGTGACGACCCTGGCTGTAATTTAACCCAGCGGTGTTCTAAATGAAAAGGTAAAGTTTAAGGCTTAACAAATAATTATCTCTTTAGGTCATTAAGAGTTCCGGTGAGTCACGCGCATGGGTGATCAACAGGTGATACCTACGAACACAGCTGAGTTGTGATATATGTACACAATGGTCATTTGGAATGTGTAGCATTCTTGTTGGAATTCCTCTTTGTTGCAATTTTAATCTGCGTTTGTTGATAAGTTTTAATAGCTTGCCGCTGACAGCCTTCTCTGACAGCTACTGAAGAATACTGAGAATCGGGCCACCGTTATTGTTTATAAGCGACGATGGTTTCATGATGGCCTGTCCAAACTAAAACAAAGATTCGACGAAATCGTGAAGAGACGCGAGCCATATATGTGAAGAAATAATACTAGGTAATATCTAACCTTCTAAAGCAGTGATTCCTTTACTACGGCTCGATAACCTAAATAGCTAAAACAGTATCCTTATTAAATTCGTCATGTCTGTCTGTACGTCTATGGCAGCCTTAGAGAAAAACCACCTAACGAAAAAAGTTAAGAGTTCGTACATGTAAGGGATAAAATGACAAACAGGTGTCAGACACAATAGCAAGACCATAAATATGATAAAGAAAGAAAAGTATCTATGAGTAAGGTCTCCATTACTTCCATTGCACTATTTGGTTCGAAATCATCTGAAAAAGTATCAGCGCCTATTAGCATGTAAGGTATCTTTAGATCGATCTTGGAAATTTCAATTAAGGTCTCTAAATGATATTTAGCTGTACGTACTATTATTTGAAGAGTTAAGAGTGCTATCGTAATGCATGTGCATGGTAAAGTCAAGTTTGTAGGACTTAATAAATACTTCAATCAAAAACATAATCCGCCTTACCTACTGGCGACCGTTGGTAAAAGTCGACTGCCTATGATATGCAATTTTATTACGTCTGCACAAAAAGTGTTTTACTGTCTGTGACTAATATCTGACCGGTTTTTATTTCTTTTTTTCGGTAGGTGAGCGTTTTTAAAAATTAAGTTTTTGTGGTTTTTCATACTCTGAAATATTTTATATTACCGGGATTCATTGAAAAAAAAATCTCCCAAATTTTGCTAAGGAAAAATATTTTCCCGTAAGTACGTCACGGCACGCTTCCAAACAAAAGTGTGACGTAACGGAACAAAAAAAAAACGTTTTTCGGTGATACCAGTAATCTGAATGAGTTAAAATACTTGCTCTTTCTAATAAATGAGGTGTAGGGTTTTATAAACGCTCTGATGACTGCAGTTTGTTATAATATTTACAAGTATTTTATAAGTACGAGTAACTTAGTGCTGATGGTGACGTACTAAGAGAGCATCTCAACAATTAACTTCCTTGCATTAGGAAGCTATTGTATCTTAAATACCTACACAAACCCACCCACTAAAAAGCAACAAATGAAAATAAATAAACATTAAAAACTGCTCCAAAAACAACCAATAACTAAAACACAAAAAAACCGTAAGGTCCGATCCAATGATAAAATCAGTCAGTATCGGTGTCGTTTGGCACCGATTCCAAAAGGTGATGATTTTTTAAAAATTGTGTGAATAAATTTGATTTTGTGATTGGATCGGAAATCGGATGTACGGTCGACGTCAAAGAGATGTTTACACTTGTTCACCTTAATGCAATGGAATAAGGTGAATTGACGTAAACCGTACGTAACGGATAATTTTTAGCTTTTTAGTTTTTTTGGTTGATTTTTGTTCATAGGAACGAAAGATGACAAATATAAGAGGAATGAGAATGAGAATATTTTTATTGCATAACTGTGTTAACAAGGATGGAAAAATTCAATTTATTACAATTCAACAGCTAACAACAACACCCATGCCGGGCGTACAATAAGCGATTAAAACTATACAAGAAAATTATATATTTTTACAATCATTTGCAAAATATTCATTTAGATACCAGGATGTAGGATACCAGTTTATCGCCAATGTGACTAAGACGATTTTAACAAGAAAGACTTGACTATTCTTTTGTCACAGTATGCTCAAACAGTTTTTTGAATGAACTAAGTGATGTTAAATATTCAATGGCGTAGGAGTCTTGCCAATTGACTTTTATTAACTTTCTCGAAACAAATAAGAATAAGAAGTAACCAGTCGAGACGTTTGTAATTACAGCTGTTACATTTGAAATGTATTCTTCGTCAAATAAGAGACGAACGTGTAGTACATAGAGATACGGGCAGGATCAGAAGGAATCACGTCGCGCATTGTTGTATTGTGGGCCCGTTCACCATTAGCCGGCGCAGGGAATGACACTGGCTTTTTCGGGTCCGTTTTTCACGTCCGTGTTTCACGCACTGCGGCCAACAAAGAACGGCCGCAATTTCAAAAACCACTGATCCCGCTTTAATTTCAGCTGAAGTGAAATAGACTGAAGTATACACGCTTTCGCTCTTATTCTTCAGGCTCTTGCCACAGAATCCATTATGATTTAAAAAGTGCCTTCAGCAGCGCCCCCGGCGCGGAGCTCAACTGACCTTCATCAACAACACGAGCATGCTTATTTGATTGCAATAAAGTTCACTGAATGTCATACTCGTTAAGCTCATCAAAAATGAATCAAATCAATCATCTTTATTGCAATCTATCATAGATACTGCGTAGGCATGAATAAAATGTCATATTTATTTGTCCGTTTTGTTTCACACTACACGTGGTGACTGTGAAGCGACAAGAAACAAAAACATATAGTAAGGTAACGCTAATAGTCTTTGACGGTAACCCTATGAAAAGATACGAAAACAAACGAGTCAAACGAGAGACAACGATGTCAACTAATGGTAAAAACAAAAACCTATATACGCATGTCAATCACTGGGACGGTTACTTTACATATAGTTTACTACTACACCCAACTACTAATTGATTGACTGAGTACTGCAATAACTACCTATCCATTTACTTAGCCATGTTTTCTTAAAGAACGATGAACAAGCATCTTGGTCACTTAATGAGAAGAAAAGTGATCACCTTCGAAACCCCCTGACATAAAAATGTATAATTATATATTTATTATAATATCGTTATACTTACAGCGAAAAATGTACACGTAAATAAAGCATTGATTAAAAGGAAATATTTTCATGAAATAATACTTACGTACATACTTATTCATGAAACTTTTGTTTCCCGTATTGTAAAAGTAAGTTCGCCAGACTCACTCCTTAGAATAACTCTCACGATTGGAAACGCGTCAGATATTGAGTTATCGCAGATGTCAAGATTCGACCTGTGGCCCTAACATGACCAGTCAAGTTTAGTTTGAGCTTATCTCTATGTGCGTCCCTTTCTTGTGACACTAGTTTGACAGAGACGTAGGGAGGGATAAGTTAAACCTGGGCTGGTCATGTTAGGGCACTGACGTGTTAATATTAAAGCGACAAGACGTGTCAATATTAAGGTTTACAAGATTCCGGTCCAACTTCAGCTTAAGCTGGACTTAATTTTTTTGTATTTTTGAAGGCCATAAATAAATAAATGATTCTACAGTAATATAATAAAGAGGTAAACTTTGTTTGTTTGTATGCAGGGAGTAATCTCTGGAACTACTGAACCGATACAAAAAAATCTTTCACCAATAGAACGCTACACTATTCCTGACGGACATAGGCTAATATTTTCACGCGAACGAAGTCGCGCGCGTCTACTAGTAATTTGTAATGATAATGATGGCCATAAAGTATACTTAATAAATTACGCTCACACTCTATCCGCTTGCGACAAAATACTTTAGTACTTTTTATTCAAATCAGGCTTCATGCCAGGACCTTTCAGTTTTACATCTGCCTCTGAATAAAGGTCACAGGACCGGTTTCTAGTGGCGCAGCATTCTTATGCAAAGAACGCGTTAGTGTCAATGTTCAGTGGAACTTCGGACTCGTTATTGGTTCAATTGCTCTGGGAATATCGGATATCGAGACCAAGGATCACGGAAATTTGCCTAAGGAATTTATAATCTATAACGAGCCTTTATAAAAAGTTTTAAACGTAACTCAATTTTTATATCAATATACACTTACTATGTTCTACTGAAAAAGTACTGAAAACCGACGAGTACTTGTCAATAAGGATACTATACAACTAGGAAATTAAAGGTAACCCAACGACAGTTGAGGTGAACGAACACACACTCGAATACACAGCTCCATACGAGACAAAACAAAAAAAATTAAATTGGAATGAAACAGTGTGCTGATGCTGCATTGTGCGTGACCCGACTCTTATTGCGTTACTTACAATAACACCCTTAATTCTGAGCAGACATCGTTGGTTTTTTGGCGCCAATTTTACTAAATGTACATAAAGTCTGCTTGCCGTTACAGCCCCTAGCTAGCTAGCTGCAGTTTTTAAAAACACAAATGTTTGTTTGTCTACAAGATAAACCAAGACTCTAACTAAATAGCGCTTAGAGAGAGCTAACCACTCGATTACAAGCGAATACACAGTTTAGTTTAGTTCATAAAGTGCAAAATAGTCTTAAAAAAACAATACAAAAGATTTTTCTCTCTTAATCTGTGTGCAGTCAGTTCTTATGGTTACGTTACGTTAAAAAGAGTCATAAGTATTCTACCAAATACTTGCGTAACTGGACAACTATAGTTGCCCCAAGAGTCAAACGCAATTACCTATTTGTCACAGAATGTGGTTGTTTGTTAGGTGCCTATATATTGTTCTATACTTCGTTTGTAGGAACAGGTAATCCGAGATTGGAGGGTCGAATAAGGTGATTTTCTTACAAAACCACACTTTCCTCCAGAGGCAGAGAAGCCTTTCCACTTGGTACAATGCTGACACATCCTCCAACATATTATGTACTTCTCCGGCCTCATATACTCTCGTAATATTCCTCAAACATACTCCTTGGTTTTAATTATTTCTTATTAATAGCTCTTAGTAACGTTCAGATTTGATCTTGAATCTTTATTATTTGCCTTTAATTAACGGCAATAAAACTTGTAATATGGTGATTTGAATTTAGACTCAAAAGTAATTGTAGGCCGGAGAGCTAAAACAAGTCGAGAACGACGCAACAGATGGTTGTAATAATATGATATTCTTCGAAATGGAACGCTTCATCTAAGGGGAATTTATGAAGTTATTTAATTGGGTGCGCTCGACTTTGCGGGGATCCGATGTCATTATTAAACTTTCTTCTATCATAAAACAGTGCTAAGTTTTTTCTAAAAACGTGTCCGTTTTATCGTCTAGAAAATTATAATTCATATGGATAGAGAGCTTCTGTGGTAAGAAAAAAATTGAAAAGTTAAAGTGCTACTTACCTAAAGCGCAATGACCGCTGTGTGTAATTTCACTCGACAAATAGTTTCGCTTGAAAATTAGGATAACAATAAATAATTGTGAAAAAATTATGGTCTCATTTATCAATTGTGGCACATCAATTAATATCAGAACCTTCAATTTTCCAATATTCAACTATCGGTCGACAGCATTTTGTTGTTTGCTTTTCATTTTATTTATCTTTAATTATCTGTATTTTATTTCAAAGTAACTACCTAAAATTCGCTTTTGTCTACTTTACTCTATATTTGAAAGCCAATTAATTGTTTATAAAATAATAAGACTCTAGAATTTTTTGGACAATGAATCCTGATTGTGCGCACAGCCTAAGGAGAGATTTTGCCTCCCTTTGTGTTTTATACCGTTTGTATAACGGGTTGTGTTCTGTAGAACTATTTGAAATGATGCCAACAGCCACTTTTTACCATCGCACTGCTCGCCGTAGACGGGGAGTTCATCCTCACACTCTGGAACCACAATGGTCACGCACAGTCCGGTTCAAAAGAAGTTTCCTTCCGAGGACGCTTCGGTTGTGGAATGAGCTCCCTGCTGCGGTTTCCCCAGCGGAGTACAGCATGAGGATCTTCAAGAGGGGTATTATAAGGTTCTTGCAGGGTCGGCAACGCGCACGTGATTCCCCTGGAGTTGCGAGCGTTCATAGGCGGCGGTAATTTCTTAACATCAGCCGAGCCGCATGCTTGTTTGCCACCGACGTGGTATATATATATAAACAATATATATAATTATTTTAACCATATCCATCTTCATTTGTCTTGAGTAGTAAACTAATTGTATTCTAACCCATTTTTTTTTGTTTTAATATATTATTTATTCTATAGCAACGAATAATAAATCACCTCTTCTATTTACAGACACAATTTATTTTATTTAGGCGATAGACGCTGTTTAAGTGACAAAAAGTCATATTGTTGACTTTTTTACGGTATTTTTCTTTCTTATGGCAATTTTTACACCAGCTGACCTAGTCCCAAAATAAATCATTAAAATGGTTGTGTTATAGATACTAGATAGGTACTTAACGGTTATTTTTATAACAATAGTAGTTAATAAGAAAGTTTTTGCTCATTATTTGATGTAACTATTTTCTTGAGTTGAGGAGTCTCGAATCAAATTTACTTCATGGAAGCCTGGAAGATGAGGCATACTTCCGAAGCCCGGACATTCCCGACGATACTCATTACAGTGGGGCTGGTAGAGACATAACTTTAGAGATAAGATGGCATGTAGGTATGCATGTAATAAGTTCAGCAAGTCTAACGATGAATAAGATAGACTTCTAATATGTAAATCGGCTTAGCGTTTGTTTGTACCTAATAGCTGTCGTAACTACTGGTTGCAGGAAGAAAGTTTAGCTTAATTTCCCGAAGATGACATTGCGATCAGATTAGGTATAAAGTAGTGATAATGGAACAAATAGATAGACTGAGCCATTTTTACACATATCAAGTTGTGATCTTATTTGGGATGTCGAACTTCGCGTTGATCAACTATCTACTCGAATAAAACCAGCAGGCAGTTAAACAACAAAAACAATGTTATTAGTTTGGCCGTTTGTAGTCAAAAACATTGGAGATATCGCATCGATAATTAATTTAGGCAGCTCAAAATAATTTAGCAGCTCAGCTTTTCTTGTGAGTTTATTTAATAAACTCACAAGAAAACTTTGCAAGAACATGTCCCTAATAACTGAATGTTCCAAAGTCACTGTTAAGCAATTTGGAATTCCTCCCTTTCTTCGGGGTGCAGACATCTCCAATGTTTAATTTATGCGTAAACTTTGTGGGTAGTGGGACTACTACAAGCATCTTGTCGTTTTGTTAATTTTTGGGAAAAGGGACGCTTGTATGTGGTAATGACGCCATCCTTGTTGCTCGCAGAGGCGCCGTAGTATCCCGAATCCTAATAGTAGCGAGTTACTAGCACACTTCATTATGAAGTAGCAACACAAGCCCAAATTTGTTTAGTCAGATGCCGTACCAGGCCTTTTGATACCCTTTTGTTGCCAACACTCTCATACTGTCGGTAGAAACATCAACAGAACGATAATAAGCTAATTATTTTGAAGTAGCAATGTGTTTTGCCTTAATTGTTTGCTTTCAAGTAATTAGATCGCTCGAGACTCGCGAGTTGATTTCATATCGCTTTTATACATTATATTTTTCGAGTTTTCTCGTTGGAGTTCAAACGATTCAGAATTAAATATTTTTTTAATTAAAAACCAATTTTATCCACAGTGCTTTTATCGAAGGGCGTTATGTACCTATACATAAATAAAAATAAACTTATGATTTTGATAAAACGTGCCCAATCTGGAATTTGCCAAATCGATATTAAAATGACACGGAGTTCTGAGACAGCAAAGATTAAAAAACAGCTGAATTGAGAACCTCCTAATTTTTTACCCGACCACGGCAAAGCCAAAAGGAAGGGTTATGTTTTTAGCAGTCTATTTACCCGACTACGGCAAAGCCAAAAGGAAGGGTTATGTTTTTAGTAGTCTATGTATGTTTGTATTTACGTATGTTGCATCGTAGTACCTAAACGACTGAGCCAATTTTGATGAATGAGGTGTCAATCGGTCCGTTATTGTAGTCTGGGTGACATAGGCTATGTTTTTTGTGAACAAAACGAATATGACGTATGTAACATCCAAAAAAGTAAGCGTCTCAAAAAATTTTTTTTTGCTTTCATGTCGTCATGGATATCAAATGAAAGAAGAGTTAATTTTGAGCCCAAAAATATAAATATAGTACAATATTAAAGTACACCAATCCCCAGGAAATTAATTTAACCATATTTCGTTATTTATAACGCCATCTATTGTCAAGTAGCTGTATTAAATAAAAATAAACTGCAGTTTAATTATTCATAGAAATTTATAGACGTTAACTGTAGGTGTTGTCCGCGACTTCGTTCGCGCAGACCATGTAATGAGACCACAGAATGTGCACCAGTAATTCTATTAGTCAGATGGCAATCAGGCCAATGTACTCGTATTATATTAACCCTGCCTGTCGAATATGGGATCATGGCCAAAGCGTATCTAGTCTTTCCCTAATCTAATAGCAAGTATTTTGATATGTGACATAACATGTATTTAAGTATCTGGGGGCACGGCAGTGCCCCCGCCAAGTCGAGCAAAAAAAAGCCGTATTTGTTATACTTGATAGTTGTAGTTGACGCACGACCAAGGCATTGGGTTTGTATTATTGTGTTATTAATGTGACACTGCTGGAAGACTTAAACAAAAGTAAATTAACAGTAATATGTAACATATCAAAATACTTGCCTTACTCTAGAAGATAATTATAGCAATCAGTCACATCTTATTTTTTACTTTTTAGTTTTTTCCGTAGTCGGGTAACAGTTTTTTAAACAATTTTTTTTTTGAAGTCTGTTAATAAATAAGCGAGAAGTTGTTTTTCGAAAAAAAATCAAATCTCATTTCAGTTACAATCGCGGACACCAATTTGCAGCAGTCTTAACATGACCGGACTAGGATTAATAATACCTTTTCCTGCGTCTCTGTCAAACTAGTGTCATAAGAAAGGGACGCGTATAGAGATAAATTCAGATAAAATAAATTGGTCGGACATGTTAGGGCCACTAGCCACTTTAATCCCTAAACAGTGACAAGCAATTATACCTGTATGACCAAGTATGACGAAGTTTCACTCAAGTGAGTATGTATATTCCACAATTATAAGTCCATAAATGCACAAAAGGTAAAGTAACACTTTTCAAAGAATGCACAGAAAATTAAAATAATAATATGAAAAGCTTGCTAAGCAATGCGGACAAAAATGTTTATTGCGGGAACACCGCGAACTTACCTTTTACCGCTATACGCCAAGTTATCTGAATGCTTGGTGACGAAGAACTTACTGGTGGAAATATTTTATTTTATATTTTACTAGCTTTTACCCGCGGCTTCACATGCGTGACTTTTATTCAGTATAAAAGTTAGCCTATGTGTTAATCCAGGGCATAAGCTATCTTCATCCCCAATTTCATACAAATCCGGCCAGTCGTTTTAGCTTGAACCACCACATATAAACTTTCAGCTTTATAATTACACTTAAATAATAAATATAAGTAGGTATTTATGTGCACTTGTGAAGTAGGAGCTTATGCTCTATGGGTGGTGGTTAATATAGACCGAGCTCAAGCTCCAGGTTCATACTACGTTAGTATGAAACAGGAACTGGAGTTCGGTTTAAAACTACGACCCTAGGAAACGCTATGTTCATAAAATACTTGAAGTGCATCATATACAAGAACACTAAGAGCTTATGACAGAGCTGTGAGCTGTGAGGTATACGTAGGTAACGCAACAAGAGCTGAGGCGAACGATTATGCAGCGCCAATCAAAATAAAATAAAGCTTTAAAAATCGAAGGATACGTACGCGCTAAACTGAGAACATCCTTTTTTTTTAAGTCGAGTAGGAAGTGCAAGCAACACTAGACTGCGGGGCGATTCTCGGCGTAAGCGAGACTCATACTGCACGATAACAACTGTAAATCCCTTTGAAATCCCTAATTTTTTGACGCATCTCGCATGAACTGAGAATCGGGATCCGGGTTCGGACTGAATCATGAATTAGTGCAATAGCGATTGCATTGCGTGCTCATAAACTGACAATGTTTGGATTTCCAATAATAAATCGACAATGTGTTTTTAAGTTTTTTTTTGTAAATATGAAATTAAGCAAGCAAGAGAGGAAACGCAGCCAGCATCGTGGGGACCCTTTTTTTTTTTTTTTTGTTGACGTGGTGGGAAATCTTTATGGCTTCCCCCTGCCTGGAGCGGCTCGGGGGATATGTGGGACTCTCCCCCCAAAGTGGGGGCATACCCTAACTAAAACCCACCACGGCGTCACCCTCAAACCGGCTTACTAGCAGGCGTCGTGGGACCTATCGTGGGGACCCTACCGCAGGGATCAGACCTGGGGGACCTCACCTAGTTTTAGTGTTAGTTTAAGTTTTATATGTCTACGTCTAGTTTAGAATTTTTAAATGTATTATTGTTGTACAAATAAAAAAAGAAATTATAGAAACTTACATTACAAGTTGTAGAATAAAGAAGTTTAAAGCAAATGGGGTCAACCTCATGGTAAGTGATTACCATCGCCTATAGCCGCCTTCAATACCAAGCAAACTGTAGCCAGCGCAGGGGGCTAAGATGGAATATCTCTTGTGTCTGTAATTTCACCGGCTTTGTTGTCTCCACACCGAAAAATAATAGTGCATATTCAGCAGTCCCAGCACTGCTGCTTAGCGGCTGAATAAGCGAGCAAGATGTCGGTTGTGATCCGAACGTATCTTGTACAAGGTTCTACCACCCACAAATAAGTCCTAAATTACATTACAATTACATACAATGATGGTAAGGAGCGAATTGCATACGAAAGGAAGCCCGGCCGCAGACTGCCCGTGACCTTTGTCAGTTTAATTATACACTCGCCCTCTCACAGATCAAAGTTTATCCGGGTAGGTAGGTACTACAATTTTTTTGCAATTTTTTTCAACTGATGTTCTTTCTAAAGGTCTTGTTTACGTCGCTAAAAATTATGCGACAAAAAATTCGGAAGAGGATTTATTAAGACAAGAGGCGAAAATTCGACGCTAGAGCGGTAGGCAATCTTAACTTTAAATTGATTTATTAAACTTTTGTGAGCTGTGAAAAACTCAATCGTCCATTCTTTGAATAAAAACGCCAATACGTTTTTTTGCAATGAAAAAAATAGTTTGATTCGATAAAGACTGAACTTGAGGGCAATAAATAAGGAGAATATGAATAATTGGTTGAAATAGCTTTAAAAATAAATTCTATTTTCCTATTTGTAAGTGTGATAAAATAATGATGATTGTCACAATTTTTTATCCTAAATTTTGGTCTGCGTATCACTATTGCAACTGACGCATTTCTCGCTGGAGGACTTGTATTATCCTAGTATTAAAATCACTGCCGGTGAACAGAAACTACTGAAGTACTCATTGCTCATTCCCCTGCGTGCTCAAGCTCGTATTAGCATAGTAATGACAGCTGCTGCAGCTTCCTCCCTTTAGCCTGTCTCTCTGCGTCAGTGCCGCAAGATTACCAACTATGGAGATTCGAAACCTTTTGAATTTTAAATTCCCTCAAGGATAAAGCTACGTTTATAGGCGAAAAACTTAGAGCGAAGAAGGAATACTTATATGATTTTTTCTATGCAGTTTTTCATTAGCAGTTTTAATTTAGTAAGAAAGCTTAGATCGACAGAACCGAAAAGTATGTTAATCGGGAAGTATAAATTAAGTCGTAGACAGACGTGGCTCCCGTGTGCTCCCATCGTTGATTACCAGCGATGTTCCATATTTTTTTACTCATAAGGAACCTGAAAATGTTCAACATGGTAAACAAATAGTGTGTATAAAGTGATTGTTATTTCATTTACGGTGCGTGCATGTTCATCGTAAAATTATCATCGTCCTTAAGGATCGAACTTCAATTTCTATATTCCTAACATTACACTGTTAATGATAAAACTTTTGGGCCAGTCTTAGAAGTTTCATATCAGTACTCAGTAGGTACAAGTTTACTATGAGGAGTAAAAAGTGTGGCTATTTAAACTCCAATTAAACTGCTCATTATCGCGAAAATTTGCCTTATTTATTTTTTGTCACTATATTTTATCTCTGTTCTTACCCTGTACGTGAATACAAGGTGAAAAATACAAATGGGTCTTTACGAAGAAGTCAGTAACTATAAGAGTTCTCTAAGGAACTTTGACGTCGATGTTACAGCTAAGAAAAAATGCATTCAAACATTTTCAAACACCTACTGAGAGTCGAAACCGGCCATTTGTCCTAGAACAATCGAAATTTGTTTTATCGCGGTAATGTATTACGTAGAATTAAGGATCCAACCTTTCAAATAAACACCATGTGTAACGTAAAAAGAAAGTTGTAGATTTAACATTCGCACTGTCTTGCGACGCCTCCCTCTAATTCGGCGCTCTAATGGAGTAAGTTTTGTTTTAGTTTTTGTAAATCTTTGCGTGTAGTTTTACTTAACTTTAAAATAAACACCTTGGTTCCATTTTACGAATTTCCTTGACTACAATTTTCAAACTTCTTCATACAGACCCAGAGGCCTGTCGCTTGTCTCTAATAAATATATAAAGGAACGTACATTTTCGAGCTCTATGATGTCGTAGCACACGTAGCAAGAAGCATTGCGCTACATATTATGCCACAAGAAGCCAAACGAACTGCAAAGTTGCACAGCACGCTATCGTAAGTTCCTTTGGTTCTAAAACATGTACTTTCCTCACATAAAAGAAAAATATAACACAGTACATTCAGCATCAAACGTACCAACGTATTCAAAGGGTCTTACAATAGAATCGTGTTTCAAATAGGTTCATGATCGGAGCCTTGTGATTGTATTACTACTTTAAGCGCCGACGTATGAGTATAATTATATTGTTTCGAATACAGAACGCGGCTTTGCGCAAAGAAGGAGTTAAGAAAAAGAAAATGGATTGATGGAAAGCGGGCGGGATTAACAAAAGTTCTTAAAGGTCGGGCCAAAATTTTATGAAATGCAGCGCTATAGTAACATCTAGTCCTTACTCTTTCTTTACATAGTATAAAACAAAGCCTCTGTCTGTCCTCTTTTTTTTTATACAACATAGGAAGGCAAACAAGCAAGTGGGTCACCTGATGGTAAGTGATCACCACCGCCTATAGACACCTGCAACAACAAAGAGAGTGCAGATGCGTTGCCAACCCAGAGGGCTAAGATGGAATACCTCTTGTGCCAGTAATTACACCGGCTGTCTTGCTCTCCACGCCGGAACACAACAGTGCAAGCACTGCTGCTTAGCGGCAGGATTAGCGAGCAAGATGGTGGTAGCGATCCGGACGGACCTTGCACAAGGCCCTACCACCCCTCATGTCTTCGGCTACTTACTCCTTGTAAACCACGCAACGGATTTTAATACGGTTTTCACTATCATTCAGATTTTTTAAGGAAGGTTCCTTTGTACTATCAACGAAATGGAATTATAGAAACGAAATAAGGTAATAGTAACCGACTTCTAACAATTTGATTTGTAACATCACTTTGACATAGTCTCATGGTGGATCAAGATTCCATTTTGATGATTGTAGATTAGATTCTAAATAAGTTTTAGCCAGGGTGGGTTGCTAGTTAATAATAAATATCCTTAGTCCTTTATATCCTTGTTACAAAGTATCCATGCGACACGATTTGTTAAAGGGCTCAGTGTGCGCGCGGGTGCACGGAGCTGGTGCACGCCTATCGAAAAATAGTATGACTACCAGTGCGAGTTAGCGGAGGCTCTTTTACTATTTTTCTACAGGCGTGCACCCGCTCCGTGCACACGCGCGGGTTAGCGGAGGCCCTAAGAGCACGCATGAGGCGTCTAGTCAGCGAACTCTGCCACCCGCATAAGGCTTCTATCAATTTTATTGACTTGGCCGCTAAGAGCGTGTATACTCGGGAATAATACGGTCGTTACCACATAATAATACCACAGTTAAGATAATGCTAGAGGGTTAACCAATTTTGTATTAAGCTTAAGAATGCAATGTAATTCAATTTGAGTCTGACTAAACTAAAATTTCATTTAGTGTGACATAATTCTGACATTTTGCAATTTAATTGAATTCCTGGAATGACATGAAGTTTAATGTCTGACATAAATACGGAATTAATATATTTTGTATGTTATATATTATTAGTGTTCAAATATTTGATGTACACGTAGCATGCACTAGCTAAAAATTGCAACGCGCTGCCAGGGCTTCATGTACCGACCAACTACTAATTACTAACACCTTATGTAATGAACATGACAGCAATAAACGAATATGAATATTATGAATATGAATATATAAACTTCGGAATGAGGTCCTCACACAGGCAAGAGATTTTCGCGATGAAGTCAGTCGCTTTGTACGTTGCGGTGACGCGGGGGCGCATGGACGGGAAGAGTTTAAGAGGATTGTGTACCAAGCCAGTAAAGCTCTCTCCACGCAAACCCTCCTTATCTCCTTGGTGTTGCGGGTGTAGGCAGTGGTGATCACTTACCATCAGGTGACCCACTTGCTGGTTTGCCTGTCTTATTTCTATTTAAAAAACATTTCTTTTTATTAATATTCTTCTTAGATTAGATAACATTTGCATTTTAGGAGTTTCATGCGAAACGAAAAGGTTTCTATATTTCCACAAGTAAGTAATGTAACGGTCCCAGTCTTTGACAATGATCCAACAATTGACGCGTAGATAAGAAAATGTATGAGTAAAAACGAGAGACAACTAGTGGGTTAACTAGTGGGTTAACCATGCCCTACGCGTGACGAGCACTGGGACGAAAGACCCACCTTATAAAAAGTGTGATAATAATCACAACTTACAAATCTATTTCTAAGGAATAACTACAGCTTATATTAAGAAATCATGGCTACAGCTTAAGGTTTAGAGGGTAAAACGATACCACCGTTTGTATGGAGATCCAAAATAGTTTTTTGAATAATACGGAAAAATTATAAAAAATACTATTCACCACCCCCTTAGTTCTGAAAGTCATAAAGCAAAAAAAGAGGAATAATTACAGTTTAATAAAAGTTTATGTGAATACTACGGGAAAATAGATTTTTTTTCTAACTAGCATAGTTAGACAAAACTAATCAAAAATCCTTGGTAAACAATCGTAGTATTTCGGTTCGGTTTCTTTCACGGGTTGTTAAGGTACACACAACACAAATATTATTATGATACGGAACCGTCAAGCGCGATACCGACTTGCACTTGCCCTGTTTTTTAATTCACGTCTATCAGGCTGGGTGCTCTACAATAGTGCCCACCAGAAACACAATTAGGTGAGTGCGCTCACGATCCCGCGCAAACGCAAGCGTTTATACATTTTTAATTTATCATTATGAAGTTAAAAGGCTAAACACATTAAGCGTCATTAAAGAGTACAAATACTTTGCGGACTGGGGAATTTTGATAAGCCATGGCTGCGGAGGGTTTATTAATGACCAGACCTCTCTGTACAATGGCCACAAACATTAGTATTTCCAGGTGTTTTAATTATGTTCCACAGACGAATCAAGCTAGGGTGCAAGTCCTAGCGAATTAAAAAAATACTTTAGACTTCTGTTTTTAAGCAAAGTCAATCGGAAAGAAGCGCATGCTGCATTGCTTATTTGATGGCATGTTTTTTTCAAACAACATAGAAGGCAAACGAGCATGTGGTTCACCTGATTGTTAATGATCACCACCGCCCATAGACACTCGTAACATCAAGGATATTGCAGTTGCGTTGCCAATCCAGAGGACTAAGATGGAATACCTCTAGTTGCAGTTATTTCACCGTCTGTCTTGCTCTCTCCGCCGGCACACAACAGTGCAAGCACTGCTGCTTAGCTGCTAGATCAGCGAGCAGCGAGCAAGTTGGTGTTAGCGATCCGGACGGACATTGCATAAGGTCCTACCACCCAGATTTGCAGCAGTTTTAGACGCTTGCAACACGAGAATGAGAACTGATAAAATCACACGCACACTTCAGCCCCTACAGGGTAGCTATTAAATAGGCATGAAATATTTTAGCGCAGCGGACTTAGTTAAAAAATACTCGTGTGAATGTTTCCATCTACACTCGAGTTGACTGAATAGATCTCAGCTAGCGATAGAGGGCATAATTATTTACTTCTCGCTTGGACTACCCTTGACCAGATTGTGTTTAGTAAAGTTAAGTATATTCTTACCCTTTCCGACACAAAAGCGCGACCTTCTCATCTGGAAGGGTTTCAAGCCGCCGTAGCTTAGTGGGCTCAACAACATATAATTAACTTTGATGTGCCATCAGCAGTGTCCGTTTTTGGTCCGTCTCGCTTTCAACTCCACTATAATAAGCTTATCGAATTGAAACCCTCTCTGATAGTAATTTATGGGACGGCAATTTTAAATAGTTTTATTATATCCACCTCTAAACGCTGCTATTAGAACCGCAACCCCGTGTCTAAGCTTAAAATTTTAAACAGGTACAAATTGAGAGCGAGGGGCTTTGTGTTAGCACAACATTCACGTTTACGGCTCAAGAACAAATAATTACGTATACGCGGTGTCAAAAGTGTCTCGTTTTATACGCCATGGTGTACTAAACTTCATGAAACAAAAATCGATAAAACTATCTACTTGGGTGATGAATAGAGCTGGCGGGCGTTGTCTTACTGTTTCTCCCGCAATATCAAATAAAATAAATTTAAGGTGGATTGGCAGGACCTGCTTGGCGTAACTTGTCTTATAACGTGTGGAAGAAAGCACGAGAGTACTTTTCGCAGCAGTATAGCACCACTTAGGCTTTGAAAAAAGGAAATATAAATGATGTAAGTTTTCAGTTTCTACCTTTAACAAACGAAATCTCCACTACTACTACCTATATTGGCTGCGAAATTGCACGAACTAGAGACTGCACTGACTGACTATTATAGTACTCAGTATAAAATCGATTAACCTTATACTGGGAGGAACACAGAGAGTACGAAAAAGCTGTCCCTAAGTGTATTAAATTCTTACTGAAATAATCGCCTACAATAGCCTATACATTAACAATTTTAAACAGGTGACTATTCAAGGCAGGCAGACATAGGTTGGATAAATGTAGGCATTATCTGTTGTGGGTGAACAAACGCACGGATCTCATTTCTGAGCAAAACAAACACTTACATCCCGAAACCAGTAAAAAAACCTATATTTCTTAATTTACGAGTACGTCATAAGCCTCGTACAACTGCAACGAGTCAATGACGTGTCGCAGATGCGCATCTGAAAACCACCCCATTTACTTTAGATCGCTTACCATTTCGTTTACAGTACCCTTCAATGCTGTAATATTTTTTTCATCCGCATACAAATGTCAGGATTTATTTGCATTTACAGCAAAGCGTACGGCATTTGGGAGGGCTCCGGAATTCGCAACAGACTCTTGTTTAAGAGTTGCGACACGTTCGCATCGTAGTAGAGCGCGCAAACAACTCTTTGCAGATTATCATGGTACAGTGCTTTATTTAAGCTGCATTGGAGTAAGTTTGAAAGTACTTATGTTCATATTTTAATTTTCAGCTTAGTAAAATTTCACAAAACATGTACAGTTAACACAATAGTTCTAGCATGACCGGCACACGTTTAATTTTATCCCTCCCTGCGTCTCAGTCAAACTAGTTTCATAAGAAAGGAACGCATATAGAGATAAACTCAGATAAACTAAACTTGGCCGATCATGTTAGGGCCACTGGAAGCGTAGTCTACCCGTCGCAAATATACGCGAATAATCTCCAGAAAAGTCTCACTTTTAAAAGTTAGTCAAAGTTAATAATGGGCGAGGTTGTCCTGGTACCGGTATAGCATAAGCCTCATAAACCTGTACGCTTTTACACTGAAACTCGAATAAAAGTCAAATTGGTTTGCGCTACCTTCACTGAACAAAAGTAATTTAGAATACTATGAGCGTGTGGCTTGCATTACCATAACTGGATGCGAGGGGTGAATATCGATGATGTAAAAAGAAAATCATGTAATGCATTTACTTACTCTACATTTAGCATATTATTATGCCCGTTTTTATCAGTTATTTTTGAAGTTGGGGCCAGCCAAGGGTAATTTCAAACTCAAATTACCGTTTAACTTGCCGTGTGTGGTACTGACTAAAAAAGGACAGTTTGATTAGAACTTTGTAATCATTTCAGTATATAAATAATATTGTATGTTTTCTTTAATGCCCTTTTGTTGTTTTAAATAATTGCATAATATTATTTTAAACTTTTACGTTTCAGTTTGTTATTACAGGAATTTTTGAAAGTACATTTAAAAGAATTATACTTTAATGATTTAGCCAGAAGATAACATTAACAACATGAATTAAATAAACTAAACTTGTGCGGTGTTTATAAATATTTTTATTTATTAGAGGAAATCTACAGTTGCAGATTTGTTAAATGTCTGGCCCTCTCCTAAGGGCTGACATTACGCCTATGATTCTTTCGGTGTTGCGGTATCCAGTGGCGGCGGTGATTGCTTGCCATCAGGTGAGCAGCTCGCTCGTTTTCTTTTTATATGATAATCATTATTTTTTTCTCGTTCTTGCAGAGACAGAGCTCTTTGAGCGCATTTCCATTTAGAGCGATCCTGTGCTAGAGTTTCCAGATCGCTATAAGGCTGCTTGTAGCTGAAGTTTAGCTCCGATGGTGGCACCCAACTGTGAGACGCAAAAAAGGCTACTGAGAGACGAAAATATCGTAACAACTCTAGACGGAGCTATGTAAAAGGCCCCGGAATGACGGACCTTTTTGGCCTATGCGCGAATGTTTCACGACATGCTAATCGTCTTCTTTGACAAATCAATCTAAAAGGAAATTAAGCTATATTCGCCATATATGCCCTAGTTAAATATATATGTAGAAGTCACTTTTTTAAATAAACGGGTCACTCATATATTTAAAGTCGAGTTATCGCTCGATATATTTCGGACCAGCGGGGCAATTCTGGCGTCAGTAGAGATGAAGTCACACTCGACATTATGACAAAAAGAGCTGGCAGATCCCTTTAAAATCTTTAATTTTTTGCCACATCTCGAACGTCAGATGAATCTCGATAAGCCCCAGAATTGGGGGCCAAACCGTGGTCCTTACACATGAGCCCCCGCGGCCGTTGCTGATGGCCTGGCTCGCGTTTATTTCAATATGTTAGAACCCCGCGGTAGTTTTACGAAAAAAAGTCAGTTTTATTTCAATCTGTATTATGTTAAAAATAGTCTTGCGTAGATTGTTGCTTGTAGGACACAGCCGGGGCGCAGGTTCGTGTGCAATCGCTTTGTTTCGTGAACCTGTTCTGGTTGCCGCCGCAGCCGCTGAACGCAAAACCCACGCATTTACGTACTGTCAAGTCGAAGTAGAACCTGAAAATATCAAATACCTTCCATCTTTATGGTATCTTTATCTTTATTTTAATTTTTACATAGTATAAATATCAAAGTCGAGCACCTGTCTGTCCTTATATCTTCGGCCGCTCACTTTTTCTACACCACGCAACGGACTTTGATTCGACTTTCAAAGTTACTTAGATTTTTTACAGAGGATTCTAAAGTTCAATACATCCTAATTGCACTCATGCGGAGCCGGGGCGGGTCGCTAGTGAAGTATAGTCGACCAAGTAATTGCTTGACCACTTTTCGACTGTATTACAAAGGGATAAGGTTCAAAAGTGGTTAAGCAATTACTTGGTCGACTATACAAGGCAATAAGACGACGGTTGAAGCATTGCATATTCAATGTGATCTCATACTGATCTGAGTTTTCAACTAATGGTAACTTTCAGATCATTTCAAACGGCCTACTCTAGAAAAGTGCTAATACATATATCGAATAATTAAAATTAAACATGAACGCCAGCAGTAGAAGAGTTTCCTTACAATGGTTTTATGTAACATGCTACTTTGAAATTTTTATTATAAGAAAAAAATAGACTTAAATATCTTATGCTATCTATCTATATAAGTATGTATATCCGTTGTCTAGTATCCATAACACAAGCAGCTTCAATTGCTTACTTTGGGACTAAGTCAATTGGTGTTAATTGCCCCAAGATATTTATTTATTTATTTATCGCAACGGGTTACAGAGCCTGAATTGGTTACTTAACAGTTTAAACCAAATAATTAATATGGACCATCAAATTACTTTAAAAGTACTTACATATAACGGGGGCTACAGTGATTCAAAGATACGTTATGGAACTTATCTTAAAAGGTTTTTATTTTGTTTTTTAAATATATTTATTTTTTCATCATCATCATCATCTCAGCCACAAGAAGTCCACTGTTGAACATATTTATTTATTAGACCCTTAATAAAAATAAAACAATTTGGCCACAGGAGTAACCATAAAAATCTCTTCACATTGCCACGGAAAAATTAAAAAAGTGGCCTTGTCCGATTCCAAAGCAGATTTATTCCGAACACAGGAACTTAGACTTGGTAGCGTTTAACATTATTATGTGCATACAGGCTTTTAACTATTAACACAAGACAGTAACTAATTTAGAGCGCCAGGGCCAGGACGGTATTAAGAGCGTGCAAAGAGAGATTTGGCAACGTCGCCTATAGCTGCCAAATATGTATCTGTTTTCGTTGATTTATCAAAATTAATGAGGACTGTATGTACTAGAACTTGTGTTCTTACATTTGTTGGTAAGTAGTAAACCTTTTATACTTATACCCAAATGTAAACATTTACAAATGGAAAGTTTCCAAATGCTTGTTTTACACTTAATTGTAACTATTTAGTATAACTGTATTAACTATTGCAATGCATTATCAATATTTTAGTACATACCGTTGCTATATTCCGTATTTTAATTCATTAATTTTGATAAATCAATGAAAACATCTGAACATTTGACAGCCATAGGCGACGTTGCCAAATCTCTGCTTGCACGCTCTTAAGACGGCGACTTTCCTGAGCGATCATGTTACGCCTAAATCTGATCTGCCCCGAAGAGATTAATTTAAGGATAGAAAATAATTGCTTTATAGAGAGCGAGTTCCCGCTGACGCAGGCTGTATTAGTCGTGTAAAGAGATCAGGGACAAGTGGATTAGTGACATGAAATTGACTCTTTATTTACGCTCAGGAGCCATAAGATCGATTAACGCCACTAATAGATTAGATATGACAAACAAAATGAACGTCATGTCACTACGAAACTTTTGAAAATAATTGTAGAGGGCTGCAAAGGGAGAAAAAGACTGATAGAAAAGATAGAGCGACTATACGTTTTTTGAATGACATGGTTATATAGATTGTTTTTTTTAATTAGAAGGGTCGAACGTTATTGTGTAACACGATAGTAACCAATCACCACCGTTCATGGACACCAGCAAGTTGAAAACAGTAGGCTCGTAACCGACCTGTAAGAAAATAATAGGATATGCGATGTCTGAAGAAAAGGGGTGGAAGCAAAAAGAAACATGCCACGTCATCTAGAAGAACATAGGCGAGCTAAAACGAGTAACAAAAGTACCAGTATTTTCCACTATCATCGCTATTCTAGAATCAATCGAAATAATAAAAAAAACAAAATACCTTTAACCGATATTTATACTGAAAAGCCCTTGTTTGAATAGAGTTAAAAGTCGTTAAAAGCTGAATTCACAAAATATGCGATTGCTTTGAAGTTAAGTGTAATATACTGGTGAACAAAGGTTTTCAAGTCGTGTGACGAGGGCGAGCAAATGATGAGCGTACGAATATTTTAGGGAGATTTCGCCATATCGCGGAGAGTTAAACTTTTTAAATAGGTACCCAATCTAACAACGTTTCACAATATTAATTAGAAATCTATAAAGAAAGCCCCCTGAAAAAAAAATTGTGAAATTTGAGAATGAATGTGTTCGTAAATGGACCGGATAGGATTAATAGGCGCAAGATGGCGGCGTCATTAGAAAAAATCGTGTAGGTAGTAAAAGCTAGGCTGCCGATCGCAAATATTCATAAAGTATTTTATTCTGTTTCACCGTAATAAAATACCCCTCATCCTTATGATTCGCAGGTATTTCTAATGTAGTAAAGTTCACACATACGAAAGCCGTGAGTATGATTTTTTTTTGGTGAGATATACTATAGTATTTCAAAAGATTCACGTATAATCAAGTTAACTTTAACTAATTAATAACGCAAGATTTAACTGAATTTGTTTATTTACAAAATTAAAAGTATGAATGAATGAATGAAATAATGTTTGTTAGTATGGTGTAATGGACTTTTTTATTCATAATATTAGAACCATTTATTACAATACAAAGTAAATATTTTTTATTTAATATCACAAAGCAAACTGATAGTGAACAAGCCTCGCGTAAACGCTCCATACAACCCATGCATGGACTTTGACAGTCGGGTCGTATGGTTTTAAATTGTATCAAGTTTATATTATTTAAGCTAACAAAACGCGAACCTAAGTTCGTATACGACCCGTCTGTTGCGAGTAAACATATCGTTTTAAAACAAAAATCACGTTTATTTGGCTTTAAAATATATTCTCTTTTAACAAAACTTGCTACAATTTTTATCTCTTAACTAAGTATGATAAGTATATCTTAAAACAAGAACTACAACGTTCGTGGCCATATATTCTTAAAGCTGCAATTAGTAAAATGAAACTCATAATTGCTTTTATAAATTGTAAAATAAACGATGTTAGAACCTTGTTAGAACAGACGTAGTTATGCTACATAGAATTTTTGAAAATCTAAATACATATTGCAAGGTCCGTCCGGATCGCTGCCACCATCTTGCTCGTCAATCCTGCCGCTAAGCAGCAGTGCTTGTACTGTTGTGTTCCGGCGTGGAGAGCAAGACAGCCGGTGTAATTACTTGCACAAGAGGTATTCCATCTTAGCCCTCTGGGTTGGCAACGCATCTGCAATGCCTTTGGTGTTGCGGGTGTCTATAGGCGGTGGTGAACCCTTACCATCAGGTGACCCACATGCTTGTTTGCCTTCCTATTTCATAAAAAAAAATTGAACCTTTGCCACATCTAAGATCATGATCAAAGCCTTGGTACTCCGAATCACAAAGTATGATGGAATGATGTACTTACATGGGTATATAGGCATCGCAAGTTCCAGAATCCGGTTGGAAACGACAGAAGACATTTGGAGCGAAAGTATGATTTACCGCCTTTGGACCAGCTTCTAAAAGGAAAATTGAATACAAGAGATAACACTTATCGGAGCCTCTACTGCATTAAGCCGAGTGTTCGCTGTCAGCATTCCCCCGCAATGTAACAACTCAGACATGCCATTCACTAAGCGCAACAGCGGCGAGCTCGCCGTCGAACGTTCGAACAAAAGCGTACGCTGCTTTGAGGTAGCACCCTTTCTTGCTCTTGCGCTGGAAAGCTAGCGTGAGCGAGCGTGACAGAGCACTGCATTAGAGGATCACCCACCAGATTTCAGCATTACCGCGGTTTGAATGAATAGTCGTGACACCCGTACAAAATTTGTTAGTAGGTACTTGCGAATGCGCGCGGGGGTACCCGGCTTCAGTGATATAGAAAAGGTCGAATAGACATTGGTGCAATACTATTATGTAACCTTTTATCGCAACCGTAATGCATCCATCCCTTCCGCACAAGCCGATCGGTTGGATAGGAATATATTAAGCATTATGGGCGCGATACAAGCTACCTCTAGAATGCTTTGACCTCGGGACCTGTACCACAAGAATGCCACAATTTAACATAATTGTCAATTTTTATATGAAAAACTATACAATTATGTCAAATTGCAACACCATTTTTGTGGTACAAGAGGCAGGTCTCCAGTGAGTTGGTCAAATGACGATAGTAGCTATGTGAATGTATGTAGCTTTTCTTAAGGTAAGGTTGAAATATTTTTTGGTATAGTCGACCAAGAAATTACTTGATCACTTTTCGACCGTATTGCAAAAGGATAAAGTTCAAAAGTGGTCAAGCAATTACTTGGTCGACTATACACCGTACCAAACATAAAACGTGTTAGTTACCTTCGCATGTTAGCTGGCAAACCTTTAGGCGATTAAAATAGTTCTTGCTCTCACGACATCCCCCAAAATGAAATGTCTTGCAATCTCCCAACTTTACGTCATAATAATACCTTCGGATTAAAATACAAAAACAAAAAGTATCCAATCAAAAAGTACTTAATGAGACTATTGGCTGAAAGTTATAAAACGATTAAACCAAATTAGAAATATTAAATCTTAAAATGAAGTCTAATAAGTGCAGACGAGTCGTGACGCTGTTCAGGAGAATGTTAACCGAGACATGTCATTGTAAACTAACAAAATATATTACAATCGCTGACAGGCCTTCTCACTCATTGACATTTATAATAACAAAGTCTTACTAGTCTTACATTTTTATGGGCTACACCTATGAGCATTAACGTTCTCGTACGTTAGAGGTAACTCA
The DNA here is from genome assembly GCA_963691745.1 of Ditula angustiorana. Classification (NCBI taxonomy): domain Eukaryota; kingdom Metazoa; phylum Arthropoda; class Insecta; order Lepidoptera; family Tortricidae; genus Ditula; species Ditula angustiorana. The sequence continues at coordinate 8,247,842 of OY829472.1, forward strand.
TATTTCGTAGCAATGTTTCGTTTATTTCAACTTGTCATTTTATAGTTAACCAGCCTTTGCTCGCGTGTCTTCGTCCGCATGTATTCCGCTATCCCGCTGCAACTTTCGCAGGCGTGTGCGCATTACAGCTCACCAAGGTTTCATTGCAATTGGAAAAAATCCATAGCAAAGCATACGGGATAAACAAGGTAACATTCATTTTAATATTGATAGAGATAAGTACCTAAAACCGCGACATATTAACTATAACAAGTAAAAGGCACGGCACATATTATTTTTGTATGTGTGTGTGCATGCACCTCCTAAATATATGCGTAATCTATAACCTTACACTAATTATTTCCATATGACAAATATTTGTAACAAACATCCTCTTAATAATGCTATGACCTAATAATAAATGACGCGAGAAAAAAAATAGTTATAAGTTTTAATCTCACATAGGCCTTCCTACTTCGCCATCTTCACAAGTATGTCCATTTGGTTGAAATTTACAGAAAGCGTCCCAGTCCAAAAGATCCAACTCATGATAACGTTCCTCTGAAAAATAAAAAGGGCTTGCGAAACTAAGAAATATACTCAGAGACTTTAGAGAAACCATTCTACTGGTGCCACGTGGCTTTTACATGTTACTTTTTGACGAAAATAAAACGCTTTTTGTCCATCCCCGTACCTGGGACCGGCTCGAGGGCTATATGTGATTCACCCCATGTGGTATGGGGGCATACCACAAAGTTAACGAAATATTTGGTGTTTCTTATATAACTTATCTATACTCATACAATTAATGTCTGTTAAAATATTTTGCTTTTTAAAGGAGTTTGGAAGGGTAAAAAGTAACAGAAGCAAATGACAACAGCTCTTTGTGCATTGCCATTACAAAAACAGGTTTGTGTATATTTATTTACCTATTTAATTATTTATGAATACATTACACCATCATTACAGGATACTTAGATACTTAGACAATTGACAAAATGTATTATGGCTGCTTACAAAATTTGAAGTTCCGTAGATTTGTCACGGATCCCATCATCAGATCATTATTTTTATTAAAATGAGACCAGTTTGGGAGTATACCCTATCACAGAAAAACGAATAAAATTCTCAAAGAGCACCTCGTCCTTCGGTCTTTTGCAGCCGGTTAAAAATAAACAAAATCTCACCAGTTATTGATGTCAACTCAGTTGTATTTAACTTAACAATACTTGCGTTCAATATTACTGAAATGATGCAGGTACGAAGGATCAAAGAGAACATGATGATTGGCGGCGAGTAATGCATGTGTTTTCAAATCTCTGTAAAGAAGAGTGAGATCACTTATATCAAGCAATTCAAACGCACAAGTGTTACTGCCAGTGCACCAATCTTTATTTCTTACCAATAAAATTTCTATTGCGTCTTGCATGAAACGAACAGAATGTAAACGATTTTAATTTATTTCGCTCGACTGAAAATAATTGGATGAATGTTTCTCGGGACGAAATATGGATCTAACCAGGCCCCCAATTTTCGTGTTCTTCGAGATTCTCTTACGTTCGAGGTATGTCAAAAGGATCCCACCAAAAATATTCTGTAAAAACTAGCCAAGTCTCGATGGAGCTGCTTGTTTATCTCTAAAAAGTAGTGAAATTTAGACAAAGTCGTGCCAAGTCTAAGGTTCCTTACTGCAATTTCTTTATTATTATAGTTAATGTTGTGTGACTTGGCCGTTGAAGGGTACACAAGGGTACAAAACCTGTACAAAATTTCTGCGTTCTGGTTTTATCCAGAGGTTCTCAAATAGGGGCCTGAAAATGCGGCGCAATGGTTCCAGTAAAGGATGGTACGGCAGTGTTTGCTTCGCGCTCGACTTGGCGGGGGCACTGCCGTGCCCCCTGATACAGGTTATAAAGAAGATTTGTCAGTTTTTGTGTAGATATATTACGTTTTTTTTATAACCCAAACCACAAAGTCCAAACCAAACCTAAAACATCTTACAAATAGAGATGTCCACCATATCAATTTTGCTGGAATACGTAACTTATTTTGCTAACGCAACCCACGCCAATAATAGATAAAGGCATTTAAATGCTTTATTCTGATGTAAGGCATTCTTGCGCCTGTAGCCTAGCATGACTACTTCTAAATACTTATTATATCACAAAAGTACATTTTTAAACCTCCAAAATTTCACACGTTTTTAAGCCGATCGTTAAAAATGGTGAAAATTATTGATCTCATAATTATTCCTCTTATATATTATTTTTAAAGTGTAGGATAGGATATCTTCACCGATGCTGTTTTTGCTGTATGTAAGAACAGGAACTGAAAAAACAGTTTTATTACACGTAACTAAAGTTTTGTTTACCTATTAGGTACACAAAAAAGGTGACTACCGAACTATTTGTTACGCCTCACCTAACTCATGATTTGTAAATAACCCATCAAATGTTTACCAGTAGCAAATAGTTATGCTAATTTAAATGAAGTTTGATTACCATTAACCAAAATCACGAGTAACCAAACCAATTCGGTTGTCCATTTTTTTAATGTGTGTAATTTTTGAGGTAAAAATATTAAAAATGTACCGGTATTAGAAACGAAGTAGAGTTTAATTTATCTCAGTACTCGTCCTTTTCTCATACTACTACCTATACACGATAACGGTCCTCGATCATGTCGTCGTCTAGACTGTAGGCGTTCACGGCGTTGTAGCAGATACGCTGGCATTCTTCATGCGTCTTGAACCTGTTCTGGTTGCCGCCGCAACCGCTGAAGGAGAAGCCGACGCATTTACGCAGCCCAACGTCGAAGTAAAACCTGAAAGCGTCAGGGTCAGTCGCGGGGGAGCGAAGCTGCAGCGGTCATAAGCAGTGATCGGGGAATTGGTTGCCACACCGCGGGATGTCAAGTAGAAATGGTATTATGGATACGCCGTTTGGCCCGTGATACCTAGTAAACTATTCAAATAAACGCTATTTTTCCGTGTTGGTATTATGTTTATAAAATAAAGGACAGAACAAAGAAAAATAACAGAAGTCCTGTTTGTGAACTGTTTTTTCACCATTCTGAACTATGCAAATTATGAATAAATTAATAATTTTAGTATTATTGATCATTTATTTTCAAACGTATCACATTGATATATACGAGTATCTAATAATATGACAAAAAAACTGTCCTTTATCAAACCTCACGAACCCGGCGGCATATCCATACAAGCATAATGATTGAGGTCATTCACCCCAAGTGGCATCCAAATCCCCGATCATTGGTCATAAGCATAGCGCCAAGCAAGGTACTATAAAATGTACAGCTACATCTGAGGCTGACCGTACGTGAATTTTTTGCACCTCAATGCATCTGTCTCAGTGCACTTGCTCACAAATTCATGTAACGATTTTTTTTCTGCTTAGCCGAAGAGGATTGTGTACCAAGCCTCACAAAGCGCTTGCCATACAAACAACGACAACGTTTTCCACCGTCAAAACCAGTAGTTCCCAAACTTATTTTTCTCGTGGACCACTTTCAAAATTTTACTGGTTTCGGTGGACCCCCTGCTGCTACATTTCTACCCCCAGCAAGTCTCCGTGGACCCCTAGGGGTCCACCTGGACCACTTTGGGAATCACTGCTCTAAACCTTAACCTATAACTGTTTTTTGTGTGCTGTCGCAATGCCTTAGGACCAGACTGCTATGTTTTTTTTTTTTTCTTATGCTTGGTAATATTTGCTCTAAAGAGCAAAAAGAAAAAGAGGAAAAAAGGAATTTCATGCGAAATAAATAACAAATAAGTTACTATATTTCCGAAACTGTAAATAAACCCTTTCGATTAAAAGAGATGTTTAAAAAAGTCATTAAACCGAGAGTAAAACCGCAGTATAAAAAACCATGGCTATACAGCTTAAAGTTTAGGGGGTTGAAAGCTTTATCACCATTTGTATGAAGAGCGCTGGGTACACAACAGTGTTAAGACATCCTTGAAGAGTTTTTGACAAGCATCTTCTTAACACAGTGTACTTATAAAACAAAGCCACTATCCACCTCTGTCTGTCCACGTCGTTTCTTCGACCGTTAACTCCTTTCGAACCATGTAACGGATTATCATACGGTTTTCACTGTAATTTAGACATTTTTTACGAAAGGTTTTTATTTATCATAGGTACATCCGAATAGAACTCGCGTAAAGCCGGGGTGGGTCGCTATATAGTTAATAATTATATTACTGTTAATGTATAAACTTTGCGGGTGGTAGGACCTTGTCCGTCTAATCCCTCCGGCCGCTAAGCAGCAGTGATTGCGCTGTTGTGTCCCGGCGTAGAGAGCAAGACAGCCGGTGCAATTACTGGCACAAGAGGTATTCCATCTTAGCCTTCTGGGTTGGCAACGCACCTGCAATCCCTTTGGTGTTGCGTCTTTGGGCGGTGGTGATCACTTACCAACAGGTGAAACACTTGCTTGTTTTGCCTTCCTATGTTATATAAAAAAAATCTTTATTTTTAAGAATGGTACTTACATGGGGTTGTAATCGTGGCAAGTCCCAAAGTCCGGTTGGAAACGACAATAAACGTTCGGAAAAAAATCTTGTTTTTGCAATACTTGTTTACCAGGCTCTGAATTAAAAAAAGGCATGTTCTAAAAAGAACTTAACTAAGAATATAAGTTATGTGGTTATATTGGAGGCGGTGGACAAATTATGTTTTTATTTTTCTGTTTCGCAAACAATAAAAAAATTGACTTAGTTTGGAGCCGAGAAAGAGGAAGACTTTTAGCAAAATCCTTTACAGCTCAATAGCTGTAAAGGATTGGTGTCATTGTACTTTTCATGCCTAGCTGATAGCCTTGATGAAACGAGTATTTCCGTGCCTATGTCATCATCGGTTCCCACAATTTTGTGAACAAAAAGTATCATTATACACCATAGAACATTCAAAGTTTAGTACCATAGCGTAATACTTAAAGATAAACGATTTTTGCAATGACTTACCTCGACATGTTTGGGTACACTCCTTTTGTGAATTGAAAATATTCTTTTGATTAGTTGGACAGCCGCCAAATACAAATTTCGTACAATCTTCCAACTTAGTGTCATAGTAGTACCTGGGATGGTAAAACAGTAATTTCATTGGCGTATCTATTCTACGGCTTGGCGTGGGAATGGGGGAACAGTGAGCTGAGTATTGATACTGGAGGGGGGGGGGGGGGGGGGGGTTCAGTCAGTAGTACGATTATGTAACACAGGACAATTGATTCAATACCCCTAGTGAGTTTCAGACTTTCAGTCCAACTAGCACAAAAGCGAATGGCGAAAAACGACGACGAAGAAGCGACGATAAACGAAAGAATTGGAAAACAACACCCCAGAGACATTGATAATACTAATTAATTGAGTAAAAAAGTAAACAACTGGACATACCCACCTAGAGCTCCCAACTCCGTCCAGGGCACAATCATGTTTATTGGCTTGAAATTTACAAAATACGTCCCAGTCATAAAGATCCAGCTTAGGAAATCCTATGTTAAAACAACAATAGGTTTGAATTTACCAACGTAATAATAACAATAAAACAGTTAGTTCAAAGATTTGCCACTATCATTTACAAAAATGGATTAAATAAAAATGAAATCAATCTCACTCTGAACAATACGCGCTGTTACATAAATTGCCTCCTTCTCTGACGTCACTTCGGTTGAATTCAGTTTAACAAGTCTTGCATTAAAAATAATTGTAATGCTGCAGAAACGAATGATCAAGGACAACATGATTTCAAAACCCAGATTTTTTTCCTTGAAAACCGAATTTTACGTTTCAAATAAATCTAGCAGGCAAGTAAAGTGTCGCAATCTTTATTTTGTATCAGATAAAATGTTATTTTGCCAACTCCCATAAAACGAACATAATATAAACAATTTCGAATTATTTAGCGCGACTCGCGACAGCTGCTAGTTCTTGAATAGCACTGTCCAGGGCTTGCTTTTCAAACTCTGGCGTAATAGACTTCCTTACATTTTCCAAAATCCATCCTATCATCCACTTCTGATGGATACGAGCTTCCGCCTGATACCTCTTAATGTGATAATCCATGCGGCCGCGGACCGCGCGGTACACCAGGATAGCTCTTTCACGGTACACCGCTTCCAACTGCATGAGCACGTTTTCTTTTTTCGCGTCTATCAACATTTTCTGACCCTCCGCACGATGTTGAGCATCTTTAGCCATTTTAATAGTGTTCTCAAAATAAGCCATCTCATCCTTTCTACCCTTCTCCCAACTATCAGTAACAGCGTCGACTTCTTTATCCAGAGCAGCTCCTATAGCTTTACCGAAATTCTTCGTCACGTAAATTACTAGGACAAGAGTAGACAATCCGAAATAATATTCATGTTCCATGATGAATATTTCTTTGCTCACCATGTAGTTCGTGACGTTCACTAGAAGTATATACGGGCCGGTGACACCCGTTTTGCTGTGAAAAAAGGTGAACCATTCATCGGGAAGAAATCCCAGGCGCACCGGACCGGACTTGTCTGCACGTACTAAACCAGTTTTTTTCCCTCCCTTACCAGCTGCTCCTTTGCCTCCCCCTGCTGCTCCTGAAGTTGGAGGACAAGCGGAACCTTTCGATTTGTCCTTTTTGGACGGACATGTTTTTGTATGCGCTAGCAGCACCTTAGGTATGAGTCGTCGAAAACCAAAAGAAGCAGTTATGGGACGAATGATCATAGTTAAGTAATCGACTAAACATGGACAAAACTAATTTAGAAAATGAATTGTACTCTGACAGACATTGAGCTCTAACAATTAAAAATTGACATGTTGTTAAAAGTTTTTTTTATTGCATAAAGAAGGCCTGTAATGAAAAACCGTAACACGACTTTTTGCTCATGAAAAAACGGTACGGCACGTAAGAAACGCATTTTCCTACAACATGCTGCATAGATGATTAGGTCGCTATCATGTGTTTTTCATCTTCTCGAGGACTATGCTCTAATTAGCAAGAAAATGTTAATGGGCTCAAACTCAAATCCAAATTTTTTACTACACCCTCCTGAGATTCTCAATGCCTTTGGTATTAACGTTTCAAAAATAATGCATTCGCGCTTCATGAACTAAAAACATTAGATAAAAATTCGCTGCCTACATAGCCACTAGCATAAATGGACAAGGTGAAATTTGCTATTCTATAAAACTTCACATAATGCGAAAGAAATTTCATCATATGGCGTGCTGACCTGTTGGCTGATTTATAATTTAAAACAGATTGTCGGTCGATTTATAAGAGCTGCCACAGAAAATATCTAAGCGGAAAATGTATGAAACTGTCATCACTTTCGCAGACTAATAGCTGTTATGCAACGATCTATACATTTGCGTTGTTTTAAGAGAAACTTAAACTTGTTCTTACTTGTGCAAAAGTGAGAATAGATAACTTTAATTCTCACTTTCACGCAATCAACTTCTAATACATGTATGTATTTTAAGTTCTACGAAGACACAAGTACAGTAGGGGAAATATATTCACGTACCACCTTAGAACCCTATCGCAATGACGCGACGCGTTAAACGCCAGGCTATGTCATACAAATGTCATGCGTATGTCTCTTCGACTAGGTTCTACGGTGGTACGTGTTTCAATTTCCTTGACTGTACATTGGATGAGGTGGCTTAGTATTAGAGTGAAACTTCTTTATAACTTAACTAGCGAACGCCTGCGGCTTCGTTCGTGAAGAATTAGTAGCCTATGCCCGTCAGCGATAGTGTAGTTTTCTATCTGTGAAAGAATGTTTCAGATTGGTTCAGTAGTTCCAGAGATTACCAAACAAACAAAGTTTACCTCTTTATTATATTAGTATAGATTAGTGTAGATGTAAACTAGCAACCCGCCCCGGCTTAGCAGGGGTGCAATGAGGAGGTGATCTACATAGAAACTTTCTTCATTTGTTTAATTAAATGAAACAGTGTTTATTCTAACATTTGTGTATATTTATTTATTTTGTCTTCTATGTCACGTTTTGATAAAATTAAATAATCGATCATTTCAAAAACAAAAAGGCAAATTAAAACTCATGCAAAAATACAGTATTAATTAGCATATAACTATGTAGCGTCAGTGAAACATTGCAATCTTATTTATTACACTTATCTATATAGGCCAGTCAATTTAATCAGATCGCGAAAATATTGTTCGACGTATTATAGCTCTTAAATAAAAACAGTAGACTTATAATAGGGTTATTATTAGAGACGGTATTTAGCGGCGCGCAGGATGGGGTACTTGTCGCCAGTGCACAGCCCGCGGAAGTCGTCCATGGAGAGGTCCACGATCGACACGCCGCCGAGATTCTTAGACCTGACAAACAAAAACAAAATTGACCTTAGAAGGCACGACACTTTGATCTAGGGCTGGGTAATTCTCCTTTGTGTTCACCGTTGTGCATTACCGTTCCTTCATTCATTGTTGAAATACAGGCCTACAAACATGGAGCTGAGGCAAGAACAGAAGCTGTACTCAGAGTTGATACTAGCTTTAGCAGAAATTGGTGGTAAACGTTAGGTATTTTGTCAATTAATTAAGGAACGGCAGCCAATGGTTAGCCACCGTTGCTTATTAGAGCAACGGTGCCTAAGCATTCCTTTAAAAGCAAGAACCATTGATCTGATATCTGACCACGTACTGGGACCCTAACATGACAGGCTAAGTTCTGTTTATCTGAGTTTATGTCTATGTGCGTCCCTTTTTTATTACACTAAATAAATAGTTTGACAGAAACACAGGGAGGAATAAATTAAACTTTGCCGGTCAGGATCACTGAGCCACTTAGTAATATTATACGGGTTATACCTCCTGGTTCTTAACAAATATTCAGTACTCAAGATGGCATCAGTAGAAGGCTTTATTAAGCTAAGCACCGCAAAGTAAATGGTGTTAATTATTTAAAATTAACGTTTTATTGGAATAAACTAGACGTAAGTGCAAAATTTCATTAAAACTATTTGACTTCCAACTGGCCACAACAATTTACAAAACAATTTCCAGTACGGGCTTCACAAATATTAATCGAATTTAGTAGTTAGGTGTTACAAATCTTACACCGACTAAAGGACTGCGACTGAACATGGATCGATATGACATTTGACTCATGGCTTTCTGCCAGTGGTGCAACTGTCCAGCCATCGCTGCATTACTATGCTGCATTATTATATTGTATAAAAAGTCTCATTTTGTGGAATGTGTAAGTAAGTCAATAATAAGATGGACCTGAGAAAATTTATCAACACCTCTTCCTACATTTATCATAGTACAAGAAAGGAAAGTGCTTTTGTGTAATGTAAGCCAGAAATAAGAGCACATTCCCCGACGTAAGTAGCTCGTATTTCCCGGCGAGAGACGTAAAAATTTGTCGAGTACTTTAGGACTTAACTACACACAATTCCCGATTAGGGTTCGCATTTGTTTGAACACGGGTTTACTACCAATTTTTAAAGGTTGTGGAGCGAGTTGGTCTAGGGTTGTCGTACCCTATTAGCATCTATTATGAGGAGCGGATATTTCGAGAGTATAGCTGGTCGTACTATTTAACGAAGAGGACCGACTTATTGTTTAATTAGCCATTGAATATAGCGGCGCGGGGAATTTCTCCGAAAATTATAAATAAAAACAACCCTATTGTCAGACAATTTAGAATTAATATTTATTAAAACCGGACAATAGCATGCTATATGTAAAGTCTAGTGATCCGTAGCCATTAAAAAATCTAAGTCCATACCTAATGAATCGACCATTCTCAAGCGTGTTCACCGTTTCTAATTGTCGTTCCTTAATTAATTGATGAAATACCTAACATTTAGCATCAATTTCTACTAAAAATAATATAAACTCCGACTACACAGACTGATGATTTTCGTCAATTAATTAAAGAATAGTTATTAGAAACCGTAAACACACTTGAGAATGGCCAGCATCAAAGTCAATATAGTCAAATAAAAAAGGGGAAAAAATTGTAACCGGCAGCAAAAATAACTTTGCACTTCATAGTCAAGGGACATCATAATTATGAAATACAATTTATTTCTGGGCGGTCCACTGTATCTCTTTTTGTCATATATGTTTTTGTACAATAAAGAATTACATAGGTACCTACATAAATCGAAATAATATTTACTTAACAGAAAACTTGCCATATCTCAAAAAGCACTTAAGTCTTATTTGCCGTGATTGTTTTCCTTTGAAAATTGTTTTATTTATCAATTAAAATTGAAGTATATTTTTCGAGGGGATAAACACATAATTGACAATCTCTGCTTCGAACCGTAATATTTTCTAATTGGTTCATTATACCAAAAATAAGTTTTAGATAATCCTCAATATCTATTCAACGATACCCAGCTCGTAGGGGCGCGCGGATAAAAAATAATATCACTCCCGCCTTATTTGTAGAGAAGTATCTTTAGATCTAATGAACGGTCTTATAAAAGCCTTAATTGGAGTGATTTCGTAATTGAATAAAAGTAATAAGTATGCAAGTAAAGCCATCAAAGAAAATAAGGATCGTAGAAGCTTACCCAAAGGTATTGGTTCTAACAATTTGAGGACTAGTAAGCATAACAGCAAGTGTACCAATTAAACGCTCATAATTTTACTAAACGCCGCTGTTTTGCGGCTCGTATGGAAATGGAAAGCTTTGAGCTTTCAAAGCATCCATTTTCAAAGCTTGCCGTCCTACAAAGCAATATGCGAAGCAGTTTGGTCTCATGTTACTTGTGTAGCTACTGTAAGATTCAAAAGTACGAGGGAAAGGTTATTTTTAGATGATAACTACATTCCGTTAGGTATTTCATACGAAATAATGCAAAAATTACCTTACTAGTCAGAATTAGAATTAGGTTCGCAAATATCTTTCCAGTGGCCCTAACATGACCGGCCAAGTTTAGTTTATCTAAGTTTATATTATGTGAATCCTTTTTTGTGACACTAGTTTGACAGAGACGCAGTGAGGGATAAATGAAATATGAGTCGGTCATGTTATGGCCACTGTGTGTTCACATTAAACTTAGACTGTTTTAAATAATGTTCGACACAGTAATACGGCCGACCTGATTCGCGCTTACTCTCACTTTTTTTTACTTTTCTTGTTAACTACCGTGATTCGTGTTAGGGTTATGTATCGCAGCGCAGAATCAGTGTGGATGAAAGAATACTAGGCTTCTAGTTAACCGACATTTATTGTTTACAACACCAAGTCTCAGAGCGACCTGTTATTACAATTTTTGTTTGTAAATAGACCATGACACATGAATCCATGTTTCACATGAATCCATGACATTGTTACGTATTATTTGCCAGTCTTATTTTTCATACATAGTACAAACTCATTCCAATAATTCAAACATTGTTATTGTATTCAAGCATTTTTATCTAAATCGCATTCAAATGTCTACGTCTTAGGAAGAAACTAGTGTCTCAGACACAGGCTTGGCCTAGTTTAGGCACTAGGGTGTCGCATATTTTGAAATGTAACATTTGACAAATAAAGATTTTTATTATTTTATTATTCTTATATTATACATAGCCTTGTCGTTACAGAGGACAGTTAAGGGTCTATAGTCCGATATTTTTTGGTCAAGTCTACATCTTCAAATAAAGTACCTTTATGCTACAATGCTCTTTCGCCGTAGCTGTAAACTTTTCAGAATATCTTACATAGCGAACGCGAAGATAAGGTTAGGTTAGGCTTGTTTTATAAATTACATGAAACAATAACATTTTTTGTGAGAATTCAGTGTACGATCTGCGTGAAATTAACACTATTTTCACCTCTATATTCTCTACTCTCACTGTACTCGACTACATTCGCTGTCGTTTTACTCCTCGGCACCACTGCTCGGCACTAGGTTGTTAACATTGACAACTCATTACATCCTCATACGAACTGCATTGTGTCAAACGAAATTATTGAAAACACAGACAACCTTCAAAAGGGCTTGAATAGTTATGGCAATTGTTACTTACTTGACATAGGTGGCTTTCTGGCCGGCGGTGTCAGGATCCTCGTAGCTCACCCAAAGGCCACCCTCGCCGCTGTCGTCGGGTAAGCGGAAGGCGTACGTGCCTGAAAACAGATCACAATTAAAATCTACTGAATACAGCCTAAGTCACGTCCTCAAACAAGTACGGACTGACACAGGACGAGACAAAGACGAATATTTCACGACATTTTAACTTGTTGAATGTTTAATTGTCATTACGATTATACACGGTGACATGGTATTGGTATCCAAAAGTCATTTTTTATTTACTCAGTGTTCCAGGGCAATTAAATTTAAACTGGATTGAAACAAGTTTTTGGTAGTCCTTCTTTAAGCTCAGAATTTCAGTTTTAACCAAAATTATTGTCACCCTACCAAGTATACTATGTTTTTTGACTTAACTGACGTATGCACCTCAAGCAGTGTAGAGTGACCATATGGTTAGTTAGTAAGTATTATTTTTAATTATTGAAATAATTTAGGAATTGAGTAATTACTACACCACACACGTAGAAAACTTTTATTTTGTCTAGCTAGTAAGAAAAAATGATTCCTGTATACTATTACTAATACATATTCACCGTGAGTGTTCATTGTTTATTCAAATACAACGATAAAAATCTAACTTAGGAGCATTTATTAGACATACACAGGGACAATTTTAAGTGACGCTTACATAGTATGTTGGCTAGTAATCGTTTCTTTAATATTGTCCCTGAGTGTAGCATAAACGCTAGCCGAAGTGCATTAGGTGTCTGTGAGAAAGTAATAGAGAAAGATTTTGCAGGCTGATGCTACGCGCATTTATGCAAGTAGAATTAGAAAAGGTTTTTATCAGCTTTGATACGGGTCAACCTAGTATGATGCATTAGCGAAGTCTTCTTTTTAAGATCATTCTCCGCTATTTTTCATTGATTTGGATGAGGCAAAACTTTGCCAAAATACTTCCTTACTGTTAAGAACAATTGCCTTATGCAATCTTCATTCATTCAAAACCTAAATTTGTAAATCAGGTTATCGATCCGTATGTCAGCGCAAAACTCATATCCGATTGTAAATTATGCAGACAGAATTCAAATTAATTGAAAATAAGCGCAGTGCAAAATTCAACAAAGCCGGGATTAAACGCGTGATTGGAATATCCATCATGAATAGTAATTATTAAAAATATAATCTTTTTCCTCGGTTAAACATTATTGCAGTTACTAAATATACTAAGCCACTGCATGGTATAGAACCATGCGTTATGTATAGAATTTGATCTTCGCTTAAATGCGTATAGGTTCTTAAAAAATTATATTCTTTCGAGCTTCAAACAGAGTCAGCAACAAATGACGGGCTTGAGTCTTAAACGACCTACGAACAACTCTATTACCAAGACCATAAGAGCTTTTACTAGCTTTTTTTGACCTTTTCGTCTGTTGAAATATACCAACACTGCATTTTTTTCCTAGCTGCTGTGGCTTCAATGACCGGCCCACGTTTTGATTATCCCTCCATACGTCTCTTTCAAACTAGTGCCATAAGAAAGAGACGCACATAGAGATAAGAGTAGAAAATAGTTTCTCTTGACTTGACCGGTCATGTTAAGGCTACTTAGCATATGTGTACAAAGTCTACTAAATCTCTACTGTCTTGATGACAATTGAGTCGTTTGTACCTCTTTTGAAACTCTTAATCCGCCATCTGCTGCTGACTGTACAAAATTTCATCTAGATCCGTTCATAGTTTTGTACATAGGACAAACAACTAAATAGCCAAACAGTTAAGTACGGCATGGTGCATTTAAAACATAAAATAAATATTATTTTTCAAATTAAATGCAACACAAAAACAATATGCAAGTTTGTAGGGATACATAAATTGCATCCTTAGTATATCCGCGTGACAGTTAGACCCAAACTTGCATGTCTATTGCAGTTAAGTAGGTACACTACCCAGCACCGCACAAAGTGTTAATTACAACAGTAAGCCAACTAGCATAACCTGCGAAATGTGAGTACCAACCAAAGATATGGGATAAATCTGCGTCCTTCGTCAAGCCCAGCTCTGAAAATTTAAATTTTACTGCTAATTCCTATATACGACGATTGTTACCGAAGCTTCAAATTTTGCCCTAATCACCATTTTTCTAATCCAATTTACCTTCTCTATAATCTAATGCTCTTTACAATTCTGCTATTAATTTATCTTCTATTTCTTTGGCGGCCCTGATATGAAAAGCCCATTCACTGAGATCAGCACAAGTTTCAAGAATACGACTGCGTCAGGCGGCGGTGCTTAAAACTTCACTAACATGAGAGTGAAGTGGCTCTCACTTCTCGAGTTAGATGTGGCTCATTGGGTATATAATAGCATGTTAAAGTCACATCCGAACCAGTTTAGTCTCAGTCGAGCGTGTACTTACCGAAACGTTTGCTTGGGTCAGTGACCTTCCTCAGGTGAGGGCGCATCCCCTTCTGATTGTTGGGGTTGATGAGCTTGGCGCAGACTTCGGGGTAGCTGAGGATACCCTCGGTTTTGGTGTAAGGACCTGCAAAATTGCAAAAACAACATATCGTAGTTAGTTGATTATGCAATTAAAACATAAATTAAAACCCTACAAATGATGAACTCACAAAAAATATTTATCAATCTCTCTAAAATGGATATAGAATGAGGTATCTGTAAGGCACAAATCTGTCGACTCTAGTATCTAATACCGCCGAGGGACGAAATCTGAACGTTCCTATCGAATTGCACCGTTAATTGGTTTGCATTTAGTCACGTGAACTTGAGCAGATTCGAACTTGAGTGTCCGGATGGAGCGAAAATCACAGCTTGCTCCCATTATGCCCGAGGACATTGCACGTTAGTGCAGTTTAGATTGCATCCCACTGTGTGAACCTTTTCGAAATGAATGTCGTTTTTTATTTGTCTAGACTTCCAGGATTGTTTAATATTTTACTATTTAAACCAGTTCATTGCAGGGTTTTCCGAGGGTTAGTAGTAGTGTCTGTTGTTCTTACTAACTTAGACAAATCGTCTGCGTCGAAAATCAGAGAAACTAACATCAGAGAAAATTTAGAACCAAGCCGTAAAAATGGGATCGGACGCCCCTAAGCATAAGCCCTTACACGAACGGCGTTGTGTATAACCGCTCTTGGATTCGACATCTACCTACACCTAAATATCCTCGCGACTGTTTAAATATTAACAAAACTGGATCTGCTAGATGCAACTTCAAGTAGCAGTGCACTGTTGGAATGTCATAATTAAACGTTTGCTTGCATTTGCCTTTTAAAGGCACGTACACAAATGCAACTATTTATCATACGTATGTTATTCATAGCTAGTCTGTAAAGTTATGTTTTGTGTATTAAGTTACTTTCTCGAACTATGATATAATCATGTCGAACTTTACTACTATATACTACATTGGGAAAATAAACAACGATGTTATGTACTAATTACTAGGATATTTCTTTCCACTCGTCGACCGTCCACATAATAATCACAAAAGTGTACACACTTTCGCATTCGCAATAAGAAATGGAAAGAAAAACGATCTATCAAGTATTTCTACTTTAAATTCTAAGTAACATCTACAAGCACATTTATTGTACCTACACTTGAAAGTTTCCATCTTATTCATACTATGCAAGGCAACCTCATTTTAATCCTACCATAAGTTTTGTTGAATCAATTAACAATTTACTACTGAGTGCACCGCTTTGGAAGGCAAGAGGCACGGCGTTGTATGGCAATGATACATGGTTCGAAACGTGCCTTAGGCTACTAAATCAGGTAAACATCTTACCAGCTTCACCAGGACCGTCTGTGTGTAGAGGAGGTACGCCGGATATTTCGCTGTCGGAGTCCAGTTTCCACGTGCGTGCGTAAGTAGCGATACCCACGACGATTTTGGTGCTTGAGGCGCCCTGCTGCAGCCTGAACATAATTTTTAGTTAGCTTTTTTAGAACTACAGACCTGTATATTCAACTTAAATTATATGTATCTACATGTGTCGCATTTGCCAGGGAAACCTTTTTATTCTGAGCCTACGGAGTCATCGCTTACCATGAATTGAGATTAATAACAAATTAAAACAATATTACAATCGTAATCAATTACATGGGGAGTGGGGCACAGACAAACGCGATATTTTTATTGGTGACTGTGACATAAAACAAATAAAGAAGGAAATAAATAAAGAAAATTGTTAATTGCCAATATAACACAAAATAGTCATGAACAATTAAACCTATAAAATCAGTGGCAACTGGATATCTGGCGTCAGCAATTGCTGATAGTGCCAGTTCACATAAAAGACACCTCAGCGCTGATATTCAGCCAGAACCGATTTTGATAAATAAAATCATACTATTTTAAAGTCGGCTACGTGAAAGGTTCAAAAACCTTAACGGTCGTCTGTAGCAACTTACCAGTAAGCGACGGCGGAATCAACATTCAACAGGGGGTTACGGTTTTGGGGGGTGTAGGTGGGAGCGGAGTAGTCAGCCTCCTTAGGGTTGCGCACGGGAGTCTCGTAGTCGAAAGCCTGCAGGTTCACGATGTCCACCAGGTTGATGATGGCCGGCACGTCGAAGTAGACTGGAATTAGGGATTGCAGATTACAATACTAAGACCGGAAAAGGAATGAATTGGTTTTGGTACTAAAACATTTAAGGTAACGGTCCCAGTTTTTGACAATGACCCAATAATTGACGACAAGACACGGGAACATAAGAGTAAAAACGAGAGACAATGATATCAACTACTGGTACAAACAATGGCCTACGCAAGCCAAGCACCAGTGCTTGCTTCAATATTGTACCAGTACAAGTGATCTTATCTCAAGAAACGTTATTGGAAATTGTAAAAAACATAATTGTAAAACGTAAAGTTGTTGAAAACGTAATTGTAAAATCTCGTTTAATTCAATTAATCTTTGAGGTAATGGAAGGGGTATTGGTATTTTGGATGTTTCTTTTAAATCTTATTTCAAGAAACTTGATCGTACTCCTACAAAAATCAAGTCGTACATACTTTTCCAGATTTTGAATGCCGTAAAGTATTTTGTCTAAGTTTATTGTCATCTCAGTCTTCCCAGATCATAATACCTGCAAAGGGGTTGAAACGTCGGAGTTTGTTAAAGTATCTCAAAATATTTTTTCTAACATCTCTTCTACTTCTCGGCATATTTATTTATTTAAACTTTATGCACAATACAAACAATAATGTACAAATGGCGGACTTAATGCCATAAGGTATTCTCAAACAGTCAACCATCAGGCTAAACAGAAAGTAAAACTGTACAGGATCTTATAGTCGATCAAGTAATTGCTTGACCACTTTTGAACCTTATCTCTATGCAATACGGTCGAAAAGTGGTCAAGCAATTTCTTGGTTGACTATACATATCGCATGCGGTACAGGTCGCATATGTACATTGTTAGTCTCTTCCATGCATTTCCATGTCGTCTCCGTTCAATCTGGTCCTGATCAACTTTGCTATATCTTACGAATATCACCCAACCATCCGGCTGGTGGTCTGTCTGGCTGGTGTTTTGGGGTATTAGACTGGTCCAGTTTTCGGCGTTTTGCACTTCTAGCGGCATTTTGGGAAACATTTGGCCAATTGTGTTTTTTTTACTAATTCGGACCTGCTGAACACGAATATCGAGGTTGGCATTCCCAAATTTTGACCGGAAGCTCAGAATTCAAGATGGCGGCCAAGATGGCGGACGCTTTCTTACTAGTGCGATTTTTTTTCGTGTAAATGCTGTTTTCAGGTTTATTTTTATCGTAGAATGCGAAAACAATTGTTTTAGAATGTTCAACCAATTATTTAGCCCTGGCAGAAGCTCAGAATTCAAGATAGCGTCCATGATAGTGAACGTTTTCTTAATTTTTCGATTCCGGACCGACCTTTCGGTTTAGGACTGTTAATCGGGTTATATTTGTCGAATAATACGATTATGATAGTTACACAGTGTTTAAGCAACTACTTAAACGTTAGAGAATAAAAAACTACCCTCAAAACATGAAATGATTTTCAGTGGAATGCCCTTACATTTGACAAAGTTCATGTTTTGATATGATGTTGCATGGATAATCTTTGTCTTTTTATTGTATATATTTGCCGATATGCCTGGTTTGGCCCTTAGTTTGACGATTGATGAGTGAAAATAGGTTGTTTAAGCTATTTATTACTTTTAGGTAAATGCAATAATATACAATATGTGCCGCGAGAACAGGTAAACTACGCTGCCCGAAGGTAATGACGAATGCAATATCTATTATAATACCAGACTTTTATAAATTATATTAATCATCATCCTCATCATCCTCATCATCATCATCTTTTCACGAATTTGTACAAAGTCCGGAACAGAAACACATTGAGTTACACTTAACATAGCCTTTCGGAATTTGCAAAACTTTATTGAAAAATCTTTGTTTGCAACCGCAAAGAACAATATTTATTGGTAGCAGCCTTTAGAATGGGTTCCAGCGTGATGAAAATGGGGATGTAGCCGTCTATTTCTTTCTTCCATTTGTCCTTAAAGACCAGCAAACAACACCGATTTCCTCCCTCGAAAGTTTTCACGATAAAGGAGACACGTGAATTGTTATGAACGCAGTGGCAAGTACTGCAAAGCAAACTGTTGTGTCTGCTACACACAATGTCTTTCTATTGCTCCATTATCAGTTGGATAAAATACATGCAAATGAAGTATGGTTAATGAGTGGAAATGCAAGAAAGAGAGCTTTTGTACCTGTTCATGACATACATAGCCAATGGAGAGTTTCTTACCAGTGAAGAGTTTACCGGCCTTTCAAGCGATCACCCGGAGTGATGTCACATCATGTTTACATAGTTTCTATTACAAGACAACAGCTTTTAAAGTGTTTCAAAAGCAATTCTCTGTGGTCCTCGCTTGGTACCGTGCTTTTCAATCTGAGAAGCACGGTGCGATTATATCTTATACGACAATATTGTGCAAGGTTTGTATTACTTGTAAGTTCAACTTACTTTGTTATTGTTACCGACGTCGACTTGGCTTGTACAATTTAATTTGGTTTCTATCTTCTTTAGGTAGCTGACTCAATAGTTTCAACTAACGTTGCGCTTATTTGGTCAAGTAAAAAACCCAGAGTCTGTTTCGCTGATCATAGAACATATTAAATGAAATTACTACCAAACCTCCGAAAGGGAGAACGCTCACCTGCCAGGCCTCTTTCTGTCACCAATTACAGACTGCAGATATAAGAAAGAAATAGACGGCTACATCCCCATTTTCACCACACTGGAACCCATTTCAAAGACTGCTACCAATATTGTTCTTTGCTGTTGCAAAAATTTTGTTCAACAAAGTTTTGCAAATGCCGAAAGGCTATGTTAATGTGTACGTCAACGTGTTTCTGTTCCGGACTTTGTACAAATTCATGAAAAGATGATGATGATTAAATGATTAATATAATTTTTGAATAGTCTAGTACTATAATAGATATTTCATTCGTCATTACCTTCGGGCAGCGTAGTTTACCTGTTCTCGCGGCATATATTGTATATTATTGCATTTACCTAAAAGTAGTAAATAGCTTCAACAACCTAGTTTCACTCATCAAACGTCAAATTAAGGGCCAAACCAGAAATATCGGCAAATATATTCAATAAAAAGACAAAGATTATCCATGCAACATCATATCAAAACATGAACTTAGTCAAATGTAAGGGGATTCCACTGAAAATAATTTCATGTTTTGGGGGTAGTTTTTTATTCTCTAACGTTTAAGTAGTTGCTTAAACACTGTGTAACTATCATAATCGTATTATTCGACAAATATAACCCGATTAACAGTACTAAAACGAAAGGTCGGTCCGGAATCGAAAAATTGAGAAAACGTTCACTATCATGGACGCCATCTTGAATTCTGAGCTTCTGCCAGGGCTAAATAATTGGTTGAACATTCTATAACAATTCTTTTCGCATTCTATGATAAAAATAACCCCGAAAACGGCATTTACACGAAAAAAATCGTACCAGTAAGAAAGCGTCCGCCATCTTGGCCGCCATCTTGAATTCTGAGCTTCCGGTCAAAATTCAGGAATGCCAACCTCGATATTCGTGTTCAGCAGGTCCGAATTAGTAAAAAAAACACAATTGGCCAAATGTTTCCCAAAATGCCGCTAGAAGTGAAAAAATGGCCACTTTTGAGAAAAGTGAACCAGTCTATATCAGTCAAACTATTTATACGAATTTGATGGCAATGTACGTACAGTCGTCATTAAATACATCAGAGCGGGCAAGGCGGTCAAAAATATCTGAACACGCTCGAACGTATTTGACAATAGAGTCGAGTTCAGTTTTTTTTTGTCCACCTTGCCAACTACGATATTTGATGCTGACTGTACAAAACCCCTTGCCTTTTGCTATGAAAACTAACGACAAGTAACAAATTCTGCAAGTTTATCGGTAAGAAAACCAGTTTAGATTCACATTTATTTATTTACTTAGTTCGGTACCAAAACTACGAATTATAGCAGTAATCATTGGTATTATATTGCAACTATTGCCAAATTAAACAAATATAACGATACATTCGTGTGACATGTTCGTGGTTTTGGCACTGGACCGAAGCGACGATAACGTATTTACACAAACAAATCGGGGTACGATATGATACAAAACCAAAAACCGCAATATAGATCGTTTCCTGTATGTCTGTGGTAATTTAAATTTATTGTTTACCAACAAACAAAGTAACTCATTCGTTCAACCTTATCTATAAATAGGTGCTTCTATGAAATTACCGCTTTTTATGGGAAAATAAAACAACTGTTTTGTATGTAAAACGTATACGGAAATATAATCATATATTATATGTAATATATGCTGCTGCTTAGACGTAGTTTGAAATAGATCAGCATGTAGTGTCGCTTTCAGTTCTTCATCATCAACCAAAATTTTTTCTCGTCCACGTTGACTACGCCAAGAAAAATACAACTTAAGCAACATAAACGCCGTATTTGAAGAAACTAATGCCATCTAGGGGAGAAAAAGTAAAACAGCGCGACTTCTACTCCTACGAGAACATTGTAAGCGATCATAGAAGAGGCGATTTTTTTGTGTTAATTTGCCACCCCAGAGTTTATGTGAGATTGTTAACAATAAGCTGTAAACAGCTAGAAAAGTTTTTTAGGTTTCATGGGTGTTGCAGCGCCCCCTGATAGCGTCGGTTGCAGACGGGGTCGAATTTTGAAGTAAAATCTTCTAGTGAACTCGATTTCATAGTGTTTTACGGAAGTAGGTACTTGCCTAAAGGATCTAAGTTGCTTTGTTTTCTTAGACCAAGACATGGAGGACTTTTACGAGCCTGTCTTTCATGGAGCACTCATTGTTGAGTATGAAATTTCAGTGCCGGAACTAATCAAACCGAGATCGTGCACTACGTACGCTTGAATTGTTAAGCCTGTATGCACCATTAATGTTGCGTGCAGACTGTGCTACGCTACGTTACTATCGCAATGGAACTCATATTTGAAAATAATGCAAACGGTTTTTGCGTACAGTTCATGAGCTTTGGCTTAACTGGCAAAAATCAGATATCAGATAGATTTTAGGATATGGATGACGATATTATTTGACGAGAATAAAAGTACTTTTTAAAATCTCACGGATTGCAGACATCGTGCTTAAGAAACAAACGAGGACAAATATTATATTTTACCTCATCGGAGCAACGAACTCAATTTCCTTTTTACAAACAATGTGCCGCCATACGAGATAAAAAACTCATACAGTTGGTGGAAAAAAGTCATACATACAAATGAGGTAGTTGACTAGGCCTTAAATAGCTATTGACACTTGTGTAATGCGTGCTAGAGTCCGAAAACTTAATGCATATGGACAGATACTTAAGAATTTAAAATTTAAAATTACATGTTTATTAAGCCGAGTGCAGACACCACGAATAACACGCCACGGTTGGCTTAACCACTCATGCCTCAGGTTTTGGCAGTAGGTGCTCACCATGAGCATGCGTTTGCGACAAATGCTCATCGTCAGCACACCCTGCCTCCCACAAAGCCTGAGGTTTGCTTGAGGCATACGTGGCGAGCCATTCGCGGCGCATGACTAGCGATAAATCTATATTGTTTTCTAGTTCTGCTTTAGGCACATGCGGTAGGAAAACAAATAAGGAAGATGCTGTCTCGTTTTTCCTTGTATCTCGCCTTCATCGTACATTGGCAATAAGGTGAGATTGAGGATTTTTTTAAACAACGCCTATTATATCCTATATCTGTAAATAGTACCTACTTATTTGAGGACTGGTCCGATATGCATTTGGTGACCAGTTATCAGTATTTACGAGTACATTATAGTTAACACGAGATAGATGCGTTTTTATTATCTCGGACTAGAAACTGACAGGTTATTGTTCGTTAACATCAATCAAACGTATCATCCAATTAAACGTTTAATGACTGTTGACATCAATGCCAGTTGATGCTTAAAGCAAACTATAGTTTACGTTCTACGACTTACTTGAGGAGTTGACATTTGGCAGGACTGTAACGGCTAGCTGCATGTTGGGCTTGAGACTGAGAGCCTGTTTGAGTTCTCGGACCAGGGCGGTGAAACCTTCGCGGTGCTCCGGCTCCTTGTCGTCCACGGGCGTCGTGCCGAAGGTCTTCTTGATACCGTGCCAGATGGAACCTGACCAACGGGGAATGTTAGTTACGTAGGCAAATATAACGAAGCGATGTACATTCAAGATCATAAGCAGACAGACACACTATTGCAAGGGAGTAAAAAAACATGTCTATGACCTTGACTGTGCCACCACGAATTTATTGTTGAGCTTTTAACAACTTTGTCATTTGCTTGCACACGTTGCTAAGGATTGGCATTGTTAATATGACATCTTTCCATAATGACTCAACTATTGATGTAAGTGACCGTATTAAAGATCGAAATAAGGAAAAAGTGATTTGTCAGCGCGATTCGTTATAAATTTAGGACCCTTCCTTCGCTAAAGTAAATACTCTGACCAAATGGGTGTTTTTATGAGCAACGGTTCTTCACTTTCCAGATAGAACCAAGAAAGAAATGTTTTAGCATGATTTTAAAACTTAATTGATCAAACCTTAGATTAAAACACTCCAGGCAGAATTTTATATAATAAATCCCTAGAAAAATAACTAGACTATTTTTAGCAGTGCATTTCGCTAAAATTAACAACTTGATTATGGTATATATTATGAAATTTTTATCTAATCTTTTAGAAATTATTTAATTAAGATGACATACGTTCATTCGTTCTTAGTTATATGATGGTCACTAGTATTGGCTATTACGTATATACTTACCAAGGTAAGGTATCAAGGCCGCAAGAACTATTTACAGCGATTACAGCCTGGCACAAAAAATGGACGAGATTTTTTGTTACATTTTGCCTTTCGTCTAGGTTCAGTGATGTTTTTAAGTAACTTGTCATAAGGAAGACTTTTTCGGCTAAATAAATTCTAGTATTTTATTTGGTCTTGAAATAATTCTAATTATTAGTAAAATTGTACATGTTCAAGGCTAATGTAATCCGTTTGGAGGAAGATTACCGAAGGTCTCGCTTAAGTCGTATTCGTGTATGATGAAGCAATCAGGATCTCTATGTAGCAGCGGGATTATCACTGATACAATGTGAGGATGATACGGTTATTGTACTGTATTAATAAGTGACTACCTACATGTTGCCCGCGGCTGGTCCCTCGTACGCACGTAAGTGTTATTTGATAAGTTTCAGCCATTGCTCGCTAATTGCAGGGGGGTTCGGTGGATTTCGCACCCCTTTCGATTAGTGATGCACACTTATTATTGATATATTAGAGTTTTTGGTTACTAATCTTTCGTGTGCGGAAATGTACAAATTGTTGCATTACAATCACCACTGTAATTCTCAAATTTGAACTTTTACATAACGCGCTTATACTCGCGGGGTTATTTTTCTTATTAACTTCATTATTATCTTATTTCGATTTCTCAAAACGCTCTTTCGATTCAAATTCCACCTATTCCACAAATAAATGATAAAAAAAACATGCACGTACTTAACAATAAGTAACAGAAGCGTCATACCTACCTAATTTAGATAAAGTTAAGTTCAATATGGAGAATGACCCAAAATCTATAGACACTAAAGGTTGAAACGGGGAATCAGGAAAAGAAACTCACCAAAAGTGGAACGGATCTTCTTAGGCTTGATTCTGGGGAACTGCCAGGCGAGGTCGATGCCGTCAAAGCCGTGCTGCTCAGCCAGGAGCACGCCGGAGTTCACGAAGGCGGTGCGGGCTTGAGGAGACTCCAACTGGACAGAGAATATCAACTCAGTTTGAAACTAGCTTAAAACGTTAGTCGTAGTGCAGTGCGTTTAGCTTCCGATAAAAAATATTATCGGAAGCTTAAACACTACTTCGTAACGACAAGGTGCCCAATGTAGCTCATTAACATAATTATATACATGTTTCCACTCTGTGACCTTTAGAGTAGGTACACGCGAAAATGAAAAATTCATGGTTTAAAATGAAGCTATTAAGTTTTATGTAGGCATTTCTCTTTAGTACGTATAGAAGGTATGGTGTGTTCACGTGTTTTTTATCTCCTCGCAAACTGTATATTTAATGAGGGGAAAGTAAATTGTTCAGGATGTTTTTTCTTGAATAAATATCCGGAGTGAAAATACCTATTACCTATCTGAGTACCTTTTTCGTCTCTCCAGGTAGTTGTTGTCTAAAATAGCTTGAAATTAAGTCAGGCGTTGTTGATGCGGGATTGTAATAGACAGTACTATCTACACTAATATAATAATCTACATCTACACTAATACAATAAAGAGGTAAACTTTCTTTGTTTGTTTGTTAGTTTGTTTGTATGTAGGGGGTAATCTCTGGAACTACTGAACCGATTTCAAAAATTCTTTTACAGATAGATAGCTACACTATTCCTAACGGACATAGGCTATTAATTTAACGTGAACAAAGTCGCTCGCGTGCGCTAGTAATAAATAAAACTACTATAACTGTATTTTATAATGCATTATTTTTCTGATACCGTTAACTTTGCTAAGCTATACCTATATTTTACAAAGTCTTGAATAGTTTACTGTTTCAGCGTTATGACACGACTAATGGATTATGACTAACAAAACAATAGATCTTTAAAGTTTACAGGTGACAAAGGAAACCGGTGTCTTACGTATAAGAGTGTTAACACTTTAGTTAATTGGTATTTGGATGACAAAAAGGTCAGCAGTTTCTGAGATATATAACTTCCTAATATGTCTGAGTCATTAGTAATTTCAAACTTTTACTTTGTGTACATTTCGTACATATAACACAGGACGTTTTAGCTGTGAAGTTGAATACCTTGTGGCGCATCTACAACAATTAAAACACTGTGTTAATAGAATGCTTGTATGAGTAAACTTGAAGATATACAAACAAAACAATCACACACTATGCCCTAAAGAAGCCCCCTAAAGACCGACCGACACACTTGACGGTCTTTAGTTTACACCTAGTTAAAGGATTAACTCTAATAGCGGATGCCACATACATACCGCACCGTCTCAAATGCCTTCAATTAGTTATAAACCACGTTTGTTCATCACCACGAGACTATTTGTGAGAATTCCGTGCAAGGGATCACACACTCACTTTGCATATTCTTGCGTTTAAAACCGCGACCATGTCGTATTTCATTCATTATAATCGGGCCAAGTGGCCTGACAACATGACACGCTCGACATCCTATAGAATTGCCGATTCGTGACCGGATTGCCAAAAACGTTTTCCGGGTCACTTTAGCTGAATAAGATACTTATGGCGTCGGGGGAATTATGCTCTGCTGCCGATTTGAGAAATTGACGGTCAAATCGAGATCGCACTTTTGCCGCGACAGTGTCTCCGTGCAAAGTTTTGGTTTGGAATGTGTTTGCAACAGTTGAAGTGTAAAGTTTAAAAATTTTAGTATTAGTAAGTAAGTCAGTCACAGTAACAAAAAGATGTTCAGTCACTGAAAAATATATTATTTATAGCTAACAAGTAATTCATACGGAAGCGTATTACTGGCTTTTATAAGATACGGTATTTCACTCAGTTTTCTACATTCCCAGCGAGCTAAATCTTAGCCGAATACTGGTCTGAGTCAGTTCTCCTCAAGCATGAAGAAAGATTAAGCCTCGGAGGCTAGATTTAAATTCTCACAAGCACCTAAATAAGGAAGTCTATGACGTGACGCTGACGCCTCTTGCATATTTATGCCATCGGTTATTGTGCTTGAATTTACAATGTCAAAACGAATTCAGATTCGTATAGAGATTGCGATTCGTATGGTTAAACTCTGCCAAACAATAAGGCAATTAACAATGTTTTACTATCTACTTGAATTTATAAAAAACGCACCGTTTAGCCACAATAAATCAATAACTGCAAAAAATTCAAAATTCCGCATAGTTTGGAGCAATATACCTAAACTAGCGACCCGCCCCGGCTTCGCACGGGTACAATCAATTTTAAGACTCATTTTTCTACACCTTCGGTTACATTGTTCAAATTTTACCAAGGATCCCTAATTTTTTTCAAAATGAAATGTAGCCTATGTCAAATTGGAAGAATGTAGCATTCTATTGGTGAAAGAATTTTTAAATCGCCCAGTACTTTTTGAGCCTATTCTTTACAAACATACAAACATACAAAAATAGGTACAAATCTTTCCTCTTTATAATATTAGTGTAGATGACAATTGTTATTTCCTTTAAACTCATTATGGTAGCGGTTCCAGTCTTTGACAGTAGCCTACACTATATTGCATTGAAACTAGATAAAAATATATACATATTTTTGCAGTCCCTTGAAATATTCTATATCTTTATGTATTTTTCTCCCGATAAAACATCACAAACAATTTACTATTTTCACACCTCCATATTCCCAGGAGACGTCAGAAATGTAATCTTGGGCATTTGCTTCTGGCCGCAACTTTACTGCTAAGAAAGCAAATACTTCTTATGTTACAGTAGGGTTCTACTCTGCTCTCTATATTTCTGAACACTATCGTTAGGCAGATAATGAGTAGGGTACTCACCAAAGCGTTGTACTTGGTAGATTCCTCTGTGTCAGCATCGCCTCCGACTGACAGCAACACCTTCAGGGCAGGGTACTTGGTCTTGAAGTTGGTGATCGCTCTGTAGTTGGCATGCGAGCGGTCGACGTCCAGGTTCTCGTTTAGAGGCACCATCTTGTAGGTGTCAGGCTGGATCCCGGCATACCCGTAGACCAGGTGGGTGCAGAATGACAGCGCCGGGTCCAAGTCGAGCGGCAGCATTCGGGCTTGAGCTGGATAAATGCATCCTTCGACTATTTTACGATGTAGTAACGGTTTCAGGTTCAGAAAGGGTCTTGCAATTCACGACATGTTTACATTGTAAATAATTGTACGGTCCAGTGGTTGACTTGCGGATTGTATCGACTTTTTTGAGATAAGTATTAGGTTAGGCAGACATCCATTTCGTTTTCTAAAGTGGTACCTAAGGCTAGGATAAAATAGTTCACCCGCCTAACGCTTCAGCATTGTGACCCCACGCCTCTGCATAAAGAATTAAAATTTAGACTAAAATCGTAGTCCAGAATGGCAAATATTTCAATGAAAACAATAGCAGTCGGTGAAACTAGTAGTTAATGCAGCAAATGCTGTTGGGTGAGAAATGTTACAAAGTTAAATCCACAAATCATTCCAAAACCCAAACGATGGACTTTAACATTTGTGTAGGTGAAGCTATTGGTGTCGAAGTAGAAAGTTTACTGCAATTTACACCATTCGTATGAACCACAAACATATTATGTGATTGCTTGTCCTCATTTATTTAGTCCAATCGAATTACATGGGAAATGAACTAGTAATAATCCGTGTATTGCAAGAACTGATAATACTGTTATGGTTTTCACTTATGAAGTGCACACGCAGGAATTAGTAAAGTCCATACAACGCCTACAGGGGTCTAGTAATGTTATTTTTTAACGTAGCACTCAACGATGCGGCAGCGACTGAAATTTGATATTGTGATTCAAGGAAAGTGTTAAGCGCAACGATTTCGTTTTAGAAAATCCTCCTAGGTCACTCACATTAATGAACTTGTTACAACAGTTATAGGTTAAAAAGTTTTTCTCTAGTATTTTAAGTTAAGAGAAGTGTGAACCCAACGCTCTCCATACAAACGGCGATAACATTTTCCACCCCTAAACCTTAACCTATAGCCATGAGTTTTTTGTATGTTATTATTATCCCCTAAAACTAGGTTCGTATGTCTTGATTTTTTAATTATTCTTAATAGTTTCAAAAATAGTGACGCTTTTGTGTTTTGTATGAAACGCCTAAAATGCAAAAATTTACAAATTTATGAAGAATATTGAAAAAATCGAAACATACAAACCTAGTTCATAAGGCATAATGACAACATACCAAAAAACATTATCATAGGTTAGGGTTTAGGGGGTGGAAAACGTTATCGCCGTTTGTAATGGGGAGCGCTTTTTGGGGCTGGGTTCACACTCCTCTTAAATTGAATAAAATTCTCAAGTGTACATCAGGGGCCTGTTTTTTTAAACACACAATGCGGTATGTGTGTAGTGAAGACTACATTTGAGAATGCCATAAAAACTTACTAAAATAATGGAGAAAAACAGAAAAATGCGACGGTGCCAGGTGTCAGCTCGGTTTTGTAAGCCGTCTTCTTAAGAAACTCGTGGCGGGTAAGTATGAGATATGTAGATAACGGATTGTAAAAAAAACATTGATTAGTTTCTGCACAGTTTTTGTTCTTTAACTTATTTTTCCTTTATTGTTACAAGGGTGAAGTAATTCAACGTTCGTTTAAACTTGATAGTTGAACAGAAAGTCGGGCTAAAATGTACAGATACTTGTATTTAGCACATGCTTCAATGTCGCTCACAGTTCAGTTCAGTTCAGTTCTATATTTAGCAAAATATTAATTTACAATACAGAGAAAAGGGGTACTTACTTAATTATATCACATTATTTTATTTTTTATATGTTAACACTTTTTACCATTTTTTTATGTAACATAGTAATATTATATATGTTACTATGTTTATTATTTATATTGAGCGCTAGCGGCGGATCTCATACAAAACAGGCGTAGGTGTTAATTTAACTAGATACTCCTGACTAAGATCCCCGTTCTTGTCTTACATTGGCCATTTAACGTACCTCAGTGACGTAATCCCGGAATATTATTTCATGCTCAGTCCGTGAGGGCAAACTTGGTCGTATATGGGAATTTAAAAATGTGATTCTACGTTTTATTCAGGTGAATTCATTTATATATGTATATGTTAATGTTATATTGATACCAATAACTCTTGTAGTAAAACTAGTTTTTGCTGAGTCACCCCTTTTTACTTGTTTACCATATTATGACAAGGAGTCAAATTTTTTTTAAACTTGCTCTATAGTCAAGTGTTTGTGGCGATAGGTACCTCACTTTCTAATTTGGCTAGATTTGACACACATTATGTATATACCTGCGGGCGATTCTCGGATCATGCGAGATCTATCTCACACGAAAACAACTGTCAAATCCCTTTGAGATGCTTCTCGTAGGTATGAACCGAAAAATGGGGACCTGGTTACAAACGCAGCAATCTCGAATGAAATACTGTTAGCACAGATTGCATAATACTATTTTAGTACTGATACACAAGTTCATACAAAAAACGGTATCTAACAAACGGGTATCCATTTTTTTTCAAAGTTATGTTATTATTTGGTACCTAGTTGACAAGAAGGCATTAGTGACATTGGACTCTCCACATCTTCAGAATTAACATATGTTTATCTTTATGCTACCACCGCTGTTTTGTAGCTTGCGGACACTTAATAATGATTTCATACACATCGATACGAATTCTTAACTCAGAGCTGCTCAGAGATATTATTCTACCCTCAATAGCATGTTTTGAGATCAAATAATGCTAATAGTATTAAGGATTGCCTACGAAACTCCATTAATATGCTGTCTGTATGTCTATCCGTCTGTTGTTCTTTCTGTCCAAACTTTAATAAACCGACTTTTAACAGTAACACGAGTAGATAGCCAGTTGAAATTTTCACAAAATGATGACGCATATTCATCTCAAAAAAAATTTTTTTTTTATTAACGTGTGGTGGAACGGAACCCGCCGGGGCAGAGTCCGATCCGCATATGGCTGTTAAAAATTTATTTTTGAGTGATAGGTCAGTTTCGCAGTCGGTCTTTTTTATTTTTAATAGATTGATTCTAGTAGGCATGATCGTAGGAAATCATTTCAAGCAGTCAAACAAACTCAATTCTCGCCCCATGTAGAACCTGTTCAGAATAAATGTCTTACTGACTTTTCATGGTAGGTAATGTGCTTATATTGCAACGATTACTGCATTGTGACAAGGTTCTACAGTAGCCCAGCATTCAGTTTTATTGTCTGTACATACGAGGCATGTAAATGTTTTTATTTTTGGTAGGGATACGTCTTTCAAGGTCTACTTATTTATCATTAAAAATGCACCAACCAGTTAGTCAAATGTTTTTTTTTGAACTTAGTGCTCATCTAATTTTAAACTATATTGAATGAAAAAGTTCACCGTGAATTTGAGTTTCCTTAATTCAATACTTTCCTATAGGTAATTAGCCAAGCTTGTTTGTTCGGACATTCGGGCTCCCGACGGAGCGGGCCGCGCATGACGTAACCGGCCAGTAGGTAGGTAAGTAGTAGGTATGGTCGGCTAAACCAAATGTTTATCAGACTTCCAAGAAACTCTAGAACGTTATTTGTTAACGCTGTTATCTTGTTGACACGCCGATGTAAGGTCAATGGCTATTATTTTCCTCCATCATACATATGTAATTGGCTTGTATCTTTTGTTTTGAAATACTAATCTCAGTTTTAAAATTACTCTCAATTCTATTAAAGTGACACGTTTAATACAGTCGCACTTAGATATTATTTTGTTAGGCAGCTGCCTAAACTAACGGACAATGTAAATCTTAGCTAACTTACCTATTACTAATACTTGGAATGGAAAGTTAGACCATCTGGCTCATCTAAAATACTAATTCAACATTGCAAACTTATACAGAAATAAACACGGCTTAGTACCTATATATCTTTGAGCAGAACCGTTTGGAAAGTTACTTAAAGCAGTTTTTGTGTTAGTTAATTAGTGAACCTGAATTCTGTGAGAGCTCTGATCTCGGTTATAACTTACTTTGTGCGTAATTTTATACTTTCATCAAGTTTATTATTAATGATTTGTCTTTGGCAATCTCCTATCATCTGAGGTCACTGAGTTACTGTCTAAAGGGATACACCTTTTCAAACTCATTATGCAACGAGTTACTTGGTAAGTTTATAATAGTATGCTTGCATCTTGCTAATGCAATTTATAACATTGGGTTTCATCACTCGATGTAAGTAAGACCTGATTCAAAATGTCAGAAAAATAACTTAAGTTATTAACCAATACAATTTGCGAAACCAATACGAAGGCAAAGAGGTATAACGACGAGATTCTGCATTTGAAAGATTGACTTGAAATATAAAAATATTGCGATGATAATCTACACTACCAAAAGGCAATACAGTTTATTTGCAAGATTAGCATTTTGTATTGAACGAATACACAATTCTCTCATGTATATTATCTACCATATTTTTTATTTATTTTAAAACTCAAAAAGTACAATATTAGGTGATCTAGGTAATGATACATTTAGAATGGTCCAATTTAGAATACTCCTGATCTTTTTGTCTATGTATTAAAGTGTTTGGAGCATATTTCAAGGAAAGTTTGTTTTAAATTAGTCTTCTATGTTTAATTGGTTGCCGTTAAGATCTTAAAATGATCTACCTTCACCAAGTTTTACTCGCTTGGCAATAGAAATGTCTTCAGCTGACTACATGAACATTAGTCGCGTTGGCATGTTTTACTACTTCTTTTCCTGATAAAATTTGGGTCGTTTTCTTGTGTTTTATAATAGTAAAACAAAACACTATATAGACACAGCACTCAGAAACATTTAGTCTAGCAGCTAAATAAGTAACGACCATTTTAAATCAAGTAAGTATATTTTTTACTGTAGGTAGAACAAGGTCATCGATCCAATGCCAAGAGCGCATTAACATATGACCTCAAATATTTTAATTAACTTAAAACTAAAATCGGGCTTCAGCTGCAACCACTGCCAATTCTATACCAGGTGTTGCGAACCTTTTAATAGTTTTGCTTATGGTTTAGTAAGGCGGCCGAAACAATCTTGTAAAGATTGTATTCACGAAAAAAACAATGCATTTCAGGGCGAAGGTCGATTAATTTAGATTAAATTATTGTAAACATTTTTTATTAGAAACCGAATTACTTTGGTGTAACTTTTGATGTATAAGCATACGTTTTTTCAAAGAAAGTATCTGAGCCCTCTCATGTGAACAGTGGCCCAGTTATCGCGTTATTAAAGGAGGCCTGCGCCCAACAGTGGCCTTGACATAACTGGCAAGTTTCAGTTGTCTTTTAGTGAGCTTAGTGCATCCATTTCTTATGACAATTGTTAGGTAGGCTACACTAAGGGATAGGATGTCCTTGTACTAATTATATTATAGCAAAGCAACAGTGCTGATACGCGGCAATAAAATTAAAAGAAATGTTTTGAAAACCGCTAGCCCAATGATAAATCACACACAATCTACACTATCGACACTAATGTAATAAAGAGATAAACTTTGTTATTTTGTTTGTTTGTATGTAGGAACTGATTAAAAAAAATATTTTACTAGTAGAAAGCTACACTATCCATGACGGAGATAGGCTGCTAATTCCACACTAACGAAGTCGTCGGCGTCCGCTGGTCACTTATCAAACAAAAACAACCCCATTGAAATCAATCTATTGTATTCGAAGGTAAGAGGCCAGGTACTGACATATAGAGGCTTCCATTCTTTACTTATTAGCCGTATTTGAGTTACATGAGGGCTTATGAGAGCTGATACAAAAACTGTGCAGGCAACACCCCATGTTTTAATTTCCTTGAATATTCAAGAGAAATTAAAGAAATCCAAAATTTTATACCAGTCGTTCGTTAATATATTTTTAAGCGAGTAATGTACTATTTAGTTCATGATGATGTCTCCAATCTTGTTCTAAACGAAGAGGTCATTATTTAACATTTCCGTTAGATACACAATTAGGGGCCTTGTCGTGAGAAAAATTGCACTGATATGACTATAAATATACATATCAAATCAATGACGTGTCACGTATACATTTTCGAATTCAATCCATTTCAGTTAAATAATTGAGAAAAACGAAGAGCCAGCTTAGATTTGTAACCGCCTGCTTTTTCTTCTTGGTCTTCTCCTATTGAAGGCTTAACTTAATTTAGGAAGCCGTTCAAACAACGAGGCAGTACAGCAATCGAACCAATAGCAATTTTTTAGCCATTAATACACATTCAGCCCTATTAAAAATAATTAAATCTCGTGGTTTACTAATTTTATCATCAATTAATTTAAACAAACAAAATAACGCTCTGCTATCAGATGTATATACATATATCCACATGACCGTGCATTCATTAAGCCTATTGTAGTCGTTTCAACGGATATACTGAACTGAATGTAACATTCAAAATAATAATAGGTGATTGACAGATTGTATTTAATTGTATAAAGTCTGCCTTCATTAACATGTGTATTAGTCATGGTTGTAAATGTTATAAATAATAGTCGTACATTGTCACACTAATTCAAAGGAAATTATTATCTTCAAAGTAATTTCAAGTTTAAACACGAAACATAAAAGGAGTATGGGGTAGCTTGAAAAATAAAATCGCATGGCAAAACCTTACTTGGTAGGTAGGTGTACTTCGCCTATAATTCCTCTCAATTCGTATCGATACGACGATAAGAGATTGATATTATCGTATGTTTCCGTTCACGGTAGTTTCATACTACATGCATCTGACTTGTAGTCATTTGAATTTTTCACTTAACGATGTAAAAACATTGACCGCAAATTGCTTATTTAGTCGGGTGCTACTTCTATCCGTATGCCGATTTATCAATCGCTGGATAAGATTTATCTGTGAAAAAACTCGTACAAAATTCGCTGTTATCTGGTAAATAACTTATATGGGGATTCAAAAATCGACCCTTAATCGAATAGCTTTAGACTCGACACGTTATCTTCCTTGACTTATCGCTCTTAAACCCTTATACGCCTACAAATCTCATACATTATTCATGGCACCCAAGCCAGAGTTTGGTAGAAGAGTTACGCTGCCTGTTTCGAATTCGAATGTAACAAAACTCGCTAATTGTAGTCGTACATGTAATGCCGGCAATATGAGGACGCTTAGCAAAAACGAAAAGTACTTACAATCCCTGACATAGCTCTTGCTGTCGTAGTAGCAGACGACTTTCCCGCCGGTGGTGACCGGGTTGGCGACGGCCACCGCTAGGACCGCGGCGAGGGTTAAAAGCAACATGGTGATGCTGATTATTTGTGAGTTGACTGCTTCTTGTCGCGCGCTGGTGCCAAGTGAGACCTGAGCTCGGCCGCCAAACAAGACCGGTTGCTTACGCGAAGGTCAAAGACTAACGATGACCGCATCGCGTCGTATCGCCTTTTAAATCTTTGTTTATAAAACGAATGTTTGACCCTAAGTCATTGCCGATAATATTTATACGACAAGAAGAGACAATAAAGACTCATATTAAAAAGTCATCGTCGGTGACATGTCGGTGACCTTATAATATCATAGCTTTTTCTAGGAAACGCGCGGGCTTTCCTTAAGGAAAGGTCCTGTTTGCAATATTGAGATTTTGAAGACGAATGGGGGCTTATATGGTCATTAATAATATTTAATATTCTATCAGATGGGACTTCCCATACCTATTTACTGTAAATTTAATAAACATTTAAATAACTTCTTTCCGTTATTTTCATTTCTACACAACTATAATTTCATAAACTTTTTCCTACTTACACTTAGCTACTTCTGGTGTTAACTATTTCAGTGTTAAAAGGAAAATAACGATGTACCTTTTCGCAAGTAGTTTAGCTGCCAAACTCTAAAACATTTAATTAAGATAAATCTCGCTCCTGATGGAGCTGAAGTAAGGGGCTAGTTTTTCGGCTATTTCTAGCAGCTATTGTGTATTTGTCTTGGTCCCATTACTCATACTAGACCGAGACAGCTACACAATGCAAAAAAAACTAGCCCATTAACTAACTCCAGTATTAGTGACGATTCATCACAGAAAACTCGATGTTAAGGGACGCTGAAATGTGTTTGAGTCTTATGCTTATGACAAGACTTAGGTACACCTACGACAGTTGCTGACCAAAGCTTATAGCCAGTGTAATAGAAACATTACTTAATATCGATATTAAACATTGTACTGTTTTACTAAATCATCCACAAAACGCGTTGCCATTGCCAGAGAGCAATGGTGGTTTACTATAGAAACCACGATTAAACGAGTAATGCTAAATCTACAGAATCTGAAGGTAATGAACAAGTAGGTAGAACTTTGACGCCACCAGGACGATTTGCACCTAATCCCAAAGCAAATGACTTGTGTAACTTGTGTTTAACCTGTAACCTCAGTCATTAGGTCCCATGGGGACGGATTTATTAGTCGCGGTCGGCATGTTAATGTGTTCTCGTGTTTGTCACCGCTACATACGGGGGCGACATCTGTGGAAGGTACGACAAAATTCCAAACGCGAAGCTAAGCATTAGCGTGTAGCGGTTTTATAAAAATACTATATAGATGAACATTTAATTGGTGGCATACTCGCGGAGCAACGGAACATTCATTGGTGACAGCTCCCTGAAGCGCAACCCGGCGTAGTTATCCAACAATGATCCTTGGGTTACGCCGCCCCAGATCATATCAAGCGTCATTTTGTTCATACTATCCTTAACAACGACGCCTCCCCCTATTTTCGGCACACTTCAATTATTGGTATACTAAGGGTATACTAAATATTATTTTGAGGAAATAGTCAGGTGACAACCTTGCGGAAGTAGGTGCCAATATCTGGTATTTTGGGTGCCAATATGACGTTTACCCTATTCACTGTCATCTTCCACGATGATGGCGCTCCAATGTGTGAGCACTGTTTTATGTATTACAGTGAGTTTAGAAATCAATTAACATTTAGCGCGCTTTGAATGACGATGATTTTCAAAGGTTTCTCAGAAAGATTGTAAAAAAATTGCACCTGCTATATTTACTTTATATCTAGTTCTTTTGGCTTAGGTACTGTTCATATAACCTGATAATCGAACTGTGTGTGGGACAAACTCAGACCTTCACCCACTAACTTAACTGTTGCCAGCTAGAACTTATCATTTTAACTTATTGTAAATAAAATAATACATTCATAGATAGTGGCTTTACTTTAATGCTCCTGAGTTTTACTGAAACACCAAAACATTGAAATTGCTTAAGTGTGTTTGTTTGCTCCGTATTCATCGTTACCTAACAGATAAATCGGTAATGTCCATTTAATTTGGACCAGATGTAGCCTATATATAAAGAAAATGAACACAGAAAACCTTTATCCCGATATCCGGGAAGATTTTTTGGGAATTCTTACAAATTACTTAGATATGGGAGTAGATGGTGCTGTTTCAAACATTCCTTAATCTACGCGTACGAAGTCGCACTGGACCCCAAGTCACAGTATAAATAATAGTACTAACGTACCGATACTTCTCTTTTTCGACCTCCATTAAACGAATTCCAACTTTATGATCAGGCACAAAAAGTTCGTATTACTTCATAAACATTCGCCAGGCGGCATGCGTCAAAAGGAAGGCGCCCGCGCCCGCCTTCCACCCGCGATGCCCTGGCGCACCGCTAGGATTGGGATGCTTACTATA
Source organism: Ditula angustiorana (assembly GCA_963691745.1). NCBI lineage: Eukaryota > Metazoa > Arthropoda > Insecta > Lepidoptera > Tortricidae > Ditula > Ditula angustiorana. Next base: position 8,284,837 of record OY829472.1, read on the forward strand.
AAACTGTCACAACGCGCGACACAGTGAGCGGCCGCGCGCGCGGCAAGCCGGCAACCTACTGCGATTAACCTATGCCATAGGTAATGCGGCGAGCGCACCTACAGTGCGGAGTGGAACCCCCCTGCCCAAGTCTCTGTTCATGCGAGATACATCTCACATTGACAGATTTCCAAGGGACAGTTGTTTTCGTGCGAGATGAATCTCGCATAAACTTAAATTACCCCACTGTTGTCTGGATATTTAAAGAAAAAACAGAAGTATAGTTGCAGGCAAACAACTTGAGCATAAATCTAGTGGAAGGGATAAGTTTGCTCATACACATTTGTACGAGAAACGGCTACTGCGCAGCCAAGGTCAGTTCTCAAGTTGAGATATAGTTGTATCCGGACAGATGGCGATGGCATGATTATTTTACTCTACAAGACTAATATTTATTCACGAAAAAACGGTAAGAAGGTAATGGAGGAATCGAAATAGGCATAATAGCTTAAAACATTCAGCCCAGCTAATCTTTGCCGCGTTCATGCATATGACGAGGTGGATGATGTCACTTCAGTTAGCAATATTTGTATATCTAACCCCCTGACCGAAAAACAGGGTGTTTTAATTGAAACTTTTGTTGCTGTTGAGTTGTGTATATGTAACGTAAGGAGAGTTGAGCGATACACAACTACAAAGTCCAAACAAAACAAAACACTGATTTGAAAATTGGAACGAAACTCTCCGGTATACTCGCGACATACTGCAGTGTGCGTGGCATCAACTCTAATGCCCATACCCAATGATATTATAATGCATGGATGTACAGTTTCATACTAAATGACAGCAGAAAAACGGCACGACATAAGAATACAGGTTGACGCCAATGTTACAAATGCAAATTATTAGTTTACCATTTATAGTAATTGGATTTACAACTTTACGTCTAACTGCATAAAATAATAATTTATTGAGTTTCGTTGCAAATAGGTTTTTTTACAACATAATAGTATTGACAGCAGCGCCGTCGGTCCGACAGACTGACAGCGCAAGCGATTATCGATTTAGTCTTCTTTTTAGCCTCCTTTGATATGCCATTTTTTGAACACTGACTAGAAGTCCATATTACTTATAGGTCAGTGCCCATACCACAAAGTATATCGACGATGGAAATCTCAAATGTCGTAAGGGACATTAAAAGGCATGTCCCTTACGACATTTGAGATTTCCACCGTCGATATAATATTGTACTCTTGCTATACTAGTACCCATACTTACCTAAACATCTTCTTCTTTATCTTTTCTTTACATAGTGTAAAGTAAAGTCACTATCTGTCTGTCCTAAATTCTTATGGTGTATGTTCGGCCGCCTTCTTCTAAACCACGCAATGGATTTTGATACAGTTTTCAATGTTATTTAGATATTTTTTTATGGAAGGTTTTTACGTACATTACATCCTACTCGTATCCGTGCGAAGCCGGACGGGCCACTAGTAAAAATAAAATAAAATAAACCGGCCAAGTGCGAGTCTGACTCGCGCACCGAGGGTTCCGTACAACCTTAAAGTACCGAACAATACTGTAACGAAAAGATAAACTGGATTGAGGAACAAACTTAAATTTGCCATTGGGAAACTGTTGTTCCTATACATCGACGTAGATCGCGGACAGTTTACCAAGTGCAAATATAAATTTGCTATCGCAAATTAATTATTTTATTTGTGATATAAATAACTACAAATTAATCCGTTGGTTCAACTCAATAAGGTGTTTGCAACTAGCAGCGACACTCGCGTCGGATAGCGCCAAAGTCGCTAAATTAGCAACACTGGCCGAAACTAGGAATTCTTTGAACTTCGGCGGACATGTTAGGACCTAAGTGACATGTTACAGCTTACAGCTATCCAGGGCGTGATACAACCTTTATAACATAGGATACTTAATCTATGTTTATAAGAAGACCCATGACATGACCCCGTACCAAGAAAAGCTATTTGATATAGACACGCCGTATTGCATTTATCAATGTAGGTCATGTCACTCCAGTGTGTGATAACTTTACATAAACTTGAACACGATAATAAAGCAATATTTTAGGAATATTATTAATTATTGACTTTATTGATAGGTACCCACTTTAAATATTTTAATGTTACAAAGAGTTCAATCATTCAAAACACTTGTGAAGGTATGTTGTGATTTTTGATTAAGCATCAATGTAGGTAGTTGGAATTACTTAATTTTTGGAGTTGTAGGTAAATCTTATTATTTAATTTTAATAATAATTGTATAACTGTATTTCATTTCATAGATAAATCTCAGCACCTATTTCAAAATTTTAAAAGCCTCTTTGATAATTTCTGAGACATTTGAGCTAGTTAAAAGTTAAGCACTGGGTCCACGGAGCTAAGGTAGGTAGCGAGTTAAATTCTTCGACCTCCTGCCTACCGCTTCATTCCTAGTCCTCACTAAGCAGGCTACCAGGAGAACAGAAGTTATCAGGAGGTTGTCTGATTCGATTATAGTCGCCAAATATGCTGTAGGAGCTTTTCCTTTCTGCCGCTGTTCGAATAGAAGCTACAAGAAGATAAACGTGATAATTTCTGAGACATTTGAGCTAGTTATAAGTTAGGCACTGGGTCCACGGAGCTAAGATAGGTAGCGAGATAAATTCGTTGACCTCCTGCCTACCGCTTCATTCCTAGTCCTCACTAAGCAGGCTACTGACTGTACCACAGAGTGATTATTGAGATTAAGGTAGATACCCTATTGGCTTGGCAGCCTCGAACATTCGATACAATTAACTAGTTAGCTGTCTTCATTTAACAATCGTCCTTTTTTTATCAATTAAATAATGGTACCATTTAAAGTAGAGTAGAGATGGGATAATCTAATCATCCTCATCTGAGAAGGCGCATAAGGGGGGTGGGTCGGAAAGTCTATTATTGTCTGTTTTAAATTTAAGTAACCTACTTCTAACTGTATTGGATATTGAAGACAATTGTAACACTAACAGGTATGCTTGATTTTTGAAAATGTACTTGAATGATTTTATATGTAAAAAAAATGAGGTTAAATAAACTTTTTTTTGTGTCATATTTTTTAATAAGCGTCACGAGCAGAAAATGACAATAGGCAAGCGTTGCAAATACGCTTCATGCGAAATGGGAATGTAGAGGCAACTGCTCTACTGTGGACACTCTCAAATCTTAAAGCTATACTTTTTCATCGTTGGAGCAATCTATAATAAAATGCTATGTAACGACAGCACAAAGAAAAACTAGTGAAATAGCAGGACTTGAACCTGCAACATGAGCATTCCGTGCCTTGCGTTTGCCAATTTCGCCACATTACCGCTACCATACCCTGCGAATTTTTCAATGTGCTTCGTCTTACTGTCAGTACATTATTGATTTTTAAGGGTATAACTACCCTCGGTGTCATCTATATGAAACTTTTTAACAAGTTATCATATTCAACTGGGTACCTTTACAGCTACCGTCAGCGAACGAGAGATGGCGCCGTTTTTGTTATTAAACTTTTGTAACCGAAAATTGTTTAGTTAGTTTTTCATTGTGTTGTCATTACATAACATTTTAATTTAATAATTTGAATGTTAAAAATCATTATAATAATAAAAATCTTGGGACAATTAACAACAATTGACATAGTCCCAAAGTCCCACTAGGCTATCCGGCCGTCTGATAATAAAAATCGAAAGAAATTTCGGTTACAAAAATCTAGTAGCAATCTATGTTTTTCACTATTCCCGGCCTTCTCTTTGACCGTCTGAAGGTAGGGAATAGAGAAACATGGGGAATGCTCGGACGATGAGAGAGTCCATAGGTACAGCTATCCACCAGGTAGAGCAAGTAATTGCCTCTAAACTAAGATCGCGTTTATTTTAATAACTTCCATAACCTTCGCTTTTTAATTATGAATGTGACTCTACAATTTTTATCTCCGATCCAATTAATTTGTTTTAAAACAAAAACTTTTAAATTTACTATTATATTAATCCTAAGTACCCATATTTCTTTTAATATTCACATTTTGATGGTTATCTGCAAAAGTTTTTAACTTTTATATCATTTGGCTTATGGTAATTACCTAGGTACTCAATCTCATGATGATTTAGGATCAACAATTTAAATCTGCGGTGGTACCTTCTTAAGAGCGTACAAACAGAGATTTGGCAACGTCGCCTATGGCTGCCAAATATTTAGATGTTTTCATTGATTTTTCAACTTTAATGAAAATACGGAATATAGCAACGTGATGCACTAAAATATTGATAATGCATTGCAATAGTTAATACAGTTATACTAATACTAAATAGTTATAATTGAGTGTAAAACAAGCATTTGGAAACTTTCCATTTGTAAATGTGTACATTTCGGTATAAGTACATAAGGTTTACTAGTTACCAACAAATGAAAGAACACAAGTTCTAGTACATACCGTTGCTACATTCCGTATTTTAACTCATTCATTTTGATAAATCAATGAAAACAGCTAAATATTTGGCAGCTATATATAGGTGACGTTGCCAAATCTCTGTTTGTACGCTCTTAAGTAGTTAGTTTTATCCAAAACAGAAACTGCAAAAGTGGTTGTTTGTTCCGTTTTGACGGTAACTTAACACCATAACCGATCAATGTGAAATTTGGCATAGCTACGGCAAATTTGTTACACAATCAAGTTTTTTTCGATAGAATAAAAAAAAGGATTTCATCCATGTGATATGATGATATTCCGTATAATAACATACCTAATAATTATATATTTTTTAATTTATAATTTATTACATTTATGTGATGTGATTGTCCTATGCACTAATGAAATGTATTTTCTTTCGTATTTCTTCAATTTTAGTCCCACAAGAATTATACAAATATCAGAAAAATTGATTACCTATATAAAAGTTACATTAGGATAATACGTGGAGTAATCCTAGCGATGTCATGCTCCTGACATCGCTAGGATAATCGGCTAATAATCGGCTTTGAAGTCGATTATTTTTGATGCAAGTTAAATTGGTTTAAAGCAAAAACCAGTTTTATTAATAACGAACAAACATCACACCTTACTTTCCAAGAATAGAACGCAATCACGACGGTATCAATAACTTGTTTAGCTTAATCTTAACTTTTTCTACTATTTAAATTAAAAGATCCTAGCAATCAAATTTCGAATTTGTTCTGTATGTATATAAATTATTTATTGTACAAGAAACATAAATTATAGAAAGTGATACAGTGATGTACAAAGGCGAACTTATCCCTTTAAGGGATCTCTTTCAGTTAACCTTTGAGTGTATGAAAGGAGTATCATAGTAGGGACAGACAAAGAGCAAGAGCTAAGTAAAACAAAAGATAAATTAACATATAATAAACTAATAATAATAATATGTACCAGTTATAAATAAATAATCAAAAGTCAAACAAGTAGAACGAAATGAATTTGAGGATACGATTATGTATAGTTCAAAGCCAACCAATCTCCCTAACAAGCTACGAATAATAATTTTATATTCGAAGCTGGGAAGTAAACAGAGAGACAGCCAGGGAAGCTTCATAGTCCAATTAGTCAGTCGTCGGGAAATTCCTGAAGACATGCATATGAGGAAAATGATATCAGTAATGTATTGAAGTCTAAGATTACGTGCGAGGAATCTAAGTAGCGTAGAGAGAATGAGAGAGATACTAATTATATTGCAATCAATAGTTAAGTAGGTACTTATTTACAGTTATTAAAAAGTTAAGTTTACTCATACAGTCAATCAATTTGATCTCTGGGTCACTGTAGATCCGCATCGCATTTAATCATTTACTGCAAACACAGAGGCATTTGTTGTAAAAATAAAAATTGAATGTTATTGTATTTATTGTCTTACATACCAAATGTATGGTGGAAAGGTTTTAAGGTGGCACAGAAATTAGGTAGTATTTTTATACGTAGGTTTCTAGGGTGTTTTACGATAAAAAAGTAAATGGTAAGTTTGGTTCTTACTGATACTAAAACTGCTCTAACGCTAAAAATAATATGGGCATGCTTCTATAATGCGATCATAGTACAGTCAATAAATTAAATTTCCAACCCACCTAAGGTTTAATAGCATATAGCAAACTGTCACCATAAGAGCTATAGAGCAAGACGTTAGTTTGACATATCGACCTTAATGCATTGCGAATGTCAGACGACATTTCAACGAAATGGGTAGGGAATTAAATTCCTTGACTGTACAGAATTGGCTTTTATTTTACTTTTTTCCATAACCGTCGAGCTTAAACTTTAATAGCGTAAGCGATGGCCTTATATTTCTGGTTTTAGCTCACATAGCTTATTATCAAGTTTGTCAGTCAAGGGAAACCTCCGCCGGCTTTTGGCTGCCTTTCCATTCTGATAGAAAGACATTCATAAGCCTGACTTTGGCCTGATAGATGAGCGGTCATAGAGGACAGAATAGGATTGCTTCATTTTCCTACCCTCGCACAGCGCAGCAATCCCATTGGTGGATTTTATCTCTGGTGCGAAGTCAAGATGCCTCTAAAATAAAATTTCCAAAAAAAGACAGATTATGTATGTCACAACTGGACAATCGTTCACTCCCCTGTCAAGTGTAAATTGTCGTTTTGAGGCTTCCATTGTTCACATAACGCGACAATATAAAATTTCTGTCAAGATATTGACATTGAGAATCTCGGCTTGGAATATTTAAGTTTGGTCTGATTCATTTGTCATTGTGTACCGAACAAGCAGTCGTACATAGGCTTATTATCATTCGTCAAGGCGCGATTCATGTTGGGCATACAAAGCAACAGAACTAACGAAGTGACTCAACGGGTGATGTAAACTCTGATATCGTTTGGTTTGCGTGAAATTCTGCGACCCATTGTTTCCGCTTACTGTTAGATTGAAAATTATTTCATGAGCAAGCTGCTTAATTTTGTTTGCAATAGATTGTTTTTGTTAAAAAAAGTTAGTAATCTCACTTAAAGACTTTAGTTATAAACCGAACTCAAGTTGCAGTTTTTTTATACTATTTTACTAATTTTATAACTACCACCCTTATTGCCTTAAATTAGTACGGTAAGACAATATAGGTACCGATGCGCTTTGCGCTAAATAGTGGTAATGTGGCGAAACTAGCAAACGCAAGGCACGGAATGCTGATGTTGCAGGTTCGAATCCAGCCAAAACCCTAATTTTTCTTTGTGTTGTCTTTATACTATAGCAATTTAAATTTAATTTGAATGGATTTACCATAATTAATTAGCGATTGACCTAACTATGTAAGAAAGTACATATTACAATAGTTATCAATCAAAGTTTATTTCGGTTAACTTACAGATCCATAGGTTGTTAGTAAACAATGTTCTTACAAAAATTACATATTGTTATACTAGCTGTTGTCCGCGACTTTGTCCACGTAGCAGTCCTTCATGAAGCGTATTTTGCTTAGAGCTTGTATTTTGTTACCAACCCAATATGGAATAATAATCTACATGTACACTATCTACTCTACACTAATATAATAAAGAGGTAAACTTTGTTTGTTTGTATGTAGCGGGTCATCTCTGGAACTACTGAGCCGATTACAAAAATTCTTTCACAGATAGAAAGCTACACTATCCGTGACGGACGTAGGTTACTATGACCACGCGAACGAAGTCGCGATCGTCCGCTAGTCTGAAATAAATATAAAGAGTTATTTCATCTTAGCCCTCTGGGTTGGCAACGCATCTGCAATATCCTTGGTGTTGCGAATGTCTATAGGCGGTGGTGATCACTTACCATCATCAGGTGACCCACTTGCTTCTTTTCATTTCTAAATGGTATAAAAAAATATTGATGGAAATAATCCTGAGTATCTTGCGAGCCCGGACCGCGAGCTTCGGTATGACGTTCGCACACAACTCATATACTCCCCAGCGGGCCTGAAGTGCGGGCTCTATGCAATCGCGTGCGATGATGCGTCCCGCTGACATAAATACTTTTGAGTAATTTGCGAGACTCGAGGGCGACCAGTATAACGTTAGCAAGCGTCCCCCTACCTTTGTTCCTGGTCAAGCGAGCCCAAGAAGCCTAAAGGAGCAAAATACAACCGATCTTTTTGTCAAAATACTTCAAGACTATTTGCTCCTCATAACGCGTAGAAGTCGTTTAGTGTTGTTCCGTAGGAATTTTGCATCTTTACGGAAAAATCCGATGTTCATCCAAGGTTTAAGCTATCCCCATTCTAAATTTCGTCTAAATCCGCCCAGCCGTTTTAAGGTGAAGAAGAACCGCGCACAACTCATTAATCGTTATCCTGCAAGAACTATGCATCTTTACGGAAAAAAGTATGCTTCTATCCTGGATTAATATCCAGGATAGAAGCTATCTCCTTCAAATCTGTCAAATAATGAAAGAACACTATTAATAATTAATTATTCAATTATTAGTTCAAAGTTAAATTACGGAAATAAATGATCCTGTGTTATCTAGGATGATTAGGACATACTATTATCGCTATATAGTACGACGCGAGAAAAACTTTTTTTTTTTTGTTGCACTCTTTTGTTCAAAATCGCCATTTAAAGCATATTTCTGGAAAACTGAGAATTTGTATTCATCTATATTAGATGTTGATTATGTGTAGCAAGTTTCAAAAGTCACGATTCATTTGTTTCTAAAATATATTTGTATAAAGGTAAGTATTTTTAAACCCTAATTCCAAATGTTTACAGCCTAAAACCTACTCTGGACTTATTTAAACAGATCTGTGAAAATTCCATCTAAATCCGATCAGCGGTTCTTACGTGATGCGTGTACAAACAAACAAACAAAAAAATTTAAATGGTCTTATCGTGTTCAGCTTTACTCATTTTAAGTCGCCCTGGGTGGTTCTTTTTTTTAAATCTTTAATGTACAGACTTTTTTGTCTTAACGATTTTTGCCTAGGTACTTGTAGGATACTTGCAGGACTGTAGTAGACTACCCGTGACTGGAATGGCAAATTGATATTTGTGCAGCGTGCAGCGTGATCGGCGCAGTGGAAGACCCGCAAGGTTGCCCTGTAGCCTGGATGTGGTTAAACGCATTGATGCGATGCCAACGCATTTGCTGATTGACTTAATACAATACCATCCTTACCTTATACCCGGTTCAAATCGTAAACAACACGTTAATAGTCTGTCAATATTAAGTTCATTCCAGGAAATCATACAAAGTAGTAGGAACAACACTCTAATCAGGCGTTAAATGGTCACTCGTTATCTAAATAATGTAGGTACAGTAGCAGCTATCATCGCAATAAATTGTAGATTGTGGTACTTTCCCAGTCCGTTACGTAAGACCTATGATCTCGCGACCCCTGTATCTATAGTTAAATGTCCAAAAGACAACTAAGCACGCTTAACAAAATGGTGTTTTAAAATTGTATTAATGTTTATCCGCGTTAAAGTGTAATCGTATGTTTCTATTGAAAGCCTAAAAAGATCTGTTCAAAAAACTTCACAGCCAAGCGAGCCGCTTAAGGTCAACCAGCCGTTTAAAGAGATAAGGTTGATCGGACCAGGAAAATGTTTACGAAAAATAAAAAGCTATCTTTATTAGTAGGTAAAGCCTCACATCGATAAAAGCTTCTAGGAAGCGATTTTTTGGGAGTTTTATTTTGTTTGTCTCCGATGTTTTTTTAAATCTGAAAAAGAACATTGTCACACTTAGACATATGAAACCACATCCCTTCTTGTATTCGTGTTATTGGTGTAAAGAGCTGAGAAGGATACTGTGAGGAAGATGTACTATGAGTTCTTTACGTTATTAACGGTAATGCGATAACCGAAACGCAAAGTGACGCCATAAATTCAGAGCAAAAAATCAAATTAAAATAAAAGTTTTTAGAGTTCCGTAAGTTAAGTACCATATTTTGATAAAACCCAGGACCTGTGAATCAGATTCGTATCAACTTGGTTTTGATTTAAAATTGTATAAAGTCTTGAAGTCAGTCACGACTTTTCTTCGATTTATTTTTGGCAATAACAGACCAACCTTACTTAACCTGTGTCTTAGCATACCCGTGCTACTAGTATATGTATATGTATGTTAGAACTAATATTTTGTGCTTATTCTACATCCTCGCCTAGTTCCAGCAGAATCAAGTAACGCCTTATCTAAATCTTGTAATAACTTTGCGAACAGTGCCATCTTACTTTTAGTACGGTAATCATAAACCAGCATTTATTGTCATACTTATTACAAAATTTGTTTTTATAGATGGCGCTAAGAAGTTGCTATAAATGCCATCTAGCGACAGTGTTCAGATTTATGACGAAAGCTAACTAACAACGCATTTTACTTTGCAGTTTGTAATTAGTTAATTTTCTAATTTAACAGTTCACGTAATCGCCATTAAATAGCAGTAGACAAGTTATAATTATATTCTACGTTTGTCAATAGATAGCACTTTTATTTAAAATCCAATTTAAAAGTAATAACAATGCCATCTCTTGACTAACGTAGAATGTAACTAATGCAACTACCATCTTTTGGCCATGGCGAGACCTGTGTAGGTAGAAAACTAACTACATCACAGCCTCTGCAAAGTGAAATGCGTAGTTCTTAGCAACTTCGTAACGCCATCTATCCAGTTTATTATTCAAAAAGGAATACTATTTCAAAGGTTAAAACAGTGCCATCTATTGAAAAATCTGCTATTGCCATCTCTTGGTCATTGTGTGAACTGTGTGGAAAGAAAACTAAAGCTGGTAAAGTGCGTTGTTAGCTTTCATCGTAATTCGAAACATCATCGCAAGATGGCTTATATAGCAACTTTTCTTAGTGCCATCTGTCAAATTTTGTACTAAAAGTTAAGATAGCGTTGTTAGCACACAGTTCACACAATGGTCAATAGATGACAGTAGCAAGGTAACATTCTACGTTAGTCAAAAGATGGCACTGCTTTTACTTTTAAAATGATATTGTTTTGTTTTGAATAATACATTGAAAAGATGGCACTAAAAAGAAGTTGCAAACGCCATCTAACGATAGTCTTCCAAATAATGACGAAAGCTAACTAGCAAAAGACTACCTTGCAGAGGTTGCAATATAGTTAGTTTATACCTACACAGTTCACGCAATGGCCAATAGATGGCAGTAGCAAGGAAACATTCCACGTTTCTCAATAGATGGCGCTACTTTTACTTTAAAAAATTGTATTGCTTTATTTTGAATGAACTGGATGGATGACGCTAGAACATAATTGCAAAAGCCATCTAGCGATAGTGTTCAGAATTATGAAGAAAGTTAACTAACAATGGATTTACCATGCAGAAGCTGTAATGTAGTCTGCTTTCTGACGAAAGCTTAAAAACAGACTACCATGCAGAGGCTGGAATGCAATAAGCTTCTACTTAGTTTTTTAAGGCATCGCGCTCTTGGCGCACGTAGCCAAACGGGGAAACGGAATTAGGATCAAAAAATACGAATGGAACGGAATTTGGAAAAAAAGGAAAAATCAGGAAAGGAAATACTTACACAGTTCACGCAATGACCAATAGCAGTTACAAAGTCACATTCTACATTTGTCAACAGATGGCACTGTAATAACTTTTTTTTTGTTACTTTTAACAAGGTCGCGGTCGCCCCACCGGACTTTGGCCCATCGGAAGACCCAGATATGCTCTGCTGAATCCACGATCATCTCCCATCATCTTCAAAAATCAAAAATCAAAATTCAATTCATCATCGTCATCTCCAGTGAAGTCAGTGGGCTCTGGTTTCGCCTATGAGGCTATGGCATTTGGTTGGGTCACATGTTCTTCAATCTCGGCTCGGCGTACTTCCAGAGTCTTCAGCATCCATTCTGCCTCTGGACTGGGCCGAGTATTAGTTTTTATTTAGTATTTGAGTTCGAAATTGGACTATTATTTATTAATATTTATTCAGTTAACTTATTTATTGTACTAAACAAGGGGAAAAAATACAAGAAAAAGATGTACAAAGGAAACTTACCCCTTAAAGGGATTTTTTTCCGTTAACTGAGTATGCAAAGATAATATAATATTTAGTATGCATAAATACATTAACACTAAGCTATCAGTTAGTGTTTTTGTTACTATGGAATGTATTGAATATTTATTTTAGTTGTTTTTCAAGTTGTGGTTCTTTATATTGGACGCATTAAAAGCACGCCAGTAATGTAAAAAGATGATACATATTATTTACTTTTTAGTCGGTAACAAATGTGAAATGTGTCAAATAATTCAATGGGTCTGTCTGTCGTAATAGCAGTAAGTGACAAAAAAAAGTATATCAAGACTCAACATTTTATATTTCAATGCATTCATAATAAACTATTAATTACATCAGCTTAATAAATAAAAACTGCGACGATTTTGGCACATTGCGTGTACAAAATTAATTTTGAGATACATATTTAAAGTCTTACGTTTTAACACAAATTCAGCTGTTCACACGTTCTGTTCTACAATATTTAGGTGGATTGATATTACCGTCTCTCGTGATCGGCCGTAGAGGATTTGTGGGTCGACGTTAACGTGACTAGGCCTGGTGAGCGGGGGGAGCCTGGCCCTGGGGCTGCGCAGCCTGGGCCGAGGCCTGAGGGGTCTGAACTGGGGCCTGATTAGCCTGGTTTGGGGCTTGAGGTGCCTGGCCCTGGGTTTGTGGAGCTTGGGGCGCCTGGCCTGCGGTTTGAGGGACTTGAGCGGTCTGAGGGGCTTGAGGAGCCGGGGGGGCCTGAGGCACTTGGCCTTGAGTCTGTGGTGCCTGCGCTTGGATAACCGGAGGTTGCGCTTGATTCAAATTTTGATTCTGGGGCGGTGCCTGTGCCTGAGGAGGTTGCTGTCCTTGTTGGAACTGGGCTTGTTGCTGTTGACCCTGGAACTGTTGAGGTGGTTGACCTTGGTAAAGAGGCTGTTGGCCGTGATACTGAGGCTGTTGGCCTTGGTACTGCGCCTGCTGACCCTGGTAGTGCGGTGGTTGTTGGCCTTGGAATTGGCCTTGCGGTGGGTGTCCCTGGAACTGCCCCGGGTGTTGTTGGTACCCCTGCTGGCCGGGCGGGTACTGCTGGTACCCTGGCTGCTGGAACTGCTGCGCCTGCTGGTAAGCCTGCTGCTGCTGGTACGCTTGGTGGATCTGGTGCTGGGCGCCTGGGACCGGGCGACCGTGGGCATCGACCTGAAAACGATTTAAATTGTTCCTTAAAACCCCATGGCATTTCAGATGAACATTTATGTTTACGCCTCCCTATTATAACGGTAGAGAAATGCAAAGGTTTGCCACTTTTGGACCACTTTTGGACTCATTGCAATGCGGTGAGGGCATAAATGACAAACCTTTAGATTGGTCAACTGTACATCAATTAAAAATACATAGCGATAGTGAGGGGCGTATTTACCCTAGGGCTATCCGGGCCATGGCCCGGGGCGCCAGGCTGCGAGGGGCGGCAGCCGCCCCTAAAGTGAAATACTTCATCGTCGTTTAATGGGGCGCCAAAGAAAAATGGCCCGGGGCGCCAAATTTTTAAATACGCCTCTGGCGATAGTAGAAAAGGGAACTTGCCCGGTCCTGCTAATCTATTAATAGTTAAAACAACGTCAATAATTACCAAACCACGCTGCTGCAGGTATCTCAGCTCCTCCATCCGCCTTCTCTCGAACTCCTCGTACTCCTGAGGCGTGTATATCTGGTTCTCCTCAATCGGCTTCCAGCCTTGAAACAATAACAAATCTTTAAACGTCTAGTGTGGGTATCCTTGTCAGGTATCGTCCTTAATCATAACTATTACATATTTATAAATCATATATTTAGTAATTTGAGTATTCCAAGATGGGCTTCATAAGGGCTTCATTCATACGATTCTCGATTTTCAAACTAAAGGGCCATTTACAAGGAGCGAGTTCTCGTATTGCATTAGGTACATTGCAGGCTTCCAAAGTAAGATGCGATAAATCGAATTTTTTTATTCAACATAGGAAAGCAAACGAGCAAGTGGGTGGGTGGTCGATTCATCGAGCCTCGCATTGTAAAACAACTCACTCCATGTAAATAGCCCTAAATCACAAAGTAAATTATACTATACTAGCCTAAATTGACTGAAATATGACACGATTAACCCTCTCGTAAGTTGATAAGTATAATACGTAATAGTGGACTTCTAATATTAGCAATCGATCTTATTAGTTTACCTCAGACCATTGGCATCAAAAATGAGCCCTTTCGAATAGTTCAGAAATATCCAAACATGCTTATGCCAAATGGCCACAATTTTTGCTTTAGTTCTTATACTATCTGCATTCTGATCGGACACAATACATGTTAACGATGATTAGTAACATCTCAGAACACCGAAACATTAGGTAATGGCATCAGCTCAAAAAAATCAATGCAGCGCAAGTTGTAAACTTGGATGAATAAAACATTAATCAATCACATTTGACAGGAGCATACTTGTGCCGACTTAATAATAGTACAAAAGTACAGAAGATTCACTTCGAATTAAAACGACGTTTAGCTGTAAGAAACGTCCTACTGTATATCATTCTATCTATCGTATAACTCGTATTCGGCCTCAGTGCAGTTGTGTTCCTATATTGTATATTGTTCCTATAGCTCCGTGAATTAAGCCGCGCCCTTGTGCTTTTATATAACATAAGATTCCAAGAATCCAGCCCAGCTCTTAAAAACAATACCAACCTTCTAGTGGCAAATGTATCTTATGTTATATGGAATGGGGTATAGTTCTATGAAGTTATTTCATACGATCAGTTGAAGTGCCAATAGAGTATGATTGAAAATCTAACTGCAACACGGCTATAAAGATAAGCACAGACGGAACCACGAGTGCGACGTGGAAACAAAACATGATCACATTCGACTCGGTTCCGATCATGTTATGAATTTCATTAGGGATTACACGCGTAAGAAATACCCAGAGGCGAACTTAGAGGTGGAAAAACACAAAAGGGTAAAAATTGTGGGGGTCATGACCACGACAAATTAAAAACGAAAAATATAAGTATGTATTTGAAAATTGAAAATAAAATAACCTTCCATTCTGATGGTAATCGGGTGTCTTAATAATACTTATAGCTTACACAAAATATTCTATTACGGGATCTATACCATGAAACGTACCCAATGCGCGTGCGACAGAGACAAATCCAAAATAGGGCAATGCTCGATTTTTTCTGTGGTTCGCGACCGGCCTTTAGTCAATCAATGACATTGTACAATAGCGACCTGTGTGCACGTGTTTAACCTTCAAATGCCCATTTGACATAATGACAACCCGGCGTGTGGGCGACAACTTTTGCATGCATTGTTGGCGGTGTAAATGTTACCTATTATACCATTAACCATTACCACAAAGTACATAATCCATTACCTTCATCACGGTTGAAGTCAGCGCGCTGCGTCTCTAACATGAACTCGTGGAAGTCGATGAGGCCGTCCCTGTTCTTGTCGTTCTCCTTGAACACGTGTTCCCTCATGCGCTCCATTTCCTCGGCTCTCTCGTGTAGGTCCTTGTTGGGCCCACCCGGCCCGTAGATCTTGTCCAGTTCCTTAATGAACAGAGCCTTGACTTCGTCCGCGTCCCAAACGCCATTGCCGTCTACGTCTGTCGCATTCCAAAAAACCAATAAAATTAGTAGAGAACTTAAGTGTTCAACCGTTGTTCGAGCGAAAACTCATTACCGGTAATCTGTCTCTAGTTTGCGAGTAGTTTGTTTTGTCAGAAAGAGTCACCGCTGATCATTCCTTGATACATATTTCATTAATAACTAACAACATTACACACACACACATTACGCTACACTAGAGCGGTTAAAACATTCCTTATTCGATCAAAAATTAATGGCGAAGTCAGATTTAAGCTGGTTTAGATTAAAACATGCTCTATTAACAACTGATAAAAATAAGTAACCATGCACTAAGCCACAGTTAAACAACAATGGCATTACAAGGTGTCGATTCCAACAAATGAACAATTGCAATACAAAACAAAGAAACATAATCTGCAAAAACAAACGCATGTAATGTAAAATCCAAGTAGCGTGCGAGCGAATGATCATATTAGTAATTTGAAAACAATATCGCTTGTGAAGAAACATTCTATTAGGAAAGTATATTCATTGCATTCTACTTGCAAACGTCACAAAGCATAGGTTATCCAACGATCGATTACTACGTTCAGAATTACAGTGAATCAGTTAAATTGGCGGACAACCGGCAATACGGCTGCACGTAACAGCAACGAGCCTCGAACTAAAACGCACTACACACTACCTATTTGCACGCTTTGGATCTTACCATGCATCATGAAAAACACCTTTGGGTCGAAATCTTTGGGGTCCATTTTGTCAGCGTGTTTCCACAAGTCTAACAACTGTTCTCTTGTCGCGGGGTGGCGAAGCTGTCACAGACAACAAATCGTTTTAATTAATACCGTGTGTGGCCACTCACCGTGCATCATGAAGAATGCTTTAGGGTCAAACTGTTGGTCCATGTGGTCTTGTTTTTCCCAGACCTCTTCGAGCTGTTGCTTAGAACCGGGGTGGTGCATCTAGCATCAGAGTAACAGTTGCATCAAATACCTCCAACTTCACGAATTATTTCATGATTTGACTTGGCTGCTATCAAGAAAGCCATAAAAAAACAAAGTGAAGCGAAGTATATTACTGCCTTTGGATAGAAGATCAAGTATCAAAATGATAAAAGGACATGAAATGAAATTCTTTATTTGCTCAGAATGGGTTACAATAAGTTGGTAGTTGGTGATAAGTGTCGGTCGACTAATAGGTACCAAGTGAAAAACTTTAAAGTTATCGTACTGTACGATTATTTTCTGTTTTGAATTCGGTATAATTCAACAGTGATCTGTTTATTCTCATTGCTCCTTAAACCATTACTTGATACTTGTTATTCTACTTAAAGGCAGCAATATAATTCGCTTTTTTTATACTATGGCCTTTCCGAAGGATCTCCTTAAAATAGTTGTACTGTACACGTATTGGTTGACCTTTAAACTTTTATTATTCTTTGCCTGTTACATCGTCATTCATATAATTGATTTCATTTGTTTGTGTTGATTGGTTTACTTTTCAAAATACTGTACTTAACTAAATTGATGATTGACCTTAGGCCGACGCCATTAGACCAAGAAGGCAGCGACGCGACATGCATGCAAACGGTAGCCGACCTCAATCAGTCTCAAGGCCTCTTGTTGTATATTATGTTTACTATAGATGACGTCTTATGCAAGATAAAATAAATTTGTGAAGATTTCTTATGAAAAATGACCTTCAGCTATTAGAAAAAAATCTGAATTATCGAAATATCTAGAAGATGGTGACACTTTCCCTAGGGTAATTTTTCCATGTCTAGTAGGTGACCCTATCTCCTACTCAAGTTTATCATGCCACTCACGGGACACCCTGTATACATACAGTGGACACCTAAATTGCAAAGCATTTCTACACAAAATTAACAGTACTTACAAGTGCTAGTTTTATAGTACAGGAGGCAAGAGTATTATTTTAAACAAATTTTTCTAACCGGCTTTGCACGGGCGGTGACGCTGATTTTTTTCCTGTCTATTCCATTGTTAACCTACTTCCCCCATTATCTTCTAACATTTAAGAGGAGTGGGAACCCAACAACAAAAAGCGCTCCCCAATCAAACAAACGGCAATAATGTTTTCCACCCAATTGCAATGATTTTTTGGTATGTTGTCATTATGACTTAGAACTAGGTTTGTATGTTTAGATTTTTTTATATTCTTTCTAGATTTGACAATATTTGCAATTTAGGAGTTGTATACAAAACAATAAATGAGTGAATATTTTTGAAACTATAAAGACTATCAAAAATACCAAAACAAAAAAACCTAGTTCTAGGGCATCATGACAACATGCAAAAACAGCATGGCTATATTTAGGTTAGGGTTTAGAGGGTGGAAAACGTTATCGCCGTTTGTATGGAGAACGCTGGGTAGGTACACAATAGACTTAACTGAGAACCGAAGGAGATCGAATTAAATCAGTTTTCCTCAATTTATGGCAGGTATCTAAACAGCCTACATATGTATATGCAGGTAAATCCCACATACTAATATAATTTCAGCTGTTGTCAAAAGTAAAGAGAACATACATTGCGAATTGTAATATAGGTTGAGTCTCTGTTCTATAGAAAAACCCGGTCGAGTATCTGTTCAATAGAACATTCCGGTCGAGTTAAGTCTCGGTCTATTAGTCAAAGACAATGTATTGAATAGACTGCCAGACTCCATACATTGATGCGTAAGTCACTTCTTAGTATTGTTTCTTTAGAAAAACTAGTTTAGCTGTGTACCAAACCTTAAAAAGCGCTTCCAATAAAAACGGCGATAACGTTTTCCACCCTCTAAATCTCCACCTATAGTCATGATTTTTAGTACGCTGTTGTGCCTTAGAATTAGGTTTGGATTTTGATTTTTATAAAATACTTCATAGATTTGACAATATTTACTCTTTAGGAGTTTCATACAAAACAAAAACTGACAATATTTATAAATCTATAAAGAATTAAAAATATCAAACCGTACAAACCCAGTTCTACAGAATAATAACAGCAGACGAAAAAACTATGGCTACAGGTTAAGGTTTTAAGGGTAGTAAACGTTATCGTCGTTTGGGTGGAGAGTGCTGGCTACACAGTTTTAAAGTCACAATTTTGCAGTCATTTGCTGCACTTGGCGATACTTCCAAAAACAATGGCGGCAATAAGTTAAGCCCAAGAACGATTTTCATAACCCGATTCTCAGTTTAATCAATACATTGCCTTTGGAGATGTTTACAAAAAATCAATGCTCCCATTAGTAAAGGTCGCCCACTATCGGAAGGCACACGTGTCTCGATTATGTGGGTACACGTCATCTGGACAAAGCGGCTCAATCGATACTCACCGGTTGGTGATGTTTCTTAGCCTCCTCCTCTTGTTTCTCCTTTTCCATGTATTCTTTTTTTTGCGCCTCGTCCAATGTCTCCAGCTTTTGGTGTTTCTCGAACTCCTTTTGCATTTCATACTCCTGGAAATTCGAAGATAGTTAGTACTCCAATGTCTGATCATAAAATAGGTCACACAAAAACAAATAATGAAATATGAATTAACCATAAGGATAACATAACCAAGGCGGTCTTATCGCTGAAAACTCTCTCAACGGCATTTTAATAATAGTAATCTCCTAATTAAAAGTCGCATAAAATACGTCCCGATTTTACTGAAACCAATTATACATGAGTTCAGGGGGCATTAAGGTCGGAACCCCCGTTAGGTCTAGGGGGACCATTGACAATTGCCCGCTGACATCTAATCTCATCGATAAGCCTGCGCTGACTGGGCCTCGATAACTATATGGTGACACCCTAATTCACAAGGCAGAATCCGACTTTGCAATTATGTCCAACAACATACGGTAGGTGTACTTTGATTTTTTTTTTCATTTCAAAAATGGAAACAATTCATCAAAAGGAAAGAAACTGTGTTTTCGGTTTTTTTCGACACTGAGATTGATTATTGTTTGAAATATCACGTCACGAGAATGACAATGAAAATGGGGAAATCTCGGGAAAACGCCACATCTACACAAAGCTGTGCATTCGTGACGTCATAGGTTTATGTTATACGAGCTTTTACCCACGTCTTTGCCTGCGCGGGATTTTACGGGATTTTTACGGGATAAAAAGTATCCTATGTTTTAATCGAGGCCATTGATCTATCTCTGTACCATATTTTATCCAAATCCGTTTAGCTGTTAATATACAAACATCCAAATATCCAAACATCATTACTTTCGCATTTATAATTTAGTACGATTATAAAGTGTTAACGCCGTAAAACGCGGTAAGTGTATTTACAGACTTATTGCATTTTAATTCTTACGCAGCAATGCAGGTTGCCGTGCGATAACTTAATAAAACAGTAAAAAAAGCAAGGACTAAAATATTTACCTTGAATTGCTTCTTTCTTTCTTTATCGGCTGCCTCGAGATCAGCAGTAGTCTTTTTGATTAGCTTTTTGAGATCTTCAATTTCAAAGGTGTGAGGGTTATTGTGGTCCAAATGTTCGTTTGTAGGAACCTTTCCAATGTCTGTGTCGAGGTGGTTCGTTAATTCGTATTGCTTTAAGATAAAATCATCAATTTAGAAAAAAATACTGTAACATTCCAAATACAAAAAAACCAGTTCACATTAGGCGGTTTATTCGTGCGGCTAAACAGTGCGGCAGTCGCACGGCTTAGTCGCGGGACCACTATAAACAAGAATCATATGGCGTTAAATACGTCACCTCAGACAGGGTTCTACGGTAGCACAAAGATGTATTTTAATACAGAAAATATTTGTCCTCGTTACGTGTCAGATCTGAATAGGGTAAATAATCCTATTCTCGGTCGGCATCCTGCCAGTTATTAGCATGTTCAGTCTTAACTGAAGGCAATAGTGGCGAGGTTCTATCAAAGCTAGGTACCAACTACCTTTGGATGTAAAAATAAATGGGTCGTTTATCCTGCATGTATTACAAGTAAGTATGTTTGGAGGTATTTTTAGATTAGGGTTGTCGTTGGAGATACATTTGATCCCATACAAAGTTTTATCTAACTTATGACGATGCCACACTTTAACCCGTTTAAGTACCTTAGTTGCTAAGTGCCGTAGCCTCTCCAGTTCGCGCCGCTTTATCTCATCTAACTTGGTCCTCACGTTGTGATTAACGAAGTCCAACTGCTCAGCTATTTTTCCTGACTAAACAAAAAAAAACTTAAATTAACGATACCAGTAAACAGGCAAGTTTAGTTCATTAAGTAATTAGCGATGATAAGGTGATGAATCGCCAAGATAGCATGGATTAAAACATTTTAATGCAGGATTGTTTTAATAATCCGTAAGGAATTTGAAGCATAATTGTATGCACAGCATAAAAATGATTTAATTACGATGTGTGTATCCAGTGTGTGTGTTTGTATATGGACTTTTGCACGTCCTGTCCAGTCTAAAAGTCCTGTAATGACCAAAAAATGCAACATACCCTAACATCTTCTTGATCAGCTTTCTCCAAGCGCTCCCTAAAGTCAGGGTCGCTTTCCAGAGCTTGCACCACCTCTTTTAAGTAGCGATGGTATTCCATATACTCTTCCTATAAATAAAAAACTCAACTGAAATGAATTGTTTTTTTTTAAATAATATGTAATAAAAATTTGGCTAAGCTCGACCGCAACTGATAACAGTTTTAAACAACCTTGATTGGATGTAATTGAAGATCAAATTAAGAGTCTATGGAAAGATTGGAAAGACATGTGTGACACTATCCGTTTATTTATTAAGATTTCAATTAAGGACTGATTGATTAATTGGTAGTGGTCAAAGTTATGCTCAGATTTGAGTAAATGAGGACTTTTTCTCTTGAAAATAATTGAAAAAATTATATAGTGCGATTCCACATTAGGTAGTTTATATCGCGCGGCTATGAAGCGGCAGTCGCACTGCTTAGCCGCGCGACTATTAACAGCGCAAGGCTACATCGTTGCGTGTAATACGGGCTTTGCGACTAAGTAGCGCAGTATCCGCAATAAATTAAAAATCGAATGTTGAAGCGCTGCTGTGCTAAACCGCCTAATGTGACAGCGCTTATTGGCTCACTAATAAAAACAGACTTCATTTAGGTTACTTACCAAATCATCTTTAATTTCACTATCTTTTTCGTCAGATTTGTCCTGTGTCACAGGTGGAGCGTAGGAACAGTGAAGTATTACTACTAGACATAATAAACTGGGAATTAATCTCATTGTGATGTATTAAAATCTGAAACAAAAATGTTTGCCAGTTAACATTACTATAGAAAAAAAACTAACGAATTGAGACCCTCCTCCTGTTTTTGAAGTCTGTTAACCTTTTAACAACTGTCTGTTAACTTTTTTAGGCAACATCGCATAGGTAATTATCACGGGTTTGTTTAATGTATTGAGAATAGTATGCTGCTTTCTTAAAAGATAACATATAAACTGTTGATATTAAAAATAGGCATCAGATAGCTGGGCCTGCTCCATGTATTTCATCATAATCAAAAATAATAAAACAAAACAAAATATGTACCTACACAATATTTTGTCTACACATTTTGTTAATTGTGTATGGCAAAACACGCACCGCAGACTCCTAGATTATTACAGCCTAAACCAGATCTAGGCTAAAAGACAATAGAAAGACTAGGATGGTGGTTCTCACTTCAAACTAGCTTTTTAAAATAGTTTATTAACACAGCACATACATACGGACGCTTGCTTTTAATGTCAGTAGTGAGAGCTGAGATGGCCTTGATGTATCAAGATATTCAAGATCTTGTTAAGGCAGTGTGTAAGCAGCAGGTTACAAATACTACAGACCACTCCAATTCTCATTAACCTTTTGTAAATAATATTAATATTTGCGCTAAAGGTTAACAACCTTAAGACTGGCTGTGACTGGTACAGTCAGCCAATTTGATTCATAGGCCACTGTAGAACCCTTTTACAACAAAAGTCATAATGATTTTTCAATAATATCACAGCGATGACACATTATGACAACATTCTACAATGGCCTATCAATCAAATTGGTTGACTGTTAACGGCCTTAGTGCAGAAAAAGAACAACCTAGAACTGACCGACAGACATGCTCAAGATTATTTTATCCCATAGTTGCCAGACTAATGTTATAAGAAAGAGATGCAATGCAGGCATAAACAAACTAGGGTGGGCATGTTAGGGCCATTGACCTCTTCAATAACATGCAAACACACAAGAACCATACAAGTAGCTAAACACATAAGAACCTTGACATAGCAACATACAAAATGAGAGTTACTCGACATTGTCATATTACTGACAGCAACAAGGTATTCAAATGTTCCGCTACTTATGAGGCTGACCATACAGTGTTAATGTCACTCACAATAATGTCTTTTTTACTTAAATTGAAGAATTGCCAGTATATACTCTGCCGTACTTAACTATCACTATGTGCATAAACTCAAGGTGAAACTACATCTCTGAGTAACAAAGCGGCTTTATGTGTGTGTGGAAAGTGATACAGGTTCAATAACTCTCTCTGCTGTGTATTGTCCGCCGAAACACACTATCAAAGAAGCAATGTTCGAGTCTTACTTTAAAACATTAGGCAATCGATTTATTGCGGGAGGCGACTGGAACGCTAAACATCCTAGCTGGGGCTCTCGATTAACCACAACGCGCGGTCGCGAACTTAAACTTAGCATAGATTCAAACCACCTACACGCACTGTCTACGGGAGAACCCTCATACTGGCCTACAGATCCGCAAAAGATCCCTGACCTTCTGGACTTCTTCATCACCAAGAACATCAGTCAACTGTACACGTCCATAGAATCTTGCCTTGATGGATCATCAGACCATTCGCCGATTATTCTTATGCTGAGTACTATAATTCCAACCTTGGAGTGTAAATATGAATACCTGCATTCCTCTAAGACTGACTGGGGCTCTTTTCGCGACCATCTAGAAAATGAAATTAATCTGAAATTACCCCTGAAAAATGCGGAAAATGTTGACAATGCCTGTATATATATTACGAACTTAATACAAGTCGCCTCTTGGTTGAATACGCCGGAATTAGCCCCCAAACGTCCTACTGTCACAATACCTTTTGAAATAAAAAATAAAATAAGAGAAAAAAGACGATTGCGAAGAATTTGGCAAATATCGCGCCATCCCCAGGATAAAACTAAGCTCAATCGTGCGATTAAATGCCTTAAACAACTACTCGAGGACGCCGAAAACGAGACTCTTAAACGAAACCTTGAACAAATGTCACCAACTGGCCGTGGCGATCACTCCTTGTGGAAAGCAACCAAGGTCCTGAAGGCTACACCCCAGCAATCAGCCCCACCCATTAGAGCCGGTGACTCTTGGGCTCGCACCAATGCCGAGAAAGCAGAAATATTTGCTACCCACCTTGCCTCAGTCTTTAGACCCAATCACACTGATCACGCAGAAGACCCGGATATTGATCTTACCCTTAACCAGGACCTCCAGCTATGCTTACCCTTGCCTTCGGTTTCACCCAGGGAGCTTGCAAAAGAAATAGCCAATCTGGACTCGAAAAAAGCCCCTGGGTATGATTTGATAACACCTAAACTGCTAAAGGAATTACCCAGAAAGTGCATTGTGTTCCTGACTATCCTCTTCAACGCGATACTCCGAATCAATTATTTTCCCATATGCTGGAAAATTTCACAAATAAAAATGATCCATAAGCCTGGAAAACCGGTAGAAGCTCCCTCCTCGTACCGCCCCATTAGTCTCACTCCAATTCTTTCCAAATTATGGGAAAGAATATTCCTGGTGAGGCTTAAGACATGCTTGGTTCAAACTGATCTAATCCCCCAGCACCAATTTGGGTTTCGTCAACATCATTCAACGGTTGAGCAAGTGCATAGAGTCTACTATACGATCAGACAATGCTTGGAAAATAAGGAGTATTGCTCTGCAGCGTTCCTGGATGTTCAACAGGCATTTGATAGGGTATGGCACAAGGGACTTTTGTTCAAGATCAAAAAATATCTTCCCCACTCAATGTTTCCACTAATAGACTCGTATCTTTCTGAGAGACAGTTTCAAGTCAAGCACGATGACGCCAGATCCAATCTGTACTACTGCGAGGCAGGCGTGCCACAGGGGTCAGTCCTTGGGCCGGTGCTGTACAACATCTTTACATGCGACCTCCCTTTTACGCCTGACATTACAATAGCTACGTTTGCGGACGACGCCGCCTTCCTGTCATGTAATAAAGATGCACATGAAGCAAGCAACCAACTTCAAAAGCAACTAGACATAATACAATCTTGGTTCACAAAATGGCGTGTAAAAGCAAGTGCCCCTAAATCTTACCATATCACCTTTGCACTGAAAAGAGGCGATTGCCCCCCAGTTACACTTGGTGCGGAAACCTTACCAGTAACGACAGTTGTCAAATACCTAGGGTTCCACTTGGATCGACGTCTGACATGGAAAACCCATATTAAATCTAAGAGAGATGAAATTAACTATAGATTCAGAAATCTACGCTGGCTGTTGGGCCGGCAATCTGCACTGTCGCTAGAAAATAAGCGAATGATCTACTGCGCCATCCTAAAACCGATATGGCTGTATGGAATCCAGCTTTGGTCAACTGCAAGCAAATCAAACATTCAATGTCTACAAAGGGTTCAAAACATTATACTCAGAACAATTGCTGGGGCGCCATGGTATGCTCGGAACACTGAAATCCACGACTACCTGGAAATGCCAACAGTTGCTGAAGAGACTGATCGCTACAGGATAAAACATAAAGAGAGGCTAAACAATCATCCAAACCCTCTGGCCAACATGTTGCTTAGTTCTGGCACAACCAAACGACTGAAGCGGGCTCATGTGCTCCCAGACTGAAAGAGGATAGGGCAATGGCCCTTTCCCACTTCAAAGACATAACTTGCTTTCAAAAAATCTAATTAAAGTCTGGCGACTGATTGTAGATATAAATAAACTTAAAAAAAAAAAAAAAAAAAAAAAAAAATGTGTAAGGAAAATCTTCAGTTTGCAATGAGCCAATGAATATATTAACTAGCATTGCCTTTTTGAGGGGAACTAATTAAACATCATAGCATCTGTCTGCTTCTAATACTTAAAATTATGGACATCTTGCACTTTTTGCTTATTACATCAGCCAGCCCCCTGTACAGTCAGCGTCAAATATACCAGAGTGGGCAAGGTGTCAAAAATATCTGAACTCGACTCTATTGTCAAATACGCTTGGGCGTGTTCATATATTTTTGACCACCTTGCCCGCTCTGGTATATTTGACGCTGACTGTACCACAAAAATGACAAGCTCTACAATTTGACAAAATTGTAGAGTTTTTCATACAAAAATGTGACAAACATTAAATTGTAGCACTTGTAAGTTTAGTGCTACAGGGTCCAGGCAGTGACAATGACAAGGTGAGTTGTGAAGCAAGGCGGCAGCATGGGGTACCAAGGTTCAATGTGGAATTTTGAAGGAAATACAATAAAAACAACTTTTGCAATGGAATGCGACCAGATTATACCTTGTTTTTTATAGATGATAAACGTAAACAAAATTGGTAAAATTATTTTTGCAAAAGTGCCATTTTGAAATAAACAAGAGCTGCTAACAAAGATAATACCAATAGATCATATTATTTAAACATAATCTATTGAAAAAAGTTTTCTATATATTTTATTCTTAGCACTATTGCAAAAAAAGATTTACCAAGATTGTTTAATTTCTCATCTTAAAAAAATTGAGGTATAAAGGTAAACTCGCCTGTATAAAAAAATAAAACAAAAAGAGGAAAACAAGCCCTACAACCTAAAAAAGGTTAGGCAATGCATATGTAGGTATAAAGAAACACCTTCAAAGCCTTTTAAAATAAGTCTTAAATGGTGTTGCGAGTGTCGAGCTGGGACAATCATAGAAAATTCAAATACAGTTTCATATTTGCAACATAGCAATGGAGACACATTTAAAAGCTAGCTGTTTTTCACATAAATACAATCTCTGTATCAATCTATGTAGTTATGAAGGCTCAAACTCTATAATGGTCAAATGGTATTGTGGTCAAAACCTAGCCTTTGGCCAGACAAGGAGACATCACCCATCACTAACTAGCCACTGTTAAGAGTGAAAAAGTCCTATTATTACAATAATTGTATGTTCAAACAATGAGTACAGATTGCACATAAAACATACAAAATCATAGTAGACTTCGAAAACCAACTATTGGCTTAAAATCAAAACTATTGTGCTGTTTCTTAAATAACATTGTCATGTTGTCATCTAGTATAGTCGCTTTATAATTACGTATATCAGTTTAGTGATGTAATGGTTACAAAACCCAAATTAATAATTCCAGTACTTGGCAGTACCATGTTTTGATTCTATTAGCAGGTTAACTGGAAGAGATCCCTTAAAGGGATAAGTTGGACTTGGTACATCAATGTACCTCTTTTTGTAATTTATGTTTTTTGTACAATAAAGAATTAACATACATACACACTTAGTTGCTATAGGTACCCTAGTCTAGATTTTTTTAAGAGGCTCAAAATATATGAAGTGACATCGCACGTTTAGGATTAAAGCGACCCATTTCTGAATTATACACATCCCAAAATATCACCTTAACTAAAAGACATAGGGTTTAATTTTGGGAAATGTCACATTCAGAATTGAGTCTGTTTAACTCTAAACGTGCGAAATATGTGACAACTACCACAAAAGTTTGTATTAAGCTCAAGTAACAGTAAAATATACACTAATACATTCATTGAATTGTAATCTTCAGTTTTGAGAAATTCAATTTATTGCACAATCATACCTTACATTACAAACTGTTTGAATAACACGAAATCATACTTAAATACTGAGCGCGTTGTTAGGCGGGCACTATAGTTTAGTTTGAATGGATATACCAAACGAAGGACCAAAAAAAAACAATTAAGTACAGCACATAGCTGCTAGCTATCCAATTAGTTCCAACCAGTCATTTGTACTGTTCCTGTTACTACTAGATATTCGCAAGTGGCAGCTTAACACAGAAAAACCCAGCTGATTTTACTTGAAACAATGAATAAGGTACCTTTTTGCTAATGGATTTCTTAAAACAACTTACCGTGTTCGGAATACAATATTTCTCGCTTCGCAGCGTTTACAATAAAACTCGCGAAATGACTACTTTCTATCTTAAAACCACACTAGTTAACAAAACAAATCGTACTAGATTGTTAAGTAGGAGCACTATGGCAAACGGCAGTGATTATTTCCCGAATAAATTAGTTATTGACGTGTCCTCAATCCCCATTCTTTTTTTTAAAGTGCCACCGAGGGCTGCCAGCCTATACTAAGTGAATTTTCGTGGGTATTAACATCAACTTTCTAAAATACGATATTCCACTCACAAAATACAGCGCGAACGGCATAAAAATGTAAAGATGTTGAAGATGAAATAGTACTGCATAGAAGGAGTATTAAAATTGAAAGCGATATTTTATTATCTGATCTCTTTACTTTAAATGGAAATACAATGTGTCAAAAAGAGATGGTAACCATGCCCAAATTTTTATAATGGATTACAAAAATAAGAGGGCGGCAAATTTGGGATCCGCATCGGGTGCTAGTGACCTATGCTACGCCACTGGCTGCTGAGCTCGACGATCAAATCATTCACATACAGGTTGAAGAGCTTCGGTAATGTGATACCCCCGTGCCTCACCCCGCACTCCAACCTATACGAATGGAGTTAAGTGGAAAAGTATACACAATTTTTTGACCGTATCCGTACGTCATTCCTAAACAAAGCCAAAATTCGCTTATATATACAGGAGTTATCATGCGTCTAGCAACCCCGTGATACCGCCATCACAGATACATTACACGACTGAAACGGGCAGTTTGTACAAAATAATCTTACAACATAAGCAGTAATCTGCCTTTCATTTCACTACGTTTCATGTTCTATACTTTTGCACTGATACTTTTAAATAAATTAGTACAGTGCAAATTGTTGTGTTTCAAACATTGACAACATTTTATTTTTCTGGTTCCGTTGCGAAATGGGACAATAGAACCACTAAGGTCGCCTTTGACGATGAGTACAATAGCCCAAATGGCATGGATAGTGAGCGGCTTCAAAATCGTCGTTGTCTGGCGAAAACATTCACAACTGTAAATAGCTATTTTGTAAAGTAGATTTGTTGAACCGTCAGATTACAGACGAACAGACACAAAAACAATATTATCATTGAAAATCATAGGAGCTTTTTGGATTGGGCTTTTATTTGCGTTTCTTCGCTTAGTCTGTGCCTTGCTTGACGTTTATCGTATAAAATCTTTCTAATCTGTGAGAATAGGGGCTGGGGGGGGAAGTGGAAGTGGAAATCGATTTATTTTGTATATTGTAGTACTTTTATATTACTTAGATTGCATATTTGTTTTTGAAGCGCGTCTGTGTTATTCTTTCTTTATTTTGTTGATAAGGTAGAGCGGTCAAGTTGAAGTAAGTATCGCCGCCTGTTGCTCAAACTTTTGAATAGTTTACCAAACTATTCTCATTTGAATATTGTAGTGTAGATCAATAATAATTATGAATAGAGACAAACGAGAACCCGAATATCCTGCTGAGTTGGAGTCACAATTTATATTGAGATTACCGCCCGAGCCTGCTAAGGTTCTTCGCGAAGTTTTGAAAACTGGTGAGAATCTCAAGAACAGACTCACCATACAGATTGAGAACGACATGAGGCATGGCGAGGTGCGCATGGATCACTGGCTCATGCACGCCAAAATCGTGGATTTGCCCACTGTGGTGGAGGCACTCAAAACTATAGACTGCAAAAGTTTTTACAAAACTGCTGACATTGCCCAGATGATGATATGCAAAGAGGATCCTGACCAACAATCCACTGAAGATGAATCTCCCGCTAAAAACAAAAAAAAGGACCCTTACAAAGTGGACAAAAAGTTCTTATGGCCCCATGGTGTCACTCCGCCCACAAAAAATATAAGGAGGAGGCGATTTAGAAAAACTTTACGAAAGAAGTTTGTTGAAGCTCCTGAGATAGAAAAAGAGGTAAAACGACTGCTGCGAGCCGACAATGAGGCAGTGAGTGTTACATGGGAGGTTATAAATGAAGATGATCCACCACCTAAAGCTGAGTCGACCGCATCCTCGAGCTTCAAGCCTGAAAAGAAACCCAAAGCTGAAAGAGCACCTAAACGAGAGACAACGGCAACTGCAACTGCTCCAAATCCAGAATCATCTAATGTGGTTGACATTTTTGGAGGAGCTCTCAGTGACAGTGATTTGGAAGAAGATAACATTAATGTTGGTATAGAAAACTGCCACTTATCCCCATATGATACCCGATTGTCTGATACTAATTCCATGCAAGAGCTGGGTGACGCACAATCGAAAGACGGTCAAGCCATGCAGTTCAATTCTCAAATGTTTCCCTATCCAAAAACACCTAAAGCAAGTACAAGCCAGGCAACCACATCTGGCATATCTCGATCTTCAGGCCGGCGTTTGTCTTCAGAGGATGACAATGACTATCAGAATGTCCGAGATATAACCAAAGAGAATATGAGCTTCAGAATAGATCAGGTCAAGACTGAGTTGGACGAACTGAAGCAGCGGAGGCAAAGGACTCAGCATGAGATTTCTGGAATAGAGAATCAGGCTCTTCAACAACGATTCCAAGATATTCTTCATACTTTGAACCAGGATATAATGTTTAAAGATATGGAATATCAGGGTTTGTTGACACTACAAAATTCAGAAGTCATTTAAGTCATATAAACAGCCAGAACATTTTTTAGTCTGTTGCTTTTAAGGAGACTAGTAGACCTAAATGTTAGAATTATAATCAGCATTACTTTTTATATACTGCTGTAAACCAGTTCTTGTTTTATATATTATTCTTCAGGCAATTTGATATTTAAGTAACATGGTCAAAATGCTGTAAGGCGTTATTTCTCTCTCTACATATTTCTGTGTGTGTGAAATCTCACTGGGTCTACTTAGCCACTCAATAGAATAGACTGATCAAATAGGATTAAAATTAATTGCAAATTTGTATTAGCATGTTTATAAGTTGGAAGTTTTTGTGTAATATAGTTTACTTACAGTCATTATTTCAATAAGATAGGTTTTTTTTATGTACATCCACTTGGATTGTTAAAGTTTGCAGGAGCATATTAAGTGTCTCGAATAGTATATGTCGTCTTTGAGTATATGCAGTCTTCATATAATAAATAGCCTTCTGTGGTATCAGTGTAGTACAAGTGTAGAATCCCATAATATTCATACCTGTAGGGTACTTGTATCCAAGATTTTTTTATTTCTATCCATAGGGTTACACTGTGTGAAGTGTTAAGTGCAAGTTTGTAGATATATTTGCTGCTTGCACTTGCTGCAAATGCACTGCAAGTGTATGAATTACTTCTTTTTGTCGATCGAATATCATGCAGCCTATTTCATGGCGCAATCTAGTTTAAATTAACGCCTGAAAATCTGAGCTAAGATTTTTATATGGCGTTCGTAAGTCTATACAAGTCGTCTTTGCACAAGAATAACTTATCTCTCAGAATGGCTCTAGAAAGGGTTACACTGAGGAATAACTTAATCTTGTGTAATATATGTTAGGAGAACCGTTGATGTAATGTGTAAATTAGCCTAATTGTTGTTATTTAAGTACCTAAAAATCAAACATATTTAAAATGTTTAGATGTAAGTTTTTGACTGTTAAATCGATTGATAATAGTACATTGTTTAAAAAAGACTTATTTTATTTGCATAGCTTTAAATATCTTTTATGTTATACACTTATGAATTTAAAATTGTCTGCCTCCCACAAGGCCCAGCCTAGAGTGGTGTGGAGTTAGTGTACCGTTTAGATTTGTTAGGATGCAACAATATGGTCATGATGATTACGATTACGAAAGCATTGCGATTTATTTATATATGTACTTAACAATATTTTTTCGCAGATAGTATCTAAAGACGGATATTGTATTTGCTAGCTAACTTTATTCATTATTGTGGAATAAAATTCGCTCCAAAATCACTGACATTGCTAGACCAATGTCCAATTTTGACTCATTCTCGGGGCTGGGATTTTCGGTGGCTATTTTTTTACAGTTACGGTGAGGGGCTAAGAGTAGTTCAGTTTCGGTTCACGGTTGAATTTTTTGACGATTCGTAAATTCGAATGAAAAAAAACAAATTCGATAAGTCGTTATTTTAGAGCCTTGAATCGTCAATGATGCACCGTTTCGTAATCGTTGCAGTTGCATCCCTGTTTAATATAATGTATCGCTTAGTTTACGTGATAGTGTGATAAGTTCTAAATTTATTCTAAAGGAAATTGGTTACAAATCATATTGATTTTTATAAAAGTTATTAAATGTTTAGATAAAACTTACTTAGTTGTAACTTTATTTAAGGTTAATGTATGTATAACTCAATGTTATCAACAAGCAGGGCTATTAGTTATTAAAAAATATAGCAGTAAACTGTTTTTCTATACTTCCTACCTACTAATACCTACTAAAACGTGCCAAACCGAATGAAGTCGCATTTCTAATATCGAGATTTTACCCGCGGCTTCGCCTGCGTAGGATTATTTACGCATTTGACGGGATTTTACGGCATAAAAAGTACCTACCCAATGTTTTCATCCAGGACATGATGTGTCTGTCTGCCAAAGTCCGTGGCTGAGTAAAGGGCTTATTACACTACGCGGTATTCAGACAGTCTTACTAAGATTTAGCATAGTGTAATAAGAGTTAGCCTGTCTAATGAGACCGACCGAATGGGTTCGACCGTGCTTACTTGCTTACTAAGCCTGTCTGAATACCGCATAGTGTAATAAGCACTTAAGGGACCATCTACTTAGTGCCTTAATAGCTTTTCGGCCTGTTTTTTTTCTGATGATGGGCCACGTCATTAGTAAGTGTTTTACTAAATTTCAGCATTCGCCTCATCTTATCTTTGATCAGAACATTACTTTTGCATTTATGAGAAGGATTAGCAGGATTGTCTTTACGGAGCGTCACGACGCGTCGGGGGGCTCCTCTCCTCCACATCCATATTTATCTGAGATATTAATAGATACCTATACAAGAATTTTACAACTTACCGACGAGATGACACTACCTATAATTTTTTTAATATAAAACAATTTCAAAGAATATTTACACTAAAATTGGGTATTTTTTTATGAAAAGGAATCAAAAAACGAGCCCACGAAGTTTGATGGTTTCCCGCCTTTTTTAATATCTCATGCCTGCTTTATAATATATGCCATCAAAAACAAAACTTGTAAAAAAACCAAGTCTCGCATAACGAAGTTATAGGGGGTCGAAAATGGCCTGAACTGCTTCGAGAAAACGGTACGGCCGTGACGCTTTTTTTTGCTCGACTTGGCGGGGGCACTGCCGTGCCCCCAGATAAAAAAGTAACGTTTGGGTTTGTACATTGGTTTTTACGAAATTCTCGGCGTGCGAAACCAATTTATACTATGTGCCACTTTCGCTAAATTTCATTACCTAGCTAGATAAAACGCTTTGCCCGAAAAAAAATTGGTAGCATAATTTGTTGGCCGTAACTTGACTGTATAGTGAGAGATTCAGTTGCCTTTCCCGTAGCGGGACCTAAAAAACTGTTCCTGTCACTGCCAGACACCACTGTCAGTCTGGCATGTCAGTCCAATTCATTGGAATTGGGAATCTTCGTATTCTTTAAACGTATATCGTATAGTATCCAGTCTAAAAACCGACGAATGGGCATTGGAGTGGCCGAAAACCGTCTATTACTTAGGAATTAAATGACCATAACTTGTAGGTACCTTTTCTTTAACCGTCGTGTTAATTCCTTCCTAACAGTACGCGCTTCAGAGGATAACACCTATTAATAGATGTAGGTGGAGCGTTAAAGCAATCGCGCAATTTGTGTATACCTAATTTAAATCTAGGTTTGTGTACAAGATAAAGATGGACTTTAAAATGCACGAGTATACCCATGCCGTGGTAGGACGCCTGGCGCCGGCACTGCGGGCCACGGACCGCGCGGACTTTAACGACGCCCGGCGCCAGTACGAGTGGTACCTGCGTCTTCTCAGCGAACTAAATGTGGAAGTGAAAGAAGTCGACCTGCCCGAATCGTTTCCAGATAATGTGTTCATTGAAGATGTTGCTGTGGTGTGCCACGGGATAGCATTGCTGCCGAAAGGATTGACAACTGCTGAGCAGCTAAAAGTAATTTTTCTTGTATATTATTGATGTTTCAAAGATGCTTTCTGCAATGATTAATTATTAGTAGAATATTTATTGTATAGCTTTGCTATTGCAGTATTATAAACATAAATTGTTTACACCAAAAGTTAGTATTCTGCATAAGCCAGTGATTTCTAATCTTTGGAGTTGACAGTTCTTCCATTTCAAATCTGTATCTTGCCAGGGATCACCAATAATTTCTTAGTGATATAGTAAATGTTTGATATGATTATCTATTGAAGTTGTTAGAATACCATAAAGAACATAGATCAAACACTTTGCTGATCATTTCACGGAACACCAGTGGTCCATGAATCACCAGTTAAAAACCCCGGGCGGCATAGCTGTCACCTGCTGTAGTCATACCAAACTTGCTTCTGAATATTTAAAAGCAGTGCTTGAATAGAACATGGCTTTTAGAAAAATCGTAATAGGCCAGTGAGAAGGAACATTCTGCCAATTGATTTTCAGTGCAAAGAGAAAACTGCTATTAGATGTTTGATGTTGTTCTTATTTATATTAATCCTCCTAAGCTCAGGCACATATTTGAGCACATTGTTTAAGGTTTCTTTCTGTGTTTTGATTTAAATAATGAAATTGCTGTTTATTTCAATAAGTAAAATTGTAGAACATTCTTTTACTTTTTATACATGAAAGATGGGTTTAGCTAAGCGAATACATTGTGACAATAACTTTATTTTGTTTGCATTGCCATTTGTTGTCCAATTTGTAATTAAGATGATGCTGCGCAAGATTTTTTGTTGTCTGTACATGTACCTATGAATTTTTTTTTGCTCATGCTCCATGTTAAGTATTTATGATTAACCAGTGTAAATAGATAAATATCTCGCATGGTGAGGACATTGTGCATATTTTCAAATATAGGTATTCTTCTAAATTTCTGTGTGTAAAGACCTATCTTGGTGATGGATTATTGTGATAGATTTTAAATAATTTTGCTACTATTGTTATAGATAAAAGCAGTTAAAGAAGTGCTTGAGAGAGAATTAAATCAAACGGTCATTGAGCTGACAGACCCTGATGCCAGAATTGTTGGGTCAGACGTGCTTTTTACAGGTAAGAAATCTTGCCAGAGAAGAATGGCCTAGTGAGATAAAGAAAGATTTAAATGTTATAGTGAGAGAAATATCTAATTCTGAGCTGCAATAAATATGAATTATTGGCACAGAATATCAACTGCAATGGTAAATTAATTGAAACATTGAAACACAAACACAAACAGATTGAAACATTGGAGAGGTTGACAACCTCTCCAATGTTTCAATCTGTTTGTGATTTAGTTATGGTGATTGCTGTTGCATACCAAAAGTTAAGTATTAAAAGGGTCAGAGTATAGCAAAGAGGGGCCATATAATAGGACTTAGAAAATTTAACCTAACCTAAACCTAATAAGCCACCCTCTGCTACACCCCAACCGTTAAAAGTGTTCATTTTGATGCTTTTTGGGCTAAAATAATCTCCTACAATATACCATTGAAAGTTAGGAAATTGTACTTAATGGTTGCTCTTATCAGAATCAGTTGTTAGTTATTGAACATTCATGCAAAGCAATAATGTTACAAAGAAACATAGATGTTTAATATAAAATGCTGAAATGTAGTGGAATGAACACAAATAACTTTGTAAATTTTGCTCATGGAGCACAGTGACATTGGCATTGCTTGACCTAAGTGTCTTCTTGAATTAAGGATAAATTATAGTGCATGAATTGAGCCACTGAACTCACTTAGTTAATTATTTCATTAACTAGTTCGTCATCATGTAGGTTGTGGAGTAAAGTACGATTATTTAGTCATAGTGTCCCTGACATCGCCAGCCAAATTTAATTGTGTGTGTCCCTTTCTTATGCCACTAGTTAGAAAGAGCTGCATGGAATGATAAATTATACTTGGCCGGTCATGTTAGGGTTGCAAGCACTCCTAGGTGAATTTTCGGATGTTTTTACTGCTGTCATTGTGTTACTAGGAGATGTTTTAGTCTAATTCTCGTTTTATTATGTTTAACCTCACATCTACAGGTGAAAATTTTACCAGTTGTAATTTGTTCGTGTTTACTTTATATCAGCAACTTCATAACTTAGCTTCTTTTATTAGGTAATACTTAGTTAGTCCTCTTGTTAATTTTCAGGGCGTGAGTTCTTTGTGGGCATCACAGAGACCAGCAACGAGGCGGGTGCCAGTGCAGTGGCCGAAGCTTTCCCTGAGTTCCCTTGTACCCCAATCAAGGTTTACTTTTTGTTATTCTTTAAAGAATCAAGTCTCAAAGAGATTTTATATTCATTGAAATAAAAATGTGTGATATTCACATCAATTTAAATGTTAAATGTGCATTGCAGGTCACAAAAGGTGCTCATCACCTAAAAAAGTATGTGACAGTTGCTGGACCAGATATTCTCTGTGTTGGCGCGAGCAAGGAGGCCAAAGAGCTGCTTAAGAGAATGGAGAGAGAGGCCAATTTTGCTTATCAAACATTAACGGTTCCAGAGGACGATGCTGCTAATTGTCTCTATGTAAATGGCACCCTCATTCACAGGGCTATAGAAGAAATCCCTGAATCATTCAAAGTAAGAAATATATCTATGTCCTTACATAGTATAAAATAAAGTTGGTATTCGGCTGTCTGTTCGGTTTTCATACCTTTGGCCGCGCACTCCTAAACCACCGTTTTGCACAGGTACAATTAGAATGTAATTTACATTAAAAAAAAATCCGTAATAAAATTTCTAAATGACAGTGAACACCGCATCGAAATTCGTTACTTGGTTTAGATGGAGTAAGCGGTAAGATATTGAGGACGGACAGAAATGGATAGAAACTTTGTTTTATACCATTTAAAGTAATATAAAAATGATTTACTATGAAAATTAGACACAGCATAGTAGCTTGATAGCTTTCATGAAAGTAAATTAACCAGGTCTATGCGGTATATGCGCCTCTAAAAACGTGATCATGAGCCCTGATAAGGTCGTAAAACTTTTAGAGTTACATTCTTTGCTAAAAACTCGGTAAATAAGTCGTTTAAATATTTTTATTTCAATCATACTTATATGCTATGCTTGCATATTCCAGGTATTCTGTGAAAAAATCGACTTTGCCAGAAGATCAATCTGCTTTTCTGAGTTGGCCAAGATATCCACCGGACTCAGTTCTTGCAGCTTGTTCGTGAGGAAAATGTAACTGACATCAGTGCACTTGGCAAATGCAATAAAACCAGCTTACCTGAGCAGAACCAGTGTGACACCTTCAACGGTTTGTATTGAAACTCCTTCAACTCCCTGCCAATGTCTGTAATTATTTGACTTTGAATTAAAAAGTATTCATATACATTGGGTCTGCATCCAAAAATAAGTGTTCAATATTATAATGTCTTCTTAAAAATACTATTTATGTATTCTATTTGATGTTTGCTAGTATTATTTGCATGTAAAAGACCTTTATGTATAGTTATATTGACAAAGACCAATTCTTGCAAAATTTTTACCTGACTTGACAATTTGACCATATTTATTTTGCTACTTTTTATACTTATGATTAAAATGTATTTCCAGTGCAAAGTTGCATGATCTTCCTCATTAGTGCTGTACCTCATTGACAAATTAAGTTATTTATTTACTCTAAACAAACCTTTGATGTACTGTTTAGTCTATGTTAGTCCCTGTATTGTGCCTACATCATTGTCATGAGTCATGAGTTTGTGACCATCATACAAAATATTCAGAGGCCAAATACACAGTTGGCTTTGCCAACTAGGCAAGCAATCAATGGCTGCGTTCACTCTGTCGCTATTTCTAATAGATCGTGAAAAAGTGTGCAAAGGACGCACTTTACATGGGCAATTTTTTTAAGTAATTAATTGCCGTCTATGTTTAGGTAGCAGATTGTAGCGTTAGACAGCAACATAATTGTGGCAATTAATTACTTAAAAAATGCTAGTCTTAGAGCGCTTTAGCGATAAATACTCGTGCTTGCAGTCCAGTGGGGTGATTTTTGACTTTCGAGCGCTCGACAGGGTAGAAGTAAGTCACAATAGAGAGATCTCTCTCCAGGCGGGTTTTATGCCTGGGGACCGAAGTCCGAAGGATGAAAGTTGGAAGTTGTATATATGCGTCCGCGTTACGAAACTTCGTTAGCGTGGACTAGCGCATGTCAGTTGGTTTCTTCTATTCAACACCAGATCGCGCTAGAGTCGCCACAACAGTGTCGAGTAGACACTCGCCAGCTGTGCGCCAATCAATGCCGTATAAAATGTACACCCGCGTATTTGATTGGCCGGCGGCTGGGGAATGTCGAGCGCTCTAAAGTCAAAACTCAACTCACGGAAATGAAGATTGTAATTTTAAAATATACAGCCAATCAGTAGATCTACTGAGCAGAGCTGTCAGCCTCAGCGATGTGTACTTCCAGCATGACGAGTTAGTTTATTCCCTAAGTACATTCCTTAATGTGAAAAAGTGATTTTTTTAATTCTGTTTTTTTTTAAATACTCAAGCGTGTCGTGACAATAATTTCGAGTGTCACTAATTGTGACAAATGTGACGGTTGTATGATGATGATGATGATGATGATAATGATGGGAATTATGTAGGATGTTTGGTGGGGAAATGTAGAGTTTTAACAGATGATTGTGGTTAACGCGATCATGTTGGTTGGCTCTATTTAGTATTACTACTATACAAAATGTTACAGTTGTTGGGATATTGATGTTTTTAATGAATACTTATTGTCTGTAGTTAGTTGTAATGATTTTCGTGTTTGCCGTAAAAAAGCTGTAAAGACGTGTCGTGTTAGTAAAACAAAACATGCGTAATATGTCAAAGCATTTATTTTTATTTTCCATTGATTTACACTCTGTATTCACTGTATTACGTAGTTATATTGCTTTAAAAGAAATGGCAAGCAAATATTTCATTAACTTTACTTACGCCTGGACTTGATGCGATTTTTATACTAACAGAAGCTTCAACATCTCGAAAAACGGTCCAGTTTTGCATAATATTAAATTATCTTAAAATCTTCTACATTTCCCTCCTAAACACCATATAAACCCTTCACTAGTACCACAGCATTTATAAGACACCAGCATAAGGGGATCCCTCAGAGCGAGCAAAGCACGTTGCGTACAAACCACCGACGCACGCTAGCTTGGTTTTTCTATGGACCGTGCGCATAGAGCACATACCCCATAGAGCGGTAATAGTGGTCATCTGATACCGAAACTGATTTGTGTTTGCCACTAACATCAACCGTTACTTGTAGAAATACAGCTCCTATGACTGACCATTGTCGCTTAGTACTTCTTTTTCTTACTCGGCTAATTAGAAAGAGACGCACTGAGCGATAACGTGAGTCGCGGTGTGTCGTGCTAGCTATCCTGGGTTGGGCACGGCCCACTCTGTATAAGACATACGCCAATGAAAATGATCAGTTGGATGTAGGAGTACACGTAGGAACCGGATCTTAAGTCGGCTAATCAATCAAATCAATAAAAATAAGTAAAATTGTCTCTATTGGGTATGTGCTCGATAAGCGTTCGTAACATGTGCCGCGGTGGGTTTTCACCTTTACTAGATACCCCTATTGAAAACAATATGGCATTTTTATTGCATTCCTAAGAGCAAGTTCATTCAACAAATTCGCCTATTTAGCATTCCTGCCTAGCTGCCTAGTTGTTAGTTGAGTTATGTAAAGCCGACCAAAAAAGTGCTTTACCGCTTTTGACCATGATACCTAGTAAATGAAAGAAATGAATGCTGATTGTCTCATGGACATGTAAGAGAATGAAAAACAAGTCGCTTATAGATTTTTTTTTTAAATATATTCATAAACCTTGACGTTTAAAGTGCAAAGGACTTCAAACCTTATGATGGTAAAATAATAAAGCAGTTTCTTGGTCGACTAAACCTGCCAGTCAAGTCCCAATGTTATTGCATTGTAACCACTTAATATAAGAATTAATGTCATGTATTAATAATGTTCTACCTTTTGTAATGTTTTATCAGGAAGAAGATACTCTACCTAATTAGGTGGATGTTGTTCCAACAGTGTTTAAGCAAGCGTGTTAAGAGGAGTGTGAACCCACAGCTCTCCATACAAACGGCGATAACGTTTTCCACCCTTTAAACCTTAACCTATAGCCATGATTTTTTATATGTTATCATTATGCCCCAGAACTAGGTTTGTATGTTTTGATTTTTTAAATATTCTTAATAGTTTCAAAAATATTGACGCTTTTTTGTTTTGTATGAAACTCCTAAATTGCAAATATTAAGAATATTTAAAAAATCAAAACATACAAACCTAGTTCTAAGGCGTAATGACAACATACCAAAAAATCATCGCCATAGATTATGGTTTAGAGGGTGGAAAACGTTATCGCCGTTTGTATGGGGAGCGCTTTTTGGGGCTGGGTTCACACTCCTCTTAATTCCCAAACTGATACTATGCTTTTGGAAACTCTTTTAAAAAGAATCTCATAGTTTTTACGTTTTATATTAAAAATCACGGATTGAGGGTTGAGTATGGAGTACTGTAATGTATTGTAAATGTCCTGTATTGTAAAAAACAAGCTTGCATTCCTTTTTGCCATATGTGACAGTGTTTTCATTATGAACAAAACAAGTTGATTAAAATTTCAGTGACCTTGTTTTGTATGTTGTATTTGTACGTCTTGTGAAATTGTCGGGTGAGATGAAAAATAAGAAGTCTGAATAAACCTGGCAATAAATAGTAATTGGCTGTTTAATCCAGTCCTAAAGTTGTATTATACCGACTTCAGTCCTCATTTTTAATAAAGTACACGTAAGGTAATATGGTTTAACCAGGGTTCGAAAATATCTGATATCTTTAACTTCTTTCTTGACATAGTATAAAGTAAAGTCGCTATCCGTTCTTGTCTGTCCTAAATCCTTATAGTGTACAGTAGGGGAAATATATTCACGTACCACCTTAGAACCCTATCGGAATGACGCGACGCGTTAAACGCCAGGCTATGTCATACAAATGTCATGCGTATGTCTCTTCGACTACGTTCTATGGTGGTACGTGTTTCAATTTCCTTGACTGTATGTTCGGCCGCCTGCTCCATTTAAAGTACACAAGAGATTTTAATACGGTTTTCATTGTTATTTAGAGATTTTTTAAGGAAGATTTGTACACGTGCGAAACCAAAATCACTTGTAAGTTGTCAGCTGAAATAAAAGGAACTTATCAAATATTGGTCTTAAGAGTATCAATCTTAACACGTCCAGTGCCAGGAGCTCGGTATAGTCGGATTCTCTGTTCATAAAGGATTTTTCGCTACAAAGCGGAAAACTCCTACTACAAGCACGTAGTAAACGTGTTAAATAACAATAGCGCCATCTGTTAGCGGTCAATGGATGCCTCATAAGCAATTTTATAGGATAATTTATACATATAGATACAAATATTCTGTCGCCCCAAAATTGATATCAAAGTAATACCTGTTGTCACGATATAAATGTATATGTATGTATCATTGATATATCGAACCCTGGATAAACAGCTCTTAAAGAAAGGTTACATACAATTATTGAATGTTAGTTAGAAATACTTTTATGGCCCTCGTTCCAACAAAAAGCCAAATCAACAGCATTTTTAACCCTTTTTCAGGCCACATCAATAAAGTTAGGTTACAAAAAAAACAGATGCAATTTTAATGCAAATAGAGGCAAGTAAAATTTGAAAGATGTACATTCCAATTTGTATCATAATGCGTGGAAAAAACGGTCGAAATTAAAAATAAATGTATTAGGTCGATAAAACACCTTTGCCGCCTGAAAAAAGGTTAAATTGGTCTGTAACGGTTAAAAACTACAATATCAACATACCTTCCTACATGTTTAGCTTATAAATATTGTGTGATGATAAATTAATGTATTCTTTATTGGTTTTAATTATTATTGTTAAATAATATAATTCTGTTTGAAGTAGGCTTAACAATTATTTATTAACTGCACTGAATTTTGTCTAGTGACAACCAAGACTAAACACACGTTCGCAGTCCCCATACAAAATGCTTCGAGTATACTGACGGTCGTTGCTGCTAATTGTCTAATTCAAAACAACTCCAGCGTACAGTCAAGGAAATTGAAACACGTACCACCGTAGAACCTAGTCGAAGAGACATACGCATGACATTTGTATGGCATAGCCTGGCGTTTAACGCGTCGCGTCATTGCGATAGGGTTCTAAGGTGGTACGTGAATATATTTCCCCTACTGTACAATTCTAATGGAATAGAGATAATGTCAAATCGAAAGCTGTCACGTGTTACAGTAACATAAGTAACACCAATGAAAATGAAAAATATGTTTTACAAGTACGATCTGCCTCAAAAGTAGCTGAACATTTTAGTACCTAGTCGCCGTCAGTAATGTGATAAATTCGAGCAACTCATTTCATTTGTTGCTACAAAAAGGTTCTTAAGTGTTTAGCTACTTCTGAGGCTGACCGTACCTAGGCTACATAGTTAGTTTAGTTTAATTTATTCAGTCAATATAAAGTTACATTTTAAATGGCATTGCATGTGCATATGTACGCTCTTTAACATGTCTGATTCTAGACATATAGAAGAGCCCAATTGGAGTCACAGTGACTTTATAGGACGGTACAGTCAAGGAAATTGAAACACGTACCACCGTAGAACCTAGTCGAAGAGACATACGCATGACATTTGTATGACATAGCCTGGCGTTTAACGCGCCGCGTCATTGCGTTAGGGTTCTAAGGTAGTACGTGAATATATTTCCCCTACTGTACATAGGTGTACCACTGGGCACAGCATCAACCATCGAAGCG
This sequence comes from Ditula angustiorana, assembly GCA_963691745.1. Taxonomy (NCBI): domain Eukaryota; kingdom Metazoa; phylum Arthropoda; class Insecta; order Lepidoptera; family Tortricidae; genus Ditula; species Ditula angustiorana. Next base: position 8,327,538 of record OY829472.1, read on the forward strand.
AGAAAGGTGGTCAAAAATATCTGAACTCGACTCTATTGTCAAATACGTTCGGGGTGTTTCGATATTTTAGATGCCGACTGTATGTATACCAGGGGGCCTAGCACGCTAACTTTTATCGATGACATAAAGCATATATCCCTTTCTAACCAGCGGGCGTGTCCGAGAGTAACGGAAGCGTTTATGTGCGCGGTAAACGCTAGCGTGCTACTAGAGTAGAATCACAAAGACTTTATGTAGAGTTTTGGTTGTCAACTGACTACTTGTTCTTAAGCATTTTATTATCTGTAAGCATATTTATTATTGCCCACCTGCGAAGCACAAATTATGGAACTTAGTTCTTCTTACATTACTTCTGTTGTTTGTAGCGTAGTTAGGTTATATTAGTAGATTATTACATTACTTTATTGAAACCGTATCTCGTTTTTTTACCATTAGCACTACATTCATCCTGCTAGGTCTTAGTTCGCCCACTTAAAGTCCAACGAATACAAATTTAAATTTGAACTATTGACTATAGAGCTATTTAAGTAATTGACGGGACGGCAATTTTTCAAGAAAAAGGCAAACAAGTTTGTCACTTGATGGTAAGTGATTACCACCATAGACGCCCGCAACACCAAGGAAATTGCAGGTGCGTTGCCAACCCAGAGGGCTAAGATGGAATACCTCTTGTGCCAGCAATTGCAACAGTGCAAGCACTGCTGCTTAGTGGCAGGAATAGCGAGCAAGATGGTGGTAGCGATCCGGACGGACCTTGTACAAGGTCCTACCACTCGCAAAAAGACTTCGGCAAGACCTCGGGGTATCAGGTGGGAGGGAGCGGGTATCTGTCGTACACTGGTTGCAGCTCCCTCCCCTGCCCCGCGATCCCACGTCGTATAGTTAACGCAACAACAGTTGAGGTGAATGATTACACTCACGACTACACAGCGCCATGTAACGCAAAAAAAATATTTTAAAAATTTAAATAAAATCCCCGGTACAGGTCCCGGCAAACTTCTTGAGCACTGACTTTGACTGCGCAGAAGTCGTTTCTAGTACAAATTTGTATGGGCAAACATACCCCTTCCACTTGATTTATGCTCAAGATATTTGCCTGCAACAATACTTGACATGCAGCAGTGTGCGTGACCTCAACTCTTCATACGTTATCTATACTTCTTAACACCGTAACGTCACGCCGACGCCGCTCCCGCCTGTTCTGCCACGCATGTCTCTTGTCATTGGGCAGTCACTGTAACATAGAGATCCAAAGTTTTTCATGTCTCGTCTCCGTAGTGCGTAAAATTCAATACCCACCTATCGCAAGTAATACTCGTACTACGGAAAATATAATCTAGCTCGCGGCTCCTTTGCATTTTGCCATGAGGTTGCTATGCCTCTGGAAGAGCGCGCATTTTACTTTGAGAAAGAGCAAGAAAGGGTATTAATGCCCTGGTAGCGCTTCTCGTCTGAAGAAAATGTATGGATAATCCAACAGCAATAGTACATTTCGATACTAGTGCGGAAGGTATGTCATTACTTCACGAGTTCCGAGATATCTTGCCACGAGCCGCAGGCAAGTGGCAAGACTCGGGACGAGTGAAGAATGACATTTCCGCACGTGTATCGAACGACGTTTTTCAATTCAGTTGCGAAAAAAATACAATAAATTTGCGACTTTTACTGAAGCTCTTAATTAAAGTAAAGTAAGTACAAACTTTAGCAGTGAAAATTTTTGACAAATTAAACACGTTTTTGTTAGCTGTCGTATTTCATAAGACAATGGCTTTTGCTATTCAGCCAACTCAATGAAAGATTTTTTTTCAAATAGATATTAATATGAGCGTTAGGACAATTATTAAAGGATAACGAAAAATTCTTGCCGGGAACATTAATATTTTCATTCTCCCGCCTATATTTACTTTTTTTTTGAACGATTTCGTTCTTAGTGGCCAGTCATTCAAAGGCGTTTTATTTTTTAATTTAGCGAAGCGCTTCAAAGTGCTTAAAAACACCCAGAATCGCTTATTGTTTGAGTATCTTTGCCATTTATTTCTGAAGAAGTGGAACTAAAAAGAAACTTATTTTTTTAATGTAAATAAATATGGGGTACCAGAAAAGACCCAGTGTTCTGATTGGTCGATTTTATGTCGTATGCAGCACAAGTCGTGTTCTGATTGGTCGAATCAGTGATCAGCGTGCTGATGTGATTGGTCGATTTGCTCTTTAAACAGGCCAACAATGTTTTTGTCTCAGAGAATTCCGTTCCATTCAGCCACCTTAATAAGAACTGTCTTAGGACTGTTATTATTTAAAAAATCATATTTTTTTGATGAACAGGCTAGTAATAAAATATAAAATCGCACCACTAATGGAAGAAAGACGTAAGTCATAACTACGCGTTTCTGCAATTAATTTACCACAGACAACGCAGGAAAAAATACATATTGTGTCAAAATATCAAAATTCTAGGGCAAGAAATAAGAAAGTTATAGGAAAAAGAAAAATAAGTGCGCAGTTTATTTTTTAAAATTGTACATGCATTAAGGGCAGTATGTGTACATAATTTGTGATAATACGACAACATTCAGTTTACATAAATACGTATGTATACTTTAAGTCATTATTATGCGGATTCTTTTTGGAGGGATTATAAGTACATAAAGTTAAGTATTTATTATAGAAACTAAAATACATTTTTCTATATGTATGTACACAAACCCATTTCTTCCTTATAACTTTAAAAAAACAACAGTCGTAAGTACAGTCACGCGCTAGTCCCGCGCGGTATCTAAGTCGTTATATTAGATACGCATTTTTTCCACGAGAGGTTTTAGCTAGTTTAATTTCGTAAATACATGTACGCAGTTTATCTCCCGCAAGTACGTTACATTTTATTTCTTAAATATTAAAACATGTTTTTGTGAAGATTGTAGGAAACAAAACTTATGCGTAATAATACTTACAGTGCTAGATTTTATATTTTGTATGTAGCTTTTCGATATACGTAGTCTGTCGCGGCGGAACTCGAGAGCGGAACGGAGTAGTTATACCTACACCCCTCCCCGCGAGCCGAGCCGATCGCGGTTTGTCGCTACGTTATGCCAGTTGCGAGCTAAAAATCGTAAAAAATGCGTGCGCTTGGTTGCAGTGTCATTACTTACGAAAACTTTGCGTAATTTCTTTTGTGTCGTTACCATGGATTATTCAGAACGGGAGTCAAAGCGAAGGCGATTTGTAGGAAATTATAAAAATGCGAGATAGAAGCGGATGCTCGACATGTCGTTGCATGAACATAAAAATAACAGTAAGTGTTAAAATTTAGCTATTTTAATTAAGTAGTTAAATAGTTACTTAGTTTTATGAAAATTGTTGTACTAAAAATAAATACTGGTCCGATGACCTCATACAGGTGGCAAGAAGGCGCTGGATGCATGCTGCTTCCAACCGGTCACTTTGGAAATCCATGGAGGAGGCCTATGTTCAACAGTGGACTTCTTGTGGCTGAGATGATGATGATGATGAAAAATAAATACTTTATATTTTTTCTCAGCAAGGTTTCCAATAGCAGATGACATTGCAGTTAACTGGAAACTGTCGTGAGTAACTCATGTAGGTAATGTCATGTTACTGTCCGCTGGGTGTTATTTTTGTGAACGACGCAATTATTTTTTTTGCTTTGATATAGCTAAGGGTTTATTGATTTCCTATGTTTTGCTACTACTGCCTTTCCTGTGTCTTTCTAGTGTTTTATTTTCTCACTTTTTTATTTAACTAAGGGCCGATTTTTCAATAACCGAATAAATGTTCTTTGACGGATAATGTGTGAAGCGGCTAAATTGTAGCGTCATGCCCGTAACCAGTTGATAACATTTATTCGGTGATTGAAAAATCGACCCTAAGTCGTCGCATAGTTATAAGCTAGGTACTGTTTAAAATGGTGATTTAATGATGCTTTGCTATTTTGTACCCCGCACAATAACTACGCAACTTACAAAAACAATGTTTTCTGTGTTTCTAAGAAATATAAATACTAAGGAAATTAAATTGTTATTCAATTGGTTCTACTAAAAACTAACGTTAAAATAACTTTATCTGCACATATATCATAAATGCTCTATAATTCGTTAAGAAACCGTAGGCAATGACCAGCATTATAACAACCAATATTATTATGATAATTTTTCTAATTTGTTTCTAAATTTGTTTAAATTCATTTTTTAATACATTATTTTAATGTGTACAGTCTATAGATATTTAATAGGTACCCAGCACTAGTAGCTAGTAGCAATGCAGGTCATTTCCCTATGGCTTCTGAACCCATCATAGAGTACTTATGATATATGTGTAGATAAAGTAATGTATGCAACTGTACACAATTAGGTCTTAAAACACTCGTGTGATCCTATTATGAAACTCGCTAACGCTCGTTTCATAAAACCACATTCGTGTTTTAAGACCCCTCATTATGCATGCATTAAAATACTTTCTATTTTCAGACCATAGAGGGCAACCTGTTGATGCAGGAGAAGCATCCGGATCTAAAGACAACTCGTACTTTGAAAGTACCAATACAAGTAATTCTAGCGAGCATGAAAATACCTCTGTAGCACCATCAGCTACTGAACGTATGGCTTTGTGGAACCATATGATACAGACACGGACTCTACTACTGACAGTTTAGAAGATTTAGTAGTCCATAATACCCTTAAACATACACTTACCTCAAAAGCAGTAGAAATAAAAGAGGTTAATACTCCTGATTCATTTAAAGAAATTTTGACAGCAATTCGATCTGAGTATGATAAATGCGATTCAATTAGGCAATCTGTAAACACAAAACGGAGCAAATCTTCTGCTGCATTCACGTTCAGTATACCACCCACTGCAAAAATAACCAACCTAATACATGTACCGGACACCTTAACTTGAATACTGATGAAAGCACTCCAAATCAGCAGCAGTCAGTACCACCTGACTACGATATCCTGTCAAACCATTCTGAACAACTTGAGCTGCAGTCACATGATATGCTATTTCATGAAATTAGAGAAAATGGCCCAGATTTCGTGTCTACTATTGTTTCAGCTAATTCTAACATTTTGCAAAATTTTGCAACAACCACTGCTTTATCGCATTCAAGAGTAAGAGGTAAGAGTTTTGGAAATCAAAATTACTCACAGGGTTTTACAAAAAGGGCATACCCAAAATTAAGGAGATACCATGCACTCTTGCATAGGAAGATTTAAGAAAAAACAAGTACTTTATGTGCCAGATGAAATGTATTCTGTAATAAGGAACAGTTTACTCTACTTTAGTTTAATGGACTTTAGTCCATGCGCCCAAATTTCAGGTAAAAGAAATGACACAAAATGATTTCTTTGACATTAAACAACTTGTTGATATCGCCAAAAATTGGGAAAAAGATAACTCCGGTAACAAGGTTTTATGGACAAAAATCAGGGAAATTTCTGTCGAACTCTCAGCCCCTGCAACATTTCATATTAAATATGATTTCCAGGCTGAAGAAACAATTCGCTTGGAGACTAATATTGCAAGAGTTGGTAGGAGGAAAAAACATGCGCTGGGATTCCCACTGATAATCCGGCTACGTTAACTCGATTGTATGATGGACCGTTACCATTTTCACATAATTTGTACAAAGATTTAATGACCCTGTGTGAAAATAACTATATACCCATACATTAATTACCATGCTTTTTATAAAAACTTGCGTCCTAAATCCTCGGTGCAAGAATTGCATTCTGATATTGAGAATAGTGACTAAAATTTTATTGTATTTGTGTTGGCGCTTATTTTTTGTGTCTGTTTTCTATTTCTATACATGCTGTAATGATCATGCAAGTGAAAAATATATTTGAAAATCGTTAAATGTGGGTTTTTATTTATTTATATGACCATTTCGAGAAATTGGTTTTTTTTTTTTCAACTTCCTTTCTATGAACGATTAAAGACATATTTTGATGTACGTTTTTATCTGAACGTTATATTGTAACACAAATGAAAGGTTTTAAACACTGTGCATACATGTCTAGTGACCTTAATTTTTTTTATAGCAAATTTGTAGGAAAATACTGAACCCTGAATAAAAATATTATCCCCAGAATAACTAAGTAATTTGCGATACTTACAATCGTTATTCATTCTTACCCAGTATTAAAAGCGTATTTCAAGTTACATTTCTTGGATTTTCAAATAATATAAGGAAGAAACGCGTAACTAAACAAACACCATAGTAAAAAAACACGTAAGTACAATTAAATTGGTACAGCATTCATAGAAAACTGGTCATAAGTACGTATTTAAACTTAATTTTACCGTAGTGTAATTGGGTCAATGGAAAACCAAAGCAAGTTAATTTTTAATGATTTTCTCGTAGTAGTCATATTTTTATTACAAAGTGTGATACGCCCATACAACTGGCGATTTTTTATCTATAAAATCGTATATGTCATTGTTGTCTGCGGTCTATAATAAAAGTGTGAGGTAGTTTTTTTGCTCTCCTGAAAAGTAGTATTTTATCATCTGCGTCTTTGTTCCACGAATGGTGCGAAATCTCAATATTTTGATATTCTTACATTAATAATAGGTTTTTAGTTTTATTACGTCTTGGTACAAACTAAAACTATAAAAACTCTTTGGTAAGTAGTTGTGAATTGGAACAAGTACAAATTAAAAAAAACTGGAAAAGTAAATCGCACTAGTTCGCAAAAACGAACTTTGCGCACGCAAAACAGCCAAAAAAAGGGCACTTTTTGAGCAACTGTATTGAAAAATTCTTTCCACTAGTAAACTAAGAAACAAAAGGTTGCAAGTTCCGCTTGCCTTGCAAGGTGCCCTTTTAAACCGCCTGCGTTACGAAAGTGCAGATTTTTGTATGATATACCTATGGGATAATTGTGTACTTATCTATCTTTCAATGTTAGATATTCCAAAATGTCCTGAATGGGCAAGTGAGCTCGTTTTAGTGGACTTTCGCATTATTTTTAACTTTTTAGCACTTTTGTCTCATTTATAACGCTCGCATCTGCCTACTAAGTTTATGCCCTAACCGTAAAAGACTTGTATACCTAAGACCTAAATAGCAGCTGCTACAAAATAACTGGGTAACTGGCTTGCCCAATTTGCCCAAAAAAAGTTCATAGCGGCGTTTCCGGATAATTCTTGCATGACGAACCGTGAATTGTAGTTGATTCTATTTTCAATTCGAAAATAAGGATCTGGCCATAATGCCTACTTAAGGCATATGGGTAGGTAGGTATACGAGTGTTCTATGCACCTAGCGAGAATCTTTTCGATACGCGTTAACTCGCTACGTAACTCAGTGTGTCTTATTCCTACTGGGCTAGTTAGAAAGAGATGCACTGAGTTACGTAGCGAGTTAACGCGTATCGAGAGGACTCGTGTAGGTGTACTGCTGCGAGTGTGTTATCTCGGAGTCGGAGCGCGTTTGTCACACCGTTGCTCTGGGTCCCTCTTCAGATTCAATGGTAAAAGTACGGCGTAGCTCGTTTTTCCATTAGGACTGGAAATAATGAAAGCATCGCCAGCTCTGTAATAACCTTAGTCCCGTTTTTGTAGCGTAATACCTCGTTATGTATCTGGTTATTTTTTTTAAACTACCTCGACTCAAATTTTCAGCTAGATGTGATTTTTTTTAAATGTTTTCAACTGCTATAATGTTTAAAACTTTTTAAAATGGAGGGAAGGAACATGGAAAATAAATACCGTAAAATGAATATTCAGTTTAGCGCATTCTACATTCTTTGTCCTAAGACATTGTTCTGCCATCAGTCAGACTATCACCCTTTTAGACGGTAAACCCTTCAAAAATGTAATATCAAACGATGCGGTCACGGGTGTGTTCATTAGGTATGACTGTAATATCCGTTTCAAAATAGCAGTATCTAATTCTTCAGGGTTTCGTCGTACTATCTTAATAATACAGAATTTTTTAAACATTCTATACATTTAAGTTATTATTTGACATAAACTTGTGCGCTTATAATAAATGAGTTAATAATAACTTTTTTGGGATAATTTATACCAATCGCGCAAGTCTCAAACTAAGGAAAGCTTGTAACTATGGGTATTAGTTAAGGAACATACACATACTTGTATAGATATTAATACATTCGAGTAGATAATCATATTTGTATCACCTCACGTCCCCGAATCAAGTACAAACGTTCATATATTCAACACAAACATATTGCCCTACGAGGGAATGTAACTCGCCAACTTTAGTCTCTTCGTAGTCGCAGTCACAAACAGTTAGGAGGTTATGAGGCGATATAATAAACAGTGATAGGATAACATATTCACAGTTTTGAGTGTTTTTAACGATAAAATTACTTCGGAATCCTAAGCTAAGCATGGCCTGACTTGCTCTTGCCCGGTTTTTCCTTTTGATCAGTCTAACAAATGATTTTTAAACACACCGAAGACAAAATAAGTAAGTAGATTTGGAGTTCTTTTAGCAAGGTATGTTGTCTCTAATCAGGGTATAGAAACAAAAAAATATGGTTCAGTAAGTGTAGAATTTTTGGAGATTTTGTGGCAACACAGTCAACTATCAACCATATTTCAAATGAACTGACAAACAGACAGAGCTGTGTCCAAGTTATAAGTTTAAATCCCAATTGAGTAACACCTGTAACACAATGGAGCAATTAGTCCTTACAAATCCATTTCAGCCAATAGAAATACTTTTTTTTCAGTTCATGCTAAATTACCTACACCTACAACTTTTTGTTTGTTTGTATGTAGGGGGTAATTTCTGAAAGTAATGAACCGATTCCAAAAAATTGATTTACTAATTAAAGCTACAATCCCTGACAGACATAGGTTACTAATCCCACGCGAACGAAGTCACGGGTGTCCGCTTGTGGTAAATATGAACAAAAGCGTGGTAGAAAAATTATAAATACCCAAGTCTCACTCAAATGCAGCTAAGCAGCTGTGCTTGCACTGTTGTGTTCCGGCGCGGAGACCAAAGCAGCCGGTGCAATTACTGGCACAATAGGTATTCCATCTTAGCCTTCTGGGTTGGCAACGCAACTGCAATCCCTTTGGTGCTGCGGGTGTCTCTATGGGTGGTGGTTATCACTTACCATCAGGTGACCCACTTGCTCGTTTTCCTTCCGTTGTATAAAGAAGTACGAAAGGTCCTAAACTTGGATAGCGTTCGTCGCGTAGCGGCCGCGCGGCTGTGTCCGCTCATTTCTAAATGCCAGCGCATCCGGTGTTTGGAACTACGAATAGGTACTTACTTTTTTTAGGGTACCGTGATAACGTGACAATGATCCTTTTGAAAAAGTATTTTTACGTTACATGTTAAAATTGGATGCGAACTAAGTTTACAATGATTAATGAATAATCAACTTAATAGTATAAGCTAACTACCTCGAAACTACTTACAACTTATTTACTACGTTAACCCACACAGTCATCATGGTTAACCATCTTGAATAACTATGCTAGTTATCTTCATAAAATACCGCGTTAAAATCTACACGATTCCAACTTATAACACCCTTTTTTTGCGGTGGTTGCTAAAAATGAGCTTGGAAAATCTAAGTAACGCAGACGTGTTTTTATTATTGAAAAGAAAGAGCAATCCCTAAAAATCACAAATCCTTTGCCGCCCTTTAAGTCTACTCCCCGCAGTGCGCCTCCGGATCTTTCACTCATCGTACGAAAAGCAATAGCAAGCTACCACTTCACGCCGGTATTCTGTAGAAGTGTGGTACTACCCCAGTCCAACCCAGTGCCTATTCGTTCTGCAACCAGCAACTGGCTACAGTTCAGCTCTACTTCTATTAGAAGCACATTAACTGAGATATTCATTCTTGTAATAAGACATATACGAGATAACTTTAGACAAAAAAAAACTGTAAAAAAATCTCTAAATGACAGTGATAATCACATCAACACAAGCAGGCAGGCGAAGATATGCGGCCAGAGAGGAACGGATAGCAACTTCCTTTATACAATGTAAAGATAAAGAAGAGACAAAGAAGATAAAGATATGTTCTAAAACTAATGAGACGCCAATTGAAATGGAAATTACATGGTACGTAATTGTAATACGGGAATTGACCAACCAATATAAGAGTTAATTCGTTCCAAGTTGACCGACCGGCGAGAGTTCCGATATTACGGATATCAAAGATAGCATTCCCTAAATACCAAACATCCCAAATTACGCATTCACCCTTGATAAAACCCTCTAGGAAAAATTATACTTATTTTGGGATTCCTTTTATTTTTTGGACACCTATCTTAAATTTTGAGATATTCAGCTGATTTGATATGCTTTTTTTATGAAATGGCACCTGAACTTAAATTACTTAATTTTGCAATTTTTTACTTTATTCTTATGATCTCTACGAGTGCTATATTTAATAGTTACGGTACTAATGACCAAGTGCTAGTGACCAAATCCAATAAACTGAATTTTTTTTTACTATTTTTTCTACGAAATAATACTAACATAATGAAGTAAAAAATTGCAAAATGAACTGTTACTTTAGATGTAATGCGGCAGTTCCCTGCAGAAGTACCTGATCACTTGAAGAGGTCGAGACGGTCTATACAAGTTCTTACTCTCTTGACAATATAGAGTCTAGTGTAGACCTTTTTAACGTCGTCGACTTGTAGAGATATGAGTTGCTGACTGTACCATATGAAATCGGTGAAGCGAGAAAACGGTGTTCAAGTAGTCTAGCTCAGAATAAAGAAAACTAGGATCCAAAGTTCATTGGCTATTGGTTATTTCACAGTTCCAGTGTTGTTTTGTTTTATTGAGAGGAACCCAATATGCGCCACTCGCCTCTAATATTGCCGTTTTTTCTCGCGCACGCTTGTCGCACAACAACAATAGCGTATTGTACACAAACACTGGCAATGAATTTAATAATTAGTATGCATGCGGGATTTTAGGAAGTCAACTGTACCTTCCTAGCATGAAGTGACTTTTATAGCGTAATAATTCTGAACGAACGACTTTAAATCGGAGTTGGATTTTGAAAAAGAAAATTTCATTTAACTACACCCGCTGAAGGATAAATTTAGCGCCAAGATGTGGCTGTAAAACTACGTAACAAGTCGAGTGTCTATTGATCCTGTGTGAGTCTAATTACTAAGTCCGGTGAAGTAATTCCAGCGTAAACTGTTTAAAACCAAAAGTTTGAACAGCCCCTAAGTAGGCCCATACTATATACATAAACGCGAATGTTTTCAAGTAATAATGTGTCTAGAGTGCAAAGTAGGTTGTCTGCTGTCGACGGAGGTCCGCACTTGACGTATGTAATGGGGTACGTATCTGAATATCGAAGATCAATATTTCGAAAGTTAAAATAGCGAAGTCCAAAATACCGAAAATTAAAACAGCGAACGGCTATAAGGCCGAAGTTCAAAATGTCGAATGGATTTGTTGTCAAAGTATTTAAATATCGAAGTTCAATACATCGATATTTTAAATAGCGAAGTCCAAAATACCGAAAGTTAACACAGCGAACGGCTTTAAGGCCGAAGTTCAAAATGTCGAATGGATTTGTTGCCAAATTATTTAAATATCGAAGTTCAATACATCGATATTTTAAATAGCGAAGTCCAAAATATCGAAAATTAAAATAGCGAACGGTTAAAAGGCCGAACATTGAAATGTCGAAAGTACTTGTTAGTAACGTATCTAAATATATCGAAATTCAATATAAAGTTAAAATAGCGAACAAAGTTCCAACTTATTTTGTTACAAGTCTACATAAATGTCCTACAGGAAATATAGAAAAGTTTTTTAAGAAAATAAACGAATTTCGAGCAATCACATCGTTTAATGTTATTTTCAACAATAGGGTTACTAGAAATTAAAAATTTAAATGTCAAAAATATGAATAAAAAATATGGATGAAAACAATAGCTTCTTTTCCGTGATTAAAGCATTGAGGCAATACCCCTTAACAATTCCACCGAAAGTGTACTTACTCAGCAGTTTAAAATAGTTTCTGACCATCAAAAAATGATATTTACTTAAAACAATAAAATTACTAGAATCTAGAATACAAATTTGAACAACAAGTGCTTCTTCATGTTTAAAGATTTTAGAAGCTATATAAAAATTAAAATGCATAAAATCAAAAAGTTCTGGCACTCACAGGCCGTTGCCGCGGCACGTTCGCTACGTTCGCTCGGCTCGTGCGTGTTTTGGTCACAGTTAAAACTTACACGCTTTTCCTTGCTACCCTCGTCGTCCGTGCCCAGAACTGGTTTCTATTTTGGTAAAAAAAAATCCTACGTAGGTAAGTAACAAGTAAATGACAATCATTGTTATTGTTCGAATGCGAGTAAACAAATAATTACCTATTCCGATATACTTAATAATTAATTCAATTATGATAACAGACAAATTTTAGTGATCATCCTTATTGCCATACGTATTAGCAGTAATGATTTTGTGGGCACATAAAAAAACCTAACATCGAAGTCTAAGGTGGGAGCTTCGCTACGCTACGCTCCCACCTTTGCCTTCTGAACCTAACCTAATAGATTCGGATTTCAATGGACAGACTTTTTCGCTCGCTATGCTCGCTCATTTTAATGTGACAGGCTTTGTCCACATAAATTATATTACACATATATTATACTTATTCGCTAAATGATAATATTTTTTTGCTTAAAAATACAAGCTAAAATTATACACAAAATGGAATGTTTGGCGGACCCCAGCAGCGGATTGGATCGGTTGTCATTTAGATTTTCGATATTTTGAAATTCGCTATTTAAACTGTCAACTTTTTATTTGACGACGATTTAATACATAATAATATACCAAATAACTATCGACATTTTGAACATTCGATATTTTTATCGTGTGGTATTTTACTCGTACGGATTTCAGACTTCGATATAATGATTTTCGATATTTTGACCGTTCGCTGTTTTAACTTTCGATATTTTGAACTTCGTTATTTAAACTTTCGATGTATTGATTTTCGGTATTCAGATACGTACCCATGTAATGAGCTATTATCTTGTTACACGGGTTTTGGTAAAGCGAAAACACACACTAAATTGGTCGCGAATCATTAGAACGGAGGTGGAAAGGTGTTGAAAAGGTATTTTATAATTGACTAGGATTACGACTGGCGAATGTTTATTGTCACTGATGGTTGGTTCATATATTGAAACAATGGACTGTTTTGCTTAGGTATCAACAGTTGGACTCAATTTTAATGGGAAATCTTACAATCCGTTGCTTAAATGTAGGATCGTGGCGTAAAACGCGAAGGTAAGAATAAACAACGGGGGTTGAGATTTGAGATCCGATAAACATATTTAGAAACTAATATAAAAATTTAGACAAAAAAAAGCTTAAAAAATTAAACTAGTTTTCTACGCAATGGTTATTTTCGATGATTTTTTAAATATTATAATCATGAGGTAAACCATTCTTTTTTATAACGTAATACACTCGGATCTGACACTATGTTTTGAGATTCAATATCGACATGAATTACAAACAAATTACATGAACTTAACAGTTAAGCAATAGTAAAAGAACCATTAAAATTGGTTCACAACAACAGCACACAAAAAAAAACAGCAAATTGAGAACCTCCTCCTTTTTTTCAGTTGGTAAAAAATAAAATAAATCAGCTAATTAATAAGTCGGGCTCGCGCTAAGGATACCGGACTATGACGAACCATTGTCATGGCGACTTTGTTTTGTTTTTAATTATTCCTGGCTTTACGCACCTAGTGTATTCAAGTATCATTTTTCGCACGTTTGTTTATGTTACGCCCCAACTTTCCGGATATAAGAGATCAAATTCTTTATTCACAAGTAATATTGGTCTTTGTGCGCGAAATAAATATCTAGTGTACAAAATTTAAGTTGTGTTAATTTAATAGCTTTCAAAAAAAGTGACTAAATTATATAGACAGACAGACAGACACCCAGACGGACAATGCCATACTATAAAGGCTCCTACTTTGACTACGGAATCATAATTTGTTAGAACATTGAAACTGTTCTGGTGGTTACAGTATCCGTTTAAGCAACATCAGTCAGTGTCTTGTGACCCCAACATGATCGGCCAAGTTTAGTTTATCTGAGCTTATCTCTATGTGCGTCTCTTTCTTATGGTACTAGTTTGACAGAGATGCAGGAAGGGATAAATTAAACCTGTTACGGCTATTGCAGCACTGGTCAAGTTTTCGGCTCCAACTCAAATTACAACTCCTAAGTACTGGAAGTATGGCCTCCTCTCAGCACAGCCTGATAGGCGATGACTTAACAAACAAGCTACAGCATGGGTTTTTAGTGGTTTTTAGGTACATTTACATCACGGTTTTCAAGATCCGTGGGTCTCCGAAAGTGTCTTTGTGGGTTACTACGATACTGTTTCTATTCCCAGCCAATAAAAATCATGATAGTCCTAATTTATCAAGAATAATAGTCATAACAAATAAGAAAACAATGTCTGTTCAGATGATACGATATTGTAAGTATAATAGGGTAGATTAGAGCTATAAAGCGAATAGTTATGGGGTTATAGCTGCGAGGAAGGCGTCGTTATTGGTCACAATCTCACAATACCAGTAATATCGTTACCGCTTCCTGTTGACTCAGTGAAAGCTAATCGATCTGACGCGTTATTACATTTTATTGGTTTCTGGGAAGAGTGGTTGCGGACATACTCGTAGCTGTGTGAGGCTACCCTCTACGTTGGCTATTTGCTGAGCTAGAATCTCAACGGCCAAACAAAATACGAAATATAATGTGAAACTAAACGGCAGATGACCAATTTCGATCCAGGGATTAAGCTAAAAAAAAGCAATTAGAAACTTGACTACGAAAACTTGGCTCAATAGAATTTAGTCCCGACGTGTGAATTTTTCTTGAAATCCTGCCTCTATTTTATTTAATACTTTTATCTCTTAAATGTGTACATTAAAATATGTCTTAACCGCGTCTAGTGGAATGCTGGAGGACTTTGAGTTGAATTAAAAGGATTGCCAAATGCCGACTCGATGTCAACTGAATTCATCACTCGGCCGGCTCACGCGCGTCTTGATTTGACATTATTATCAAACCGCGATTAGAATAGCATTGGAGAGTAACATCAGCACACTGTCATTTCATTGACTTGCGTCAAGTTTCATTCCTATATCTATGAAATGACAGTGTGCTGACGTTACTCTCCAATGCTATTATAATCGCGGTTTGATAATACCATTACACGGCTCCTAAAGCTCTTTTTTTTATAAGGTCTACAACAGAAGATACCAGGAGATGCCTCACATAGCCTCATTTGTCATGTCCTATGGCCCTAACATGACCAGGCCGGATTTATCCGTCACTATGTCCCTTCAAACTAAACTGAGATAAATTAAATTTGTCCAGTCATGTTAGATTTATTGGCTGACAAAATGCAATTTTCGTAGACTTCTTTTATTGTTTTTTTATGAAAAGCTGTAACTTAAAACAAAATCTGAGTAATAAACGCAAAAAAACTGAAAACAGGAAATATAATGTAAGGACAGTACGGATGTAAAACTGTACGTTAATTCTTCGTGTAGCTGCAAACGTCCAACTCGTTCATTTATAAAACTAAAAAGTTTGAAAGTTTTAAAACTAACTAATTTACAAAGAGACAAAAAGAAAAAAAATGAAAACAATAAGCGAGCCATGTAGTGCCATGCAATGTAATGTGTTTTTATTGTATGTAATGAGTCCAAGTCATGATCTTTACATTACAATTATGTGTAGCCAATCATTTAAAATTACGTGCTTAGTTTCGCGCCACCTCCGATAAAATGAAACCGTACAATTAGTAATTGGCATACCACTCTGAATATATTAAGGTCAAAGATATCATAAAATGTGAACAAATCTCCCTGCCAACTTGTAAAATATTTGCGCCTTCGTTGAAATACAAGGAAAGGAGACTGAAGTACGGTCGGCCGAGGCATTTAATATCATTTTACTTGGACCCCTTAGGAAGGTTTCACTTAATTCATTTTTCAGAACGTTGTCTCGGTTAATTAAGATTTCTTTTCATTCCCTCAATTTTAGGTAATGCCATTTGCTTTTATAGTAATCGCTTATTGAATTTCCAAAGGGTTAAACGCTCGTAATTGCTTAATTGAGGGAAGGGTCCATCTTTGGACCTTTTGCTAAATTTGTCTAAGTTAGCGAGTTATATGGGGCGGTGGTAGTAAGTTACTCAGACTCTTTCAGACATAAAGCGACCGAGGCGTGTAAACAAAAAGCTTCAACACCTTTTCACTTGTTTTATTGTTTCCCCATTTCTTAAAAGGTTTGTCTTGTACGCTAGAGCAACACATTTTGGTTGCCCTTTTTGAGTACGGTAATTACCAGACTTAGCAAATTAGGTCAACATTTTTCGGTAAAAGTACAAACAATGGACACGTAAAAAGCTAGGACGTGTAGGGATACGAGGAAAATCTAACAGCGGAGCTTTTGTTGTCTTAGCGTGACTGGCCGTAATGGAGACGGAGAATTATCGAAGATTCCAAGACCGAGAGCCCCTTGGGTGGCCGTGATACTGACGCCTGCTTGTCTTAACTCAATGCTGCTTCGCTCACACAGCAGCTCGCTAGTTATATTTATCCTCGCTACCAACACGATAAAAACCCTTTAAATAGTTTATAGATTCAGGCGTTACTTTGCGGAAGTCCATATTGATACCAATGGAAACAATTTCTTTGCTAATCCGCGAACCCAGTGTCAGCAATCGAGAAAAAGACAACGCCTGTGCTGAATACCTTATAATAGAAATAAAACAAACTACACAAAACGCGACCAAAGCCCAACCACCAACACCAAAAAATACACTTGACACGTGTTTCACCTCTTCACGAGGCATCATCAGGAGCTATTGACCTCTCGACTGTCAGTCGACGAATGAGGTTGCCCAGAATGGTGGTATAAATAGAGCCGACCATTTGGTGTTGGTGGTTGGGTTGTGGTCGTGTTTTGTGTTGTTTGTTTTATTTCTTTTATAAGGTATTCAGCACAGGCGTTGTCTTTTTCTCGATTGCTGACATTGGGTTCGCGGATTAGCAAAGAAATTGTTTCCATTGGTATTAAAAACCCTTTACTTAAAATGTACTTTTTAGTCCGAGTTTGAATTATGCTGCAATCACTTACCACTGCACTGGTTAGTCGAGATGGCAAATCATTCAACTTCTCTATTTCTACCATAATCATCCTATTTGATTCTTCATTTATCGACTAGGAGTCGAGATGGCTACACCCGATTTGACACGATAACACCCGCGCCGATAGGATTACTCTCGAGTTAAGAAAGCACCGGCCGTATGGAAGTTTAAATTAGGTTTGCCATTAGTCGCGATTCGATAATTAAAATAAGTATTTTGTAATTTATTGAAACGGTAAAATTGGTAACTACTTAGAACTCTAACGTAAATTTCAACCTTCGATCAGTGATATTATTACATTACAAACATCCTTGAGTCTGTCGATTAATAACAATTGTCCACTATTTAGTTTTATCTGGTACGCTTACTTGTAGAGCGTGGAACTGGAATGTTTATTTTCCCCGGTATTAGCAGACGTGGCCGGTGCAGGTTGAACGTAAAATGTTGCACGGCACCGACTCGTCACGTCGCCAGTGTCAAATAAAATAACAGATTATCGAGCGCGCGCCGTGGCTAGAATAACAGAACCGTAATGGCGTAGAGCGATTTCAGCCAAAGAGCCATGTTGCGCCATTTATAAACTTCTTAACAAAGTATTTAAATCCCGTTTCCGAAAATACCCAATAAGATGATTATGTTTTGAACAAGCGCCCGTGCGGAATGGGATGACTTTTGGTCGTGTAAAAACAAACTCGAAGTTGCATAACTGAATACTTAGGAAAGATACTTATAACGTTGTCAATGTTTGGTATGGTTGTTGAATTCAGTATCGGTATATTTATTTATCTACACATATATCATAAATGCTCTATAATGCGTTCAGAAATCGTAGGCAATGACCAGCATTTTAACAACCAATATTATTATGAGAATTTTTCTAATGTGTTTCTATATTTTTTCAAATTCATTTTTTATTACTTTATTTTAATGTGTACAGTCTACAGATATTTCATAGGTACCTAGCACTAGTAGCTAGTAGCAATGCAGGTCATTGCCCTATGGCTTCTAAACCCATCATAGAGTACTTATGATATGTGTGTAGATAAAGTAATGTATGCAACTGTACATAATTAGGTCTTAAAACACTCGTGTGATCCTATTATTAAACTCGCTAACGCTCGTTTCATAAAACCACACTCATGTTTTAAGACCCCTCATTATGCAACAGTTGCAAAAAATACTATTATGCAACTGTTGCATAATGAGGGGTCTTAAAACACGAGTGTGGTTTTATGAAACGAGCTAACGCTCGTTTCATAATAGGATCACACGAGTGTTTTAAGACCTAACTATGTACAGTGGGCATACATTACTTTATCTACACACATATTATAAGTACTCTATGATGGGTTCAGAAGCCTTAGGGCAATGAGCTGCATTGCTACTAGCTACTAGTGCTAGGTACCTATTAAATATCTATAGACTGTACACATTAAAATAATGTATTAAAAAATGAATTTGAACAAATATAGAAACAAATTAGAAAAATTCTCGTAATAATATTGGTTGTTATAATGCTGGTCATTGCCTACGGTTTCTGAACGCATTATAGAGCATTTATGATATATGTGTAGATAAAATACTATTCCATCATGTACACTTTATTGACCTATTATTAAACAGGTGCAGTTATGTGTAGATCACATGCTCTGTAAAAAAGGGCAGCAATTTTATAAACCTGCTAAATCTAGTGCGAAATTATATTTGCAAAGAGTTTTTATAATACATAAACACAATTACACAGTGATATTTGAATCAGTTATAGTTATATTTAAAGTTCAGATTAGTTTAGTTTATTTATTCAGTCAACGTAAAATTACATTATAAATTGCATAAAATGTGAAATTACACGTTTTATTATTTAAGTCGACGTCACGTGCTCAAAAGTATTTATTTTATACTTACCTACTAGCTTTGATCTCTACCTCTTTGACGACAAATCCGTTAACTAGAGGTAATCTGATATAAACTGGTCACTAGATTTTAGTTACCTACATGGTCTTTGCTTAGCAAATAGAGCGTAAAGAGAGAGCTAGTTCTCCAATAACGTCTAGTTCCTAAAATTAAGTTCGTACTCAGTGACCAAAGCAGTTTCCGGTTCTCCACATGTACGTGGCTTCTGTGCTGGAATATAGCTCAATTGTCAAAGAACTAACAAGTAACTCCTAGGCATAAGCTATTAATCAATAATACGACAACAATTAAGTATTCTTCATCAATAATCGTATGAATTACGACAGTACCAATTTCTCGCTCGTTTTAATATCTGCCTTGTTCATTGTGTTCCTAAGAAACCGTCTTAGGTGACTGCCATTTCCCGCACACGAGCGCAGCTATCACGTTACCAAAGGAAAAGTAAAAAGCAACTGCGAAATCTGTCCCCAACACCCCGTGTTGCGTTAATTCAATATAGACGTAGGCATATATACAGGTAAAAAACCTAATGTTAGAAAAATACTCGCCGTAATATCCTATTTCAGGCAACCGTACCTCGGTAGTGTTACCTAAAATGCTGAAGCTGGTGGTCTAGATACGCATTTATTTTACCACGGCTTGACATTATTGTCTCTCGTTTTTAGTCGTATGCCGTATTTTCTTGTTAATTATTAAATCACTGTCAATGCCCCGGCCTCAGTAGGGTTTGTTGAGTTGTTTTATATCAAAATTATCCAAAATGTATACATCCAAAATTTAAGTTTAAGTAAAATTTTAACTTTTACACTGCAATCTATTCATCCAGCTTTATAGTATCACTAATGCTGATTTGACACAGTGGGCAGTAGAGTGGACAGCACAGTAATACAATTTGAACGGCTTCGACGGTCTCGACGGCGCGTTCAAATTGTATTAGATCGTATTGGCCCGTGTGAAATCAGCATAAAGGAACAAACATGGTAATTACCTCTGAAACACAATCCCCTTTTTAGGACAGTCGGAGAAAATTATGGACAAATTCAGTAAAATTTTGTAAGGCAAGGAATATAGCCCTAAGAAAAGAAGTGCATATAGCACTACTAACTGCTTCTTTTGGGCTACCTTTTGCCCCATGGCGCATGGCTGAGTCTGCGCAGAAATCGGTTTGAAGTGAAGCGTTTAAAATCTTGACATTGTACAAATAGCAAAAACTTAACTAGCCGTTAAAGAGACGACTGCGAGAAACTGTCTATGCTTGAAAGGGATAGACTTTCTTAGTGCATATTATATGCTATTACTAATTAAATTTTTACTTACATGTTTCTTTGCCTGTACTACTTTTTCTACATATATTCGAAAAAAACTAGACTAATTGAGTTTCTTTTTTAAATTGTTGAAGAAGAGAAGCTTTAGTTCCGTTTCGGCTTGGAACTACGCACTAGTACTGCGTACGCCTTGGGCCGCTTTGAACATTATTTAAAAGACTGCGGTGGCTTAATTAAAAGCTCACAACCTTAGCAGAAGGAATTCCTGTAACGATCGCACGCTTTTGAGGCATTATAAAAAGTCCCTTGAGCGGAAGACACGGTGCTAGGCAGACTTTCCTTCATGAAACATCAATGTTCAGTTCGTAACCGCCTACTTTACTGAGTACCCCCTAGGCCACTGGGGACTGGCCCAGTGGCCCCTGTGCAGCATTTAACCTACGGACAGTTAAGGAATAGTGGAACTGTTAGTTAGTTAAATTTGCTGCAATGGTTAGTGAAAGAGGTTGCGAAAAATACCACATACTCGTATGTATTTTGTGCCCTAAGGCTGGTGCATTTCTCGTTCAAAGGCTTAGTAGTGCCATTCAGTGAACGAGGCAGAATGCAGCCAGAGCTCCCTGCGGACGATGCCATGCCAAGGGAATCTGTTCACTTTGTAAATATTATGAGTAATAATGTTTTAGTTTATTTATCATATTATAATGATTCATTTATATCTGCTTATATTATTGTAGCACTTGTAAAGTTTCGGTTATAGAGTCCAGATGGGTTTTTTCCACCGAACAGATATTTATACCATAAAAAGGGTGAAAGGTGTTTGGTGAGTTTCAGTTTAATGCTAATGGGTCCTTTTTTAAACACGAACTAAATACTCACTCACATATATGTATAAGTATTTATATGTCAGCGAAAAGAGGAAGTGTAAACTTTTGACACTGAACATGTTTACGTTAAAGTAAAAAAATCCGTTCAGTTTCAACTGCAATCCCAATATGAGCACAAAGAATTTAGACTTTAGGTTATTACAATGATCAATGTATCATAATTCATGAATTCCATCGTACAAAAATACGAGTACATAGCAGAATCTGCAGAAATCACAATGCTGGGAAAGAAAGAAAGACTGCAAAAAAAAAAGAAAAATTTATTTGAGGTAGTTTAAATATGCTATAATAACAGGAAACGTAGTATTTTAATAATTCCTAAGTGACAATCGGAACACCTAACTTAAGATAATATTGCGGTGGTCATAAAACCAACGACCAATGCGAGCGTTACATATATCAGCAATGTATACAGTATTATCTGATATAGGTTTCGCAAATTAATGGAACTACATAATCTAATCCTGCTCCTATGCAAGCAAATGCGAAACTCCGTCAATAAGTTAGGTTATTCAACCGTTATTAGGGCACGTCATGCTCGGCGTTTGGTCAGGGGGCTTCCACTCCGCAATGTAGGTGCGCTCGCCGCATGACCTATGGCATAGGTTAATCGCAGTAGGTTTTCGGCATGACGCGCGCGCGCCCACTCGCTCTGTGTCGCGCGTTGATAGTACTACAGTAAACAGCCCAACCCTAGCGGTGCGTCAGGGCATTGCGGGTGGAAGGCGGACGCGGGCGGCGCCTTTCTTTTGACACATGCCGCCTGGCGAATGTTTATGAAGTAATACGAACTTTTTGTGCTTGATTCATCATCATCATCATCAGCCTATGTTCGTCCACTGCTGGACATAGGCCTCTCCCATGGCACGCCACTGAGCACGATCCTCGGCCACTCTCATCCAGCTCTTGCCAGCCGCCCTGCGAAGATCATCGCTCCACCGACTCTGAGGACGTCCCACGCTACGTTTGCCGATCCGTGGTCTCCTCTCAAAAACTCGTCTATCGCAACGGTCATTGGTTCTTCGGGTTATGACCGGCCCATTGCCACTTCAGCGTGCTAATGCGGTGGGCTATGTCGATAACTTTGGTTCTCTGTCGGATCACTTCGTTACGGATTCGATTTGTGCTTGATTATGAAGTTGGAATTCGTTTAATGGTTGTCGAAAAAGAGAAGTTTCTGTACGTTATTACTGTTATTTATTCTGTGGTTTGGTCACCAAAATCCTCCCAGATTCACCAGAGTTACCTCTATTATGGTCACCAGAGAGAGAAACAAAGGTAATTTTAATAAACTACAACGTACTCTGAACATACACACACCTCACCGTGTACCTTAAAGACAAAAAAGCCTCGTAAGTTCGTTGGGGAACGTCAATAAGCTTACTGGGAGCCACTCAAAGTCCGCGAAAACGACAGCAGAGTAGATACCTTACTTCAAGCGCTCCGTTATAAGCAAGCTGCGGTACAAGCAAGGACTAAAATACGTAAAAGTACTTTTAATATTTAAGCGAAGCTACTGGCTTGGCTTGAAGTGACAATGAAAAATCTATAATTGGCTTCCAATACGCCAAATAAATGTATCATGGTTTTAGATTACTTTAATCAACTTGTTGAGAGGGCCTTCGATTATGACGACTTAGGTAACCGCCGAATTTATTATGTTCATTTTCATTTTAATTTTCTAGTGTGGTTTTTAAATTAGATATAGGAAATGTCTTGATATTAATGATGATGAGTATGATGACCATTTCTGATGGTAGAGAAAAATCAACAATGCTCTTGAAATCAATTAAGGAGTTTACTGTACGCATACTGCTAAAATCGTAACTCATCACTTAGCTTGGTCAAATGAAAACAAATAGGTTTTAAGTTCAAAATTACAAAATTTCTTTAATATTTGAAATGCTTCGAATATTCGCTGCTTATAATACCGCTCAGAGACATCGGTACAGTCTTTTCTTTTTTAAAGAATTGTGCCGTACGTGTACACAATTATTTCAAAAAGTGTCAGATTTTCATCGGAAATGGAATAATGAAATGGAATAAATATTTGAAATGCACATAAAATGCTGCCTTTGTAAAATGGGTTGTTTGTGAGTACAATATTGAGGACGTGACGGTTTAAAACAGTAATGTAAATTACAAAAGATCTTCATCGACTAAAATCGATGTCACTTCTAGAAATAATGGTACCGTTATGCATGTTTGTATCTTTTAGTAAGAAGTTGGATGGAATATAAGAGATGACTGCATTTTGAGTAAGTATAGCTTTAATAATTTTAATCACAAGCACACGAAAAATTAAAATAAACCGCTACTCTTTACTGCTGTACATATGTAATATGTGGCTCCTTTCTATCCACGCCAACACCAGGCGATTCTTAGTTCATGCGAGATTCATCCCGTTAACATTTTTTATGCTCATTTTGAAACTGAAGTCGAAACTGAACAGAAGTTCTTACTTTTTAAATTTGCCTACTGCCTCATACTTAGGGGACGAAAGCAGAACAGGGCAAGAAATAAATAGATAGTAAAATCATTATGAGTATTTTGACCATATCAGAGGTGGTACGTTTATAATTTTGCTTCTCCTAGTGACAACTGTAGGTATAGTTGCGTTACTGGCATTGCGTATTAAATACTAAGAGCGAACGATATGGGCTGCGCCTTGGTTAACCTTACGATAGTTCACTATGCTACGTATGTCACTTGAGCAGCTATCAGAGTGCGGCTGGCTTTAACCCTTAGCCTTATTTCATAACTAGGTTCCTTAGTTCAGGTATCATGGACCGCGCATTAAGTTTCAATATGGGTAGTATGTTATCGTTTCACTCAACCCGAAGCACCATGAAAAGGCAATCCATGGATGCGTTTAGGTACAATATTATGAGAAACAATGAACGTTTTGGCACGAATATTGACCCAGCTTGCGGCATGGCTGTACCGGATCCGAACGGAATCCAATTAAGTTAATGGTGGCTGGGCCCCGAACGCGGCCAAATATACTATTACGGCGCGCTTAAAAGCTTTTGGTAACAGCCGATTCCTATAGAAGATCAATATTACCTAAATAAAAGTATTGCCTTTTCATGTAACATATACCGGGTATCATACAGAATTATTACATTGTGCCGAGTCCAGTACCAAGATGCTGCTTCTAACGCGACCGGTATTTCATCAGCAGTTGTTATACCAGTGAGTATATTGCAGTTAACTGACTTTTATATAGGTACTGCCAAATCCTATGGGAGAGGAGGATTTTACAGCAAAGAAAGCGGCTTTTTTGGATGCAAAAGCTATGTAGAGTCGACCCTCACTATTTTCCCTTGTGCAAAACTGGTGGTTATAACGCTCTAGAACGCAACGTGCTGCATTCATAAATGTATTTTCACCAATCATGCCGTAATACGAACAGATTAAATATTCACATGTGCTAATGCTGGAAAGCGAGCACTACATTTTAATTAGCTTTTTACATATTAGAGCGTTGTTAAATGCAAATATTTACGAGGATAGGACTAACAGTTTAATTCCTTAATCATAGTGGCAGCCCATTTCTATTTAGCCAGACACTTTTGAACCAACATCCTAATTAACGCATCGTGTGTAAACACCATTAAGTAGTAATTTGACAAATCGAAGCAGTGGTGACGCTTGTTCATGATCATTATATTATCAGCTCCGGCCTATATTGGAGAGGGTTATGCACCTATACGTCCAACTGCTGGGTACCCTTCCTCCTCCTTGCTGGGTAGCCCAAAAGTTTATCCCACAAAGAGAAGGCAATTGGGGTTTTAGTGTATTCCCCCCACGGGTCCAGTGTGGATTGATGTCTTCATTCATTCATTCTTCACTATTAAATTACTATTCATAACACTGTTCGGAAATATTGCTTAATTGGTTACAATTGCGGCCACGAAGCTGATAATCTTAGTTAGTACAGTTTAATAATAATTTCTTATGTTTTCGCAACTGGTAGACTTTGTAATAAATTTGAATTGTTTTCTTTCAATTAGTACAGTTGAATGAAACAATCCAACAATGTGCTATTATTTGACAGGAGAACTGCACTGTTTGAATATATAATAATAACGGTCCATAAAATAATTGTAACGGTTGAAAGTGTTTCTGTTTTCAGCTTTTCCATGTAAGTTCTATTTGACTTTATTACAGCTTCCAAAAATAGGAAATTTTCTTCCTTACGTACAAACTTTTTTTAAACAAGAAAAGAAGGTGAATAATTTTATTATAAACCTTCATATAATAATATGTTAAAAGAGCAATTACACAAAGTTGTTTGTAACTTAAAATACGGATAAGTTCGTACCACTTAACGCTTTATTTTGTAACACGTGTACGCGATTGGTTATAATAATGGTGAGAGTTATGTGCCCTTACCACGTATTCACGAAGAAAACAGCTCATTGATCCGTTGCGTTTGACTCCTTTATTATGGTAAAAAATATGTAAAGTGACGGTTTTTACATTGCATTGAAACTTATTACCTTAACTTATGGCTGTAAATCGTCAGTTGACAAAATGTGATATACCCCCTTCTCCCGCTCATGTTTTCAATTGATATGTTGGTCGACGAACTTTTGGCGTCTGGTATTCGCGGTGCGAAAATGCCTTGTCGGCCGTGGAGTTCACACTCGTAGGTAGGAACAAATTTAAACCCCGGTATAAAAAGGATTACATCCTTTTAATGGATAAACTCCTGATCGTAGCGTTAAAGGGTAAATGAAATTCAAAATCACGTCAGCACTTGAATTCTGAGCAGCATTCCATGATGTTTAAACGCATTCTTTCAAACAGAAACTGTGGTGCGTGAACAACCATTATGCTATCGGAAGGTCGTGGAGCTTTTGTTTTGCTTCATTTCAAGTCGGGTTCAATAAAAATGGCCAATGTTATAAACAAAGCAATTATTACTATTCCGTAATTACCATTATTATTCCGTAATCACGCACTTTTGAACAACGAGTACGTTCTATTGCCGATTTATATACTTTATCTTTGTATTTTTATTAGTTTTATGTCAAAATATATTAAATATTTGTTATTTCAATAAACACTTTCGCTGAAAATTTAAAAATTATTTATGTGTCAAATACAATCCATATTTGTTTACAGCATTGGCCATTTCTATAGAACCTGACTTTATACATATATATTTACCTGGTTCAATGAAATTTATTTTGCCATTGTATACGGGGTCCTTTTTTAAATCGGAGTAATGTTGAAACCTCGTACATGTATGCATAGACAGACATAGATATTAATAACATCCATTCTCTTTCGATTAAATATTCCGTGCTCATTTCTTTAAGTAAATTTTTAAAATCTCGTATCTATAGGTGTTAAAATCAAAGTAAACAAAAATAAAGTAGACAGACCCACCCGAGTAGACGGAGCAACGAGGGGGTGCAAAGTGAACGAGAGCGGGGTCCCATTTACTCTCGCGATGCTTGCACTTGACTATCTATCTATGATTATTTTCTGTAAACAAAATTGAATTGAAAACCAGAAGCTGGCACAAGTCCCATTTGTTTTAGTAAACAAGTACGATCATTGTTTGATCCTCTGACGTAACCGAGTTAGGTTGGCGTCCCGGGAGCGGCACCGACTCCGGTAAATACTGCCAAGTGGTAGGCAATGTCAATGTACCCACCTACCACGGAACGGGCGTAGTCAGGATTCGCTTCAGTTTGGGGCAGAAGCACGGAAACCCGTAAGAATTGAGAAGTGATTTTAAGGAGGTTCTATTTTCATTTAAGAACGCTCTTAACTTCTTAAAATTGAGTTTTGGAGTTTATGAACGAATGAAACAACAGTCTCGTTATCATTCGCAATCTTTTTTAAAGATTTGTGTTGCATCTCACTTGTAAATATAACGGTAAAATTAGTAAGAAAGACACTTTCGTTATTTTTTCTGCTGTAATTACGATCATACTTAGTAAATGTTTCAGGTAAGTTAATTACCTTGTGCTACAGCAGAGCGTGGATTCCAGACCCGCGAGGTCTTAACAGGTTATAAAATGAAACGCTTTGTTTCAGTCTTTATTTCTGAGATAGATAAAAAATACCAACTTGTTAAATTACTGGATTATTCTATGAAAGTTACTAATTTAGTTGTATTTCTCGTCACTGATAAAAAAAAGTATTTTATACCATTAGCTGTAAATGGTTTCCGCAATTTTATTTAACTCAATATATTTGTATTAACAAGTTCATTCATTTCATCCCCCTTTTGACCTTTCCGTTGATTAAAAGTATTTGCACGTTTACCATTTTTTATCTTTTAAGTTCAAAGATATCAAGCTGTAGGTATTTTATTTTACAGAGAGCAAAAATATAATTTCAACTATTTCGCTTTTTTATCTGTCGCCATTCAATTTCTAACAACGATATTCGTTATTTCAGAAATAAAGGCGATACGATAACCTCGGTTTCACGTTCAAATACTGAATCCGGGTAGTACTAACACCCGGCGGTTACAAGATGGAATGGGTTCAAAGCACTCATCCTGATTGGGCACTCGCACCTTTGAAATGTCATGTTCCACTCTTACAATAATGTAGGCACTGGTATCATGAACCGAAACTGACTCCTAACAAAAATAAAAATAAAGCCACCGTGAAATTTATAATGTTATAGACAATGTTCTGGTGAGACTCTGTGAGCTAAAATCATACATTCTAGCAAATTAAGGTACTTAATTTATTTTGAATACTGACAATTCATTACTATTTTGATGTTTTTTTTTGTAACGGCAACGGAGTGGCTCAGCATCCAGGTTAGAAAAAGCCGAGTTAATGCAAGTATCCCGAAAACGTACGTCTATGGAGCATGTTGCATTAATTTCTTCGTTCCCAAAAAGAGACTATTTAAAGCAGAGTGCACCTGACTTAGATTTAAGCATTAAACAATATTTTTTATAATATCGCATGACGTTACTGAAATTGTAGCGGTTATTGTTCAAAATTATTTAAGATGGAAACGTTACTTCTATGAAATATTATTGATTTTTGAATTACTTTCATTTTTGAATAGAATACGCGATTTATCGCGTAATACCATATTTTGCAGATCATTATTATAATGATATGCCGCGCAATTAGTGTTTTATTCTGAAGAGAATTAATGTGTGAGGAGCGATGTATTGGCAGGTTTTATGTTCGTTGCCAAGTAGAAAGTATAATCCCTTGTAGGTACGTACCTAAAGCCAAATACTTTATTTGTTGTACGTACAACAAATAAAGTATTTGGCTTTATATATAATCATCTCGTTACTGAGCGTTAACTTGGTATACGAGCGAACAAAGTCTACTGAAATACAGTGTATGTATTTTGATATTCTAAATGATAGCTTGCCTTATTCACAAGACAGACACCTGACCTATGAAGAAAAAGAAAATACGGCACAAATAGGGGCTTTACTTTATTTATCTCTGGACTGTGTATTTGTTAATAAACCAAGAAAGGTACCTAATTTCTTCGAGTGACTTTTAATAAACATCTAGGCAACAATTTACTATTCTGGAAACAACCAACACCTGCTCACCTAGAGGCGGCTCTAGGGGCTACTTTTCATATAAGGCTTATCCCGTTGGTGTAAGGTGCATAATGATTCGTTTCGTAAGTCTTGTTAGCATGCCGGCTTGCTATTGCCGTCTTGGGTCTTCATTCGGAAAACGGAAAGAATAGTACACCACTAAAGTTAATGAAATAGTTGTACATTTTACTACAGCATAATTGATTTAAGCTTTTTACGAGCAGCTTAATCAGGAAATAATATTCTCAAAATTCTTGTTACTTTAAAAAGTAGATAGGTAATTTATTTCATGGCAATTTTTTTTCATTTTATTCTAATTACTATTATAAATATTCTTCTTTGCAAAAAAAGATGACTGTTGCTACGTTATTTATAAATAGTTTGTACACATATTTCCATCTTTTTTTTATTACCAAAAGTCGGGATATATGCGAAATTTTAAAGCAAAGATAGTGACTGCGTGGTCTGCATGAAATCAAATACTGCATTTGGTAGGTACAACGTCTAAAGTTGACCGCTGCATTCTCTGTCAATTTTAAAGTTGTTGGTACTTATATCATTCAAAAGTCCAAGAGATTTCATCACCCAGAATAGACACTTGCCATCTTTTCATCAAGATGTTACTTTTATTCAATGTCACCAGTGACCCTTACATGACTAGAACAAGTATCAGTTGACTTGCTACTCCGCGAAACCAGTGCTGTGCACGTGGAAAACAGTTGCTTCCGTGTGATATATATATTTCAAGCAAAACTCTTCCGCTTCCATAGATTAGATTAGATTAGATTAGATTAATTTATTGCTTATTGGAAATTACATTAAATTTTGAATGTCAAACATAACAAATTCACAATAAGATCGTCAAAAAGGTAAACAAAATAATAAAATAAAAATATCTAGAAATACGTCTAGAAAAATGTCAAAATGTCAAAAATAAAAAATTCAAATGTCACAATAAAAATAAAAATATAAACTCACAAACGGTGAAAATGTCAATACAAGCAAAAATGAAATAAAATAATATTAAACAACATAAGTATATCACACAGACTCAACTACAAACCACCATAACTTCACACTTAAACTACACGATCTAAGTATGCGCTTTTCGCCTCTTTACGAAGCATCGAGTAAGTTGCCTGCAGTGCATTCCTTTTTATCCTCGTCTCAGTCATGTTTTTATGTCGCAGGAGTTGCCTCAAACAAGTTTGAGATTTTAAATAATGCAAAGCAAGCGTAACGGAGAAAATAGTTTTCAAGTCATAAGAACTCCGATAATATCCCATGTAAGGATCCACTACGACCAAGAAACTTGGGTATTTAATACTGGCCAAACATTTTTATGCTGTCTCTAAGCCTGCGGGCTAGGCTTATAGATTTCCTGTGCTCCCAGCGAGGAAATGTCCGGTCATATAACAATAATATTACTTGAAATACAAGGGATGCGAAATGCGGAGGGTTAATCTTTCTCGCCGCCGGTTGCTTTTACGTAAACAATTTCTTTTGACGTAATTCAATTTGTGACTTGTGACACTTGCGTCGTCCACCCGTTTGAAACGTATTATAAGGATACTTTTACCTACACAACACATTGTCATGATGTTCGATACAATAGGATATGCGTAATGTTCGTATTAAAGCATATCGATACCTTGGGGCTCAAAGGGCGTAACCGCCATTTTGGCGAAAATGAGATTTCAATGTCATCTTACTCAGTTTTTTTTTCTCTATCGATCTGTATACTCAAAGTTATATAATTCCGATAAAATTTGTGTTTACGCCTCTTTATGTCGAGGCCTGTAGACACAATATTTTAAGTTTTTTGGTCGTATAAGCAAAGAAACTTCTTGTCAGAAATTTGAAGGACGTAAGAGCCTTTTAGTTTTTACAATTAACAACTCAAAGGCGTTTAGGCCTACATATATTTCAGTATTGTAAAACAACTTGACTGATACGCCCTATAACCTTTTAATTTTAGTTTTTATGTGGTGTTTAAGCCCAGAGCACTTTTATGTTTTTAAGTTAGATGACTTATACGATTACTATAATGCTCATGATCAAAACAGATAATTTATTTTACATCCTTGATGGAATCCTGTTATCAGAAATTTTAAAGTTGTAAGTTTTAAAATTATCGAGTCAAGGGCGTAAACGCCTAAAGGCCCATACAAATTTTTGTGTTTTGCCGACTTGACTCATACGCCCCATTGAAAGTGGGCGTATGAGTCAAGTTGTCAAAAAGAGAAATTACTAAGACCCATAATTAACATGAATGTTAATTATGGGTCTTAGTAATTTCTTTTTACTTTACCCAACGACTTTATTTAAACCCAAGAAGACTACGGAAAAGTCCTTTTAATTACTGTGTACGTCTAAGTTTAAAATGTTGGTCATAGAAGTTTATTTAAATTATAAATGTGGTATTTTTGTCATGCGCTTTACTAAATTGCATTGTGAGAGGGGAAGAGGTCAGTAAGGTTACATTGCGGGGTTAACATTGGTTCCTAACCTGACATCATGACGATGGTCAATGGTCAATGACAAACCCGCATAATTTTATGAGTTAGGTTTTCCATTAATAAAGAAATACAATAATAAACCTGTCCACTTTTTCTAATAAAATATATAAAATTTAAAACAGAAAGTAAGTTAATGATGAGTACCGAAAATTTTACTTTAAGTAGTGCAATAACGTTATTTTACTTGTTAACGCATACACCATTTTGGACATACCCAAACTTAATGTAATATAATAATTTTGTATAAAGTTTAATTTGGAGTTTAATATTCTGTTCCATTAGAATGTTATATTATAGTTTCAAACAAACTATTTTTATTTATAATGGTCATTGGAATCATAGAGGACAGAAACATGAGTGACAGTTTTATTTTAGAAATTGGCAATAATGGCAATCCGAGATCATAACACAAATAAGATGGTATAAATTAATAAGACACATACCTACAGGAATATGAAACTTTTATAATATTATAACAACATATTTAAGAAAAAGGCTATAAATATAAAGATTTTACATGAGATGTGATGGCTCATGGCGCTCCTAATGCGATCCTTGGTTATTTTGTCAACATCAAAGTAATAACAATAAACTCATTTTTTTAGCTAATGCTAAACAATAAAAACAAAGCATTTTAAGTACTATTTAGGCAATCAACATCAAATTATACTTTAACCGAAGAAGTAGCTTCTTAAAAGTTGAAAATTTGATTTAACCTCTGCCTTCTTTTGTGTTAATAATAGCGGGCTTATTTAATTTCCAAACCAAAAAAGTGTAGTTAAAGTCAAAATCTTTAAAATGTACCTTTTACCTCTTTTGATAGTGAAGTCTCTGGTTAACGAGCTAGATTTTGTTTACAAATTCTGGCCGCAATTGTTTGCTGTCTTTCTCAACTAAGAGAAATGAGAGGAAGAAGGCTATGTAATTGCGGCTAGAAATTGCCAAAAAACAAGCCTTTTCACCAGAAGCGTAAAAAAAGAGAAATTAAACGACTATAAAAATACAAAACGCAAGAAACTGCTATAATTTTCTTGTGAATTGGCGGTTATGCCCTGCAGTTCTTTCACAGTAGACGTTTTTTGGGGTGTAAATGGCATTAAATTGTATTTTTTTAGGGCGTAAAGGACACTTATCTTTTTAATTATCAAAGTTACGTAAATATTTATAAATTAGTATTATGCAGTAAAGAATTTGAAGTTTTTTGGTCAAAGATACATTTTTCTAGCTTCAAAAACCAAAAAAATATACGAAGTTTTTTTTTTTTTTAGTTTTTTGGCTGTACTGAAAAATGGCCTTTTGGCGTTTACGCCCTTTGAGCCCCAAGGTATTGATATTACTTTTTTCTTTCTCTGCGATAGTACGTTTATTTTGGTATAATAATACTTGAAGCAATATCACAAAGTGTTAAAATGAACCTAATAGAAAATACAGAATAAAATAAAACTTATCATAAGTACCTACAAATCGCACGCTTAGAATTAAAGTGACCCATTTCTGAATAATACACGTCCCAAAATATCACCTTAATTAAAAGACATAGGGTTTAATTTTGGGAAATATCATATTCAGAATTGAGTCGCTTTAATTCTAAGGGTGCGAAATATCACCCAAATCTGTCCTCTGCGGTAAAGTGCCCATGGCTACATTACCGCATTGGATCGCAGTGCCAATGCGTTGACCAAGAAATACATGGGTTAGGTTCGTAAGGACTAGATTGCATAACGACTATATAAGCAAAACGTCTTAGTTTCATAAGATCTTGATAGCTAAATGCCTAATTGTGCAAACGTCTTAATAGTAGAATGCCTGGGTTTAAGATTGGACTTAGTTCTATAACGTTTTGTTTGTATAACGCCCAATTATCAAAATGTCCCAGTAGCAAAACGGCAACGTATTTCAGAACGTACTAATAGTAAAATGACTATGTAGGCCTATCGTCAAAAATTAATGACGTCCATGTGGCATAACGACTACTAGCCATTAGGTCCTAGACAATAACTACTCATTCCTACATAAATAAAATTCATCTAATATCACCTAGTCGTTATGCAATCATGACGTTTTGCTACCAAGACCGTATGCTATCCAGACACTTTGCCTTATGCGGCATTTTACAACCAAGACTTTATATATTTTGGTCGTAAAGTCTATTAGTCATTTTGCAACTTCGGCGTTATGCCATAGTTGTCGATCGTGCAACTAAGACATTCTACTCACTAGCGCATTCTGCAAAAAAGGCATTGTGCTTACTAAGGCACTATGGAATTATGACGTTTTGTTTACATAGTCTATATGCAATCTAATCCTTACGAACCTAACTCAAATACATCAGCCCTATGGGCATGAGATATTTAAATAAATTTTGTTTTTATTTGGCCAAAAAAGTTTCTGTGCGTCTGGACTCCACGGTCCCAACTTAATATTACATAAGTGGAATATCGATTCATTTTGAAAAAGTGACAACACTGAGTTTTGAGGTTATGTATAAGTCAAATAAGATCAAATTTTTAATAACTTGCGAGTGTAAAGATAGTTCATCAATTTTCGATTCACTGTCACTTTTGCAGCCTAAAACTGAACATCGCACCATTTTGCAGACTCGTTATATTGTTCTTAACGCCTGTACAAACAAATACTCCACGTAATTTTAAATAAACCGAGCACTTTTTGTAATATTTCCGTTGACATGGATTGAGCTTGTCACAAAACGTCAAAGTTTGTTTAGCATAGAAGTATGCTAAGCAAACTTGACCTTGAAAATACTAAACATGCGATGAGGGACAAAACATATCGAGCTCTGTCTCTTTTTTTCCCAAGCAAATTCATATTTATGTCTTATTCTTGTGCGAGTGAAAAGGAAGACGTCCAGCTTTCTATAGCAATCTCTTTCCACGTTACTTAATTTCGAGCTGGTAACTGAAGTCAGATATGCCCACAGGCATCTTCGAAGTGGCAACGAGTCGGTGCCGTAAATTGCTAATCTAGTAGTATATTAAATTATTGCTTTTAGTGAGCTATGGCCATTGAGGATCAACGTAACAGTTAAGCCAAAGTCGTCGAAACTAGGTCCAAATGTTGAACAATACAATCCAATTTTAGCGTAGGCGTTCCAAGAAAAGCAGGTACTTAATCTATGTTGAGTTACCCACTTAAAGTTTAAATCAATGCTTTATACCTCTGATTTCGATGTCTTGTCACCATCATCCCAGAAACACCAAAAACAATTTAAACGCAAAATTATTACGCCTAGTATTCAACAAAGGTTGAAAGTAAATGAATATTTTTCTTTTTATCTACATACGTGCTCAAAATCCGCCTTCTAGTTCTATAAGCTTCAAGAGAAAAAATATCCTATATTGGTGGATCCATAGCTGTGGGTACGTAGGTACCACTTTAAAACTGGAAAACTATTTTTAATATCTCAACTTCTAAACTTGAGCTTTTGCTTAACGGAACTTTAAGTCTTTGTTATAAGACGACGAAAGTATTCTTCGTGTAATAAGACGAACAAACTGTAAACATTGGCTCGCCCGTACATTTTATCGGCCTCCACATTCTGGCCTAGGCTAGTCGTGGAATAAGAAATAGTCGGTAAACTAAAATGTGAACCCTTTCTCGACGTTCATTTGGCTGAGAGTGTGGAGGGCGAAGTATTACCAGAGCAATAAAAATGGATTCTTCTAACTGGGTATTAATATCCTCTTATAGCTCACCAACTTTGGGCTTTTATGGACTATAAAGTTTATATAGGAATTCTTAGAAATGCACCTGCAACGTTGAATATTTGTAGATAATCGCTATATTATGTTTATTCAATATTGGCATTGAAACTTTTGGGGATTGTCATGTACCAGTGAGTTTTACATACTTATGTAAATTAGTACTAACCAACGCTCTAACGGCGAGGGAAAACATCAAGAAGAAACCTGCACATTTATGTAAGTAATTGTGTCACCATGATTTTCTGTATTTGGGTTCCCTGTGACAGGCTGTCTGAGGCCAGATGGCAGATGTCTGCAGAACATGGTTAAAAGTACCTGAAATAAAGGAAAGAGGTAAAGTGCATAAAAAGATGGTAGGTATTTAAAATTTTGCAACATTAATTCCAAATTTATAGTTTGAGGTTGGATTTAAAAAGTTCACAATGATGGGCCATGAATATGGACGTAAAAATGAAATAGTTGGGATCTATCAAAGTATATGTTTCCATTTTCGCAAATGATATGTATGACTGTATTTTTTAATCTACATCTACACTAATATAATAAAGAGGTAAACTTTGTTTATTTGTTAGTTTGTTTGTATGTAGGGGGTTATCTCTGGAACTACTGAACCGATTTCAAAAATTCTTTCACAGATAGAAAGCTACACTATTCCTGACGGACATAGGCTACTAATTTTACGTGAACGAAGTCGCGCGCGTCCGCTAGTTCTGTATAAATTTATAATCAATGTATACATATATATGTAAACTTTTATGTATCATACCAATTCGATACATTGCCTACGATTCTTACTGCCGCAGTTGAAACAATGTATTTCATCCAGCTCATTTAGAGTGTATACCGCGTGACCAATATTAGGAAAGGCTTGGGGTCCAAAATGTTGTCCTATTACGGTGCCTCTTTACCTATGAAACTTAGCTAACCAATGACATGGCTGGTCTGTGCAAGAATGGGAGAATAAAGTCACGTGATTGGTCACTTGTTCTTTTTTATCTGGCTTGTAACTCTAGCAGTGGCTCTAACATGACCGGCCAAGTTTAGTTTATCTGAGTTCATTTGTATGGACGTCCCTTTTTTGTGACACTACTTGGACAGTGACACATGGAGGAATAAATTAAACCTAGGCCGGTCATGTTAAGGCCACTAGAATAGATACCTATTACTTTATGAGAGCTATTAGTATACAAACACACAGCTCACAGATGATCGATTATTCTAAGTATAATGTAATGACCGAGTAAAATGCTTAAATTATATCGTCATAATAACTTTTGATACTGTTTTCATTTTAGACAATCTTTCTGTGAATCAGCCTTGTATTGTCAGTGTTGGCATTATGTAGATAATTTAAAAGGCCTCGTAAACCAGAGTAAGATAAGGAGATCTGTTCCTTGGGCGGGTAGGAGCGGTGACGCTCTAAGCATTTTCAATTAAATAGTCTACGGTTTACCATAATTTTACAAAAACCGTTTTACAAACTGATTCATTGCAGAAACTGATCATTTGGAAAAACGCTTCTGTTTGGGTAACTAAATATTTCAAACACAAGCCTAACCTAAACTATGGGGTTCTACAGGATAGTCCTAAAATAAATCCTGAATAGATTTAAATTTTAAAAGAAAAGTATTTTGCCAAATGATCAGGTAGTTTTTTTTGTGGCCTGAATGTCTCAAATCGTAGTCCTCGCGAGAGGTACGGGCGACTACGACTGCTTAGCAAGTAAAATGAATCGGTGCATCGTAAGGGTTATAATGAAGATCGAAGGGTCCATCGGCCCGTGCGACGACTCCGGTCGGCAGTTCGATCAGGTAGTAGAACGTTTTTTGTGATAATGATTGGTCATGAATTCTCTTACAACTTAACTATATATTCTAGTACAAACGCAATACAAAACACTTTATTTTTAAATATTTATTTTTATGGTACGCGAAGAGCCTTGGTGGCCTAGTCGCTAAAGGGGTGGACTTAGGATCGTTATGTGTATTACCTAAATACTCGTACTATAGTAACCAATGAGTCTTCCGGTAAGGGAAAACCTCGTAAGGAAACCTGCACGTTCATGTAAATGAATGTGTAACCGTGATCCTGCTGGTTTGGGATTTAGGGGTTACGGAGGCAGTAGTAGCTCTGACCTGCCAAATCTGGATCGTAGTCAAAGCGTACTCCGAATTAAGAAACGATAAAAAAAGGCTTCGATGCTGATTGAAAAACCATGAAATGAAATGGAATTTAGTTTATTAGCATAACATTATGTTCGCATGGAGGTGGAAAAGTGTTGCCCAATATGTTTAGTATCTACCTAAAAGAGTCGGCACTAAATCTAATAACAATAATTTCTAGTCAGTTAGCTACATGAGTAATAACTTTAGCTTAATTATCGGCTTCCCTTAATCTAAATACTCGGACTTAAATCTATTCTAAGTTCGATATAAAACTTTGCGTCATTAATTGGCAGTCGGTATTAAATCAATAACACTCTTCTATCGAGCCATATGATTTCCAAATAGCCTTAGGAAATTAAATAGCATTAGAAAAACAGAACGAATCTTTGCAAAGTTTTCCGATACGTTTGAAGCTCGGAATTTGTACGCAAATAATAATTACACAATGATCGTCGTAGCTTTGTTCTTAGTACTGAAGCTGCTTTTCCACCAGAGATGTGCGAGGATGCGTAGCGAGGGATCTGTTTGAAAGAACCAATAGAATCGCTTCATTTACTTCGCCTCGGTCAGCACAGCTCTGGTGGAAACGGCTCATTGGTTCTTTACAAACACATCCCTCGCTACGCATCCTCGCACATCTCTGGTGGAAACGCAGCCTTATGTTTCAGCGAACGATTCGCTTAGGCATAAGTTTTTTAATACCAAATATCTCAGAGCGAGATGACACAACATAATCAAAATCTTGCATGGCTGGGATGTTAAAATATGTAACTTTTTTATCTTTGATAGCATAAAGTAAATTCGCTATCCGTTCCTGTCTGTCCTAAATCCTTACAGTGTATTTCTGGCCGCCTTCTCCTTTTAAACCACGCAACAGATTTTGATACGTTTTACACTGTAATTTGGAGATTTTTCAAGGCTTTTATGTACATCCTGATTGTACCCGTGCAAAGCCGGGGTGGGTCACTAGTTCTGGTATATATTAAACTATAAAAGTATGTATATCCGTTGATCAGTAGGTATCCACACAATTAGCTTTAGTTGCTCAATTTGGGGCTAGGTCAGTTAGTGTTAACTGTCCGAAAATTCTTGTAAATACCCACAAGACTATTTACATGAAAAATTGGTTCCTCACTTATATTACATGTTCCACATGTTGTTTTCTTTAATATATTGTGTTTGTAAAATAGAGTACATAATAGTATACCTTATAGAGTTAATCACAGCATAGTTCAGATAGTCTCAGTGCAAAAGTGCTCGGACATACGGATAAACAGACAGACGGATAGCCGGACAAATGGAAAGGAAGAAATAATAAGGGATCTGTTTTGGCCATTTGGCCTTTGAACCCAAACCCACCTTTGACAAACCATTCTAAAAGTCACACTTATGGTTACGCGGACAACGTCATAAATAAGCTGTCTGATAATATTTAAACCTAAATCACATAGTCAAAGGTAGAGGTAAAAATAAATAGTACGGGTGTGAAAAGAAATGAATTATTTATATTTACTCATCTAAAATCTATCTAAGATAAGAAAGGTCGCAAGTAGAACCGATAACGCATAAATATAATAAGATTTCGCCTTGTATTTAGAAAGCAAGCAAGTCCCTACAAAAATCTGTCGCCCGTCCAACCACGGCCTGATATAAAACGTCTCGTTCTAGGTATGCAAATGAGCCTGCGCAAAAGAAAGAAGCGGTTTACAATTTTGGACACGTTCTTTAAATTTACCTTTTAACAGCCTCTTGATATTTTTACTACGTGTCGTTTCAAAAATTTTCTGTACAGCGAGCAAGAAAATAAAGATAAAAGGACGGATAAAATTTGGAGTTTATTTGAGCTTGTTGATGCAGGTCACGATATAAATTTATCACTAGATACCTTTGGTTCTTAGGAGGTAATTGCCTGGAACAGTGGGGGTTCTGGTTTTAAGCTGTGCAGACCTTGTTCCTTGTGAGTAACTTGAGTTAACTGTTTAAATTCAGAAGTTTAATTAAAATCAGCGGCGTTAAGTTCTGTGTCATGTATGTTTATGTGATATTCGTCTAATATATCTTATTATGATGTTGATCATATATTTCACGAATTTTCAAAAGGTGTCTAGCACCTAGCCATAGCCAAAACCTTGAAAGCTCTTAGCTTGAACTGCAAACTCGCTTTGAAAGCTTAAAGTTCCAACTTACAAATTTTCTGAAACCAATAAGTCGATCGTAGAAAATTGCGTACGTTTTCATAATTCCAAAGAAGAAAATATGCAACACTCTATTTTTAGACTTTTACTAACCGTTCCTGGTGTACATTCTATCAGTTCCGCTTCACCAAAACAAACTGTCGTAGATTCAGTACCCCAGCTATTAAAATGCTAAGCTAAATAAAGCGCTATTGAACAAGCGTGTGTCTATAGTATTTAAAGAGTGCCGACTGGTTTATTTGATTAAAAGTAATGACGATGATGATGAAGTTTTAAACGAAAACATAGAAAAAAAATCGTAACAAATTGAGAACTTACTCTTTTTAAAGTCGGTTCACAATACTCAACTTTGACTCCTCTGTAACCAATTTAAAAGACTTTGATTCGACATTGTCAGCCATAAAGCCATATTTTATGCAGTTTTGCAGAAAGCATAACTTTCACTTTTGTGATGTTAGTACTCATTACTCCGAGTATTATGTTTCATACATTCAGAATACCAGTTCAAAAGAGTGAGAGTTCCGACTCAAAACTGTAGTGCGTAAAACACCCGTTGCTTTTGACCTCGTTAGACGGGAGTGTAAACGATATAGGTCTATCGCTTAGAAACCCTCGGGGCGACTGATTACAGTGTTGTCAGCAGACAAATCAAAAAATAGCCGAAAGTTTTGCGGAGAAGGGCCGGTTTTGCTTGATTTTGCGAAGGGCTGATAAATAAATATGTGAAAAAAATTACGTTTTTATGCACAGCATACAGTTAATCTGTGGTAGTAGGTACATTATAATCATCTGGGCTTAAAGGCCGATGAGAGGTCAATCAATCAGAAAGGCCAAAAATCGACCTTTTACATTTTTATTTAACACTTCATCAGCGTTTAACAAATCCATTGTTTTACATAAAAGAAAAAATTATGCCACGTAGAATTACTTGCCCTTATTGAGGTATGGTCAAGATTCTCAACAGAAGTTTTTTATCATATCCAATACATCTTTATTTACGTAAATATAATATACTATATTAGACTTTGATAGCACAGGCGGTTGCAAAGATGTGAACGATTTCAGCAATATGTTCGTAAAACTGGGCCAGGGATCTATATTCTCCGGAAGATGCTTTCAGCATTCAACGTTTTTGGTTTGATGATGATAATGATGATCATGATCATCATGATGGTGAAAGTTGTCAACCTGAGTAAATATACGTGCATACTTACGTACATACTTATTTTTTAAACTGCAGCATCCCTTATACATATAAGCTTAGTGGGAAAACGTTTTAATTCATTAACGACAAACAAATACGCAATAATATTACCACGGGTAATTAGTAAGCAAATACATTAAACTATAATTTGTATGTCTCAACTTGCAATCGGCGAGCAATTAATATGTGTAATTGAAGCATCTAATTAATTGGTGGTGGCTGATGCAAGGGTCGATGGTGTTTGTTGTCATTATGGTAGGTATACACCAAGTCTGACGTTAGAGCCGGACTTCAATGAATAACTAATGCAACTGCACGTGCTCGGGTTACCATTACATGATAAATACATTTGCATTTTAGAGCAAAATTTACCACCGAAATCCACTGCGGTCATTGCCAATCAGACAGATGTGTCGGACCCGCGTGGCTAGTTAGCGACTCTTCAATTAAATATTATGTCTTCTTAGTTCTGTGAAAAAGTCAAAGCGAAACCTTATAAAAAGTGGCATGCTTATAACGACAAGCACTTTTTAGACAAATTATCGTAGTAAAAGTAAACTAAGCTATGTACCTACATACGAGCAGTTATGTTGCTGGCCCACTGACATGAATATAGCGGCGCTGCGCGTCTGTAGATTGGACAGGTCTTTACTACGCTACGGGACGACAGCTACCTCTAAGGCACCACTCAACTTGCGCCAATTTGGCGATGTATTCGAGGTTATGTTTAGTGTAACTTTAAACTCTATGATAATGGCATGTAGTCAAGATATTATAAGTACTGGCACTTACTTACTAACTTATTAACATGTCAAAATCTTATTGGCATCGAGATTTTATTTAGACTTTGCAGAGCAAAATGGCGCCAGTTATAGGTAGTGCCTATTTGCTTTTGACTATACTATTTAAGTAACTTCATATTATGAGCTGACTATATCGCATGTTTAGGGACAGTGACTGGCTATGCACCTTTCGTACTAATTTTACCCCTTCTTTTGCTAGCCTTGATGTGGCCTTTGCTTAATTTACTATGATAATAGAACTGTCTGTTGTCTGGATCTATGTCCGTGAACGTGTTAATTTCTGCAGTTGCAATACAAATTTGACGAATTATTATTTTTAATATCTGATTGCCAGACCTAACGATAGGATTGAGTGTAAAAAATCGCGATCCATCACAACTTGTAAATTAATTCTACTTTACGACAACGAATAAAAGCCATCGCAAAGTTTAACTGCATTCAAATTGAGCCTGGAAGGCTTTCAATTCAAGTTTTGTAAAGAACAATTCGCGGCAGCTCGAGCACAGAGTACAATAATAACAATATTTATAGTTTGAAGACGTTCCTTTTGAGCATATTTCTGTTTTTAATTAAATGTTTGCTCTTTGATCTTTGCAGCGACCGCCGGGTTACTTTTATTTTGTATGGTTAAATAGAATTAGTTTTTTTTTGGTACCTATATCTATCATAAAACCCAATAATAAAACTATTAATCTTCCATTTTGTAACTGAAATTAATTGTTCAATAATAAGACTTTTACGCCCGCAAATGCCCTTAGATAAAGTATTATTTACAATATCCTCCGATAAACAGCTGATAGGTAGGTTGTTTAACATTTCTAGCGACTTCTTCAAAGCTAAGTTGGCAACACTGTTCTGGGCTAAGATTTAAGGATTTAGGATAGATAGTATAGCATGCGCATAGTTAATAGGATATGGCAATATATGTACCTGCGAGGAAAATAATTTTGAAAGTAAGTAACCAGCGATTAGACTTTGTAACGTCTAGACGTTACCTCGGTATGTAGATAGGTCTAGTCTAGATCATAAGAAATAAGTATCCTCTAGAAGTTTTCTAGCACCTTTAAATAGCAGTAACAACACTCAAGAAGCAACAGTATAACTACTTGCGTTTTTACGACTTTTGACATCGAATTTATCTTCACTTGTGAATACAAGATTATGAGTCTATTTTGTAGAGTAGGATACGCGT
The DNA here is from genome assembly GCA_963691745.1 of Ditula angustiorana. Lineage (NCBI taxonomy): Eukaryota > Metazoa > Arthropoda > Insecta > Lepidoptera > Tortricidae > Ditula > Ditula angustiorana. The sequence goes on from OY829472.1 coordinate 8,370,152, forward strand.
AGTAAAAATTTGGTGAACTAAAAGATTCAGTCCCATAACATTACATAAGAGAACTGAAATTCACCAGCGCACAATTTTTAGTTTGCTTTGACTAAAAACTATCCACAAAACTACAACGGAAAGTAATTTACCACTACCAATTAATGTCGGTGAAGAATATTTTTGTATTACAAGGTTTTATTGACTTCATTTTTATTTATTTATAAATACCGCGTACCTATATTCAAAAATCATACTTACTCGATCGGTATACTTACCAGCACTTAATTTTTGATAGATTTCTTATTGAAAATGAGTTAAAATTTAACTGTTAAACGATTTGTTGTTAGAATATATGTAGCAAGCGGTGACTGTTCTGCTGCTTGTAATGATGTAATTTAACGTTGCATGTTAAATTTGACATTTTCCGGTGCTTAATTGAGCTGAAAATTTGCATGGGTACGTATGTATTAATAAGTACGTATGTAGTAAGACATGCATATATTGTCATGCATGCATGCAAATATTGTCAACAAAATTACTCGTGTTAATAATGATTGTTTTTACACAATCATTTGTTTTTAACATGACGAGTTAATTCGAATATAATAGAATTCAGAGCGAGTCAAAGATAGTTCCTCTAAGATGGCAATTTACTTTTAGAATGTCACCGTAAGTATTATCAGAGGACATCCCAACAGTCAAAGTTGACTGGGTAATATTACGCAGAAGTTTTGAGAGTGCGGCATTTCGAGATAGTATCTTGGTGGGTATATTGCCACATTAGTGATGATGGTGGTGTATACCTATGTAGTTGAAATTTTTAATATATAATCGTTCACAGTAGCACATAGGGGTTCTGATCGACAAATCCTATACTTCCGTATCCCGTATTAAACATCCTTTGCCTAACTTTGTACACGCTATCTAGATTAGTTTTAATTAGTAAACTGCAACACTAACTTAAAAAACAGCAACACAACCTTTTATAAACTATAACTAACTTAAAATTATCTTTTTATTCAATGAAAAACTTATGATTGTCATTATTCACGTAACTATTTTATATCTATCAAATAAATACGCAAGAATATTGTCAGATTTGGTTCTTAAAACTGTTTATTTACGTGCTTATAACGGCTATAATGCTCTTTAAAATTACTACTTGTAGATATGCTTACAGGAGTGGTTTCACTCTTACATTATCTTGTTATCTTCTCTCCAGTTTATGTCTTAAATTAACCACATTTTTATAATATTATTCAAGGATGATTTAGTGGAGTTTATTAACTTTATAGTGACTGCATCACATGTATGATGTAAGTATAGAAGTTGTTCACGTATTTATTGCAGCTTTCATTCGTACATGGTCTTGCATCTCTTCAGCATGATGGTATTTAATTTAAGCCGATCAGCCGAAGCAAAGCTTGAATACAGAAGCGAGTGCTTGTAAAAGCTCCACGCTCGCTCACATGTGATCATGTTGCATATTTTTTCGCGCTTCAAATAGCTTTGTACAATCTTCTTATACAATAGCCAAATGGACTCGATAAGCCAACAGCTCTGAGCTAGCCAATAATCGTGACTGCTTTGTTTGATTCTGTTTATCTATCAGATATAACTGTTTGCGTGAAGTTATTCATTGCGTTGCTAATATTATTTAATTCTTTTCGGCTTCTGTAAATTAAATATATATATCTATCTATCTACTCTAGGTAATACCCGCTGCAACTTTTACAAGTATGAAGTTAAAGATACTATGACTCAGGAAAATAACTCAGAGTGTTTATATCCGTTTGGAAGTAAACGATCTTACTGAAGTAGCTATTAAAATTTATGAGATTCGTCGTTGAAAAAAAATTGAGATGCGACCCTGGGCGTAAAAACTTTTTTGTGGTAGATAATTATTCACACTGTGAAGACCATCGAATTAAGCTGGAAATTTACGAGGTCGCGGGAATGCAATCAAGATGAAAGCCTCGACATCGCAGATGACGACCCTGCGGGCGACGCACACTGCGCCCGCACCGACACACTACATCTCAAACAAGTGCACTGTAGATGATGTTTGAGACTATATTTCAAAATTAATCTGATGATATGGAACATGTTTTAAGCCAGTGATTTTCTTTGAATCTGTGAAGTAATTGCATCAAGCTCCTAATCGATGACATAGACTCAGCAGAAACAGTCGGGCGCACTTTAGTTCGAAAAAACATAACTTGCCTTACTCTACGCAGTCGATGTAAGAAAACCAAATTATAAAGGAGTATGTATTACAATAGTAGCTATTAAAATTGATCAAGTTTTCATTTAATGTTTCTTCATTGGCGCTATGATTTATTTAGATGTAGAGGGACCAGTGTAAGCGCTCGGTAGCTCAACTTTCTGCCCCACCCCTCGGCTACGCGTAATAATCATGCACTGAGCCGAAGCAATATTTTAAAACAAACCTGCCTCGCTTACTCCGCGGGGTAATGTTGAATAAAATTTTATGACATGCCATCCGTTGTAGATAAATATAAGGGATATAGGGGAAAAGAGATTTACGTAAAATAGGTTAAGATTTTAAAGAATATAATAAAAGAAATACCTATAATTAAATACATAGGTGCTCGGGAATACCTTTAAACTACCCATAATGAACTGATATAACGTTAGTATATATTTAATAGTAAAGATTGTTGTATTTTTGCTGTTATTTTTACACATACTTTTATCAACTGTAATTTACAAAGTATAACTGAGCACCAGGCAACGTCCATAGGTTTTCACATACAAAAATGGGTATCTACAACAAGTTTCTCCTAGAATTAACCTAACTTAGCCTAATAAAAGTCCCTGCCTTGCGTCGTGCCTGGTTAAAAAGTTCCCATTATACTGACAGCATTGCCTCACTGGATGGCAATAGAAACTTGTTGAACAAGCCTTTCCCAGAGCAGGGATTGCAGCCCCTAAGAAATAAGATAATTGTATTAATTAAGATAGCCAAGTTAAGTTTTATTTCAAACAAAGATGCAATAGTTGGCTTGGCTCTGATTAGAGTACATTACTAAAATAGAGAGTCGGATATTTAGACAATATAGCTGGTGCGAATCATTTACAAAAAAGTTAAAAAATCATGTTACAAAAGCATTAGACATTGTCTTCTACCAATTTTCATACAATAATTGTTTCATTTCAACAAAGTTATCAATTCTTACATCTTAGTTAAGTATACAAAAACAAAACTTTGCTTAACTATATAAATGCACTAACTAAACAGTTCAATGTAACGTTATTAACTTATAATAAACGAGTACATAATATTTAGTCATAGATGCAATGATTTAAGTCCTACCAGATGACTAAGATTTTTTTGTGCTATCATGAGATGATAATACAATAAGATTTTACTGTTGTTTTTTTCTTCTTCTTAATTTAGAATTTGATTAAATAAAAAATCATTATGTTATCATTGCATCTATAATTTACCATGTCTTGGTTGGTATAATACTTTTTTTAAATAATCTATTTCCGGAAGAGTTCCAAAAGAAAAGGCAACATTACTTAGATTTTTTAATTTTTTTCTGTTTTGTACAGCACAGAACTAGGACTTGTTTTATCCGAAAATAAACTATGTTTTTTGTGAAACCTAACGTTTGCCTAGCGCAATAAAAATCAATTATTTCATATTTAAATTGACATAATAAACTGCTCGGTTGATAGTTTCGAGTTTAATTAGGCTTGATCGTAACATACTTGATTGTTTGTATTTAAAGCACACACATAGTATTGTTCTAGAAACAAAAAATGAAGGAAAGGATTTTTTTGTTGGTTTTTGTATCCCAGTTTATCGTATAAGCAGTAGAAATTAATATAGGAGTTTTATTGTTATGACGTCTATAGTCGGCCTTCACACACGCACGTATTAATATTAACTAAGTATCAGTATAGGCTTTATAGGTTTAAGAGACAGTTCTGCCCAGCCCAGTAAACTAAGTTCAAAATGCCTGTCATGAAAAATGATAATTTCATTCCACATGATACGTTCCATTCTAAACTATCTATCACTTAATTAATTATAGCTGATGTGATAGACAGGCAACATGGTGATACCCACTTCCTATTATATTCCTATGTTATTAATGTAATTAAATTGATTGGCGATAAATTGGCTATTAATTTAGCAGTTAATAATCGGTATACATTTTCGGTCGGTGCAATGTTTACTTTTCGGTCAGCAGAAACAAATTATTCACAAGCAACAGAAAAAAATTGTGTCTGCTGCATCAGATGACTCATTAACTGCTTCTTGCATTTCTCTTTTCTTCTTCCTAGCCTTGCTCAAGCATTTTGGTGAAGACCTCCATTAGTTTTCTCCATTCCTTTCTACTTTGTGCAGCCTGAATCCAGTTCAAGCTAGTTATCTTCTTGATATTTTTCTTTTGCGTTTTACACCCAAGGCCTCTACTCTAAGACCGTTTTATACCTCGAACCTTGCTTTCGGACAGAGTGACCCGCCCACTGCCATTTTAGGTTCGCTACTCGCTAGATAATATTGCCCTGCATTTAGACGATTGCAATTACAGACAAGATAAGGGAAAATCCCACTGCGGCGCTCGCTTCGCATGGCATAGGTAGCTTTATGACCCCCAAACTGGTTTGCAACCAGGCGCCGTGGGACCCAATGAGAAGCTCCGCGACTAACTAACCTATACCCAGCTAACTCTGTTTTTATGTAGAGCCTGCATAGCATGGGTGCAGTGGGTTTCAACTCTAAAGCTTTAACGTCGAGCGCATCGCTGTTGCGCTTCATATATTCTTCAATAACAGGGCAGAAATGAGCCAACCCATCAAGTAGATCACTATTTTTATTGCGTTTCATACAGCAACTTCCAACTTAGATATTATAACACTGGTTTGCTACTTTATATCTGTAGTTTGACATGCTACATTACTTTAAAGACGCTTTCACGGCACTTTTCTCAAATGTAAAACGACTTCATTCAGAAGGTATACGTTAAAGAAGAGCGCAGAAACTAGACAGGTTACTGGATTGCATAGCGGTATGCCTATATTGTTTTTGCAAGTTGTTTCCGGCTGAATATTTTAGTACAGTATTTAGCTGCAATATGGCCAGGCCGGCTCAGTTCCGGGTAAAGTCGCCATCAAATATATCCGAGCTGACAAGGTGTTCAAAAACATCTGAACACGACCGAACGCATTTGGCAATGGAGTCGTGTTTAGATGATTTTGAGAAAATTTTCCGCTCCAATATATTTGACGGCGACTGTACAACAATAGCAAAACACGTCAACCTGTAGTGGCTATGGTTATATGACTGCTAGCGCTTAAGGTTCTCGTCCTCTTCTCTCGCACTAAATGTACAACAGGTTGGTTGTTTCATAACTCTTCAGGCAGTTTAAGAACGACAGGACATTTTGAGCTCGGATATAAACAATATCTACAGTAAAGTTTAAGGCGAAGACGACAAAAAATATATAGCCATTTGATTTCATTTGGTAATTGTAAGGTCTTTAGTGATAATTATGTTTATTAAATAAAATATAGGTTTTTTGTCATAAAATGAGTACAGTGAGTGATCTTAGCTGCAGTTATTAAGATCTTAGTTGCTGCAGTTAAGATCTTCTTACGCTTATATGGAGTTAAGATCGTTATAAAACCAAACCTTTATTTTACTCAGAGAAGTGCCCTACCGTCGGTTTACCCAGACTGCACTCCTCCCGCGTGATTAATGATAGCATTATACCGAAATTCATAATTAAATACCAGCAAAAAGTGCGATAACTTTATTTATTTAGTACGGTATCAAGGGAACTGGTATGTGCCATTACGTGCCGGAACTTAAAAGGTTTATTCTTCTTGGAAGATAATAAATAAACTGGAACAAATTACCTTGGTACTCTGTGAATATACGTAGTGTTGTAGGGCTAGTTAATTTTGGTAGTGGTAGAATTTGACAGTAGCTGGTTGCAGCAATAATGGGCCAGCTCGACCAAGATAGTAGGAGACTCTCATAGAATACCGGCATGAAGTAGTAGCTTGCTATTGCGTTTCATACAGTGAGTGAGAGATCCTGCGGCGAGGGATCAGCTTCGTTTTATAAATGTGTTTTTGAAGAAACTATTTCTGTGATATCAATTGATTGTCATTAATGGTGGCAGTTAGTAATAGACCGAACTCAATTTCGAGTTTGATACTACTTCAGTATAAAACTGGAACTAGAGTTCGGTCTAAATATAACTACTACCCTAGAAGCGAGCTCGGGTAGAATGCTTAACATCTGACTTTTAACTAAAAAACAACACTAGAATAGAAGCAGAGAAGTAGGTACAGTTGACGTTAAAGATATGTTGACACTTTTTTTACCTCATTTCATTACAATATATCCCATAACTTGAAAGAGTGTAAACATATATTTGACGTGGACCATACGTGAGAATTCATACTAGCATTATAAATGCGAAAGTGAGTTTGTCGTCCTACCTTTGCATCGTAAATGAGAGTCAGAATGACTTGATTTTTTGTATAAGAATCGGAACAGGATATAGGCTACCTTTTGTTCCATCTTAATTAGTAGTATAAGAAACAAAGTCTTACTCTCACAAATCTACTTTATTTGATAAAAAGTTACACCATTAATAAAAAAAACTGCGAAAATTTCGAAATTCCCGCCTCATACGGAGCGATCCACCTTAAGCCACTTTGTACCTACTAATAACGTCACCGTTCCAAAGACTAAATAGGAGTCCCTCGACGCATCGGCTTCTAGGTGGCACTGGCGCCAGCAACAAGTTATCGAATGTCGACTCGCACAGCCATTTGCATAAACAATGTGCCGCGGTAACCGGATGCCTCGAATTTATGTCTGCCGAAGTTTAATTTCCAACACACCCACGGTTCTAACGAGTCAAATTGACTGCGGCAACTCGGAAGTCGGAACTCTTGGAGTTGAACTCGATATTTGTCGCTTCGAGTTCAGTTGCCACGTGTAAACGTGGAGTTGGAGGATGATTATTAAGAGACTGCTATAGTGACATGCGAGCGTTTAAAGCGTACATAAAAGTATCCGTCCCTCTCGCACACGCTTACTAGTTAGAAAAGGATATATGCTTTATGTCAGCTTACGAGCTAGCGTGCTAGGGCCTCTGAGTCTAGTTACACCTTCAAAAGGAGGCGGTTAATTACGTGAGTTTAACTTTTGGAAAGAGCTGCACTGCTGCACATTTAAGAAGAAGGGGCTCAATCAAAATCTCATGACAACTTTTAAATGGAGACCACCTCCTTGATTTTATTGGTCCAAAGAAGTAGATTATTCGTAGCTACGAATTTAGAAATACCTAGACTAAATTTAATCTTAGAAAACTACGGTGAAAATCGTAATCCAATTTACCAAATCCAACAACTCACCAAATCTCCTTATGGTGACTGAGGGAAGGGGTCCATGTTTAAAAAACACCTCTCGTTTAATTAATGGACATTATTCATAGCCAATGGAGACGAGATTAGAACACCATTTCTCGGTTCAAGCGAGATTCGTCACACACTCGAGATAGTTACGTCAAAAATGACGGATTTCAGTAGGATTTGACAGTTGTTTTCGGGTGAGATGAATTTCGCATAAACCGAGATTGGTAGCTATGTGGTTTTAAAATCTAGAATAACTAATACCATTGTTTCAAATAGGTTAACGTTGTGTAATATCATCACTGAACTGAAAGTTGTAAAAACAATATGTAATTTATAATTTTATTTATAAAATATAATAGAAAAAAGAATTGACACTTAATCTTTTTCAAGTTGATTTAAAATAAATCTTATACATATAATCGAGGTCGTTTTACTTTTTTTTAGTAAAAAAAATCCTTAGATCAAATGATAAATATAAGTACTTACTGAAGCATTCAAGTTTTTGCTTAGAAATTATTGGTATCATTAAAAAGTTACTGTCATCAAAGAATAAAAATGAGCCAACGACCTTCTGAAGTTCTTCTAAATTAACAAAAGCGACGATATTATTCGGAAAAGTTCGTAAAAGCAAAATCATTTGCTGCGGCTTAAGTTCTTACAGCAAAAGTAATCATTTTAATTTGAATGAGGGCACTCTGTCGACATTAATTATTATTATTATGAGAGACGAGCTCGAGGCGTTAAATTTTATTATATTACGATGCTATTAACTGTGAAGTCTTTAAAGTGAAAGTTTATTTTGGAAATTCTCAACAATACGGAGCCAACAGGAGTTGTGTTACCTTTGAATCGCCCACGTGTTGGTAGTAGTTGGGGAATGAGCGGTAGGGCCCTGAAAGCAAAATCAAACGTAGTGTGCAGTAAATAGTGACTAAGATAAGGGGATTCCGTTCGGTTTCCAACTGTATACACTGCGTCATTCTACCAACAAAAAAGCGACACTTTATGGTGCGTCCACATCTGACCTTTTTGCTGATTTGATCACTGTCGCGATCCCTGTCACCTGTCTTTAGATGAAGACATGCACCATCGAGCACACACCCAATAGAGCAGTAGAATAGATGAAGTAAATAGACGATGTCAGGGGCGAGCAGTAAAGGGCAGCTGCTGCTGACATAGAGCTGCTGTGTAGTCTACCAGTCATCAGTTGTAGAAAAAAGTACGGCCCATGAGAGGGCCTGAGAAGCTGGCTGGCTGGCGACGTCTGATCGAATTTGACTTATTTGATTTGTCATCGCAAATACTCTGTTCTTAGATGATGTCCAGGGTCTTGATGGTGGAGCCGGTAGGTAGCAACAGAAACGCTGTAATCAAACGATATAACCAATCGAGTTGGCGTTTCTATTTGTCTTTACATAGTGATGAATGTTTTCTTTTTATTAAATTCATTTGTTATTCTATATGTGGCAGTGTTCAGTAAAAAGAAATCATCGACTTCGTCTTATGACCAATTAGCTAAGCTACTTAGATACACACTGTCAGAAATATTTACCTAACAAAAATTGTGAGCGAGGCTACGTATAATATTTCCAACAAAATTGAGGCATACCTAACCAAAGAATATTTACGAGTAAAAAGTAAAAAGGCAACACATTGATACGTTTGTGATTAAACATGCCTACGGCTTTGTGTGGGCTGCGGAGGGCGGCGCGCGAGTTGCGAGGGCGCGCAGTGCGTGGCGGGCCAACCACGGTATGCCACGTGTGAAGTCATGTCACTCGCTCGCGCATTCTCGGCCGACCGGCGAATATTACGTATTTTATTCGGAGCGAGGTGCGTGCACGTAGATTATTAATATAATTTAATTATGCCGGAGGGCTTACGTTGCTCTGTGAAAATAACAAAGAAATATGTCTAGGAGGAAAATCTTCGTTAGTAGTAGTTGTAGTAATATTCTATCATACAACATACAAAACAAAACAGAATAGTAAGAAATACAATTAATAAAGCCAGGCAATAGAAGGTTTATCGCTGAAAAGCTTTCTTCCAGGTAACCATTTGGATACAGAGACTTAATAATGATGTCAGGAAAACATACAGACAAGGACAAATTTTATAGACACCCGCAACACCAAGACGATTGCAGATGCGTTGCCAACCCAGAGGGCTAAGATGGAATACCTCTTGTGCCAGTAATTACACCAGCTAAGTAAATAAAATAAAAAGTAAGAAATTTATAAAATGAATAAATTTCACAATAAATATTGTTTAATAAAACATTATTTACTTCGGCCATAGTGGGGTACTGCCAAACCTACGTATACACGTTCCATTAGTTGTCAATTCAACGGCGCGCGAATTACACTAACGCACGGGGTAGTGTCACGACGGGGTAGTGGTAAAGGTTAAGTTATTTTATTCATAGTAGTAATCAACATTTTTCAACACATCATAACAAATGTGATGAAAAACAATTTTATCATTATTTACTTGTGCCATAGTGAGGTACTGCCAACCCTATGCATACACGTTCCATTAGTTGTCAATTCAACGGCGCGCGAATTACACTGACGCACGGTGGTAAAGGTTAAGTTATTTTATTCATAGTAATAAAATATAGCTTTTTTTTAACACATCGTCGCAAATGTGATGAAAAACAATGCATGTACCATGAAGGGTACAGCAAGTACAAACAATCGGGCCATTAAAATTGTCTAAGCATTTGTTTTGATATTGCATACTCAGCTTTGGTACTCACTGGCGTCGTACAGCGTCAGTCAAAATTTGACAGTAAACCTTTATTTTCTTTAAAAAAAATTTGACTACGGGTTCTGAAGGTTATAAGTGACTAAATACTAGCATAAACTGTTATGTTATGGCATAGTCAAGCTTCCCATAGATACACACTATTCAAAATGTTTGTTGACCGAATAATCTTTGTTCATATGTATATAGAATTGATGATCGGAATCTTCGCAGGGGATAAGGAATCGCTCCCGCCTTAGCCTCCTGAACCTAACCTGTCTGAGCTTTGCTCGCTCATTCACTGCCATGTCAAACCCCTTACGGGGTCAAAGGTAAATTAGTAGGTATGCCATATTCAGATTATGCCACATGATTGCTGTGGTCTATAAAATTATGCCAAATTAAATTCGGCGAAACTAAAAGTCGGCTGTTTAAAGTTGTATCTGTTGAATAATTTTGGAAACTGATTGTCATTCGACTAAAAATGTTTCTGCGATGCATGCTACGCGAAATGTGTTTTGGGCAATCCATATTATGCAACATAAAAGGGACCCGTGCCTCTATTTGTAATTGTTTTTACCGACCTTGTAACACAAATAACTATTCCATGCCTCGTTTCAATAAAAAAAGCTGCTAACTCGTACGCCAAAACTTGCCTATTGTGCAATAATAAACAACCGTCATTTGTTTTTTCTTTCTACTGTCTATGAATGCCATCCGTTATAATGTCCTGACATAAGCCACACTGCGAGGCATCGTATCTTCTATTTGAGATTAGGTACCTGGAGCCGGAGACAACTATAGCGGAGGCCGCGACCGTGGCACTTGCCCGAAATAAATCACCCTCCAAATGACCTCCCCTTATCTCTGGGCTCATCTACGCCTGATGTTCCTGGCCGAGCGGCCAATTGACTTCCATATATTACCCATTACGATGATTGAACAAATGCTGGTGCGTTAATGGCTTGTAATCTCGTGTTTCTGTGATTTGTGCTTTTGCTATCTTACCCCCGCGACACGACATGAAGATCTTGGGAAGCGTAGCTAAACGAAATATTGAAGGAAGTTGATTGAATAACAAAAAAACATCTGAGTATGTCTCCTCCACGTAGCGGAATAAAGACATATTTTTGCCAAGAATTTACTTTTATGTTCGGTAAGAGTAAACTAAATTTGATTAAATTATGTTTCATCCGCCAGTCATTGTCGTGAAAGTTGAAAGAGTCGAAGGGGATCAACTGATCACCAACATTAAGTTTGAATACGAATTAAATAGGTATTACTCCTATAGCTGTTACTTAGAGCCAGAGCCGGACTAAATATTAAAAGCTTGGAAAACTTTAGCCTTACGGGGAGCAATTAATGATTATTTTTAGCATGAATGCGCAGGCAACAAAGAAAAAGTAATGTATCATAGTTTGGGTTAAAAGGCCGACAACAGATCACTAATTCTCTTTAAGTCGCTGATTTCCATGGGCGGTGGTGATGACTACCCGCCAGAAGTGCCTTTACTGTACGATGGCCTATTCCATAATAAACAAGTACCTACAAGTTACGGAGACATCGGGGTAAAGAAACAATTACTTCGTGCAGTCGCCGTTTCACTCTGAAACGACGTAATTATGAAATTCGTTGAAGCCTCCGCGAAAGACAGCAAAACAACAGTTGAACTAAAACATAACTTTTTCAAAATAGAAACCGACTTCATACATAGAGCTTCCGATTAACCTCGTACTCGTGTGTAGACGATTCATCCCTTAATTTCCCACCCTCTGGAGTGGAATATTTTCTCCTAAATCGAGTCCAAACAATTCAATTAAAATAATTCGTAGCATATAAAAAAAACAGTTGAATTGCGAAGCTCCTCCTTTTGTAAAATCGGTTAAAAATCAGGATAAAGGTCGTTTCATTCGCGATACGGTGTAATAGCTATTGAATGGTATCGACGGGAGGAAGGCTGCTCAAACATACATCAAGAGGGAATGGGAATGAAGTCGCGGAGGATTTGGCCGGCGGCCGGCGGAGCCACGTGAGATCCGGAAGGGATAAACGGAAGGCCGGACAGAACAAATGTACGGAACAGTACGTACCACATTATTGGCCAGCACCAAACGGTCTCGGCTCTGATTAACATCTAATTTATTGCCACGTACGTAAGTACAGTCGAGTCTGATAATGCAATTTTACTCTCATATTGTCCTTTTGGAAATAATTGGTGGAGCCTAGCCGTATTTCGATGCCATGAACTTTAATGTCTCTTGAATTGCATTTCTAATTTTCTGTAGTGTAGTAGTTGTTTACACACTAATTTTCACGATCCTTTTAACCGCTTAGCTTAAATAGTAATTTTGAAAAAAAATTCTTAATTCAACTTTATGCTCGCTTAGGAACGTATTGACAGTGGAAATTTCAAATGTCGTAAAGAGCATGTCCCTTAATGTCTTTTACGACCTTTGAGATTTCCACTTATATTACACTTTTAATTAAAAAATTAAATTAAAAAATTTAAATATCTTGGGATAGTTAACACCAATTGACTTAGTCCCAAAGTAAGCAACTAAAGTTGCTTGTGTTATGGGTACTAGACAACGGATATACATACTTATATAGATAAATATATACTTAAATACATATAACATCCACGATTCGGGCACAAACATTCGTATTCATCATACAAACATTTGCCCCTCCCGGGATTCGACCCCGGTACCTCAAGCTTCATAGTCAGGGTCACTGACCACTAGGCTATCCGGCCGTCAAACACTTATTTCATTATTGTCTGAATGTTATTGTCTCACGGTAGTTTTATTTTGAAAATGTTCCAAATACTATAGGTTCTGTGGGTTAGGCTGTGAGTTGTATGTCACACAAGCATTTTATATTTATAGATTAATAAAAAAGAAACATATAAGATAGTGCATAATAATTCCATTGGCACAAAATTAATCTAAAACATTAGGGTTGGCGCAATAGTACCGAACATTATAATTATGTTAAACTGCTCACTGCTCGAGTCGCCTAACTTTTCCCTGGGCGATTGTACAGGGACGCAATCAAGATAGATTGTTCTATTAAACCGTGTCACAAAACAAATTATTTCGTCTCTATGGGTTTTCTTTTGAATTAAGGTCCAATTTCAATTAACCATTAGAGGAAATCTAGCGTGAACGGCGAAAAGAACAGTTTATTTTATGTTGAAAGTACGATATTTTATTTTGTACTAGTCACGGTGTCGAGTATACGTGATACGAAGATTGCATTCCGCCCAGTCGTTTATCAAAACTATGTATAAAGCCAATGTGATAATAAAATTTTATTGGCTATAATTAACGTTAAGTAATAATAATAAGTAATGTTTCACTCGAAATCACATGTTTCAACACGTAATAAACCCAATTGGATTACAATTTGTGATAATAATAAAATATCACGCTTTACAATTTTAATTAAATTGAAATACGTACTCATCGCAAGTTGCAGATCAACTTGCAAATATTTATTGTTTAACGTAGGCTATGAAGTTGTGTTTCCAACGCATAATATTATATTAAGTACCTAGTACCTAAATATGTAATCGAATATATGTACTGGTGCAAATCATCAATTATCCGAATGAAATGATTGAAATCAAGCTTTCCTTGTTCTCACATTCAGTAATACGTCCGATAGAGCAATTATCGCTAAAGGCAGAGGGTATGCAGTAAATTTAACCACAACGATATCACTACGTAATTGTAACTGCATGTGACGGCCGAGGAGTCTACAATGGAACGGCTTTTACGCAATTCAATGGTTTTCGAGCTATGTTGTGTTTTCTCAGAATCCGTAGCTCTGTAACTTATAGCGCTACTGCCCAGTTCTCTGAAACAGAGTGCGTCCTGTAGTCAGCCATTAAGCGGAAATGACATATTGTTTTTTTTTCATTTGTTTAACAAGTGCAGCTATCTGCAGATAGGGGCCAAGTAGAGTCAACATCTTTATTAAGGAAACAGCGTGGCCTCTCCGGTGGCCTCTGGGACGGTCATTGCACGGTCCCGCTGGAGGGCGAATGCTTCAGTTGTACCACGGGGCCAGTCGAATGTAGCTAGCGGGGTACCGGGGAGGTATTTAGTTTAGTTAAATAAAGGTTAAGCGGAGCGCGTTCAAGAAAAACGTTTTAACTTCAGGAACGTTTTTCTTTGTGTTGTCATTACAATTTTAATTCAGGAACGTGTTAAACCTAGTTCGGAAATGAATAGATCGGTTAAAAGTGATTCGTCTAGTACATTAAGAAATAACAATTTATAATTTACTTAAATTTTAACATGTCACTAAATGAGAAACAGAGCAAAAGCAAGACACATTTAGTGTAATCACTGCCAGCTGGTAATGTGCCCAAAAGGCCAACATTATTCTCTTGTAGGGGATTCCGCCAGTTATCGTTAGATTGTGAGATTACTGACTTTTATCTCTAATTTCTACTAAGTACAAGAAAAAGTCATGTAGTGCGGTTGAGACTTACCGCACAGAAGAATAGGGTGTTTACTGTTTCACGAATATCTCCTAATCGATTTAACATTAGAATCTGAAGAAAATGTGTCCATTGCAATCTGAGCTTTAAAATGACAAACCGTATGATGGGCAAAAGTTATTTTCGATTAAAATCCCAGATAGCTCTAGATAGATTTCATACTTTTCCTAGTTTGTAAATACTTGATTTTGGTAAATCAGGATTAATGTCTTTCATATTATGCTGGGTTTTTAATACTTAGTTACTACTACAATGTGGAAAATTTCAGTTTGATCAGTTGAGCCGCTTTTGTAAAATGAGTCAGACAGACAGACCGTACGGAACAGTAGTTTGACATAACAGTAGGGCCAGCAAACTGTTTATACAATGAGTGGCAACAATGTGAGTAAAAATATGTTTACTACTTAAATGCTTTTAAGCCGGAAAAATCCGGTCAAGTGCGAATTGGACTTGCGGACCGATATTTTAGTTCTACGAGTATCACACAATAATCTACAATTATATAATAAAAGAGGTAAACTTTGTTTGTTTCTTAGTTTGTTTGTATGTAGAGGGTAATCTCTGGAACTACTGAACTGATTTCAAAAATTCTTTCACAGACAGAAAGCTACACTATTCCTGACGGACATAGGCTACGAATTTTACGTCCGCTAGTAATATATATATATAAACAACAAAAACCCGGATCCCGAACTAAATGTAAAAACCATTTCTTCGTGAATACTGTTACATATATATATATATATATATAAACCATTTCTGCTTGAATACTGGTAAAAACCATTTCTTCGGTTATTCACGAAGAAATGGGTTTTACATTTAGTTCGGGATCCGGGTTTTTGTTGTTTATCTTTAGCGTTTGAACTAATCAATCACACCAAATTTGATGCTTAAATTCGTATTCCACTTTTTACAAGAGATACTCCTAAAAGCACGTTTCTTGTAAGAGGACCAGCCGTAGTATGAGTTCCGTAGCAAATTTTGAAAAAGAGAATTAACCAATTATAAAATCACTTTGTTGCTTGTCTTTTTGTCTGTCTCTATTATCAGGACTCTTTTCCTCAGGTGTGTCTTAAAGTTCAAAGTTCAAAGTTCAAAGTTCATTTATTTGCAAGAATCATGGTACAAAGGTTGTTGAGTCTTAACAATAATGCAGACCAACATAACCATTATAGTGGCATGCAAAATTCCAAAATTTTTTAAATTAACCATTCAAACATTAACGCATCGAGCTCAAATTGGGCATAATTGTAGTAGACAGAAGCCCGCGCTCTTAATGAATCAAATATATAAGAAAATTTAAAATATTTTAACTCTAAACTAAAAAAACTTCTAGGAAGTCTGTAAAAAAACTTCTTTGCTCATCCTGCAGTCTTTCAAAAATTTATATTTATTACGATAGTAAACTGTTTATTTATTTACCTCGACGTTTCGGTCACGAACAGTTTATTTTCGCGTTTAAGTCCCGATAAACGTAATAAGTATGTGAGAAAATCGCGAAAGTTTAAAACAATCGATTCAAAAACTTAGTTGTTATGTTGTATTGACATATATTTTTTAATTTATTGTTTAATCATGTAGGAGATGTGACGGTAACGGTAAAGCGCCAACCCTGTCCCTCCTATCTCGGAAACGTTGAGTAATTAAAACTTCGAAAATTAAGAATATAAGAAATCTGGAATATTAAAAATGTAGAATGTTAAAAACGCTGAAAATTGAGTTTGTATTTGTGGTTGGAAAACAACTTCCTCGTAAGAGATCGTAAGAAAGTTGGCATGATTGTGTGGTGAATCGGAAACCACGGCGTGCGAGTCTGACTTACTCTTGATCGGATTCATACTTATTTGTTAGGATATCCGCCAAAAATACATATTCCGTTAAAATTTCGACCAGTGACCTATTACCAGTTATCAGATTAGGCAGTGCAATTTGGGGTGAATTACCTAAAACATTATGCTCATATGGATATGACCCGGGATTCCAGGATTGGTGTATTTGTTGGTACTCATATTAAATTCAAAGTCAAAATATTTTATCTACACTCATATCATAGTTAAATTATTACAACCAATATTATTATAATATTATGAGAACTTTCTTGTTTGTGGTAGTAGGTAAATCTGGACTGTAATGGTCATTACAGTACGGATTTCTGTAACGTTATCAGTTTAAATTTGGAACAGCTGTTGTACCGGAACCTAAATCGTTCTTTTTAATATTTTATTTTCTTTATTTTTGTTTTGTTTAATTTGTAAATTCTTTTGGATTTTAGATGGGAGACTTTATTTTTGAATTTAAATGGAGATTTTATTGAGAAGTTTGTATGGGGAGTTTGTTTGATTTAATCGCTTAAAACTAATACCTAATACTAATTAATTCTAATTAAAGATTTATTGAAGATTGATGATTGAAGATTTGGCCAGTGATTCGTCTAGTAGTGATAACCCTTCGTTGTGATACGTAAATAACCTCGGTCCTTTTAGTGCGTAAAAATGATACCTATTTAGCTATAGATGCATACCTTAAATCCTAGATTTAACCTATGTCTTACTTATTTATATAATACCCAAATATTGCGAACGTGGAACGTGGAATAGATTCAAATAACACCAGTCGATTGGTACTTAGTTAGAGGTTGATTTATAAAGATTATGGAAATAGGCTGATTAGATGTTTGATATCATAATGATGAATTCTAGTGATTTTATTAGCAAATATGTTTTTGTGGTAAAGGAAGTGCCCACTCCCCGCACCTTCCAGTGAGACCGTCACATTACTTCGTCTCTCCTCCACTTTTATTATTATTTAAAGAGAGAGAGATATTTGGGTTCTGCCATATTTTATGAAACAGTTTTATAACCCAGTATTGATTAAAAATTTATAGAATAATATTATTTCATAGAAATGCATAAAGTAAAAGTATTTCTTGCAGATATTTTATTCATGATTATTTTAAATAGGATAAAGTAATTTAGCTTCTCTCTCTGTAGTTAGCAAACATTACCAGCACTTCATAAAGGGAGTCTATTGAGAAGAAATGCCGCAAGAAACTCAATAGATTTGACTTTATTAATCTAAAGCAAGTATAATAAGAATCTTTGTTCTTTTAGTGAATTTACATTATAATATCAAGTTCTTGGTTTATATTTACAAAACCGTGCTTCTAATGGAAAGTAAAAAGGTGGATTCTGTAGGTTATGTAATTCTATTCCAATTATTCGATGACTAGATGCAGATTATAGCTAGAAGCATACATATTCATACAAAGGTAAGTATTTATGATGAGAGTACTTTAATGACGAGCCTACGCCCTATGCCTACACTTAGAGAAGGTTCCTATTTCCCTAAAATTAAACTAAGGTGTTAACAAATCTAGAGGTCTGGCCTCATATTTACATTTAATATGTGTGTGTAATGTTGTTTATCCCCGGTGTAAGGAATAAACCCCTAACTCTAACCCATCCTCGGTGTAAAGAATGGATTACTAATCTGTTCTAAAACCCTATAAGATGCGAGGTTCGGGACTACCTCTATAGACCTATACCTAAATCCCGGTGTTACGTCTGGGTTGGGCCCCCACACAACCGAGAGGGTTGGGAGATAAGAAGGGCCCCCTGATTCCCCTACACAAACGAGTGAATATATACGTATATAGATCAGAACGGTCCACAGCAAGCTGGACCACATGAGAACCTCACTGTCTAGACATCCTCATGGTGGACCAACATTCCCGTGTGTGGCAAGCTCACACAGGAAATTAAACATGATAATCAATAAAGTTTATCATGAATGAAAACCCATGCCCAAAAGAGGCCACATTTTGGGGCATCCAACCGTTTGGATTCTAAATCCAGAGGACTTCGTTGTCACCATGTTAGGTATCCGTCCCAAGGATCGCTCCGGGTGAGCCGTGAAGTTACACCAAGGCAACAGCAAGATGCAAGTTTCATTTTGCTAAGACATTTACTTTAACATTAATTGAAGTTAAATTCAAACAAGTGAAATAAACTGCTGAAACAAACACAAAGCACATATATTTGAACAAATAATACAGTTAGGAAAGATCTCACCAATGCCGAAGCGCAGTTTCGTTCGATTCGAGTGTGAAAATAATAACGATACTTCAATATGGTAATAAAGAATAATTAATGCCAGCTGTACGTCTGCTCCGTATGAAACCAGAATAGTAACTCCCCCACGTCTACTCAGTACGAAATCAGAATAATCACTCTTTTTTCAATTCACGCTTCTGTGGTCTATTTATACCTTTTGCCTTTGCGCGTCCCAGAATGAGCGGTTCTCGGTCATCGCGGTCTTCAACGACAAACGCAGCGGTTCTCGGTCATCGCGGTCTTTAACGACAGGCGGTTCTCGGTCATCGCGGTCTTTAACGACAAACGCAGCGGTTCTCGGTCATCGCGGGCTTCAACGACAGGCGGTTCTCGGTCATCGCGGTCTTTAACGACAGGCGGTTCTCGGTCATCGCGGTCTTTAACGACAAACGCAGCGGTTCTCGGTCATCGCTTACTTTAACGACAGGCGGTTCTCGGTCATCGCGGTCTTCAACGACAGGCGGTTCTCAGTCATCGCGGTCTTTAACGACAGGCGGTTCTGGGTCATCGCGGTCTTCGCGGTCTTCAACGACAGGCGGTTCTCGGTCATTGCGGTCTTTAACGACACTGGCGCCAGCAAGTCTGACTCCTTATATGGTCATAGCTTTTGGTTTGTTTATCTGCTTAAATGGTCATATTTTCAGACATTGATTCATACTGAATTAAGCGCATTTGACTAATTACCCATTGCCTCGTTGATTGTCCCTTAAAAGACAAATCGTTATAGTAATAAATAATATTTATTATATATTATTGCAAAATATCTAAAGGTGTTTTTCTATAGATAAGTATTTATTGTGCGAATAACTTTTATATTTATCATAGATATCCTTACAAGTATGACTCTAAGTAGAACTACGGGCGCATATATTGTGACGGGCCGTATCTTAAATGATAATTTCATTAATTGATAATTATTTCAGTATAAACTATATTTGTGAACGTGACGGGCTGCTGAACCCAAAGCCAGACCGTTACAGCCAACCCCCAAAATGTTACGCAGGTGTCCAGAATATTATTCAACCGGAGTGCATTTTAAAAATCTCAATGTTCACAAATATACATAAAGAAAACTTAGTATTTTTTTTCTTTGCTTTTGCATAGCTTCAATTTATTGACATTTTACCACAAGATTTTTTATTATGTATTGTGTTTTATACCAAGTCCATAGTGATCATAAGACGAATTGCAATACCAAAATGTTTGATAGATAAACCATGAATAACCATCAGTCTTCACAAGGCTATTCTAGCTTAAGCGTGGGACGCTGGTTGTCAGGCAGCGTAACCCGAATGGTAAAGCATCAGATAATCCAAACCGATCCTGCATTGCTTTTATGGATTGAATTTGGATTCCCCAATACATCCCTTTCTCAAACTAGCTTAACGTTACTAGCTCGAAAGATACCTATCCGTTAGCCATATATCTATTCGATATTGTTTTTCAAAATCATAACCACTACTTTCTTGGAGAATGTGCGCAAACAAAAATCTCTAAAGAAAAGAGCTGTTGCATTTGGTAAGATACAGAATTAATATAAAATCTAAAATGCGTCACACACCTCTAATGCTGAGTGTTATGGTACCGTTTGAACAACTCCCTCTTATAGATTTCTATTTACAGAGTATTTAGTTCTGTGTTTATTGTCATGTGGAGTAGGAATTCTCTGTGGGCAGCCTGAAACGCTGAAATGTCAAATTTGACCTAATCCTAACATCAATTCCCACAAAGAGTTCAGATGTGCGCCTCGCAGTTGAATGCCAACAAACCGTCTTCACTTCTTTCAGAGCTATAAAAAAGCGAGAGCCCTCGTAAAAATTATCTAATGCCATCCATTAATTACTTCACACACTCCCATTTATTTCTATCTTAAGCAATTATCACATAACCGCATTCAAATATCTTTCTTCACGCCACGCAAGCAAATCAACAACTCAACAAGAAATGAAAACTATTTTTTTTTCTAAAATTATTAACTATTATTAGGTAATTTTTAATGTCCTCCGGTCGAACAACTATCCCAACACACCAACAATTCAACTGAATAACTAAGACAACCAGTGCAGGAACCCGTCCACATTGACGCAACCCCCCTTTTATAGAACCCAATTGCATTATAATTATGTACCGTCACACTATATCCTATCTCGCCCAAATACTGATTTAAAATATTTAATTTTATTTTCACATTTTGATTACACGATAAAGTTAAAAGAGAAACTCGCACAATGGAAGTTTTTATTTTTTTTTATTTTTTATTTTATTTTATTGTACCCTTAATTTCGCATCTAAATGGTTATTATTTTATAGAGTCAATGTGTCGATACAATCCTTTAGTATGTTTTGTATGAAAATCACCAGTAACCATATTTAGGAGGACGATTAATCAATCGTACAGTTTAGCTAGTTCTAAACCTATCTTTCTCCGAAGGTTGTCTGGAAGAAAATGCCATCCAGAGACAAGACCACCTATTGATCACTTTGTAAACTCTTATACAAAAGCCTTCTGTCCCCATGTTCACAGTGTGAATTAACGAGAAGTACCTGTTGTTATTGTACCAGTTTCGTAAATTATGAACGAAATCATTACAGATTCACTCTGCTTCTTAAATTAATTATTTAATTATCCTAGTCATTGTTTTCTCTTACGTTCCAGATCACATGTTTCGCACCTTTACATTTTTTTTCTACCGTACTGTCGATTAATCAAAAGATTATGAATTATTATAACCAGCTTATGCCCTTATTGACCTTTGTAGTTAGATAGTAAGTACTCTTTCTCAGAGCAAAATAAATAAACTATAGGTACTGCTTCCGTTCCAGTACCGAAATTGTCTCTAACACCAACTTAATTACTAAAAATAAGTTTAATTATCTTAAAAGTTATAAGAGGTTTAGGTTCCGAAAGTAGTGTTATTGGAGTCGAACCAATACTTCATAACACAAGGTATAAACTGAAACCTGGGTATAAACACACAACCACTAAACTGAAACCTGGGTATAAACACACAACCACACAAAGTATCAACTAAATCTCTGATACCAAATACAAGTCATTCACCATGAACTAAAATTGGGACTGAACCAATTCGCTATCACTGCATAATAACAACATGAGAATTAAACCCTGGGATCAAATCAATCAATAACACAACACGATTTATAGATTGGGTTCGAACCAATTCCTAAGTAGGTACTTATCACAAAGAACACAACATGATTTATGAATTGGGATCGAACCAATTCAAGGTAGGTGCTTATCACAAATAACACAACATGAATTATAAATTGGGTTCGAACCAATGCAAGGTAGGTGCTTATCACCAATACCCCAACATGAATTATAAATTGGGTTCGAACCAATGCAAGGTAGGTGCTTATCACAAATAACACAACATGAATTATAAATTGGGTTCGAACCAATTCGTAAATACGTGACGTACGTTTCGTATATACTATCCTCTGTCTCTTACTCAAAGGTTAGCTAGAAGACATCCTTTTGAACTAATATGTTTGCCTCTCTAGCACTATTTCTGTTTTTCTAAGTATTTTTAATCGATTATGTAGCATAAAAAGTTTACATACAACATACATAACGCAGCAAGAATCTAAAATTGGGATCGAACTAATTTGCACAGTCCAGTTACTAAACTATGTAAAACTTAGCGCATTAAAACTTGAAAAGTCTAAGATCTATTAATACCTATGATAAAATTGGGATCGAACCAATTTGCACAGTTCAGTTGCTAAACTATGTAAAACTTAGCGCATTAAAACTTAAAATAGGTACTAGAATCTATCTTTACTTACGACTATGAAAAATATCAATAAAAACTACTAATCCTTTTGTTATTGTCACAAGAGCGCCAACTTTCCCCTACTTTAGATCCAAAGTGACTTTGAACACAGTACAATGACTTTGATAGGTTAAGTACAACTCATAAAATGTAAAATCCAAATGCAAAACTCGGACCGCGTGCATCATTTTTTTTTCGTTGAAACACCTTAGTAGGGTACTGCCCTATAGTCGGCACTAGCGACAGAGGCGGCAATCCCTAAAAGCTCAAACCCCGATGCTACTTATTTTAACCTTAAACGCCAATAAAAGGTGCGTTTACCTTATTCTAATATCAATAGGCGACTTCTCCTCATTCATCATAACGTCCTCTGGCTCTAGCCTAGCATAGCATAGCATACGCGTTTTGTTCCTTTTCTATGCGTATTGTTTTTACTAAACAACCAAACATACTACCTACTTCCTCTTTTTTTTTCACTATAGCTTAATCGATGCTCATAAAACATAACCCTTTCTTCTGACAGCAGTCGGTCAAAAGCTACCCAGAAAGGTTCTAGACTTACTAAAAATACTACTAGTAATACGATTCAATAGTTTTTGTATTTTTTTTTTTATTATTTATTTATACATTTCAAGTAATTGGGAGGTCCAAGTAAAATTTTCTTACTTATCAGAAGAGCTCAGTCTCGGTAGGAGACTTGGCTAAAAGACCTAGTATCCAGGCTTAACTTAAAATATGAATTTGAAAATTAAGATTAAATATCATAGCAAACGTGGCTGTATGGTTAAAAATCCTTTTGCCTTTCTAGGAGAGCAAAAATCGAAAACCTATAATAAATTTGTCAAAATGACAAGCTTCCTCAACGCTTCGGTGATTTGATTTCTGTACGGATTTCATTTGTTATTATTAGTTAACGCCATTTAAGAAAGTGAAGAAGTCATTAATTACTTTTACGATGTGCCGTAGCATAATTATGTTGTAATGCTAAATTTGTTTATCCGAATACCTACTTACAACCACACACTGAAGATGGACGCGCTATAACAAGCCGCTTATGCAGTTTAAGCATCATCAAACATGTACGGAATGGATACGTTATGTATAAAACCCCGTGAGAAAACCAAAGTATCCTTACAAATCTACCTTAATTTTTGTAAGTAATTTACCATTCACTTATTTCTTAAGTGTGCAATATCATTAGTGATTGTGAACCTTAACCTATACTTACTAAACTAATATATGCAATACACACTCTTGGATAATGTAGCCTACTTAAAACTAAGTTAATCATGCCCCTTACTTGTTTCAGGAGTTTGAAGATAATAGTTGATTATGCTACCTAATGACAAAGGAATGATTATGATCCCATTTCTACTACTACTGGAGGCACAAAAGCTTTGAAACATCTATAACCTGCTGCCAAAATGTGATGTCTATGAAATAAAACGGAAACTAATAATACATATATCAGTGATTACTACAAATGCTACCGAGATGTCTCTTCAAAGCTATGGGAGAAGTTTGATGCCTTGCACTCGATGTTTTATATTACGCTACGCACTAACCTAAAGTGATATGTCTAAAGTATAAGTGTGTTGCCTTTGGGTTTTTGGCTATGAATGTTACCAATTTGATAGACATAATTTGACATAGGTGCATAACTCATACTTATACTTGCTATCCTACTACTTGACGAGTGAAACTTGTTAACTAAAATTTAATAATATTTTGACTTTCATACCTACTACTTCTATCCTATATTGATTTGTGAAAACTATCACTGTACATGAGCTAATGTAAAACATTCTGCAATAAATTATAAAAGTATTTTTTCATACATGAGTGTATGAGGGAGTGCGCAGCCAAGTATTTTTAACTTGCTTGAGACCTGTATGTTCTTGCTTAACTTACTGATTTGGGAAGTTATGCAATACCTTTCCTTTCTTTTTGTTTAAACTGGTGAAATTAGCTTGCTAAGGGTTACTTATACAATAAATGCTTTACCTTTTTATGTTTCCCTATTCATTCTAACTGAAACCTACAACATTGTATGTACATTGCTTATATATCTTATTATAATACTGACATGAAAGATACCAGGAACCACATTATGATAGTAAAACATTGTGAGGAAACCTTCAACACATAAGTAGAGTAAACTACAACTATGAGCAAAGTACCATTCCACTCAGAGACCTCACAGGACTCTTCCAAGTCAGGTTTTCTGTTCCTACTTGAACTACTTTTATCAAAATAAAAGGTAAGTTATTTTTTTTCTCAACTAATGGTAAGAAGTTTATTAAACATGCTCATCTTGAAATGAATCAACTGATCACAATAATATCTACCTACTTGCAATCCTAAAACCTCCCATGTGAGTAGTTGTTTACATCTCAAACCCCGCCTAATGACTTATGTTATAACATAGTTGCACATATTGTTAAGAATATGTTGGTAATCTTAGAATAGAACTTAAAGTATCTTAGTAGACATAATAGTAGCCACCTTAAAGTTATATAGGGATTCCCTGTAATTTTAAAATAACGTATTTTTCTATAGTTAGTAGTTTGATGGACAGACAGAACCCGTAACCTTAGGTATTCTCATTTTAAGTAGAATTGCAACCCCCCTTTTCCTCAATTTTACTTACCCTATTTTAATGAAACCGATAACAATTTCCCAGTTTGACAGGCAGACAGAAACTTAAATTTTCATTCTACATAAAACTACATACATACAACCCCTCTTTTCTTCAATTTTACTTGTCCTAGTTTGATGAAATGAAGCTAACTTAGTCAACTTGCTTAATTAAATCTTGAAACTTTCTACCAAATTCACTAGATGTTATATACCTATTCTGTGAATGTAATCTAGTTAATAGAGTCTGTATACAACATACTCTGACTTCTTTCACTACGACTACACCTGTACCAGTAGGTTGGTATAATTCAGTTTTCTTGGTTTTGCTGACTTTTCACCAAGCATACTTAAATAAGATTTACCTAGCCTTTTTACTTTGTTGATTAAATACTTTCTGCTAATAACCGACTAAATAAAAGTTACCGAACGACCACAAATCATTGTCAATCTAGTTATGATACTGTCCCTGGGTCTTGGTTGTACCTTTCGATCGATAAACATAAATAACTATACTAAGTAGGTAAATGCAATCGCTGGATGCGAGCAGCATAAGGCCGGTGCCTGTGATGATTCCCCGGAGAAGGCTCACGACAAAAGCGGACGTCCCCCAACCGATACGATGAAGAGATGATGAAATACATTGAAGCATATCCTACATAATTACACGCCTAACGTAATACAGACTACACCTTAATGCAATTAATTAATTAGCCACCATGCTTTGGGACTGATATAGTGCATGTTATTAATTACAAAGCAACCCCCCGTTGCTAAAACTTTATAACTGTAGCTTTGTCTAAGATTGCGCCCGTCTAAACAAAACCTATTTCATTGGCAAATTCAAATTACAAACACATAACTGCCCTGTTCATTGACATGATAATAAACTCCAATGAGCTGAACCTGAGAACGATCGGTCTCTGTTGTTCAGTTCGGATTGATGCAACAAACAATACAATACGTACAACATACAAACATTACATTATTCCTTTTTTACAACCATTTTACTCCTACCTACAACTTACTATGAACGAATAAAGGTACCTACATAAAGTAAAGACTACCTCAGACGACCAGATATACCAAGAAACCAAACGTTGTTGATACGTTTTAGTCAAGTAAGACTTCAGTCACACTTACGAATGTGACAAATGTTTTTGATAAATTCGCAAGCCTACTTATTATATAAAACTAGACCATTAGATACGCAATTTGCTTGACAAACATGAATAAAACTAAACAACTTGTCGAGTCGAACAGGCAAGACCCGACTATCACAACTGACCGTTTAATCCAGTCGTCTAAACCGGCCTTAACCAATTGTAAAATATTATAATTTTTATACACGACACGAACTTCAATGAGTGCAATACGCGACTGATTGAATGAATGCTTATTCGTTTACCCGCTATCTTATCTATGCCTTATTTGTATCTTGTTGATAGCCTACCTGCATTCAGTTTTTCTATGGAAAAAAATCTTATAGATGTAATTAATTTTACTGAAATTACTAGCAGAAGAAAATACAGTGCTTTTCTGAAGCAAGGCTAAGTGACTGGAAGAAACGTAGCTATAACATCATAACAAACGATGTTAATTTTGTAGAACAGAAGTTCTGCTGTACAAAATGCTTGCTTCAGATGACCCAAGGATGACCCACGGATGACCCACGGATGTCTCACGCCCCACGGAACATTACGCAAACAAGATGCCTGATAATTGTGATAGTAACGCAAAGATCTACGAGGAATCTCCTTGAAAATTTAATTTGAAGTGTTGCGTTACCCAATACAATTTCATAAATACCTGTGACGTGTCTAAATTTATAACAAAAATTGATTTCTGTGAAACGTTTTTTAAATAATAGTTTCCTACTTTGAATTTACTCATTTATCTCCCTAATATTCTACCTAGAAATACCATTTTCATGCACTCTCCATTTCACAAACAACAAATTGTGGTCGAATAAATCGACCACTAATAGATTAAATCAAACAAACGTAATAAAAGCTATCCTAAATTATAAACACTAAATATCCTGGTCACGGCACCAAATTGTACCGGAACCTAAATCGTTCTTTTTTAAATATTTTATTTTCTTTATTTTTGTTTTGTTTAATTTGTAAATTCTTTTGGATTTTAGATGGGAGACTTTATTTTTGAATTTAAATGGAGATTTTATTGAGAAGTTTGTATGGGGAGTTTGTTTGATTTAATCGCTTAAAACTAATACCTAATACTAATTAATTCTAATTAAAGATTTATTGAAGATTGATGATTGAAGATTTGGCCAGTGATTCGTCTAGTAGTGATAACCCTTCGTTGTGATACGTAAATAACCTCGGTCCTTTTAGTGCGTAAAAATGATACCTATTTAGCTATAGATGCATACCTTAAATCCTAGATTTAACCTATGTCTTACTTATTTATATAATACCCAAATATTGCGAACGTGGAACGTGGAATAGATTCAAATAACACCAGTCGATTGGTACTTAGTTAGAGGTTGATTTATAAAGATTATGGAAATAGGCTGATTAGATGTTTGATATCATAATGATGAATTCTAGTGATTTTATTAGCAAATATGTTTTTGTGGTAAAGGAAGTGCCCACTCCCCGCACCTTCCAGTGAGACCGTCACATTACTTCGTCTCTCCTCCACTTTTATTATTATTTAAAGAGAGAGAGATATTTGGGTTCTGCCATATTTTATGAAACAGTTTTATAACCCAGTATTGATTAAAAATTTATAGAATAATATTATTTCATAGAAATGCATAAAGTAAAAGTATTTCTTGCAGATATTTTATTCATGATTATTTTAAATAGGATAAAGTAATTTAGCTTCTCTCTCTGTAGTTAGCAAACATTACCAGCACTTCATAAAGGGAGTCTATTGAGAAGAAATGCCGCAAGAAACTCAATAGATTTGACTTTATTAATCTAAAGCAAGTATAATAAGAATCTTTGTTCTTTTAGTGAATTTACATTATAATATCAAGTTCTTGGTTTATATTTACAAAACCGTGCTTCTAATGGAAAGTAAAAAGGTGGATTCTGTAGGTTATGTAATTCTATTCCAATTATTCGATGACTAGATGCAGATTATAGCTAGAAGCATACATATTCATACAAAGGTAAGTATTTATGATGAGAGTACTTTAATGACGAGCCTACGCCCTATGCCTACACTTAGAGAAGGTTCCTATTTCCCTAAAATTAAACTAAGGTGTTAACAAATCTAGAGGTCTGGCCTCATATTTACATTTAATATGTGTGTGTAATGTTGTTTATCCCCGGTGTAAGGAATAAACCCCTAACTCTAACCCATCCTCGGTGTAAAGAATGGATTACTAATCTGTTCTAAAACCCTATAAGATGCGAGGTTCGGGACTACCTCTATAGACCTATACCTAAATCCCGGTGTTACGTCTGGGTTGGGCCCCCACACAACCGAGAGGGTTGGGAGATAAGAAGGGCCCCCTGATTCCCCTACACAAACGAGTGAATATATACGTATATAGATCAGAACGGTCCACAGCAAGCTGGACCACATGAGAACCTCACTGTCTAGACATCCTCATGGTGGACCAACATTCCCGTGTGTGGCAAGCTCACACAGGAAATTAAACATGATAATCAATAAAGTTTATCATGAATGAAAACCCATGCCCAAAAGAGGCCACATTTTGGGGCATCCAACCGTTTGGATTCTAAATCCAGAGGACTTCGTTGTCACCATGTTAGGTATCCGTCCCAAGGATCGCTCCGGGTGAGCCGTGAAGTTACACCAAGGCAACAGCAAGATGCAAGTTTCATTTTGCTAAGACATTTACTTTAACATTAATTGAAGTTAAATTCAAACAAGTGAAATAAACTGCTGAAACAAACACAAAGCACATATATTTGAACAAATAATACAGTTAGGAAAGATCTCACCAATGCCGAAGCGCAGTTTCGTTCGATTCGAGTGTGAAAATAATAACGATACTTCAATATGGTAATAAAGAATAATTAATGCCAGCTGTACGTCTGCTCCGTATGAAACCAGAATAGTAACTCCCCCACGTCTACTCAGTACGAAATCAGAATAATCACTCTTTTTTCAATTCACGCTTCTGTGGTCTATTTATACCTTTTGCCTTTGCGCGTCCCAGAATGAGCGGTTCTCGGTCATCGCGGTCTTCAACGACAAACGCAGCGGTTCTCGGTCATCGCGGTCTTTAACGACAGGCGGTTCTCGGTCATCGCGGTCTTTAACGACAAACGCAGCGGTTCTCGGTCATCGCGGGCTTCAACGACAGGCGGTTCTCGGTCATCGCGGTCTTTAACGACAGGCGGTTCTCGGTCATCGCGGTCTTTAACGACAAACGCAGCGGTTCTCGGTCATCGCTTACTTTAACGACAGGCGGTTCTCGGTCATCGCGGTCTTCAACGACAGGCGGTTCTCAGTCATCGCGGTCTTTAACGACAGGCGGTTCTGGGTCATCGCGGTCTTCGCGGTCTTCAACGACAGGCGGTTCTCGGTCATTGCGGTCTTTAACGACACTGGCGCCAGCAAGTCTGACTCCTTATATGGTCATAGCTTTTGGTTTGTTTATCTGCTTAAATGGTCATATTTTCAGACATTGATTCATACTGAATTAAGCGCATTTGACTAATTACCCATTGCCTCGTTGATTGTCCCTTAAAAGACAAATCGTTATAGTAATAAATAATATTTATTATATATTATTGCAAAATATCTAAAGGTGTTTTTCTATAGATAAGTATTTATTGTGCGAATAACTTTTATATTTATCATAGATATCCTTACAAGTATGACTCTAAGTAGAACTACGGGCGCATATATTGTGACGGGCCGTATCTTAAATGATAATTTCATTAATTGATAATTATTTCAGTATAAACTATATTTGTGAACGTGACGGGCTGCTGAACCCAAAGCCAGACCGTTACACTGTCAACATTCAAGTGAGTCTCTATTCTAGTATCCATAGATATTAAAACAGTTATCGATACGAAACGTCATTCCAGTTTGTTTTTTTATATAAAGCGCACGACATTTGATCTCAAATGACATGCCAATTGGAACTTCATTCGTTTGTCTATGATTTAAAAAAACGTTCGGTCTGACGGAGGATCGAATTGCCGCCATTACTGTTGTCATTCGTTTGTTGGTTTTTTCTGTTACGATTTTTTGCTGTTATGATATGTGTGCAGATAAAGTAGTGTTTGCAACTGTATATAATTAGGCGTTAAAACACTCGTGTGATCCTATTATGAAACTCCCTGACGTCGTTTCATAAAACCACACTAATGTTTTAAGGGCTCTCTTTATATAGCAGTTGCATAAACTACTATTTTTGCATAATAGTACATGTCATAAACTTCTAAATTAAAACATTTATACACTTAATCAATCAAAAGCACGTTTATGTGTGCTATTGTTTATTATGTGTATTAGACGTCAGTCCTTATTTTAATATGAAACTCATTTATTTAATGCATTTACGTAAACATTTCGTGAATTCCATAATTTACTCTATAAATTAAATATTTACACATCTACATATTTGTAATAAATGTATAACATATTAATAGCAAATGCTTTACAGACGAAATCGCGGGATTGCAGGTCATATCCATATTAAGACAACGACTCGAAATCCCGGGAAATTGCACTGCCTAATCCGATCACTGCCTATTACAGTTCAAAAAGAGTCGTTTAATGATCGAACGAATGAACCGACGCACGGACAGCCTGGATTGAGTAACGGTCCCTTGGTTACGGAATCCTAAAAATTTAGTACGATTTGTATTAAAAGAATTATTCATGGAATAGGACACTTGAATGGTCTTGAAATAGTAATAAAAGGAAATGCCATCAGAAACAAAACTTGTAAAAAAAAAACAAGTCTCGCAACTCAGTTCTTCTACCGTAAAAAGTTGTGAGATCCATGTAATACCAAGTCGATTGGTTTATTCAGTCACTAATTAAGGGACCTTTTGTCTTAAGATATTATGTAATTAGCTAATCTAACGATATCTTATAGCGACCACATTAATATTAAAAGTATTTTGTTTAAATAAAATAGACTGACTTGGCCATCGCATGAAAACACAATGTAACTCACAAGCAATACGTATTATAGTAAATAAGATTATTTAGATTGTTTTTTTTTTACATTTACCGCCGAGCATTCACATGTGCGAGTGTCGCGCTTGCACTCACGTGTGCGAGTTGCGTTCGCAATCACATGTGCGAGTTGCGCTCGCATTCACATGTGCGAGTTGCGCTTACATTCACGTGTGCGAGCGCCGCGCTCGCATTCACATGTGCGAGTTGCCCTTGCATTCACGTGTGCGAGCGCCGCGCTCGCATTCACATGTGCGAGCCCCACTTGCATTCACCTGTGAGAAAGCCGCACTCGCATTCACATGTGCGAGTTGCGCTTGTATTCACCTGTGAGAGAGCCGCGCTCGCATTCACATGTGCGAGTTGCGCTTGCATTCACGTGTGCGAGCGCCGCGCTCGCATTCACATTTGCGATGGCCGCGCTCGCAATCACCTGTGCGAGCACCGCGCTCGCATTCACATGTGCGAGTCGCGCTCGCATTCATATGTGCGAGTGCCGCGCTCGCATTCACATTCGTATTCTGCATATGAGCTACATATATTTTATATTCATACGTATTCATTCACTGCAAATGTTAACTTTGTTAATTTTATATATTATATGGGATTACAAGTTATTTATGCAGTTGGTGTATTTAGAAAACTGGACAGAAATTGCAAAATATTTAGGCTTTTTTTAAATTTATAAACTAAAAACTCATTGTATTCTAAATTTGAAGCTTCTATGTCTACTAGAAGTGCTTTAAACTTTTGATGATCAGATCAGACGAGTCAGTCAGAGACAAATTAAGAAACTTTGACTACTTATAATTCTTAAACTACTGGTTCAAATTGAATGAAATTTGAATTACACCGTGTTTATACAATGCTTGCTTGGTTACTGAAAATACAGGCTTTTAGTTTAATCCACAACGAAGGGGGTCGAAAATGGCCTGAATTGCTTCGAGAAAAGGATGGCCGCTTTTTTTTGCTCATTTTGGCGGGGGCACTACCGTGCCCCCAGATAATGCAGTTTCAAGGGGCAGTTCTTCGCGATAGTACTTTATAGTAACGAGCGTGATTAGAGTGAGCACAATCGGCATGCAGTTGTGCGGTACCCACTTTTGTTCCGGCAGGTGGTACTTTGTGATTGTGTTTAGTTTTTTGCGAAATAATAGCTCAAAATACCCACAGTCAAGTCTGAATAAATAAATTTTTAAGTATTATACACAGTGAGCGTGTTGGCATCGCCCAATAAGTTTAGATTTAAGGTTTATATGTAGTTTTAAGTTCAGGGTCCATGCTAGGAACCCTTTCAGCGTCAACGGTGTAATTTTTATTATTATTTTATGTTAGCTTAATAAATGATTTTTTTCTTTCCTTCTATATACTTAAGACCGAGTATAAACGAACTTTAGAGGGATCCTTGTGGATTTTTAAACTGAATTTACCATTTCTATTGAAAGTTAGTACAGTCAGCGTCAAATATACCAGAGCGGGCAAGGTGTCAAAAATATCTAAACTCGACTCTATTGTCAAATACGCTCGGGCGTGTTCAGATATTTTTGACCACCTTGCCCGCTCTGGTATATTTGACGCTGACTGTACCTATGCCTTTTTTGTAGCTGTTTATTCTATTCTACTCAGATGCAGGTTATGATAACGTTACTAAATTATAGACGTTTTATTTATTTTCTTTCTAGAAAAATAATAATGTTAACGCATTTTTTATTGTTGTAAATTTCAAAAACGTGTGAAGGTATCCTGCTTATGCGTACAAAGTTTTAAATCACGTCAAAGATCTACAACTTATTTTATATTAAATGAAGCGTGGTGTAAATGCATTTAAAGTATATATCTGTGGAATAAACGCAGGATAACGCGTCAAAAGCTCCGATTTGATATTAAAAGCGGTCCTTTAAACGATCTCTTGAGCTCACGTCTCAATGCGGCGTCCATCCGATGGAGGAATTCTTAAGAATTATTATTTGAAAACGACGACGTTTCAGAAGTGGGAGCAATAATAATTCTTAGCTAGCAACATGGCAATAATGGTGTAGGTCAACACCATCTGCCGCCGACTGATTTATGACATCTTGGGGAAAAAACGCTCGCCGACGCACCGCTGCGTAGAGGGATACAGTGGGTCAGCTATAGCCGACCTGTCACACTCAGCAACGGTAGCGACCGACCCGAAGTGTGATTCTTGAACAGTACGTGCTGCACCCTTTTTGGTATCAGAAGTTTAAAAAAATCACTGCGTTCAGGTTAATACCTTAATAACAATGGTAATACCGTTCGTTGGGTCTTAGAAATGTATCAACTTAACTGTAAAACTTCTGAGTAAATCGTATTTGAAATAATTGGCACTGTAATACATGAACAGATGAAATTCATGTAGTTTCATGATTTGCTTTTGGCTTTGCTTGGTCTGGCTGACCTACTGTAAGTATGTCTAGTGTAAGGCCAGTCTGCGTTCATTTCTTGCTTTTCTACAAATGAAGAAAAAAGATTTTAGCACATTCTGCCAACCTAACGGGCGCTTGGCACTTTTTACGCGTATTACTTTTATTGATGCTGCAATCCCAAAATGTCTACAGTGCATTGGTGTCATTTTTACACCACGCTCTTATTGGCACTGCGAATGTACTGCTACGAATGCTTAATTGCGTATTGTATGTGTCGATATGCGCCTTCTTCTAGATTGTCATGTTATTTTTACGAATACTGAAATATGGTGGTTACTAACATTTCAAGTT
Organism: Ditula angustiorana; assembly: GCA_963691745.1. Taxonomy (NCBI): domain Eukaryota; kingdom Metazoa; phylum Arthropoda; class Insecta; order Lepidoptera; family Tortricidae; genus Ditula; species Ditula angustiorana. Next base: position 8,404,227 of record OY829472.1, read on the forward strand.
CCTTTTTATTTGGATATTTCAAGTAATAGTTTGATAGTGTTTTATGCGGTCAATAAACCTTAACAGTGGACGTTGTTACGACAGCTCAATATTAAGACGAAATAAATCTTATTCTGTTTCTATTTATGTATATTCAATGTTATTCTTTTGTTTGACATGTTAAATGGGCGAGTGGTTTCTTCGCCAGTTACTAAATACAATAACCGTCGTACAATATGTTACTCTAAACTTAATTCTGAGAAAGGTTTTGAAGGTGTCAGAGGAAAAACAAAATATTTATTTTCAGATTAGGCTTCCAAGAACCACTTCTAATTGTCAGAAAATTTACTATTAGTTAGAAAACCCCCGATGAAACGATACCGGCAAAAAATTCATCGAGGTATTATTAAAAAAAAGTTATTCACTACATCTAGTATTTAATTTACACCTTGTTGTGACAGGAATCTCCAATGCAAGTCGGGATCATTTCTAAACATCCCTGTCCCAGATATAAGAGCCGTATAAAGTTGAGCCGTAAGTAAGCATTACTCCACGCACAAAATAAGACTGTCGGTTGCCATGCCGATGTAGATTTCGGAATTGTTCGTGAATCAAATCAGAAGCGACGTTGTTCACGTGCCATGGCCCTCGTTAATTTAAGCCCAGTGGCTTGAAGATGCGAGCAGTGCAGCAGTGCCATGAAGTGCGTCTAACTATTTTTGAATGTTTTGGATGAAGTTTGAAAGCTACGTTGTCTAGCACTGGCTAGCCTTTGTGGCCACTTACCGCTACGGTTGCAAAAACTGGGGCCAATAAGCATGTATTCTGTTTGGTGCAATCGTTACTGCGGCAATTATCAAATTTTATTCGACTTTGACGATAGAAGAAGAAAAAATTTCAAAAATCTTAAGGTTCTTCGTTATAGGATGGTCAAAAAAAGACTAGGGTTGGCTATTAAAATTCTTTAACGGTTAGTAAGACGTATGTGCCGCGTATATAGATACTTGTTTAAATATACTTATGGCGGTTTTTAATATTTATTTGATAATAATATGGATTGAACTTATGAAGATTTATTGGAGCTCCTTAATTTATATGTATTAGTTGGTCAGTATTTAGACCATAATATTACAATAGATAGGGAGAGAAACCCAACGTTTAAAAACGACAGCAAACCTACTGGATCTTTATTTTTTGACCGACCTCAACTTTTCTCAATTCCTATTTTTGTTTATGTACAATCTACAATGCTGGAAACAGGCATTTAGTTAGCCTGATAGTAAGCATTTATCAACTTCTACGTATAAATACTAGGCACTACAGAAGCAACATGTATTGAACTAACGAATTGGTTTTTAATTTAAATGGTAACGTATGACTGTATTGCAATGTTGTATAGTCTGAATTGAATGAAATTCCTACTTTAAAGGATACTGACAGGTGGAGCTGAATAAGATTAGGGTTCATTGTTATTATTTTCAATCAATAAACCATAATTACGATAATGTCTACCTTAGTTCAAAGAGGATTCAGCAACTATCACAGTATTGAAACGAAAATCCAAGCGGAGCGGACACTGGGACAGTAATGGTTTCTCATAGTAATTTACGGGTCTGGTTGGCGAAGTAGGCACTCTTTTATTTCGCGTTCCAGTTCGGCTTATACTCGTCTTTTCGACGGTAAACTTTGTAAAAAATACTTTGTGAGTACTGATAACATTTTGGTTTAGAAAACGTTTATTTACACATTAGCTCACAACTGGAATGGTTGACTTGAAAATGCGTTATTCAACTGTCAAACACATAGCGGCTACGCCAAGACCGATGAAGACAGATCGAGCATTCTATTAAAACATCGTCGTGTTTGATTACAATATAGGTTATCGTGATTCAATAAGCTTTTCGAACTTCATTAGTGAATCGGTGCTTCATCTTTGTACCGGCCTAATTTGCGAATCCAAAAACATTTAACCGACAGGTATGTACCTTGTTCAAAATATTGATCATTCCCTCAATTTCAAGCGCGTGAAATAAAAAATATACGTTTTGTTTTTAGATTTTGTGAGCATGTCAGAATGTATTAATATTCCGAGATATTCGATTTTAAGGCTAGGTATGTGTAAAAACTGGATGGTCGACTAGGTTTCCATTAACTATATTTACGACATTAAAATGTTTTCTTTTGTTCTTATGATTCGGTTCCAAAATTAAGAAAGATATATTTGCAAATGAAATCTAGCGTTTAGAAAGACCGATGCGTCTTCATGTATTTTTTCTCGAAACTTTAAAATTGCTGGTGAATATGAGGCGATTATTACGTTTGAGTGATTGTTCTGAGCTGCACCCCTGACGAGGCGTAACAGCTTCGCGGTTTCCTAGCCCCGGGTCTTTGTGATTGCCTAACGGCCGGGAAAACCAAGGAAACTAGCAGAGGCCGTAGAAAGTAGCGAAAAATATAAGGAACGTAAGGCCGACTGCAGCAAAGCGCCGCCGTAGAAAGATGAAGACAATATATCTAACAAGCATTTAGTTGGTATAGTTTTTCTTGACCGTTGCTTAAGTCTCAAAGCTCTGTGTTACGTCGTAAGCTTGTTGTAATACAAATGTATAAATGACAACCGACAAAGCCAATTACAGCCGAAGTTTTAAGCCATATATCACAATAAATAACAATTTTACTTAGAAAACGAAATCTTTTCATAGAATTAAGTGAAATCGCTACCCGTGCCAGTTTGTCATAAATCTTTCAAGTGTATGTTCGACTGCCTTCTCCTTTTAAACTACGCAATGGATTTTGATACGGTTTTCACTGCATTTTAGAGATTTTTTTACAAAAGGTTTTTATGTACGTTCATCCTAATTGTAATCGTGCGAAGTCGGGGCGGGTCGCTAGTGTAATTAAACGCTAATCAGAAAACAATACTTATGTAGGAATTAGTCCCAAAAAGAGTGAATAAAATTAATAAGGTGTCCCATAATTTAGAAAAAAATTGCCTAAGTGGGAGTCAAACTTGCAAACCGAGGGTTCCGTACAAAATTAATATAGACGGAACATAATATGTATATTGCTCTTACGAAAAGATAGACTGGATTGAGGGATAAACTTAACTTTGCTCTTGAAAAATTGTTGTCAAATGCAAATATATCTAAGGTTTCAGTTAAAATCTTTTTTTTTATGTAATGTAACTACAAATTTACAGTTTTTGAATTTTTTCCTTTATTTGTGCTGTGAGACTTTAGTTCTTGTCAATTTTCATGGTTCTGTGTCGACAGAAAGTACACTATAGGTTTTTGATTCCCTTGCGTGTGTCAAAATATGCAGCATAAACGGCCGTATAATTTGATTGCATTGACGAAAGCTCTTAGAGTGTGCAAACTAAGAGTATTTGATATTAATTTCAACTCTATACCTCCACGCGTTCCTGAGAAAAAGGGTCGTGAGAGACAGGCAGACAGACGGACAACGAAAAGATCCTATAAGGGGTTCCTTTTCCATTTTGAGGTACGGAACCCTAAAAACACAAGAATAAAGGTTGTTAAATTAAATAGATAATCAAGAACGTCATGCGTCCAAACAGTAGATAATTGAATACAAATGAAGTGACAAAAGAGTACTTAAGTTTATTTATAAATATTATTTTTATTGGTGTTACTTTTCATGCATTGATAAAAAAAAAGAAAGAAAGAAAATGTTTATTCAGCAAAAAATAAGAAACCGAAAGAATACAGATACAAAATAACACAGTTGATGCTGAAAAGGAAAAAAAGATGCTGGAAAGGTTGATAGTTAAATACATATACTTAGACAGTGGCATCTCAAAGTAAAATCATATCGAAAAACAAAAATAAAAGTAAGTAAAATACTTCAACGGATTCAATATTAAATCGCGGTTCCAAGAAAATACATTAAAAACAAAATTGTACGATGTTAGATCGAACACATGTGGTTTAAAATGGAACTAAAGCATTTATATAGGAGAGCGTCACTTTATATAGACGATGGAACTGCTGTGGTAGGGTTTCAACATTTCGTGTACTATATTGACTTCAAGGATTCCTTTTGAAAGACACTTTTAAGTCTACACTTTTGCGAAGGCGAAATGGTTGCTTGGAAGCCGATATTTTTTTTACTTTTATGACATACAAGAAGGTTGCATTTTGCGATTTCGTACCCCAGTTATTATCTGTTATCTTATATATCTCTCTATCTTCTACATAGATCTAAATATCTTAAAGGTTTATAATCAGAGCGTGGCTGCACCGATTCCGATGTAGTTTATACCAATCGAAAGAGGTGATTACTGGCCAAAATAGGCTACTTAGTTCTTAAAAAAAGGAATAGCTGCAGGCGGAAAGATAGTTTAAAAAAAAAACTCTGAAATGCTACTTTTCTCTCAACTCTCACAGTAAGTAAAGAAAACTCTCATGGAACGGAATTTTAAAGGCACAGATGGTAGATATGCTGTTGCACAGTTTATTGGATTGACTGTACTGTTTTAAAATGTTACTATTTGTTTTTGGTTCTCGGGTCATTGTCGTATTTTGCTCTTATTTAAGCCATGTTCACTCAGCCATTGCCCTTTGGCATTGCAACGCACACAAGCAATCATCTAATATTGTTACTAGAGTTAGGACTTTTGTTAGCAGGCCATGGTTCTAAAATCCAAGGAGTTGTTATTTATTAAGTATTTTTCAAAGTCAAACTATATTTACAGTTTGTAGACATATACAATACATACGTCGACTTAAGCTTTGAAAAATATTTTTATAAAATCGATTCTATGGATTCCAGAACCACGGTATAGATCCTAGTCCCAATTGTTTGTTTTCACTAACTTGTAATTTTGAATGTGACCACATAAACGTTGCATCTATATGTATATCTATCTGTCTATTTATGTATTGTAGTTTAGCTCCGTCTTTGTTTGACCTAATTGGGTAGGTAACATCGATTGGATAGTACTTCAACGGTCAAGTTAGTCCGTTATTGTGTCGCAGGTATTTATGACTTGCCGGCAGGTATACTACAAGAACAAGCTCAGTAGTCTCTTTAATAAAGGCAACAGGTAAGACAATAGGACATTACTGTTGACGTTACTATCGTCACAAGTGACAGTAATGTCACATTGATACACATGTCAGGTTTATTAATTAGGAGGGGGAGAGGAGTATACTCAAAGGTATCAAGTCTAATGCACGTTTTTATTAAAAAATAATAAAAATAAAAATAATTGTTGTTAAATGTTTGCTGATATAATAGTGCCCATAAGTGGAAAAACCCTGGCAAGTGAGAGTAGGTCTCGCGCATAGAGGGTTCCGTTTTAAAACATCTCGTTAATGTAATAAGAATTACCAATCTCTCTCTTACGTCTCATCTTACCTGAATATTAAATCTGTACATATGAATAGTTCCGTCGCGACTGATTGATTAACAGACAAGGCACATCCTAACCGCTGAAGATAGAGACATGAAATTTGTAATGTGTTCGTTAGTGGTTGTGGAGGGGCACAATAAGATTTTTTGGAAATTCTACCATTAAGACGGTTAAAAGGGGAAGTAACCCAGAATCTACGCAAAGTCGGGGGCAAAAGGAAGTCGTAGAATAAACCTTGAACACGTACCGGTTCCATTATATACCTAATTACCCACGCCGCGAACAATCTCTCACGAAACTTGGTGGATTGTTGCTTAATCTCTAATCGTTTATTAGCTATATAACCTAGCACCTAGCACGAATCTTCTCGACACGCGTGAACTCGCTACGTAACTCAGGGCGTGTATCTCTTACTGGGTTGGCTAGAAAGAGACGCACATAGTTACGTATCGAACTAACGCGTGTCGAGACGATTCGTGCTAGGTGCACTGGTATTGAGGAATATTTTCGGGGATACATGGATCACTTATATTATTGATATTATTTCTTCACATCACAGATTACTGGCGTGTTTATAACTCAACCTTGAGTGAGCTTGATAAAACAACAGATGTATAATTTTATATTAAGATCGTGGAAGCTATTATAAAAAAAAAAAATAGTAGTAAAATTACACATTAATTAAAACAATTCATGAACACATTTATCTCTAAAAGACAAATTATATTAAAAAGTCTAGAGCAAACGTGCATATCTGTAGTGTAATATGGCAAAGTTGTTTGTCAACTTTCAACGCACCGCCAGCATTCGTGCGCAATTTAATAGCTCAGGTTCGAGCATTATAGCAGTGAAGCCAGCGCGCCAATACAAAAATGGTTACACGTGGGTAATGTAGCATTGTTAAATTACGCGCGAATTCTCGCTTTGAGTGTGGCTTTACAGCCAGACAATGCCGCTACGCGATCGGACCGTCAAGGTGTTAATATTAGTAGTTTGCTACGCCGTAGCTGGCTACACGTGCCGGCCGTAGCACGAGCTACGCTGGCTTTATACTGTGACGTTTCGTTTTTGGGCGTTTGAACGGCCGTCATTGTTCCCTATGGGATATCGATATGACAGATGTAATCAAGGTTTAATTAAAACAGTTATTGTTTCGAGCACAGTTTCTGTTTTCTCACTAATAGATGTTGCCCATCATTCTTGTCGCCAATATCCAGCAAAAAACAATGACGGCAGTTGAAAGGGTAATGTTTTTAGCAGTCTATTTATAAATATTTACAGCCTTACTTTGCTTTAGTTAGGCGCTAAACGATGTTTAGGTTACAAAAAGAGAAATTTTAAAATAATGATAAGACGTGAAGTTTAGATAAATAACTTCTCATGTAACAGTGAGTTGTTTTTGAGGCAGTGCATATGATAGACGTGTCTCCGGATAGGTCTTCAAAAATTATATCTAGGTTTTTTATTTATTTTAATTTCAACCAATAGTTGGTGAGCAATGTGATTCTCAACACATAAGAAGTATGACGGCAAGTTTTGAAAAAATCAAGATAGTGAAACTTAGAAATTGGTATCTCACGGAACCCTGTGTAGAGTGTTTGACATGCACTCGGCTGGTTTTTTAATCGACTGCAAAAGAAGGAGGAAATTCTCAGTTAGTCGGATTTTTTAACGTATAGATTTCTCACCAACCTCTGTTACTAGCAAACTTAAAATAACTATTAGCCTAACCTTACTCGTATATGAGTGAACTTGAAGGCGACAAAGTAGATTGTCACATAGTCCGCAAAACAACAGATTTCAGGGCAGTCGGGGCACGGACGAACGTGAGGGACGAGCGCTCCATGATATTTGAATCTTGGTTTAGCGATTATTACCATACTGTTTGTAGTACTTTAGCTGAATTTACTTATTTCATAATTTTTAGTGGATATGATACACTATCATTTCTATTAAAATGATGCAATTTAAATTTATGCTTTTTTAATTTCATAAATAGTCGTGACTTGTATGTTTTGTATTTTAGTGCGGATAGTAATTAAATGTGGCATTACATATAGTGAGATATAGTATTAGTAAAGTATCAAAGCTATGAATTGTAAGGCTTGTTGGTATTTCATTAAATGATGTTAGAACCTTCAAATAGTTTCCCTCGAGCCTTCCCCTATTAGGTAGTTACTAATCATTTTATTTCACCTTTTACGCAGCGCCGTTTACAAGCGCGTTGATCGGTCAAATGAGGGTAGAAATCGGCACGCACCTACCGAGTTTAGTAACACGGCGGTCGGCGGCTACCCTAAAACTTTACCGCTGTGATAATAATTTCAATTTAAAACTTTTCAGTTTACATAAGGCTCAAATCACATACGTCATAATCAAGGACGTCGGAAACTCTGAAAATGTTACTTTAGATTGAGATTAAGCGAACATTTTGAAATCACTCCGAAAGGACCTATATTTCAAACCAGTTAATACGGAGCTCTAAACTGGTAATGGTCCTTTAAGGCCATGTTAACATACACTACATAAATAACGGCGGCGTGCAATAGATTCTGCCGTAATGCGTCAAACAACAATAATTTATGACTAGATATTTGGCAAGCTGCGAACTCCGGAAGAGCGTGATAATTCTGTGAGTGGATGGGTGCATCGCTTAAGGCAAGGCGTGTCGTGTTTTATTAAAAATATTCACATAGCATTCTGCTTTAAACGACTTTTTAAGTACGGAATATTTTTATCGGTATAAAATTCGAAAACAACGATATTAGGTCGTCAGTGTTCAACTTTAACACCTACGATTCAAAATGTCTTATTTTATTACGATCTGCTGTCAATTACTTATCAACATTTGTGGCATTCATGTCGTTCGCTACAATACTCGTCTTATTCATTGGTGGACCTCCTCGAGCTGGTTTACCTTCCTCTAATTCCATTACTCCAATAGCCGCATGGCGATAAAGATGACCATAAAGTTAAAATGTAAAATGAGAAACTGAAGAATAATAAACCATTACCGTTACGAAGAGTAACAGCATTAATAATATGAACGCAACCCATCTCCTATCAAAATAGAAATAATATGTAAGCGAGTAAAAAGGTAATGTTATCGTACCACAGAACGTTCCGCCAACCCAACGTTCATGTGTCACACGTAATGCAAGACAAACATTCGCTGAGCATTCGAAAAAGTTTTTGCGGGTGCGATTAATGTTCGAAAAGGAAATTTAAGAAGTTTCATCGAGCAAAGGAATAGACCATTAAGCAAGATTATTAAAGAAAAATAAAAGTAATAAAACAAGTCGTGCGTATCGTGTAGGAAAGAGAGGAGGGTAGGGCGAGTTGAGAGAGCGGGCGAAGGGCGGGCGAGGGCCGCTAGTCGCTTGTCGACAGCGCGAGGCACCGCGCGAGGCTTCCTCGCGACCGCCCGCCGCTCGCGAAACGCGCCATGTGATTGGACACTTCCGGACAGCTCCGTACGACACGATGTTGCCCTTCAAAATTATGTTTCGTATCCTGCAAATTGCATTTTTTACACTCATAATTATGTACTCTAACACGGTTATAAAAGGACAAGTGAACAGTGAAAAAATTCCCATAGGTAAGTTTTATTGTACAAAGTTTACTTTTTGATGCACTTTCGGGATGATTTAATAAATACAGGTTACATGTTTAAGTAACATTTCTTGAAACAATTAAAACTAATATTTTCATTGGTTTTAGGTCAAGAAAACAGTTTAAGGAGTTTATTAAATTAATAAAATTATATCATTAGGATGATTTGAGTTAGTCTAGTGTCTTTCTAACCACTAAACCAGATATTAAAATATTCCTTGTCTTCATTAATTAAATTATTCAAAGTTTAAAATACATTTTGGAAATAAAAATTGCCTAAGAACATCAATGTTTTCAAAACAAAGTTTTTCAGAACAAAAAGTCCATGAAAAACAATACCAAGATTTGACCTGGAAATTATAAGTAGCTTTTTCCTTATTTTCTTGTAATTGAAAAATTTGGATATGGAAACAAGTAGTCATAGTAAGATTCTCAGTGATAAACGCCAATTCGTATTGTTGAAAAAATAATTATTCAATTCGTAAAGAATTCTGAAAATCGAAATGTAATTCATATCTTAAAAAAAAAGATATCGTATTACTTATTGCTTTATGCCATAAGCTGCCGGCCAAGAAAGTCTTACAAAACACTAATCAAGCAAATGAAGCCTTTTAGCAATTATTATTCAGAAATCATGTGATTTAAATGCAAATTCAGACACATCGGAGACCAAAGCCCGGTTATTCAAGTATTTTTACAAAACCAATATTTACGATACCAATCATTCGTGCAAATATAAAAGGAAACATTGAAAAATTATTAAAACTAAACCAACTTTGCGTTGCACCGGCACTTACTTTTAACAGATTTTCAATAAAAATGTAACCATTGAATTTCCTTATTTAGTAACGTTTGTTATTCAGTTTTTCTAAATGAAGTCAGAACTCGAGAGCATTGTTTCAAACGATACTGATCGATTTTTAAACTTTTAATTGTGTAATGGAAATAATTATAAACTCTCGATGTAATTTGTATCAATACAATCTTAACACATACTTAGTCAAATTCATGATATCTGCGATTAATAATGTTAGCTTTGAGTTAAGATTCCATCTCATTCCTGGATTTAACAACCTATGATCGCACTTAACATTGTGTAATCTGATCTTAAATAGTACTCATAACGAAAGGAAATTAATAGAATTAAATAAACGACTTTCTCAGCTCAATCGTGCTGACTTCATTCAAAAGCCATTTCATAATCTGAGTAAATATCAATAGTAATAATGATAAACTACGAGCACTGTCCAAATACCGTATAAGGACCTGACAAGATGACCAAAACATTCAACCCTCAGGCGATATCGACTAGAGTTCGTGTAGCTACGCTAATAACTTGAGAACTGAGAAACACTGAAGCGATTTACATATTGTTTATTAGTTAGGTGTTGAACTTAACACAAGAAGATCTTATAATTTCTGCTAAGCGAATATTATAAAATGTAGATGTTAGGTAAGATCTGAGCAAACTGCAATTATGTGTTTTTTGCCAAAATAAAATAAGAATATCTGACTGTTTTTTCTCACATAAAACCGATTGGGTAATATAAACACGTGACTGAAAATGAACTAGACTGAAGTGTACAACAATTGGTTAAGCGAAATTTAGATTCGTGTATACAAAAGATTCCGTGCTATATATAGGAAGCCGATAAGTTTTTATTGATTTACTGCGAAAATACAGCTCTTTGTAATTCTCAAAACTACTGTTTATTTTTAAATGGAGGTTTTTTTAGAAACTACTAGATTTTTCCTCAAAGCTATTTCTATCATAGACCTGAAAACAAAATAAGTTAAAAACAAAACTTTGATGGGTTCTAAGATGTTTACACGAGGCGGAAAAAATAATTGGATTTAGCTTGCGAAGCTCTTCTTAAAGACATTCTATAAACATAAGCATAAGTAAAAAGAACAGTCGTATAAACTCTACTATGAAAATCCTTTTTAGTGTGATTTATTTAATAATCTCATAATTAACACACAATTAACAGTCTAGCCACACAATACACATGCTAATTAAACACAAAAAGTTTTCACTTAGAGATGTGCTTATTATCCAGGCAAAGCTGAGCCCAATGTCTCAATTAAAATTACTTTAAATTTTCCTTACCACATGCACATATTATTTGCAAACAAGTCTATTTATGGGCTCATAGTGCGCTTTTTCGATACTTTTATGTAGGTAATCAATTCTGGTTATTCTATCTGTCCTAATTATGATAGATATCATAATCCGACAGTTGAACAAATTTTGTAGGTATAGAAAGTTCAACCAAGAAAGTGCTTTTTACGAATTTCAACAAAGAATCCATCTAGCTGAAATTTACACGAATACTGATTGTCACGGTAGGTCCTCAGTAAAAATAACTTTTACATTTACACCTATAAAATATTGTGTTTAATTTTAGAGTATATATCGAATTTTTCGGTTGAGTTTGCCAAGATCTACCATCGCATAGCATTCAGATCGTACTCGCAACATTGTACAAACAACTCGCACTTTTTTTTATGCAGCAATGGGTTTGTTCATATGAGCGAAACTCGCACTTTTCTTAGTGTCAGAATCTCTAAATAACAGGGAAGTATTATGAATTTTGAGTATTCACGTTCCTTCAAGCACTATTTATCAGTGACCATCACTAATGCGAAAGTAAAGTAGTGTTGCCTACCTAAGAGTCCAAAGTTATTTGTTATTAGCGTAATAGTGTATTTCTTCAATTTGTAGTCTTAAAATAGACAAAGATTAAAGAGTCAAAACGACTTCAGTTTAAATGAACTTGTTACAGCAAATTTGAACAAAGCAAAAGCAAACCATGCTGTCTTCTCTTGAGAGCAGGTATTCACCCGCTTAACAAGTTCTTGTGAGCATATCTATTCAAAAAGCAACTGAACACAAAAAAGCCATAAGAGTTATCTTGTAAACTTAGGAAACTAACTGTCTTTATGTAATAAACGTAAGTGAAAACTACAAGTTACCGACTTGGAAAATTTCTCCGAGACATTAACTTGAATTGTTTAGGTAATTGTGCCTAGAAACTTGCGAGAAAGAATGAAACGTTAGTAAGATTCGTCGTGACTGCGACATGAGCACACGATAAATGAGTGGAGAGGAAATTAATGACGCGGAAAAACTTTACGTGCCTCCGTTTGTTTCGCGTATCCACTAATTCTGTTCTATACAGCTACGGGTCACGAACCTATCAATATGATTTAATGAGGGCTATCTCAGTGTGTTTATTTCAACAATTGATGAATAAAATAATAATGGTGTGTGTCACCAACCAATCCCTTGAGGGGCGGTGTCGTTTGTTTTTAATTTTGTATTCAGTAACGCGACATGCACCCGACAAACAAATAGATTGATCCTTTTCGTTCTGTTCGTAGTTACAACAAAAATTTTCATTGGATATTATGTTGACACTGCCCGGGCAGAGTCAACATCACCCACCGGCAACTGGCCAGCCGCCACGGTCCAATATGATTTAGGCAAACTTGCCAAAGTCCGGTCAAGTTATCTGACGCAATTTTAAACAGCTAAACCTTTCCATTAGAAGGTCCCAATTTTTTTTCACATAGCACGTGACAGTATATTACAATATATTTTATGTTATACTCGTATCCAGTGCATATTATCATTATCATTTTGTACCTGATTATTTTTGTTTCATTTTATTTCATTTTTGCTTGTATTGACATTTTCACCGTTTGTGAGTTTATATTTTTATTTTTATTGTGACATTTGAATTTTTTATTTTATTATTTTGTTTACCTTTTTGACGATCTTATTTGTTTGTCGAATTTGTTATGTTTGACATTCAAAATTTAATGTAATTTCCAATAAGTAATAAATTAATCTAATCTAATCTAATCTATTATATTTAATCACAATTAAATAATTACGGTACATAATATTTCCTACAGCAGGCATCATCAAACGGTTGTTCAACATAAAAAAATAGTATCAGTGATAAGCCTCGTAATTTATGCAATTAGTTTTTTTTATGCAGCATAAGCAGGCAAACGAGCAAGTGAGCCACCTGATGGTAAGTGATCACCACCGCCCATAGACACCCGCAACACCAAAGGGATTGCAGATGCGTTGCCAATCCAGAGGGCTAATGGAATATCTTTTATGCCAGCAATTGCACCGGCTGTCTTGCTCTACACGCCGGAACACAACAGTGCAAGCACTGCTGCTTAGTGGCAGGATTAGCGAGCAAGATGATGGTTTGTTATGGTAAATGGGTGTTTTCGTCTCTAGAACTTCAATCAAGCTGTCAGTGGGAGTTTCAATACAAAAGAGTAATTTCAAATCGTATACAAATGTATTTGGGAACAAAGAGAAATGTTCAGTAGTACGTTATTGAGCTTGACAGGACTTCTACAGACGAAAATGCCCATGAAATGGAGAGTGTGTTTAATTTGTCCTGATGTTCTAAATGGAAAATAATCTGGCAATCTCCTTTTTAATGGCAATCTCATTTTCTTCAATGTAAGGACATTGAAGAAAATACTGGTACATATTTTTTTTAATGTTTTTTCTTCTATAACACCCTTTCTTCGGCTCTATACATAAAAGGAACAAAGTATTGATGTCACGACTTAAAACCTATTTGTCGGTGAAAATTCAAACTATACAACGTTCGAATAATAATTTCATTTTTTTTTTTACTTATTAACCAATAAATACTTTTTGTGACACAAAATATTTCTTCGTCACAAATAACAAACAATCTCCAATGTTAAAATCTTACGTTATACTCTTATTCTTTAATCACGGTCCACTACGACTTAACTCTATCATATCATCACTTTACATTGGCTAAAGTAGGTATGTCAGTTTTTTTTATCTCCTTCTTGGACTTGGGACTGGGAGTTAAATTTATATTACGGATTAAAGCTACATAATATTAAAAGTGTACACATAATGTATGACAATGTCAAAATAGCGTTTTTTGGTACGGTTGAAAATAGTAAAAAAAAGATACTAACTTAATGTACACCAAGAAGACCATATTGACAGTTGATCTGAGTACGAGGTCTCCTTAGTCTAAAGCTTTAGAATATATACTAGTCTCTTTTCGGTACATTGAATTGCTATTTATAGTGAATGAAATGTCGCTTTGAATTTGAAGACTTTTATGCCTTAGTCTTATTTCTACGGTCCTTCTTTACAAGTAGAACTACTATATTGATGCAGAGCAACAGTTACGTACATTTTGTATCCCATGAAAGTTTTATTGCTTAAGCTTAATCTTTATTACTTACAAAAGGGTCAGGTCAGTCAAGAAACGTTTAAAAGTTAATGTAATGTATTTACATTTGTAATTATTTTTAGTTGCCTTTATAGTCAACCAATTTGAATCATAAGCCACTGTAGAACTTTTTCACAATAAATGTCTTAGTGACTTCTGAATAAATGTTATAATATATCAGCGATGACACATTGCTGGAATGCTCTACAGGGGCCTATAAATCAAATTGGTTGTCTGTACATATTTTTACAATGTCTATTATACATTTTAAGAGTACGTCCCACTTATTATGTTTTTAAGGTTCCGTAGTAAACTTTGAATCCTTGCAGAAACTATGTGCGTCTTCCGTCCGTTCATTTGTCACAGTCATTTTATTTTCGGACTATTTTGTACTAATATTAGTACAATTACCAAGTTAAAAAAAAAGGTTCCGAAGAACTGAGACCCTCCTCTTATTTCAAGTCGCTTACAATAGGGGAGATCCCCGCATTTAAGGAGTGAGGACGTTTTTTGATTCGCAAACACCACCTTGTGAAGTGTTGTCGAATAGGTCTGGCAAATATATTGGGGTTTGTTGTCTTAAACATGTTTTCCGTAATACGAACCGTTTCCAAAATTATTAAGGGTTGAAGTGGAGATTGCTACATTTACGTGTTCCCCTCTCCTCGCAAAACCTTAACCGCTAATAAAGGAAATCAGAAACTTGTCAAAAATCTCTGGATGTGGGTGTCAACACGATGAAAGTGGATTTCGAAAGTGGCATGTTGACAAACCATTATTAATAGAATAAGAATAATTTATTAAAAAAAAAAAACATCTTTTACAAATGTTCCTTAACGCTAGAAGTCTACTCCCTAAATAGGTAAAATCCTATGCCTTAGGATAAGCAGCGCTCCTCCCCCTAACAAAGTTAATAGATGTTTGTTTTTGAAAAAAAAAAACAATTTTGTATAATGATATAGAACTTTGAAGACTTTAGCTAATCTAATGGAAGCTAAAACATATTTTCACATGGATAGAATAAAGTCGCTATCAGTTCCTGTCTGTCCTGATTTCTGCGGCCTCTTACTTCTTCTAAGCCACACAACGGATTTTGATATAGTTTTCACTGTCATGTAAAGACTTTTTACGAAAGGTTTCATGTACATTACATTCCAATTGATCGGGGAGTCGCTAGTGATGTTTTCATGTTTTCATGTTTTCATGTTTATTTGGGCACAAACGGTACAATTGTTCTTACAAATAATTATCTTACATTTACATTAACCAATAAAGATGCCACCATTTACACACAAATAGACAAAGACATAGACAACGACAAACAAACAACACAACAACAGACAACGACAACGATAGACAAAGTGAAAGTGGAGTTATCACTAAACAGTAATACATGAACATGGATTACTGTTTACTGTTGCTTCGTCATCTAGAGATTGTATGCTTAGTGACAATTTGCTGCAATGTGCACTGTCTGGATGCTATAATACACCACAGTTAATACTTGGTAGTCGGCTGACTTCTGACATGTAAGTAACTTTGATACAATATGAATGCAATGGAAAAAAAACTCCAATACGTTAATGGCGGTAGCGTACCAATCTGGAAAGTATAAACACCTATTTACTCCTTTTATTTCATAGAATATGTTTGCCAAAAAGGGTGATTGAAATATCACTTTTGAGAAGGTAAAACTGGGGGTATGTTTGTATGGAAAATTATTTTCCCTTCGATTATCAACTTGAAACTTTACATATATTTTCATTTATGTTTAAATCCAATATATGTTTTTTTGGTAAAGACTACAGAACTGAACTCAACATTGAGAATGGCCAATACCCATATTCTTACCCGGGTTTATTGTATAATGCCAACGATTGTCTCATTTTTAATTATTGCTAAATTTGCACATTTTGTAATGTCTGAAGATTTCGCAGGCGAGCCTTTGTCGCTCACGTAAAACATAATTATATCCGGTTCTAACCGGTTAGCGTGTTAAAGAATCCATCCCTTTAATTAAAAGGGATGGTTTCTTTTTACACATTTAGTTAGCCACTTTAGGCCTAGTTAATACCAACATTTTGCTAAGTATGTCCTTTCTGTAATCAAAGATTAAGAAGTTTTTAGACAAATGTTGGTTTGTACTCCCTACTACCGCAAGCAGGGCATCAGGTACGGCAGTTTCGGGCTATGTATACAATAAATGAATTTAATTAGATTACGATATCGGAAGGGACACATTAAGGGAACTCTGAATCTAAATGTATATAAGGCCCATCTGATGATTTCTAGCCTTGGGTCTAATATTTACTACGCATATTTATTCGCCATTCATATGACCATAAAAAAGAGGACATACAAAAAAAAATTATAAGTTTTTTTTTTCATTAAGTTTATAATACTATTTATTTCATGCCGAGATTTATGATCGACGAGGTCGTGGTAAGGTGGTCAAAAATATCTGAACACGCCCGAGCGTATTTGACAATAGAGTCGAGTTCAGATATTTTTGACACCTTGCCCGCTCTGGTATATTTGACGCTGACTGTACATCGGATAACTTCTTAGGTCTTAATGTAAATTATAAAAAGCGCAACGCCGCCAGAGACTTGTTCGCATATTTAAGGCCTCACAAGAACAAGAGTTGATTAGAGTCTAGAAGGGAACGATTATATTAATATCAACGTAAGCTGCGGTAGGGGCTCGGCAACACGGAGATATCTGAGTATTTCGTCGCGTTTAAATTCATAAAAGGGTTCCGTGATCCCGCGATCCTGCATCCCGCTATCCCGCGAGCCCCGGATCCCGCGCCTCCCGGATATTACGTCATAATTACCCGCGACAGACCGGCGGTGAGATAAAATTCTGATTCTTCTTCGAAATCTTCATTAACTTTTCATTCATTTCATTTTACATTTCACAGTTCGTTAATGTAAGTATTAATTAATTTCGGTAGTTGAGTGATGATTAAGTGCTCCAATTGTGCCTATTTAGCTTAAGGTTGTGTAACCGTAATTTTTAGTTGCTTTGTCGTCATTAAGAGCAATGATAGCTTATGACCTTTTTAAACAGTGTGGTTCTTAAGGCTCCGTCAATTTCTGTGGTTACGAAATAAAAGCATGTGCATAAAAAGTTTCAGCTTTCGTTAATTCGAATTTCCCGTCGGACTATTTAATTTAACTCCCTGTTGATTGCATTATAATAAAGACAACAAATGCAAGACTAAATAAATTCCAGTTAAAGAATAAAACAAGGCAGTAATATAAGAACCGATTTCAGCAAGAGCGTACTTCGCTTTGATGATTAATTAAGTACAATGTCATAGAGATCAAAAGTAAGATGAAATCATTATTACGTACAATTTTCGGTTTACAAATAACATCCCTTGTATCAAAAGGTAAAGAGCTTCGTATAAAATAAACAACATGTGACAGGATCGACACCGCGACCATACAATTATTCATATTGTTTGAACGTCAATAAAATATGAGTTTGTGATTAGCGACTAGGTATTTTAGCCGGAGCAGTTTATTTCGTCGCTCGGTCCGGATTTGTAACGCAATTCGTTCCTAATGGTTCATTACGTATTATTACTGCCTAGCAATTATAAATACAAAGTGAACATAATTGAATTCCAATAAGACGGTAAGAAATAACTGAATTATCTCCCAAGTGCTTTTACGCGGAGGGATTCCGACCGGGCCTTCCTAAATATTAACCCCTATTTACTTATTAATTACGACACAGTGGCGATGGCGGTGAAACGCTTCGAAATTATCTATTTCCGCTCAAAAACGTAAAAGACATGTTTTTGCTAGTTTCTGCAAAATGCCTTTTTGTTGTTTTAATACCATCATTTAATATCAATTGGTAACCGGTTAGGTTTCACAGTTCTCTTGACATACAAAATTAATACAGTTTACCAAAAAACTTTAATTTTTGTCTGTTAAAAGGCTAATGCCTGTATTAATGAAGGTATTGCCGTTTCAAAATGGCTGTTGAGTGGCTCGAGCTCAAAGTAGTCCGTCGAAAAATGAGATGAGAGTGCCGTCATTATGGTGTTTCTTGTAGGTAGTAAGTTTGTTAAGAGCGTTACTATTTTGGCACGGCTGGGTACATTTTGCAGTATGAGCCTCATAATGAAATATTTGTTATACGGTAAGCATTCCAAAGAGTGTCACTCTAAAAAAAGAACTGATGTTTTTTCGTTTGAATTTTTGTTATTGTTATGAAACTAAACAAATCGTATCTCTTGGGTATTCAGGTACAACGGTACAACTCGTATTCTCATCACATTTTACCAGATTCATTTCTAGCACATGTTCTTAATGAGGATCATTTTATGAGTCTCATCTGTCAACTAGAATATAGACTTTAAAATATGTTATTAGGCAGAAGGTGCTGCTTAGCAGCAGTGCTTGCACTGTCGACGTGGAGTCCAAGATAGGTGGTTGAATTACTGGCACAAGAGTTATTTTATCTTAGCCCTCTGGGTTGGCAACTCATCTGCAATCTCCTTGGTGTTGCGGGTGCCAATGGGCAACGGCGACCACTTACCATCAGGTGATCCACTTCCTCGTTTTCGTCCTATTTTATATAAAAAAGTAGTTTTAAGGTTTCATGTAACTGTTACTTGATTTTTTTTCTTTTCTTTATCAGCAATAAAGTTTGAACGAATAAATTAAATACCAGTGTCGTTCTGCTCTATTCGCTACAAAGCTTTATATTATTAAGTCTAACAGAGATAAATCGTTTAACACCACTTTTGACAGTAACTACACACTAAGGCTATGGCTCATTAACGCGAGCAGCGAGAAGTATCTTATAAATTTTTTTTGTTGCTCGTTTGTTCGGAATAATCAAATTTCGAACTTAGACAATTTAGCCAAGGGACCTCGCAAGGCACGCATTCCCCTCTGCCAATGCATATGACCTAAAACCGTGAGTTAAATCATAACGGTTTATAAAAACCAGTTCGCCGCGATATCGTGTGTCATTTTGCTTTTGACCGTATCGCGAAAGCGATCTCTGCGAAAATGGTTAATCGTGCTGTATTTGCCTTCAAATGGCTATCAAAAACTTCAAACTTCACTAAAGACGGATTTTTTTATCACACGTGGCATTCGTGGCAGTGTTGCCGACAGCATGTTGTGATTTTATTCGGATATCTCATCTGGAGACTTCCGATACTGTTTACAGTTTTCGGATTTTTCTTTTTGAGGTAAGGAACTCTGAAAATATAGTAACACTCGAAGTGTAATTCCTGGACACGGGACACGACACGTAATTCCAGGACAATCCCGAATTTCCCAGTCATCTGGCAACACTAGACCCGTCTCCCCCTCTAAAATTGGCAGAAAAAATTGTTAGGTGATAACACGGCTTGGCATCTCAATTGGTTAAATACTCAAAGATTTCGAAGCACTTATCGTTGTCTTGAGCTTTTTTACGTCAGAGTTACTCTCACAATAAGATATAGATGGCGTAAGTTGCCGGCCCATTGTGGCTCGAGAGCTTCAAAAACATACATCATTTAATTGGTTTGCAGGTGTGTACAGATTTATTTAAAATTCATTATTAGTTTCAGAATCAATTTTGTACAATAAATCCGAAAAGCTCAGTCCTAGTCCAAACTCGTGATCGTCTACTTGGGAGACTATGGTGAAGCGATTAGGTTACCACGAATTATACTTAAAAAACAGACCAACAAACATACAGCGTTATAATAATTATAGTTGACAAAGTTTACTAGATTCTTAGGTATTTTGATTATACGTATAGTAAATCTTTAAAAAACAGGGTACAGTCAAGGAATTAAATTTCCAACCCACCTAAGGTTCAATAGCATATAGCAAACTGTCACCATAAGAGCTATAGAGCAAGACGTTAGTTTGCAATATCGACCTTAATGCATTGCGTATGTCAGACGACATTTCAACGAAATGGGTAGGGAATTAAGTTCCTTGACTGTACCAGGATTAGCCATTTCTCGGACACGTTACACAAGTGTGAGCCCTTATTATTATTATATGCACACACCTGTTTCCCGCTCCCTGTTTCCCTGTTGTAACAGACCAGATAACCAACCGATACAAAGTATTAGCTAAATTATCTTACTATAATGAATAGACAAAATACAACACTTCAAAATATGGGCACCTGCCCAATTCCATAACGCTGTAAACTAGATTTAGATTTATTTATTTCATAATATTACATTGCATTATAAATTACAGTGATGTCAATTTATATGAATTAATATTATGATCGTAAAAAAAAAAATCAAATTCAAAAGACTATTATTTTTTTAGGACTTCGTAGCTAAATGGTTAAAGTTCTACTGTGTGACTACAGTCACACAGTAGAACGTAATCCCCTTTTCTGACACCTAATAAAATAAGTCACATCCAGTTTTACTCCTGCGAAAATTTATTTTAGTAGAGTTTTGGTATGTACTTCCTTGGTTCCTTTGGTTGATACTTAGGGGGTTAGTGTGAGAAAAGCGATGACTTTTAAATTTACTTGTCACTTTTACTTTAAGAGCGCGTTTGGCATGGCAAAAACTTTCGTGTGGTCATCGCTCGGCGAGTCCTACACACCCAAATACCTACGAATCGAATATCAGCTTTTCATGACTAACTAAATACGAGTCGGTACTCTAAAGGTTTATGAAAATCATAACTATCCTTAGTATGAAAATCGGCGTGAAGTACGAAATTTGCGACATTCCTTGAGCTCAGTAACTACATTCTGTCCTGGGAAATAGTTTGCGGCCGGCTGTACGGCAAGTTTGAAAACGTGGATTTAATAATTATTTAGATCGGCCGATATCCGACCTACTGCTCGAAAATATATCACTTCACTGAGTTCAGTAGATATAGCGTAATAAAATGAAAATGTATTTAAGTATTCCACTTGTGATTACCCGCTGCCCGCAAAACCTACGCCTTAATGGGTCTGCGAAGGTTCTACATGGAATAACCCAGTATATTCCGGGCATACGCTAAACATTATTTCAGCAGAGCCCTAATCGGCACAAAGTTTTGTCAGCTGTAACTATTCCTTCTACGAGCTACGTGCTCTCGTTTATACGGCAGTGTTTAAAAAACAAAGTTAATGTTCTGACTCTTTTGAACCTAAGTTTGATGATGTTAAGGTACACAATGCCGTGTTTTTTTTAGCCCGGATAGGCATCTAAAAAGTGTGCACCACAGTACAATGATCGTTAACGACCAGCACAAATGTGTATTTGTTAGTTTCGATAATCCTCGCAGAACTTTATTGCATTGCGGCATCGGGTTATACGAATTTAATAAAATTGTCTATTTGCATCGTTCATTTTATTATGGACGATAACAGTTCTCAATTACCAAGATTGAGAAGGAGAGCAGCATTTCCACTTTTTCCTTATTTCAAAATTTATGACACAAAAGAATATTAGAATTTTAGCGTTAACGTGCAAAACACTTATATTAGACGAAGACAAATTGACTGCATAGAAGCAAGTCTTTGTTTTTTGGATCTTTAGTTTTTTCTCCATGTCCTGAATTTCTTAGCATCCGGTGTCCATGTTCATTGGCTGAAACAACATATACTCGTATGCTTAATGCGGTGATTGTGTTGCTACAATCCCTTGGGAAATCGATTGTTCTTTTTCTCGTCTGCCTTACAGATTTCTTAGGTTTTGGAATAGATGGCATTAATTTATTTATTGCGAAAGATTCGCTAAAACTCTGTCTAGAAGGAGAAGGGATGGACCTTTGTCTAGAATAATTCCTGGAGAAATACCAGTACATTATCTAGTAGTAAGACTTCTCGCGCTACCATTATACATTATTTTTCATTACGAATAGTTTTTAAATATTTAATAGATTCAGGCGTTAGTTACTTAGCGGAGGTCCATGTCAACGAACTGGAACAAATTAACTACCTTACTTTGCCTTGCTTTGCTTGCTTGCTTTGGGATTGACGAAACAGTTTTTAAGTAAAAAATCATAATAATAGCGTGGCCTAAATTTTTTAATTTCACGTAGAAACCTTCGATTGATTTCTTTATGACTAAATTTATCTACGAGCGCTTAACACTCACTTAATCATAGTAAATATTTTATCCAAATAGTAAGCAACAATAAAAGGAGCTGTCGGTGTGCCATAAATATTGCAGGTTTCTATGCGCTAGCTAAATCGAATGAAAAGGGCAACGGGGTCCCCAGGCGCACAATGGTCAGCGTTATAGAGCAAAAATATGCATTGTCGGCATTCGGCGGGTCCGAGATTTAATTAAATCGTGCTAAAACATTTTTATCAACGTTCAGTCATTTGAATGATAACGTTTTTTTTATATGGATACCTCCACAAATTGTCGAACCCGTAGCAAAAGTTCCGTTTCTAGGTACTGGCTAAGACGTCTTTGAAAGATACTTGGAATTTTCATTAGACGGGAGTGAAGCCGCAGGAACGCGACCTAATTTTAGCTAATATGGAATTGATTCCGTGAAAGAGAAACATTCTGACGAATTGTTGAGGCCGTTTACGTATGATGATATCATCATCTTTTGTCTCAAAATACGATACGAAAACCAGGCAATAATCAATTTATAACAAACACGTACATTTACTGTCATAAAAACTTTGCTTTACTTACACATGTCTGGTTCTGTAATTACCTCCATAGTTAAAATCGTTGTTATAAGTAAATCCAAACAATTTATAAAGTTCTTAAAATAGTTGTCAAACGCTTGCACTAAGAAGAAAATCGAGTGTTCCAAATCGACACACAATGATTGTGCTACGTAAAAGTAAAAACGAACCCAAAAATATTTTTCTTTGTATTAAAATTTTGTTAGAAAGCTCGTTATTTTTTTCTCTAATCATTCTATAAACTGTAATTAAATCATATTTTTCGCTTTACAAGTTTCGAAGATATGTGTGTCTCATATCATAACACAGGGAGTAATAAAATATATTTTTCGATATTTCTTAAAATTGTTACATAGCTACGCGATATCTAAAAAAAACTGTATTAGAATGTGTCAAAGGAGCCCTTTTATACCCATTTACAAAAAATTAAGAATATTTGTTGTATTTTTCATGACATTCATTTCACAGCTGAGCAAGCAATCTTCGAGATTATTCCAAACAAATCGAAGGCAGTAATAATTGCTTAAATAAGCCGCTGTGACATACAGACAGAAAAACAATCGGATGACTCACATCATAAAGTTTCCTCTTTCATTTTTTAGTACCGTCTTCCAAAAGCTGATTAAAAAACCGCTTAATAAGATCTCTGCACTTAGCCGATTTTTAAACGAATACAGTACAGTTTAAGTTTCTTTTAAAATAAAGTCACAGTCATGTCAAATACTTTCAATGGCTGGCTAAACTCCTAAAGAAGTAGAAAAACAGCTTACCCGAGCCATTTTTTAAATCGCCT
Organism: Ditula angustiorana; assembly: GCA_963691745.1. NCBI lineage: Eukaryota > Metazoa > Arthropoda > Insecta > Lepidoptera > Tortricidae > Ditula > Ditula angustiorana. Next base: position 8,427,880 of record OY829472.1, read on the forward strand.
CACTTTACCCTTTAAATGGATTACAATCTTAATTCATAATAGGGCGTTGATATTGAGAAGCTGCTAGCGGAAACAAAAAAAATTAGATGTTAAATAAATTTCTGAGTGCAACTCAAACGATTTTATCTTTAATTAAAATATTGTAGACTTCTCTAAATTATTCAATTATGATCTGGAAAAAGATTTTGCCTAGCAGCGGAACGTAAGTGTAACATATAATTTACCTATATCTATGTAAGGTAAAGTAATAATTGTATGTATAAAACCAAAGCTAACATTTTAGCCGACTGCCTACAAACTATTATACAGCAAACAAAAGGCAGAATGGAAATGGGAATCCTTTTCATTCGCTTTGCTACACGGGGGATCTTTAATAATATAGTGAGTTATAAGTGGAGCAACACATTTTATCTCGTAGGGTACGCACCTGATCTTTTATTTTTACGGTTCCCCTGACTGTAACGCGAGACACGTCCATAATACTAAACGTCATTCACACTTGCTACCTTTCTGTTGTTCGTGTTGGTTCATTGAACATTTCCGATCTAATTTCATTGAACAGGGTATAAGGTTGCGGTTATTGCTTTGTGGGGATGCCATTTGTTACGCTGGCTGTCGAAATATAATTCGTTATCAAGATTTAGACCAATTTACGATTTATTTTTTGGAGGAGCGGGCAGCCTAGTGGTAAGTGACCCTGATTACGAAGCTAAACATTCGAAAGGTAAACGTGAATGGTATATAGGAAGTGTTTATCAATAGAAGTATGTATGTTGCATGCGTTGTCTAGCGCCCACAACACAAGCAACATTAGTTGCTCAATTTTGTCCAAAGATATTTATTTATTTAAATCTTGCATAAGTGACGGTATTAGTTGAAAATAATATGAAATGTAGAAGATCGGTGGCAGACGTGTGATTCCTAAAAGTGCTAACGTTACTAAATGAGACTATGATTGAAATATTTCCATCGGACAACTTTGTTATATTTACGTGTGAGGCGAAGCGTGTTTGTACATAGCGCTGGTTATTACGCATTATTACCAGTATGTAATCGCAGGTATATAACCTGTTGGCGGCAAAGGCGGACCCCCCACAGTCTCGACCCGCTTAATTTAATTTCGAGATAGGCACTCGACAAGTTATGTTTACAGAGACGACGCCAACAATACACGTCGTAATCTCTAGGCTGGAGCTAGAACGGCCCGTATGCCATTATTGTGATTTAGAATGCGGCTGTAGTCAGAATGTGAGCCAATAAATTAGATCTCAATCAGGCCGAAACCTCCATTTGTTATTCGTACTTCACATGTGTGTAAGGAGCGATCCACGAACATGTGTAGCTTATACAATATTCATGCGACTGATGGTGATATTGTATACTGAACAGTCTTGACCAAAGCGTATCCAAGACGGTCTTGACACCTCGCTGTGATGTTGTTAACATGGACATCGTCTTGTCATATTAATGTCATTCTTAGCACATAATAACGTTCGATGACTTCATTACCCAGTTTAATTTACTACTTTTTTGCATTGAAACGCTCTATGTTACACCGTTTCAGTCAAGTGCACCATTTAAGCGTTTCACATCGTTTGGCCTATTGTCTGTCTGATAATGTATATTTTCAGAGCAGTGACTATTCCTGAATAAAGTATTGAACTACGGAATAAGTTACGAGGCTTGTTCCTTTTCTTTGTAATCCAATATGTTCCGTATCTTCTATTCGTGTTCGTGTCTTTAATTTATTTTTACTTTTTGTATTGTAAACGTGGCGGGCCGAAGAAAAGCTCACGTTACACGTCCTCCTTAAAGTGTGTGGTAAGAAAGTCGCAATATTCAATAATGGTTTACAGTTACATCGTGAAAAGTTCCTTTGTTCGCTTATGATCGTATATCGACAAAAGCAATGCGTCCGTAACAGTGAGCCGAGAGCTACAGCACAATAAAAACAAATATTTTTCTTAGACATAGCGTAGAATACTTGCTATCTAGTGAAGGAACATTCATAATGGCTTTGCTAAAATATATCGAATTTATTCATGCGTGTAGCTTTAATATTCGGAGCCAGTGGAATTAAATGATGTTATACACTTTTTTACTTTTGGAATAGTAATATTTAAGTTCCAATCATGTAACCAATACATAATTGAGTATTATGATATTATATGCTTTAAAGTTAAGCCTTACATTAAAAATGAAAGAAAAATATAACAGCGATATATAGACTTTACACCTAAAATATTTATAAATGTAATAACTGAAGTGCTTTTTTAAAATAAATGGTAATAAAAAATATTAGAAGTCTGTCTGAAGTTGCATTGTGAGTTTTCGTCGAAATTGCGTATTAGGAAGACGTTTTGATTATTGTTGAACACAGTTCAGTGTTATTGTTGTTCGTTTTCAATTAAGAGACAAGTTATGTCGTCAGGCGCAAGAGAGATAGACTAATGGCGTTCAACGCTGTGATCAGAGACGTAGATAGTTCACGTACTGGCCTGGATTGCTTGCAAGAATGATCAAAATAATGGCTTTTAACAATAAAGCCAAAATATCTTTAAAACCGGGCAAGAGCATGTCGGGCCCTCAAGCCATACTTCGGTCGGTATTTATAGACCGAACTCAAGTTCCGGTAATATATACAATAACCTGGTATAAAACTGGAACTTAAGTTGATTTCGGTACCTATATAATTACGACACTTAGTTTACAAGATATGAATTAGTAAAACCATTATTTTCCATTAAACATTTTTAATACATAATATACATTTACAATATTTACAATACGTATGATAATTATTAAGAATTACAATTCTTTGAAAAAATTCGTCAATCGTACGTATAGGAAGCCTGTATAAAACAATGTAAGGTTAGTTTAGGGTTACAAAGCCTTTACAAAGAAATCACACAAAATGTTAATGATAAAACTGACCATACTTACTTGCTACTTACTTTGTACCGACATCAATCGACATTTCTTCGCTCTGGATCATTTGTTCGGGTGCGACTCAGAAAGGTCAAATTTACACATGATGTTATTTATCATATAAACCTGCATGATTAATTAACCATGCCATGATTAATTTTAATCGTATAACAGACTAACTGCCTACAATTAGTACCGGCACAAGTCTCGAAAAGTTCTTCACCGTGTTGACTTTCTTCTAAAGGCATGTAGTTATAGATCGTCCTCAAGTACATCAGCGTACTCGAGATCGCTTTGACAATTCGTTTCTATAGGTATGAAAAGTCAAATGCGATCTTGAGTATGCTTGTATAGAATTTGTGCCAGTACTAGTATTTGTTTACTTATTTACAAATAACGGACTTAATGCCTTAAAGCATCCTCAACCGGTCGAGCATCAGCTTAAACAGAGTTAAAAAATAGTGCAGGATCTTGAAGATACATGACAAGAATAACACATCAGTGGCAAAAATCTTTGAGGTACAGATTAAACCTCTGCAAGTCGTTACTCTAAAATTTAGTTAAACATTTTCATAGAAGGAAAAACGTATAGAAGCAAAGCGGTAGAAAGAAAATAATAATGCGTGATATCACTTTCCGCGTGGTATATATTGAGAGAATTATGAATGGATGTCCTCAGGGTGCGAAGAAGCCGGGTTAGGGGGCGACTTTCATTGTTTATGTATGAAGTTATTATTTACGAGCGAGTGGCGCCTTACGTCGGTGAGAACCCACGGACGGCTAAGTCGCCACTTCATACCTACATACTGCCGTCTTAACCAGTCTGACCAACTCAATTGTCGTTATTCGGTTTAAATTATTATAAGGAAATTGCATCCTTGGTCTATTTCAAAATTTATTAAAATTTTGTAACCGAAAGGCTACTAAGTAGCAGGGTAAGGGAAGTAAAATGGCGTCGTTAGATTATAATCTGTTTATTTTCTATAGTTAGCTACAACTAGTAGTTCAATTGTGCTCAGTATTGTCAAAAATCTCAGGAGTTCCGTAGCAACAAAATATTCCAATTCATATTGTTTTCTCTAAAACTAGTAAAGTATTTTTTAACAACACTGTTCCCATTTTGACTAACTGACTCATATGATTTCTAAATAAAATATTTTAAATTTACGTAAAAAAAATATTTTTGCTCGTTATCGAGTAATAATTCTTTTTTTCCGAAATACGCATTGCTTACGTTCTATCAGACATACCAATTTGAAGGTTTAATATATAAAATGTCTGTCCGTTGGTCTTTCAATCTTTCTGTAACAGCAGCATTCAATAAATACTATATTAATAGTAATTACTTGCAGAACCAACCTTATTCTAAGTGACAGGATAAATTAATTTGAAAACGTTAAATACCTATTTCGATAGCAGCTAATCCGTTTTCTACCAAAAATAGTGACAATTCCCTCACCTAATTCAGGTGCCAAACAAAAAAAATGCACTGGTATCGGCTTATCAAATTCGAAGCTCTACAAACTGACAGACGAACAGGCAGAGCTTCAAGTTTCTAACATGATCTAGTGTTTAAAAAAGTTACATTATATTTATTAATTTGAGTCATTTATTGACACACATAATGCTGAATAAGCACCGGACATACTTAATACTTAAGAATTCTGCGAATTTCAAATTTTCTAGCCCCTTTGTCGGTATCGTTTTCGATGTGTAAAATATTTGAAATTTCTCACGAGCAAACGAGTTGGCAAGTATAGAGGAGTCAGCGAGCTGCGCAGTGCATACAGCCGGTACTACGCGTGTGCTTGCTAGGTGGCTCTTCACTTGAATGATTGCATCTGGTTTTAGACGAGAAAAGCGCATCTTTTCACCTACACCAGTACACCACGCAGCGCGCTTGTCACAACTTCAGTGCATTGTGTTTTACCATCCATTGTACAGTTGAATCCGCACTCCGTTTAAATTCTCGTGAAAGCACGAGCATTGAAATGTGACGTTAGCTGCGACTGCATTCAATATCGTTATGTATTGACACTGAACACCAGGCAATAATAGGCTATAAATATGATGATTTGTTGGTTTAATTGTTTGAATTACATTGTTTTCTATAATGGACTTGAAAACCATCGTTGTCATGTTAAATTGCCAGGATGTTTAAAATATTTAAGCGTTTTTATCTAGAAACAACGTTATATATAAAAATGGCCTAGCTAACTGTTTTTATGAAATTAATGAAAGATGAAATTATATTAACAAGTTTTTATTTAGCTTGCTGCCTGTATGCCATTTTATCTGTCGTCCCGCTTCAAAGATTATCTTAAAATGCAGTGAGGTATCGTAAACAACTTCCTTTTTTAATTGGTCGTTTTAACTAAAGCTTATTAAGTAGGTTACGTCAGTCGGAGTTTTATTTGTAATCCTTACCGATTTCGCCATGAAAGCGAAATTAATTTACAAATTTCCGACAAAGTTTTGTTAGGAAACTTATCATCTTTAATTGTGTGAGTTTATGTACTTATCATGGCGCTGACTTATTAAATGGGTGTGTTATAAATAACCATACTTTACGCTCATTAATTTTGTTCCAAACTCGCCGTCACGATAGAATCTCGAATCTGAGTCAATTTTTATTAAATAACAATGATTACTGTTGTTATGATTATTTTACATTTCGAAGTTCGTTTACAAAACGTAAGTCCAAAGAAACAATCATCGTGGTATATCCATTCGAACCTTGTATATTCAAACTTATGTACTAACTTGTTTGTATAATTATGTTTAGGAAAACAAACTATCAGTGGAGGCGGCTCAAGTGGCTGCGGCGGACCGCGTCTCGCTGTAGAGGATGAAAAAATATGGTAGTGCTTTCAAGCGTAACGTTTCGCAAATTGAAGTACACTGCAGGAATTAGGAAATTATTTACGTATCTTTTGGTTTACATAATAATACTTTCCGCTTGCTTGTGGTACGGTAAAAGACACACATAAGAGCCCACTAAAAACGGAACTCAGAGAAAGTGTAGTGTTTCAAAAGAGAGGCATAATAAGATAAGCTAAGTAAGTTGATCTAATCTAACCTAACCTACTGTAAGATCTCACATTTTTAAATAACAGCAATTGTTATAGGTGTCCAATAAAGCAAAGAAATAGAGTTTAATACTTGTTCATAATGTTATTTTGTTCCTATAAATACATATTTGGATTTTGCATAGAACTTGGCACTCATTTAGATCTCCATTCTTTTTGCGGCGAAGCCCACAGCCAATAATAATTTTTGTATTGAACTTGGCCCTCTTTTTTTACATTTATGTTTTTGGTGGGATATCATTACTTTATGTAAAGAAAACTAGGCAGGTATTGAGATTTAACGTTTTTCCTTGCGTTTCCGCTTTGTGGTTTTCATTTTTATGCTATTGTCTACATTATCTTGGGTGCCGCGCGCCGCCGACGACACACTGTTGGCCGGTTGTTTAGCGCGTATTACAAGTTTTTTGTATGGGGACTCCACTTATTTTTTGACTAACTTTATTTTTATGTTTCGGTTAATAGCAAATATAATAATACATATATTGGGATAGTTTCAAATATCAGCTTGTAACGGTTCCAACACTACAATAATAAAAAAAAATTGTATGGGACCCCCATTTTTAACTTTTTTTTATTTTTAGATTTTTTCCTACGCTTACACACAATTACCGAGCTGGATTCCAAATTTCATCCTTCTAGGTCATCTGGAAGTAGGTTAGGTTTAGGTACTATAAGTCAGTCAGTCAGTGCTAAAATTTACGACTTTTTGACCTTCATAACTTTATAACCGTTTGAGCTAGCTTCATGAAATTTGGGCTTCTAGATGTCCTTATGAATATAATTGAACACACGTAGTTTTATGTGTTTACGTTAAAGAGGTTTTGAGTTATAGAAGTGTCAAAAGTGGCACCAAGTGGTTCGTGTAATATTACACTCGGCGCTGGCTAGCCAGTTCCTTTGCTTGAACTTGGCTTGACACGTTGCCGCGTGTCTAGATATATTTACGCCTTTGGAGTAAAGAAAATTACACCCAGCTCCTTCTTTAATTGTCTGTTCAGGTTGCCTAGACTGAATGTCTTTATCTGTATAATGTACAGACATTATAGAGATAATAATAAAGACATCCATTGGACATGATCGTTGGGTGGTAAACTTCAATGTATTACTCTTTACACGATTACGGCGAAGCGGATGGAAAATTATGCGTTTCATCTGTAAGTATGCACGTGTTGTTTTGGTCTTTATGGCAGACCAATTTTGGTAAATAAGGTTGTCGTTGGGTTTTGTCCTAGCAGTGTGGGTGACCTAAATAGAATATACGAAAAAAATAACAAAATGGCGGTTTTAAACGCCATAGTGTGCAATAAAAAAATAATAAAGAAATACATCTTTATGAAGTTTATCTTTTTTACGACTTTGTACAACAGAGGCTTAAAAGAAAATCATTTTTTTTAATATTTTGCTCATTATACCGATACGGTATATCTTTCGTGCAAAACAAAGTACAGGCTAGATAACCAAAGACGTGACAGGACAAAGAAAAGATGACCTCATCTAAGTGCTATCGTACGGACGCTTTATTTAAGGTTTAAATAAAACGAACTTGATAATTAACAGAACCGTACGTACGCCAAACAATGGGTGTACGAATAAAAAGCATTTTCAAAGTTTTGTTATATCTCCAAAGTTTGCGCGGAATGAATTTGCATCAATTGGGTTGTCTTTGGTTAAAGTTGTTAGTTTTCAAAGGAAACTAACAGTAGTCTTAATTCAGGTATGAATATTAAAGGCAAATTTTTGGGCTTAAGCCCAGGGGCATATTATTATCTAGCTGAATTTTCGCGCGCGGAAACCCACGGTCTGAATTGCGCCTTAGCCACGTCTGGACAAATCTGAGCGGATCAACGCAAAAATTTCGCTCCAAAAAAAGTAAAGTAAAAACAAGTTACTGAAGTTGTTTTTTATCATCTCATTGAGTATAATTAGAATCTATAACGTAAATTTTCAATTATCTTAATATGGATATCCCCAAAATAACGTTCGGGCTATTTATTTAACACCTATGTTCCCTACATACACTTCAAAATCATAGTCAAGCGTGTGTAGCACGCAAAATTTAGCGTTAGTTTGTCACCTTTCTATGCAACACTCTGAATTTATGCGTCAGCTTGACATCGCCGCGCACGCACGGAATGTCGCGCGCGAACGACATTTTGTCCGCCTAGATTATGGCGGCTCCGTGAACGGTACTTGCTACGTTGGCGCGGCATTATGCGAACGGAATTCCGCCAATATATCCCTAGTCTAAAACTGACACATGGATAGCTAAAAATGTATTTATCCATATATCAGACTGAAGACAAAAGTCTGTTTTTAATAAATTCAAATGAGGGCCACTTTTAGTTTCTTTTAACAAACTTCATTAAGTTTGTATGTAGTAGTTAGGTATGTTGTCAAACTGATCGTACTAAAATTATATAAAGAAAATTACTTACATAAACGTTATGAAGATGACAATATTGCCAAGAGCCAAAAGCGATCACTAAGTAAATGAAGCGATCATATGCTTCAATGTAGCTGCGACCCTAACATGACAGCCCAGGTTTAGTTTAACCCCTCCCAGTGTCTCTGTCTAACTAGTGTCATAAAAAAAGGATGCAGATAGAGATAAACTAACCTTGGCCAGTCATGTTAGGGCCACTGGATTCGGTACAGAATTGCGTAGGAGTTAGTTTCTCGACTTTGCTAAAGCTTTAGCTACCTTTTCTAATCCGAAACTTGGGGATATAAGCCTATAATGCGTTGGAAATGAGCTTTTGATATTAAAACTCAATACTAAGTCCAGGAGACGGCTTTTGTCAAGCGGCAACAGGCTGAAACATTAAATTCTATAAACTTAAATGTTACATTTTATAAACAAGTATTTGTGTACATTAATGAATGTTTTTAGATTTTCATTTTTACTCTTGTGTACGTCTTATTTGAAAATAACATAACATGTCAATAAGTGCTTAACGAAAAAATTCGGTAGATTAATTCGATAAAAAAATGTAGTAATTGATTATTAGAAAATTTAATAGAATCAATAATTCTAATGATAAGAACTACAAAATAAATGAGTACGTATTGACGGAACAATTTTCCTGTTACATTGAAATTAAAAAAAAAATTTAATCGCATGTATCGTTTCAAACGAATAAATCATAACAATGTAATGAAGATTACATTCGCGCCTTAGCATCCTAATTTCCGCACTCTATTTTAAGAAGCCGCGGGGCTTCAAGGAACTCTGAGGGGTATAGAACTGTGCAGAGGGTGGTGCATTTCTGCTGTATACATTGTCAGAGTGAAAATTAGTACCACAATCTATGTATTGTATGTACCTCAAAAAAAGTCAACAAATCGGTTGAAATTCGATACAAGAAAGCTGTCACTTTAATCTCGAACCCGTAGCTCGTAATAATAAATATGAATCGGATATTTGTATTAATTGTGATTAATCGATTTTTAATTTGCTCTGGGATTTTTTAACATTCAATAATAGTCAACGGATACGTTTCTTTATAAGTTTTTCCAATCGATTCGGATGACACTATAGAATTTCGATTAATTCGGTTTACAGTTTTTGTAGTAATTAATACATTTGTGTTGACCGTTTCAGTCATTGATTGAACAACATAATCATCAAAATAAAGCTGTTCATTCAGAAAGTTTATATTATTGCGCTTCCACAAAACAAACTGGTTGAATTTTATCCAAACAACAACACTCAGAGTTTTCGGTTCCAAATAGAATTCATGGAATAAATTCAATCGCTATGAAAGCACCGGCGTATAAAATAATCAACGTTTCTGTTCTGTTACTATAAATGAACCTGTTCTCCATGAGGATTATGATGATAATAAGGTGGATGGGCGCCATTGTGTTAGTTGCATGCGATGGGCGGGCAGTTTCCCGTGGCACTAAGCCGATATTGAGTTGATACTTTTCTAGGCTCACCTAACCTGCCATGCATTTACTTTAGCCTAGCCGTTTTGATGGGAACAGGTCGGATTTTCCAACTTTTGTTATATGGGCGAAAGGTTGCATCCTTTTATGAAATGCGACTTACATGAGCACTTTTTGGCTCCCCGGTTTTGTACTTGCACTAAGCAAGTTGTACCAATTACTACTGAGATTGAGACAATATTAAAGCATAATAAGTAATTGGAAGTCAAAAAATAATATAACTTTGTGCTCATAGTTGTTAAAATTAACTTTGGTGCGCTAATACCAATCTCTTTCTTAAGATGTCGTTTGAGAGACAGGTGCTGTGACCGTCGGTCTGGTCCGTATTTACTTGGCACAGCATCTATTGTTTTAAACTTTCGCGATTTTCACACATATTTATAACGATATCGGTACTTTAACGCGATAAAAGTTTAGCACACATATACACAGCACAGCACATCCTTAGCGATTCGGAGGGGCAATGCGACAAGTTTTTTTGGTACTTGTGATGTATCAAACTCTAGAATACTGTTTAGTCTCTATGGCGAAACTTGTCCCGTATTAAGTATATTCTGTGGGCGAAGCTTGTTCTTTATGGATCTTAATTTGTTTGACCGACAGTTTATGGCTAATGTAATTGTAACAACTACTTTTCCACTTTGTGTACCTATCTCAATTTTGTTGTACCTACTTAATGAATTGTATATGTATGTTTTTCCTATAATATTTAAGCAAAACTCTATTAGGCTACTATAAATAGAATATAAAGTAATACTACTGTATAAGATTGATGCCTAATATATATGTATATGGAGTTGCATGTTTTCGGGGTGGTTGCATGTAATACATTGTTTACAAGCAAGCTGTATTATGGTTATATGTATACTGGTCAACATAACGTGCTTGTTGAGGTGTACTTTTTATATTAGGATTGTATGTAATGGAGTAAAGTATTATATACTATGCATTGTATATTGTGCGATTCCGTTCAACACGCTTATCGTTTCTTTTTCATATGTTTAAAATATGACTTCAATTGTACCTTAAACGCCAAGTATTCAATGGCCTAATTGCAACTATAAAAGCATCATTTACACAAGACTGGGCCGTTAAGCGAGAAATAAAAGAGTGAGCTTAATTAGTGGAACGCTTTGGCTCGCGAATGAATTTCCTCACGCCTTCTTTTTCTTAATTTGGCAGAAAGACGGAAAACCATAAAAGAGCGATAAAACATCGATTTTGCATAAGAATCCCGCCGCCGCGGTCGCCGCGTGGATCGAGAGTAAAAACACGGTCACACGCCGCTCTGCGATCCGATGCGTTTTAGCCTTATGCTGATTTCACACGGAGGGCAGAACAGTGAGATAGTAGGGTGGACAGTCCTAATGTACTAATATAATTCGAATGTGCATGTCATGACCGCCCAGGTTGTTCAAATTGTATTAGTATCGTGCTGTTCACTCTACACTGCTTGACAGTTCAGCCGTCGCGTGAAATCAGCGTTAGACTCTATTTAGAATAGGATACGAGTAAATGCATTTCCTGCTGTTAGATAATCGTATTAACTAGGTATTTGTATGTTTTAGCCATAATTTGGTCTGTCATATTTAATTATTCAAATTCATTTAATATATCCAGCGTTTGAATGACACACCACAATATCTAAGTATTTTCAATGATGACAAACTTTCAAGCATTCAACATCATCACATATTTTCACATTAATTTCCTACTTATATTTTGTGGAAAAATTATGTATTAGTGGCATCGCAAATTAATAGTATATACATTCGGAAAGCCAATAAAGTAAATACAAATGAGTTATGAGGTACAAGAAGACTCTGAATGTAAAGAAATACTGCAACGTTCTATTAAATAAAATGTCTTCACAAAATGTTTGAGATGTAAAAACGCCCAGCTTAAAGACAGTAATATGCACGAGGGCTTACAAAGAACTGGGGCCGGATCCATATTGAATTATATTTGTTGTTTCTGAGCTCCACTGTTCTGCGAACGTGCGGAACCAATAAAAATAATACAGAACCGGTGGAAGCCGCGTTTATTACGAAATAGTGCCTCTTCCGTGCTTGGGTATTCCGTTCTGGTATACTATTACTTTTGAGACAAACAAACGACAATTGTTAAGTGGTTACGGATTATTAGCTCTTAATAGTAATATTGTGGAACAATAAGCTCCCATTGATATATTCTCTAACTTGCGGTTGCTTGCGCAATCATGGACATTACCTGTGGAGTCACTATCGAACGGCGTCAAATTAAAGGCTAAAACAATTACCTTTTTTTTATACCACACAGGAAGGAAAGCAAGTGCGTCACCTGATGGTAAGTGATTACCACTGCTTATAGATATTCTCAACATCAATGATATTGCAGATGCGTTGCCAATCCAGAGGGCTAAGATGGAATACCTCTTGTGCCAATCATTACACCGGCTGTCTTGCTCTTCATGCTGGTACACAACAGTGCAAACACTGCTGTTTAGCGGATAGATTAGGGAGCAAGATGGTGGTACCGATCCGGTCGGACCTTGCACAAGGTTCTACCACCCGCAAAATTAACAATTCAAATTATAACCTTCTTCTTTTTTGAAGCCAGTTAAAATTATATTTGTATTATTAAAAGGACTTACCAGAATTCTATTCTTGTGCAGGCGAAGTAAGTTTATTTTGATGTTACGAGTTGCCACGGTGAGTGGTGTCCCCAATCCACAAAGGGCCCACGTGAAGTCGCTGGCCCATTCTCTCATCGGTAAAAGGCGGCCCCGCCTGGCAGTGGGACGGGCACACACTGTATAATTATTAGGTGGCGTCTAACTCTACAGGACCTCACTTATTAGCCAGAGATACGGTTACACGTGACGACCGATTAACTTAGTGTTGGTGACCTGGACTCCTAAGCTAGACGTTACGGTCTCGAATCCCGCTGTTCAATCATAGTATAAATTTGTTCAATAAATATGAATGTTAGAGCCCAAAGCGTGTATGTTATAATGTAGTTAAGAGTATTTAGTTTAATCTGTAGCCTTGTAAGCTGTGCCTGTTTTTTAGTATGCTGTTGTAACGAGTACCTAAGTATACCATAAAACTACATTTGTATGTTTCATATTTTTTAATATTTTAAGTTTTTTTGATATTACTTGCATTTTTAGAGTTCCACACAAAACAATAGTGGCAAACTTTGAAATCAACATAGTTCTAAAGCAAACAAAATAGTTGAGCAGGTTTTCTGTGTTTTTATCCGTACGATACCTGTTTAAAATTTTTTGAAGCGCTGTTTATGTCAGATGTTAAAAACTGTCTATTTAAAGTGAATTACTTTATTTGATTCCAAGCATATACTACAATTGTAAATAAATAAAAATTAAAGATATTCAAGACAAGGACAAAGGACATGTCCTTTAGTGTCTCAGTTTCTCCTAATTCTGTGGTACTTATTATACTTGCAGTTCTTAGCATTAGGTTTTCAGGGAACTCCTAACGGTGTGCACTAAGGGTAAGATTGCGCCTTCGTTGTGCCGAATATAATTATCTTATTCGCTCCGAAGCGGGGAACTTTGTCGCGCGCCCTGCTTGTGCTTCCTGCCTTTTAGTCAATGTAATTATTAATTACTAGCTCCTGGGGCCACGGCGCCGAAGTTTAAAAGTTCACTAAAATCATTTATATGGTCTATTCGCAACAATTTATTCTTTATATTCTTATTCCATTTCCAGATACAGCTCTATTTATGAATTTTAATTGTCGTCAATACCTATAAAATGCTAGTTCATAAAACAGTTGTTACTAACTTAATACGGATTTTTAATCTGAAAAAAATAATTATAGAAATGAAAAGCAATTTATACTCACTTTCTCATTTTACTTGTTTCTGTTGTCAAAAGAAATAAAATAACTTCAGAGTTAAAGAAATCTTTAAATTAGAGAAACACGTCGATCCAATGCAAGTTCAGTTTCATATTTTTCAAACGCAACAGACTATTTCGTAAATGACCCGAGGTAGAACATAAAAAGGTCGCAATATTCCTCTGTACGACCCGGTTATGATATTCCCCCTTGAAACATTACGTTGTTAGAAGGTCCTTGTTATATTGAAAGAAAACACTTGAAACGGGCAGGACGTCGCCGGCCCCGGGTAAGTTAAGCTGTCTTTAACTTTTTCAGAGGTGGAAAATAGAGTACGCCGAAATAAACTGTTTAAGCCCAATTTTCAAGCACACACAGATAAAGAGATAATGCAACTGGCTTTACTTCGCGGCTCCTTTGTGGAAATTGCAAACTCACGAGACTGCATAATTGCTTATAGCAGTCGCGTTCGGCCGTTAACATAAGTGCCACATTAGTCATAAATACGAAAAATGCCTAATGACATCAAAGCGAACTGGGAAACTATCAGAGAGAAAAGAGACATTTTGGCCCATTACTAAAAGGACACAAACTGGCGTCATTTATTAATGATCATTAATGAAACATGTAAACGTGTCAATTGTCGGGTGATTAGCAAAAAGAAACGGATGCTACGGAGCAGTATCAGATCTGAATTTTTGAACATATTCTCAAGGATATGTCTAAATACGAAATGTTTTCTATTTACGTTGATACAAAAGATAAATTACCAATAAAACTACATACTCCGTTTGTTTACGTTTTTTAGTTTTTTTTGTGGTCGAAATATTAAAAGCTTTTTCGCGCAATCAGGAATTAATAACTTATATACTTGAAGGGTACAAGAGAAATAACATGTCTGATACTTTTATTAAATGAGGTTTTAACCTAAACATGAAGTTCATTATGAACTCTACTTTTTGAAATCTCATTAAAAAGTGACTACACATGTTATTTCCATGTACCCTAACTTACATAATGTACAATTTTTTTTCTCGTAGGATATCTCTTGAATAGCTGTAGTTTGAAATAGCAATTTATTAAACTAAACTCGTAATTCAAATGTGTGCAAACTTCACACTATTCCTTATGCGGCTGGTCAAAGAATATCGGCGATACTAGGATTCCGCTCCTAGTTGTTCCTTGTTCCACATCCGAGACCGTTTACACATAAATCTCAAGGCGGACAGTAACAATGTGTAGCTGGCTTGTATTCGGTCTCCACGGAGAAGGGTCCGTGACAAAAGTTACTCCACACTAAACCCTAACAGCTTTAAAATAAAGCATACATGTATTAACCATCGCCTCAGCTGTACGTATCTACTCTTAAACCCGTTACAAACGTAATGGGGTATGTTAACACTCTGATCTAGCACAGTCGCCCGAGACCGATTTCGGGGTTCATCAGTTTCCTTTTATTCCTTTATTATTATCATCTTAAAAAGTAAGTGTTGCTCACTTTTTTCAATACAACGTAATAAGAGTTCTTTGTGAATTTTGCTTCACATCCTTTTATGATACGTCGGCAACTTTTACAGTTTTTCGTAAAAGTGTATTAAGGTTTTGTTTCTTATTATTACTGCAAGAGTAGTTCTGGCAGCACATTATTTAAAAACTAACACAGTTGTCTTTAATTTATGCTTTCAACGGACAAAGCTTGCGAACATTGAAAAAGTTTTTAAACCGATTCGGCAGTTTCAAAAATTACCTATCTCGGAAAATCGTACACACAAACAAACTCTGCCCTATTTTTCGAAAAGTGTACAGATAGAGTCTGATTTAGCAAACAATATCTTCATTTACTCAAACAAAAAAAAAGTTTGGGACCGGTGCGTGTCATTGTTTTACGAGATTTGATGTAGTTTCACTTGAGTAACATTGACAAGACAAGTTATAATGAACGTTAAATACAACACAACAACAGAAAATAATTTAATTATAATTGTTTTTACAACTAATTAATTACTTTGATAATTGAATATTATTAGATGGTATATATTTTCTATTACAATAAAGTATTTCATTAGGTAATAAGGATTAAATGGGGTACATTTATTTTATATTGTATCGCTTGATCAGTATACAAACGTTTTTATTAAATCTTTAATTCATTAAATAATTATACTGTATTTGGCATTAAACTACATTAACAAAGTAAGATATAATTAAAAACATATAAAATAAACAGAACATCATATTAAATAACTATGAGGATTTAAAAATGATATACACAAAAATAATTAATTAATACAGAATATAAAAAAAAAAAACAAAATACCCAATACTAATTACAATTTTTATAATAAGATACATTGCCAAATATTTTGTCAATATTGTAGAAGCACCGTCTTAACATAAAAAGTTTTAATCTAGTTTGAAATAACATGGGTTCATCTATTACCTTTAGTTCTATGGATAGTCTATTAAAGGGAGGAAGTCTATAGAATGGTGCGCATAGTCGCATTATCGCGTAGATGTAATTGATTCAAGTAATTGCTGCGTCATTTATTTTGATGTGTACCTCAAAAGCTTTAATAAAAGGTAGTGCGGCAGTGGTGTAACTCGGGCGCGTCGTTGGCATTGCGAAGGTGAAGCCACAGCGGTTAGGTATGCTTCCACCGCAGCTGGCTGTGGGATTCAATAATGGGATACCTTGAAGATGATAAGGCGTACCTACTACGAAGCTGTAATCGTGGAACATCAAGCTAACGCGATCCTGCAATACACTTACTGACACATACATTTCACTGAGCTCTCATAAACATATTAAATTTTGATTGATCACACCGCCGGCAAAGAAATGTGACAAAAGTATTCGCGTTACATAATATCCAACATTATCTCATTAAACTTTACAACGGAAAACATAGCTGCTTAAATTTAACGAGAGCATTATATTATTTATAATAAATGTAGTGTACGTGCAAGTCGGTCGCTCTGAGTCTCGGCGCCTACATTATAGTTGGTAAAGTTACAATAAATCTCCATAAATGCAGACAACTCTCGAGAATACAGAGCGAACATAATGCATAATTATTGCTTTAAACGGACTATATAGTTTAGGCCGAAAGCTGAGAACTTTTAATAGTTACCATAACCGTAGCACGAGGTCGTTTGTTTATTTTTGTAGACGTTTATTTTTGTGTTTCAAACTTACCTCTTTAGTAGCTTACTTCATGTCTCGCTTGTAAATTTGTGAAAGTAATAAAAGTTCGTAGCTATATCGTTTGTAAATAGAGAGGTCTAACCCCCTTATTCAAAAGTTTACAGTCTTTTTAAGCTAACAAATTTTTTGTCCCTTTCATTTGAGGGCAACGTCACAATTACAGATAAAGACATAAAACATGTTAATTAACAAACGGTTACGAAGCGATTATAAATAAGAGGGTAATAATTTAACGTGCTTCCTGTAATATGACTTCTCTAAGTTCTTATGCTAATCGCTTAATATGGTACGACCTTCGAAGCCGAAAGTTACCATTTGAGCGCTACGTAGCGCGACCCTTGTAACAAAAACAGGGGTAACCTTCAGAAGAAACCAGCTGTCAACATATTTTGGGTTCTATATGAGATATTAAGAAAAACAGCTACTTAAACATAATTTAGGTAAGAAATTATAATCAAACCATTTAGGACAGGACAGGATGACTCAAATAAGTGGTTTGAAAAGTCGTCTATGTTTGCTTGGGCCGAATTGTTATTTTTATCTGGACGATGTAAATGAAAGCACTATCAATTTGTCCAGTGATGCAACTCACTGTAGCTGAAGTAAACTTGAAACTATGATAGTGCCTTGGGAGTATAATAAGATCCTTATTAACGGCGACGGCATAGCTTAAGTGTATGACAGAAGCATTGAACATTATAAGCAATGCAAAATGGTAACTTGTTGATGTTTAAGTTGTTCTATTATTTGTAATTGTGATACATAATAGATCTGTGTCGAACAGGATCTTAATTCAATATGCAGGGGCTGTGAAGCCACTAGCGTTGTATTTGCCTTTGAATTTGTTGTATATGTAGTGAGTGAGGCGCCAAGATCGGGTGCTGCTCTCTGCCACCCCGTTAAAGTACTCCAAGCCGGCGTAAACACAATTTATGCGATGGTTCACTGTTCGCTGCGTCGCTCGACGCCTCACTCAATAGTTAGCCTTCCTGATTGGTATGTGGCTATGACTATACAGCCAATAACGGCGGCTTTGTACTGCGGGAAAACACACGAGCCCACTTCATTTTATCAGCCATGCGAGCTCCACGCTCTATCCTTCTAAATTTACGAACAGCTTAAGTGTTGATTGTATTTAAGCGAATGAATGACAATCATCATCTTTGCCTCATACATTTTTCATAAACCGGCAAACGGATTTATGAAAATTTCACAGTATTGTTTTTAAAGGCAAATGCCTTTTAAAATTATACTGTAATGTGTCTGTCTTTATGAAGTTGTATCGCTTCCGATATTAGATATAAAAGTTACAATAGAACATTTTTCCACGATGCTGTTCCAATACCAAACGCATCGGATATTGTGGGTTTTCACGTAGTCCAACATGGCAAATATTTGTATTAGGGGCTTGGCAAGTTGATTTACATTTGCAAACAAGAATGAAAACCACTAAAACGTCCGAAAGCTAAGCTATATGATTTGTTAACGCTATATCGTATTCAATCAGAGCGATGAAAACATTACTGGTGCTTCGGATGAGCGATGTATATTCAGCCTAAAGCAATACAAATGAATGCATGTTTATCAATCTACCACTAGATTCGATAGCAGCTTAAATGTATGGGAAGTAGTGTTTTCTCCATCGCACTTACCGTTATACAGTAAGGCACGATAGAAACAAATAGTAGTCAACATTGCGGTAGCCGTGGTGTGGTTTCGAATGAATGAGTCGCGCTTCATGACAGCGCTAACTGTCTGCAATTATTTTGCGCATCACCACGCTGAGTGGTTAAAGAGTGAATTAAATACGATCTCGGGAATGAAAATGAAAAGTAGTTTCGGTTGAAACGACAAAGATATTTAAGTTAGAGTTATTCTAGAGCTTACAGTGTAGGAGGTGGTAATTAGTGAAAAGGACTTTATTGGGTGTTAACGGCAGCATAATTATATAAACACAATTATACAATACCGTAAATCGGAAAAAACATTATGGAAACAATTTTAACTTCTTAAAATCATAGACTTTGGTGTTAAAGGTTTTCAAGTCGGCTTGGTTAATAAGTTGCAACGTATCCTTAAGATAAATTTATAAAGTGTGTAGGTGGTTAAAATGCGGCACAATATTTGATTTATAACCTACAAAATTTTGGGAGCCTGTTCTTAATTAAGTTATTTTGTTTTGATAATTTAAAAAACCGCAACAGCAGCTTCATACCTGTGGAACGCGGAGCATATTTATGATGTTCGAAAACTGTCTAAGGATCCCTTGCATTTCATTTAAGCCTGTCCTTCTTTTAGAGCTGCCAGGTCGTTCTAATTAAAAGTTACTTAATGAATTACGTACCGTAATTATTGTAGCTAAAGACTGCCTGACTGCAAGAAATAAAATAGCATTCTGCTCTTTATTCGAGGAAGGATCAAATATAAAACACAACAGGAGTAGGTAGCATCCATATATTTTTTTCACTTGGATCCTTACAATTGCTTTCATTTATTGGTTTGTTTATTGAGTATCTCACAAATTCACATGTGCTGAAAATAGAAAACGTAAGTCAAAAATTGGTTGGGCTGTGTAGATATTTAATTATCATTAGTTCGACGCTTTCATACTAAATAATACTTTTAAGAAGTATATAAATATACGAGTCAAACGATGCCCTATCTAAAGGTACTCAATCGAGCAAGAACAGTATCAGAATCGTTATTACCACCAAACCCTGAAACACCTAAGATGCGAGGCGAAGTGCACCTACCGGGTAATTGCTCCTACCCTAAATATATTAAAAAGTTACTGATAAGTCGCTAGTAATGTCATTTAACATCGATGAAAAAACTAAATCAGTTCTATTTCGCAGTACATATGGCTCTGAACACATGAAGCAGAGATGACCTCGATGCAGTTATAGGCACAAACGGTTACTAGAAAACTGATATGTTTTCGAAAGTTACGTATTATAATTTCTTTATTGCCGAGTTGGGTTGCGAGTTGCGCCATACCGACTGTTCATAATTCTGTCGCATTTCCTTGTTATTTATAGGTAGCAAACTTATTAGAAACATGACTTACTTTAAAAAGTGAATAAAGAATAATTACTTGTAGAGTGAAAGTGTGCATAGCCCTCCAGTTCTGAGCTTAAAGTTTCAAATCGCTAGCTTATTGGAAGGTTAGTATACTACGGAATCCTTAAAGCGATTGCTTATTTTGTTCTAAATAAATAGACAGACAACGAAACTAACAGTTATTATAAACTTGTTATTACATTATTTTGTTGTAGTCCGGTTACATACAGAGTCAAAAAAGGTTAATCAGAAAAAAATATTAGAACTTCTATTTTTGCAAAATATATGGCACACTAACCCCAACTTTGATCTCAAAGGTTTCTAGAATGTTACAATTGCAAAAATTTGATTAAAGGTATTCGATGTATTGTTGGATCCCCTTTCAAAAATATTGATGTTTATTTTAATTCATCATTTATAGGTATTATTTCTATTCCGATTTGTTTTGTAAGTGCGCCTAGTGTCAATGTTTTTTAAATTCAGGCGAAAAGTCATTGTTCTGATGTTAGGTTTAAGTGACTCAATAGCGGTTGTATTAAAAAAATATTACAGATTCTCAGATTAATATATTTAGATTATAGTTGAATCGGAAAGTAAGATAGTTAGAATCTAAACCAACTTCGGGGTGCGTGCGAGTTGATGACATAGTTTTGTTATGGGCGCGCATACTAAAACTATGTAATCAACATAATCGCGCGCTGTACAGATGAAAAAACTGTGTGCACTTCGCCTCCTTAACCTTAAATATTTCTATATCTCAAGTTTTTCTATTAACATATAAGTATTTGGTTAATATACACATTGTATTGCACCTTGTACAACTTGCATTGCTGTACAAATATACATCGATGTTTAAGTACCACATGCATATGAAATATTATCCAAACGCCGACAATTAATGAGTGAAATCGTTATGTTTATTTTGTTGTGATGTCCATTTCAAAATGCAGCATACTTTCGGTGCGCGGACATTTCTTTCACTGGTAATACGTAGTACCTATACGAATTGAGTTTAAAAAAATGAAGGTTTTTTTATGCTATATACGCAAGGATGATGTCAGCAAACAGATTTGTTAAGCGTTCAAGTTTATTTTTCTTCACTTGTTGAAGGTGGCTGACTAGTTTTTCATATTCACCGCTGCTTTTCAAAGCTTTGATAGCTTGTTCCTTTTCTTTGGGATTGAATGTCTTGTAGACTTTATTCCACAGCACTTTCAGAATCATCCCTTCTACACTCTCTCTACTGTTCTGCAGGCTGCAGCTCACCTGGAACAAAGCAGATTCGTTAAGGCGACACTTCACTTTACCTTGTTTGCTAATATAAGTCATTACATCACCAGTGCTTTCATTAATGACGAAAAGGATGTAGCACAAATATTTCAGACAAGTTTTCGCCTGTCACTTCATTGACGCAGATATTGATTTAACTGAATCTTATCCTCCTTTCAACTTACGAGTAATGATGGAATTTTTCAAAATCTACATCCTCTACAGGATGTATGTTCGCAATGTCATGATTTTGTCTTTACCAGTTTATAGACTGTGCGTTGTTTGTCATTCAGCCAGTGTCAGTAATGGAACTCTTTAATACGTATAGACAGCAGTGCCCGCGGCGTTGCTTGCATGGACCAAGCCTATATAGTAGCTTATGTCCACCCTAAATATTAGTTCAAAGATTTTTTTCAATTGGATGACTAATTTCGTAGATTTCCTCCTACATTGAAACCTATAAACTTTATTTCTAAATAACGTTATAGTAGACAGGAAAAACGGCAATTTTGATTTTTATTTCACATTAGTTTCCCTACCAATTTGAATCAACGGAATCTTTATACAATCACTTTGCTGTCCATCTGTATTTCTGTCTGTTTATCAACACTAATTTTCACTGGAAAAAGAGGTAAAAATTAGCATAGTTTTTGAAGCTAGAACTCCGTACAAAATTAATAAACCGTAGCAAAGAAAAATTAAAATAAATATGTCACAAATTTAAAAAGACCATGAAATTCTGACGAAAAATTGGTTTTGTCTTTCGATAGCTCTAAAATTGTATAACGTCCTTTTTTTCAGATTCTAATTTTCAAGTCAAGTCAAGTCAAAATATTTTATTAGAATAAGAGCACATGTCAAAAATAAAAAAAAAATACATTAAAAATTATACAATTATTAATTTTTACAAAACAAATTATTTTACCATGTCAATTTAATACTATTCCTATAACCTACTTATGCGAATATAATATCGAATAGTATTTCTCTGTTTGTTTATCAACACTAATTTTCACTGGAAAATGAGCTAAAAATTAGCATAGTTTTTAAAGCTAGAACTCCGTACAAAATTAATAAACCGTAGCAAAGAAAAACTAAAATTAATATGTCACAAATTTAAAAAGACCATGAAATTCTGATGAAAAATTGATTTTGTCTTTCGATAGCTCTAAAATTGTATAGCGTCCTTTTTTTCACATTCCTAATATTGAATAGTTTAAAATATATTTGCGAAACGATAAATTGACAAACCCTTAAATTTTCCAACACAAAAAACCGTAACAGTTTATCCGCTAAGCTCTTAAGCTTCAGAATTTCTACGTACCCCAGCAATTAGCACAGTTAAAACACATATCGCAGAAAAAACAGTCACTTTTTGAAGCATGTCTTTTTACTCGCACTGTTAAACCTCAAGTGCCGGTATTCAGCAAAAGCGAACCAGTACGAAGTGAAATCTCAAGAATGAACTAAACATCCCTTTGCGTAATGGCACCCATTTCTCTCGATCGCGTTGTTTATTCACTGGATAACAAAGGCAGGTAGGTGAGAGAAACGGTTAAGTATTGAAATACTATAGCTTTACAAACATTTTACCTACACTTGAAAACCTACAATTTTGTTTAAATTCGTAAAAAATACCAAAAAAGAAAAAAATACTAAAAAACTGCACAGGAATTTGTAAATTGTCATAATAGGAAATAGACAGCTTGTGATGATTATAATTTTGCTGCTGTTTGAAATGATGCAACCATTCGACAAATCAATACTAAACATTGGCTATTGTTTCACATTCCTAAATGCGTAAGCGGAATCCAGTCCGTCACAATACTCGTACAGCTCTCGTCAAAAATGTTGCCATTTAACTTTTGTTGCTAACAGCAATCAAAGTATGCAGTTACATAAATAATCCACTTCTCATATACAATAGGGAGCATTTGTTTTCGGGAACGGAATATGTTCTAGATTTATCAATGGGTATTTGATTTCTACAGTTTATAGCTACAGGTTAATATATCTTAGCCACAATTGTACATGGAAATATAAATCATATAGTATGTAGGTACGAGCCGAAATGGTAGCATACATTAATAGTGGTTGGGAAATAATAAAGGAACAATTAAAGGTTGATTACTGTACTCGGAGAACTGGTTGCTTATTACTATTAGACTCAGCTACACTTTAATTAGGATGTAGTTTGAGGCAGAAAAAGACGGGAACTTTGAGGAGTAAACATTCGAGTAATTATTACTCCAGGCAAGGATCCGGGACTAAATAAAATACTATTTAGTTTCGTCGGGTCAGCAGAAATGAATGTCCGGCAGCCAGCGCTTATTAAATTTTTAGACTGCACTAAAACCGTGTGTCTATTGAGTAAACAGTAAACACTATCCACAAGATGCGATAGCGGTCTGTATAATATAAAAACTTATTGCTTTAAAATCTCGCTTATTACTTATATGAAATTAATTAGTGATTACAAAACTTGTTAGATACTCAAATAGCTCCCATTGTGGCCATTGCATTCTGCAGTCATATCTGGGTTTCATTGTAAAAGTTTTTGTTTGCTGGCTGTACGTACTAACTTCGTGACATGCTTCATATATTTCCAATATCTCGACGTTTGGCTTATTATTGAAGTCACAGTTGAAATATTATTAACTCAACAAGTTGAAGTAGTTTAGATAAAATTGTATATAGATTTCGTTGGCATGTTGTTAACGTTGATTTCTTCTAACCATGTAAGGTTTTGTACAATCTGGATACACAATTGTATCACATTTCGCAATCAAAAATATGTAAGCTTGTACAATTCTTTGTGAAATAAGACTTTAAAAAAAATTGTTTGAAAATAATAGTTTGCTCCAAACAGAGAGCTCGTGAAAAAGGGTAACGCAATCTGATGTCCGACACCAAACTAGCGCAAATAAATTACAAGCAAGCTATTTTAATTAAGAGCCAACTAGGATTGAATAGTACTTTACTACAGAGGCCGGGACGAAAGCAGTTGCTGGACGAGTATGGGATAAATAGAAGGCCGAGCGCAAGCGAGGTCTTTTGTAATACGAATTAGCGGCGGGAATCAGCTGTTGCCTGCAACTGCTGATTGCTGTCGTAGTAAGAATAGTGCTTTTCTCAAATAATGCGAGGACATAATGAAATACTATGTAAATGAAACCTTAATCACTTTTGTGCATTTAGCGTCTCTTTTTTTTAAATTTGAGATATTTGAGCACCATGATTGAAACGCAAGAACAAAACATATTTTTTATATTTCCATTTGCCAATATAGTGCGTTTCTGGGGCAGGCGGAAAACGGACAACGACGTCAACGCCTAATAATGCGTTTAGTGGTACAGAGCGGGGTGAGCGATGCGGTTATTCAGGGGTAACAAACCGGTTTTAAAAATGTCACGAGGGCGTCATTCGTTCCGCTCTGCCCTGTTATTCTTTCAGCGCATCAGCGTCGAGCTCGGCGTCGACCCAACCCTCTGTCTCAACATCAGACATGACAGTGAAACTGTAATAGTGGTCGCGGTGTTTGCTTTGTTCGACTTGGCGGGGGCACTACGCGATGCCCCCAGACCCAGATTTTTGCCATTTTCTCGTATGAAAACGCACCTGAAAGTGAACGCCAAGTGGTTATAGAAAGATTAATTAACAATTATACAATGGATTCTTATTTATGTAAAAAAATGGAGTTCAATTTCACAATAAAAGCCAGTAATTAAAAATGCATCGTATTCCAAATATGAAAAAATGGTACGGAACCTTTGATACAATTAATAAGGTCTGGATTCTCAATTTAACTTTAAGCGTATGTAATTAAAACTTGATATTAAATAAACAAGTTAAGTTGACGAGTTGCTTTTTGGTTCGTCAACAACAATAAAGCCTACGCATTTATGATATTGCTTACCGTTTATTTTCACTAATCGACTTCGGGTACAATACTAAGTAAAATAAAGCTCTGCAGAAATACTAGGGAACAAAACCTGTAAAAAAATACTGAATTCATGTGCCTTCAAACTCTTCAAGCTTGAACTTGGCCTTGTAAGCACAAAGAAGTGTTCCCGAGAATTTTAATCAATTCGCTCGCATTATCAACGATTAACATTACGATGTACAATGAAGCTCAGTGCTGAGAAATACGATGGACAGATTTTCAAACGGTAACTACTTTTCAAACTAACCTTTTATTCTAATGGATGTACCTACAATATAATACGACATAGGTATTAACCTTTACCTACTAGTCTATGAATTAATAACCCGACACGTTGCTTCTGAAAATGCGCCCACAATAAATGGGTGGTATTGGACCGAGCCAATATTCACGGCAATACAAATTAACGTGGGATTAATTTCACGTTGCAGATTGACAAATTCTAGCTTAACCGGACTGCGGAGCGACGCGTGAATGCGGGCGAGGCGTGGGTCGATTAACGACTTTTGGCCCAGATAAGCCACAACTTTTTAGGATTACTAAGTTGAGTAACTTTAGATGTAAATAAACACTAATACTGGCCACTACTTTCGCGTAAAATTTGACTTTTGGCTAAAAACACAATAGAGTAATTATCCATAATATGATATGGTTTTTTTTCGTCTTAGTATGGAGTTTATACAAAAAAAATACAACTAAAGGTGCGAACGGAAACCTTATAACTAAGCTTACGCCGGCTGTCATAATAAACATTCAAAAGTAAAAAATTACAGGCACGTTTTAGTTTCAGCTGTATCATTAAATGGTAATAGATACAAGCTTGTGACTCGCTAGTGTGATTATAGTCATAAAAATAATAAAAACTTGTCAAGGGTAAGTGTACGTTAAGGACCCCGGATTTAATAAACAAAAACACATTGTGCATACAAAGAATGCATTGTGTGGTGCAAAGAAACTCGATTCGTTTTAAATCGATTTTTTACTTAGAGACATTAAAGTGACGCTAGTTCCTTTTTTTAATTTTAGTATGACAAATCGCCATAAAATTACTGACGTAAAGCCTCACTTAAACTTACCAGAGCCTTCATTTGAACTTTTTTAGGCGTCAATTGTTGTTTTATGCCGCTTTCCTGATTCAAGCAACGGATCGTTGTACCTATCGACCGTTAAATTTTGACAGACTTCGCGTAGAACTTATTTGTGGAAATGTCAACGATCCGTTGTTTGAGTACAGGAATGGGGCATTAGTCACCATCATGGGTAATGTGTGTTAGATGTACGTATGTCTTCACTTTCTTCCTTTTCATTAATAATGCTTTATAAATTCCGACACGCATAGTACGAGTAGATGAACTATCATGTACGAGGTAAAGTTTTTAATACGGGAACATCTGCGCTCGAATGAGGATGAGGACATAGTTTGTGGGTTTAAAGGGTATTTTTATCCAATACTTACACTTAGCTAGTGTTCTTCTAAGACAATCCTCTTATCGTTCTTAGAATGAAACTGGTGATGTAGACATAAACAAATTTAAAAAAAACATTCTAAATAAAAAAATATGTCGAGATTTAAAATGATCCGCTTAACTAAATATTAGTATGCCCTGTTGAAGCACCACTCATATGTACAGTTTTTGTTTGAATTCAGGCAATATCATGAACTAACATACTGAATCAACTTTCATACTTTAAAGTAGGTATGTAAGTTGCTACAGTAGATATGTTAGTAGTTAGTAGTTAGTAGAGTATATTTAAAAGCAGGGCCCTATAGCAGTACGTAACGGTTATGAGTATGGCTATAGGCAGAAGGCAAGCTCTATGCTCCTCAAGTCTTGAATGTAACACTAGCGTAATGTTTAAGTATCTAATGTTACACTCGTATTTAGTGAAGTAAAATGTTTTTGAGTACATTAATATACGTGCGGTTCAAGCGAAGGCCATGAAAAGTGATGTGGTCCGCGCTGAAACGCGGCTGCAAATGCTTTAGTCCAGACTTGCGATGAGAAATCACAAACAAACTAAATTGCGATTACAACTAAAAGCGCGGCAGGTTTTTACCCTTTAAATGTAAACAGTGTTGTTATTTAATAGAAAAAGATATCCAAGGGCATGGATGAGGTCTTTTATAAAGAAGAAATTTATTGAACTAGAAGTAAGTGACTCGTATGCTCGTTTGTCACACGAAAAAAACGAAATTAGCAAAGAAGTTTATACTTACTATGAATAATTATGAAGGTGTGACATTGTTCTACTGAGAAGAGCTGGCTAGAAGCTTGCTTAGTAGGGTCATTTTCTTTATGTGAGTAAAGAAATTAGCTATCTGTGTCTTTCTATCCTCATCATGCATTTGGCTGGTTACTCCATCTGAACCATGCAACGGGTTTTGATTAGGTTTTTACTGTCATTTACAGATTTTAGTACCCGTGCGAAGCCGGGGCGGATAGCTAGTTTATTTTTAATTTTCAAAACCAAACAAATGCTATGACTTTAAACATTAGACTCAGTTACGACTCCGCTGATTGTTTTGGCATGACATGGTCTCCCGACATAACATTCATGTAATTACGTTTAATTAATAAATCTGATTGTCTGTTATTGTTATAATTGGTGCTGATGTGAAACTATGATATTAATTTCAGTTTGATTTAGACTGCGTAGTTCTTTTAGTCTGTAAATTTGTCAGTGTTCACTCCCGCGGTTTGTGATGTCATCGCGGGGGTAGGAGGGAGAGTCAAACAATACATTTTGTGTTTTGCCAGATGGATCTTCAAAACGATGTAACTCTCGTTAGAAGTATGAAGCTTTTTAAAAGCACATATTTTTAATGCCGCAATTTTCCTGGTTAGCCCGCCGGTACGACGACGAAGACGTTCATTGAATTCACGTCAAAAATTAATGTTATTCGTTTCTAAGCGCAAAACTTAAGAACGGCTGAATCGTTTTTTTTACGTGTTTGTCGCTGTCCAAGTAAAATATTATGGAAAGAAAAATTGGAAAAAAGACCCAGAATATGTAACAAAAGGTTATTTATTTCTCCCATCCAAACTGAAATTTGTATTTGAAATTTAGATAGAACAAGGTCAGTCGGGTTAGCTTGTTAAAGATAAAAACTAATTATGTCTACAAATGGGGATTTATCAGATAAACTTACTGGAGATGGACGTCGACCTTACAAGGATTCAATATACTTCCTTTGAAAACGGAGCCCTGACATCAAGAATAGTGTTGTGTTTAAGACATTACGTGGTTTTTGTTACAATAGTTGAACGGGAAAGCAGGACCGGCATTTCAGTACGTGGATCGACAGGTAAATTGTCTCAAGGTACGAGCTTAGTTTTATCCTGTTTCCGTTGTTGGTCCCAGGTTGAAAACAAATTTCAGTACTTTTTCAAACTTGGCAACTTTATAAAAAAACGATGTTTTGTTTCCGTAAAAGTTTCGTATGGTGTAATTGTAACGCAAAATCAAGTCCAAATTGATTCCTATTCAAATTCTGTTTAGATTAAAGCTGATTACACACATGCTACCAAGTTTAGTTAATCTGAGTTTATTTCTATGTGCGCCCATGGTGCGCTCTTTCTTTTGACACTAGTTTGACAGATACGCAGGGGGAAAATTAAACCTGGGCAGCTCAGGCTAAGGTCACTTGTCAACATATATTAAGTTATAGATTAATTAATTGCACTAATTAATAAAATGCACTAATGACTAAACTAAAGCCTTACGGCATTCTTAACCATCCAGCAAAAAAAAAAAAACTAAAAATCAATCATTTTACAATTACAAACACTTGATTTATAACATATGTTTCTATATAAGTTTCTATATACTGATGTTAGAAACAATGAAATCAATATATGCAGTTGTGAAGTCCTAAAGTTGGTGTAGGAGATGCTTGTGCAAGTATTAATACATACATACTTTTGTATCGTCTCATGTAATTGGTGTATAAGCGCCCATACAACTCGCGTTCCTAGTACGATAAGTAGATTCATTAATTTATCTTTATATTTAATAAAGCTTTAAAGTTTGCAAAAATTGAGTTTAAAAGGTAAATTAGTAATGTCAATTTAGCGTCTCATAGACAAACTATAAAAAAATTATAAGTTTTGCCAAAATGAAACTTTTTTGTTTAAGACGTTGTTGTTGACGGTACTTTATTATATATTACATTTTCAACAGACCCACATACACACCTATCAGAATTGAAGTTATTTCGGTCATTGATATCGAGTCAAAATTTAATTGCAAGACTTCATCCGAACAAACTGACAAACAAATAAACGAACTGACAAGGCAAGTGAAATAAAAAGGGATAAACTTTTGAAATTAGCCACTTCGTTTATTTAGCTTATGCACGTGCAAGACATCTAATCATTAATTGATTGATCAACAAAATTTTAATATCTTATTAATTTCTATTTTAGACCTAACTCCGGTCACACCCCCTAGTAAACAAAATGGATAGAAATCTAAAACAAAAATATTGGTAAAATGCAAAAAGATATATAAGTACCTAATAATTAATTATTACTTTCTAAGTAATATCTTCATCCCTCTTCAAGATTGCTGCTTATGACATCAACCAGCGTTTTGGAAAAGAAAGACACAGCATTAAGATATACCAATCAGCTAAGCGAATTTTTATTACATACGAGTACACGTTGCTTTGCTGGCGTGTGGCTTAAATGAATGGTCGGGTTTATGAGCACCTTGGTACAATCAACAAAATGGAACCCTGACCCACCATAGATATCATGTATAAATCACATTTTGCGGGTGGTAGGACCTTGTGCAAGGTCCGTCCGGACCGCTAACCCTAATCTTGCTAGCTAATCCAGCCGGTAAGCAGCGATGCTTGCCTAGTTGTGATCCGGCGTGGAGAGCAAGACAGTCGGTGAAAATACTGGCACAAGAGGTACACTATCTTAGCCATCCTGTGTTGGCAACAGATCTGTAAACTCCTTGGTGTTCCATGGTGACCACCAGGTGACCCACTTACTTGTTTTTCATCCTATTTAATAAAAAAACCATAAGTAAAAGAGTAAGTGACTTCCCACAATTTGATTTACTCGTATATCGTCACTTTGTCATAGTCCTATTTGGTCGGTTGTACGCAAGCATATGAACGCTCCAGACACAGGCAGTCACGATAACGTTACGTAAGCACGTAGACACCACAAAGCCTGTTTATGACCGGTGACAAGAGGCCTAACAACCAGACTACCTCTCTCAAGACCCATTGCGGCTATTCCCCATACTGTGCCATGTCAAGCATTTGCACGGCCTTTGACGCGTTCACTGCGGTTACTTGGCTTGTCAATCAAATCTCTCTGGTACATTAGCTTATTGCACTGCATTATCGGATAATTCACGCCCGACTTCGTTTAATCATGCATTAAGTAAAGCTCGATAAAGCCTTTAGGTAAGTAGTTCTGTAAGGTCCTTCCGTAGGTGAGATCGTCCGTCAACCGGAATGTTAGGCCATTCTATGTCTAAATAAGAGCTTCATTTTACCAAAAAGTAATAAGTCATCCCATACAAAAAAATTACCTGATGTTATCAATTGTAATGAAGTATGACTAAGAATCTGCGTCGACAGACATAGGGTAGCAAAGCCCTAAAAGGAGCAAGTCAGCGCATCAAGTATCAGTCTGGCTGAACTCTGAACCAAGTATGGCACTAATCCGTATTCATAAGTCGTACTCAAGCTTATTTATCTTATGGGTCGTAAAGAGTACATCATTTGGAACCTCACTTGTTTTGTCCATCTCAAAAGATCTAGTCTCGAAAGGTATTAAGCGCTTTTTATTGCAATTTCCAACGCAATACCAGCCCAAAGTTAATACACAGGTCTTTGAACAAGTCGGATATTAACTCTCTGTATTGCAAAGCCAAGATTATTACAGTCCTTACGAAAGTTGTGCAAGTATGCAGGCACATGGATTTAGGTTAAGTTGTTTTGTTAGGGTGCCTAAGGATATTGAGCATTAGTTTCGGCTACAACTCGAGCATGCCGGCGAGAATATCGCAATATTGACTAACTCAGGGAAACATTAGAACCTGGTGTGCTGCAACGAATGAAACACATAAACAAAGCAGGAGTTATATCTACACTATCTAAACTAATACACATCATTATAATAAAAAAGGTAAACCTTGTTTTTTTTGTTGTATGTAGGGGTTCACATAGAAGCCTATAAGAGGAGGGGCTTAAAAGTCAGCAATGGATTAGCAATATTTAGGATCGCTGTTTCGTATAGGTGGCAGTTACTACTTCTCATTAGGCCCATGCTTGTAATCGTAAAAAGTAAATTACTAAAAATTTCGTTACGTAATAAAATACAGAGCTTATTCGAAGCGGAAGATGATAATTTCCTAGTGGATTGCATTGAATACCTTTATGTCGCCTGCAGGCGATCTTGTGTATGGACGGAATGTGTTTTACCTCCCGAGGGAGGGCATTTGTTTACAAAGACATGAACCTGTTCAGTTTGCAAGTTGAAAAATGCATTGATGTTCAATTCGTTAAAGGCTTGGTCTTTTTTCCAGTATGGTCCTAAAAAAAAAAAGACTATTTTAACACAATTTTGCTCTGTTGATTTAAGTTTATATAATTATTACGAAACTGGAGCCAAGTCGATTTATGTTCCATTTAGAGTGTGGCTACAACTTTATGTATCTTTGATGACTGGTCTTTATTGCCTGCATTGGTCGGTTTCTCGCGGCTTTGAACTGTTTCGGGAAATTCTTCCGTCTTTCACAATGTCTTTCACAGCCAAAAACTGTGCATTTGTAGCGTTCTGTTCCGGTTCTGAAAAAGCCTAGAGGGCTAATTGCATTGTTGCCAGATTTGTTTAAAAGTTAAGCTGTAGATTGACGCTGAAAAGTCCGTTTTGAGGTGCTATTCCGATAAAAATCTGTGCAAAAATCGTCGTTTTCCTATTAATAAAATTTGTATTGAGTGAAATTTGCAGGCGAGCAATTTGTATGAAAACGTGCTTGTTTCTAATTAGTTGGTCACAATCAAGATTTTTCTTAATAGAGACTGTGAATTTGGCATTTTTGGTTAATTGTGAAGTTAGTGTTGTTGGCAACTCGCGAAAGATACTGCTGGGGTTTCGAGTGTTTAAACGCTGCTTGTTTTCATGCGTCTTGCTTGTTTTTTACTATGGATGTTGTATAAAAAGTCACATTTTAATAGAATTAACGTACACACTTGGAAACCGTGTTCTCTTTTGTGGGCTCTGCGGTGGCGGAAGAAACTTGCAAAGCTTTTGATAGAACGCCGTCGACGCTGTCAAATAGTAGCTTAAATAAGCTTTTACGTAGAATGTACAAAATCAGGAAACCGGTGGAATGTGAGTGTAAGGCATGGCAAACATGTTTGCTACTGAAATTTTGCTTTCTGATGAAGAGCGATAATTAATCTATCACTGCTTTTATAATTATTTTCTCTTGTTCAATTTAACAATAAAAACAAACAAAACGTGTCCAGTGGCTTGTGAGTTAAGATGCCAAAGACAAACTTACAGATCAGATAGACACACGTCAACTTTGAGGAGTGACCTATTAGTTCGCGGGGAGGGGAGGGAGGCTAAGGCAGGCAACGGATCAGCGAGCCTCCTGGCGTCACTGGTTACTATGGGCGACGGGTATCATTTGCCATCAGATGACTCGCATATTTTTGCCTCCCAATTCAATAAAAAATAAAAATTCAGGCATTGAAGCATTATTTTAAGGTCAGTTGAAGGATAAAAAAAAATTACAAATACAACAAATGTTGTTTTTCACACGGGTTTACGAGATTTTCCAATACGAGCCTCCTGATTGATATCTTATCCTGTTATCATAATGTTAACCAAAGCAGTTAATGGGTTAATAAATTCAGCAATGTATGTAATTTTTGCTTGAGTCCTTACTTCTGTTCATTTTCTCTGTAATTAATATGTTTTTTCCAGCTTATATTACAGCTAAAGTATCTAATTTATATATCCAATTGCCTCTACATTTTATTTTGATATAGCTATTCTAGAGAACCTTGATAATTAATTTGCAAACTGGCTGCTCCATTTTCCGTTCTTCTTAGAAAACCTAATTATTATTAAGTTTTACAAAGAAAATAGAGACAATGCCGACATTATGTTTTACTAAAATGGTGTCAAAATCGTAATACAATTCCTTTCACGTGCAAAATGGAATGTTAAACGGAGTAGGTGCTTCCATTTGAATCTCAATTATTCATTTTGGTATTTATGGTTTACGCATAATGCACCGACGGTCTCTTCAGAAAAGGAGCAAGTTATGTGTTCCACGTTCTGTAATTAAAATCATGGAAACTGCAGAAATGATAAAAAGCCGGCAAATGTGAAATATCTCAGAAGAAGAGTTAACAGTACAATCTATTTGAACTAACCCAGTTTTATATACTATTTTTTATAACATTAAACTCCGTTTGAGTATTGCAATGTGATAATACGTAGAACGGTATCATGTCAGTTGACTAACCGTTCTACATTATGAATGTATGTTTTAGTAAATGTTTCACTTGATAGTTTTTTCACTAAAACCATAAACTTTTCAGGATTTCTAAGGGTTATTAAATAGAACCCAATAGATATTTGGTCAGGATTGTTTAAAACATCCCTATAAAATTAATGTTTAAGTGGTTAAGCAAAATATCCCTTAGATTCCAATGATTTTTTTGGCAATTAATACAATTGTAATGTGCACTACCCGTCAAACTTTATTCAACCATAACCTATATAGAACATACCGACTGGAATATACAACCCTTAAAGCTTTTATCTCCCCTCTTCAGTTGCGAAATAAAAAAAACCTTGAGTTTTTCGGCGCTTGCATTTCCTACTGGCATTTGTTACGTGGTCTACTGTATCCGAGGGTATGCACACATATGTCAGTTGGTATTTGTGTAGAGTTTATGGCACACACTCGAGTGGAATGCGACCACAACGACAGTTGAGGCGCGGGCGGGCCTCGTTGCCCGCACCCGTGGCGTTCCGGTAGTATTACCACTATGAGCTAAGTGTTAAATAATAATAATATGTTTTTACTGGTCCAAATTACTTCTTCCTAAAGTAACCTTTACTAGACCACTGTCTAGTTAAGGCCACCCTTAATCTTAGGATTTAAGATGTTTTTTTTAGTGGAATATTAAACTTCAAACTGAAATAATCTTATATTTTCGAAAATAGCGGTGATAGAGTCTGGCAAACGTTATTTCGTGGACGCTACTTTAAGCAAAAGTAATTGTTATATTTTAATAAGAAATATCTTGGGACAGTTCACACTGATATCGATTTCAATGCTGTCAATAGTTAATGAAAGAGAAATGTCATCGACTAATGTTTTATCAGTAAACCTTTTAACAGGGGACTTAGAAAGAGCTCGGACCGAAATTTAAATAGCTTCATTTTTATATCATTAAGTCGTAAATGCATTATCAATTGTTAAGAATTAAAGATAAACAAAGGAAAGTTCTCATCAAACAGTTATGTTAGAAGTACGTCTTTAATGGAGAAATAAAACCCAATACTCTTAAATGGGGCCTGTTCTTATTTATAAATAACTAGCTTTTGTCCTTAATTTTGTACACGTCGTATTTGTAAGTAGGTATCTATAATTTTGCTTCTTGTCAATAATAACTCTGCTTTTAGGTGGCGTATCAACATGAAAAATGCCCCTGGTTTTCAGATAGACGTACATCACTACAACTGTAAAAACTGAGTCCAATTTCGTGTAGACTGTTTTTTGCGTGATGCGCGTATAAACATTCAGACCGACAGACAAAAATCTAATTCTCTTCTTATTACTTATTCACGAATAGAACTTCAAATTATGTTGGCAGCATTTATTTACGCTTTGTTTCATATTTTCCATTGGAGCAAAGTCACACACTAGTTGGTTATAATATGATTGCAAATCAAGTAAAAATCGAGGCATACTTGTAAACTGCAGTAGGTTGCTTCTCACGAAAACAGTTACCAAGTATGTATGTGTTACGCCAGCGGTGAACGCAGGAAATAATTTTGCAGCAAGTTGCAATTACGAACTTTAATCAATTTTTGCACTGTCGACATAAACCATGATAGCGATAGCAAAAGGAAAAGATGTTAAAACTGCATGTATTCCACATGCGCGTTGCGGCAAAAGAGAAGGGATCTTTTATACACACTTCTATGCGGATGCGGCTTAATCTAACATTAGCTTCATTTTCACACAAGTTTGGCTGAATTATAGCATTTTGCCTCATTTTAGAGCCTACCCCATTACAGTCCATTTTACATAGGATTTGAACTTTCCCCAGTAGGTAAGCTTCAACGCCATTCCCGGAATCTCGTTATGAGAATGTAGAAAATAAGTAGGTGTACGAGTACACAGAGCGTCTACTTTATTATGCCGAAAAGAGCAATGATAGATACTTACGAATGCACGATTCCGACCTCAATATCGAACTAAATATTAGTAGTTCCGAACTTATGTGAAGGTTGCCTTTCATCGTAGGAAAAACACCGCGAGAAAACCTCTAGGAGGATAATTTCAAAGCGTATGTGTGCGTCGGTGTGTCACGCCGAGCTCAATATTGTAGCTTCACTACAAAGAATGGCAGACGTACTCCGTGGCTGGGAGATTTAAAGGGCGCTGCGGCGCTGGGTGTCTTGTTAACGAACGGGCTGATATACGGCGAGGTGATTGGCGGGTCGCTCGCGGAGATT
The DNA here is from genome assembly GCA_963691745.1 of Ditula angustiorana. Classification (NCBI taxonomy): domain Eukaryota; kingdom Metazoa; phylum Arthropoda; class Insecta; order Lepidoptera; family Tortricidae; genus Ditula; species Ditula angustiorana. The sequence goes on from OY829472.1 coordinate 8,463,901, forward strand.
ACGCGGCAGCAGCATTCCTAATGCCTCACTATATATAACAATTGATAACAATGCAGAAAGAATGTAAGAAGTAGGGTATTGTTACAAACAGAATGTATTTATCAAAAGCAATAACAATATAAACTTGCTTTCTGGTATTTTGAAACGCTCGTACAGCAATTAAGAAAGAACCTAGAAACAGGCGAGTACCGACTTCATGTTCACTATTGGACATTTAATATTAAACTTTTATTTTTCCTCTTTTATCTCGTCTTATTGGCCTCGGAGGCCTTTTTTGCTTTGAACCATGGATTATCTCCAGAATACATTACTTCAACTTTCTACGACACACCGTTTAGAAGTTACAAGGCTAACAGCAAACGGGTGGATTATGTTAAGTTGGCACGGAACCTTCTGTTAGAAGGTTCCACTCGCACTTTGCTGTATTTACGTCCGCAGAGACTTGATATGAACAGGAGGCTTTGTTTTTAAAAGGCGATGTTTATGGTAATGGTCTGCGTAAACTTTTAATATAAACAATAAGCGGTCACACGTTTCGTCTTACCGCATGTCTTACATTTTATTGTCTAGTACCTGGTATAAACATTTTCATGTCTATAGATATGACAGTGTCTCTTCGATAATTAGAACCCTACATTGCTGTTAAAAGCCCCATACACGCGGAAGCATCGCTTGTGACAACATGATAACCGTACCGCGTTCGCCTGTGAAATAATGTTAGCGCCGATAATTATGCCCACACGGTATAAATCAAAAGCAAACGCGACGTCTTTTTGCTAAAATATCGGCACGAAATGTTGGCCTTTACAATAATGGGGGCATAACTAATTAAAACTTGAAATGAAGTTGTGATTATACCTCATGAGCTGCTTAGTTTTAGCAGAAGTCAGGTGGGGCACACTTAAAACTTCATAAAATTTGACAGTTAGCAGCGTCTCCTCGCGGCTGGCGAGTGACTACAAAATATAAAAAAAAAAACTATCTGTCACTGCTAGTCACTCGTGTCGGAGGCGGCCATTGTAAACTCTGGCTTTCGTTTGCTTGGACGTTGATGCGCTCTGGGTTATCTCTTTTTGTTTACTCATCAAGGTTTTGTTCGAGCAAATGTTATGAAAACTTACATAAGTAAGAACTTATATAAGTTTTCATAATATTTGCTGGAACAAAACTTTGATTGAGTACATTTGGATCTAAAAATAACACTCACACACGCGCAAGTACGCTTACACACGTATATGTATATATGCCTATCTATAGCTATACAAGTACACTGCATTAGTTCACTTACTTGACACTAACAGCAGCACTTTCCATACATGCAAGTTAAAACCTGGGTTTGGCATGTATGGAACATTCATAGAATGTATTTAATTTTAAATTTGTTAAAAAAGCTATTTGAATTTGAATTTGAAGATTTTCTTTTATTATTTTAGTCTTCATATTTAGGTATTACAAAATATCAACGAATCCTTTTTGGTCAAGATAGTGAAGAAAGTAAGAGAAAACAAAATGATATATTAAATTATTTCCTGCTTTGAATGACAGGTAAGCCAAGTAAACCCGGATGATTATGAACTGTTTCATTACTCGGAACCTTGTACTACACATAAAAAATATAAAAATTACTAATAAAAAGTCGCTATAATATGTAAATCTATAAATATTGGAGGGGTTCCGTCAATTCCTCGTGGATCCAAACATCAAAACCGCGGCTTTAATGAAAATGTGCTAAACTGTATCCCCTCAAATAAAAAAATATTTTTCCGAATCCGTTTATAAATGACTGAGTTCCGAGAAAAAAAACAACGCAATTGAGAACCTCTTCCTTTTTTAAGTCTGATAAAAAATGATTACAAGATCTTTGTACGTTTGATATGCTAGTAGAGGTATATATGTTTAGTCGACCAAGAAAGTGCTTGACCACTTTTCGACCTTATCACAAAGCAATAAAGTTCAAAAGTGGGCAAGCAATTACTTGGTCGACTGTACTAAGTTTATGACCCATGGGACATGCATGCCTATGTTCAGAGTCACGTAGCTCGCACCAGTGTAAGGAGCACATGACCGTTTAACGCGGTTACTTCTGGTTGAAAGCTTCTTCCATTGAAACTGTCCCACAACACTCTTCAGTATCACCTCTCTCGCGATGTTTGGAGAAAGCGCTCGTATTGAAAGCGTTTATGAATTGTCAAATTGAATTGAGTAACGTTTATGTCGGGAGTCTTACAAAGAAATTATGTATACTCTTCACAATCATTTTCCAGTAATATTTACCTTATTTATTACTTAATGCTTATTTATAAATTATATCTTTGGTCAAATAAATTTTACTCAGAAAATATTTAAATGTAAGCCAAAACAATAGAAACAGTTAGGTACTTATACCTAAAATAAACTAAAAATGATTTGATTTTATAAAATTATACTGCGGCGTAGTTCCCATGACTCAAAAAGGGAAGTTTTCCAATAATGGTACATTGGATTTAGTATAAACAGAAGTTATTACTGCAGCTACAAAGATAAATTCAGTAACAGGAAATTGCATATTGTACAATCAAACGTTGAAAAGAACCAACCGGTATAATTTGATAAATCTCTTACTGTTGCTTTTATGTACTTGCCGACGACAACAAACAGACGTCGTTTGAGAAGTTGGAAGACTCTAGCTCGTTATTCTGTAAGCACAACAGCGACGAACTCGACGTCGAGTCACGCCGCTATTGCGCATATTGAATCACTCCCCTCAGGTGTGTGCAACGATTACAATTAAGATTGAGCACATCATAAATAGTTGTTTACTCAAATTGAATGGAAATAAGTAGCAACAAAAAGCGTTTTTTTAAGTTTTTTTTTTTTATACAACATAGGAAGGCAAACAAGCAAGTGGGTCACCTGATGGTAAGTGATCACCACCGCCTATAGACACCTGCAACAACAAAGAGAGTGCAGATGCGTTGCCAACCCAGAGGGCTAAGATGGAATACCTCTTGTGCCAGTAATTACACCGGTTGTCTTGCTCTCCACGCCGGAACACAACAGTGCAAGCACTGCTGCTTAGTGGCAGGATTAGCGAGCAAGATGGTGGTAGCGATCCGGACGGACCTTGCACAAGGTCCTACCACCCGCAAAACCAAAGTGAGCCGCAAAGTGAGTCTAGTTTATGCTGATCGTAGTCGTCGTGAACGGTACGGACAGGGACGAAGGGTACAATGTAACTATACGAATACTAGAAATCTATTGTAAGAGTATTAGAAAAATACGATGGTTTATTTAGCTTTGCACTGAAAAAAAGGGATCGCTGAACTAGTTTGGTTACTCGTAATTTTGGTTAATGATAATAAAAGATGATTTAAAGTAGCAAAACTATTTGCTGGTGATAAACGTTGATCCTTGATGACAAATCAAGAGTTAGGTAAGGTGTTACAATAGTTCGGTAGTCACTTTTTTGTATAATGGGTAAAGAAAACTTCGTGTAAGGAACTGTATTTTCAGTGTTATTTAGCTTCAAGAGGAAAATAAAAAAAGAGCATCGGAAATTAAGTTAGTAATTGCGGTCGCAAAACTAGCTTGTAAAAGATATGAGAAAGTTATGACTTATTTTTTTGGCCTATCACTCGTCACAAATAAATATATGTGTGATGGTTCGGAACATATGGTGCGCAAGTTTGATTCACACTTGAACGGATTTTATTGTCTATGTTTGCTTCTCATTCAGAATCGGTAGTTCAATGGTAACCCTTTGAATGGCCAATTTAAATTATTTGTCTCTTTTTTTTTCAAGCTTTGACTTGCCACCTTTATTTTGTTTCTTTTTCTTGTTCCTTTAGCGGAACCATTCTCTCGCTAGCCACTTGAAGTCACATTTCAGTGCAGCTAGCCCGTAGGTTCTCGACACGCGTTAACCCTCTACGTAACTCAGTATGTCGCTCTCCTACTGGACAAGTTAGAAGGAGACGCACTAAGTTACGTTGCGAGTCAACGCGAGGTTCTAGAGGTTCGAAAAGGTGTTAGTTGCACTGGTGTAACAAAAACTGTCAAGTCCGGTTGAACTTTGACAATGTTTAACGTATCTCGAACATGATACGAACCTCGCATGCACCAAGAATTAGAGTCCACATAAAATGTTGCTAGTCACTTTTGGCTTTCTCCCAATCGGATTGAACAGAACCCAGGTTTATTAACTCTGATTACAACGCACAGTATTTTATAATGCCTCAAAAACGGACATTCTCAGTTTTAGTCAGAAATCGACAGATAATATGATTTAAAACGCGAGAGTAGAACACCCGTGTGCCAGTTTTGGTTGGTTTCTGAGAAAATAAATTTCAAAGTTTTCAACTTTTTTTGGACGAAAATCAAGATAAATATTCCTACCCAAAAACGGTTACAGATATCTAAGATTTTATTAAATCAGTTGATAGAACTATCAAAGAGCAAAGATTATACAACTCCCCAACCTTATAGGTCCCATAGAAAAGTAAAAATAAATAATTAAAAAAAAAACTATTTTATTTTTTTCTCTGATGTCCAGTCGTATGTGCAACAGAATTTTATATCAAATTAAAGCCTTTACTCTAAGCTATGCACACAAAATCACTTGCTTATCTCGCTGGACTCGGAAGATATCAATGTTTTCATGGATTTACAAATTTTCGGCCTTCAGGGGCTGGCACAAAAAATATTTTATCAAAACTATTTTTTATGTTAAATAAATTCGGCCTTTACTTAAAGAGAGTAATTTAAGCTTGTAAAGGGGTCAGTGGTTAGAGCTTCAAGTCCTTATAATTTTTTAATTCATCGAAATAGGCGTGCAAATTAAATAATAGTTTTTTTTTATTCTAAATGACAGATTTTGGTCTTGTATAAGACTATAGGAATAGCCAGTACCCTAATTGAGCCTGAGTGTTCTTGAGGTCGAGGGTTTAAGGCCAAGCTTCAGTTTGGTTTGTTTTAATAGTGCTTTTGGTTGTTCTTCCGGCTTAATTATGAGTCAGTTATACTTCACAACGATGAAAATTTCCAATGAAAGATCACGTGTGACGCGGGAAGCGGTCCACCCTCGTAAGGCTACTGCTAAAACCCCGCGCAAATACACGTGGTCTAGAGGAACGGGGTGAGGCACCATGGAGCCGTCACAGACCCATGGCACCGCTTTGCCTCAGCAGGAGTTGACCCTACCTGCTGGGGGATGTCCTTCCGGGCTCCGACCGGGGGACTTAATGCTAGGAGGGCATGAGGGCGTCAACCCTCATGCTGGTCAGCGACTGGCATTGGATGATGTAGATAGAGAAATAGCCGGCACTTCTCCCTCTCCGGGAGTGTCTTAAAGATTATTAGGAGAACCCGCAGATAATTGTGGTTGCGGAAGCAGTGGAGAATTCTCTGCACAGAATATTACAGGCGAAAGTCAAAAATTACTCACCAGATATGACGTTTTCAAATTACTGCTCGAGCATTGTAAAAAGAAACATAGTAAACTACAACCGTCGGATTTATCCGTTGCTGAAAGAATTGATGCAATCAAAACAGCTCTTGGACCTGATTATGAGTTGACAATTCCAGAAAATGAACTTGGACTTTCTATACCAAAATTCATTTCTAGACCCGAGGGTTTGTATCAAAAACATAATAGACAAATGCCATATTTCATAAGAAAGCATAAATACTGGCTTGATCAAGTTTTTGTCACCGAAACTTTAATACAACCATCAACAACATCACCATCAGTCGCAATTACAACGCCCATTTCACCCAGAACTAGCAACTTTGAAAAATTAGGCTCAAGGCATCAGCAGGGACTAAGAAGAAAATTAGAAATGACTTTAAATTTGGAACCACCAGTTAAAAAGATAAAAGCTTTTATAGGTACATTGAATACAAAAGGTGGAGAACAGTTGACTCATAAGGCCACTCAAGATTTAGAACGAGTTATAAACATCTGCCTAGATTCCTCACCTAACGCTACGACTGTGTTAAACACTTTTCAACAAGCAGCCGAATCGCGACCATATACACCCGATGAAGCTTTGTCTCTAGTAATAGATAACAAGTTTTGTGTAGATACTTATAAAGTTTTACACACCAATGCAAGTGACCGGGGATATTCACTATATTATAAAGTACACGAATCAAGAAAACTTTGTTATCCGGTAGAAAATGTAGCAGTTACCGAAAGACAAGCTTCTGTTTCTTTGCAGTCCCTGTTAGAACACAGTTTTGTAATGTTATGCAACAAAATGTTTTCGAAAATTTGTGAAACCAAATCTGTTGCCGAATCATATTGTACCTTTGATGGATCTTGGGGTTTTGACGGTAGTACCGAACAATCATTGTACAAACAAAGCTTTGATGAAGAAAACCAGGATGAAAATAGTCTTTTTGCTACTACTTTTATTCCTCTACAAGTTACAAATCAAGGGACCGGTATTATATGGCGAAACTCCAGCCCTCAATCGTATCGGTATTGCCGCTCACTACGAATCCAATACCGGAAAGAGACCGCGGATCTCATCAATGCAGAAAGAGATTGGGTTGAAGATCAAATAAAAGATTTGATGCCACTTTTTGCCCAAACCGCAAAGTTACAAAATAATAGCTGTTTCAAAATAAAAGTTGTATTTGACAATAATTGATGGAAAAGTTCTGAACACATTACTCAATACACCATCACAGTTACGATGTCCGTTTTGTGATCTCACTGCCAGTAAGTTCAATGACTTAGACATAGCTTTCCAGAAACCTGTAAGACAGGAAGCTTTACTTCATGGTGTCAGCCCGATGCACGCGTGGATACGTATCTTGGAATTCCTGCTTCATATTGGCTACAAAAGCACTGTGAAAAAATGGAGAATATCGCAGTCGTCGCAAGATGGACAAATAGTTAAAGAACGAAAACAATCCATACAAAATGAAATTAGAGTTAAAATGGGCCTTCTAGTGGACGTTGTAAAACCACATTCCGGTAATACAAATGACGGTAACACTGCCCGTACGGCATTATCTGATAAAAACCGATCTACATTTGCCAGTATCATAGGTGTAGAACAATGGTTACTGGATGGTTTCCATACAATTTTAGTAACCTTATCTTGCGGATTGCCAATAGAGCCCGCTAAATTTGGAGAATTCTGCAATACCCATAAATATGTTGAAAATTACAACTGGCATCCGATGACAGTTACGGTTCATAAAATTTTGGTTTATGGGAAAGATATTATAGAGGCATCGAAGTTACTTATCGGAATGTTGTCAGAGCAAGCAGCCGAATCACGAAACAAATTCTGGAGATACGATCGGGAACACCACTCCAGAAAAATAGACCGACAAAAGACCATTTTGGATCTTTTCCATCGCGCCTTGGAGTCATCTGACCCAATGATATCAAGCATTCATATACAAAAAAAAGAGGAAACCACCATTACATGTAGCTGTATTATCTTTATTAAAAGCCATAAATATAGAAGACCTACAGGAGTTGACAGACCATGACACAACCGCAGAAAAATGTGAAGAAGAGCAGCAGGATAATGTATATGTATATACGTATGTATTTACCTATATAAGTATGTATATCCGTCGTCTTGTACCCATAGCAAAAGCAGCTTAAGTTGCATAATTTGGGCTTAGATTAATGTATAAATTTTCCAAAATATAAATTCACTGTATTATTTGCATTGTAAACTTGTAAAGTACAATTTGTCTTAAGTTTCGAAAACTTTTTTCCTTATTTACATAAGACCGGGTTCGGGTCTTTATCAAAATATCCACGTAGCAAAATGACAATATCGCTCAAACATCTGGATTTCGTAATATCTTTGTTAGACGAACGCAAAATGCCTCAGTAACAAAATGTCTGGGTCTTAGATTTTTATAATTCAAAATACTCTAGTTGTATTACGTCTGGATCTTTGAATGTCTTAATTTCTCAATAGACTTCAAAGCTAAATGCCTCAGTATCAAAACGTCTGGACATTAGAATGTCTTAATTATTAAATAGATATGAATGCTAAATACCACGGTATCAAAAGGTCTGGATATTACAACGTGTTAATTACTAAATAGACATGAACGCTAAATTGATTTGATTTGATTTATTTTATTTCAAAATATAAATTACAAAATACATTACATTAGATGTCAAAATATATGCAATTCACATTAAGATCGTCATAACAATTTAAATTATACAAGAAAAAATTACAATGTCAATCAATAAATGTCCAATTCTACATAATTATAATGTCACCGTTACCATTAATTCATTAATCCATCAGTAAAAAATGTAAAAATAATAAAATACAATATAGGTAAAAATAATTCAAAGTAATACAAATGTCAAAATCTAATAATCTAAAATGTAATGTCCCCAGTATTAAAACGTCTGGATCTTAGAATGTTAAATAATTATAAATACGTGTTGATATGACACTGATAATAAAAACTTTCTTTCCCCATAATTAATTATAATTTTTTGTTTACATGCTGGCCACTTCAACTCATAAGTCTTATTCGATTATTGTCAAAACTATATGTCATTTCCAGATATTTTGCTACCAACTCATTCTACGGTTATCCAACTAATGTGGCTTTCGGCTAATTAGATATTGTAATCATACTGGCTATTTACAGTTTCAGACGTTTTGTTATATGCACATTCCGCGTTTATGTCGTCCAGCCGAGTTGACGCTCTGCTGACTGGGTTTCCAACGTTTATGTCTGCTAGATGTAGCTAAATTGTCTTTTTAGCGATAAGGTAGTTCTGATGGAGACCACGAACAAACGAATGTAAGAAAAGTCGAAATTATGTAGGTTCCGATTTAGCTATTTAGTTCCAGAACCCTGAAAAAGATGAAACATATAAAAATTTAGTTTAAAAATATATAAAATTTTCGGCTTTGGTTTTCGGCCTAACCTGTGACAACCCTAAGTAAAAAATTCAATTCAAGATATCGAGCGAGATAAGCAAGTGATTTTTTTGTGTGCATAGCTTAGAGTAACGGCTTTAATTTGATATAAAATTTAGTTGCACATACGACTGGACATCGGAGAAAAAAAAATAGTTTTTTTTTTAATTATTTATATTTCCTATTCTATTGGATCTACAAGATTGGGGATTGGGTTGCTGTTTGCACTTTGGTACTTCTATGAACTGATTTAATAAAATCTTAGATATTTGTAACCGTTTTTGGACTGTAATTATTTTCCCTATTTTCGGCCAAAATAAATTGCAAACTTTAAAAATTATTTTCTCAGAAACAAATCAAAACTGGCACACGGATGTTGTACTCTCGCGTTTTAATTCATATTATCTGTCGATTTCTGACTAAAACTGAGGATGTCCGTTTTTGAGGCATTATAAAATACTGTGCAACTTAATAATAAGATACAAGAAAAACTAAAAACCAAATTATTTTTTAACATAAACAAAAAATCTTGGCCTGTTCGTGTCAAATATTGGACGAGTTGAAAACAGCGTGAAGCAAACACTAACAATAATGGCTCTCAGGTAACAAAACGACGCTTAACCTGAAAAGACCGGGAGCGCCACACTCGTTTTTATTACAAGTTTAACAAACAACGCCGAGACCAATCACTGTGGAATTTTCCGGCATACTACGAGTATGTTGCGATTTTTGAACAATTGCGTTTCCATTATTGGTAATTGAAGTTCAGTTAACTTATGGTTTCATTATTTATACCCAATATTGGCTGCACACTTTGCGATGGGATTAACTTCGGTAGACATTATATTTCTGACAGACTTTGTCGCGAGTCAGCTTTAGTTAAAGATATTTTTATAAATAATTAGATACATCTGTAACATGAGCGCTTAAGTTTAATTAATCTCTTAGTGCGTTATAATAGTCGAACAAAGCTAGACGGAGGGATAAATTCAACCAAAGCGGGCATAAAAGGACGATTTTCTTTGCTCTTGACTACATATTTTATACAGGGAACATTATTAATCAAGTCAACTTAAATATTATTCGCTAAAGTAAGTAAAGCAAAAAGAGCCTTTGCTGGTGGTCTCGCTGGTATTTTACTATTCCCTTTCAGCTATATAATGTGGAAAATTGTGGTAAATTGCGTAAAGTTGGATTATTAAGGTTGATCCTTAATAAACAATAATTTGGCAGGCATTTTGGTACTCCAATCTGTTGAGGAGCAACGTTTCCGGAGCGACGCGGCCCGCCGCCGCGCCGCCGCCGCGCTGACATACGCCCCACATTTATTTACACGACACGGATTAATTCAACGTCATCCCACACATATCCACTGCGAGACTCCGCTGTTCTCAATCACACGCAATAGCAGAGACTTTCAACCTAGCTTTGACCTTTGACTGATAAGTAAAATTAATTTGCGCAAACCGAACTCAATATAGTGTGTTTAGTTTCAGCCGAAAAAAGAGCTGCGGCGTCTAACTTGCCAAGCTAAAGAACTGACATCGGCGTAAACAAAAGGATTACCTAGAGTACCTCGAGCACGAACGTTGGAATCGTACTGAAAAACATATGAAGGAGAAAGTTCGTGATAGGCATATCAAATAATATCGCTAGATATATCGAAGGATAACTTTTTTTATCAGATTTGAGATATAGATCTAGATCTTTGACTTATGAGTATGGTGGGTTACGTCACAAGATGTTCATTCAATTCATACATAGCAATCGACCGGGGCATCTGAGGTCGACATTCCCAACTCTGAGAGCACCCTCGATATTGAACATCCATATTGCGTGCAGAAAAAAATACATAAATCATCGGCAAGGTGAAAATTCAATAAACAACATGTAAAAAATAACATGGCACGCGACGGAAAATAAATGGTTTGTAATTATATCAGGGAACACAGCGATTTCCACAAAGGATTAGCTATCAAAATCTAAAAATATTGTTACCTTGAACAATTTAACCGTTAATACGATCGGAATACAACTGCTTTTCATGAGCGGATGTGCGATTTGGCTTTACTAGTCAAATTTTGAGCACAATTTTGATTAAACTGTCCTTAATTTAGTACTCATTTCAGCTAACGCCGCAGGTAATTGGCAATTATGGGCTCTCAGCTAACCATGTAAATGGCTATGCAAATAAACAAAAAACATCGTAGCTAATTAATATTTAATTTTGCAATAATAGTCGAATACGAGACCCGGAATCGGTCAAGTCACAAGGAGTAGCTTTTGTGAGGAGTAAAGTTTAAATTTAATTGTAATCTTGTTTAAGCCCTACAAATGCTAAAAATGTGAAAGTATGTGAAGATGGATGAACGGCTAGTTTTGAAAGAATTTGAGAAAAACATAGTTTTTTTTAAATAAAACAGGATCATTTTTGGATAGTTATCTTAGCAAATTCTACGCAAATAGAGACGTGGGCGCAGTTAGTTAGGAATAAAATTATTAAATTAACTTAGTTTATAATGCGCAATCTTTAATTTAAAAATGATACATTTTGAGTTTAAAATTTAATTTTAAAATCTGACTAGACATGCATTTTCCGTGTGTAAATTGCATATAAAATGGAATATTTAACTAAATCCTTTTAGAATTCTTCGCTGAAAATATAAACCGGATTTTTGTTGTATTTTTTATTTTTTGACGACCTGTATGGCACAGTGGCACATGTGTCTGCTTACTGTGCAAGAGGTCCGGTTTCAAATCCAAGTCTTGGATGTTATTTGTATTTAAGTATGTATTTACCTAGATAAGTATGTTTGTCCCTTGTCTAGTACCCATAATAAAAGCTTTGCTTAGTTTGGGACTAGGTCAATTTGTGTAAATTGTTACAAGATATTTATTATTATTTATTTATTTTATTTATTAATTTTCTGTCATGCAAGCGTTTAAGCTTGATTCCAGTCGGGTTTGTCGCGTAATAAAAATTGCGGCGTAAAATCGGGGGCACGGTAGTGCCCCCGCCAAGTCTAGCGCGAAGCAAACACTGCCGTACCATTCTTTACTGGAACCATTTCGCCGCATTTTCAGGCCCCTTGAGAACCTCTGGATAAGACCAGAACGCTGAAATTTTCGTCATCCAGTAAACTATAATCAAATAGTTGAAATCCAAAATTTCAAGTCTGTAGGTCATTTAGTTCCGAAGTTAAGCGAAAGCAAAGTTTCGCATTTATGACACTCGCTCACTCACTCATGATCATCAGAATAGAACTAGTACTTCCCATAAACTCAGAGAGCTGAAATTTGGCACTGAGTTAGGGTTTAATGGCCACATAAAGGGAAAATTATAAAAACTAGGATAATCGAAGATCAGGAGTACCTAAAAATATTCAACTTGGTGGGCCGCTTCATTTGATGTCAAAAATCAAAGGTCTGAAGTATCTGATGAAGAACCCTCAGCTGGTCTCAGCTGTATTAGAGATATGGGAATGCCCCCTTCTACTATTGGTACGTTGCTACAAAAAGAAGTGAAATCCCACCAAAAACATCCTGTAAAAAACTAGCCAAGTCTCGATGGAACTGCTTGTTTATCTCTAAAAAGTAATGAAATCTAGACAAAGTCGTGCCAAGTCTAAGTTTCCTTACTGCGATTTCTTTATTATTATAGTTAATGTTGTGTGACTTGGCCGTTAAAGGGTACACAAGGATACAAAACCAGGTGCAGCTTTATCAAGCTTACAATTGACTGGTTATTGAATCAACGTTTTCCATGTGGCAATTTTCCATCGTCAATGGGTAGCGGTTCTGGCGACAGATTGGTGCAATGGTGGCATGGAGCACCTGGTATTGTACCTTTGTGTTCCCTTCAACGGCCAAGTCACACAACATTAACTATAATAATCAGAGATCGGACAAATTTGCGTCATTGCTCGCAATAATGTGGACATGACTCCAAAATTAATCAAATATGTAATCATTTCATTAATTTCTTATTAGACTTAAATTTTAATTCCGTTTGCAAACTAAAATGAAAGCCGTTCTTGACAGAAATCCCGATTGATCGCCCACAACTTAGAACAGAAAATAAACTCTGAATTATACTGGAATAATAATATTCCTATAAAACTACTTAAGTTTGCCCAATTAACATCAGTGGAGTGCGAGCGGAGTTTATCAGCACTTAAGTATATTTTTTAAGTAAAAAGAAATAGACTGACTGCAGAAAATTTGGGAAAAATACTGATTATTTTCTTTAATAAATCTATACTTTAATAAACTCTTGTATTTATTGATTAGGAATTAAAATTTAAGTCAAGTAAGAAATTAATTAAATGATTACATATTTGATTAATTTTGGAGTCATGTCCACATTATTGCGAGCAATGACGCAAATTTGACCGATCTCTGATAATAATAAAGAAATCGCAGTAAGGAACCTTAGACTTGGCACGACTTTGTCTAGATTTCATTACTTTTTAGAGATAAACAAGCAGTTCCATCGAGACTTGGCTAGTTTTTTACAGAATGTTTTTGGTGGGATCTCTTTTTTACATGTAATTCAAAAATAAGTTTTTTAATAACGTTTAATTTTTATTATCAGTAAAGTTTTATGTGACAATAATGATTAAATTGCCATCGGACCTACATTGACATATTGAATTAGGAACGATCTCACCACAGGAAATGAGTCAAAATTGACTTGCAAATTTTGAAACGGACCACTTAGTACGAACGAGTATACGAACATTGAAAGTTAAATAATAGTATTGTATGCAACTGTTGCATAACTCGTGTGATCCTATTATGAAACTCGCTGACGCTCGTTTCATAAAACCACACTCGTGTTTTAAGACCTAATTATGTACAGTTGCATACATTACTTTATCTACACACATATCATAAGTACTCTATGATGGGTTCAGAAGCCATAGGGCAATGACCTACATTGCTACTAGCTGTTAGTGCTAGGTACCCATTAAATATCTATAGACTGTACACATTAAAATAATGTAATAAAAAATGAATTTGAACAAATATAGAAACAAATTAGAAAAATTCTCATAATAATATTGATTGTTATAATGCTGGTCATTGCCTACGGTTTCTGAACGCATTATAGAGCATTTATGATATATGTGTAGATAAAACTTGTATCACACTAATAAACTAATTGTCCTCTTTTCTATGTATTAATTTAAAATACCACGCCATAAAGCTGATAAGGGTAGCATAAAGTTATTCGGTATCATGTTTGGAACTTGCCCTCCCAATGAACATTCCTAATTTGTAAATTGATTTATACCAATACCTTAAATTACAATCATGGAAAATTTGAGTTCACAACTAAATGTAACATATTTTAAAAACATCTAGTGGCACCGACCGAAGTTTTTAAGAGGTTGTGGAGTACCGGTGAAAAAACCGTCCTCCGAATTTGTAGCATAAAATGCAGTGGGTGCAATTTGCGGCCACTTATTTGAATTTTAAAATTTTAATGGAATTATATTTTTGAATAAACGTATGTTGTTCGTCTGATGATGACAGACTGAAATATGAAGACTGGACTGGATCCGATACTGGAAAGAAATGTTAATGAAGGTATTATAATTGTGGGTTTAGGAAGTGGACGATATAGAAAAAAAAAAACGGCCAAATACGAGTCGGAGAGTTTTCCGCACATTATTTTTATTTGATGTAACCACAAATTAATATTTTTCGGTTGATGTCCTTTACTTGTGCTGTGAAAACTTACTTCGTACCAAATTTCATGATTCTAGGTCTACGGGAAAAACTTTACAGATTTTTTCTGATAGACTGAAAGAGATTTCTTTTCTCCTTTTTAGGCAGGAAAACTTGAAAATATTTTTTTTTGGTTGACTGGTAGGTAGATAGGTCGAATGTAGGGGATACAATTATTAATGGTTGTAGTTTTTTCTTCTACATTAATCAATGTACTGTGTTTGTAGCTGATATGACAGTCTTCCAATAAAACAGAAAACTTTGACCGATCAGATTACTACAAAATGTTCTATTCTAGTTTGTGTTTCCCTATAGTTAGACACATTAAAATATATTTCTTAATTTTTAAAATATAGAATATTCCTACTTTACTGGTTGAACGGTAATATTTTATACATGTGTAAAAATTTCATTTTGTTAAGATGGGGAAATGTCAATCCCTACTTCGAGATGCTATGGGTTTCTGTCGCTGTCATACGTCTATCTGCCTCGTACGCTGGCACGAATCATTCTACTGAATGCTTCATATCGACTTGATAAAAAGCATTCAATAAAATATTGAACTGTATGAATGTTTGAAAATTGTTTACGGTATAAGTATGGTAACACGAGTTCATCTTCGTACATGAATGTTTCTCAGTTTTACATTTGATTTCGAACCATCCTTTTAAGAGATCTCTTTTAGTGAGTTTTTGTATGAATGTAAGAAGTGCTAACACACCGCACCCTTAGAATTAAAGCGACTCAATTCTGAATATGATATTACCCAAAATTAAACCTTATGTCTTTTAATTAAAGTGATATTTTGGGACGTGTATTATTCAGAAATGGGTCACTTTAATTCTAAGCGTGCGACACGTCTCTAAGGACGGCATTACAAAATTTGTGAAAAACTTTACTTAAAATAATAGTGTTCTTCTATGAAACAAAGATGGAAAGAAGCATTAAGTTAAAATTGATATTGATTGTTATGGTTTAAAATATAATTTGATAAATCGTTGACGTTGAATTTAAAGTGAAGGTTTAGAATCCATACTAAAATAAATGCTTGGTAATTATTGATATTGGTGGTTATTTAATATTAAGTTAAGGAAATCATCAAACAATGACAAACCTACGCATAAATATGTATGTTTAAGGGTTTTTTGTTATTTATTTGGTTTCATTTTAAGTTATTGTATTGTTTTTTTGGGTTTTTGATGGATGAAAAAAAAAACAATGCTTAAAATGCTCTCTAGGCAAATGTAACGCTCTAACTCGGAAATAAATGAAGTACTAATTCGACATTTGAATAATGTATAAAACACGCAGATCTCTTACACACAAGACAGATGAAACATTAATGTTCATCACGCGAATACACGTAGCCCGTAAAGTTGTTACTCGTACCTATAGGCATTGTGCTGTTTTTGACGCTGTGCCAGAGCTGCCACCTTTGGAGAAAACCACCACTGGGATGGAACTGTACCTAACTTCAACGATGCCGTAAACAAGGTCACAGTATTCACTTTCAACTAAAGCAAACGGACACTCGGAATATTAAGTCTGGTTGGCTGGTACAGTGGTACCTAGATATGTATGATATGATATGTATGCATGTGTAGATGTCATTGTTATCTATATTATTATTATTGCAAGATTTGCAAGACAAGTCCATGGTGTTAATGAAACAGACAGTTGTTTAGATAGCTTTAGCATAATTGGTTTAAAGAACAAAATGTAAGCTGCAGTAATTGATAGTGTAAGCAAACATTTAGGGAGCATTAAATCAAGACCAAATAAAGAAAGTTTATCAGAAAGAAAGAAAAGAAGAAAGAAATAGTTTATTAAAAGAAAACAGATTTACAAACATAATTTATCCGATGGCCCCACACTAGGCAACGCCTGTCACGTGGAAACCAGATTCGGAGTAAAACAATTTACAAAAAATACATTTTGCGTACACTTGTTAGAATTAAAATTATCACAATATAAGGTTCTTAAAGCTTTATCACTTTATCATTAAATGTTTGCACACCTGCATGCAGGTTGAATACGCAGGGAATTCTAGACCTAAGACCTTTTTGTAACCGTATTCTGGCAAATAAATTGATTGGTTGATTGATTGATCACTCAGCTAAAGTCTACATTATTAGTTCTTAACTCAACCCTCTGTAAAGTTTCAGGAAAAGAACAGGTCAGACAACCAACTGTTACAGCAATATCAGCAAATTTAGCGCAATCAGGAAAAGTAGTGGCAGGTCCTAGTAGAACACTAGAATGGACACCACCTAGCCTGTAAAATCAAATTTAAATTATGTATATTGCCGAGGAACAATTTAACCCAACTTCGGTTGTTGCAATGGGTCGAGTAAGACAACGGCGCTTTTATATGTCAAAACAGATTTCCTTGCCATAAAGAGGTGTTAGGTCTGAAAATTCCCCAGGATAATAAACAAAGTGACCCAAAGCATTAAGAGCATCTGGCGTCGGAACGTGAAAAATAAGGAAACTTTTCGTCTCCAACCATTCGCGTTACAATAAAAAGTAAGCCACCGCGTATTTTTCTCGTCACAGCCTTTTACACTTTCAAACAAAAGTCGAAACAAGTGGCCCGGACATTCAGATTTATTCAGCGGGGTTGAAGATATAACTGATTTTGAAAGCGCTTCTGTTTAACACAGTCATCTTCTATTCACTATTCCTTAGTTACCATTGTTATCGCCGTGACTGAGAGGAATAAGATTCGAGATGACGTGGCTGTGATGCCATGTGGCAAATTGACAATATCATAATTAGAGGTGCAGAACTAGTAGTAAATATAACTAACATTTTACAGTATTTTATATGTATAAAATATTGTAGTAAATGCAAATAAGGCTTGTAGTCAATGTCAAGTCAATGTCACAAAAGTCTTAGCCTAAACACGTACACAAATTTAATTAGTCCAAGCTATTACATTGATAGTAACAATGACACATTGCAGTAAGTACATGTTATTATATTAAACTCATCCATCCATGGTGGGTCCATCGTTTTTGATAAAAAAGGGCTACAAACTTGTGGCAACATCAATACGGGTTAGTCGTTAACATTTGAAATAAATAATATGGTGTCTGTTTGTTGCAATTGACAGTCCCTTTGAAAAATGATTTACCAACCAATACATTTCACGTTAACAATGTTCCTTTCGTGTTTTTTTATAATATGCATTTGTTAGTTTTATAAACAATTTTGCATTGAAGCCAGAATGCCCAATTTTGTTTAGGATACCTGCGTATGCATGCAATCTCCTATTTTTTTATTACTTCTTATTCTTCTTATTCTTACGACAATATCAAAAAAAGAAGACCTTCTTGGCATGGTATCGAACAGTAATAAATCCTAATGTAACACCGTTACAGAGCTGAAACTTGATATCTTTTACATGCTCGGTGATAACAACGTACTTTGAAAATTTGTGGTCTAAAATGGTATTCAGACTAAAGTTAGGACAACACAAAATCACGCCGAATCGGTACCTAACGTGGTTTTTTTTTTTTATAAGATGTCATGTTCACAGAAACATTTTGCTTATATTCAGTATGTAAATTAATTTACTGGAAATACACCTGTGGGAATCGCTGTACTTTAGTTTTAGGCATCAGATTTCTGAAATCAATAACAATTTGTTGCAAAGCTTGGACGATAAATCCATATTTTTCTCCGGGCAGACTAAAGCTATAAATTCCATACCGGAATACTACACAGGCTACTATGCTCACAAAACAATAAATTGTGAATGCCGCTCGCACACTCTCTCTAGTCATATTCATAAAGCAATGGACAGGCAAGGTTTTATTCCGGGTCGGCTGCCCGCCGGGCGCCGTCCACTTCAGCCCGGCATGATGTTATGGCGTGCTAACCTGAGCTTTATCTATCTATATCCATCATGGGAAAATGCAGACTTCCAGTTATCTCAGTTATTCGTTGGGATGCATTATGTATGTACGCATTGTGGGAAATATTCACTGCCGGAGCAGGCAGTGCTATAGGCGAATAAAACAAACCTGCTGCTCGCAGCGCTGAATGTGCCTTCGTAACTATCCACTTGCCACTTTATTAAGGCTATACCGTGGACACCGTGGCATATTGTACTGTACAAAGAATATATTGTCAGATCGTTTGTGATTTTTCTAAGATTGAACGTAATAAGATTTAAAATAGATCACTGTGCTTTTTATTGTGCCGATAAATGTCCAACTCGCCTGAGTATTAAGAAATTAGTATTGCATTAGTTTTTCTGTGTTATGTAGAGAATACATAAAATATTACGATATCAATTTACATAGTTAGCAAGATTGATGTGCAAACTTACCAATACGGTAGCTCGTATACTTTGGCCTAACATACTTAAAACTATGATGGCAAATACGTTTTATGTAGATGTGGTAGGAGACTATTATTGATTACAAATTCACTTAGTTCTTAGATTTTTGATGGCAGGAGGTTCCGACCTCAAAACAAATGTTGTTTTTTAGTACGTTTCGTTATATTCCCTGACTGCAAGCAAAAAGTTTGAAGCAAACTGTGATAATTGCAGACCCAGTTTGTTTAAGGTGTAAATTGCACGTATGTATTCACAGTCCAGTGAAAAGACGTGATCTCCTTTTTCACCCTTTTACTAAGAAAAAAAGCCTACCTAAATTATTTTCTCTCATTTAGCGCTCGTGATAAGAAAACAAGAAAAATATAATGACAGGTCATTTATTTATTTTTGCTTATTCGTTTACAGCCAGGCAAGTCTTTCTTAGTACGACCACCATGCACCAGGCTCTTACTCCCGTTCAAATTATAACAGACACTGTGTTAGACTAAATAAAGATGTTTATTACAAGACATGTTTATATTCTTTTGCTCTGGAGTTTTTATTAACGTATAGGCAGCAAATTTGCAACTAACCAAAACATCAAACTTCACCGCATTGTTACACCTCTTTTTACTTATTTTTTGCTCGACAGCTTCATTAGTCATGGTTGAAATAATAAATGGGATTAGTTAATCAGCCCGCCTTACATGTGTAACGTAATAAAACTTTGGCCGTTGATGTAATGTAATTTATTTAAGTTGCCGTTCTGGATTTGAGGCGCATTACAGTAATAAAATGAAATATTTTGGTTCCTTGAAATATGAAATTGGGACTCCCTGAAGTTATCGAAGCTTGTAAAAAACCCCATTGCTCAGGCTTGGGCTATATCCCCACTAAAATATGTCCATTTGTTTACACGTTCGAACACAACCATGTTAACATGAATTTATGGAGAAACGAATTATAATTGATTCCTATTAATAAAACGAAAACACTATGTTTACAGAAATAAACATTTTTACTCTAGTTTTTAACATTTAAAAAGCACATTGAATGACAGGCCAACTCAACGCGCGAAAATAATGGGTTGACCAGAGATGATCCTATGTACTCGCAGTGATGTGTTCAGTAAAACCGATGCGCCTAGTGAGGTACCAAGGATGAATTTTCAATTATTGGTTAATAGGTACTATAAATTATTACTGAAGGATCTTATTTTTTACTCATATAATATAAATTAAGTTATATAATTTGCAAGATTATTGAGAGATACATAAAACTAAACAAACAAACTACATAAAACTGAATATGAAATAAACATTAATACCAAAATGATGACTAAAAGTATATTTAATTTTAACATAACTTTCTTCTTTACAGGTGTAGTGTTCGATCAGAACACAGAAGAGATCCAGAACGCCTTCAAGTTCGCGATGATGCAGCACTCTGCTCCCAACAGGACCCGGCTTGATTTCCAGCTGTATGTAGACGTCATCAACACCGCCGACGCCTTCAAACTGTCCAGGCTCAGTAAGTTTTCTTATAGGAACCGGCATTTTATTAAAATATACGACAAATTTTGCATACACGCGTGTTTCACTGTGGCGCAGCTATCATGAATTTGTCATCTTCTCAAGTTCTCATGAACTTACTTAGTTTTTTTAATGAATTCAATTTGTATAAGTAGAGCGGTTTCATTTACACCCGGTTACTTGCAATAGCTGTGGTTAAGCTACACAAAGTTATTGTAACCAAACTTTAATAAAACGGGGTTTTGTGGTGCAATGGTCAAGTAGTTTAATGTAACTTCAATCGTTGCAATAAGCCTCAGCCAAAGCAACGAGGTAAACATAACATAAGTTTTACGCTTAAGCATATTTTGAGTTAAAATCGCGAAAGTATTATTCGACCTAGCATCGATGAGTGATGGAGAACCCAATCAATAAATAATGCTACGGGCGTTCAATATAGGTACCACAGCTGACGCTGCATACATTGTGTTTTCGAAGTTTCTAATGTTAGGTACGTACGTGCAACCTCCAACGTATATTAATTGTGGCCTGGCTCCAGGCGTACAGTCAGGAGCAAATATATTTACAGTTGAAGACTTTAAAAGATCTACACTCCACTATATTGTCAACCTTGTAACGTCTTCGAGTATTTAGCTTCCTCTGTTACTGACTGTATGTATATAAAAAGCGTACGAGGCCTAATTCTCGGTACCATAGAGTTTATATAATAGAAAGGCAAACGAGCATTTCGTGTTTTAGAACAACTTTTCACTAATTTCAAGTCTGAGAATTTTTTTTTTTCGAAAAATTTTTATTCGAAATTTCATCTAATCGAATAGTTACATTGATAGTAATGATAAGTTTTTTTTTATGAAATAGAAGGGCAAATAAGCAAGTAGGTCAGTTACGGTTTTTTGCAGTTATGATATGTGTGTAGATAAAGTAATGTATGCAACTGTATATAATTGGGCCTTAAAACACTCGTGTGATTATATTATGAAACTCGCTGACGCTCGTTTCATAAAACCACACTCGTGTTTTAAGGCCTCTCATTATATAGCAGTTGCAAAAAATACTATTATTGTTTTATTGAATATTTAAACGCTACAACTTTATCGATCACTGAACAGTGTGACGGAGTCGACGCGAGCTTCGCAGCAAAGCTCAGTACAAGTATATCTTGGTAGTTTAAGTCATCGCTCTTGGCGCAATTCTAATCTACCCTAACAAAAATGTTTCACTCAATAACAGACAAAAGTTATAACAGCAAAACTAAGATAAAGTAAACAAGTATAATTAAAATCATTAAGGCTTTCATGCCTAAACTAAATCAAAGTCTGTTTTTTAGATCACAGTGTTCAAAAACGATAAGGATAAATATCATGACCATATCGATAAACTTAAATGACAGAACAGTACTAATGTATTTTAAGGTGAAAGTAGTAAGTTTACCTAGATTTACTTACCCTTTGTCGCAGTTTCCGTTTTAGCAAGAGGCTGCTCCGCCCTTGCCCTGT
This sequence comes from Ditula angustiorana, assembly GCA_963691745.1. NCBI lineage: Eukaryota > Metazoa > Arthropoda > Insecta > Lepidoptera > Tortricidae > Ditula > Ditula angustiorana. Next base: position 8,485,892 of record OY829472.1, read on the forward strand.
GATTGAGTTCTGACTGAACTTTGGCTAACTACCTCTTGATATACCTATCTCGATTGCGATAATCCATAGCGTTGCGTTCGATATTGTCACATAACATAACAAAAGAGATTAATAATACGGCAGATACCTACCAGAGATTGCTTTGTAGAATATCTCTATATCTCTGTCAAGTTTTTCTTTCGCAATTATATGATACGTACAAAGTAAAAAAAACGACGCAAATCCATACTGCTATTACCATTAGCGTACCAATGTTATAAATGTGACATCACTTTTTCTGTCTGTTAGTTACCGCTTTACTATAAGACCACTGAATTAATCTGATCAAATTTTGCAAGGGACTCCATTGAGGATGTTAAAGTAGGCATATTTTTACCCTGTTTTTTTTAAAAAAAGCATTGGCAATAAACAAAAGCAGATCGAGTCGCGGGTTACAGCTTGGTCAATAGTCGACTTGCGTTAATATCTTAGAATATTAAAAAAATAATATATTTATAGTCATATTAGCAACATACAAAATATTTTGTACAAGGGGCAAACGATTTTATCAGCGACAAACTTAGCCGTGAAACAAAATTTCTTCACGCGTAAAATCTGAAAGCCAAGAATTTATGACGCTGTAGGTGCGTAACACTGATTAGAAAACCTCAATATGAGGGGACGTCACCGCGAAAAAACCTAAATGAAGGTTCTTTTGAGATAAAGTATGCTGCCTCGGTAATTCGAATGTGAATATATACATAGTGAACGTATACCATGTACCGTTCGCCGAAACCATCGGTCTGATTTCGCCTTAATTCGGATGGGCGTAACAAAATAACCTTTGATTATATTTATAGCTGAAGGCTACTCAAATTGGTCTGTGATTTGAAGTGACGTAGATGTATGGGTTGATAGCTGGTTGACGGAGACATAGCAATAAATTACATTTGGCCATTTATCTCATTATGTAGCCCACCCATGTAACTGACTGAATTATGCATAATTATTACCTAAAAATAATTCGGAGTATCCAAAAACATATACCTTTTTTTCAAATTCATAGCAAAATATATATGAATGAATATTAAATAGAAAGTCAAATTGTCACTATATTTCCTAAGATCAATATAAACATTGGCGTCGCTACTTTTGTCGGTAGGTTGTGCCAATTATGCCGCTGCGCACACAATTTGAACAGTCCGCCTAGCAATCTCCGTTACCTCGCGGTGAAATATTGTACGCCACGAACGTTGCAGGTGGGGCAGGTCAAGCGCACAGGCGTATTTTTTACAGCCACATTTTAAATACACAGGCTCAGGTTTGTGGCATGCAGCCAAAAAAGTGTTATAATATTCGCATCACCCGGATAGAAACTTGAACAGTCTACTAACGTACAGGTCCAAGGGATCTTATTATTAATACGTAGGGCTTCTGAGATCCCAGCCGATCCGATAGGGCTCAAACGTATACGTTACCAGCTGTATCATTTTAAATATGATACCATAGCTAATTTCTAGTCGTGAATTAAACTGAGCATTGAAATGAATCTCCTGTAAGATTCGTGATTCGCATTAAGATGTAAGTGAAAATTGCTAGCATGAAATATTCCGCTCGGGATACAAGACGCTGTAGCTAGTTATAAATTGTAACTTTACTATGCAAGTTGGGGTCATGAAATTAAGTTTCCACTCTTCTGTCGTCCTTGTCTCAGTCTCATTGCGATGCAAGACCGCCGCCGCTTTTTATTCACCGAGTCACGGTAGGCTGATCAAAACACTTTTGAGTCGAGGGGCGCGAATTTCACAACAACCGTTTGTGCACTTTACGCCAAGCGTTCTTCACCTATTCTTTTTTTTCAAAGAAAAGATTTTAAAGTAAGATAATGGTGTCTGCGTTTGGTTGAGTTGAATCGCTGTCTTTTTAGGTACCCATCACAGAAAAAACAAATAAATGTCAAAATGGAAATAAACAAGACTGTTAACTAGGTTTTCTATTTACAATACCAGCATGTTTTTACTCCGAAGTTGAGTTGTTTTGTTGTATTGTTATGGAAAATATAATTATATAACAAACAGTTTATAAGGTACTACTAGTGTACAGACTCATCAAATAATATATGACGAATAGACAAAAAAAAAACTTAATATAATTTTGCACCACAAATGTAACTGTATGAATATGAATTTAAATATTCACTCGTTTCAGAAATTAACATTCGTATTAAAGATCATAAATTATTCAATCACAGTGTACTATAGAGTACTATATATACTCTATAGAGTATTACAAAAAAATGGACTGGTGGTTCTTACCCACCGCCGGCCGCGGGGGACGCCCGGCCCAGAACATGCACGAACACAGCATATAGACGCCGCGAGCGCCGGATCGCTACCCGCCGCGCGGCGGGTCAGATCGACCACGGCCTAACTGGCCAAAACCATTCTAAATATTTTTGTGAATAGTTCATCTATTCCGAGGTCAAAAAGCGACAGGACGCAGTATAATTTTAACTCGTTTACCCTTTTTCAGGCAGAGGTGTTTTATCAACCACATACATTTATTTTGAATTTCGACCGTATTGTTCACACGTTATGGATGCAAATGGGAATGTACTTCTTTGAAATTTTACTTGCGTTATAATTATTGGCGAAAAAGAAATGAAACTGCATCTGTTTTCATGATTTTTCCAACCTATCTACATACATAGATGGGGCCTGAAAGGGGGTTATGATCTTTATGTATTTGATAAAACCACGAAATGGTTCTAGACAAATTCAACGGGCCATGTATTAACTAGTATGTGTTAAGCCCTTGAATGCATAGTCAGTCGTCAGTTAAGTAGAGGCTTCCATCAGAGGGTTCAGTACAGGGAATTGTTCCGACGCGGGCGTGCACGGAATCCATCAGTAAGACTAGCCGCTTCATAGAATAACGTCTCGACAACTTTTTACTAGATCGTTACAGTTTTTTTTAACCTTTCAAAAGTTATTGAAGCATACCAAAAATTATTACCCATGTGCGACATCATCGCGATGTTAAACGTAAATTTGAATCTCAAGCATACCTATTTAACTATGCACGACATTCATGTAAGTCACTGTTGTAGGATAGAGGTACATCTAGGGTAGGTGACTTTTTGACACCTGAACTGACACCTACAGGCGTTTAAAATGTAAAAAAACAGATCAAAATTTAACATTTATACAAGCATACACAAAACAGCGTTAACTAGATTCTATTTTTAATAATATTACACCGTACAAATATGTATTGCTACTTCAATACTGACAATCTTTGTTTAAAAGTATTTCTCAGTACTAAAATTGATAATTTTCGACTTGGTACAAAATCTGGGAACTATGATGATGGCATTAAGAAGTATTGATGGAATTTATGCAGCAAATATTCGTAGACCTTAATACTTTTAAGTCTTTAAACAGGTTTGCATTAAGAATTATTATCGTTTTTTATTTGCCTGCAAATATTGCGGTTAGTACTTGTGCAAACTTTACAGCGTTAATTTTTAATTTTTGAATCAATAACTCTTATTGTGTTAGAAAGCTTAATGTCTACATTCAGCTACGCTACAAGAATCAACGTAAATTTTACTTGGTTATTTACGTTATCATCTAAGAATGTTTTCAAACTCGTAAAGTATTAAAAGAACTATTAGGTTGATAGTTCGACCTGACCATTTGTACCATTAATTAGGTTGCAAAATCGATTTAAATTAGCTGACGTGGGAGCGAACAATACTCCGTTATTGGTGTAGACTAAAGCCCCCCGCTACCACCGGGATGCCTGCTACGTCAGGTACCCATACTCGAAAGGGTTTTTGCCATTTAAAGTACTTAAATACTCTGTTAAACTATTAAATACCTTTATTGTCAGGCTGCATAGGCTATAGATAAATACTTAACATACTAACAGAGTACTTAAAAATACAAAAATATCACAACTGATAAAATAATAAAAATCGCTGAACGTAGGTTGTACGTAGGAGTATTTCGATAAAACTTGAAGTGGCCCCATCAGGATTTGAATTTCCATTCTCATTTCCTGAGTCACCCTCCTTATATATCTGCAGTCTTAAGTGAAGTAGTAGCAAGAGTGCAGCTCACTGTGGGTAACGCAACGAAAGTTGAGGTCACGCAAACTGCTGCATGTCTTGTGTGTACCGGAGTTTTATTTGAAATTACAAATACCTGTTTGTTTTGTTTTGTATGGCACTGTGTAGTCATGTGAGTAATCGTTCAACTCAACTGTCGTTGCGTTACCTATAGTAGACGTGTCCGCTGACTAAATGGTATTTTTTTTGCGTATAATGGATTGAATTCTCGTGAATAAACATATCAATGTGTACAAATTGGTACTTGGTCTAATAAAAAAAACCGTCCAATTGCAAGTCAGACTTACGCACCGGGTTCAAAGGGAAAACGGTTTTTAGTTTCAAACAGTACACACTGTTATTCTAAGAAAACTCAAATAAATTTGTCTATTTGTTTTCAACCTTGTCTACTTCAGGCAATTCCTTGAAAAACCATTATAATTCAATGGAAAACAATTTGAGTCAAGAGCTTCGGATATTTCATGTTTAACTTTTTTGTTTAACGCAGATAAATTATTTTTTACTCATTAAAATTCAGGCTTTGTTAAAACTTAAAACGATCAGAAAACATGAAAATAAAAACTTATTTGCGAAGTATGTTTACTTACCAACTGAGTTTTTCAGAATAAGGGCCCTAGGGAAAAAGTTTGTTGGTGAATACTCAAAATAATACAATTATAGTTAAACACGGTTAAAATGGATATAATCCTTGAAATAAATATGCGTAACTATAGCTACTTACTTCTATTTTCGGTTAGATAGATATTTAAGTATACAACTATTGTATGAAAGAAGGTAAATCATAGATTGAAATGAAGTAAGAATACCCATAAATCGGAAAAGATGCTTTGTTCTTGACTGACAGTCGAATAAAAATAAATGAGACATGGGCTAACCTCCGTCAATATTCGGGAAGCCTGTTACATAAATTTGGGTGTCTTTTACAATATATTCCGTTTGAACGGTTGCCTGTCATTCTGAATCGTGTCAACTATGATTCCCTGCGAATTATAAAAAAACAAATGTCATTTTAGATTCTTGAAAAATGTAGACTAGCGCGTATGTAAAGTCCAATTCTAGTTATACTTAGTAACTAGGAAGTCACAAATACAAAATAATTAAACAAAGGTCATAGTTTTTAACTGAACTCAAGTTCTAGTTTCATTCTAACGTAATATGAAATTGGAATTTGAGCTCGATTTAAAACTACGACGTTTAGTCACTTCAATCCGTCAAATACAAAGATTCAACCGTCCTGATTGATACTCGCTGGAAGAAAAAATAAACTACAGCTAGAAACAAATTTGATGGCATAAACAACTGGGTACGCCACTTATCATCATTTAAAACCTTTTATAACAATTAGAACCACTTGGAGGGTTAATTTGTTCATTGTGACGTCTCTCCTTATGGCGAAACATTTGTCGCGAGTCGTATCCGTGGCATAAAAGCCTACTTGAAAGCAATTGCATGTTAGAGCGGCCCGCTTAGAGATGAGCTCTAGAGCGTGGACGTATAATAATGGCTGTACGAATTTTGTTGAGTAGCGTATTCATACTCTGATGAGCTGCGAAGAGGCTGAGGTTTATTAAATGAACTTAACACTCTTTCAAAATCTTTGAAGCATTACAAAACCAATCGCACTGGATTCTTATTATAGTAATTTTAATTTACAACGGCTGTAGCACGACGGTTTCATACAAAGATTTCGTTACAAATGAAATAAAGTCGAGCGGAAGCGTATCCACGTTATTTATTTGACAAGTGTCAATAGTTCATATTTTTTGTTAAACGGGAAAAAGAAAATACAGCCACCAAGAAAATGAAGTGTATTTTTGCCTCCCGAGAGGGAAGTCTCATGTATAAATTCATCTAAGAGCATTTATGTCGAGTAGTTTAGAGAGTGAAATCACAGCGGAGGTATTTTTCAGCTGTCACGTGAAAGCCATCAAATAAATACAGCCCCGTCTCTTCTGGCACATAAAATCGGCTTCTCTTTGAGGCGGTTTTTCACGGGGCCCTCATTTAAAATTGCAAGTCGAAGATAAAGGAAGACGGGCCACGTTGGCCGCCGCTCCGTTTCCCTGATCAAAACACGTCGGCGACTAATGACGACGTCGCGAATTTTTATGGCAGTTTCCGCTCTTCAGGGACTACTATTTGTTCACAGATATCCGTTGAATTTTCACTCTTAAAGCCCCTATAAAAAGTTAAAAGTCCAAACTGTAGCTACCCAGGCGATTTTATGTGTTTTCCGTTTTTTCCGATATTATAACGCTTGGTGAAGGGAAGAGTTTTTGTTCGTACACGTATTTAGGGCTAAGGCGTGCTAGAACGTCTGGTGTTCTATTACACTTTCACTTTTACGATGCGAGCAACATGCTTGTTACGTTCGATACAAAAATAGGACGCTTGAGCAATGGGACCGGTAGTTTTAGAACTATCCAGGTCTCGTAATGACTTTATTTCGAGTAACTTTAACTTGAGCGAGGTCGAATTAAAATTGTCTGCTACAAGAAATTCATCAATACCAGGAGAAATTTTATTCTTACAACTAGGATGATATGTAGAGTATACCAATTTATATGAAAAGTAAGCTTCGCGTGGCTTTGCTCGCGTTCAAAAGGATTTTTCCTTATCCCACGGGACTCTTGCATTTACTAGGATAAAAAATATTCTATCTTCAAGAATTACGCTACTTTACGATCTCTGTTCGGAATTTTAAAAAAATTATTACGTTTCTACTGATGATTGACGTAATTTGCTGCATTAAAAACACGAAATCTACAAGTAACAGCAAGTTGCAGATATCATTGCGAAAAAACTTGACTTTTCGTCGTTTTTCTACTTTCTAAAGACTCTTAGTACAATTACAACTTGGTGAAGTTGTCACGGAACCGACTACGTGTTAAGGTTACTCATGCGTTCATCTCACCGCGCCCTCACTTTATCCTTGCGTACACAGGAACCATGAGCAAATGGCGCATGGTAAAGTTTCTATTTTCATTTACACAAAGTCAAATATTGTCTAATTTGTAGAATTCTATTAACTTTGCTTCTGTATCGTACTTATTATTTAACAAGTTCGAAGAAATTGTAATGTCAAATTACGAAAGGACCTGTGACAAACGTTGGAAGGAGCATTGTTTCTACATGTAGAGTAACAAACAAATCTGGGAAAACTAGTTTGTAGAAATCTTGTTAAATTTAGTTAGTTCATTCTTTGGAACTTTGACGGCATAGATTGAGATTCGTTAACAAGTTAAGTTGGCGACAGTTAATTACTGCAATAATGCTGAAGTGTATCTAGTGCACAATCCACAGTTACGAACTTAATCCCTTCCTTCACTTGTATGTTCGATGGTTCAAATCTAGTTCAATGATATCCGTGATTCTCAACAATTACTTTTTTTTGGAACGAAAATTTAATCTGGTTTTTTTTTAATTTTCATACGAGACCAAAGATCAGATCAGTGGGCAAACCTTGAAGATTTTTGTTTGTATTGTTATTGCATATCATTTAAATTTATTTAACAATTAATTAATCGTAATATTTATCATATTTAGGGCGACATGAAAATTCATTTCAAGAGCCATGTGTTTAAAAGGACTAATATTATAATGCAGCTAAAAAACAGATTTGTTAAAAAAATAAAACCGACTAGTCAATATTTAATTTTTTCCCCACATCTCTATTGCATGCCGAAAATATGCAAATAGATACAAATTTAGACTAATAATACTAAAGATTGCGAACGAACCGTCCTTAAAAAAAACCGGCAGGCGATAGGGGGAAAAAATATCATGCTGTATTCGTTTCTTTTCCAAACAATTTAATATTTATCCCTTCTTTTTATGCGAGTGAAAAGGAAGATGCCTAGCTTTCTATTGTATTCTCTTTCTACGGTTTAAAAACATACTAAACAGTAATTCTTTGTTTGCTATTCGTACTACCCATGCGGGTAAAGTTTGCTCACCAATACTATAACAGCTATATCGCAGTCACAAGCGGAATTTTCAGGGTTGTGATTCCAATACTGCTGTGTGAAGTGCGAAATAAGGATTTCCTTTTTATTCGAGCGAGGTGATGAATAGCCCTATTTTGCACCAATCAGATAGCATTGACTGAATACGCTGCGTTCATAAGGTGCTTATAAATACTTTTTTTTTACTTTGAAATCTGGTCTCTATGCCACATTGGGATGCCAAAGAAATATTGCCAATTTTTGTACTTTGAAGTGATTTTTGTGATTTAATATTATTTGCATAAAAAACCTCTATACGACCTACCGCTGCTAGTTGTCTTTGTACGATTTTGGTTGTCTTAAATTTTGAAAATATGTTACAGTTTTAATGATGGGGCATCATGGAACAAAGCTTAAATATGTTTAAAAAATGGGATAATAATACTTATAACGATGGCACGTAGGTTACCTAGTCTACTCGTACCATATCCGACATGAATAAGGAGTTAAAAATAATTTCATCATTTCTTTTAATAAATATTTTGAGAAATATCAGCTTAAAAAAGATTATTTTCTTTCAACCGATGATATCTATGTACTTAATAGATTGAGTGATTAAACCACCCTTATGTTCCCCACAACTGCAGTTCCGGTACCATACCTCACCAGCACCGTCTCGCTTTTACTTGCGGAAGGCGCGATAACGTTGTGCGGCGTAGCACGCGCGAGGACCACGATCATATTTCTAACGTGCTATTCTAGCGTAGCCCATAGTTCGATGCTTTCCACACGCCAATAGCAATATTATGTGCTCGTGGTATATTTATTAGGATTTTTACATACGTTATTTTTATCTTCGTAATCAGACCCATTGATTGAGCGAGTACATGCGGGTTGGCTAAAGAAACCTTAGTTGATTACCAAGAAAATTTCTCGTTCTTAGCAATATAGTGTCATTACATAATGTTAAATATCTGTCTGTTATATATCCGCTTCAAAGAATAAGCTGTCATTAGTCGAAATCAGAAACATTTTGGCCTAGCTCAAATCGGCATAATATTTTGTAATTTGGGTGCTGTATATCTGGCACGTTGCCAGATTCAATTTAATCTTTGTACTCCACGTTCCGCTGCGCTGCGGTCACTTCTACCTCGTTTCCAACCTTCCATGTTCACAACTCCTGAATCCTATTCGGAGAATTAATATGTAGTTATATGTCTATTTATTTTACGGCATGCAATACGCCTTCCTAGAAATTTCCCACTCATAACGGAATTTGCGGTTCCTTTGTTTTGGTGTTGCCAGAGTAAAATTTTGATTAAACTGATATGTGATACTGTTAAACCGCAGCAGTGGATAAAAGGCAACACAAACGCAATCAACGGGAGAGTGAAAAATATGATTTTATAAAAAATAAACTGTCCCACGAAAACAACTCTTGTTGTCTTTAACACGCGCGGGCTACATGTAAAATATTTTAATAATATGCCAGCAAGGTTTAAATTTAAAAAAGCTCCAGACAGTCAATGCTCTGTTTCATATTTTATCAAAATAAATCTAATAGCAGCACAGCTTTAGGCTTTTGTTTCAGCAACAAGATTGGCCAGTCATAAATACCAACGTATATTATATCCAAGTTCCTTGAGACTTCCTTGAAAGTAAAGTAACGGACATTTTTCCATAGCCTTACCGGCAGTGTTTAATAAAGTGACCAGTAGAAGAGTTTTTATTATAAATTCATCAACATCAAGGCCCAGAAACCCAGTCCCTTGCGCACACAACGGGTACCCGCGTCCTACTACGTGCTTACAGTTGCAATGTTACCAGAGACCGCGTAACAAACAGCAATTTGCGAAACTTGCGACAGAGTCCCAATCTTGGCAAAGTACGCGATAATTTGACAACTTCAAAGTATCATTTAGCCCGTTGTGTCATGGAACAGATGTGCTAGTGGTAAATAAATCAAGGCGCGCCTAAAATGTTGAGTGACTTGCTCGTTAACGCCTTGCCACGGGCGTGCGCCGGAAAACTTGATCGGAGACGGAGTTCAAGGTACGGCCAAACCCACGGTACTAACTGTAATCCAGGCTATAGTCCGTTGAAATTGCAAAACATTTGTTCTAGCCATAATGAGGTCAGATATGAAAACTAGCAAGAACCCGTTTTTAGTCTCTAAATTATGATTTTTGACTATAGACGTAATATAATGTGTTCTACTTGAACATTTTCAACCTATTTTGCTGTAAAAAAAGCACACATTACCTAATCAATTTCAAAAGTAACAAAACAAGCTGGCACAACTTACCTTGCTACTCCGCGGTTGTTTCGCGCAGTAGCAAGGTAGTTTGTTTCAGTGTATTGATATAGACCTCCGAAAAGAGATGCTTGATTCTATTATCAGAAGTAACTATTTTAAGAAGCTTCCTGTTTTATCAAACTCTATTATAAAGCACAATTAAATAAGCCATTGCAAACTCTTTGTAAAGACTTCCTCGTTTTGTGTTAGTTTTGAACTAGTAAAAATACAATCTACTTAAAGACTTTACAGAGAGACAAAGGGATGCTTTCAGTTCTACGTGGCATATTAAATATTAGAACGACAACAATAGAGCTTCGATTATAATTTCACCATGAACATTTATGCCATTTGCACGCATTTCAAGGATTTTCATTACCATGCAAACTTTTATCACTTATTTCATTCCATAAAGATGGTTCAAAAAATCTATTAGTAGTGTACCTAAAAACCCTAAAAAGAACAACTGCGTGCTGTGCGTTTTAATAAAAATATAATAAGTCAGTCATTATAAAGTCAATCGAAAAACTAGATTTACTTAATACAGAATAAACACGCACGCAAAAAATGCAAGAAATTTTATCTCCTTTATGCTTTTTATAGTTTTGTCCTGGATTTATCAGAAAATTTTTTTTGTTTATAACTTTGGTATTTTCTATTCAAGATGGCGATTGTCACTAAACTCCCTAACTAACCTTTCATTAGGATGTCATGTTCAGCATCATATATCATTACTTTTTCAAATTAAAAAAATCGACTTCATCCATTATTGAGGTGAAACTTTTCCTCCAAACTTTATGGGACCAATCACAAGTATAACCAATTCAATTAAAAAAAGAATCGTCTAAATCGTTGCACAATTAGCGGAGACACCGTATAACATAACATACACATAAAAAAACATCGAACTGAAATCCTCCTCCTTTTTGAAGTCGGCTAAATCATTTAAATTTCTCCCTATCTGGCAAAGGCTTTAACATATCCCCCTAATCCCCCACAGACTGGAATAAACGTTCAAAACTAACATAAACAGACTTATCGCCAATGCATTTTCTGACAGGGTTAGGAGCGTTTTCTGAGAAGGTATGCAAGCGGTCACCAAGTTTCATTGACGCGTTCCGTATCGGTATCACCGCGCGGTTGTTTGCGTATCCCCTCTGGAGTCCGGTGTTCGGCCAGAACTTTGAACGACGGATATAGTTGACTTTACCTACAAGCCCTGGAATTAGTATAGGGAATATGCATCACGCATCAAAGGGATAAGTCTGTCAAAATGTTGTAGATCAACATTAAAAAAATATTTATGTCCAAAGGATTACATTAAAAACCTGTATTTTAGAAGTTACAGCGATACAAAACAAAGTTATAAAAATAACGAACAAAAAAAGTTATTTTTTATTGTTCCGAAGTATGCTCATTCGAGTCCAGATAATAAATCTAAAAAGCGCGATCTTGGTTATAAACTTATACATTTTACTAGTGACAGCATAGACTGTGACGTCACAATTACTTTTCAATTAGTAATATTTCAAAAAGTAATGACCTTAGAAAAAAAAACTTTGCTTTTCTTTTTACGGGTTCTTATAATTTTTGGAATAAATAAATTCCGTGCATTTTCTCAGTTCAACATTTGCTTATATGACAGTCTATGAGAATCGTTAGATTTTCTTATTAACCCTTGCTGGGAAAACGGAGTGTTTTTGTTTAAATATTTGTATGAGTGCTATGTTTAAGTATTACAAGTTTTTCAAAAGATTATAACATCGTTGGACGAGTGTTCGTCGTAAACAGCTCTTCACTACAGTCGTAATGTCGTCGATGTCTGATGCCAGCAGTTTATTTACTAAGCCATTTTTTTGCTTTCCGTCCAAACAATGGGCGCCCTACTGTTTGTATTACGGTCTTCGGTTGCTGTTTCTAAATGCTCCCTGGGATTATTCAAGCTTATGCTCGGAGAATGACTTGTAGTAACAAAAACAAAGATTTGAAATATATACAAATATTTAGGGCGGCTAAAATATTCTAACCTTAATTGAAAACTAGAAATTACGAAAAAAGAACATTTTTCATTTATTTTTCATGTTCCCTGAAATAAATTAAAATATTCACGATTCGTTTTATATAAAGATACTTGACATGCCCTTTAAAGTGGAAAACACCAAGTTTCTGAAAGTTTTTTCATACTCTACTCGCATGTACATACATTCTATTTGGTAGTAATAATTAATTAAACACGCAAGCACTTGATGCTAATTATAACTTTAATTTGTTATCAAAAACTCTATGAATAGGAAAATGAGTATTTAAGCGCGATTGAGCGTTGAACCATTATATTTGTTTGGTTTAGGCTCACAATATTGTGAGTAATGTTGACTGAGCGCCGCTACCTGGTGAGCAGAGCCGTTTGTCCGATTGATCCAACAATACGCGACAGAGTGTTACGGCCATTGTCAAATCTCAGAACACGTTTTATGTACATACATTTTTTGTTACATACTTGCTGGAACAAATTACCTTGCTACTCCGCGAAACCAGTGCCGGGAAACATATATGTGTCGCACAGACGCAGCTATTTTGCACGAGCAAAATAGCTGCGTCTGTGCGACACATATATGTTCATGCAAAAACCCACCCTCCTCCGCTTCCACACGAAACAACATATATCACACAGACTCAACTACACACCACCACCACTAAACACTAAAACTACACGATCGACGCGCGTTTCTTAAATATTACCCGCCTATCACTAAGGATTCCGTTAAAATTTTTGAATTCACAGTCACCATTTGCTTCACTCTATTTTTGTTCATCACTAATTTGACTCTTTCAAAACCTAATTTCAATAACCTTACCTAACCTTTATTGAACATTTCAAAAGTACAACGCACTATTTTGAGATATTTGGGCACCGGAGGTATAAACACATACACTAAAGGTGCAGTTATTCCGGCCGGCAAGAATGCGGCCCGGCACGGTATAAATCGGATCGGCCAACCGTTAGCGGCGTGCGGGATCGCGATCCCCTCGGCCCACGTGTTATCTAGTCACATTATTGGATATGTGGGATATAATGAATCAACTATAAGCATTTTCCTTATAGCAGCCAAGCCAAGAGGTAAACCTTGTTTTAAAAATAACAACCAACTTAGTGTATAATACCTGGTGAATCGAAAAAGTGGTGTAAGTTACTAAGTACTTTAGTTCTTTTTGTAGTTAGTAGGACTTGAATCAGACGGGCGAGTGTGAAAATTAGTTTTTATGATACTGTAATAAGTTTTCTCCGATTTCTTGCTGGAGTTAGAAGGGTAATACTGATTTTGTAACCACCTTAGAAGGTTTTGTTACGTTTTCTCACTTTGCGTTTACAGTTAGGTACGTCATTTCCTAGTTATTACCTTTTCTAAGGCAAAAACTAATCGACTTTCGATCTGAGAACAGTAAAGCACTTATTTCCTTTTCTATCTAGAATTTATGAACAAAGTCCTGGAAGACATATCGGAAAGTCGACGTCTCATAAATGATCAATTTACAATAGGTATTTAGCCGTACACGTACAAGTATAGTCGACCAAGAAATTGCTTGACCACTTTTTGGCCGTATTACAAAAGTATAAGGTTCAAAAGTGGTTAAGCAATTACTTGGTCGACTATACATAGGTAAGTAGGTACTTAGTACTTCTCTAGACAAACAATCATCGAATATATAATATTTTACTGTAATATTATTATTTAATCAATTAAAAAGTAATGTTGTTTAGGGTTCAATACCATGTTTTGAACACAGTTCTCTCATTCAATCATTTTGTTGTCCGCACATTTGTTTGCGTCTCTTTTTCTCCAGTATGGCTTATTGTATAGAGCTCAAATTTAATTGGGCGTAGTTGTTTTTGTGTTTATCACCTAAGTACCGTAGTAACCAATCAGATGGCATTCACTGACTGCCTGAGCTGACCTGCTAAATCTGAGATCGTAATCAAAAGCGTAACTAAAGAAGAAACAGTAAAAAGTGTAAAAACGATGTAGTCAGCTACATTTCTGCTATGGAAAGCCGCTGTATGGAAGTACGGAGAACACTATTCGACCGTCTTGGAGACAGGCAATTTACTCAGTGAAAATTATGCCGTTCCGTCGCCATGTGTAGTTAACTCCAACGGGCTGTGCTGATACCCACTCGAGCTAACTAGAAGTGCACATATATTATAGGACGCGATAAGGGTGATTTTTTAATGTAGTTGCATATAGCTGATGGAAAAACAATTACTCCTCGTAAATGATTATGGTATAAAATAATTAAAATGATGCAAATCGAGGTTTAATATTCCCCTAATTGGCCTTGAAAAACTTAACCAACTTTTCTAAAAATTTAATCGATGTTGAGAAATCCTCAAAAGGAAGTATTTTTTGCTTTTAGTATTTTTGAGTCAAATTATTTTCACTGAATTCAAAAGTAAGGGAACTCACGTAATGTTGAAAATTATTGTCATATCCAAAAATAAGTTCCTAGACTATAAACTGGAGTCGGTTATTTTTGATATTTGGGCATTTTAGTCATTCAACTTATTTTATTTCGGGGACTACATAATTGGTTCAGATTTGTTTGTAACATAGTGTTTAGTTAGTAGGTAATAATTAAAATAAACCAAAACAAAACTCGAGTCAAAGGACTGCGACATATATTAGTCTCACTTCCATTGGTCTCGAGTACTTTTAAATAATTTAGTTTTACAATTATTATCATAAAACGTAGCATTGTGATCATAATTCTAGAAAGGTGTGCAAAATGAGGAATCTTATAGTCAGTCGTTTAATCGGTATGGTTAATTTAATTCAGTTATGTCGTAGTTTAGCCAGTACGTAGATAAAACCTGTATTGAGGTAGTTAGGTTTGCGGGTGATAGGACCTTGTGCAAGGTCCGTCTGGATCGCTACCACCATCTTGCTCGCTAATTCTGCCGCTCAGCAGCAGTACTTGCACTGTTGTGTTCCGGCGTGGAGAGCAAGACAGCCGGTGTAATTACTGGCACAAGAGGTATTCCATCTTAGCCCTCTGGGTTGGCAACGCATATGCACTCTCTTTGTTGTTACAGGTGCTGATCACTTACAATCAGGTGATCCACTTACTTGTGTGCCTTCCTATTTCATAAAAAAACCGTGTATTTGTAACCTGATATCTGTATACTCGTATACGTGAATACGTATTAGGTCACTTCCATGTCCTCTTAAAAACCAGACATAGACCGTAATCTGCTTCGTGTACAGCGTCTTGTTCAAAATATTTACAAAACAAGTCTAATGATTTTTTTTGTACTGGTTTCATGTTGTGTTTTTCAAAAAACGCAGAATTGTGGATAGAGGTATTGGCCGTATTATACGAGTATGTCATAAAGACTACTAGCATTGTCTGTACTCTGTACGCGTGGAATTTGGAAACAAGTAATTTCTTGGCTTCTAGGCGGGATATCAAGATGAAACCTTCATCAGATTTTAAATTAGAACTGTGAAAACCGCATTCAATTTCGTACGGTAATTGTAGTTTTGCGCTTACCTATGCCTATAAAGACTGATAGACGGACAGACAAAAATTGTAAACATAATTGTTTTGGGTTTTTTTGCTCTTAATAAGACCCATCATATTTGTTTTTTTTTAATATTTTCTAGGTAAAGGTATTGGACAGTTACTATTAAATGCATAGACATTGCATTTTTTTTAGCATTCAACCTTTCATTTACCAGGTCGACTGTATGTTTGTGTGTGTGGTTTAAGTATATATACTTAAACCACATACACAAACATTAGACTAGAACAAAAGTCCTAAATATAGGACTTTTGTTCCTTAATCTATTTGAGTTATTTATACGCCCTAAAAATTCTTTAATTGGATGTTGGTGAAGTTTTCTGAATGCTTTATATTATAGATAGGTTTAAATACGGTAATTACTGTTCATTACGCTCACCACCGCTATTGGCTTCGACACGAACGGCCTAATTGGAGTTTCTAAACATTTTTCTTGTGACCCGTTTCCCTATTTAATTTTTTTTAATTAAAACAAAAATTGGAAATAAATACGTTTTAAATCTTTTAGGAAAGTGGACCTAAACACCTTAAACATGTAACTAATAATAGTTAGTTAATAGTTAGTTGGTAATGTGGCGAAACTAGCAAACGCTAGCTAGGCACGGCATGCTGATGTTGCAGGTTCTGGCGGTACTGGCAAAGAATAGACACGGAATGTTGATGTTCTAGGTTGGAGTCCTGCCACTACCCTAATTTTTCTTTGTGTTGTCATTATCATTAAAATTTATTTGAATGTTTAAAAAAAGCCTGGAGTACCAAAATTACAAAAATACAAAGAGATTACAAAAATCTAAACATCTTAAGTCAAGTTTCTCTCAAAAGATTCTATGTCGATTAACAATTTTTATCTTAATTAAAATTATTTTTAAGAGGAAACACAAGGGCCGTTTTTCCATACAAACGTCGTCCCCTGCTTCCTCTCTGGATAATGCCAGTAAAGCAATTTATTTTTTCCAATAAATCGATGGCCACTATTATGCATGTCCCTATGTTTTCCTTTTTTTCATAACTTAATTATTAAAAGAGATATGAACATTCAAAAACCAAAAAAAATGGCCAGATTTTCGGCTGCGTTCATACATTCAGGAAACTAATTTTGCTAGATTATATAAAAAAAGAAAAACATAGAAACAGTGCCAAAGCCTTTCTTTAATTTTTAATGAAAAAAGTAGTTAAATCGGTTAAGTTTTGGAGTAGGAATCAGGGGTCTACGAATTGTTGATTTTGTGTACTTTTAATAGGTATTTTTAGTTCAAGCTGTGGCTGTCTCTATTGCGCTCTGCGGGGGGAGGCTTGAGATTGCGCGAGAGCAATAGATTTTACAAATACCTATTTTTCAATTCTCTAGGCCTTGGTGTTTCGTCTTAAGAACCTGTAGCGACTGGAGCTCATTTAGGTGCAATACTTTCGTCCACACTGAAGATGTATTGTAAAAAAAAATTAAGTCGTATTGAGAACCTCCTTTTTAGGGTTACGTATCCAAAGAGTAAAACAGGACCTTATTACTAAGACTCCGCAGTCCGTTCGTTCGTCCGTCTGTCACCAGGCTGTATCTCATGAACCGTGATAGTTAGACAGTTAAAATTTTCACAGATAATATATTATTGTCGCTATAACAACAAAATCAACAAATACTAAAAAAACAGAATAAAATAAATACTTAAGGGGGCTTCTCTACAACAGACATGATTTTTTGCCGTTTTTATAGATAATGGTACGGATCCCTTCGTGCGCGAGTCCGACTCGCACTTGGCCGGTTTTTTGACGGTCATGACATTAGCTACTTTGTTCGACATGGCCATAAAAAACAACATTCTTGTCACAATATTAATTTGAGTAATTAGTGGCCCCAGCTCAACCCTTCCCCTTATGCTGGCCCTGTGTAAATTATGTGATTAGTGAAACAAATCTGTGCGTTGCCACTTAAGTTTTGCAAGAACGAAGTGTCAATATTGAAAAGGATATTGGGCGCTTTTCCTTACGGAAAAAAGCTACAGTAAAAACAAGTCTTTCTTAACTAAATTTGTCGTTCTTACGCAATTACTTCACTAAGTATGATGACAGAACTCATTAAGATTTTACGTAAATAATGAGATCCGTACCTACTTCAAAGTTTTAGCTTTAATAATTCACAAATAATAAAAAAGTCGCTTCCTGGTTCCATTTAAAAATCTTAACATGTTTACAGGATGAGTGCCATCATAAGAAATCGAATAAGCTCAAACACGATAGATTAATCACTGAAGAGGGCCTTTAATGCCAAAACTTACAGTGTAATCGGATTTTAATGTATATGCAAACTTTTAAATCTAAATACAAGACAATAAAAACTAAGCAGAATTAGGCTGTGCAAATAAACAAACATCTACAAACGTGGTGTTATACAACATATACTCAGTCGTAAGCTAATAAAAGCACACAGCTTTGAAGCCATACATATTTTTTATGTCTTCAACACCAATTCCGTATAGTCCTAAACGGGGGAAGCACAGATCGGTACGTTTATAGTTTTGCATTTGCCTGGATTGCTCTAGCTTACGGGAGCTAGCATAAAGGACCTACGTGCGGTGCCGAGATACCACCGCGGCTACCGACGACGATGACTCAACTTTACTAGCAGCACTCTTATTCTCTAAGCGCATCAGCGTCGGACTCGACGTCGGGGCACTGCCGTCGCGCTCACTAGTGCTAGCGCGCTAGAGCAAGACGGCGCTGCCCCAGCGTCGAGCTCGCCGCTGTTGCGCTTAGAGAATTACTCTCCAACGCCGCGGTAATCCGGATGCTGCACTTTTGCCTCCAGTGTAATCTGAAATCGATAATATGCTCGTTCTTACGTGCGGCCTTTCCGAGCGAGTCATTGCCGGAGACCTTTAAATTTAAAACCGCAATAGCTTCCTACGCCGCTAACGAGGTAAATGTGGCATTAAGACTTGTTTGTAGTTATACGAGTAGATCGTTTTCAACCACAGCACTAATTTTATTACGCATTTGAAAATTTCGTTTTAATAAAAAAGAGACGTCAAATGCGATCTTACGTTCGCGGTCGTACTTGAAATCGATTGATAACGATGGCCCTAAGTCTACTATGAGGTATCTGCAAATGAAAAGACATGAAACGACCGTGATGCGGTTGCGGTTTTATTTAGACCTCAAGTTGTAGAATAATTAAAAGGAAAACAAATCGGAAGCCACAACTTGGCGAAGTTTATGACATAAGTAAGTAAGTGAACAATTTATTGTACGTAGTACATAAAACACGGTACACAGCAACACTAGTTAAATAATTAAAACAAGAGACCTTTTCAAGTTAACCCAAAAAACAATTCTTGTATCACGGAGAGACAAACAACACTGTTTATAGCTAAATAATTTTTTTTGATTTACTATTTATTTTCATGTATTTTTATGTTTGTAGTAGTGCGCATGTATTTTACAGTAATTAGACTTATTAAAAAGATTATGATACACAGTCATTTTTGTTCCATTTTTTTTAGGTTATTAGTACCTTTAGCAGTATTTATAATTAATTATTAGTCTATTATTGTTATAATACTCATATTCTCATTTTATAAAGGACAGTAAAAACTATTACAATATATATTTTTTACTTTTAACAGCTTTTTGTAGGTAACGGTGTCAGCAATCAAATTGTACGAGAGTTGGATTTTATTATCTCTTTGTAATCAGCCTTATTCTTTAAATTTAGCATCATTCCGCCTCAGCGGCTGACGGATTATAAGGGTACATTGCGTGTAAAAGGAAAATACAATATTAGCATTCATCTCAAGTAGACGAGTCTTAAACAAAAAAGAATAATATTGAACTTTAACCTGCGGTAGGTACCGACAGTTTAGAATCGGCAAAGTATCTTAAAGTATATGAGACGCCCCGTGATGCTCAGCAGACGTGATCGGCATCCCATGCCACTCCCTCCGGGCAGACCAACCGATATTTGCTTTTTTTATTACGACATCCATATTTCAACACGAATACCCTCAACAATATTTGGAAGCAGTGAGCACTAATGCGTGCGTGGGAGGAAAGATGATAAGGTTCTATTTGCGGTAAACATTGAAACTTACAATCAATTGATAATAATTGGTTCAACATTTTACATTTCAACTGTAAATATAACTGTAACTGAACCTGCTTTTGCTGAAAATCCGTGATAGCGTAATGCCGCAACAACGCTGCGGCGCACGCTTTGCTGGCTTCAAAAAAACATACACGCTGCACGCGTGGGTCAGTTTGTATGCACCGTGCGTAGTATGCGCCGCAGTGGAGTTTCGTCCTAATTATTTTACCAACCAGCCATGTTCAAGTGAAGGGTTTTGGGCCCAAACTGCATAGACCTCTAAGTTTTTTTTAATTCGAAATTCACTAACTTTTCGCTGAGAACCAAGGTCTGTTAACATCGTGATCAAACTTGCAAACACCTGCGATACAATTTAACACTGTGTGTGGTATGTGTGAAGTTCCATCTGAATTGGGCCGCAAGGGACTAAAACCCAAGCTCTCTCTCATTACGAGATTAGGCCTGTGCCCAGTGTTGGTACGTATATAGGGTGTAACAAATCAAAAGACACTGAGCTGTCAGAGCCTAAACAGCTACCAATTTATCCCCATGCTTTTTAAAAGTTATTGCAATTATTGCAGTTTTTACAAAATTTATTTCAAAATTTGATAACAGACCAAAATCTGCGCAAGTCAGCTACACTTGTGCAGTTGATCTGTTGATTTTCGATCATGTCTTTTTTTAAAGTACTTGTAGTAGAATAATGAATCTTACAAACTCAACAACCTGTCACGGTCCATAAGCCAACACACTCCCAAAAAAGAGTTCTAGCACATCATGAGACTTTAATGACAGGTTACGAAGCAGTACTTACATCCTCATACTGCCTGACTGTCAAGTCGAGAGGTTGAGAACAGAACGTTGTACATTCCTATATCTATGATTAATGGACCTGCTATGGAATATTGCACCCGTTTAGGTCTGATCTCTTTCATCGGCGAAACCGATTACACTGAACGTCGTTTGTACCGAACTTGGCATCATTTAATAATAAGTAACTGTTTCCAACTTTTTTTTTTCTAAACTTGCCTTGTGTATTGATAACGGAGTAACGCTAATGCGTCCAAATTATATTTGTAAGATATGTATGAAAGTTTCAAGCATTATCGAAAACTTTCGAGGCGAATGGATTAATAATGTATTGAATTGGCTACACCTATTATAACTCACGAATTAGTTTCGTGTTAAGCACGCCTCAGGTACAGCGCGTAAGCCTTTCAAAGTGGTTAGGCCTTGGTCGCTGATCCTTACTCAGTGAACTCTGTAGGTACTGTTACGTAATGTATGGGAGGAGTGCTAAGTCCAACTTTGAATTGACGAGTCCCTCCCGGATCTGTTGTAACATAAAACTGAAAATTATACATAGTGAAAGCTAACTTTGGCATAGTGAAATTTATATATGGCTCACTGTCCATACGTACATTTTATTTCACGTCAATACGTTTAACAACTAAGAAATTATCAACAGCTAAAGTCAGTACCCGAAAAATTTTATTTTCTATCTCCCACCAATAAATAACCAAAAACACCTATAATGAACGAGTATTCGGGTTAGTACATAACTCGATAATTTTGGCTCGACTCCCATCGCTATTCAAAACATGGCTATGATCGGTATGCGTTAAACAGCAAGCTGTATAAATCACAAGCGCTTTGCTAATATCCAGTTTATCTGCAGCTCGTATCAGCGGCAATTCCGCACTGAATATTCGAGTCTAGTATTGTCGAATTAGTATGCAACACCGTTCTCGTTAGAATAATCCTAAACAATATTATATAATATGTAGCCGCACTTAGGGGAGGGGGCGAATCCTTACCGGACGACGGCAGGGTGCTTCGGCTGAAATACAGCTTAGTACTCAACATTACCGCCTCGGGCTCAGCAGAGCAAGTTCAAAAGTTTATCGTGTCTTATTATGACAACAAGTATAAATAGTTCTATAATAATTATACTGGCAGATATTCTTCTTGCCACCCAGACGTCTGCGTTTTTTTATATGCTACTAACTAAGGAGTAGGGCGCTTTCCCGCGTCTATTTTACCGGCATGCCTGAATCTGGGAATTTCCAAATCAAGAGAGAATTGGCGTATGATAGGTAAGCATGCAGAAAATCGTAAACACACACTCACATTTATAACCATAGGACAACAAATCGGTTAATGCTAAACCGCAATCGCGCTTCATAATTCTAAAATCTTAAATAAAAGGTACGTGTAACGGTTGGAATTGAAACGTTTAATATTTTACCCGGGAAGACTTATAAGCTTCCGACTTCTTGGAATCCAGTGTTTAACGAATATAAGCCTCGGGATGTAGGCTTTGGATAAATTATTAGATATTGTCAGCATTGTGGGTGTTGATCCAGTAATTTGTCTGCTAAGAACTTAAACAGGGTTAAAATTGTAATGACAACAAAAAAAAAACATTTAAAATAAAATACGAAAGAAATTTCGGTTACAAAATTTAATAACAAAAACGGCACTATCTCTCGTCACCTGGCGGCAGCTGTAATGGTACCCAGTTGAATATGATAACTTGTTAAAAAGTTCCGTATAGATGACACCGAGGGTAGTTGTACCCTTAAAATCAATAATGTAATGACCGTAAGACGAAGCACATTGAAAAATTCGCAGGGTATGGTAGCGGTAATGTGGCGAAACTGGAGAACGCGCCGTAGCGTCCCTTCTGAGGCAGTTCTCCCGAGTAACTTGCGAGCCCGGAGGGCGAGCTGCGGTGTGAAGTTGGAACTCATCCCCCCCTTCCTCCCCCTCCTAAGGCAGTCCTACTTTCTTTGGGCTCTATCTCGGAAACCGAAAATGCTAGACCCCTCGTGTTGGTACTCTTTCGATTCGTCTCGATGCCATCTTTACGACTGTCTGTGAAGTTGGGTCCCCAGACCTGAGGGCACGACATCAAGTTGGAATACCCCCCCCCCCCCCCTCCCCAGCGAGCCCGAAGGGTGAGCTCCGCGTAGGCGTACAATTGCCATGGTTTGCGTCGTAAATATTAAGGAGTCTATTTATTTTATTGTAAAATAAGGGACCCAAAAATGAAAAGAATTTGCGCAAAAAAGCATGGTTGGCCCGTACAAGCTTAAAAAACTATGTCAGAGCGCCTTTTCCTATGTACATTAGCGGCGTAGGGGGCAGATTTGTGCTGTTTTAAAACTATACTCCTGATGAATAGCTGGCGGACCGTGAATACTTTGCAGGACTGGAACAGTTCTTTGGTAGGAAAAAAGAAAGGGCGAAAAGTAGAGACACTATGATAGTTGTTTTGGCGACACCACCCCATGTGATGCAATAGGACAATAAAGATTGACACAACGCTGTGTAATAGTATTTTATGCAACTGCTATATAATGAGAGGCCTTAAAACACGAGTGTGGTTTTATGAAACGAGCGTTAGCGAGTTTCATAATAGGATCACACGAGTGTTTTAAGGCCTAATTATATACAGTTGCATACATTACTTTATCTACACACATTTCATAACTGCAAAAAACCGTAACAGCAAAAAACCAACAAACAAGTATGGCGGCAATTCAATCTATCCGTCAAGACGAACGTTTTTTAAATCATAGACAAACGAATGAAGTCCCTATTGTCATGTCACTCGAGATCAAATGTCGTGCGTTTAAATTAAAAAATCATACTGAGTTGACGTTTCGTATCGATAACTGTTTTAATATCTGTGGATACTAGAATAGAGACCAACTTGAGTGTTGACAGCTGTTCCAAATTTAAATTCATAACGTCACGAGATTTCGGTAATGTGATCACCAATAAACACAGATTACTAAGAGATATTACCCAATAAAGAACAGATTTACCTACTACCACAGACAAGAAAATTCTTATAATAACATTGGTTGTAATAATGCTGGTCATTTTCTATGGTTTTTGAACGCGGTATTGAGAAATTATGATATGTGTGTAGATAAACATCATTAAGCAATTTCTTGTTAGCAACGTCACGTAATTTCTTAAAAATAAAAATCAGTTTTCGAACTCTTGTAGCAACTACGTCAATATGGAGACTAAAGGAGACATTTGCATCAATCATTACGCCGAGATATTTAATTTAGTCCTTATCATTTTTTTAATGCGGCAAATAATTGCACTCGTCCATACTAAAGTTCTGGGACTTACACGTCCGAGACGTTGAAGTTTTTTGGACAAATATTTTTAACTCTGTAAATATTCGTACTTAATTTACTAGCACCTTATATGACTTAAACTAGCGACTCGCCTTAGCTTCGCATGGATACAATTATGACGTAATGTATATGTAAAAAATCTGAATAAAATCTCTAAATGACAGTAAAAACCATATCAAAATTCGTCGCGCTACAACAAAACGACACGTGGACAAAAAATAAACAGTTTTATAAGAGTGCCGGTTCTAATGACCGGCGTAGGTTTGCAAACGCGCCAGGGTGGGCAACATGATGAAGCCTCACCAGGCAGTAACCCGAGAAATAATAACCTTAAACAAACTGCTTAAATATACTCCAGTAAACACAAGTAGGGTTCGCATCATGCGGGTACCCTAAGCCATAATATTATTAAGTTAGTTCATATCAGAAATAGAAATATGCTATGAAATTTACCTTCGAGCAAATTTTAACAATCTAGGTCAGCGGAGTTCTCACGGTCTGATGGGTGATGGGAATACGGTACAATACTCTAATAAAAAATCTAATTAAAACCGTTTTATATATTCTACGGTAAATGATATTGATGATCAAATTAAGTTATACATAGCTAGCAGCACTTTTTTTTTTATTAATAAAACACATTATAGCGCATTGTATAAAATATCCAATAGCTCAATTTGGGCACAGTCACTATTTTGAATTTTTTATTCATTCTCGTTTTGTATGCCTAGCCTAGTACAATTTAGTACATTTCAAATACTTGATAAGGAATCCGACAAATTGCTCTGCGCAACCTTTGTTCGGTTAAGGGTAAAACAATAAATTGCAATTAAATTAAAAATTCTTGTACAGTGGAAAAAAATAGCGCTTTCAGAATAACTGCCAGCCGTTCGTGCGCATCAACAAGTCGTCTTTTTATCGTCTTATTTGCTTAATCAAAATCTTAGGATTGATAAGATTTCTTTTTTGACCCCAGCGTAACGAAATAAAGGGAATTATAAGTACAAAGCATCAGTCTGTCTGTCTATGGCCTTACCGCTCTTGATCCGATGAACCGATTCCAGTGCAGCTTTTGATAGCCAGATTTGCTGACTGAGATACTTCTTAACAGTGTTTAGTATTCGCTTAAAGAGTTTACCTTTTTCCAGATATACATCTATTACATATTGTATTGTGTTATACAACTTTTACAATTAGTTGACGGTAAATTTACAGTTTAACCTTGTATTGTTACCTGTAATACAGGTTGAATAGTTTTTTGTTCCGAAATTAAATGTCAACAGGTGGCGGTTATTATTGACATTTTTTAACGAGTTGCATGTGCGATGCTTCTCGTATAATTTCTTAGGCTTACCCCAAAAATATAGTTTACGGCATCGTCTGATGATAACAGTTAATAAACACTGTCTGATTTGTTTTATCTTTTTCGCAGTATGCAACCAGTTCGCACGTGGTGTGATTGCTATGCTCGGCGCCGTCACCCCGGACTCCTTTGACACGCTGCATTCCTACACCAACACCTTCCAGATGCCGTTTGTCACACCCTGGTTCCCGGAAAAGGTAAGCTTACCACATAATATTTAAACTGTTAAAGTCTTAATCACATTATTTAGACCACGTTGGTTACCATCGCAAGAAGCTGAACACTGCACCTAGCACGAATCTTCTCGATACGCGTTAACTCGTTTCGTAACTCAGTGCATCTGTTTCCTAGTGGGGTTGTTAGAAAGATACGCACTTTGTTACTTAGCGAGTTAACGCGTATCGAGAAGATTCGTGCTAGGTGCACTGGAATAGCCGTTCGCTGTGGTTTGTTGACGATGCATTTGAACTAATGGTCATATGGTGTGGTCCCGATGTCATTATGAGCAGCTTTATGTTGTATGCTAGACGGATCGAGGACAGCCGGTAAATTTTCTAACATTTATAAGTGCTTCCTGTATGCCTAATCTGAATAAATATATCTTGACTTTGACTTTGACAGCGATAACTTGATTAGGTTGTTCGTGAACCAAGGAGTGCTTCTAGAAATATCACTGTATCCGCATTACCAGTAGGGCAAATTAAACAAAAAAACGGCTTAGTTTATAGTTAAGATTTACAGAATATATACCAACCACGGGTATATAAAAAAAATTTTTACTGAGAGAATCGAGTATCACCCATATTTCCGTACACCTCACAGCGCTTCTGTTCATGACAGAGCCCGAAAAATACATAATTTTGGAAGTCACCATCTTTACCTGTTACTTTAAATGAATGGAAAATGTAAATGTTATTATACTTTTGTCTTCGCTTCTCCTTGCGGCTTTTTGACGTATTTTTTTATCACTCCCTCGTGGAATCTAGTTTTAAGAAGGGAATAAAACCAACTTTGATCTTTTTAAAAAGTATCTTATGTATTATGCATTGCGAGACTGAGATATTTTCCAGTAACTGAAAATTCAGCGTTTTACATTAGTGCCTTAGTAATAATATAATTAAAAGCCAGGATAGAGGAAAAAATTTCAAACATTCGTAAATTTTGTGAATATATTTCCGGTAAAACACTATTTCATTAGTTACTTTTTTTATTGAACAGGGAAACATAACATTGATTAAAGAAATTAGTCACCAACTCTATGTAGTTAATATTATAATATACTGGTCTATGATGTATGTATATGATAATCTGTGTATTATAATTTCAATAATATAAAAATACCATAGCTAAAAAAATATACAGTCTAATCGTAAGTCCTCTCTTAGCGACCACATGTAAGTTTAAAATACTTGAAAAATCATTACAATCAATTGATTTATTTTATTTACCTCATAGGTGATCCCTCCCTCATCGGGGCTCATAGACTACGCTGTGAGCATGCGGCCCGACTACCACCGAGCAGTCATCGACACCATCACACACTACGGCTGGAAGCACGTCATCTACATTTACGACTCACATGACGGTAAGCGTACCTACGCTTATTATTATTATAAAGCACTTTGATGAACATCGGTTTAGTCCAGTTCAGTGGGCTAGATGACAAAAATAATAGATATACTTATATATCGGTAACTAATGGAGTTGCTGCGACAGCCGTCCACAAAACAATGTCAGTATTTTTTACTATAATAAGTAGCAGTGTTTGTACTCGTATTTCTCATTCTGAAAACATTTCGGTTATATATCAGAATATTGTAACATTAAGAAAATATAAATTCCACTTGTAAATTCCATCTGATAAAGCTACTTAGTAGCAAAACATTATTTAAAATCGAAGAAAAGATTTTCGTTAGACAAATATTTTATTTAAAGGAGTATTTTCTTCCTCATTAATATTCCTAACTGTGAAAAATGTTAAAATGGGTAAAGGTTACGCCTTTATTTCTGAGGGAACGAAAAGAAATTTCAGAAGTAGCCGCGTCCGGAATGTTAATTCTAGGAGACTGGTCTCAATATTTCCAAGTCTCTTCAGCGAATAATGAGTGCAGTCATTACTATAATGAGTTTATTCTGTATTCGCGCCGCGCATTGCTGATTGAACCATTCATTAATGAGTTTGGATGGCCCTGTGCATACTAAAGGTTTTTGGAACGTACCTACGAGTACCAGCAAATTTATGGCGCCGAGAGGAGACGGCTTTGAAATATACTTTACACATATCTCAGCGGAATCGACTATGAGAATAAAGTATACTGAGCGATTCCATATGGAAAACATTCCGTGAGGAGAGCTAGAAACGTGTGTGCTTCAAACAAATGTTGAAAAGGGAAAAAAGCCCGTTTCCCGCAGATATACACTAAGTAAGCTGAGCAAAAAAAGTACGTTTTAAGTGGAAAGCGATTTGTCGGTATATTTTTAAAATTCGGAATACTAATTTAACCATGTTCTTATACAATCAAGGGAGGTAAACATTGAGTTTGTTGTCATCTATTTGCTATTTGGCATTTAAATCTGCGTAAACTGTTCACTTAATGAAAAATATGATATTCCCAGCTAACTTTCAAGCAGCTTATAACTAATTCGTAATAGTGTCGTAAAAATATAAGAGAAACGAGTTGCGAGATTTATATAAATAGTAGACAGCAATTTCACATAAGAAATGTACATTGTATGTAGACACCCAATATGATTGTGGGAATCAATATGTCCCCGTGAAATGGACTTATCCATGGCACGGAGTACGGATACGGAGCCACGTAAAATTCATTTTATGAGTATGTCACGGGATCACCAAGAAAAGAGCACTTTGCTAACGGAAAAGCCCATTTACATATAAAACGTGGTTTTAGAGTACACCTCACTGTTTATAGAATGTACCTTTTACTGCTAAACCTTTACGTGGAACGTATAATTGCGACTGACGATTTCTTTTTGGGGTTCTTTTAAAAGCGAGAGAAGCTGTCCTAGATTTTAATTAAATAACTGCGACGTACTCGTAGTAATGGTTTTCAATGAGACAAACCGTATATAAAAAATATACTTTCAGAAAACTGAAGTCATAAAAGTAGTTAAGTTTTTTATTACTTCGAAACCATCTTCGCCTAAGATTTAAAGGTTAGGTACTATAAAATTGTCGTACAACTTATCTTGAGGGCGGAGTGGAAATAAAAACGCTGAAAGCTATAAAAAGCAAGTGCGGATGTCATAGCAGAGGGCGAGTCGGAGAGTCGGATATAATGCAGATGCTAAGTAGCGGTAGATATAAAAGTACTGTAAGCGTTACAGTCAGAAAGTACGCCACTAAAACGGTCCAAAATAAAGCAACGCATTAGGGCGCGTTTACCCTGCAACCCCACCAACAACTAAGCTTGCCTTACCTATACATTGTAATTAAAATTGATCGTTTAACCTTAACCAAGTATTTGTAGTTTAATGGTAAGCGATCTTAGTGCGTTAGAGAGACGTTTCTGTATACCTAAGACATTAAATTATTTTAATTTACAATATAGGTATTAGGAAATTCCAAACAATTCAGTATATTAGTAACATAAATTACACTTGATGCTACGTTAAGCGGCTTCATTGTAAAGGCATCTTTAAGTACATTAAAGTAGCTCTGCGCTATCCGAAAGCGGAAATAAAGTAGAGATGGGAGTCTCAGAGAGGGCGGAACATAAGATTGACCTGATACCCAAATAACACCCTCTTCAGCCTGTCACATCAAACGCGATCTATCGAAGAAACTAATTTTAAAACCCATTTTGTCGAAATCCGATTTCACGGTGTTTTTAATACGTAAAAATATACTTTTGTTTTATAACCACGCAAACATTGGTTTATGTTGACAACATTGTAGACCGTAATTCAATGAATGTAGAGCAGCACGATAATCCTTTTGTTGCGTTTTGTGTGTAGCTTTTAACTTTATATTATACGCGCTTTTACCCGCGGCCTCGTCCACGTGATTTCATTTACGCGTTTTACGGTATAAAAAGTATCCTATGTTTAAATCCATGTTATGGTCTATCGGTCTGCCAAATTTCATCTGGATTAATCCAGCCGTTAATGCGTCATTGAGGAACAAAAATCCAAAGATCTTAATTTCCAAACATTCAATTATCATTATTACTTTCATTTATAGTATTAGCACGATTAGTAGGACATATCTGACTAGCCGTAGTAAATAACTTTTATAAATTAAAAACTGACTACAGTTCTACGAGTACCAGAACTTTCCCATGGATACCAGTATCAGATCTAGACATAAGTATATGGGATCATCTTGAAAGCACTTTCGTATCCAGATCCGAATCGGCTCATGGGAGCGAAGTTCCGCGGCAGAAAGTAGAAGAAAAAATAGCTGTCGAATTCGTTATACTAGAATACAGAACCTTCTGTTTTGAAGTCGGTAAGAAAGCCGTGAAGATAGCTTAACCTAATATTTTTACCTACCATCCTCGTAAGGATTGTGGGGCCGAGATGTAAAATATTTGTCGCATTTTTGAGTTTGTCAAAATTTATGTACGGATTTTAGTTTTGATTAACTAGAATAAAATTGTATTGAGTAACTTTTATAGAATAACGACTTGAATTAGCAGCTTACTATGGGTAACGCAATGAGAGTTGAGGTCATGCACACTGCTGCATGTCATGTGTGTACCGGAGAGTTTCGTTCTATTTTAAAAGTTTTGTTTTGTATGACGCTGTGTAGTAGTGTGTGTAATCATTCACTTCAACTCCCGTTGCGTTACCTAAATGATAATGGATTAGCGAATTCTTCCTCCATTCGTCATAAAAACACTTTTTCATTATGTTCACGTAAGGATTAGTTAGTAACCTAGGTGTGAGGAATTCCTATGGACTGTATAATAAATAAGAAATGTAAAATTATGAATAATGCTAATTTAATGAACTAAATGTAGGTATGTACAATAGGGGTGGACCTCGTGGCAGCAGCCTCAGCGGATGGCGAACGACTGACTCCAAAAACTCTTCGAGCTGGGCTGCTGTCACGAGGTCTTACACAGGCCAGTAATATAAATACAAGATCAAAACGAAAGAGGCCTGCTTGTCCTTCACATTGCTCCCCTCCAGTGAGTCTTCACGATAAGTGCTGGTTAAGGAAAAGCAGGCGCTGGTCGGAAGCTGCAGTTGGGCCTTCTTCGCGGCGGTGCACGGGCAGAGGGGCTATTTTCGTCACGGGTCTCTTCAAAGTGATTCCTCGGGTTAAGACATCGACCACTCTCGTGACGCCGTCTGTGCCGGGATACAGCTGGGTGATTCTTCCGAGTGGCCAAGTATTCCGTGGTAGGTTCGGGTCAGCTACCAAGACCACGTCACTTTCTTTCAAAGCAGCCGCTGTGCCGCTGTAGTGTGGGGGCCGAAGAGATGGTAGGTACTCGCGGACCCAGCGTGTCCAAAAATGGTCAGCGAGCCTCTGCGCCTTCCGCCATTCCTTTCTGAGGATAAAATCTTCATCACTTGTCACTCCAAAGGTTGACTGGATACCAGGCGCCGAACCCAAAATAAAATGTAAAGGAGTGAGCGCTTCGGAATCTTCGGCTTCAGTGGGTACATAAGTCAAAGGCCTCGCATTAATTATATGTTCGGCTTCGGCTAAGAGCGTCTCCAAAGTCTCGACGCGGGGAACCCTCTCTTTCAAGGTTACCTTCAATGTTCGCTTCACGCATTGAATAAGGCGTTCCCAAGAACCACCAAGAGATGGCGCCGCTGGCGGTATAAATTTCCAAATAATATTGTTGTTCGTAGCAAACTCTCTCATAGCTGCATCAACTTGGCTGCGCGCTCGTTTTAATTCCATAGCAGCGCCTCGGAATGCAGTGCCGTTATCGCTGGAGATAGAAACAGGACAACCTCGTCTCGCAATGAACCGGCGGAGGGCCATTATTGCTGCGTCTGTCGATAGGCTGCTGACCATGTCAAGTGTCACCGCACGCGTCGTCAGGCAGGTAAACAGTGCTACCCAACGCTTTTCTTGTCGCCGACCAACGCAGACCAACACTGGGCCGAAGTAGTCCAGCCCGACGTGCGTGAAGGGGCGGCAGTGATGAGCGAGGCGCTCGGCAGGCAAAGCGCCCTCCGGCGGGACAACGGGAGATGCGCGCCGAATCTTGCATTGCAGGCAGTTGCGCGCTACACTGCGCACTACGGTACGCAGTCCGACAATCCAATAAACCTGCCGACAATGATTTAATACAGTTTCATTGTTCGCGTGACCGTACCGCTCGTGATAGTGCTGGACTACCAGTCGAACGGTGCGGTCCTTTCCCGGTAAAATAAGAGGGCGCGTAACCGTGTCGACATTTACGATATTGTCGATTCGACCTCCTAGTCGTAGGAGGCCGTCTTTGTCAATAAAAGTATTTAACTTTTTTAATTTTGAATGTTTCGGTATAGGGCCTGCTTTCAATAAATTCCCAACCTCTTCAAAAAAGTGTAGTCCTTGTACTCTACGCCATATTATGATTTCCGCGGCTCGCAAATCCTCCGTGGTTAGTATTTGCGCTGGCGGAGAGTACCTTGGGTTGGAAACTCTCGTACTAGTCTGCCCTATACCGACAGACGTTTGATAACTACTACGAAGTCTACTTATTAACAATCTACAAAATTTAACTACAATAGCAGTTGAACGTACGTACTTTAACCACCTGCTAAACCGATTTACGTCTGGTATGACTGGTAGTGAGACAGAGTCCTTCACCTGCGTCACCGTAACTCTCAGCTCGTCAGTGACTGGCTCGGCTTCAGACGCCCGCGGCTCTGTCCCCCATGTGTCCTCTGATCTGTGAATAAATTCAGGACCATTGAACCAGACTCCATCGCTACTTAAATTTTCAGTAGAATTCGGTTTAGTTAATAAATCTGCCACATTGTCATTCGATGACACCCAGCGCCATCTATCCACCGACGTCAGATCTAAAATTTCCGCTACTCTATGGGCGACGTACGGTTTGTAATTGCGGTGATCGCTACGTAGCCAAGACAACACGGTACGTGAATCAGTCCAGAAGTAGAATTCGTCTGCTTTTCTTCTTTGCTCTCGAGCGACGTATGAAGCTAATCTACTACCAAGTAACGCCGCCTGTAATTCAAGCCTTGGTATTGAAACCGCCTTTAATGGAGCTACACGGGACTTGCTAGCTATCAAAGCAAGACAAATGCGGCCATCTTGATAAATGAAGCGCCAATAACATACACTTCCATACGCATTTTCTCCTGCATCACAAAAGATGTGTAGCTCCCGTCGCACTGGATCCAAATCTGTACGATACCACCTAGGAACCCTAATATTAACCACATTCAATAATTTCGGAAGCCAATTCGCCCATTTTTCTTGCTCTTTCGGCTTCAGTCTGTCTTCCCAACCGATCTGACTGCGCCAAACGTCTTGAAACAGCATGCGACCCTGTATAACAAGAGGCCCTATGAGACCAATGGGATCAAAGATGCTCATCACGATAGAAAGGAGCTGTCGCTTAGTAGGCGGTGCTTTACCCGCGCCGACCTCTGGCGGGAGACGATTCAAATTAAGAGCAAAACCTAAAGTATCATTAGATGGACTCCACAGCAACCCTAAAATCCGCTGAGACACGTTCCCGTGAGGATTCAATTCTACCATCGACGGATCACGACGGTCCTCCGGGACCTCGGAGAGTGCCAAGAGGCTGTTGGATGCCCAAGCTCTTATCTCGTAACCAGCTAGCTGATGCACAGTAATCACGTCTGCCGCCAATTTGGCAGCCAGGAGCTCATCATCAAGGCTAGTTATACAGTCATCGACATAATGATCTTCGATGATCACGCGCGCGGCCTCAGGATACTGATGGGCATGTTGTTGTGCATTGAAATTTTTGACGTAAATCGCCGAGCACGGAGATGAAGCGGCACCAAAAATCATAGAAGACATCTCGTACTGGTCAGGCACACGCTGTCTGTCTTCGCCTCTCCACAAAAACCGTTGAGCCTCGCGATCGCTCTGTCTTATCTTCACCTGTGGAAACATTTCCTTAATATCAGCTGTCAAGGCATACTTCCCTTCTCTAAACCTAAAGAGTACGCCTAACAGAGGTTGAATAAGATCTGGGCCAACGAGTAAAGCCGAATTTAGACTAACGCCTTGTACCTGCGCCGCTGCGTCATGTACGATACGTAATTTATTGGGCTTGTTAGGGTTTATAACGCCAAAGTGTGGCAAATACCATCGACGGCCGCTGTCAGATTTTACTGTCGTATCATCACACTTGACAGCGTAACCCTTGGCGACCATGTCGTTAATCTGTGCCGTGTACCGCGCTGCATAAGCCGCGTCCTTATCCATCTTACGCTCTGTGGAGCGCAGGCGCGACATCGCTAGTCCGTAGCTAGGCGGCAACTTAAAATCATCTGATCGCCACAACAAACCGACCTCAAATCGCCCTTCGGGCAATCTGTTAATGGTTTCCTTTAAAATCGTTAGTGCTCTCTCATCAGCAGTACTACGCAGTTCTTTCTTCGTTACGCCGATTGCGTCTATGGCGTATTGACTTTTGATGAGAGCTTCTAATTCCGAATCACAAGTACAAAGTTTGGTACTAACATGATGGCTGCTGTAGTGAACCGGCTTCATTGCGCTGTGACACGTACCATGGGCCACCCATCCAAGGACCGAACGCGAAGCCACTAGCTGCGACGGCTTCCCTCGACGAATCTCGGAGCTCACAATTAGTGGCCATTGGTCCTGGCCCAGCAATACGGTAGGTACGGCGCTGTCATAACACAAAAAATGTTCAATGTCAGCTAAATGTTCGCAATTTTTAAGCATATCTCTGTCAATCGTTTGACCAGTTAATGACAAGTTGCTTAATGCTCTTGCCCCTTTAATGTGGTACACTTCATCGGAATACTTCCCCTTAATGTCAAAATTTACGTACTGTGACTTAACTCCTTTAATTTGCAGTCCGCCAATGGCATCGATGAATAAAGGTTCGGACGGTCCCTCTAGACCGATGCGTGATGCCACCGCTGCGTCGATAAGCGTCGCCGTTGAGCCTTGGTCTAGCAACGCAAATGTGTCAAACGAACCTTTTGACCCATAAATTGTTATCGGTGCTACTTGTAGAACAACTCGTCGGTGCAGCGGTGCGGCGACAGGCATAGTCGCGGCAGTCACAGACTCTGACTTAATAGTTTGAGCGCTTACGTCAACGGCTGACCGCCCGGGATTGACGGGATTGTCAGGTTTTGGAGGTGGCGTTGTCGCATTCGACGCTGGCGCTAACGTGTTCACTACCTCCGGCTTGTGAAGCAGCTCGTGATGCCTGCGCGTACATCCTCCGACTCCGCACGGCTTGGCTTTACAAGAAAACTGTCTGTGTTTACCTTTTAAACACTTGAAACAACGACGATTCTCCTTCACCCAGTCCCATCTATCATCAACTGACATCAACGCAAATTTTGTACACTGTAACAATTGATGCTCACCATTTTTACACGCACAGAGCTTAGTAGAGTCAACAGTCGTACAAACTTTCGCGTGGTTGCCCGATGACGTCGCTCGAGGTGGAGGTGGTTGGGTCAAGACGGGTTGGTAAGCCGCTCCTCCGAACTTCATTTGACGATCCGCTTCTCTATTCAAAAAGCGGGACAGCAACTCCAATGGCGGATTGCCGCTCGTGTCCTCCGCTGCGAAATTGACATAAAGACTACGCAGTAATGGCGTCATCTTAGACAGTACGCTATGCTGTAATTCGGGGCTCAAAATGTATTCCGGCCTATGCAACAAACGCAACGTAGCTAAAGCGTTATGAATTTTACTGGCAAAAGTACAAACCTCTTTACCAAAATTTGACAGGCGAGGAAGTGACTTAATAATATTCACCTGTTCTGCGACTATTTGATCCGGGTTGGCGAAGCGACGCTCCAACGCATCTAGTATTTCGTCTGGGTCAGCGCAACCCACTAGAAGAGCGGAAACGGCTTCCAATGCCTCACCCTTGATCATCTTCCTGAGGCGAGCGACGTCTTCAAGTTTCGAAAACTTCGACCTGTCACCCGACTCCTTGAAAGCTGCCTTGAAAAGCAGCCACTCCCCGGGCTTACCTGAAAAACTCAAGTTATTGTGCCCTGATCCGTTATTGTGCCCTGATCCTACACTAGAGCTAAATGCTAAATTATTTATAGCCCTCACAAATTTATCCACATCTGACAGGTCGCCCGCCGTAGCACTCGCTACTTTTTTATTATCTGCGTTTAACCTGTCAGTCTGGTCGACGGCCGCTAAACGGCTCGCGTCGGCCTGTGCTACGCTGTCCGCAGCACTCTTCCTCCCAACGTGGAAGGACATGTCGACGACAGACTCCGAGTGGTGTGGCCATTCACCACGCCGCAGCCCTTGCGCGTCTTCAGTCCGCCCCACATCAGTCGGCTGATTCCATAACGGAGGGACATACTCGTCCTCCTCTTGCTCACCGCCGGCTAGCAATTCATCGACGGTTGCTATCTCCCGTTCCAGCTCCATCTTCTGTAGCTGAAACATTAACTCGTTCCTGCGGCGTAAAAGAGCCGCCGACTTCTCCCTAGGCATAGAGTCAACAGAGCGCGCCGAGCGCGGATATGCCACGGGAGCGGTCGTGTCTGCATTTTCCTCTCGAGTGTGGCATTCCACTGCAGTGCGCACGCTACACGCACTCGCCACCGACGTCGTCGTGAGAGGAAGATGCTGCCCTTCGCTGATGCTGCCACGAGGACTTTCGTTTGGTTCCTGTTCGTGACGCTGTGCAGTTACGGCTGCAGCCCTACGCGCTCGCGATCGCGTCATTATTTTATCCATCAAAACACGAACAGAAACCCAACAAAAATCACTTCAAAACTAATGAAAATTACACTACGTGAATCTGACAATCAAAATGAAAAAAGTGAACATTGACAACGTCAACTTTTTTCAATCGAGTTCCGAGTACGAAAATAGATAAAGAATTATTTATTTTCGCGACTTTCGAATAAAATAGAATAAATGAGCTTACTTACGTGAATTAATATAAACTACACAACTATTGCATGGAAAACAATTTGGAATGAAACGACTGGTAAAAAACGGCGAGAATGGACCAAAAATGTGAGGAATTCCTATGGACTGTATAATAAATAAGAAATGTAAAATTATGAATAATGCTAATTTAATGAACTAAATGTAGGTATGTACAATAGGGGTGGACCTCGTGGCAGCAGCCTCAGCGGATGGCGAACGACTGACTCCAAAAACTCTTCGAGCTGGGCTGCTGTCACGAGGTCTTACACAGGCCAGTAATATAAATACAAGATCAAAACGAAAGAGGCCTGCTTGTCCTTCACACTAGGGTAGCTATAGACCGACCTCAAGTTCCAGTTTACTAATCCAGTATGAAGCTAAAACTTGGGTTCGGTCTATTACTACCACCCCGAGCCTCGGCACGGATTATCGATAATTTCCGGCTTGGTGTGCTAAAAAATTATCGTCAATACAAAAAGTGTACCCAAATGGCGTACTACTGTCGCTGTTCTTTAATGGTTGCAGTAATGACCGAATTAAAAAACAAGTGCATAAAATTCATTCTTTGTTGAAATTAGAAATGTAATTTAGCTACTACCGTATAAATATGAGTTGATTGGCGGATCACAGTGCTACGAGCAATAACGCCGCGGGGTGCTGCGGATTGACCGTTAAACAACTTAATGTTGCAATATAAGTAATATTGTACTGAATGCTACCAAGTTAAATTGTGGTTTTATGATTTAAATCACTTGTTACCTGTCTAAGAAGAAAATTTTATTTTACAATAAAACTAATCCTATTTGTTCATATTATTAAAGTTTTTAATGCAAGTCCGCTAAGTTTCATGTCTCACATAACAGTCACAATTTTATTAAAACGTGTTTGCACCATTATTAATGTTAAAAAAACTACATATACGTATTTCTTGAACTTCTTAGTCACGTTTTTTTTTTAAGTTTAGGTACGACACATCAAATAAGTGATGACATCCTATGCTTTATTAAATAAAAATAAAAACTGGTTTCAAATATAAAAATATGTTGAAGTATATTTATATAATATACTTACATCACTTGTTTACACATCAAATTTATTAAATAAAATCATCGTTTAAAAACGTGCATTGTTTAGAAGCACATACTTTTGTTCATATTTTCATTTTACGGAGAAAAGACAAGAGGTCCCTATTTTGTTTTGAGTAATTAATTACAAGGTGCTAAAGCTCAGGCGGCTAACTATTACTGTATGTTTTTAATTTTGAAAAAAAAAACCGGTATCGTATTGTCTTTTTATAATAAACTCACAACAAACAACTCAAAATGGCCAGAGACTTGTTTAGCGGCCACATTTTCTTACTATTTTTGCACCTGAGTCGTTAATGTTACATATATTGTACAGTGCCATTCATCATTATAACATGTAACGCAAACATAAAACTGAATCTATAAGAAAGAAGTAATTTTATTCAACAAAAATGAAAACAATTTTTTTTGAGAAATAAGAGTTTTCTGTATTTACTGTTTTAAAAATTGCCATTGCACACAAAATACGAAAGCACGAAGAGTGCTTACTTTACTAATGCGCTCTTTTTTTTTAAGTTGTCACTGCAGCGGCTGTTTGAAATGTCAACCCAGTATTTTAAAACGATTTCATTTTATCCCCTAGGCCTAGGGGGCAAAGCGTCGCTTGTCTACATATGAGGGCTGAAAAGAAATGAGTGTTTAAACATACGGAGAACATTTTAAGCAAACAATGTATTACAAAGCCAACAAACATATGTTTAAAAACAGAACGTTTCAACACAGATATTGAAATCAAACTAAATTTCACAAGGTAGCGCTTTATGACCACATATAATTACACTAACTACTCACCCAGAGAAGTAGCACTTTCGTTTGCCAACTTTGAAATACTAGTGTCAAAAATATGCAGACT
Organism: Ditula angustiorana; assembly: GCA_963691745.1. NCBI lineage: Eukaryota > Metazoa > Arthropoda > Insecta > Lepidoptera > Tortricidae > Ditula > Ditula angustiorana. The sequence continues at coordinate 8,524,446 of OY829472.1, forward strand.
CAATTAAACGCTGGCGAAATATTATTATGTTCATTTGCAAATTCAGTCCAAAGTAAATAAACAGTTTAAATCTCGATATTTATGAACCGCGTTTAAATAAAATCCTAGTATTTGCCCGATCATCGTTTGCCGACGCCGTTATTATCGGGTGTCGATTGCGATGAATATCAGTCGTTAGCACTTTTAGCTCACTATTCATCGCGCCCGTGACGTCACACGTTGCGTTCAACTCTGATTTCGCGTCAAAGGATCTATAATTATGTTATAGAACCTCTATCTCTATACGATCAAACGATATTGTAAGAAACGCTTAATCATAGTGTAATGCGAGTTTGGATAATTTTACAGCGAAGTACAGAAAGAAAATCACCTCAGAAAAAAGGTTATTTCTCAAGTGTTGACATGATTTCATTTTGGGGTAAAATTAATTAGTTTTAATAATAAATAACTACCGACCCACCCTGGCTTCGCACGGGTACAATTAGGATATTATAATATACATTGTATATTTTCCGTAAAAAAATCTCTCGGTGACAGTGAAAACCGTATCAAAAAGGAGTTAAAAAGGAGTAAGCGGTCATAGACAACAGAGAGAGCGCACAGCGAGTTTGTTTTATACTTTGTAAAGATAAAGTTAGTTAAATAATAAAACCTAGAAAACTCTAATCTCTTTAATTTAAATTAAAACTGCACGATAGGTATTAGCGGAATTGAAGAACAAAGTAGTGATACTGTTTTTAACGTTTACTCTTGTGCTCCATATAATATTTAGTATAAATATAAAAACCAGATATGCGATGCCTGAACTTTATGGTAAATATTGGGACTGTCGCAATCAATTATTCAATAAGATTTCATTAATTTATTTGTGACAATAATTCTAGGAATCTCATTATAAACAAAATATTATGATAATACAAACCAGCCCTGCAGCCCCTGGCTATTGATGGAGTCAATTATTTGTTAACATTAATTGTATATTACATAACAAACAGTAACCACGCTGGGTGCGCCTGACATCCACTTACTGCCTTCTGCTTTTTTTTTTTTTTATACAACATAGGAAGGCAAACAAGCAGGTGGGTCACCTGATGGTAAGTGATCACCACCGCCTATAGACACCTGCAACAACAAAGAGAGTGCAGATGCGTTGCCAACCCAGAGGGCTAAGATGGAATACCTCTTGTGCCAGTAATTACACCGGCTGTCTTGCTCTCCACGCCGGAACACAACAGTGCAAGCACTGCTGCTTAGCGGCAGGATTAGCGAGCAAGATGGTGGTAGCGATCCGGACGGACCTTGCACAAGGTCCTACCACCCGCAAAAACCGCTGCTGTTGACAGTGGCGCCCTGGCGGCACATATTGCTAACTCCCAGCATACTCAGCGATCGCAGCGCCTTAAGTTTAGGGTTTTCTATTTTTGATTATGTTGGCCAGTAGCTTTTTTTTAGTTTCTTGTAGTTTCTGTCTTTGTTATGTCATGGTGAATAAACACTATTTCTTTCGTAGCCCTTACGCCTAATCCTTTCTACCACTCCTAAACCCATTAACCCAGACGCTAAAAAGATGGTTAAAAACATCTTCTGCCTGTGCTTATTGCTGTATTTTTAAAACAGCCGTGTGATATTAATCGAAGTCGAGCTGAATAGAGCTTGGAAGGTACATCACTAGCCTCCGTTAGTTCAATGCTTCCTTGCCTATTTATCGCGCGCACTCTGCATTTCCCTTTTCAGTAATGGCGCCTACTTTATCCCATTCTTCCCGGAGTAAAACTCTATCGAGCCTCCCACGGAGTCAGGAACAAACTTAAACACTTGAACATTTTTCAAACATTTAAGCCCACTTGGGGCTGAATAACGACGTAAAGAGCGGTAAGGGCGCTTCGATAATGTTGTGATAAAGTTCCACCAGTGTTTACGGGCTTCGATTTATATTTCGCGTATTTGCTGTGCCTGTTGCTAATAAAATTTGCGACAAAGCTTGGTACGCGCGGGGAACGGTGTTAGAGAAAACGGTATTTTGTAATGATGAGATCTAATATGATAACAAGACAAGACAAATACTCTTTATTGAAAAGCACACGGAAAATAGTTAACAAACATTCATTAATAAACAATTTACAAAGTAAGCAATTGGCGGTCTTATCGCTTAAAAGCTTTCTCTCCCAAACAACCATTTGACATGGAGACACTAAAAAATTACAATGTTGAGCAGGTTGTGCAAGAACATTTAAATAACAAATAACTTAAACACACTTTGTGATGACTTGCAATAGTGTCAAAATTCGCGACGCAATTTTGTGCCTTGTCGCTTTTCGACCTCGTATGCTGTATTAAACAAGTACATAGTATATTGTAAAAGGCAAAAATTACAAGTGCAGTAGTGCAAAACATCGTGTTTAACTTTTATTTTTAGATACTAAGCAAATGCATTCAGATTCAACACAAAGGCTATTTACGAGAAACATGGGATACACACGACGAAGACTTTTTCGAGCTTTAATATGAGTCCTAGAGGTAAGCGTAGTCACACGGTGCTGGTTTTAAGTCATACAATTAAGTTTGGTCTAGGGTTTTGTTGGTAAAATAATTTTTAATAGATATATATGTAGTACATATAAAGCATTATTCATGACGTTATATATGTTATTTTTTTTACAGTAACAGTAACAATAATTTATATCCAGACTTAATATTTATTGCATTTTTGTTTCCTTATTAAACACGCAAAAAAATACAGTAAAACAAGATTACTTATGAAAGAAAAGACTAACCTAATGTAATAAGTCAAAAATTTTTTTTTTGAGGAAATCAAATCTAAATTGAATGCAGTCTTCTCATACCTCATATCTTCTCTTGTCATTGTAGTAGAGTCTGATAATGCACTCAACCCACCGCCCTTCTCTTGTTCCCTACGTTTGCTCCTGCGTGCGTCGTGTTTGCCGACTTCTTCTATAAAATAGACGAAGACATCCGTCGCAAGCATTAACAAAACGTAGACTCATCTCGAAGCTAAGGATTTGATGACAGCAATAGATTACGAGCTCCGTGGTCTGTTATTGAAACACCTAATCGTCTAACTCAATACTGGCAACAATGGGGTGATCCGCACATTGTCGTTGCAGAATGGGAAGGCTTTATACTGACACTGAACAAAACAAGCAACGTCTCGACTCAGCCGGGTAAATACCTTCGTAATCACCTAGCACAGCCTTTTATAGGTCAGATGTGAAAACTTATCTCGTTTATTGTGATACGGCCAATATAATATATGTTTTTATTTCTGGCACCTATCTGAATTTTTAATAATTTATTTATGAAAAAGAACTAAAGTACTGCTAAAAACCTAACTAACACTAATTATCCAAAACTCTTGTATTTAGCTATAAGGAAGAGATGCAAACACAAATATACAAATGTGCTTTATTAAATACCACATTAAAAGTCGTACGGAATTGCAGGTTTTTCACAATTTTGACTCATTAAAATGTAACATAAAATACCACAGTGACTTGTAATATTTGCTACCAATGCTTTTTTGGCTTCCATATCCAAAGGGTGCCAATGGCACACTATTACTAAGGCTCCTCTGTCTATTCATCTATCTGTCACAAAGTTGCATCTGATGAACCGTAATAGGTACACACTTGAAATTTTTACATAGCGCGTATAATAAGAATAAATAAATAAAATAAATATCTTGGGACAGTTAACATCAATTGACCTAGTCCCAAAGTAAGCAACTAAAGCTGCTTGTGTTATGGGTACTAGACAACAGATATACATACTTATATAGATAAAATCATACTAAAATACATATAACATACACGACTCGGGCACAAACATTCGTATTCATCAAACAAACATTTGCCCCTACCGGGAATCGAACCCGGTGCCTCAAGCTTCATAGTCAGGGACACTAACCACTAGGCTATCCGGCCGTCGAAATGATTATGATAGAATAAGAAGTAATACAAATTAAAAATTCAAGGCGTCTGGTAAAGACAAGAACCGTGTTTTATTCGGCATTTTCTGTACGTAACCCTTCGTGTGCGAGCCCGTTTCGTACTTGACCGGTTTTTCACTTATGACCATGCTATCATGAATAAAAAGTTCTCCCTTTAGAAACAGTTCCGTTCAAGGTGTATTACGCAATTTTGAAAATAAGGAACTGACACAGGATTAAAAAACAAAATCGCTATCCGACCCAGTCGCATCATATCTTTGGCCACATACTCCTTCTAAACAACGCATCGAGTTTTGATACATTTTTCATTGTCATTCAGAGATTTTTTTTACAAAAGGTTGTCAAGTACAAAACATTTTAATTAAATATTCGTAAGTCAATCGCACACGTGCGAGGCCGGGGCGGGTCGCTAGTTGATAATATATTGTTGGTCGGAGGTTTTTAACTCAACGCCGTATTCAATAATGTCATTCGACCCAAACCCTGACGTTTAATAGACTCATGACGATGGAGACCTCTAAAATCTGACCCGGAACGGGGTCACCGCTGTAGAACCCACTCGCACATTAATGCTCTTCCAGACGGTGCCAATATCGGGCAATGCGTGGTTGGCGGCGATTAATCAAACTATTTATATGTTCCTCTTACTTATAATCATTTATTTTCAAAACTGTGTATAGTCAACCAATTTGATTCATAGGCCACTGTAGAACGACGTCGGGTGGTAGGGCGGGTGGTAGGACCTTGTGCAAGGTCCGTCCGGATCGCTACTACCATCTTGCTCGCTAATCCTACCGCTAAGCAGCAGTGCTTAGACTATTGTGTTCCGGCGTGGAGAGGAAGACAGCCGGTGTAATTACTGGCACAGGAGGTATTTCATCTTAACCTTAGCCCTCTGGGTTGGCAATGCATCTGCAATCTCTTTGGTGTTGCGGGTGTCTATAGGCGGTGGTGAACACTTACCATCAGGAGACCCACTTGCTTGCTTGCCTTCCTATTTCATAAAAAAAAAGTCGCAATGAGACATCGCTTGAATATTAAGACATTCATTAAGAAGTCGTTTTGAATTAATCAAATTGGTTGACTGTACATTGTTATCAAATATTGTATATATGTATATTATGTTCCTATAGTTTGCCCACTTCGGACGTACAATAATATGTTCTAAATAGTACAAAATAATAGTATTTTATGCAACTGCTATATAATGAGAGGCCTTAAAACACGAGTGTGGTTTTATGAAACGAGCGTCAGCGAGTTTCATAATTATGATCACACGATTGTTTTAAGGCCTAATTATGTACAGTTGCATACATTACTTTATCTACACACATATCATAACTGAAAAAAACCATAACAGCAAAAAACCAACAAACGAGAGTCAACAAGTAATGGCGGCAATTCGATCCATCCGTCAAGACGAACGTTTTTTTTTAATCATAGACCAACGAATGAAGTTCCTATGTAAGTAATGTGATGACCAATAAACACAGACTACTAAGAGATACTACCCAATAAAGAACAGCTTTACCTACTTCCACAGACAAGAAAATTCTTATAATAACTTGATAATAACATTGATTGTAATAATGCTGGTCATTTTCTATGGTTTTTGAACGCGTTATTAAGCACTTATGTTATGTGTGTAGATAAAATAATACAAAAGTATGAAATTATACAAAATATTCAATTAAATCAAGAATTATTTAATTTATTTGGTGCAAAGTATTAAATATTCTTTAGGATTGGTGACAAGATATATCGGGGTAAATGACAAACTTATGCAGATTACAAATCTTAATGTAGCAACCAGCAGATTAAGTTTAGTGTAAAAAAACTTTTTTTAAATGCACTTCATATTGTAAGAAAAACAGATCTTAAACTAGAAAAAACTTCTTGCAACAGTTTTTAAGCTCAATGTTTCAGTACTCTTGCAGTGGTCGGGTTTAATTTCAAAACGAGTAAATAGGTATTTTTTTCTTACAGGGGTAATGCATACAAGAAAGGAAGTTTGATAAAAGTATAATAACAAAAAAGGAAAATCACTGCTGGTTTTTGAGTTGTAGTCAGCTAAAATTATGTAATACTGAAAATCTTCAAAGATTTTTTTTTAAAAGGTCCTGACGATTGAGAACCTCCTCCTTTTTTTGAAGCGGATTAAAAAGATGCTGGAGAAATGTGATGAACTTTCGTTTATTTGAACGAAACCCTACACCAAGCGACCGACGTGCTCCTTAGACGGTTTTTAATCCATAGTTAATCAAAGTATAGCACTATTATTTAACGTGACTAATGACCGTGTCTGTGACTAACTAGGAATCATAAGACCGGGGTTCAGCTCTAAGCCCCTCGTGCTTGAACCTATATTAATAACATCCCTTAAGAGAGCTCTATTCAATACTATCAGTTACCGATCAAAACCTTAACCACTCCACATAGCTATTTCAATCTCTTGCTTAATTGGCAATACGAGCCTTACACAGCGGGATAATGTAAGACTGTGGCTTGAAAAATGTTTTATCTACACACATATCGTTAGTGCTCTATAATGCGTTCAGAAACCAGTATGAAATGACCAGCATTATTACTATCAATTTTATTATGAGAACTTTCTTGTCTGTGGTAGTAGGTAAATCTGTACTTTAATAGTCTTTACAGTACCGATTTTTGTAACGTTATGAGTTTAAAATTGGAACAGCTGTCAAAATTTATTCAAGTAGGCCTCTATTCTAGTATCCATAGATATTAAACCAGTTATTGGTAGGAAACGTCAATGCAGTACATTTTTTCAATATAAACCATACTACATCATTCGTTTGTCTATGATTTAAAAAAAATGTTGACGGAGGATCCAATCGCCGCCATTACTGTAGTCATTCATTTGTTTGGTTTTTTTCTCTTACGGTTTTTTGCTGTTCTGATATGTGTGTAGATAAAAAAGTGTATGAAACTGTATATAATTAGGCCTTAAAATACTCGTGTGATCCTATTATGAAACTCGCTGACCCTCGTTCTATAAAACCACACTTGTGCTTTAAGGTCGATCATTATAATTAAATCAGTTGCATAAACTATTATTATAAGCTGACGTTTTAGTTCAATACACGATAGAAAATATAGTTCTAGACCAAATTCATGTACAAATAAACGACGTAGATTTTCCGCCTTCATCGGGCCCGTTTTTTTCTAAACGCAATAGCGACGGACTCGACGGCGAGGCTTAGGTTTGTTTCGCTCACTCGTGTTAGCGTTAGCATTTGTTTAAGCAATGCTTCGACGTCGAGCTCGACGCTGTTCCGCTAGAGAATCGCTAGGCACCTTGCCCGGGATTACAGAAACCGTAACAAATTTGATTGCTCCCACGTTCATTATACAACCTAAAATAAATTAATCATATTAGAATTAACTTCATTAGCAGATAAAAGATAAATTCTCTTAATGTGTTCGCTAATCGCTATACTGGGCTGAAAAACTTCAATTTTAAAATGAAAGTATAGTAATGGCTTCTATCGTTTAGCTTCGAGCGCTTTGCAGTTTTCAGTTGGAGTAGATGATGATAATGACATACTTATTAGGCTTTAACGTTTCAGTTATAACCATGCGTTGTTTGTTTAGGACTAGGTATAATAATATGCAAAGACTTAACAGATATTCAATAGACATTACTTCATATACGCACGAATTTACTTTATTAAAGAATTTTGAAATGTTTCCCTATATTTATAAAGTTTATTACCCTCCCCCCGTTCACTCCCTTGTAGATTTTTTTCTAAAATATACCATTTTCGTGGTATACGTTTAAATGGCAGATGTAATCACAACACATAGAATAATTCTTGGTCGACTAGAAACTGCAATCTCAGCATTCCATGCCACGCTTTATAATCAAAAATCGTTCAACTTAAAAAAATCGAAACAACTTTCACTTACAATCATTAATGACATAGGTACATGTGTTCTACATTTCTACATTCTCCTTAATACTCGTAAGAATGAAATTTCAAACAATTCCTCCTTAGTGCAAAAGGGAACGGATATTGGTACTGTAGCATTTACAGCTGCAAAACTTGAACATTAAATCACTATGATACTCGACTAGTAATCCGACATTCGCTGTAAGCATCACCCATCCATGGCACACCTGTATCATTAGGTATTTTGGTGGTCCGGCTGTCCGGAACGTTTATTTTTATGTTATTACTTTCTCCGAGACGTTTTCTACCTGAAGTATGTATTAAAGTAATGCTCTAATACTTAAAGATCCTTCGAGATCATATCCTGAGGCTATCTTCAAATAAAATTGTCATATTAAATTTTTCCTGCTAACTTAACGAGACTACCAACTGGTCAAATTCAGTGGCTCCGTGAAGACAAAGGCTGCCGCGGCTGGGATTTACTGCAACGCTCAGAACAGTATACTACGCTTAGCTAGGTTCATTTATATACTTACTGCACTTTACACGAAAATCGTGACTTTCGTTACACTATGATTAAATGATAGTATAATAATTTAAAGACAAGAGTTTATTAAAAAAAGCAAAGCGATTAGGCTCATAGTTACAGATGGATCTCAAGCACAGATACCCGGTCAACGTCACTCGCGCGCGGGTATATTGGCACAGAAACATAATTGACCCAAACACAAAATAATCAACGTGGATGTTATTATACAGCTTTGTAATAAGCTTTTGCGAGTGAGGAGTACCTGAGCAATTTATCGTTACAGCTATTACGTGGCAAGACTTTGTGATTAGAGCAAATACGCCTGAAAATAGAAAGCTTCTGATCTTATAGTTAAGGATTCAAAACAGCTGATGTGAGGCGCTCTTGCTCACTGACACACAACGCTGGCTGCTGAGGAGTCAGGCAAGTTTCGATCTTGCTTAAAGCAATTCCAATTTAGCTAAATATTTACGTTGACGCCCAATACCCTCTATATAAACAAGAGCTTGAAATACTAAAAAAAGAAATATTATGATGTATTAAACTTTTGTGTTAGTTTGTTAATACGGTGTGGCATTTTATTTGCCCCGTTGATACAACTTGATAAATCTCCTCAACTGCTCTTTTAGACTGATGCTTTTAAGTAATACTTGGTCAGCGTTTTGCATGTTTGCACTCAATTGTTAAAAAAATGTGGCAGCTTTATTTTCTTTAATGTACAGTCAAGGAATTTAATTCCCTACCCATTTCGTTGAAATGTCGTCTGATATTCTCAATGCATTAAAGTCGATATGTCAAACTAACGCCTTGCTCTAGTTAGCTCTTATGGTGACAGTTTGCTATACGATATTGAACCTTAGGTGGGTTGGAAATTAAATTCCTTGACTGTACATAGTATTCTTTTTATACTCTTAAGCGCATAAAATCTATAATTAATAACAGAGAAATTTTTAATGGCAATAATGTGGTTGGATGTTCCGGTGTGATTTTATAGGCTTGAAAAGTGACTCTATTACAAGGCAGCCATGAAGTACAAAGTATGCGTAGTTACTACAACACAACCGAAGTGAAAATTGTGTACGCGCCTACGCATGTCGGCAGGTTCACTCGTCCAAATTCCGTCATGATGGGGGACTTGCGGGAGCTGCGGTATCCGCGGTGCGGGGCGTTGCGTAGCCATTTTGTATGTAAATATTATTATATATATGCATTCTGAGCTACTGTGACAACATAACACAAAGTAGTTTCTCGACTCATGAGACCGTCAAAGTACATTTTCATAGAAAACATTAGTCGATCTCGTGTAGCGGCGCGACGCGCTAAGGCAGTGTTCATTTTATGCCAGGCTTCAGCTTCCCCACTGGGACACTTATGACTCTTCAAGCAGTGTTCCCAGCTACAGTTACGCACTTAGTTTTGCTGAACAAATAGCTAAGACGATGCTTCTCAACCGTTTATCTGCTTGGTGTCTCGGCGCTAATATCGCCTGGTTTATCGACAAACGGCACGAAACTCATTAAGGATTTCGTCAAAGTATAATTAAAGACAAGGGCCTCTGTTAGCAAAAACACGCATGAGCGATAAACGGATTAACTAATCGAGATCAAGTTATTTATTCAGTAATCTGCTTTGTATAGTCGACCAAGTAATTGCTTGATCACTTTTGAATTTCATGCTTTTGTAATAGGGTCGAAAAGTGGTCAAGCAATTTCTTGGTCGACTATACATTAAAAAATATACTCTCAGCTTCGTCTTTCTATGTAACCAAAAGTCTTCATGTTGATAATAATACAGAAATAACACTTTCTTTTCCCTAGTTATTAACTGCGATAATGTTACCATATCGAGACTATAGGCAAACAAGTGATTTGTGAGCTCCAGGGCAAATACAAGGATTGGGGCGACAGAAAAAGTGACAGTCGATGAATGTGATAAGATCAGATAAGATAAGATAATTTAATTGATAACTTTTGGTTACAAGTCAGTTTGTTTGTAGTTACACTAATATAAATACATTCAAATCATTATCACTCCAAAAACATAATTGTATACGTATATTTTAAATACGTATGGCATAAACTAAATCGACTTATATTACAAGAGGCAGCTCTAGAAATTCTTTAAAGCTGTAGAAGTTGTGGCTGAGTAGCCAGGACTCTATCTTGTTTTTAAAAGATTGCACAGATGGTGCGTTACGTATAGTGTCAGGGAGGCGGTTGTACACTGCAGGGCCCATGACGTACACCGACTGCTCCGACCTCGCAAGTCTGTGGAAGGGCGCAACCAAGCGGTCCCGGTGCGCATTACTACGTAGGTTATAAGAAGCTATCACACCTCTGCGTTTAAATTTGTTTAAATTTATGTGGATGTAGGTAGCAACCTGTGAAATGAAGACACTGGGCAAAGTTAGAATGCCGAGCTCTTTAAAGTGCTCGCGAGCCGATTCATCCCTAGGGATGCCAACAATACCGTGTGTGTTAATATATTATACATAATGTTAACCGACTAGTCGACTTACAGAATTTTAAATGCATTCCAATAAATAATTTTCTCTATGGACGCACGCCGCTTGTAACCATTTTCCATATTATCAAAATTAAGAATTTACATAACGAATAAAGCTCAAATCGACCGATAATTAGTAAATACAGCTATTACGTAAAGTTGCTTGCTTTATTTACATGAAATATAGTCTAAAAAAAAAATTTGCATTTCACTTGCACTCCAAGTCTGGATCACTCTCGGTACTGCTAGAATTCTTAAGAGGAATTTGCATCACTCACTCCTCCAACAAATATGATCATTACATCAATAGCACCGTCAAACCTTATGTCGTGATTACAGTTTCATCTCTCATTTCTCTATCTAGTCTTCGATCAGCTGGAGTCTTTGTGTAATAAAGTACCCAACTTTATCTGTTAATTGTAACTGGATATAAATCTTACAATCTTACTGGTACATTAAAGACTTTTTTACAAGTACGTATGCAACCGTCTTTCCGCAAACCATTTTCTTCCAGGCTCACAATTAAGTTACTAGTATATAGATGGATGTATCGGTAAACAGCTATTGAAAATGGAAACAGAACTTCTATTACTGAACATACTCGTAGGTCCCTCCTAAGGACTTCCATGATGAACGGCTGCACACCATCCGGCGACGTCCGGCGTCGTCCAGGGAACACAATCAAGTCATCAGGCCATCTCGTAGGGGGTCAACCCACGGCACGTCTCACAGTCTGTAGTCTTCACTCAAGAACCTTAACACCTCACCGCGCCGTCAGTTCTTTGAACAATGTGCCCTGCCCTGGCCCAGCTTAATGGAGCTTGCTCCTAAATTATTATTTTGGTAGTGGGGTGTCAAATAATGCGAAAAGTTGTCTTGCAACTCTTGCACTTTCATGTTGTGATTTTCAGCCGGAATAAAGTTTTAGTCGCCTATAGCTCAAGAACATAATAACACATAATAAGGATGTGGTAGTTTTTCTGTAGGCTACTTTATAAAAGCTTAAATTTAAGATATTTTGCATAATTTTAGCTGTTGGGGGAAGGATCATGAATATTTTCCATTTAGAGCTCAGTAATTTCGAAGCGGTACTTGATATCTTAATATTGATTCTAACTTATATATAGTCGACCAAGTAATTGCTTGATCTCTTTTGAACCTTATTCCTTTGTAATACGGTCGAAAAGTGGTTAAGCAATTTCTTGGTCGACTATACTTACTTATAATGATTTCCAATCAGCCATTTTACGTTACATCACTGAACAATGTAGGTAAAACCAATACAATTTTTCCCTGTATTTAAAAATAATATTTTCTCATTTTAATCCTGTTCTTATAGTTTTCGAGAAAAAGTGACTGTGGCGCTGACTGACGAATAGACGAACATAGAGAAACTGTAACGGTTTCTAAGTTTGACGACCGAACCCTAAAACCAGCCAAGTGCAACTCTGACTCGTCGGGGTCGAACTGAATTCGCTTTTTGTATTTTGATGTTTGTATCAAAATACATAATACAACAAATATTTGATAAAATACTAGACTTAATTTAAGTATTAGTGAACGTTTTTTGTGGCAGTTAAAGAGTGGTAGACGCGTTTCTCAGCGACACAAACTGCGAGCAGTTGACTGCTTGGGCACCCAAGGGGGGTCCATTCATCCCTCACAATATAAGAAAAGACGTAATCATGTCTAGAGAGGAATCACGTCCAACGAGCGACAACGCCGGAATTCCGCCGGACCCGGCATCCCATGCAGTCTTCGCAGTGAGCAATTTTCTTCACAAAAAAGGAACGGTTTTTTGCTTACGTATTTTCCCAAAATTAGGATAACAAGCCAGAACAATTTACCGAAATCTCCTATAAAAGATAAAAATGACTCAGCTAAGGTAAAGTCCAACGACACGATTTTAAATCAATTGTGTAAGTATTCTAATATTGTGAAGCTAAATAAAATAGCTAATTCGTATGTGTTAGATTTTTAGTTTCTTTTTTCTCCTCTTGACCGACATGGTTTTCATAAAAGCAAACAATGAAGTGTTCACTTTGATATTATTTTTAAAAATCATAAGAAAAATATATTTTTAAAAATCATAAAAAATACCTTAACCGGCACCAATAAGTGACATTTTCAACGTTGAAAAAGATTTCAAAAGCTTTTGCTCGAAAAGAACATGAAAAACATTAAAGTTTAAAGATAAATTCGGCTTGAATAACTACAGAAAAGTATTTAATTTAACATGACGTTTTTGGTGGCGGAAAATATTGCGTGAAAACCTCTGCGAAGTAAATTAATAATGTGTGTTAAGTTACTCGTACAGCTGAACACTTAAGAACCTTTTCGTAGTAACGTATGAAGTGAGAGTTGCTCGAATTTGTCACATTACCGACAGCGACAAGGTACTAAAATGTTCAGCTACTTCTGAGGCCGACCGTACCAATCCGCATTGTGCCCGCGTCAGAACCATAGCCCACGTATGTTCATTGTGTGAGAGGCCTGTGCTGCACGTGTACGTATATTGAATGAATGATGATAACAACGGAAAACTATAGCTTATTAGAAAACTTAAGAATAGTGTGGAACAATCAACTGGTTTTTAAGATGAACTTGAAACTAAATTCGGATTCTCTAGAGTACATAAGCTTCGAGTCGTTACCGAACTAGACTTAAAAGATAAAGAAAAACTTTTCGATTCGTATTTGGCAGATGCAGCAAAAAGACATTTTAAAAGTTAGTACTGTGAATCGCAACGAACGCGACCGTCCAGGTCTAACTCCAAACATCTAAAGACTTTACGTAGTGCAGAATGAATTCCGCTCCGACTGGAGTGAAGTTAGTATCTTGTGTATTATCTTCGCTAGCTTGTTAGGAACAATGTTCGTGCGCGATCTTTAGAACTGCGTTTCAATATTTGTTGCCGCCAAACAAAAGACTCTTTCCATTTTTGATAATTTTGGTAAATTATCAAGAATTATTTGATGCGTTCCATTTCATTTTAAAGTTTTACTCCCTTCATTAAACGCTCAGTAATGCTGCTAACACCTGTGACGTGTTTATCTTTCATTTTGAAGTTTGCTTTGAAAAGACTATGGCATAAATGTGACGTGTAATGAATATTACCAATAAATTTATGATTATGATTATGATTATGTTAGTTAAAAGAAGCTTGTAGCTTTTATGAATAAGGGGTTAGTTTCCTGTCTTTATTTTATGTAGGTATCTGTATTTAGCACTACTCGTACATCAGGGACTAAATATTAATTTGGATTACAAATAGCATGGGTAAAATAATTGTGTTTTTTTGGTGCTTCATGTAATGTAAATTAGATTAGAATAATTTATTTGTTACTCAAAATTAAATTAAATGTACATTTTAAAACATAACAAATTCACAGTAAGTTTGTGTTCAATGTAAAAGGTACAAAAAGGTACATAAACAAAAAATAAAAATATCATAAATTTACTTCCCTTCTAGCCTAGAGCTTCTTAGCGCTCGAGCATTTAGTTACTTTTTTCACATTGTACAAGTGATGTCCAAAACTTCAACCATGTTACATGCTCATAGCTGCTGCTAATAAATATGACTTTGTGCGTGTTATTTTTAAATTAGTTTCCTTCCGATCAGTTGTTCTAAAAATTTCAAGTTCACGTTAGCTTTTGGATATTAAGGCCTCTGTTTACGTAACGCGTTACACCGACAAAAACCAGTATATTAAAATTGTTACATTTGTGATCGACCGTTGTTTCTATAATGTCTCCTAAGATCGGCTGAGGTCTTTAACCTACGTGACCTACGTCGTCACAATGAAAACGTAAGACAGATTCCGCTATTCATCATTCGTTCATTACGTAGCTACCGATCTGGCACTTTTATCATAATTTAAGGGTAATATCCGCGAAAAGATTGAGGCAGTGACGAAGACGAGCGAGAAGAGGGTTGACACACGGGTAATGAAGGCTTTATCGTCGGATTTGTCGCGTGTGGCCATCTCCGCTGCTCTATCGAACGCTGAACATGTTTGATGTTCCAAAGATTTTATTGACCTTTAGATGCACCCGTTAACTAACTTACATAACGTAGCTGAAAATCTTGTAAAGTTTTCTGAGCAATGAACAAATCCAGGTATTTTCATTCTTCATCTCTGGTTCCGTTTTGTTCATGTTGATTTAAAAATTTGTGTGAGCGTGTAGCGACGATACTTTACACTGACCTTTTATTTTTTGGTACGTTTAATTCCAAGCGTTACCTCGAATAGGCAACTACTGTAAATTCAAACTAACATTGTTTGTTTATTCAATCATTGTTGTATAGATTGAGTTTACGTCCTTGCTGTTAGATCAATCACTGTACGGTTTGGCATAAACATAGCTTATGTCACCGCCTAAGTATTGTGTCTCGCGTAAATGGAAGATTCTCATGGGGGTTGCGAAACTTATTCCACAAGGGTGAAGCCGTCGACATAAGCCATCATTCAATAATGTTTCTTTCTAGAACCGATTCCATTCTACTTGTTAATGCGGTGTAGAAGTGCTGTACCGTTTTGTAATAAATAATAAAAATGAAAATTAATGAAAATAAATTTTATCGTGTAGATATGTTTGACTGGCCTCGATTTTTAGCCATATAACAACGGCCCTGGTCACGAACGACTGTAAAGGCGGGTGTTAAACATGGTTTAAGGGAAAAGCTATTTTTTTAAATACAAGTGAAGGTTGACTGGCAGACAATGTCTTGAGGCAATAAGTCCGCCTTTTGTACATTTTGTATTTTATGAGCAATAAAGTTTAAATAAATAAATAAATATGATGTATCTAACTATACAAATCCCCCAACGTCAAGAAGCAAATAAGATCGACTCGAGTCAAACATCAGTGTAGAACAAAAATGTACACGTATTTGCTTTTCAGGTTTGCTGCGTCTACAGCAACTGTACCAGAGTCTGCAGCCCGGGAACGCAACGTTTCGCATATCAAACGTGAAGCGGGTAACCAACGCCTCGGATGTGGTCAGCTTTTTGGTGGCACTCGAGAGGCTTGACCGCTGGAGCAACAAATACGTGGTACTGGACTCCACGACCCAACTGGCCAAGGATGCATTGATACTACACGTACGGGATGTTCAACTCGGAAGGCGAAACTATCATTACTTTTTAAGCGGATTGGTATGTAATCCTCTAATCTTCTCACCTTTTGATATCCAGTGAAAATAACAATTTAATTCAAGAATGATTTCTTTCTCTCTTTTGAAATATTGTTTATCGGAGCTAGACATTGTTAATAAGAGTTACCGTAACGCTATTTTACCAAATACAATTTCTCCGTTTTCGCAAATTGGGCCCGACAGTATTTATTATACTGCTAAATACAATCAATTGAAAGCAAACTGAAGCCAATTTGTATCGGCACATTAGCCAACTATTATAATATCTAGTGGATGGGAAGTGATTGATGAGTACTTTAATGTATTTGCGGACTTTCAAAATACTTGTATATGTATGATATAATATTGTATGTCTGGCCTTGCAAACTTAATCCGTCACATTTAAATAATGTAAAATATTTATGCCGCTGATCTAGAGAAGATGGAAATATTTGATTGAGATAAAATGCTGATGGAAATATATTTATAATTCATGAGATCTCTTTGAAATTTGATAACCATCCATCCAGTTTCAAATCGAATCAAATTGGATTAAGGTCCTTTGGCAGTTGTCCTGATCATTTGAAAAACTATGACGAGTTAGTTTAGACAGAGGTAATTGTAGAACCATTTCAAGAGACGGATCAAACAAAGACATGTTTAAAATAAATTTGTGCTTGTTCAGGTGATGGACGATCGCTGGGAGAAAGAGGTCACGGAATTCGGCGCTATTAACATAACTGGATTTAGAGTCCTGGACTTTTCTAGGAAAGTCGTTCGAGATTTTATCGACGTTTGGAAAAGGGACTCAATTTCGGTAGGAAACAACAATACTAAAGGTATATTGAAAATTAAAGCCAAATAATAACAAAGACCGGTTGTTTGAGTTATGTATTTCGTAACTTTCCGGCAATTATTTCTTTGTTTACTGAAGATTGATACAACTCCAATACGACTTATAGATTTTAACAATTATGCTGTGTGCTGAGAATATAAACATGCTTGGCTTGTTTTCGTTAAACTTAACATACCGTTTTGAGCTGTTGAGAAAATTGTCGTATCGATGATGAGTTTAAAATATAATCAACATTGATATGGGAGTATTGGGAGAGGAGGGTGAGAGCGAACTGATAGGAATGAAGGGGTGCAAGTCCCTTTTACATACAAGCACGTGATAGCCATGTCAAACAGCCGCTGGCAGCAATTTCTCGGTGAAACACTCGCCGCAATCATAATGAATTTCTAATTGTATATTCAACGGGCGAACTCCTTGATCCCCCTTTTTGGAGAAATCGCCTTGTTACTCAACCATAACGATTATTGCTAATTTGGTTCTGTTGCTTTATAAATTTCATTACCGCTGTCTCTAGCGGCTAATAGAAAACAGTCTGTTACTTAGTAATTGTTATATATGGCTAAGTTTGATAATGTTATGGATGCATTTTTTTCATTATTTTGTTTCTCCTTTTTCAGAAAGTTGAGGACTATTAAGACTTTGGTTTAAGCTAAACGCTGAACATGCTTTTTGTTTGTGTCATAAAATTAAAGAGGTTATTTTAATTTTCCTTAACTTTCCTTTATAAAAGAAACACTATTGGAAAATAGTATTTCGCGATTGCGTTGACGTATTATTTTTATTTGACACAGGCTCAGGCAGCTCTTACATACGATGCCGTGCAAGTTCTGATAGACGCCATCTTGCGACTCCTTCGCAAGAAACCGGACATTTTCAGAGGTCCGATGCGACGTAATGCCAACATGAATGGAAGCCGTGTTATGGACTGCAACCCTAAAGGCAAAATTGTGCCTTATGAACATGGAGACAAGATTTCGAGGATGATCAAAAAGGTGCTCTTTTATGTAATAGGCTTTTCAAAACAGAGGCCAATGATTTTATTTTTATGTTACACTACATTGCACACCATGAAATTTGTATCTGATAACGTCGCTTTTATTTCTTATTCTATTTATTAAAAAAATATATTACGATTAAGTTTGGCCTCTGTACCATTTTTTATGTTTTAATCTTTTTTTATTCGTCGTAATTGATCATTTTTAATATTCGTCGAACAAAAGCTGGCTTGATTTTTGTTCCCAGTTACGTTTTCTATTCTCTTGGGCAAATTGTGAACCCCCTATTGGCCCTGCGAATGATTGATACCATTCATGTGAATGCCATTGCGATTTTGTGCGAATGCTTCGTTATTTATGCGTATTGTGATTGCCGGGTAGGTATCATTGTGAATAATTTAATAAATGTTAACTACGACGTGGACATCGTATACAAATATATTCTGTTGCCAGCTGGCCAATCAATTTATTGCAGTTGAATAACGTATTACCACAAATTGGCGTGACGTTTAGACATGTGACGTTTGGCGTCGTAATGATGTAAGAACAATAACGGTTACATTTTTTTGTCAATTAGTTATTTTGTTGATATTTCCGCATAGTTTACTTTCTTTTAGTACATACATGTTTCCGAGTACCTAATAACAAGAAACTTTTACGATAATAATCTAAATCAAGACAAGACAAATACTCTTTATTGAAAACCACATTAATAAATAAATAATGTAAATAAATAAATAAATAGTGTAACTATTGATACTTGAATCGTTGTAGATAGCTGTATACTTCAAATACTACCCCGGTGGAATGTGACGGCTAAGTGCCTCTTGACCGTAAGGAAAGGGCGAGGTTATCAGGTTTAATATATATGCTTACAGATACAATAGGTAATGGCTGCGGTTTGACTTTGTCACAACACCGTAACATTGCGTCACTTATTTACTGTCAGCTTTAAAAGTGAATATCGTATACACTTTTGTACCTTATCGCTTAAAAGCCACAAATATGCAAAAACTAGAAAATTAAGCAAGTACTAGTAGCTAGTTTTGATGATTTCTATATTATAAAGAACCAAAAACTTTTAAGTTCATTGATAAACAAAGAGCTCATTGGCATGTAACTACTTTTGTACTGCCAAAGTATATGGTTTAAAATAATGCGGAAATTCATACTACAGCGAGCTGACTTGAGCTGATGGGTAATTTTTTGACATTCTGATTCCTATGGCACATGTTTTAACATATTTTACCTAATACTTTTACCTAATAATGTGTAAATAACTATCTGACAAAGACACGTGAGGGGAATCAATATGTTTAGTATTTACTCACATTATGTATAGTATTATTCGTGCAACTGTCACAATAGATTACTCACTCACTATCACTCATGGGACATTAAGTGAATTAACCAACTGTTTTCGTTAGTAAAGCCAATTGGAAAGAAATAGATTAAAATATTAAAAACTATTCGCGTAAAACTTATCGTCCTCAAAACCATAGTAGCTTGAGCATTTTATTGGCTTTGTCGGTTTTATGTTAGTTTCCTTGGAATAACATACCGCGTTAAATCCAGTCCTCCTTATATGGCACTCGTACGTTCTTATTACCTTATAAAAATAAAAATGTCTCATAAAGGACTGGATGGAGGGCCTCTTCTTTCAACCCGAGCTCCTACGCATAAGTTAAAACAGAACAAAGCACTTCATTTTGGTTAGGCTTGCGTTATGAGCATAGTAGTATCTGTATCTACATAACCAACGTCAAAAATAGTTTTTTGCCCATTCCCCAAATCTGCATATTATGTACTCGAATATATTTTTAAGAGAAATCCTGGCTTTAGTGCCTCGTACCTCTAACTTAGAAAATGACTAAGTCGCTAAATGTTGCTGTTGTTTAAAGAGTTTTGTAAATTTTTCATGGATTGCATGATGGATCATGATTTCCATCAAATTGAGACCAATATTAAAGTAAACTAGATTTTTTTCGGTTCACCCATCTCCAAGTAATCAGCCATCATGAAAATAAAAAGTATCACTCATATAAGTTAGCCTGCGTAGGTTTTAGATTGAATGGAAACCTCCTTTGCCATTTGTTTGAAGTCATTTAAAACACGAAACTGTCATGGATGCTGTTATGCACTGGGATAGCCTAAACAACTAGATATAGTTCCTTAAACAATGTAGAAGTGCAGACGATCACAAAAGGTTACGCGAAATTTAACCGCCAAGGAGTTAAAAAAGGGTCATACTGTGTATGGGAGCCTGTAATTTTTTAAGTTAAATTCTTAAAAAATCACTTTTTGTTGTAAGCATTGGCTTTTATGTTGAAAAATGCATAGCACTACTAAATAACAAAGTAATGGATAACAGAGTATCCTATTTTTTATGCCAAAAATGCTAAATTCCTATTGGGTAGCAAAAATCTACGCGGACGAAGTCACAGCTAGTTGGATATAAAAACAAAAACATGTAATATCAGTATATACGTAACCGCGTACCTATTTTGGTATGAGTTTGAGTGCTACTCAATAACTAATACGGCGGGATGGAATATGCTAGCACAGTGCATAATGAATTATGATCATCGTTCACTCTAATGGACGCCACAAAACCAGCTAGCCTTTATTTAAAACGCAGTTCCATTAGCCAAACAAATAGAGAGAAAGACGTAGCTGTACAACAATCTATTTGGAACAGATCTATATGTATTGAATTTGAAACACATAGATATCCATTGTCCAAATGTATTGTTTCATGCAGTGCTTTCGACTTCTCTGGACGTTTAGAACATAAAGTACTTAACCCGACCTAATTAGTGAGTGACTTAAGTTACGCAGAAATTTTCTGAAATGTGTGTGAAACGGCAGGAAAAAAAATTATGTGAAACAATTTTTCTATCAAAGATTCTTTAGAACAAACAGTTTTATGCGAAATAATGGGCTTTTCTTTCGAACAAACATCCGCACCCTTTTCAGATGGACTGACAAGACTGACTTCTTCCTGCTGTTTTCCTTGAGTCGCCGAGGGTTAGATATTTAATGTATCACATTTAATTAAAGGGCAGGTCATTGCAAGCAATCGTCAGTCTCAACAAACGGTCGGCTGTATTCAGTTCGTTTATTTTAATTTAGCAAATTCGTTTTGCTTGTGTTTTTAATTAGGCAGAAAAGAAACTAGTTGTAAGGGACATATTTTTTAACCCAGATAAAGTCAAGTTTCCCGTGGGATTAAGAGATGACCTTACTCCACCAGGTTTCCACATTGTAAAATGTTGACAAAGGACGGTTGAGTTTTCTCGTGCCCACGGCCATTGCAATATGGCTGAAACGTCACCATGGTCGAACTATATTGAAAGTTGACGGACAAGAAAATTGTAATAGGCAGCCGAAGTGGAAGCCAATAGAATCTACCGCCTGCCTTTTATATGCGCGGAAAACGACCTTTCCTTTGTTAGAATAAAAATTGTGAAGAGACGTCCTAAAAATAGTGCACCATTACTTGTGGTACTTAACTTCAATTCATAGTAAAATATAAATAATTTTAGATTTAATACTATTTTAGTAAAATTCCAAACAATGGTTAAAATTTGGACAAGTCACAATAAAAAAATACACCTCGATTCATAGGCATAGGTACATAATAGTATTTTATGCAACTGCTATATAATGAGAGGCCTTAAAACACGAGTGTGGTTTTATGAAACGAGCGGCAGCGAGTTTCATAATAGGATCACACGAGTGTTTTAAGGCCTAATTATATACAGTTGCATACATTACTTTATCTACACACATATCATAACTGCAAAAAACCGTAACAGCAAAAAACCAAAAACGAATGACGACTAATGGCGGCCATGTATATTAAAAAGGTACTCTGTGATTCGATCTATCCGTCAAGACGAACGTTTTTTTTAAACCATAGGCGAACGAATGAATTCCCTATTGTCATGTCACTCGAGATCAAATGTCGTGCGTTTAAATTAAAAAAACATACTGAGTTGACGTTTCTTATCGATAACTGTTTTAATATCTGTGGATACTAGAATAGAGACCAACTTGAATTTTGACAGCTGTTCCAAATTTAAATTCATAACGTCACGAGCAGTCACGAGATATCGGTAATGTGATGACCAATAAAGAACAGATTTACCTACTACCACAGACAAGAAAATTCTTATAATAACATTGGTTGTAATAATGCTGGTCATACTCTATGGTTTTTGAACGCGTTATTTAGCCTTTATGATATGTGTGTAGATAAACATTATATTTTTGCTTATAATGGATTAGGTCAGTAGGTGTAAGAAATATTACTTTACAGCAATATAATGTGTACCACAAGTATGGCTTATGTCCCTTTTTATTTATCAATTAACACTTTCTTAGGCTTATCTTCTCGCAGTTGTCTTCTGAACGTTTTCTTTTGAACGAAATTTGGCATCACACATTCCCTCTTCTTAAATCTTTGTTTTAGATCACAGTTTGATAACGAAAACTAATAGTTTCCTTACATTCACTCTCTTATTGTCTCTTTTATTACTATCGCTTTATTTCTACCTATTCTATTCGTTTTAGTTTCTGTTTGAACTGAACGGGTACTACATAATTATTTACTTAATATTCAAACTCGCTTACTGGATAAATAACTTAGGTTGGTAACCATTTGAAATTAATTTGAGTTAGAAATTGTTTTAATATAAAATCTGAGTCTATCTCAAACTAAATAGAACAGGAAAACAAGTTTTGTGAACAAAACAAAATTACAAAGGTTTTAATTAAACTTCAATGATCAAAAATATTTCTGACGTTGATAGCACTTATTTCTGTATGGAGGGGAACGCTTTCACATAAGTACATACATAAAATCATGCATGTTTCCCGGTCGGGTAGGTAACGCTTATTAGATCAATCATAATATAGTTGCAGGCAAACATCTTGAGCATAAATCGAGTGGAGGGGGTATGTTTGCGCATACAGCAGTTTCTAGTATATTTGTACTAAAAACGGCTAAACTGCGCAGTCAAGCTCAGTGCTCAAGAAGTTTGCCGGAAACTGTAGTGTTAGCCTGTGATCGTGTTCCACTGCTCAGCAAAGGCCTCTCCCTCGGATTTCCAGTTCACTTTATCTTTGCCAATCTTTAGCCAGTGATCTGAGAAAGCGTCCAGATCATCCCGTCATTTCCGCTTTGGCCTAACCCGTCGCCGAATACCATCTTGTGACACCCACTCGGTGGCAATCGATGGTCATATATTTGGGTGCATGCGGCAGACATGATCAGCCCAGTCCCATTTTGGCCTGGCGGTCTTTTTGCTTCGTCGGCAATACGAGTTTCGGAGCGAAGAGTTTTAGATCAAAAGAAGACGGAGACGTCATCTTTATAGCGCAGTTTCTTCGCGTAATAAATATTACTGGACTAGCACTATAACAGTCAGCCAAGACAGCAAACATTACTGAGATAATATAATTTGTAACATACCAGTTACTTGTTTTTAGCAGTGACTTCTACCCAAGAAATATAAATAATAATTATAGTACTTACCTGCTACCTTTCTGAATATATTCCGATTTTGCTTTATTTAAGTAGTCGTTTCAGCGTGATGCACGATATAATTTTATTTAAATTAATATCAATGTTGTGCATTTTTTCCACGACAAAGACAATCACTATACTGACATAACTATCGATTTTTTAATTTAATTAACTGTGCTTTATACTTAATCTTCCGCATAATGGTCATTTCCACGTTGCAATCAATAAAAGAATGGCATAAGGGCATAAGGGCTATATAAAATGGTTGGCTTTTGTTTTAAAAATTAAATAATAACGTACATATTGTATTCTCATAATTACGTAGCGAAATTTTAATCGAGCGCAATCACAGGCGCGCAGGTGTTGAATACGGTACCCTTAAACCTGGCGCTGAATGTTGTTACATTTATATTTTTATTTTAACGTAACATTTTACCTTAAAGTGAAACCAGTTGTGGTGAATTTGTTCAAAATTTATTTAAAATTACATTATTGCCAATCATGGTTACATTTCTTCGAAAAAACAAAAAAATACTGTCTTTTCTTCCTGCGCGTGGTTTTACACAACCAACGACAATGGCCTTACTGCTCGTTTAACTTTTTTTTATATTTCCTAGAGTCCTAAGATCATGAGACTTAATAAAAAAGATTGAATAGGCAAGACTTATGTAAGAAATTTAAACATCACCTTATCCGTTTAAATTAGTTTTACACTCAAACGTTTGCACTTGATAACATTTGAGGCCAAACTGAGTTCGTGAGCTAGATCTTCAGATAGCTACACATTGTTGTAGCAGCTAAGATTGCTATTAACTCAAACTAGCTAAACTGTGTTTAACAGATACCATACTCTATCGACGAATATATAGTACGTATTGTGCACAAGATAATAATTATCTAATGGACCATTTCCAATCAAGCCTACAATACCAAAGTAAACTGATATGGCATGTGTTTCATAAGTAAGTTGCGCGGCTCGCTCATCGCGACGCAAGCGGGACGCCGCGCTCGCCCCGGACGGCGATTAATTAGGTTTCACCGGTTGGCGCCTAATTAACCCCTACTCTGCCGCGGCCGATCCGCACGCGGATATGAAAACCCCTTTCCATCGCTTTTTTCTCACCTGAATTCACATTATGACTTTAAATGAGTAATCGGACTTGAATAAAAACTGAACTGGCGCTGCTTGTAAAAAAAGTATTTTATCAGTAAATTACTTTCTGCGTGTCGCGCTGTTGCTAGTTTTAATAAAAAGCTAAAAGCACTGGCAATAAACGAAAGCTTTTTAAGCTTAATAGAAGGAGTAATGTTTGCAAAAGTTTTGGAAAAAAGGCTTTTCATTAAACGTGTTGAACAGGTTTTGGTGCTCGTGCATCGGAAGGTTCTGCCTTCACACTATTGTAGATGTTTCTGGAATAGTTTACCAGATCAATAACATATTTAAAAAAAAGAAAATAAACACTCCATATAATTCAAATGAGAAAAAACACCACCTTGTACATACATACATAATTTACCTTGGAGGAGGTCAGAATTGTTGATAAAACTGGTACAATTATTATTTTTCGTCTGTTTCCCAGTTTGAATCAACAATTCTCGTTTCTCAATTGTACGCTGATTCAGTTGGTTTTACAAAAAGACTGGTTGTTATACGAGATTTGCTCCATGTCCGCTGATCGAATACTAAGAACACGGCTCGGCTGGCACAACATACTGTTTGCCTACAGCGCTTAGTGTATACCTAGGTATATTACACACATGGTATAAACATGTGATATCATGTGAGAAATTGTATCAAACTGCGATACAGGAAATCTCATTCTATGCAGTTGAATCATTTCTGAGGACCTCTATTCAATCGACGACGCGTCAGGTCAAGATAAAATGGTCTACATCAGTATTAAAGACTTATCTCGAGTGCACTCTTCGATTTTCGACTTTTATCAGAGTTCTTTGTTTTGGATTTTACTTATCTCGTCTAGTCTTTACAAAATTGCGTACTAAACCTCAAAATAAAAATGACAGTGAAATATATCACAAAAAATACCGTAGTGTTTCGTTTAATTTTATTGGCCACGAAAAATTTAAAAGCATCACTTATTGCGTCTTTTATATTCAATGTTAATAACTTTCAACGCAGTACTCATAGATTTAATCGCCTTGGCGACCGAAATGGTAAAATGTATGTTGCGTAAAATGATACAATAAGAAAGATTCTATATAATATTTTCATCCCAAGGGGTTTTACTTACAAGTATTAAGACGAAAAACAAGATTCGATGTGTTGTTTGCTTCAGACGGAGATAGATGGGTTGACGGGTGTCGTCAGGTTCAATGAAGAGGGCCACCGTAAGAATTTCACCCTGCAAGTCATGGAGATGACCGTGGACGGAGAAATGATTAAGGTGAGAAAAACACCCTCGGCAACATTCTGAGGAAATTACATACTTGCCTCAGTGAAGTGACTGTAAATATCAGTGGATATTATATGAGGGCCAGGGGGGTATTTCATAAGTTTACTAATAATACAAGAAAATAATACAAGTTACAAGCAAAACCACTAATAGTATTAGCTTGTACTTTGTTATGCAATAGGCCCCAGGCCATACCGTTTGCGTCACGCCGCGTATGCGACGCGGCTCTAACTAGCGTGATAAAGCATGCACGCGTAAACGCAGCTTTACGAAATCAATTGAACCTGTGCTGCATACATATGCGACGTGTACGCAACCGGTGTGGTTCGACCTTAAAACAAATAACTACTAAACTTCCGATATTAGTAAATAGTCTTAATAGTTATACAGTAGGTACGAATAATAATTTAAAAGGGTTACATCGACTCTTATTGAAAATACCACAGTATAAAATTAGCCAAGTGTGAGTCGGACTTTTGCAATAATAATATATTTTAGTTTTTTTTTATTGTTATATTCTATGGGCAATAAGTACTAATTCCGCGAACTGTAAGAACATTATAGAACATTCTAGCAATTTGTAGTTCTTCATAGTTAACTTTTTCATTTTGATTCAACAGAATTGGTTTATTTGATTTGAAGATATATCGTCAAAATTTGTATGATACGCCGTGCCGCGTAAGCGCACTTAAATTAAAATTATGCCAACAACATTTTGGTATACAGAGAGAAAAACAGTAGCCGACGAAGTTAAACTCGGGGAAAGTGCTTTAAAACAGCTTTGACGAGTCAACACTTCTAAATAGAGCAAAAAACCTAAACATGTTTTAGAATACGTACTGTTTAAGCGATATGAGTAGATTTCGGTAAATTTTCTCTTTTCCTTTTTTTGCGCCTAGCGGCCGCCATCTTGAATTTTGTTTATCACGACTTAATAGCATTTGCGAGATATTTACGAATCTATTGATGTAGAAATGATCGAAATCGGTCAACGGATCTCGGCTGTATTTAAAACGCCACGAAATAACAAATGTTGTCTAACGTTTCGTAATCGGACTCGGTTTTGTGAATTGCTTCCACATTTTCAATTCTTAATTAGGATAGTTAGATACTAGAGGTAAACTAATCAATAACCTATTCCTGCAACAGATCGCAACTTGGTACGACAACAAAGGCTTTGTTCCTGTCGTGCCAAAGCTGCGGGCCCTAAGTATTCCGGGAGTGTACGATAGAAACAAGACCTACATAGTGTCGACCATAGAAGAGCCACCCTACATTATGCGCCAAAACTCGGACTATTCAGAATTTGCGCCTAACGACCCGTACAAGGGGTTCTGCGTTGACCTCGCCAAAATGTTATCGGATAAGTTAGAAATCAAGTGTAAGTCACTCAATTTATGTTCAAGTTGAAAATCAAGTTTGCATTTCAAAGTGGTCGAACAGTATATCCCTGTTTACTCATTAATGAAAGAGCAATATCGAATATATTCGACTATATTATTGTTAATTTATTTACAGATGAAATACGAGTGGTAAAGGATAATAAATACGGCAATGAGAATCCAAAGATTATCGGGGGTTGGGACGGAATGGTTGGTGAAATATTACGCAAGGTAAGTTGATACTGTTAAAATGAAAACTAAATGATCAGACATTGAAACAACAATTTTAGCGAATACAACAGTGGAAGGGAAGCTCATTTAGTACTTATTCAAAGTAGCTGATACGAATCGGACAACCGTTGCCGGCGTCTCAGTCGCCGCAAAAGTGATTCTCCGAGCATCTTTTGTCGCAGACTTTGGAGAAGCATTATTCTGCTCAGGCTGCCGTCTAGATCTTTATCTTATTTTACATCCGCTTGTCAAGAATATATACTACATATACTACATGCACCTATTGGCTCCGAGTTTTGTAACACACTTTCAGTAAATATGTAGGAAGTAGTACAAAGTATGAGGCGAAGTACTTAGTGCACTATTGCCAAAGTAAACGTTAGTAAAAAAACAATCGAAACGAAAGTATTACTAATAAGTGCATTGTTGTAAAAGTAAACGTAAGTAAAAAAAGCCACGGAAAGCAGAGTACTACTAAAAAGCTTTTGCCGCTGGCGAAGGAGTTTTCGCTTATCTACGCAGAAAATAGTATTTTTATAGAAAAAAGATAACAGTACACGAGTTTTGTGAAATCTAATATTACACTTATTCTAATTTCAGTCATCAAAGTTAATATTATTCAAAATTTCAGTTTTAATATAGGCAATTAAATTATGCTAATTAAATATACCAATTTACGTTAAGAAAATAATATTTTCATGTGCAAAAGTAGATTTGATTACGCTGTTACTGCTAGTAAACTTCATAATTGTTTTATTTGACACAATACGAGTACGGGCATATTGCGCTGTGTTTGCTGTCCTGATGATTACTATACTTACTGCACAAAATATATTTAAAATACAATAAAGGATCGCAACGCGCAACATATAAAACGCTGTTATCAATTTGTCTCTTTTTAAGTTATAAATCATTACTGAAACAGCAATGCAAAGCGAACCAATAATTTAAACTACTACCTTCCAGCTTTCCTATTTAAACGACCAACTACTGAAATGGTATATTGACAACCAACTGTATAACATGTCAGTTTGTAAATATAGGGAAACTGGTAGCCGTCGAATTGTTAAATGCATATGACCATAAAACATTTTGTTTGTACATTCCTGAGCGTTCACAATTTTGACCTTTACTTTAAACCGTTAGCTAAACTGATCTCAGCGCGCTGTATGTTAACTATGGTGCTGGCAAGCTGGTGAAATTTACGCTTAGGTCTGAATACATTCTAGCCGCTTTGTTGCACAACCGTTTCGTAAACAAGTACTTTTTTAAAATTCAAACTAGGTACTAACAGGTTTTGTATTTAAGCGAGTTTTGCTAGTTGCTTTTCTCTAAGCCGCAGGAAACGTAGCAATATATTTGGAACGCTGAACAATTACATGCAAGTAATCCAATGTTAGGCTACATTGTGCGAGGTTTGAACTAAGTTTCAGCATCTTAGTACGAGTATAATGTTATTATCGAAAATCAATGAAAATGTTTTGGCCTTGAATATAAACAAATTTCATATAAACTTTTAGTTTTGTGTTGCAAATAACTATTTTGATCGTAGGAAGCAGATATGGCGATCGCTCCCCTAACCGTGACAGTGGAACGTGAGACCGTGGTAGACTTCAGCAAACCATTTTTGTCGTTCGACATTAAGCCGAACCTGAAGCAAGCTGCCAAGGAGGCAGGCGCCATTTTCAGTTTCCTTGATCCTCTTTCCACGGAAGTTTGGGTGAGAAAAGTTTGTCTAGTACTTCACGATAAGTTTATTTACCTATTTTTGTATTACCTACACGCTTCAAGGAAAATATAAACGTATTTTAAAATATTTACAGCTCTGCTTGATGTTCAGTGTTTTCGCCGTGACTATAGTCTTATTTATTGTATCGAGATTTTCACCCTACGAGTGGCGTGTGATATCATACACTGATGCTCAATCTTCGGAACATTCAGAAGTCGCAACTACTAAGGTAAATTTGGATTCAACAAACATCTGACCCATCCTATCATATTGTTTACTAAAATAACTTGAGGCATTACGTAAGTCCTAAATGTCGCGACGTCATTTGTTCCACTTACTAAATTGTTTTTTATTCAAATCGTATGTTTCCAGACGACGGTCGTCAACGAGTTCAGCTTTTGGAATTCTATGTGGTTCTCGGTGGGCTCCTTTATGCAGCAAGGCAGCGACATTACTCCGAGGTCAGTGTATATTTTAATATTTGATTGTGTAAAGTATATTAGTTTTATTCGTTATTCTGTGTCCCTAAAGCAAACCTATCTCATTACACCGAGCTAGCTTTTCATTAAAATGACGTAAGTTAAAACATTAAAAAACGTACTTATCAGTTAATTTCGCAGCGGGTATATTGACGCTAGATTGGTTTTGCGCGGAAGCAGAATTCAAAATTTGAAATAAAACTCTGATGTGAAATTTGAAACCCAGTAGTTTAAGCGTTTCAGTCAATGTCTAAAATAAATGTAATTTCGGTTAAGCTGACGCAACTTTATCTGGGGAAATAGTTCGTGGTATACCGCACATCGCAATGTTCACCAGCATAGTTTACAGCCCAAAACCATTATACTACCAAAGAAAACAACTTTTCTATTTTCAGGTCCGTGTCCGGTAGAATAGTGGGTACAGTTTGGTGGTTTTTCACGTTTATAGTAATATCGTCGTATACGGCAAGCCTGGCCTCTTATCTTACGCTACAACGCATAGCCGAGCCCTCTCAGGCATACAGCAAAGTGGCAGCTTGTCCCGAGGTAAACGCTTTAGCCTGTTCAACTATTTTATTCCGGTACTTTTGTACATCTCTACTTGACTATCGATGGCTATTCAGAACATTCTCAAAAGTTTTCTCGTTCTCCATTTCAAGGATTATTGATGACTATTGATGTGATTTTTGTTCAGGATACATCTGAAGGAATGAGGAATATAGCTATACCCCGTAGTCA
Organism: Ditula angustiorana; assembly: GCA_963691745.1. Taxonomy (NCBI): domain Eukaryota; kingdom Metazoa; phylum Arthropoda; class Insecta; order Lepidoptera; family Tortricidae; genus Ditula; species Ditula angustiorana. The sequence goes on from OY829472.1 coordinate 8,554,852, forward strand.
ACAAGGGTGGTTGGGTTTACTGCTTGACCGCTCCCCAGCCGAAGAGAACGCCAACAAGCCTTGCGAGATGTTGGTCACCGTTGCTCACTCTGGTGTCAAAGACTTCGCCGTGGCTTTGCAAAAAGGATCCGAATTGCGGTGAGCATCATTTAAAAGCTTGTTTCAAGTACCATTGCGAAGTTTTGCGTTGCAATTTTTTAAGCGTATTTATACAGCGAATTTGCAGCGCGATTGTAAAACTTATGCTCGCGTCCCATGTTTACCTAGGATAACAGTGGTATAAATAACAAATTATTTTTAGGGATGGAGTGAATCTTGCGTTGCAGTCTCTCAAAGATGACGGCGAACTACAAAAATTGATACGGAAATGGTTTACTAAGGCGGAATGTGACTTAAACGAGCAGGTTTGTAGCGCAACTGGTAAACCTTTCAGTAACGTAATATGGATCAAAACGCTTGTAGGCTAAATGAGTAGTCATGTCAATGTGAATTCTTCGAGGACCTCTGTTGAACGTCGTCTCGTTTCCAGGACATGCACGTGTCGGAGCTGACTCTGAGTCAGGTGGCTGGCTTGTTCTACGTGCTGGTGGGCGGGCTGGCGCTGGCGCTGGGCGTGGCGCTGGTGGAGTTCTGCCAGCACGGGCGCGCGGAGGCGGCGCGCGCGCACGTGCCGCTGCGCGCCGCGCTCACGGCCAAGGCGCGCCTGGCCTCGCGCGCCGACCACAAGCCCGCGCACGGCCACCCCGCGCGCCACGCGCAGCGCGAACACGACCGCCTCGGATGGAACGGGGGAGCTTATGCTGGCGTAAGTGTCATTAGAGTATAGTCGGTGATAGTAGCTGCTAGACGAAGTGACGACTCATTGTGCACAACCTGATTGATGCAGAGAAGCTACCATAAAAAGGAGTCATACTTAATAATAAACACTTAACTTTACGCAAGGGAATGACGGCTAGTATTCTCGAGAGACAATTAATTATCTTATTTTGTTTTCATTATCTCGTGATCATGAGAAAACAGACATTATTAATATTTATATAAAAACTAACCTGGTATGGTATCTCACCTAATTCAACGTATTCACCTATTTACATTTATCGTACATTTTTCAGTCTTTGAAAAATATACCATATATTAAATTAAGAATAGGAACGAAGTGCTATTGGAATATTGGCTGCAAGAACAATTTATTTTTGTTAAAAAATCATTTGAGGAAAAATGAGACTAGAAAGATAATTAAAGTCGAGGGGTTAAGGTGAACTGACGACCTGGTAATGGTTGCCGGAACCTGCTGCATGCAAAAAGCGCAGGACCTTTAGGAGAGTGATCTTTAGGAGAGGCCTATGTCAGGCAGTCTTTTGACTGATGATGATGATGATGAAGATAATGATGAAGGGGTTAAGAAGTGAAATTGATCTAACAAGTTTTGCTAAGGTTATAGGTCACGCAGTGAGAGGTATTTCAGGTATTATATTATGTTCAATGCCATAGCAAAAATATTTTATGAGAAAAGTAACAAAGTTCGCATGCACCAAGTTGTTTATTATGTAGACATAGCAGCAAAGTAGACACTTAAACAAATGGTAAGTGATAGAATTTATCAACAGTACTACACGCCTGCCACCCAGATCGGCCAGGAGGAGACGGCGCTCCACGCGAGCTTCACGCAGGTGTGATCCGCAGCCCGGGACGCGGGCGCCATGCGACGCGCGTCCCACTCTAAGCAGGCCTCCGGCAGCGTCGATCTCTATCAGCTGTAGAGGGCGACCAGCGCCCCAGCACTCGCTTTGGAACGTTTATAACTGCCGAGTATGCCCGCGAGACACGGCATCGTTTTGCTTACTAAGTGTACGGAGTCCATTCTCCCCCCCAATATCTCGGCAAATGTAAACTGCATAACGAGTACAAGCTCGCCACACGACGTGATCCAAACCCACACATCTCTCTGTGCCACGCCACATCGTGCAGGTCCATTGTAGTCGTATATGTCTAAATGGTACATGTTTCAACTTATTAACCGATTTATAGACGTATAAGATGTTTGTAAGATGACTCAGAGTAATCTTTCCTTACGACGGAGCTTCGTGATACTGGTGCTTTTAAGTTTTTCGTTTTATCTGATTCTTATAATTCTTTAAAATTAGCATAGTAGAGGCGTCACTCGGGCGTGGTAGTAATGCCATGCCTTTATATCCCTATGTGTGTTTGAGATTGTAATTCCCGTCCCGTTGATTTTCAGTAACGCCTGGCGGTTCGTACCGAGTAGATGAATATCAGGGTCTTAAGAATTACGTGTTTAGTAAGTGAACTTTGTCAATGAGACGACATAATTTTATATTCAGTGAATCTCGAAGTTATACCTGGTGTAAGCTGAAGATAACCGTTAATTATAGCCGAGTTACCGCTAGCCGCGCGCGTAGATACGTTGCCCGCGTTAATTACCTACCCGTTTTCACTGCAGACAATCTGAGATAAATTGAATCTTTATTGGTGTACTATAAATCTTCAAATAGCAGGTTTCCTTAAAATAAAACCTTTAAGATAAGAGATCGATGTTTATATTAATAGTCAAATAAACCAATGGTGTTAAGATGTCGTCATATTTACGTGTTAGATATAATTTTACTGGTGTAACTATTTATTAGAGTTTATCCCAGTTTTTTGTGAAATAAACTATTCATATGTATGTACGTAAAACACTTTTACAAATAGTAAAATGAACGTTTAGAATAATTTGTAATACAATTTTAATTTAACAAATCTTTTAACATGAACTGCATAATGGAAAACGTGCTGTGGAAGTAAGTTATGAGAAGGAATTGTAAATTGTAAGCTAGTGAAGAAAGAACGTTCTTATTTATTAATACGCGAAGGTATTTGCTATACGTGTGTATAACGTTAGTTTTCGGTGCCTCTATTCGACATTAGTGTAAGTGATCGATGATAACATAAAACACTAGTTTTAGTTCGGCTTCTGTATCATTTAGACCAAGTCGGATATAGGCCCACCCACACCCATACAACCATTTTGGTGGAAATGTTGTAACTGTTATATCCTTGAGTTATTTATTACACTAGTAACAAATCTAGTCGCTGTGACCACTGAGTTTCTTCACTTCTACAATAAGTAGGGAACTCCCGAAACATAGATACTACATTTTGGGGATAAAACCTCACACATTCGTAATGTATAGTAACGATTACTGATCTGCGACCAGAATTTGGGTGCAGATTATTTTGTTTTAGAAATTTCAGTTCAGATTTGGTTGTATGGGCAGCTTTAGTCAGCCCCCGCGTATTACTAAGTGGCGATCGGTGACGTGTGATAAACGATAATTGTATCATTAGACTAGGTAGCTAACGGATGCTTCGCATTCACGGAATGTCAACTAAATTATAAAAATGTTAGAAATAAAAATTACCAAATTCAAACTTTCCTTTGTGGAGGTATTCTTTAATAAATCACGACAGGTTACCTTGTTACTCCGCGCATTACTGTTTTTTTTCAGGAGTAGCAAGATAATTTATTCTAATTTATTAGAAAATAATATACAAAATATTATTGCAATTATCAACTTAAATAAACTGATTGTCAAGGTTTTTTCAAAGTAACACTGCATAAAAAAACTGTAAAATTAGTTCAATAATTATTAATATTACCGAGTAGTATGCTGTCATTTAATGTTAAGAAATCATATCAAAGGCATCACGTTGAATAAAAAGGTCTTTCCAGAAACTTAGCAGTTCATATAATGTCACAGTTGAAATAATAAATAGCTTATTTTTACAGTATCGTAATGGCTTTTTAAATTAATTATGCATCCGTCCTAATAAACTACTCATTAATTTTTAATAATTAGATCATATTCCGTTGCATGTTGGATTAAACTAATTATTGCTAGCAATCCCAGTGAGAGGATGACGTGTCACAAGTCTAAACCGGCAACATTGGTCAATAATGACCAATGGCAATGAGCATTATGACCAATGTTGCCGGTTTAGACTTGTAAAATTGTAACTTGTAGCTTCGTGAAACGGGCCACAAGTATGCTTAATTTTACCAGCAAAGGCTGTAGGCCTTAGTAGGTATATGTTTTAGAACGTTTTCAATACGTGGTTTTGGTCGACTGAACGGATTGTGACTGGCAGACCGCAGGCCGTTATCGCGAATATTGCAATGAAACTAATTCCTGGCGTTTGAAGAACTTTTTCAGTTCCCAATGAAATGGACACAATGAAATTCAGGAAACGTCGGGGATTCGATTCGTTGCAATTTACACGATTTAAATCTTAAAATTGTTTTATTTCAATGTCTACAAGTCCAGAAAAATAATAATTTATTAATTCCGTTATATAAGAAGTTTATGATTTTACGACGGTTAGCAGTCCAAATGTTTGAATCGCTAAGGTCGCCACTGACGACGTATCTATTTGGAATTCCTCCACTAGTGATGTTGCCTTCACTATCGTTATGGACATTTGAACGCAAAAATCAGCTCATATATCGAATTGCTATCGGAAGTTCCGATAACTGAATCGTCACTGAAGACGTATCCATTCAAAGTGCTTCCTTTAGTGATGCCTAGCTGCCGATGTTCCCGTTGTCGATATTAGCACTGAAAAACGGATACTCACGTATTTGAAGCCGAGTTATTGTCGACATTATATTTTAGGGATGGAGATTACGCTATGACTTGACTTGTATTATTTCATGTTTTAAATAATTGTATGTGAAGACGTCAGTTAAAATGAATAAAATGTATTTAATACAATTTATATGTACTGATTTAAAGTATTAAAATTAAAAATAGTCTTTTCTCTTTTCAATGCATTAAAATAAAATATAAATAATAATAATAATAATATTGTAAAAACCTAACCTAAGATTTTAAATAAATATACATAAATAATAATATAAATTGTTAAGGACAGCTCTTAATGGCGAGACTATCGAATGAGGAACCTCACTAGTCAAAGCACTCCAAATGGACGTGTCAGCAGTGACGACCCTTATGTCTAATCGTGTGGTCGCATTCGTCCGGCAGCGCAACGTTTGATTTAGCCACGACCTAACATGCTTTTAATTAAAAAATAATGGAAACGACTCGGCAACAATCCGCTTGTGGGCGACTCCACTCTTCACAAGGTCCACCGCTCGCTAATACTTATCCCATTTTAATTTCAACGACAAACAATATGTTTTAATGCAAACCCTAATATGTATTATTAATGTAAGGTAATTAAGTTAAATGTTATTCTTCAAATGACTGATTTACATAATCGTTTCACTGAATGTACTTATAAGGTAGATATTTCAATATATGTTATCGTTAATATAACTGAATCTAATTGATTAAGGAATGATAATTGTAAATTAAGATAGATTTAAATCTAGTTTAGAAAAATCGGGTGAACATTTCATTTAATTAAAACATAACTTGACTTTTACCTAAGCATTGTACTTATTTTATATTAGTGTAATGGTAAATTATCCATATGCCAAGACTTATAATAATGTTTGTTATAATAAAACATAATCAAAATTAATTACATCACCGTGTGTTTTATTACACTTCCTGCAGCTAGTTTTACCAGAGCCCAATTTCATAAACGCGACAGGCGACAGGTAACAGTGACAACATTGCTTGTCCACTATGATGTTAAGTCTGTAGCGTTACTTGGCGATACAGTAATGTACGGCGAATTGTCACTGTCACCTGTCGCCTGTCGCGTTTATGAAATTGGGCTCAGACTGTCCCTGAAAGAAAGGTGGAAAACTGGCACGTTGCTTACCTGATAGTAAACAATTCCCATCGCCTTTGGACGCTGGCAACTGCAGAGCAATCACGCTACATAGGAATTCATTGCAGCTTCGTTCGATATGACGTGCGCTAAGTACTAACCAACACTCGGTTAAATGAACAACTTAAGCTGGGTGTCGACCGCAAGCGTTCCCGTGTAATGTAATAGCCGCAATTGGAGTATTACAGCGGTGAGCTCATTGAATAGCCCGAACACAGGTACAAAAAAAATACTGTAATGTAATATTACAGCCGAATGCTCGTTGTGGGTAGTCAGCCTGAGAAGGCCATTTTATATTTAATGCATAACAAAAAGAGGCACTGTTTACGACGGTCATTTATGTACCTTCACAAATAATAATAAGGTATTATAAAGCTGTAATGTTTAAAGAAAAGCTCGGCTTTATCAAATAAAAGTGTACGCGGAAATTGGATACAAAGCGAACGAATCAAAAGAAAATCATCAAACAAACAAACTAACCTGGCAATTTAAATATTAGCTTGTAAAAATTATGACCATTATAAATAAATCCGACAATGGCGGCAGTGTGTTTGACACAACTAAGTACCCACCCTACTTAAGGTTGATCGCTTCGTATGAGGCAGGAATTTCGAAATTTTCGCAGTTTTTATTTTATTGTGCCTTAATGATGTGACTTTTTATAAATTCAAGAAGTTATCTGGTAGTAAAACGATGTTTCTTAAGGCACTGTGTTTTATTAATGAGAGTTTGGACGTCTAATTCTAAATAATTGTACAGTAGGGAAAATATATTCACGTACCACCTTTGAACCCTATCGCAATGACGCGACGCGTTAAACGCCAGGCTATGTCATACAAATGTCATGGGTATGTCACTTCGACTAGGTTCTACGGTGGTACGTGTTTCAATTTCCCTGACTGTACATTAAATGCGTGTAAGTCGGTTGAAACATAAAGTGTATTATTATTTAAAATTTATCACTTGAACTCTCAAAATTAAAACCCAGTTACCTAAGAAACAATGGTTTGTCAACGGAAAACCGCAATAAATTGATAGCTGTGAAAATTTCGAAATTTCTGCTTCATGCGGAACGATCCACCTTAAACCATCTGTATCGTTACAAGATTGGGGTCCAGATTTTAATTAAATAATGTATATCTGTTTATCTGTTTATTTGTAGTAATAGCCTAAACAGTAAACGTTGATCAGAAAATTCATTATTATGCTCGTGCCTGAAATTTTTTTATCGGGCAAGTGGATTCCACGTGGTTTTGGGAATGTTACTATCAAATTCTAAAGCTAATAATCTTCTTTTAAAGATAAGATGATTTTGAGATTAATAAGACGCTGGCAAAAAATGTCTTGCAACGGAAACTAAAAAGAAGAGGACGTTAATCCTAGACTTCATGTTTTTATTAAACCTTAGAGCAATATGCAACCACGAGCATTATCATTTTTAAAGTTTCATTTTCCGGAGAGTATTTGATATGAATAGTTTCAGCCAGATAACTGTGCAACTATGTGAAATTCCAACGTTGCTGAAAAACGGTCGCTAGGTTAGATTTTAAATAACGTTGTGAAAAGATTAATAATGCCTAACCAACTTCTACAAGTTCGTTGAGTACTATTTATTATTTGTGTGCTTGAAAGAACAGTTTACCCTCTCAAAGTATTGAAAATGAGGTTTTCAAATCATTATTCTAGAATCCCACTTGTACTTTTCGGAATGCGGAACCCAAAAAACAAAATCTAAATACTTACAATCGATTTCTCCATTTTATGAATCACATCATTTCGGCGTTGATCTTAAATAATTCATAAAACAATATTGCCATTGAAATGTAAGTATTCCTACTCGGAAAGAATTGAGGCAATTTGCCTAGCGGATTGAGAGTTCCAATGTAGCAGCTGTGTCATTCTTGAAATCTAATTTCAATTAAGGAAACAAAAGCCAAAAGTTTTATTAAACGGAATATCTCGTGGTCCTTTCCTATATCGTTTGAATGTTAGGAATACATTACCCTAAGTCCCCGGGCTAAAAACGGTCGTCGTTATAAAGCGTAATCATTTATGAATGTCATCTACGAACATATTTACCGTTCTGTGGTGATCTTACACAGTATTAACTTTTATCCAAAATAGTACCGATTGTTTCAGACTTTTGAGACCTTGGGTTAGTTAACCTATTTGTGTTCTATTTATAAATAACTAATCTTCAAATATTTATTCGCTATAATAAAAGCATTATATATGTTAGCTTATATTAGTACTGCATAAAAACAAAAGTGATTTAAACACTAAATATAAAGTTCGCAATGACATTTTAGGATCAAAGTTTCATTTTCAATGAACTAGACATGTTCTTTATGCGTAAATTTCATTTAGGTACTAGAATTAGTTATCTAATTACTGTCAACGAAGATTATTGCTTAGCGTTCCCGTTATTGAGGATTGAACAGTGATAAGCAATCCAAAAGTTTGACCGACAGCTTGTTGACTCTACGCTTTAAATGAAGCGGTACGTCAATGTGTGTTAATCCAACACACAAACATATCATACTTGAGTCGGATTTTCAGCTTAATGTTTACTCTTGTTCCGCAGGCAATTTTAATTTTGATTCCGCTGCGGAGTTTCAAAATGAAATAAACCGTCTCAGCCACTCGCGACGAAGAAGGAGCATGTCTCTGAATCGCTAACGAACTTTATTCAAGCCCTCAATCCTATTTGAATATGTCTTAGCTAGTTGTGCTACGACTTCTGACTTTGTATTATGTAGCCATATGTTAAAAAAACACGAAAAATCCCTTATGAGCAGGCTATGTAATAGTACATTAATGCCTAGGCTTGGGAAGTAAGCAATTGCTGGCCGAGTTAGTTTAAAAACCCGAGCCAACGGCGAGGATTTTTAAAAGTACGAATCCAGCAATTGCCATTCCAGCCGAGGCAGGTAGTTTTCTCAAATATTCGGAGGAAATAAAATAAGAATTACATTTAAAGATTTTTATTTAGCACGTACAAACATATCAATTTCCAACTAGTCAATACTGCACGCATTCTGGTCACTAAGTATGTTCAGTGACGGTGATAGGACTAAAATATTATTGTTTTGGGTTGTTCCGATTCGAATGTTTATATATGTAATAGTTTTATAATATTTAATTAGTTATTTTTCACTCCTTCCCTCTATCCTCCATTTTATACAGTTCTTGTCTTCTCATTATCTCTTCAATTATATTCAGGTTATATTCAGATTTTCGCAACTATAACTTTGCCACAGGTAATTTTGCTTCGCTTTTAATTGCATCTTTTTTACGTACTGCAACCGTTGTTTATCTTTTACTCAGTAGAAAATATTATTTTCATTTAATTTATCCTTATTGTCACAAAAAAATCTAAACTCGTTACTTATTTATGTGTTCCCGCTTATTTTTTCATATTTAAAAAAGTAGTTTTTTGTTTTTAATAGGTACGCCAAAACTGTTTGAGACATAATTTAAAATGTTAAATTTCGAACAAAATTACTGAATCCCGGTACCTGGCTTTGGCTGAATGTGATTTTTCCATAGTTTTTATCACTTTAAAAAAAGTTAATTTCTGTCCAGCAATGGAATTCGTATGCCACTTCCTGGAGTGCCAGCTGTCCTGCAATGAGTTTGATTTTTTCAATTTGATCAAAGCCGGCAACAACGTCCTTCGCGGTTTGTTTCTTCGAGTACAATGACAACATTTCCGACAATGTTTGAGAAATATTTATTTAATTTATCTATGCCCGCCACTTATCCTGCGGCGCTTTTAAAAGGCTTGGAGGTATAGATGGGGTACAAGAGAAAGACCCTTGGGTCAAAGCAAAATCAAACGTAAGAAGCAGCTAATAGTAATTTTGTAAGGCCCTTACGCCTGTTATTTCAACTGTAGCTATAAATAATAAATAATATATTGTAGCGCCATAACGTTAGGCGGCCTAACGCTATGGACCGTTTTTAATACTGGCCGGTTAGATCCGATACCGCCGCGGCGTTCTACGAAATGTACGAAACGATTGTGTTTTGTTTTTTTTTCTACGCCGCCGCCGCGCCGGTAATGCGCTGAAGAGCAACTTTTCTATGTGAATATAAATTAATTAGTAAATTATAATCTCATCACTGCACGTTTACTTAAGTTTATAATATTATAGGGACCCAAACAGGGTGAGTGTTGTATAAGTATTCTAAGTATTGACTGCAAATATAGTTTTAAGTTTGTGCATAGTTTTGTGGCGGGAGTGCTATGTTGCTGCATTTAAAGTATAGACCTCTGCCTGTACATACATGTTGTTTAAGTATATAATGTATATACCTGTGTCTCGTAATGTCTGTTATTAATTGTGGTATTTACAAGGGTAAATACCTAGCGCGCAAAAGTATTTATAATAAATCTGTGCTAAATGTACTCTTCTGTCTACGCGCATGATCAGCACTGCAAGGACAGGATTTAGGCCTGATTCTTATGCGGCCAATCCTTCCAGGATTCTAGTTCTTTAGTTCTGGCTATCACTTCACTACCTACAACCTTCTTCTCTGCTCTGCACTGTACTTTTCTATTTTGATCTCACCTGTCTGCTGCTCTATCTCGGCCATTAGATTGCACCCACGGGCTGCAGTACAGAACTACGAAAGGCTTGCACACAATAAATGTACAAATAGTAATTTGAACCTTAAGAAAATTATTATTTAAAATAGTTAGTGGCGAACAATGGCAAAATTATAAACAAAGCAATAAAGTTAATAACAATTGACCCACTGCGCAGTATTTCGTACGCAACTTGAGATGTTTGCTGCTGTTTCTGATTATTTGATTGCAGATGTTGACTGTAAAACCCTCATTGTCAACTCGCAGTATCCGGGCCGAGTACGAGAAAATAAATGACATCGTCTGTACAACGACGGCATAGGTCGTACTAACTCTTGGGTGTGTTTAAGTTTCGAGTAAACTTAAATTTTGTTGTAGATTTTATTATGATGTCGCATGGAACATATATAATTACATTTACGTACATATATAATTACGATTGGAACCGTGGGCCATGTCGCCAATTTCTATGCCGAGCCGCACGCGCCGTAGGATTTATAGACGTCGGTTACACGCTCATTCTGTCGTCAGTTCAGACAATCATTCTGGTCAGAAAGACGAGAGCATTATCGCGTAATCTGTCTCGTGTCGTGTCAGTCTGAACTGATCGTAACCGTGTCCATTTGTCGTTATTCTGGCATCAGTCAAAACTACACCGGAATGATGGACTGAACTGACGCCAGAATTAGCGTGTAACCGCCGTCATACACACGCTGGCACTACCTGGCGCAGAATGTGGTATAGCGCGCCAACAGCTACCTCAAGAGGTTGCTGCGGTGCATCTTGAATCTCATATAAAAAGCCTAAATCCGAAGATAATCGGTTTACTATTGTTAAAATATTAAAAATGTAAATAAATACCCTAATGAACAATCATCAATTCAGTCAATTTTAAAAACTAATCCTTTGATTATCGGTTTGTCGCTAAAATTGTGTAAATACGTAGTGTAACTTGTATATTAGGACATCTATGGTCACTAGAGTAACGGACGAGATAATTTTTGTTTAAAGTTTTTTAATGTTTGGATCGTAATCGTAAAACTTCCCGAAGTTCCCAGTTTTCAGTAACGTCTAGATTCACAAAGTAGGGTTGTCCGTAAGGTGCTTTGCTTATAAAAAATAACGTTGACTGCAGAACCAGAACTCGAGAACTATCTGACATATTTATTTATTTGTACCAAGACGTATGTATACTAGTTAGTATCAAATTATTTATTGTACAAAATATTAATACAAAAACAAAACTCAAAATATATGTACAGTAATGTACAAAGGCAGTAAATAAGAAGAGCGCATCAGGAGCATTGAATATGATTTAATCCCTCGTTATCTGCATAAATTTTCTTGCAGAAGTGATAAACGCTTTTCTCGCTTATTGACACAAAATTAAAATTGCAAAACCGCAACATTCTAAATAAACCTCTGAAACATAAACAATCTCAGCAAAATAGTTTTCCAGCTAAGTTAAATAAAGTTGTTAAAACTTATTATTTGACCGATTGTTTTAAACCTTCGCGATTTTCACACCTACTTATTTCATTTATCGGGACTTAAACGCGATAATATTTGACGACCGGATAGCCAATGAAATTTGAAATTTGAAATGAAATGAAATTTGAAATTTGAAATGAAATGAAAAAAGTCAAAGTCAAAATATTTTTATTCGGATTAGGCTTACAGGTAGCACTTATGAATGTCATAAAATTTACCTCCGGTTCGGAAAAACCTCAGATGAGAAGATACCGGCAAGAAAGTCAACGAGGTGTAATTTTTTAAATAATAAAGTAAATAACTATAGCTAACGAAGCAAGAGGTTCCGGGGTCAATTTCCGTGAGTTACAAATGTTTATTTGACGAATTTTGTACCTGAGTCGTTAGTTTATACGTATCTAATTTAAGTACTAATAAGTAATTATGCATAATCGTCGTCTATTACCCATAGCACAAGCTTTGCTTAGTTTGGGACTAGATGTTAAAAACCTTATTTTAGTTTTTAAAAATAATTTTGTAAAAAGTAAAAAAGCGTTATCAAACCTAACCTAGGGTACCGCCGGTAGCGGAGCAGGGCTCAGGCTAAAGGTGATTAGGGCTGCGTAGTAAGGAACCCAACCTACTAACTATTCGCGTCGTGTCCAGGAGAGCGATTCTCTAAGCACAACAGCGACGAGCTCGACGCTGAAGCAGCGGTTTGTCTTGCTCTAGCTCGCCAGTTTGAATAAGCAAGACAGGGCGATTCCCCGACGGCGAGTCCGACGCTGACGCTGTTTGAGAATAGCAGGGCAGCAGTATTGCCTTGGTCGTGTATTATGTATTAACTAAAAGTTTTTTTTTTCGATCTGCAGAATAGTTTTTGAAAAAGGTGTGGGATTCTAGAAAAGCGTACGGCTCCAACGAGATAATACAGCTGGTGATACTCGGACGACTGTTATGCTCTATATTGGTGCTTTTTTACAACAAATGCTACAAACCGTGTCGTACAGAACGGTCGATTGCGCCCTGCAACGTTCCATTAGCCCCCATATGGAGATATTTCACGCGCGTAAACATAGCGCGTAAAATGTTATGCAAAACTTATATGTTCGACGGTATTACACTGATAAATTAAATGGCATAAAAGTGTTGTGGGTCATCATTTTAAACGATTTGTTGTTAAAAGAGGAAAAAATAAAGATATTTTAGAAATTATAGCAATCCAAATTCACAAAAATGAAGGAAAAAGTTTTTTTGTTGCTTCAAAATATGTTTATTGCAATCTTAATAAAAATCTGAAAAGTGCTGGGTCGATAACAAAGCGTTTCGCAAAGCTTGTCCACTGTGATAGTAAGTAACAAATAATCAAATATAAAACCCACAATTTATCATCTTTTACGAATCCTTTAAATTTAAGAAATGATATTAATAAATTGGTAGACCACATATTTGTGTCGCTTTATAGTGTCTTCATAATTCCTATTATGCAGTTTTTTGAGAAACGAAGAATCTGGTATTTGTTTTTGGTTCACATTTTCCGAAAGTGATATTCTCTAATAAAAGAGCCTTGATGAGAAATTCCTATTTGTACAATAACCCCGTATCTCACGTTGATACAGCAGTGCATCCTAAGTCCAGCCATTCAATTTATATTATATTACTGCTAACTGCTAAGATAGCAGTGTAAATATTTTTACCAGTACCATTTCACGTTAAAGGGCATTGCAATGCTTGGATATATATTTTTTAACCAAGCCAATTACTATTTGCCTTTACACGCTCTGTCCCAGTTTGGTTTGCTATGAAAAACAAAAAGCAAATCATACAGGTAGTGTAACCAGTGTCGAAAAACATAACATATTTTTTTGCTCTCAACTAGCATCTGCCGGCCGTGGATATTGGTTAGTTTGATTGTTTTCAGCGTTTCATATAAGAGAAAAACAGAAGCCTTATATATCTTCAAGACTCGTTCTTTTCGTGATCGGTCAGTCATGGGTATGGGAAAGAAAATACCATGTAATAATAAAAATTATAAGTAAATAACTAAATAATATGTAAGGACAATTTACACCTATTGACCTAGTCCTAAAATTAGCAACAAAAGAGGCTCGTTCTACGGATGGGTACAAACAGCAACAAACTTACCCAACCATTAAAAAGGGAACAGGGAGAACTTTCTATGTTCGAAAAAGATAGATAGGTATATAAACTTCATAGTGTATACTATACAAATATGCCTCCCTTTCGAAAAATGACAGTTTCTCGCAGTTCCGCCTTTAATGGTTACTTATATGTATGTGTACTATGACATACTTATACATAAATATATTATATACATTCAATATCCAGGACTCGAGTACAAACATTTTCTATCGTCACAACGGATTTACGCACATTTAAAGATATGATTTTGACTAGAGTCGACGGGGGTCCTATTCTGCATATTTATGGCGCACCTTGACTAAATTACAACCTAACCTAACTTATTGATAAGTTGTAACAGCAGGTAAGCTATTTTAATAATAATCCCAGATCAAGTGAAGCTTGTAGGGTATCCAATCGGATATACATACACTTACATCTATAAATAGATATTTGACTAGACTGTTCGGGTGTCATTGTTGTTGATGGCTCGATTCTCACTTCTATTTTGAAGGACCGATGGCAAAAAACTGAGTGTTAATCCAATATCTATTTCCTGTTTCTGAAATATAATATTCTGTATATTTTCAACTCGTTGTTATAATATTGAACCGAAAATTTTGCGCGGCAGTTAATAGTTGGCTCCCGTTAACGGAATTCGTTTTATAAATAAAATATTCCAGTACCAATTTGAACTGTGCAATCAGAAACATGAATAGCTCTGGAGCTCTGTAAGACATTTTGCAGTAGTTTAAAGTGTATATTGCATTTTGTGTGGTTCACTTTTGCGGCATCTTTGGCGGCAGCAAGCTTTGTGCGTCATTATACATAAGCTTTGCGTACGTGTATATTCGGTAAAGTAATTTCCTTATCTCTTTAGAACCATATCCCTTCGTGATACGGTCAAAAATTGCCTATTACTGTGAAAATCAATGTGCAAAACTGGTCATCCTTTTTTACTGAAGATAAATAAGGAAAACCCGAATTTCTTGACTGTTAAATTCATCTATTCATATACTTTTACATCAAAAATTATTATAATTCATCTTTTCTGATAGAATGATCTGATAGAATATACGGAACATATTTTGGAACGTAGATTCGCTCTTACAATAGTCTTCAGTCGTGAAAAATAATTGTGTTAGTATTATTGACACACTTCACGTCACTTGAGAGACGGGAAGTAGTTTTCGCCTCCAATGGAAATTAGCAATCAGAGAGTCGTTCATCCGTTGCCGGCTTATAGGTCTGCTCCTTGGCTTTCCTTGGCTTAGGGTCTATTAAAGGCAAGCTACAACGTCATGCCGGTATCCTTGGTTCTACCCCTGTCGAGCCCGCCCATCCGTAATGCAACCGGCAACTGGCAGTTACAGTGTGGCTCTACCACAATACGATATCTTTCTATTTAAATTTCAAACTATACCGTTGCATATACTTTTTCGGCTTTTCCTAAACAGCTCTACCGCTATTACCTTCTCCGGTTGCAATGCCTTTCTTGTACAGGGCTTGTAAACAAGCTCTACATAAAATTATTCCATAACATTCCACTTCATCTTTGCCCAGAAATTTAGGCATCTTTGGAGTTTTTCAGAACGAGACGTTTATCTTTTGAAAGCCGATAAGTACACGAAAATTGTTTTGATATTTGTCAAGGTGTTTTTGTAAACAACTTCTTTTGGTTCAAGTTTATTTCTAATTTAAGAAGTACAACCCCTCATTTTTCAATTCAATATTTATATAAAAATAAGTCTTAAAGTCTTCAATCTTTATACGCCAATCAATATTAATTACTTAAAATTTTGAACTTCCGGAATCATAATAATTGTACTACTCTTATATATTACACTTCTGTGAATCCTTCTTTTTTCTTTACCTGTTCCAAAAATATATTTATATTTTAACAAAGAGCATAATATTCTAAAGGTCATTTTCTGCCAATCTTTATTGGCTCTGGGAGGAAAGCCAGCCAGTCCACCACAGAAATTGAATAATACTAAAAATAAACAGTCAAGTTAACGCTTACGTAATTTGACCTCTGGCAAACAGATTGCCCCTTCAGATAGATTTCCCACGAAGGAAACGAGAAACGGAAGAGGTTGGTACCCCCTACCCGCGGCTTTGTTTCTTTGCGTCTTCGTCTTAGTGCTCTATAGTTCGCTTCTTATGTATATTTTATGGGAGCTACATGTTATTAGGGTTTTGTATTAATAAAGTAAAGAAAAAACCCTCTATTTGCCACAGCGGCACATTTCAACAACGACTAATGATTTCTATTATATTCACATATTGGTTATTACTTTATCGCTAATGAAAAAATCCAATATTTTCACTCTCTGTGCAAAAAGGGTCGAAAGGGCGGTTAAAAGTTCAAAGTAAAGTAGGTCAAGTGAGGTATCATTTGAAAGGGCTTCCTTTACACGTTCCAAAACAGTTTTTGTAGTGGTGTGTTGTTTAAAATAATATTAAAAAAACACGGTCTTATTCCAGAGGATATTACAGTGAATTTATAATAGTGGTTTTATTACAGTTATTGAACGCTTATGTAAAATTGAAAGTCTAATAGTATACTACATACTTTGATAAATACTTTTTACTAGAGAAGACACAAAAATAATAGAGAAAAAAAAACAATTTAACAATTTCATACACCATTTTTTTATTTAATATGTATAAGGGAAACAGGCTTCAGGCTAAATAAAGAAAATTTCTTCAAACACTAGTACAGTTAATAAGCACCTAAGCTGTTTTTAAGACACTTGGCAATTAAATGTGAACAATTACGCATACTTCCAAAATGCTAAAGTTTACTATCAAGTGACCCACTTGCTTGTTTGCCTTCCTATTTTATAAAACAACAAGAATAGAAAAGAAAGTAAATATGTATTGCAAAGAGTTCAAAAATACCCGCAGCAGAAAGAGTTCATCTAAGAAATGTAAAAAAAAACAAAAAATGTTCGGAATTTACACATACAAATTAGATCTTCAAAAATGCACTTTTTGAGTGTTAAAGATTACATTTCGGATTTTGAAAATAGTGAAAACAATCAGCAATATCTACAGACCAGCAAACACGAAACATTTGTCATGTCACTGGCACAGACACTCGTGGAGTTTTGCAATGTGTACTCTAAGTGGAAACCACTTATCTCCAATATAAAAACTCACATTGAACTGCAAAACATGTTATCATTTTTCGCTCTCAATAAAATGATCTAAGAACATATGCAACAATTACTAGACAGAACCCATGACACCATGGATCAGATTTAATATAGGCTAAACAAAACGTTTTGTATGAATTATCATTTTTACATCCTTAATTATTTGGCTTTCAGATTTCTTTCTCTTTTCTTTACTCTGCAAACGTATGCTACGGGGAAGTCGCTCTTATGAATTTTAAATTTTATTAATTAATATTTTGCAAATAATGACAATTATTTATACGCTCGGGTCACGTTCGTCAATGGCATACTGCGACAGCCCTGGTTTTTTAAACATCAGATCTATTAAGTAACTTAATACTACTAGTATAGTATTATATACTTTGTGTTAATACTAATATACGTAGTGATCCATATTTTGATTGAGCCTTACAACGGTCAGCGTCAAGACTTACTCTAATTTGGATTCGTCTTATTTATTTAGTAGCCACGTTCGCTCTCAGTAGGCAAAGCACGTAGCGCGTAACGTTACACGTTACTCATACGTGTCTGAGCCGTCTGCGTCATTCAGTACGTAAATGACTTTCAATGGGCAGTTCACACGATTCCATTAGCAATCCAATCTAGTTCAGACTTACAGTACGACTTGAACGGACGGCTGGGAACGCTAAACGGTCGCAAACAACCACTGCGGTTCTTTCGCTGATAACAAATAGGCTCGAGTATTTTTTGTTGGACAAGGATTGGAAGGTACTGAAATTAAATCTATGTGAAACTATATTCACATAATTGAAATTGGGGTTCAATTTAAGTTCACAGTTTTGGGCGATGATCGTGTTTTATTAATAATAAATAAGGTATTATTGTTTAAGAAGCTGTAGTGTAGTAATTAATATTACTTTAGCGTTGTCCGTGTAATCTTAATTTTATTTGTGCGAACGTAAAAGTTTATTTAAGCCCATATGAGCTCTATACCAACATGTATACGGCCAATGATTGCCAACCTGTTAAAGTTATTTGATAAAAGCATATTCTTAGAGACGAAAAGGCTCTGTTAGTAGTTTGGCTGCACCAATAGATGTTGACTGGAACTTGCATAAAAATTTAGACTATATTCCTATTAAATTTCTTTCGTACGTTCTATAATAATATATCCTAAACTGAAATCTTGCTTTTATTCCTTTCTGTCCTTACGTCAATGTATCTGCAGGTCAATATTTTGTAATTTTCAACTCTATTACCAAGCTTTCGATCACTAGCGTTATTACTCGGTAAACTGAAAGCGCTATCAATAGTGTATGAAATCCCAGCGCATAGATTATTACGTTATGTCTATGTCATACTTTGACCCTCTTGGGAAATAAGACAGTAGTTCGAGACTCGATACGTATCTATGTCTATCTCACTAATGGTGCATAAAGTAATAGGTATATTTATCGACTTAAACCTGACACATACATGAGAAGAAACAATCAAAAACACAATCAAGATTAACAATAATTAGGGGAATATTATTTAATTTATTTTGTCCCTAAAATTATTTGCTTCTGTACTATATTCCAAACACCATGTTAACCCGGTAACCCAAAAGACACTTAAGAGGCATCATAGACACAAAGGCATGTTTCCTAATAAATAAATCATGCGGATATATTATTAGTCATCCACGGTTGTCAAACTATGGCAGGTAGAGAGAAAATCAGAATAGGATATATGAGAGGGTTTAGAACGGATAACAAATGGGGTTAGAGTGACATGATTGTTGCTTTTCTTGATCTTGACTGTTTAATTTGCCTAAAATGTAGGTCCTCGGAATGTTTGCGATATTTTTTAAGAGTCATTCCGCATGCCTGGCCCGATAATCCGTTTCGAAACGAAGAAGATGTAGTCATGAGAATACAAAACAAATACTATTGAAACGTGTGCGGCCCGAATTCAATGTTTAAATGTGTTAATGAAGTGGCGGGAGACATGACACTGCACACTCAGAAGTTGCGCATGACGTTGAATAAGTAATCTTCTTAGTCAAACACTGTCTGCGGATGTTTTAAGAAAAACAACCCAAAGCTGGTACTGGATGGAAGTATACGGAAAAGGTCAACGGTATATAACGGTATATACCAACTCATATGTACCGATCCCGCTGTCGCTCACGCGTACTCTCGCAGGAATTCCACTCTTTCGTCTGCGGAATTTCGATTGGTTACTCATTTCACTGGCGGCATGAAAATTAATGCGAAGCTTTGAATATATTTACCCACACGTAACGACTCATCGAGTCGAGCTTCTGGCACTATTTGCTATTTCTTTCTGTATTGTTTTTACCCGTATTTTACTGGCTAATGCCATTGTAGTATCTTTTTTGACGCTCCTTTTATCTTTAAGTTAAATTTTGACTTTCCGGTGATTAAAGTAAATTGTGTAAACTTATGTAAGTGGAATGATTATGAATTATTATAATGCTGTGTAGCTGATCTAGTGTTGAAACCGGAAGTTGACCACAGGAACCCTTATTATTAACAGAGTTTAAACAATATCTGGTTTAGCAATCAACTGTTTCTTTTTGTGTGTTTCTGACGTAATATCTCCGCCAATTGCGCACGGATTTCAATGATTCTTTTTTGATTTGAATTGTATTGTAAAATAGTTTAATTTAATTTAAAAGAAAATATTGCACCTCTAAGGGATAAATCGCTACAATTAAGGAGTTAATCACTGTCTAAATATAAATACGAGCTCTACTGAATTCTGAAGCTCTATGTATTAAGTAGTTGTTTAATTTTATAAAGTTCTTTTATTACAGAGTTTACTTATGTAATTCAAGAAAACATCTCTATTATTTGACTTGACACAACAAGTACTAACCTAAAAAAGTATCGGCAACAAACGAGCTACTAATGACGAAACTACCTACGACAACTTATTGCTTCAATTAAAACCGCTATCATTCACTAATTGCAATTCACTTTGAGACTGTTCCGAAATACTAAATGTCGTGAAATGTAAAAACGTTTGCTGAAAACAGCAGCTACTTTCAATATAAAACAGGTACAAAATATATTCAGAAAACAATAATACAATAAGTATTTAAGCGAGGAATTGCCGAAGTAGGTAAATTAGAATTATTTCCAAACATCTCTGTTTATGACGTAATCATTTATTTTGTTTAATGTAGAAGCCAAGAGATTTATTTTCTGCATGAGACCAAGTTATCGCTTTTGGCCTCCGAGACCTTATGTCGCGTTTGCGAGAAGTGTTTATAATACACTACCTACCTACTCCTTTTATCGTGCGAGAGAATGACTTATTATTAATTTTATTTTTGCTTACTCCTGAAGACGTGTATAATATTATTTTCTTAAATATCCTACGGGATGTTGCCATAACACAAGTAAAGAGTAACATTGTTCGCCAGGAAGTTCAACCCATGGATGTGTTGAACTTCCTGGTGAACAAACGAAATCTTCAAGAAAGTTAGAGTGATTTTTGAACTTGGAATAAATAATTTTCCAGGAAGTAAATATAAAAATCACTTTTTAGGATTCCGTTCCTTAAAAAGGAAAAAAGAAAACTTTATAGGATCACTTCGATGTCCATGGCCGGTTTTTTTATTCCTTACCACAGATAGAAAAACGGAACCCCTGTAGGACTTTTTATTCTTCCGTTTGTCAAAATCCTGATTCTCGCGAATGGGTAGAGGACTCGATTTAAAATGTACATCACATTCTCTAAGGTCCTTTAGAAAATTAAAAGTGAAAAATAAACGAACTTTTAAGTAACGCAATCAAAAATACGGCCATAATGTCACATGTGTTATTTTGATATCTACTAGTGTAGTCTCTCAACAAAACTTAGTGTACTTACTGGTGACCTACGGTATTGAAATATGGCACGAAAGACAGTCTTTTTAATATACGTTAGTGAAGAAATAATCAATTTGAAAGACATACATTTTAAAGCCCTCCCTGTTAAATCTTAAGAATTACTTAGTGTTTCATACAATCGCGGAAAAATGTGGATTAATCGATTATACGTTATGTACGTTGCGTTCTATGTCCAATATCTACTTAGGTAATGCGATGATTTCTTATAGTATGAAACCCTATCGTATAACAGACTTTTTTGTACGGAACGCCCGGAAATGATTTTGCTTACATTAAAATATTTTATTATTGGTCAACGTTTTGTACAAAATATAAAAAAAAGGATTTCGTTTCACTCTTTGGGTTCAGGGCCCCAAAAAGGCACAAAAGAAAAATTATACGTTAAATTTATGCGTTTCGGAATAAATCCATCTTTAAATTGTTTTAAACTTTCGCGACTTTCACACATATTTATAACATTATCGGGACTTTAGCGCGATAAAAATATATTGTTGATTTACCTCGACGTTTCGGCCATGTTTCAATGGCCGTGGTCACGAGTAGACTCGACCTCGAGAGTCTACTCGTGACCACGGCCATTGAAACATAAAGTCCCGATAAAGCGCTAAAGTCCTGATAATGTTATAAAAAAACCATCTTTATTCCTAAAATCGCAACTGACTTACGAACTTAGCCGAAAAATCCGAGGTGATTTAATACATAAGAAGTCACAGGTTTAAAACGATCTTTGTGACCCTTCTGGGAGCTCGAGATTTACCCGGAGATATCCTTTTGACCACGACATCCGAATAAGATTATGAAAGGGGTGAGAAGCGGGAAAATGCGTTATTATAATAATTACATAACCCTGCGAGGCAGCTGAAAATGGGGCGTCTTATATTTTGTTTCTATGTAGGAAAGTAATTTGGCATCAAATCATTTATCCGTGGAGGATGTGAAAATGTTATACCGCCAGATCTGGCAACTTTGCCAAGGGACGCTAGCTTTGCTACCAGTAGTGCGGCAACACACAAATCCTCTGACACAGTTGAGTAAGAAAAAATCTAAAAAGTGTATTCAAATTTAAAGGAAATTTGGTGGTGGATTGGTGCATTTTTTTTCTTATTTAGGTCATAAATAATAGATCCAGTATGTCAATGGCCTGGGGGCAGGGGGTGGAGTCGTGATCGTAAGGTACCGGGTTCGATTCCCAGCAGTCACCGTGTAAATACCAGTGAGTTTTTAACTCAGATAAATACTAGTAATCAACGGTTTTAGTAAGAGAAAATAAATCACGAGGAAAACTTAACTCTTTTGTGTGCCTCAGTATGAATGTATGGGTCTGGTTTCTCTTAAACAGTGGTTACGCAGCTAGCAGGTCAGATGGGAGTCGCTCCAATGTCATAACCGCACTGAAAAAAGGGACAACCGAACTAGTTTGGTTACTCGTGATTTTGGTTAATGCTATGGTTAAAAGTTCGTTTAAATTATCAAAATTATTTGCTACTGATAAATATTTGACGATTTGTTTACAAATCAAAAGGTAGGTAAGGTGTAACAAATAGTTCGGTAGACACTTTTTTTGTGAAATAAGTAAATACAACTTTGGTTACATGTAACAAAACTGTTTTTTCAGTGCGATCTGTTAATTCTAGGATATGGTGAAAAGCTTAGCTCGAATTAAAAAGCCGAAAAAAAGCGTTAGGAGCGTGATGATGAAAGATAATGGATCCAAATACGAATGTTGAAACACACTTTTGACACGCTTTTAAGATAGCGCATTTAAAAAAAACTCTGACACATTAATACGTGCACATCGTATGAGAATAAAGTAAACGAGAAAACTTTTTCTGATAATATTACTGGTTTTGTACTCGAATTAACCCTTAGCACTAAACAAGCCCCTAACAAACTCTCTTTCAAAAAGTTAGTTCGTCTGCATCTCACTAAGCAGAACTCCTTTTAGCTTTCTTCTAGACAGATTGTATGTATATTTATTTATGTAGTTTATGTATAGTATACATATTAATATGTGTATATCTTTATATCTATGTATTGTATTATAGGCTTTGTATGTATGTAGTAGCATTTTGTCATTGTGTTTCTATTACTCGTTCTCTATCCGCACCGCCCACAACCTTTCTGTTTATGCCAAAGGTTAACTGGCAGAGAATGCCTTAAAGCATTAAGTCCGCCTTTTGTACATTTTGTATTTTTTGTGCAATAAAGTTTAAATAAATAAATTTAATTTTTATTTTTTTTTGATTTTGTGTTGGTATTTTTTATTATACATTCAAATTAAATTTAAAATGCTATATAATGAAGGACAACCCAAAAAAAACTTAGGGTAATGGCAGGACTCGAACCTGCAACATCAGCATTCCGTGCCTGAGTGCATTGAGTCCTGCCATTACCCTAATTTATCTATTAAATATAGTATTTTAAATTTGATATTAATGGTGTCTGCCTACACTTTAAACGACACGCAAAATCAGAAGGCTATTATGTTAATCATTTTTCTGATAGATAAGTATTGTGTTATCCTCAAATTATTTGACTACATCGACATTATGCTAATGAAGTCATTACAATGATATGATGCTAAAAATGGCGTGTGTTTTAATTACCAAGTTAAAAATCTAAAGAACGTTTTATCAATCTTTTTGCAATTTATGGCCCTAATCCCAAGCATAACGCCTTGATGGGTATAAAAATTGTTGAAGCAAATTACAATGATGACAAGAAAATTCACAAAACAATATGTCCTCTCCAATAATACATAAAATAAAGTAGCCTCCCACGAGAGAAATTACTTTTATAATCTTTCTTCTTAGTTTACCATCAAAGTTAATGGAAAAGGCCACTTCCAAGTTTCAAGTGAGATTCCATCTGGATGAAGTAGCCGGGAAACAAATTGAATGGAAGTCAATTTCCTACCTTTTTATGCCAACTATTTTAAGAACTCCTTCGTTTAGTTAATTAGGTTCAGAACTATTTTGTGTTCGTCTAAAGCTGGGCCGATTGAACTTTCATCACCTGAATGGATACTTATTAATTCATTCAAGCTGAACTCGGCATTCAACTTTTTTCAGCTTGTTTGAGTATTTCAATTTGATTTTGCCTTTTTTTACATTTCTACCCTGATTGACTGACCTTAATAGCTTTTTATGTAAAGCTCTGTGAAATAAATCACTTCGGCGTACATCCATACGTCTTCTTCATGCAACGTTTTCTGCTATATGTACATTGTTTAGTTAGTTCAGCGATGGGATATGGCTATTAAATTATGGACGTAAAGTGTATAAGTAAAATTGTTTCGGCCGTTAAAATCATAAAAGTATATTGTCAATACCATCGTGATAGAATAAAATACCATTAGAATTTGATACGTCTATTATTAAAATTTAAAACCTGGGACTCTGTCAATCTGTTTTAGCAAAAACCAATAAGTTTTTTAGAGTAACAATCATTAACAAAGCTAACCTTGAATTATAGAATACCTAGTATTGTAAGACTTCAAAAAACTTAGACATTTTTACTATAATAGTATTAAATACTATTATCCTAGCTTATATTATATACTAGCTACTATATAATATAATATACTAACTTATACCTGCTTATGTAGCTTTCTACTGAAGAAATAGTTTCTAGAATCAAAACACACAGACAGATTTTACCTTATTATAATATTTTGCTTTGTTATATTACAATATATTATAATAAAGCAGAAAATGAAAATGAAAAAAATATTTAGCAAGTAGGCCATATAGGCTCTTTTACATGTCTGAATCTACTAGAAGAAGGCTAAGGAACTTATTTTTATGTTATTTTCGTAAATCTATCAATCAAATC
This sequence comes from Ditula angustiorana, assembly GCA_963691745.1. Classification (NCBI taxonomy): domain Eukaryota; kingdom Metazoa; phylum Arthropoda; class Insecta; order Lepidoptera; family Tortricidae; genus Ditula; species Ditula angustiorana. Next base: position 8,579,736 of record OY829472.1, read on the forward strand.
AGCCCACATCCACCCACTGCTGGGTAAAGCCTCTTATTATTCTCATAATAACTATATGATTCTCAAAAATCGCGCGAAAGCCTTAAAACATATTAGGCAGTAGAGATTCGAGGTGAAATATTAAAGCATACGCTAAAATACGAATTCACTACAGACAAAAGAGATAGCTGATTTCCTTAAGTTGAGCATGGAACAGTAAAAGCATGTAAGTACTATAGTTATTAAATATATCAAAGCCGGTGCTCAGAAATATCTAAACACGCTCTAACCTCAAAGTCAAAATATCTTTTATCTACACATATATCATAAATGCTCTATAATGCGTTCAGAAACCGTAGCTAATGACCAGCATTATAACAACCAATATTATTATGACAATTTTTCTAATTTGTTTCTATATTTGTTCAAATTCATTTTTTATTACATTATTTTAATGTGTACAGTCTATAGATATTTAATAGGTACCTAGCACTAGTAGCTAGTAGCAATGCAGGTCATTGCCATATGGCTTCTGAACCTGAATTATGTATGCAACTGTACATAATTAGGTCTTAAAACACTCGTGTGATCCTATTATGAAACTTGCTGACGCTCGTTTCATAAAACCACACTCGTGTTTTAAGACCCCTCATTACGCAACAGTTGCATAAAATACTATTGCAAACTAGGCTTACAAGTCTGAAAAAAAACCACTGATAATAAGAATTGCTAAAAAATCAGAGATGAGTTTTTTTTTCAAATAAATAAAATTAATTAAATACAATGTTATGTTTCGTTTTATATCTTAAGTATTTAATACATTAACTACTGTATTTATCCGCACTAAAAGTCAGCAATATTTTTAAACATCCCAGTGCAAAACATAATCGCTTATTTTATAATACGCCCAGACAATCTTATTGACAATAAATTTCAATGTTGTCTTGAACTTCTTTCAGTTTGTTTAGCTCAACAAATAGTTGTGTTCAAATATTTTCGACCACGTTATCCGCATTAGACCTTTTTCTGGAACTAGTTTTCATTTTGCGGTTACCTTTTCACTATGAGAATGACATGACAAGATTTGATTAGCATTCTCTTATAATCAGCGCTTTACTAAAATAATTCATACTGCTTTATGGGCCAAAGATTCGTTGGTATTCACTGAATTCCTCCGGGGGCGGTCCTGCTTGTACATTGTTCATTGTTGGAATTTTTCGGCGTGGACAATTTTAACTCCTGAAGCACGGGAAGGCTGTAAAGTTTCCGACTAGTCTCTTTACGAGTGCTCCCCTCGTATAGCAATGATTGCGCTCTGAGCTTCCCACCGTAAATTTCAATAAGTTAAAAAACTGAATTGACGTGATAGGAATTTATTGACGGATACTGTATTGTCAACGCCGACAAAAAAATAAACGTGCTATCATAAAATGCCGAAGCCAAAATGTTTTATGAAGAATCTGTCGTTTGTTATTTGTTTATATCCGCCCGAGGCGATTTTGGCTTCATGATCAAAAATCTTCACATGGCAAAAGTTTTCGGAAGAACTCGTATCCTGGCCAAGTAAAGTTATCATGCTATTATTAAAGTGCTTAATTTTTTTTGATGTAATGCACTTTTCAGTAGAACCTTTCCAGGCAAGTTAGTTTGAGTAGTCAGTTTAATTTCTGGCTCGAAGCCAGCAATATGCGGTAAAACATAAAGAGTTTCATTCTTACATTGAAACATTAAGTCCGCATTATCATTCATAGAAACGTTTTGGAATTATATACCTACCGGTCTATTTCATGCTATAAAATATTACCGCAAGCTGACGGCGCTTCATGAGATTTCTTGGAGACTATGTTATAGAGCGTGAACTATAACTTATTATTATTTGCGTTTGGTGCACGCAATTTATGTACCTACTTAGTAATCTTGACGTTGTGTTAAATAACAGTGCAGAACAGAAGTCTCCTTCTAACAAAAACCGCGTTTAGGTATAAAATGCGCACTGTTGTGTGCCTCTCTGTTTATTGTGTAACTTTGAACACGTGGTCATTCGATTGTGGCGGCCTCAGTGCAGAGGTGCACCGATCAAGTTGCAGCTTCGCAAAGTGCGCCGCGCCTGGTAATTACAATCCAAGAAGTTGGTGTCGTGTGGACCTGCATTCATGCGCATCGTAAGAAGTTTGTGCAAACACGTGAACGTGTAGACGTCAAGTTTTCAGTTGGCGTGAAACAGATATATTTGCATCGATTTTTTTATACGAAATACAAATAAGCACAAACTTTCGTGCTAACTGCAAACTTGACGTCTACACGTTCCGTTTTGCATAAACTTCGTTTGTGCAAACACGTTGCGGACGCATAAGTAGGTGTCGTGTGGACCGGCTTTATGTGACCATTAAAGCGGAACTTAGAGAAGGTATCATTTTTCGAAAGGGAGGCATATAACTAATATGCACTATACAGTGGATATATCTATTCCATTCGAGCATAGACAATTTCTCTCAGTTCTCTCTTTCATGGTCAGTTAAGTTCGTTGTTGTTTGTACTAAAAAATGACAGTCGCAGAACAGCAGTGAACATGTATTGTGTCCAATTCAAAATTGTGAAATCGTGTGACACCATACGCTTTTCCATTAGAGCCCAAAATACTCAAAGGGGAGCAAATAAAAAGGCTTTTTCCCCAATTAAGCAATTTGTGTGGGCATAAATTCAAAGCGCGGGGCTCTCGCCTTCCGCGCCCGTGTATGTCGCAGTATATTGTGTTTATTACAAGAACAGTAGCAAGACGCTGGCTTTCATATTATATTAACAAAGTTTTCTGGGTAGTTTAATAAAGAGAATAGGTAAGAAAAATCAGTTTACAGCATCGTCACGATATCAGCTGCAATGAGATAAATTATAGTATGTCTGATTTCATTGTCATGCAGTATCCATTAATGCAAAGGCATTTCTTGATTACGAAATTAAGATTAAGAAGTTAGTTAAGTTTTTTAAGTATCTTTTTTACACATCCCGCGCACAAGGACGGTACTAAATTAAAATAAAAGTGAAACAAGAGTAAACATTTTATGAACCTATAACACCAAATGAGGTGTGGTTGGAAACTCTTCGGAAAACATTATTTGTGTGCCAATATAAATTTTTAGACTTGAAGTAACAATTAGCAAATAAAAAGTTCTTAATGCCCTATTTTTTTTGAGTTACACGTCTCTTCCTTTTTCAGCCAAAACTATAAACAAAATAATGGAAAAACAACTAAGCACATGGTGTGAATTTGAAGGAAAAATTATGACGGCTTTCACTGTTGTTTGAAAAGATTATAGTCGATTTTTTTTATACTTACTGATAATCATTCAATGTACAGTAAGCTTCATATATATCGGAGCAGGAAAGATGGTTGAAAATATCTGAACTCGCCCGTACGTTTTTGACAAAAAAATTAACTAAACCTTGAAAAAGCTTCAGAAAATCTTCATTAATATTGTTTGTAATGGTTACATAACCTTACACTGAGCGTGGCTCGACATGCTCTTTGCAGGTTTTTATAATAATTTTCTTAGTCGAGTGGGTCATCTAGTTAAGGTTGAATTCGAATCTTTTAGAATCTGTAAAATGACAAAACTAATTTTACTCTGTAACGTTAACATTCACATATTTTTGTTCACTGACAATAACTTAAAATACGTTTGGCTGATAAAGTTATAAAAAAATCGCACATAATTCGGTTACAAAAATATTTGTATTACGCTGAAAATTACACTCTGGCGGGTAATTTTACTTTATTAGGTTTTCTGGCAACCCGATCCGGCTAGCGCAGGGAATATTTCAGGCTTGTTTTCATATAGGAATGACCAAAAAAGTTGTACAGTAACATTTAATTAGACGAGCCATAATAACCTGTGGTCAACAGGTTTACGCCGGTTGTTTGCACCTCATCTATCTTGCTGGCCTGTGTGAGATATTCCAGTGTTTGATCGAATATGCCCACCCGGCTCCATGTTTACCGAGACAACAGCTTCCCGTTCGCACTTCAATATTTTATTCAAACAAAACTCGGCGTAAACTATTAAAGTCGGAAGATAGTCGTTGAAATCAATCTCGAAACTATAACTTTTCTACTACAGGCTTCCGTGGCACCCAAATAATGGAACTTTGAATATCTAATGAACTTCTTCACCTCTTTGGCTAGTAACTTCCTCGAGTCAGATAAGTCGAGTGCGCCTTCATTCTCGACAGTAGCGGCTTTCCTGTGCAATTAAGTGTTTCGGCTTTCAATGAGAGAAACTTGAAATCACTTATTTGAGTACGTTTCAAATTCGTCTGTAGCGTGAAACGCATAAGGTTGAGTCATGTCGAGTTTCTTATTCACATTTCAGTAATTCAGACAGTATAATATTATTCACGTAGCTGTGGTTTTAGTTTTTCTAGTTTTATACTAAACTAATTCTTCGAAAAAGTCACTTAAGTCAACATAGATTATTCAGTTGAGTCACTAACCGGGGGTCATCTTCAACGAATGAACGCAAAATTCCGAGTGAGTGAGTTATAATATAATCCAAGATAATCGGGGTAGACGGTTCTTTTCGGTTTTTCTGTGAACCGGTGGTTGAGATTGTAACCTTTATACTTATGAAGCACTTGCCTGTCACAAGCTAATTTGAATAAAGATATCTTGGCTTTGACTTTGATGCAAGTTATGTCGGTAAGCCTCTTTGCCTGCTTTTTTGTTTTTATTTAGCTATCACAAGTGAAGACCTATTATAGTCATTATAACTAAAGGTATATTTACTAACAAATGCCAAAAACGGCTATTTAATTAATAGCCACTTAAGAAAAAATGCCTTTGTTTCAAGGTAAAAGGGTTGCCATTATTAGATCACAAATGATGATGAATGTACATAATTTGCCTTCTATCTTATTGGTAGTAAAACACTACATAAACTGATTTCTCACTTAAATTCTATTAGATCTAAACTTGTCTTTTACTTGTATTGGAAAGAGTTAAATTGAGTGTAACTGACATACGGAAGAGATCCGAGGTTGTTCTTTAGCGAAACAAACTTCAGCAGAATCACCGCTCCAAGATGTTTGAAACTTGAAAAAGAGGAACTGTATCGAGACGTCGAGCTTGACTGGTTGCAAAAAGATCTGATTGACTTGTTGATTAAATTTATTTGTAATGCTGACTTCAAATATAAAAGATATTATCAATTCGACTCATATATGTACGTATAAAATGTTGTCAAAATGCATATTCTTATATCATATATTTCTCTAACTATGTAGGCTTCTAAATATTGTGCCAAATTCCATAATTGTTATTCTCGACGTATGTTTGTAAAAACAAACATTGGATTGGAATATTTTGAAACGGTTATATTTGGAGAAAGTGCCAGCCAGGTCAAAAACTTCAAAAATTACCGTTTGATTAGATTTGGTTCAAAATATTTCTTTTTATTTTGTCTTTATCGCCCTTTTTTTCCGTATAAAAAACATTATTTTTTACTTTTTCATTCAGTTTATCAATTAAAGGCATTTTTGGGAGGCTATTTTTATGCAAAGAATGGTTTGACATTAAAGTACTACTTCACGATATCACCGAGTCAAAACGGCGAAATAGACGTTAATTAATTTTGGAATAAGAAAAAGTAGCTGAAAAGACAAAGCAGATAATGGAACATGTTTTATTCTAAAAAGTGTTTAAATATGTTTTTTTTTATAGTTTTCGTTCAGTCTTCATTGAAGAGAAAACTCATTAAACAACATTGTTTTATTTATTAAACTCTAAATATAATTATGGACGAACGTTATCAGTAAATTTAAACATTATAGTAGAAGGGCGTAGCAAAATCTACGCAAGACCGGGTGTAACCAACTGCGGGTGTAATGCAATAAACTCCTCCATAGTTCCCACACTGCTTGCGAATTGTGTTTTACCACGAAACACCAGGACGTCCAGCGTATATCTTTACGTTGCAAGCAAAAGCATTATATCCCCCGTACATGCCAACCGATTAAGGTTTGTACCTAAATAATATTATAGAAAAATGCTGAATAGCCACTTGGTCTCGCAGGCCGTCGCCACGACCGTTCACAAACTTTTATGTTGTGAAACTTGGCTGTTTGTGCTTGACATTTATTGCTTTTATATTTTACGGTCTCAAGGGAGACGATTTGTTAAATGCTGTTACACAATGTAAGGAAATATGGCCACCATGCTGATTTAATTTTACATCTTGTATAGGCACCTTTATCGCACGATCATTTTATTACTACCGTTTTTTGTGCTCAAGTGTTTAAAAAAATTTACTGAAAGTTTTATACGCAAGTGAATTTATATGTTTCCCAGATATACCTTTTTTCCAGCGGCATCGTCGTTCCGTTGTTGGAATAGTGCTCAAATAAGTTTGGAAAATTTTACCACTGTTAAAAGTTTCCGTATAGTATTAACTACTAACTAACTAGGAAGCCTGGTTGGTTAGGGACCCTGATTATAACTACGAAGCTTAAAGTTGCAAATATTTGTACGGTGGATAAGAATATTTATTGTTTCTACTACAATTGTATATTTCATACGTATTTAAATAATATTTTTATTGAGTATTTGTTATTTAAGTGCATTAAAACTAGATTCATTATTTTATTACATTAAAAGACAGTAAAAAAAGTCAATTAAATCAACCATTAGTACATTTCATAGATCATTACATTAAACAAAGGCAAGTAAAGTTCGTCACTCTTTTTATTGCTCATTTGTATTGTCATTTTTTTGTTTTAAATAAAATTTATTTTTATTCTTATTTATTGAATAAATGAAATAACAGAGATAAACATTTCTCGACTAAAAAATGCATAATGTTTTTCCTAAATAAATTGAAACTAGAATCGTTAGACAGGTGCCATGCCAAGAACATTTTTTTAATCAAGCTGTATTTGCCTCGTTTCGATAAATTTTGGTGCCGTCAAGTGATTTTAGTTGTTGAAAATATTAGTGGCGCTTTTCTTGAATAAATTAGGGTGTCCTTCATATTTAACAAAAAATTACATATGCAGTTCAGAACTATAATATATAAATTTTGATAGTTTAGATTTTAAAATTTGAACAAGGGAATCCTATTTAAGTGAACTGACAATATTTAGTCCTAAAAATGTAGTTGTTTTCGTCTTGATTTTCATTTTCCTGGTAATCTATATTTTTGTTAAATATCGATTTGCATTGGCTAAAATGCATCAACTTGGTTTGTACTAGATTGACTTTCAGATTATGACTTGCATGCAAGTCAGGCAATTATTTTGCCAAGTGCGCTGTTTATATCAGTTTTATAATTATGTAATTTTAACTTTGTATTCTGTAATAACTATTGTATTCCCATCAGCAAAAAGTATCGTAGAATACAGTTCTAGGCAGGTCATTAATATAAGTAAAAAATAGCAAAAGACCCAGAACTAAGCCGTAGGGTAAGTAATTTGTAATTAAAAATAAAACTATACTAAAACATGCATCAATAGCGTTTTTTACTCCTACCTACACCGTTATTGTATACGCTTTCGACGCTGTGAGAAACCATAACTTTAGAACAAAGACCTTTTGGATAAAACATGAAACTACATTCTGCAGTATGCAGAAACTTTTTTACTTTCCCCTTTTTGAGTTTATCGTCTATTTGGTCAAAGTATGTTCCCGTGGGTCGACCCGTACCGGCTTCACTATTGCTTTATGTTTTTTTGTTTCTGAAGGAAACATGCACGAGTCGATGGTGAGTGAGGTTAATAAGTAAGTGTTAGTTTTGAAATTCGACTTCTGTGGAGCTACTCGTAATTTATTAACACATTATTGGTTTAAAACACCTATCGTTTGTGTATCGTTCGTTCGTGCATTATTTAGATTTAAGAAAAAAATCAACATGAACGTGTCACTTAGGGTAGGTATAGATGGTACTCAAGCTCCAGTTCGAACTGGAACTTGTGTACGATCTATAACTACCAGCTATGTATCGCAACGCTCCATTGAATTCATTTTGACAAGGTTTGATATCAGTTTTTCTTTTTACTCACTTTGGGAGTGATTAATTATGAAAAATGAAATGTATTGCTTTTTGTGTTTCAAAGTGTATGTATTAATCAAGTTTCGTTATGGTGAAATAAAAAAATAATTGTGGATTTTAAGGTGGCAAATGAATGTGTATAGGTGATTAATGAATGTGTAGCAATGATTATATCGATCTGGTTTTCGCAAAACAGGGGTTACGGTGGTCAAATTGCAGTCGCTCCTATGTAATTGAGCTGCCAAATCTTAGATCATGGTTAAACTTGTCCTGAACTAAGAAACGGGAAAAAGCGCCAGGAGAATGAATAGATTTTACAAAACCACTGAAATACGGTATTTCACATATTTCAGAGCTGTATTTTCAACTTCCTTAAATGTTGGTTTTCATACTATTTATTATATGTCTCATGTTAGTAACCCATTCTAATTTTTAAAGAATGGCACGAGCTCCTTTCACCGTTTTACTCCGTTATTCGTCCCTTTTCGGGCTTATTTCATTCATTAGGCGAGACGGGTAAATGTTGATTCTTAGTCATCAGTTAACACCATTTTTAGGCATTGTTCACATCTCTTTCAACCCCTATTGATGTTTTCACCCCCTCTTGACGTTTTCACCCCCTCGTTGATCATCCCAGTGGTTGATTTTACAACATTTTTAAGACACATACTTCTATTTTCTTTAATTATTGGTATACCTCGTTTTGTTTAAGATGAGAAATGTAGTAAAAAATCTTGGTAAGTCATTTTCTTTCTGCAAACGAGATATTTTAAAATAAATAAGAGTTGGTAACACAGACATTACAAACATATATGTTACCTATTGCAGTATCAACTGTTTGGAAATAGTATTTTATCTACACATATATCATAAATGCTCTATAATGCGTTCAGAAACCGTAGGCAATGACCGGCATTATAACAACCAATAATTATTATGAGAATTTTTCTAATTTGTTTCTATATTTGTTCAAAATTATTTTTTATTTCATTATTTTAATGTGTACAGTCTATAAATATTTAATAGGTACCTAGCACTAGTAGCTAGTAGCAATGCAGGTCATTGCCCTATGGCTTCTGAATCCATCATAGAGTACTTATGACATGTGTGTAGATAAAGTAATGTATGCAACTGTACATAATTAGGTCTTAAAACACTCGTGTGATCCTATTATGAAACTCGCTGACGCTCGTTTCATAAAACCACACTCGTGTTTTAAGACCCCTCATTATGCAACAGTTGCATAAAATACTATTATACAACTGTTGCATAATCAGGGGTCTTAAAACACGAGTGTGGTTTTATGAAACGAGCATCAGCGAGTTTCATAATAGGATCACACGAGTGTTTTAAGACCTAATTATGTATAGTTGCATACATTACTTTATCTACACACATATCATAAGTACTCTATGATGGGTTCAGAAGTCATAGGGCAATGACCTGCATTGCTACTAGCTACTAGTGCTAGGTACCTATTAAATATCTATAGACTGTACACATTAAAATAATGTAATAACAAATGAATTTGAACAAATATAGAAACAAATTAGAACAAATCTCACAATAATATTGGTTGTTATAATGCTGGTCATTGCCTACGGTTTCTGAACGCATTATAGAGCATTTATGATATATGTGTAGATAAAAGATTGTTTACAACATTGCTCATCCTTAAAGAAACGAGGTATAGGTAAAAAAACCTATTACCAATTTACACATTTCGTTTTAAAATTAACAGAGATTCGATAGGATCTCTAATATTAGTATACTAACTTGCACCTTTAACCTTATGATCAACATTTCATTTTATTTAATAAACAGAATATCGAACTCATTTTGCCTCAGTCTTAAAATTAAAACAAAAATGCCATTTTGTTTACTATTTGTAGGTGGCGACACGGACATGACCGATGAAACTGTAGTCGGCGGTTAAGGTTTTAAATCCCTTTAAGGGTTGACTTTTGTAAATATACCTACAGTTTCATATACCATATGCATATAGAAAGAGTTTCATATCTCATAAATTTTTATCTCTACCTTTGAAACGGACAAAACCTCTAATTGTTTACTCCTTATTTTATCCTCTCCCCAAACCATAGACACGTAAATAATTATTTGTTTTCAATGTATAGTAAACTAGGTCACGCCTGCCTCTTTGTTCGCTTGGCACTAGCCTATGTCCGTTAGGTATAGTGTAGCTTTCTATTAGTGAAAGAATTATTGGAATCGGTTCAGTAGTTTCAGAGATTATCGTCTACATTATAAACAAATAAACAAACAAAGTTTACCTGTTTGTATTAGTGTAGATATAACTTTGTAGTAAGCGCTCGGGCGCATTGGATAGGTATGGCTGTAATTTTTTAGTAGAAATTATTTAGTTTTTTTTTATTATGAGGTTTTAAATTCTCTTTTTTGCGATTGGTTTAAAGTGCGCGCCTTAGGGCTTTAGTTTAAGTTTTTTTTTCCAATTGGTAGTTTTTATGATGACTTTCATTATTTACCGTTACTTACCATTTCACTCTTTTTTAAACGCCGATTGTCTTTTCTTAAGCAACAAACGTTAGTCGAAAGAGTAATGCCGTGCTTGGATTGAACAAATCTTGAGTGCGTTACAACTTCCTAGTTACCCCGCAAAGTTGTTCCAAATTAGCATTTTACGTACTTCCAGCTAGGCCCAGCCCAACCTTGTTTCTCATCGGCTTCCCAAAGTAGCGATCAAAATCAAACTTGCTTAAATTTGCAATTGAAATATCTTTTTATTTTCCCTTTGAGCTTTCAAGGTTTAAGGGGACCCGAGCTCGTCAACTGCTTAAGGATATTAAACTTCCTAGCCCCTTCCTTTTAAGTTATTTTGAGAGACAGTTTTTTGTTTGTTGCCACGAAATTGTTTATCTTTCCTAAGTTAACCTTCAAGCGATTAACTTTAATAATTTCACTTTTATTTAAGTAGGTAGCTTTATGTTGCTTTATTAAAATTTGGAATGGGCTGGCGGCTGGGGTTTTTCCATTTTGCTACCAATGGGTGCCTTCAAAAGGTGAGTGTACGCTTCTTGCAAGGCCGCGCTAGCAGTCCTAATGGTGCTTTGGGTGTCCATGGTCGGCGATGATCACTTAACATCAGGTAAACCATTTGCGCGTTTGTCGTCTTTAATATAAAAAAATAGTAGAGTACTTATTCCCAAATGAAAAGTTTGAGCGCATTTACAGATCTGAGCTATCGGAACGAGAGATCGGGAGTCGAAACAAAGACATTGTTTATCAAACTTGCAAATTCGTTAGAATCTGTATAAGCAACCTAAAACTTATGCTACCCAAAGATAGACTATTTAATTGATTTAAAAATCGAGGAGAATGTCCTCAATTCAACGCGTAAATTTTTGTTTGTTTGATGGCTTGACCGTTTTGGATTGGATATTTTTTTGTCAAGAGGTATACTTGAAATGAAATGAGATTATTTGCCACACCAAAAATACATAAAGGTAGGTACATAAAAGTGATATAATAACAGAAAACAAAAATACATTCATTACAGCTAGTACGACGTGGCAAAAGGAACAGGCTCAGCTGATGCTGCGCTTCATCAGAGGCTGCCAGCGCTGGTTTTCAGCCTGTCCCTGGCGACTCATGCTAGAGCACCTCAATGTAGCAGGATGGCTGGCGAGCACAACACCGTGCGACAAACGGAAACCTAAACCTAAAATTACTTACTAAATACTAATGGAGTTGCAAGTACAAATAAAACAACAAACACAAAATATGATCTTTTTTGTATATGGAAAGAATACTGATATTGTCGTTAGTAATAAACGCAGCTGTTTTTAACTTTCACTTTGAAGAGAACAGCTCTAAACTTGCGTTTAAACGTTGATTGGGACATATTCTTACGAAGGGGGGGAGGTAAGTCGTTCCAAACCTTCGATGCTGCAAATTTGAACCCATCTCTGCATCCCTTCGTGCGGTGTTTGGGTATTACTGCCTTTGTGAAGCCTGTCCCCGTGTATTCTAGTTATGGAGGTTTTTGACGAATGAAATCTTATCTAGAAGATATTTTGGCCGCTTTTTGTGCACAATTTTAGTGACAAAACTGGCAAAGTGCAGGACCCTGCGACTTGCCATTTTAAGGGCATGATGTTTTTTTAAGTACGGCGTTATATGGGCTCTTCGTGGGACTTTAAAACAAAATCTTACGCACGCATTCTAAGCTCGCTGAATGGCATGTGTCGTTTTAGCGAAAATTCTGGGCCCATATACCATATCACAGTAGTTAAAGTGTGACAAAACCAATGAGTCCACAAGTGTCACTCTCACTTCTTCAGGAAGAAAGTTTCTTATCCCATAAAGAGCCTTAAGGCGGTAAAAGGCATTTCTTATTTTAATATTTATATGCTCAGCATAACGTAGCTGGCCATCCATCACGAGACCTAGATTTTTAGCAATTAATGACCGTTCAATGGTATTATTATCGATCATAATCTTGGGATTGCGATCAGACACTTCCTTCCTAAAATAATATATATAGATTTAGTCGCATTAAAAACCAGGCTATTACTGTTGGCCCTCTGCAATATGATGCTAAGGTCCTGAGTTTATCAACAGGACTGCCAAGTCTGTGTTTTTAGGATAGAATGAAAGGTAGACCTGTGTGCCATCAGCCATATAGGTGAATTTTACAGTTTTGCAACTTCCTACTAAGATCAGCTGTATAAAAAATGAGAAGAATAGGACTCAAAATTGAGCCTTGGGGCGTTCCTCTATCGATCAGCTTAGTCGACGAGTAAGACTCCGTACCCTGATCACTAACGGTGACAACAAAATGCTTGTGGTTTGTGAGGTACGATGCAAACCAACTGCTTGTCGACAGGCTGACATCTTTTCTAGAAGCAGTTCCTTATTTATACAATCGAAGGCCCTAGAAAAATCTAACAGTACCAGTATACTACCCTTATTGTTGTCGGATGTAGAGATAACGTCATCCCTAACATGAGCCAGAGCTGTAGCAGTTCAATATCCAGCACAAAATCCTGATTGCATATCAGGTGATATATTTTCGCACTCCAGATAACTTGTAAGAAACTTCTACTTCGAAATTGGTCCCATTTTATTAACAATTAAGATTTGATCACGGGAACCACGAGGAATTAACGGAACTCCTAAAAGGTTGTATGCAAACCTATTCCACTTCTAAGGTAGTTTTCTATATTTATTCACTGGGGTACTTGTACATCGCAGTCAACCAAACTTAATTCTAGTAGGTACATGTAATCGCTTATTGTTAACTTTTTAATTTTTTTTTTATTAAAAGAAGATAGAAATACTTTTTCTTAGTTATGATAATTCCTGAAACGGTGTTTTGGTGGTTACGTGCGAATTGTAATTTAAAATTTATTAAGCAATGTAGTATTAAAGATAATAAGTATAAGTATGTCGATGATATAGATCGTCTCTGACGAAACTTACAATTTAATGTTCGCATTAAAAACTAAAGTTAACAGGGCGTTGGAGGCAGTGGTTTTTCAGAACTGTGGCTAACGCGAGAGGGGGAACTTCAGAAGCGCGGGGTGGGGCGGGAGTGGAGGGGCCCTCGACTCTTTCACCGACGCGCGCACCTCCTTGCAACAGAATATAACCAAACCGTATACGTAAACCACACTTTTAAAACAAAGAAAGTGCATAGACACTTTTCATGCACTTAATCATACAAACTGTTAAGGCTATTTTCATTTTAGCAACCATTATGGTACCTAAATAAGATGTTTCGTATTTTATTACATTTTTGAGTTTATAATTTTAATCCATTAGCAAATTTATAAATAATACACATTAGTTCCGATGAGCGTTTCAAAGAGCAAGTGAGCGCGCGGATGTGGCGGGTCGGGAGGGTGTCCCCATGCCACGGCCGCTCCGCCTCGCAATCAGTCGCCCCTAAGTCTCAGGTTTGTACGCAGCATCCCGACGCTTTATCTCCTTTCATTTCATACAAATTTCTTTCGGCTAGTGTTTGATGTACATGGTGTACTATGTAATTTTCCGCGTCGAACTGTGTATATAATAAGTAGTCGGGTTGCTCGTGTACGATGGTGTGCGAGCGCGGAATCCGGCGGTCAGCCGTCGCCGGCGTGTTATTGTTGTACCTCGGTGTGACGGCGCAGCCTTTTTCCGTCGAGAAAATAGCTGTCGGTAAGTGTCATCATTTCAGCGATAAGCGAGATAAATATTTCAATTTACGTTGACGATTTAATGAAGTGCGCCAATTGTGGCTTCTCTGTTAAACTTTTCATTAAAATTTCATTTGTTTAACAATAAGAACGGGCAGTAGATGTAGTGTTTTTGTTTCCTTTTCGCTCTAACCCACGCGGCTGCTCGCATGCTCAGTTCAAGCGGGTATCGATTTTCTCTTTTCAACCCTCTGCTCCGTCTCATTCTATCTTTAAGCTATGAATTAAGGTAAAAGCGTTTTCGAAGAGTGCTAAGGAGTGTAGAAAAACATTTATTGCGATGTTTCACAAGAGGACCAATATTACAAAAACCGCTTTCAATATGCATCCGTAATGTACGTATAAATATCATTTGCTACAAAAAAAAATGACACATTTCTTTTAAGGAAGATTTTTCTCGATTTCAACTTTTAATACAAAAAATTGCACTCAAACATAGGTTAGGTTAGGTATACCTGCAAAATTGTATATACAAGCTTCTACCTACGGTTTTGCTGGCGTTAAGTATGAACATTTCAAGCAAGTAAGAAACTAGGAATGCAAATAAGCATACAAGCAAGCGGCAAGCTAATAGGCGAGCAGTCATGCAAGCAAGCATGAATATTATGTACTATGCACAGATAATACAACTGTAACAAAGCCCAGTCTGCAAAGTGAACAATAATATGTAAAAAAAATGCTTTTTGGTATTTCTCTGTCTCTTCTCTAATGATTTAAACAACTTTCAAAATTTTGCTTAACGGCTTATAATGAAATTCTGCAGGGCAATAAAATTGAAACTTAAATCAGTTTGCAGGCTTTTTTCAATTTTACGTAGTTTTCTTTGCCGTTACTCCCCTTCGCCATCCTCCAAGTTTGTAAAGCCAAAAAAAAATAATTACAATTCATAAAAATAGATGTAAACATAACAAACATAAAAAAACAGTCGAGCTAAGAACCCTCCTCCTTTTTTTGAATTCGGTTGAAAATGGAACCATCTTTTTAAACTACCATAGATTATTAGAAATTATAAAAAAAATAAGCAAACAAATTTATTTTTGGGGGCGGCTTTTGCTTTGTACAAAACACAAACATAGTGTGATGATACGGAAGCCACGGCACGGATGTTTGACTCGCACTTGGGTGGTTTTTCTTCTCAAGTGTAGAATGTGGGTGATGGGGCAGTGAAAGTTCGGGCGGGGAAACTGTTGAAATATGAGGTATATGTCGTTGCTACAAGATTACAGTTTTCTTCATAATGGAGGCTTGAATTTTCCAGAGTTGTTCATACTTTTTTTTTAATTCATATTTCGGCAATAACAAAGAGTGTGCAAGAAATTTGAACTTTGTCTTGCTCCGTCACATTTGCTCTACTGAATTCAGCATTGTGAGATAGAGACGGCATGAGACGAATTTCGTATTTTGCTCTTCAGAGTTCTTTGATCTTTATCAAGCCCGGCGGCGCACTACGTGAAGTATATCGTGCCACATTTGAGTTGTCACTTATTGTCACACGAAATAATACAAGTTAAACGATAAACAGGAAGCATACAGTTGAGTGCTTTTGATACCTAAACGCAGTTTGTCCTAAAATAAACTTTAGTAAAAACTTTGTGAAATCCAAATTTTTTGTACTTATTGTTCTACTGTAAACAATATTATATTTTTTTACATTAGTCCGATAAAAATGCACTAGTAATATGATTATAGGTAACTAACTTTTTTCTTCCTGAGTACATTAATGAAAATATATTTCCATAATAACCACATTATTTCTCGTGTATTATAGATAATTAATAAGTTTATCCATTTCAAAAGTGCTATGGATACCGTAATAGTATTTTATGCAACTGCTATATAATGAGAGGCCTTAAAATACGAGTGTGGTTTTATGAAACGAGCGTTAGCGAGTTTCATAATAGGATCACACGAGTGTTTTAAGGCCTAATTATATACAGTTGCATACATTACTTTATCTACACACATATCATAACTGCAAAAAACCGTAACAGCAAAAAACCAACAAACAAGTATGGCGGCAATTCGATCTATCCGTCAAGACGAACGTTTTTTTTTAAATCATAGACAAAAGAATGAATTCCCAATTGTCATGTCACTCGAGATCAAATGTCGTGCGTTTAAATTAAAAAATCATACTGAATTGACGTTTCGTATCGATAACTGTTTTAATATCTGTGGATACTAGAATAGACCAACTTGAATTTTGACAGCTGTTCCAAATTTAAATTCATAACGTCACGAGATATCGGTAATGTAATCACCAATAAACACGGACTACTAAGAGATACTACCCAATAAAGAACAGATTTACCTACTACCACAGACAAGAAAATTCTTATAATAACATTGGTTGTAATAATGCTGGTCATTTTCTATGGTTTTTGAACGCGTTATTGAGAAATTATGATATGTGTGTAGATAAAAAATGTTTACAAACTTACACGGGTTTCACGGCAATTTAGGGCGGAGAAGATATAAGAGAAAACATACTCGAATATAACAAAAGAGAAGTTGTCTTAATCGGGAAATAGGTTTTATCTACACACATATCATAAGTGCTCAATAACGCGTTCAAAAACCATAGAAAATGACCAGCATTATTACAAACAATGTTATTATAAGAATTTTCTTGTCTGTGGTAGTAGGTAAATCTGTTCTTTATCGGGTAGTATCTCTTAGTAGTCTGTGTTTATTGGTGATCACATTACCGATATCTCGTGACGTTATGAATTTTATCTACACACATATCATAAAGGCTAAATAACACGTTCAAAAATCCTAGGAAATGACCAGCATTATTACAACCAATGTTATTATAAGAATTTTCTTGTCTGTGGTAGTAGGTAAATCTGTTCTTTATTGGTCATCACATTACCGATATCTCGTGACTGCTAGTGACGTTATGAATTTAAATTTGGAACAGGTGTCAAAATTCAAGTTGGTCTCTATTCTAGTATCCACAGATATTAAAACAGTTATCGATACGAAACGTCAACTCAGTATGTTTTTTAATTTAAACGCACGACATTTGATCTCGAGTGACATGACAATAGGGACTTCATTCGTTCCTCTATGGTTTAAAAAAAACGTTTGTCTTGACGGATAGATCGAATCACAGAGTACCTTTTTAACATACATGGCCGCCATTAGTTGTCATCGTTTTTGGTTTTTTTGCTGTTACGGTTTTTTGCAGTTATGATATGTGTGTAGATAAAGTAATGTATGCAACTGTATATAATTAGGCCTTAAAACACTCGTGTGATCCTATTATGAAACTCGCTAACGCTCGTTTCATAAAACCACACTCGTGTTTTAAGGCCTCTCATTATATAGCAGTTGCATAAAATACTATAAATTTGGAACAGCTGTCAAAATTCAAGTTGGTCTCTCTTCTAGTATCCACAGATATTAAAACAGTTATCGATACGAAACGTCAACTCAGTATATTTTTTTAATTTAAACGCACGACATTTGACCTCGAGTGATATGACAATAGGGACTTCATTTGTTTGTCTATGGTTTAAAAAAAAACGTTCATATTGACGGATAAATCGAATGGTCGCCATGACTAGTTGTGATTCGATTGTTGGTTTTTTGCTGTTACGGTTTTTTGCAGTTATGATATGTGTGTAGATAAAGTAATGTATGCAACTGCACACAACTATACGGCGCAAAAAAAATCATACCTCTTCGGTACACACACGATATGCTGCAGCGTGCGTGACCTCAACTGTTGTTGCGTTGCCTGTCAGAGTGGGCATGGATTGTATTATTTTGACTTTATAGTTCCGGTATATTCAATGTTGATGGTATGGTGACTGTATAATACACATCATAAGTATTACAAAGTTTCAAGTTTGGTTAGCGATATTAATCCATAAAAAATGCTAAACTTGTGTCAATTTTTATAGATTCCCCAGCTTCCTGCCCCAAGCCGTGCAAAAGATCGTTACATTTTATGTCATTTTAAAGTTTAATGATTATTTTGTCCAAGAGAACACGAAGTATTCAGTGCAGCAAAAGGAAACTTTTCCAACGGTACCACTTTAAACTTCGAGGCGACATTTGACAAAAGTTACCGTAATTACCTCGTTCGAATGGTACTCTGTACTAGGTACACCTGCGACTTATCGAACGCCCTCTATTTATCAGTATTGAATAACTTTGAAACTTATTTAGTAAGGAGAAAAGTCGCACAAGGAGCCCTTTAGCGGTTTTTATAATAAACACTTTTTAATTAAATTATTCTGTTTGATATTTAAAGCCAAATTCTCTTGTCTCTCGACTTTAAAACCTCTGTGCAAACTTCCATCCTGTTTCTCCCCTTTAGGGTTGATTTCTAAAAATAGTTTCTTTACCTGAAGATTAAGTTGTATAACAAACATAGTTTCATGGCTGTACTGTATTGTACACGAGCAATGAGCCACTTTAGATGAGGATTTAGGGTTTAAAACTCTGACATTTAGAGGTGTAAGACTTCTCTTTCCTAAAATAACGGTATTAAAAGATTTTTTACTTTAGACATGGTTATTTTTTTGACTCTCACAATAGGTCACATATTTTTTTTACTATCCTACGAATATTATAAATGCGAAAGTAAGGGTGTTTAGATATTTGGATGTATATTCCTCTACCACGCAAATTATAACATACGGTAATTTTTATCCTGTAAATACATAAGCCAATTCCCGGCTTTTATAAGTATACGCCAGCTTGGTAAAATAAACACACAACATTTTAAAACCGCTTTACTTTCAAAAAGCATTTTCAAAAACCTGCCGAAGGACATTTTAACAAATAGAAGATGTACAAAGATTTAAAGGGACGCTATTTGCGTTCTTATCTGTTTAAGGCTTACTACTCAGTCAATGAATATATCAAGGACATTATATTAGTTTAATTTGAATATTAGTTTTAATTGCATGTTGCCGAAAAAATTGTCATGGCAGACATGCTGCATGCTCAACTGTGGCTATTTGTATGCTTTATAGCACAACATAGTGGTACTCAACTTTTTGTAACATCTCTGTTCTACCTATGCTTGACAAATACTTTGAATATGAATTAAAAAAAAAATATAGATAGAAAATATTATGAACTTTCATAGACTACATTTTTTATTGTATTCTTGGGTCAAAATCAAAAATGTCTATAGACTACGAATAAATTATTCGTAGTCTATAGGTTACAAATTTATTTCCTGTGGATTGCAGTTAAGTTCTATATAGTCCAATATTTTTTGGTCAAATCTAAATTACAGTGCCTGGCTTTAGTTTTGACCTGTTCAAAGATAACATGAGTTTTATGTACGGCCAGCCTAGGAAGTAGCTGAACATTTTAGTAATTAATCGCTATTAGTAAAATGACAAATGCGAGCTACTCTCACTTCATACGTTACTATGACAATGTTCTCAGGTGTTTAGTTACTTCTGAGGCTGACTATACTTACACAAGTCGTTCGCTTTTGACCACAGGTTTCACACTTTGATCCCGTTGCGCTTCATAATTGTAATGATGCGCGACTGTTAAAAAACTAAGATTTTTTAAAGGAGCGAGGAGGATCAGCGACTCTCTTGGGATCGCTGGTTTCTATGGGTGGCGGTAATAACTTTCCATCAGGTGACCCGCTTGCTCGTTTGTCTCCCTATTGAAAGAAAAAGACTATATCTACTTGTGACGTCATAATTATTCTAATATTGATTCGGAAAGATCAACTCAGTACACACTCGTTGGCTTGGCTGTAACAATCCTATCGACTGGGGTGCTATCGTGACAACTTGGGCGTTCGAGTGTTTGTTTAACGGTTTTGTTAGCACTGAAGGTAGAAGGCAAATCAAGACGACTATTATCGATTAAAGGTAAATAAACTCGATTGTTTGGCCAAGTTGACTTACCGTATTCGCAATTCCAAGTTTGAAACTTATGAAGCAACATAAATCTAAATTTATTCGTAAAAAAGCGGCCAAGCCGAGTTGGACTCGCCTATCGATAGTTTCATAGCATCACAATGGTATAGGACAAGCCCGATTTAACTTTAGAATTCTAATTATAATTACACCGAGTATATCATATCCTGTATCTTTCGCTGATTTTACAATAGGGTAGAAACAAAAGCCTCGTTTATTTAAATATATTTTACTAGCTGTGCCCGCGACTTCGTCCGCGTGGAATAGTGTCTTTGGGTAGCATTTTTAATTATTTTTGGCTAATAATTTTACAAATAAGACATACTTATTTATTTAATGAGCTATTTGCAGTGTATCTGCCGTCACGTGTCTGTCCGTTCGGGTAAGCGCACTTAGGTATATTTCCCCACCTATACCGCGCTGTACCATGCCGCGCTCCCCCCCCCCGCGCAAACCCCAACTTTTTATAAACTTTGAATGTCATATTTATTTATATCGAATCAACAGCCTAAAAAGTAAGTTTGAAGCTTCTAACTCTAAAAACGACGATACTTCCATACAACTTTTCACCCCCCCTTTCAACCCTTTACAACCCTTTTTCGCATTAGCCTATGTCCTTTCTCAGGCTCTAGACTATCTGTGTACCAAATTTCATTTAAATCGTTTCAGTAGTGTTGGCGTGAAAGCGCGACAGACAGACAGACAGACAGAGTTACTTTCGCATTTATAATATTATAGTAATTATAGTAACATATAGTAAGGAAAGGAAGTAAGGAATTTGTAAGGAATAATATTAGTAAGGATTATTTGTCAGTAAATCCGCTACTACCAATACTTGTTTAATGGAAATTTAAAGTTGCTGCCTATTACGGTTGCAAAAGAAGAGCTTTTTAAAGATCGGACAAACGGACGGACGGCGTAGCCTTTTAATAGGACTCATTGGCGCCCTTAAGGTACCTACGTCATATTAAAACACGATTGCCCTTTAGTGTAATTATTTTACTTTATAACCAAGCACCACATAGTTACCCTTGTTAAAGCGTGTATTTCGTGTTGAGGTAAAATGTATCACCGATGTTAATTGAGTAATTGCGATGCCATCAGTTTTTTAAACATGTACCCGAGCAGGATTTTGTATTAATCCGATTCGGGTTAAAAAAGGTTCCTTTTTTTCTTGTGCCTGTTTAATCCTGAAGGTTAGTCGCTATCATCTTGTAATCCTTCTTGTTTTTCTTTTAATCCTCCTTGTCCATTGCTTGCCTGCGAGCAGCTGCTCAGCGGAAACGCCGGCGGTCCACCCCCGGATATTGCGCAGCCACGATTTTTTCCTGCGTCCAACGCTGCGTCTCTTCCCTTTAATTTTGCCCATAATGATGAGTTGAAACAGCTTGTAGCTATAGTCCCTAAGCATGTGGCCGAAGCATTCAATTTTGCGCTTCTTGATAGTTTGCATCATTTTAAGAGGCATGCAGACGCGCTGGAGTTTCGTTCCTCAATCTTTGGGTCCAACTAATGCGTTGGCACCACATTTCAATGTTTTTGAGGGGTCTCGTAGTATTTTGTTTTAAGTTCCATGCATGCTTCTCAGTCGTACATGACAACAACAGGCCAGGCGCAACACAGAAGTATCCTTACTTATAGCTTTATGCATTTGACGACAACACAGAACTTTTCTCATTTTATTAAACGAGGCTCGGGTAAGTTCTATGCGGGTTTTAATTTCCTGATCGGACACCCATGCTTCGTGTTAGCAATGAAATATTTATATTGTCGTACCCGCACCAGTCTTAGGTAGGTTGTAGCTTCAAAAAAATTACAACCTTTCTTGTAATTTTTTTAATTAAGTAGTCCACGCAAACTTTAATTGAATGAGATATAATCCACGCGCATAAATGTCAATAGCGATACCCTCATGTATCTAAAACAGTTATTTTTCAATTAGCAAACATAAGGAATATTATTATGAATTTATATGGGTCGTTTAATTACGTGTCATGTACAATTATCGCAAAGTGCAGTACGTGACCGCCTCCTACACTGAGGACTTTCACATTTTAACCCTTAACACATTTATGTGACATAAAATGAAATTACGTGAAGAATTCGTGTGTAAGCCGCTGGCTCGCCGCCAGCTCCTATCTCCCAGGAACAAAACTACTTCTTCGTAATGAAGCTGCATTCTAAACTTACATTTTCAAAAACCTTGCGTTCACATACTGAATAAACTTAGTATTCTACGGGAGTTGCTAGTCTACGGGGCCCTTATTAATGAGCGGTTTTCGCGCGTAAAATACCGATAGCAGACTGGCAGCAAAGAACTTCATCGTTGCTCTGGTTAGCGGCCGGATCAACATACCGTAAATAAGGTAACGGTTCCAGTCATTGACAGTGACCCAAAAATAGACAAGAAGATACGGAATCATACGAGTAAAAAAAAAAACAAAAGACAATGATGTCAACTACTTGTAAAAACAATGTCCTACGTGAAACAAGTACGTAGGTACTGGTGCAGTGACATTAGTTTGACCATGACGAAATCCCTGTCAGTCAGCATTTGGATTGGGTATTCTTCCTAGTCTGGATTATGTACGAGTTTCTTTTAGTTCAGTCTTAGTCTGTCGCTGCCTCAGTTGTTAGTCTAGCAACTTCGGAAGCATATCCGCAAGTGTCAAAAACTTCGGACAACGAGCAATGTAGTCTTCATTTTTATTTATTCATGTATGAATAGAATGTAGAATTATTGTGGACATTAAAACCTCCAGCCAGGGTTACTTGAACTAACGATAACAAAATAAAATAATAACAGGATCATAATGCAGTATAAAGTCACCCACTATAAAGTCTGCAAACATTTTGGGGTCCCAAATCAGACATCTTTTAAGTATAAACCGTATCAAAATCCGACCGTCGATTTGTGAACCAAAATTCCACACACAGATATATACAGACAGACATCTACACATGTTCAACTTGAGTGTGACACCCCTCTTTTTGCGCCGCCGGGCTTTATAATACCTTATGAAAATAGACACCTACTTAAAACTACTTAAAAAGATATGATGTCTGTCGCAATGACCTGGTGCAATTCCATGGTGCAAATAGTCGCCTACAATAAAAGCTAAATCTGATGCATTTTAATTTTGATTCCACCATGCTTATCTGGTGATTTGATTCCGAAACGTATTATAAACCTTCTATCCTACTAATATTATAAATGCGAAAGTAATGATGCTTAGAATTAGGATGTTTGTTTCTTAATGACTCATTAACTGCTGGACGGATTTATATAAAACTTATTAGTAGACATATAGATATAGATCATACCATGGATTAAAACATAGAATACTTTTTACTCCGTAAAATGCATTAGTATAATATCAAGCGCGCGAGGCCGCGCGTAAAAACTATAAATAAATAGATCTAAAGGCTTTTTTCAAGTGCTTCGGGAACTAAAAACATTTGAAAAAGGTGATATTACCTTCTTCCCAGAATAATGAACGTTACACACAAGCCCAAATGTACCTGATGTCATATGGTACTATAATTTGGGTGATCTCTGAAATGAGCGCGCCCACTTAACCAATTTTTCGAGACAATCGTATAAAAACCTGTGGTAGATCGTATGACGCGCAGTTTATTCCACATGTTTGAAAGTCATGATTGTGTAATGTTTGTAAGAAATAACGTCACCATAATTTGAGCGTATGTTTTCGATAGTTACGTGTGCGGAAAGATTTCCATATCGCATGGCGCTTGCAAGGAAGGACCCGTGTCACAGAATAGATAATAGGATTACGTACCCGCGTATCATGCAGGTCTTATTACTTACTACGACCGTCTACCTGCTGAACTAAAATCCGAAATGTCTGATTTGTATTTTACCATCAATTTAGAAATACTTTATTGAAGAATCTGATTTATTTAACTAAAGAGTTTACTGGCATTAAATTATAACTTTAATCTCTTTTTTTAATTATTTTATTGGCTGTTTTCTAAGACTTTGTTAACTTGATTATTACGCAAGTATTTATGTATTTCTTGTTTATTAATTCTTATTGACGATATATTTGACACGTAACGTAATGTACATTATGAATTCGCCTGAGAAATAATGAAATTAAATGAAAGTAATGAATATGTATTATTTAACGTTTCAAATTGAGTGCATGACAAAATGTTTATTCATGCCTTCAAAAATGTAAACGCTGTAAACGACAAACATAATACTGTCGGCAAATGAACCGCTTCTGGCTTTTATTAAATGCTCGAAAATATGAATGTAGCTGTGATACTGCAACAGAGCTGTTATCGTCTCATAAAATTCATAGTAGGTACTGTTAAAGCGCTCGAGGCTTAGCACACTTTTGCAGCGTTGGGAAAGTTTCTTTTAATCTTCTTTTAATGAACTTACAGCCTCAGTCAGGTAGACACTACCCAGTGTCGACAAATCCTAGTTGCAAAAGAAATACCCTTAATAAAAATATTACAGTTATTTGGAACAGAATGAGAAGATAATCATAAGTCTTTTGCTCCTTACATCGTAAGAAAAACACGCTGAGCTTTTAAAAACGTATTTCTCAATTCATTTAAATTTGAAGACCAATTTCTACTACATAAGAAAATAGTGATGAGATGCTGTGATAATTCATGTGAATTATATAAGTCTACAAAATAACAGAGCGTCTACTCCAAACCTAATATAGAAAGAAATGACGTTGCAAATGGAAGAAATATTACCAAGAATGGAGCCTCAAAATGGCTCTTAGGATAGGACATAATGTTCGGTCGGCGGGGGTGAAAAAAGACATAGCGATAGTGTATGACCACGTAACGTAGCGCGGTCCAAAGTCGGGCGTTAAAGGAGCCAGCGAGCTGTGCGCCCACTGACTCCGATAAACGTTTCGGTCAGCACTCATATATCAAGCCGATGACGCTTTTCAGAATACGGTGGACCCGCTTTTTCACTATACGACCGATAAAGATGTCGAATCGAGTGTTCCACTAGACGTTCGAGGGATTTTTAGTGGAAATCATAATTCTATCTTTCGGAGTTAGCTACGTATATTAAAGTAGAGATATCAAAATCAGTTTCACGATAGTCAGCGTTTGGAAATTTAGCTTGTCAAAATGTACTTTGTTTACACGTTAACTTTGTTACTTTTGTATTAGATTCATAAAACTCAATGTGTCCGAGGGCTTTAGGTTCGTAAGAAAAGAAAGTACATACTTTCAGGCTACTGCGATACGGCAGAAAAGATATATATTATACTTACCTAAATAAAGTTTTAGTACATTTCAAAATACTCCTAAATACCGTGTGTAAAGAATTCGATAAAACCTGTGCTAAAAAACGTATTAAGGTAGGAAGTAAATTAACATTTAATGAATGGGCTACGCCTGGAATAAGAAAGAGTAGGAACGTCTTATATGAGCTGTATGATAGAAAATCCTGTACTACTGACGAACGCTTCCACCAATACGTTAGGGATTATTCAAAATTATTTAAAATCGTATGTAATAAAGCAAAAGCAGCACACTTAAATAATAAAATAAAATTATCAAATGATAAAGTTAAAACAGTTTGGAAAATAATAAATACCGAAACAGGCCGACGAAAAAACACAGACTCATCTATTTCACTAAAAATAAATAATACTATAATAACGGACGCCGTTAAAGTAGCTGACGAATTTAATACACACTTCTCAGAAATTCCCGCCAAAACGACAAAGTGTCTCGCGTCCTCTTCAAAATTCGCTGAAGCCCTATTAGAACAAAATGTTAGTATTCAAAACATTAGTCAATTCAAATTTACAAAAGTCTCTCCTTTCGATATTCTTAAATCCTTTAAATCATTAAAAATAAAAAAGACGGAAGACTTGTGGGGCGTATCAGTCAAGGTTTTACATGCCATCTTGGACGTCATTGCGCCAACTCTGGCTACCATTTTTAATAACTGTATAGACGTAGGCGTATTCCCCAATCTAATGAAATGTAGTAAAGTAGTTCCTATCTTTAAATCAGGTAATAAGGATAATCCTTCTGATTATCGCCCAGTGTCCATTCTACCAGCGTTTAGCAAAATATTCGAAAAAATAATGCTAACGCAAATGATTTCTCATTTCAATACAAATAAAATCTTACATTCGCAGCAATTTGGATTCACTAAGGGTAGATCTACTACAGATGCAGGTCACAGTTTGATTAAATTTATTTTGCAAGCTTGGGAAGAGTCGCATGACGCCATAGGTGTCTTTTGCGACCTTTCCAAAGCATTTGATTGTGTAGACCATGACACCTTAATTTGTAAATTAAATTTCTATGGCATTCGTGGCATCTCTTTAGATCTAGTCAAGTCTTACCTAGTGCAGAGAAATCAGAAGGTAGCGATAAATGGAGCAATATCATCGGGATCTGTGGTCGAGATGGGAGTGCCTCAAGGATCAATTCTTGCTCCATTCCTGTACCTTGTTTATGTAAATGACCTTACATATATGGTGAGCCGAAGATCAGGCATCGTCATGTTTGCTGACGACACTTCTTTACTCTTCAAGGTTAATAGGAAAGATACTGAATTCATTGAACCCAACGACACCCTGTCCAAGGTATCTGAATGGTTTGCTGCCAACAACTTAGTATTAAATCCTAATAAAACTAAATGTATTAAATTTTCATTGTTAAATTCAACTAATATAGTTTCAGTCTCAAATATCAAATTAGATGGTCAAACGATTGAATTCATAAAATCAACTGTGTTTTTAGGAATAACACTCGATTCTAAACTGCAGTGGGGTTCCCACGTCACAGCGATAGCAAGTAGGTTGAGTTCTGCTGCTTTTGCAGTAAGAAAAATTCGGCAGCTAACCAATGTAGCGACGGCACGGTTGGTCTATTTTGCCTATTATAATAGCATTATTTCGTACGGCCTTATTTTATGGGGATCTGCTGCAGATATTGAGTCAGTTTTCATTTTGCAAAAAAGGGCAGTTAGAGCAATTTATAATATGGATACTCGTGAGTCATTAAGGGAATTTTTCAAGGAAATAGACATCTTAACCCTGCCGTCGCTATATATTTTTGAAATAATCATGTACGTTAGGAAAAATATATGCAATTTCCCTACCAACGTCGATAAGCCAAAGGCTACTAGAAATACAGGAAAGCTTAAAGTTCCAACTTACAGACTGGCTAAAACCAATAAGTCGTTCATGGGAAATTGTGTAAGATTTTACAACAAAATTCCAAAAAACATAACTGAACTAAATGATACAAAATTTAAATCTATTGTCAAGAAGACATTAATTTCTCGGGCGTATTATAAAATCAATGACTATATCTTGGACAAGGATGTTTGGAAATGATCCCGATCTGTATTGGCGATCCCTGGCTCCAAAGATTGTACACCTGCTGTGTTAAATTGTTAAATTGTAAAAATTTTGAATATTTGAGATGTAAAATAACATTGTAATTTTGATTTATTTAAAAAATTACACCTCGTTGAGTTTCTTGCCGGTATCTTCTCATCAGAGGTTTTTCCGAACCGGTGGTAAATTTTTTGACATTCATAAGTGCTACCTGTAAGCCTAATCTGAATAAAATATTTTGACTTTGACTTTGACTTTGAGTAACACTTGATGGATACTTTTTGTGGGTACAAACATAGGTTACTTTAAAATGACAAACCGATTATTCAACACAAATAATTGAAACACAAATACATTGTGTAACTTTTACCATATTTTGTTCATGTCCTAATTTAAATTTTTGTTTCAGGTGCCATCTTCGACCAGAATACTGAGGAGATTCAAAATGTGTTTAAATACGCAATGACTGCCCACAATCAGAACATCAGTAGTCGCAGACTGGAATTGCAGGCTTACGTGGACGTCATCAACACCGCTGATGCTTTTAAGCTCAGTCGACTTAGTACGTATACGGCAAAAGCCAAAGTCAAAGTGGCACGCTTAGTAGCAAGCGCTTCCATAGTTGCTCCGGTGACATGTCCTAGGAAACCAGCGTACGATCGGATTTGACGTTGTCCACGTCGCGCGCCTGACGGGACCATAAATGGTGTAAATACTCCTAATACCTCAGATGCGGTGTGTTCACGCACTCGTTGCATATATCGCGTTACGCCCCTCTGCCTGCTCTGTATGGGGTGGTACCGTAACGCTATTGCGTGGCACGGTTATATAACTTGTACCTTCTTTGTCCGCTCAGCAGGCAGAGTGCGTAGGGCGTAATACGCTCGCCCCACACGCCTCGCACGGATCGCCCTGTCGCAACCGGGGCGTGAATGCACTGAATGCATTTACATTATGGCAGGACGATTGTACCTTAACAGCCACGAGAACCTTAATTTTGCCTCTAAGCACTCCAAGGCGCATATAAGTAGGAAGACTCTTTTACTCATATTTTTTTTATAAGAATTTAAACTCGCAAAAAAGGTAAAATCACGATTTGGGACAACACAAATTTTTATTTGGCTTCTGCTAAACGCAGAAGGATTGCTTCTTTTCATGTCCAACGGTTCATGATATCGTTTGAGCAGAATACCCCAGAAAGGTGCAATTTTGTCAGTGGCTGCTATCAAACCTGGACTCGAAAATTTTGTGGTCCGATGAGACCAATTTTACCAGGGTAGGATTGTTTAATATCCACGACATGATGAGAAGGTGGTGACTACGAACACTTGTTAAAATACGTTTACGGACTTAACACTGTAACAATGTAGTTAAAAAATAATTGTAAAAATAATTCAACTTGGTTAATTATTCATTTGAATGTATTAGAAGTTGCTGAAAGTATTGATATCATTATTATTATTAAGCTGCGATTGAGTACAGAGATGGTATGATAATTTTACAAGTTGATAATTATGACAGCTAAGTACTTGCTGTAGGGTGTCCACAATTTTCAAGATTTTTTTTTGTTAGAAAATTAGTAAAAGTTAAACAAGACGATTCACTAATTGCATTATATATTTTTTTAACAACTGAATCGGAAATGTTTGTTTTGTATTACGTCTTATGTGTCACCCTGTATATGGCTGCTTTTAATACTTGAAGGGTTCCCTTGATTTAATCATTGGATCGAGATATCTTTTTAGCTGGTATCACGTTGGAAGTATATTCTATCAATTAAAAAAATATTGTTCATAGTTTTTCTCCAATTATAGCTCTACATACAATTGAGAACCTCCTAGTTCGTTTGAAATGGTAATTATCTAAGTCCAATAACTGAATTTTATTGACTACTCTGGTATGTTATTAGAGGCTGTTTAGAAAGAAATCGCCTTGGCACAAAAGGGCACTTACACCTCCGTTACAAAGGCAATAAATAACACAGCTTTGCAAAGCCCTCAAAATAATTTGACCGCTCTCTTTCCGCACAGTGGATCTGGTTACCATGGTTACGTTCATGGGTGCCTCTTTCGTAGGGCATTCTACTTTCCTCTAAACCTTAACTTATAGCCATGTTTTTTTGGTATGCCGTCATTATATTTGTATGTTTTTTAAATATACATCATAGATTTGATCATATTTTCCTTCACGAGTTTCATTCAAAACAAAAAGCGTCAGTTTTTAAAACTCTAAAGTAAACTAAAAAATCAAACATACAAACCTAGTTCTAAGGCGTAATAAAAACTTTAAAAAAACCATGGCTATAGTTGAGGTTTAGAGGGTGTCGCCGTTTGTATGGAGAGCACTGGGGACGCAATAGTCTTAAGGGACATGGAAATTGGAAAATTGACTAGCTGATCTGGTACAGTCGTTGGTTTCTTTGATTTACAAATGTTGCTGCTATCCAAAGTAATTAAAAAGCTGTTTAAAAAACATCATAATAATATAGTTCGGAAATGAATTTGAAAACATTGTACTTTAATCGAGAAATAAAGTTACTTTCTTACATTGACAGGATGAAGTATAGAATTTATTTCCAATTTCACTTTGTATAATATTTTGCTACATCTATTACCCTTTCTCGTAATGGAAAATTCCAATTTAATATAACTTCTTTTCTTTCAATTTTCATCTCGTAGCGCAACGATATGTAGTAATAGTTTGAGTATTATTCCGGATGATTTTTTATTTGCTATAGTCAGTTTGATTATTTTTATATTTCAGTCCTGTTTGTCTTTGTTATATATTTTGTGTGAAAAAAGCACTTTGTGATTCAACTATACACTGAAACGAAATTAGAGAACAAAATTTGGGGTTTACAGATGATATTATCTGATGCCTGATGTTGTCGGGCCTTAATCTGTCTTGTCCGAGAGATTTATTAAGTGACAATCCTCCACAAGATATTGCTCCTGATCTGACATTTACCAGATCATAGACATCTGAAAACCTCTACTTTTAATCTCGAATTCCATTTCTGTGTTCAGTTTACATATTTGTCTACGTTGGCTAATACATATTTTATGAGAGTTCATTAGTCAGGTTCATTCTGAAAATTTTGCGTAGCTCCGAGCTGATCACTAGGTCGATTTTTGTTGGTTTTGCATCGATTTAATTGGACTACGGTTCCTACTAAGAAATGTTCGGTACTTTCTGCTATCCATGGATTAGGATTCCTTTTCTTTTGTATTTGCCCTTGCTCCCGTTCCGCATTGACGATAGACAATCCTTTGACGCGCTTGTTTTAAATTCCGAACGTTGCAAAGCAGTTTGCCCGAAAAACGTCGATAAAAAAATGTTTCATTTCAACCCTGGCTTTGTAACCAGAATGAGTACTCGTGTCGGCGTTTATTGCTATTCTTGTCACTCAACAATTCTAAACAGAGACAATTATTACTTTCTCTTTAACATTCTCGAAAATCAGTACATTTTTTAGCAGTATTCTATACTACAGACTATTTTATTCACGACGCGTACAATTTGCTATTTCCAATAATTACAGCAGTTGCGTTGTATTTCACGTGACGGGTGAAAACAAAATTAAAAGATAATTCTTAGTTTTCATGTCCTTCCGTTATTTTGATTGTGTATGTCATTTAGAGAAAATGAACTTTATCTGTAACCCTTGCGATTTGCATCATAAAATACAGCATGTATTTTTTTTGTCATATTTGACCGGTTCGAGTCCCGACTAAGCGATTTTTCAAAAAACGCAGAATGAATTGATTGATTGAATGCAGAATTTAATGTTTTTAACAATAAAGGAAAGTCTCCTTTACGCAGAATGTGCTATTTCCAGTATTTAAGGTAGTTGCCATCCATGTGGCATTAAAACTTTTCACCCTGTATAATAAAAACACCGGTTAATGAGTACCTAAATCGTTTATAACGACCGTATACTGCAAGTAAGCAAAATGGAGTAAATTATTAATACCCATAAGCTTAATAAATGGACATATACAAGGAAAACAAAAAAAAAACAGTACCAGTCAAACGGCTATTTAATAGTGTTCGTCAACTTAAAAAGGTTTCCAATCTGGTATAAAAACAAGTAAATAATAATAATATAAGTAAACTACTTATTTTATCCTTCACTCTGAGTTCTACAAGGGTTTTTTCAGATAATTTTATTAATTGGGTTATACCGAATTATTTATTTAATACAATAATTAACTAATGCTATTACTAGTACCCGTTCATTAATGCCAACTAATTAAAAGAAAGATATTTATAGTGATTGGCGTAGCAGGCCAAGGCGGAGATGGCGGAAGATCTTAGACTTTGCTCAAACGACTGGCTGGAAATTGCTAAAGATCGAGGGAATTTTAAGTTCGAGGCAGATTCCGTTGCTTAGCAGAGGGACACTACTTCAGGCTAATTAGACATAAATAATGCAATTTGTATCGTAGGCGCTTGTAAATTGCAACATTTCCCAGACTGCGGATTGTCTTTTTCTATCTTAAATTTGAAGGTTTCCCTGCCAGAAAGTGCATTTATTTATTTATTGTTTTTTTTATTTTATAAAGGAAGTTAAAGAATTGTGATATTGTGTCACAGTTAAAATATAATGAAATAAAAATGAGGACGGTGAATAGGCGAGTGATTGAGTTCAAACAATATTATTATAAATTGTTTCAAACTTTCACGATTTTCACACATATTTATTACGTTTATCGGGAAACGTCGAGGTATATAAATTAATAGTTAATATCGCGTTAAAGTTAAAGTCCTGGTAAACGTAATTAACAAAATGATGTAATAGTGAGTAACAAATAAAATAATAAAATTTTATCTACACACATATCATAAATGCTTAATAACACGTTCAGAAACCATAGAAAATGACCAGCATTATTACAACCAATGTTATTACAAGAATTTTCTTGTCTGTGGTAGTAGGTAATCTGTTCTTTATTAGGTAGTATCTCTTAGTAGTCTGTGTTTGTTGGTGATCACATTACCGATATCTCGTGACGTTATGAGTTTAAATTTGGAACAGCTGTCAAAATTCAAGTTGGTCTCTATTCTAGTATCCATAGCTATTAAAACAGTTATCGATACGAAACGTCAACTCAGTATGATTTTTTAATTTAAACGCACGACATTTGATTTCGAGTGACATGACAATAGGGACTACATTCTTTTGTCTATGATTTAAAAAAACGTTCGTCTTGACGGATAGATCGAATTGCCGCCATACTTGTTTGACACTCGTTTGTTGGTTTTTTGCTGTTACGGTTTTTTGCAGTTATGATATGTGTGTAGATAAAGTAATGTATGCAACTGTATATAATTAGACCTTAACCCTACAGTGCATTCGGGGACAGATCTGTCACAACCAATTTAATAGTCCGTAATTCTTAAATATTATACAGATAGCGACACCTGTTAATTGCCAGGGTAAACTTGGAAGTCCCTGCCATACGGTAGTTAGATACATTTCCGCTAGATGACGATGTACTTGCAACGACCGAGCGAGTAAGTCAAGTTTTGGGGGCCACCGCGAATAACAGGTTTTTTACTTTTTCGTCGTGCATTTAAAAATAGTTCTTGTGGAGAAAGAGTAAAGAAAAAAATTGTCGTGTATGTGGAAAACTGTGCTTAAATAAACAGTAAGTATTGTTTTCTGTTTAAACGATAATCAAATGTAAATACGTAGTTCTTTTTTAATGTGCCAGATATGTCACGCCATGCATTAACCTCTATATCTGGTTTTTCCAATTGTTCCTCATATGTCACACTATGCATTAACTTTTTTAATACTAATACCTAATTTATAATGTTGTTTTCAGGTAATGTGGAAAAAACGCCTACAATGTGCGGATATTCTGCATTACATAACGATAGTGGCGATGGTCAGGAATCTTCAGGGGCTGATAGTGAGGGTGACATAGAAATAGAATCCGTGAAGAGTCCAGTGGTTTCCAAGAAAGTCTTCCACCAAGTTAGAGCCAGACCCCTCTGCCTTGCAGTTTGGGTACCATTATGCCAAGGTCAAAATTATTAACTTATTGTACCTCTCTCTGTAAACATAGTCCACGTCGATGAAGAAACAAACCACTAGCCTATTTTACACCATGACCTAAGGGTGGTAAACCCTCAACCCTGGATGTCAGGTCTTAGTAAAAAAAACCGCGAGAAATCTCTCTAAGAATTCGTTTTTGACTGAATTCTTAAAAAAATTGGTTACAAAACATGCTGCGGCTATTGTAAGAAGGAAGAAACGATACTTTTTGTGTATAAAAAAACCATTTTAAGTATACCGTTTTTATCAATTCACTGTAGATGACCACTTAAAATCGAAGATTAAGGAACTCTAGAGCGGGGTCTGTGGCTTGGTTGTTTAAAGCTTGGCATAAAATACCAAAGTTGCAGGTACGATTCCTTCCAGATATCCGAGATTTTTGTTTGTGTCGTCATTGCATATCATTTAAATTTAATCATTTGAATGTCCTACATTATAACAATACAAAAACGAAAAACCAATGGTTACAAAAAAGTTAAAAAAATATAAGTCTCTTATATATCTTGCAGGAAATGCAAAGAATATGTTAATTAAATAATAAATAATTGTTTTAATAAGTTTCATGGATGGTCAATTATAAAATCGATCATTATTATGTGATCTTATGTTAATGTACTTAGCACTAAAATATAGGTTTAATGCATAATGTGCCATATGTGTCACCATCATGAAAATTGTTTTTTTATACCGAAAAATCCGTCTTTTATTTTTATATTTATTTTTCCCGTCATATACACGGCCTCTTAAACCTCATCATATTTTTTTTATCGCAAAAGAAAAAATCATGCATTGTAGGGTTAAAACACTCGTGTGATCCTATTATGAAACTCGCTGACGCTCGTTTCATAAAACCACACTCGTGTTTTAAGGCCTCTCATTATATAGCAGTTGCATAAAATACTATTATTAAATATCAAATTCTGTATTTATCACAAACCTTTTTTTCAACGGTACTTACAAAAAGCATCGTTAGAGGCCTTGCATTCTGTCTTACAATAAAATACAATATGCAAATACATAAAAGCAACAGTAACGACGATAACACGGACATTTTTGCAGAAACAAGAGGTGTTTCTAAAAAGCCACCCTTACCTTTCACTTTTACTTAATTTTTGCAATACTAGCAACCTAGAGGAACAAAGGAGATCCCTGACACAGACGATACCTTATCGCAATGTTTCATAATTGCTTCCAGAGGGATCGTCTAGCGCTATCAATGTACAAGCCCTACTTAATTCTTGTGACAGATAGGAATAAGCCTAGGCCATATTTTACCTCTAACAAAATGAGAACAATGAACAAAAAAAGTGACACGGAAATTAAAAGGGAAAACAAAGGCAAATAGGCCGTGAAAGAGGGAGCAGCCGCAGAAGCCAGCGGTAGCTATTTGGTTTAACGGCGAGTACTTTCCGGCTACGGCTGTGCGTTGTTACTCGAAGGATTCTGTACCTACTTGAAACCTTCAGTTACTAGTGAGTTCAATTAAAGCTATCTTCACTAAAAATGGCCTATTACGTCCTACATTATTTTCTAATGACGTACTTAATTAAAAGAATATTAACACAATATTTGATCGGATTGGAATTTATATGACTTGGGTGGCATTTTGAGATATTACTATATTTTAAAATAAATAAACAACGTTCAAATTGGTGCGGTAACTGGGCAATGCAGGAACGGAATCCTACTCAGTGAGCTAACCTTGCTCTTGGCCGGTACTTATACTTTAATCGAACACTTACTTGTAGGTATTTTCATTTCTTTACTTGTGAGCAACCCACGCTCTAGAAGTAGATTTTCGTTACTTTTTCCAATAACTATAATAGCCGTCATAAAGTTTGGTCAATAAAACTAACAATACAATATAAATGTAAGCCGTTTTATACTAGACATAAAACTATTTGACAGCATTTCTTCATTAACCTTTTATTTGATACCCAGAGACCAGCATTTAAGCAACATTTGGCTTCAGTTCAAAACCACGACGTTAGCTCTAAGTAAAAACCTGCGAACTACATTGATATTACACCGTACCTTATTAACTATAATGGCATTCATATCGGTAAAGCACCAAACTTTTCATTCAAACATTGGTCCCTCTTTACTCCCTAAATTGTGTCACTAGTGCAATGGCTTTTCTACACTAATATAATAAAGAGAAAAACTTTTTGTTTGTTTTTTTGTTAGTTTGTTTGTATGTAGGGGGTAATCTCTGGAACTACTGAACCGATTTCAAAAATTCTTTCACAGATGGAAAGCTACACTATTCCTGACGGACATAGGCTACTAAATTTACGTGAACGAAGTCGCGCGCGTCCGCTAGTATATAATAAACTAGAGATGTTTATCAATCTCGTGTCTCTGTGTTTCGATTTTTGTAATAATTTATAAATATAATTTGATAACGAACGCGCAAGTCGGAATAACAAATTTTCACAAACAAGAATGGACTTTACGTATAATTGAGCAAATTTTAAAAGAAACTAAACACCTATATAGATCATTTTATTGTCTTTTTGATTCTGAAATCATTAAAATGGGTTTTGGAGGAGGAAAAGTGACTCAAAACGAACCATGTTTGCAACCTCAGAACACTAAATCAGGGAGAAGTGCCATACTGCTTAGTTTCCGTGAGAACCGGTGTCGCCAAACATCTCCCACCGCGACTATCACACGCACATTGGCGCGTGTCATAACAAAGACGGGGGCATGGTGCGACAGTGTATTAACACTAATGACGCTAGTGCATGATTGGTTTAAAACGCAATTCACGCACACAAAAAAAACAATTAATTTAACATTTACACTAGAGGTCAACCAAACGATAAAATAGTATCAATACGACATCGATGACACGATACTCAAGAAGTTATTTAAGTATTTAATCTTTATTACACAACAAAAGCAATATCAAATAAAAAAGGCGCACTGAATCCTTGATGCATTCTCTGTTATGGTAACGCGGAGTAGCTAGGTAATTTCTTCCGTTTGTATTTTATCGTGTGACAAACGAAGTATGCGTGTCTGGCAGTTGGAAGGTTTATTCAGTATAAAAAATAAGTATAAGTATAAAAAAACGAAACTTTACTCTTTAGAGATGAAATCCAACATTTCACCTGTTATGACATACTTTTAGAGAAGTGAAAAATAATTTAAAGCTCGTTTTATGTAGCATGAACTCAGTGCGAGACAAGCTTCTATTATCAATTTTATGTACCTGTGAGACGCGTGCTCTTAAAAAACAATGCATGAAAAGACCTAATATACGTATATTTGTAATAAATAAAATACCGAGTTAATAAATTCAGGCGTTCAGTCAAAACCTTCAATATTATCAAAATCACGATACCAAAAAGAAAGAAAAGTTAAAGTAACTTTCTTTTAATAAATTAGATATTAACATTTAATTTACCAGGTTAAGCTTTTTAACCTAAAAAGCTGTTGACTGTACTCCAGTATTTTAATAAAGGTACATTTAGAGCGGAGGGTAAATTGATGGTTATTAAATTACTCGGTAAAGCGGGCGACATCGTACTGTTTGAGGGACGCTTTTGGTCAGCAAAATCTTCAATCCATGTGCAGGTTGGTAACAAAGAAAAAGCGTAGAATGTTTTAGATGAGGTCGGTCCGTACGCGGTCTACAAAAGTAAGTGTGATCTGATTGTATAAATAATCACAGATATAAATTTAAAGGTAACACCAATCCATACACTAACACAAATTGCAAAGTAAACATCAACAAATCACAGATTATACGACATCTGTATTTCAAGGAGGGATGGTAGATTTTATGAACTTCATAGGCACTTGTAGTAAGCTTAAATTTTAAAAAGATAATCGCATCAAAGTTGAAACTGTTAGTATTAGAGTAAATTATCGTAAATGTGCCTAAAGAGCTGACTAGAGGCTGCTTTCGTAAATCCGTGGAAGATCGCGCTCACGAGGTCCCCCGGGCTGCGTTTACAGTAAGAATGGCCCTGAGCAATGTGCATTTTTAATAAAGTACCACAACCGAAAACAGTCATAATATCTTTTTACATTCACTGGAGATTAAAAGTAAGATTTAAAAGGAAGCTAAGCAGTCTGTAGTATAGTAAAGTTGAAATAATTTAAATTTGACTATGGAGTGGCTTTACAAGAAACGTATAATGATTTCCTTGGCAGGTTTTGGGAGAGCAACATATAACATACTAGCGGATGCCCGCGCCTTCGTTCGCGTGGAATTAGTAACTTATGTCCGTCAGGGACAGTGCAGCTTTCTATTAGTGAAAGAATTTTTGCAATCGGTTCAGTAGTTCCAGAGATTACCCCCTACATACAAACAAACAAAGTTTACCTCTTTATTATATTAGTGTAGATGTATTATATATTCGAAATAATCATGTATGCAGGAAAAATCATGTAATTTTCCTTTTAAAATCCACAAGCCAAAGACTACGAGAAATACAAAAATACGGTAAAGCTTAAAGTTCCAACTTTCGAGACTGGGTAAAGCCAGTAAGTTGTTCATTGTAGATTGCGTACGGTTTTACAGCAAAATTCCAAACAACATAACAGAATAAAAAGATGCGAAATTAAAATCCTTCGTCAAAAACATATAAATTAGTTCAATTTAATTTACTGTCATAAAGCAAATCCTTAAAGTTAACCTAAGTAATGCATAAGTTTTTTGTTACAAGCAGCAGAAGACAGTATGACAAAAAGTTAAATATGTATATTTACATTCTTACGAAAAGCTCTTAATTTAACGTCTTAAACGTTATGTCACGTACAACTTAGTCTAAAAACAAGAATTCTACATTATTGAGAGCAATTCTCTGACACTCGCTACTTATTTTAAGGGTACGCAAAAGCCTATTTTTTTCAATTAGCATCGTCTTAATAACCAATTCATTTTAACAGTTTCAACAGATACCGATATTGACATCGGCTCGATCGTTTCCCTTCTCTCCATTGTAATTGCACCCTAATGCAATTACTCTAAAAGCCTGTCAGTGGAGCTAAATTTAATGAACTTGAAAATAAAGTGAACGTCCGATTTAATCCATCTCCCTTTCAGGACTTCTTTAACGTAGACACGTAGGTAGTAAAGCCGCTTTAAGCCTTATAATTAGGAATCATTTAAACTCGTGTCGATTTTGAAAAAAAATGCTTCCCTATTTAATTTGCTCGTAAGGTTAATTTGAATACCTACGAGTACTACTCCATATTGAAGACCGGATAGCCTAGTGGTTAATGGCCCTGAATACAAAGCTTCAGGTCCCGGGTTCGATTCCCGGGAGGGGCAAATGTTTGTATGTTGAATACGAATGTTTGTACCCGAGTCGTGGATGTTATATGTATTTAAGTATATATTTATCTATATAAGTATTTATATCCGTTGTCTAATATCCATAACACAAGCAGCTTTAGTTGCTTACTTTGGGACTAGGTCAATTGGTGTTAACTGTCCCAAGATATTTATTTATATAAAATAGGGAGAAAGGTCAAGTATTTTGTTTTGAGTAGTTTATTTACTTTTCTTAAATAAAAGTTTATTAGTCTTGTGAACAAAAGGCTCGGGAGTTGATAACCTTATTATAGATGACTAGCGGACGCGCGCGACTTCGTTCAAGTAAAATTAGTCGCCTATGTCTGTCAGGAATAGTGCAGCTTTCTATCCGTGAAAGAATTTTTGAAATCGGTTCAGTAGTTCCAGAGATTACCCCCAATAAATGGAAGTATTTAAACTCTTTGAATGTTTATTAGAACTAGTTATTCGTAAAGACATCCTACAAGGCATAAATCAGCTGCCTAAATGTGACATTCCTCAGCAAACAAAAAACTCTGCTCGTTATTTTTCGAAGTTTTTTCTTGAAATTTGTTTGGAATTACTTGGAAATTTATTTCGAATGGTAGCAATTTATTAATTCTGAAAACTAAATTAAACTGCTCAATGACACCTTGACAGGTTTGAGTTCATAAACGTATCAATGTCGTGAAAGTAATATATTTGACGATGCATTTTTTATTTCATAAAATGTTATTGCGAAACAACTTAATGATGTGCGTAAAAGTATTCAATCCGCACAGAGTCCGCGTGGGAGTTAAACCCCAAGCTCATTGTGAGTGGAACCTGTGCCCAGCCGTGGGGGGCATATAGGCCGGAGAATTAATATTATCATATGTTTATTTACTACATATTTCTTTCAACAAAATTAAGTCTGTAATATAATTTGGGTGAACCGGGTATAGCTCAATGAACTTTAAATTACAATAATTTTAATAGCCTTTTGAAGCTTGGCAAATATTATGATGTCAGTATTGTCAGGTATTAAATAACACGTTAAGGGATGTTATTTTTTCAGGCATTATTAGGTTAATAAAAAATTGTTGGTATATTAAAAGGTGTACAAAGAGCTCGTCACAAAAGGCTGATGATTTAGTTTTTTTTTACGATATAGGAAGGCAAACAAACAAGTGGGTCACCTGATGGTAAATGATCACCACCGCCTATAGACACCCGCAACACCAAGAAAATTGCAGATGCGTTGCCAACCCATGCAGAGGGCTAAGATGGAATACCTCTTGTGCCAGTAATTACACCGGCTGTCTTGCTCTCCACGCCTCGATTAGCGAGCAAGATGGTGGTAGCGATCCGGACGGACCATGCACAAGGTCCTACCACCCGCAAAGTGGTTAATTAAAAAGCTATAAATGTTTAGACAGTTTCTTTACACAAACACTAACTGTAGCCATTGTGGAAAGCCTAGTATAATGACAACACAAAGAAAAATTAGCGTAATGGCAGTACTCGAACTAGCAACATCAGCATTCGGTGCTTTGGGTTTTCCAGTTTCGCCACATTACCGCTACCTAGTATTATGTACTTTGTGCCGCTACCATACCCTGCGATTTTTTCAATGTGTTTCGTTTTTACGGTCATTAAATTAATATTTTTTTAGGGTATAACTACCCGCGGTGTCATCTATGAGAAACTTAACTTGCTTGTTTTTTTTGTCTGATATCTACGAGTATGTGTTCAATGGCTGGTGCCTATAGTAGGTGTAGGTACATAGGCTCTGTCTGGTCAGAGAGTATTTAAACCATGATAAAAAAAATCATATTAGTTTATTATTATGCTTTAAAAAAAGTCCGTTTGAAAAGTAGCCTGTATATGTTCTTATGGGAGTATCCCGCTATCCATATTGTGGGTTATAGTGTTACTATATAAAGTACTATTATAGTAATCAGAAAGTAAGCCGCATTTTTGTTTCCAGTTTGCAACCAGTTTGCCCGCGGCGTGTTCGCGATGCTAGGAGCGGTCACACCTGAGTCATTCGACACGCTCCATTCGTACACCAACACATTCCAGATGCCCTTTGTAACGCCTTGGTTTCCCGAAAAGGTATGTTTACTCTAAGCCTTTCATATTATTGAAACTGTTTTAGTGTTTTAAATCAAAATGTTTTCATTTCTGGTTTTAATGTTTCTATTTTCTTATTAATTTCTAGGTTTAATTT
Source organism: Ditula angustiorana (assembly GCA_963691745.1). Lineage (NCBI taxonomy): Eukaryota > Metazoa > Arthropoda > Insecta > Lepidoptera > Tortricidae > Ditula > Ditula angustiorana. The sequence goes on from OY829472.1 coordinate 8,620,805, forward strand.
TATGATACGGACTTTACGTTGCCTCGTTTGTGGTGTTTTTTTTCTACTGTTTTAGCAAATTCTGTAACTCTATAAGTTAGATCTTGTCATTTATTTAGGTTACAGATTTTTGTCTGCCATCGATTACAAGATCAATGGTATTTTCGATATATTTCAGTTATTAAATGGAACCATAAATAAATATCTTGGGAAAATTAACGCCAATTGAACTGGTCGCATACCAAGCAAAGCTTGTATTACAAGTACTAGACAACGGAAAAATATACATATCATATAGATAGAATACTTAAATACATATTTAACATCCAAGACTCGACAAACATTCATATTCATCATACAAACATTTGGCCCTCATGGGAATTGAACCTTCAACCTCTAGCTTCGTTGTCAGGGTTACAACTAATCACTAAGCTATCCCATAGCCTGTGCAGTCGGACTTATTCCGCTTATTAGCAGTCTATGTATGTTTGTATTTACGTATGTTCCACTGTAGTGCCTAAACGACTGAGCCGATTTTGATGAATGAGGTATCAATCGGTTCGTAATTGTAGTCTGGGTGACATGGGCTGTATTTTATGCGAACAAAATGAAAATGACGAATGTTATATCCAAAAAGTCTAAAAAATTTTTTTTTGTTCCATTTCCATGTACGAAATAATTCTCGAAACATTAGATTCCATTTTACTAAATTGTGACAAAGTCTCAAAAACATTAAACGATTGGGACTTACCTTCGACCATGCCAATTTTTCTTTAAAACTATGTTTTTTAAATTAAATTGAAATTCATATTTAATTACTGGATTCAAATATCAATAGAGTGCCACAATAGTTAGCCAAACAAACATTACCTTGGTATCTTTCTCCCAATTCTAATGTTCATCGAGATTCATCTTACATTCGAAATATGTCAAAATATGACAGATTTTGAAGGCATTTGACAGCTCTTTTTGACATAACCTCGACTCTGACTTCATGTCTACTAACGCGAGAATTGCCCCGCTGGGTATTTATTTATTTACTTAATATAATGACCTCCTTTTGCGTTTGATATTTTATTTGCATTGTCCATATTATGTTTACAATAGTAACAAGTCTTATTCGTAGGTGTCGAGTTAAAAGCTAATTTAAAATTATGAGACTCGTCTACAATAAATGTTTTTTGCGTCTTTGTACTCGTACTATGGCCGTTCCTGCTCGCTGTCAGCCTTTGACGAGTACAAATTAAACAGCTATAGGACAATCGACTTTGAGGAGCCCCTTTGCATTCGCAGGCAGTCATTACTCTGATTTAATTTAGCTGGGCATTGACAAAAAAAGATTTATTGGGATTAAGTACCATTGATTATTATTTCTTTTGTGGAAGCGAATCTGTGTAATGATTTTCCTTCGAGTTTCTTGTTAAGGAATTTCGGAGACAGATTTTCTTATATCCTTTTATGTTCTTGGAGATTAAGAAGTGCTATGATGGATTTGACCGCCAGGTAATACCACCGTCGTCAGGACTGATCGACCACGCTGTGAGCATGAGGCCGGACTACCATAAAGCGATTGTTGACACCATTGTGTACTATGGTTGGAAGGAGATCATCTATATGTATGACTCGCATGACGGTAAGCCACGATGCTTCTAGAAACCTATAATAAAACCTTTATTTAAATAAAATAGTGATCCGTCGCGGCTTCGCACGGGGTAATAAATGACAGTGAAAACCGTATCAAAATCCATTGCGTGGTTTCGTCGGAAAAGACGGCCGGACAAACACTATAAGAATTTAGGACAGCCAGAAACGGATAGCGACTTTACTATACTAAACTAACGGAAGCCTAATTAATAGCCTAGTCCGTCAGGGATAGTATATCTTTCTATCTGTGAAATATTTTATGAAATCGGTTCAGTAGTTCCAAAGATTACCCCCTACATACAAATTTATTATGTTAGTGTAGATTAGTGTAAATGTAGAAGTGTAGATGAAGAAGCAATTTCTTTGCTATATTGTCTTACGGTGTTAATATGTTTAAAGAACATTCCTCACATCAAGCGATGCATGCTATAATGTAATTTTATTACTTATTTTATGTTTTATAACCATAATTTATCCACCCTAACATGACTATTAATTTCGTATCAAATTCGATTTCATTTAGTGCATATCAAATCGTGCCTACAAAGACTGAAATCGGTTATTCTTCCTACCTTTGCAATGTAAAAATTACCGTTCTCTTATTTTTCTTAGACGACTGTGATAACAGTAGCCGAGGAGGCGGCGGGTTCCTGTTGTTTTTGCGGATTAACTTTTAATATCAGTGAATATTAAGATAAAAGGAGGCAGCGAACGGGGTGAGCTGGGAAGTCAAGCCGGCTTACTACATTCACTTTATCGTTTTGCTTTACTACAGAGATGGCGGCTTTATAAATTGTTGCACTCGCTGGGGATTAGGAAAGGTGAAGCCTATACGATCACCGCTGACGGAAAATATTCGCTGTTAAATTTCGCGCGTGGCTATATTAAATGACTGTAGTTGCATTTGGAACATTTTTAAGTAAGTTTAAAATGATAAACCACTTCGACAACACGTAGAAAATCTTTGTCATCTGACAGGATACAAGCCTACAATCTTGGTATTCCGTGCCTTGCTCCATTTAAACCAGGTTACCCTGCCAAACTCAGCAATTTTTTTAACGTGCTCTGTTTTGACGGTCATTGCTTTCTATTCATTCAGTTTTTGAAGTTATAAAATCTTCTGAAGTTTTTCTATTGTGTCCATTTTAACTTAACAGTTTTAAGTCCACGTTTTTCATCACCCTTGTGCAATTTTTATCGATGCACTGCCCCACTTTTGGTGTTCGATTCAATGCATATAAATGAAAATACTTTGCAATGAATGACGTCATGCTTGCAAAGGACTTAGAGATAACTTTAGTTCATAAGCATTTTTTACACTATGGTTAAAATAAATGAGCAGAATCCTAAATTTCTCAAAGATACAAGCCCATTTAACCGTTGGCTAGCTATTTACATATTTCACCTCCGACAGTTAAGATCCGCCTCCCTTCTTAGGAAAAGTTATGAAGCCTTTAGGGTATCTTTTTAACTGCGAGAAAAATACAAATAATAAAGAACTTTAAAATAGGCTTATAATGGAGGAACATAATAGGTACTTAACTTATACAACACAAAACAAAAACCATTAAGTAAACTTACTTAAGAACTTGTGCTTAATATTTATAAGCCGACAAAACACTAGGTAGTTAAATTATTAGGAATGCTTGTATATTTTCTTTAAAAAACTTGTGCGGTAGCTTTTCACATTCCTTGAATAAATTACTTAACATTTTTTTTATATAATCGTCAAGAATTCTGTACCTAAGCCTGGAAAAGCAGCCGATCCTATAACAGCGGGTTTGATGATAATTATGTCCCTTAATACAAAGTTAATAAAGTAAAAAGCATGCTAAGCGACGACTACCGCAAGTAAATAGTTTTAAAATATAAATAAAAATTGAATTCAAAACGAACTTACCACTTCTTTAAGAGCTACGATGCCTCAGATAAGTATACACCCACAGGCTTCAAACTAATATTACACCCTTCTTTTTTGTGGAAGGTAAAAAGCATGTTAAAAACAGAATATAGGTAAAGTCAAAAGTTAATAATTAAGAATAAATTTACAACATTCAACTTACATAATAAAATTATTTATGAAACTAAATAACCTTAGAACCGTAGATGTCAAAATTTCGTTTGAACCTCCAACACGAACGTTCACATTTTCGGTATGCTACAGCCAATAATTGTTTTTTTATTTATTTAACAGAAATCTCGTATGCGTCAAATACGATGGTACCGTAGTGATCTAGTTAGGCAATCAAAAAATGTGTCATGGCAGTTTGTGCAAGGCAACCATCCGAATGCGCCAGCTTTCATTCCGATGCGACAGGATTTCATTCGATTATCGCAGAGCATTTGCCGGGTTGACCGTAAAGTTTTACGTCCCTGGTAGAATTGCGAGGCCAGGCTAGCACTAAAACTGTACCTAACCTTCCTAATTATATAACAGACCTATTCGCATGGGGAAATAAAAAATGTATTTCAATGCAATATGCATTTATACAGATATGCGAGATCACAATAAAAAGTGTATCATGCAAATACTTCTCATTTAAATATGTATTAGGTATGGTGACTAATATTTTTCTATTTTCCAAATAGATCGAGTTACCGTACGGTTTATTATTAATTGTTATAAATTATTCGAACCTTCAAAATTACTTGCCTAAAATTCAACATAGGTACTTAATTTATTAACTACTTCACTTTTCAAAACGAAATATTATGTCCACTCAGCTTTCAGTTAGTCAGAAAGTAAAATATCCAAAAAACAAAGTACAGTGGCACTTAAACGTCACACTAATATTACAATGTGGCTCCTATTTTCTCTTGAAAGTTAAGTTGAAAACACAAAGTTAAGCTCTTTCTAGTTTGAAATTCTATATTGATGTTACTTTGAGATAGAGGTGTGGTCGAGTTATAAAGCGGAAAATCAATCAGCCTGAGATGTGTTCTAGCGGTTTAAGGGTAAAATGCTAGTAAATCCATGCCAAGTTGGGCTAAATGTGTGGGAGGATCCGGCGGATACAGTTTGGACGGAAAACAACTATTTTATTCAAATGATCGTACCCAACTGTAAAGTTATCTGCGTTGAATTTAATATTACATTCGAGGGCATAGTTTTTAAAAACTCTTTAGTGCCATTACAAGTTGACAAAGTATTTGCTGTTTATTAGTTTTCTCCTGTTGTTTGTTAGGGTTTTATAGTCAAATGATAGACTAACACGTATAGCTTGGCCATGTTTGTCTGTCTCTTTATGAAAGTAATTTTTCTTAAACTACCAAAGTTACAAAGATATAATTTGTGTACAAATAGACTTCTACTCGCGCAAAAACCAAAAACAAGGCTATTAAAAATTTGTTTAGGGTACCATTAAATATATACAGGGTTTAAGGCAATGAATGAGTGGATATGCGACGTCACGACGTGCTGATAGTTAGTACTTAAAGAAATAAATAGGTAATGCAAAAGTTCACCATTTTCGAGATATTTAAAATTTTCTTTTCGATTCGAGATTCGATAAAAAACGTAACTTTTCCACGTTCGGTTCAATTATTCCTTAGTGCATTTTAGTAGTTCCTTAGCTCCAGCCTATATGAAATTTTATTTTTTAAATTTACAATTAGGTACCTGACACTATCTTTGAACTGCCGTTTAATTTTAAAATTATCTTGATCGCTTTTGATTTTTGTGTGCATTCGATGCTAAATCGTTGATTTTCATTCATTTTTGATGCAACTTTTGGATTGTGACAAAAATGCAATGCACGCCACTCTATTATGCTCCAATGCACTACGTTTTATGAGTTAACCTGAAAATAATTAGAGGAAGAAAAATTGCTTAATCTATAAAAAATGAGAAGAAACGTTTTTATCGTTTGTAGTGATGACTACGAAACCCTACACTGAGTAAGGACCGACACACCCTTCTCCAGTTTTTATCATTTGATATACTTACTGTTATGCTATTCCTATACAAAAATAACTGAAAAAAATGAAACAACTAAAACACTAGATCACTTAAATATTGTAAATAGTATTAATCCCGAAATATTGTCCTACTTAATGAAAAAGCTTACTAGGGGAGACCGAGGGGAATTGAAACAGGGGTCGAGTGGAGTTGAAACAGTTCTTGATTTTGGAGAACTAGGTTAGTATATTAGAAAAAAATGTCATTTAAAGTGTTTTATTAAAATATATAAATTCATATTTAGTAATGTTTTCTATTCGATTTAAACGAAAAAAGACCCTACTTTAACGTAACCATAAAAATGTCTACAAATTATAACAAATTATGAACAATTTACTACGTGAGATCAAAATTAACAAACATAATATTAATTAAGTTTTAAAATGAAACAATCACATAACATATGTTGTAAATAAAATCAATGACTATATCTTGGATAGGGATGTTTGGAAATGATCCCGAAATGCATTAGTGATCCCTGGCTCCAAATAGTGTAGGTACCTACTGCGTTAAATATATAAGATGTAAAAATAACGTTGTAATTTTAATTTATTTGAAAAATTACAACTCGTTGAGTTTCTTGCCGGTATCTTCCCTTCGGTATCAGAGGATTTTTCGAACCAGTGCTAAATTTTATGACATTCATAAGTGCTTCCTTAAAGCCTAATCTGAATAAACATATTTTGACTTTGATTTAAGTAACTTTTATTAATATAAAATCACAGCGATCAGTCTTAATAAGTGGTAAATTTTTGTAACGGAAATTTCTTTCGATTTTTATTTTTTAATGGTAAACTTTCAAATTATTACATTTAAATTCTATGCAATGACAACACAAAGGAAATAATTTAAGTTAGGTTGAGGTTGCAGGTTCCAGTCTTCCCATTACCCTAATTTTTCTTTGTGTTGTCGTTGCATAGAATTTAAAATTAATAAGTCTTATGCAATAACTTATTATAATAAATCCATAGCTGTAGCTGCTCTTCGGCCGCAAGTTCATAATTGTTTCATGTCTCGCCATACCTGTCTGTTTTTCTTTAGTACTCAGTAGGCATGCTAAAACAAAAAAAGAAGCAAAACATAAAAATAATTTCAACATATTAACAAATCAGTCATACAAAATAGAACCGAGGTGAGTTGAAACGATCTGTTTCAATTCTCCTCAGTTGCAAAAATCCTCCCATCCTTTATGAAATTAATACCTAAAAGCAAACTGCAAAAGAATGACTTGCACCATCACTATTAATTCAATCCTTAGTTAATGAGCTTTCGAAAAATACATACCACAAGCCAAAACACCAACACATTATCAAATTAGAGGGAGCTAAAAAAACCAATTCTAACTTGCTTTTAGTATTTTTTTGGACATGGGTGCTAGAACTCCGCAACCGCGCGCCTTCAGTCAATGACGCATTCTGAGGGGTTCGGGGTGGTGAGGCACGGCTAAACAGCGTTGTCGCAATCTTAATAACGGTTATAGATTCCGCGAAATTGACGTTGTTACAACTCACCTTTGTTTCAAAACCCCTCGGCCTCCCCTACGTTAAATTTAACCATAAACATTAAACTTAAGTTAAAACAAAAGTAATAGAAACAACTGAAAAATTATAAAGTAATTTGACACTTTTTTAAAATAAAGAATTATATCTACATACATCACTCAATATTATCAAACATAAATTAACCCAAAAATAATTTTCTATTCAGGGGCTTTTGTCCCAAACATTGAAATCCGATAAAGTCGCAGACTTCAACTCTAGTTCTTCCATTTCGTTGTTAGATGCGCGTCGATAAAAATATTTCATATTCAAACGGTCATAGTAAATATAGCTATCCAACGACAGAGAGCCTTTGCTTAATACGTTTAATTCATTTTCATAATTCATTAATAATTTTTGGTTTCACAACCGTACAAACTAATACTCGTAAACAATCAAACCAAATAAATTTTTACTCTCTAGTTATTTGGACATCGTGTAGTTTCAATAACACAGTAGAATTTTGCTCGAAGCAAAAATAAATAAACCATTCATTTAATGCTTATTTAAGGAAACGGTACTTCAAAGAAGCTTACAATTATCTTTTGTTTAAGATATGATAAAATAAAGTAAGCTTTTATTTCTCTTTCTTTTCCTGTAATTCCGTTTTTGTTTTTCAATGTTATTCACCATTATGTTTATACATGTCATTGCATTGTGATTTTCAATTTGTAGCAGGCAATAGGTACAACTTAGTTTCCTTGCACTTCCTTTATCATAAAATTATTTCCTCCAAAATTACACTAACTTTGAGTCAATCATTAGTAATGGTGAAAAATATTCCTAAAATATAGAGCTTTCATAATGCTGTCTTTGCTCTATTTAAAAAGGTTCAAAAGGTTAAATTATAATGATATAACGAATGTGGTCAAATCACAGCCATACATTATTTTAAAAGAAAGGAGTTGTTAAAATCCCTATGTAACAATACAACCTCCATTTTCAAACCATGATTGAATAATATGGGTTTTATAAGTTATATTTTGCTGCCTGTCTCTCTAATTGAATTCAATATGCAATTAATCCCCTTTTTTCAATGATAACAATATTGGGCTAATTCCTTGTCGCGCATCGCACCCGCTAAGATTTCTGTCATAAAAGCATTGCAAGGCATGCCGAGCACTGCAATAAATGTTTATTTGTTTGATTGTTCGTCTACTACGCGCAACCAAAACCATTCATCCGCTTGAGATGAAACTTTGGTGAGTTGTTTGAGAAAATCCGCAATGGTTTTTGAGGGGGGAAACAGGAAAGTCGGATAGCGGAATGGCGGGAGTCATACCATTCATCCGATTGGGATGAAACTTTGGAGAGTGTTGAGCGCCGGTCCACGAAGGTTTCTGACAAAAAAAGGGATTGCAACGCATGCCAAGCACAGCTAGCGTAACTGCCTCTGTTTAGGGTAATATGAATTTTATTTACGTTGCAAACCTACTGGTTAAGGTAGTTACTCTGTGCCGAGATGATATCGGGATTCAATTTATTCAAGGCGGTGCGCGACCGCTCTGCAAGACGCCAGTCGCACGTCACCGGCAAAGTATGCACGGCTGATGCACCGCCGATGCCCCCGATGTACCAGCGATCCACTGCCGATGCATCGCGCACATACTCGTATTCAGAAACCAATTTTGAATTACAACATCTCTTCCAACGATATCAGTCTTCATATTATAATCATAATAGTTTTTTATTTGCTCATACGAAGTTAGCGCATACGCCATGCGAGTATTTTTAATTCATATCATATCTTTTGAAACCTCTAGATGTCATTATACTAGTTAAAGAGTCGCACCATTTTCTAATGTCAAGTACACTTTTTATCGTTTAACTCAAATGAAAGCAAAACAAAACGCACCCAGAAGTGTAATTGTATGTATGTAGAATAAACCGTTTTTTTAAAACATTAGAAAAGAAGTACATCCTACATCTCTGCCAACTGCATAGTAGTTTTTTGGCAGGAAACACCTTGATAAAGCGAAAATGAAATAATATATTATAGGTTTTCTTATTTTTACTAAGCAGGATATCTTTATCAGTTTTGTGAGAAGTATTTTTGTACAAAATTTTACCATGACAAATAATTTAATATTTCAACTTTTCGATTCAGATAGATGCATTTCGTGATTCGCTATTATTTTTAAAAGTTTACTGAAAAAGTAATGATGTGACTTCATTTATTTATTTAGTATTTCAAGGGAAAATATTTCTAGTTTTGGAAAACTATAAATAGATTTTTAACTTTAACATAAAATACCACGCTAGTGCCTTAAGTTTCATAAAACAAAACATTTATGCGTTCGTAATTTCATTACCTATCACAATAATAATATATTACATGTAAGTTAGTAAAATGAAAAACTTAGTACTATAATAAAACTAAACCAAAACTTCAAGACAAGTGTCCTAAAATTATGTATAATAAAATATATTTACATCTAAGTATTTCATAAATAGAAATAAGTGACAATAGTGACATATTATCTGTTCCTAATCCTTGCAATAGATTTGCTAGCAATGCCTGATTTAAAAGAATATATGCAGCAGAGCATATAAGTCTCTTACTCCAGATAGTAAATCAAGAGACCCATTTGATTATTCTTTTAAGTAATACGAAGTAGTTAAAAACAAAGAAAGAAATCCATTAGCAGATAAACCATTTAGTAACAAGCAACTTTCTACGTAAAATACTTGCATGTTACAGCTTTTACAAAAATAATCTCGGGGTTTACGAGAATAATATACAAAAAGGTTAAAATAATGCTACGTAAAGTTCGCTCTCAACCAGACCTCAACATCAAAATGTGAATTTATTGCAAATAACTGTAAAATTGATATTTATGCACTGTCATAAATTTTGTCGAGGAGAGACCTTGGCTTGAGTGGCTCTAACGTACTCCCGAAAATAAATAAGGGCGCTTGTTTGACGCTTTAAATAGCTTATAAAATACTCCATTTTATTAATGTAGCTGTTCCGTAGCTTCGCTCGTGCAACATGCCTTCTTTTTCCCACGGGATAAAAATCATCTATATTTTCCAGACTCTAGAGCACGTGACTCCCAAATGTCATCAGAATTCATTCAGCTGTACTCGTATGTATAGAAATGCGACGCTAAAAAAACAGTTGCTAACTTTCTGTGTAAATAAAGTTTACATGTATAAAGTTTTAACTTGATACAAATATTTTGAGATTTACAGCAACGTAAAACAATCTACTTGGGTTTACTCCCGAGGTTAAAAATACTGCGTTTACTTGACTTCACATCGACTATACTTACCTCATTTTTTAAAGATGAAAAATGTAATTAACAATCTTAATAAGTATTTTTATGCAAAATCGCTACAATGAAATATGTATGGACATTATCAAATTTCAAAAAATGAGCTTGCGAATCAATTTGCGAAGTTATTATGATACTAGCTTAGAGCTTTCATACAAAATCTCTAAAATCAAAGTGTGAGTCGAACTCGTGCCCGTTTTCATTTACAGCTAAATTTCTTTATTGTTCGGTTATAATATATAGCGACTATAGTAATTAATACACACTTCGTGAATAAGTGTCTTCTTATAACAGTTCAAAAGATACGCCGAAAAAGACACATTCTATGCATGGAGATACCCCCTTTAATTTAAAACTTTTTTTCTTGTTGTTATAGCGGTTATAATACTCAATTTGTAAAAATTTTAACTGTTCCTATTATGGTTCCAAAGATACAACCCCGTGACAGAGGTAAGGATGGACGGACAGACAGCAGAACCTTAGTATTTAGAGTTCCGCCGGCACCTATTGGTTGCGGAACCCTAAAAAGCGCTACTATTGATCAATGTGATAAGTGTGATAACTTTCAAATTTGTTGTCTCGATTTTCGAAATAGTTCAGTCGCCTTCATTGCGGCCTGGTTTGGAAATGCTCCAAGTGAATTGCACGACTTGAAAACGGGCTTTGTTTTACGTGCCGCTGCCGGGGCTGGCTCTTTGTCTTTTGATATTTTTACTTAGTTTAATGCTGGCAGATTGAAGTTTGGGCGACTTAAACAAGTAAATTTCTCTTTATACAATAGGGAGGTAAACGGGCGTGCAGGTCATCTGTTGGGAAGTGATCTCCGCTTCTCTTGAGAACCAGCGGTCTCATGAGAATCGCTGATCTATTGCTCGCCTTAAGATCCCCTCCAATGGCTCTCTGGATCTCTCACTCGCTGAACCAAAGACAGTACTCGCAGAGAAGCTACTCCTTCACGACGGTATTCTGTAAGAGCGTGGTACTATCCCGGTCGAGCTGCTCCATTCGTACTCCAACAACACTACTTAAATACAACTTAACCGTGTTGTATTTCTTATTACATCGCGTATTCGCACTAGCTGTTTACGATCTCGTCAGTGTTATAGCTAAGTGTAGAGATGACAGGGTCCCGGTAGCGGCTATATTTATGGATATGTCCAAAGCGTTCGACAGGGTATGTCATGAGAAGCTTCTGTGTAAATTGTATTATTATGGAATAAGAGGAAATTGTTACTCATGGCTTAAATCATATCTTGAGAATAGAGAGCAATGCACTGAGGTGGTCGCATATTCTGATAGAACTCTAACTTTCGATACATATAAATCTCACTATAGACTTGTAAAGACTGGAGTACTCCAAGGTAGTATACTGGGTCCTTTGTTATTTCTCATATACATCAATGATTTACCTTTGATAACGAAGCATAAAGTGCTACTATTTGCTGATGACTGCTCAATAGTTGTTCGTGGTGACGAGACTAGACACTATCAAAATGAAATTAATAAAGTTTTTAATGATGCTAATGTATGGATGGAGAGAAACAACCTACAGGTTAATTTGTCTAAGACTAAGTGTATGGAGTTTTACTCTCCCCAAGGAAAGCCAGTTCAATTAACAGTGGGCTATAAGGGTTTTGATCTGGAAAATGTTAAATCAATAAAATTTCTCGGCTTATATCTTGACACTTACTTGAACTGGTATTGCCATGTCGAGCATGTTGTGGCAAAACTCAGCAGATTCACATTTGCTCTAAGGAGACTAAGGGAGGTTTCTTCTGAACAGGTAGCCCTGTTGGCCTTCCACTCCTATGTCATGTCGCAGTTACGGTACGGTTTGATCTTGTGGGGTAATAGTAGTGATAAAGACAAAATATTCAGAATACAGAAAAAATGTCTTCGTTGTGTATATGGTCTTAATAGAACTGAATCATGCAAACGCCTATTTATCGAAAATAGAATACTTACTTTCCCTGCACTATACGTTTATGAGATCAGTTTGTTTGTCAAAAATAATTTGAGTATGTTTACAGTAAGAAATCCAAGGCAAAGGTTGGTTTCTAAATACGGTTATGACGTGATTTGCCCAAGCTCTAAATCAGCGTTCTTCTCAAAAAGTGTGATGTGCATGAGCGCCAAAATATACAATACTCTGCCAGTAGAATTAAAACAGCTTCCACCTAGGTCTTTCAAAACGAGATTATTTAACTGGTTGACTAAAAAATGTTTTTATAGTGTATCAGACTTTTTATCCGGCTATTGAAGTGACATGTTCCTATGTGAATTTTGTATTGTTTTGTTGGTTTTCCTGTGTATCTATTTCTATCATGCTGCTAAAATTAAATGTGTGTAGGTATGGATTTCTATTGTTGACGTTTTATTGGACAATTGTAGTAATTAATGATATTTAATCAATTATTTTAATTTTTGACATATTAATATTTGACATACTGTATGATTTGAATATTCTATGACATTAAAGTAAAGCTTATTATTACTATTGTATAATGAATTAGAATTAAGTCTCAATATTGTACGCCTTTTAGAGGCAGGTTATGTAGCACTAATGATATAATTGACAAGCTAATGACATCTGTATGCACACATAACCATGCAATAAATATATTTGAATTTGAATTTGAATTTGAATAAGTACCTGCCGTTACGTTACGAAAATAAGTCTGAATGTACAGATTATTATGAGCTTATTTATCTTTTTGCAATATTGTATATCAAACTTCTGCTTACATTTTCATCCGCCAGGGGTGCGATTGATGACAATGCAACAATAAAGTCCTTACCTATGGTAGTAAAAAGCTTTATTGTAAAACAAAACGTACTTTCTATTGAGAGGCCGTGTTTATTGAGTCAATATGGAATTATTGACACTAACAACTTACACTGACAAAATATGGCCAGTGGTAATGCTATGAGGATATTAACAAAACCTCTTTTCAACATCATCCTTTTTTGAAAAACTTATAGCATTAAGTCAACTACTCCAGAAATTAGCGCCTATCTGAGCTTTCTTTTTTGTGTACAATAAAGTTCAATATAAAGTTTTAATATTTAAAGCTTTTAGCTTTTACAACTTAGAACAAAACTCGTCATTTTCATAGGAGTATTGTATGTCAGATGTCTACATTTCACTTACGATAGCAAAGTTACTCTGTACCAAAAGTGTACTTAAGCATTTATTTACGAGTATAACAGAATCTACGCTTACAGTTCGTTTGGGGACTGAGCGGGAGACCCCTGTCTAAGTCACTATTAGCTCTCCAATATGTTTAATTTTGCTCTAGCCTCTCCGATCAATGTGCAACTAGGGGTAAGCCTTGTTAATACAACTTGACTCTTTAAATTCGACGTCCATACTCTAAAATTATGGGCATAAAACGTCATCGTGTTGTCAGTAAGTCAAAACTTAGAACTAGAAGGTAATTCTCTTTGGAGTGGGGAATTATTAACTCCAAGACAATGCTCTGCCAAGACTTACGCTTTAAATCTATATATTTAAGGAAGCTTTACTAGAAACTTAGAGAAGCTATATGAATCACAATCACTTAATATGTTCATTAAAATACTTTATAACCGCCCTCGTGATTCTTTAATACACATGATAACTGTTTGAATATCTGTGGATACTAGAATAGAGACCTACTTAAATTTTGACAGCTGTTCCAAATGTAAAATGCCTAACGTCACGAGCAGTCACGAGATATCGGTAATGTGATGACCAATAAAGAACAGATTTACCTACTACCACAGACCAGAAAATTCTTATAATAACATTGGTTGTAATAATGCTGGTCATTTCCTAGGGTTTTTGAACGCGTTATTTAGCTTTTATGATATGTGTGTAGATAAATGCTATTTTAGTAAGTATATATAATGTCACTGCACCCAATGACGATGGCTGTATGTGCATTGCTCGTAAGCCTGTAAACAGTAATGCTATCAGAATACCAAAACTAATAACCTTTGAGGAGGTTCTCATGCAAACTTTACTAACAAGCACTTCATGAGATTCGTGTTAACGAAAGTAAGTTTCTTAGCAACATTGAAAATGAAGTCTCGTCTTAAACCGCCAACCATTAAGGATTTCCTATAATTACGTGGACTCCATCATCAGTGCCACTTGGCCAAATGATGCTGCCACAGTCAAAATACAGCAGTTAACTTAGAAAATTGCAGAACGCTATATGTTCGAAGAGATCCTTTGATTCGTAACACCAGGATAAATTATTTTACCAATACAATAACCAATAATCTAATCCAATTTGTGACAATTGATTTAAAAAGGAAAAATAAATCAACACATAAAAAAGTTTTATTTCCGATGCCACATCGATCGATCTGCGATATTTACGCTTTTACTTAAAAGAGGCACCTTCCTTTTTCGCTAACTTCACCTGCGCATTAAAGTTCTGAACTGAACTGAATTTACTTTATGGAACAATTATAGTAGTCTAAGAACAATTTTCGGTAGTTGAAGTGGTTAGTAAAGCCGCAGAGAATTGTCAGCGCAAGTAAGTAGTTTTAATTCTTGCATCAGCGCTCTCAACGAAACTCTTTTCCGTTAAATATCACAAAATTGCTCTCGCATTTTATATTGTATAAGAAATTGACGTAGAATTCAATTACGTTTCATTCTCGCAAGGATAAGAGTGTGCGCCAAATATTCGATCCTTGTTCCGCGTTATTCACAAAATATCAGGGGTCAGATTTGGAAGAAAGATAGGCAGCGAGAATCAGCTGCGAGCGAGGAGATCTAGTTTCGGCATCGACAAGTTCATAATTGATGTCGGGACACACAAGGCGTCTGAGGCGGTCGACGTCATAAGCCATTAGTCGGGTGACGACAGTGGAAAACCTCAGGGGTCACGAGTTCAAACGCGACACATGGTGAGAATAGTCCGGGTGCGGACGAAACTTTCACCGCATCTCCCGCCGCACATTTATCTCCCAACAGCGAAACTGTTTTGGATTTCCACTTGCGTGTTGTTCGTGAAGCGGCTTAGCAGGTCACGATACAGCCAATGGCCTACTAACGAACACAGTGTCAGGGTTCCAAACCAAAAAGAAAAAGGCACCCTTTGGTTGGATTGCATCCGTCCGTCTGTCTGTCTGTCCAACCAGAATATTTCAGCAACCGCTAATGATGTCGACTTGAAATAGTTGTAAATAATGCATATTGCAAAAAAATAAGTTATTTGCAAACGGGGTCGAAAGGGGGACATCATAATTTCAAAGTGAGGCTACTAGGTCAAGTGGGGTATATGAAAGGGCTTCATCTACACATTCTATTTTTTAATGCTGCCTAGTTTTCGTATTATAATGAAAAATTACTAAATAATATAATATAACCCTTATCTCTCCTTATCTCCGAAGTTTCTAAAGCAAATGTGTATATATTAGGCACAGAAAGATAAAACAAATTTTGTAACGAACACAGTTTTTAGAAATAAATTTAAAAAATCCTTCATAAAAAACATAGTTTATTTTTTCTTTCTTTTACGAATCGCTTCTGTAAATACATAACACAAACGTATCATAATCTGGTCGACTCGGTGCGGGAGCCCGACTCGCACTTTGCTGATTTCCGAACTAGAAATTGAAGTTTGTGAAATAGAAGTGTTCATAATTTATTTATGTTATCTTGCCTCTGACATAACTTACTATTCTCAGACACGTCCTGGAATACAATTTCAGGCTTCAAGTTTCTGGTAAAACTTGTCATGAATGTTAATTGCGTACCAAATAGATTAAGCTTCTTGCTATGTCGATATACTTTCTACAAACACTAGTTAACTTGATTTAGCTATCGAATTCGCGAAAACGTTGTTTCATAAAATGAACAGTGGTTGCATAGCTTGTTCCAAAGCATTGTAAAGTAACGGATTATCTGAAAATTCTTCGACAAACACTAATCGAAAGGACAAAAGTCACATTAATCTGGGACGAACTATTCTAAGGGCCATTAATTCTTAAATGGTGGCAATGAGACCCTATTTTCATTACCTACTTGTCAAAACTTTCAATGATGCAGCGTTATGTTAATAATTAATACAAGCAATAAGTAAATCTGACGGACAACCATTGAACGAGCATTTAATCCCAGTGGATTCCGAACAAACCAAATATATCCGCGAGTCATTTCATTATTGCAATTAATGAATTCCGGATTCTGGGAAATACGTTCTAGTACCTATAAGTTTTTTTTAATTATTTAAAGTATTTTCCCAACTATAACTTATGAGCTTTATTGGGAATTTGGAAAGGCGATTTGATATTCGCAACTACAACGTAATAGACGGTCGCGAACAGAATTTTACGCGTTGTTTTTATCTTTTTCATCGGGTATATATCGTTCATACCTTCTCGCTTAGGCACCCTTTCACGCAGAGCAAAAGAGTTTTTATTTTTTGCCTTCTCCGAGCACGCTTTTGTCCCTTTTTCGTTTCGCTTGTTTTATATGGGGCGTTTAATTCGATAAAATTCGCGTGGACTCGAATTGGTTTAGGAGAACTGGAAAATAGAGCAGGGGATAAATGCTTCTGGCGCTGTCACTATATGTGTGTTATTATTTTTATGTTGTTCACGCAACTGCGTGTGGAATAAAGTAGTCGTATTCTTGTTTGGTGCGCATTGTGTCTGAAATATTTTTATGGGATAAATACTTTATATTCATTTTTCGGTGTTGGAGCTGTGCTGTGATACTTTTGTCCATATTTTACTTACATTCATTAATGCTTTGGATACTTTGTGTAGGGTATTATCAAATTCAGCTTCATTCTTTGTTAAAGTCACGTTAAAGTTACTTTCATTAGTTTTGTTTGAAAAAATGAGATAATTATACAATTTTGGATTTATTGTCGTATTTGACAATAATACAGTAAGTACCTACTTAAATATTTGGATTCGTAGCTGGTTGAGTATATCTGATGCAAAAAATCTTTAAATATACTAGGCGTTCTCAGCACACAACCTAATATGGCAATGGTTTGCTTGTGCAAGACATAGAAAAAAACACAACGCCATCTGTAACAAATCAAATCAGTATCATAGTCAAAATATCTTTATTCAGATCAGGCTTACAGGAAGCGCTTATGAATGTCATAAAATTTACCGATTTTAGTGTAAAGTATCGCTTTATTTCAAGCCTTAATCAGACTTTGACAAGCAAGTCAACAAGCCAATAACCAAGCGTATTTGCTATACTTGATAGTTGTACTTGTCGCACGACCACGGAATAGATTTGTATTATTACGTTATTAATAGGACACTGCCAGAAGACATAGAGAAGTAAATTAACAGTAATACCAATCATAATTTATTTTGTTAGTTTTTAGTTTTTTTTCGTAGCAGGATAACAGTTTTTAAACTTTGTTTTTTATCGCGTCTATACGTTAGTAATATAAGGTAACTATCTCAGTGTTTGACAATGTAGGACATTGTTTTGACTTATAGTAGTTGAGCCACTGGATGCAAGTAGAGCAGCTCCCGGGCGTTGTGGTGATCTTTGGGCCTATATTCGGCAGTGGAAGTCTGTCGACCGATATGATGATGATAATGGTGATGATTATGATATTATTATCACCCGTTTTTACTCGCATGTTTCCATATCCACTCGTCAATTGTTAAGTTTCTGTCAAAGATTGCGACCGTTACCTTACTAAGTTTACAAAACAGTAATGTTATTGCATATTGTGTGTACACAGGTTTACTTCGTCTACAACAGCTCTATCAGTCAATGTTGCCGGGGCGCACGGCGTTCCGGATCTCACTTGTGAAACGAATCACAAACGCATCGGAGGCAATGGACTTTTTGCTGGCATTAGAACAACATGACCGCTGGGGCAACAAGCGTATTGTTCTGGATTGCAATGCGAAAAATGCCAAGAGCATTCTTGTCGAGCACGTACGGAAAGTGCAGCTGGGCCGGAGGACATATCACTATATGCTCAGTGGACTGGTGAGTAAGATGGCTTCTACCTATACCATAATTAATTAATTATGGTATAGGTAGAAGCCACCACCACCACCTTATCTTATCTTATCTTGATCCAAGAGAAATTTCTCTTGGATCAAGATAAGATAAGATAATGTTTATTTGCAAAAAAGGCTTAGTTTAAAAACAAAACAAAAGATCAAGTGCGTTGGTTTGTTGTTTTTGTTTTTCTACCACAAAACTATAACAATTGATGTGATTTTAATGCCCTTGGTATAAATACAATGTAGGTAAGTTGCTGTTGTTGTTTTTATTTAAACTTTTAATCATTACGTATTAAGAGCGCTGAATAATTTTAATTGCCTGAAACATATGTAGGGATAATATTTTTAAAACTATGAAGAATATCAAAAAAATCTAAACATTCAAACCTATTTTTAAGGCATAATAACAGCATACTAAAAATCATGCCTTTTGATTAAAAATTAGAGGGTTGAAAACATTATTACCCTATGGAGAACGCTTTTTGAGGCTGAATCTGGACACACAATCCTTTTAAAACGTTTTTGCTATTATGTTTGATTTTTCATCCCATTAAATCAACACAATGCAGCATACCAATTTAAGTAATTAGCAGTGCAAAGCTACTTGAATCAAAACTAAAATTTTGAGATGCCGTACTCTAATCAAAAAACTGTTGAAGTTGCCTGTTGTTATTGAGTGTTGAAATAGCAATTTCGTAATGAATTTTGTTCGTAAGTTAAACTTTGCGTCTTATTTGATGACTGCAAAATTTAAACAGAAAATTGTTTGAGTTGACATTACATTATTGAAATGTCCGGCTTTTATTTAAGTATAAGTAGGTGTGTTCGTGTTCTTCTGAACCATCTCCTATTGGAGGTCGGCAGTCATAAAGGTATACTGTTCATTTTGTCAACTTCTGCGCGGACATAGATTCGGCATTTCTCCCGAACCACTGACGAATAGAGGTTTCTTAACCAAAATGTTTTACGTCGTCAGATCCGCGGCCTCGAATTATTTTGAAATTGTTCATTTATATTAGTCGTTACGTTTTATATGTACAATCGGAACTATCGGCACTTGGTCGTTTTTAGAAACTTCCCTACTTCTGTGCATTGTTTTTAAATACCACGTCGTTTCTGACTTTGTCCGTTTACGATATTATCCTCCTGTGCTTTATTTTAAAAGCTACCACTTTTCCGCGCATGGTGTTTGTCAGGGTATGACTCAAGAACGAATAAAAACACAAAACTTCACACTAACCGGACCTTTCCAGTTATCTTTCTGTTAAACCATTGGAAGGTGGCTCATTAAAAAACAAGCATTTTGTATCCATTATATACGGCATTTCATCTCTCGCATACATGGGTGTACAAAAAAGAAAAAGTCAATCAAGAAATAACTCGACAAGCTACTTAATTACCAAGTGTCAACTAACTAACATTAATAATTAGATATACGAGTATATACTATATATACCAACACATAAATACAAAAACAATACAATAGCGTAAGACTAATATAAAATGAATAATACGAGTAATGTATACTTATAAAAATACATATAAATACATGTGATGAAGGATCCTTCCTACGTTACATCCTACTCTAGCTCTTCCTCAAGAAAGTGCTTACAAAGCATCCGTTTGAAAGCAACCTTATTTATACCTTCATATATATTTTTAGCTCGGATTTGTCTCTTCCAAGTGGTGCAGCGTCAACGTATATGGTGTAATTTGTGCATTTCGTACTTCCCACGGTCACAAATTGAGTCTTTTTGATGTTAAGTTAGACCATGTCACATGCTAATTGTTCTTACTCTGTCTACTAGTTCCAGAACATATCGGGGAGTAGAAAAGTGTCATCTGGCTACTTGATGTTATTTACAGGGTGTCCGTTCATATGATCGAATACTCCATACATACATACATGCATATACATAAAATATCATAACATAAAATACATACATGTACGAGGAAACATTTAATATCGAATTCGCATTGCAGCAAATTGTTTGACCGAGCAGGAACCAATCGAGTTCTTTATATAAACGTTCTTACAGGAAATGCGATAATGGCAACCGAATAGCATCTTTTTCGCACTTCCTCCTACGCGAACCCTATTAGCGAAGTGTCTTTGACCATTCGTCCATCGCATCGACTTTTCGCAGGATTTCTTTAACTACTGAACCGATTAAGTCGAAATCACATCACTTGCTCACTTTAGCGGCGGCTCGTCGCACTAGACTCACAGTCTTTGTTTACTCTCAATAATGATTTAGTAAGTAGAACAAATTATTATTTCCAGGAATTCCAATACCTTAATTGATATTTTCTTGTGGGGGAAATATTTTTTCCTAGAGACTTTGACTTAGGTACATAATTGTGATAAGTAACAATTTTATAATAGAAAAACTTTTCTATACAACGAACAGTAACATAATAAGACTCGTCAAGGCCCAGCGCCTTTAGAAAGGCCAAGGGGGAAATTAAGTTAAGACTCGAAGGTATTTCCATTAACAGGTTATGGACGATCACTGGGAGAACGAAGTAACAGAGTACGGCGCAGTCAACATAACGGGGTTCCGCATCGTCGACCACTCGCGCAAGATTGTGCGCGATTTCATGGACGGTTTGCGAAGAATGGACCCCCGATTCAAGGGGACCATATCGGTGAGTGCCTCGCTCCCATTAGACCGGCCGCGCACGGGTGCCTCTCCGTAACTAGAAACTGAGAAACTGTTGCAAGTATGATCGCTTCCACGAAATTATCGACTTCTCGGTTTCCCAATATTGGCAATGCCAGCAGTTTATATTAATGTGTTTTCGTGTTTTCAGACTGAAATGGAGTAGTTAATTTGTAAAGTGAAAAATGTTACTTTGATTCTTGAACACTTTAAAAAAATCTTGGCTCATTATATTGGAACAAGTTATTTTATTCGCTTGATTGTAAAATGTACTCGTAACTATAACTACACTGCGGTGGTAGTAGGTATTAGCGATTTTCATGATCATAATAATTGTTGCGGCTTTAACTGTTAATTGTTTTGTGGTCATCGGTCAGTGCGATCCAAATCAGATGCCAGTTCAAGTGTTTCGGTTAGCTGCGTACAACCTAATTGTGGATAACAATTTAATGAGCAACTGATAATATTTGCCTTGTTGCAAGCTATTAGTGGTATGCAAACATTCAATTTTCAGTGAAATATTGGATACCGTTTAAACTTGTCAGACATGCTTATATTTAAGCGATGAAATTATTTTCAAGCATTTAGTTTTTAAATGCAGGGATGCATTAAATATAAAAGCGTGCACTATTTAGAACCCAAAAGTTGCAACTGAGCAAATCTCTCATATGTGGCCAGGCTTATTCAACAGCACTTTGACTAGTTTTAGTCTACTCCAATGCCTGCAGATTAATTCGGGTACTTCAATTGAAGCCGTTTGCATATCTAGGCTCATGGCTATAGCAAGGCTTATCACGACTTTCCGTTATAAGATATGCTTTGATTTACGAGTCCATTACAATCGATTAAATACGACATTGAGTATCAAATCCAATAAAGTAATTTCACCTGCCAAGTCTGCTATTACTAGTATTAAATTAAAAAACAAAACTGGAAATTAACCACTATATACTCGTAGAGTATTATATTGCATTAATAATGTTACAATGGTGCTCCGAACCAGTTTAAAGTTAAATAACGGGTCTATTTTAAAGCACCGGACAATAAAAAGTAGTAACCGAACTAGGTAACTTTGAATTGCACGGGCAGTAGAAGAAGTAGTTTTCAGCGCTAACTTAATTTTATCACATGTCTTATAGATTTTTTTTCATGCTTAGGACAAATGCTTATCTAAAAACTATCCTCTCAAGTAACTTTTTTTTTGCAAACCTCATATTACTTATGGAACTAACCTTTAACAAGGCTTCGTTTTAGTTGCTAGTTCATTAAAGGTGGCAAAAACTTGGTGCACAATTAAAATCCACGTAATTAAACTAAATTTCAATTTGATTGCGTCACAAATATAATTTGACGTTATTTCGCCTGAAGCCGTGCAACTGTTTATTTCATGGCAGTGTTAATTAGCAAAGTTGTTACCTAGTTGTTATAGTGAGCTTTAATTATAATTTGTGCAAAACTAGACGTTGGAATAAAATATAATTCGAGACTCACACGAGGGTCAGTTTAAAAATGATCGATCAGACTTCACCTTTGATGCCGCGGTACATAGTATACGTAACTTTAAATTCTTACCTTACGAGCGAGTTAAAAAATGAAAAACCGTGTCATTTCTTTGATTCAAATGTCATCCCTGTCTCTGCACGGAGCTGAAGCACGTTTAAATTTAAAACGACGATGAAACGACGTCAAAGGGGAATTACGATGAAAATTGCGAAGCGAGTTATAACCAGTTTATGTTGATTTCAGTAACTCACAGTAGCAAGCCTTAATGAAACCATAAATGAAACCTACACATAAATTATTACTTCAAAATCTTTCCCTGCCTTTCTGCAAATAATATGCACAAGATAATGTATCTGTAGAACTTTAACTTCACGTTCACATTCTGTGGTAAATTGTTTTGAAATACTCATATGAAACAAAATTTAACTTGTTAAATTACATATTAGGCACAAGCCGCGTTGATGTACGACGGAGTTCAGGTGCTGATGGATGCTCTTGGAAGGTTGTCAAGGAAGAAACCTGATGCTTTTCGTAACGCGCTACGCAGAGCCGCTGGGCAAGCAAATTCCACCAAAGTCATAGACTGCAATCCTGGAAAAAGTTGGGTGATACCCTTTGAACATGGTGACAAAATATCCAGGCTAATTAAAAAGGTAATCATGATCGCTTTGTAATTGCTTGTTGGTTGGTAATAATTACGCAATGAATTTGCAGGACGCAAATAATGTATACGTTAAATGTTTATTTTGTTTTAGACTGACATAGAAGGTCTGACAGGGAATATTTCCTTTAATGAAGAGGGGCATAGGTACAATTTCACGTTACAAGTTGTCGAGATGACCGTTCAGAGTGCTATGCTGAAGGTAAATATTTAAGCACCAGATTAACTCGTTTAAAGTTGATTCAATATTAGCATTTAACATTACTAAAATTAGAGCTTTAGTAAAGTGGTCGTCCAGTCAGTGTGTAATAAGGTAAGGTTTACAAAATGCAAGATGGACTCAAAAAAAACATTAATAAAAACACGTTTTGTGTAAGAGGAGCTCAATTATTTTTTTACCTTTCTTTTATTATTTGTTGTTATAGCAGCCACACTTTGTGAAAGTTTCAAGTGTTTACAAATTACCGTTCAAAATATACAGCCCTGTTGATAGACGGACGTACAGACGGACGGACGGACAGAAACCCAGATTCTTAAATGATGAAACTGTAAACTGATAATTAAGTTACTTATTAGCGATTAAAATCTAAAAAATTATTTGACATATTATATATTAATTAAAACATCACATTTTAATAACTCTTTGACATATAATAATACCAATTAATTTAATATCAATGCATGACTATTACTTCATGTATTAATTTCTTAGCATATTTTGACGTCATACTATGTAATCCTAGATTTAGTTATTAATTATTATTGTGTGCCCTTACAGGGCGTCATGGACTGACTTTATACCAATGAAACATCCATATCTCTAATGTACATGACCTGATAATGAATAAATGAAAATGATAAACAGACAGCGGAGTCTTAGTTATAAGTTTCCGTTATCATACAAACAATCTTATTTTAGATTATCAGTTTCTTTATCTTCTTCTTCTTTAGTAAGCGATTTCAAAAAAAAGAAGGAGGTTCTCAATTCGACTGTTTTTTCTTCTTTATCTATTCATAGTTTAAAGTAAAATCACGATCCGTTTCTGTGTATCTTCTACATATCTTCGGCTGCTTATCCTTCTTAACCACGCAACGTATTAATACGGTTTTCACTTTCATTTAAAAAAAAAAGTATGGTTTTTATTTACAATAAATGACCCTAAGTATTCTTTAGTAAATTGCTCCCGTACGAAGCCGGGGCGGGGCACTAGTCATGATATAATTTAAGAGCTAAACTTTGTAATTGGCGTAACCGCTATTTCTCTTTTTCCCTCTCTATCTTCATGATACGACACACACACACACACACACACTACACATACCTACCTACTCCTAGATACGTAAGGTATAATCGTTGTAGTTCTTATTTCAGTTGCATCGCTTACATCGCTATCGCTATTAATAAATTTAATTTTGTTTAATATTCGTTTACCAGTTGACAGTAAATAAATACTTCGTGAATAGTTGGTAAGAAAGCAAACGTAATAACAGCGCAGCCCTTAATTCTTTGAGCTTTTGTCCCAAGCAATTCAGTTCCTTAGTTTTTATGTCATAGAAAATTTTGCCTGGAAAGTTGGTACATAGTAAAACAAAGGAAGCACCTGAAATAATTAAAATAATAGGATAGTATTTTATAAGAAATAAATTTAATAGAGCTCTAGTTTAGAAACCTTGAAACATAAGGAAAGATCACTAACGGCAATTTTGTTACAATTAAGGCTCCACAATAGTAAAACAAAATACCTACCTAGAATTTTATTAGAAATAAATTTACTCGTAGTTTAGGAATCTGAAATACCTAAGGAATCTGAGTCATAAGAAAAGATCACGAACGGCAATTTTGCTCCAAGGCTCCACGAGTAGGTATGGTGGGATGGCGTTGTCCTACAGGAACTAAATCTGAACTTTGAGCGCTGGCGATACTTTTGGGCGAAGGTTAATTTTAACTTTCTTTCACCTTTCACCCTACTTCTTCCGCAACTCGCTAATGATTTCTTGGCGATCATAAATCAATGCGTTCAAACTTTTGCTACCATTATTCGTTTGTAATTGAATGATAAATTAAAAAATAGGAGTTTGCTTAGATATGCCCTGTAAATGTATTTCCTAAGACATTTCTTTCTCACGCTGCAATACATGCAGTTTTTATCGTTTCACAATTTTTTACCGGGTGCAATAGGTTTAAAGAATGTAATTCTTAGAAATTTGATAGTTACAAATTATTAACCAATAACCATGTTAGGCTTTATCGAATCATCAGATTAAAAATGAAATGAAATTGAAACTCAAATTACCAGATAAGTAAAACAAAAAAAATGGTAATCGAAGTGGTTTAGTAAAACCTTTAATAGCAATTTTTAGCTAGCTTTTTTTTTTTGCTTACTAGGTACTTCTTGTAAACTCAAGACCCTAACATGCTATTACCAGCAAAGTTTAGTTGATCTCTATGTGCATCACTTTTTTAGGATACTCTTTGAGTTTTTAGCCAAAGGAGATGCCAAGCCGTATTATCTCCTAACAATTTTTTCTGCCAATTTTAGCGGGGGGAGACGGGTCTAGTGTTGCCAGATGGCCGGGAAATTAGGGATTGTCCTGGAATTACGTGTCTTGCCCTGTGTCCAGGAATTACACTTTATAGTCCTGGACTTCGAGTCTTACTATATGTATTTTCTGAGTTCCTTATCTCAAAAGGAAAAATTACGAAAACCGTAAACAGTATCGGAACTTTTCAGATGAGAGATCCGAATAAATCACAACATGCTGTCGGCAATACTGCCACGAATGCCATGATGTCAAATTTTGAAATGTTTACGTTATGTCTGCCAAAAAGCATATTTATTTAAAATGTTTTTGGTGTTGAAAATCTATACATATATAAAATTCATAATTAATAAACTGTGAGGAAAACGTGTGATAATAAAATCCGTCTTTAGTGAAATTTGAGGTTTCTGATAGCCGTTTGACGGTAAATATGGCACGATTAACCATTTTTGCAGAGATCGCTTTTGCGATATGATTAAAGCAAAATGACACACGGTATCGCGGCGAACTGGTTTTTATAAACCGTTATGACCAAAACTCACGGTTTTGGTCATGTGCTTTGGCAGAGGGGAATGCGAGCGGTTCCCAAGTCCCTTGGTTAAATTGTTTAAGATGTCACTAGTTTAACTAAGATGAAGGGAGGATTAAATTAAACTTGGGCCAGTCATGCATAGACACTGAACATTGTATATGAGAGTATTGCTCAAATAATTATACGTAAGCTATTTGAAAATGAGACATTTAAATACTTCCTTATTTTTTCTATCCCAATAGCGATTTTTTAACACTTTTTTTCTTCAAAATCCAGGTGGGTACATGGACCGACACCAGTGGCCTCACTATAACGTCACCAAAACAGGTGCAGCTCAAATCGCCAGCTACTTACGAAAGCAATAAAACCTACATTGTCACAACAATACTGCAAGATCCGTACATGATGTTAAAATCTAAAACGGCGCATGCAGTGCCTGAAGAACAGTACCATGGATTTTGCAAGGATTTGCTCGATCTGGTGGCACAGAAAATTGGAATCAAATGCAAGTTTTTTATTTTAATTCGAAAAATTTAATTGCAAAAGGCCTTAAATAAAGGACTATAATTGAATATATTTGTATTGTAGACGTCGTTATTATCTGTTTCGGTATGTTCTGATTTAACTATGGCGTGTTAACGATACGTAAATAATTTAAAAGGAATCTCATTTTAGATGAGTTAAGAGTCGTGAAGGACGGAACATATGGAGCGGAGATCTCTCCAGCAGGCTGGTCGGGTTTGGTTGGCGAAATACTAAGAAAGGTAAGACCTCTTTCATTTTAGTATCTTATACCTATAATCATCAAGTTCAACAACAAATCTCTGTTGTTACATTTAAGAGAGATTTCTACTACGAGAGACAGTCGCAAATTAAATTGTTTTATGCAAGCGAACAAGCCGAGCCAAATGCTAGTCGGACTTGCACATAAAAGGACACATTTTGCCTTTCTCTTTAGTTTTTTACTTTCTTTTATTTTTAATATTAATTGTTGGTTTCGTGGCTATAGTAATAATACTGTAAAATTTTGAAGTGTACAATATAGTGCTTTTTAATGCGCAATTATTTAACGGTGTTTCTTACGCAACATTATAAAATTATAGAACTGTATATTATGAAAATAATTTTTAAACTCTAAGAATAAAGTGATAACCTTGAAGATGACGTTAAAAATACAATCACCTATATATAACTAACAGCAAAACTAATTAAACCTTAAAATGACAATGAACGAATAAATAAATCGGTCTTTTTCATTAACAGTCTTTTAGTTTTGTCAAATGTTTACTAACTAAAGTCTGTTCTAGTTCCAAAACTCATAAACAATAATAATGTTTAATTAATTTCAACAAAGAACTTATAACTATGTATCAGACGTCAAATAAATATTAATGGAAAGTCTTGCTTAATTGCTTTCTATGTATGTCGGAGTAATAATTTAATTTTAATTATAAACATGAAATTAATTAACTTGCACGTCAAATCCGATTATTTGTTGATGATGAAAGCAAATCCGAAAAATCCTCTTAGCATGCACATGCATCAGTAGGTATAAATGAGTAAAATAAACTATAGTAACATTATTTAAAATTGGTAATGCTTAAAGTACAATCCGCTACAATTTCATAGATTGCACCGAGTGTAGTTATCGCTTAAAAATCAACGCAATGACCGAAAAAGCGAAGCACATTGAAAAATTTGCAATATTGGGCGGGCTCTTCTGTGGCTTAATTGGGAAGAGCGGGGCACAAAATGAAGAGGTTACGCAAGGATAAAAAAAGGTTTTTGACTCGTTTTTAAGGACACATATCTCAAGAGAAAAAAAAAGGATCAGTATATGGTTACTTCGTTGTCCGGCTGGTTGGCTGTTGGTCTGTGAAGACGCTTTTTGAACCCTTTTTGGACGCGTGAAGGTATCGAGTTGAAACTAAAAAAGAATCAAAACCAATAGAAATAGGGCTTAGGGCTCTTAGAGCCTCTTAGAGGAAAAAATCCGAAAACCGTAAATTGAAACTTAAGTCACACAATAAAAACTCGCGATTGTAATCTTTTATCTGTTTTCGGTTAACTGTCCGCGACCTTTGTCGCAGACAGTAATATAAATTTCGATATTTAGTTTTGGTTAAAAATTCTGCATCAAATACTCAAACTTTAGGTCTGCAACTCATTTTATTTACTAGTTAGAGACTCGTCGAGCTCAATAGATAGAGAAAATACTGACAGCAAAATGACAGCAAAGGGCTTAGCTTTACCCTTTAAGTATAGAATCTTCATCGACGCCGAAGCATTATAGTTGGTTTAATCCACGAAGAAGCCCCCAACCCTTTCCTTTTCTAGCTTAAATTTTGCGTCTTGAATAAGCGGGGCGCCAAAGCCCTGTAAGCTTTTTATGCGAACACCAATAACACAAAAAAGGTAAATATAACAAAATTACCTACCTACTCAGCAATAGTCGGCTAATGCACATCTGCCTCATTGCTCTCATCGTACCCAATCGAACGAAAACCTTTGGCATTGGTAAATTTAATTTCCTTTCCTCTATAAGAATTCTCTTAATTTAATTGTTCGGTACGTATTGAGAAGTTACGTGTTTTCTAGTACCTACTCTAATGGTTTTTTCAATTAACTGGCTGCGTGCTTAACTCGCCAGATCTCTCTATTCTGTGTTCACTTACTTTTATTTCAACTGCCCTGTAGGTATAACTTTTTACCTTCGAAGATTCTTTGCTTTGTTAAGAGGACTGTGGACCAAGCTACAAAAAGTAGTCTCCGCATACAGCGGTAATGTTTTCCACCCCGTTAACCTTATCATAAGATGGCTATATTATAGCCATGATTTTTAGTATGTTGTTGGAATACCCAAGACCTAAGTTTTTGGTTTTGATTTCTACGAGTATGATTTTTTTTATTTAACTTGCGATGTAAATAAAATTACTAATGTGTTAAACGCAGTTCAATTATTTGTTTTGTTTGTATTATCTTTCTACTTTTAGGCTTTTGACAAAGAACCAATCAATACGACAAAGATTATTTGATGAAGTGTGCTCTATTTGCATAAATGTAGGAATTGTATTATTTATTTATATTCGCAATCAAAATCACAGTACATCTAGATAATCATTAGAAAGCGAACAAAATCGTCTGTTCATTTGCACTGTTTTAGTGCTAAAAGTAGTTAAAACAAAAGTATTTTTAGACCAATGTCAGCAAAGCTATAATGTTTCTTTTATGGAAATGTAGAACTTTTTATAATTGAATGTTTAATTCCAAAAGCACTAATGATAATACCATGTTTGACAAAAACATGATTAAGATAAATCCGCCATGTTTGATTGAACCCGATTACAATTATTTATAATTAAAAGGATTCTCATATAACTTATACTAAATAAATATCATTGAAATACCTAAATCAACATCCAATATTTCACTCGCACTCAAAAGCGTGCGTAACTACGATGCCGGGCGCTGGACAACCAGATTCAACCTCAGGACAAAAAAACATCCGTTAGTCAGGAATCCTCAGAGAGATGACCAATTTATCCAATGCCACGTGAACAAACTTTAAACTTAAACTTTTTAATACCGGACGTACACGGTTCCAAGCACTAACAACTTGTATAGGGTAGGGTCAAAGAAGTATGTAAGTAATGTATTATTAATATTCCCACTATCAGTTAACATTCCCATGCAAAATCATTGTTAGTTATAGTTGCACACTCTCCGATGGCTACATGCTACATATGTGATAAATTCCGTAGATATTCGAAGATAGCAATTATATTAAGAGCCAGATGACATACTATAACAAAGGTAACTAGGCAACCAAAACATGACACAAATATGAAGGAGCCTGCAAAGAAGCCTAGGTAATTTAAAAAAGATAAATATGTACGAGTATATCAATACGCACGAGCTCCCATTTGACAATTCCGCCCCCTCTACCACAAAAAAATAAGTGCTACAATTTGACATAATTGTAGAATGTGACAAAATATGTTAAATGGTAATATATGTTTGCTGGTCTCGCTTTTTAAATACGCCAAACGGTCCAAAAAATGTCCTATTGAGCTGGTGGAAGCCGACCCGGGCGGGATTCTTAGCGGGGTAGACTATTGTTATTAATCGATATCGGTGGGTCTATTCGGGGTATGTGGATCATCCCATAGTGGATACTTTAAACCTTCGCCATTGTAAAGTTTTAGGTCGTTACGTATGTGACATTCAATAGGCTTTGATGAAGCACACAACGTTTCTAATCTAAACTAATATTCAACTAAGTTTATATTAAAATCAATAACCCTACCAACATGGTTTTTTAAAGAAAGAACAAAACACTTGATGCAAACTTTTTTCAGATGGTAGGTATGTACTTTCTTAATTGCATCTCGTGTCCATGTCTCAAGATATTCAAGGCTAAATATCTCAATAATTCGTTATTTCTATTTGGTTTTCTAAGCTTTAAATGACGTTGAAAGCGTTCCACACACTGTGACGCACGAAATTGCTCCAAATTTGACCTAAAGCACGTTTTACAATAACTAAGCGTTCTTGAGATGGAAAGCGGCCACCCATCTCCACAGATATGACAGGTTTTTGTGACTGACTAATCAGAACTGCTGGTCTTATAGACTTAAATTTTGGAAAGAATATCTATTAAGCTCCCAAAGGAGGATCTCCGAAATATTTGTTTGAAATTCTCTTCCTTAAGTGGATAAAAAAATGGTAAAGTCAAAAATGAAACATTTTTGCCATTAGTTTCTTTTATTTGAAATTTGTCAAAAATATTAATTCTAAGTAACCAATATTTAAGAGATTTGCTTGGGCCGTCCCGTTAAAGTTGTTAAAATGAAGAAGTGTAAGTCTGTCAACACTAAATTAGATGTAACTATTGCCGCTTTCACATCAAAATAACGGATCGTTTTACCTACCAGCTGTCAAATATTATAACAGATTTCTCATAGAAAATGCGTGTGTGTGTGAAAATGTAACTGTTCGTAGCTAAAATAATTTGTTGTTTAAGTATTAAAACCGGCCATAAAACTTTAATAATTCCTTCATGTTTTGTATGTCTCACTTTATCTGTATACTTCCGACGTAAGGTCGTCTATATAACAGAAGTCTTAATTTCCAGTTTGATTGCGTCGAACGTGCCCAATCCTACTTTGTTTTTAAACCTTTAGAAGCAGGGGATACAGTTAATGGTCCGTAAGTAAGAGACTTAGATTATCGTTGCGATCCAAATCACGGAACCGAGTCAACCTGTTCAAACGTTCCCAAATTGATCTCTCTTGTGGAAATGAATAATTGGCATCCATGTATTTTAGGTTATTATACAGAATCCAACTAACCTCTTCCATTACATCGTTCATTCACTCAAAATGAGCTTTTGACGGCTCTCATAGGAAAACCACTCACTCTTCATAGGAAGCCACTGGTAGATACATAAGCATAACTCACTTTGTTTATGACTCCAAACGCCGGAAAATACGTACGTAGCTTCAGATAGTCGGTGCTAAACAGGAAAAATGATACATACACTCACTGCTTTTAGTAATATCAAAGAAAAGCGGGATTAAATTTCGAGTAGTAGCAGATGGAAGGCACGTACAGAAAAAGTGAATCCCTGTCCCATAAGCAGCTGCACTACAAAGACTGAAGATTGCTTAAAGGAATTTACTTTCCAAGATAAACTAATGCAGTTTATTGCGGCATCGATGTTTCTCGAGGGGACGTGCTTTGTCAACGTTCCGGTGGACTTTTTATTTGAACAATTTCTACGATGCAAGGACTTTATCCAGTATTGTACTGGTCGATTTTCGGACCGTAAAAACTGCCAAAATGTTTAGATAGGCTAAACGTACATTTACATGTCGCGATAAATGAACATGTAATGCTGTTAAATATTACCAAGTATACATATTATTTGATTTGCATCTCGCAGCTTAGGTAATAGTCATTATTACACCCTGTGCTGTACAAATTGGGCATATACCTGCTGTAATTATTGAAATAATTCGACTTGGTTTCCAGTAAATTTTTTTGGGGGTTGTGTAGTTTATTTAATGTAAAGAAAGTGAAATACTATGTTTAAACAACAACTTAAATGTGGTACCGTTAGTTGGATCTTTAAAAATAATGATTTGTATTTTTTATATTTAAGTTACCTACTTTTTGGTATAAATGACGGTAAATGTGTAATTTTAAAAAAGGGCCCCTACGCCAAAACACGGATACTAGATTTTTAAATAAATCTAAATCGAAGGTAGAAGTTGGTAACCACAGTAACCACGGCTGTCATCTCCATAGTGTTTTCATGGCAGATTATAGATTTTTAACCACTTACTTAAAAAAAGTATCTCAGTTGCACCAAATCGCAGTTGATAACAAATCTTGGTCTTTCACCATCAGTTCCGCTTTATAAATAATGCTGCCGTAAACTAAACAAGCCAGTTATTATGACAGTCAATTTAGTTACGAATACGTGTGCCTGTTATATTCGAGGAGATACGTCAGTTTCCCCTGGATCGTATCGTTCATACTACATTAGCTTTTATCTAAATAGGACCAACCTAGAAGTGTAGGCAAAAAAATCGAAGTCAGTTCACGGATGACGGAGTTCTGAAATAAAAAACACACAAAAACATACACATTGAATTAAGAATTGAAGAACTTTCGCCTCGTGGTGGTGACACCACCTCGTTTTTTGTGTGGCCAAAAATAAATAGAATGACATACAATCAAAGCAAGTTCACTAAAAGTTTGTCAAAATATTGCCAAATAAAAAGACAAATTCTGTTTATTTTTAACAATTAAAAGCGCCATAGAAGGCGTTTTTATTAATAAAAAATAATTGAGCTAGCTATTATTCGACAAGGGCGTACGAAAAACGTCTAGAAAGTTCAAGCATTAAAAGTTGTATTAAAAGTAACTATTCTCAAAGTTTCAATATGGTTTTTTTACTATTATACCTTTCAGTAATTGCTAAAATATTTCAAAGGTAGAAAATAATAAAAAAAACTAGTAAGTTAACTTACACCGATGATTTGTATAAAGTGTAGACAGTAGGTACCTGAGCAGTTTACACCTTAAGTACATGGATGCAAGACTAACTCAATTAAGGACTAATGTGGAAATGGCGGGATATTCAAAATCGTAATAATAAACAAACGCTTAGGTACGTACGAGTACAGACAAATTCAAATTGTTTGTCATGACAGAATAAAGTAATGTTTTAATTGGTTTACTTTACAACTCCAGAAAGCCAATTACCTTCGAGCATTTTCAAAAGTTAGTTAAGTCCCTTTCCATCGCTACGTTGCTTTGACCAGCGTCTATCATCTTCAATCAACAAATATTTCACGTGATTGTAGAAGATATGAGATCGAGGTCAAAATATTTTTGAGCCCACCCGTTCAATCCCGAAGGGTTCTACCGCTCCCTTAAAGGTCCTTGTTTATTGAGTTTTAGGCGTATTATTGTAGTTATAAAGGATTTGCGCCCCCACGGTCGTCGGACACTCGTTTGCTTTAACTTTGCGAAGAAATTTGACGGTAAATCTAATATCCAGTGAAGGTTCCCTTAATCCCTTTGTCTTTACGAGAGGTTTCTTATGTGTGCACTCTGTTATTTCAGCGCCGTCTCAACATTTAATGAAATATTTCGGAGAGTTAGTTTGACTTGTCTCGTGCCTATATTGTTCGTTATTAAAAGTGTTCCTACTCGCTCTACCATATTGTTGTTTCATAATGACGTTCAAATTTAATCTAACTTTGCTTTTAAGATTAAGTTTCAAATAGCTTAATTTTGTATCGGGAATGCTACTGAGGGTATTTATTACGGTGTCTTCTCTAGTTTGCCTGGGTTGTTCGTTTTGAAATTTATAGTTAGTATCACAATTTGGCAGTTCTAGTAAAAGGAAATAAC
Organism: Ditula angustiorana; assembly: GCA_963691745.1. Classification (NCBI taxonomy): domain Eukaryota; kingdom Metazoa; phylum Arthropoda; class Insecta; order Lepidoptera; family Tortricidae; genus Ditula; species Ditula angustiorana. The sequence goes on from OY829472.1 coordinate 8,655,020, forward strand.
TACATAACTGTGTATTTTATTAGAGTTGTATTATTTTCTCCCAGAAACGATAAAATTAACGTAGTATATTATTTTGCAGGAAGCGGACATGGCGGTAGCACCGTTGGCTGTAACTCCGGACCGCGAGCGTGTGGTCGATTTCAGCGAAGCATTCCTTTCAGTTGAATATCCAATCACTCACATAAAAACACCAAAGCAACTAGGAGACACTTTTAGCTTTCTGAGGCCACTATCCAAAGAGATATGGGTAAGTTAAAATCATAAAATATTCTATTTTACTTATTAAAATGTCTCAAAAATTATTACACCGAGCTGTTTGTGAATAAAGCGGTGTTAAGCTAGATCAAATTCAAAATTGTATCCGTGCAGCAAACTCGTTTTAATATCGCTGTAAATGAACTCGTTAGTAGTTGTTTATACGATTTGCGCGTCGACACAAAGCGCCCTGCTATCGTAAAACAACGTTAAAATAGGGACTAACAAGCCCCGTGAAACTTGAGGCAAAAGTTACCAGCTCCATACACAACACTGGCTTCGGCCCCCGGGCGCAAACATTTTGCCGATAAAACCATGCTGCTGGCTTCGTAAATGCCATTGACAGACAACATGCTCAAAAGCTGTATAAATAAAGTGATCATTAAACCCGTATTTTGGAGCTATATTCATTGAAGCTTCATTAAAAATATTTTAAACTGTTAGATCCTAAAAAAAAAAAAAATAAGATCTACATTGTGTGCGTCCACGTATCCACTATCATTTAAGGATTGAACAAAGGAAACTCATACTTATGGAGACTAATTTTAATTATTATTATGCCATTTTGATAGAAATGAATGTAATACTCGTAACAATACTAGCTCAATACATGGTAAATCACTTTAGCTCTTTTTTATGGAATTCAGAGGCAAACGAGCACGTCACTTGTTTAATATTCAATTATTTTGTACTAACTTTATATTCATGTTGGAAATAATTAGTCACTTACTTACTGTGTTTATTTTTGCAGCTGTGCATCCTCTTCAGCTTCTTCGCAGTTAGTATAGTACTATTTCTGGTATCGAGGTTTTCACCTCACGAGTGGCGTTCAGTTTCTATTACCGATACCCATTTAGATCATCCTATAAGCAGCGCAAATGAGGTAACTAAAAGAATAAAATATTTAATTACTCATCCTACCTTAACCTACATAAATTACAATACAATGTTTTTTCGTTTCTAGATAATTTTGCACAACGAATTCAGCATATGGAACTCATTTTGGTTTTCACTGGGATCTTTCATGCAACAAGGCAGCGATGTTGTTCCAAAGTATGTAGCACAAAGTTCATATTTTACAAAGTACGTTTTATCTTGAGCGCGTCTAAATTAAGACTTATGCACGAACCTTCTCCCACATTTTATGATTCAACATTTTCGAAGGCAATATAATTCCAGATGATTTAATTAACATGTTTATAAATTGATTTAATGGACTTATTTGATGTAAAGCACATTCATCTGCAATTCGAAGGTTTTAACTTCATATCACATTACTTTTTCCAGCAATTTTTCAGTGCAATTTTAGATAGAAAGCACAATTTCCAATTCTCAGACTCAGATATATTGAAGTATAAATGTAATAACATCACCCTTAGTCCAAAATGCCCGAGTTAAGGCTATTGAGTAATAAAATGTATAAGTATATAATAATAGACAGACCATGACCTGAGCTGAAGTAAATTTGGCCAAAATCCGCTTTAAATGGGTGATCCCGTTATCGAAATATTCGTTTGATCAATATATTCCGATTCCAATTTGAAAAACTACCGAACTACTTACCAAAGGTAGAGAAATTGTAATAAATTAAATCAATTAATTATTATAATTATTATTTTACTGAATTGTATGACGAAAAACTAAGACGTAAGTCAATGTTGGTCAAGGGTCAAGCTATATTTATTAGGTATGACGTTATTATTAACATTAAACACTTCAATGTGAAAGTAAATGGCAGCAAAACGTTCATTGTTTTCTTCTTTAAAAAAACATAGATGTAAACAACGCAACGTACGGATAGAAAAAACAGCAAAATCGGTTGCCAATAGCGCACTCAAGTAATGCGGTCAATATACGTACAACCGTTGGCTATGGAAGTTATATTAAATTCCAAGTCTTGTGTTAAATCGTGCGTGGTTGAGATATAGGACAGTATATTGTGTATAAGCGAATGCCCGGGACGGGGAGGCCCGATAATCACCTTGTTATACGGATGCGCGATGGTTTGCGTGTAATAAAATTACCTACAATAGTAAACGTCAAATCCAACGATAAGTCTGAAACAACGCCACTCTGTTTTTACTATCTCCCTCGCGCTTGCACGCCTCATGGCAGAATCACAGAGGGCCGTGAGACTTTTTTCTTACGTACAAGTCAGCGAGATCGCAGTAACGAATTGATAGTTAGGTACTATTTCAGATATCCGACTCGTCGTCGCCAGGTTTGACGTACACTGTAATCTGTGTCTTTATTACTTCGCGATTTTTTTTTCGGTTTTGACGGAACTTTGAAGAGAACGTTGAACATACAATTCAAGGAAATCATTATTATTACACTAACTTTCCGGTCTGTCAGCGGCCATGATTTGGTCTACCATTTGGATGATAACAGAGCAAAATGAGCTTTCACTTGAAACAACAAAAATACCTACACAAGCGAAACTTCTGTCGTCATATTCACGTGAAATATAAAAGGTGAATTTTCTTATTCAATATAATCAATTAATTATACACAGGCTACACAGCCAATTCTCTTGAAATGTTTGAGTAATATTTCATACGACGCTTTGTAGCTAGACTTCTGTTTCACTACCAAGACTGTTTTAATTTAGTGATGGTCCGAACCTAATGTTATTACTCACGTCGAAACCGAGACTCACTAATGTTCTTTTCCACCTTAAAGATTTTGAACAATATCTTTAGTTTTGTAGTACGTAAAAAGGGGTTTGTCGTTTTTTTGCGTAAAGCTCATTTGGTCTCGATTTGAGGTTTATTCATTTTCAAAGCCTTCGGGGTCTATTATATCATGATGAATGTAATAGGTACGGTATTACACTCATAAAAGAGTGAACAAAACACTAAGTCCGCCTTTTGTATGTTTAAATGTATTTTTGCACATAAATATTAAATAAATGATAAAAAATCATGTCTATTAGAATCCAGAAAAAAATTAGGAAGTTTTATTATCATAGAAATAATTCAAAAGCTGAAAATATTTAAATAAGTGTGATTTAGTGTTGCGCGCGGCACATTACATAAATAGTGAATAACTACCGTCATTTTACTACTCGTGATGTTTAAAAAAAATGTGCAATGTAGCAAAGAAAAAGTTTTAATAACTTTTGTTTTGTTAATAATCAAAATATATAAGAATACCGCATTCATGATTTTTATTACGTTTATCTCTTTATGTATGGCATCAAGTCCCAAACTGAAGTTCCGATTTCATTGTTGGTTTTATATTTGAAAACTGGCCTATCTCTTTGCTAGTCGCTTTCAACATAATATTATTTTAATCTTTTGACGTGCAAACGTCTATAAATTCGGTTTGGTAGGGAAGGTCAAAATTTTCGCTGTAACGGAATTTGCCGATATTCCGTGACGCGATAACTCTGTGAATAATGAACCAATAGGAAAGCTTTCAAGGTTTTAGTTTTCTAGTGAAGTTATTTCATAAATTGAACGGCCGTGAATAAAAAAAAAAAACAGAAATAAAGAAGTATGCATATTTTACATACAGTCTATCCGGTTTTACATACGGTTGATCAAGGGGTCCATGCTAAGTCCTTAAGCACTTAATAATACTAAATAGCTCTAATAATGAAAAAAAAACGTATTAAACTTGCAAAGATGAAAATTCATATTTTTAAGGAACGTAGGACAAACCACATCAAAAATACCAGCTAATGAGAAAGATAGAAGTAAGAAAATATTTGACGACGTTTGCACGTCGACTGCTCGAACATGAATGACTTTTTTTAAAGACGAAGGGGTATCCCTAAAGTTTTTTTTTAATTTTTTTTTTCGTAGATCATTATCCGGCAGGATAGTCGGAACAGTCTGGTGGTTTTTTGCTCTGATTCTGGTCTGCTCGTACACGGCGAACCTAGCCGCTTATCTGATAGTGGAGCGCCTGTCGGAACCTGCGCAGGCGGTCTCAACGCTGAGCGCGCCGCATACCGAAGTAAGAGACACCCTCTTTTAAATCAGGTAACCTCTTTTTTAGTGCTAGTTCTTTGAAAGCACGGCGATGGCATTACGGTATTATGCTCACAACTTAATATCGTAAAAGTCTTAAATTGTTATAGGTCACCACAAAAACATGAGTTCGACATTTGAACAGATTTTCACGCTTAATAAATCTTCCTTTTGAGCACGTTTATTTAATAAAATGTATAACAAATCGAGGAAAGAAATTAAAAAAAATAGAGCAATATAGTCTCTTGATCCAAAATATCTTTTAATTAAAATTTAGATAAAAAAATTTAAAACTTTCTTATAAGACTCATAATCAACCCCCTTAATAAGGGGATTGATTATGAGTGAATGGATATCATCTGTAATAAGTTACAAATGCCATAATGGCTAATAATGAAAGACGAAATATGTGTTAACAAATAGGGGTTTACTAAGCGTTTATGAATAAGAAGGTTAAAAGCCGAGTATGTTAAAATAAACGCGATTTTGTGTTGCAATCCATACATTACTACAGTAGTGACGTCACAGTATGTAGTTTGTTGTATGAAGCATGATGGAGCGTTTTACCGAGGCTTTACCATTGTAATTTTACTACTCGAGATATTTCAAAAATTTATGGTCGTAGAAAAAACACAGTTTTAACGAATTCTTTCAATTTTGAAAATAAAATTAAATTTGAATACTGCAGTATTAAACCTTGTGTGTGATTCATATACTTAAAACTGACGAATAGGGGAATATAAAAAGAATCTTGCTAGTGTCAAGTCAGTATTAATTTATTTTATTTCACCATTACAAATATTTTATGCAACTGACAAACACATTTATTTTTTAACAAAAGCAATACAAAAACATTAATAGACAAAACCATAAAAACCGTAGGAAACGGTAAAATACATACAAGAAGCTCTGTCGCCAAAAATACTACCACGAAACTTTGCATCTCGATGTAAAATTTGATTATAATTAGTTAGTTTTCAAATAAACCGCTATCAAACAGCTATCCTAAAGCTAATAAAAAGTCATTACTATAAGCTGACGTCAGTTTCACTTTCCCTTTGGTATACGCAGCTACCATAGAACACCATTTCCCCTGGTCCAGACAACTCGCTCGTCTGCTCCACAGTCATAACTTTCTTTATACAAACCTGGCAGTTCCGGGTACTCCTAATTTGGCCTGTTTTCAGCACATCACCTATTTAGTCGATGAATGTTCGCGGAGGCCACTTTTATACGACGCTCCCAGTTATACAACCTTTATTCAATTCAATTCAATTCAATACATTTATTTCAGATTATTAATCCATATTGGGTTAGTAACAAATGTCTTATGAGCTAGTGTTAGTATTATTATAAACTGGCTAAGGGCAGTTGCTCTATCTTTAGTAGAGTAGTTTTCTGTAGTAAGTAGAGTGAGAATGAGAGAGTGTAGCTGAGTGTCCACCGATAGAGTTGCCCCTTGCCCCTACATAATTTTTTTGCCAAAACCAAACAGCATTCCTTTTATCTCAGTCACTGCATCTTCATTCCACACTTCTCCCTGATCCCTGATAATATACGTTAATAAGCTATGCGCATAAGTATGTGACACAACAAAGAATAAGTTAAACTTAATAATTTTAGCATGCTCAGGTTCAACATAATGGTATAGAAGCTCAGATGCTGAATGACGATTTAGCCCAGTACACGCTGGAGAAGGAAGGACAGGCTGCCTGCGGCTCCATATCGCGTGCCTGTCGATATAAGCAAGTGAACTTTGCTATAGCAATTGCAAAGGGATCTCCGTTAAGGTGAGTTTTTATTTATAGTTTTATACTGCTTTAGCAGATGGACTACAAAACAAAATCAATGTATGGTTTATATTGCTCTGAAAAAAAAAATACAGTAAGTTTAGGAAGTTTTTTTTATCGACGTTGTGTTTTCGTTTGTAAGTACTCTATTTTTACATTAACAAATAATAGCGCCAGCGTTCTAGGGTCCATGCCTCGCAGCACAAACTTGGACGACGTGTTCTTGCTGTAAATAAATGTATATATTCTTTATATTAGTGTAAATTTTTCCAATGTAAATATTTTCTGTGTATGTATATAAATAAATATGACATATTACAAGACAGTACTATTATTATTATTTATGTATATTTATTTAAAATCTTAGGTTAAGTTTTTACAATATTTCTATAAAAAGTAATAAAACAATATCAATACAAAATATACAAACATTATTATTGATAACATATTACCAACAGTTATATAAATATACATACATAATAAAGTATGAAACACTAATTTCCATACCTCTAGTAATTTAATATATTCTCAGATTCCTTCAAAGTAAAAAGTTTAAAGATGAAGGTTAAAGGGTTTCGCCCGGGGAAAGGTTCACATGCCAATAATGTTATAAGAGTATTAATTAGATTCTGATTTTTCTAAATAATAAATAAGGGTAAATTTAGTTTTTTCTTTTTATGTATCAATGCGCTGTAAAATGGGCTTAAGACTCGTGTAGATTTAAGTGCTAACGTGTTTGAGGGTTGCGAATATACGATCTTTCCCTTACGTGTCGTTTATGTATTCACGCTTGATTACTTATATTAGTTCGTTTGCACTGTTTGTACGGTGATAAAACATAAAAAAAAAACATTTTTCACATCTTTTGAAATCTGACGGAAACTGATGAATACTTTGAACTGATAAATGTAAACTTGGAATCAATGCAATGAGACCATGTAATTCTCAAATATTAATAATCTGTCTTCTTTCTTTTAATTTATCAAATTCTATACTCTTCGGTTTTTACCTACATGCTTATACTTCGTAGGTATCATATACCAAATATCTTGTACCAAAAAATGAATTTATCCATGAAGTTACAACAAATAGAGGAGCTCAAGTAGGCTGACGCTGAAAAGTAAAATTTTGCTTTAAATGACATTTTGAAATTACTATTTTTCAATCATGTAGTAACAGGTAGAAATTATTTATATTTAACTATACCAAAAATATTTTATAATTTTAATTAAACGTAAGAGAGCTGTCATGAAGCCGTTTTCCGTCAAGGCAAATAAATTTATCCAAAATGATGACGTACAAAGACAGACTAGGCCTCCAGAGAGAACCGATAGCACTTTTATGTAAAGCTGACTTCATTTTTTCTGTGAGAAAAGCTACAGGAGAAATTTTCACTAAAACTTCACGGCGAAATGAGGTTTGAACAACATTTCAAGCTATATAAAGTAAACTCATTTGCAGTGTAATAACTAGACCCAACCCCGTGGGATAGCAAGGTGCCAGTACCTATGCGATGGTTTATTCGATACAAGGATGAAAATATCACAAGCATGAGATAAGCTCATATTAGAATTTTAGTAATTAATAAAGCCCGCTTAGATTATATTGACTTATTGCTCTACCCCCGTCTAAAATCAGCATTAAGGTTTTGGATTTACACAATGATCTAATATATGGGGAGAACTTTGATTTTACTGAAATCATCGGTTTTGAAAACGAAAGGGTTGAAAAGAACACATATTACAAAAGACTGCGCAACTTGGCAGTAAATTTTCAGTGCAGGAAAGCTCCCAGCTCGCACTATCTGGCTGAAATCTCGCTTCTGCGCGGTAATTCCCAGTTGAATACTGAAAACTCGTAAATTTACATGGGGCCCCGTCAGAAGGGTACTCTCTACATATCGAATTTATATCTACCGCTCCGTTTTTACAGTACACGGTTGGCGGACGTGATTTTTAACGAGAGTTAAAAATTTACATTTTATATGTCACGTACGGTTTATGACGCGGCAGAGGAGTAACGGCGCTTTAGTGGAATACAACGATGCGGAGACGTATACATTTTCGAAAACTGTCGTCCGATAACAAAGAAATAAGGTCATACAATTTAAAAAAACCTCAACGTCATCGTATTTTTTACATTCTTTACACTATATTGCCATTTAAATTTCTATTTAACGAATAAACTTTTGCCGTGTGGCACGAAATAGCGTTGTGTTGCAAACTCCAAACAGTGTATATTTTTAGGGAATGAACCCTCGGTTTTCTGGTGGTCGGTACGCAAGATGAGCTTTTCCACGTCAATTTATGTATTTTCACTCCCCTCACGTTAGCATGAAAGCCTAGCCTGGGTCACGGCGTAACAAAATCCTTTATACCATAATTCCACATGAACCTAACTCGTAACGTTTTATTTCCTACAACTTCCGTCCATTATGAAAATGCATGTACTTTTTGTTTTAGAGAAGGGATTAATCTAGCAATAGTCGACTTAAAGGCTAATGGTATCATATCGAAGCTTTGGCGTAAATGGGTGATCGCCACTAAGAAATCAGACTGTGACGAAACCAAAGACGAGGTAAGAATCATTTGGTTGACTACTAATTTTTAAAATTTAATTCATCAGCTAGCGGGTTTTAAATTACCGGGGCAACGCGTGGGACCGATTTACTGATATCTCGTGATGCGATATCTCTGTTAATAATGGAATGATAGGAAATTATCTCTTAAATACTTTTTTTGAAGCTTTATGCTAGTTTTTTTTACTAACAAGAAGTACTCAATCTAAGATCAAAGCGGCTGAATACGAAAGACAGATACGAATAATTTAATATTTTCTCCTTAGAGATGCAAAACATTGTCAGGGAATATGGCAGCTTCACGTAAAATCCTATTCCTGTGAAAGGACAGAGCCATCTATTTAGTTTTCTAAACCTACTGGAATTTTGCTTTATTTAATAAAGTGTTTAGTGTCTTATGTGCACTTTGAATGAGCAAACTAGTTTATTTTGCACATGTACATATGAAAGCATAACGTAATATGAAATACCGAAGTATTTTATCAATATACGATGCAGTTTCAGTATCAAGTTCCAATTAAGCTTTTACGTTCACTCAGTTAATTTTCGACAGTCGGTACGCAAGCGTTTACGAGTGCTAGTTCTGGCAAACATTTCGGTTTCAAGTTTATGTCATTCAAAGTGCTCGTTGCGATTCCGCTTTGAACGTTAGTCATTTTGTAGTAAACTTATATTGGATTGACGAGGGTCTTATAAATATATTAGTAACTTTCTGACAGCAATGTTTTGAGTATTGGAAACTAAGCTTTAAGGATTATGTATAGTAATACCCCATAGTTTTTTTATCTAATATGAAAAAAGTATTGGAAACTAATCATTTCCGGACTGGGTACTACGAAATGTTTTACTGCAAATGAGCAATGCTTAAAAGAAATGTATTGTGCCTCCAAACACCCTGTGAACTGTACACATCTATAGTTACTAACTTGTATTTATTTTACGAGAAGTGAATAGCAAAGTATATACCTACAATATATTACAGCAAAAAAATCAATTTTATTCCGTGCTATAAGCTACGATCTTCCTCTTTTTTACCCGACTGTTGAAGTTCATGAAACTATTGCAATAGTGTAGGTATTCAACATTACTTAACAGAACTTCAGACTACTGGTCTTGTTTTAGTCTTTTCAGTTTTGATTTACTTTTTACGCAGTTGGGTTTTAGATTTTTTTTATTTATCTATTAATCTAAGTTTGGTCCTGGGTATGAAATATTCGCATGTTTTTCAAAGAGATAGAGCGCTGCGGATTATTAATCTCGAATTAGGGTTCTTCGTGTGTGGAAAACCTCCGCCTTTTAAAAAACAACAGTCCAATAACATAGATTTTAAATTGCTGTGTTCCCGCGGTTAAATCTTCAGACCTCGCCTATCTGTCGTGTACAAAGTAGAAGTATAAGGACTCTTTTATGTTGCCTAACGCAATAGTTCCTGCAGGGTTGGAAACGTGATTCTTCTAATTACATAATTGATTACCATTCTACGAGTTGTTTACTTGTTGTACAAAAAAGGGTTTTTATTGAGAATTTTGGTTTTCCAGGATACGAGCATAACCGAAATGACGCTCAGTCAAGTAGCGGGGATATTCTACGTGCTGGTGGGCGGGCTGGCGCTGGCGCTGGGCGTGGCGCTGGTGGAGTTCTGCCAGCACGGGCGCGCGGAGGCGGCGCGCGCGCACGTGCCGCTGCGCGCCGCGCTCACGGCCAAGGCGCGCCTGGCCTCGCGCGCCGACCACAAGCCCGCGCACGGCCACCCCGCGCGCCACGCGCAGCGCGAACACGACCGCCTCGGATGGAATGGGGCGGCCTTTGCAGGGGTCCGTATTTCATTTAGTGTCCACAATACCAAAATCAAATTTGCTTTTCGTTTTCAACTTAATAGTTGGTGTTATCAATTTTCTTTTTTTTTAAGTTTATTAAAAACGATTATAATCTTTTATCAAACGATAAAACAATATTTTTTTTTAAATAGTGTTATGAAAAGATTCGATCGGTGGTTTTGTTACGAGTCTCTTTTGCACAGAAATAGGATAGTATAGTATTTAAGTACGTATAAAATTACTTCATGCCTAATAATATTATTAATTTTATTGAACTTTCAATATTCTTCTACGAATGATAATCCACGCTATTCATAATGCATTGCTGTTATTATTTCTTCCTAATCACAAAATCATGACATATGCAACTATGTAAAAAATTTGGGAGATCAGCACATATTTTCGATTACAGTTCATTGCTAACAGCATATTTACTAAGCAGTAAATATCCTATTTAACTGCAAAAACTGGTGCTTGGACAGAAATTTAATTTCTTTCTAAACTGGAAAATTGTTCATGACAAATAGTTACCCTTAGCTATTATGAGTTACTTGTTGTCGACGAAATCTCTTAGTGTAAATAAAATGACTAATTCTTTTGTAAGGATTTTAACTCCAGTGTAGAAAATAAAATACACTCGATGTCAGTGTAACGAATTTTCCGTGACAATATTATTTTCATAAAATAATATAAAATATTTTTACGTTTCATGTTTAGTCCAATGACTTTCTACTGGGGAGGGAAGTATTGAGACATGTTCACCGCAAGATTTATTAGAAGGTTGTGACATTTTAACGTAAGTTGTGTATTTTGGGCCCCCTAAAACGTGTGCATTATCCAAATTAAAATTGCTTAAAACCTATGATAGTGAGAAGCTGGTCTTCAAGCTTTTATTCACCTTCACCAGTCCCGGTGCACTCTTACAAGTAAATATTGTCCCATTTCCAGTGATCAACATGACTTGAAATTTCGTTTTTTATTTATTAGTTTTTGACATAAGTACAATAAACATCTGAAATCACAAAAATTTCATATATTACATAAATATCAAATACATAAATTTCATACCCCACTATTTTTCTAAAACCAAAAAAGAAATCAAGACAAGAAAAAGGATCTTGAACAGTCTTAGGTGCTTGATGAAATTGTATTCCATTCACAATTTAAAGTTGAAACAGAAAAACGTTTAATCACATTTACATTTAGTAATTAGAGTTTTAGCTAGAAAAGTTACAGACTGTTCAATATATATTTTTTGTATAATACTGTACACATACTTTCAGATACGTATTCCGTGTTGATGCCTGCATTTATAAACCAATAACAAACTTATCACATCATTACAAACCTTTTCCGCTCCTTGCACACCATTATGCGAGTGGCTTGTTCCCTTGTCTGTTTAATTAATTTCGTTTTGTATAGTGTAATTCAAATAAAATCGGGTTGTCATCAATGTCTCTAATTTTTGAATCAAAATAATTGCCATTCTAATTACGCTATGACGTCACTTCTAGTCTTGAATCGATAAGTTACTTTTTCACCTAGCCAACAAATCAGTTAAGATAAAGATTTAATGATATCAATTCTCGAAACACGCAATAGATGATAATTTAAAATCTGAACATTTATCCTTGGACATTTCAGTACTTCGCCGCGGGGACCCAGATCGCTCAAGACGACGCGGTCCACGCGAGCTTCACCCACGTGTGATCCGCGGAGAAGGGCGGGGCCAACGTGCGGCGCTCGTCCCTAACCAAGCCGGCCAACTCCGTTGACCTCTACCAGCTATAAACCCGAGCCCAGCAGAGTCCACGGGCCGCGTTGATGTGCCTGAATTATGACCCGTACTGCTAATCAGTGCGGTTTTTGCTGTTTTCATTGCATTCGTTTTTGCTGGTTGAGTTGTGCGATAGCCAAATTGGACAACCATGACTTCAAGTTGTTCTAACTCTGGTTGTTAGGCCATCGCGAAAGTATAAAACAATTGTTAGGCCACTGTAGGAACTTTTTACAATTAATATCGTAATGACTTTCGAATAAGCCAAAGACAAAATAGCTTTATTCAGATTATGTTTACGGTAGCAATTATGAATGTTATCAAATTTACCACCGGTTCAGAAAAACCTCTGATGAGAATATACCGGAAGGAAAACCCAACGAGGAGTAATTTTTTAAATATTATAATAACCCAGCGACACATTGCGGCAACGTTCTACAGTGGACTATTAATCAATTTTTTTGACTGTGCGCGTTCCAGTTTCGCACTATGTTAGTCTCAAACTGGAACTTGAGCTCGGTTGGTAACTACCACCTTGAGCTGTGTTGTGTAGCTGATTATTAGCAGAAGTCAAACTTATACAAGTAAACACACATCGGCTTCACGCACTCAAGCAATATTCTGAATACACACTTAAAATAATGCTTGAGTGCGTGAAGCCGATTACAATTACGGTGCACTTACTACGAATCTTTTCGATACGCGCCAACTCGCTTCGTAACTCAGTGCGGCTTTCTCCTACTGAGCTAGTTAGAACGAGATGCACTGAGTTACGTAGCAAGTAAACGCGTGTCAAGAAGGTTTGTGCTTTGTTCACTGGTAGCTTGAGGTTAATCTATCTGAGCTATGTACAGTCAAAGACCATTAAAGGCGAAGAGGTGTAATTTTTCGAAAGGGTGGCATATAAAATACACTATGAAGTTGATATATCTATCCTTTGACAGCTTTTAATGGCCAGTTAAGTATGTTGCTGTTTGATATACAAACCGTATTTAGTAATAATTTTAATTAATGCTTTTTTATTTCTGCGGCATACGTGTGACTCTGAGTACTTACAGGACATTTTGGTGATAGCTGGCACTAATGTACTTAACAAAATATGTTATTTTAAATGTTAAGTAGGGGTTTACTTCATATTAAGAGGTACGAATATACAAAGTTACGATGCATTAAAAGAAAATCTTATAACAAGATTGTTTATTTATATTCGTAGGCTATCAGAAGTTGTTTGTGTTTCTATAGTCTTGGAAAATTGTTTAGCGTTCGTACCTGCCAATTTGTATTCAAATTACATTCAAACTATAAATTTTGGTGAAATTTTTCAGGTAATATTTGGTGTAATTATTTAAAAGTGGAAATATTATGGTTTCTCTCATTTTTTTAGCGTAGAAGTATTTTTTAGTATTGGCCTGTTTACGGCATTAAGATAATTGTAGAAAAAAGTGTCCCTATGTACGTGTCCGTCTTGTTTTTGGTACGCTAGCTGTGTAATTTAATAATATTATTGCGCTGTAATCATATTATGCATAAATAGTTTTAATAGATTAAATGAGTGTTGGTCAAATAGTTCATCGCAACGCTTTCATATTGCCAAATATATTAAATACGAGTAGATGTAGAGATACTAAAAACGCACCTAACTAAAAAAAACAGGTATAAAACCTGAGTAATTAAACATGAAATTATAAATACCAAATTATATTTACCTATCATTAATTACAATGGGCCAACAAAGTGGTCTAAAAGTTTTGGCTACAATTCCCACCTCAGATTTCAACTTGAAGGAAATGTGGTCTACAATGCTTTCTTATTTTCCTCATTTATTTTCGTTGTCGATCTCACTTCAATGGATTTTGGCTATGGAATTGTTTTTTTTCTATTCTCTGTAGGTATGTTTTTATTTTCGGATCCGCACACAAATGATTCCATAGGATGGTCTCTACTATATATTACTACCAAATATACACAGATTGATCCTTTTGTAATGCCAAAGGACTACAGAATATTAGATTACTATTTTTACGTTTGATTAGAAATTTTACATAATTTGTGGCAAAATTACTTCATCTGGTGTATTAATAATACATTTGTCAACATTTGCTCTTTGCCGGTACAAACTTATCTTTTTTTGATTTAAAGAAAGGTATTGGTATTGAATGCGTGGGACTTAGTTTCTTCTCTTAGTGGTTCAAATTGCTGTTCAAAAATAATTTAAACAAATGCCATTGTTTTACTAACTTGTGCTTTACATTCGTCAACACATATATCAATTTTGTTTCTCAAAATATCACCGCTAAATGTATGAGTGGTTTCCTGTAATTTTGATTTAGTGCTATCTATAGTAATAGAAGTATTACAGAGATGATTTTGATTACAGCATCTCCAAAGTTGTAGTTGTATCTTTTTCGTAGCAATACGTCTTCCTCGTTTTGATTTCATAGAGAAAAAACCTTTTCGGTTTCTTCGGTGTTTGTATCTCTTATATTTTTTTATAACGGGCAAATGGCATTGAACCTTACCTAATGTTTGGGTGCTAGACCACTTTTTGGCCGACTGTACAAAATTGTTAAATTAAGCAATCTACATTATGGTACAAAATATCATATAACAAGTCGATTTTAAAAAAACGAAATTATATGGATACTAAAAATAATGTATTTAATTATACATTTACTATCCTAGGTTTTTGGTTTAAGAGGGCTGTTACAAAAGCTGTTTTTCTCGTTTATTCAGGAGAAAATAAGTGAAATTCTAAAATGCGTCTAGATGTCACTTATCTGATGTAATTATGTAGTTAATGGAATATTTTATCATAATGAGGATGAGGGGTCTTATTGTGTAGCTAAGGGGAAATCCTACTAATCCTTTTAAGTAACCTGCTAATAAATTTTCCAATAACTTAAATAATTAAAAATGATGAAAAACCGATGTTGCCAGCGCAGTTTTTGTAACACTCCCCTCTTGCTAATAACAGTAATAACACTAATTTTCTGAAGTGTAAGTAAACCATTTCGGTAAATAGTTAAAAATAAATGTTTATTATTATTTCGTAATAATCGCTAGCTAAATGTCGACTAAGTGATCCACTTAAATTAATTATAATTATTAAGAAGAAAATTATGCAAAACTTATAATTGGATTACTCGGCTCATAGAAAGGAATAATTAAAAAACACTTATAACCTCTTATGACTAATCAAAAAACTTCATAACCTAGAACTCGCATGAACTAAAGAATTGGTCCGTGAAAGGTTATTAGTATTTTAAATTAACTCTGTATACCAACATAACCCCCTTATTCATAAAAAGTTTAAAAAAAAATTAAGCTAACAAATGTTTTGTCCCTTTGATTTAACTGACAAACGTTTACGAAGCGTTTATGAATAAGGAGGTAAGTGTATGATTGGACCGCATTTTATATTATGGAGATTGTTTTGTCATTTACAAGTCGTCTGGAAAGAATTGGGCCTCTCGTTCATTGGAGCAGCGCAGACACAACAACGACGCGATACGTTCGCAAGCAGTAATCGGTTAATCTGATTGGTCAAACGTCAGGCGCACCCAATCAAATTGACTTATTCTTGCTTGTTTTAAATGAGCTGTTTTACTGCTGCGTCGCTCCAGTCTTATAAGTATAAGCGACATAGGGTTTCTTAACTTTTTTTTTCTAAAACTAACCATCACTGTTCATATTAAACCTCGAAATATATACTTTAAAAAGGACTTTTAAATACGCAGACTATTAGCAGAAAAATTACAATCGACTAAATAATGTCCATATTATTATCTAAATCAGAATAAGTGTTGATTTAAGTACCTATATAATAACATACAATTTTGATCTTCCAACTCTATTGCATAAAAATGTGTAAGCTACCTCTTGACTCATAAACGTTCCGTAAACCTGCATTAGTTAACACCATTATGCCTTTATCTGTCTTTGTGGCGTTTCCTTTCGAACGAAAATAACATAATATCAACAAATTGAAACTAATTTCAATTACTTACGTACAAAACAGCTGCGTTTGTACGACATATTTACTTTTTAAGCAAAAACCTCGTCTGCTTTCTCGTGAAGCGACATACATCACTCAGACTTAACTATCAACCACCACCACTAAATAGATACACCCTTATTCATAAACGCTTCGTAACCGTTCGTTAGTTAATATGTCTTATGTATTTATCTGTCATTGTGACGTTTACCCTCGAATGAAAGGGACAAAACATTTGTTAGCTTAAAAAGATTGTTAACTTTTTATGAATAAAGGGGTTAATCCACACTATCTACGCGCGTTTCGCCTACATACCGGGCATCATCGGGATCTGTGTATAACGCCTACATCTACTGATTAATAAAACATTTTTGTTAGTGAAAAGAGGTTGCTAAACTTTTATGAATAAGGAAGGGTTAGTATTTAGCATGTATTCGTAAAAGTTAATTATAATAAGAATCGTGATCGTATGTATGATACGTTGTGTGAAAAATTAGGAGTTTTCATTTAACTGGACCTTAATTACGGTTATGGGTTACATTAATGTAACGTAAACGTAGCTATAATAAATATCAAAATATTATTTCGTGTGATTAACTAGTGTAGTTCATTAAAATCTTATTAGCAGGGTAAAACAAATTTTAGAAACCAAAGGTATCATATTAGCATAATTATAGAAATAATCCTGCCTTTCAATGATTCGTCAACAATTTCAGTTTTTTTGGTAAAGGAGGTAAACGAGAATACGGGAATTGATTACCACCACCAATGGTGCCACCAATCAGCGATTCTAAGAATCACGGATACAGTCCCTATCGCTGTGGCCTCCAGGCTGAACATCGTACAAATCGTAGTGGTAAGCTGCACCCCGGCATTTTTTAAGAGTGCGGCATTACCCCGGTCGAGACGGTCTGTTTGTACTGGAATCAGCACCTGACTCCGGTGTACCACTAAACTGCTACTAGAAAGAAATAGGACGGCATTACAATCTGCATACTATTACAATAATGCTAATTATAAACGTCAGGAAATCCTTTTTGAAGTACCTAACCGCCCCTTTCCGTTTTTCACTTTTACCAGAGTGCACCGTATGTGATTCATCCACTTATGCGTTAATGACCTTGGTGTCACATATGGGTCACGCACGTACGTAGTATTTTGGCAGATATCCTGGATAGATAAATAGATCCCTATTTTTTTATTTTTTTTATTGGTTACAACACTTGAACTCACTATAGAGCTTGAACTTAAAAATGTTAGTCACAGTAAATTACATAAGAATATAAAAAGCATGTCTAGAAATTAATTTAGTGGGAATTATTTTAAATTCAAGCCATTTGTTATAAAAAAAATACAAAATAAGATCAGGTATCAAATAATTATAAAATGTACAAAAATAAAATGGCAGAACATTTTATGTAAGTTTAGAAATTCAGAAACACAAATATAAATCCAATAATTTATTATTACCTATAAATTGAGTAAAAGCTTACTAATTGTCTGAAAGTTACAATACGTTAAAAATTCATTATAAAATACACAAAGACAGTGTAAAATCCCGAAAATGCGAGGATGTCCAAATTAAAATAAAACAATGTAGTACAAAGTACTTCAAACAAATAAAGTTATTTTCGGTGTGTCGCTAATAAATTAAAATTCAACGTGATTTGCTAGGACTGTATCCATAACTCTTGTATTTAAACTAATTATGTAATATAACAAAATAACATCTCTAAATATTAAAAAAACCTAGCGCCAGCATTGCCGACACGGTGTCAATTTATACTAAAAAGTTATTTCACTATTTTTTGATGGTAGTCGGGAAAAAATATAATCGTCAACATCGGAATAGTTTCTGCAAGTTTCGACGTTATCTTGCTTACCACTGTTATTACCGTTTCCGAACTAAATACTTTTTAATGTTGCTACCTTTTCTACAATATTCATACTGGCCACAAATAAATACAACTGGCACGGACTAAAAAAAAACATCTCTAAGTCATTTCATTTTATTATGGACGTCAAACAGCATAAATAATGCAAATTGTTTGCTTCTTCTCTTTTGAAAAAGAAAACGTTTTTACTATTATTAGTTTTGTTAGCTGATATAATTTGTTATTCAGGTGGTTAGTAGGTTGTGTTGTTCGGTGTAAATAAATCTATTCCGACAGAATTTGGCTACTCTGGTTGAATAATCTCACTTTATTGTTTTACGAGTATAAGCAATGTTAGAATTGAACAACAAGTTGGTTTTCAATCTAAAGTTGGGACTTCTTATTCTGTTTATTGAATTATTCAGTAGGTGTGTTGTGGTAGTTGAGACATCAAGAATATTTTGAAAATCATGAATATTCCCTCCAACTAGTGAAGGATAAACAGTCAGTTTAGAATAAACCTTCCTATGCCTCCAATGGTGAAATAATTATGCAGTATTATTATTACCGGTCTACTTTTCGTTGTCTTCCAGACAAAAGTCCTTTGTAATCTGCGTCTTTTTTCCTACGAGCATTGGTAACAGTAGTAGGAACAGTAGTTAAAGAAGAGCATAAGTACTTATTTTGCCTGAAAAATGACAAACTTAACTTTTAAATACACATTTTCGCTTGATTTTAGGTAAAATAAGGTCAATACGGACAGATATAGTATAAAAAGCTCACTTCCGAGCGGGCCATCGTCTCAAACACAAAAAGTTAAGAACATAACACTAATATTATTTAATTTTTTGGCAATCCGTTTCTATCTTCAGGAATAAGGAATGTTCCATACAAACTTTTACTCACTAAAGGACGAAACTTCCTAAATCCTCTCTTACTAGGTGTTCATGATATCTTACCAAAGGTAATTTATTTTGGCTTGACGTTGATGAATCAGTCGCTACATTATTATTTAAGAACGAAAAGCAAATAATGAAACTGGTCAATGTTTAGGTCGAACATAATATGCTTATGCTTACAAACTTAATTAAAACCAAAATCAGTTTCACGGGAAGTTTTAAAGCATTACTGTCGTTTAAAAATTTGGTTAATCTCATTCGTAGATGACTCACACGCGGACTTTGATTTTAAAATTCACACTTCAAATTGAAGTGTGAATTTTAAAATCAGATGTGATCCAGTAATTTAACCTGGCCTCTTCGCATTACATAGAAAAAAGTTTTAATGACATTCACTATGGCAAATCCAGAAAGTCAAAGACTTCAGATCAAAGATGAACAACGCTTATTACGAAAAACCTGTAAAATTCCATATAAAGTCCATTCACATATGCAGTTAATTTCTAGTGCGGTCAAAGTGCCTTTTAACGTGGACACGTGATAACTTGGTAATTGTTGAAGTTGCGATAGCCTGTTCTGTGAATTTGTTACTTTCAGTTTGTTTATGTTAAAAAATTACATCCCAGGATGTTACTAAAATCCTTAGCCGACTGGAAATAAGAGGTAGTTAGGTCACATTAAGAATAATGAAATGGCAAAAAATTACTGAAAGCAAATAAAATGTACGTCATTCCATTAAACTTCACCTCACCATCAACCAGTTCTGAGATTTGCTTTTCGTTCAGTTACATACTGTAGATGTTAAATTAATAGATAAGTGCTAATTACATTTCTAATCACCTCGGTATTCACCGCGAGCATTACATTCATGTAACCAATTGTGTACTGAAGTGGTGAAATGAATATGATGATGATGAATTGTGTACTGGCGTCCGGGTTGTTTAACACACTCGCTGCAATTAAATGCTTTAATCCAAGCTCTTACATTACGCGCGAATGTTTGCGGTGAATACCCAGCTTTATAAGACTAGGGGTACGCTAATTTTACTAACTGCCATAATTATAATGCAACCATTAGCAATATTGTATTAGTATATTATTCCATTCGTAGTTTATTTGATAAGCATTATAGCTAATAATACGTATATTTACATAATAACAATATTTATAATCTTGTATTTTAATCTCTCCATTAATAAATTGTGTCGTTACAGGTTTCGTTTAATTTTAAATGATGTCATAATTACAAGTGACTTATGTTTTTTTGCATTCATTGACTGCTTATGGTCAGAAAATGACTCATTTTCGCTTCATCTCTTAAACCCAACGGCATTATAATGAATGGAATGTCGTACTAAATAACAGCCAAAAAAAATTGGATTGATTGAGACTTTTGACTCTTGCATCTTAGTCGGGAGCTTCTCCAGTTCGGGCGCGGTGCCCTCGTCCATTTCCAGGATGTGCGGGGTGCTGGACCTGCTCAGGCCGCTCAGCTGCGTCTCCCCTGCCGTCGAGACGATATCGTCATTGTACATGCCGATACCTTGGGGCTCAAACGACGTAAACGCCAAAAGGCGATTTTTAGTACAGCCAAAAAACTAAAAAAAAAATTCTTGATACCTATATTTTTATTTTATTTTTGAAACTAGAAAAATGTACCTATATTAGACCAAAAAACTTCAAATTCTTTTTGCATAATACTAATTTATAAATATTTACGTAAGTATTTGACAATTAAAAAGATAAGATCCCTTTACGCCTTAAACAAATTAAAATTTAATGTCATTTACACCCCAAAAAACGTCTACTGTGTAAGAAACTTAGTGCATAACCGCCAAGTCAGAAGAAAATGAAAGCAGTTTCTTGCGTTTTTTATTTTTATAATTGTTCAGTTTCTCTTTTTTTAAGCCTCTTGTAAACAGGATTCTTTTTGGCAATTTCTAGGCTCAATTACATAGCCATCTTCCTTTCATTTCTCTTATTTTAGGGTGACAGCAAACAATTGCGGCTCGAATTTGTAAACAAAATCTGGCTTGTTAACTTCACTATCAAAAGAGATTTTAGAGGTATACCTTGTACCCCTTTTGATAGTGGTGGTGGATTTTAACGACTTTGACTTTAATTACACGTTTTTGGTTTGAAAATTAAATAAGCTCGCTATTATTAATACAAAAGGAGGCAGAAATAAAATAAAATTTTCAGCTTTTAAGAAGGGTACTTCTTCGTTAAAGTATTGATTGATATTGATTGCCTAATTAGTACTTGAAATTCTTTTTTTTGTTGTAACATTTTAGCTACAAAAATATACAATAGCGTCTTACCAATAATTATTAGCTTTTGGCCGGTTAAGCGTCCGTATGAAGTTTAATTACGTTTTACCAAGAATCTGCCGGGCGGCAACACCAGTCAATGAACCTACCTCAATAAATTGAGGCTTTAGAAAATTATCGACTGTGGGCCCATAGCACCCCTTTATGTCTCTACAAGTAATTTTTAAACAAATAACTTGCCACTGTACTGCCAGCTCCTCCAGTTTTAAAAAGCAACCCTTCCGATGCATTCGATCCGTGAAAATTAACATGCATATATAAAAATTAAAAACATTCCTAAACTAAAACATAATTTATATACAAAACATTAAAAATATCTAAAAAGGAAGCACGCCGTCTGCATTTTTGCTTGCGCCATGCGGAAAATAACCTGGAACGCTGGCTGCATTGCCCCGTTGGACAGCAAAGCTTAGCCTTTGGGCAAAGTAGCAGCCAGCTCTAAGATCCCCGGAGGCGAGGACCAGTCTTGTGGACAGGTCGTTGCACAGCGCTTTTGTGGGAGACGACTACGTGCCCATAGTTTCAACAGCCAGTGCAGCGAATTCATAATGGGCACTGAGCTGTGAATATTTCCGGTATTTCAACACCTGCGCTTGATTAGCGACACCATTGAACCAGTGTTGCTCCGTCTGGTCTTCTGCCGTCATCCCTTAGCATTCCGCTTGGCTCGAGGACTGCGGGCACGGAAGCCGTGGTGAGCGCCCGCTTAATGAGTTCATTCACAGCCCAGTGTCTATAAAAGCGACCGGCGCTCTTTGAACACGAGAGCAAGTGGCGTCCGAGGTGATCTACAGCTTTTCCGCATGGACAACGGTGAGGCTCACACACTCTTGCACCCAGACGTAGTCCTACTACTATCCGGAGCCTGTTAGGATCTAGGACGGTGCCCAAATTTCCTGACAGAAGGGCTCGCAACCAGTGGCCCGATTCCGCCTCAGCTACGGCAAGAAGTCTTGGTCTGTAGCCTTTGTCAGTGCTTTGCTCCAAAAGGCATGCGTAAGTCAGATCGGTCACAGGTCGATCCCACAGGTTTTGCTTCCCCGTCTCAGTGGGGATACTGGCGTTTGGGCATTAAAGATTTCCAGGCTATCAAGGCTTCGGATGGGCACTCAACCCGAACATCGGCAATAGGTTTGTTAAGGATCATGCTGATGAGGAATAGTAAGCCGTGACCAGAGGACAGGAAAGCCGGGAGCGCTACGCTCGAAGACAGACGGATGCCCAGACCACCGAGAGAAATGGGAAGGGTAGCCTGTGCCCACGAACGGTCATCAAGCTGAATGTTTAGTATTTTGTAACTGTGGCTTTTAGTGTCGAATCGATTAATGCAATTGAAGTGAGGAAATACCACAGGGGGCAACTGTGCAACAGGTACATGAATTTAGGGGTAAATAAACAAAGACGAAGTATGTGCATTGCCATATGAGTTTAATCTCAAAAAAGCGAGATGAATTTAGTCGAAAATGTCCAATTTTTGAGGACATTAGAGAAGGAACTGCGTCTAAGAAAATTAGAGCGCCTAGTAACGTCAGGGATGCTTTGGATTGCAGCGAAATGTTGGGACAGAGGGAATGAAATTTAGGTGTAATGTCAAAACGAATGTTGCCCGGGACGTTTTCGGGGAAAAATATTTCGCATTTATTGAAATTAAGGGAAAGTCCTATGAGAGAATTTAGCAATAATTGATTTCAAGTCGTCCAATACCGAGAACGCACTGCCATCTAAAGAACCATCGTCTAGGTACCATGCATTGAATTTCGAGTTTAGTGAGGAGATTATGGAGTTGATAGCATGTCTAAATACCTGAGTCCCAAAAACCCCTAAAATCTTAAAACCAAAACGCACTTATCTCGATTATTTATGTACTACTACCGAGATCACCTACTGTCATAATAATTGAAGTTCGAAACGAGCTATTCCCTTAATATACTAGTATTGAAATACACCATTCTTAAAATACTCTAGTCCCAAAATCCCCTAAATGTGGTTATTCCTGCCAAGTTGAAATAAGTGCAATAAAATAGAACCTTCACCATAGATGACGGATATCTGATCACTTACGAACGAAGTGTCACTTTAGAGTAACTACAGAAATCAAACGGAAATAGGTCTTACAGTCATTCTCCACGATTTTCTCAATTGCAATGGCGAGTACAAAGCAAGGGTCCCTGTTTGCTCTACAAACGAATGAAAAGGAAGCTAATAACTGGAAATGCATAGATCGTAGCGATTGTTGTTATGCATCAGTAACTTTGAATTAAAACAAAGATACAGTCTTGAAGGAAAGTGATTCCGGAAACAGATTTCGGAAATACTGGCTGATTCCTTTTTGACTGTAGAAGATAGAGGAGAAGAGAAAATTTTGATATTTGTAAGCGACAGAAGTAAACATTTCTTAATAAACACTGCAAATAAAAAAAAAAACATGAAATGTCTGCACGATATGTTCATGAATCGTTTTTTGTTGCTCTATGCAATCCCCTTCAACACATTTTCACATTTCACAATCACAATTGGCGCAATCCTACATACAGGATGTCTACTAGCTCCACTAAGAGGAGCATTAAAAGACCCTTTTAAAGGTCCCGTCGCCAAAAAATTGTATTTTCTTAACTATAGGATTTCATTTCTTTAAGTGATAATGATGATAAGTACATAAGGTAATAAGGCCTCCTTAAGGCAATTTTATCTCTTTAGTTAACTTAGTGAGTTACTAAATAAATATTTTCACAATACACCATATTGTTTAGTTAAAGACCCTAGGATCTCTTAGGAAATTTTATTTAATGTGTATTTAACAGGTGATTCATTAGTATGAAGGTAAAAAGGTATCTTAAAGAAGAGTTGGCTAAAAACAGGACGCGACTGTAAAGATTTCGTATTAATCTTGTCGCCGGCTAGCCGGTCGGAGAGAAAAACTCAGAGGGTTTCGATAAAAAGTATAATACAATATAAAAATAAAATATAATACAGCTTGTTTCAGTCAGTACTGCTCTTGAAACGGATTAAACTGGCCTTAGACGTTGTGTAGGCAGATGTGAAGGCAGGGCAGGGTAATCCAGGAGGCCTCGGAGCTTCCAGAGGGATTCAATCTTCACCGGCGGTCTGCTCCGAGGCAGAAAAGTGATAGGAGAAAGCCGGAGAGAAGAAGTTGGAAGCAGGAAAGCGGATCAGGAAGGGCTGAAAGCAATACCCTGCTTTATGGCTGCTTGAGTGACCCATCCAAGCCTCGTTATACTATCTAGGCCAGTTATAACTAAACGAGACTTGGATTAGGTTTCACGTTATGTTGTTATATACAGTTAAACAATAAGATAGTATGTACAAACAATACCTGCGTAAGTGGCAGCCCTTTTTATATGGTTTACAACACCAAAGTATCACGAAGAACAAAGTTAAAATTCAATTATATAATTCAAGTAATTAAATTGCGCTTTGCGCGTTGCAAATTGTACAGCGGAGTGAAAAAAAACAAAAGCCAAACGATCGATTTAAATTTAAAATTTAGTTTTTATTGTAAGCGGCCAGTTACGCACCATGGAGGTTTGCCACGTTACAATCTGCCTTGCCTCACTTTTAGTAAGGTTTTTTAGTACCTACCTACTTACGCATAGAGTCTGAAGCAAAAGAATGAGGGTGTTTTGAGACTATTTTATCAATTTGTCTTACGAAAATATTTTCAATGCATCGACCTGACGTTTCATGAAAAAAGTGCAGACTTGTCAGTGCATATGAATGTCCGTCTCACGTTTCATGCTCCCTGTCGCATGTATGACAGATTCCACGCTATTAAATAAAATCGCTAACTGGAACTAGGTACAGTTGCGTTTGTACGCCGATCCAACGAACGACGTATTCATAAAACGCGACGTGCAATAAGAAACGGTAGGTATATAGGTATGAATGTCAATTTTATTGGAACTTCCTCAATAACTATCGTAAAATAAAAAAATAATATTCAATAAACTTAAAATTGACTACTACTTCGTATTTAAACTTAAATTAATATTTAGTATAGCCTCCCTCGGCATTTATTACATTGCTTAGTCTATCTGGCATAGACATAACCATATTGTAGCAATGATTCAATCCCCGCATGGAGTCCCGGATGTCAAAACAATGCTGGGTTAATGTTGCCTTTGTTATGGCTTGAGTAGAGTCCCACTGCTGTGTCATTAAGCCCCACACGTTCTCTATGGGATTCAAGTCGGGGCTTTTGGGGGCTAGTCGTCAAGTAACTGAATCCTTTCTTGGTGGTCGAACCAGTGACGGACGATACGACTGATATGAATAGAAGAATTGTCCTGCACCACATATTATACAGGATCAATTTCTGGGTACGTAATTCGCAATGAGGGTTGCAGTATCATTGAGAATTTCTATATAGTAACGTCTCTGCTCCAAACATTAGTGTCCATGATAAAGATAGACAAAGCAAGCAAGTGTTGTAATGCAAGACCAAAAAGCACCTACGTAGTCTGTATGTATAGTGTCCGCAGCGGGCTAAGAAGAGACAATTACTCAAATGACTTGACGTGTATTTTTTACACTCTCTAAATTTGGGTTTGTGTGGATGTACCTGACCGTACTTGTTTGATAATTGATATTTTGGAAATCTGGTGTTCTGAAATCTGCTTATCACAAATCTGGTTTATAGGAAATCTTTCTGTTGTTGGAAAAATCTAATATTACATGATAACGTTAAGGTGAGATTAAGTTGTTTCGAGAAAAATAAGTATATACCACTGGACTGAGAACACGTTAAATTATAATTATTTATTTTGGAAACTAAACTATTATTTAACACGTTACCAGTGTAGTGGTATTTCCGTCAAATCAAAATAAATATAAAATGCAGCGTTTGATTCTTTGCTTGATGATGCAGTCGGAGATTTCAGACTTGTTATGCCTTGTTGTAGCGCAAATAATCGCACGTTTTTCTGAATCTTGTTTTATATTTGAAGAAGTCTGAAATGAAAATAATAATTAATATGCAATACTGGACCATAAATGTAGAAAATTTAAGTATAAAATAAGTTTTAGCCGTCAATCATCATATCATAGCATCAGGTGCCGAAACACTTGTTATTGTTGCAATTTCACTATTCGGTTCCTCCATTGGTTATCTCAATGTTAAACAGAATAGGAAAAAAAAAAGTAAATTTTACAATAATTGTAAACACCTTCTAAAAACCTTCACTGAGTCTGTATTCTGTTGTCAGTTGTGAAAACACTAGTTGCTGTAGTTTAAAAAAATCATTTTTAGATGTATGTGTTTTTTGCAGCTGCTACAGAAAAAAAAAATCAATGCATTAAAAATAGTTAGGTACACAAGTTCTTGCTTTCAAATGATGGGAAAGCTGTTTTTTTTTTCAGTCTTCTTAAGTCTTTGTTACTTACGTACATATCCGATTTTGTAAAATGACTCGAAAAACGAGGTGGATTATTTTAGGCTTTAAATTTTCTTGTCGTCGCGATTCGGCAATTGCTTTACGCCATATGGAGAAACGTATCGGATTAACTTCCACACCATAATTGTACGATTTTGTTGTTTTATGTGTCATAAAAACATAAATAAGGAAGGAAGTTAGGAACTTCTACGTCTAAAGGTTCTTTGAAACTTATTTTTTTCTCTTACAAGGTTTCGTTTCGGGTATTGTACCATCCAGATTTTAATGATTTGCATTTTGGTAATTGTCTCACTAAGTCTAACCCGCTGCTTTCAGAAGTGCATAACATCTCTTTATAGATTTTTGGCTTTTTTTTTGCATTCCTCGATTTTCAGTAACATTTTCATTTCAGTCATGATCACGGTTGCATATATAGAGCACCTATTTTCAACAGGAATAATTCTAAAAAAACATAACTAATTAAATTGTATATGTGCGAGATATCCGTATTTATACTATATGTATAAATATAATATTGTAAATGCTAACGTGACTTTGTTTGTTACGCTTTCACACCTCAACTACGCAACGAATCATGAAGAAATTGTGCATAATGTATGTACGTTTTTAGGGCCACAGAAAAGGACAGATAGAAGCTTTCCTCCAGAAATAAAGTACCATTCCTGAGGGATACACGGTTACTTTTAGATTTAGTTTCATTATTGTAATGTTTGTACCGACAGCTCCAATTGATTGACAAAATCTACATTAACTCGAGCGAAGCCGTGGGCAAAAGCTAGTTGCAAATATTTTTGTATCATAATGTAGAGATAAACAGCTTGCGTCTCATTTATTAGAAGTGACACGTAAACAAACATTAACAGGTACCTTATTTCAAATATGAAATATAGAATGGAATACCCAGTTAACACTACCAGAAAGAAATAACTTCCTACTACGAAGTTTCAATATTTAACACACCCTCTTAATTTGTATCTTAATACAAAGTGTTTAAAGTTTACCAAAAACAACTAAAAACTAAAATAAAACTATAACTTACAAATAAAACAGTTGTTCCAAACCAAAAAATATCTACTAACAAAGACTAAAAAGAGATAAAGAAAATCATTATAAAAATCAAAAAATCTTACTATAACTGATGCAAAGTATTAAATCGCGCTTTAGTTACGCCTAAACACTTGAGGACATTTCTGACAAAATGGTATTTTATGT
This sequence comes from Ditula angustiorana, assembly GCA_963691745.1. NCBI lineage: Eukaryota > Metazoa > Arthropoda > Insecta > Lepidoptera > Tortricidae > Ditula > Ditula angustiorana. The sequence goes on from OY829472.1 coordinate 8,682,934, forward strand.
CAATGTTTTTGCTACGGGAATGGAACACAGGATTATTCGCTAAGCAAATTGCTCCCTGATTATCCACATGCAACGCTATTCCCGCAAACGGAGGTAACTCGATTTCAATAAATACACTATTTAGGTACATAGCTTCTTTCGTAGCCAACGCCAAGCCTACGTATTCAGCCTCACAGGAAGAGGTCACAACTGTTCGTTGTTTTTGTGATTTCCAAGAAATGCATGTTCCGCGTAGAACGAACGCGTAGCCCGAATATGATCGCCTGTCCACCACACAACCTCCCCATTCAGAATCACTAAAACTATCTACAATGAAACAATATCAATTCCAATTGTCTATTAATCTCATTGCTCAACTGACATGTCGGTAATTATCATGTATTCTATCACGATATTTTTCGCCCATAATACAGGAGAATGTCTAATACTGAGGAATTAATTCGTATTTTGATCAAAACGATGAATTTAATCATGTTGATGATTTGGATAATGAGGTAGGTATCTAATTTTTTCAGTTACCCGGACTTCGATTTTGTTTCTAAGCCTTCGTATAATTTTGCATGGCAAACTGTATGTTAGCCCCGCTGAAATCAACGCTGCTGCTTGAAGCAGCATATGCTTAAGAGGGGTCTCTTTCATCATTAACAATGCAATTTTCTATCTTTATTGCTCTGTTTCTTATTTTTTGCTGAATAAATATATTCTTTCTTTATATGTATACAGGGTGTTACAAAAATACTCGTAAAGCCGAAAGGGGGTCAAATGGTGCCTTATAACGAGTCCATTTACAATATTTGAGAATTGTAGTATCGCTGTATGACGTACCGCCAAAAAATAAATTATTATATTTCAGTAAAATTAAAGAGTAAACTACACAGAATGTACATTTTCACCTAATTTGCGAAACAAAAGAGACATAATAACAAAATGTACCAGATGTTACAAGTAGAGTTTTAGAAGATTTTAAAAGACGAGATTTTACTCTTTCCTAAGGAATATCAAATTTACAGGAACGACTCAAAGTATGTTCCACATTGCTCAATGCACAACCTCGCTCGTCGGGATATGGCTTTTGTGGCATTTCGCACCATCGTCGGTATTATTGACGCGAAAACAAATCTTACACGTTGCTCCATTTCGGAAACCGTTGGGCAATCGAGAAATAGACTCTGTCCTTCACATAACCTCATAAGAAGATGTCTCAAGGGTGTGTGGTCCGAAGTACGAGCAGGCTATAGCACCGGTCCCCCACGGCCTATCCATCCTCGCGAAAAGCGAACGTTAACATACTCTCGTAGAAATGTATCGGAGCTGTAAACACCATGTTCCTTTGGTTGTCAAAGTAATCTCTGTCGGCCACAGAAAAGTCGTCAATCGCCTCTTCGAATTCCGTTTGTAAAAACATTACGTAGTTGCCATCGTTCAGACTTGATGGCAAAATAACTGGACCGATGACATGCCCATCATAAATGCCAGTCCAATTAATAATCTAGCCTGCCTGGCATCGACTGTGCTTTGGCGTCCACTTCCAGTAGATCGATGAAAGGCGCCTATGGAATGTAAGCGTCTTAACATGTGGGGAAAGCACTGGTACGAAGGTAGCCGTCGTTGTTCCGATATTTCGTTATTCCGAGTTAGATAACATCGTCATTTTGGAAAAAATATTGGAAAAAACATGAACCAATTGTAGAATATCGATAAGATTTGAAATTGACAACATAATATTTTTTCCGTCTTGACGTTTTATGAAGGCAGTACTTAAGCATAATGTCATCCTAGTATTTAGACAGCAAACCTTTGTGGATGAAAAACAGACAAACCATTCAAGTTAACAATTATTAAAATAGGTAGGTAGGCCTCTCTGTTAAATAATCTATGATACTCCGGTTCCCTGACATATGACAGCTTACTAGGGTCGACAATATTTTTGGCTTTGATAATTTATTATATTTTTTACGGCGTATTTTGTAACACGTTGTATATGAATTTAGCTGAGCGGAGCAAAGTTCGTGCCTGCTTGGTATAATCTATGTCAACTTCTTATTTTGGGCTATTTTATAATTTTTTTTATTTATTTTCCTAGGTCGGAACAATAGAGCATTAGTAAACACTGCACTTTTAAACTGTGAGTAAAAGAAAGAAGAGGCGAGAAGCGCTATCTATTGATAATTGATTATACTACTATCTCTGCAATAGAGCGTAAGATTTCTGTGATAAATTACTGTCAGATTAATAATCACAGGCGATAACGAAACGAAGTAGTGTAAAAAACGATTATCAATCTTTTTTCACTATATTATTTTCTTTAAGCGTGCTGTTTTTTTTTAGAGATGCTACTATATGACGCCATCTACGAGGTTTTTTGTAGTACTAATTGGCGTTTGCTTAAAGTAGTGGCAGTATAACACGTAATGTTGAAGCAAAGGAGTATTGCACGCCATCTACACAAGTTCATAGTCACTGCCACGAAAGTTACGGCGGAAAGCGGCGACACTTTTTCAGGAAGTTGCTTGAGGGTCCTTGTTATTCTTTAGGTAATTGAGATGGAGGTAGTTGTATCCTGCGGTCCGCATACTGACAAACGTAGGAATTCGTGAATAACAAAATTAAATAGGTAGGTATTTTGTGGATTGCACATAATAATGAGTCCGAGAAAAAAGAATTGAATTGTCTTTGAATATTTTCTGCTTTACAGAATTTACTTGCAGAGATAGTAGTTTAAGAAATATATTGTCATATGTATTCTTTCTACAACTCGATGCTAACTTGTATCTATTTGTAAATATATAATTATCAAATTCTACATAGAAATCATTTTCAAGTTTCATTAAATAATAATATTAATGAAAAAATTATGTTTTTTTCACCTCCAGGAATATGTTTGTTAACAAAGTGTACAAAAGATTCATTTAAGAAAAATCCTTGTGAGGGGCTGGAGTCTAAACTAGGAAAGATCCTGTAATACAGATCTCCAGGCCCCATCTCAGGTCCCATCGCAACATGTGCGATATAAATGTATTGGCAACAATAAATAATATATATAACTAAATTAGGGTACACTATTCTTGGAACTAAGTAAAACATTCCAACCAAAAACATATTAAACATAGTAAAGTGATCCTCCAAAGAAATTTATTCAAAATAAAAAAAAATCAAATAGCCGTTAGGTTAACTAGTTTCTACTCTTATACGGAAGAAATTAAATTGACACATTTTGAAAAAGTCAACATTTAGAACTTGGTTTTAATGTAGAGTGACCACACCGTAGTATGATATGAAACATGTTCATTTTCATCGAAAAAAAAAAAAAAGAGAATTATTTAAATAAATGTTTGGTGGTTAATTAGGTATAATTTGCTGAGTTGGAAACGACTAGTTCTGATTGCATCTCAGATTTCCGCCTACAATAGGTAACTAAAATTACAAGTTGTGGCTGTATGCAAGAGCAAAACGAAGTTGCAATGAAAATGCTGTCAACGCCAACTAAAAACAAAACCCTTCAAATTATTTGATTTAAAAAATGTTAAATACAGTTGAATTATTTATGTGATATTCTAGGTTACTTCAGTGTTTAAATATCTAACGATATATAATATAATATACACATGGCTATTGCTACAACTATCAGCTATCTTTGTTCAAGCTATTGTAATTTTCTTGTTAACTTGCTGTTTTACAATTCCTTATGAATACCGGCAAAGTGCTTCGATATTTTGTCGTTACAAAGGAATTAGCTTCGTAAGTGAACCAAAATAATATCGGATTTTTTGGTTGCGTCATATAAATAAAAATAAAAACATTTTATAAAATTTTGGTCGGATTAAATACACACTTACCTTAGTCCGTCACAAATGAAAACAAAACCCGCTCACAGAGCGTTACAGCGCTGACGACCCGTTCCGACGACCATGTGAACGCACTGTACGGTATAAAAGTGATTCGGACGGAATGCCGCCAATGTCACACCTGTCAGTTTTTTTTAATTTAGGATGGTAAATATGTATTTAATCCGACCCAAATGTTTTTATATTTTACAATTATAAGACGCAACTACGAAATGTGATATTATTTTGGTTAACTTAAGAAGCTAATTGCTTTGTGATAAAACATATCCAAGCACTTCGCCGAAGTTCATCCCTAGGGTGCCGCCATCGATGCATTGAGATCCATCCATGCTTGAATACCTCCTTTTGTGAAGTTGTGTCACCAACTGTTCATTTCATTAGTAGCAACAGTCTTAAGTACTTGTATATAAGACGTATTTAACGGCTAGAACTTTCATGTGGTTGTTTTCTACATGTAGGAAGCGAGAACAATATATTGCGATCTACTCTAAGTAGCTTCTGTATACATTACATGATTCTGTAACTGAAGTCTTAAAATACGTGTACAGTGGGATCACCAAATGTTGAGTAGTTTCGGACCATGTCGCGGAAAACTAACATGACTTATTACTAAGTTCTGTTATTACACACTGATAGGCTGGGCCAACCCAGTAATTTAGCATAATGTTTGTTTTGTTCTCATTATTTATCTTTGTGTCATTATAATAAGTATAAATTGTGTGTTTTTTTGAATGAGACATTTTCCGAATTTTTAATTTGTACTTCTGGCCGTACCAAGTGGCGTGGCGAATACGTAACTTTAATTACAGTGTCAAAATTTAGAACCCAGTTTATTTATAAAAATGGATACTAAAATAACAGATGAATAACGTTCAAAAAGCTATCCAACCTATACCTCATTGGGTGTTTTAGGCTAAAAACTATTTTCACCTTTATTAAAGAATGGTTTAGGGTTACATTTCTTTTATATTTGGATACCTGGGTAGGTATTGAACACCTTAAACCGAATGGTGTGAAAGTGTAAAACCGTTAATTCGTAGATCGTCATTTTAAAATAATATGGGTTAAAAATAATTTAAAACATACATCTATAATTGGAGCTATAGCAATTCAAAGGTACAAAACTTTACTTACTTACTTAAATTACTAGCCAAGGTATTGAACTGTGACGTCATATTGTCGGGCCGTTTTTTAAGGAGCGTAATCGCGGGGCTTGCGTTGCATCGTTTTTCAACTCGCGATAATTCATGAAATAGTGATCATTAAAAACACAGTTTTTTTTCTATTAACGAGGTCATTAAATTTCGATAGCAGAAATATTTTAGTCAACAACAATTACAATTATAATTATGTACAAGATTTAGACTTTGTAATTAGATAGTTTACTAGAAAAAGTGTTACAGTTTTGTATTTATTATACTTAAAAACGTGTGCATGTTTAACCGCTATTATTCTTATATCTACCTAAAGTAATGTAGTAATATTTTAACTAAGTTTTACTAAGTAACGGAGTGCTTATTTTCTCGATTATTATTTTAATGTTCTAGGATCTATAAGATTATTAAAGACCTACGTTTTTATACCGTGCCTAATTTTGTTAAGTTTTGAACCCACATTAAAGTGTCATTAAGTTCTCATTTGCGAGTTTGCGCCAGGGGACCGAATTGCATGTATTAAAACATTCAGTTGCTGTAAAAAATGCACAGCGTAGTGTATTTACCGGCCAAGTTGCGATATAGTAACGGTAAAACTCAAAATTAAGTTGTTTGATGTACTTTATCTTCGTAGGCGCCATTAAAAAGTACTTATTAGTTATTTGGGAATTTGATTCTCTAATGCAACATCGCCGCGCTTAAGCGCGATTTTGTTTCGTGAACGAAATGCCAAAGCTTTGTCTCGATCTCTCATGCTTGAATTGATGCAGTTTTCATCGCTGGGGTATCGTTGAAAGCAACGATGTTACGATAGAAAATCACACTACTACAAATAGCGGACGCCCGCGACTTCGTTTGTGTGGAATTAATGGCCTTTGAACGTCAGGGATAGTGTAGCTTTCTGTTAGTGAAAGAGTTTTCGGAATCGTTTCTGTAGTCCAGAGATTAACCTCTACTTACGAAAAAACCAAAGTTTACCTCTTTATTATACCTATTAGCGTAGAAGATAAAAGTAACCCTTATGTTCAGTCGACTACACAAAGATGTGTGCCCACTTTGGCTCCTTATTGCATTGAAATAGATACAAAAATGGGTACTTTACTCGTATATTTTATACTATTATTTATTTTTAAACATTAATCGAACACCGCTTCTGAATACTCCTTCTACCGAAGAAAGGAACATTAAAATTTCGACAAAACTACATAGGTACCTAAGTACCGAACCTGTGTCGTGTCGTTGCCAAGTACGGTGCGGGCATTTTATTATTTAATTTGATGCTTTGTCTAAGCTACTATGCAGCTTCATGAAACGATTTAAATGCTGAATTGAAGTGACTCGTGTTGTTTGCATTTAACGTTTTCGACGCCATCGACTTAAATCAGAACCACAGGTTCAACGCCAATATCGCCAATGACCTATGTATACGTCAACGCGGACAATATAAAAGTGACTTACGCGCAGTCGCAGATGGTTCACCTTCGTAACTTACAAAAAAAAGCTTGGCGTGTGAATCATGACTGAAAGAACACTAAAAGTATAGCACATACTGTAGTCGGGAAACGAGTAGATGAGCCCTACCAAATTCGCTATTTGCTAGACAATACGTTTGATTTTGCCTTAACAAAGAGCCTTTCTCTCATCCAAGTGCATATTTCAAAGCTAACAACTTTTTTAAGTTGACCCGCGTCGAGGGCAAGGGTCAACAGGCTGAGACGAGTTCGAAAAAGCAATTTCGCAAGTATATCAAAAAAAGTTTATTAATCAATTACTAAAAATCACAAAATGTATCCTCTTCGCGGTTGTATGTACTGTTTCATTGACATTTTCAGTACCTAGAGGCTATCGAAGTAACGATAAAAGAAAGCGGCGCAAGTTAATTTAAAATTCTGACGAGGTAATGGCAACGCGACGTTCAATCATATCAATCTATACAACAAAAAATATCCATCTGAGTATTAAGTGATCTTATCATTTCACAATATTATGATCTAGCGAACTTTTAACGACATGATGCAAAAAGAAAAATTTACAGGTCTAGAATAATGTTTTTCATGGTATTTTGCAACAGTTACTTTCTTATCCTATGAATTACAAGATATTGTCAAACACGCTATTTATGTAGGTATTCAAACAACCTAGTAGAAGGTAAAGAAAAACTGACTGACCGATGTTCGTGAAGCTTATTGACAAAAAATAATTATTTTGAGAGCAAGCAACTTACACTGCGAGAATCCGACTTGAACTTGGCCGGTTTTTTATGCATACTTACTTTCGTAAGGAATATTATCGTTGTAAAAGTATTGTAGCGTTATTTGGGGCTGTCTAACACAATTTCCATTTGTAAATTTAGTTGAACATATTCAAGGACGTTTGAGAAAAAACCTGTTTTTTTTCGTATATATCATTCATGTGCACCCAAGACTGCGGTAACATCTCATTAATGTTATCACACATTATCGAGTAGATACCTACGCATTTTTATTATTACAGGCTCGTATTTTTTATGTAATAAAGTTTTTCTTTGCGATCACTCGGCTTAGTCGTTAAGTTACGAGCAGTGAAGGTCCGAGCTCGTTCTCGGGGGATGGAGAAATAAAATTGTCCCGAGCTGTACTGGATGCTGTGCATCTAGCACGAAACTTCTCGAGACGCGTTAGCTCGCTACGTAACTCATTGCTTCTCTCTCCTACTTGGCTGGTTAGAGCGATACGCACTGAGTTACGTAGCAAGTTAACGCGTGCCGAGAAGCTTCGTGCTAGATGCACTGGAAGGCTGTAACTGTTTTAATAGCGGTCGCCTGGAGCACGATATTTTCCGAGGTATCATTGTATCGCTAGCATAAATAAGGGAATTGAAGAATCCGATACTTTTACTAAGTTTTGTTAAAAATCATTTTGAATACACGCTTTTTTGTTGACAGCACTTCTTCACCAATTATTCTTGTCTTAAATCTGTTAATATTTGTGTGCACCTGATTTTTTTCTTTTATGTTTCAGTAAATATTCTTCTACTAATTCATACATTTATTAAAAAAGTTAATTACTTTTGTTCATTTACAAGTGTAGCAAAATAGACGCTGCACAGAAATTCCTCTTCACTCGTATCATATCGGCTCATTTCGAAGCCGTTAATTTCAGAACAACGTAAACACTATTGATGTCAGCGCTCCGATGCACTGGATGTCAGTGCACTTGGCACGAATCTTCTCGATACGCGTTAATTCACTACGTAACTCAGTGCGTCTCTCTTTAAATAGCCCAGTAGAGGAGAGACGCACTGACTCACGTAGCGAGAAAGTTTCGTGCTAGGTGGACGGTATCATAGTGATATTGACCTGTGAAAATTTAATTAAATGAGCTAGTCGCACAAAAGGCAAGTTTTCATTGTTAGAGCCTTAAGGGTGTCACCTTAGTGATGGAAAACTCGATGCGTCGCTAACACTATTATGTTACCAATTAAAGATGATTGGACGCTGGATAGTTTCTTATCGGCTATCTTTGGCTGACTGTAATGGATCGTGTCTAACAAGGTGTGGATGTTTTCCATTAATCTAATTCATGTTAAACAGATGTGAAAAAATCGAATTGTGCATTTATTTGTCGTTAACGATACGACCTGCACAAGGATGCGGTAGAAAATATCGGAATAGCAAGCAAATAGCACCCTCAAAAACAAGTGCAAAGAAATTCAAAAAAATCAAAACCATTTTACTATTTCAATGTATTTGACTCTAAAACAGATACAAGACAAGACGAAACTCTTTTTTTAACACCAGCCTGCAATAACTCGACTTATAAGTAATTTATAACATAAGCAATTGGCCATTTTATCGCTTAAGAGCGATATTATCCAGACAACCGTTAAGAAAAAAAAAGGATATGCATAAATAACATAATACACAAATATTTTCAAACAAAAATAAATGCGTATTAACTGATATTAAAAACAAAGAGACGAGATACTTATAGGCATATCGATACAAATCGAGTTAAAAACACAGATAAAACTCGCCGTAAACTAGACGCATAATTTAAACGTTTTAATTAAACCCATAATGCTTATAGAGTCACTGGCTATAGTTAACATAATTAAAGCTGCCTCAAGCCTCTTAATCCCCTGTACTAGCCGCTGAGCCCGCTATTAACATGCGCTTTGGTCAATAATGAGGTATCTCTAATCCGACAACATTTTTACCGCAGTCGGATTTTAGATTTCATCTAATTCGTACTAGGTACACTGATAAAGAGAATGTGACGTGCGTTAAGGCGCTACGTAACTCGGTGCGTCTCGTTCTAACTAACCCAGTCGGAAAGAGTAAGTTAGGTACTAAACATGTACGAATATTCTGCGAAAACTGTTATGTGTGTTAGTTCTGTGTCGTGCAAAACAGCACGTAATACGAGTTCGGTTTATAACGTCAAACACTCACAATGCCAAGCTCTCACAATGCCGAGATCTCACAATGTCGAGATCTCATAATGCCGAGATCTCACACTGCCGAGATCTCACAATGCCGAGATCTCACACCGCCGAGATCTCACACTGCCGAGATCTCACAATGCCGGGACCTCATCTTCAGTATCGAAAAAATCGTTATGGATATGGGAAAATAAATGATTTATGGCAAACAATTTATAGTGGCAAACAATAGGGAAGTGGCCGTTTGGTTTTGTATGTGTTTGGAGCATCACTTGTATGGCCGAATGCGTTTATTTGGGCTTGTGCGTTTTTGTTAATATGCGTCGCACACCTACGGTTAAATTTGACATCTAAGGTTGTCTTCAACACTTTGCTCCATATACATTTAGATAAGAATTAAAAACGTATTAAATCAAAAAATATCCTTTATCAACAATTAAAACCCCACATTTATTGAAACAAAATATTTTTTCTTCATAGTACTCAAATCAAATAAATACGAGTATTCCGGCTCGATCCTTACATTATCCTTAGTTTCACCAAGGAAATACTCCTTAGAAACTGTATTGGTGAAATTTCTTGATTGGAAAGCATTTTGAAATGTTTTTTTTTTTTAATTTTAAATATTTTGCCTTTTGAGAACAATGCAATGTAAACAACGATCTTTTGAGTTTCATGTTTTGTAATTTTGCTACTTTTTTTTATGTTGTATAAAAACAAAATCAATATGAGGCATTCAGACGTTTAATCGGCGGTGCCATGATTCGATGCAATTGGTTGTGCGATGCTTCGCATTCGAACAGTCTATGATAGACTCCATCTCACCCCGTTGTTTTAGGAAATATTTTTTTAACTTATTCATTGGTTCACAGTCAGGACCGTTCTCAGCAATAGTTGTCCAAGCCTCATTTAAATATGACGCAGGCAAGAGCGGTGAGTTTGCAGTCAACCTTGCCGTTTTTCTTCCTTCGTTTGAGGTTGACAGTTTCAAGCCCTTTTCGTGTTTCCATATGGTTTGATTGTAATGGAAGTAGCATCCCGTCAATTGTGAGCACTTAAATACTGTTTTAAATGCATTCATTTCTGCAACTACAAAATCACACTTATAATTTTGAATGTAGATTCCTATCACATCACGTAATATTGTAAATAATGCGTTATATGTTTCTTGTTTTCTGTTTGGGAGTAGACACTGCAGGAACTACATTAATAGACGTATCTCCACTGGTTGCCTCCACATGGATAGTAAAAAGTTATCTAAACGGTTTCGGGCATCTCTTAAACGTTCCGTCTCCAAAAAACTGTTTGTTGTGCTTGCCTTGTGATTTCAACCATTGCCTGCTGTATTTCGTGCAAAAACAATCTTTTTTTCATCTGCACCACATTCGTACTCAGCCACTAGAAAATTTATGGCAATCATTTTCGGAATTTGCACATCATTACAATTTAAAAATTCCGTTCCGTTCCGGAACCTCATGTTTATTTTTATATGATGATTATGTTCCTCATGTAATAAACCTAACCAGGTTTTCCAGGAAAATAAAACCTCGTTTATCAAAAAAGACATGGTTTTTGGATTTAGTGCCAGTTAGACGGCACATTTTGCCGGGCTAAAGGAAGTGTACTTTACTTAGTCAGAATCAGACTCAGTTCTGTGTATAAAAAGAACTTGAAATAACTGTTTTAGCTCTGTACCTCTGTACTCTGCTTCTAAGTAATTGAAAAACATTAATATGTAAAAGTCTTATAGGGCTCTTAGTCGCTCAAATGTTTAATAGAAAACAAAAATCAAACTTGTTATAAAAATAGTCCTGACGAGCCGATAATATTCTTTATGTACAATATGTAGTTATGTCTTTGTAAACAATTCATGCGAAGGAAAGGGCAGGTCGCTAGTAAATTTATATACTTATTTGCACGTATTAATGGCGAAAGCATTTGGATTGGAATAATGCTAAATGGAATGGAATGGAATTTAGACATGACATGAATAATGTCATGAATATCTTCCTTAATAGATACAATAAGTAACGTGTTAATGGACACATTCTTAGCTTATAGTTCAATTAGTAGTTTAGGTCAAATTTAAAATATTTATTAGTCTTAAGACTAGATTGTATTTCCAAGATTTATCGACTAAGGTATATCTAGTAAAAAAAATGAATATCTTGACATAATAAACGGCTAATCTTTTTTATACTTATCTATGGTAAATGAAAATAGACGATTCCTGTTGGGTGAATCGCGTTTAATCCTTTTTACAAGCTTTTATTCAACTTACAATGTTTGTGTGTAAGTATGATGTCCGTTTCAAAATTTGTAAACCATTTTTGAATGAACCCTTTCCCTGTGTCCGATTGAGCTGCAATTTAGTGAAGCGCCGTAATTTCGGTAACAATGCCATAATATGGTACAATGGCTGGTTTTATGATGCAGTCGAAAGGCGACTATAGGAACCCCGCAACGAAATAAGATATCCCGTTGAATTTGTCTTGAAAATGAAAATAAAAATGTTTATTCAATAAGTAGGCCCTGTAAGCACTTTTACATGCCATCTGTCTTGATAAGTACGATGATGACTGTGCAAAAAAGTACAGTCTCCAAACTTCATACACACAAATACTGACGCATTTCTTATGTTAATTTAAATACCATAGACTTCTTATAGATTTTTCTATAATCTATAGGTAAAGAACTGTATTTTGTATTTTTTTCAATGATAAACTTTTGCCAATTTTCTTAAAAGAGTATTACTTTAATACGTGTTGATACTTCAACTTCTTGGTAAGACTCGATATGCGATTATATAAATGTAAAAAAAAAACTTACTCCACTTGACAATGGTGTCAAATGACAGCGATTATTTTCTATTATTCTATTATGCGTGGTCTGACAATTGCGACTGTTAGAAAATGTTTAAAGAGGAACTAATATTTATATCTAATAATAAAAGTAATCAAGGAGTATTCGCACGTTTAGAATTAAAGCGACTCAATTCTGAATAGGACATTTCCCAAAATTAAACCCGATGTCTTTTAGTTAAGGTGATATTTTGGGACGTGTATAATTCAGAAATGGGTCGCTTTAATTCTAAACGTGCGTATTGTACTATGGCTACCGCTACTATTTTGACGCCATGTTTAAAAATGGTAGCCGATTGCGTTGTGCAAGAGACCGGCAAGAGTGCAGTGCATCGATGTCCCTTGATGAAAGTCGATCAACTGTATTAAGGCAAAGTTTTCACAGTTGCAAACGCAACTGTGTTCAGAATAAAAGCGATGCAGTTATCAATGTCTGTAAAAAAGAGGTCTGCACAAGTATGGAACCAGTAAAGAAAATTCGAAAGTACATTACTGCAGCTCGAGACAGAAACTGATAATAATTATAATATCAGAGTTTCCTAGCTGCAGCACCGCATCATACGAGTCAGTGAAGAATAGCATACTTAATTAAAACTACATTAACAAAAATACTCATTCATTCATTCATTCAACTAATCTAAAATAAGTTGTAACTTCTATTGGTAGGATCTTCTGTAAATGGGACAGTTACTTTTTGAATCTGCATAATCACTACACGGTTGAAGTGCAGTGACCCCTTTAAGCGGACAAAATTACCAGTCCCTTTAGATTTCAGCTGTCAAGGCTTCAATTAAACAAACTACATGTCACATTCAGAATATATACCGAGTCAACTCCCGCGAGAGGATTGGTTATTTAAAATTGAATGTTTTTGGAGCTCGCTGTAAATTTATTATCGAATGATAATAAATAGCGTGCCGAAGCTGATTTATTGGAAAATAGCACATAGTTACTCGCCTCTGAACGGTTTTAGGCTTATTATCAAAGATCTAACTTAATCAGAAATCAAATGAAAAATTTTATTGGCATTGATATTGCCTTCTTTGAAGGACATTGACTACTTTACATTAACAAAGCAAAATCAAAATTGCAATAGAAGCCAATCGTTACAACTTGCCTTAAATAAATCCATAGCACAGCAACCATATTGTCTATTAGCTTATATATTTTCCAGGTTTAATTACGTGAAAGTTAAATGGAGATATAAATTGCCTCAGTGCACCGATGCGCAATTTTCTCGAGAGGCTTCTTTAAACTGTCGAGACTATTCTGTTGAGCACGAGAAACTAACGGCCCGCTCTTTTTATAAACTGTTACAGTTTATACCTACAAAATGTACTACAATTTATTAGTGTGTTCATCAAGCAAGAAAAAATCATTACGTTTTTTTAGAAGGTGAAACAACAATATTTAAAATTAATTGTGCCGCCATGCCGATTAGTTTGTCAGAGAGCTCCTTAACAAATAACAGTAAATTTTCTACTGCGAGAGAAATAAACATATTTGCGGCTAGACATAAGTGGCGGTACGTTTTATGATCTTACGTGAGTGCTTATTAAGCCTTAATTTTATAATGTTACTTAATGACGTAGCCAAAGTGTCCACGCCCACACTTAATAACGATAAATCTTTTGTATAAAAATGATCAACCGACGCCTTTGAGATGTCTTTACGTAACCAGCATAGGGGTGCAGCAAATGCTGATGTTTATTTATGTTAATGCGCTCAGAACACAAGTCGACACGTGCCTGCCTTCTCAATAAGGCTTCCCCGAGTGACCTAGCCAGCTAACTTACACATGCAAGCTGTTTACTGTCGTATCGCATAATACAGTGCTTAAAATATTCAATCAAATATTAGTAAGGTGATCGATATACGAACGATATACTCATACACGAACAGTAAACCATAATCTGTAGGGTGTTGAATTATTACTCCAATTACTGTGTCGCATATTGCCAAAGGCTATGTATCACAGTGTGGTCTAGCATACCACCTTAATTTACCGCACTGGGTGGTAATAAACGAGTGTTTGGAATTGGATTTATCTGATTTTATTAGCAAAGAACATTGTTGTTCTGGTGTCTGTGGGCTCTACGTCATTGTGTACCGCAAGAGAACATTCCAATAAACCATAAAGTTTTCGAATACAAAGCTTCTTTAGGTAGAAAATTCGTCACCTAGAATAAGTACTATAATAAAGTCACAACTATTAAGTAGCAATAGTTAGTTGCAAGTTTAATAAAAGAAATTTTTATTATTATTATAAGCTCACGTCTGTTTCCCTGTTTTAAAATTATATGTAATATATAATAAAGGAATAACGTTTCTGGTTTATACCAGAGTTATATCTCAATTAACTGGAACCTAGATAATCAGGTAGAAAGTCTGATGAATGAAACCATATACACTAATGGTACACACACAACTTTACAAGGTGTGTCCTCGTATTCTTAATAGAGTCGTATTACAAAGTTGGAAATGTAGGTCGTAGTTGCAACATGTTCTACTTACCATCTGTTTTATTTTTCCATTGAAAATGTTATGCAAATCCAATAATACTATATACTCCAGGCCCGCAGGTTTTGCGCGGGTACAATTAGGACGTAATGTACATTAAAACCTTCCTCAAAAATATCTCTAAATGACAGTAGTATCGAAATCCGTTGCGAGGTATGGAAGGAGTAAGCAGCCGAAAATACGACAAGGATTCAGGACAGACAGGAATGATTAGCGATTTTTTTTATACTATGTAACCATGAAGAAGATAAAGAAGTGAAAGTGTGACAGTCCGAAAGCATCCGAGTCACGCATAAACGGCTTAAACAAATACGTTTTTGATGCAGGGTACTTTTAATCCCGGAAAAGTTGCCACGGGATTTGAGTAAGCGATTATTTCGTAGTTGCAGCCGCGGGACAGTTAGTCGTTAATAATATAATTATATACGTATGAGAGAAACTTAAAACATAATCATTTTCTATTTTTCGTGACATGTTAACATAGCAATTATAAACCAAGATCACCAATCGCAAACGTGAGCGTAAGGTTAAAAAACAAAACTTTAAAACATATTTGACCACCACCAAACGTATTTTATTGGTTAGTGATTAGTGGTTTGCACCGGAGTAAACAGTCCGGAGAAACACCGGTGATTCTCCGGTAAAACTAACCGGTGAAATCACCGAATAAAAACCGAGTATTCTCCGGTCAAACTGCGATAAGGCGGATCGCTTCGTATGAAGCGGGAATTTTTAGATTATCACATTTTTTAATCTATTGTGGCTAAATGGTGTGACTTTTTATCAATTCAAGTGGTTTTCCGGTAATATAATACTGTTTATTAAGGCACTGTGTTTCGTTTTTGAAAGTTCAAGCTGCTGATTTTAAATAATTATGCATTCAATGCCTAAAAGTCCGTTGATGCATAAATTTCCATAATTATACCACAATCGCATATAAAACAGTGTTTTACCACTCAAAAACTACTTAAATTGATAAAAAATCACATCATTTGGCTATAATAATTAAAAAACTAAGAAAATTTTGAAATTCCCGCCACATACGAAACGATCCACCATAAAGGCTCGCTTAATTAATGACAAATATGATGCGTCACCCATAACAATTGAATTTAGCAGGAATACGTAAATAAAAGGAAGATTTATTGATCAGTAATATTATTTATTATACATTAATTATTATTTCTTATTTACTTTTTTTCTTGTAAGATCAATTATTTCAAGTCATTAAATCGAAGCGTTCTTTTTCATTTAAGTGATCCATTATGAATTTATTGTTATCAGACAATCAATCTGCATCGCGATCTTTGATTTAACTACGTATCGAGATTGATTATGTACTGGCCGCCTTATATTAATCTCCGGAGATCACCGGTGAATCACCGGAGATCGGCCTATAACCGGTTATTTTCACCGGTTCCTAAAATTCCGCTCCGGTGCAAACCACTATTAGTGATTGGCCCCACCTACACTACTTTATAGGTATAGATTTGCTACACTGCTCAAAAAAATTTCCATGCAACACAAAGAAAAATAAAATAAATAAAATCGAAAGAAATTACTGTTACAAAATTTTTAAGTTGGCTTGTTTTTCTCTCTTCAGTATTTTTTTGCACGCAGTAGTTTTTATAAAATTCAGTTTATTTAAACTTTCTAAGTTTATTAAACTAGTTTGACGTTTACAGCCCAACAAAGAAATGACATTATAATATCGTATTTGTAAATAGTATTTTATGCAACTTCTATATAATGAGAGGCCTTAAAACATGAGTATGGTTTTATGAAACGAGCGTCAGCGAGTTTCATAATAGGATCACAAGAGAGTTTTAAGGCCTAATTATATACAGTTGCATACATTACTTTATCTACACACATATCATAACTGCAAAAAACCGTAACAGCAAAAAACCAACAAACGACTGACAACTAGTAATGGCGGCCATTCGATCTATCCACCAAAACGAACGTTTCTTTTAAACCATAGACAAACGAATGACGTCCCTATTGTCATGTCACTCGAGATCAAATGTCGTGCGTTTAAATTAAAAAAACATACTGAGTTGATGTTTCGTATCGATAACTGTTTTAATATCTGTGGATACTAGAATAGAGACCAACTTGAATTTTGACTGCTGTTCCAAATTTAAATTCATAACGTAACGAGATTTTGGTAATGTACTCACCAATAAACACAGACTACTAAGAGATATTACCCAATAAAGAACAGATTTACCTACTACCAAAGACAAGAAAATTCTTATAATAACATTGGTTGTAATAATGGTGGTCATTTTCTATGGTTTTTGAACGCGTTATTGAGCACTTATGATATGTGTGTAGATAAACTTACTTTTCTGTTGTTTGTATCAAATTGGTAGCCTATATAAAAGTGTTATAATTTTGAACTTAAGAACAAAAAAAATCTCCTTCCTATTTTAAATTTCGCGCGTAGACGCGCCATATTAGTTTATAATTTGTTGCCTGTAATGTTTTGTTCAAACAATATTTTGCAGACAAAAATTGAAATTTTAGTTTAGAATATTATTTATTACCTACTTAAAACAAGTAAGGACGAATACTATTTACGAGTATGGATAAATTTTCATCGTTTTCATATAACGCTCCGAGAAACGCAGTGGAGGAAATGTGTGCCAGTTTATCAGCTATACTCGTATCTGAGTCCGGCCTCGACAAGTGAGCTCGATGTATAAAGTAGCTGGAACATGCGATTTCCGTGAAAATATCGGGTAGTAGTGGTCCAGTCTGACGTATGAGGCTGGCAATTTACCGTATCATATTAACCGTTGACATTCTTGATGTGTATTGGAAATTGCATCAATTATTACTAAACGGGCAACTATCATCCGTCCGTCCGTCTGTTGAAGGTCAAATATTTTGAAGTTTAGTACATATGTGTTTAAGATATATATAAATATACCAAGAAAACATGAACCAAGGCCGACGTTTGAAACAGAAGTCTGTCAATCAGGTTGTTCGGGTTGCTCGACTGTCAGACTCGGCCAGTCAATTGTTGGAAGCTTGATGCGAAGGCGTTGTTACTCTCGCGCTGCCCTAATAAACGATGGAAAATTATAAATCCATAGATGCCTGCGTGTGTTTTGCAATTAAAGGTAACTATGACATTAAACACATTTTTTCTATCTGACTATTTTTAAAACTCATGGATACTAACAACAAAAACTTTTTAAAAGCAGAAAAGTAATGGGGCACGCTCTTTTAAATTTACTTGCACCAAAAATTTATCACTCATGCTAGATTCATACGAGACATGACAATTTGTTTAGCTCGTCTTTTATGCAAATATTTTACTTTTCAGTGCAAGTCAACCCTAGTCTCACTCTTTCAGTGACTAGGGCCATATTACCTATCACACAATTTTATTACAATACACATTACAACTTTTACTGTTATATTGTTTCAAATCGACTGTACTTACGGTTTAAATTGAGCAACTTAAACTAAACCACTTTAGAGAACAAAGTGGTCACTGCGCTACATACGTTACAAAATCTGTTATTACGTTATTTCAAGGTTTTAGTGATTTTTCAAAATGAAGCACAGGTTTAACCACTAGATGAAGTAATACCACATCCGATAACTGGCAATTAAAGCCAGGATCAACTGCAATAAAACGGCTTAGGCTTGTAGTTTCAAGCGCTTACGTCGTCTGCATTACTAATGGTATGTATCTATTATGTTTCTATGTGTGTATAACCCACGCAGTACGGAATGTTCAGAAAGTAAACTAATATAAACTACTTTTCCTGAGGAACAGACGATGTTTGTAGCAGAGTTGGAATATTAAATAGTAGATTGTTGCACCAAGCAGAAACAGCGAGAGCTTGAACATACCAAATAGTATATATACGTTCTACTCTGCACTCACTGTGGTATTATTTTCACAGGATGTGCAGTTACTAGGCATATCATAAGTAACAGTAAAAACTGAGTGTTGGAGCCTCATTTGTAAACCCGGCGTAAACATACTTAGGGTAATAGTTACAAGCCGTACTCCAGTTCCAGTTTGATACTGGATCAGTTCCAAAGCGGTCCTTGAATCAGTCCCTCTCACTATTATAATACTATAATCAACGATTTATCATATAATGTTATTACCTAATCCTTACTAACGTTTACCAATACCTGATAACCTATAAAAATTACTGTCACACCATCTTGTACAGCTCGTTTAGCTGATTCTGAATCAATATGAGCAAAAGTAATAACTGTTTTTATTAATATGTTAGCACCAGCTACGCAACAGCTTCAACTGAAAATGCTTATGAATGAGCGCAATCGAGGAAATTAAATCGTGAGATGAAAAATTCATGTTGTTCTGAACGCTGACAAACGGTAGTAGTTGTTTTTGAAACTCAATTAACTTTTTCAAACGGCTCTGATTCCTCAGTAACTAGTAGGTGTGAACTCTCGTGTAGCAGTGCGGGCAATTACTCTGAATGTGTTATACCTACTCGCTGCAATAGAGAGTTGAGCTGCGAGCGCTCTCGGCTCGCCTGCAATGTAATTATTTTGAATTGAAACATTTTGTGTATGTTGGTCGCAATCATTATTGCTTGTGATTATTATCACTTTTTACAATTTGTGGACCTAAGGGTGAATTAAAATGAAAAAAGATACGTAACATAATCACAGCAAATTTTTCACAAATTTATCAATAACAAAAAATTACAAGCTTGGACTTGTGCCTTGCTACTGCCAAAAGACCCACAGATTGTCCTGCCGGATTTTTGTTTCGTAAAAATTTAATTAATTTTGTTTCTTTTCTACGTTTAAATAAAAATTGAAATAAATCTCGTTTACAAATTATTATAATTAACATAAAGTCGATTTGGCTAAAATAATGTTAATTTTGTTTATTTGCTTGAGACAATAATGATGCACTACTCTCATTTGAAATCGCAAGAAATCATAAAAGTATAAAATACACAACATTTTTAAAATCAGCCTTATGGGCACTTACCGCACGGGACAGATTTGGAAGATATTAATACATAATTAAAATTTGTATTTTTTATTAGGTTTAATTTAAAAACTTAAACATAAAAAAATATTTTGCCAAATCTACCTTATTTGAAATAATTATTTTTCGACTCAATTGTGGCGCAGTTTGACAATTGTATTTTGCATAGAAGAAGAAAATTACATTTTCAGTATGATTGTTTTTTTTTGTATCGTGGTCAAAATCAAAACACAACCTCCTCGTCCCTCCTGTGGTTAAAATTTACTTTTTAACTCCTTTACTTTGAATAAAGCTAGGCCAGGCCCTGTATGCAGGTAGTCGATTAGGTATAGAACAATATTTTCAACTGTCATCCACAGATATTTATAAAGTTTACGGGATTTTAACGCAATAAAATAACTGTTACGTTATAAATATGTGTGAAAATAGTGAAAGTTTAAAAGAATTTGTCGTCGCCATGAAAGATACTTGCGAACCGGGTGCTGATTTGACCCATTTCTTTTAATATTATTCAGTAGAACTCATTTAATCAAAAAATATGAACGAAACGTCTGAGAAAGTAATTAAGACCCATACTGCTTGAATAATTTACTTTGATTTCCATCAAATTAACAATTTTTTATTTAAATTTACCTGTAATTTTTTTCTCCAAATACTGTTAGTTATTCAATTTTATTAACAGTCCTAATATCGTAAGCACATAAAAACAACATATATCTGTATTATCTACTTCTCATGCCGTTGCGCCAAATACTGGTCCTAGAACAGAAGCAGAATTTAGTTGGCAGTGTTGGCACACACTGCACTCCGATCTTATTTACGGTCTTACCACGAGACAACCGGTTTTAATATTGTTGTCATACGCTAAATAATACTTAACTGTCATTAAAATAGAAGTTAATCAAGAGAGCCCAGAATGTGTACGCTGAAGAGATTTAAGTGGCTAGTGGTGAAATTGCTTTAAGTTTGGAACCGAATTATTTGGGTAAGATTACCAATTTTTAAGAGATTGTACGTATTGGTGGCACGGGTTATTGATGTGGTGATTTGCTCATACGATCTTTTAGGCACTCCATTGCTCTGCTGACTGAGTGTGTGGCATGTGTGGCCCTCGCTGGGTACAAGAGTGGCGTTTTGGATGAGAATATTGACGAAAACCACATTAACGATGAGGATGTCAGTAGAATATAATTATAGCGGACGCGCGCGACTTCGTTCATGTAAAATTAGTAGCCTATGTCCGTCAGGAATAGTGTACCTTTCTATCTGTGAAAGAATTTTTGGAATCGGTTCAATAGTTCCCGAGATTACCCCCTACATACAAACAAACTAACAAACAAACAAAGTTTACCTGTTTATTATATTAGTGTAGTAGTTAATAATCCTTGTTATAAGTAGATCATAACTGTTAATAGTAGCTTCTCCGGGGTAAATTGTGAATAATTATATTTGTTGTGAGAAGATATTGTTGGCATATAGTACATGGGGAGAGAAGACATTATATCGCAAGCATTAGAATTCTTCATCCGCTGATTAAAAAAAAGTCCAGAGCAAGCAAAACAGGCACAATTGGTATAGAAATTCTATTAAAAGTGTACCCGTTTTCTTTATTCTTCATCTGAACAATTTTGATGAATCATCAGTGTGTCTAGATGAAGTCAATTAAGAATTAGGTGAAGAAATGTTTTACGAATTTGTATATCTTTCTGTCTTTCGAACTGACTTGAATTTGGCATATATTACATACATCAATTCAAAAACTATGATTAATATGAAACTGCGTTAGTGTGGAAAACTAAATATGGGACTGCGTAAGATAGAAGTAGTTGGATTATGAATTATTCTAGTAATAAAACAAATAACACAGTACGAGAATAAGTGATCTCGATGGCAGCAGTTTCCAGCGACAAGTGACAAATTATATTCTAATATTAATTATTGAGGCCTGTGTCTGTAAATCTGCAAAGCCAATAATCAAACAAGAGTTCGGCTTCTCCTTGACATTACCCCCTCCAGATATTATTGTTTCATGATAATTATTGATAAATAAACCGGTGTTTCATTTCATGTGAGACTTATCAACAGAAGAAGCTAGAATCAACTCTGTTTTCTGTAATTGTACTCAATTTTGTTGTAATTGTACACAGTTTTGGCCAAAATACTTCTTAATATTTCTGTACAATGTATAATTTCTCATATTAGAGCTCATAGTAATGCGAATCCCTATGAGAACCAACTGTATCTAAGTTGGCAGTAGGCCCACTGATCTCACTCGTGCAAGAGACACGAGTAAAAAGTATTATATGGAACTCTCCGCGTACAGTCAGCAACAGAAATACCTGAACACATGATGAGGTCAACAAAAAAATAATAAAAGCTCTTGATCTTTTGACAATAGTGGAGATTTTTGACCGCCTTGTGGATTTATCTACTGCTGAATGTTCATTCGTATCCAAGTAGCACGCTAAACGCTATAGTATAGCGCTGCTTTTAAGTTGCTTTTATTTACGTTTAAAATTCGATGCCTATGCAACAATGTTTAAAGGTGCCTCATATTTAAATAAACATTTTTGTTTGGTGATTTGTTTTTTGCAAAAATAATGTACTATTTTGCTATAAATAAACAAATAAAATAAAATTAAAAAGTTTTAAGCTAATAAACAAGTGATGGTGGTATTGGATAATGGAGAGCTAACATAATCTTAAGTTACGTCATTATACGAGTATATGCGAGAAAAATATAATTAAAACAATAATTATTCGTAGAGAAGAAAAACGACCCTAGATAGCAAATAGGAACCCCTGCGGTGGGCTGTTAATAAACAAAGGCCAACTAATGTTAGGATCATTTTATATAAACGACACGACAGAAGATATATAATATTATGTTTTGTTTGGAAAGGGAACAAATATGTATGTTGGTATGATTAATAAAAGGGAATGAGATATTACTTAATATAATATAATATAGAATTTTTCAATGTATGTTTTTTATTATGGCTTGTTTGGGTCTTGTTTGATTTTAGGTCGAACAATCGGAGCGCATTGGTTTCAACCGGTTTCCCGGGCTTGATTTAATCGAATAAGCATGCATATGACTAACTAAATAGACAGTACATGTAAAGATGGAGTCGTAGCCCCTTATTTCACCGACAAACGTTTCACCTAATGGATCATGTAACACAATTTTCATTACATCAATACCGTTTCCTGCTAAAGTCGAGAACTTTTCAGGATATCTCATATATATGAATCGTGTAGGTTAGGTTAGGGTAGCGTTTTATCCAGAAAAATGATGTAAAACGGTAAAATGATGATTCGATGATTCCTTTGTCGATACTTCAAGGGTCAACTAGATGGAGTTGACGTAAATACTCATTAATTAATAAATTAAATTAGTTGCTATTGGAGAAACTATACCCTAGTCGTTAAATGAGGCTCTTGCGGATGATTCACCCGAGTTACGTAAAAAGGGTACAGTTGTGCTCATGTTAACACCTGCCATAATTCTTTCCTTCGGAGCATTGTAGAAAAAGGAGATGACAAATTGTCGATCTCGTAAAATATAGCGTAGGAAGGAAGTAATGTATTTTAGTCGAATAAAATATCGCATCTTTTGCTAAAAGTTGAGATGTTAACTTGTAGTCCATTAGTCCTATTCCTTATGTCATTTGCTTTAAAATGTCCGGTCCTTAATAATTTGGATGAAATTGATTAATAAGCATTTTATTTTCAAATGGTTTCCTGCGTTTTGCTTTTCAAACATGCTTTTGCTATTGATTCGCTTGCAACTCTTGTCTTAATGTATGTTTGTTCCCGCAGACGTATTTAGTATCTCAAATCAGATCTTCTTTTCTTATTTATTTGAATCATGCGGTTAATATCCGTCATTTTAAAATAAAGTTAAATTTCGATTCACTTCCGCTACCTCAACGGGTCTATAATAGATTTCTGTATCTAATTATTTAACTTTTCCCAGCTAATCATCCATACTAATATTAAAAATGCAAAAGTAGACCCCAAAAATCACCAAAGACTTCGGGCATTCGTGCAGCCTTTTGCACGGACTCGCCCGCAGATTTTTTACATCTACACTTCTACATCTACACTAATATAATAAAGAGAAAAACTTTGTTTGTTTGTTTTTTTGTTAGTTTGTTTGTATGTAGGGGGTAATCTCTGGAACTACTCAACCGATTTCAAAAATTCTTTCACAGATAGAAAGCTACACTATTCCTGACGGACATAGGCTACTAATTTTACGTGAACGAAGTCGCGCGCGTCCGCTAGTTATTTATATTTTGTCAACAGGTATTTTAGTGGACAGATAAAAATTTTTTAAAAGAAAATGCAGTTTCTATATGAATGGAATACTATATTATTCACTGCAAGCATCGAGAAAAAATTTCGTATAGTAAAAAGCCTAGATATTTAAATGTTAAATATAGCTTTTTGTGAACATTGTTTTTGTAAAGGTTTTTTACGCTCTAACTATATTCTAGCGCTTTGTACTCATAGCATTTGATTCAATCTCACAGATACTTTTGTCAGAAGAAACGCAGAAACTTAGTTCTTCAAATACTTTCAGGGAGTAGGTTTTATCTTCGTCGTGAAGAATACGACGCCGGGCGCACCCTTGGTCTCTGTAGATGCTTCGGAGCTGGTCTAAAGCCACTTTCCTCTATTCCACTCCACTAGTCTGCAAATATACAGAGAATTTCAAGATGTCAATACACTCATTCTTAAAGAGTTTTTTTATTGGTGTAAACAACAGGATAAGTTGTTTCTGGTTTTATTAGTTATAAACTACGTGTCGTGTGTAACACAACAAAGCAAAAAATGTTGACTTTGAAATGAGCCACTACAAAAGCAAATTTAATATGTTTCAAGAATATGTACTTATTAAATAGATAAATCGTCAGTCAATATCAGCAATCCACTAACTAGATATAAAA
Organism: Ditula angustiorana; assembly: GCA_963691745.1. Taxonomy (NCBI): domain Eukaryota; kingdom Metazoa; phylum Arthropoda; class Insecta; order Lepidoptera; family Tortricidae; genus Ditula; species Ditula angustiorana. The sequence goes on from OY829472.1 coordinate 8,707,693, forward strand.
AAGTAGCTGTCGAACAGAATGTATTTATTCCCTTAATACTTCTACCATCGAAAGTGACTAACGTAAACATCGAGTGAGAGTCCGTTTATCGTATGTCGAACTCTAAAGTAGAGATGAGACGCGACTGCGACAATGAATTAAAACGCGCAAGCATAGATTTATACAACAATTACGCTTCTCGTCGAATCATTCAAAATTTGGAGTACATCATTAAATATGAATGTTTTTAGTGAAAGCTTAACGCAAAATAAAACTTAAAGTTCCTTATAATGTGGATTGTCTGCGCGTACTTTGGGCAGACGTCGTTGCGTCAACGTTAGACACCCGAAATCGATGCCGCGGTGTACAGAGCAAGAACAGCAGTACCCCCTCGCGAATGCGCTAACCACGCCTCCTTCTTAAACAGCCCGCTTGTATGTAGTATCGTCAGTGCGATACTGACGCATCTTTTGAGTACTGTATCGATGCTCAGATAATGGTAATACTTAAACAAATGAGAAATCGTTGCTGAGATATGGTGCGCAATTTGGTTTCGGATTTATTTACATAGCGGAGTAACGACTTGTTGTTTTATTATTTATCAATTTGGCATAACTTTTTTAATTTCTTGAGTGAGTTTGCATACAAATGTTTCCAGAGTAGTTCGAATAAATACTCTAACAGCGCTTTGTACAATTTCAGCCCATAGGAGGAAGATCTTTTCTTATTGTCGTTGACTGATCACAGAGAAGTTGATCATAAACTTAAGGTAGGCATTACTTAAATAATAAATGACAGAATGGTAGTACTGCCTAACAGTGCACCTAACACGAATCTTCTTGATACGCGTTAATTCGCTACTGAATTAAGTGCGTCTTTCTCCTCCTGGGCTAGTTAGAAGAAGACGCACTGAATTATGTAGCGAGTTAACGCGTATTCAGAAGATTCATGCTAGGTGTTCGGGCTAGGTTAGGTAAGAGTTTTATTATTTAAAATTTACAATAATTCACGGGGTTTTCATCTCGTTTTGATAAGGACGCTTCAATATGTGATTTATATATGTGGTAATTAAGATTCTCTAGTGTGTTTTTGAGTCCTTTAGGGTTAGTAAAGATAAATTAGTGGTGACCAATTGAAGAAATACCTCCAAGAAAGCTGGATAACCAAACGTCTATTTATACATTCGATACAACACAATAGGGAAAATAAAATAAAATACGCAGTTACCTAATTAAAATAAGTATAAATATTTAAAAAAACATAGTGAGTGAAGAAAGTTGTGCCGAACGGCGTGAAATGGGGTCAACGCAGCATAATATTGCAGCTACTGGCTGCAACATTGTTATTCGGTGGTGTTTGTGAACGCATGCCTTTAATTACAATTATACGTAAATACAAATTGACACATTTATATTTCTGACGATTATACGATTTACATGTTTCAGACGGGACATATTTACAATTGGCCATGTTTCTGAATGTGCGTAAACAAATAAATGGCCATATATTTTTCGACTAGGTATAGCATATTTGTCAATTTTACTATGCGAAATAATTCTATTTTGTGGTTCTGGTTGGACAATTTGACGCATAACTTGTAATGAACGAATTACCATTTGTGCCGATTGACAATCATTAATTATTAAAAGCAAACATACAGGGGGCCTTAATACGGTATATATGAGACTTGGGATTCCGCAGAATTGTACAGCCATGCGCCCCATATACCTATTTAGTGGTTGATCGTTATAGATGGTCGTGGTGTAGGTAAATGAACATAAGGTTAACAGTTACTCTAATATAATAAATTATTCAATAAATTCAGCAAAGGAATTAAACTTAACGCTAAATCTAAGTTAAATTATAAACTAAGGATGTAGAGCGCCAGGAGGGTTTATTCAACTCGGAACCCTGCCAATCCAAATGTCGCCGGCTAGCTACAATTTCCGTACAAGATGTGTTAATTTCCATCAGTGACTTAATCAACTTCTGAGGGGTAGACCATAGGCCCTTTACCGTAACAACACTTACGAACAAAAACTAGTGCTTTGATTCAAATTTTAAAAAAATGGAAAAAGGATTGTACTCGTAGAGTGAACAGCATAGTACTAATACAATTTGAACGGTCTCTGCGGCCTCGGCGTGCGCGTTCAAATTGTATTAGTACTGTGGAGCCCACTGTACTGCCTGACTGTTCTGCAGTGTGAAATCAGCATTTTGCAGCAATTTGCTTCGCTATTTTAACTAAATGTTTACCTTCTAATTCTAAATAAAGTACTTTTAAAAGTTTTGACTAGTTGGATTCAAACTGGCGTCGCCGGAACGTAATACGAATACGACCATGCGTTCCCCTGTCCCATCGCACAGCTAACAGAAGCAATGAAATTGGCGATCGCTTGCGTTTTTAGTATTTCTATGTAATTTTTATGATGACTTATTTATTTTATCGTTATCATCAATATTATGAGTTTTATTTTTCCGATAAAGGCCAAGGCCAGCCCCCTATACCTGTCACAAAACATGAATTTCTTAGTCTTGTCTATCTTCATAAATTGTTTAGGTGTACCCTTCTACAGCATCAAGACCATGTTTTCTTTTTAAGTGTACGACGAAATTTGAGGTTGTTAACCCGTATCCTTTTACTAAAGTTTTTTTTCTAATGGACACATTATACAAGTTGGAACAAGAATCTTGTCAGAAGATTTGTCAGGAACTAGTTGGAAAAACGAACCGTCAAATGAACTAGAAGACGATGAACAGATTTATTTGTCAGATTATTGCTATATATTTTTAAAATTCTTTTTTGTGGATATTATTTCAAAACGGCTGTCTACGACAATTTTACATTTTCACGCCAATTGGTTTTAGGTGTCATCTACCCAATAGCAGCAACATACGAATTAAACAACGAACAAAAATAATCTGTATAGTATAGTCTGCTTTTATGTACGTTTCATCATCTAATAGAACGCATACAAATTTTATTAAAAAATCATTGTACAATTTTTGTGCCCTTCATTTAGCATATGAATTCTGCTTAGCCTGCAGGGTGCAGCTTGAGCGTTGCACGATTTTAATCCAGCCCTTGATTTTATTTTCTGTAGGTACATAAGATTACGATATTTGTACCTTTTTGCGACATCACGACACGTGATGATAACTTCGGATTCCCCGTAAAATAAGCTGCTGCAAGATACGGGCTTCTTTTTTGTAATTTACTCCTTGCTTTCCACCACTACTCGGCTTCCGTTCTACTGTCAAACGTCGTGAAAACAAATGAAAGAAGTGGTAGGCTGTCAAATATATTAAATAGTTTCTATACCATGTAAATAAAAAAGTATAAACACTTATGTGTGCCCACGTTTTGGCGGGTTCAATTTAAGATCGACGAGGACTGCATAGTTTGCATAAAATTATTCTAATATTTTAGTATATTTGCGTTCAAGAATTGAAAATACAATATTAGTAATTGAAGACGGATATAAAATTCAAGTACATCTTTACATTTTTTTCCAGAAATAAAATTATTGAAAGACCATTCCGACGCCGATCTAGTTAGTCCATTTCTACGAGACCGAGAATAACTAGGTGAGGGATTGTATTTCATGCTCGGCTTTATCGGGGTAGAAATTGTACACGATATCCTAGCAGTCTCGATAACTCTTCTAGACGTGCGTGCTTCCCTCCGTACCAAACCGGTTACGTACAGCCGAACCCCCGGAATGCAGTCGTAGATACAATTTTCACATTGATGCTCTTAGCCTTAAACTTTATCTCCGATCCAATTTTTAAGCTCTAGGCTTTAATTAAAATAAAATAGGGGTTCCACGTCACCGGCCTCTAGTGCACGGACATTGTGAATTAGACTCACGACGCCTAATTGAATTAGTCGCAATCCGACTGGCAATCACATCACACGTTTCCGTGATTTAAATACTTTTGTGGTTTAAGGCGGAATAAAGTGTACAGAATTATCTTCATGTGCTTTTTACTCGTTGTAGAAATCATTAAAAGAGAAAACAAATCCCACGGAATCACCTTTTAATCGTTAGTACATGAAAATTTTAAATTTCTTATAAAATGTTACTGTTAGTTTTATTTGTTGGCTATTTTGCAGAACGGCACAGCATCTACTATAGGTACACGAATGCTAACATGTTATACGAACAGAGATACTTCATCTAGCTCGCACGTCACCTGTTTGCGACATGGTGTCTCTCTCTGTGTTCATGTGTAGTATTAAATTTAGTTTCTTGGAGTAAATATATCAGTGGTAGCACCCCAGCCAATGTTCCAGGACGTAATGTTAGGACGTCACGTATCTCCTGTATTTTAGTAATGAGAGGCTCTGGATAAGGATTTGCAGCGAATAAATCAAACTTTAAAAAGTAGCACCCAGCTCCTTCTCTTGGGTTAGTTTTATGTCGTATTCAAAGCAGAGGTGGTGGTCTTAAGAGGAGGTGGTTCTCAAGGCGACATGTACATTTATTTTTTTCGTGTGTCAATTGAATTCATCTAGGCATAATAAATTGATAAAAAAAAACAAACAAAAAATAACTTATCTATTGGTATGAAAAATGATACGACTGGCGCAAGATAAAACGCATTGAATCCTTTTCGTTCCAAAGTAATGTTCCGAAATTACTAGGTCTTCACTAGATCCATTAAATATTAATGGTTTGCAAGACTGATTTAATGGGATTAATAATTCTCACAAGACCCGTTTCAAACTGCCAATTCTAAAAATAGATCTATTGTAAAATGTTTATGTCAATAAATCTTGTCTTTGATCCATTAATTGCTTCTATTCTTAGAAATTGAAGCTAGGCAGGTTAAATTCCTTCCCAACCTTAGATTGGACCTCGGATTTTGACCATACAGTCAAAATATAAAATATCAACATTTAATAATAACTGTTAAATTAATAGAATAGAATAGAACCATTTATTTCAGGCTGCATAGGCCCATAGAAAGACTAACAAGTATTTAAGGTATTTTTTTCTACATATTTATAAAACAAAACATTAAAATTAGGTTTTGGGCTTATAACTTCTAAATTGCATTTTACCTTTTTATCAATATTCTCAGATCTCAAAACTTCTTGGTCTCAAAATACCTAAATTGCAGAATGCCTAATTTTGTTTTAACACCGGAATCTTAAATAATGGCTGAATTTCAAAATACCTTAGTCTCATAATACCTTAACTTCAAAATCACTTTGATGGCAAAACAACGTGTGCTTAAAACAACCACAAGTTAAAATACCTAAATTTGTATTATACAATAATTAATTATATTATATAGTTATAGTAACTTTACCATGCATTCATGCGAAGAAAAAAAGGACACATTACTTAGGCACAGGTTTAAATTTTTGGGACTCCCAAAATCCAAATTTACACTTTTAGAAGGAGTCAAAATTCCAGATATTATAATAATATCACAAAATTTTTTAGTGTTTGATGATGGAACAGACGACAAAATGTTGATATTTTCAACCCCGATCGGCAAACAATTTGTAGAAAGCAGTGCGGGGCAAGGTAAACAATATTTTGGTGATGGTACCTTCAAGAGTACGTATAGTATTATATACTTTGTGCATCTACCAAATTTTTAGATTGAGATTGTTCACATTTTTGCGTCAAACATTAAACATGACTATTGAAAAATTTAAATGCGACTTTGAAACCGCAGCTATAAATGCATGTAAAGCCGTATTCCCTGATGTGCAATGACAGGCTGTCATTACCATTTTGCTGTGTATAAAAAAGCTAAATCAATAAATATGGACACCACAGAAGAACACGAAATTGTAAAACCATGTGCAAATTTGCTCCTTTTACCACAAGCTGAAATAAACAATTTGCTGGTTAGATATCCTGGATATAGCTCCAAATACAGACAGAATGTTGATTTTTAAACAATATATGGAAAGGCAATGGATTCAATTGGGTGGATCCATGACCAGCTGTGCTGAAGATAGGCATCGCACAAATAACCCTGTAGTTTCATAGACGCCTCAACACTCGCAAGCCTCATAAGCCGACTTTAATGCGATTTCTAATTAAACTTAAATCAGAAGCAAATTGGCAGGATTATCGAATCCAGAATTCTCTGTTTACAGCAAACAGTAGGAAACCGAGAGAAATTTATTTCGATAATCAGTACCAGCATCAAAAGAGGGAACTGAATGATGGAGTCGTAACGGCTATACAGTTTTTGAAAAATATGTGTGAATTGAAGACACGCCTACATTAATTAAAAACATGTATGTGTGTACTGTAGATACAAAAACTTGTTGTAAGGTTGAATTTTAGATAATAGAATTAAATAAATAAAGGCAATTGTTATAGCATACATGTGGGAATGCTAGTAACATTGAATGAACGACTGATGTAAAAGAGCGAATGACTGGAAGAAATTATTGTGAACGAATGGATATGACTGAGCGACTGGGAGTGCGTTAGACGATCGGATGGCTGCCACTTGTGTTCTTTGTTATTTTGCTTGATTTTATTTTAATTAAACTTTTTTAATATTTTTATTGATTAGTCTTTCTTCACACGATCCTACATTCATTCCTGTATTTTTATTTATCGCCGTAGTAAGCTACGGTCCATTTCAAATATGAAGGTTAGAGCGAGGCACCTTGAACAGGAGCTATACTAAAAGTCAAAAATCAACATCCAATTTTTCAAACACCACCCGTGAAAAAAAATTAGGCATTTTGCCTTTTGGGTGTTTTCGGTTTGAGTTGTTTTAATATTCTGTCATTTCTGTCATTCGGTATTTAAATGAAATGTGCATTTCAATCTTTCGGTATTTAGAGAATATGGCATTTTAAGTCAAAGTCATACATAATGAATATTAATAAAATAGACAATTTGACATTTTAGGTATTATGGACCCATAGTAATTTGAAAATTAGGGGTATTAGTGAACAAGGTACTATGAAATTTAGTGGTTTTAAGCCCAAAGCAAAATTAGCATGTTACTTCGGCGACAACCTAGACCGACCTTCGGTGACCTAGTTTCGGGATGTCCAGAAACCGTCCGCGAAAACGACGGAAAGCGACGCCCTTCGGCCAAAATTCCTGCTTCATGAAGGGCGTCCCACAAATGACGTAAAATTGACGTTGTGGCGGGAGTCCAACCGCTCGAACCACAGAGTAAAACTAGTCTTCACTCTTGTATATTCTACGATCTCCTCAATCTTCGTAGAGTAATGCAGCCGGGACACGTATACAGCTGCGTCGTTGGAACAGCAGGACGCAGCAGATGTCTCGGTCCCGTCGGTGCCGTACCGCACACGTTCTGACTGATGGGCTAATGCATTGCCCGTTATGTATTCATTATTAAAATTTTGTTATATTGTACAAAGAGAGTAGATTTCTTATCAAATTAAAAAAAAATTGAATATTTCTTCTAAATCATCTTCATTTTCTTCTTCGTGCTTTGGTCGCCCTATTACTTTCTGACTATTAAGTAATAATATTAAATTCTTACGTATTTATTATATCCAAATTATTATTCTGTGACAGTAGAATAACAAAATTAATAATAAATAACCGATACATCGATAATGACTAGCACAAACCTAGTGCCAACTCAGGATTTTACAAACTACGCTTAATTGGTACCTATTAAAACTTACCTACCGAGTTTTCGCTTCTTCCTCTTTTTTTATGGCGGACATTTATTTTAGGCCGTTTGCCAAACATAGGTTCCATGGGATTTGAATGCCGTAGGTGAAAATTCAACAAAAACAGAAAACATTTTCCTATGGTTATTGTGAGACAAAAAAATTACCAAAGCGTTTAGTAGTCGAAGTAATAATCATATCTTAAAGCAACTCGCCATAAAGTGGGCGAAACTTATCTCGCACGCGACGATTTTAAGTTTCAAAGATGGCGTGTCTCAGATTAAGTCCTCGACGATGCGAACAAAGAAGTGCTTACTACATATTCCCTCCTATTGTGTGTACTCACGGTACGTGCATGAGTATAATAAGCCTTTTTGGGAAGGATGGTTTCTGGATTTTCCTCTTAGCGTAAATTTAAACTTAGCTTGATTTATGAAGTATAGTACTTTTTATAACTATGATTTGCTTTGAACGGGGGTACATCACGACGCAAACAAGCAAGCAGGCATGCGAGAAGGCTAGCATGAATGCAATCAAGCAAGCAAGCAAATGTGAAAGCAAGATGGCATGCGACTAAGCAACTTAGAATACAAGAATCAAAGCCAATTAATTAACTCTGTCACAAATATTTCAATATGTTACTAAAATTTTATATATTTATAAACAATGACAGTGTCTGATAAATTACAACGGTCTTAATAGTTGATTAATGGTGTTGCATAAAAGTCTTGTTTGCGTGTATAAATTGCAAGTGTGCATAATAGATCTGGGTCACAGTTGCATGTAAAGCTGTTAATAATCAGTTCTATAATGGCTGCCACATTTCTACGCACGCCATCGTAAGTGAACGCGGTCTACAAAATACATATTAAAAACCGGGCAAGTGCGAATCCGACTCTGGGATCTACCGATCCGTACCTCCGCACTATTTAATACGGGCATTTTACGGGTTCCATCTGTCCACCAAATGACATCTACATCCATTCAGCCATTTATGCTTGATTGAGGATCAAACATCCGTATAGCCAAACATCATTACTTATGCATTTATAATTTTAGTAGTTGTAATATTTGTGTTACATGGTTTAACAAAGCAACCATGGAAAAAAACAAACCACAGTTCTTTGTTTGTAAATTTCAGGTTTCATGTGCTTTGTAAAAAACTGCTAGTTAGATAAGATTAGCTTTTTTCTCATAATATCTATTTATAAACTTACATCAACTTTAAAAATTTAACTTTTTTGTTTTAGACATTTAGAAGAGAAGTAATAATTTTTCATTGTTTTTTTGTTATTATTGAAACTATGTTATTGAAAGTACGTTTTGTGGAAATATTCTAGTTAAAAAGAGCAGATCGTGTAAAAAGACTATGAAAACGGACTTTCTCCATTCATTCTCCAAATTGAGAAGGCTTGCCATTAAAAAGGTGCGAGTACTATAACTCAATTCGACTAGTTTCCGAGAAAATGAATGCCAAAATTTTCCTTTGTGGTAGTTTCACAAACAGAAAATAATTGTATTGGTTGAAATCAACGAATTAATTGCCGTTTCATATTTAATAATCGATCAGTCCATATTAATATAATTAATATCATAATTGGGTAAGAAATGAAATATAACTTTAGGGGTTAGTCTAAATGTCAAATCACTTTCACATTTAGACTAGCCCCTTTTTCCTTCTTTTTCAAAGAATCGCGATATATTTTATATTGAGATTCTTTGATTTTAATTTTTAGAATTGTTTCATATTTGAAACCGATAGCATTAGTAGTTTCTGAAATATGTACGTATATACGGACGGACGACGTCTCACCACAAGGATTCCTTTTACTCTTTGGTATGGAACCCTAAAAATGTGGACCATTATGGCCGCGCCAATTTTCGTAATTATACGTGTTAGGGTAGAAACCTATAATTGGAATAAACATATCGCAGCAAATTAAACTGTTGTGAATAGTACGCGGTTCCTGGCAAGTGACGCTTTCCTTTAATGAGCTTTAAGTCTCCATAAAGGATTTAATCAGCGTCTACTACACATGTGCGTGAATTGCAAAAAAAGTGTACATTGCATAAAAATTAAATGTCCTCAACCTTAATAAATCTATAATAAAATAAATATTGAAGTTATATCTATCCCAGATACACCTTCATATACTGTCATTCTTTATCTAATCCGATTTATACAGTTTTACCATGTAATATAGCTAAAAGTAATTAAAAAATTGCATTAGTAAAAAGTCGTATTTCTTCTCCCATACAAATGGCGTGTGTCCTCACAACTACACTTGCTACACATTAAATGTTATTTTCAGAATGCGTTAAATACACAATGTTTCTAGAAAATGGTTTCTTAGATGATTAGAACGTAATTTCTATAACTAAGTCTCGTATTAAAGTTTGGGGACAAATTTCGTGTTTTTGTGTAACACCAGCTGTGTAACGCCATATCATGAGTTTGAACATAGTTATGAACGCATCCGTAACATTATTAGGTCTGCCAATATTTAGTCTATGCCTACACGAATGATAAACTGTCGGCAGCCTGCTTCGCCCTAAAACGGTTGACTAGGGTAGTGCCTCGCGAAATGGTACGAACCTGCTACTTTGCGTCGGTGCACTCACATCTGCAGTACGGAATCGAGCTGTGGGCAAGAGTCGCCGACTGGGAGAGAGTGTTTCGGCTCCAAAAGCGCACCGTGCGAGCGATGGTCCGCGTGGTGCAAACCGAGTCTGTGAGATCTTATTTTACGTCCCTGGGTATACTAACTCTATCATCATTGTTAATACTCCAAGCGGCAGTTTACACGCAAGAACGAATGGACAGCGACCCCCCTAGCGCAGCGCCCCGCCGGTTCTCGGCGCGCAGCACCCGCGCCGGCGGCGGCCGACCGACCGCGCCGACCGTGCGGCACCGGCTGGCCAAGTCAGACAGGCTCATACACGTCATGGGCCCGAAGGTGTATAATCATCTTCCCGTTAAAATAATTGCTGCAAAGAGCGCTATACAATTTAAATTTAAGCTAAAAAATTGGCTAATCGAGCAGGCCTTCTACGACCATAGGGAATTATTTGGTCTAGATTGTTAAATAAAAGTACTTATCTAAGTTTTTTTTTGTACTGTGATTACAGTAAGTTTAAGTTAAGTCTGTTGACTGATTGTATAATGACTTGTAATTTTATTACCAATAAATATGATTATGATTATGATTATGAATGAACGCGTCGACAGCCATTCTGGTTTTCGTGCAGTGAAGAAACAAAGTGAATTCCATTTTTTCGGAAAAAACAAATCCACTTTGACATGAGCTTAAAACAGGTTAAGTTTATCTTTCTTTGGTACTTTATTTACATAGTTTTATAGTAAATTTAATTGGCTAACGGCTTGACATTTGTGAATTAAAGAATTTCTTTCCATTTCGTTTTTACACGAGATAAAACATTTTGCGGCATCGATTTTTGGTTCCTTTGTGTTACTTTGTGTAACGTTACAGAGAGAAATTGAAGTAAAGATTTGTTTATACTGGTGTTTTTAACCAACTTCAAAAAAAGAGGCAGTTTCTTATTTCGTCTTCATGATTGTTATTTATAATTATTTATGTGTTATACATAATTTTTAACCACGTTGGCCAATTTCAACTACTATTTTTTTGTTTGAATTGACAAATAAAATATCGTTTGGGTGGTTTTGTGTAAATTCATTGACGGCCGGATTTTAGGATCCATATGGAATCGACGGAACTCTTCAAATATTGAGCGCACACATTTTCTGTTTCTTTTTTCTGTAGTATCTCTCATGAATGTACCTCTAATAGCTAATGAAGACCACAGATGACCTGTTTACTCTGGTGCATAATAACATAATTTAATGTTAACTTTACATAACTCGGCTATCTAAGCTAAGTTACGTTGTAATCTAACTCTAGTATATATATATAGTTATATTTATTTTTCAACGAGGAATTAAGTATCAAAGAACATTCACTCGAATGAGCTAAGCTACGGACCGACGGACGGATGGACTTGGCGAAACCATAAGAATTCCTTGTTGTTGGCTACGGAACCCTAAACATAAACACTCAAAGAACACAAAAATACCGCAATATTGTTTTTTCACAGTTTGGACATTTTGGGCTTATTCTAAAGAATGTGCTCAAGTTATTTTCGATAATTTCAATAGGTAGATTGATAGGTAGCGGTCAACAGATCCGACAGTGCCAACCGAATTAATTTAAAATAATAAAAGATATATTTTTTACTACCGAATTTTCCTGATTTTGAAGAGTATAAGTACAAATTTTCCAAATTAGGAAATAAAAAACAATACATTTTTATTGCTTCAAAATATGACTACTTTTTCAATCATATGAAAGCCTCCTTAAATTTTATCTGCGTAACTTTCTTCGTTTTTGTGTAACAAATCTGTGACTATTCCTTTGTGTCACGTACAATTTTGTAGTAACCACATACAGGATAAGAATATGAACTTAGGTTCAATTCCGTTGCTAACTAATTACAAATCCAATGGCACAAAACTAAAAGTACTAACTAAACTAAAATTATTGTAAATCATCGTTAAAAATATTATGTAAGGTCTTTATATCGAAAGAAGAAATTGAAAGTCTCAGTCCAGAGTCTTAGGACCATTTTCTAAAACGATTACTTTTTTCATATGGTCTAGGTTTTATTTAAGTACCTGACCCTCATTTTGATATATTTTTAGAGAACACACACAGTTGTTATAATATATACGTGTGTGTTCGTTCGATTTCCGCTGAGAATAGTTGTGTCATTTGCGATCGCACGTACTAGCAGTGTAAAGTGCTAACGCATCACAACATTGCCGCCGTGGACGGTCGCGATGACCCAGATATCCGTCATTGCAAATGTTATGTGTACATAACGTAAAATATTTGTTAAGGCAAAGTCACTTGCCTTAACAATGGATTTACTATCGAAAGAACGCAATACAATACATCTCCAAACTGAAACGGAGCACTTATTGTATAAGCGTTACATAGAAGAAAGGCTAGAGCGGGAAAATCAGCGAAGTCTGATTGAAGACCTGCAGAGCCAAATAAATAGCCTTCAACAAAAACTAAAATGTGCAATGGAGTCAAAAAACACTGCTCTATCCACATCCGATATGGAAACATCTTCCCCGCGTGCGGAATATGGCACTGACGAGGAAGAACTTGCAAAGGAGACAGAGTGGGTAAAGGCGAGGAAGAAAAGGAAATTGAACGCTTTATTGCCACTCCCAACACAAGAAAACAAAACTGAAGAGAAAGTCGAGACAATAAAAGTTCCCCGTCGACCTCCAATAATTGTAGTGGATGGTGTTGATGACTACCAAAAATTTTATGACTTCCTGTCACAGAACCACGCAGCTGGCACCTTCACAACAAAAATGCTGAACTGTAATAGCGTTAAAGTTAATGCTTCTGATGAAGAATCATACAGAAATATATCAAAATCATTGATAGACATCAAGAGTCTTTGGCACTTCTACGAAAATAAACAAGAAAGACCAATCAGAGTGATGGCCAAAAAACTGCCTTCGTCTTGTAAGCCGGAAAGAATTTTGGAAGATCTTAAGTCCAAGGGTTTCAATATTGAGAATGCTGTGAACAAATTAAGCTGCAAAAGCGAGGAGCCACTTAATATGTTTTTGCTTACCTTTAACAACAAGGAAGAAATTAGCAAAGTGTACGGAATAAAATCTATACTAGGTTGTTTGGTTGATATACAACCATTCAAAACCACGAAACTAATTCCGCAATGTAAAAGATGTCAAGTTTATGGACATACGCATAAATACTGCGCCAAAGAGCCAAGGTGTGTTAAATGTACAGGAAAACACCTAACGAAAGACTGCAGGAAATCAGCAGAAGAAAAACCAAAATGACTATCATCGAATAGACGCGGCAATGCAGAGATGAAAGCGCGTCGATTGGCCAATTGACAAGTTTAAATTTCATTAATTACTCTTGTTGCGATTACAAAACAACAGTAACATTTTCGTAAATCTTTTGGTTGCTATGGTCCAATTTTATAACTGGTTACGTCTCGCTTAACTTTATCATCAGGGTGCACGTGCCAAACCCGCTGGGAGTCGTAAATCCTACTTTCCAAACAGAGCGTTGATTTGGATGTACCCGCAAAAAATTACCAAGTTTTTAAAATAAAACAACGCGCAGTCATAAATACATTGGTGAATTGTTTGTAGTTGGAATGCTTTTCGCTTCATAGCATTAGCTAGTATGTAAAAAACTTACTTATTCTACATTTGTTTTAAGTAACGTGAGACACTGACAAAGAGCAGTGTCGCATGTAATAAAGTAACAACTAATAAACCCACGCGCGGGTCTCGCTACACGACCTCCACTGCAAACGCTGTAATATTATGTATCTGGCTTTTATAATAGACAAGCTGCGCGCTTATTATTGCAAGAGCCAATGAGGCACTGCAGAACTAGGGTCTGACTCGAGACTGCGAGTTGCTACGTCAAATTCGGCGCTTTATGTTTCGCGTCTGCAACACACCGATACCGAGAAGGATGTGGTCGAGTACGTCCGCCGTAAGGTCGGCCGCACTCTGACGGTGTTTCCATTGAGGTCCTGACATTACATGCACTTCAGTTCATTTATCGTGCACGTGCCGCGGCCGTTGTAGGAGACCGTCGAGTACTCGGAATTTAGGCCAAAGGGTGTTGTGTTCCGTAGGTTCCAGGGCAGCCTGCCCACGGCAAACATAGCGCCGGGGAGGGCAACTCAACGGAGCCCCTCCGTATTGTCGCCTTCTTATTTAGTTTTAATTGTTTTTCCTTAAATTCTATAACGAATTGGTTTTAAGTGTAATGCCGTAAAGTTTTATTTTGTTAAATAAATAAATAATCAATACTGTATGAAAAACTGCGTACCAGCTTAATACAATAAAACGTTAAGCCACTTCACTTAATCTCACTTTTAAATCATTCACGTCCAAAGTACTGAAATAAGCACGCGTAAGTGTCGTGTTATAAGAGTTAAATTGTTTAGGGTAAGGCGTTATATTATTAGTTAAGTGACTCTATTAGTTCTATTTAAAGTTGCACCGTTAACGAATGTTAGTGGCCGGCACCAAACTGACAATTAATGTCAAATGACTTATTTCGTAACAAAACTGACAGTGTAAACCATAGAATTAAGAAAGCAAAGAAAGATAATCAAAACGCAAGCTTGAGACTTATTTCTGTCTCGATATTTTTAAAACGATTTTTCAATAAGAAAAAAAAGGATAGATTAACGTTTCGCGTTCTTGCTTAATCGCTCGGTACAAGGTGGTGCCGTCAAATTGGTCGCCTTTGGTCACCATTATGATACCAAATCAAAAAGCTCCATAAAGTCATCTATGGTGTATTGAGCTAATGTTGTCTTAATTTAGTCGTATATGTTGTTCACTATTTTGGTGTTTTTTTTAGTTTTTAAGCAAAGCATACATTACTTTATCTACACACACATATCATAACTGCCAAAAAACCGTAACAGCAAAAAACCAACAAACGAATGACAACAGTAAATGGCGGCGATTCGATCCATCCGTCAAGACGAACATTTTTATTTAAATCATAGACAAAGAATGAAGTCCCTATTAATTGTCATGTCACTCGAGATCAAATGTCGTGCGTTTAAATTAAAAAACATACTGACGTTTCGTATCGATAATTGTTTCAATTTCTATGGGTACTAGAATAGAGACCCACTTGAAGTTTGACAGCTGTTCCAAATTTAAATTCATAACGTCAGAGATATCGGTAATGTGATGACCAATAAAGAACAGATTTACCTACTACCACAAACATTAAAATTCTTATAATAACATTGGTTGTAAGAATGCTGGTCTTTTCCTAAGGTTTTTGAACGCGTTATTGAGCAGTTATAATACGTGTGTAGATAAATATAATTTAAGTTTAGGTAACCGGTACAATTTCCAAATGTTCACAATAAAGTTATTTACAAATTCAAAATATCATTCAGTCAATGGCTTCAGTGTTTTTAAGGTTCCAACAGGACACTGTTACTGAGATAACGCTGATCTGGCCCCCTTTTCACTTAACTAGAATTGAAGTGTCAACGTCAATTCAGAGTACATTAGGTGTTCACCGTTTAAACCCGGTAGTACAAAAATTCTTCGAGTTAGCTATGTATATCGAATTGTCGCTGTCAAACGTCACCTGCCAGCTTGGCGAAATAGGGGCATGACCTTTAAAGGGCTCTAAGATCTTTAGAAACATAACAGGCAGTCATTTGAAATTTTACAGAATATATTATGTGCTATTATGGCGGATATCCTCACAAACAATAAAATATACAACAAAGTTAAATAATATCACTTTATTGCCCGTCTGTCTGTCTATCAAGACCCTTTTTCGCAGAATCGCGTGGAGGTATTGAGTTGAAATTTGTATCAAATACTTAGGTCTGTAGTTCCTAGAAAAAAAATGCAACCGTCTAAGTTAACGCAATCAAAAAATACGGCCGATTATGCCGCATATTTCATACATTTGCAAGGGACTCAAAAACCTATAGAGTACTTCATGTTGATCGAGAATCATGAATTTGCCAAGGAGCATGGTCTCACAGGACAAATAAAGGAAAAAAATCGAAAACTGTGCATTTGTAGTTACAACACAAAAAAAATATAAACTGTGTTGTATACATTTAATTATAACTATTTTTTTTTATTTATTGGAGAAAAAAACAGATATAGACGTAAAAAATAGGTAATACAGATTAAACAATGGAGTAATAAAAAATAAAATAATAATAAAAACGGCCAAGTGTGCGTTAGCGGTACGGAACCCTCCGTGTGTCAGTATGACTCGCATTTGGACGGTTTTTAATATTATACACTAATTAAACTAATGTAGTAAAACTAAATTTATGTTTAGGACATTGGTTACAATTGAACCCTAAAAGTGTCCACTGCGTTAAAAATCATTGTTTTATTGCAGACAAAGTCGCGGGCATCCGCTAGTTATTTAAGATTTGCGAAAATGTCTGGACTCTAAATAGGCAAGAGTGGATCGACGACCGACCGAGGTAGGCGGCCGGGCTAAGTAGGCGAGCGGATGGCGATATGAGAGGGGGCTTCAAGATTAGCTCTTCAGACCAGGAAGTGTTGACATCTTCAAAGCCACCTGACTGACTGACCTTTTCTTTAACTTGTAGAGTGAACTTGATTTGGAAATTTAGCGTCTTGACTCAATTACCCTTTCAAATATACACTTAAGTTAAAACCAACCACTTTGTCATCATCGTCGATTAAGGATTGTATAGTTCACAATGTTTAAAATGTACGCTCTACTAGTTGAAATTTTGACCCATGTTTGATCATGAAAGTATACAATGTGTCCTTAGCTTGTAGACAAAGAATGAACACCCATGTAACACATTACCTACTTATTAGGAATGCTACAGCAAAGTTGTTTTTTAATTACAGGCAAAAAAAATTTTTTTTATTGTTGTCTAGTATTATTTTTGTCATAGGCCAGGGACACGTTATAAATATAAAGTAAGACAAAACAAAGTTTACATCTTTGATTTTGGCTTTAGACTGATTTAATTGTGTGTTCATGTAACCAAGAAAACTTAACGAAACAAGTATAGGGCAGATAGTAATCTACATTAACGTGTTACGTGTTTCAATTTCATACAAGGGTCGCAGGTACTCGTGTCATAGGAGGAAGTTAGTGACTTTGAAAACAAACCTTATAAGCGAAAGTGAAATTGAATGTTTTCCATTCAGCACACGAGCACAATAAGTTAACTAAGCGGACTTTGACTGAAGGTTCACGTTGGAGATTTATCGTGAATATAAACTAATTAGCGGTACACGTATTTAGTTTCGAGGCCTGTAAATTAGGATAATTAAGTACGCCTCATGCCAATTTAATCTAAGCAATAAATCCCAACAAAAACTGAAATAATACTTGATCGATTTATGTACAGTAACGTGATCTTTGTACTTTAATTGCCAAGAATAGTAAGGTGGCAGTCCTTTAACACGCGTATTCACAAGGAAATGTAACCGCAGTTTAATTAACCACATTTAAATAAATTCACTGTCATCAAAGTCATAACGGTGATGGAACAAAGCGTTTCTCCATTTGACGACACCTTCCACTCTTAATATCATGTTTCTACATCGGTAAAGAGAAATCGCGGGTTATTTCTGTTTTATAATAATTAATGAGTTTACATATTATCCTCGAAAAAATTTTGGACAAGCGTTTGACGTATATTCATTTGTTGAATCTAAATTGATCACACGGAAACTTAACTTTGTGGCAAATGGGCGTGCCAGAAAATAACATGATGGATAAGACAATTCTCTCAATTAGAGCTAAAGTATAATAATACCAGAGATATTTTAAACTTTTATACCCAGTGGAGAAGTAATTTTAAGACCTTTATCCCACAAATTCATACGTAAAATATTTTTAACTGCTTAAGCAAACCAAATAATGCAATATGTGGCATAGAATTAGAAAGTCATGTAACCAAGGAAGACAAGATTTTGGGGTTCACTGTTCTGCTCGCGCGCGGTTTGATTCCCTTGATATTCTTGCAATAAATAAAGAATTGAATGTAAAATTTCCATGCAGACTTATTTGAAATAGTCGGGAACTATATGTATCAATTGATTGGTACAGAGGTTAAGCATGAATGTGGCGCATCTCACTCGAAAGTGCGACCAGTGAACTCTGCAGACACTGATGCGGTCGGTCCCAGCACAATGCGACCTCTCAGTCTAATTTTCTCCTTGCCAAACGAATTGGTTTGTGCTCATTTTTACGATAGGAAACCTATAAATGTTTTATAACTTAACTAAAATTTGAAATGTACAATGGTGTTGTGGCAAATTCAGCAAAACTACAAACCATATGGCAACTCAACGCGAGATAATGCCCAAATGATATACTACTCACAATACACGCGTGAAGCCAATTCGTGGTCTGCCATTAGGTACAGTATGGTGACTGCATTTTAATTTATCCGAGATTCCGTATCGGATGCTTGGTATATTTTTCATTAATTGACCAAATCTTTTACATGAATTTGAAGAAATGCCATCATTCCACAAAATTTGTTTAAACGTAGACAACGATTTAATGATAAAATAATCCAAGACTGCCAGGGCAAGATTTACAAGAATTTGTTTCAAAGTCGACGTGGAATGCAGGTGAAAAATCGCAGAAAAATCTAGGGATATTTATTTAGTGAGGTGTCGCGCGCAGGTTTGAAGTTTTAATGTGAAGGAGTCCGGTAGTAGTAATTAGGAGGTGAGTACGCGTCGCATCGGCTGCGGCGGCGCGACGGTCGATAGCCGGAGCGACAGGCGGTGCCGTCCCGGGTCACGCCTGCCGGATCGATAGCGGCGCGGCGGGGGGCCGGGCTCGCATTACTCGCGCCGCGACGGCAGACGAGACACCTAGTCCGCCGCGAGATCGGCGGCCGGCGAGCGCGGCCGGGGCAAGACGCTCCATGCGACCTCCGCTCGCGACATGAGCGGCGCCCGCCCCCGCAGCGCGCCCCTGCTTCTGGCGCTCGCAGCCGCCTTTCTCCCGCAAGCCAACCATGTCGCGTAAGTATACCGAAACCATCCAAATGTCCCAGTGACGTAAAGTTTAGTTCGAGATCGTAAATCTCAGCGCGGCAATAAAACGGAATGCATTAGATTTACGATCTACTATTGTTTTTTCTTCGGTTCTAAATCATTATTTTCAGCCAAGTGAGAAATTTATGAAATCGAAATTAGAACGATGTATTAAACTATTGCTGACTGTAATAAAGTTACAACAGATATTTTTTTATTTATTATTTTTACAGGTGATTGATAAATGTTTTTGCAACATTCAGACAGACAGTAAGACAAACACAACTGCGAAATTATTGTACTTACCTTTAACTCAATGAATTTTCAGATAATCACTATCATGACGATATGTACTTTATTAATCATTACACAAGATAATTTAACCTTATCCCTATACAATTTTGGCTTGCTGATAACTACATGCACACGCAAGTGGTGAGAGAGACCAAATGATTACCCTTTTTAAATCTTAACTTTCCATATTCAGTCAATGATATTTATTCAACAAATCGAAAGTACCAAATAAACTATTTAAGCAAATTATGAAAAAAGTTCCTTATGGAAAGACTGAAAAAATCCAAGTGATTTGCCAAAAAAATTGTATATCTAGAGCGCTGCGAAACTTGAATACGCGTATGACTAAGTTTAGTGCAGTCCCGTTTTTATCGATTTGCAAAGAAGACTCGGCATTGGAGGCCTTCAATAGATTCGCGTTTTCGGGGGCGTAGTGCGAATGTTAACGCTATCTAGGATTTCTCAATTCTTTCTTTTATTCTTGTATTCTTTGACAAAGAATCTGGGATACAAACGACCATCCACCTAACTCTTATTTTAACTCTAAGCGCTTTTTTAAAGCAAACTTTGTGGCTTTATTTGTAGTAATTAATCCTAAATAATATAATGTTTGTACGCGCTAACTTAATAGTAACTGAAACATAGGCGCATTTAAACCCGATTCGGCAATAACTACCTACACAATCATCTGCACATTAACGACAGATTTGCGTCAATGGAGTCTTTGATTAATTAGCTCAAGACCAAAACAAAAGGAAGCTCTTGTTTACAAAACAAAGTTCTGCAAAGTATCTTTCCTACGAATATTTATAAACAAAACACCCGGATTCGAAAAATAAGTTCAACTTAAAGTGAGCAAATTAAATCAATCCTAAATACAGGACAATCAAGCTTGACAAGTAAGTAATTTTAAGTTTAATAGGAATAATTGTATACTTATTCTTTGCAATAAAAAGCATAAACATTTTTTTTTCGCAAATACTGACAAAACGTTACCTACGTATTAAAGTTATAGTCAGACTAATATTACTACTATTTTTTTTTTATATACAACGTAGGAAGGAAAACAAGCAAGTGGGTCACCTGATGGTAAGTGATCACCACCGCCTATTTTTTATTTAATGGAAATAGAAAAGGACACTTACATTTTTGATTTTGCAGCTAAAACAAAATATAGTAATTAGTAATAGATAAATGTAAATAAGGAGTTTAAATTTTTTTTTTAAATAATGTTCTTGCTTTTTACCTCCAAGACTTTGGTTGGTTTCGCGCAGTATCAGTATCGCTCTCTGCGTCTTGTTTCCCTTGCGCACCTTCTAGATCGGATTGTTTTATAAAACCAATGCTCATACCTTAAATATATGTATATACATAACGTCGAAAAAAAGCAGTAAATTACCAAAAATATGTCAGTAATATTTTACCAGCGTATCGCGAGCTTAAGCTCTGCCTACGAATATACTATTTAAATACGTAATTTTCCGACATTCAGTTGAAAATGTTAGGTTTATCGGCCTGCCTGAACCTCCGAGTGTTCACAAAGTACTTAGTTCAGAGAGCTAGAACCTATTTTCGTAAGTCGCTTACATTTTTTTTAAGTTTGTCAAGGGAGTAGTGTAATCGCGCAGAAGCTTGTATTTGCATACACGGTCTACAAAGGCACCGCGGCTCACGCGACGCCGCTGGCAGTGTCGAAACAATCACGCGAACTCCTACTTAACGGTCTGTCAGCCGATTTTCTTGGCTTTATACCAATATTTTAAGTAAAAACCATCGTGTTAAAGTATATTATATCTTGTGGCATTACACTATGTGATTGTGTCAAATTTAATGCGACCGCGCTGGTAATTTTGCCACTTAAGGGAAAGTAGGTAGTCTTATTACCTCCCCTTGATTGCCACTTAACAAAACTGCAATACCGTACTCGTTTTGAAATTTAATTAATGCATTGTGATACAATTAAACCTCAATATTAGAATCTTGAGAAACTCAAATGAGGTTCAGTAATTGGCGTGCGGCTTTATTTTTGTCGCGTGTGTAGCAAGCTCCTTTGGGAATCTGATCGGTCTACTGTATTAACTTCAAAATACCGCCTCCGCGTTCGTGAGCTTTCAAAAGAGAATATTCAAAAACGAACAACGAATGATTGTAAGCGAACTGCGTCATGAAATTTTATTACATTATCTGAAGTTTGCGTTCGTTGGGGAGTCTAATTATGTTCACACCACGTTCTCTGACGAATGCTTGTTCCTAGCGAATGATTGTGTTAGAAACAATGGTTAATTTACCTTAAAATTGAAGCTTTATCTATTTGTTTCTAGGCTTCGCATATTGTGTACTCTTTGGACTAAGCGTAAAATAAAATGCCCGTATACAGACGGCGACTTTAGCTCACTAGTCTTTGATTGAAAATCCACTACCCGTATGCGTGGTTGACAGAACCAACAATTCATGTAGATTTATTTCGCACGGTTTACAGTCAAGTGTAACTATGTGGGTCCAACATACCTAAAACATATACCACCGCCGGTATAAGAGTGTTCGTGTTAATTACCTATAAATACTCAATACTTTATTGCTTTTCCACGATGTATGCATGTTACAGATGTTATATTTTTGAGACTTCATAAACTTACAACATACTAATATCCAGCGGTGTACAAATGATAAAATAATCTATCAAAGCAGTTGCATATGTAAAAAAGAAAAACCAATCGCAACCCTATTGTAACCTATGTTATACCTACTTTTATATTGAATGACGTGTCACCCTAAGAAAGCACGGTTTGGCATAAATTTTCGCATTATTTTAAATAATCAAACACATAGTGACAGAAAATAGTTGCACAGGCGCTCTTTGTTCGTCTATGCGCTACTTTATGCTAAGTTTATGCTTGGCTGTACTGAGACCAAATAATACTTCTCTTAATTTATAGCTCCGTAAAACTTTGATTCCAAAAAATACGTTGGCTTGTCCTTTAACCCCAAATACTTATAACAGATAGAAATTACTAATGACACTTAAATGAACGACTGCAGCAAATGAGATAATATAATTAAAGTGCTGAACTTTTCGTGTTTTCGTTTATCGTGATCGGCTTTCGATTGCCTGCAGCTTGTTTTAGTTGAAAATCTTGCGCTCAGATATTCCTCTGGATTCCAGCGAGTCAGATAATCCGAGCTCGAAGCCTTTGTCGATACAGCTTTGCTGTGATAACGACTTCAGGTATCGAAATTCAAAGCTTGCCGGTGTCAGCACATTCTATAGAGACACAGTTGCTGCAGAAATGCTGAACATTTGAATATTCCATTCAGTTAGACGTACCAAGTTGGAACTGTATTTAAGCTTGGGAAGTCCCCACTTATCTATGCTGGCTTTCATTGAAATAGTTCCCTTTGAAATGTATCTATAACTAGAGAAGATCAATTTGTTTGTTAATAGTCCCTTTTTGGTCTACCGTTTTGAACAGTACATTTATACGAACAAAAAATGTCAAACCCTCAAAAGTTACACGACAAGTGTACAATGTTAATACTTTCAAAGAAAAATTACTAAGAGTATACGTGGTTCTCTCGTTAACGAAATTATGAAGTATTGTATGACGCTCTCCCTAAAGGTCGTATAATTGACAATATGTATAATTTTTGGAATTGAAAGCAATATGAGCTTGGTACCTATATGTAGGTACAAAAAAGAATATTATACCATTAAGTTATTTATATAAACGAATACGCTTTAAGTAATCCATCCTTTCCTTGTAATATCGAAGGCTCAAACAATTTTAGAAACACACTTTTTTTCCTTTCCTCGTAGAAAATACGAGTATACATTTAAGGTAGAAGTTGTGGTCAGATAATTAGAAAGGTTTTAGTTAGTCCATAACAAGCTGACACTATCTTTTGTTTTAATATTGGAAACGGGCATTAAATGGCAAGCCACCGCTCTAGCCTGCCATAAAGAGCTGGGTTAAAAAACCTTTAATATGCAACCACTATCTTATACTTCTCATCTTATATATATCGTACGGTATATTAAATGTTAAAAGAGCGAGGAAAATCGTTTCGACTTAGTGCGTTGAAAATGGAGTCTTGTTGCCAAAATTATAAGAGCAAAAATCGGCAGGCGTCTCATTTCCCGGCGCTGCGCTGCGCGGTGGGTTAGCTACGCCCTGACTCCGGGACCGCTTCTATTTTTAGATAGCTGAAAAAGGCATCAAGTCCTTTACAAAATATAAATTCCGTCCATCCGTCATTTACTTTGTAAACAAATGAGACTTATTAATGTATACGTATGGTTCTATTGTGTACACATATTAAATTAAAGTGTAGTATTTACACGATGTCGACAAATAAACCCAGCGTGTTAGTAGCTGTCTTTTTATTGTTAAAGTCGAAAACGAAAGTTCTTTAAGTAGCGGTAAAATTGGAACGATTCTTCTTTGATAATATTAATAAACTCGTACCTAACGGCGGGGATGAATGTTTTGGAAACATCTCCATGTTTATAATACAAAAGAAGTCTCTTAAGTAGTATTAGTAGCGAAACGTAAAAGTTTCAAAGGGCCAATCGCTACGACTTTTTATTATGTTTGTATCAGCACTTTATTCGTCTCATTGGCATTGTTTATTTATAAGGTGTTTTGGTCGAATTGCGCATTTAAAGCGTGTACTTAACGTGCAAATTTCGTGGCGCGGTTCGTCTGTGTCGTGGGCGCGAGTGGCCGTAGCTCGCGCGGGCCCCGGCGGGCCGCGACCCGCTCCCGGCCCGCCCGCCCGGCTTCTGATGTAACAACCCTGCCTTTCCTTCTCACACGTTCCAACTCACTTCGAAACTGTGCGTCGCTTAATCAAATCGACTTAGAAACAATTGACGAACGAATTTATTGAATGCCGTCGATATTTTACTTACACAATTTTTTATCAAATCTTGACTACATCTACGAATCGAGCCTTCCTTGCCGATTTCTAATAAACCTTTAGTAAATAATCGATAGCTACCATTGGATATATTCGCAATCGAGCTGCTCCCTAGATTGATCAACAAGTTTTATATTTCCGTTTTGAGAATCTGGCGTTTAACTGTGGATTTTTTTTTACACTTACTATCCATATTTATTCAGGTAATTAATAAGGGATATACAAGATAACATAAACACTAAAATAAATTAACTACTCTAAACCTAAAAACCTAAATCTACAAATATCCCCTAAGTCGTTGTCATTGGGCAGGGTGCCCATAAGGGCTGCATTTCCTCGTTGTATCGCTATGCCGATGCGTTGGCCGAGGAATGAGCCAGCCCTATGGTCGCCGGTGGACCGTATTAATATATTTTTTAATCTAGCCAAATAGTTTATGGGCTTCAGGTCATAAAGTTTCAACAGCAAAAGCCGCAAATATACAGCTATCGGCTAAGTTTGAATATTTGCGACGTTTTGCTGTTTCAGCCGTTGTAGCCGCCGCGCCCGTCCTTAACGAAGTCGTGCCGAGGTGGGACGGCGCTAATGTATCTACACATCTAGCATCCCAAATTAGCGGCCGTCCCATTTGCCATGGCACGAGGGTCATACCATCCGGTCTCTTGCCATCGTCCCGTGCCAGCCCAATGGGCTCCAGGCTGGAGGGCACATTGACGCTGGCAAGAGCCCGGCGGATTATGTCGTTCAGGCAGGCGTGACGGGACAAGCGGCCGGCGCTTTTCGAGCAAGCTAGACCGTGGTGACCCAGCCGATCCACATTGACGCCACAATGACAACGATGCGGTTATACTAAATTGGCGCCAAGTCGTAAGCCGACAGCCAATCGGTAACTGGTGTTGTCCAGGAGATTGCCGTAATTGGCCGATGGGAATGCCTCGAGCCAGTATCCGGACTCTCTTAAGGCTAACAAGCGTGCCCTCTCAGCATCTGTGGAGCTTGTATCCAAAAGGTGTGCATATACCCGGCGGCAGATTGGCTTGTCCCAAAGCTTCTGGCACTCTTTGCTGAAGGGAAAGTCTTGACCTGGGCAGGCTAACTTCCAGGAATCTTTGGCTTCGGACAAGTACGTTACCTCAAAATCACTTAGTGATGGATTAAGAATTTTTCCAATGAGGGATGACGTACTATGTACCGATGACAAAAACGCCGGTAGAGCATCACTGGAGATCTGACGTACCCGAAGACCGCCGTGTCTGATAGGTAAAGTTGCCTGGAGGAATATTCTGCTGTCAATTTTAATGTTAACAATTTTTTCTATCTGATGGAGAATCATTTGGTCTATAACCTCACAATAATTTTGAAATTTCCAAAATGGACTGCATCTCAGAGCGTAGGTAAATTTAGGAACGAAAAGACAAAAACGAAGTATGAACATGGACATGTGGGAGTTAATTTGGAGAAGACGGTCTGAGAATTCATTGAAATGGGTCATATTTTGATCGATAAAACCTGGTAAGGCTTCTTCGAAGACGGGGACACCTAGGAGGTAAAGCGAGTTTTTCGATAAAATTTTGATGCCAGGGCAGAGAGTCTCAAACTGTTGTAATATTTCCAACCTAGAGTGAATGTCGTTATCTATATATATTTCACATTTATTATAGTTGAGTTTAAGGCCTATTGATTTGAATTTTGATCGAATA
Source organism: Ditula angustiorana (assembly GCA_963691745.1). Lineage (NCBI taxonomy): Eukaryota > Metazoa > Arthropoda > Insecta > Lepidoptera > Tortricidae > Ditula > Ditula angustiorana. The sequence continues at coordinate 8,733,863 of OY829472.1, forward strand.
TTTACCAAATCATTTAAAATACAATCTGCGTCGCCGCCTAAGGTGCCGTCGTCCAAGTACCAAACATTGAATTTTGAGGTGAGCTCCGAAATTATAGAATGGATAGCGAGGCTGAAGATAGCCGACCCAAGGGGGTCACCTTGTTGACTACCGACTGATGATAAAATTGTGTGATTTTGATATAATAAATTTGAGGGTAAACTGTAACATTGCCAAATTTACGGGTAAATATTTGGAACGGAACTTTGGACTTCTTTCAACAAGGTGCTTCGGTTTACGGAATTAAAGGCGTTTTTGACATCTAATTTAAATATTATTTTGTGTTCTGAATTATGTAAGAAGGTTCGGCAGGCATGGACGGCCGCTTCGCAGCCACCTTTGCTGCCAAACCCTAACTGGATTGGTTGAAATTTAGACTTTAAAAAGGGCAAAATATGTTTACAAGAGATTTTGGAGGCCAAACGTCTAAAAGTAGTGCCAACTGCAATGGGACGCACGCTACCGTCTTTTTTGGCAAGCGCACAGAGATAAGCGCTTGGATTTCGAGGCGAAAGAAAAGAAAATAAGTAATGCCATATTTGAGTGTCTAACGCAGCCATGTATTGAAAACTGTTTGTTGCAATAAACTGAAAGCTGGCCAAGTGCGAGTCATGCACCAATCACTTCTGTATAACAACACAATAGATTTGTGCTTGTGTTTATCAAATATCCCCACACAATTTTGGTGTTATATGCTTATTTCCTTTCGACCTTTCAAGTAACCCTACTTTTTTTCAGTCACTTAAATACCGATGTCTCTGTCACATGTCAATCGTAAATGAGATTATTTTAATTTGACCGGTTATTTTATGTTCTTTGCGCGCGAAACGAATTGGGCCACGCCAAATGAACAGAGCGGGATACGCGCAACATTTCGGCTTCATTTATGCACAATCGCGTGCGCGAAGCCGTTACACCGAAGGTTGTTAGCTCGCCGCCATTTCATACGGTTAGCGCCAAATGTCCGAATTGTGTCGTTGGCATTCGTTTTGTCCACCGGAATTGCGATGCGGCCCAATGCGGTACGACAGTCATTCTCCGGGAAACGTAGAGCTGAAAACTGCTCGACATAGCGCCAAACTTTGTCAGAGACTTCGAACGCCATATCGTATACTCCTAAAGCAGTGGATAAAAAAACACTTTGGCAAAAAAAACGCAAGAAACTTATTACTAAGATTTTTTTTAAATTTAGATTTCTGCGTTTCTAATTAGTTTCATATTACACCTTTTATTTTATTTACCACCCTTACAAACCGTGGCCTTTGTTGGCACTGTTTCTGTGCTTTGAATCTCCCTTTAAGGTTTTAAAAGCGATCCGACTTAGTCGCTATTCGAGTTTTAACCGCATCATTACTGGCTTTAACAAATTGTATACTTGATACTAAGGACCCTCGAGGTCGAGGGCTGGTGAGATGGTTGCACTTGAGGTCAGTAAGAGGCAATTCATCACAATGCACTCGCGTTAACCTCGTCATTATAAAAAGCTTTGCCTGACATTCTTTAAAGAAATTTTGTGTTTTATAAGACGAAGTGTCTGTTAAACAAAACGGCGACAAACAAATTGAAGAACGGCTTGTAAAACATTAGGTATTCGGTCAGATGAATCAGGAGATGGCAACGTGTTTTTAAATTTTATACCTTTTTGACCTGACTCAGTTAAATACAAAAATGAGGTTTATTTTTAATTTAACTAGTGCATAGCGTGCATTGTGTTCGACAATCTGGAAACACGGTTGTGGTTCCGCCGAGCCAAACGAGTTTTGCTTGTAATTAATACCGTTCTTAGAAGCAATTTACATTTTAAAATGCTATTGATCGGCTTCGGTTTCATAAGGGAGCTGTTGGCGAAAATTACAATTTAAAAGGCTTTTATTTAACACTCCCCGTTAGTGTGTATTTTTTTAGATATGCTGCAAATAGACTTGAACGGATAGACTTTAAGGGCCATCGCCCATGGGCGCTAAAATCAAACTTGAGTCACAATTTCGTAATTTCAACTGTTAATGTCTTTACGCGACTGCCGCCGGTTTTTTTTACTTATAATAATCCAGCATTTAAATGACATAATATTCCCAGTTCATACGTTTAGAATAAAGGTTCGAAAGTATAAGTTACTCTACCCTTAAACGTAGTAATTTTACTCTCTTTTGACTAAAAACTACAGTTTGACTTGTATTATTTTATTTTCACCACGCTCACTTCATTTACACATTTAAAAGTAACAAAAAAACTTGTCAAAATTAGATAATATAGGCTACTTGAACTTGGCGATATGGAGCAAGTCTCCATAAAAAAGCCCGTGGGAGCAAAATGATGAATTTTCATTACCAGACTGATCATAGTCGCTAATTACAACTTTAAACTTATTATTTTTAAACTTATAATATAAACTTGTCATTTTACGGTAGGTATAGGTGCAAAAATGGACTCCCAAAAAATCGTCTACGGTAATATCCAATAGAACTCGTGGACAATGTAAACAAATCTATAGATAACATTTGTTCGTGCATTTTCACACTAGCTCTTCTAACACTGCTGAATCCATATTCAAGCTACATAAAACAAAGACACTTTATAAAAATATTTCAATTAAAAAAAACAATTATTTTGCAGTTGATGTTTTAACGACATAATATCTAATGATATTTTTGTTTAAACTCTAGAATTGTGTGTGAAAGTTAGTGATGGCCACATAATGAACTACGTAAGTAACAAAAAGTTTTGTACCTTCTAAAATACCTTCGCGATACATAATACTGTGCTCGGGCGTCATAAATTTAGACCTTATAATTTGAGACGCCTTCGAAAAAGAAATGTGTGATAAACTCACGTTTGATAAAAAAAAAAAATTTTTTGTTGTTTTCAAATTTGTAAACAAATTTTCCCATTACAAGTAAATCCATTAAATCATACACAACATCAATATGGCAGTTTGTTGACAATGTTCATAAATTCCAATGACATTGACTATACCTATATCAGGCGCTCCTTTTCATAATATATATAAAGGAATTATACATTTGTGCAATCTACGTTCCGGGCTAAGTTACTGTTTAAAGTTGTGTTTAAATTATAAAGCGTCCAAGGGGCTTAGTAGTCGTCACAGTGCCCTGCCTAGTTAATTAGTTAGTAGCCTGCTAAATTTAATCTGGACTTCGGTCGTTTGACATTGGGGCGCAGGAGCCGGAATATGGAAAGTTTACACATAATATGACTTTGGGTCGTCCTGGTGTCGCAAATCGAATCGTGCGCGCCACAATCAGAGATAACCTACATGCGACTCAACTACTTAAAAAATACAACAACGAAAATTGTAGGCGTTGAGAATGTTCAAATCATAATGAATGAATCATCCTAACGCTTTTCCTGTTTCTTCACAAGGCTATGAACTCCGGTTAAACGTTGACGACGATGACATGTAACAATTGGTTATCAATAAAATATTTCATTTCATTTTTTCATTTCATTTCATTTCAGCGTAAACCACTATGGTGGACTCTTTCAGCCACTATAACATGAGAAAGAGACTATCATAGCGATTTACGTGGATGTCGTCATCAGCGTTTAACGGGAAACCAAGGCCTAAGATGTACGCTTTTACCAAGCTCCCTGATTTGCCGCCACGCCGCTGGCGCCGCCCCTGATTTGGCGTCCAACTCGTCCTAATGTAAAGTGACGCTTTGATAATGCTTATCACATTCTACAATCATCCGATTCAAACACGAGTCAACCTTCATATGCAATGTTCAAGTTCTCAAAGTGTGACTCTAACTTCCATAAACTCGCCGCTAAAATGCTCGAGCTAAACTCAGGCGACTTAATCATTTCAACCGAGGCACTAAACCAATGGCAATTCTAATTTTAATTTAACTTTGTTGAATTTATTTTTGACTTTATCGAAAAAAATGTAGCTTAATAGTTATTTACCGAACCGAACAATACGGAACTAAACTGTAAAAACCTGCAATATAAGTGAACAAACTCCGAGTGACAAAGGACCAAGTTATGTTACAAGAAAGTCTTTCGACATTTAGTGGCTGCCAACCATGGTATGGTTGGTACTTTAATGCTGCACAGAGGGGCACCCCTGTGCAGCATTAAAGTATTACCCCAAAAACCGAACTCCACATACCTTTTACCAGTCTAATTCTTCGTAATCCATATTTAAGTTTAAAAACTATAACAACAAGCCGTTCCTAATTCCGCATAATCACCAATCCATTTGCTATGAACAACTGACAACTTCGCTGCCTGTACGGCCGAGGCGCGGCAATTATCACCAGCCAGGCATCCATCGACCATCAAAAAAGGGCTGCATATCTGAAAATTGTGAGTACTTATACAAAATACTTGCACAAGACCAGGTTATTAAATTGATGCGACGCTTTCTGTCCTAAGTTTAGACCATTAAACTTAGAAGAAAATAGACGCCTAGTGACTGCAAGTCAAAATATTATGTATAATACGACTGGTGCATAAATGAACACAATGCCATTGCAACCTCTTTTGAATGATAGGTCAGCCTACGGAGCACATGGAGTGGTGTTCCGTCGTGATTTGTATCGCTGTTTGCCAATGCAGTGCACTTTTAGCACGAATCTTCCTGCTACGCATTAACTAGCTACGTAACTCAGTGCGTCTCGTTCTAACTAGCCCAGTAGGAGAGAGAGAGACACTGAGTTACTTAGCGAGTTAACGCGCATCGAAAAGATTCACGCTAGGCGCATAGCAGGTCATTCGTACACGAAACACGACTAAACGCGGCTGACAGTGACAGCCTGCTTTGCTTATTTAATTGAAAATTTTATTTTCCAGACACTGGGTGCATAAATTATTAGTATACATTTAACTTATATTCTTGGGTTTAGTTTGGCAACACAGTAAGAAACAATCAATCAATTAACCTACTTAACATTAAGAGGCCCGTTTACCATAAGGATAAAGTTCCAGTGCTTCACCACTGGACAGTCGACTTTATCCAGCACAACGGCCAGGAGACCTATAACAGTATCTGTCTAGGCTTTTTCTGCCCAGGCAGCCACAGCCTTGCCTGCAGCAGTAGTGTCAGTTAAAGCAATAGAATCAATGGAGAAAATCCATTATGAATGAATGCTAGCTCCTCAGGGCCCACTAGAGAGGGTGGTAGCAACGCTGCTGCCAACACGGGCGCTTTGGGAGTGAAACTTTCTGTGCTTGATAAAGGAGGTGTGCTGATAAGAGTGGAGCAGAAGCCCGGGGGATCATGGGTGGCGGTACCGGTTGTACAGGCTGTGAAACCTCCAGTTAGTTTACCGTGTTATCGTTTGAATTAGCGCTGGATTGTACCCTGTCCTGTTCTCCTACTTTGCTTTTCTTCACCCTCTTTCGTATCGATTTGCTCAAGCTGAGCACGATATTCAGCCACCTGCACCTCGGCGTACTGTTGAGCGAGCTACCGCTGCTGCTGTGTGACCACCGCGCTACTCTCGTAAAGGCGCCGCTTGTATTCGGCATCAACGGTAGCCTTGCGCCCTCTCACCGTCGCACTTGGCTTAGTCTGTCTATGCAGGCACCAACTGCTTCTGCACAGACTCTAGGAGAATCTACATGAGCGAGTTTAGAAGGAATAATTTTCTGAAATGGCATTGCTTTATTTTTAATACGTGTGATCTTGGAACGAGTGGACGATGGCTAAAAAACAACACGACAAAATTGCAAAAATTGTAACGAATTATGTCGAAGGATCAAATAATAAGTTGTGCTAAATGAAGTGGACCATATAAAATGAGTAAGAACGCTCGGAGTATGATTTTAACGCGTTATATTTACAATGCAAGACAAAAAGCCAAGTGACAACAAGCATTGAATAACGCAAAAGTCTGTCAAGGAAACCATCCATAATATAAAAATCAAAGAGCTTGCAACGGTATCCTAAAGTCGTTATTACAGAAATTGAACGTTCTATCTATTTATTATTTTCGCGTTTATCGGGTCCACAGGCTGCAGGTGTAAAAAGCCTGTCAGTAAGCTTTGGAGGGTGTGATTATATACATTGGTTACGCAGTTCACGACAGAAGGCCACGTCATGTGTTACATGGCCCAAGTCAACCCACTGTAGTAATAACAGTAAACCAATGAGCTTGTTGTTCGTCTGTACGCTATGTACTAAGTTTATGATGCAAATCGATACGAGTCCAATTTTACACTACAGTTACCTTGGCGTAGGTGTTTAGTACCTCCGTCATGCATTTATTGTGGCATCAAGCTATTGGTATCCATCTTGTTGTACCACGAAAACATTTGTTATTCCTTTTGATAAACACGTCCAAGAGGGCGTCGAACAGCTTGTAAACGGCTATAAACGATCGTGATTGTTACAAATCATTCTGTGAGCGTTTAGTGGGGAATTAAAAAGTGGATGTCGTTTGATATAAATGTCACTTTATCATCAATCTGAAGTTCTAAAGTATTGTCAAATCAAATATAATTTGCTTGAAATCACTTTTTACTCTTTCTCCCTCACTTCCGAAACTAAAACACATACAATTTTTTTCGCTTATCGCTTAATGCATCCTTCTCCCAGAAAGTCACTAGCCCAGAATTCAGACAAAAATGCTTGAACATGTTAACACTTCGACTTAGGCGCATGTTTTTGAACGGAAACAAAAATACTACATTGCTCTTGGACATGAATTTCAAAGATATTACCTTCTCTCACGTGGATACCTCGATACTGAGTAGAGATACAATTATCACTTGATGAAACGAAATCCTCATATTTTGCCAAGGAAAAGCAATAGAAATCTAGTTTTAGTAAAGCTGACTTTAACTGCCTGAAAACCATGGGTTCCTTTACATACATCGTGATTGTAATCGAGAAAGTTCATAAAAAGTTGAATAAAAGTTTTGCCGGAACAGTAGCTGGCTATTACCGTTCGCTGCATTCTTTCTTCTTTATCTCGGCGGTATTTCCGGTCACAGCCTTTTCCATTGCTAACTTTCATACGTTACACGACACGTTAGAACGACGATACAAGTTTCCGATGTGCTTTATTAGAAACTAGTTTTTATACGCGGCTTCGCCTGCGTGACTTTTATTCGGGATAAAATATAACCTATGTGTTAATCCGTATCTCAATGTCAAAGTTCGTCTAAACCCCTCCAGCTGTTTTAGCCACCAGCACTTCTTGGTGTTTCATCTTTCAGATGTTTGGATGTTTAGTTATTTGTGTCTTTGGATGTTTGGATTTAGTTTTCCAATCACACATTAACAGCTGGACGGATTTAAAAGATAGACCACGCTGTGGATTAAAACATTGGATACTTTTATCCCGTAAAATGCTTAAAAAGTAATATGACGCGGGCTCAATCGCGGTTAATAACTCATTGTATTTAGTGATGGTCAACTCGAGTAAGTAACTCGAGTTAACTCGAGTTGGGCATAACTCGAATCAACTCGAGTTGAATACCGAGTAAAACCCAAGTTAGGCGACGGTTCCCGATCATTTGAGAGTACCCTCTCAACATACCTATTATAAATAAATAATATAAAAAATGAAAGAATTGAAACAGATATAAATATAATTTGTCTGTTCCAATTTTTTTAACTATTAATGCAAAGCTGAGGGATATAAGAGGTAAAATTTTTAAAAATTATTCATCCTTTTCCCTCCAGTTATCTCGAGTTACGTAACTCGAGTTCAACTCGAGTTAAGTGAAATTTAACTCGGGTGAAATCGAGTTATGTTTTTTACGAGTTGGCACATCACTAATTGTATTAAATTTTATTCAGCTAAACTAAACTAGTACGGTTGAAGCGGTAAGTAAATGTTTGCATGGCATTGTAAAAGCCTCGGCCGGCCTGTTAAAAATTAATACCTTTCCGATGGCTATCAATCGTGCGGACGAAACATTAAATTTTACCATTTGATTTTATTTTTATGCATACAGTCAAGTGTTTTTGTATTCTGTACTAGGTTTAGCCTTAGTACGCATGTAATTTGAAAGTAGTAAATTGCATCCCAAACGTGGAATAAGCTTCACTCTTCATCTCAGTATGACGAAGAGTGAAGCTTATTCCACGTTTGGAATGCAATTTACTAACGAAAACTTAATTTGAATGTAAATATTGTACTCTAAATGACAGGGAATACGGTATCAAAATCCGTAGCGTAGTTTATAAGGAGTAGGCGGTTGAGAATATGAGGACAAAGAGTAGTGGATAGCGACTTTACTTTATACTATGTAGTGACAGTGATGATGATAGTAAAGAAGATACTACATAAAGAAGACTAATGACCCGCTGAGGCTTTGTACGGGTGCAATTCACTAACAAAAATTTAATTAATCTAGATTTAGTTGTAAAGTCGACCAAGAAATCGCTTGACCACTTTTAGACCGTATTACAAAGGGATAAGGTTCAAAAGTGGTCAAGCAATTACTTGGTCGACTATACATAAAAACTTGCCGTAAAAAAATCTCTAAATGACGGTGAAAACCATATCAAAATCTGCTGTATGGTTTGGGAGGTGTAAGCGGCCAAAGATTTGAAGACTCACAGGATCTTATAGCTACTTTGTTTTATACTATGTAAACATAAAGATCACGGCAACAACATAAGGTTTAGAGCGGGGATTGTGGAAGTGGACGTTAGCGCCGTTTGTATGGAGAGCGCTGGGTTGACAATAGTTTTAAATCAAAATTCAGCTGCCAAGTTTCATCACCGTACTACTCGTCGGAAAAATATTTTCCATCAGCAACACCTCGATATGTGGTGGTTCTTCACTGTGCGTTTTAAACGCTCTTTTTTAACTCGGACGTGCAAAATGTATACTGGGCTGACGGTTGGTATTTTTCCATCTTGGTAGTAGCAAGATGAATGCCTTCAAAAGGCTAGCGCACCGCTTCTTGAAAGGCGGGAACGCACTAGCAGTCCTAATGGTGCTGTGAGTGTCCTGGGCGGCGGTTATCATTTGACATCAGGTGAATCACTTGCTCGTTTGTCGGTTTTAGTATTAAAAATTGTAAACAATGAAGTAAGTATGCTTATACCACCAAAACGTTTTAATTTATTCCGACACTGGCGCGTGCCGGTGCAATTTACTTATTGTATAGTCGACCAAGAAATTGCTTGACCATTTTTCGACCGTATTACAAAGGGATAAGGTTCAAAAGTGGTCAAGCAATTACTTGGACGACTATACCTGCATAAAAAATCTATTAATACAGTGAAAAACGTGTCAAAACTCGTTGCGTGGTTCAGAAGAAGGAAGTGGGCGAAGGTACGATGAGGACAGATAGAAATTAGAAATGGATAGTGTCTTTCATTTTATACTATGTAAACATAAAGATAAAGAAGATTATTAACATTTTATAACACAATAACGCTCTCTAACGGAGAGGGAAAAATCGTAAAGAAACATGCACATTCATAAAAATGGATGTATTACCATGATGGCAGTTGCTCCAAGGGTTCTGAAATGAGATGCAGTTTTTGAATCTTACTAAGTGACTAAAGCTCACCAAAATGGCCGAATCTCTATGAAAAACGGCCATTTTGATGAGCTTTAGTCACCCAGTGAGATTCAAAAATCGCACTCCTGATGTGCTAAATCTGGAAACGAAGGTCAAAGCCAACCTCGAATAAATTAGCAGTAAGAAGCACTAGAAGGATGATGATAAACATGTATATAAAATCGTGGGAAATAATAAAATATCTTTATTGAAATCAAATTCGATGCTTTTCAAAAAGTCTCGTTAGATGCCACTAAAGATTAGAAGGGATTCCTATAAAAAAGATCTCATTGGACCGCATCGATTGGGCGTACGAAATTAAAAAGAGTAAAAGCATTCAGTCTTAGATGTTTTTGACCTCTTCTAGTGTTCATCTACTTCTGCTGTTAACGTTACTTCGTGTGCCAATCGAGAGAATGTTAATCTAAAGTTAATTGAGTGCGAGGAACGTAAAAAAACTCTATCCAAATATTTGTTAAAAATGTCAAGCCGTTACCTTGTTGAAATACAGTGAAAAAAAAAAACAAGTTGTTAAAATCAGATATTACTAAACACAGTTGCGATAAGAATGTATTTATTTATTTGCACTTTCGAAAGGAAAACTTAAACGTTAACATGTCTACAATAAAATTATTTCAACACTTCTAGCATTTATGTCCTCCATACATGACGACACAGCCTGAATTTGATTGAGTGTTGATTATTACTATGATAATAAATGTTACAGATGCAGAGCCCGGGTTTTTTCTTTAAAGTTGAGGTGAAATTTTGCGCAGAAGAGTTTGGTAGCTGGGTAGTACTCATAGCTGTAAAAGGGCTCGGGTTGAACGTTTCGTATTGCTTTACCTTCAAATCTTCGAGACGCGTTATAGCACTTATATTATACTTCGCCAAAATAATTCAAAAGCTTCGGCTTACTTTTAGCCTTCAGGCTAAGTCCATAATGTCAGGTAGTTTCGTCGTTGATAAATGAAGCTCCACATAATTTTGGTTTCTTTCTTACCACGATCTCTTCTTGCTGGTTACATGTGATCAAACTCTGAAAGTTGACATAGTAAACAAGTACGATTATTGTGGCTTAGAGGATCTTTATTTCCACTATCTCCGAGGTTTTACTTATTTCAGTCTCAACGTCCAAGATCAGACCAAATATCAGAAGCCAAGTTATAAGAAAGCTCGTGTTGCGTTGTAAATTTCGTTTTAATCGCAAATATTCGATATCAAATTAAAATATTTCACGTTTCAAAGAAATAGTTTTACGATGTGACAATGACAAATAGACAATGTCGTTTTGACACAATCACGCAATCTAAATATGAAACGTACGTATCACTTTACTGGTTAACAGAGTGGCAACGTCGCTGTTATTAGGGTGTGTTACACCAAAGAATTTTTGATTAATTAAATTTACAAAAATTGGAATATCTAAGAAACTAAGTCGAATTGACCTATGCTTAATACCACATTTTTAACTCCAAACATCTCGAAGAAGCCGCTGGTGGAATCTTTCGGACTGGTCCGGAAACACCCTGTATACAAACACCTGATCAAAGAACTTTCAGTACTTCAGAACCATAAAATCAAACAATCTGCCTTGAACACAGGTTGATAATATCTTTATCTAATTCATAAACCAACAGGGAATGCAAACCTGGTCCATGGTTAGTTTCAGCCTGGGAAACCAGCCTAGACAGCTCACAAGCTTTCACACTAACCAAGCGTGGACTTTGACAAGACAAGGATGTCGCACACGCAAAAACTTGAAAATCAACCACTATTTAGCCTAAAAAAGTCCTTTTACATTTCTATTGTAATTGTTTAAACCAACAACAAATTACGATCAATCGCCAGGCGTAGCGTCACTAGGAAGGATCTAAATACACATCAACGCGTGAGGCCGCAGTCGGCACGAACGACAAATGTTAACGAAACGACGATATCGCTAGAGCGGGAATCAGGCTTGGTGACAACTTACATAGTTGGACTCGCCAGACGATGTTCGGCTCCGTTTTGCTTTATTCTTCGGAAAGACGATATCCATTGTGAATTATTCTTTCAACACTTGCTTATCTCATACGGCGAAGTTGATGAAAATTAAATTTTTACCCAAATAAATTCACAATTGGCAAAAACGTGACAAACATGACGTCTCTAGAACGTATCAGAACAGAGCTTGAAGGAATCCTCACACATGACTGTAATTTAGCACTGATTTAACTTTTATCGTCCAACTGAGCGGAGTTTGCAAAAGACTTACAATAAAGTAAAATCATTCATCATATGAACTGATAGAAACATAAATTTATTAAACACGGCAAATATCAAATCACATTGTCAAAACTCAACAAAATAAAACAAAATAGCTAAATTGGCTTCTTATGACATGTTGTCTGGAATCTGTTATTTTGAATTTCAAATTTGAAATAACTTCGTTGAAAGAAAATTCAACCAGTGTCAAAAAGAAATAATCAAAAGAGGTAGTTAACTCTAATATTTGTTTGTTTGTTTACGTCATATCTTGCAAGCAAATTTTGACGCACAGTAGTCGGATTGTTACCTTTGATGTAGACCCGTGTACAATGCGATAATGAAGTACCTTCTGCAAAAAAGCTTGTATTATAATTATTTTTTTTTACCAAAAAACTTATTTACTGTATATTTTAAACATTTGCGTCAGACAAAATGTAATCCTGATCCACCTGAACTGTATTTATTTCACATAGCGAGTCAAATAGAATGAGACTTTACGATTTCATTTATAACGACATACTATCATCGTGGGTCAGGGTTCCATTACATTTACCTTGTTGTAGAATTCAGTTTAAACATTTCTTCCATGTGATTTTGTTTAGTATTAATTTTGTGCTCATTCTTCAACCATATGGCTGATTACAAAGATATGAATGTTGTGGACGGTTAATGCTTCTTGCATAAGATTTTTCCTATGTAACTTTTGTTTCCATAAAAGGTTTTGTTGTATAGTTTTAGTAGGTACGTATTAAGAAATTGTACTGAAATTCAATTCAATTATCAAAGTATGAGAATTATGTACACTACAAAAAGACTAGAATTCAATAGTAAAAGAATAATTCATTACACACATAAAACAATGAAATGATATTAGTTCTCAAAAAGTACGTTTTGAGTATTTACTCGCGAGTCCTTTTTATAAACTTGATGAATAATCATAATGGCGTTGAGGCGTATGGCAGCCCGGTGCGGATGGCCGTGCAGAATGTACTCTGATAATGGGACCAACCTGAGGGGATCTGAAGCCGAGCTGAAAAGATCCTTTGCTGAAATAAACCAAACAGCTTGTACAAAAAATGAACTGATTAACCTAGGTCTCAAATGGTACTTTATATCCCCTGCCAGTCCCCACAAAGAGGGAGCATGGGAACGGCTTATTAGGAGCGTGAAGACGGCACTGAAAGTGATCCTGAAAGAAAGAGCCCCACGTGAAGAAATTTTAATCACATTGCTAGCAGAAGTCGAAAACACAGTAAACAGCCGCTCGTTGAGCCACGTTTCAGTAGATCATAATTATCCTGAAAGTCTGACACCCAACCATTTTCTCATCGGCTCCTCGTCTAACATACCGGTCCCTGGAGAATTCACTGATGTTGTCATGTACCGGAGAAAGTCGTGGAGAAACGCGCAAAGACTGACCGATGTGTTGTGGGCGCGCTGGATGCGTGAAGTCCTGCCAGCTCTTGTGCCGCGGCAGAAATGGTACACTGAAAGCACAAACCTGAAAAAAGGAGTCGTGATCATTATTATAGATCCTGCCTCGCCTAGAAACACATGGCCCATGGAACTGGTTAAGAATGTTCACCCCGGTGCCGATGGGCGTGTACCAAGACGGGAATACTTACGAGACCTGTGACCCGCTTAGCCTTGCTCCCAACCGCTGATGATGGTTGTCCTTAAGCGGACAATGGAGGGGAGAATGTAGACGACGCGAAGCTCTGCACCTGAAACAGAAAAAACCCTAAAAAGATAATTAGTTGTTATTATTTTAATATTATAAAAATAATGGGTACTTACTTACCGTAACGAATGAACCCGCTGTTTGTATGTGTGAGAATAAATCACCTGTACGGAGGCATGCATATGTGTGCTGCACGGGCTCCAATATCAAGCCAGTTGCCCTTCAAACGTCGTAAGCGACACGCATGTCCATGCATCTTAAGCACGTCACTAAATTCGGGAAAAAGTTGTTTTATTTTCGTTCCTCTTCTATCTGGTGCCTACACCCATCATCTACAACCCACCCTCTACGTATTTAGTAGGTATTATAGTACAATCAGCCTCAGAAATAGCTTAGGTAACACTTAAAAACCTAGTCGTAGTAATGTATGAAATGATAGTTGCTCGAATTTGTCACGTTAGTTTCAAAGACGAGGTACTAAAATGATCAGCTACTTTTGCTGCTGACTGTACTGTAGATCGCTTTATAGATGTAGATAGATGCGTACAACCAAGATCGTAAAGTAGTAAAAGTAACCTTTAACGTAACATTAAAAACATGCGCATTTAATGCTTTTTTTCTTACAACTAAAATATATAAATAAATAACAATTATTAACCTACGAGCAAAGTCAAACCGTCAAAATAAAATGTAAACTTCTATGTGAACACTCTTTGTTAAAATTTATGCATACAGACGAAAAATGCAAGAAAAAAAAGGAAAAACAAGCAGCACTTACTTGGCAAGAAATATCGTTGCGTATTTTAATAATAAAAAAACGCTATATTAAACAGGAAGCGAATCAAAAACTTCTTATTCCTATCAGCGTGTTTAGATTTTAGAACAATTTACTAGAGACAGCTTGTAAAATATAAACCTTTTTAATATATTATACCTTTTTAATTTTTGATTAACGACACCTTCATCTGAAAAGAAGAATCGGGCTCTGCAGACTAACATGATTGATATGATTACGATGATGGCTTAGACTATGTTTCAAGAATGACAGTTTCTCTAGGAAAAAGTCATGATATTGTAGTAATTTAAAATGCCGTTTAAATGCTGATCCAATTACTTGATTTTAAATACGTATAACTATGTTCACGCTGTCAGACCTTGCAGTCATGTCATGTAGAGAGGCTAGACGCTGAGCTCATTCATAAATGATGAAGCATGCCGTTGCATGTAGCCTTCGGCATATAGCGGACAACTTTAAATAACTTCCCAATTTTTTATAAGCCTCGCCAACCATGAAATTAAGGTACCGTATTTGGAATCCGGCAAATTCACGGTTTCATCACTACTCCATCCGTCACTATGTATTTTATAACTATTTTGCGCGGTGATTTTTACAATACCCAATACTTAATAAAGGTCTCCTCTTTTTACATTTCATTAATTTTGTAGAAGGTACAAAGATTTTCAAGTAATGGGCATTGTATTTTTTTCACTTGTATTCTTTTTTATTATTTGAAAATTCGGAGTATTTTTAGCATTCAACATTTAAATAGCATGTTTTATTTTAGTATTGTTTAATTATTTTTTATATTTTCCGTAAATTAAGGTCTACTTCGGATTCACTGATTTGTAACTTATCTTTTAAGAATTATTTTTAGTATGTCCAATAATTTTGTAAATGACGACTCTCGAATCTTATCCACACATACAGTAGTACAGTTTTAATGAAGTACTTTGATAAAGACTCAAGTTTTTGAAGTCTTCATTTCCAAGACTTAGTTTTTTTAGACTCTAGTCTTAATCGAAGCTCGAGTTCTTTGAAACTTGGGGGTGGGACTTGAGTTTTCTGGAGTCTTCTGTACAGAAAGGGACTCGAGTGTTTTGTTTACGCTTAAGGTTTTTGGAACGACTAAGTTATTATTAGAACTCAATTGGACTGTAGGAGCACTTGAGATTACGCGATCTACTCAGTTATATTCTTAAGAATTATTCTATGAAATCCTTATAAGCTTTTGAAATATTCCAATGTCAATTTTATATTAAAACAACATATTAAAACTTTTAATGTATTTGTAAGTTTTCGCAATTTACACATCTGTAATCGAGAGAGTGCTAACAAATCTGAAAATGTAACTACCTACTTAACTCTACCATGTACTTCTAAGAGCCTTCAAACTTTTTATTTAAACAATAAACAAAAATTCGCAATACAACAGGCCTAAATAAAGATTATCTTCCGTTTTAGTTGTTGCCTATTTCGTGTTTTTTTGATTAAAAATGACTTTTTACTTTTTTGACAGTTATTTATACTTACATACAAATTTTCGATTATAATTAATAATTATATGACCACTCAAGTTAAATTGACGAGTAAAAAGTTGATTGAAAATAATACTCTTGAGTATTATTTTCAATCCACTTTTTAACCACACTAATCTGTCAGCTAAAATTTCAAAATAATTGCAGCCTTTTATTAGTATAAATTTTATCCACATATCCATGCTATCCCGCACTAGTTAAATCTATACACGGTGACATCTAATTGGTATCCAGGAGCCATTTTTTCTTACTCAGGTTTACATAAGATAGCAATTATATTTAAATTGGAGTTCCATGAAACAAACATGGTTTTGTAATCGTTTTTTTAATTCAAAATTTAAGTTTTAACCAAAATTATTGTCTCCCTACAAAGTATACTATGTTTTTTGACTTAACCGACGTACTCGTATGCACCTCAAGAAATGTAGGGTGACCATAGCGTTAGTTAGTATAATGGTTTTAACTTTTTTATAACTTAATTAAGTAATTCAAGAATTAAGTAATTACTACACCACACGCGTAGTTAACCTTCATTTTGTCTAGCTAGTAAGAAAAAAATATTCATGTATACTAATACAAATTTATCGTGTATGTTATACAGTTATACCTACATATTTTTGCAAACACGATTTTGTGGTAACGGCAGATACAATTTTGGTAATGCCAGTGGCATCCAAAGAGAACGTAAAACAGTTTATTATCCAAATACCAATTCTCGCGATTTTAACATTAATAAATGCAACTTTCATACAACCTTTGAAAATAATGTAGCATTGTAATTTTGCATATTGTATGGTTAGTTGTATATCGCATTTATATATTTAGATTAATTAATATTGTTATTTTGTTTTCAGGGGCGCCGGTGGGGGTGGCATGTTCGGGGATGTCAATATATCAGCCATCTTGGATTCCTTTAGTATAAGTTACGACAAAAGAGTAAGACCTAACTATGGAGGTTAGTAAATGAAGCTTTTACTATTTAAGGTTATGTTTCCGTATACCCACGGCTCAATAAAAACTAGAACGGAAAGATGTTTGTGAAGCTACATTTTCTCTCAACATACTTACGCTATGATTACCTATGTCACTAGCAGAGGTCTGCGCCTAATGTCATTGATTAAACGCCAATGCACCTCAATTGTATGACTTGATGTCAATATGGCCAGATTAATGACATTATTTGCAGGTTTTTCTTAAGTTTTTTGCTAAAAAAGCTTAGAATCTTTTAAAAAGAAGTGTCGCGTCCTTTCTTATCAACTTTATCTATTTACGCTTCAGCTTACAAAGATACGATATTATTATGGTGTTTAGGTCTCCTCGGCTCCAAATCATTGATTTTGGATTTGTCTGTCAGTTTGTTGGTTTTTTCGAATAGGCATCACGCAAAAACTACACAACTGAATTTGATGAAACGTTTTGTGATATAATTAAGCTTATGATTGCACTAAAAAACTAGTCGATTGGTATATACGGTAGTTCGCTGCGATGACAGGAGCCGGACATGTGAAAAAAAAACTATTTTTTTCACAACCGAGTGGAGTTCAATCAACATGGGCCCATAGCACACCACCACTTTATAATATGTACAGTGGCTGTATAAGCGAGAGGTGATTGCCTCTATACAACTACCGTAGCGCTTGTGTGCAACTTGGGAGGTGAACTCACATTTTAAATTAATTTGTTTTAAAGGGACGTCATTTTTAGTGGCTCTTGCATTAGATTCCACGCGGTATTAACTTTAACATACCATAATGATTGGTACGAGTATAATGCTGTCGTCGTCAGATATACCGGAGCAGCAACGGTAGTCAAATAAATGAACACAACCCTATTGTCAAAGGCGTTAGAGAGTGTACAGAGTTTTTAGGCACTTTCGGCGCTCTTGTATGACTGAGACGATTATATCATCTACTTACATTTTAAATATTAAAAGGTAACATAATTTTCTTCGAAAGGCCAATAATGAAACAACCCACCGCAATAATGGTCAAGGAGAACTGCGATTCTTCCTTTATAGTTATTCCAAATCAACTGACAGTTCGTCACCTCCATGGCAAATTGTCTATTGTGACAAGAGATATATAACAGTGTTAAAGATGCGTAAAGTTGTCCTCTGCATTGCAATATTTAGCAGCCGTGTTTCAGCCTTCAAACGAAGGCTACAGTCTTCACGCTGCAAAAAGCGGCAGTAGTAATGAATCAACTTTAAATTGCTAAATATAAATTCATTTAAATGTTGTCCATGAAGGTGCAGACGCTTTTCGAATCACAAACTAGTGATCTGCGCCAAGCTGCAGTACTCTCGGCTCCATCCTCGTTCGTCAACTAACCGCAAACCAAGGGCTTTTTAAACCATAAGTCGTGATAACTCATGACTGGTTTCTAAGGGCTCAATAACTGCAGTGTTCTTTACTAACATGCCCATTTAAATCTCTCTTCTCTCCAAAAAATAGGAATACGGTCATCATCTCGTCGACATTGTTTCACAGATATTATTTTTTCAAAAGTATACAACTCTCAAAAATATGAAACTTAAAAGACGGAGGCGATCATGATCAACCAGAGACGCTACTCTTTTCCAAGCTGTATTATATGCATTTTTCTATAAAACTCCATTTCACTAATTAAGCATTATCAATTTCGAGCCAAGGGGTTGTCTATAGTCAAACCTCTGGACACAGGGTCGCATTAAATTCAGACCCAGTCCACTACTCAATCGTGAGATATTGAAGTGAAAACAAAATTTTAGAAGAGCACTCAAGCAAGAATCGGTGCACTCGAAAAAGGCCTCGAACGCGAGATGCTCTTCTGACCACTGCGGCATTCGTAATGAGCAAAGTTGCACGATCGGCGATGCGTATAATAGGGGTCCCAGTTTTGTATAAAACTGTATAGTTTTTAAAGCTAATTTCGTTTAAATGTGATTTTTTAACCCACTGTGGTTAAAAGAGAGAGAGAGAAACGAAATCTAAACATAAAAATCAAGACAGACTCTTACCAATTATTCATCCCGAAAAATGCGTAATTTCCATGGGTACTGATAAACTAATTCTATCCGCGCATGACGACAGGTACAATAATATTATTATAAGGATAATATCTTTGTAATGTACGAAAGAGCCCATATTTTGAAGCGCAAATCGACGGCTTTTCTCAATCTAGGAAATATAATTAAATAGATGCGGTTGTATGACTCTAACTTAAATGACTCTTACTCCTCGTACGTTAGTTTGGAAAGCTCTTTGATAAGGGGTAGACTTCCTTACGACACGAATTAGTCGGTATAACACTAACTACCATGCTACTTTAAGAAGATTTAATGAAATAAATTGGCAAATTTTCAGAAGTACATGGTCAACAAATTCTTAAGATATATGATTTAACTTCGTACAATCAGTATATTGTTAAACTACAAGACTTAACCTTTCCACTAGATATACAGAAATAGGCATCAATGTTATAAATTTACAGTTTTAAAGTTTTATTTCATAAAGTTAATATTAAACGCCGTTACTTAAAGACAGCTGCCTCAAAAACTCACATAAAAGTTCCACGAAAAAGCGAGAAAACCTTTTTCACATTCATTCTGTGAAGCACTTCCATAGTAAAATTGGTTTCCAATATTGCGAGTCATATCAGATTCTATATTTTTTATTTTCGTTGTAAATATTGATAGAAGCCGAGCGTTTATTTTTGGCAACAAAAATAAAAAATCAATATGCAGTTTTTAAAACAAATTGCAATAATAGTGTTGTACAAAAATAACGGCGGCGCTGTGCGTTGTTACGAAATTTTTAGTTTTAAATTTTGAAGCAATATTTCTGCAAAGTAATAATAGTGTGAGAAATGTTCAAATAGTAGGTACCTACATTATGAGTATTGAATTATAATGATCGTTTATTAAACTAATCTAAGATGAGTTCGTTCAATTTCCGGTTTCACTTTTTTGTAAAATTGTGACGTTTTTCTAATTCTAAAACAAATCCAGAAAAGTTTCCTGTGTAGTGTGTAGGAAGGTACCTCCATAGAGAGCTCGAGGCAAAGGCAACCCACCTGAAAAATGGAAATAACCACCATGTCATATGTCTGTATGTTGTGTCGTTTTCAGGACCACCCGTGGAAGTGGGGGTTACCATGTACGTGCTCTCCATCAGCTCTCTATCTGAAGTGAAAATGGTATCTTACTTTCCAAACAATATTAACGACACAGCGCATATATAGCAAGATTTGTCCCTTAGTACGATCACCAGCATTATACCGTTCATCGTAGCACCCGTGTCCACGGTTCGATTAATTAGCGTAGGCGTGACGCGCGTCTAGCGAGGGCCGGGCCGTGCTGCCCGCGTGGCCGTCAGCGGACCCACTGGGCGCCAAGCCGGCAGCGCGGTCGCCGACAGCGGCGGCTCCGGCCTCACCGGCGTCCCTCTGTCTCCGGCACTCGCTCGCACCCCGCGCCGCGTCCCCTCTGCTCCGCCCGCCCGTCGGCGATGGGGAACGTCACCGTCCTGTGGTTTGGTTTTCACGGCGCGAGGCGCGCGCGCGACTCACGATTGGGCTTGATTGCAGGTCCGCCAGTGGAGGTGGGCGTCACCATGTATGTGCTCTCTATCAGCTCCGTCTCCGAAGTGCTCATGGTACTCGCCACTGTCAGCTCACGCTTGTCTCGGCCGCTCCGGCGCGCGAGCCGCGGCGGCCGAGCAGCCCCAGACACGAGGCTGCGAGCATGTCCGCGTTTGGTGGAGCAGATCGCCCTTTGTCCGCCCACTTGCTTTCTTATTATGTTGTTTCTAGTTGAAACCCCGTTATCGATAACTTGAAATACTTTACGTAATGACATCATAATAAGAAAAGCAATCCGTTATAACCTTGACAGTTTATCCAGTTGTGTGTCCAGCAGTACTCGTAACTCCAAAGTTGCTGCTTTGTGATAATGAACATAAAATGATGACATCTGTTGATAGTATATGACGGTAAATCCAGACGCGACCTTATGACACTAAACCTAGCCACTCGTGTGCTTTCCTCGAATGTAAGCTAATATTGTAAAAATTACATTAAATCCTACAACTTACGTAACAGTGTCGAAACGCTTCATTTTAAACACCTAAGTGGAGGGTTGCAAGTAGCCAAAAAATCATAGCAGAAGACTCAAATATCTTTTTGTTTGAAAATGAAACAAAATATACGGCTTTTTTATGCAAAATGCTTCCTGTACGTAATTTTTTTTTAAAAACCAATTAATATTAGTAAACAATTTCTAAGTATTGTTGCATTGAAACCAATAATAATTAGAAACTAATCAAAATTGTAGGATTTAATGTAAGCATATTTTCGATTACACTTGTAAGTACGACGCCGACAGATGGTCATTTTTTTATCTCGAGATAACTTAATCCTTCACAATGGCATATTAAAATCTGCACTTACAGATGTCGAGGTACTGAAATAGCGCAAAGTCAACAAAACTAATGGTTTCTAATATTTTTCTATCATCATGTTATTGTTTTTAATCTCAAAATGTTTTATATTTCATGCTCTATGGATTTGCGACGACTGTACAATTCTTGTCGTGACTCATTTTGTAGTTTGTTGTGTTTGTACGTCTATGTGTATCTACTGAATATTACCAGTATTCGTATCTTTTTTGGTCTTCAGTAAATTGGAACACCGACTGCATTTCGTTTGTATGCTTCATAGCCAACAGAGAAAAAAATCTTATGAAGTAATCGCTATCACTGCCACTGACTGCATTACGAAGTCAGCTCGACTAGCACTGACACGAGGTCCACGCGAAGCAAAGTCGGCTTTCCAATGAATCAAGCTGAATGAGCCCGATAGGCGTGATCGGGTGATAGACCCTGAAGTGGAAACCAAATCAAGGTTGGAAAGGTCACAATAAGACGTGACCCATGGCCCAGGGGGGAGGTTGCCTAATTATAAAGTCGCGTTTCAGCGATTGGTGCTCATTAACGAACGTTGAATATGTTCTTTAAACCTTGTCCAAACTTTACTCGTGGCAACTTGTATTCGTGCCGGCTTGTTAGCTTCTAAGAGAGGTCTGCCTATATCGAGCCGTGGGTGCCCGCCTGCGCTGCCACCCACTCAACTCGCCCTTTCCTTCCACGTAGCGCACCCACCAACCTGTTCATTCTTAGACTTCACACCATCAATGTTATAGGCTTCAATGTCACATTTACACTCTGTGCACACTTTCATTTTATTTTGTTCAAGCTTATCGCTGAAATTTGTCTTTTGGATGTAGTAAAGTGTCTAAATACCAAAACTTAATAGAACTGATACTATCTGGAGTTTAAGAACCAAGCTCCAGACTTACTGTTACCTATTTTGTATTTAGTCTGCCGACCACAACTCTCGCAGTGCATACTGAATTCACTGTAAGACAAAGTTGTTTTCGAACACGCATGCCGGTGTTAGATGTTGATGTCATAGTATTATTGTTACTCAGATACAAATATTCAGTTCTAAATTAAATAATTCAACATAGCTCCTACGATCCAATCTAATTTTACTCATGTTAACCCAAATTAATCAGCAAACTGAGTAGGAACTATGTATTTTGCTTAATGAACTATCCCGAAACCATTTAATTTATTCATTCGATCTTCTAAGTTCAGTTGGATCATGTTGTTGTTATCTCATATTCTACTTTTCTCGCAAGTAAAGAACTTATTTTTGGGATACTTACGCTTCATTATTATATTTTCAACAGGACTTCACGTTGGATTTTTACTTCAGACAGTTTTGGACAGACCCGAGATTGGCATACAAGAAACGGCCAGGAGTCGAAACGTTATCGGTGGGATCCGAATTCATAAAGAACATATGGGTGCCCGACACTTTCTTTGTAAATGAAAAGCAATCATATTTCCACATAGCAACCACTAGCAACGAATTCATACGTATCCATCACTCAGGCTCTATTACTAGAAGTATCAGGTAAGCCGTGACCTTAAGTTATTTGAATAATGCAATAAGTACGTATTTCGAATAATGATGTATTTTTCAATGTTTCTTTCAGATTAACTATCACTGCATCATGTCCTATGCATCTTCAGTATTTCCCAATGGATAGACAATTATGTCACATAGAAATTGAGAGTTGTAAGTATCCAGATATTTTTAAATAATTTAGTTTTTAAATCACTGAGTGTATCTATGCTAAGAAGTGTGTGCCTTTAAATTGTTTAGCAAATAACTTTTTCTAAGTATTATTATAATTATATATGTATGTAATGTATGTACCTAAGTCAAAAGTGTTGAATAAGTTATGTAAATGAAAGCACGCTTTTCATTCAGTGTCAGCAATATTTGTATATCTCGATGCCTACATGTAAACTACTAACGGGGATCATCCAAACAAAGAGACTAAAAAAAGCGAGGCTTAAACTAAATATCACCGATGATAGAAAAATAATGAATTGATAATATTTTGAGATCATAAGTGTTTAATTGTGCTCACCCAAAGCAATCATTAATTTGAGTCTACCACAATGCAAATTTGTCACTAGGCTTACCAATATTGTGTTGTGATCACTTTATTGTATCACAGATGCTACACAGGGATACCCTGTGAGCACAAGCGTTTTTCGTCAACACGTGCTGTGATTTCCCTCGTGTTCTCATATGTTGGAACGTCTCCTTCTCGCATACAGCACCCGCAGAAGGTAGACTCGTCAATAATATAGTAAGCCTTTGTTCTCACGAGCATTAAGCGAAAGAAATGATACTGAGACATCGACGCTGCGATAGCTGCGGGCCGACGGAGGCGGGGACGGTGGCGCCCGCGCTGCTAACACGGGGCCGCGCCGCTGCGGGCTGCGCGCGCGCGGTCGCGCCACCCACCCACCCTGCCACCACCGCGTTTGCTCATCACCTTGCACCCCACTGACTGACTGCACCGTGCATGCATTTTATTTGAGAGCTTACTCAAAAGTTTCACAGTTATTTTGTTTATATCAGCTGAAATCGTACCTATTATTTTTTGTACTGACCAGATCACCAATTGATTTGAACGTTAATATAGTAGAATCAACCATTACCGTTTTGTTTATTTCAGTTCTTTTTCACCAATTAGGTAGATTAGTAGAATTTATATTTTTCTATCATCCATATCGAGTCAACCCGAGAAGTTACAAAGTGCAAAATATTAGCTCGGGTCTGCTCGGTTACGCCTCGCCATTTACGCCCGCGAGTCTCATCTCCGACACCGTTGCGGCCGCGTGGGTGAGGGAAACGCGATGCTACCGCAGCGTAAGTGATAGCGTTTTGTGTGTTTGACATGTCTCCGGAGTCGGATACACTATGAGAGACATTCGATACCATTGGAAAGACGGGCATTCTAGCGTCGGAATGAGCAACGAGGTGCAGCTGCCCCAGTTCCGAGTGCTCGGGCACCGACAGCGTGCGACAGTAGTTACGCTGACGACAGGTAACATCACATGCCCGCTGTCCTAGCACTGTTTGTTCATCGCTCCGCCACCGACCCCGTCTCCCCCAGCCCGTGTGCAGACGATCGATACCGCGACACCAGCACACACGCTGACACGACACGACTACGCACGACGAGACCACGACAATCCGAGCTCGTGACTCCCCCGCTCTCACACCGACCGAATGACGGCTCGAGCTCAAAACCCACTGCGATGGGCCTGGGGTTATTTCATTTATGTGTCCGCTGCGCACAGTCGGCTACACCATGCGGGACATCCGATACAAATGGAACGAGGGGCCCAACTCGGTGGGCGTGTCGAGCGAGGTGTCGCTGCCGCAGTTCAAGGTGCTCGGCCATCGCCAGCGAGCCATGGAGATCTCCCTCACCACAGGTATCGTGGGGGATTAACCCGAAACTAACAAGTGAAAAGACCACTACCTTAAACACTGGACAAAAACAGTCACGAATCTTTTCACGTCCTGCTTTTGTATCATTGCACAAAAAACACGATAGAGTGGTGTGATATACTTTAGTAATGTTATGTTTTTCTATTCAAGTCATGTGACTTTTATATAAAAGTAAGCAAAACAATGCTTAAGATTTGTTCATTTAAAATTCTACCTGTATATTTAATCGAATCTAATGTTATTTTGTCACATTAACATATGAAAAAAGATATTAGTAAGGTAAAAATTAAATTAATATGAATATATTTCAGCATGTAACGTCAGAAATAGTTCATTTTGTATGCGCGTGTACAGGAAATTACTCTCGGCTGGCGTGCGAGATCCAGTTTGTGCGCTCGATGGGCTACTACCTGATCCAAATCTACATCCCGTCGGGGCTGATCGTCATCATCTCGTGGGTGTCGTTCTGGCTGAACCGCAACGCGACGCCGGCGCGCGTGTCGCTGGGCGTCACCACCGT
This sequence comes from Ditula angustiorana, assembly GCA_963691745.1. Classification (NCBI taxonomy): domain Eukaryota; kingdom Metazoa; phylum Arthropoda; class Insecta; order Lepidoptera; family Tortricidae; genus Ditula; species Ditula angustiorana. The sequence goes on from OY829472.1 coordinate 8,759,020, forward strand.
GCTCACGATGACCACGCTCATGTCCTCCACCAACGCCGCGCTGCCCAAGATCTCCTACGTCAAGTCTATCGACGTCTACCTCGGCACCTGCTTCGTCATGGTCTTCGCCAGCCTCTTAGGTACTCATTTTCCATAATTTTTTATGCTAGTGCGATTTTATTGGAATGCGTAACTTAGTAGCGAGTATGATATTTAAACCTGCATTGCATTGAAGCTAAGCGATTGTAATATATTATATTACATATTATCTTCTTCTTAATTATGTGTTTGAATCTAAAGGCTAAAGTCAAACTGGAGTTGGCATGCTCAGAGGCAAAATTACTTCTCCTTTCGAAACTGAGCCACAGCTCACCGTTTATTGATTTAATGGAATATTTCACGTAAGCTGTTATCGAAACACTTGCCGCTTAGAATGCCACTTCTGTGTACCATGAGCCTGAAGGTTCGATAAAAGACATATGATTTGGTTTGACAGCCGCATTCTCCTATCTTTTCAGAATATGCAACAGTAGGATATATGGCGAAAAGAATACAAATGAGAAAGCAGAGATTTGTAGCAATACAGAAAATAGCGTCCGAAAAGAAACTGCCTGTCGATTGCCCTCCAGTCGGTGACCCGCACACTCTTTCTAAAATGGGGACATTAGGTAGATGTCCTCCGGGAAGACCTTCGGTAAGCTGTTCGGTAATATGTTTTACTCTTACGTTTTTTGCATTTATAAATATTACTCTACGTGTGCCTTCGGTAAATTTTAACCCTATATTTTACAGGAGGTCCGATTTAAAGTTCATGATCCCAAAGCACATTCAAAAGGTGGCACATTGGAAAATACCATAAACGGCGGCAGAAGCGGTGCAGAGGAAGAAAATCCTGGACCGCCGCCGCACATTCTGCATCCCGGAAAGGTAAATAATCTTGCTTCATTTGTTCCTAGTATTCGTATATTTATTAAGGCCTTGCTTAGCGAAGCGAATGTAATTTGTATTGTACAACGCGTGCCCCGGAGCTATTTCACTGTGCTACGCGAATTATTTTTGGAAATACTAAAGTCAGATTGGTTTTGAATGAATAATAAGCTAGCGTCTATAAATTAATAAAAGTGTTTATTTCAAATGATGTTTAATATAAACTTGTTTAACTTTCAGGATATTAGCAAGCTCCTGGGCATGACTCCGTCAGACATCGACAAGTACTCGCGCATCGTGTTCCCCGTGTGCTTCGTTTGCTTCAACCTCATGTACTGGATCATCTACCTGCACGTCTCCGACGTCGTGGCTGACGATTTGGTTCTTCTGGAAGAGGATAAATAGAGGGGACGCAGTCTTATATCCACTTATTTTTCCACTTCAATTACACCAAATAATAATTTGAAACAAAACCGCACGTGTCCGAAAGAACTTAGATGACGAAGTAGTGCTAGATGTAATATCGATACGGCTTAGAGAAGTTTAGCAACAAATGCGCCGTAGACTTCATCGATACTTATACTTATTTCGAAGATGAATTTGTAGATATAACCGCACTATACCTAGGTATTAACTATAATTAATCTAATAAAAATGTACATAACATGTCTGAGGTTTAATAATGTGGACGTCTTAATCTAAGGTAATAAATCTCTTTTCTTGGAGTCTGAAGTAGGAACTAAACGACTGAACATTTTAGGTAACATTGAAAAAGACGTGTTTTAGTTTTCGTAGTGTTTCGATTTGTTTCGCATTTGTATGGGGAGTAGGTGTGCGTATATGTTGTTAGTGCGGCGATCCGCCAGCCCGAGCGTGAGAGGTATTGGCGATCGCCCTCTGTAAATATTAGCGCGCCGCATGATTAGATGTTTACGCTAAGGCTTTAGGGATAAATAGCTTTACGATAACGAACCCAGTCATTCAAATCCAGTACGTTTTATGGAACGGAGTGTTTGTTCCACGTTTTCCAGATTCTTATTAAGATTTTGACACAGTGCAATTTTTCGTAATAATTGGAAAAAGTTCCTAAAATGCTGTTGAATACCAAATGGTTGTATGAAATAAAATTATTATAAATTAAAGTTTCAAATTATTATTATTTGTGTGGTAAAATGAGTGGAGTACTAAATAATGTATAATAAAATCTGATGCTCAAATTTCTCTGCTTGACTTATTAATTAGTTTTAGTAGAGTTTTGTATGTTATAAAATGAATTAGTTATTTGTTTTATTTTTTGCTCTTCCTACATTATTGTGATAATACTATTAGGTGTTTTCTGTTTGAATGTAGCTGCAAACCATTCCAATTTTCGTTCAAGTATATTTTTATTTATATTAGTATTAATCCATAGCTTTTGTGTTGTAATTTGTAAATATTGAGATATCAGCAGTAATCTTTGCTTTTCATTACTAAATGCACGTTGATTGCATGACATTAAAGAAAAAATGATAATAATTGTAATGCAGTAAAATTCACCATATAATTGTTAAGCATAAACGACCATGTCAGAATCCAAGTGCATTTTACTAATGATAATCGTCGTTAGATGTTCGACAACAGGTAAATATTCATCATTTGCTATACTTAATTATTTTACTATTATTCAATATTATACTATCATGATTTCATGATACCTCAGCCCCATTAGTGATATGCATGCGAAGTTAGAACATTTATATTTCTATACTCCAGCATGTATAACCTACATAGTTACGTCTATCACTTATGTTCCATTGAGTATGAAACTAGGTACTTTCAAATAAAAGATTTTCATTTTTTTTCGGTGAAGGCAGAATTGAGATCACGATCCAAGAAACATGAATAAGATAAATGTAAGATAAGGTAACAGGCTAATTCTTATATTGACTGTGAACTACAACCTATTTCATATTATAACACTACAATATTATGTTTATTTCTATCGCAATGATTCAAAATCCATTGCCATTTTTCGGTCAAAGACCTTCAGGTCGACAGCAATTGACGCTCAAGACATTCCAGGCTAATAACTAGTCGCTACTGGCAAGCATAGCTTAAAAACAACCCTTGTATATTTTTTCATGAGTTTCTTTCGAAAATTGAAATGTAATGTATGTTTTACCTGCAAGGTTTGCCCCATTGGAACTAGCAGCAATATTTCAATTAATTTGTCGCTTCCTGGCATGCAGAGTCTACATGAGTTTTTAATATGTATCCCTAATTTTTAAAATAAGATACCAGTCTTAATACTCCACCAGTCAAATCATAAATGAAAATTCTGTTATTTTGACTAATAACAATACTTACATCATTTTAGTTCACTTAAATAGTAGTAAGTCCAACTAATTTATAAATTTTATTTATTCGAAATATTTGCTACTTCTATAGAATAGGCGCACAGTTAAGTAGTCTATGCAATGCTTTCCATAATTAGTTCGATTTAGACGAAATATTTAGCTTGTATTGCTCGCTAGAAGTAAGATCTAGTCGCTGGAAGCGTTTTATTGAGCATTAGAGGAGAGTTGGTGGCGGGGAAGCCGACTCGAGGCGTCCTCCGCGCCGCCGCCTGCACTGTTATTCTCTAAGCGCACCAGCGTCAGACACGATGTCTAGGCATCGCCCTGTCTCGCTCCCACGAGCTAATGCACTAGAGCAAGACAGGGTGCTACCCCAGCTTCGAGCTCGTTGCTGTTGCGCTTGAAGAATCAGTATCCTGGCCGCTCGCGGCCTCGGCCGGCGCGAAGGGCATGCGAGCGCCTTCCTACCAACAACGGTTTTCACCGCTACCCTCGAATATCTGACAAGCAGGGTTCCTTTCATCAGCTGCGACTGGAAGAGGACAATATCGCACTCGTTGCGGGATCCATAATATTGATTACATAGCTGTCGAAACTTACCAATAAACGGAACATTTGAAAACTACTGCTCTCTACATAGAATAACGAACACTGCCGTGTAATCAAATATTTACGAAAATATTTGAAAAGTAACTCAAATTATGTTTTGTTTATATATGGGTACCTACCGACTATAGACATAAAGAAGTTGACATTTAATATGGCCCTTACAGAGCCCTTGACTGTTACGTAATATGAAATATGTTAGATTTGTTGAAGACTTGAATAATTCTATTGTTGCCGTTACGTTTTTTCCGGTGTGTTTCGTTTGTCGCGTGGTTCTAGTTTGAGTTGACTACAGCGTCACCGAGTCACTCCTGCGCAGAGAGGTTGTGCGCTTCAACTAAGCTTGGCCGTGCCCGACACGTAAGAAACAAATCTGCAAATTTTCAGAAATATAGTGTTGTAAATTTTAGATGTCTAGTAATATATTGTACTAAATAAGTACATTTTAGATTAAATTTACGTACATTATACTACAAGTATATCAAAGGCACTCTGATAATAATGGCACCTCTTAAACTGTGTATTCACTTTTTATTTTAAATGCAAACCATTACTGCATTCTAAATTATACTACAGAAATTGATAGATTATAATTTAGGTTCGCTGGTAGGACGTTTGAGAGTAGGTACTACGACGTTGCGTCTGCTTCGTCTCTCCGAAACGAAATTCTAAAATATTTGTCTAGTGATTAGATAATAAGTACGAGACAAATAGTTGTAAGGGAATGTATCTTAGATAATTATTATATAAATATATTATATACTATACACACATCCATGTTAAAACGTCACAAGTAAGATAAAATACATTAACGTAACGATAATAGCTCCATCAAATTAAGTCCGATTAGAAACCCAAAGGAAGTCTTGATTGCTCAGAGGTAGAACACGGTCGTAGCTGTTCGAGTACAAAAGTTGACGGAGCTCGAGCACCCGGCGCACGCGCCGCTGGCGTCCCGGGGCTTGCCGGTCAAGACCTTCGTTGATTAAAAACGGAACGGTGAACTACAACCAACAATAACACACTCACCAAGTACTTGCCTAAATTATATTTAAAATTAACAGTTTATGGTCAAAACAGTCAAAATAGATAATTATAATTAGGTAAACAATCGAATGATATTTAGCATTATCACGTCGTCGTGTTGTAGGTACCTTATATGAAATATGAATTGCTCAGAAAATAAATAGGAACACTATGCCTCATGTATTTACTAAATAAAGTGTGTAATAATATTATTTCATGTATAAAACTAAAACATTATATACCTAAGCTCATTTAAAGCTATTTTTTGATGTCACCGTCAATTTTTTTTTCCAACCATTCCTTTGTCTTTATGTCTTTGAAAAACTGTATAGATCTCATTTAGTTAAGAACGTTTATTTGGGGAGTGACTGCTTTAATAATATTAATTGACTAACGTAATTTATTAATATAAGACTGTGTCGTTTTATTTGAATAATGATCTCATTTTTTACATGTAAGAACGCTAGATGAATTAAATAAATGTTGACGATATGCTCGTATTTTGAACAATAAAAGTTTATTATGTTCAATACCAGAATAATGTCAGGCAGGTCAATTTATTAGGATATTGAATGAGTAACCGACGGCCGGGCGGTCGCGCCGCGGCTCGTCGCCAAGGGAGCACTCCTCAAGTAACCAACTCGTCCTACCTTTGATAGTGCTTCGAGCCAGCCGCTTTTGTGTTAAATACGTTCATACCAATATATAGTGCGCCAATGTTCAAAAGTGCTTGCATAGTTTTGTAACTGACTGTATTCGAGTCTGATTGAATGTTTATTTAAATAGCTGATTTATTACTATTGCTTTAAAAGAAATATCAATATTTTCTAAACCATATTATAAAATGTTTAGTGATTAGTTTAAACGTTTAAGTAATTTTATATAAGTTTTGATGAAGATTACAAGATTATTAAATAATAGTATCAATTAATAGTGAAGAAGTTTGTAGAAAACATTAGAAATGACTGCTCGCGTTAAAATATGTCAGAAAAGCGTGCTCGTTATCCCTTAAAAGGTTTGTTCGAACACTCGTCGGCGATGGGGCTACGATTAGGAGGGGGAGGGTTCCGCCATCCTGAACCGGGTTACGGAGACGGCGACTTGCGCAGCTGGCAGCGTAGATGCACTCGTTTACGATAGTACATACGCGTACAGGTGCGAAACTGCGAATGTCAAACATTCAAATAACGTTGAACTCACATTTGAGTCGTATTCCAATTAAAATTTAACTTTTGATTGATTGTCCCTCTCTGTTCTTCAAAGTAAGGGACAGTAAAGCCTGAATTATTATTACATCCTTATCTACGTACAGACTAGTAAGCAAAACTTAAGAATGTGTTGACACCTAGCTCGTTAACTGTAGAAACATTCTTAAGAAAGAAAATCACTGCCCGTATTCAATGTTATTTATTATAATTTTCCATCAATACGTCCGCTAACAGAACACGACTAATGTAAACGAGTTACACGCAGTGATGCAATAGTTTGTTAAACGTGAGCTTACGAAACTGACGAGGAGACGAAAGGAGAACAGAGCACGGCCGGTTACAATGAAACCAATATGGCTTGTGAATAGATAAACGTACGAGTCGTCTGTTGCTTGCTAAATAGTAAGTATCCGATTCTTAAGTACTACACCAATCCATAAGTACGAGAGCAATTGCTCCTTTAGCTGCTCCAAATAAGTCTCTCGTCAGGTTCTAGCTCGACAAATTGCTATCACCCCTAAAGCATGTCGCAAAGATTAACGGCGTTGACACCAACCGTAGTCTCCATGGTAACGGCCAACCCTTATACTGTTCATAACCAGCAATAATGATACATGTGTCTTAAAACATACAAAACGTAATTTAAAGATTCATACGAACATGATAACGACGTCTTTCGTATAGGGTAGAAACGTAATTATAAATTTAGTAATCGTTCTTCATATTTCAAATACGTTCAACAGCTCTCACAAACTGTTAAATCAAATTACTGACAGTCTTTTCACTTTGAAATCTAGATATTAAAATCCTCTGCACAATTTTATAATAATATAATTTTACTACAATTAAGAACGACACGATAAGTAGTTTATTTAAATATTGTCACTAAAAGTCAGTCCTCACTTTAAAAACTATCTTCATAAAATGCGTACCTAATGATAAAATTTTGGTATTTCGCACGGTCTTAATATAAAGCACCTCTACACGAGTCGCGCCGCGGCGATGTTGGCGCGCGCTCGTGTCAATGGCATTACCAACCAAACGTCCCTCTTAATCCTTATTTTAGTTAAAGAATATTTAAGTTCTAGTCAAATTCGAACTAATATCTAAGTAGTTCGTTAATAGACTAGTAGGTTCCACATAGACAATAGCAATAAATAACAACCTGATAGATGTGAATCATTAACACCAAAATAATACAAAGTTAGAAGTTAAAGTCTCATAGACATAAAGATAGGAACAAACTATGTAAATTGAAACGTAGTTTTTAATTACAACGATGCTGTAAGGATATAATTCTAAATCAATAATGAAACGATAGAATGAAAACAATGTGCTTTCCGTAAACATAAGTAAAGTCGAAGTTGATATAATAGTGCTAGAGCACTCCACGCTAGCAGGAGCTAGCGCCCAGGCTGCGCCGCGAACCAATACCCCGAGAACGAGTAATCCATGTGTACGCTTTATAAAGTTATCGTGTAGATCTGTGTACTTGTGTTCTTATCGTTTTGGTCTCTCTCCTATTAAATAAAGTCTAGTTGTTTTCCATATGGTTAGAAATATCCACAAATTATGAAATGGCAATGTAAACTTATCAAAATAAAATTTCATGAAATCAGTTTTGTATTTAAATATTTATTATTACCTACACCATAGTATTTATGTATACTTATGAACGATGAATATTATGTAAAAATAATAAAGAAAAAACTAAATCATTTTTCAAAGGAGTGTTTCAATTCTTCCCAGTGTGCCAGCCTGTACTTTTCCGCTATCTCATACAGTCAGCAGCATGTATTATCTATACATTCGAACAGATTGATACGCGTCTCTATTGTAAAGAGAATAAAAGCCTGTCAACAGCCAATTCTGCTCCTAACTGTACGAAACCGGAGAGAACGGCTTCTCTAATTCCTCCATCGTAAAACGACAGATTCAAAATAAATATTAGTAAGACAGTGACATTAGACCAATGTACGCACTTAGAGCACTAAGCTGTAGGTATACTTAAAAATAGAGCTAAAGCAAGCGATGGCAATATAAATTGGTTGAGATAGACAATTTGTGACATTGACCATGTTAAATCTTATCCGGTCTGAAGCAATTTATCGGCCACGTACGAATTTATTTTATACACTTAATATAGAATGTAACCGTAGTATTCACACTATTTGGTATTATATAAAGATTACGAGAAAAACAGCTTGCTTTCAAATGAGTTCCCAGTGTATTTCTGTATTTCAATTTTACGTAACTAATCTAAATGTATTGGACCTACTTTAGTAGAGCCTAATTTCTCTAGATTGATAGTTGGACACACAGTAGTAGAAGAACGAGTGGACAGACCAAAACCTAATTATTCATAAAAGTTTACCAACCTCTTTTAACCAAAAAGTATTTTGTATCTTTAAATAATGTTAGTTTACTGAGCGTTTACAATAAAAATACCGGCCAAGTGCGATATATAAAAATGTTGTATGGGAGCCCCCTTAAATAATATGTATTATATTTTGTACAGACGGACGGATGGACGGACAACGGAGTCTTGGGTTTAGGTACGGAACCCTAAAAACGTTGTTCAATAAACAAAGTAATGGATGCAAAACTGGTATGCAGGATTAGGAAAAAAAAGAAAACATTACATGACAGACATTTTGAAAATGCGTAGCTTCACTACCTTGAAAAGGTTAGCCTTTCAATTATTTAAAATAATCCTTCACGAAGAAAAATGGCAAAAACTTAAACTTGAGTGACCACTATCTTCAAAACGAATACTCGTTCTTTTCGGATATAATACTACACAGGACCTTTTTTTACTGCAAATGAGTTCTTCTTTATCTTAGAAGAAAGGCGTCGAATATACAATAAGGGACGATTTATACAGAGCGAGTTCTAGTATACGAGTTGCATTACATTGTGCGGCTCGAACAATCGCTCGATCACATCATGGTCTCAGTAGCACGCAATGTCATGTAACTCCCATGCGAGAACTCGTACTATGTAAATCTGGAAGCATGACAGTGCCGCTGCCACGTCGAACTACAAAGTGTCTTGTTCACCTAACAAAAACGCTTTGACTTGCTACGGACCTCAGTACGTCTCGTTTTATCTACCCTAGTAGGAGAGAGACGACCTGATTTACGTAGCAAGTTAACGCGTATCGAGAGGATTCGTGCTAGGTGCACTGGGCTCCACTCCGTGCCTTCCCACGAAGGGAGGTTGCGTACTCCGATTACTTGAAGTCTGCCACTCTCATTACACGTCGACAAAGATTGTTTTTGATTTTCATTACCTCTTTGGACCATTACAGTAATTATGTTACTTGGTCTTCTGTCTAAAAGCAGCAATGTACTTCGCTTAAGTTTATTATACGATGACATTCGGCTATCAAGCCGAAGTCAGTTATTCAAATAATTGTCCTCGTATTGTATGTACGTAATATGGAATTAAACTTTTTTGAGTAGCTACGCCTGGATAATGTTTTGTAACCTTAATTTTCCGGCTAGGTATCCTTTACCCATCACTTTTGCAACTTTCTATCGCTTATTCTTAATGTATAGTATTTAATTAATATTATTATACTAGTCAGTGATTTAGATGACGTTTGAGGTACAGTCAAGGGTGATAATATACGTATATTCAACGTCACTTAAGTATACTGTACCAAACGCTCTTATGCCGGCGAAATCTTGAGCAACACATTATTGAGTGGTTTGAATCGACATATATTTTTGCACTTGACCGTACCAAATTCTGATAAATATTCTACCTTTTTATACCAAACATTGTAATAATTCCTGAGAGCATCGAATCAAACCCAGCCGAATTTCCGTAACGTATCATGTGTTAAGCAACGTTAGCTATTAATAACTTTACAGACGCCTAATATCTGCAGAACAGCAAAAGCTCACTATCTATTGATAGAAGTTAGCAGTAAAGAAGTGAGTAACCGCGTTTACTATGAGCTACGCTAACTTTAAATTATAAAGTGGTGCAGTTTTATTATTAGTTCGTTTGTAAAACCAATGTTACAAGTCTATTTTAAACCACTTTCGGTGACCCTAACCCAGCCCAGGTTTAATTTATCCATATCTGTGTCTCTGTCAAACTAGTGTTATAAAAAAGGGACATCCATAGAGATAAATTCAGATAAGGTAAATGAAACTTGTCAGGTCATGTTAGGAACGCTGTGGTAAAAATGGATTGAAATTTGGTACGAGTAATTATCCAATAATAATGCAGGAATGAAGTACCGTCAGCAAAAGAAGCCTGTACTTGTTGCATGGTATGAACATTTTAATTTATTACTTAGGTCTAGTTTTAGAGACTAGCAAAAGGTGTCTCACATTTTCAGAATCTTAGAATCTACACTATCTCCACTAATATAATAAAGAAGTAAACTTTGTTTGTTTGTTTGTTAGCTTGTTTGTATGCAGGGGGTAATCTCTGAAACTACTGAACCGATTTCAAAATTAATTTCACAGATAGAAAGCTACACTATTCCTGACGGAGATAGGCTATTAATTTTACATGAACGAAGTCGCGCGCGTCCGCTAGTGTAATATAAAGTAACTACTACGTAGGTATCTAATTCACTTATGTTCCTAAAGGATCATTTACACTGAGCGAGATCTCGTATTTAAACGGGTTGCCTTACATTACGGGGTTCGATCGATCGGTCGATCACATTATATCTGGTAGACCGTAATGTATTGCAATTTGCATGCGAACACTCGCGCCATGTAAATGGCGATTATCCAATCACATAACGATTACTGGCAAATATTTGGTAAAAACTAAGTTGAGCTAAGGACATCTTTTGGCAGAAATGTCTGAAAGATTATACTAAACTGGCTTTCCAGTCCGCAATAGCGAGTTATAAAAAATTGTAACAAAGTAACTAATTTCAATTAAGGTTATCTACGCCACTTACCTGCTGCGCCGTCCTTCAGTTGACTCTTAAATTTTATCATTCATTTTTTTTTATTATAAGTAGAACGGCCGTTTAGTTGCCTTATCCATCAGCATCAGGGAGGTGATCAGATGCAGCAGCGACGAGCTGGACGTCGAAACCGCGCTGTAGCAGCCTCGCTCGCTCATTCAACGACGTCGCTCGACGGTGAGACAGTGGTCGAGCTGGTCGCTGTTACACTTAAAGAATCACATAGCAAATAGGCGTATCGATTCCAATACATTGACAGATGCCAGCTCCCACCTTGGGGCCTGTACCAGAAATCTCAGAAATCCCACAATATAGCTTATCTATTTGTCACATTTTTATATGAAAAACTATAGAATTGTAGGAACGGTAGTGTGTTCCATTCCGTTTAAGACAAATCGGAGTGCGTAATAGGCTCTAAAGTATCTCAACCATCTTAAATTCTTGAACGCCAAGAACACCGTACCGTTTGGTACACAGGTATCGTTCGCTGTCGTGCCTACCACGCCATCAATGATCATACCAACGATAGTTGTCAAACTACATGGAGTAACAGCTACCTACGTGTATACGCTTAAGGTTCAAGTTTGCGTTTGACATTATGACGACGTGGCGTACGAGTGAATATTTGCCTACGCATCGTGGGCGTTAAAAAGGATAAGGTCTTTAAGACGGGTAGCGTACAGTCAAGGAAATTGAACCACGTAACACCGTAGAACCTAGTTCAGGCTATGTCATACGCATGACATTTGTATGACATAGCCTGGCGTTTAACGCGTCGCGTCATTGCGATAGGGTTCTAAGGTGGTACGTGAATATATTTCCCCTACTGTACATTAATTTTGGCCGCGGCCGCTCCTTTATTTAAAGGGGTCCCTAATCCTTAACTCGCATAATTTAATTTGTCATTTCAACATAACACTGTGGGGATAATTTCGTTTCGCATAATTTCTAAATAGAACACCCACTTCTGGATAGTGTGACTTTTCGCATCTGAGTAAGTACTAAGAAAAGTTAGAACGATAAAGCATTATGGTAAGCCTTAATTGTGCCAAATTACTATTAGGTACGCGTAAAAAGACAGAACATAATTATGTGGATACATAAACTTCGCATGTAGTTTAAAAATATACGTACGCCAAACAAGTTACCCACAACCTGGAACAAATTACCTTGCTACTGCAGTTTGTTGATATGGACCTCCGCAAAGTAACGCCTGAATCTATTAATTATTAAGCTAACCAACCTAAGTAAACATATAGAACCAGTTTTTTTGTCTGGAGGTTAGTAATAAATTAATAAAGACCACGTCATAGAAATGTTAATTATTTATTTTTAAAACGTAAGTGTACAGAAGACGAAATATTAAAGAAGTAAGTTCGATGAATTATCTTATTAATGGTGACGGAAAAATTAGCAACTATTTAAAATTCTATTTAATATTAAATACGGATTGTTACTGGACGGATATCTACAATATTAATTTTTAACTAGCTGTAGTAATAAGTAGTAACTTTTAACAAATTTGGCGTTTTTTGAGCTGTAATTATTGTACAATATAGTAATAAAAACGTTATAATATTTCATGTAATAATTAATAACTATGTATATTAAACCCTAAAGATAATTGGACTTTGAAAAATGGGTCATCTGCATTATTAATGTTACTTATTAATAATTGAAATATAACGATGCTGTTACAAAAAAAAAACACTAAAATGTATTTTCTAGCTATCTGTTTCTCAGCAACTTTTTTAAATGAAGGTTTAAATATGCAGTTTGACCCCTACTGCTTAGACATAAAATGTACTTTTTATCACCACACAAATATTTTACATTAAAATTCGTAAAAGTCACGCTGCCCGCTCATGAGTTGTGGTCGTCCGGAGCTTAAAAACACTTTGTTATAACTTTTGAATGAGAATGAAAGAAGAATAAAAAATCCTCTTGGAATTTATCCGGATCATTTATTCGTCGTTATTTCTCAGCTTTTTTTTTTCAAACTTTAACTTATGTTGATCAAACGAACAATAATAAACCGGTTACGCTTACTAAAACATTGTGCAAAGGGTTGAAAATGATTTACGTAAACGCTTTCATATGAATTGGATTTTCTCCAGTTTGGTATTGCTTCCACATCTTTTCATAAAGAGATTCCAAGCCTCGAGCGTAGTGTTCGCAGTCAAATAAAGTACTGTTCAAACGCGCTTCGGAGACCTTTGCCCGAACGTACCGACGGCTGAAATGAAAAATTTAGCATCATTTGATACCTACTGTTAAATAATCTTACATATTGATGTGAAAAGTATAAAAAGTGTAGAAAATGAGTTTTCTTTTTGTACATAATCCATTTGCAAATTAGGTATTATTACAGGCTATCGAAATTAGTTAAATGACACCTTGCTTTTGTCACCAAGGTCGACCTAATAACAAAACTTTACAAAAATAGCCTTTTGGCGCAACTTACTACTGATTGTCCAATCCTAGTCTCACAGCAATATCTTCATATTCGTTTTGGCTCTTTGCAATGAGTTCAGGACAGTTTAGTGCTGTTAATTGAGAAGCTGCGACTCTGCAAATTTATTTATTTTGAATGAATTGTTCATGAACTTTGTAATTTTAATATTTTTTTGAGATTACCTTGATGCCAAAGTCTCTCCAGGAAGCGTGACTACGGGTGTGCCGGCCCATAAAACGTCCATTGCTGTCGTGTGACCGTTGCACAGTGGAGTGTCGAGACAAACATCCGCCAATTGCCCCCGGCGTACATGCTCCTCTTTACAAACAATTTTGGAAAACATAATGCGCCCTGGCTCCAAACCTGTAACGAGGTTGAATTTAAAAAAAAACTCTGTACTGTTATGTTGCCGTGCCGTCAGGTGATAGGACAATGCCAACATAAATGAAACAAATCAAACTATTTAATAAAAATAACATAATGTCATACCCATCCTTTCGGCAGAATTTTGTATGTTGGGTTCACCAGCAGCGGGAAAACTTAACAGCCAAAGAACACTTCTTGGTACTCTCTTTAATATTTGCACCCACATTCTTAAGACTTTGGGATCAATTTTGTATAATTGATTATAGTTACAATACACAATTGCATCTTTTGGAAGACCGTACTGCATCCTTGACGTAAATATAGTATCTGTAAATACTGCTTCACCAGAACCAACTTTCTTGTTGCTATTATTTATTGACACACCATTACAAATAGCTATATTATTAACAAATGCCTGAAAAAAAAATTGGTAACATTACATCTAATCCATAACAGTTAAAAAATCAAACCAGAACTTTGTAATTAAATACCTGCAAATGGTTAGGTGTACTAAATGAGTCAATCACATTATTCGGAATGTCTACATCTCTTGTAATAATTTCAATCTGTTCTAAATTATCGGCTGTCAGAATTTCTGTCGTTTCTCTTACGATTAATTTATTTTCAATATTTTTTTCGGCAGAATTAATTACGGCGACGTTTAAACTAAAATTTTCATGGTCACTTTGGACTTTAAATTGTTTTTTTAAATGCGGAAACATTTGTTTGTGATCTCCGACAAAATAAGTTTGAGGCATAAAGGCAAATTTCTCACTGAAATCGTTGGCGGACAATAGGGGCGATGATATTTCATCTGTAATTATATAATCCATATAATCGGCACCACTAGTACCCGGGTATCCCAGCCACATAACTTGTATAGGTGCTGGTCTCAAAGCAAATATTTCATTTCTCGCCCCTTTTGTGTATCCGTTCATGTTGACCAAAATATGAATACCATCATGGTGTATTTTCTTAGCCGCCGTTATATTGCAAGTCACGGAAGATAAATCAACAAAATGTTCTGACTCTTTATTAATTTTACTACGGAATGTCGTTCCATCATCTGGATTTAAAGCATAACAAAATATTTCTACCTTTAACGAGTCATGTAATCCTGGTATAGATTGCATTAAATGTGAAGTAGGGTGGTTACCAAAGTCACTACTCACATAACCAATTCGTAGCCTTCCACCTAAGTTTTTGGTAAATTGAAAAGTTATCTTTTTCAACATGTTAACTTTGTCGAGGTACAAGTTGGCGTGTCGTGTGGCAATCTCTTTCCTTGTTTTATTAGACAACGGGTATAAAATGGAATGATGAGGATGTACTGAAAGTAGCCTTTCATTGCTTAATTGATCTTGAACTATTGATATTATATTTTGCATTCGCTCGTTGTAATCGTCCCAATTGCAAATAATTTGTAAGCAGTGAGCTAAATTACAATACGCGTCAGGAAAGTTCGGCTTAAGCTTTAAAGCATTTTGATAGGACTCGATGGCTTGCTTTATAATACCCAAGTCTTTATAGATGCTTGCTAAGTTACAGTGCGCGTCAGGGAAAGATGGGTTAATCTCAATTGCTTTCTTAAAACACGCGAGTGCTCCGTTTATATCCTGCATTTCTCTCAAAGTATTACCCATATTACTGTAAGCATCTGCAAACTTTGGCTGAATATTTATAGCTTGTTTATAATGCATCAATGCTTCATTTAGCTTCCCTGCAAGTTTAAAATCCATTAGTCATACTCATGAACGACGGCATGGCGGTAACTGATGTTAATATTTTTCCAAGGAGAGCTCTAACTAGATGTGGGTATCGTAAATTAGATTAATACATCAATAGTAATTACAATAATTTCGCGTTTGCAGTTAGTAAACAAGTTAAGCGCAAATGCATACAAATTACGTGCCTAAAAATGAACTCATTCGTAGTGTTTATTTACTATAAATAAATTATATTTAAGAATTACTTATATTTAAGATTTTTGTTTGTGTAAGACCAAGCACATTGATCTCAAGGTAAACAAGGATTTAATAAATATACCTGGGCCATAATCATATGAAAAAAACACCACTTTCCTTGAAAATATATCTTAAGAACATTTTGTGCCATAAAGTAGCAAAAAGAAGATCAAAGACTTCATAAGACTGTTTCATAGTTAATACTTTAACGAACCTTGTTGTTGTAAAAGCGACGCCAAATTGCTATGAGTGGCTGCAAAATTAGGAAACACGTCCAAAGCTCTTAAGTACAACTTAGTTGCCTCTTCAATTTTTCCCTGTTCACTCTTAACGTTCCCGAGATTGTTTAGAGTGTCAACATGCGAGGGGCATAAACGTAAAGCTACGTTATAGCACTCCTCCGCTTCGGATACGTGGCCTTTTTCTTTCAGAGCATTAGCAAGATTGCAATAGGCATCTGGGAAGTTAGGCTGAAGTTCTATAGCGCGCTTATAAGTATCTATAGCTAGGTCTATAAGACCCTGTTTGTAGTACAGGCAAGCGAGGTTCCCGTGTATCATGCCATTGTTAGGAGTTAGCTTCAAGGAATGCAGATACACTGCTACCGCTCTGAAAAAATAAAATTACATAAAATCGTCTTTCTTCTTTGTTAAGCATGTTTCGTTTGCGGCTATTTAAATGGACACGCAGTAAATAACAACATAAATGGGTTTAGTGGTTGTTGTGACTGGTTTCAGAGGTTTTTTTGAATGTATATTTTCTTATTGTAATTAATATTATATGTTTTAGTTCATTTTTTAAAAATAAGAATTGTATATTTTAACACACAACATTTGTTTGATAAAATAGTTTTTTTGTGTTGTGGATTTTTAATGTGTTTTTGTATATAATTGTATTGTTTTCTAATGGGGCTGACATGTTTAATTCTGATCAAAGCCCCTAAATAAATAAAGATTGAAAAAAAAAACACACACAACATTTTGTTTTGAAAAAATGTTATCAATAATGCTCGTAATTTAAAAGTTTAATTCTTTTTTATTTTCACTTATAACTTATAATAACTTAAGCAATAAAATAAGGAAAACATTATTAACATTATAATGTTAAACGACAGAGCATGTATGAAAGTTACCAGAAAAATACACTGATACAAATGGCCATCAGCACAACTTAAATGGGTGCGTATTTTTTTTTTTTTAATTCAGAAGAATTAATGAAAACTGACTGACCTTTTGATTTTATTTTTGAGCCATGTGATACAACCGTCGGAAAATTCCGCGGCCTGCGCGAGCCGTGGCGGCGCGATGTTGATGACCGTGTACACGACGATACATTGGTAGTCCATAACAGGGACATATCCTCAGGGCGCGCAAGGCTGTACTGACGGAGCAGACGGTTGCTCCCGCGTCGCGCGCCCAGCCATGACGCGCCGCCGTCACCGCACGGCGCCCGCGCCGCTGCCAACTCCGCCGCGTCCGCGTCCACGCAGACCGCGGCCTTCACTCACGTTAATATACACAAAATCAGAGGCATACTTCACGCAGTCTATCAAAAGCTCGGACACAGAACACGACCGCCATCCACTGACCCAGTCTTACTTCCAAATACCAAGCACTGTCATTCTAATGTTACCGAATACTACTGATTTAAAAGCATTCTGATTATTTAAGCTCGTCACGTCACCTACTCATAACAATAGTCAGCTGTTCCGCGAGTCAGCTGTTGGCTCGAATGATTTATATTTGTAGTGTTTACGATGCGGCATGGAACTGTCAAGCAGGCGTTAAACCATCGAAGAAAGGGGATGTGATGAAACAGAATGGAGTATTGAAGAACCGCGCGATAAAACTTTTTAAACAGCCGTAAAATGTTTAGGTGTGGTAATAAAATGTGTACATGTGGCACGTTAATATCGATTTGCGTGGGTGGGGAAGCGAGCGGCTGCGTGGAGACGCGACGGGCGCTCGGCGCGACTGCGGCCGGGCGCGCCGCCCGCGGGCCAAGCGAAGCCACGCGACGCCGCGCGACGCCGAGTGACGCCTCGCCTGCATCCAAGGCTCTACGCGGCAAGCTCATCTCGTCTCCATCAAGTACTTATTTAACGCAAATCAAACCAAATCAAATTCGAAATAAAAAGTCTTCTACTTAACTTAAATGGCTTAAAGGTTTATTCAACAAAGGAAAAGCGTCATGTTTTTCCCGATAGCAGAAAAACTAAGATCACATTTTTGTTCAGCGGTTTGTCCCCCTATGTAATAACAATGGGGTGCTGTGAAATTGCTCTCAGGCGGGCGCTTCCTGACTTATTATGATATAATCCTGCCGCATCCGGCGTTGTCCTAGTGACCTATTTACAAAACGACCCTCAATATTTTATAATTACAAGCTTTTATTTAATTTGCCGTGTTCGTTTGTCTGTTTATTTATCAATTTCTATGTTGCATGAATCGACTCAAAATTTTCTATGTGTCAATTGAGATCTGATGAAAATGCAATAATAAAATACTTTCACCAAAAAGCTTCAATTAAAAATAAGATGTTTAACAAAAACCTGTTAAAGCTCTTGTACTAGACATGGAATAAGGCCGATTAGTCGACGTTAATAGACAACAATATTTCATAATAAGTTGCCTTAACCTCATTTGACTCTCGGCTAAGGAAAACGTAAGGTAAATGTGGAAATGAGATGAAGTTGTTTCAAATGAAGACTTGTTATCTGGAACTTTGGCAATAACAAGTCAGGGTTGAGGGTGGTATCAATATTGAGTGCTGACTAATATTACAAGGACTATTGCACTGACAAAACAAATTCCGTTTCATTATTCAACAAAATACCATAAATGTATCATAGGTGGGCTAAAGTAAAAAATTCTTCGTGGCAGTATCCTTTTAGCATAAGTACATTTTTAATTTTTTTTAAGAAATGGGAAGGCAAACAAGCAAGTGAGTCACCTGATGGTAATTGATCACCACCGCCTATAGACACCCGCAACACCAAGAAGATTGCAGATGTGTTGCCAACCCAGAGGGCTAATATGGAATACCTCTTGTGCCAGTAATTACACCGGCTGTCTTGCTCTCCGCGCCGGAACACAACAGTGCAAGCACTGCTGCTTAACGGCAGGATTAACGAGCAAGATGGTGGTAGCGATCCGGACGGACCTTGCAGAAGGTTCTACCACCCGCAAGAACAGCATAAATGGTAATAAAACGTATGCAGAAGAGCTATGTACCTATTAAAAATACTTTTTTTTTTTCTTATAATGCAATCATACACTCTGAAAGTAAAAGACGTTGCGTTGATGATGAGAAACCTATACACGTGTAGCATGTTTCAACACTTTTAACGTAGAAGCATTAAGATGACTTGTATGATATAAAAATAAAATCTGGACAGATTTTCGGCGTTTTAGCCGCCCGTTATCACCTTGACCCAATTATGAGACAAAGGAACGCCGTCCAACGTCAACTTATTAAGTCATGCACTACTCCTGGTAACTGCTCCTACTCCGGGCCTGTATTTTACGCATCTGACAGGTAACATATGTTACAACGACAATTCGGCATACATTGCTTACAAAGAGTTTTTTATTGCTGAGCTTTAATAGTGCGGACACATAATTAACCGTGAAGTGTCGTTGTCACCTGGTATATACATTAGTTTGGTGAAATATGGGCTTGATTGTTTTTTTAGGTTAGGTAGGCTCTCAAATAAGACTGCGTTATTTGTTGTCGTTTCATTCCTATAGAAACCGAATGACAAATTCAATCTCGAGTACGCCGCTGTCTTTAAGAACGAATTATAACTACAGGCCTTAGATTCGACAATCATTTCAACCATAAACTTAGTATACTAGCTTATAGAAGAATAAAGAGGTCATTGGCGTTTAACCATTTTTAATCTCTTAAGGTGCTAGGTCAAAATAATGCGAAGTTTATATTAAAGCAGGCTGATTTGGCCTGTCATCCAAAACAGGGTAAATGGCGTCGTAGTGTTTTTCTCTCTTTTATGCAACACCTATTAATGGATTACTTTCTCAGAATAACACACGCGAGTCGTTTAAATTCTAACAAAATTTATGGTTCCAACGCAACATGACGGCTTACAGCACATATTAACATTAATCAACACGTTCATATGGGCACCACCGCAATCCTTTACAAACATAGAAGAATTTACACTTCATCATTATTTGAACACTGCCCGGCATTGAAAATATTGTAAATGTGTAAATAAACTCCTTTTACATATATTTGTTGAATTCTAAAACATTGATTATTTATTTTGTATAATTTGATAAATAGTTTCATCGTTGAAATAATTCAATTTTATTGTACAGTATTTGTAATGTTGCAAATTACCAAATTGGCATAGTTGCTAAACAAATAATGTATTTACTAATATTTTGTCATATAGGTAAACTAGTAGCCTGAAATAAACACGTCAATAATAAAATAAATTATGATACCGTACTAGAAATAGTAGAATCACTTTAAAAATTTGACTATGCCCTTAGACCCTTTTTGTAAAGAAAGATAATACATAATTCTAAGTTTTAAAACGATAGCATTAAGAGTTGCTGAAATATGCTGCTACAGACAAACGTGAGACAAATGTAACGGAACCCTAAAAATAATACGTAATCGTTAACATTTTATATTTAAGGGTATGCTTTAACATCGCGGATTTAAATTTATGCTAATGATGAGTCACATGATTCAGATATCCGGAGTATCAGACATATTTACGTGACCCGTGCCCGTAGTTACGCTGTCAAAGTGAAACTATTTTCACGCCAGTCTCCCACCACCTCAACAAACTGGAACAAATTGACTTGCTACTCCGCGAAACCACGCGGTTGGTTTCGCGGAACAGCAAGGAATTTTTTTTTCAGTTTGTTGATTTGAACCTCCGAAAATTAACGCCTGAATCTATTAATTACAAGCCATCTGATGTTTTTACCGAATAATTATAGTCATATAGAGGTATACATGACTTCAACTAGTTAATAATGAGATATTTTCACAGGGTTGTCCATAGTTATGTACATAATTATGTATATGCTAGTGACAATCTCAGTAAATAGTTTTTGTTGGTTATCACGTCTTTTGTGCGGTTATAATGTGGGACGCGTACATGAAACAGGGCTTGGGCTGACATGCACGCACCATAACTTCCTGTGACCCTTCCGGACGAACCTGTATATTATTATCAATACATACGTGGTTACACGTCACTGGCAGTGGGTAACCGAGCCGTATCCCTTTGCCATAAAGCCCGTTTGGAGACTGAAATAAACGTTATTTGAGCAGAAACGATCGGGCACACTAAAGTTTAGCTAAATTGTAGGCACGAGTAGTATTTACGGACCGATTTACTATTTTCAGGTATCATGACCTCTAAATCATGATGATCTCGCATGAATAGAAAACGTATAACAGCAAAGCAACCGTCTGTCTATACAAAAGTGTCGTGCTTTTATAGATTAAAGAAAAATAAATTTACTTTTCGTCAGTAACAATAAACTTTTGCGTGGAGATTATTCAGTGATAATGTACCTGTCTTAAAAAAACACATATGTTCCTCCAATTTAACTAAACTTTACTAGATTTTTTAGCACGTGAACCTTAAAATGCGAATTTCTCGAATGTATATTTTATGCAGTTAAGCGGTTTTTGGAGTAAGGGAACAGTGTGTGTGAAGATACTTAGGGTTTAGGTTTTTTGTTATTAAAATCACGAAATAACGGTCGAACGCATTTAAAATCCATTTGGCAGGCGGCTAATAGAATACCACGTGTCAACTGAGTTACATATTATATTATAAAGCATACCCTTAGGATAAACTAATACGACATTCTTTTATTTGGCTGGTATGTCAATAAAATACGTCAAAGACAAGCTTTAAAAAAACGGTTAAAGTCCGCGATATAAATATCAAAGCTAAAGTATTCTTGTACTCTATTATTTAGCATCTTTTTAATGAGGCTAAGGCAGAAATATCTAAATAACATGCGTGACATCAAACATTTTCAATGTTAAAAGCTAATTTTGCCGCTCTCTTAGCGATCTATGTCGCTCACTTGCCAACTTTCATGCGGTTTTGACACACACGTAACTGGTTATAATTAAATTCAAGAAGCATTGCCAAGGACCGCGAGCTTAATTTACACAGTCTGACATATGTGATTACTTCCGCACAGTGCGCCGCTTCTAACAAGGCATGCCCATAAAATTAGTCTATGGGGTATAGACGCTCAAACATTTTGACGTGTAAACTGTGCTCCAAGATTCCAATTTATGCAAAATTTTGTTCTTCAGCAAGGTTTTCATGAGGTTTGTCATTCAAAGCAGGTGACAGTTGCAATCTCGTGTTTGTTTTCTTACTCAAACAAGTGTAGGTAACTTTATTATTTGCACACGCATGGCATAACGTCTAGTATATTTTAAGTTCGTGGCCATACCGGTGCCACTGCGCAGTAAATGCAATCTAACAATTTTAGAAAATGCTATTAACCAGTTAGGAGTTTCTGCGAACCACATTTAGCACTATCGATTATCGGATAATGTTTATAAATCAGTCGTTTAATTTCAACGTTTTACGTTACGAGAGAAAAATATAAGTATGCTGCGTTTATTTTGTGTTATGTTTGCTGGATACTACAAACAAGGTTTAGCTCTAGATAGGGATATCGTAGAGATCATACGTTCGTGTCTGAGAAGATTCACAAAGTTCCTGATAAAGTGAATTGTGTTGTAAGGTACCCGTATTTCGAGAACAAGTTTAACGTACATTAGGTACATTAAGTGTACCGCAAATTGATAATAGAGGGGAGGTTTGGAGTGCAGCGGCACCGAGAGTTGTGATGAATCGATTTCCACTTAGCGATTAAGGTTACGACTACGACTAATGCTTTTAATATCGTACATTCCGATTCCGATTATTTTAAACCTATTAATTATAAAACATGTGTAAAGAGGTAAGGAAATGACGTGGATATATTACAACTATTGAACTATTACAATTATTGAAAATGATCGACAACGTACCATTAATTAAAAATAAAGATTAAAGTATTTTTTTGCGAGGTTTCAGATTTTTGTTCAAGCTGCTGCCAAATGTCACAAGCTAACTCATTTAGATGTTTTTTATTTTATTTTCAGAAAGACTAACAAATCGAACTACCACTAAATAATACCCTTTAAGTATATACTTGAAATTCAACGACTTCCTTTTGGAAATACATCATTGGTGGAAAGCAAATATCACGCTATAGACACTGGCAATACCTACTAGAAGTATTCGCGTGGTGCCGTTTTTCACGACGGAGTTTTTGAGCAACCAAAAAATTACAGGCTCCCAAAGACTCAATAAGTTCTGGCTCATTTGACTTAACTAACATATGTCCGGTGACAACGACAGTTCACAGTACATGACGTGTTCTCTATTTAAGCCCGGAAGTACGAAAACTTTTTGAGTTAGTCATATATGTCAAATTGTCGTTGTCACCTGTCAGCTTGATTAAATATTGGCCTGGAGACTAGTTTCCAGCAGAAACACAAAAGTAATGCTATTTGGTTGCTTTGCTATGTAGTGTACGTACGTTTTAATTCCCACAATTAACAATATCAGCTGCTGGCACTCTTCCAACTGATTGAGTAACTATTACGGAACTTTATTTATTTCAATCTTCGTTCGATTTAACTAAAATTGTGATTTGTAATGAACATGTATTTTTATTTCGGTTCGAATATTTAGTCGTAAGAAAGACGGAGAAATGCTAATTCAATACGTTATCGATCCAGCCACTATGAGTTTTGATCGTAGGTTTTACAGTATAGTATTTTAAAGATTTTTTTAACTGTATATTAATTTTCCTTGAAAGAGTTTGTTTTGGTTTCTTCCGATCATTTTTTTTTTAAATAGCTAGTAGTAAAATGATAGCGCACAAGCCTTGCGAAGCGCTTCATTGCGCTGCACAAATCATCAGTGACATCACAATCGGTAATGGCGTTTATTATAATACGACAGCTTTTCAGTAAAATTTTATTCGTCCTCTTTGTAACTTTACATCACTGCTAGCGTTTACCCGCGGGTTCGCCAGTGCGGGATGATTTTTTTATAAAACAGGAAGGAAAACAAGCAAGCGGGTCGCCAGATGGTAAGTGTTCACCACCGCCTATAGACACCCGCATCACCAAGGAGATTGCAAATGCGTTGCCAACCCAGACGGCTTAGATGTCTGTCTTGCTCTCCACGACGGAACACAACAGTGCAAGCACTGCTGCTTAGCGGCAGGATTAGCGAGCAAGATGGTGGTAGCGATCCGGACAGACCTTGCTCAAGGTCCTATCACCCGCTGAGATATCTTATGTTTTATCTAGAACATGGTCTCGGTCTTTGGTATCTGTCTACCAAATTTCATCTAAATCCGTCCAGCCGTTAATGCGTGATGGATCTAGGAACAAACATCCAAACATCCTTTACTTTCGCATTCATAATATTAGTAGGATAGCAGGATTTAATAGGATAACTTCTAAAATAGTCATCGGTTTTTATTTTACTTACTTTCAACATAAATATTTTGACGCTAATCTTCAATATGGCATTTGGTTCGTGAGGAAAATACCGAAGGTATTGGGAACAACTGCTCTCGTACCTGTAGACAGCTGCACTCTCTTAATCCCAAAGGTATACTCCCTCATAGTTAGAGAAAACGATATCCTTTTCTAGAAGAAACCTTCTCTTTGACCTCCTGCAGCCAGGTAATAGTGGAACATTAGGATTCCATCGACGATGATAGAGCATAGCCAATGATATTATAATGCATGAATGTGGATGTACAGTGTCATACTAAATGACAGTATAGAAAAACGGCCCGACTTAAGAATACAAGTTGACGCCAATGTTACAAATGCAAATTATTAGTTTACCATTTATAGTCATGGGATTTACAACTTTACGTCTAACTGCATAAAATAATAATTTATTTAGTTTCGTTGCAAATAGGTTTTTTTTTTACAGAATAATAGTATTGGCAGCAGCGCCATCGGTCCGACAGACTGACAGTGCGAGCGATTGTTGATTTATTGTACTTTTAGTTCGACTTTTGCGGCCATTTTTTAAACGCTGACTAGGAGTCCATTATTTATAAGTCAGTGAGTATAGCATTAAGATTTAGAGAGTGTCCATCCCTGTATAATAGAAAATTAATGCTAACCCATAGTATCCTAAAAAGTCTTTGTTATAAGTCGTGTGGCCCTGATATGATCGCCTAGGTTTATTTATGCCTCAGTGGGGCCTCATTAAACTACTGTTAGGTATAAGGAAGGGATGTGCTGAGATAAAAACGAAATTAAGCATGCTGACTTTATGGAAGAAATAAAATCCGGGGATATTTTGTACAAATTGGCCCAAGATACTTCTGTATGTTTTACTCTTGTTCGAATTATGACTTAAACCAAAGATTAAAACGATAAAATGCTTAGCTACCTCCATTTATTAATAACTAAGAACATATAAAACAAAAGGGTTTTTGCCAATGCAGACAATTTGTTGACAACACATAACATAAGCTCGGTAAACAACACTGCTTTACCATTAACTTACAAACATGAAAGATTTTAACAACATTCGTTTTAACACGCCCTCGTAAAACAAGCTGTTAAATTTCTTTTACAACAAGGTCGCGTAGGTACCTGCCTTAAATATTTATAAATGCACAGTTACTACAGATAAATCAGAATTTTAATTCAGAAGCTTACGTCTGTGTATAGGTTAGTTCACAGTCGACCAAGAATTTCCTTTGCCTTTTTTCACCTGTGTTACAAAGAGATAAGGTCCAGATGTGGCCAGACAATAAAATTTGTCGACTTTACATGACGATGAATTGTATTCAACACGGTTTAGGCTTTTTGTTCAGGCCCCTATTTCACCAACCTGACAGGGGACATGTGACAGCGATAATTCGGCATACATGGCTCGAAGAGTTTTTGTATTACCGGGCTTTAATAATGGACACGTAATTACTCTGAATGGGCATGATGACCAAAATTCTTCTATTATCAAAATTGAAAGAACTCGTCAAAAGAAGTAAACCTGTATTTTAAATTTTTGGCTACAATCACTATTTTGCGATGCAACGCAAGATCCGCGAAAACGCTCTATACAACGTGTCGCTAGCTAATGAACAAAAATGAATACTAGACTGCATAGAATTGTAAGAATTATTTAATTTTTTTTCTTCTAATTAAAAAACAACTGTGTCATAGCATTTCTGAGAAGTGTTACACGGGCGTTCATTCTTTGTCCATAGGCTGGGGACACGTTGCGTTGTATATAATGGCTTCATAGGCTTAATTAGTGAGTACAATGGATGTATGTTATATACTCTGAACCGTCGTTGTCACCTGACATATATGTTAGTTCGCTGAGACAGGGGCTTGGTCATAAGGCTGCCGTTCCATCAGAAATGTGCGAGGATGCGTAGCGAGGGATGTGTTTGTAAAGAACCAATGCGCTGTTTCCACCAGAGCTGTGGTGACCGAGGCGAGGTAAATGAAGCTATTCTTCTTACAAACACATCCCTCGCTACGCATCCTCGCACATCTCTGGTGGAAAAGCAGCCTAAACTTACAATACACTAGTCATTCTGCGTGTACAGGGGAGAAAGTCAGATTTTAAGCTACACGCGTAAGAAAGAGACACAAAAGAATGACTTCATAACCACTTTTGAATGACAGTTCCGCCTAAGCAAGATCGATTTAAGACTTTTGCAATACTGGAAACATTGTAACGCACTGACAGACCAAAAATGGCTGTGAAATCTACATGATTTACTTGTAAGCCCAGTGAGCTTATTTAGCTTAAGAAGCTCAGATCAACAATGAGCACTTCATTCATCTTTACCGCTAAGTATACTCGTACTGTGTATATGGACTAAGTGTAGGTATTATAAACTTATTTAAATAAATTATCACAATAACTAGGTTTACAATTTAAACGGACAAAAGTTTTTAAGAAACGTTTAATATTACACGTTCATCTAATTATATTGTCATACGTGGCACTTATATAGCTACATAATAATATATGAGCCCTAGTCTAATGATTGCGATTCTCAATATTGTTAGCTCTTATTTCTATATATTTCAAGCAGATTTTATTAACGACACAAAGATATAGAATATCGATGTGAACGTTATATTTTATTTATTGTCGACGCTTAGCGCTGGGGTACTAAATTATTCGAACAAAACAACTTATATTCGACAAAGTCGCGTAACTTATCTCTTATCCAATCTATTATGCTTTACAATGGCATGGCATTCAAAGGAAAAACACATATTATTTTCAACTTTATTATGACGAGGTAAAGGTTTTGTTTTTATTGTTGGTTTTATTACGGTCATACCCGGCAGGTGTGCTTTAGGGATGAAAAAACTTCGCAAATCACAAATATTGTCAATAACAGTAGTTTGTTCACATAAACCCATGAGACATTTCTGTTTTCCAACTTTTATTTATGACAATGTTTGAAGCTGACATCAGAACATGTTTGCTTAAAGCGCGGCCAGGTCCAGTCGGGATCGGGAGTCACATATCAGGGCACCGTAAATACGAGAAAAATCTTACTTAGCAGTATACAATACTTATGGCTAGACAAGTCATTGTCGTCGAGTTTTAATGTTTAATCAAGTTAATGTTCCGAGACGGTTTCTGTTCAGATAGAAATTTATCGTGATATTCCTTGCGGCGTATTTCGTCTGCAACTAATGAGATTATTCCCGCGTTTGAGACTGTTCAGCTCCGAGTATTTTTTGTGTTACGGGACAATATTTGGAGACCACGCGGTCAACGTTATAAGTCATAATTTATATTTTTAGCAGATTATTTAGACAGGATTAGCAATAAAGTTACATTATGAAAGGAATGAAAAAACAGTCACGTACAGCGTTTTTCGTGTAGTCCTCATTTTGGTTTGCAGACAATACAGAGTAGGTATTTTTTTATATTATATAACAGTATATAGGTTTTTTATGTATGTTTGACATTGCAAGCTATCGTGGGGGCAAGGATGGCAAGTTTTAGGGTCGCGGCGATGCAGCGCGATCAGAGTTCGGCGAGCTTCCTCCAGACGCGCTCTGAGGGCTTCTCTCATTTACCTGCAATAAAATCTATATTTAAACGTCTTCTACAAACAAAAACATTCGAACAATGTTTAACATAAAATCAGCATCTATAATTTTACAACTAAGTCCTCTTTATTACTAAGTTAAAATATCGTAATACCGAATTTAATGCACGGAGTCACTCCAAATTATCTAAACAATATAATTATAATTACGCGTGTTTTTGTTTCGATGTTTATAAATTAATTAATAAAATTAGTGGAATTTACTTTGAAATTATTCTGGGTTGTGTTGGACACAAGGAGTACGTCCTCATATTAAACTGAGCAGTAAGCGGCAAACCTCCAGATGATCATAATGCATCGCTTTAATATAAACAAATCTCCGGCCATCATAAACATTCGTTTAAAATTATCTATAGCTTTCTACCGATATCATAATAAACATTCAAATCGAAGATAAATTTTGTATAAATTTTCGGGTGCTATGCTGGAATTTTATAATAACCTGGTATTTGTTAAGGCATGGTTTTAAATAGTTTCAATGCTTTTATGGAAACAAGACAGAAGAAAACTTATTAGTTAAGTACCAATTTCGAGCCCCAACCTCAAGGGAGAGTACAGTAATTTTGCATGAATAATGCTGTAGAAAACAGAAATGCCTTTTTTGACAGTTTAAACACACATTATTAAACACTAACTGATATTTGGGTATTTTTTTTAAACTAATTGAGCCGTTATTAACCGTTACAAAATTAAAGATAAATATCAAATGGTATCTAATGGCTTGTAACAGACTGGAATTTATAAATGTGAATCAAGTTTGAATCGTCTGTATTTCTACAGACAAAATGCCTAACTAGCCAAATTGTAAAAGAAAGGGTGTTGACATTCTGCGTCATAAGGTCATACATAACGTAGAAGTGGCGCCCCCGCCAAGAAATTATCCGAGGTCAATGGTCCAGCCGTTCCTAAAACATTGATTACTTGGAATCTTACTCTCACAGAACTTCTAAAACAAGATGTAACTAGCTGACAACTGAAGCTCAGGCAACGGTCCGCTTCTCAGCTAAGTAATACTAACAACAAGCGGTCGTAGAATCAACGAAATTAGATAGATGTCACTACGTTCTCAAAACTAAAAACCTCAATGAAGTCTAAAAAGATGTGTAAATACGAGCATGTATGTAATTTTTTATTATTGTAAATTCTGTATTGTAATTATAAACACATTCTAATAACGCTATACTTCAGCACTATTATAATTAATAAATGTAGTAATGTTTTGCAGGAAGATCTACAAAACACGCTAGGGTAAAACTGAAATTCGCGCAACGTAATTAATAAAACTAACCTCGCTGAGTTAATTAGAGTAAATACAACTTAATTTTGCACGTTGCAGTTGAATTACCACAAACATTTTGACTCTCGCTACGGCCGACGTTTCTACTTATTGTTTTGAAATGGTGCGCCATCTGAATTAATCTCGCAAATGGCACATCACTGTACTATCATTTTGGGGAGCATTATGAGAGTACTTATGTATGAATATTTAATCCCACTGCGCTGCTTCGGATAAAATATGAAGCAGTGAAGCTCTTTTGCAAACAAAATACCAACCAGTCATTCGATTTAAGTTACAGAACGCTTTTAGTGAAATCGCTTATAAATCTTTTTCCAGAATCCAGCTTAAAATGGCAAGTTAGGATTAGTTCACACAATACATATTGTTTAAAAAAGTTAACAGCCATAAAAATGTTAAGTTAGGTAAAGGGTCCTTAATTGATGAAATGGAGCTTAAGAGTCCTTCAAGCGAAATACTTAAGCTTACCTCAAGTTGTTCCCTCTTTTGGCGACGTTGAATTTAAAAGTAATTAATTTCGTCCCAATTTTAGCGCTAACGAGAAAATTATCTGTTTATGAAAACACTCATTTATTACAAATAGATGAGGGTCTCTGTAATCTTATTAATAGCTTAGAACGACACGATACAAAGCGATGAATTTCAATCGAAATGCCGTACAGAAACGGTCTATCGCACGACTAGAGTGCATTCAGACTTATGCACCTGCGAGTACTTAAAGCTCATAAAAGCCTACTTTAAACTTATTTTAACTACCTGACTAGTATCTAACATGACACATCTTTATTTTCCTGATTAAGGCCACCTTTCTTCTTGCTGCAAAACAATATGTTTTCCGTGCATTATATCTGAGATAAATTTTCAACTTTGCCATTTTTAATTTTGAGGCTCTGTTTGGAATACTGTTTGGAAATAATATTACACTTTATAAAAGTTTTTTAAAAAACCATCATACTTAAATCCTCCAGTCTATTCTGTTTCTTTCACTGGTGATTTTGTTAAACCTGCAAATGATTTGGTATAGGCATTACCTGTAAGCCAGTATGCAGCATGTGCGCAATAGTCTCCACATCGAGCGTGTTGTCTTGGGCTGATATCTTCTTGATGGCCGATGACACGATGCAGATATCACCTCGCAACTCTTGCACGAGGGCGGTTATCTTCTGTGCGTTGCTTAACACCTCTACACTCTGGGTGTACGGGTTGTAGCGCACACCGAATGGGCGTTGGATACTCTCCGCAAATGCCCTGTAAAAAACCTGACCTGTATAACATGATATGATTACGTACTGTTATAAGGGAATGCAAGGGAGATAGAAATATCTGGTTAGATTTTTGTTTTTAAGCAACAATGCCAAGAAAACAAATTAAATATCTCAATGGTGATAGTCAAAACAAATGGAAATAGAAACTCGAGAAAACACTTAATTTATGTGCAAGTTATTTCTTATTTAGTTAATAGGAAATCTTTATAAAAAAACTAATTAAGAATGTATATTCATAATTTATTATGCAATACTAATAGTTAAGCGAATAGTTCAATACTACCTATTGGAATTATTAATGACACAGGGGCGGGGCAATCTTGGTTTTTAAGCTATTTTGGCTAATAATCGTGTTTAGGTAGACAATCAACAATCCTTTTTTTAAAAGAATTATGCGAATAACTTCATCTAAGCGATTTTGATGCTTCCTTTAAATTTCATTTTGATTTCAGAGGTTCAAGGTTTTGAAACCTCAAACGCAAGAAAAATGCGATGTTTTTGGTATAGGAGCCTTACGTACGTGGGTAGGCAGAATAAAATGCTGTACTTTTAATTATAAAATTTAGAAATAGTATTTTATGCAACTGCTATATAATGAGAGGCCTTAAAACACGAGTGAGGTTTTATGAAACGAGCGTCAGCGAGTTTCATAATAGGATCACACGAGTGTTTTAAGGCCTAATTATATACAGTTGCATACATTACTTTATCTACACACATATCATAACTGCAAAAAACCGTAACAGCAAAAAACCAAAAACGAATGACAACTAATGGCCGCCATGTATGTTAAAAAGGTACTCTGTGATTCGATCTATCCGTCAAGACGAACGTTTTTTTTAAACCATAGACGAACGAATATAGTCCCTATTGTCATATCACTCGAGATCAAATGTCGTGCGTTTAAATTAAAAAAACATACTGAGTAGACGTTTCGTATCGATAACTGTTTTAATATCTGTGGATACTAGAATAGAGACCAACTTGAATTTTGACAGCTGTTCCAAATTTAAATTCATAACGTCACGAGCAGTCACGAGATATCGGTAATGTGATGACCAATAAAGAACAGATTTACCTACTACCACAGACAAGAAAATTCTTATAATAACATTGGTTGTAATAATGCTGGTCATTTCCTAGGGTTTTTGAACGCGTTATTTAGCCTTTATGATATGTGTGTAGATAAATATAATAAAAAAATCATTCGCTTACGAAAATGTCCTTGCCACTTGGTATTAAATAATAAAAATCGGCTTATAAGAGACAAACACATCGCTGCGAGCGAAAGCTGAAATCCAAATAAAACAATATACTTACGAAATTCAACCAAAAATTGTTAAGTAGATCAATAGCCAGGGATCGGTAGTTTATAGATTCAGGCGTTACTTAGCGGAAGTCCATATTGATACTAATGGAAACAATTTCTTTGCTAATCCGCGAACCCAGTGTCAGCAATCGAGAAAAAGACAACGCCTGTGCTGAATACCTTATGAAAGAAATAAAACAAACAACACAAAACGCGACCACAACCCAACCACCAACACCAAAAATACCACTCGACACGTGTTTCTCCTCTCCATGAGGCATCATCAGGAGCTATTGACCTCTCGACTGTCAGTCGACGAAAGTCAGTGTTTGATTCCATTAGTAGGCGGGGATCGGTGCCTCGTTGAATAAGAGGAAAAAGGTTAAGTGTGAATTTTTGAATTGTTGCTGAAATTTTATATTGAATTCCCATTAATAAAATTGTTGTATATGTAGAAAATAGCTTTTATACAGGGCGTTCCACTGCAATGCCACATGGAGGGAAAGTATCTTGAATATTGTCAGATAGATAATTTTACCATTTAAAGATTTAATAAAAACTGCATTTAAAGATTTTTGAATAATCGCCTGTCTGAACCGGGAATCAAACTCGCTAAATATTAAAAAAACACGTAATTTTTAATTTAATATTTTATGGTTTTCCTTTTATTTAACATGCTATGTTATCTGGAAAAAATAATCCTTACTATTGAACCTTTTGATCGGTATCATTAAAATATGGGTGTTCTTTTACCATTTGGCGGGTTCAATTCCCGGATAAGAGCGGCGATTGTTGATAAATCTATGAATGCAGTTTAAATTGTTTTTTAAATCAAAATGAAGTCGTATTTCAGTAAAATTTTCCGTCTACAATCTTTAAGATACTTTCCCTCCATTCTGCATAGCCGTGGGACACCATTTATACTTTTCTGTCTACATCACTGAAAAAAGATATAACCGAACCAGTTTGGTTTTTCGTGGTTTTCGTTAATGTTAATCAAAGTTCGTTGAAATTAGTAAAACTATTTGCTACTGAAACACATTTGATGATTTATTTACAAATCAAGAGTTAGGTAAGATGTTGCAAATAGTTCGGTAGTCACTTTTTTGGGTAATAGGTAAACAAAACTTTGGTTACGAACGAATACAAGTAATACAATAATAAAAAGAGAGGCATAGAGTAGGACACTTCTTATACCTAAACGCCATTTTTGTTCGAAGTGAAACATCTGTACTTATTTTATTATTTAGTCTGTGCCTGTGTTAAGTCTCCTTAGGCGCTAACAGTGATCATAATAAGAAGCGCACGTAACAACGAGTAAGTCAGTCTACACTTCTACACTAATACATATAATAATAATAAAATAAAGAGATACATTAATTTTGTTATTTGTTACAGAGGGTAATTTTTAGAGTCCGACCGAAACTGGTTGTCCGGCCGAAACCGAAACCGAAACTCACGTGGTCAAGAATAAAATTCCTTAAAGTACTGAAATTAGGTGCATTTTACCCATTATTCTACTAAGTTGTGTTGCTACAGAGCTATCCGAACGGCGCACGACAATTCCCGAACAGGGCCGCCAGCGTCCGCCAAAGCGTTGCCGCGAGAAACGAAGGCGAGCGTGCACGACAACTTCCGAAATCAGTTTCGGTTTCGGCAAAAGTTTCGGCCAATTTTGGCCGAAACCGAAACTGCCGCCGAACTTGATTTTTAGCCGAAACTCGGCCGAAACCGAAACCTAAACCGAAATTCCGGTCGGACTCTAGTAATTTTTTGAACTTTTGAACCTATATCTGAACTGAGCTATTAGATAGCTACACTATCCCTGAAGAACATGTGCTAATAACTCCACGTGAACGAAGTCGCGGGCGCCCGATAGGCGTGGTTAATTTCCGATCACGGGAACCGCGTGTTTGTTTTACACAAGGTATACTAACCGCATCTTCTCCTTGGCTTCCTCAAACGAGTCGGTGTAGTAGTAAGCGTTCTGGTAAGACGTGATGATGCAAGTTTCATTGACGGTGACCTCAGGGTCGAAGCGCTTGACTTTCTCAGGAGTGGTAAGTGCGTGCTGAAGCTCGGCCACGGACGACAGCAGGCCGGCGCCGTACACGCGAAATGTGCCGTTCGGCAACCGGCAGAGACCAAATTCAACCGTAAAGAAGTAAAGCTAAAAGACACAAAAATCCATATTGTTTAAGGAAATAACTACTTGGGGTTTTGTTGTTTTCTGTAAAAAACGGGAAGAGTCACCATTTAGTACGCGGTTTTCATACATTTTTCATTTTTTACAGAATAGGGAGGTAAACCAGCAAGCGGGTCAACTGGTGGGAAGTGATCACCGCCACTCATGCGAACTAGAGCTCTCAAGAAAAGCGCTGATCCGTTGAAATCCTTATTATATGAATTTAAGGGTTTCCTTTGAGCTCCTCTTCCACGTAAATCTAGCGCTGATTGTATTACTTATGTCCAAATTTGGTCCCTATGAAAAGGTAATACAACAAGGAAGAATTCTTTTTAACAAACTACGATACAATTCAAAGGGTTACGGACTATAAAACTATGCTATACCGTTGCCAATTTATCGATGTCTTCGTCTGAGGCACCCAAAGAAGCTAGGCCTAGCTCTTGGGAGAACTGAGCAAAGCTAGGGTTTGCGAGGAGCGGCATGTGGCCAAGCAGCTCGTGGCAGCAGTCACTAAAAAAAAAAGAGTTCCTAGTTGAGAAAACTGTAGTGCGTGCAACCAAGCATCGGACTCTGGTTTGGCAAACGTTTGGTTAAATCAAGAAATTGGAATTAGAATGTCTTTGAGAGTCAAATAGAATGGACTTATTAGAGTATTGCAGTACAGCTACGGTCTTACCACAGAAACCATGTTTAAGTTTTAGATATTTTTTAAACGGCTATCATCACAAACAAATCAAGTTTTTCAAGTTTCGAACGCATGTTTACTTATACTCGTACAGTGACTTAGTTTTAAAAGAAATATTTTAACATTTAATAGCCTTACAGTTGTAGTAGCCAAGCCATGGTACGTTAGGGATCATCCATTAATCACGTGAGGCAAGGGGGGGGGGGGGGGGGGGGTACGGGAAAAATCACGAAATATCACAAGGGGGAAGGGGAGTGTAGTGAAATATCACGTGCATTGATTTTTCGGTTTGTTCCCGCGAGTCACACCCTCAACTGTCACACTGTGACTCGTTGGGAATATTTTTACTAAAAAAATCCCATCCAGTTACACTGTTACTAGATGGGACAGTATTTAATATTTATTCCCAACGAGTCACACCCACTGTGACTCGTTGGAAATAAATATTAAATACTGTCCCATCTAGTAACAGTGTAACTGGTTGGGACAGCATTTAATATTTATTCCCAACAAGTCACACCCGCAACTGTCACACTGTGACTCGTTGGGAACAATTCTTGCTGCAAAAAATTCCAACCAGTCACACTGTTACTACACTGTTCGTCGTTGTTTGATTTGTCTTTTCACAATCTACTAGTAAGGATTTACTGTAGCAAAAAGTATCCCCACCTAGTAACAGTGTGGCTGATTGGGACTTTTTGTAATAAGAAGTGTTCCCAACGAGTCACAGCGTGACAGTTGCGGGTGTGACTCGTTGGGAAAAAATATTAAATATTAACCCATCTAGTACCACTGTGACTAGTTGGGATTCACTGTTGCAAAAAGTGTTCCCAACTAGTCACAGTGTGACATTTGCGGGTGTGACTCGCTGGGAACAAATATAAAAAAATGTCCCATCTAGTAACAGTGTGACTGGTTGGGATTATTTGCAGCAAGAATTGGTCCCAACGAGTCACAGTGTGACAGTTGCGGGTGTGACTCGTTGGGAACAAAGGGATGTTTCCATTGAACGCGCGAGTTCTCAACCTTAAGTGGCTAGTTAGCAAAACAATGTAGACGACTTTGTACTAAAAAAATACACATGATTTTGGGTAGAGAAGGGGGGACTAGTCTTAAACCTCACCACATATCATCAGTGAGGGAGGGGATTAAGAAAATGCTAAAAAACATCACATGATTAATGGATGACCCCTAAGGGCGTTTAAAGAGATTTCTTTAACATTGACTCCGTAAGTATTTAATGTATAGTCGACCAAGAAATTGCTTGACCACTTTTCGACCGTATTACAAAGGAGTAAGGTTCAAAAGTGGTCAAGCAATTACTTGGTCGACTATACTTAAACAAAATTGTAATAAATATAAAATGACTTACGGCTCTGGTGTATAGAAGGGGTCCGACGAGTGACGGATGTACTGGGTGCAGTGAAACACGCGGAAGGCGAGACCGGAGAGAAAGTCCCGCGGCGACAGGTAGCCGGCCACGGGCCGCAGTTGAAAGCCCGTCTTGCGCTTCAGGAAGGCGCTCACATCTTCCAGCTGAAAATAAATACGTTAATACCTGGTCTATAAACAAGAACTAAACTCTGTATGTATTAAATTTTGTAACCGAAATGTCTTTTGATTTTTATTTTAAATGTTTTTAACATTCATTTCATTAAAATTTTAATCTGTAAGTATTATTATATATTTTTTTATGAAATAGGAAGGAAAACAAGCAAGTGGGTCACCTGATGGTAAGTGTACACCACCGCCTATAGACACCCGCAACATCGAAGAGATTGCAGATGCGTTGCCAAACCAGAGGGCTAAGATGGAATACCTCTTGTGCCAGTAATTACACCGGCTGTATTGTTCTCCACGCCGGATCACAACAGTGCAAGCACTGCTGCTTAGCGGCAAGATTAGCGAGCAAGATGGTGGTAGCGATCCGGACGGACCTTGCACAAGGTCCTACCACTCGCTAAATTATGTAATCCAAGTGCTTTTAAAACACTAGAAATAACACAACGGCGAGCACGCTCGCTTTTTTTGGCATATAGCAATCTCTTGTCAATATTTTCAACTGGTATAGCTTTGGGGGTCATAATGAATGTTAGTCCCGAGTAAAACAAAAGAAAAAGTTAGAGTTAGAGACGTGCTGATTTTTTTTATTTTTTATTTTATTTTGTCGAAATTAAAGCGAAAAGTACAGTGTTTTACTCGGGACTAACATTCATTATGACCCCAAAAGCTATACCAGTTGAAAATATTGACAAGAGATTGCTCGGTTGTTGTTAGGTGGTTTTTTTTGTAACTAACGCACTAAGCATGGATCCAGCAACAGCTAAAGAAAACAAAAATACGTAAATACAAACATACATACATAGGCTGCTAAAAACATCACCCTTCCTTTTGGCTTTGCCGTAGTCGGGTAAAAAAGCGCTCTTGAACGATTTGAAGCGTCTCTCTAACGATTTACTTTTCTCATCAAGAAAAATAAGGTTCTTGATTATGCACGATGTAGGTTAAGGTCTTTAATCGTATTTTAATTATGTACATTAGACGAAATCAGTGTATTTTACAATGTATGTGTGTCTCGTGTGGTAGGTTTATTTATTTGTCTAAGTAAATTAAGAAAAAAAACTCTACAGACTAAATCCAACATTTCAGTCCGCTTGTACCTGCACTACCTACCTTATGATATATAGGTACAGTCAGTGTCAGAAGCAGCCACACGCTTAAGAACCTTGTCGTAATAAAGCATGAAATGCGAATTGCTCGAATTTGACACATTACTGATAGTGACAAGGTACTAAAATGTTCAGCTACTTCTGAGTATGACTGTATAGTCGACCAAGAAATTGCTTGACCACTTTTCGACCGTATTACAAAGAGTTACGGTTCAAAAGTGATCAAGCAATTACTTGGTCGACTATACATTCAACGTCTTTACAATATGTACTAAACGCTCTTTTACCGGTGTAATAACTCCATATCGCTACATATTTTTGAGTCATTTAATTCGATATATATTTTTGACCGTACAGTAGAGGAAATATATTCACGTACCACCTTAGAACCCTATCGCAATGACGCGACGCGTTAAACGCCAGGCTATGTCATACAAATGTCATGCGTATGTCACTTCGACTAGGTTCTACGGTGGTACGTGTTTCAATTTCCTTGACTGTACCTATACAACACGCGCGCTATAAATATCAGCGACCCGAACTATCTGTTAACTTGACCGTTCAAGAGTATAGCGGCAACCTATGAAGTATCAACGTACGCCGAGCGGGTTTATTAATAGATCAGAACCATGTGGCTGAAACTCTACTTTCCAGTTTCTGCCAATTTTTTCAGTATATTGAGCTTCAAGACGTTTAAAAACTGATATTCGTAAATTTAAAAATTCTATTTTAAGTTTCATCTTAATTTAGGAAGTGGTTCAGTATTTTTCTTCCTGTTTTGTGTCACTAGCGCAATGTTTTATGTGTTAAAGATGTTTATTTAATGTGTCCTTTTGTTTAGAATAATAATTGGGTAGGTAAAGTTTTTGGAGTGGTGTAAATTATTTTTATTTGATAATTCTTATCTTGGACATTTAGAAACGACAGTTCTTTCAGTTTTATTTGCTATATCTATTCCGAAATCATTTTTATAATCAGCACAATGACAAATTAGTTATTTTATGGCTATATGAAACTATGTGCCTTGGTCTCCAAATAAAAGAATTTGAAAAGGACCTGTCAACAGTGCTCAATTGTTATTGTCAAACAAAATAATATTTTCAATGTTTACGTTTTGGTAGTTTTTTAACAAAATACTGTAATCCTAAGGGCAGTGCAGTGGATGTTATCGCACCCTTAGAATTAAAGCGACTCAATTCTGAATATGATATTTCCCAAAATTAAACCCTATGTCTTTTAATTAAGGTGATATTTTGGGACGTGTATTATTCAGAAATGGGTCACTTTAATTCTAAGCGTGCG
This sequence comes from Ditula angustiorana, assembly GCA_963691745.1. Classification (NCBI taxonomy): domain Eukaryota; kingdom Metazoa; phylum Arthropoda; class Insecta; order Lepidoptera; family Tortricidae; genus Ditula; species Ditula angustiorana. The sequence goes on from OY829472.1 coordinate 8,797,741, forward strand.
TTATGTGAAGAAGTAATCGTTGTCCAAGGTGCGGTACGTATCTACGACGATCTCGTCGAGATATAATCCAATATTAATCCATATGTCGAGCAAGAGTCGTCGAGGAATGCAGTAAAATCCAAATCAAAGGTCCTTGTAGAGTTGTTGAAAATATTTAGAAAAGGTAGAATTTTCAACGAAAAACGGAAACGTATACAATCATTATTTTGTTTTTATTATTGACCACTAAGCTGCTATTGGACCCGCGTGAAAACAAACGCCCAAGCTTTCTAATTTCCTCAAATTAGAAAGCTTGGGCGCCAGTCAATAATTCAATTAATCGACACTAATCTACACTAATATAATAAAGAGGTCAATTTTGTTTGTTTGTTAGTTTGTTTGTATGTAGGGGTAATCTCTGGAACTATTAAACCGATTTCAAAAATTCTTTCACAGATAGAAAGCTACACTATTCCTGACGGACATAGGCTACTAATTTTACGTGAACGAAGTCGCGCGCGTCCGCTAGAATAAAATAATCAGCTTAAATGCACTCAAATATGTTTGAAGTTTAAATTATTAACAGGCGTGTTTCAAAATACTGGTAGCATAACATTATTTTAGATGCAATTTTATTGGACATAAAAACCACTTTAACCTCATGTGACCGTATTGCAACTGTCATCCATTTATTTCATCTTACCCACGCACAAGCTTTTATCTAATCTATTTGTGTAACAACTGCACGGACAATGGTAGCATTTGACTTGTATACTTATTTATGAAATAATATAAATGGTGACGTTGTCATTGACTTATAAAACATATTTTAATTAAATGTCATTTATTTTCAGACGACTCATAAATAATGTTTAGTATTTGAGCTTAGTAATAAGAAAACTTTAAATAAAAAAGGGTAAGTATATTAAATTGATTGCAAAAGAGTAAGCAAAAAATTTTCAGCGCAAAAATTTAATAACACGAAAATCAATTCAATTAAAATCTAAGTTAATTTTATAATTAAGAATTTTTTTTAAATTTTGAGATATCGAATAATAATTAAAAATAACATTTAATTTAATGAGCTAAAAAAAAGTATCGCAATCATAACTTATCATTAAAATAAACGCTTCAATACTAGTATGAATACGAGTATATATGTCATGTAAGTATCTCAACAAAGTACTCGTAATAAAAAAATAATGTCTGTAAGCCTCCCAACTCGCAATTTGGCTCGCATTGGAACTAAGGCCCAAGCCCTATTATAGTGAGAGGAGGCTTGTGGCCTATGGGACCACAAATCACACGAAGTAGCCTTACCGTGATGTTAGCAGTCGATGTGATACAATTCACGGTCACGGCAGAAGGCCTTAAGTATGTATAAGGACTCTGATGCTCTAACATGAACGGCCAAGTTAAGTTTATCTGCGAGTTGATGTTTGACTTTCGAGCGCTCGATTTTCACCAGCTGCGAACCAATTAAATACTGATATATATAGTGAACGTAATTCATAATTCATTTATTCACTGCGTTGCGTATTGATTGAGTTATACATGAGGGTGTTATTGTACAGTCAAGGAACTTAATTCCCTACCCATTTCGTTGAAATCTCGTCTGACATACGCAATGCATTAAGGTCGATATGTCAAACTAACGTCTTGCTCTATAGCTCTTATGGTGACAGTTTGCTATATGCTATTGAACCTTAGGTGGGTTGGAAATTTAATTCCTTGACTGTACATGTAATTTATATACATGTGATATATTGAGGTATTCAATGATTTAATAATAGTATATACTTGAATTGGTATATTAGAGTTTTTTAAAGCGTTTCCCTGTCAATTTGATATTAAGTTAAATAGAAATAGGGTCAATTTACATTACATTTTGGTGAGTGCCTAATTATAATACAACTACTCGTTTAGGTTGGATTAGAGCCGTAGCGAACCGTATGTATTCGGTACTGAGTAACGGGTACGCCATCTAGTACCGAGTAACGAAACGTTACCACGAATGGATTTCATTACTCGCATTTTTCATTGTACGAGAATAACTTAACCACAACAACACAAGTCTGGTTCAACGTACGGAAAAGTGAGAAAATGCACCTTACTTTGTATGTAATGTACGAGTATAAGTATGTTTTATACATATTACGAATGCTGCGATGTTATACTACACAGGCAACGCAGTACGACTCGATTCGTTGCTCTAACGCTTATGAGATATCAGTACCTTTACCATGAGTACGAGTACAGTGCATCTAGCTGTAACCTTACTCGCTAGCGACGGCGTAAACTATTTGTATGGGGAATTGTGCAGCGCCTCTAACGCTCATTTAGAGAACGAAAGATCGCTAGTACGAGTATAACGGTAAATTACCTATCGAAATTTAAGCGCTAGTGACTAAAGTTTTGTAGCTGTTATCGTAGAACATCGGTACCATAAGTCACAAATTTGATACACATGTCATCGAAAAATACTGTATCGACTATGGTTGCGACTACGACGACTACTCTTTCACTGACAAATTGGAGCGTATTTAAGAGGAAACCTCAAGGCCAAGAGAATTGAAAAATAGGTATTTGTAAAATCTATCGCTGCCTCCATCTATCAAGCCTCCCCCCGCAGAGTGCAATAGAGACAGCCGCAGCTTGGACTGAAAATACCTATTTAAAGTACACAAAATCAACGATTCGTAGACCCCTGATTCCTTCTCCAAAACTTAACCAATTTAACTACTTTTTTCATTAAAATTTAAAGAAAGGCTTTGGCAGTGTTCCTATTATTTTCCTTTTTTAAATAATGAAGTAAAATTTGTTTTCTAAATGTATGAACGCAGCCGAAAATCTGGCCAATTTTTTAAGTTTTTGAACATTCATATCTCTTTTAATAATTAATTTATTGAAAAAAGGAAAACATAGGGACATGCATAATAGTGGCCATTGATTTTTTGGAAAAAAAATATTGCTCTATTTGCATTATCCAGAGAGGAAATAGGGGACGACGTTTGTATGGAAAAACGGCCCTTGTGTTTCCTCTCTCTAACGTGACATGGATTTTCGATAGAAACTCATCGTAGTCGTACAGAAGTAACGAGTAACGTAACGATATGATAGTAACGAGCACTAATTGTTTTAGTTAAACATTCGTTACATTGACACCTGCAGAACGGATATTCAGCCGGCATTGATTGGAGCACGGTTGGCAAGACAAGTGTCGAGCGCTTGAAAGTCAAAAATCACCCACTGAAGTTTTCTACATATATGCGTCCTTTTATATGACACTGGTGTGACAGAGATACAGAGGGGATTTTAAACCTAGGCCGGTCATGAAAGCGCCACTTTATGTCACAAAATTTGTACCTGCGGCAGATGGTCCTCCCTGTAGCCGCAATACTTTACTAGCTGCGGCCAGTTTTCGAGGTACTCGTCGCACGCATACTTGACATACAGTTTGTGTAGTTCACGGAACACGATCCCCCTGTAAAATGAATGATCCCCACAATTACAGGCTTTCACGTGAATTTTGAAGTTTAATAAAAGACTCGTTTATTGTATTTTTAAGCTTAAATGCAATTACGTTAACTGCTACTTTATGTAAAAATACTATATTGAGGGTGATAACTAGTCATTAAACCATATATTTTTAAACGTTTGTAATTAAATCGTTTATATAATTACTTTATGTTATTTTATTTAAATACAAATCCCTTGATATAGTTTTGGTCATAAAAACGCATTTAAGGTTGAAATGAAATATGTAACTTATTAACTTAACCGAACCCTTTATATTATGTCCATGAAATTTGAATATTTTGAACAAAGTGAAGTGAGGAACTGGGATGAGATTGTTTTTGAAAAACCAAAATCATAAATTATCTTTGGACTTGTAAAACTTCTCGTCTCTACATATAATTCACCAATTACCTAATCATCAAGCTATCAATAAAATTATAAGATTTCCACGCATAGTTTCAGTTAACATTTGCAATGGTGTTTATATAGACACCGTAGCAAATAATTCGCGTAAAATGTGTATAAAACTTTTTATCTATAGACGTAGGTATTTTAATAATGTCTTAAACGTATTAATAAAAACGGATCAGTTACGTATTTTTAAGTCGACAATTAAATAAATTCTTAAACTTTTAGCAAAGCAAATAAATACTAAAAAATACGTCAAAATTCGCCAGCTTTACTAACCCCCAGAATATTTTTAATAGTGGCTTGTAAGTATACAAGACACTATTGAAAGCCAAGTGTTGAATCAAGTTAGTAAACGTGATTGTGCTTCTACTTTTCGTATTAAATAAATAAATAAATATGTAGTAGTTACTTTAGGATGCAAACCAGATCAATTTCGTTAGCAAACTATATTTCCAAACACGAGGCTTTGGTAGGCCGCCGCAGATACAGCAAAGGCACGTTTTTATTATTAATGTTCTTCGAGACTGCCCAGGCAGTAAAAGCTGGCCATTTTATTTATTTCCTAATATTACCCGTTAGAAACTAAGAAACTTAAAAACAGTGATCAACTTAACTGCTTATCGTGAATTCTATTAGTCTGCTTTGCTTTCTAAGGTGGCACAACAAAAAATCTACTGCCGAATCAGGCTTGTAAGTATTTGGTGTCAGGATTTGTGAATAAAAATCACATTAGGCCACAGAAGAGAGAGCGTTGGTGTGGGTGTGGCAATGATTCCTTTCTCGCTGAAGTCCGCAATTTATTTTAGTCCCTAGACAAATACGGCTACCAATCCGTGTTCTTCATTTCGTCAAAATAAGAATGAGGTCTTTTTATAACTAGTGCATACGAACGGTTAGTATCTTGAATCATTCGCATTGTTTACATGCACTGTTCTTTTCTTGTAATTGAAATTCAAAAACTTTAAAATATAAACTAAGGCTGCCAACTTAGCTATTTTAATTGAAAAATTAAAAATACTATTGTTTCTTACTATCAAGTAACAAAGACTTACCATGTTTTAATTTCAATTTCTGTGTATTGCACCTTTGGAATCGGTTGGCCGCTATAAAATAAAAGTAAATGTGTAGTATATTTGACATATAATTAAAGCCTTGTCAATAATGGTACTACAATTCTGAAGTCATTTAATGTTACTCGACTGTACTCTAAGATAGGCAAAAAGTTAGTAAACGTCGTAAACGAATTAAGGTGAGCGTAATAAAATACGAAAACTCAGCACCTTTCGCTAAGCACAGGTCAAAAATAAAAATATCAATTTACATGTCATTTTACTGTATTTTTGCAAATTATACGCTATTTTGTGGGTATTTTATTAATCGAAGTATTAATTGGAATTACCAAAACAAAGTTGGCCTTGACCTGAGAAACAAGAGATAAAATATTAAATACTTACTATTTAAAATTGTTAGCTATGGCAGCAAATTGCTCCCGGCGCTTGCGATACTCAGGATCCTTGAAGCCAGGGTGGTCAGCATCCAATTCGGAACCGTACATTAATACGTTCTGAGCGCGGTCCAGATCAGAAATTTTACGGGGGAACCATGGCATTTCTCCAAAATCTGAAAGGATATTATAAAGCAGATTTTTAACAAAGATAGGTTAGTAAAAGCCTTAATGCTAGCTGTTAGACCTAATGCGCAATATTCAATCAAATCCTAATATGTGGCAATGATGCTGAGCTACATTTTTTATTTAAATATTAGTGAGAAAAACGAGCAACAGGTAAACGTGTTGATAAGCAGTCACCGCTGTCTATAATTGCACTTGCAGTAGCAGAAAAATTGCAGGGAAAATACAACAGAAACAGTTCCAAAAACAACGTTGTACCGAAACTAGCAGCGGCAGAAAGGGGCGTCGGTGGTGGAAAGTCCTCGCCAACCTGTGGCGGGACCACTTCGAAGTCTTGGACCTCCCGTTTCAACATGCGTTTCAGCTGCTCCATTCGTCGAGGGTCACATTCTACATCCACCAAGATATCTGCCTATAAAAACGGAAATATTCATCTGTGTACTCAACAAAATTGAATGTATTCGGAGTTTTTATGTATGCAGGTAACTCACGGCAGTTACTTCGGTAGCAGATTTTCTGGACTCAATGTGGAGCACGTTTATGCCAAGGTCTTGGAAAACGGAAAGAACTTTGACTAAACCCCCGACTTGGTTCTTCAGTGAGAATATTACTGAGATTCTCTCGCCTTCGACATGCGACGGTTGCTGAGATGCCATTCCGATATCCCCCAACTTGGGATGATGAGGCACTGGGCTCTTCACCTGCCACTCAGAACCGTTTCTGTACAACCACAATCCGAGGAAGCCTTTGCCTGATCCACTCATTTTCTAAGATAATTAAAATCAAATGTTTTTGAGGGTTGCAAAATTATAAACAAAAAGTTTTTAAAATTTTGTTTAAATTTGTTTGCTTGGGGGACCCGAGATGCTTCGCTGCATTGGTTGAGACAAACTGCGGGCTCCTCCCGACTCAGGTCGCCTTATAAAGAGAAGAGGCGCGGGAGACTTGCCGGAGGGTGGGTATATTTGATTGGCTGAATCAAGTGTTCGGTGTTACTTGGAAAATGTTCTCTTTTCACGCTATAAAGATGGAGACACACTTAAATGTAACAGAGTTTTATTGCTTTGTTGGTTTGTCTTGGTGTCATTTCTGTACCACCTGCGCGTCTACCATTTATTTAGACGTCTGACTTACAAATACATTTTATAAATCCAATCATAAACACAGCGATTCGAAGCAAATCAGTGAGTAATGAATTTTAGTGATACGGAATTGATTACATTTTGAAATATTTCAAGAAAACATCAGATTTTTATTTTAATAGGCGTGCTTTAAGTACCTGTTTTTCCAAGACTGTTGAGTTTTAAAGATCCATTTTAGCTTGAGTTTGAGAATCAAACCCTGTTTAGGATTTCTCTTCTTAATACGTAAGTATAATAATAACAGTTTCGTTTAATTCGCTCTATTAGAGGACTTAAGTATAGCACTACGACAAAATATTAAAGTTGCAGTGTATATTTCACTGTCCTAAGCAAATATTTCCTTAGCGGAGTAAAATACACAATGTTGCCAACACGTCATCCTTTTTAAAGTAATTATAACAAAGCACATTAACGTTGAAGTATAATGTTAAATACCTATTGACATTTAACTTTAGGCAGCTCTTATAGATAGTAAAGTGCTAAATGTGAAACCGGTAATGAAGAATTTAAACTGGAATTAAATATGTACCAATTCGTCGGTGTGTTGTCTCAGAGTAATTTTCTGGTATTTTTTATATATAAGTGGCTAAGGTTCGACGACGTTCAAAGCGCCTAGTATTTTATAATTTTTCTAATAAGTTGCCAGTCTTTTCCTGCCACTGTTCTAAATTAAACTAGTATAGCGATAGTATGTGCGTGCCTTCGCCACTAACACCTATAAAAGCTTGTGTCAGTATAGACCGCGGAGGAGGCACTCCTCTGCCTGTCGGGAGTTAAACGGTCCAGTCACTGTATTTATTACCATTGTTTAGCGAAAAGAGCGTTCCCTATCATTCATTATCTAGTAAGGAGCAGTGCCGTTTTATTCACTGCGTGGTAGGTATAAAATGAGAGCAGAGATATTTTCTGCCGAGGTTCGTCGGGATCCTTTGTTTACTAAACCTCTTTGACCGTAGCGTAATTTATTCTTCAGATAGACTTTCTTTGATTTTACAGTATGGTGCTGTGATTGAAAATCTGCATTTACATTTACGATTTGTTCGTCGGCGGTTCCGTTTACAGAATCTTTATTCTTTATTGATCAATAAAACAGTTGTTTTAACAATGTAACATTGATATTTATTACTAGTTTGATGTCACTAAGGCTAACGAACAGACGTTTTCCCGTTGAGTTTAAAATCCTTTTGTAGTTAAAACTTATTTTAGGAATGAAATCAAGTAATCATTAAAATTCCGCTATGTTTATGTAACCCGGTATTGGTAAGGGACAAAACGATCCATTTTAGGGGCAAATATTCCTTGCTAATTGACATCCGTTTTCCCGAAACATTGGGTACCTAACTGATATTTGGTAATTATTGAATATTTTGATAACTACCATGTATTCCGAAGATTCTATATAATTATATGCTGCGATGAGTTTTCCTTAGATATATTTTAGTAAAATAAGAAACAATACTTAACAGAATTAAAAATAATAAATAGCAAACCAAGAGGGGGTCTTATAGTAAGTGTATCACTTGTCTATCTGTCATTGTAACCTGTCACCTTCTCATAGGATCCATTCTGAGTATACAAAATATTATGTTAAGCTTTTCTAGACTTAGGGTTCCCTACCTCAATGGAAAAATCAGTTGTTTGTCTATCCGTCTGTCTGAGGAAACCCTTTTTCTTAGGAATTGTAGAGAGTATTAATTTGAAATTATGTATGTTTGTACGTTACATCCTATTTGTATCCGTGCGAAGCCGAAGCGGGTCGCTAATAAATTACAATCTATTCAATATATATAAATTGACCTAGACCATAGAATAAATAATTATTATTTATTATTATAATATAATATACTGTATTCTTGCAAACTTACTCTGTGTCTCGGCTAACGAGGCGTGAATTGGATTAGATATAGTTCGTGACGTCAGCAGCAGTTACTGACAGTGCATGGGGGTTTAATCTCATTGTACTCGATCTTGATTTACCACATTCACATGGGTAAACCATTTCTATGAAAGTTTGCTTCGCTGATGCATTTAAATTTAAATTACACCGGTTCATCGGCGTAAGATGGATTCCTAAATTTAAAATGATTGCATTAACCTGTGTTCGATTTATCGGTAATTTGTTGGTGGTAATGCATGCAAAATTGTGCAAGCGATATTTAATTATAGCCACCCTAAAGCTAAATGTAAGAGGTTTTATAAAAGAAGGAACTTAATTGACTGCGTTACCCTTACAGGAATCTGTAAGTAGTCCTTTTCTCCGGCAAGCTGTCAAAATAGTCTGAGGCAGTGCAAATCAATTCGAAAAAAGAATCTCTGACTTCACTTTTAATTATTATTGTCACTCAACTGTTTTATAAGAGCGCTGTCGTGTTAGACAGATTAGTCGCGCGACTAAGGGCAATCTTTATATTTACATATGTATTGTGTCTTCGGCCGCTTACACCTTCTAAACCACGCAACGGATTTTGATACGGTGTTCACTGAAATTTAGATATTTTTTAATGAAGGTTTTTATGTACAGTAGGGGAAATATATTCACGTACCACCTTAGAACCCTATCGCAAAGACGCGACGCGTTTATCGCCAGGCTTTGTCATACAAATGTTATGCATATGTCTCTTCGACTAGGTTCTACGGTAGTACGTGTTTCAATTTCCTTGACTGTACATTTACCCTCATTGTGGGCCGGGAGGTCAGGAAAAATTTGCCAATTATTACGAAAGTGGCTGATTCCGATTTTTCAAGATAAAAGGCAGAGGCCATAAACAATTGATAGCATTTGAAAGTTTTGGATTGCAAGAAAACAATATTTATACCTTTTGCAATATTTTATATCAACTACAATAACTATGGTTCCTGTAAGAATAGGCCCTTTCGACCCAGTGTCACTCTCTGAAGACAGACATAGTAGAATTGCGTTTCGTACGATAAGCGAGAGATGCGGTCCGATGGAACAGCGATTCTCTTGGGCCCACTGATTTCTGTGGGCGGCTGTCATCAGTTCCCACTTTGTTTCCCTTTTCCAAAAAAAGCATCATTAAGTAAACATCACATAACGCTGCCCGAGTTTTTAACTTTAGTTGGAACAAATACTTGCGTTACAAGTGTATACTCCGGTAATTAATTACGCATCACTTGAGGAACCGAACTTCTGGATCCGATGTCGGCAAATAAACGTCGAATGACATAAATCAGGACGCAGAGACGGTCTCCGAGGAAATTGAATTAAAAGCAACAGCGTCCTGACGCCGCGAAAGGGCATTCATGCTCCGTAATACCGTTAGGCTCGAATTTGCTTTTGCAGAATCCAATTTTCGCTATAACCGTGTACAATTTTGATGCGCAAATAAAACAAAAAAGGGCGTTATGTTGTTACAATTTGCAAGGTTTGGTAATGAAGCCTTAGGAAATCGTAAGATCTGCGGTAAATGCGATTTCAGTTGTTAACTTAACTGGACAAACTGAGTTTATTTGCATGTGCAACCTTTTCTTATGACATTAGTTCGACAAAGACGAAGGAAGGGGTAAATAAAAACCTGGGCCGTCATGTTAGGGTCATAGGAACGCCCTCACATGTGGCGATACCTATGGAACTCATCTATGATTATAATAATTAGGGATCGGAGTTTTAATACCACGGCCAAACTAAAGCAACATATGGAGTCGACGTAAACCATTGGAACTATACCTAAACCAAAGTCTGCGTCAATTGCAAAATTGATTAATGACTTAATTGATGATTTAATAAATGGATTTATCCCGAGTAGCACACAAACTCTATAATAGCTGTAAAGAGACGATTGTATCTATAAAGCTACTATACGAGTACAACTTATATATTATTATAGACTTTAGTGTGGTACTTGGGTATGGTTATAGTATGAAATTCATTGAAATTTATTTATTTGCATGGTTCCTGATGTCCACCAAAAGTATATATTTTTTATCTATCCTTATTGTTAAAAAGTGTAAATACCCAACCCTAACCAGTTAGGGTTCAGTTTTATCAAAAAACAGAATATGTTAAAGTAATTCAAAATAAGTTATTACCCAGTTGCGTGCTATATAAATATTATAATATATTTTGAAGCGACTAATGGAAGATCAAAAGACAAAAACGGCGGCATCATTAATTCCAAGAACGTCGGTAAATACCATGGCTCCTCTACAAAAATGTTTACCCTGTTTGAAACAGTTTACTGTATTTAGTTTCTTTTAGACGTCCTGTTCGTTAAAACTGCGTATTATACAAGTTTTTATGCATTCTCATCTGTCTTTTTTATTTATGATTGTATTTAAATTTGCATTTTTTTAGTAATCTAATCTTAATCCAATTTTGTAGACCCAATGACAATACAATACGGCATCCCATTCGCAAACCAAATGACAAAAAAATACAACATATATTTAAGTCCAAAGAAGTAGACAAGAAACATATTTTAGTAGTAATAGTGATACAGTTACAAAAATGACGAAGGTTGAAATTTGTGTTGGTTTGAAATAAGTTTATTACAATATTGACTATCCAAAAAAAAATAAAGAAAAAACCAACAGCTATACTTACATAGAAATTCGGTCTTTTTATAGGATATACGTCGTTTTTTATTGCATGTACCTCTTATAGTGATAATTATTTTAACTAAGTATGAACATTCTAAATGGGACAGTTTTGGACTTATGAATTCTTAAAGGTTTTTTTCTATTTTTTTACGGAATGTATTTGTTTTAAATTTCAAAATAATGTTGTGTATTCTAAGGTTCGCCTGAGTACCAAAAAACTGTTACTGGTTATCATAAAAAAAAATCAGGAAACGAAAAAATATAAATTCTGTGTTTTTATGTGGTTGTAAAGTAGCGACACCACAAGCTTTTTTCTAAATAATTCATATATTGGTTCATATATTTTCTAAGTACGGTCAGCCTCAGAAGGAGCTGAACATTTTAGTACCTTGTCGCTGTCAGTTATGTGACAATTTCGAGCAACTCTCATTTCATACGTTACTAAGACAAGGTTCTTAAGTGTTAAGCTACTTCGGAGGCTGACTGTACCTCCTATCAAAAATCAGCAATATAACGTCGGCATGTTCAGCAAGCAGTGTTTTTCAATGTTGTATACAAACTTCTTGATTCTATTCTAGATTTAGTCTTATCTAAGACAAATTGATAGCAAAAGGTACTCAAAAAAAAGTTAAGTACGTTGCATTTTTGTAAAGTACGTGATTTGGTCCGGCTTATTTGCCGACCTGTCACAAATTCCACACCCCTGTCTTACTTCAAGTCTGCCCGTTACAAATACCAACAAACTTATTTTGGTAAACATCTTAATTGGAAACAGGAAAGGTATTTATTTTTATAACGTTATCGGGACTTTACGCGATAAAAAATTATATTGTTAAATGTATCTCGACGTTTCGACCATATTTCAATGGCCGTGGTCACAAGTAGACTGAAGTGGAGGGTATTACTTCTGTTTAGCCACGCGAGTTTTACGAACTACCCACACTTTGTCGTGTTTATTTTCCACCGGCATATCACTACACGCTACGGCGCTTTATCCAAAGATATATCTCGGCGATTACATCTGCTGATTATAGGATTCCATGATGAAGAGATATCCGCCTTCCCGGTTAAATTTTTTCTACTTTTTAATTTCAACCTCTTAAGGATAATAATGTCGTTATGTAGAAAGCATTTTGGGGTTATGAAAACGAAAACATAGGAACGGTATTATCAAGAAATTATAATACGTCTAAGGTCGTTTTTGCTACCACATTCTGCCCTAGAGTTGCAATCTTCTAGTGGAGCTGGCCTAGCGTGTGTACTCAGCTCTCGGACGTGCGCCGCCCGTCCTTCCGAGGATAAGAGCCCGGCACTCTCCTCAAAAAACAATTTAAAATCCACTAGAGGTCAGTTTAATTTAGATTTTTGCTCAAACAAATTTGGTATGATAGATTTTTTATAAGCGAAACGTGTCTTGGCATGGGTCCGCGGTACAGTTAAATGTATCATTTTTTTAAATTCATATAGAAAATATTTATTTGTGAAACATATAAATGTATGCTAATGTAACACGTTTAACTTAAAAAAAACCGAAATATTAACATAATTAACACTACAAAGGCATTAAATACTTATAAATATTTCAAAAATGAATTTGAGTTTATTTTCCTTTCTTCTTGTCCTCAAAGTCACACATATTTAGGTCAGGGTGTGGGGGAGTTTTTTATGACATAGTCTGTATTTGATCTATGTTACGCGCATTAATCAAAATTAGGCTTAGTATCTTTAATACGCACATAGTTAAATCAATAAATATTCTGTAGGAAACAAAGGGGCAAAGGAAAGCCATTAAGTTATTTGAACTAGGTACTGATTTTCTACGCCGCATTTCAAGATAATGCCTCTGTTAGTCTTAATGAAACAGTTGAGAAATAAAACGTTTCATGGATTGTTAAGTGTAAGCGTCATTCATGATTAACTGGGGAAATCCCGTTGATGCATTTAATCTAGATCGGCGCACAACAAAGCATTCTGCGCGAAGGGCGTCGAAGGGGTGCGTGCGCGCGCACGGCCGCCCCGCGGGCCCGCGCCGGTCGATACCGCGGCCGAGCGCGCCCCGCGCATGCCTCACGCTCTTTACCCAACTATCAGGTGCAAAAGCGACATGGCCGACAGCGAGTTTGAAGAATTTCGGAGAGTTTTCGACAGATTGCCACAGCATACAAAGGCACCGACGCCGTTTTATTCGTAAGCGCATTTTTTTCTCTCTATGTCTAACATCAGAAACATCCGGTTACAGTCGTGACAGCTGTTGTATCTAGTCACGTGAGTGAATAGTCGAAGACGTATTGCGTGACACCATGAGTGACTCAGCGCGAGAGTTCTGCTAAAGATGGAATGTGGTGTTACAGTTTAGTGCCAAATGTGGGTTTGGATGACGAGTCGCCGTCGTCCAAGAGCGACGGTACTTCTGAAGACGACCGAGGGTGCGTGGGTGACAATGACTCGGGCAGCGCGGCGCCCGCCGGGCCACCTTCGCCCGGACCCTCGCCAGACCTCGTCGAAGCTCAACGCACCCCACGACACCAGACCTTCGTCAACGGCGAAAGGCGCAGACGAAAACTCCCCGAAATACCGAAATATAGAAAATGTAAGTCATATTTTTAGAAACGGTTTATGCATCGAGTTCCTGTATATTGTTTTCATTGGTTCAAGACCAAAGTTTATGGCCGGTTCGATAATTTAACGCTGGCGCTTGCATCGTTCCTATTAATAGATTCTGCACCTGCGCTTTGGCGAATGCAAACGATTAGAGTACCGTTTACGACATAGTGCTTATGCGATTTCTCGAAATCTAGGTTTTCCTCTTGCTTGATACGTTTTAGTGGTAAAAACGAGTTACTACGGTCAGTGAACGAAAAAAAAACTGTTGCATTCATGCTCTTCTAAAATTTCTCACTCGTATGAGTGTCGTCTTAGTTCATTTAATAAAATAACTGCCTCAAGAATTCAATTAAATCTAATCGTTCTGTGCACAAATTATAGTCTTATATTTTTAACAAACGAGTAACTGAAGTGAATATCAAGCTCGTTAAATTAAATAGCTTTCATAGTTTTCTTTTCATTCTGTTTGTATTTGTTTGTTTAGTCGTATTATAGTTTAATTTCATTCATTTTAAGAAAATACGGTTTTGCCAAAACTCTTAATAGGTTACAAAACATGACATGTAATGTTACTTTGAAGAGCAGACGTACTTAGTTGCGGTGTGATGTGCGCATGCGGTAACTAACGGGGTCGCACAAACATAAAAACAACGCAACAAAAATAATGATTGGTACCGTTATCATCCTTAAACTGGGGCCTAAAGACGCAAAACTTTCAAAAAGTGGCTTCGAATTTTAAAGAGTGCCTTAGATTGATCAGATCGGATTATAAATTAAACTATACTGTCAACCACTTTGAATTTTGTACACTCTAGAACTGTGTCTTCATAAAATAAGTCATCGCTACGGTACTGCGTAATTTTTTGTAAAGAAACAAATTGTGAAAGGGTTTTCAGTACCCAAAAATCAATCTCGATGACAAATCGACAAATTTCGAATTGGTTTTCTAATCTGAACAGAGTATGAAAATAATTATAGAGCCATTTGATTCCAACGTTACAATATTTCATAATTAGACCATTGAGTTTGGAAATTCTTTTTTTATTGTTATTACGCTTAGTAAGAATAAAATAATATGCGATATCATCCATTATGCTCTTTTTGTTGAGTTTTTATTTGGCGTTGGGTTTTGGATTGGGATGGTTTGGGATTTTTAATAAAGATTACAGTAAGGATTACAATTCTTAAAATAAAACAAAGACAAAATCAGCTGTACCTAATGTCAGTCAAAGAACTTTTATGTGAACTATGTGGATAGTATTTACTGTAAATCTTGGATCAAAGTTTTAGCTCCAACCTAATAAATTAAAAATAATGAAAACTGTCTTCTGCTTTTTCTTAAGAAGCCTTAAATAGAGCAGCTATTGATCACTTTATTAAACTTGCAGCCACCATACTGGCTTGTGGCCAGCCGGCGTCGCTCGCCGACGAATTAGGAGCCTTAGCAGGTCCCCTAATCCGACCAGGATGCCAAGGCCGCCCTCTCCTGGTGCTCAAATGCGGATACCTACTCGACGAGGATTCAAGTCCGGACTCCGAGAGGCTGCAGAGCTTGGGCGACGTCGACAGCGGGCACAGCACAGCACACTCGCCGATAGACACCGGCCCTAAAAGTTTATCTCCCACACCCTTACAACAGAATGGTAAGTGCCGGAGGTAGAACTGTTAAAACTTTGAATTTACTACTGTGGCTCTAACATGACCGGCCAAGTTTAGTTTAGCTTTATATGCGTTCCTCTCCTATGGCACTAGTTAGACAGAGATGCTAGGAGGGATAAATTAAAACTGGGCTGTCATGGAGGGACCGGGGACCGCTGGGGCACACCTCACATAGCCAGCAGTAACATTATTGTAACCTTGATGGCAAGTGAGGAAAAAGCTGTCAAAAGCAAATGCACCATTTATGAATTAGAAATCAGTCTACCTTGTGCAATTAAATTGACGAAGTCCCTGAGCACACAATATATAATACTTTAGTTTTTTTACTATGTACTGTTTTTATTTTTAGACTTGTAGATCTGTAATTAACTGCCATAGGCTAGCAGAACGTACTGTTGACTTGAAAATTTACATTAACGGATAACTAATTAACATTTGATTTATCGTTCTCTTTAACAGAAACAAACATTTCAGTTTCCCCATCATCCAGTTGTAGCATCAGCGGTATTAATTTCGCTGGCAATATGACAACGGTTCCCCACAGCCAACTGGAAATGCTCGAAGCTACACACAGAGGCCTACACAAGTTCAACCCAAGACATCACGACGAAATTGAAGTGGAAATTGGAGACCCTATATATGTCCAGAAGGAAGCTGAGGACTTATGGTGTGAAGGTAGTGCAGCATTCCTTACAAAATTGTACACATGCTCACAGCATTTGGTCACTTTTTCGGTTCACTTGCACCTACATTTGCACGGTTTAAGCACGTCACACACTTAGCTGGAGTACGTATTAATCATCGAAATTTGTATACAGAAATATATTTTATAGTGTCATCCCAGTAATTATGTGGTCTCTTTTTTATAATAAAATGTTATAGCAAACTGTATTATGATTGGTTGAATGTCCAAATAAAAGGACTATTCTTTTTATTTATAGAGTAAATATGATTACAATGAATGAATGATTGAATTTTTTTTTGCTATTTTAACAATAAACCATAATTTAAAACTGCTTATTAGTTCCTTGAAAAAACGTCGGGAAAATGTGCGTCCATCATCGCGGATACTTTTGAAAATGACACAAACATCTTTAGGTTCATTAGGTTCCAATAGCCAGCGACAAAATATTTGCCGTCTATTGCAGTATAATCAAACCGCGATTGGAACAGCATTGAAGAGTTGCGCCAGCACACTGACATGTCATATATATAGGAATGAAACATGACGCAAGTCTATAAAATGACAGTGTGCTGACGTTACTTTCCAATGCTATTCTAATCGCGGTTTGATAATACTTTTTTTCTCAATCAAATTATCAGTTCTATTTCGGATACTTTACTTTGTCACGAAATCAATGCATTCCGAGCGGCAGACAAAAAAAACCGGTTGGAACGTAAACTGTTTTCTTTTTCAGGAGTTAATTTAAGAACAGGACAGCAAGGGATATTCCCATCGGCTTACGCGGTGGATATGGACTATAATGACTTCGATCCAGCAAATGCCAAAGTCAAAAGAGAACGATATTTATTAGGGTATGTTTATATAACACCTAATTCACATTTTTACAAGCTTTTATTTTATTTGCCGGTTAGTTTCGTTCTTTCGTTTGTCAATTGCTCCGGAATACGCATTGCTTCCATAAGTAAAAAATATGATCGCCAAATTGATAAGATTCAAACTAGAAAGCATTCTAATGATTGAGCATAATACAGTTTTAAATATGTGAAGCGAAATTTCAATGAATCTTTGAAGGAAACTACTTTTTTCTCGGTCAATGTAAGTGTTCGGTTATTGTTACTGAGATTTTTATAATCAAAGAGCTTTGGCGTTTTCTTACCGAAATTTGACATTTTCAATGAACTATAAACGAAAAAATGTACTCTTCAAAAACTCATGAACATTTACGTCGTGCCGACTCTTAGTCGAGAAATTGACAAGGCAAGAATTATTGTCCTTGAGTTAAATTTCTTTTAACTACTGACCATCATCAGTCTGACACCAGCTAGTCCACTAAGTAAATTAAAAAAATGCAATTTATTATTAAAGAAGAGAAGACATAATTAAGTCTTTTTGTTTAGATATATGGGGTCAGTCGAAACGTTAGCCCACAAAGGTACGGGCGTGGTGTGTCAAGCCGTGAAGAAAATAGTCGGAGAGTGCAGCGGGGAGCCCGGTGCGCAGCCGTGCATCCTAGAAGTTTCTGACCAGGGCCTGCGAATGGTCGACCGATCAAAACCAGAGGTAAAAATAACTTCCATGTTTATTATTGTACATAGAAAAGCGAACTGATTTTTGAACCTATCAAAAATCGTATCATCGCTTCATTCGCTTTTTGACAATCTTATTTTAAATGAGGATCGATGAGACCATTACACCTTTGTCCCATTTTGTTTACCGTATCATTTACCGAGTCATCATCGTCTGATACAGAGAGGTCGTAACGGCCCCTGCATCGATTACTTCTACTCGCTGAAGAACGTCTCCTTCTGCGCGTTCCATCCCCGTGACCACCGTTATCTCGGCTTCATCACCAAGCATCCCACGCTGCAGCGGTTCGCTTGCCACGTGTTCCGGGGCCAGGAATCCACCAGACCTGTCGCTGAGGCTGTAGGGTAAGGTCTCATACTTACACTTTATACTTTACTTACTATTAGATTATTGAGGGATGCTCTAGCCCACGTTGAAAGCCATTGAGATGCTACAGCGAACATACTTTTTATGTTAATAAGTATGGTTCAGTCTCTTCTTTACTTTGATATTTTTGAATCGCATGCAAGTACTTACAAAGTTACAAGTAAAAACAATTACATAAACATATGTTTGAGTACTTACCACAATGGATGTTTTCGTAGTTCGAGTGAAGAAAACAAAAAGTTTTGATACTTAATTAGGTACTCGCAAGTTTTAAAATGCAAGAAACAAATTTCAGTTCGACAGTTAAAGAGTTACTCTTAGCTACAGGGTCTACCAGAATCTGATGGCATTTCATAAAAAAATGTTTTTTTTAATATTATCAACGCTTGTCAAGTTCAAATTTGTTATTTTCTCTTAAAATATACTCGTAGTTTTATTTGTGTGCGTGCAAAATGCGGAAAAGCAACTTTGATCTCATGCGACATACATTGCTTACAAAGAGTAAAAAACATGTGGAAAACAAACAGAATACGTATTCGATTTTGGAGCTTGGGTTACAATTGATCGGCAAGTAAAGCCAGTTTTTGTATTTCAGTAATTAAATAGCCGCACCAAATGATTAAGCGTTTCGCACCATTGCAATGATTCCCCAGTTCTGAAAGCTAAGTTTTTGATACTTCTAACTTATTTACCTGTGATTTAAGTGTGGTGTAAGTTATACGGAAGAACCTTCATACTGGACTGGTTTTTTTTAAACCCCCGAGAGACGGCGATGGGTTTGACCCTTATAAAGGTTTGCGTTGAGTTCAAATTCCCGGCAGTGGCGTAACTATACCATCTGGGGTCCGTGGCAAATTCTTTTGATGGGTACTCAGGTACAATGTAAAAACATATTTTTGAGCACGCGGCCTCTTGGGCCGGGGCCCTCTTGGGTCGGGGGCCCGTGGCATTTTGCCAACCCTGCTACCCTATTGTTACGCCACTGATTCTCGGCAAACTGTGGGCATGTCAAGCCTTCTTTGCACCTAGCAGGAACCATTTCGAAACGTCGTAACTCTCTGCGTAACTCAGTACGTCTCTCTCTTACTGCGCTAGTTAGAAAGAGACGCACTGAGCTACGTATCTAGTCACGTAGCATGGTACAGATTCAAGCTACGCGCTCTGTTGACACTATAGTAACTTGACAATGCATTTGAGTAACACATTTGAGAATAAAGTCGTGAGTTATGTACACATAAATAATGGAGGATGAAATATTTACAAGAACATCCATTACAACCTTACAGCGAGTTGTAGCTGAAAGCAAGACGAATGAGAAATTTATTTTGACGCCTAGTAAAAACAGGGAATACAGCAAGAAGAAAATCAACTCAAATCTAGTTTGAATAAAATTTAGGAAGTCTTAAACTTTAAAGTTTTATTCTAGTTTGTTACTAAGTACTATTTATATAGGTAACAAAAAATAAAAAATACTGTAACCAAGGCACATGATTGATTTAATTTAATTACAATATGAACTAAAAATAAGTTTGAATATAAATAAATCCAATTGATTACTTTGCTGGTAAAATAATTAGTTACCCATTTACCATCAGATTCTGATCGACCTAAAACCGATACAACTAAATCATCAGGATTAAGGGACGCAGTCATAAACTGTTCCCAAGTACAACCGCGATCTCAATAATCCATTGACGTTTCATTCCTATTTGTACGTTGCTGTACTTGAGAACGATCTATAACTTCAGGCCTAAACCATGTTAGCTGTTATAGTTATATTATTTTGAAGAATTTTATTCTACATTTGATTGATATTAACATTCTGTTTACAGGCGAGCATTCCAGAGGTTTTATCAAAAATTTATAGAAACAGCATATCCAATCGAGGATATTTATATAGAGTAAAGCTATATGTATAGCATTGGCAGTTATAAAGGCTTCTCCGTTGCATTTGTCACAGTTATCAAAGATGGACTGTGAGGCAAGATGTACGACGTGCGGTTGAGGAAGGCCGTGTTTAAAAACGAGCTTTTAAGAGCGCTGGAAAGGAAAATAGTAGGAAAATGGTGCTAACATTTTTTCTCCTATCGATTAACTTTGATGTGCATAGATTGTTGGTTCTTAAAGTTATCTTTACCATTCTCTACTGTGCCGAAGTAACTTTTCAATTTCTACTGTCTTAAATGTAAAACTATATTAAATTTTTTCCTCCTAATTTAAAATATTTATTCAAAAGAAAAACTTTGTTTCAGGATTTTCCATAAAAGAAGACTTTCGAAAAAATAATCTTTTGAAATTTACGACTTTAATGCCGAATTTGCAACTTGCCATCCGACTTATTCGTTCCTTTGCCTAGAAGCATTTTTGACTTTAAAGGAGAAAATTTGTAAGCACTTTAATGGAACGTTTACTGTGACAAGTGAACGAAATCTTTAAACTCGTTGTCGAACGCTGCGTCGCCTACCAAAAATGTTTCAAGTATTTTTAATAATATCATTTAGTTAAGTGTGGAATGGAATAACATCTATGATAACTACAAACAAGTTAAATTTCTTTTAGAGTTCACATATTCATTGGGCGGATCAGATGACTACCTATCAAATACTCATATGGTTCTGAGTGACAAAAAATATGTGTTAAAGAATTAAATTTAAGATCCACGTTGAATATGGTTAATCTTAAATAAACTCACAAGAAACTAACATAAATAAAGAGGTCGTAAAAAATATTGTGATGAATAGCGAAATGCTCGTCCGCAAAACTTTTACAAACGGAACAAAACAGATAGACAAAAAACAAAATGTTCCTGTAAGGGTTTCGTTTTCCCTTTTGAGGTGAGAAACCCTAAAAATTATCAAAATATAGATATAATCGCATCAAGATATACAATTAATAAAATGAAACCAACATAGAACTGTGTCAAATTCCTACAAGAAGTTAGAGATTTATAACGTCTATGTGACATAGTTCCATAGCCGGTCAGGGTTTTGTTGATTTTATCCACATATTACCGTAACAAGAGCATGTGTATTATTTTTACGAACTACAACAGTATTTTAAGATTATTTTAGCATTATCATAAAAAAATCCAAATTTGTTTAAATAAAAATAACGTGGGAGAAGTACTAGTACTCTCTGATAGAAACCTGACCTACTATAAAACCGTGCAAATTGCGATAATAAGCTAAATAGTAAAAGACTTCTTACGATTCCAATTATAACGTCACTTTGACATAGTTCCATTCCCGTGGGTCACTTTTCCATTTTGTGATATTACAGTTCTAACTAAAAACACACGGGACCATCTTATTCTACGTTAAAAACAAAAATGATCATTTACTCAGTGCAAAGTAGTCCCGTTAAATAAGACAACTTGAAAAAAAAAATTATAGCACCTAGGGTAGTAACACCATTCAAACCAACAATGCTATGAGCGTAAAAACGAAGCACTCTGAAACATTCGTAAAATCTGGCAGGGCCATCTGTAGCTGAATTGGTAAGAGCACAGCTCGGAATACCAAGGTTCCACGTTCAATTACCTACTGAAAAACAAAAAAATTTTTGTTTACATTGTCATCGCGTATTTCATTTAAATTTATAATATTTTATATTCTAAAAGTCTCAATTACATAATTATATAAAAATAATGTTTTATTTATTGCGTTTAAAGCATACCTAAAGATAAAAAAAAGAAAAATGATCTGTAATAATCAGTAATTGGAATTATTTCCAATTAATTGCTTCACAAAATTCGGTATTTGACAGTAGAAAGTTTTTTCCTAATTATTCATCCAAAATTCAAACGACGCGGAATTAAACAAAACTGTTTTTGAAATTGAATCAGTGAAAATAGCCATACTCTGAAAATGTTACTTATACCCTCTCCGTTACCTTTGCGAAGAACGAAACAATAATTATATCCGTTTACAAATACGATAAGAAAAGGTAAGCAATGTTTAAAAATAGTCCAAATATTATAAGTACAGCTTTGGAAGTTGTTGAAATATGCCGCTGTGACAAAAAGATTCGCACGGAGTCGCACCAAGGGTTGCATTTTTAATTGGTACAAAACAATAAAAAAATATTAAAAAATATTAAATATTATAAATATTATTTGTATATTTAATTCAATTCAATTCATTGATAAATTTTTAGTCATGTTCATTGCATTAATTTATTTTTATTTTAAGTTTTGTCTTTAGTTTTACCTGTATTTATATTATTGTATTTATAATTATTAAATAAAATACTTTTATATATTATGTTATTGAAATTTTAATTTAATTATATTTGAACGCCATCTTGCTTATTAAAACCGTACTCGTTAGTTACGTAGTTTTGATATATTATTGGACACACGCGTAGTACTGTTAGAAAGCAAAGTTAGATACAGTTTACTTGAGTACAATCTGTTTTGCGACGGGTGTGCAATGTCTGGTGTAACATTAATATTTATAACGTTCAAAATTTATACTTTAACTTTTTTTTCCTTATACAAATATTATATTCAAAGTTCTAATGTTACAATTTACTGTCATTTGTAATTCTACTGGCGTTATTTATTCAACTATAATGAAATGTGTTATGATCATTATCAATATTATGTCATAATACTTATATAGAGTGTCACATAATGAATCCTAAATCTTTCATACGTACAGAATCAATAATTAGGAATGAAATACTTTGGTAAAAAGCTTTGCAGGGGTATTCAAACAGATATAACCAGCCACTGCCTTAAAACTTTAGGATTTATTTTGTGACAGCCTATATACTTACTCGTACACAGTACTCAATCTCAGCAACTCGCCAGCCACCTTATAATTAACAATCACAACGAACTTTAATTTTAATTGCCGTACAATGTTTTACACTAAATATTAAAATGGTAATCTGCATTATTTCTATTATTTCCAAAATTTATAGTAAAAAACTTTTTTTATCAATTATCATAATTTTTCGAAATATTGGAACGCAACACTAAGTCGTGTTTTTATCAAAGTCAGTTTAAAAATCGTTCCCTCCACATTATTAATTTCTAAATTTTTGCCTGCAGTTTTTTGAATTAAAAAAGATAACTATTTCTTAACTTTTGTAATGTAACACTTTTATGCTATTTATTATATGAGTGGAATACCGTATTATATTATCTGAACGTTATAACAAACAATATTAGACCTTATGTTACTATGTCAATTGACCGCATCGGTTTTTTGACAAACACCTAGACAACAAACATCACAAGAGTCTACCAAAATGTGCGTATCAATAGTAATGTCTATATTTAGCGAAACAACAAGTATATATAAAAATCGACATTGAATCTGAAAAAGTACAACACTGATTTTGTTAATGTTATAAGTATAAGATCACCAGTAGGCTGTTTTATTACATATATTCCTTTTCCAAATCACCGATTTTGTAAATTTAAGAAAAATTAACACTGCATCAGAAAATATCAGGGATAATATCCCTTATTCCTAAAAGTTAACAAATTTATTTTCACTAAAATATGTTCTGTTATTGTCTTGCTCGGAAAATGTCATTTTAACAGATAAAAACAAAATATATTTTAACTAAAAGTAAATTTAATGAGCATTCACGAATAAGGGAGTAATTTGTTTGTGAGTGTATAATTTAATGCTATTCGAAATGGCCGTATAGTTAGTTTAACATACTATGTAAAGTGCGTTTTAGTAGGTATAAATAGAATAGTGGTGAATCAAAAATGATTCTTAGATTTTAATGCTATTCAGTCCAAGTCGCTGTACATATAGGACTTTGGGGCATTCGCGCATCAATAGTAATAATAGGTTTAGATAGCATTATAAAAAGTCAAAAATGACATAGTTTTTAGTACAGTTTGCGAGTCTGTCTTTACGTCAAGCTAAACAGTTGTTACATTATAAATTTGAATATTATTTTTTTATCGAAGTAAAAAAATTTGGAGTTATTATTATTAGCAATTAGTAAAAAAAAATCTTTATTTCATCTACAATTGCTTTAAGATTTTTTAACAAGATTATAAATGAACCTTTAAATTATTTTTTTGCAGACACATGAGCACGACATATCATTAACCTCTTTAGAATAAGAACAATTTTATCTTGTATTATAATATAACTTATAATAACTCACGTATTGTAGTCCTTTCTTATCAGTTAATGATTTCAAATAGTTGTCTAGTTAGAATCATAAAATGTGGGCGATTCATCGGATTATTTATGTTTGATTTTTGTTTCAGTTAAAAGTTCAAGTTTTAGTTAAGATTTTGCTTTTTTGTTCTAGATAACCGCAATACCTACCTAAAGATTAATGTTTATTACCAATGTGCCCAAAATATTTCATATTCACACAGGTGCCGATATGCATGTTCTCAAAATATGCACAAAATTAAGACTTAGGTTAAGTAGCTTTTTATAGTATAAATATAGTACGAGAAGCATGGCATATTTTAGTACCTACATACATATATCATAGAAATAAGATTCTAGCGTGCCTTTAAAAGCATCCGTATAATAAGCGATAATAATAAAGATACTGCAGTAATTATAATTATTTAAACCTACCTACGCTTGATTATGATATCATTACATTACAAATTGTCAGTTGTGTTGCAACACCCTTATTCTTTCAAATTATAAATCATACTTTAAATCATTTTATTAGATTAAAGTTTGTAGCGGTTCAAACAGAAAACGGTTTTTTTTTTGTTATTAAAAGTCTAAGGCAAATTTTATTGTTCCTTGGTGTACGATTTTCATAGTCAGAGCGTAAAATAAAAAAATCAATACCGCATGATATATTATATTTAAAACTTATTAATTCGTAGTCAAGTACATTAGTAACAAAAGTGTCCCTTTATTTTTTCATAGGTACTTATGTATTACTTTATCCAACCCGAAAACAAATCAGAAGTCTACCATAAAATAGCTATTATTTTTTAGGTAATCTTTAGGCAAAATAAAATGAAAGAGTACTAAATTACTAAATTAATTGTAAGATTTAAAAAATGTCTGGAGTCATCAATATAATAAGATTTGTAGCAATAAGTTCTTCTAATGTCTAATGCTATATACGAGTACATATAAGTATCATATTTAGCGTACAATTATGTTATTAATTTAATGAAAATGCAATCTCAGTTCATTTTACTAGTTTCTAGCTACATAATTTTTATTGGCAACGTCCCACGTTTTCATTTGACAGCAGTGTAGGATAAGAACGAGAAAATAAAAACAAAAATATTTTAGTTGGATCGGCATCAGGGAATAACTTTCATTTAAATGGACGAAACGTGCGCGAGCGCTGATGGGCCAGCGCGTAGTGACGTCACACTCAACATCTATAAATATGGCCGGTGGTCTGGATACTGCAACATTTTGTAATTTAAAGCTTTAGTTAGGTTAAGGCGAGGCGAAAAGACCAATCTTACGGTCTTTTCTTACAAAGCTTTTCTTTATAATGTTATTCTACTAACTGCATTTTTTTTACTTTTAACATGGTGTTATTCAATATCACATTTTTTTATTTAATATAAAATAGGAAGGCCAACGAGCATTTGGGCCACCTGATGGTAAGTGATCACTCCAGCCCATAGACAGTCGCAAAACCATGGAGATTGCAGTTGCGAACTCAGAGGACTTAGATGAAAAATACCTCTTGTGCCAGTAATCTCACCGACTAAGTCGGCACTCTCCACGCCGGAATACAACAATGCAAGCTCAGCGGCTGGTACCGATCCGGATAGACCTTGCGCAATGTCCTATCACCCGTAAATATCCCCTCAATTGTTTCAACCTCATACATCATTTCCAGTATCATATCAGCAACAGTATTATTGCAAAAACAACATAACTCAGTTGAAATTTAAAAACAGTAATAGTCTTTAAAAATTAAATATGAAAAAGTTATCATTCGTAATTTTATGATAAAGTAACGATTTATTTTCTTATTTTTGACTAAGCCAGTAATCTGTGTGAATAAAAAGAAAACTAAAACTAATAAAAATATATATTTTCAACTCAATCGTTAACACGCGACCACAGTTTTCACACTAGTTTCTATTTCAGACACTCTAACTAATGGAGGAATTCTAATGATTTCCAGATGATCCAACGACTTCGTGCGTGCCGTATACAATTTGATACGTGTTCAGTTACTTAATAAACCATAAAACAAGTATAATTATAATCTTATTCATTCTAACAAATACTAATCAAATCAGTTCATATTTTCTCACAGATCCAATCAATAGATCTTGCCAAATGCACACCAGAGCCCCTTTAAGAATTGTCTTTTAAACAAATATAAGTATGCATATGGTTAAAAAATATCGAAAGGTTTTTCTGGTTTTAAAATAATTATCAATAAATTTTAAAATAGCCTGGCCAACAAACGTGAGATTGACCTTCAATTTTTATATGACAACGCCCGAAGTCTTTCAAATGCCAATACAAACAACGACGAACTTAATTGATTGTTAAAGAGGAAACTCTAGGATATAACCGTGTTATTCTAATATATCGGAATTTACTGATTGACTGATTACTTACACATTTTCCTCGTGTTTGTTAGTTTGGCCACAGTCGTGAGCGCCCATGAATAAAGACCACGGAGTAATTTGCATGATGTGGCGTAAAATTCTTCTTTAAATCGTAAGAGATCCATTTATACCAATTATCAATATAATTCAAACTGCAATTCATAATTGTTCAGTTATTTTTTGTTGGATATTCTAGTATCCAATACTGGGTGGCAATAGCTAGCAACTGTGGTAACAAATGTAACGATAAATTGCCATAGAAAAAGTTTATTTCGTTTCTCAATATGACAAATCGCTATCCCATCAGTTATAACATTTTTTTCATTTTCAAATTGAAATTGAAGCCTTTGAAACATAAATCTTTCAACCCTCACATCTTAGTTTTTTTTTGCGAAAGCTGGCCCACTTAAAATAGACCCTATCTGCTTCTAAGCTTTGATTTTTATTTTTAAGATTTAAATATTTTAGAGATCGTAGTTATTAACGTAAAGATATTCATGATACTGTACAGTAGAAAATAAAAGAACTGTATCGAATGTTTAGAAAAATTTAGATATTGACATTAAAAATAGAAATGTTTTATTGTTTTCTAGCTTGATGTCTTAATATACAAGAAGATGCTTACATTTGTCTATGTATAGTACAAATACTAGAATACGACTCTATTTCCGTGAATTGTAGATATTTAAAAAATCGGTTGTATCGCGTATATTGTTACTAATCCAGGTTCGACGTATGATACCAGATAATTAAAAGTAAATAGATATAAATTAAACAACAAAAAACATTAAATACTTTCAATTTATCTGCTTTTCCAAGTACCTACTGGTATATTCGCAACTTTAGCT
Organism: Ditula angustiorana; assembly: GCA_963691745.1. NCBI lineage: Eukaryota > Metazoa > Arthropoda > Insecta > Lepidoptera > Tortricidae > Ditula > Ditula angustiorana. The sequence goes on from OY829472.1 coordinate 8,825,276, forward strand.
TTATCAAGTATTTTTAATTTAATCTCAAAATAACATCACAATACAAACTTGCCAGTGTCAATATTTCGAATTACCTATGTGTGAGTGAAAAGAAAACTGTCAGTGAAATTCGGAAATAGCAGTACAATCAGCAGCAAAATATATCTACACAGTTAAAGAGGCCAATAAGATCTACACATGACTTAATTTATTTTTGAAAAAAAAAATTGATACTGACACAAAAATAGATAGTAATTTCTGAAAGGATAAGTAATTTCTGAATTTTATAGCAAACACTGGACATCACTATCACCTAGGGTCGTAGTTTTAAACCGAGTTCAAGTCCCAGTTTAATACTACGTTAGGATGAAACTAGAACTTGAGTTCGGTTTAAAATTATGACCCTATAAGTATAATTAATAAAAAGAAAACTCAATAACTCTTTATCCGGTGACATGAAATACCGTTGTTTTGTTACATCAATCCATTACATACCCAAGCTGGTCAACCTTTACTGTCATATAATAATTATTGTTAGGTTATTATATTTTAATGTGTACGTATCTACATTATTCAAAGGTATTTAGGTATTTCATAAGACTTGGTCTAGTTAATGTTTGCTAGTAGATTTTACCTCCTGCTTTATTCCAGGGTTCCGTACCAAAGTTTGGAAAAACAAATCACTTCGTCGTCCGTATGATTTTCTACTTATCTTTAGCATAGTTGTACAATTTAGAACTTATCGCAAGATGAAATAACTGTATCAAGAAAAATTTAAATGAAGTTGTCACAACCAAAAAATATACAAAGAATTAAAAAAAGGTCCTTGCCCATGCTGCGGTATGTTGTATTAATAGACAGTACAAAAATATTGTATTCCGGGTAACCGAACCATTTATTAGAGTTTGGCACAATAGTAGCCAACCATATATTTCAGAAAATCTCACTCGTGGCAATAAAAATTACCTACTAGAAATCTATACTCGAACTATCGGAATCATAGCATCTCATAAACTCTTTAGCGTTACTGATGCTAGAGGAAATGAAAAAAAAACCGTTGAAAGTTAAGTTTTAAAAAGTTCTAAATCGGGGATAAGCAGTAAAAAGTAACATGATGGTACGGAATTCTTGGTTTGCGAACGAATTGCAACTGACCAGTTTTTTGTTGTAATTATTTTAATGTTCCTTTGAATTTCCCTTTCATGCTATCTATCGTGTTCTGTCTTTCGCTTTTTCTTGTAGTCGATATTTAGTGTGTAATTTATAGTAAGTTTATTAAATAATTAGAAACTTTAAGGTGAATTGTTCCGTATTAGACGGAAATTTCTAAATTTACGCAGTTTGTTATATATTGTGGCTAAATGGTGTGACTTTTTGTGAATACGCATACTCAATTTTGCGGCAATAAAATGCTGTTTCATAGTGCACTCTGTTTTTTCTTTGAAGTTCAAACTGCTGATTTTAAATTATTCAAAGTACATTAAATGAGTGAAAATCGGTTAAAACATGAGTATTATTATTTAAAATTAATAGGTACCTCGAACTTCCAAAATCAATGCACGTGGGTTTCATTACCGCAAAACGGAACAAATTGCTAAAAAGTCATTATCATTCATATCATTTTAGTCACAATAAATTAATTCATGCGATTTATTTTAAATTCCCGCCTCAAGCAAAGTGATCCCCTTAAGTATTAAGGCATATTTATATACTTGTGAATACGTAACGTTTTAGTTTCCAAACATTAATAAGCTTATCAGCGAAATGAATATTAAGATAAACAGATACTCGTATTTATAGGTACTCATATTTCGAGTTAAGTATGATTTATTTCAACTAGTATAGCGTAGCGAGGCGTATTATATCTTCATATACTCAAAATCCTATCTCTTTTCAATGCTACCTTCTTACATCCTGCCAACAAGTAATAAGCAAGATAGTGTTTAATAGTGTAGGTTTATTATTTTGATTTAACTCGTATTAAATTGGTTTCATATTATTTAACAACTAGTTTATACATATGTACTGTCCACGGTACTTTGAGAGGTGTTAAGAACATTTTCCAATCAACTTATTGAAACCTACCTCTTGGTAATATTCAAAATATTTTGAAAACGAAAACACTATGCAATGGGTAAATAAAATTTATTCTAGACATTCGCCTCATTACGTCGGAACAGCATTTCTCTATTCATCATATAATAAATAATTATCGAAATAATAGAATATGGAAGTATCATGAGAATCTCAAGCACTGTGATATAGAACAGTTGAAATCGTATGTAAATGTAAAGTTATTTATTCTTTTAAACTTATTGAGTATTGTAAAATTTATTTTGACTTTAGGTACTGACTGATGGATACCACATAAAGTATTATGCAGCTGTCAACAACTAACTCATTTCACCTGTATTATGATGGTTATAGCTACCTACATATATAAATGTATTCTTGTATTAACTGTATAAAATAACTTGATACTGTAAACTATCGGGTGCCAATGCCTCTATGAAAATTGTAAATGGTACCCACTCACAAAATTGTTTAACATTGAGTTCTCTGGCGCTTGAAAATAAGAAACTAATCGAGATAAAGCGTCGGACGTGCTAGAAAACTCAACAGCTTTTCACATTGTATAAGAGCTTTAAAAACATTAAGCAATGCACATCGTTTTGTCGGTTGTAAGAAAATGAAAATCATCAACAGACACATACTATTTATTGTTTTTTAAACTTACAATTGGGACTTGTTATTTCTATGATTCGTAAAATAGCAGCCTATTTCGAAAAGAAGTGTTTTACAACCAATCTGTCATTTAGTTAAAATAAATAACTAAGTTTTGCAAAGAAAACAGAAATTTATCTGTGTTTCGAACTTTATGTCGATGACATTAGCATAATCTCATTTTCCATTACAATATTCTGTCTTTATATTCCCATTTTAATAGGTTTTAAAAGAACTAAACTTAAATAGAAGCACTTGTACTTTAAGACTATATTTTTCTGTATTTCGACGTTTCAGCAATGATATACACATTTGTAAAACTGTCAATGCAATTATAGTCGTCTTGATTAAATAAGGCTAGATATCGATAGAAATAATCGTTTATCAAATCGTTATTTACCACATGTACAGTCAGCGTCAAATATACCAGAACGGGCAAGGTGGTCAAAAATATCTGAACACGCCCGAGCGTATTTGACCATAGAGTCGAGTTCAGATATTTTTGACACCTTGCCCGCTCTGGTATATTTGACGCTGACTGTACATGTTGTGCTATTAAGTACTATCAATCACTCTATGGATAACCGTACTTTAGCCTGAATATCGATAGACTAAGCTGTCTATACATAGTAGGTAGTCTATGAAGCAAGATCACCCTAGCAACCTATATAAATGGGAACATGAAGACAGGAGAAATTTTGGGATACAGTAGACACTGGATTATGTATAAATGAAAACTTGAAGACAACAAAATCTATCGATATGGAATACCGTAGACGCGGGAATTCATAGATGGGAACCCGAAGACATCTACACAAAAAATACATACATACAAACGTAATAATCTAATTGAACACTTAACGACCTCAATTTTTTTTATTAAAATAAAATTACATTAGTAAAAAAAAGCCAATTGTCTTACCTGAAATTTTGATCATAAATAACTAATATTGCAAGTTAAAAAATAACTTTATTTATTGCAGATAAATTTTTACAAATAACTTTACAGTGTGAACCTTATCATTAATTTTATTGTGTATTTTTTATATCATACGCATAGCTATGCGTGATTAAGTTTCCAAAGCGTGTAGCATAAATCAATGCATTAGGCATGTGTTCCTAAGACTAGAAAAAGGTATATAATAATAAGATTCCCTAACTTACATCAGAATAGCACAGACAATATTTCAATATTATTAGTACCAATAAATTGAAGAATAACGCGTAGCATCAGTTAAACAACATTGAAAGACTACCATGTTTTTTAAGTTTGTAAAAATATTGAAGCATTGCATCAATTTAAAACATTCAGATTAAAAAAGAATGTACATGACTATACTTTAGGTATTGGTAACAATGATAACTATTAATATCTTTGGCCTATTATAAACTGCAAGCATGTAAATAAGTTTGTAATCATCTGACGACAAGTCTATGGTCCGGCACCGGGCTACGACGACGAGGATCCGTCGCTGCAGCTAAATTCAGGAATATGCCCTGAAACACCGCTGCCCTTAGGGATGACAATACAACCTTGCAAAATATAGACAGCAATTTGGAAGCTAAACAAAGCTGAACAGAGCTGTGACTCAAATGTTATTTATTTTTTCAATAATGTTATTGCATTTACATTGCATTGCTACATAAAAATAATCACGAGGGAGAGTCGATTTCAAATAATTTCATTTCAAATTTATCTTATCTACAAATGGAGCCTTTGGCTAAGTTTCTGGTATTCCCGGACTTATTTTGTAATACTCGTACGTTCAAAGTCGAAAATGACATTTTAAATTAAGAACTTATAACATCTAGTGTAATTACAGTCAGCGTCATGATATCTAATACAAATATGAATTAAAACCTTGAGTAAATATACTTATTCAATTATTTACTCAATATTTCTTAAGCTGACTGCACACTTACACAGTGTGTGACGTAAAATTTCGGCAGCCATGTTGTCTCGAAAACTAAGCACGATACTTATATCACTTTGAAAAAATGTAACAACTATTACCAATTGCTTAGTACATCTGCCGAAATTTATACGTCTAACTAGTTTGACATTTAGACGATGAAATTGTTTAATTATTTTTATTTATCCAATCTGTATGCAATTTTTGAATAATCAAAATATATTGTTTTCAAACTGAAGGTTTTTTTTCTGTGTCGCCTAGCTTATACCTAAATAGCGCTCTCACATAGGATTCTATTGTATAATATAATAAACTTTAATGTAAGAAAGGTATAAAAACACAGTATGTACACAACTAAACTAAACAAATAAAAACTAAAATAAAACTAAAACTTACAAATAAAACAGTTGTATAATAAATATATATCCCACTATAATTTGGGCTCAAATACCATGAAAATCATATTCTTATTTCATTGACTTAAATTATGCACCACAATATGTCTTAAATAATAATTAAATACAAATTTAGGTTCAAATATTAAAAAGTGATTGTATTATATTTAATGATCATAACTTTTTTATGTAATTTACACCAAATTAGAATTTTACGTCAAAATGATTCTTAATACCATACAGACCGGTTCCTCTGTTAATCTTGTTGTTAGAAATAATTGAAATAATTGAAGTAACGGAATTAGTAAGATTATTGTACATATTGTGGTCGATAAACATATAGAGAAGCTAAATCTACTAAAGATAAAACACTGGTTGTTTGAACATATAGATGTCGTTGCGGGGGATGGTGGATGGATGGTCGAGGCGCTTCGTTCTCTTCGTCGGGATCTGGTTCTACGGGGTCCATGACGTAGGTACTGGGGTGGTGAATAAAGGAAATAACTTGTTACTCTGCGGCGTTATATTTAACGAAGCAATACTAAATTAAATCACAATGACATGATGTTAATCTAATCGGTAGACGAACCGACAGAATCGTTAGGCAGGTGTTGTCTCTTCGACGGTTCGTAAGAGAATCCCACTCCAGCCCGGCGAGCCTGTCCATGTGCACCTGTGATGTGCACCGCAACCGGTAAGTAGTGACGTCACACGGCGTTCGCCGCCATCTTAGGTCTTCTTTAGTACTACGGTAGTCAAATGACGATCTTGTATCGCTTAATTATTGTTATATTAGACATAGATATTGGTTTACAATAAAAAGGCTTAGCAACAGTAAATTAAATGTTTATAAGTCATTTTATTAACAACCCTTCCGACGATACGTTATCCTGTTAAAATAGTTTGAACCGTAAGTCAAGGTCTTGAGTTCATTGATTATAAATATCGCATAAAAAAATACAGTTTTTCTGACAGAGAAACCATCTATTTATATTTCTTTAAAATTTATAGCAACCCTAGAAGTAAAGTGTCGAGGCAGCAAGGTTCAGCAGCGGAAGTCATAGACCAGTCGGGCAGGTCAAAAAGATCTACACAGCTTTTTCAATTGCGAATTGCAATTGCTTTTTCAAAGCAATTGTTAGGTGAAAAGTTCAAACAAAAAAGTTTCATACTACGGGTCGACCTTACTTTAGGCATATATATCTACGATATTTTCGATAAATCCCATCAATGTTTACCTTTGGGGTACCTAAAAAACAGTCCACAACAGTCGCCCCCTAGAGCTCAACGGGAGCGCGCGTCCTCTATTCCTGCGCCCACGCTTTCAGGCAGCATTTTTGGAAGCACGTCTGTCCCTTTCCTGTTTTTTTTGTCATATCTCTCTTGCTTAGCGTCTGGTTGCTATTACTTTAGCTATGTGTGACTGATTTCAAAAGTGTCTTCCGATAGGATTTAGGGTACTTTGATGTTATGGAAAGTGTATTAAATAGTGTTTGATCCTCATGCTGCACCTCGCTCCCTGTGAGTGGGCTGAGCTGGCTTCAACATCTTCCTTGGAAGTTTGTGCCTACTGTTGGGTTTCCGGTGAGCACATTTTCTATAACTGTCAGGAGTTACATTTGGCGTATAATTAATTACTTTGACTTTCTTTTATAAATAATTATGTGCTTTACTAATCATTACCGCTTGAAGTGTTCACTGTATTGATTATTAGTTCGTTTAAGATTGCTGTTAGTGCATTCTTGTCCGTTATTGTGTAGACACCTGCTGAGCTCTTGTATCCTGACCAAGGCGCACCTGCATGGACTGGGCAATAATTATTTAGGCTATTTCAAAATATATTTTACCGGGTACGCTTTCGCTCTCCCACAGAGGGAGCGCTCCCATGTCTTCCAACGTGTTCCTATTTCGAATGCGCTACTGCTTACCTTAAAGAAGCTGGTGACCCTTTTGAAGATTTTTGTAGCTTGATTCATTTTGACAACAGACCACATCATTCTTCCTAGATCGCCTTCTATGAAGGCGCTGCCCCCCCCCCCTGATCGATAAAATATCGCAAACGTCTAGACTCCAGAGATAGTTCTAGAAACAATTCAATAATTCATTGCTTTTCATTTCATTCAAACAGTGCTTTTGCGATAATGCTACCCCACAAACAATCAAACGCCTAATGGAAAACAGTTGTAGATTTCAATTAAATTATTATGATTATATTGAAACAAATAGAAGAAGAAGATTGGAGAAATACTGACTTATAGCAAGAATTCACTTAATCATATAATAAGTGCTTCATAAAAAAATACGAAATTTAAACTATTCCTGGGAATATTTAAAGAAACCCCACCCGAAAATCCCGACGAAAATCTACCCTCTATCTTTCTTTTACCAGATTAACAAACAATGGATCGCCCGGATTGTAATACCTGCGCCAAGCTTGGCAATGAGCTGGAAAGAGCCAAAGACGTCATAGATAGATTGTCAGAGGCAAATAGAATACTAGCAAAACTACTTTACAGCACTAAACGAGGGGAAGAAACTCCCTTTCCCTCCCCCATACTCACAGAACAATTTAAAACTGAAATTGTAGGTGATGGAAATTCTCCAAAACGTTTACCCGAGCTGGAGTCTGAGAACGGACCTAGTGTAACAGCGTCGACAGTTGAAACTGGGCCTAAATTATCACCAGAGCTTATAATAAATACTCATTTCAAACCAGTACCTATGCCTGTACGGATACCTGAACCAGAAACAATTTCACTATCATCATTGGCGACAGATCCAGGAACAAGATCCGAGGCAAGTAGAGAATCAACCTCTGTGTACACATCTTCATCTGAATCCACTTCTACGCCGACATCAACTTCAATGCAAGACTTGAAGCACAAAAAGACAACAAGAAAATCCGAGAGGAAGACAAGGGTACAGGCAGTAAAGCAGACACCGGATCCTAAATCCAAGCCGAATAAAACACTTAACTACTTTGACCCCTCGACTGTGCCAGCTGCTACTTCTAAAAGGAAGCGAACCTCGTACATATCGAATATTACCAGCACTACTGATCGCGCAATCTTATCACCCAAACGACAAAAATTGCGTCACCAAACTTGACACACCTTTTCACAGTAACTTAAGTAATATGGTTCGCTGCCAAGGCGACTTTTGTCCCCTGAGCATAAGTCAAGCCAAAACAAAATAACTTTATTCAGATTAGGCTTGCACTTTTGCATGTCAGAAAATTTACCACCGGTTCGAAAAACCTCTGATGACAGGATACCGGGAAGAGACTAAACGACTCTTTTTATATCAACGTCGACAATATGTTTTATATGGTCAAATATTTTTCCAGTCTTCAGGACGAAGCACAATTATTTCAAATCATGGAATTAGACGACCGGTGGCCCGTTCACTAAGCTACAAGTTACAATTTTACAAGTCTAAACCGGCAACATTGGTCAGTAATGACCAATGGCAATGGGCATAATGACCAATGTTGCCGGTTTAGACTTGTAAAATTGTAACTTGTAGCTTCGTGAAACGGGCTACGGATAGCCCAGTGATTAGTGACCCTGACTACAAAGTTTGAGGGGCAAATGTGTGTACCCGAGTCTTGGATTTTATATGTATTTAAGTATCTATTTATCTATTATATGTATATCCGTTGTCTAGCTCCCATAACACAAGCAGCTTTAGTTGCTTACTATGGGACTATTGAGGTCAATTAGTGTGAATTGTCCTGAAATATTAATATTTAAAAAAAATTGTTAATATTTGATTGCATATAAAATAAATCCTTTCCTACGTCAATTAGGATACTATGCCCTCTAAAAGCTTACTAATGTCCCAAACATTGGGTTAATTCACTATTAAATTGTTTGTTTATTTGTAAGTATAATATGATTGAAGTTATCTATAATAATTGTTATATTTAGCAGTGGAGTCCCGCGATTGAAAAAAAGAAGATATATGTTATACTGGGTATCTCACGGCCATCTGACACGGAAGACTATGCGACCTTAATAAATATTATAGATATTTTGCTTTAAGGAGAAACTATAAGTAAGTAATGCTGAATTCTAAAATTTAAAAATAACTGTTTGTCTCTTCTGGAAATAGAACTGATCAGATGTGAAAAAAAACCTGTATTTTTATGATACCAATTAAATATATGCACGCAAGCCTAGGCCCGCCCAGCCCTGTATTCTGTAAAGCTCTTTATTGAGCTCGCAAATGCCCAGCGCCCCCCTCTTTGTTTCCACCCGAGGCTCTAGCTTAATAAGCCTGTGAGTAAATCAGGCACTGACCTTCAGGGTTGTCTGGAGGTCACTGTCTAAATAATAGTTAATAAGCATAGCATAGCAACTTATTGTTTAGTTACCAAACAACAATTATAGCATAACAACAAAGTTATTTTTAGCTTAAATCCAACGAATACTGGTTCCCCACCCCAAATGTTCTAGAATTCGCTTCTTTGCTCCTACGCTCCCGCCGCCAGGGAGCGCACCGACGCCTCCCATCCTCCCAAGGTATTGATTACAAATAAAAAGTGAAAGTTCTAGTAGTTTGAAAAAAAAACTTTAAACGCCCACCCACTTCCTCGTTTGCGTTCCTGTTTTATTAAAAAAAAAACAGTTGAGGATTCATGTACAGTCACCATCAAAATATCGGAGAGGACAAGGTTTTCAAAAATTTCTGAAATCGAGTACTTGACATGACTTAACTTACGTACTTACTTGGCAACGGAGTCGTCTTTAGAGTTCGTTTTTAAGCAATTTGCCCGCTCCATTATATTTGATGGCGACTGTATCAAGTTTGTAAAATATTGTTCTACTTTTGTAGCTTGAAAAACAAAAAAAAATGTATTTAAGTTAGGAACGAATTATTATATAAAATAACATGATTGTCCTAATAGACTGATGTTTAACCTAACCCATGGAAAGTTGGCATCCACTAAAAAGGTTTCTAAAAATTGGTCCTAAAAGATGAAAAGGAGCTCCCTTCTTTTTGAGATTGACAAACGTGAGAGTTAGCAATAAGGCTGATAATAAAACACCCCTTATGGGAGTAAAAAAAAGAAGTTGATGTTTCTAAAAGGCGTCTTTTATTTTTTACGTATTTAAAAAAATACCTTTATCCCGGAGAAAGTTGGTATGGACAGCCATAGAAACATCTTGTTATTGACTTGAGATATTTCGTAAACTATAATTATTAAGGTGGATCGCTTCGCATGAGGCGGGAGTTTTGAAAATGTTGTAGTTTTTTAATTATTGTGGCTAAATAGTGCGACTTTTTATCAATTCAAGTAGATTCCCGGGAACAAAACACTGTTTTTTAAACGATTGTGTTATGATTTTGGACAATCTAGTTGCTAGTTTAAAATATTGGTAAACTTTATGTTTCAGCCCACTTTTACGCACAATTATTTAAAATTGACAGCTTGAACTTTCAAAAACAAAACACAGTGCCTTAAGAAATAGTGTTTTACTACCGGAAAACATTTGAATTGATGTAAAAACACACCATTTAGCCCCACAATAAATTAATAAAAACTGTGAAAATTTCGAAATTCCCACCTCATACGCAGCGATTCACCTTAAGTAAAGACTTGTATTTTAGGAGTAAAGATAGGTTCAGTAAGTACTGCTAACTTAAATATCCGACTTCTAGATTTAGCCGCATCAGAGATACAGGTTGCTAAAAAATGTCGTGAACTGCTTCGAGAAAAGTATGGTACGACTGTGCCCTTGTTGTTTGGTTACCTCGAGATTCGCAGACGCCATATTAAAATCGCTAATACTTATGCTATATCACTCAAACAATAAAGACAATTCTAACATTCTCTCACGTGTTAAAATGCATCAAGATGTTTAGCCAGCAGAGAGTGAAAGAAATAGATACACTCGGTAACATAAACTTCCCATCTGGTGGCAGTTGGGTGAAAATCCGTTTTTTAACTAACCGGAATTATTACCTACATAAATTTAAAATAGTGACATCTATTGGGCTATTCAAAAAGCTGAATGATGCTGACGTCCCGTAGCTCGCTCTGACTAAAGATGTTATACTAGACACTAAAGGTTGCTGCAGTTATGTTACGCTCTAGAGATAGATGACGCTAAACATTGATTGTAATTTATAGAATCCAACTGCGCTGTAGAGTGATCTTCGTTGATATTCTTTCAGTCTGCATTTTACTTTAAACTAGCTAAAGGATTAAAATTAAGGGAATTTGGAAAAAGAGAGGCACTGATCTGAACATAAAAACAAAACAGCATTGTTTTAAAATGCTGCTGTGTACAATGTTGTAAGTCTTTCTATCTGGGGCTAAGTACTTGTATTACTATGGTATGTATGATTTGATTGATTTGATTTTCTTTATTTCTCAATTTAAATTATCATATAAATTACAATTTATGTCAAGATATATGCATTCACATTGAGATCGTCAAAAAAATATAATAAATTAAGAATAATAAAAAAAAATGTAAATAACAATAACAAAAACACAAAATAACAGCAATATAAAATCACAAAATAATACCTAATAATGGATAGTCAAATACAAATTTAGTATGTCAAAGTTATTACATAATCAATAAAAGAATTAGTTAAAATAATGTCAATATATAATGATAATAGCGTTTAAAATTCAATGTCCATAAATTCTTTTATTGAGTACAGGGTGTTTTTCAATAGAAGGCCTTTAAGCTGGCGCGTAAATGACTCGTCAGACGTTTCGAATTTCAGTTCGGCGGGCAGGCGGTCGTAGTAAGTGGGACCCATGATGCGCGGGTTCTTCCTTGCAAGCGCCATGTGACGAGGAAATGTTTTCAATCGCCTTGTAGGACGAAATTGTTATGGAAGTATATACTTATGTAGGCAGAGATTGACTAGTAAGAAGAATAGACCCATGTCTCCTTGTTTTTAGAGAATGGACCTCATGATTATCGCTGGATGACGTTACTTGTATCGCATCAACTAAAAATTCGCTGGTATCGACTAAATAACGTGTTCCATTGTCCTTGTTCATCCTATTTGTTTATTTTAAGGGTGAAACCACTTTATAACTTCGCATGTATAAAACCCAAATTCATACTCTGCTATTTTTCACATTTGGTAATCTCCTAGCACATTTTGGTAAGCTGAAGAAGTTCGTAGTCGTACTCAAGTCCGATAGACGGCGTGCATTTCAAAGTTACACTAACCAAAATTAGCTTACTATGAGAAAAAACTACTATTAATAAAATAATAATATCAATAAAATCTTTCACTTCGGCCAATCGGAGATAGCGATATAACCTTGATTGGTCGAATTTTAATTCTTGTCTTTCAATTTATTTTAAATCACCCTCAGCATACATTCACATATTATATTGCCGGCACCTTCAAATATTAGACAGTGGCTAGAGCAAACTAATTGCCTGCCTGGACTACAATTAGAATGTGTTCCTGAATGTAACAGCGATTCAAAAATGCTACAATACAAGAGAAATCATGTGTTCTAGCATTTGATGAAATGTCTATTATGAGTAAGTACAGTCAAGGAAATTGAAACACGTACCACCGTAGAACCTAGTCGAAGATACATACGCATGACATTTGTATGACATAGCCTGGCGTTTAACGCGTCGCGTCATTGCGATAGGGTTCTAAGGTGGTACGTGAATATATTTCGCCTACTGTACATTACAATATTCCAAAAAATATGACCAAATCGTTGACACAGTACCTTGTGCTTAAATAGAGTGTCTCCACTATATATCTAAGCTGTGCTTTGGTTTCTAATTTAGAAATGCCGCACAGAGCGAGCATGGAACTTCGGTTGCCAAGTTGGACCATCGCCAAATAAAACAACGGTGCAGATCACATTCTTTATTGGATCAAAAACTAAATATTTCTTACACCATTGTAACTAAGTGATAAATTTATTATGTTTGAGCAACATCATAGATCTATGTACTTACTATATGTATAGATTGCATGTTTAATAAATCGAAATAAGATTATTTTCAACTTTGTTGAAACGCATCGTTATTAAAATTGGAATGATATCGTGGGTAGGGTTCATGTTTGCTTTTTATCGCTAAGCGTTTATTGCCCGGTGGGATCGTTGTTTTGTATGAAAGCACCGTCAAACGAATAAACTATACGCTCAATAAATATTCATAAATACATCTGCATAAAACAGGACTTAACGACGGCAATGTCTTGCCTTTTTATACTGAAATTTCAATCGCATTGCAACGCTCGTGGTGACATCATGAGTTTCAAGAGCTTGTTCGTGGAATGAATACGAGTACAGTTCCCGGCAAACAACTTGAGCACTGACCTTGACTGCGTAGTCACCGTTGCTAGTATAAATGTGTATGCGCTAACATACCCCCTCCACTCGATCTATGCTCAAGTTGTTTGCCTGCAAGTATAAGTATACAAATCTCAAATTAGTAAAGACAAAATTCTGATTCTAATTTTGGATGGTTGTTGCATTATCTTTGTTTTAACATAATAATTAGTAATTGTTCAGTTTCCCCGATCACTAAAAAAATAAACGAACCGTAATATTTATCACACTCTTAGTAACAAAACGACAGTAGTGCAAACCCTTAATTTTGATGTAAAACGTAGAGCTAATAACTTGAAATTTGCCTCCACCATAGATCTTTTTTCAAAAGTATCACAAACAAGTCGTTGGCATTTGATATTTATTCGCCAGTTTGGTGACGGTCGCTAACCATTCGTTAACAGAACGTTAAGTGTAAGTTTTTTTATCATGAATATAAATATTTTATTAATTTTTGAACACAAATAAAATATGATAAAAAAAAGTACATCAGACGAGTAAACTTCCGCCAAAGTGCAGAGCAGTTGTTGGCAAAAAAATGTGTTTCGAACGCGTTTGCGGTAACTTCTCAATTACTATGGAAACAGCTGATTGCAGGTAAAATATATGCCACTTCCATAGTATATTGTGACAAAAACTTAGACCAAAGACAAAGGACATCCTGTTTTATCCAGTCGTAATGTGTAGAAAAAAAGAAATTAAAAATGAATAAGTATCTGGCGCGCGCCCCGCGATTGAACCCTTTAACCACACGCAGTTATTAGTAGGAATTTTTAAGATTTTATCAATCCTAGGGTGGACCGAGCTCGAGTTCAATTTTCATGATAACATAGCATGGAACTGGAACTTGAGCTTGGTATATAATTACAACCCTTAGAAACAGAGACAATTCCCAAAAAAGTACTGCCGTATTTAGACACATTTAAGTGAACTTATTTGATTCCTTTTTGTTAAGATTTTCTGGGTTAGATTGCAGGAAACAGTACTTAACATTAATTTTATAGCAAATGTGCATGGAATAATTTATATATTTTATTGAATTCCTAAGCATTTGTGTAATTATCATTTATTTAAATTGGATCCAGGAGTAAGGAATTATCCAAAATAATGTTATTGAAACTATATTTCAACGGTATTTAGGTAAACCACTACCCAATAAGGAAATTGTTACACAATTTGTATGAATCTGATGGTTTTCGACAACTGTTTACAATACAATAGGAATTTTAAAACATTACATATATTTAAAATCAGTCTCAAAGAAATATAGGTATATAGAATTACATCAATTTAGAATACATTTATTGCTAGAATATAGGGTCTAACAAATAGATTTTTCTTAGTAGATTGTTAATGAATCTACTGCAAAAAACGTTTTATTTAGTTTAGCTTATAACTTATACGTAACATAACATTATTCCGCCAGCTAGACCAAACTTTGGTACCTATTTCTTCCTGAATTTGCTAGTAGGCATCTATGTTCTCAAATGGTATTTCTTCGATCTAAATTACTTATTTACTTATGACTAACTTACAAACTCGTCTCAGCGGAAATATATATTGTAATTGTAGTAAGGTTAACAAGGATGAACTAATTTTAAAAACTCAGAAAGTGTTCAGACATAAAAAAACGTACAATAAACGGGGATCGTCTGAACTAAACCTGTTACTTTATAAAAAAAGTATAACACCGTTATCTCAAACTTAAAACTATCTACCTGCTAATACTGTAGCAATGATAAATAATAAAAAACATTACTCGTGTAAATTTTTTAGCAATAAAGTTGTTATAAAAGTTTACAGCTATACTTTGGCACTTTTTCAAAAAGAGATGCTTTATCACTCGGAGTACCTCTACATAAGTGCTGTACCTACTCCAAAAATTTAATTTCAAGATAGCGTTCGTTGCGTCTTTTTACTTGTTCACAACCAGTGATTGAATAAGACAAGACAAACGCAATTCGTACTGCGGTTATAGATCAGAGTAGAAGGTCATATTCAACACTGCCTTTCGTGATCCGTACCGCATTTTCATAATAGAAGTTACATCCTAAATACAGTCTCAATCAAATAGAGGTTGTCACATTATCTAAAACGTGACCATACTCAAAGTATTAAGTATACTTGTATTAAATTTATTGAACTCCCGTATGTCATCTCTCATCTTTGCAGCCTTGTAACAAATCAACATATTATTTAGATTTAAATAGTACTCTAAAAGTAAAGTCAATCAATTGGCATAACAGGAGACAGTGAAAGTTTCATTATGATGTTAGGAGAGAGTGACAAGCTTACCAAACTCAGCAAGTTTTTTTTTTAAATTAAGTATATTTTATTAGTGCACTGTATGGACCTAGTTCTACCAAACATTTTTTTACTTTGATTTAACAAAGTTCTAACAACTAAAACATTATTATAAATATTTTAAACTATAATCTGATATAACAATAATATCAATTTCTCTAGGTAGACTTTAATAGACATACTTTTCAATTATATTTCTAATTTATTAAATATATTTAGAATTTTGTTACACAAATGAGGTTTACGGACAATGCGCGTTACTTGATTTTATACTTTACCAATAATGACTCTCTAGGTAAACGTACCTACCAAGTGTATTATATACATATTAATATAGCAATAGAGCAATCTTCGACAGCGCAAACGCATCAATTCCACGAAATATTGGCCAAAAGACAATCATTAAAGTCAGCATTCATTTTAACAAAAAATAGAGAATGAATGAGAACGCAACAGACTATATTTCTTTAAACAAAGAAATATGCCTCAGTTAAAAAAGTTGCTGGGCTAAGTAGCGCGCCGTGCCCGCGTCCCCATCTGCCAAACTACGCTAATATTGTGACTTAGATACTAGGTGCAATATATGCGAATCCACAACTTTTATAGTTCTTTCAAGTAATTGAAAACGTTTACACGTAAAGTTAATAACTTTGATTGACGGTCTGTTTATTTTGATTACTTGCAAAACACAAATCGCATAAAATAGAAAATCGATCGGCTACTATCTTCCATATTTTATAACAGCAATAAACTATCAATATATTACCAACGTATTGATAAAATATAGTTATAAATAATACAGTT
Organism: Ditula angustiorana; assembly: GCA_963691745.1. NCBI lineage: Eukaryota > Metazoa > Arthropoda > Insecta > Lepidoptera > Tortricidae > Ditula > Ditula angustiorana. The sequence goes on from OY829472.1 coordinate 8,841,733, forward strand.
GAGTGGCCCTACCTATATGCCGGGACAGTGTCATTTCCATAGGCGTCGCCAGTTGGTGTCGAGGGGGGCACCTTCCCCCTTTAGCTTCAAATAAGTGGGTCATCTACCAGTCCATTTATATAAGTTGTATGAACTCCCCCCCTCCCCCTAGCACGAAGCAGAGTGAAAAGATGGCGATGCCTTTGGTAATTTCTAAAAAATATTTATATTGTACTTTCTTCAATTGTTGAGTAACTTTAAAATATCTATAAAAATAAACTTCATCTGGTTGAATGGCATAAGTAAATGAGGTATACGTAAAATCAACCTAAAACGTTTAATTGCAGGTTTCACTAAATCTCCAACTTAGTAGAAATTCTAATACTTCAGTACGAAAATAATTTAAATGCATGATAATTTTTACTAAACATAATTTCTTGTGGGAAAAGAAAGCCTGGAAAAGTTACTTGATCAGCGTATTATTCCACAGTGAATTGTATACTTTTCACTTTCTTCATTTCTCCAGCGTATCTCGTTTTTAAATTCATCAACATCTTTTTTCCAGTTTAGAAGATAAGCTCGTAGAAGCAGACCAACTTAATTTAAACAAAAAAATCTATGTCCTTGGGACTCTATCCCTATCCTTGCATTTTTCTTTTGAATATAAACTCAAAATATTCTGTTTTAGTCTAAAAAATATTTCGTCAGTAAGTACCTTTTTTCAAAGGCAAACAATAAATCAGGTTTGACGTACTCAGTAATATAATATTGATTGTTTATGTTAACTTTGAGTTAGTTAGGTATTGGCACCGAGACAGTCATGGTATCCACAGTAAAAAAAACCCCGCCTTGATATTTCCCTTACAAAAATCTTTTCACCGTAAATTTCTTTTACACTGTTGAATATTTATCTAAATAATCGATTTTAATTTAATAAATTATATCTACAATAATACATTAGACACTTTTAATAAATTGAGCAAATCCTAAACATGGCAAAGAGGTTTGGTGAATAACCATTTTAATCCCAACAAAAATCAATAAAAAAGAATCACGAAATTAAACACCAATAATTAATGTAAATTCATTAGTATTATACTTACCGCAATAGACGCGAGTAAAAAAAAACCTAGACAATAATAATATCTTTATTTTATTAGTTGATTGAGCAATAGAGATCGACATTAGTATAATGTTACCAATGACTGGCTGGTCGTTTTTTAAGAACAAAATGTACTCTAAAGTTGTAGTTTTTTCAATTGTGGCCACTAAAAACAATCCGCCATTCTGATGTTGACTATGATTTCATGAATTCACTAGTTCTGTTATGGCTTAAGTAGTTTAAGAATTGAAAATCATAGACAATATTAATACTTATTTCAATATCTTTACTTTATATCATCAATATTTAATATGAAGGGTTTCCAAGGTTGTTTGACGATGACTAGGTCACACCAATTCTGTTATTACACACATGCCATAATTACCTCAACTGCAAATAAATTTTGATTTTTTAACAGAGTATCACGATTTTAGTCATATTTCATTGTTTCAAGTGGTTTAAAATAGATAAATTAAAAACATACGTATTGCCAACAAAATTATCCGTCCTATTATAATGGTGCTTGGCAGCTAATGCAAGCAAATAAAGCATTTATGGAGAAAAAACATCAAAATATAGTTTACAATGTTCACAAATTCCACTGAAGCATACTTTATCTGATTTTAAAGTAATTTTTTAAACAATTTTTCGTGTATCTTTATTTTTGAATTACCTTTATGTCAAACTTGATGACAAATGAGTTATTGTTCCTTGGTTTAAATAATGTGAATTTAAATAATAAAATTTGTAAATAAATTTTCGCTGTTTACTAGCCAAAAGTTTTTAATATTTTTTTAGCTACGTAGCTAGAATCAATTGCTATTTCATTTTCGTCCATTACCAACATCTAAATTCATTTTCTGTACTCATCTGGTAACTTAGGTTTTTTCTATTTTATTTTAAGAAAAAAACATACAGCGGTACGTTTTTATTACACAGTCATCGTAACTATACCAAAAACTTTACCGACCCGGAAGATCCCAACTATATTGTCTCGTTTTACTAAAACTATTTAATGTTCTAAAAAATTTTAATCTTCTCCTCAAATGATCGTCAGATTTCTGTCAGTGTCTCAGTGGTCATTTAATTTTAATGAGCAATGAGTAGGTACCCATTCGTTTTGATCCAAAGCTCCCAGTCAAGTGTACATAGTTTTTATGCTACAAGCCCATCCCATTATGTATAATATGTTGTACATATTTTTAAGAACAAAGTCAACACGGATGTTTATAAGTAATTCTACGTTTTATTTACAATAAATATCGATAATATGTAAAATTAGATAAACTCTTCTTAGTTGTGTCGCCATTTTTCTTCAAAACATGCACATTATTGCCCGTTCGCTCACCTTGTCGCCTTCAGTAAACGTTCAATGTTTTCATTAAACTAGTTTTGTACCCAGACTCTCTGATAAACCTAAACGGAATTTTGACATTTCTCAATAGCCAGCCAACCCTTCCCTATACTCTCGCTTGCCATTTTAAATTATTATTATATATTGTCAGAAGGTATTTATTTAAAATTCGATGGATAATCCCCAGTAGGACGACGATAAAAAATTGGCAGCTGTGAATATAATATGTATGTTGAGGTTTAATTGAAAGCTTATTAGGTAGGTACTTAAGAATTCTTTATCCAAATATCTGGTGATAATATGGTGAGAGCATAGTCAAGTGGTGCCGATATGAGGACTTATACTACATACACCTGTAATAATTAGAACATCTTATTACTAATGGCGAATCAAGATCGCACACTACGAACATACCATTTAATACGCAATACATTCATCTGTAATTTAATAAATTCTCGTATTTAATGTTCCTCGCCCAGCAGTACCAAATCGTCGGCCACGACGTCGGAGACGTGCAGGTAGATGATCCAGTACATGAGGTTGAAGCAAACGAAGCACACGGGGAACACGATGCGCGAGTACTTATCGATGTCTGACGGAGTAGTGCCCAGTATTTTGCTAATGCCCTGCAAAGGTTCATCACCTCAAAAGACGTATTTGAAAGCAGTTTAGTTTATGTCATTCGCAACAATCGCTAAGGCAATATTTCGCTCAGCTAGGTAGCAACATCGCATTTGCTTAGCTTATCTGGTATACTGCCTACTATTATCTTAGCTGTCACAGAACTAGACACAATAGACAGTTCTATTGGTGTAACGTCCGCAGTTCTTTAGTTTCCCTGAAGGTGGTCAGTGGGATCCTGCAGTCTGTGTGAAACGTGTTTGGCCAAATTTTACTTACTAAACAAATTTTTACAACCTTGTTTGCCAACACAATCTTTCAAATCAACGTTTTTAAGGACAACTAATCTGCTATCAAATTGTCCAGTTTAGCAAAGAATTAGGTATAAGTGAAAAAAAGTCCTTAAAGCAAAGGACTCAGCATAGATCTTGCAGCATAGTTATTATTCGCCACCTACTATTTACTTCAATATAATCAAGAAAAAATAGGATGGTGGAATACCCCGAGAAGAGAATCAAGGACGACAGCTCCCAAAATATTTTTTTATTCAAATATTAATAATCACCTAACCTTTATGTAACCTCGGAGAGGTTCATCAGCTATGAAGCGATATCTGGTGATATTTGGTATAAAAAACTCGCCGATTCATTAGTGACCCACAAAGTACCTTCGAAGCTTGCAGCAGATGTGGTGGAGTTGGCTCTTCGTCCGCGTGCGGTGGAGGAGGAGGCGGCACGGCGGAGCGGACGACGTTGACTGTATTTTCATGAGTGCTGCCTTTGGAGTATGCCTTAGGATCGTGGACTTTGAAGCGTACCTCCTGTACATACCGCACGAAATTATTTCAAATCAAATCATATTAAACGAGGTTTCTGTAACAAAATTAACTAATACGTTTTTTACCGATGAGCGACTAGACGGCGGTCTGTTCAGAGGAATCCCTCGGGGAGGTGGTACAGGCTCCGGGCCGGAAGGACCAGGCAAGCCGTCAGCTTGAGTCTTTTTGTTATCAGTGTGTATTTTCTGAACAGCTGTAAATCGTTGCTTCCTCATCTGTATCCTCTTTGCCATGTAGCCGACCGTAGCATACTCTGAAACAGATTTGAAGTTAGTAAAGTTTCAAAAAAAAGATTTACCTCGTCCCAAACTAAGCAAAGCTTGTGCTATGGGTAATAAACAACAGATATACATACTTATATAGATAATACATACTTAAATACATATAATATCCAAAACTCGGGTACAAACATTCGTATTCTTCATGGAAATATGTGCCCCTCCCGGAAATTGAACCCAGAACCTCCAGCTTCATAGTCAGGGTCACTAACCACTAGGCTACCTGGTCGCCATATTCATTAGATGGTACATCAGCTATACTTGTTTGTTAATTTACTTTATAAAAATAATCTGAATTACCCGAGCTGCAAACACTTAGCATAAGAAAGAACTTTTGAAAGCTTGGTGGATAAAAAGATTTTGCTTTATATATTCCCTCTTCCCACGACTGCTTCAATTCCATTTTTGCCGTTTCGGCGCTCTCGTGTAGCTTACACGAGTATCCAACTTTTTTTCTCACACACAGTAGGCGCATGAAAACTTCATTACGAATCATTCTTAACTATTAATTTACTATTGATTACAAATGGTGCTCGCGCTTTCAATTAATCGTAAGGAAGATCAATTTGTCGCTGGGTTTTGACTTTATCTATTTTGTCATACAAAAGAGATAAAAGGTTTGTTACCTAAGAGGCTGGCGAAGACCATGACGAAGCAGGTGCCGAGGTAGACGTCGATGGACTTGACGTAGGAGATCTTGGGTAGCGCGGCGTTGGTGGAGGACATGAGCGTGGTCATCGTGAGCACGGTGGTGACGCCCAGCGACACGCGCGCCGGCGTCGCGTTGCGGTTCAGCCAGAACGACACCCACGAGATGATGACGATCAGCCCCGACGGGATGTAGATTTGGATCAGGTAGTAGCCCATCGAGCGCACGAACTGGATCTCGCACGCCAACCGAGAGTAATTTCCTGTACACGCGCATATTATAATAAACTATTTCAGACATTCTTTTCACTATATTTATAATCGTAAACCTCTCTTATCCAAAAAAGAATGCATTATAAAACATCTCTGTCAAAAAAGAGATTTGAAACAGATAGGATTGTTGCTTTGTAGTGACTTGATTAGAAAAATATAACGTTACTAAAGTACAATCACACCACTCTATCGTGTTTTTTGTGCAACCATCAAATCAAAACAGGACGTGAAAAGATTCGTGACTGTTTTTGTCCAGTGTTTAAGGTAGTGGTCTTTTCACTTGTTAGTTTCGGGTTAATCCCCCACGATACCTGTGGTGAGGGAGATCTCCATGGCTCGCTGGCGATGGCCGAGCACCTTGAACTGCGGCAGCGACACCTCGCTCGACACGCCCACCGAGTTGGGCCCCTCGTTCCATTTGTATCGGATGTCCCGCATGGTGTAGCCGACTGTACCATGCACAAATATGGAACGGTAAAGTAAGCACCCATCGCACTGGGCTTTTTTATATAAAACAAAAACTTATTTTCAAAGCAATGCAAGATTTATTAATAAGACGAACAAAATTAAGCGGTAGAACAAATAGATAATTTAGCTTTAGTTAATCTAATTTATGTACTCGTTAACATGTAGGATTATGAAAAATGGATTAAAATGCAAGCCAAACATGACCTACTGAAAAATGAACTATTGATATTGATTTAAAGGCAAAGTACACATATATAAGGAAAATAAACGAGAAAAAATAAATTTGATATTACTTTTAGGTAAAGCAGAAACACTTACAACTCTCAATTTCAATGTTGCATAATTGACGATCCATTGGGAAATATTGCAGATCCATTGGACAAGAAGCGGTTATTGTGAGCCTGCAACAACGTCTAATTGAAGCATAGTGACACGTAAATGTATTCACATAAATACATTCAGTATTTAGATTACCTTATGCTTCTAGTTATGGACCCAGAATGGTGTATACGAATAAATTCGTTGCTCGTAGTAGCGATGTGAAAATAAGACTGCTTTTCATTGACAAAAAAAGTATCGGGTACCCATATGTTTCGTATGAATTCAGATCCAACAGAAAGTGTTTCGACGCCAGGACGTTTTTTGTAAGCGAGCCTCGGATCAGTCCAGAATTGTCGGAAATAGAAGTCCAGAGTAAAGTCCTGAAATGGGTCAGTGTTATAGAAACAAGAGATTTCCTACGTTCGTCGTAGTTTTTGTGATATTGGAGCCAAGCTTAAATGAGCCATTTATGGTCATCGTTGGTTTCAGTTTAACTATATGGAATGGAGGCCCTGCAGGATGAGCACCCACGTAACATGCGAGCTGTTATTCAAATTTTAACAGAAACAGTAAGAGGATCTTAGAGTCATTCAAGAATGGCAATTTTCCTAAGCAAAAATAAGGCATCAATCGACGAAACATTAATTATCCCACTTGAACATTATAAACAAAATTGTTTATGGATATTAAAGTAATTTATATTTATGTGGTTTCTTCCACAGTAATGACAAGTTACAAAGAGTTAATGGACTGTATTTACAAAAAGTAATCAGCAAAACTTAGGTGCAAGTAAGTTAAGTACCCACGATATGTCTAATGATATTATTTTAAATTTTAATTCCAATTGCTCTGAAGGTTCTGAAACTAGTCATTTAAGATATTGACTGAGTTTACTGAGTATTTTGTGAACTGAAGAACTGTGAGCTACCTTTTTTTTGGGTAGCATAAGGCACCTGGCAACTGTTTTGCCAACATAAGCGTAGCTCTAAGCTTATCACGGTCGCAGTCTCCATACAAAATGCTTCAAGTAGGGACTCTGACAATCCTTGTGCATAAATTTCCAATCAACCCAAAAGCCCCGCTTCCGACTCCACTGCTTTAATAGAAATGATTCAGATGTTATTTCAAAAGCTGTCACGTGGTACATATTTATGTGTAGGTACTACTGGACTTTGAACGTGTTAAAGCTTAAAGTTTAACTAGCCACAGTTTCCTTTGATATTGCAGTATGCCACTTAGGAGTATTAATTCATTACTAATTTAAAGTCTAGGTAAAAATCACGTCTAGTGGTGAGTTTAGACAGTCCCCTTGATTTGGTTTCCACTAGGGGTCCCATACCCTGGTGTCACTTTGACATTTTAATTTGGAACCAACAAGGATGTTTCCAGGTACAAAGAAGGCATTATAACATACTGAAAATCACAATTACATCACATCACGACATCCATCTAGTACCGAGGAAGTATTACGTCACCATATATTATAATGGGGGTAGTCTTACAGAAAGCATGTAATGTAAATGTGTAATAAAAAAAACATTATGATGTTAACTACCTACGTAAACCACACCGTTACCTCTTGAAATTTAGCTGTAAACATTAGCACACATCACTCACTGCTATCAAGTTAAATATTAGCCTTTGAAAAACTTATTGTTAGAAATAAGTAGCAATTAAGTCTACGTATTAGACACTGTAGAATAAATATTTTAAAACCCATACTTACAGTAAGAATAAATCAACCAAGAACATAAAAAGCTTAAAAAAATAAATAACGTATTTTAGTCCTATCTTGCTTGCGGTAACATTTTTCAGCAAAATACATCTTTGGTAAGTCTTTGGACGTTAAAATTGGTCTTCCTGGACGGACACACCACTTTATTTTCAAAAATGATAAGCCATCTAGCTCCAAAACAAACTTATGTTCCGTACCAAAAAGCTAAACAAAGTTTGATGTCAAGTTCCAAAGGGTATGTGATATTTTTTATTCAGTATTATACTTGTTTATCAACAATTATATCTTAAGCTAGTGTGAGATAAAGTTGAAGCATACCCGCTGTCTGAGCAGACTAAGATGCTAATACGATTATAGTCACAAGTAATGTAATAAGTAGCTTGTAAGCAATTTTACGGGACTGACATCGTCAGTGTATTGTGACAAAAGCCCTTTATAAAAATTAAGATTCAGAAGATGAAATAAAACAATTTAAACGGTTTAAATCGCGTGTATTGTAACGAATCTAATTCCCGACGTTTCGAGCCCTTTACAGGTCTCATGTTCACGGGCAGACCCCGACGGGCCCGTTGTTTTATTTCAATGTCTACAAGTCGCGAAAACATAAGAAAATACTATTCAAAAAATGATTAAAGTCAGCTATTCTTTTTAATTACTGACTATATAATTTACCGAAAGGAATCATTGCAATCATCTTTTTATTTTTAGCTTCATAATTACAATCAGTTTTTATTGTTTGGAAAAATCAATGTTGATTAAAGGCAGGAATCGCAAACTGCCTATTAAAGACTGACTTAGACCGTTAGTCACACGTGTGTGAATGAAAGAAGTCAGTTGCGTTACATTTCGGGATTACCGTGGTTTTCAAACTGAAAGTGACGGGTGCACACGTCAATGTAGTTCAAGTTTTAGATCTCTTCAGCATGGAACACTTAAAGTGGTGCATCGCGTCTCAGGAAGACGGCTCTAAAACCGCATGCTCGCAGCCTCGTATCTGGGGCTGCTCGGCCGCCGCGGCTCGCGCACCGGAGCGGCCGAGACAAGCGTGAGCTGACAGTGGCGAGTACCATGAGCACTTCGGAGACGGAGCCAATAGAGAGCACATACATGGTGACGCCCACCTCCACCGGCGGACCTGCAATCAATCCCAATCGTGAGTCACCCGTGAAAACCAAACCACATGGTGACCTGTCGCCGGAGGAGCACGACGGAACGCGCGCTGAGTTCTACCGCAGACCTCAGCCCTCGCTCCACCGAGCAGCTACCTACACGCTGCCTACGTCATTTCTCACTCTATAAATGACGAACTACTATAAGCACTTTTACAGTAATTAATACCATTTTCACTTCAGATAAGGAGCTGATGGAGAGCACGTACATGGTGACTCCCACATCCACTGGTGGTCCTGAAATTACATCGGTTCAATTACCCTTGTGCTGTCCTGTGGCAGTAACACACATGCCGTAGTAGGAACAAAAATTTTAATATACAAAGTAGTTCTAATGAGACTCGGGTGGAATAGTAAAATGGAGGGGAAAACAATTCAGAGCCAGAGAATGAAGTGAAGATATTAAATAAAAAGGCATTTGTCAACATCGTTACTCGTCTCCAATTTTCGGTACCCCTGAGTTACATCTTATATTCAAGATACATCAAAAATTGCAGATTTGAAAGTGTTTGACAGTTGTCTTCGTGTGAGATGAATCTCGCATAAACCGAAAATCGCCGCGTTGAACCATTTCCTTTATACTTTTAACGCAAACATTTGAAGTGATTTGATCACGATCCCAGATTTGACATGTCAGGTTATTACATTGGAGCATCTGCCATCTGACCCCTGTAACTCCTGTGATATGGAAATCAAGCCAACGGCATCATGGTTACTCTTTTATTGACATGAATGTATCACACAATGTTTTCCCTCACCGTTAAAGTCTTTGACATAGGTAATGTTCTTTTTAAAGATAATCATAAACTTGGTGGTATAAAAAGATAGTCAGTAAGTATAATTTGATTTGTGTTATATTGTCATTGGTTCCTGTCGGCGTCGTAACTTAAAAATATGAACCCCAGCGAAAATGTTGGTACTAAGATCGTATGGTAAAACATTATTACTAACCTCCATAGTTCGGCCTCACTCTCTTATCGTAGCTCACGCTCAGAGAGTCCAAAATGGCTGAAATATTGACGTCACCGAACATGCCGCCGCCTCCAGTGCCACTGTAACAAAAAAATATTGGTTACGCATGTTAGGACAAGCGCAATAAGGGTTTCGTGCCTATCTCTAAAAACATTACTATGATTCAATATCCCTACAATAGGCCCTACAATGTTGGCTTACATTGATATATGGACCTACTTGATTCGATCGAAGGATATTTATATAGAAAATATGCCGCGAATGAGCTGCACGCTACGGGAAGGTGATTCTCTCAGCGCACCTTACTCTGGCGCGCTGAAACGTTTGAGCGAGAGAAAGTGATTTCTCGACGTCGAATTCGACGCTAAGCACTAGGAAAATAACTGGGCTGAGCAGATTACTCGCGCGTTCGGCGCACGAGCGGCTAATGAATAGATCGCATTATGTTCTTATGCACGCATGCAGCTGGCGAACCTTTCGCAAGCAGGTGCATTCGCAACATGCTCGTCAAAGGTACCGACCCTGAATTACAATTTAAATTATCCGTGATTCACTTATTTATTTGCCGTTTTAAAAATGATGTGATATTTTTCTCTTCGTAATTCAATATCCTCCTATTTTATTACAAAATAACAGCGCTAATAAGCTTACAGCAGCTTATAAAAGCTTTGTGTACTCTCCAGAAAGTCGGGCCGAGCTTTCAAGAGGCAATTCTTCGTTATCGTTGCCAATTACGTCAGCCAATACCGACTTATATAACCTTTATTGTAATAAAGAACTTATTTACACCTTTTCAAGTTTCAGTGGGTGTTCAATTGTAAAATCAACAATTTTAAGCTTCAGAACACTTTCTTCGTGGGAGCTGGTCAGATATTATAAGTGTAAAACTTAATAAGTGATATGCTATTTCGACGTCAACAGCTTTTGTAAAAAATAGACGACAATGCGGAATGGAACAAGTTACGTTACATTTCGCATCTAATTAAGATTAATATGGTTAAGTTAGGTTAAAAATGTAATGGACTAAAATACGAAAGTTACGCTAAATCAGGTACATCAAAAAAGAAGAATAGAGTTAGGATGAGGGCGCTTTTTTAGATTAGTACTGTTTTAATATTTAACTTGTCGACATTGTAAGATTGCTAAGCAATCACCGTCATTTAAGAAATGCGATGTCTCAAAAAAAAAGCTGAACGTATAATCTATAGTGTTGAGAGTATAGCATTGTTAGTTGAATTTGCCTCTTGTAAGAGTTACAATAACTGCAATGACAATGGCCTTGACGGCCTCATTCGCCCAAATAACCTAGCAAGCAATGGCTGCCGGCCTTGACCCAAATTGGTAGCAAAGTTAGACATTGGATTTAGTGCTTCCACTTCGGTAATATTAAACATTCATGAACCGGTGCAGGTATTATTTGCTAGCCTCGAATGGAACACAGGAGTTTCTGCGAAATATTACTGAATGGGCTTTCATTTTTCATTGCCAAATCAAATTTTAGTAACCGTAATGTTTGCTAACCTAGCTTTAACGTTTTAAAGTGTTCCATTATAATATTCCATTATAGGTGAAATGAAATTTGGCAATAAATGGTTTGAGAAGTGATGGTTGGCAAAAATTATTCACCGGCAAATTAAAAATCTTGATAGAATCACGAAACAGAAATAATTACATCAATTTTTTTCTGAAGTTTGTCCTTCCCATTTCCAAAAGTTAAGGACTGTTACGTTGAACCCTTTTCCAATTTGTTTTGTTTAATCTTGATGTTCGTCTATACATGTTACGTAACAGTTTCAGCCTGTCTACCTGCAAAACGGGTTAAAATCAGCCATGTTCCTTAACATTTAGATACAAAAATTAAATTATAACTAAGCAAAAATGCAGCCAGCCTTCTGGGCACCCTGCCCAATGACAACGACTTAGGGGATTTTTAACATAAAACTACCGTGAGACTCGGACATATTAATAAAACGGATCACTCACGTATTTTTGCGTCGGGAAATGCCAGACATGTTTCGGACCAGTCCGTGGTCCTTAATCATGAGCCCCCGCGGCGGTGGCGCGACGACGACTGCGTACCGAAGCCCTGACAGCTCGGCTACTCGTATGCGCACTTGTTGCGCCGCGGATATAACATCAAGACGATTTTTCGACCTCACATGCAGCTCAGGTAGTTGGTGCGCTCACCAAAGGATAAGGAAGCTCTGAATGTCACCGGGGTATACATGATTCCCTGCTCCTGTGGCAAAAACTATATAGGTGAGACTGGCCGGAACATATCCACAAGGTTATCGGACTATCGGACGATTATCGGACATACTACGTATGTGCTCCGTATTATACCCCGGGGACATTCAGAGCTTCCTTATCCTTTGGTGAGCGCTCCAACTACCTGAGCTGCATGTGAGGTCGAAAAATCGTCTTGATGTTATATCCGCGGCGCAACAAGTGCGCATACGAGTAGCCGAGCTGTCAGGGCTTCGGTACGCAGTCGTCGTCGCGCCACCGCCGCGGGGGCTCATGATTAAGGACCACGGTCTGGTCCGAAACATGTCGGGCATTTCCCGACGCAAAAATACGTGAGTGATCCGTATTATTAATATGACTTAGGGAATATTTGTAGATTTAGGTTTTTAGGTTTAGAGTAGTTAATTTTTTTAGTGTTTATATTATCTTGTATATCCTTTATTAATTAACTGAATAAAGAATCTAGACAATCGGTAAAGGTAGCAAAAATTTAATTTTGTTACATTGTATATGACACAACTATGGTATAAAAAAAACTATACCGCTGCACGAATACCATGGAGTTGTTTCTTGATATCAGATTGTAATTCAACGTTTTTTAACTGTGCTGTCAGTTTTAATAAAACCTCATGGAAAACTTATTTCGCTGCACATGAATAAATCTCTACCTCTCTTTGGTGCAGCTTTCGCATACTAAGTGGCTTTTCTCCACGAAATTAAAAATACTTTATTCCGAGGTGAGCCCCTGAAAAGGCATTTTTCGCTTTTCTGTTACATGTTTAGTTTGTTAATTCTAAACGAATTGCTTTGTAAGTGATTTTAATTCCACGGAAGTGAGAGAGACTTGGAGATCATTTCTAGCTACCACTCAGGTGCTCTACAGCCCTATGTGGCTGGTCAAGTTTATGTTATTCCGCAGTGTTCTAGTTGCTACGCAAGTGCTCACCAGCTCTACATGACTGACTAAGTTTAGGTTATCCCGCAGAGTTCCAATTAAATACCACCCAGGTGCTCAAGAAGCCCTCAAGCCCTACATGACTAAGTTTAGGTAATCCCGCAGAGTTCCAGTTACCACCCAGGTGCTTAGCAGCCCTACATGACTGACTAAGTTTAGGTTATCCCTCAGAGTTCCAATTAAATACCACCCAGGTGCTCAACAAGCCCTCACGCCCTACATGACTAAGTGTAGGTTATCCGGCAGAGTTCCAGTTACCACCCAGGTGCTCAACAGCCCTACATGACTGACTAAGTTTAGGTTATCCCTCAGAGTTCCAATTAAATACCACCCAGGTGCTCAACAAGCCCTCACGCCCTACATGACTAAGTGTAGGTTATCCGGCAGAGTTCCAGTTACCACCAGGTGCTCAACAGCCCTACATGACTGACTAAGTTTAGGTTATCCCGCTGTGTTCTTATTGCCACCCAGGCGCTCAACAACCCTACGTGACCAAGTTTAGGTTATCCCGCAGTATTCTAGTTGCCACCCAGGTGCTCAACAGCCCTACATGAGTAAGTTTAGATTATCCCGCACAGTTCCAGTTACCACTCAGGCGCTCAACAGCCCTACATGACTGACTAAGTTTAGGTTATTCCGCGGTGTTCTAGTTGCCACCCAGGTGCTCAACAACCCTACGTGACTGAGCAAGTTTATGTTATTATACGAGTATTGTCTGCCATAGTCATGGCTATTAAAAGTACTTTTAAGAGTAAGATTATTCTAACAGGCTGTTGGTTAAATAATAGTGTTTGTAAAATAATTCTCTTATTCAATATACATGGATATTACCCAGATTGTATTTAAATAGCCATAATACGATAGAACCGCATACCAAATGGGACATGCCATTAAAAATTTGTGAAGTAGTGACTCCACCACCCATCTTCCACCATTGTGTTTCATGTAAATTTATCGAATTTTTAGTAATAAAAATAAATCTTTAGAATGCTTATTTGTAATTTTTGCTTTCTCTTTGAAGAAAGTAAAGCTAGAACAGATTTTTAAGTTTTACTTGTTGTTATTTTTTTAACACATTTTAACGTAGCAAAATGTTGCGGACAATAATAATTTGGGTAGAAAATTCAGCAAACGACCTTATATATTAAGATTGCAAATCAAAAATGATGCTAAAGGTTTGATATAATTGCTCTACAGCCAAGAGACGAGAGGGCCAGCGGAAAGCCTCTCGATGCGAGAGCTCTTGTAATACGTGCTTGGGGTTTTTAATGACGACTTAATTATCATATTGGAGCTTCCATACAACGTGGTATTTGCATTGTTATGATAATCTGATGAAAACAGTAGTCTTATTACGGCTAAGAAGTGATAATATACTTACATCAATATTTGTAAAACTTTCACTCGAGAGCCGCAGAACCAACTTGGATAGTCTGATATTAGTTAGTGGGATTATCTTTAAAGTTATAGGCTTCATTATAAAAAAAATCTGAAAAGGGCGTATTGTTTTTATCTGACTAAAAATAGTTGGCCAACTAAGTGTAATCCTTTCACGGGGTTTAGTAGTTTTTTTTTTGTATTTTATTAGATTAACTAAAACAAAAGCAAAACTGCAGTAAGGTTTAAAAAAATCCAGCCCCGAGCGAAACCAGCAGTAAAAGTTGTATAATATAGTATATAAATTGTAATGATAAGAATTACAACGGCAACGTCTCAAACGGTTTTCTAAAATTTAAGTATAAATAACATCCAGGTACTGCGAAATCAAAGTAATACAAAGAAAATTATTGAGTCCAATGCGCATTTTCCTTTTGAAATAAATTAAAACTAAAAATATACTTTCCTAAAAGCAGCCAAAATACTTCAAGCATTTGTGTGTTGGTAGGTACAGTCAGCAACGAAAGTCCATGAACACATCCTAATTTCCAAAACACCTGCACACTATAAAGTTCCATATGTTACTGGACAGGCTAATGTACAAATGTCTGTGGACATTTGAGAATAACAAAAGTCAATAAACATCGATTTTTCAATAGTCGCTGAACATGTCTGACTACATAAATAGCTGATATGTTCAATATCAATAGTTGCTGAACATGTCTGACTGCAGAATTAGCTGATCTCTAAATTATCAATAGTTGCTAAACATGTCCGATTGATTAAATAGTTTAAGGTTACATTCGAAATGAAAGAGATGAAACGGATGAAACGCTCACTGACAAGTGAGTACTCTTCTCAGTGATTGTCAAAATTCAAAATTCGAAGAGATGAGCATGTCTCAGTGAAAAAAAAAATAGGACAGGCTAAATTAAATCTTATCGCGTATCGTCAATGTCACACTGGTTCTATTATGTCAATTTCTCACTTTACCTGTAGTAAGTAACATATTCATTAACCCAAGATAATATTAAATTAAATCTTATGTCATTTAAAATAAAGCTCAGTTTACCTTAATACCTTTAAAATCCATAATGTAATGACCGTAAAGACAAAGCACATTGAAAAATTATCAGAGTAAGGGCAGCTCTTACCCTGATAATGTGGCGAAACTAGCAAACGCAAGGCACGGAATGCTCAGGTTTCAGGTTCGAGTCCTGCCATTACCTTAATTTTTCTTTGTGTGTGTGTGTAATTATACATATACTATCAGCGACTATTCCAAATATTTAAACAATGGTAGTGTTCAGCGACTTTTGTAACTAAGCTGTTCAGCAATTTTTGGAATTATGCTGTCCCGTAATTTTTGAAATTACGCTATTCAGCGACTTTTGTAATTAGGCTGTTCAGCAATTTTTGGAATTATGCTGTCCTGTAATTTTTGGAATAAAGCTGTTCAGCGACTTTTGGTATTTCATGGTGTAAATGTAATTTTGTTCTTAACGCAGTTCAACGACTTATGGACAAATGACCTGTTTAGTGACTTTTGTAACGTTATTGTGTTCGGCGACATTCGTTGCTGACTGTACGCAAACTTGCTTGTATATTTCAATATAATTTCCTGGCTAACGATTTGCATCACGTTATACTATGGATATTAATTAAACAGATAGCTCTGGTGTTAACATGTTGCTCGTTTTAGCGCTGCAAACAAAAAATAAGGAACCGGGTACGCTGAGGGTAATTCATACAGCCATTTCGTTTCATGTTCATTTAGGGTTCCGTACCTCAAGAGGTAAAACGGATCCCTTGAAAGAGGATGCACAAAAGGCGCAAGAGCGCGTTTGATTGCAGGCTCTCAAATATATTGCTAACCTTTGCGGCTCATATTCAAGTTTCGAGATTAAAGTTAAAGTTCAAGTTTCGAGATTAAAGCCAATGTGCAAGTACAACAATAAAGTGATATATTCCATTATTCTCATCTGAGTTGTTACTTTTGGCACATTGTTAAATTAAACGAATGTAATTAATGATTTGAAAATATCTTCAATAACTATTCAGTTAAGTTGAAGTGGAACGGGGCTGGTCATGTTTGCCGTATGCCAGACTAGTTGTGGGCCAAATAACCACCGAGTGGAGCCCGACTAACTCGAAGCAGAGACCCGTACACCTATGGACAGCGATGGAGGGACGAATAAGGGGCTTTCGACACCAATCGACGAGTAATCGGCTTTAGCCGATCAAGAAACGTTTTATGTCTACGCAATAAGAGCGAAGTAGATGTCAATCGGATCGGCCGACGTCGTTGTGCGTCCGAGCCGATTGACATCTTCTTCGCTCTTATTGCGAAGACATAAAGCGTTTTTTGAGCGGCTAAAGCCGATTCCGCGTTGATTGGTTTGGGGAGACCCTTAGACTTCTTTTTGAAGATGTTCTAGTAGCACCGAACCGGGAGCAGTGAAAGCGTTGGGGAGGACCTTTATTCAGCAATGGGACACAAATAGGCTCATGTTGATGTTCTGGTAGCAACTTTCTTTATCCCTACTATATATCCCTAGTGCTTACCTGCGTGGTCGGTTAAAGTAAAGAGGGTGTTACATTTTAATCTGTCAGCGTTAGCTTATCCCTTGGTCTGTCACGTTAGGCCCCCTGGGTGCTAATATCGCATTAACTGAGCTGTGTTGGTTATATTTTAGAATGTGCTAGTCAATTTAATATTTTTGTGGGCTCTTTAGCACAGAGTTATTTCAGTGCCTAAAAAAATTAACGACCCAAAATGAACATAGCTGAATCACACATAACACAAGCAGGGATTTGTGAATATGCTTTTTATCATAAACCATTTATATCGCGTATATTGTACCGAATCAAATTGGACATAGCTGAATCACCTCTGTTTGTTAACATTAATGATAGTCCCACCTCTGTAGAAAATGTTCTAGGATGTACAGTACCCGGCCAAAAAGATTGCACATCGGTCTTTGGAAAGAGACTCGGCTAATTTCGGCTTCATAGAGCGTTGTCTTACACTACCTATGTGACGTTCGTCAGTCGTACAGCTCCTGTAGGGTATGGACGCATTTAGTTGAAAATATATAATATAGAGTTGTTGAAACCCCTCGACTTTAAATTGTACGATAGCATTTTTAGGTATAAGAGGAATACCGAAAAAAGACTAATGATGTTGTTATACTGATAGACTAGTTATAAATATGGCTGATAGTGACACTAATACTGACCACATTAAGAGCACTGATAGTGAAATGGAAGGAGCTAAGAATTTTTGAAATTTTTGATTTACAATACTTATTGAAAAATAGGTCTAAGTATTTTATTCAATTTCAAAATAATACATAATTGTTTTACTATCCTTTTTCTAGTAGTTGCAATAACTCTCTATAGATATTGAAAGTTTACATGTCATCGATTTGACGTAAACTAATTAAGTCCATAAAGTGTAGTATTTATTTGGTATGAAACAACACTTAATAAATACGATGATTGATGGACGGTCGGCAGTGTTCGGAAATCTTCGCAAACAGCCAAATGTCTCTTTCCAAAGACCGATGTGCAATCTTTTTGGCCGGGTACTGTAGACTCTAGTTTAAGATTGTTTAACTTTTACTACCTATTTTTTACGTCTACATATATCTGTTTTTTCCCCAATAAAGAAAGTGGAAAATAAAAGTCTCATGATAGATTTTTAGAAAAAAATTGCTGGTGTTGGTCACCAAATACATTGGTATCTTGGCCTCTACTATGTTTTTTTTTTTAACAGACTAGCGCAGGAAGCTTCAGGCGGCTTTTACAGCTTACCGGAGAGAATAAACAGCGCAACACCCAACCCTAATTGAGGGTCATTTACGCCTTTTGATGTTGAAACTCTGAAGCCATAGGGACCAGAGGGAAAATACTTAGCTTTTCGATTTATTTATGTTTGAATTTTGTCTGTAGTAAAATTGAATTATTATAACGATCAATTAGGACGTCTCGTTTGCGATATAAGTAAGTACATGTACAAAAAGACGAAGAAAAGAAAACAAAGTTCTTTTTGTTTCAAAATATACTCAGTCCTGGAGTAAGAAATTTTAGAAAATATTGCTATGCACTGTTGCTATGGGGGTAATTATTAAAAACGGACTAAGGATATTAAAGGTAAACCCGATCTCAGTGTTGAAACCATACATTTTGCTTGTGTCAACTTGAGCTATGACGTTAAAGTTAATGCCCACTTTTTACGAAACGTTTTCGTGAGTCTTGGACACTGTTAGTTTTCTGTTTGTAGTATTTCAAAAGTTACGAACCTTTACGGGTTACGACCTGCAGTTTCTTTCTTCTTACGAGTTCTAATGATTTTTGAATAAAAAAAATCAAGTATAGTGTCTTTGGAAGGGGTGTTTGACCTATGTGTCACAACAAACCAGTATAAAGTACTCCTGTTCATTTGTCGACACCAATTTTATGAGCACGCGCAATCTTAGTAATTACAACGGACCAATGGCGATAATACCACATAATCTAGGTGCCATTCTCTAGTATCTCGGTGGCGAATCAAAATGATTTCAACCTTCTAGGTGACGGCTCCAGCCATGATCCTAATGGCCAAGCCACACTGGATGCGTATGTAGCTCGTTTCGTAGAGCTGCGTTACGCGTGCGTAAACGAAGCTAGCTGGAGCCGTGTTGTGCAAGAATTCAGCAAGACGGCTCGTTTTTCATTAAATGTTAAACATTTCTTTATTTAGCCACGATCGTGAAATAGTGTATTTTGACGACTCTTACACGTGCCATAGTTCTATCAACAATATAAAAAAACAAATAAAAGCGATCAAATCCATTTCATCAATTTCAATAGCTCAGCAAAGCAAGCAAGTTCAGTAATAGCGAAAGCCCTGGAAACAGTTAGAGAGCACGAACTCTATTGACCTTGAAAAGTACATAAAAGAGTTATGACCTCCACACTGCGCAAGTCTGTGCAGCCTTACAGCCGAACCATGCCATGCGTAGCCTCGACCTTCAGTGGATGACCTAGAATTAGAATCTCAGCGCAGTGATCGAAACTGTTTTTGACTATGGACCTACGCTGAATGTTAGCAATTGATGAGGCCTTTTTACAGCTTCACCGAACTGAGGGAGAGTAGTTTGGGCCCTCAGTTACGTATCCACAGTAAAGAA
The DNA here is from genome assembly GCA_963691745.1 of Ditula angustiorana. NCBI lineage: Eukaryota > Metazoa > Arthropoda > Insecta > Lepidoptera > Tortricidae > Ditula > Ditula angustiorana. The sequence goes on from OY829472.1 coordinate 8,861,244, forward strand.
TGGTCCAGCAGCCCTCGCCTGTTTTTTTAAGTGATTAATAACAAGTGAGTTCGTTCGGTTCCACGAGACGCCCAAGTTTTTTCTATTTGCATATTCTCAAAGAGGTAGGTAATGTAGTGCCGTGGAATCGAAAACTTCCAAGCGTAGGACTAGAAAAACGTAGCACTACATTTGTAGGACTTTGTGGCGTTGCTAACCCAGAGGGCTTTAGCCCAGAGGTATTCCATTTTAATGGAATACTTCTTGTGCCAGTAATTTTACCAGCCGTTTTGCTCCACAACAGTGCAAGCACTGCTGCTTAGCGGCTGGATTAGTGAGCAAGAGTTGGTAGCTATCCGGACGGATCTCGCACAGGGTCTAACCACACGTGACATATTTATTTGTTGACACCAGTTAATCGCTTTTTTGTCCGTATTTGACATACATAAACATAATAAGCACTTTTCCTCAACTTTACGTGAGAAAACAAAAAACATGGCTAAAAATTCTACTTACAAACAAAGTATGCCATTCATTCAAGCAGTAGTGTTCAAAGGTGATGGTTTACAGTTGAATCTGTGTGATGTACATTATTTCGTGAAAGCGGAGGAGGGTGGGTTTTTGCAAGAAAATGTACATATAGATACACATACAAATATTTTTATAACTTCCACGACTCAAGCACAAACGTCTTTTAAATGGTTGCTTCTACCGGTATTTAAACTCGAGTCCTCTAGCTTCGTAGTCAGGCACACTAACCACAAGGCGACCCTGGCGTCGATGTGTAGATTGGGTGTGCGACTAATAACGTCCAAAACACAATGGAGCTGCAGACACAGAATTTTTAGGCAGCTCATACTAGTTTATGTATCAAATGCTGACCTACAAGTCCTTAACCTAGTTTACAGCAACGTAGCCTAGAATCGGCTGAAAATTCAGGGACTCGGCCGCGTGATAGGATTGAATCACCTCGAATACTGATATTTTGAAGCTTTGTTTTCTAGTCAAGACATTTTGCATTCAGCCAAGGGATGTTTCATTACTGATAATGTTAGTGTTAGTTAAACAATGTAATTTTTTGAAATATTTGGATCGTGATTTAATTTTAGATGAAGGCGGGAAAAAGTAGCCTGAATGATGCCTGACTAAGTAGAGTGCAGAGATTCGACTGTCGCGATGTCGGTCGCCCATACAAACCAAATGGGAATTAAAGTGAAAAGAGACGACAAACTACTTAGAGATGGAAAAGCATTATGCATGCATACTGTTATCATTTACCTTAAATAAATATGATGCAAAGCTATCGTCCCTTTAATGTACAGTATGTATAGTCAACCAAAAATATACTTCAACCCGAGATTTTACCTACCCTATGACAATAACTACCTAGTACAGTGCGCGATCAAATAAAAAACAAAACCTATAAACAAAATATGGCTACAGCTTTATTTAAGAGAGTGAAAAATGTTATATTTGTATGAAGAGTTATTTCCGTTTTAACGTTAGGCTTTATTTACCATCCCACGTACTGTAAAACAATATGCAGCTCCACTATTTTGTTTGCTATTCATTTCGAAACTCTGTGCGGGAAAGCAACACAGCATTTGGTAGATTAAAGTGGGTGTTAGAGTGATGGAAGGCGGGCCTAATCAGAGTAGTGCAGTGTAGCGCACGAATGAATAATGGGAGACCTTAGTACACTCCGCAGCAAGTAGCTCAGCCGCTGAATTGATCATAAAGACACACACACGACTCTGTTGCCTACGAGAATAACAGCTTGAATAACCCTTTTTGACCTTCCACTGTACAATTACGTACGCTACTGACCGTGTCAAGTTTGCATACCTTCGCGTTGTTTTCAAGCAATAAAAAATATCGTTTTCTCAAACTATCGCCTGGATTTGTAAAACAATCAAAATAGTGAAAACGTCATTTAACTCATCTTAATTGCGCGTGCTAACAGTTAAAATGCAAGATAACACACTTAATATTCATATTCATGTTTATTTTTACTTCAGTCATATTTAGGTATTGCTGAAATCTATAGTTGATAAATAGTTATACTCTAAAAAGGACATTTGGTGTAAATTGTCCCAGATAAGATATTTATTTATTTACGAGCTTTGACTCGCAGCTTTGCCCACGTCATATCGTTACCTGTGCATTTTACCAAATAAAAAATATCTTATATTCTAATCCAAAAAATTATCAATGCGTTTGCCAAATTTCATCTAAATCCATTGAGCTGTTGCAATGTAACATGCAGCCGTTTAATGAACACCTGACTAAAATATCCACACGTCGTTACTTTCGCATTCATACCTAATATTAGTAAGATTACATACTCTTATTGAAAATAAATTACAACGGATATACTGTGGCCATCCAAAAATGTTATAAGAATCTCCTTCCACACAAAATGCATAGTATAACTTTATTTGCGTCTGTTTTGTACTACAGTAGCCAGAAAACTGTTCTCGCCATGGTACATGACGCTTAATGGCAAACAAAAATCACCCATGAAAACCTTAAAAATGCTAACCTGCTGACTGAACTTTAACCCTATCGCCCTCAATCGGAATATATAACTCGCGTAGCTTTCCATTTCATTATTTGTATGCAGCGTGTTACACAAGCAATACAACTGCAGTCAACCAGGGTTTACTTTAAATGACTGAGTAACGTTGAATGAATATTTTTATCTAACTTCTTGCTGCCCAACGACTTGGTCACAACGAATGGGTCAAGCAGATCTACAAATAGAGATAAAAAGGAAGAGTTTCACTGAGCGTTTAGTTAGAGAAAATAGACGTGAAAAATTACTCTTAAACTCATAGTCGATCCGGTTGACTGTAGTTAGTTTACGATTTGTGACAGTCTAACCCTTCTACTAGCATACTCTTTAGTAATAGAGTTTACCTTGAATATAAAACAATTACAAACAAATAATTCGCTGGGGGTGAGCTTTTGCTATCTTTGAGCCACGGGCTTCACGAGCGTGTTAAGCACGCTCTTGTGGACAACGCGCTGACCGCAATCTTACCAAGATTTATAAACATAAACATACTGATGAATGGATAACGTACATAATATTTTTAATCGGCTTTTGCCTTAGATTTGATAAAGGTGCGTAACTAAATGTCAGATCTCTTATTAATAAATTACATCACTCAAACGACATTTCGAACCCTGACTTTACTTAATAGTAACAAAAGCCAGCGTACTTTTTATTTTATACTTACGCGGCTTGATCGGCATGCGGTAGATACGCGAAAACTATAGCCATTATGAGACCGAAGTTTTGCACGCTGCCGGGATGAGTCGTGTGCATGTTAGGTCGGAGTTGGCAACGGGCGGCAGCTGGGTGCCGGCCGCGTGCCAGGTGCCGGCGGACTGGCGGCAGCATGCCGGCGTGCGGCCCGGCGGCGGCGACGCCTGCGCCCTATCCCTCTATTCAACAGCGTCTAAGTGATATCGCAGCGTCCAGATTTGTATCTCACTTTTAAGGCGTCACTTAATGCGTAAGAGCGGGATACAATACTGGTTTGAACGCCGCGGCGATATCACTTCTGCGGTGGTGAATAGAGGCGCTGCGCTATCGACCGCGGCCCGGCCGTCCTCGCGGCAGCATCGCCGCATCCTCCGAGGATCCTCGCTCCGCGCCTTATCGAGCGACGTGCCCTTACCTCGCCTTGCCTCGATTTACCGCCGCCGCTCATGTTTGATTTACCGCCGCCGCTCATGTTTTATTAACGGGTCCGTTCAAGTTTTACTGCCCCACATATTCAAGGACTAGATTGGTTTCTACTATTGTAACAAAGCGTTGATATAGCTTGTGTAGGTAGGAGAGTCGACTCTTAGTATAACTCTGTTCCCATCGAAACCGAGACCCTCCGACCGTGGGATCCTGGTGTATTAGGTGGAGGCTAGGCGACGTCACAGATGACTAAAGAGATGGTAGCTTCATCGCACAGCATATACGAGTGTAAGTTAGCTAGCTGAGTCTTAAATTTACACAACATTTAATAGGAAAAGGATGTTCAGCTTCTCTCAATTTAAAAAAAACCAGGAAGCTTTTTAATTTTTCTTTTCATAAAAGGAGTCGTTTTTAAGTCATGCCAATGAACTATCATTTTATTTGTGTGGAAGAATAACATTGCTCAAAATTAAACTTTTTTTACTTGCGATCTTTTTATTTTCTAGACGGATTTTAGCATCCCAGTTCTGCTAGACATACACCAATTGGAAATAAAATCGATGAGGTAACCAAATCTCTCGTCGAGCTACCCGTGTGAGGTACTAATAGTTTCCTACGGCCAAGGTCGTTACAAATACACAATGCAATCCATTGTCTGTGGCCTTGACAAGACCGCCCGCCCTTGGTTTAATTTACCCTACCTGCGTCTGTGTCAAACTAATGTCATTAAAAATGCATAGAGATAAACTCATATAAACTAAACTTGCTTATGTTGCTGTTTCATAATTCTGCTTTAATATTAATATTGCATAACTGTCTGCACTTTACACTTTACTTTAATAGTATTCCAATTTATTGACAACCACAACATAGATATAATAAAACAAACAAACTACATAAAAACTAAACCTTAGTACTAAAATTATAACTAAAATAAATCAAAAAAAGAAGGCCCCCGTGGCATAGTACCGAAGATACTGGCAGCATTACCTCTCTGTATAGCTAAGCTTATACGTTGTGCGAGGTAGCTGCCAGCTCTTCGGTCACCTGTGACGTCGACCAGCCTCTTCGAGATCTCTTTGAAGAGGCCTAATGCGCTAGGACCCCACGGACCAAGGGTCTCGACTCCGAATGGAATAAAGTTATATTCGGAGTCGAGACCCCTATATTTGTTACTTTTGAGCTTTTCGGCCGCTTCAGCTGCTGCGCCTGCTTTAACCGAAGTTCCATGGAGGTGAGACGGGGCCAGAGTGTCTACACAGGTTGCATCCCACACTAGCACCCGTCCCAACTTCCACGGAACCAAGGTCATTCCGTCCGGTCTCTTGCCATCGTCTCTCGCGATGCCAGCTGGCTCTAAGAGAGCCGGCACATTCACGGTGGCAAGAGAGCGGCGGATAATTTCGTTAAGCGCAGCATGTCTTGAGAAGCGGCCTGCGCTCTTTTGGCATGAAAGGCCGTGGTGTCCTAACCGGTCGACATCAGTGCCGCAGGGGCACGTGTGTGGAGCGCACACCGGGATTCCGAGCCGCAGACAAACTGCCAGACGGAGGGTGTCGGGAACCAAGAAAGTGCCGGTGTTAGGAGATGGATGGGCGTGCAACCAGTACCCGGCTTCCTTGGTTCCCACCGCCAGCAATCTTGCACGGTCGGAGTTTGAGCTGCGGCTCAGAATGGAGTCGTATGTAAATTTACTCGATGCGTCATCCCAGCTCCTCTGTAAATTTGGATTATCGGGAATTTTGCTCCCCGGGCAAGCCATCAAAAAAGCGTTTCTAGCATCCTCCATACCCGCAGTCTCATAGTTTATAGGGAAAGCCCTTAGGATTTTACCTACGAGACTGGCAGAACTATGGATGGACGACAGAAAAGCGGGTAATGCTACACTAGAAATTTTGCGTATCCCTAACCCACCGTACCGGATAGGAAGGGATGCTTGAGTCCAGGACTGCTCGCTAAGCTGAATATTAAGAACTGATTCCAAATGACTTTTGATCAAGTCGTCCATTTTCGCCAAAAGATTTTGGTGTTTCCAAAAGGGGCAGCAGCGGAGCACGTATGTAGATTTTGGAACGAAAAGGCAAAATTTTATAATCATAAGTGCAAAATGAGGACTTATTTCACGAAGTCGGCTTGCATAATTTTGGAATTTGGAAATCGAATTTTGAATGTGGTCCGGAATTGAGTCTTCGAAAATAGGAGAACCTAGGAGGCAAAGGGAAGTTCTGTCAACGATTTTTATATTGGGAGCCAGTTCACAAAATTTCTGTTTCAAATCATCTAAATTACAACTCGAATTTTGAATAAAAAGTTCACACTTACTAAAGTTTAAATCCAAACCGATAGATTTGAATTTACTTTTAATGCATGAAAGGTCGGCGAGAACGGTGTCCACATCGCCTCCAAGGGTTCCGTCGTCTAAGTACCAGACGTTAAATTTTGATTTTAAATTTTGAATGATAGGGTTTATAGCCAGACTGAAAATGGCTGGCCCGAGGGGATCCCCCTGCTGACAACCGACTTCTGATGATAATTCGTTTGCTCGGTACAGCAATTTCGTTGGGTCTGCGTAGCAATGGAGAAGGTAGTTATAGATTTCTGGCACGTTGTGTTTTATTTCTGACAGCAGGGTATCCCTATTTACCGAATTAAAAGCGTTTTTCACGTCAATTTTGATTAAAACGTCACATAGTCCTTGGGAAAGGTAGGTACGCAAGGCATGGACGGCTGCCTCACACCCCCCCTTTACGCCAAAGCCTAATTGTACGGGTTCAAAAAGGGGCTGTAGTTTAGGTAATATATGCCGAACTGCAATTTTAGATGCAAGACGTCGGAGCGTTGAACCAACAGCAATCGGTCTCACTCCTCCGTCCTTTTTAGTGAGGGCGATGAGGTTAGCACCATATAAAATAGGTATTATTTCGGGGTTAACTGTCTGCACAAGATACCAAATTTCATCAATACAGTCGCAATAGTCTCCCACTTATATATCTGTGACAGACGGAAAGGATGAAGTTATAAAAATTCCGTTTTTTATCATTAGGCTCCAAAACACGAAATAGTGCACCTACACTTACTTCTGGCCTTGACTAAACAGGCATTTTAAGCGATAAAAATAGGCCAGTTATATCAATAGGTAGGCACGCCTTTAAATCGTTTAAATCTATGTCCTTGGAATAGAAGCAAGAAAACTCAGCTTATCAGCTAAAAACGTTGTGGTATTTGGTTTTAACAAATAAAACAACATAATAATTAAGGTTGTAAACATTTTAATCTATAAAAACATGCTTAAAACACGGTAAGTACTACTTCTAAGATACTCTCACTGTAACGAATATACAAAATAGTTAAAACATTGCGATTTACGATAGAAATCACAATCAGCTTTACACAAATGTTGTAGTATTTTCTGAATCTATAGGAAAGGCCATGTCTGCCGCATGCACCCAAATAGATGGGCATCGATTGCCACCCAATGGTTGCCACAATATGGTAATAGGCGACAGGGCAGGCAGAGACGGAGATGGCGGGATGATCTGGATGCATTTTCGAATGATTGGCCAGAGATTGCTGAAGATAGAGGGGACTGAAAATCCGAGGGCGAGGCCTTTGCTCAGCAGTCGGGATTGCAGGCTAGCATTATTATTATTATAGAGGGAACCACAATTTAAACTTTAGAAAAGACCACATAATTATTTAATTAAACATTTGTGCGTTAAAAAAAATAGTTCTTAACGCATTCACTGCACCGCCATTGTTTTTTAAACTTTCACCAGTGGCCTAACCTAACATGACCAGCACAGGTTTAGTTTATCTCTCCCCGCATGTCTGTCGAACTACTGTTATAAGAAACGCGCATAGACCACATAGAGATAAATTAAACTTGGGCATCATGTTAGGGACACGGGTGCTGTAAACGTACATGTGCATTGAACTGACTGTAAAATTGTGACAGCAGCTATAGATGAAAGTTGCCACTGTTGTCAGCACTGAATGCGTTAAACAGAGTTATTCATTTAGGCGGATAAGATAAAAATAAAACATAAATAGACACATTTTAGCTTCTTGACCGCAATTAACGTATGAATTGACATGATCTGTATACCACGGATTTGTCATAAATGTGTCATAATATGTTATATAGCTATGTAATGTTCATGTATTGACGACGTAGGCGTGTGAACCTTTTCATTGGCTGTCACGACTGAATGACTGCGGTCAAGAGGCTAAAAATTAATTTAAAAAACTGATTATTATTTTTTTTTCAGCACATCTAGCAAACCAGGCCATATTGTCATCATCAGGGTCCACAATTTTCGTAGAATTTGAATTATCGTAGCGCGTTCTCATTTATCAACTTGCGATATATATATAAATACTTATATCGATACAATATAGAACATTTTAAAAATATTAAAAGTAGATGTTAAATAACAGGAGGTCTTATCGCTAAAAAGCGAAAAGCTTCCAGATAACTTTTGAGTAGTTGAAAATGCGAAATAGAGATTTCCAATGTAAAGTTACTAGTGAACAATGTATATCACTTTAAATTAGTTTAGTTCAGTGTTTTCCAGTTTCATGCTCAAAGACTGTTTTAGCGCTAACATGTGTTTTACTAAGTAGTTTCTTTATTTCTTCATTCTTATTCTTTATTCTTTATAAAAGAAATAGATAATCATAATTAGTTCTTTTACAGTTTAACATCAATGTGTACGTAGAAAAAGAACGCTATCGATATTTACACTTAAACTCGATAAATGAGAACACACTATGATAATTCATAAATGCCATGAAAGTTCCGGACTCTACTCTACAATAGACTTCATTTGATACTATTAGACAAATTGGACACAAGCATGCTACCAGTAGTATCAAAGTATAGCGACATCCCAAGTAGCACATAAGTGTTATAAAAGCAGCTAAGAGCAACGATCAGATGTTGTATGAAGGCGAGTGGAATCGTCCCTGTTTATTTAATTATTAAAATTATATATATTTATAATTTTGTGACAATCCGCTTTTGTTCGCGGCCAGACACCTTTCGTCGTTTTGGGCCGCAACAAAGGCGACTGCTCATTTACAGGTACAACAAAATAAGTACAGAAAGTTCTAAAAATAGGAATGTTCTTGGAAAATTATCATATTGAAAATATCGCAATATTAGAAAGTTTTCCGTCTGCGCATTATACGGATAGACAAGTTAAAGAAAGTTCTCAAAAAGGTGAGAGTGTTTTAGAAAAAGGGCAAACGATGACCATCGCGCTAAACCTTGCTAAATGGCTAGCGCTCTTGCCATTTTCTCAGTGTATCTTTTCCTACTGGTTGAAAGTGACACATAGAGACAAATGGAATCGCTAACAAGGTCTTCCCGCACTTGTTGGTAGCAACTTACCTAACCGACATAAAGTAAGCTCATTTACAGCAAACGTACTCGTATTTTATATGCAATTCAATGTTTTTAATTTCCCAACTGAATTCAATGACTCTATTGAAACTGTGTAAACGCAGCATACATTAGCCTAGATCGTGATGTGAGCACAAATCTCAATTTTTAATCGAAAATGATTAACACATTTTTTCATGTAAACATGAAAAAACCTTATTAAGATTTTGATTTACTTAAATCTGAAGCATACAGTCAGCAGCCGATGTAGCTACACAGTCGACCAACACTCGACTCTATTGTCAAGAAATTAATCTTTTAACCTTTTTGAATGTACAACATCTTCCTCCTGCCGACTGAACAAAGTGTCAATGGAGTCGATGCATTCAGTTAGCAATTTACAACTTCGAATTAGTACGAAATGCAGGAGAAGAATGTAGAAGTTCTTGAATAAAACTGTTTCCCTTTTATTATATAAAATAGTTTCAGTAAAGGTGTGTCGCGTCGAAATTGATCACACTTGATGGCTGTCTTGCTAAATCCGCTTGGTATAAGTGTGTAAGAGACGATTCTGAACTGCCGGCTGAGGATATCGTCTTATCTGTGTTCATCAGTGGCAAATGATTGCACGTAATGCCTTCCTAAAACATTCGTAGACGATATTTTTTACTATTATCACTTTGATTAGTGCAAGTGCGAGTTCATACTATAAACTTAGTAAAATTAATGCAAGTAACTATGAACAGTCTTGAAAATGGAATTTGCAAAGTGTTCTGTACAATTATGGAACCCTGAGTGCGCGAGTCCTACTCGCACTTGGCCAGTTTTTTTCATAAGTACGTACCTAATTTGTTATTTTGTCTCTAAAAGTCTATTTACGTCAAACATCAAAACTTGTTGTAGTGTCATTTGAAAGATAATAATATAATTTTTATTGCCATTTAAAATAAATCGTTCAGGGTCAATATTACTATGTGATAGCCAAGCTCGTCATCCGATAGGAATGTAGCTACAAGACGAGTGTCATTCCATTGAATAAATCGGAATAAACATAAATATTAACTGTACTTACTCACATCTAGAATCATGCAGTTATGTAAACATTTTCTGTGGTATTTATGAGGGTTGTAATTTCTTCTCTGTAGACGATCTTCAGGATCTGGGGGTCCATACTTTTTCTTAGCGCGAAATGCTCCCATTAAATTCTGAACAAATTAAATAAAGACGCGCTTAAAATAGGATGACGATTTTGAAACTATCAAAGTAGACTTTTTTTGAAGTTTTTCCGTCAACGCCTTGGTACGTACATTACGCACAACGTAGTACGCTATCGTCTTGCCCTGGAATATAGCGGATATAAGGATCGAGGGTACCAGCCAGCTGACGCCAGCAATCAGCTCGGTTTTATTTTCGAGGGTCAATAAGAAGTAAACATCTGCTATAAACAATGTCTGAAAAAAAGACAAAAGTTACTGTTAAGAGGGAGATTTAATTTACAATGTATAATTTTTAATTTTAATTTTAATTTATAATTCGGATTTTAATTTTATTGTAATTTAATTTAATTCAATGTGAAGATTTGTTTAATTATTGTTATATTTCTTTTTTATTCAATTTCTATTACTGACATTACGCGAAAATGATTTAGTTTCTGTTGTTATTAATTTTTTTTTTGACTCGACATTTTAACAAACTGGGACAAATTACCTTGCTACTCCGCGAAACCAGTGCCGGGCTCGTGCAAAATAGCTGCGTCTGTGCGACACATATATGTTCATGCAAAAACCCACCCTCCTCCGCTTCCACACGAAACAACATATATCACACAGACTCAACTACACACCACCACCACTAAACACTAAAACTACACGATCGACGCGCGTTTCGCCTCTATACGAGGCATCATCAAGATCTAAGAAACAGTACGACCGTTCGCTACTTGAACGAATGGCGTACTGACAAACTAAAACAATTTTCTTTAATCCCGCCTACCGCCAACATTTTTGCACAACTACCCTTATTATTTCTCTCAAAGCCTACCCTCAAAATTTAAAAATAAAACAAAAGTACCCCCGTATATTATCACAAACTACCCACAAAATTTATCTCAATCTCAGCTACCCCCATTGTTAAAGACAGAATTTAAGCATACCCGCAATAAAGGAGAAGAAGGAAAATTAACCTGTTCATTGACAATGGATCCCGCGTTGTTGTACCTAACTATTTCCAAATGCTCCAAAACATTCAGACGAAATCCCTTTTTGCAAAAGTGTAATATTTCATAAGAATGAGCATCTGATAATGTATGATCAAATGGCTACACTGAGACAATGGTAAATAGTCTGGTTAAAAAGAAACAGAGGCGTATAGCTGATAGCATGTTATATAGCGGCCCGTCTACTGAACATACTAACAAATATAAAGCAAGTATTATTTACGTTGGCCCTTTGTCAGATAAAATTTATAATATTTTAAAATCAAAGGAAATAAATGTTGCTTTTAAGACTAATAATTCTTTGTATTCTAGACTATGTAATGGTAAGGATAAAGTAGAAAGAGGGAGTAGATCAGGAGTATATAAGCTCACTTGTGACGATTGTAGTAGCGTTTATATAGGACAAACCGGTCGCAGTTTTAATATTAGATATAAGGAGCATGTTTCATCTTATAGGCATAAGCACGCAGATAAGTCCAATTTTTCAAAACATTTGATAGACACAGATCATACATTATCAGATGCTCATTCTTATGAAATATTACACTTTTGCAAAAAGGGATTTCGTCTGAATGTTTTGGAGCATTTGGAAATAGTTAGGTACAACAACGCGGGATCCATTGTCAATGAACAGGTTAATTTTCCTTCTTCTCCTTTATTGCGGGTATGCTTAAATTCTGTCTTTAACAATGGGGGTAGCTGAGATTGAGATAAATTTTGTGGGTAGTTTGTGATAATATACGGGGGTACTTTTGTTTTATTTTTAAATTTTGAGGGTAGGCTTTGAGAGAAATAATAAGGGTAGTTGTGCAAAAATGTTGGCGGTAGGCGGGATTAAAGAAAATTGTTTTAGTTTGTCAGTACGCCATTCGTTCAAGTAGCGAACGGTCGTACTGTTTCTTAGATCTTGATGATGCCTCGTATAGAGGCGAAACGCGCGTCGATCGTGTAGTTTTAGTGTTTAGTGGTGGTGGTGTGTAGTTGAGTCTGTGTGATATATGTTGTTTCGTGTGGAAGCGGAGGAGGGTGGGTTTTTGCATGAACATATATGTGTCGCACAGACGCAGCTATTTTGCACGAGCCCGGCACTGGTTTCGCGGAGTAGCAAGGTAATTTGTTCCAGTTTGTTGATATGGACCTCCGCAAAGTAACGCCTGAATCTATTAATTATTCGACATTTTAAGCTTATTATAATTTAATTTAATTTATTGTATTATCATAATATACTAATCTTTAGCTTTAAGTCACTTACTAACACATGGATCTTGTTATCTGTCGGATTAAATAAATGAATGAAATGAAATGAATAATACGTTTTTCTAGGTATACAAGGGCCTTTGATTGATCGCCTGCACTGTGATTCTCTAAGCGCATCAGCGTTGAACTCGACGTCGAGCACGTCACTTTTGTGCTTAGAGAATCACTTTCCTTATTGGTGAATATTCTTTAGCGCAGAGTAGTAAAAACCGGCGAAGTGCAAGCCGTACTCGCATACACTTAGGGTTTCATAAATAACCGGATCAGCTTATTTTAAAAAGCGCTCGTATAAGTTCTTTGGTAATTGAACGTTCCGAGTATCAGTATGCATCTACATAGGTATGTATTTCTCTCATATAGTATCCATAGTACAAGCTTTGCTAAGTTTGGAACTTGTATGAATTGTCCCAACATTTATGTATTTATTTTATGCTACGATATTCCACGTTCAGACAATACCTACTTTAAAAGAGTGAATGTTAAAACGATTTTAAAAAACCTACCAATAAAATTGCAGGTAAAGCCGTCCAGGAGAAAGTCCAGAAACTGGTTGGCTTATATCCCAGCCAAAAGTGTATGTCAGTCGAGAACCTCTCAACTCCGTACCCCCACATGATGATGGCCATTCTCATACCACCCAAATAAAACAGACAAGGATAAAATCCATATCGTAATCCATTTCTGACGGTATTCCAAGACGGTATCTAGAAAATAAGCTATATAAATACTTAAAGTTACTGGGCAAGTAAAAGAAGTCAGTCCCATAGAGTCATCCATACCCCACAACGACTCTTTGCAACGATTCAGTCACACCCCAAATAGCCCACAAGCACTATAAAATGTAAATAGTAGCTGTATAAAAGCGATCGCCTCTATTCAGCTAAAATACAGCTAATATAGAGCTTAGTGAGCTACTTGGGGCGATGCTCAAATCATGACATTGGCCTTTTTTTTAACAACTAGATCATGAATCATGACTAAGTACAATACTCAAATCTTAACATTCGTTGGGCTTAGTACAGGAGCTAAATCGTGAATTATGACTACAATACTACAAGCAATTTTTCAGAAATCCATAAATGCACAAATTATTGTTTTTAAAAATAAAAGAAAGTTTATTTTATACAGAATGTGCTATTTCCAGTATTTAAGGTAGTTGCCATCCATGTGGCGTTCGATCTTTCCACCCTGTATAGTCGTTATGCAATCTAGTACTCAAGAATCTAACCCGTTTGGGCATGTAGAAAAGATGGATGAAAGAGGATTAATAAAAAAAAATGAAAGGAAAGTGGATGGAAAGGGGTAGACTTCAGCGAACTGACTCCGATTAAAACGGAGACATTCTGGAGAAAGGCCAGAACAGGATTACCCTAAACCGACGAGCATGCTTGAAGAATTATGTGAGAGCAAGTGAAGCAAAGGTTGTATGTATGGATCGTAGCAAATAGAAATCCGTGGTTTTTGCCTCCCTGCGGCATACAGACTTGACTGTATGTATACACGATGATTTTTAATCGGTGATCAGGTACCAATTGTTCTAACTCAGTAAATGATGGCGGTCACGTTGAAGTCGCAACAACGTTATATGAAAACAAACTTTTTTTTAATGATAATTTTTGTTTTGGGATCAGCTTTATACTAAATTCCTTGTCACCCTAGTAATCCGTATGCGTGAGCTTACAAACTCTTCAATAATTTAATGGCAATGACAGTTTATGAGTCAGTTTATGAGTGGGTTGTCATTGTCATTACATAAATTTACTTAACATCTATCAAATTTCCCGCCAAAGTCATGGCACTTGACGTAGGTAGGTATCGATATCATACTCATATCGTACTTCAATAATTTATGTAGGATGACCATGTATCTAGTGATTGTTAGTTTTAATTAAGTTTTAACTTTTAATTAATTTAACAGTGAGTTAATTGCGTGAGACCTCGCCCATTAAGTTTAATTATAGCTAAATATTAATATGTTTCTACTCCTGATCACCGATTAAAATCATCGTGTACACTTTAAAGTGATAAAACAAAAAAACAATAAAATGGTAAAGTTACCAGCAACATCGGTACAGACAGAAAGAAACCAAGGATACACAGTATCCCTACTATATAGATATTTTTAATTGAGCGGAATTGCATGTGTAGTATCTTCGACATGGTGAGCGTAAACAGAGTCTGAAAAAAAGAAACCACTTAATTGTGATCTTATTTTGTTCCCACTTTCCGAATTTTTTTAATAGAATTGTCAATGTAAAACGCTGTAGCGCAAATCTCGCAACTAGTATATTGTCAAGAAATAGAACGTGAACTTTTGTATTTTATTTTTTTAGTTTCTGTTTAAGGCTTAGGACTTTTATGCCGCTCTTGTTCACTTTGGTTCATGATTTAGATGTCACGGTACGACATAGTGATTAATCATTTGCTACTTACCAAATACGATACTGTAGACAACGCTCTATTAGCATAGATATATATGGCGTGAATTTTGGTTCCAAACAAAAATTCAGTGCTCAATGGCAACAAAGCAAATGAAAGATAATGCGACGATATCATCTTAGGATCGTAGATTAAGCAGTGAGCCATACTCAGGTACATGATTCTTATAACCATCGACCTCATCATAGCAAAAGTTGTATAAACAACAGTAAAAATAACTACAGTGTTATCGGGCATTGTGTATGGCGACATCGTTCCTAAATCGTATACGCCAATCATTCCTATACCGTAGATCAGGGCTATTTCATCTGTCGCAGATTTCTGGAAAGATACTTCATCATATTAATAATGATCCTTAACTGAGGTCTGTATTAATAAAATAATTACAGCATGCAACTACCATAAATATTAAAGCTTACAAATGTACTGTAAATTTACATTACCAGTACGTCACCTCCTGGGTAAAATTACATCAACGATTAAATTCTTCGTTATACAACAATGGTTAAATTACTGGAGCATATAAAATAAGGAAACTAAAAGATCTCTTCTAATGTCTTGTTAAAGTAAGGGAGGTTTTAAGGCCAATATATATCTCGATATATTTGATTTGATTTTACCCCTTAAACGACAAGTTACTTTTAATATCCGTTTACAGTTTTTGATATCTCTTACATTTACAGAACATTCGCCTCGCCACACTTAACAACCTATATAAAAATATTATTAAAATGTATTTCAACGGGGTGGTGGAGCTCCGTGTCGATCTCTGATCAATTCTGTAGCGTAGGTAGGAAATTGTTGAATACTATTTTACATATTTAAAAGTTGAATCTCCACTGTATTTAAAAACGTCCATTCAATTTCAAGAAAATCACTTACAAATGAACCCGATTTTGTATTAAAATCCATGATTTCAAAAAGAGCTTTCATCGTATCATTCGTTGAAATCATTAAGAAAGCCAAAGTGAAAACCGTGGAGAGATTTGTGGCCAAAAATATCACTTTGTAGAGCTGGAACAGAAAATAGTGTCTATTAATTATTATGAGAAATCGTCAAAGGCGAATTTAAGCATGACTGGCATAAGAAACACGCTCTCGGTACGAGAATATCAAAGTCAAAGTCAAAATATTTTATTGCATAAAAGCACATGTCATAAATGAATTAATACATTGAAATTTATATAATTAATATTTTTCTACCAAAACACATTATTCTTAACCATGTCAATTTAATACTATTCTTATAATCTACCTATGCCTAATCAAATATTAATGTCAGTAATAATTAATTTTAATAAATATTTATCTTACTTATTATAATGTCAACAATTTTAATCATCAAATTACCTATTCACTATAAAATTCCTTAACGCTATAAAATGCTTCTTCTAATAAGTATTATTCCTTTAATTTGGAGCCATATACATTAAAAGAAGGAGCGTCTTTGACGTCTCTGCTCAGTTTATTATACATGCGTACACCTACCGCCCGCAACGAGTTAGAATTTTCCGCCAACCGCACAAGGCAGTATATAACGTGCGTGTATTGCAATATATAATTACAAGAAATATAATTATTTATTGCACTATAATATGAGCGGTTTTAAAAAAGGCGTGTATAGAGCTCTTCAACCAAGGGCGGATCTAGCATTCAAATTGGGGGGGGGGGGGGGGGTCACATAGTCGAGGTTTAGTCAGGACAGGCTCATCAATGGAATAGAGAAGTTATCATTCGTCGGCCTGGACTCAGCCCAGAGAGGGGGCATAGATCCGCCCCTGTCTTCAACCTCATCGTGCAAGACATTGCGTCCAATAGAATCACCTGGGTGATCGCTCTGAATGTAGTTGGACACTTAAATAACCTGTGTATCTAATGTACAACGTATAATCATATATCTTCTTAGATGATCTCGCTGGAACTGTTTGTCCACTAACTAGAATCACTTGAGGGAACATAATAATCTCTGGGTTAGCATTGGATAGTTATCAGTCCACTGAAATCACCTAGGAGGTCATGCTAGGCTAGTGTCTAGATCCCAACATTTTATTTCCAAGAAAAATTGCTTTTAAATATTGAGCATTGTTGGTATAACTTAGTATTCGTATGCTATGTAATGCTGTGCCTCACCTTCAATATCGAGACGTCGGTAACACTTGATAACAAAAAATTCATCATCCAGACCAGGGCAGTGACAAAGAACCTAGTTGTGATTATTGCCCTATCTTCAGTTTCAAATTGTTTCCTGAAAATATATTGTACTTCATGTTTAGAATGCCAACAACGTCCTCCCAATGAAATGGTCCATACTATAACTCTGTTTGTAACCTTTTCACGATAAAACCGCTGAACTGATTTTGATATAATTTGACAAGGATTATGATCGTACATTCAGGATGTTAATAGTTTTCGTTATATTCCAAATAAATCCATAGTTAGCGATAAACGAATTTGAATCGAACTAAGTCGCGAGTAATAGCTTAGCTAGTACAGAATAATTAACAGTTAAATTTGATACTATAAGGTTTAAATGAATGGTTAGAGTCACAGCTATGTGTGGTGGCATTGACAGCGACGTGGAGGCGGTGTCCAAGCGTGTGAGACGTGCGCGCACCTCCATGCCCTGGCCATGCCTTGAGCGCGACTTCGAAATATTGCTGTCTTACTCACTCGTGTTAGCGCGATAGAGTAAGACAGGGTGATGCCGCGACGTTGATCTCGTCGCTGTTGCGCTTAGAGAATAACAGGACTTTGAAGAAAACATATTTGAGTGTGCTATATAACTTGCATGTAGTTAAGATGCGCAGAAGTCAGTTTGAGCTCGATCTGGTCCTGCCTCGCGCATCTGCTCACGAGTTCAGCTGGAGCGATGCATTGCGTATAGTTCAGCCCACGCTGGCACTGCGACCACGCTGCCACGCCGCTCAAACTGTTTATAAGATACCTCACAGCATCCCCGGCGTCTCTTGCATTCTACGACACACTAGTTATTATAGTCAGGAGTGAACGCTTATGAAGGCTATCAAAATAGAACTTGATAGCGGATGGGACAGTTGCCTTCTTCCGTTTCAATGAACAGATTCAGTTACCCCAAGAAAATGCTAGGCATAGTCGTATTTGTCTTTGTAATCATCACTAGGCTAGGACTTTTCGTAGTGTACCGTGGTTCTAAAATCCATGGAGCCGCCATATGTGAAATATAATTTTTCGAAGTCAAAATAAAAAAGTACGATGTAATCTATATAAATAAAAATGAATTGTTGTTCGTTAGTCTGATTAAAACTCGAGAACGGCTGGGCCGATTGAGCTGATTTTGGTTTTAAAATGTTTGTCGTAGTCCAGGGTAGGTCTAAACGGTGAGCAAATATGTCTCCAATAATTAGGCGGTACGAAGTTCGCCGGGTCAGCTAGTATTAAATATAATTATTAACACTGTCACATTGTTACGGAGTTCATTTTAATCGAACGTAATTAATTTTATCATAAACCTATAAAATAATATTAATTACTGATCACATGTGACTCTACAATTTGTTTTACCTAATATGCATCCTCTTTAAAGTCCGTGTTTAGTGAGTAGTGCAAACTCATTCGCAATTTAAAATTAAAAAATATTGACAAAATTAGTTGTCAGTTTTGATTAGAGATGTGCACATTGGTTTTTGATTTTAATTAAAATGAACACTATTACAACTTGTGAAATTAAATACTGGATAGAGCCATATAAGGAATTAAAAAATGATAACTTTGACTTTGAAAAATATTATTTTACAACTAGCGACTCCATAGATTTTAGAACCACGGTATGCTACGAAAAGTCCTAAGCCTAATCATCACAATGAAGACCAACAATTTGGTTTAAATCTTTTTTAGTTTGCGACAATGCTGCAATGTAGTCTGAAACATGAACTTATGTATAATCACTACATATTATAAAGTAAAGTCGCAATCCGTTTCTGTCTGTCACATCTTTATCTGCTTACATCTCCTAAACCACCCAACGGATTTTGGTACAATTTTCACTAGTATTAAGGTTTTTTTTGAAAATACTTAATATTTTTGTGAGCCCTCAGTACGTCTCTTCCCTACTGGATTTACAGACAGAAAGAGGCAAAAAGTGTTGCGTCACTTGTGCTACTTGTGTTTGGCAGATTCAACTGCGTGCAAAATATTAAAACTAACGTTAATAGTTTAGGCTAGTAGGAAAACACTTACGTATAAATTCCAAAACGTAGATTGTATTAAAATTGATACCGATAAGCCTTTAAGGAGTGGATTTAAATCTTGATTGAAGTCTATCCGTCTGGTGTATTTTTTTATGAATAAGTCAGCACACATGTATGTAGTACCTATAGTTACGGCTGCGAACGTAAAATTAAATATAGTTACTGAAACAAAAATAACAACAGTTGTAGTATCTTCAGAGCGACCGTTTAATTGGCTAATCGTCTAGGTATGCAAGTACACTGCTATGCTCATAGTACGAACCTTTTCGACAAGCCCTAACTCGATACGTAGTCCAGTGTCACTAATTCTAACTAGCCCAGTAAGCTCAGTGTGACTCCTTACTACCCAGTAGGAGAGAGATGCACTGAGTTACGTAGTCAAAAAGGTTCGTGGTATGTGCAGTGGTCCCTGCCGCGCCATACCGTGTCACATTCCCGAATAACGATTATCTGATTGAAGTGGGTCACATCACACGGTACCAATTAGGCTCATTTACTTTTGCGTTTCGAATTGATTTGTATCCAGACGTGCGACTCGCGCGTATTCGGCTAATTAAATGATAGTTAATGGGATAACGAGCTGGGTCGGTTCGGTCATTTCATAGCATACGAATAGAGCTTTGAATTCATTCAGTTCAATTTTCTTGCAGTCACAGCTGGCGGTCTATTAGTTGAATGGACGACGCGTTAAGTCAGAAAGAGCCACAAACCGAATCGACTGAATTTGTATCACGATTCGGATCAGCTGCCAATTTCATTCGAATTAAGAAATATGAGATTCGTCACATCGCACGTTTGGAGTATGGAGATCCTTATGCTATCAGTAGATATAAAAACCATTACAGCAGCTAAGTAGACCTTAGGGTTTACTTAAATAGTGTTCTTCATAGTAATGACGACATTCTTAAAACATATTCTTACTCGATCTGTTTTGACTGAACTCGAGCAAATGAGATTTGTTAAATTGAAATTATTATAAATGTTCTTACTTTGATCATGAAGTAATTTCGAGAACAGGTCATAGTCGTATGAGTGCGACGCATGCACGAACGCGAGGTACAAAAACTTTCTTATGCTTATCCATTTGAAATGACTGTCTTGACTTAAATCCTGTAAATTATTTCATTTGGCATAAGAATAGGTAGTTGAAGTTTTTTAAGAATTACAAACCTTGAAAAGCTGTCATCTTAGAAAGTACCTAATCGAAAATTGATACTTTTACTCAATAACTTGTATTCGGATAACAGCTGTTAAAAGTTAATTCTTAGAGTAGGTACACTGCAACTGTGCAGGTAAGGTATTCTCAGACCGCGATTAGAATATAATTGGAGAGTAAAGTCATCCCACTGTCATTTCTTACATATAGGACTGATGCTTGACGCAAGTCCATGGATTGACATTGTGATGACGTTACTCTCCAATTATATTCCAAAAACGCAATAGCAGTTGAGGTGAACTATTACACACACGACGACACAGTGCCATACAAAACAAAACAAAAATTGGAAAATTAGAATCAATTTCTCTAGTACTACATGATAATGCAGCAGTGTCTGTGACGTCGACTCTCGTTGTGTTACCTATATTATCACTATTGTAATAACAGACTTCACCTAAAATTAGAAATAGTGGTAATTCCCGTCAGACCAGCATAAATTCGAACACTAATGAAATTCTTCTCGATCGGTTCAAATGCTCGAATATTCACCAAACTGAATATTTCGTGGCGGTGGTGAGCAGTTCGGTCGTGCTGCACGTGGCATGCAGTTAATTAAGACCGTGCTCCTGTTTCGGATGAGTCGTTATTTAGGTTGATAGTAAATATCGGGAGATTTGTATCGAAAATTATTAGATCACTTGTGCTAGTGGGTACGCCGCTAACCGCCCTAGGTTGAAGTTTAATATTATTCTTGCGTCTGACTTTTTATTAAGCAAGGTGGGTTGGGAATTTCACTATCAAATTGTTAAAGCTGCAACAACCTGAAAATAACTGACACTGGCAAACTGTTTCATAGGATGGACGCCAAATAAAAAAGAGAAGTTATCTTCTCCCAAAAAAGCTACCGGCATACCGTACCATACAGAGTGAATAAGTACATACTTGATTGAGGATATTTGAATTTAGATAGTTCTTTTCAACCATAAAAACTATAAGGTACCTACTTGTTGATTCCCTTCATTTACAGGGAAACACGAAAACGAGGAAGCCATTGAACATTGGGTTATTCACACTATAAGGAAGCGATAAGATTTTTTTTTTTAAATAAGCATACTGAAATATTAATAAATTAATATGCCTTTTTGATTGTTTGTTGATGGTCGAGTTTATCAATTTCTAACTAGCTATTTTATTTGTTTCAAATGATATGATATAACGAATTCCTAATATGGACCGTATGATTCAAGAATGTAATGTCTGTAGGCCTAAAAAATCTTACACAAAGATCCAAGCCATGTCCGAAGTACTACTACTCCGCCTGCACTCTTAGGTAGAACTAGATAAAACCAAAAAAATCCTAAGACATGGTACAGATTTGATTCGTTGAATATACATAAATGTATTTTACCTGTAAATAATAATACTTACTTTTGTGGCCAAGTGCCCAGATAATGAGCTTCGTACCGTATCGGACAGCTTGCGTGTGTGAGGCATTTAAGCAAAAACGTTCGAGCTGGTCGAAAACAGGTGTTCTTAAACTATTGTTACAACTTTTTGCACTAGTAAATTTATTGTATTTTAATTTGTATCCGATACACATGTTTGACGTGAGATCCTACTGTGCGCGTTGACAGTCAAGCTTTGACAACTGGCTACTATGTGATAGAAAACTCTTTTAAGAACTGCATTTTTATGACTGTGTGGATTGAAACTATGCAGGTTTTAATGTTTTTAAATCGATCCATGGAAATAATAAGTACTTACAATTAAAAGACGTAAGCGACAGTTAATAAAAATGAAAATTATACCTTGTTCCAACGAAACAAAGCGCGTATTTCAACGAATTTGTAAAATAGACCACGCTTTCTTAAGTCACTCTTTTTCGCGCTGTCCTGATATTTGTTTCGCACTTCTGCCATTTGTATAGGTTAACCATGGTTATTATAATATAAAAATCCATTATGGTCCTTATAGGTCTTAGAAAGCTTCCTTAAAAGTACATCTCGATCGGTTCGCCTTATTTGCTCTGATAACCGAAAACGCGTATATACGTAATCAAATACCTAATGAATGATATATGCTTTGCCAGCAGTGAATGGTTAAAATCCTCATATACGGAGAGGATGAAAGATATTTCTGAGATGAATTCAAACAAACAACCAGAAAAAAAGTCCTTGTCAAAATAAGTCAGTGACCTATTGTTATTTAATGTGCTAAACATTGAGGCACTGCAGTTGTTGTGTTGTAACTTGCAAGAAAGGAGCACGATTGTCTAGTTGTTAAAGAATATCGCCGTGGTGCCCCTTAACACAGGGTTTATATTTTTATCTATATGTATAAATTTTAAAGTCCTGACTGACTGAGATATCAACGCACAGCCCAAACCGCTGGACGCTAGAGAGTTGAAACTTTGTACATAGATACCTTATACAGTGTAGGCATCCACTAAGAACGGATTTTTGGAAATTCTACCCCTAAGGGGGTAAAATAGGGGATGAAAGTTTGTATGAAAGTCCGTCAGTTTTGATGTTAGGATCTTCAAATCTTGTTTCAGTCTGACGATTAAAAATTAATTTATATATGTTTCAGAGATTTTGATAATTCCACCCCCAAAGGGCTAAAATATGGGATGAAGTTGTGTATGAAAAGTCCTTTAATTTTAAAGTAAAAATCACTAATTTTCTCATTTAGGCTTATGGTTGGAAACTAACGCAACATATACCGGTTTTGTTGGAATTTCAACCCTTAAGGGCTGAAAACGGGGTTGAAATTCTATATTTTAATTTTTTCATTCAGTAAAGTATTCAAGTAAAAACAATGCACACGTGTGACGTGTTGTTACAAAGTCTCTACTGCCGCTGTCTATCCGTCTGTCTGTCTGTTTGCCACGCGAAAACATGTCCTAACTGATTGATGATCATCACTCGGCTAAAACTACTGAAGCTGAACTTTAGAATATAGGTTTTTTTTATAACGTGGACATTCTATAAGAAAGGATTTTTGAAAATTTTTACTTCAACGGGTGGTGGGGGTCGCAATTTGAATGAAAGTATGTATTTGTTCTTTAAAGTTACAAACATGAAAATTTCAATTAGAGCTACTGATCGTAATTAAAACAATGACAAAGTTTTAGGTTTTGGATTTTTGCATGTTAGAAAGAAAGAAGAAGAAAGAACTTAAAAATTTAGAATATTAGTCTCATCATAAATAAATAACGATGTTTCAGGGTTTTCAGATTTAGATGTCATTTGTTTCCTGTAGGCCGCGCGGGCGAAGCCGCGGGCAGAAGCTAGTTTATTTATATTAATGTGCAGGGATAGTTTTAAAGACAACAATAATACAATAAGACAAATATATTAACCCTAAACCATAAACTGAAGAAATTTGTCACCGAGCAGGAAGTGTAGAAGTGTAGTGTCGTAGAGTAGGATTACGAGTCTCTTTATTTATTTTAAAAATAAAGTTCACAAAGGAAACACTGATGATACCGGAACACACAATAATTTACATACCCGATGTTAAATATAAAACATAAATCTTTCAGAAAATCTTTATTTAATTATTTATAATATGCTTGCTTAACAATATTAACAACCAAAACCCTGATTAATTACACATGCAGCATACACTTGAAGTCAGTTTAACAATAAAGTAAGATTTGTAAAGGGCAGTGTTCGCATATCCCCTATGTAAAAATATGAAGGAATTCGACGCAGACGAAATCGTGAGTCAGACAACAGGTAGCTGAAATGAGAAAGATATTGATGTTCGCAATTTCGTCAAAAGAGTTAACTGCCTTCCCAATTGACTCTTTTACAGTTCTCACACTAAATGTTTTTATGTCCTTCTAACTATACTATGTATTTAAATCTCTACTTATCACGTTCATAGTCCAATGCCCCATATACTACAATCTAGCTCCCAGTCCCAGAGTCCCATGTACGATACACCAAGAAAAAAATATTTGAAACGCCTGTCGCGGATATGATTGTATTTATTTGATAAAGTAATAACTCACAAGTAAGCGACAGTAAGTTTTTATTTGGCAGTATAGAAGAAATCGTCAACAGTGCGATGTATTGCACCTTCGATAATAGTAGATAGATAAAAAATCAATCGTATCGATACTACCGTAAAGCAATACTACTAGTGACAGTGTCGATATTATTAATGTATTTTGCTATCGATCCTATCGAGAGTAAATCAAAAGTTTACTATTAAGAGTCCAAACTATGGCAGCATCAGTATCTCTTTCGCTGCCTGTACCTATATTAATGTCGCTTAACAAAAAGTGCAGAGTACGGCCTAGGGGCTGTTATCAGGCCTGTAACTAGTTCGTCGCTGGGCAGGACCCCATTGACACACTGAATTTTGAACTTTTGCAGTATCCCCACGAATACTATGAATATGAACGAACGAGCCAGGGAATCGCCGGGGCACCTCCTGCGACCTGGAATGAAAGGAGTTTCTTATTCATTAACAGATTCAGACCATTATTTTGCGGAGGTCAGCATCAACAAACTGGAACAAATCGCCTAGCTACTCCGCAAAACCGATATTCGAGTTCGGTTTCGTGGAGTAGCAAGATAATTTGTTCTAGTTTCTTGAGCCTCTAATTATTTCTTCTTTGATTAAAGTCGAGCTTTTCCGGCGTGAAATTATTTTTTATGCACTTATAGGATAAAAAGTATTCTATTATGTTTTAAACCAGGAGATGATCATCTGTCTGCTACATTTCATTTTATTCCATCGAGAGGTAGGTAACATCCAAACAACACTAGGTACGTTCGAATTTTTTATAATAGCAGGATTTCGAAGTTGGCTGTACTGCCCTACAATGGAAAAATTGGTACCTACAATTTTTGAATGGTAGGCCAGCGTGGAACCTAATATCATTGAGTCTCAGTCTGATAAAATATTTGTCCGATTGGTAGTCAAATTATCTATTTAGTATACATACTCGTATATGTAGATTTTTATGTGTAATAGCTTAAGTACTGGATAGGGTTTAAAGTAACTGTACCAGTGCTTGACATACGTAGGACAATGGTTTTACTATTAGTTGACGACATTCCTTCGATTTTAGGCCACTGTCAATGACCGGGCCGTTACTTTAATGATATTTAGTGTCAAAAAAATCTTAAAATAAACTTTGTGCGTCATAAAAGAAATTTATTAGAATATCCAAATTGTACTTTATATCGCACGTGATAAATACGTACTCCTTTTGCAAGTGCTAGTTTTGTAAGTAAGTCAAAGTTTAGTCTAAGCAGAAACGGAAGTTCAATTTCGATGTCTTTGAAAATATTTATTTCAGTGCAACCCACAGCAGCGTTCAGTTGAACTAATACCGCGAGTAATCAGGAACTCAAAGATTACTTCCTTGCTGCGCGTCGGTGTTCAGAACAACGGTATCTACAAAAGCTCGAGGTATGGAAACTCTAAAGTCTGGGATAAACTTGTAAGTATATCACTAACTACAAGAAGTATATATGTAAGACCCATCATTTGCCACATGACAACACCCATATAACGTAAATGTGCGTTATCCATTGAAATTATAAATAAAATATTCAACAACTTTTGAGCTTCACAGATACATAAAAGCTATGTATATGCTCTTTTGAGGTGCAACTAAGAGGTTATTACATTTATTTCTATCGTAATAATAAAGTATTTCATACTAAAAGCTCAACACGTAAACATTTACATGTTAAGTTTTTTTTTTTCTTAAACTTAGTGTAGTGACCAAGTCTTTTGTTTCGATTCAGATGTCATTTTCGTAAATTTGTTGAAATCGATTAATTTATTACAAAATCAAAAAGATATCAAAACATAAAGTCAACCATTAAAATGAACCAAAAAATCCCCATGACTATGAACGTGCCCCTTTTAAACGACTTCAAAAAAAAAGGAGGAGTATGTTCCGCGATTAATCGAAGACGGCTGGACCGATTTGAAAAAAATCTTGTTTTGTTTGAAAGGGTATAACTTCCAAGTGGGTTCCATTGTCATCAGGTCACGATCTGATGGTAGGATCCTGGCGAAATCGAAGAAAATCTTAAAAAAATATATGCACACCTGTAGCGATTTGGATATTTTTTATAGTAACCTGTACTTTTGCTAACGGAAAACTGGAACTGATGGTGAATACAGACGGCCTCCGGAACCACTCAATAATAAGTATTACACGAGTGGCGATACGCGCGATTATTTTAATATAGTTGCTAAGGCAATTTATGCTCATTGCAATGCATTTGGTTAAATGAGGCTGATGGTGAAGAGGTGCAATTTTTGAATCTTACCAAATGATTAAAGCTCACAAAAATGACCGAATCTCTATGGAACACGGCCAGTTTGGTGAGCTTCAGTCACCAGGTGAGATTCAAAAATCGCACTCCAGGAGAATTTCTCAAGAATTAACGTCCCTTGGGAAAAGCAATATTTTGTAAAGGGTGGTGAGCAATTGACATTAGGCGTGTAACTTAGATAAACAACCAGACTCACTAAAAAGCGAATTTTGAATTTTCATAGCATAGATTTCTGACCGAAACAATACCAGATTATGATACAAATCCAGGCGGAACCTGCACGAGGTTCATCGTCGTACCTCAGATAAAATATTTTTAAAAATCGTTACTATAATCGATTGCAATAACCTAACACCCTTAGTAATCGCTAGATACGTAAATCGCCACGCCTTAGCCTCATCACTTTAAACATCGATCGACAAGTCTCAAATATTGGGTCTTACATAAATTCTTCTATAGTATAATCAAGTGGCAACATTAAATTTTTAGGGTTTCGTACCAAAAAGTTTAATAAAATAGAGTCCAATTAAGTCCAAGTTTTCCTTCACAGAAAACCTTATGATATCGCAATGGTATTTTACTTTATTATTAGATTTATTCGTAGATTATTAGGTTGAACTTAGTTTTCAATTTGTCAAAAATTGGTAACAAGAGCATGTATAATAGACCTAAATGCTCCAAAAGAAGCTTATCCACATCATCAGGCCGTATTATAGTGGATCCCAAATTGTGAATAGAATCATAAGTTGGCCTACCTAACCCGAAGGTATAAACGTGCTCCGCATTCTTCAGCGCGCCATGTTCGTCGATAAATCTCTCCGGCTTAAATTCATGAGGATCGTCGTAAGTGTTTGGATCTAAGTTGAGGTCGCCCACTGCCATCAATACGGTGGTTTCCTTCGGGATCAAATATCCGTCTATCACAGTGTCGCTGAGGACTCTTCTTGGACCGGCGAGTGGGACTATTGTGTACAATCGCTGAACTTCTAGAAAGAAGGCGGATGTGTAGACAAGCCTGTAATAGAAAAATATTTGTGTTCATGACCAAGTATATTTTTGCCCGCGGATTCGGGACATAAAGTAGCCTACGTGTTAATCTAGGGTATAAGCTGCCTTCATTACAATCTGTCAAGCCATTTCAGTGTAGAGAAGTCACAAAATATTATGTCACACGCAAATTTTCGACTCTTTAATATTAGTGTAATTGTACTTTTTGTTACTATTCTAGTATATTGCAAGTAATGATAAATGAAGAAAACAACAAAAATCTTTCAAAAAAGGCCACTATAACTTGTCCTCTGCTCACTTAATAAAACGCAGCATTTACGGGTCAAGAGATTGCACAGTCCCTGTTGATCAGATGTGGATTTAGATTACAAAATGCTTGTCACGGTATTAAACGTAAATGCGAAAATAAGGTTAGTTTATCATGCGCCATTGTCCTTATCTTTAATCCATGGACGTGAAGCCTTTGAAATAAAATCTTAATGATTGTAAAGCTGCATCAAAAAAGTTTAAATGTACTGAGCTTACAGACAGATTGCGAATTTGGGTTGTACTGTTTAGAAACATTCCTACATTTCTAGCTAACGACGCGTCTTCAGTCAATTTCAGCTTTAAATGTGACATTGGCTCCATATTGGTAGGTAGACTACAAATACTACTAGACTATAATGACAGATAGCAAGCCACGGAAGATTACCAATGACTATAAATTTTGACTAACTACTGTTGGTTATAAAAACTTAATCATAATCACCTGTGGCTGTCGCTCCAACTGGGCGTGTTGTCCCCAATGACTCTCCCAATCTCCTCGTAAATCTTGTCCTGGATAAGCTGGTTTCTTAAAACTGAGAGCATTGCAAACTCCAGAAGATTACTCGTCGTTTGAGAGCCAGCTATGAATAGGTCTAGACATATCACCTTTAGTTGCTCTTCTGTAAGGTAAACGAAACTTATATTAGTACCATTAATACTAGTATTACTAGCACTGACTTGTCCACTTGCAGCATCGCTTTTTGTCGCTCACCATTTCATGGCGCTCATCGAAACACTTGCTCGGCTTTGCGCTTTTTCGTGATCGCAAGATAATTTACACACTGCTTATTGCTTCACTCGTCATCGCACCTATTATATAGATTAATGTTTAGTCGAGAGAATTAGGGGATTGTTTGTTTTCTACTAATAATTGTCCTAGTTAACTGAGTTACATGAAGCGACTTCGCAACATAATTCTTGCGACCACAACAAAGCGTGAAACCGAGCGTGCCGTAGTAGCAGCCGGCTAGAATTATAACCGATTGTACAAGTGGGAAGAATAAATTTCAATCCCATTAATGGTACTAGCTGATAGTACAAGTGGTCATGACAGTCAACTTCTGATCATTTGGAGGTTCCAGCTGACTTCATTGGAATGACTAAGAAACGTTAAACCAATCAAAGTTAACTGCAAAAAACAAGTGACGGACAACGTTATTTGGGATAGTCGTCTTGACGTATTCGTCCGACTTCAAATCTGTAACACCTACAACATTGAATTGAATCTATTTAAGTGTGAATTTTACTGTTAATACTTTTTAAAATGATCATAATCATTCCGACCCTTTCTCTGTTCTTGGTTAATGATGCTTACAAAAACAAATCCAAATGACGTGTCGAAATTTTTGGATTAGTTACTCCAATTCACCTCTTTCTGCAAAGTTATTTCGTTTTTCTTCGAATGGATTTGTGCTGTTAATCTCAGACGGTTTTGACAGCTTACCGGAGAGAGGGCGAAGGACCAGAAGGACGCCCAGTAAGGGGAATATTACTAGCCATGTTATGCATTGCTTGGATTGTTATGTCATTGCCATGGGCATAGTTGTCTGAATTAAATAAATATTTAAATATGATTGTGATTAGCAGCATGCCAAAACATGATCCTATTGAACTGATCTCGGGCTTTGGTCACTAAGGGAGATTTTGCAAGCAATCGAAGTTTATATTGAAATGATGCAATATTGAAATGATGGATGTATTCGCAACCTAGACCTTGAACAAGCATTTAACGCAATACTAGAAATTGCATCAAACTATATTTGGCACGTTGTGCAATGTGGGAATTTCCAATCCCGCTAGATCTTGCATCTGAGTACGTACTCGTGTTAGGTATTATACGGGTATTTCTCCAGATTCTGTTATTTTTTTCAGGATACTTTCTTTTCAAGTAAACAAGTAGGGGAGACCGAGGGGAGTTGAAACAATTTTGACATTATTTGTTGTATTAAAATCTATTAGCTAGAATTGTACGACATTAGTACCAATCGATAGCTCATTTCTTTCACTTTTATATGAGAGCAATAACAAAAGTGTAGGTATGAATACTAGCGTGAAAAATTTACTTAAACGTGACAAGTCATTCTGTTTCAACTCCCCTAATACCGAGGTAAGTTGAAACAGGGGTCGAGGGGAATTGAAACAATTCTTGATTTTGGAGAACTAGGTTTTTATATTAGAAAGAAAAAATGTAATTTAAAGGGTTTTTATTTAAAGAAATTACATTCATATTTATTAATATTTTCTATTCGATTTAAACGAAAAACACCCTACTTTAACGTAACCATAAAAATATCTACAAATTTTAACAAATTATGTACTATATGTTACCTGAAATCAGAATTAACATGAAGCTTTAAAACAAAACAATCAAATAACTTGGAATATATATCTTAGAGACATATGTTGTAAATAAAATCAATGACTATATCTAGGACAGGGATGTTTGCAAATGATCCCAAACTGCATTGGCGATCACTGACTCCAAATAGTGTAGGTACATACTGCGTTAAATATTTAAGATATAAAAATAACATTGTAATTTTCATTTCTTGCCGGTATCTCCTCTTGGGTATCAGAGGTTTTTTTCGAACCGGCGGCTCTTCGGCCGCAAGTTCATATATTTCTTGTCTCGCCATACCTGTGTGTTTTTCTTTGGTACTCAGTAGGCATGCTTAAACAAAAAAGAAGCAAAACAAAAAAATTACTTCAACATATTAACAAATCAATCATACAAAATAAAACCGAGGTGAGTTGAAACGATCTGTTTCAAATCTCCTCAGTAGCAAAAATCCTCCCATCCTATATAAAATTAAAACCTAAAAGCAAACTGCAAAGCCAAAATTTGCACCATCACTATTAATTCAATCCTTAGTAAATGAGCTTTCGAAACATACATAGCACAAGCCAAAACACCAACACATTATCAAATTAGAGGTAGCTAAAAAAAACCGATCAAAACTTACTTTTGGTGTTTTTTTGGACATGGGTGCTAGAACTCCGCTACCGCGCACATTGAGGCAATGACGCATTCTGAGGGGCTCGGGGTGGTGGAGCACGGCTAAACAGCGTTGTCGTCACTTCAATAACGGTTATAGATTCCGCGAAATTCACGTTGTTTCAACTCCCCTCTGTTTCAAAACCCCTCGGTCTCCCCTATTAAAAGAATTATCATTTGATAAGTTATGCTCAAAACGCATTACCAATTCCTGTGAACTCTGAGAAAGGCATTGGGATTGATAATTTATAGAGTTCATATTTTTTTATGAATTATTCTATCTAGAATTTATTTTATCTAGAAGTGTTTGTGTATGAACCTTTAAATGGTACTTTAAAATACCCTAACAATTCCAAATTAAAATTTTCTCGATTTCTGAAAACTTCATATGAACTTTAAATTTTCATGGAAATTTCAAAGCTCAGGCTCTTCATGGGACTCAGTGGGCGTTGAAGGGAGGCGATAGCTGACCTCTGCGCAGGCGGCTTTGTCACACAAAAGCTCAGTTTAGTCATCCAGCGAGAGATTGCCGCCTGTACTCGTATATGGTTTTACAGCGGGGGCCTCATTTTTGTAATTTAAACTTGTTTATTATTTTAGGTCTTACTTTTTTGTGTCTATTGTTTTTATAAACCTATATTAAGATTTTGTTAAAAAACAATTGTAATTTTGAAAGAATGGATTGTTCAATCAGTGTAGGTAGCTACTGCGCGAACAAAGCTGTGGACAACAACTAGTGACTAATACAATGACGTAGTATAAATATATTTTGTAATATTTGGTGATGATGCAAGAAATAGTCATTAGAGTAAATAGTATAGTAATTACTCTAATGACACTTTTTTCAATAATCAGCAACGTCCTGATTATTGATCCCTATTATTTACCTGTTGTTTTTTCGCTTCCTTATGCAACTGTTATTCCGTTATTGTGTTTATTTTTTCTACCTAATTAAAGTCATCTTAGAAAAGTTATGGATGCAAAAATTGTTTTTTTTTTTTATCTAGAAAAAAACGCTGCGCTGGGGCCCTAACATGGCCGTTCAAGTTTATTTTATTGCTCTGTGCATCCCTTTTTTATGGGACCAGTCAGACAGAGTCACAAGGAGGGATATTGAATTAAGCTTGGGCGGTAATATAAGCGCCACTGGAGAAATACCCATTTCAGTATCATACAAATTCAAAGGCTGATATTGTTTCTTAAATGTACCTACATATTCTGTAGCGTTAGATAGACTAAGAGACTCCGTACATTGAAACGTAAGTAATTTCGTTTGCGCAAAGTCGTCTCCGTTACGGTTCTTTCAGAAAAGCTGGCTTATTTGGTAGTTTGAATCAAAACGTTTACACTATCAACGTCAATTTGCAAATTTTTATTTAATAGAATTCTTTAAGTACTGAAAAATAATCCTGTGGGCTACTTAATAGCGCCATCTAGTATATCTATAAATAACTATTGTGTTCCCATGCTCTTTATAAAAATGGTGGTAACGTTTTCAACCTTCTCAACCATAACCTTTTAAGTATGTTGTTGTTATTCCTTAGGGCTAGGTTTGAAAGTTTTTTGATTTATATATTGACACTTATTACCGCTGCTTACATGGAAAGCTCGTTTTATACTGTTAGTCTATTTAGCAGATTGTCTTTAGTAGAACCTGTTGGCATCACCAACCAAATTTTTCTTATAGCAAATATTAGAATAAGCTGGCAACACTTCAAATCTTCCTCCCTCTCTCCTAACAACCATGTAACAAAGTAACGCGATTTGTGCCTTCTCCAATAAATATTAATTAAAAAGTGTTTTCCTAGTAAGCAAAGTAAATAACCAGTGCTTACATAATTACTACGTGGCTAGTAATGACAGCGACAGAACCAAAGTATTAACTCACCCGTAAAAGTGTCATTGTTCCCCTTCATATGTTGCAGAAAGGAATATATGAAGTCGTTTTCATTTGCGGTTTTGTTTTTATGTCTGGTTATTGCTTCCTGAAAATATAAAACGTAGCATTTTATATTATTTATTTATTTATTAAATATACAACAAAAACCTAATCCTATGAAAAAAGTCCCACAAAACTGTACATACTTACAGTTTGTCTGTAGGAAGACTTTATTTATAAACAAAATTATGTTTTCTTTTAACTTTTCCTATTAAGGAAGAGTTGGAACAGGTACTTTTTTATTTTCGATTTAAATTATAATTGCATGGTGTTCCTAAAGAAAAACTGATGGATATAGTCTTAGTACTTGTCAAGTGCACATAGCCAAGACTGTCAAAACGATTAACTTTGGGCGCGTCAAGGTAGTTCTTTCTTTATTTCTTTATTTCTTTAATGGCGGCCACGAGGCTTGTGCCAATGTCAGTGTAAAATAATACTGTACGGTTTGGGTCAAAAGACCCCCCCACCCCCCGTCGGGTTATTAGCCATCGGCCAATGATATCCCACCATAAAGGCAAGGAAATTATTGACCGATGCCCAGGGTGCACCGGCCCAAGCACTGCTCTTCCCCCCGGAAAAGTCCATAAGGGAACCGCAGCACTTAGGCACACGAGGAGGAAACCCGACACTCACCCCGCGTCAAGGTAGTAAAACCGGCGAATTAATAATAATAACGTAGATTATACTACCTTAATATAAACATAACCATAACCAAAGATAACCATTTTGTCTATTGATTGTGTAAAGGGTGTCAATTCAAGAGGAGTTTAGAGTATGTAGTCATCTCTTTTTGGCACATTATATTGCCATTTAAAGTAAAAAGATCAGCTATTAAAATATCACTTTCAATTTTAATACTCTTTCTTTTCTATACTATTTCTTTGGGTGGACCTAATATGACCGCTCAAATATTTATCTTTATGTGCGTCCCTCTCTTACGACATTAATTAGACAAAGTCCATAGACGAAGCAATACGTACCTCAATAATATCTGATAGTTGTTTATTTATCTTTTTTATAAGCGTGTACCCACTGGCTTCTGGAAAGATAAATCTACACGAAGGGAACTGGTTTAGCCATCCTCCTGCCATAGAGAAAGCCTTGGAACGAGAATTCAGCAGTTCCAGCAGTAAAGCCAGACGGTCTTTCTCAATAGTTTCACCTGGAAATTGGAAAACAATACATAACTTAAGACAAACTAACAATCAGGACCGTCCAGTCATCTTAAATCATTTTAAAGAGTTGAGAGACACCGATACCAAGTACTGTCAAACCGAGATTAGAATACAAATTGAGGGTGCTTGTTAATCCTGCCTCTAAGCAGCAGTGCTTGCACTGTTGTGTACCGGCGTGGAGAGCAAGACAGCCGGTATAATTACTGGCACAAGAGGTATTCCATCTTAGCCCAATCTCTTCGATGTTGCGAGTGTCTATAGGCGTTGGTGTACACTTACCATCAGGTGACCCACTTGCTTGATTGCCTTCCTATTTAATAATGAAATAAAAACAATTAGAGCACACTGTCATTTCATAGACTTGCGTCAAGTTTCATTCCTATAACTATGAAATGACAGTGTGCTCCAGTCACGTATTCTAATCACGGTTTGATAATAAATGTTACCTCATAATATCATTAAAACTAATGATAACTTCTTATACTCAGCAATGGGTTCCGAGATCAAAAGTTTGGATTAACAGATGACGTTATCTGATGCCTGATGTGTCGGGTCTTGATCATGGCATGTGTAGACCCTTAAATTTGATCTCGTATTCCATTCCCGGATATCATTTCCGTTGTTTTAGTTAGTGTTCTTTTCGTATCGAAATATAAGTATTGTATAATTTACCTGCTACATACTTCCATAAAACATTCATGACAGATGAAGCAAGAATACTCCTGGGGCTGATTGGTTTATTAGTACTGTTTAAATAGTCTACAAGCCTGCTCATCTCATTTTGGATCTCTTTTTCCATGGCTGTCTTGCCAAAGCCAACGTTCTTGAGATTTTTTACAGTAAATTGTCTATATAGTCTCCATAATGGTCCGTCTGCAGCTGTGACTCCTGTAATAAAATATTAATAATTATTTATAACACCTAGCGGTACGTCCCGACTTTGCAAGACTAATTTAACCTAAGTATAAAGAAATGAAAGATTATGCCTCAGCCATCCAGCAAAACAATTGAGCTCACGTTTAGTAAGTAAAACCTATAACCAAGATTAGAAAAAACGATTGAAGAAAATTGAACTTGAAGGTGTCGATATTTATACAGGGTGTTAATGAGGGTTGGATCAAAGAAAGGTCAGAGGTAAGGGACCTTAACGGCTATCGTAACACCTACCTATTCTTTTCCCAAAACATCGTAATCGGATGAAAAAACTGTTTGGCCTTCCTTCGAATTCTGAATCTATAAACACTTGTCGTATATTCCTATCTCCATATACGACCACAACTAATTCCCCACCTAACTTCAGACCTAGAATCTGAGTAGAATACTCTTGGGCTAAATGGGAAAATGCCTTCCACTGTGAGCCGTGAATGTTGATAAATTTTTGTACTATGTGGCTGGACCCGACAAACGGCAACCATTTTGGACCTGAAACAAAAAATAAGAAGAATGGTCTTACAACTTTTCCAGTTTTTTTACAGTGTTTCCATAGTGCACTTCCAACATTGCTTCTGAATATGGATGCAACGAGTGTTTGCACTTAAATAATAACAATAACTTCGATAGTAATCATAATAATAACTCCTGGACACGACGTGAATACTTAGCCAGGAGATTCGTCACTCTGCAACCCTAACCACGCACCTTGTTCCGTTGCCGAATTGCCGTTGGCTAGTGTCGCTAGTACATAATGGTAACTTCCACCTCTCTCTTATCACCCTTTCGATTGATAATAATGATCAGTCGCAAATGATTGAGAACTTTCTTGAGCATAATATAGTCGACACCTCTGGTGACCCAAGGGCTAGCGCGTTCCTCGCCCAACGTATTGGCAGTGCCATTCAGAGAGGTAACGCCGCCAACCTTTTGGGCACTCTACCCAGAAACAACGGCTTAGGTGACATTTTTAATTTTAATTTTAATTAGATTTTTAACTTTTCTATTTTATTTTCAATTAAGAAAAACGTTTTTTTACATTACTAACATGTAAAAAATGTACAGAACAGTCCAGCCGTTCTCAAGTTTTGTGCTGAGGAACTAATAATATTTTAGTTTTAGCCGACTACGGCAATGCTAAAAAGAAGGGTTCTGATTTTGGTAGCTTATGTTATATTTATTTTGTATTTACGTATGATCCTTAGCGCCTGAACTATATAGATGATTTTAATAAGTGAGGAGCAATGGATTTCTTACTGTGATCAGGGTGACATAGATAGTTTTACAATAACGCCATCTGTTAGAGATAGTTACTAGTTAGAGTAGCTGTATTAAATTAAAAATAAACTGCATTTTAATTAGTCTTGGAAAATTATATTCGTTCTCGTTTAACAGGCATTTCGTTATTTTCATAGTAGTCATTTAAATTTTTTCTTGTTGTTTATGTAGATTCATATTTCAGTGGCCCTAAAATGACCACCCAAGTTTATTTTATCTCTATGTGTGTTCCTTTCATTTGACACTGCACTGGTAGTGAGGTACGAGTAAAACTTCGGCGGTCATGTAAGGACCGGAGCGGATTTTTTTAGAAGAGTTCCCTCTAACTTTTCATGTGTAGAATGGAAAACTTAGAATAGTACAACAAAACACAATTTTCCAATTTAAGTATCAAATTATTTTTAACGACGTGTGTTTTACAAACTTTATCTACAAACATAAAGACAAACAAGTAGACGGAATTTAAAATTTTTTTTTAGCTTCTAGTTAAAAGACCATGGTAGTATAGACCCCTATTTTTTTTCTTATGATTCTCCTATGTACAGTCAGCAAGATTAGTTAATCTGAGTTTATCTCTATGTGCGTCCCTTTCTTAAGCCACAAGATTGATAAAGCTGCAGGAAGAGATTATTAAAACCTAGTCGGTCATGAACGATACCATACTAAACCAAGGGGGTACTTTTTTTTATCCTCCGTCGACCTGTTACAATAACTGAACTAAGTAGTATGTATATGGACAAACAATAACTTATGAAAATATTTACATTGGGAAATTTAATATAAATAAATATATATATATTCGAGAGACGATGACAAGAGACCGTACGGAATGACCTTGGTTCCGTGGAAGTCGGGACGGGTGCTAGTGTGGGATGCAACCTGTGTAGACACTCTGTCCCCGTCTCACCTCAATGGAACTTCGGTTAAGGCAGGCGCAGCAGTTGAAGCGGCCGAAAAGCTCAAACGCAACAAATATAGGGGTCCGGGTTCCGAATATAACTTTATTCCATTCGGAGTTGAGACCCTTAGTCCGTGGGGTCCTAGTGCACTAGGCCTCTTCAAAGAGATCTCGAAGAGGCTGGTCGACGTCACAGGTGACCGAAGAGCTGGCAGCTACCTCGCACAACGTATAAGCTTAACTATACAGAGAGGTAATGCTGCCAGTATCTTCGGTACCATGCCACGGGGGCCTTCTTTTTTTGATATATTTTAGTTATAATTTTAGTATTAATGTTTAGTTTATATTTAGTTTTTATGTAGTTTGATTGTTTTATTATATTTAGTGTTGTATTAGCTGTATTTGAATTTTTAAATTAAATTTATGTAAACTGTTTTCCGTATGGTTTTCAATAAAAAGTATTAGTCATATAAATTTTTAAAAAGCGGATACTGATTTTATTTCATACTATTTAGTGACAAACCTAGGATGTATGTATATAAGTAGTACTTAAATAAAAACCTGTTTGCTTTGATTTTAAAGTATCTTACATTCATTTGATAATTTTCCGATATTCATCATGATAATCAAAGACAAAATATCTTTATTCACATTTTTCTTCCTCTTGATTTTGATTTTGATTTCTTACAAGCAGTAGGTATAGTCGACCAAGTAATTGCTTTATCACTTTTGAACTTTATGACTTTGTAATAAAGTCGAAAAGTGGTCAAGCAATTTCTTGGTCGACTATACTTATGAATGTCAGAAAATTTACCACCAGTTCGGATAAAATCTCTGATGAGAAGATAGCGGCAAGGAACTTAAAGACCATTAAAAAGTTACAATGATAATTTCGAACCCCGTTCTAACTGTAATGGATAATTTTCCGAAAATTTTCAGAAATAATAAATAAATGTAAAAACAGTGTTTAGTGTGAAACAAAAATATTAAATTACGTTTTATTGAAAAAAACTACCTAGAAAAGACAATCGTCATATTTTAAAGCTTATTGATGCTCTTAAAGGAAACATTTCAATGGGTACGAAATAGCACCTAAAAACAAAATAAAATATCTACTGGACTACTTTCTTCTGATTTCATTATTTTCAATTGTATAAGTAAGTATTCTTAATCGTTTAAGAATAGATGTAGATTTTAATTAACCGGGCTTTTAGATTAGGAAAAAAGTATCAGAAAAATATTTGGAACATTGTTGAAATTAGATACTGGAAAAATTGTCTTGTTTTGTTTTTTTTTCAGAACAATTTTTTTCTATTACTCTTCAGTAGTTCAAACCAAATCTCCAAATCAAATGGTGTTCAGAACTTTAAAAAATGAAACATTTTTCAAGTGATCGTTTAGCTCATCTCATCGCCGTCTTAGGCAATATAACAGAAGTCACTTATAAATTTAAGACTGTTTTGTAGTCATAAATAAAATGCCTGGTTTTCAATGAGTTATGAATATAAATTGTCTGTTATGGGCGGCGTAGCGACTGGCGAGTAACACAATGCTCAAATTCACCGCCTTGGCTGTTTGGCAACTCCTCGTCACGTGCGGAGCTCACTCGAACAATAAACGTCAAATCACGCTAAAATAGCCTCTGTTGTCCCCATGGCAAAGAGCACTTGTAGGTTAGAAATTTTAAAAATGTTCCACGACGCTGCAGTCAACTGAATACTAAAGTAAGACCTTCAAAATTTGATAATAACAAAAAAAACGAGCTACTCAAAAACATTACGTAACATGAAACTGAAAAAAAAAATACTTAGGTAAAATTGTTGTGAAATAGTGAAACATAAAAATAAAACAGTTATTATGTTTTAGTTACGTACCTGGTGGGTATTTCTTAGGTTTAGTAACTGTTTGGAGTATGTATCCTGTCATAAATACCACTATTAAGGCTAAAAGGAGTGCTGTAATCATTTTGTAAGAGCGCGCGGGTTGCGCGTGCGACGGCGCCGAGTTGAGTGACAGCTGTGTGAGAGGTCGCCCTGCGCACACGGCGGCGACCGGAGATCGACTCACGACTGCACTCTTCTCGCTTCCTGCATTCTCTCTGTATGTTGATTGTTGATTGATGGGAGCTTCGGTCCCCTAATTACGCTTAAGCATTCGGTTCGTTCATTATCGTTTCAACTCTTTCAGAATATTGTGAAGTAGGGGGATATTGAGCTGATAGAGCACCTGATCTACTTCTTTAGGACGTACTAATTACGAAAATAATGTTACTGGTCAATGTCAACTTAACTACGACTAGGCAAGTTGCAGAGCATTTTTTATACAACGTAGGAAGACAAACTTGGTGGTAAGTGATCACCACCGCCCATAGACGTGTGCAACACCAATGAAATTGCAGATACGTTGCTAACCCAGAGAGCTAACATGGAATACCTCTTGTATTAATAATTTCACCGGCTGTCTTGCGCTCCACGCCGGAACACAACAATGCAAGCACTGATGCTTAGCAGCTGGATTAGCGAGCAAGATGGTCGTAGCAATCCGGACGGACCTTGCATAAAATCCTACTGACCGCAAAAGCATTCTCAAGAAGGAAAGAAAATTTCTACCATGCCAGTCGGGGTTGTAGGATTTTAAAAAAGGGTGGTTTTTGGAATTTTCTGATAATTCCTCGCATTGGACGTTTCGCAATTTTGGAACTTTTCTGGCGGCAATTTACTAGCTTACCCGCAAAACGAAGGACTCTACTATCTGCTCTTATTCAAACGATATTTTTTTTTACCTACCTCCTTAGACACCTTACCCACAAATCTACAAAGACTAATCTTATAATTTTTTTATACAAATACAAAACTACAGTTTCTGAATGACACCAGACAGCTTAAACTAATATTGTCATGGCGTCAGCTGTACAGTCGCCATCAAATATATCGAAGAAGGGA
The DNA here is from genome assembly GCA_963691745.1 of Ditula angustiorana. Taxonomy (NCBI): domain Eukaryota; kingdom Metazoa; phylum Arthropoda; class Insecta; order Lepidoptera; family Tortricidae; genus Ditula; species Ditula angustiorana. The sequence continues at coordinate 8,901,384 of OY829472.1, forward strand.
AGGGGTTCAAAACGTTTTGTGCATGACCGAACGCATTTGGCAATAGAGTCATGTTCGGATGTTTTTGAGCAACTTACCCGCACCATACTGAGTGATTCTTTAAAAGGAAGCGCCTTACTTGCTCTAATTGACTAGCACGAGAGATCGATGTCTCGACGTCGAGCTCGAAGATGATGCAGTTAGAAAATAACGAGGCTCCACTCGGTTATCCCAATCACCAATGGACAACATTTCATATTTTCTAAGACTAAAATTTGATTTGTTCTTTGCATTCAGCTTGGAAAGAGAAAGACGCTGATAGTTTTAAATTTTCACTTGGATTATTTATTTATTTATTTCAATTGTTTTATGATGTGCTTATTTTAAAAGGGCATAACTCCAAATATAAGACACAATAGATCCATAACTTCAGTCTAGTCTCTATTGAAAACAAAGATGATAACCATAGATGATAACGTAAATATGACGTTCCCGTTGTCAATTTTTTGCGGTTTGGTTCTTTCTTGCTCTGAAACTTAAAATATAAGACTTCTGCGACGATTTTGATACTGGACTGCAAATAAATACGACATCTGGCTTTGTTACGGATACGGCGGATGATCATAACATTGACGATTTGGAACAGCTTAAAGGACAATGAAACCTACCGTTGGTTTTTGTGCTGCAGACAGCGGAAATCTACCAAGAGTAGATTATTTCATGTTCAGGGCTTCAGCGCTGCTGAAATTAGAGGCCGTTCATCGTCGTTCATGCATTAACAATAATAAAAATAGATTATTTATGTATATCTGTCAATTTTCAATAACAATGTCAAATTGAAAAATATGACAGCTCTTTTTTCTGGTGAAAAAGGCAAAGGAATATCTATTCTGTAAAAAATTGGTATATATTCAGATATATTATTTTAATTTCTTGTATTTTTTTAAATATGGGGAAATAAATTATCTATATAAATAAAAATGAATTGTTGTTCGTTAGTCTGATTAAAACTCGAGAACGGCTGGGCCGATTGAGCTGATTTTGGTTTTAAAATGTTTGTCGTAGTCCAGGGTAGGTCTAAACGGTGAGCAAATATGCCTCCAATAATTAGGCGGTACGAAGTTCGCCGGGTCAGCTAGTAAAAAATATTTTTCCGTGTTCAGGAGGCAAAACTCTTTCGATTCCTGTAGTAATTTTCAGGTTTAAAAAAAAATTAAATCTCGTCAATTATTGGTTGCTGTCGAGAATATCGAGATCCATATCGATTGCGTGGCTTCATACAGCTATCTGTCCGACAGTCCATACTTTTGTTATTTATCAATATTAAACCCTCTGGTTGGGTTTCATGCCATGTCAGGCTATGCTTGGCTTGCATGCATGCTGGGCTGTGCTTTCGTGGCCAATTCAAAAACTAGATTATTTTATATATTCTAGTATTTCTTAAAAGATCTATTCAATATTCTATCCTCACGTATGGGTACGCGAAAAAACTTAGCCACCGGCCATCAACGCTACATTTATTAATACAAAACGGATCACTCACGTATTTTTAAGTTGAGAACTGCCCGACATATTTCGGATCAGTCCGTGGTCCTTAATCATGAGCCCCCGCGGCGGTGGCGATGGGGTGAAGGTTAAAAATACGTGAGCAATCCGTCTTGTATTAATAAGTCCTAGTCTCACGGTAGTCTAATGTTGAAAACTACATACATTTTTTACGCGTTCCGTAATAATAAACTATCCTGTTCCGGCTTGTGTCCATATGCTATAATCATGGCAATCAGCAAAAAAACTCTAAGTAAGTCATCGAATAGAATTCGTGGAATTTCTGGCTCTTTCCATAACTCATACCATTAGTACTACTAATACCGATTGTCAATGCAACTGGAGAGCGATAAGAACGTGATCTGGAGAGTGATTCTCTATGCCCAACAGCGACGAGCTCGACGCTGCGGCAGCGCCCTGTCTTGCTCTAGCGCTAGCTTGAGTGAGCGAGACACGACAATGTCTTGACGTCGAGCTCTTCGCTTTTGCGATTAGGGAATAACTCCCCAATTCCCAACCCAACGCATTGTTCGTCAGACAATGTTGGACACACGATATCTCAGTGGACGAGGGTGGTTACATTGCATTGCGGGTTTTGCCATGGCCTCCAACTGACGGTGACGAGTGTACAAGTTAATGTATATTAAAAAAAAACTCCCCTATCGCATGTAGTGAACTGTTGGAATAGACATTCAATTTTGCAATATAACGCACGGTTTTCAAACTCTGTATCTATTAGCTAGTAGGTAAGTATAGTCGACCAAGTAATTGCTTATCCACTTTTGAATCTTATCCCTTTTGTCATACGATCGAAAAGAGGTCAGGCAATTTCTTGGACTATACTTCGCTTAATTTTATTAACCGACAAAAAGAAACAGAAGAGGTCCTCAAACCTTCACTGCCTTCGAACCTTAGATTTTTTTATTATTCAAGGTGTGTATTTTACTCTACGAATTTATTCGTATATTTTACTATTGAATTTCAGACGACATTTAAATTTTAATAAGAGCTTTTTTACCTTATATTATTCACTCAAAATAAAAAAATAATTAATTTGATGTCCTAAGTGATTTTCGAGGTTAACCAATATCCATCCGTCTGTATGTCATAGGTATACATTTGAGTGGACACTATAAACAGGCCAAAATTTGTCATGAGTAATTTTGTCATGTATATGATGTAATAACGGTCAAAGTCAATAAATATTGATTGAGTAGATTTTTTTTAAGTTACGTGAGTTATGCTTGAGTTAAATGTGTATCTTTTTATTTTTTGTCTGCCCCATGTCGTTGGATAGCAATTTCAAAATTATTGCGGGTTTGTGAGGTCAGTTTTTTTATTAAGGCATCCGTTTGTGAATTATTAATCTTAGTGCAAAATTTGTTACAGTCGAGTGCCCCCCCCCCTGCCTTATTGATTACGTGATCAAATTAATGGTAAATGTCTAAATGGAAGAAAACTATCAAAGCTAAGTAGGCTTTTCAAGTTGACGAGTAGTCAGGCAACTACGGAACCCCACACTGCGCGAGTCCGAGTCGTACTTGGCCGGTGTTTTAGTGTTTCATTTGTTTATTTAAAACTAGCGTACGCCCGCGACTTCGTTCGCGTAGAAAAAGTAGCCTATGTTCGTCAGGGATAGTGTAGCTTTCTATTACAATATAATAGAATAAAAAAGGAAGAATAGAAGGATAGAATTAGAAAGACCATGATACTTTGATTTTTTACATTCTATTTTAGCCCATGTGTCGCAGCATACTTTTGACATATATCTATATCTAGCAACAGCACGAGAGCGGAGACCAACTGAACCAGCAGCACCATGTCATCGGCATAGCTTATGTTGTTAAAACTTATACCGTCAATCAAGCCGTCAATAAAGCAGCGAACATGGGTACTGCTGAGCTCCTCCATCAGCGCATTCACATAAACATTGAACAGCTTGGGAGATGTCAACCCTCCCTGCCTAATTCCACATTCCACATACGGCACTGAGAGTGCTGCACTCGCCAATTTTACAACATTTAATTGATTATGTGCTAGTACCAATGTCTAAATATATTTATTATAAAGTTCCAAGAGCAGCCCGGCTCCCTATAACTTTTCCCATAACAAATCGTACGAGACAAGGTCGAATGCTTGCGATAGGTCTTAAAGCAAGCAAGACGTCCTGTTGGTATAATAAGACAGCATGCTTAACTGCTCCGATAGCGCACTCAGTAGACAACTCCACTCGGAATCCAAACTGCGTATCAGGTAGAGGCAGCGGGGCAATTCTGGCGTCAGTAGAGATGATCACACTCGACATATGCCAAAAAGAGCTGTCAGAGCACATGTCGAATGCGAGATCAATCTCGATGAGTGCCAAAATTCGGGTCCAGGTATTTATCCAGTTGCAAGTTGAGCACGCTATCCAGCACTTTGGCCAGGATTGTTGCCAGCGAAATGGGCCTATAGTTCGCCTTATCCGAAAGAAGAAGATGGAAAGAAGTCAAAGAAATTGGCTACAGATGTATAAGGTCTCTGAACTAACAATAATTAAATATCTATCTAGTCTAAATAACTAAGAGTTAATAACGAATTAATAATCTTAATCTACAATAGCTTTACAACTATAAAACGGGATTATTAAAGTATTTTGGTTAAAATGGTTTGGTTCAAGGTTGTCTGGAAGAGATCGCTACTTAGCGATAAGGCCGCTTGTTGAATCTCGTGTAATATTTTCCAGTGTGTGTTCTTTTATTCTGTTTACTTGTGTGAATCAATAAAGAGTATTTGTTGGTGTTGCTGTTAATTGTGTCCGCGCGGGAAGCTAACTGTCCCGTTTGTCTCGGCATGCATGCATGACCTTAAACCACTGAATAAATCCTATACTACGACGTGGCAGTACTGCCCCACCGTGCCTGCATATTTATGATTCTTTATAGATTAAGAGTTTTATTTCACTTCTCATACAATCCAAAGAAAATTTGTCGGCTTATGCACACAATTTGCAGGATCCCGCTTTTAAACCCTAGCTTACAAATGGCGAATATATTGACAAAATCTAACACGGGGGGCGTCATCTTTGTAACGTCATGGCTTCAACTATTAGTGAATGCATGAGCTTCAACAAGCATTCAAAAAATCAGTGAAACGTTATCGGTAAAAAAGTCTTTCATTATTACGAAAACATACTTTTTCGCGTAATAATAATATTATTACTAAGGGTAAAGTTCTATTTTTTATAATTGGCACTACCATAGTTCTCATGAGGTCCGGTGGCAAATGCGAGTGAGCCAAGCATAAGTTGAACAATAAAGGTAGGGTTCTCGGTAAGTGTATACGCTCGCATGCAATAAATACTCAATACTGAGCCCGTCGTGCCCCGATGATTTACCTTTACTCATCCTTTTTAAGGGTAGACGAATATCTTTAGCCGTAATCACAGAATAAATAATAGTACTAACGTAGGGAGACCGAGGGGTTTTGAAACAAAGGTGAGTTGAAACAACGTCAATTTTGCGGAATCTATAACCGTTATTGAAGTGGCGACAATGCTGTTTAGCCGTGCCCCACCACCCCGAGCCCCTCAGAATGCGTCATTTCCTCAAGACGCGCGGTTGCGGAGTTCTAGCACCCGTGTTCAAAAAAACACCAAAAGTAGGTTTTAATCGGTTTTTTTAGCTACCTCTAATTTGATAATGTGTTGGTGTTTTGGTTTGTGCTATGTATGTATCGAAAGCTTATTAACTAAGGATTGAATTAATAGTGATGGTGCTAGTCATTACTTTTCAGTTTGCTTTTAGGTTTTAATTTTATAATGGATGGAAGGATTTTTGCTACTGAGGAGATTTGTAACAGATCGTTTCAACTCACCTCGGTTCTTTTTTGTATGACTAATTTGTTAATATGTTGAAGTTATTTTTGTTTTGCTTCTTTTTTTGTTTTAGCATGCCTACTTAGTACCAAAGAAAAACAGACAGGTATGGCGAGACAAGACATATATGAACTTGCGGCCGAAGAGGTTATGTTGCGCCAAAAAGTCTTCGGGATGTTGCCTCCAGCTATTGATTTATATATTGCATAAGACTTATTAAATTTAAATTCTATGCAATGACAGCACAAAGAATATGGTAATGGGAGGACTCGAACCTGCAACCTCAACCTAACTTAACCTATTTTTTCTTTGTGTTGTCATTGCATACAATTTAAATTTACATAATTATTTAAATGTTTACCATTAAAAAATAAAAATCTAAAGAAATTTCGGTTGCAAAAATTTATGACTTATTAAGACGAAATATTAAGACTAATCGCTGTGCTTTTAAATTAATAAAAGTAACTTAAGTCAAAGTCAAAATACATTTATTCAGATGAGACTTTAAGGAAGCACTTATGAATGTCATCAAATTAACCACCGGTTCGAAAAAAACCTCTGATACCAAAGAGAAGATACCGGCAAGAAACTAAACGAGGTGTAATTTTTTAAATAAATCAAAATTTCAATGTTATTTTTAAATCTTAAATATTTAACGCAATAGGTACCTACACTATTTGGAGTCAGAGATCGTCAATGCAGTTTGGGATCATTTGCAAACATCCCTGTCCAAGATATAGTCATTGATTTTATTTACAACATATGCCTCTAAGATATAATTACCAAGTTATGTGATTGTTTTGTTATAAAGCTTCATGGTTTATTTAATATTATGTATGTTCATTCTGATCTCACGTAACAAATAGTACATAATTTGTTAACATTTGTAGATTTTTTTATGGTTATGTTAAAATAGGGTGTCTTTTCGTTTTAATCGAATAGAAAGTATTAGTAAATATATATTTTTTAATAAAACCCTTTAAATTACTTTTTTTTCTAATATACAAACCTAGTTCTCCAAAATCAAGAACTGTTTCAACTCTACTCGACCCCTGTTTCAACTTACCTCGGTATTAGGGGAGTTGAAACAGAATGACTTGTCACGTTTGAGTTAACTTTTCACGCTAGCATTCATACTTACACTTTTGTTGAGGCTCTCATATAAAAGTGAAAGAAATGAGCTATCGATTGGTACTAATCTCGTACAATTCTAGCCAATAGATTTTTGTGTACAACAAATAATGTCAAAATTGTTTCAACTCCCCTCGGTCTCCCTACAGAAACTTTTCTTTTACGACCGCTATTAAATGCATTCAAACTTTACCCACACGCTCAAAAAGTTCTTATTACTTCATACACCATTCCCGCCTTCCCCCCGCTGCTCCCGGCGACACGCTAGGGTTGCGCGGTATTCGTTTTCAATTGCACTGACACAGTCGGGCGCAAGCGAGCGCCGCGCGGCAAGCCGACAGCCTACAGCGATTTGCCTATGTCATAGGCAAGGCGGTCCAGCGTACCTACGGCGCGCGGAGTCGAACTCCCTGCCGTAATTAAGGTAGGTACCGAGCCACGACAGCCCTAAGTACCAGCATCGTCGGTAGACTGTGACGGACATTTTACTTTGAAAGTCGGCACTGAGGCTGTCCTTTGATCCTTAAAAAAATTTGTGAATTAGTCATGCCCTATAGGTGAAAGAATTTTCAGAATCGGTTTAGTACAGTAGGGGAAATTATATTCACGTACCACCTTAGAACCCTATCGTATTGACGCGACGCGTTAAACGCCAGGCTATGTCATACAAATGTCATGCGTATGTCTCTGCGACTAGGTTCTACGGTGGTACGTGTTTCAATTTCCTTGACTGTACCTACCTAGTTCCAGAGATTAACCCCTACATACAAACAAAGAAAAAAACAATTAGTGTACCTACCTAGATGTAGAAATGTAGATAAAAGATAAAAATAATATTCTGATCATAAATTTTCTTTATTTATGTCAATTTCAAAGTCAATTTTTTTTTGTTAGAATTTCCTTCATATTTCTTCATATTTTCAGCTACTTGCAACGCTACACAAGCAACCCACCAGCATGCCATGCCACCATCGTGCCATCAGTCTGCCAACTTAGTTATGTAGGAGTCGCTAGAAATGTTGCATAAAGTCTCCAGTTCAAATTGGGTCCAAACATAGGGTCCAAATGTCGCTAGATGTATGGAGCACTGGCCATAAGAAGTCGCTAAAATGTATGAAACGCTTTGAGAAATAGTCGCCAACGAAGGCCCAAAACCCGCTAAATATAGCGATAAAGTCGCTAAATTGGCAACACTGCGTGCCATCCCCCTGCCACCCTTGGATGAAGGACTAAAGCAGCAAGATGTAGCCTCAGTACTTGTCAAATGTACATAGCCAAAGCTGACAAAATGGTCTCCTTTGTGTGCGTCAAGGTAGTAATTAACAAGAAAACGTAGAGTAAGTAACTACCTTAATGTAAACATTACCATAATTAGCCAAAGGTGACCATTTTGTCTATTGGTCGTGTACAGGATGCCAATTGAAGAGGAGTTTAGAGTATGTAGTCATCTCTTTTTGATACATTGTATTGCCATTAAAAGTAAAGAGATCAGATAATAAAAAAACGCTTTCAATTTTAACACTCCTTCTATGCTTTACTATTTCTATGGTGCCACCAGTCCACACCACAGATTAGAAAGATGACGTAGTTCATACAGTATGACAACAGAGTAACGTAACTGTTGTTAGTAATTAGTTCTGAAAAAATCCGCATTTTGAAATCTATCTGTTTAGATGCTTTAATTCTTTTCACGTAGTAGTTCGATGGCGCCCTCTACGCTAAGTTTTGCGTGAGTAACTACCTACCAATACCTAGCTTTCGTTTCATACATTTTCAATAAATTGATTACGAAATATGATAATTTTAAACAAAAAAAAAATAATATAGGAAGAGAAGGTATAGAAAACAAAATGAAAAGAGTTGCTACTCTATGGTAGTATTTGCATGTATGGAATGTATTGTAGCATTTATAATGAATAATATGTTATACATTGTATGTAGCATGTCTTTATAATAGATTATGCTTATTTGCTATCATCAGTTCCTTGTAACTATACTGTATTTTGTACACGGCTCTGGGTCAAGGCGTTTATGGAAAAAATATCAATGGTAACCTAAATATTCGTTATGAAATATGAAACCCGAATATACATTATATTTTGAATAAATTAGAATAGCCAAAACTGCAATTCTTTTCACAACTCTCGTGTTACTCACAACAAAAAAGTATGTCTCAGGCTCAATGAACAGACGAGTTGTAACGATAATAATGGTACTAAAACGGATAATAATGAAAACCAACAAGAAATAATATCAGTAACAATTACAATAATTTAACAAATAAATGAAAATCACTACAAAAACGATCTGAAGTAACCTTTGAGGAGGCAATGTCAATTCAAACACTGATAGAACTAACATTCATGGGAAACAGAGCACTACAAAATCGCGGACAAGTATTTTTTACCCAACTACCGCCAAAAGGGAGGGCCATATTTTTCGAGTGTATGCATGTGTAATACATACACTGTGTGTGTTGTGTGTTTGCATATATATGTGTACGTCTATTTCTTTTCACGCTTTGCAGCCTAAATGGGTTGATGGAGTCTGACGTATGAGTTGTCGTTGGATACGCCTTGTCAGTGCAAGTAACATAGGCTCCTCCAGATCCTCCCCGAAAAATCACCAAAAGTACGCAACCGAACATTCTTCCTACGTGTTAAATGTACAAGTTGTTGGTGGCAAAATACATCCCAAACTCAACGGAGATGTGAAAGCCATTAAAAAAAGTAACATAGGCTATATCTACTAATAAGAATAACTTGCTTATTTTTATTTGTAGGGCTATAATATATGAAATTTTAACATAAAGTCTGAAAATCAAAAAGAGTGAGTATGGATATTAAATGAAAGCAAGTGAATAGTCGATTCTAAATATGTAGGTACCTATACATTCTAAAGCTTTTACATCACCATTCTCAGAAAAGCAATAAAAACTTGGCTAAATACAATGAACCATCCGCCTTGTTCGTTACTAAAACTAAGAAACTTGAAATTAAATAAATTGTGTTACTTAGTTATTTATTGGCTTGATGTTGCCGTCGTCGTTTACGAAACTTTACGAACTTCATTGAGTCCTTGCTTCCACACGCGTGTTCAATTCAGATTACATACATTTATTGTACTCTGTGGCGTGATGTGTCGACTTGTGGTCGTGTTGTTTGTGCAGTCTGTGGTAGCAAAACAAACAAAACGAAAAAAATCCTACCTTTTTTCTTGCCTCTATCTATCTAATAATCTAATGTAATGTAATAGATATATTAAGTCTTCGGTTTGCTTTTCAAAAATAGAACAGATATTCTTTTTTCAATCAAGATTTGAAATTTTTTTAATAATTAATAATGGCATAACGTATTTTTTTAAATTTTTGTTGACGCAACACGATTAACCGACCAACGACCAAATAGAATTTATTTGATTGATTGTGGAAGATCCAAATCGTGGCGGGGTTTATTGTTGTGTTGTGATAATGATAAGCGTAGCACCAATTTAGATAAGGATAATTTTGTTGTATCATCCCGTGTAATTAATCCGTTTCGTGTCGTAACAGTTTATCGGTAGAAGATAGGAATTTGACGCGTGGAAAATGTCTGAATACGGAAAATTTGGACCTCTGGTCGGCGCCATTGACGAGGGCACCTCTAGTGCAAGGTTTATTATTTTTAAAGCCAATTCTTCCGAAGTCGTCGCGTTGCACCAGAAGTCCTTAGATCAACATTTCCCGCAAGAGGGATGGGTGGAACAGGACCCACTAGCTATCCTCGAAGTGGTTACGACGTGTGTTCAAAAAGCCTGCGAGAAACTAGAGGCATTGGGCGGCAGGGTCAAGGTATGCCACTATTTTCTTAATTTTTGAATAGCCACGCGTTGCGTTGATCATGTATCATTATATCTCAACCTGTTAAGAGTATTATATCAGTGATGCAAGGTGTTAGTTAATGCCTTGTTTGATTTCACGTACAGGCTTGAGATCTAGAAAATTTCAGTTTAAATAATATCTGAATGTACATAATTATGTGCTTCGGCTCACCCATGTTACAATTTGTAACAGTTTTGTTCTGGTGTTCTGGCTTTTGGAGGTAAAGTAAGTTTGATTGGTCTCCAGTGCCTTAGGGGAGGGACTGGATGTGGACGGGTAGGGATCCTATTTAGAAGCCTTTGGACATACAGAGTAGTGTTCAAATAATTAGAAAAACTTGATTATGAGGATCGACAGGAACATATAGTCACTTATAAAGAAAGATTTATTTAATTTATATAAGAATTATAAACTCTGAGCTACAAAAATATGTTTTCTAGGACATACTAGCAGTTGGAGTTACTAATCAGCGGGAGACCACAATAGTGTGGGATCGAACCACTGGACAGCCGCTCCACAATGCTATTGTGTGGCTGGACATGAGGACAACGGCCACCATAGACAAACTACTTGACACTATACCCAACAAGACAAGAAATCAAAACTATCTAAAGGTAAAATATTTAAGTATAAACGGAGATATGTGATTGGTATCCAGAAGTAATTTTATCTTACTCAGTAATCAATGGCGATTACATTTAAGTTGGAGTCATGTGAAACGATCATGATTTTTGTAATTCTTTTTTGTGATTCGAAATTTAAGTTTTATCCAAAGTTATTGTCACCCTACCAAGTATAATATGTTTTTTGACCTACCTGACTCATGCTCTTCAAGAAATAAGGGTCCCGTTTTACCCTTTGGATACGAAACCCTAAAAACGATAAAATAAGTATCGCAATTATATTCACTGTCTCTGTTAAGAAACTTCAAAGTATCCTTTTTTTCTCCAGCCATTGTGCGGGCTGCCACTTTCACCGTATTTCAGTGCTGTCAAGTTAAGATGGCTCATTGATAATGTGGATGTAGTGAAGAAAGCAGTTAAGAATGGCACATGTTGCTTTGGTACAGTTGACACATGGATCATTTGGAACTTGACAGGTAACTCTTATTAGCATTACAAGGTTGCTAGTTAATATACTATTACACAAGTACACAGTAACTCATGTATAATAAAATAACAAATGTTGTGAAGGATATTTTACGAGATGTGTTATTTCTTCGGTCAGGCGAATATGGGCGTTTGAATCGCAATCATTGTCAGCACAAAGTTGTTGACAGTATTTTGAAGGGATAGAGAATGAAGTGCGAATCGATTTGTGCAGTCAAACCAGGTATTCTTTCCGGCAAAGCTTCGGCAATTACAATTATTATGAGAATTTTTCTGACAATGACTGCAGTTGAAACGCCCGAATATTCACCAGTTCTGTCTTGTCAGTCGTATTATTTATCATAAATATATTTTTACAGGTGGCCCCAATGGAGGAAAACATGTCACGGATGTCACAAATGCATCAAGGACAATGCTTATGAATATTGAAAGTTTGAAGTGGGACCCGTTATTGCTCAAGTTTTTTGAAGTTACGAAGTCTCTTTTACCGGAAATTAAGTCAAGTTCAGAGGTAATCCTTTCCACCTTCGAATTATATAATAATTGTACCCACGCGGAGTCGGGGCGGGTTGCTAGTGTAATATAAGCTGTGGTACATATTTTTCACCCAAGTATACTATCCTGGTGGGGCCAGACCAATCGTGCTGTCACCTGATGGTACGCTGATGCGTAACAGTAATGTAGCAGTCTAATTTTATCACTACTAATCATTACCCCCACGTTTACTTAAATAACGGCCCATGTATTTTAATGTGCTTGTATTGTTATACATATATGGTTATATCATATCGCTTCTAGGTGTACGGTAGCATCACTGATGGTCCACTCAAGGGTATTCCAATATCAGGGTGCCTTGGCGATCAGCAAGCTGCATTAGTAGGACAGATGTGCCTGCAACGCGGCCAAGCGAAGGCTACCTACGGCACAGGCTGCTTTGTCCTTTACAATACCGGCGAAATCCGCGTTAACTCAAGCAGGGGATTGCTGACCACGGTCGCTTTTCAATTGGGAAGCAAGAATCCACCGGTATATGCATTAGAAGGTTCGGTTAGTTACCTTTTTTTATAACCTTATTTTAGAACTAAAGTATTAAGTACAATCAATTAGTCGAGCCATACAAAGTGAGGAAAGGAATACTGAAATAAAACTCCTGTAGATATTTAGTTTCTAATTTCGTGAGGCAAGGTGTATGTACCTAATGATACCAAAGAATGAATTTTGATAGCTATTTAATTAACCACTTGAAATCTACTCTAAAGATCAATATAAGTAAAAGTAACGCAACGAGAGTTGAGGTTCCGCAGACTGCATTACCTGAGAATATCGTTAGAATATTATGTTTTTGTTCCGACGACCTATTATTTTTGTTATAAATAGTAATAAATACGAATGTACGGTCGTTTAATTTCAAACATTGAGAACTGGGTTTAGTTGAGCTTTCATGATTGTGATATACATTCAATTTTGCAGGTGGCGATCGCCGGTGCAGCCTTGGGATGGTTGAAAGATAACATAGGTTTGTTAGAAAGTGCTAACGACTCGAAAGAGCTTGCCGAGAAAGCATCCGAAAATGGTAGCGTTGTGTTCGTACCGGCTTTTAGCGGGTTGTATGCGCCTTATTGGAGGCAGGATGCCAGAGGGTAAGTTCAAATTACATTACAATTACCTTACAGAAGTAGGTATTTATTAAATAGTAGGATCCTCCCTACTGAGGCATTAGGAAAAGACGAAGTGTTTGGCCTAGACGCGTCTGTGCAAAGCCAGCCACACCACCTACACGATATACTTGCAAAAGTATAGGGGCAACAGTTCTATCTGTAAACAGCTGTACCATGGACACTCTAAATGTTAAACCTATATTCTGTCATCGTGGAGCAATCAATATGCTTCTCTATTCTCTGCCTTCTCTTTGACCACCTGGAGGCAGGGAATCGAGAAACACGGGGATTGTCAGGGCTTTGAGAGAGTGTATCTCTAAGATTTAGAGAGTCCACAGGTACAGCTATCCACGGGTAGAGCAGTTGCCCTACATTACTCTCATTGTCTCTCATCTCTCGTCTCTGAGACCACAGATCCCTTCTTGTTGCCAAAATGTCGCTTTAATGAACGACCAAGCTCTTACCCCACCATACCTTATTGAAAAGTTTGATTCCTACATAAAATACTTTTTCATGAGAGTTTGGTCTGTAAAATATCTCCAGAATATAACTTAAACCAGTTATCTAACTAAATATAACATATCTAATTTTATGATGCTCAAATTTTGCCAAATTTTGTAAGAGCCCACCGTAAAATTCTGCACCTATCTGTTTTTTGATCGTAATGTGATTTAAATAAAAGGTTAAACGTGGGGTCATACAACGCCACAGGATTGTCTAGCAACCAAAAACAGATAGGTGCAGAATTTTGCGGTGGTATTTTAGACAATTAGTAAAACCTGCAAATTAATAAGATAAACGTAATTATACTTACTTTAATGTACACCAATGGTAACCATTTTGTCTATTCATGTGTGTACAGGGTGTCAATTGAAGATAGTACGGTTTAGAGTATGTAGTCTCTTTGTCACATTGTATTGCCATTTATAGTAAAGAGATCAGCTATTAAAATATCGCTTTTAATTTTAAAACTCTTTCTATAATGCTGTACTATTTTGTATGAGATTATTAATCTTACATTTGAATGTCTGTAAATTTCAGGGTGATCTGTGGTATCACCGAAGATACCAATTCGTCGCACATTATCAAGGCTGCGCTCGAGGCCGTCTGCTACCAAGTGAGAGACATCTTGGACGCGATGAACGAAGATTGTGGGATACCATTGCAGCTATTAAAGGTATACAAATATAAGGTGGAGTTGGCTTTTTAGGGTTCCGCAGTCAACAAGAAACCCTTAAGAGTTTTGATATGTCCTTCCGTCCGTCCGTCTGCTGCTTAGCTCAGAGACTCTTAGAACTTAAAAACTGTATTTTAGATATTAGTCACGCGGATAAAGTGGTAAAATAAAATCTTGTTTTTGTTTTTTGTTAGGGAACCTCCCTCTACACTTAAAGTGGAGATGGTTTTTTCTCGTCTACCCCATGGTGTGGGGGTGTCTTTATTCAAAGACACCCCCACACCATGGAACCTTTTCAGGTCCTTATTCCATGACCTATTCAGGTCTTTAAAAGTGCCACGATAGTGCCATGAATTCTTTTGGTTTGGGGTACATGATACCAAAGCAAACACACATTGTATTCCATTGTTTCTGTTGTTCCTCTTTGCCACGCATTTTACAATCATCCTGTCATATAGTTTCATCTTAACTAGTAGGTTTTAGTCCCAAAGAGACGTGTGAACGCCTCGATTATGTGTCGTGAATTGTTTTCTGCTGAGCTTCCAAAGTATGTTCGATGGGTCGACGTTATGTATAAAACGTTTCGAATCTTTAAGGTTGGTATAGATCGTACTCAGTTCTAGTTAGTACTGATCGAGTATCAAAATGGAACTTAACCACTATCTAAACTTGGTAGTTAAAGATCGTAGGACCTGCAAAAGCTGTTCTCTGTTCTGGTTTTAGATGTGGTTGTTGGGAATTTTAAATTTAGTTGAGGTAATTGAAAGTTGCTTTAAAAATTGAATAAATAAACAAAATTATTCAATGTTAAAAAATATAAAAAGTTTAAAACACTGAAACTAAAAGCTAATTTGGTCAAATTGGAAAGTCTAAATGAAGGTCGATTCCAATACTTATCTTCATAACAAAAAAATACAAACAGAAAAGAAAGAAATAAAATATCAATAAATTACCAGTTACTTAATGTATAACTGAATACGTTGGGATTATCCAACAAGAGACTCCTCAGTCGACACCAAAATAACATAAATATTTAATAAAATTAGTAAAGTCAGTCAAATTATTCCATATTTGGTTAGTAATAAAATGAAAAACTTACAAACTATATAAGTGTAAACATTGAAATTAAATTTAAAACATCTAGCTTGCATTTAATTTGTATGGTTCGTGTCCAAAATGGTTGATAGTTGGTCCTTCCCTTGTATGAGCTCTTTCATTTTAAATTTATTGTAGCCTTTGTGGCCTTGGCTACAAACCAGGTTCACTTTTCTATGTCTACTAAGCTTGTTTTGTGCTTCTGCCCCAGAAAGTCTCTTTTTAATAGTACTCGTATGGGTGTCGTGTCGGTTGACCAAAAGTCATTTGGCAAAATTTCACTTGACAAACAACGTTTCGCAAAAAAATGTTTCGCCAATTGATCATTTTACAAAAAGTCATTTTACAAATGACTCACTTTACAAAATGATCATTTTACAAATAGTCATTTTAATTAAGATATTAATACTTAAACTAGTGTTCGCAATGTTCATGTGTAATATGTATTTATAATTTGCAATGACCAGAAATCGATTTTATAATTTTGCATCTGAATCGTCTTTAAACAGTAATATTCTATCAATCCGTTCATCCTTGGAGACGTATACATGACGCTCCGCTCTAATCTTGTAACTTACCTATAAATAATCTGCCCCAAATAAAAATTGCAACCATGCAGAATTATTTCTTCAAAATTTGTTTTCAAATTTTTTTTCTCTATCATGTCGTCATGGATATCAAATGAAAGAGGAGTAAATTCTGAGCTCAAAAACGTAAATATATTTCAATATTAAAGTATACCAAGCTACAGAAAAGCAATTTAACCATATTTCGTTATCAATAACGCCATCTATTGCGTAGTAGCTATATTAAATAAATATAAACTATTGTTTAATTATGTAAGGAGAATTATAGACGTTGTCGTTTATGATGCATTTTATTTTGTAAACTGTAGGTGTTTCCCGTTCCCTTCGTTCGCGCAGACCATTGTACAGTCAAGGGAATTGAAACACGTACCACCGTAGAACCTAGTCGAAGAGACATACGCATGACATGTTGCTGCTTAGCGGTAGGATTAGCGAGCAAGATGGTGATAGCGATCCGGACGGATCATGCAGAAGATCCTATCGCCCGCAAAATAATTGCCAAACA
The DNA here is from genome assembly GCA_963691745.1 of Ditula angustiorana. Taxonomy (NCBI): domain Eukaryota; kingdom Metazoa; phylum Arthropoda; class Insecta; order Lepidoptera; family Tortricidae; genus Ditula; species Ditula angustiorana. The sequence continues at coordinate 8,917,885 of OY829472.1, forward strand.
TTGCTCTAACGAAAAGATAAACCGGATTGAGGGACAAACTTAACTTTGCTATTGGAAAATTGTTCGCAGGTCGCTGTCAGTTTACAATGTCTACATACATATAAGTTACTAATTGAAAAAATAACTTTTTGAGATGTGGTAACTACAAAATTACATTTTTCGTACAATTTCCTTCACTTGGGATATAAGACATTGCTTCTTACTAAATTACAGGATTCTACGTCATCGGGAAGTAGTACCGTGTAGATTTTTGATTCACTTGCGAATGTCTAAATATGTGGCATAAACGGTCATATTTCTTGATTGCGTTGACTTAATAGTTTGATTTTTTCACAGCTCCAAGAGATTACAGACCTGAAAATTTGATATTAAAATCAATTAGCTCTATGCGTAAAAGCAAAAGGGTCTTGACAAACAGACTATCCTGTAAGGGTTCCTTTGGAGATGATGATGAGTTTAGTTAAAACGGAAAATGTTAAATTAAAAACAAAAGTTTAAAAACTGTTACCCGACTACGGAAAAAACTAAAAAGTAAAAAATAAGTTATAATTGATCACTGTCATTGTCCTATAGAGTAAGGCATGTCTTTTGATGTGTTAGATATTACTGTTAATTTACTTTTCTTTAAGTCTTCTGGCAGTGTCCCATTAATAGCGTAATAAAACAAATCAAATGCCGTGGTCGTGCGTATTTGCTATACTTGATAGTTGTAGTTGACGCACGACCAAGGCATTTGATTTGTATTATTACGCTATGAATGGGACACTGATTTATCAAACCGCCCTCGTATATAAACTAAGGCTGTATAGTGTGTCTAGACACTAATGACCAATTAATTGATCAAAGGTCAATCAATGGTAAGACATCTTTTAAGTGGAATTTCAAATTATGTTATTTAATTTTTCTTGTATGCAATATCGAGTGTTTCATACATACCAACAAGCATACATACATATGTTCTAATTTCTTATTGTCTCGGCCAGCAGCTAGTAAAGCTGACTGCAATTACATGGATAGAAAATAAAATACACAAACTTGGTTTTTTAATTTCATTATGGATCTTCATAGGTAGGCATTCTGTCTTTGAATACACAAGGCTCACCATGGCCTCTTTCATCACTGTCTGAACTCTGGACATTTATCGCAAAAGGAACTTATGTTATCGTCTAGGAACCTGTCTTTCTGTTAATAAACTTCTTAATAAATGAAAGTATCAAAATCCTTTCGTCAACCTACCCGTCGACATTTCAAACTCTTGCAAAAGTCTTCGTTATTGTGTAAGAACAGATTCTTCTCGCTCTCAGACTCTTCACGTGTTGAAAATTACTTATTGATAGTGATTGCCGTACTTCAGCTTTTAAAGGTTTAAGTATAGTTTCAAAATGAAATACACTAAAGTAAACAACAGCGTATACAATCTGACAGAAAAACTAACACAACAATGGCACTTCATGACAGTTGTAAAATATTGCCATTTAAAATTCTAAATGTCTATGCCCAAATACTCTATTGCAGAGTTTGTTGGCAGACGGCAGTTGGTAAAACGGTGAAGGCACCATGTGGTGGCAAATGTACCATCCCCAAAGTAGACTGTTTTATTTGAAATATTTTGCATGGTCTTCAATTGTAGTTCAGTGCAGAACATGAGAATCTTGCTCGCATTACCATCTTCACATATCCAAAACTTATCTTTGAATCCATTGATTTGGAAACTCTTGGGCCAGATACGTCCGAACAGTGCGACGAAAGTGAGCCGGTGGCCCATCGTGCTGGTACCACAACAACCGCCTGGTTTCGAGATCGATGTCTTAAAAGGGGATATTTTATATTTAATCGTCACGCAAAAAAATTAGATAATTTTGCGAATTTAATCTAGGAGGAAACTCTACTGGCCCTATCAATTTGTCGTCAATAATGCCTGTCCACATATTGACAGAAAATGGGTGTTGGTGCGAGTTTTCTCGGGCTAAGTCAGGGTTTTCTTCCATCTAATTGTGTGAATTATGTGAATTGAATACTCCCGCTCTAGTACACTGGGTTTCATCCGTCCACAGAATTTGCCGAAGGAAGTTTGGGTCCTGAACAAGTTTTGCGTTCATTCTTTTGCAATACACAACCCTTGAAAACCCATCGTTGTCGATGAGTCCCCGAACTTTCCTGTAATGGAAAGGGTATACCATATTTTTTCCAGCACCTCCAAGCGAGTTTACTGTCTGTCACAAATAGTGCCCTCATCCCAGGTCGAGAGCGTAGGGTCTTCTGTGATTAAATTCATACCTTGGCTTCAATTCTAATGTCCAGGTTTACTGCTCGCTCGGAGTTGTGTGCTTTAAGGGCCCTCTCTCAACTGACGATGGATGTCCACAAACGTGGAGTGATGGGGTACACGTCGACCGGGAAATCTCTGATACTCTTGGACAGCCTGTCCAGACAGACAGAGTGATTCTCTAAGCGCAACAGCGACATGTTCGACGATGGGGCAGCACCCTGCCTTGCACTAGCGCGGCAGCTCGTGTAAGTGAGACAGGGCGATGCGTCGACGTCGAGTCCACTTAGAGAATAACAATGCAGGTCGAGGATGATCTTCAATGCTCTCCCTTTCTCCCTTAAATTTCCCTTGATCACCTTTGAATTGTAGATAAGGAAGGAGCAGACTTACGGTAAACGTGGTCTATTTCTTCTTTATAGTTTTTCGGTTTTTTCGTTGTTTGGTCAAGAATTTTATTATCGCTCGGCTTTGTTTCAATATTATAGCAAAAATCGCACATTGTGTTGATGTTCGGCAATTGAAAAAAAAAAAACAAATTAACATTTTTTATTTTAATGAATTGCACTTAGTGGCTAGTATTAAAAAGTTTCTGAAAAGGTTGGAAGACATCAATACCGAGAATATATTAAATGCCCCTCGTATAATAAAAATAATACCATTAGAAAAATGAATAAGGGTGCTTAGCCTACGAAACCCGAAAAATACGTTCTTACCAAATGTGTACCACTATCGAACCACTTACAAAAGCTTCAAGTTGGCGGCAGGTATGCAAAATAAAATTAAATGAGACATGTCTTTTCCAGGTTGATGGTGGTATGACATCCAACTCTCTCGTAATGCAAATGCAGGCAGATTTGGTGGGCATCAACGTCATACGAGCAGGCTTCACCGAGAGCACAGCCCTGGGTGCAGCACAGGTGGCCTATTGGGGAGTAGACGGTACCAAGCCGGTCACACCTATCCCTATGACCGACGGGACTACTTATATGCCCCGTATCACAGACGAAGAACGCGATATTAGGTATAAGCAATGGAAAATGGCTGTCGAGAGGTCTTTAGGGTGGGACCAAAATTAGCATCACAAAGGTTTCAAGAAAAGTTGTTTGTGATAGTAATTCCTTTTTAATTGTAGGTATCTAAACAAAAGACACTGTCGAAAGTAATTTTTAAATTGTTGATTAAAGGAAGATTTAGTACTTTGTAACTATGGGTGATAAAAAATACGAATTTAAAGATAACACATGAAGTTGTATGATATTAACTATGAGGTGAATTAAATTTGTAGGCCTAAGAGTTATATTCTCAAATATGGTATTTTATTTTTGTTGTATTTTTGCCCCTTCTATTTTTTTTTATGTATAATAAAAGTAAGTAGTGCGGTAAAAAGCTGTTTAAAATTAAGCCACTTTTACAATCGAAGTGATAGGCGAATATCGAATATTTTTTTGATTTTTGTACTTTTATTTCGTGTTATCGTAAGTTCATTGTTATTCATTGAATAATATATTTTACTGGGCGCAAATTGTTGATCATTTTTAATAAAAAAATGTCTTTGATGTAAATTGTTTCTTTTCCATTTTTCTGAAAATTATTTGCAAAACCGCAGTTGTAGGTATAGTCGACCAAGTAATAGCTTGACCACTTTTGAACCCTATCCCTTTGTAATACGGTCGAAAAGTGGTCAAGCAATTTCTTGGTCGACTATACATAATTTAATACATACTGTGAATTTATTGCGAGTCGGTTAGTATAGTAGGTCTGCTCTGAACATTTTGAGAATCAAATACTCAAGTACGTTTTTGTGACAGATATCTAATGAGCAAGTGAGTCGCTCACCGCCGCTCATAGACACCCGCAAAACCAAGAAGACTGCAGATGCGTTGCTAACCCACAGAACTAACATGGAATACCTCTTGTCGGTAATTTCGCCGACTCTTGCACTCCACGCCGGATCGAACGCGCAAACATGTAAAAAAAACGTCAGCATTTAAGTGGTATCCTTCGTAAATTCAAACCGTCATAATCACTTCAAGACCTGTCTTAGGTGATCATCATGAGAAAAAAAAAGGATAAAAAGTCTTAGGCCGTTGTCACATAACAGTAAGTACACAATGGCTCTATTGTTTATGTACCTGCCAATAAAAAAAATAGGTAGGTACAGTCACCAGCACCAATATCTGACACAACAAACCGTGCATAAATATCTGATACGACTCTATTTCTAGGGCTGGTAGGACGTGTCAGATATTTTTGCACGCTTCGCTGTGTCAGATATTGGTGCTGGTGACTGTACCTTGCTCAATATACGAGGGTGGATGGATAATGAATGGACCCGAGGCCATTCCATGAGTCATTCCACTGAGCTAATTCAATAATGTCATCGTGTAAATACTCGTAGAGACAGTCTATTGCATTCTAATCCAATTCTGTAGACAGTTTCTATTTGCATGATGTAAATAGAAAAAAAAAATTTCGTCCGATCCTTACAGAAGCAATAATAATTGCAGCAGTAATTGTTCTCTATTCTCCAAATACTTAATCAGGGTTGTTCCCTTCGAATCGAACCTGACCTTTCTGGCCTTTCATCATGGGTTCTTTGGGGCAGATTAAACCGAACAGCGGACCGATTTTTGTGTAATAAAAGAGCAAATTTGCTAATTGTTGCGAGTGTTCTATTCTATAATACAGTCACGAGCGCAGCGAATGATTCTAGGTTAGAATCCTGAAGAATTGTCACTGTTTCGTCGGAATCCTGATTCGTCTGATTTTCAAAATCAAATTTAACTGCAATTGCCGTGACTCCACTTTTGTATTTAATATTCAAAATGAAATATTTACGATAAAAACAATTTCAATTAAAGACAATTCCGTAAAATGATGAAATACACATACAAATGAAATTAATATACAGAGCCTATTTAAGAGGAGTGTGAACCCAGCCCCAAAAAGCGCTCCCCATACAAACGGCGATAATGTTTTCCACCCTCTAAACCTTAACCTATGGCAATGATTTTGTGGTATGTTGTCATTATGCCATAGAACTAGGTTTGTATGTTTTGATTTTTTCATATTCTTCATAGATTGAGAATATTTTCATTTTAAGAGTTTCATACAAAACACAAATGCGTCAATATTTATGAAACTTAAGAATATTTAAAAAATGAAAACATACAAACCTAGTTCTAGGGCATAATGACAACATACAAAAAATCTTGGCTATATGTTAAGGTTTAAAGGGTGGAAAACGTTATCGCCGCTTGTATGGAGAGCGTTAGGTTCACACTTCCCTTAAATACAATTTTTTTTTCAACTGAGTCGTTGTCGATTTCCCTTTCCTAATTATATTTTTGCATGTCGTGTTGCTACATTTGAAGAATGTAGTTGCGTTTTCGGATTTTAATGTCTTGATCAGAGCTTCGGCCCTCAGTAACAGAATGAATAAAAAAAAGGAATAAATAAACCTTTTATTGCGGATTCTGTGGTTTAATCGGTTATTCCATCCCTCAACGGCATTATTAATTCCGAATTCGTTTTCAGTAAGCCCGACGTAACTTTGGTCTCGTGTGACATAATATACAGCTTTTTTCTAATTTTAGCAGAGATAAAACGTTAGACGTATAGTTTTATCGTGACAAAGTCAGTGGTAAAACTTGGAAAAGAACAATATTTAAATTATAGCAGGCAGAGTGTTTAATTACAATGTAGAAACAAATAGGTTTAATACTTTTCACCTTAGCAGCGCAGCATAATAAGCAACATAATATTACATTAAAAAGTTAAAAAAATAGAAAATGTAATTACCATGTAAGTATACTTCTAAAACAATATGCTTTATTGAATACTACATTAACAATTTAGCTTAGTTTCTGGCGTATAAAAATAAATCCAGGTTTCATCAAGGGTGACAAATTTCGGTTGAAGGGGTTCAAACTTTGCTTCGAAGTAGTCAGACATATCCGCTCATGCCGAATACTTTCTCACTCCTAATTGTTTGTGCAAAGTATTGAATGTCGTGCCGTACAACGTGCCTATGGCCTCTGCTACTTCACGCGCAATCGACGATCAGTGACAGTCATGTTATGGACATTTTCAACGATTTCCTCAGTGACCACGTCAGCCGGGCGACGTGGGCGCTCGTCCAGTACAGATGTACAGCCACTCGTAAAATTCGTTGAACCAATATTAGTGTAAGATCCCACAGTAAAATTCTGCACATATCTGTTATTTGATTGCAATGTACAGTCAAGGAACTTAATTCCCTACCCATTTCGTTGAAATGTCGTCTGACATTCGCAATGCATTAAGGTCGATATGTCAAACTAACGTCTTGCTCTATAGCTCTTATGGTGACAGTTTGCTATATACTATTGAACCTTAGGTGGGTTGGAAATTTAATTCCTTGACTGTACCTATTGTAATCAAGAAAGTAAGCGGTCATACAACGCAACAAGGTTACCTAGCAAATTCTTGCCGCAAGTATCTTTTGCATAATTATTTGGGACACCTTTTTATAAAAAGCTGAGCTCATATGTTTGAAAAGTAAATTAAGCGCCATAGGCAACAGGCCGACCTAAATATTTGGTAGAAAAGTCAACGTAATTTTCATACAGTTTTCATTCACTTGCAAACACGAATCTGTCAATGAGGAATTTTTGACAATTGAATACGTAGTGCACCGTTGCTTCATTAGCTCCATAAAAACTAAAATGACTGCTTTGTAATGTTCTGAGTCTTGCTAGGTCTGATGATGCAGTGTTATGTCGATAGCGTAGTTTGTTAATTGTAGTGATAAAGTCACGGCTGGCTCTTTGTGTGTCATACCATGACCTCACTGGTAGGTTTTCTTGAATTCTTCCGTACCATTTTCCTTTCTTCTCTTGGTCCTTTTTCCGAATCTATCCCCATAACTGGATTATAGTTATATTTATAGAGGATAGGTAATCAATCAGTCATAGGTCGATCTAAATAACTGGAAAAAAATAAGTTTCCACCACGTAGTCCGCCGCTACACTTTGGTTGCGAGATGATAATTCTAAATATAAATAACAAATAGGTGCAGAATTTTGCGTTGGGATGTTAGACTATATCTCACGGTTGTCATAGGCGGATAATGGTCCCCGTAGGCAGCATCCAACTTCGCTTTTAGTACATCGCTTGTTCTTCATCCAAAAATAAAAGTGAATGACTGATCGATATTGCGCTTTTTCCTTTGTTTGAAAAAACATTTAACACGTTTGATATAAATGACTGTTAATTCCAAACTAATCAATATATCAATCTAAAATTCTATAAGGAGCTGTCGGATAAAATACCTACTGTACACGATTGTAATGCAATATTTTAAAGAAATACCACCTGTTTTCGAACAGGTACTTAATGATCGAGCTTCGTATGTACGTACGTATATGTACTATGTATTTATTTATTCGGCGATAAACACAAGTGGACAATACAACACTAAATATAATAAAACAATCAAACTACATAAAAACTAAACATTAATACTAAAATTATGACTAAAATATATCAAAAAAAGAAAGCCCCCGTGGCATGGTACCGCAGATACTGGCAGCATTACCACCGAATAAATAATAGTACTAACTTACAGAAACTTCTCTTTTTCGGCCACCATTAAACGAAATCCAACTTTATAATCAGGCACATAAAGTTCGTATTACTTCATAAACATTCGCCAGGCGGCATGTGTCAAAAGGAAGGCGCCGCCCGCCCTCGCCTTCCACCCGCAATGCCCTGGCGCACCGCTAGGGTTGGGCTGCTTACTGTAAGACTATCAACGCGCGACACAGTGTGCGGGCGCGCGCGCGGCAAGCCGGCAATCTACTGCGATTAACCTATGCCATAGGACATGCGGCGAGCGCACCTACATTGCGGAGTGGAACTCCCCTGGCATTACCTCTCTGTATAGTTAAATTTATACGTTGTGCGAGGTAGCTGCCGGCTCTTCGGTCACCTGTGACGTCGACCAGCCTCTGCGAGATCTCTTTGAAGAGGCCTAGTGCACTAGGACCCCACGGACCAAGGGTCTCAACTCCGAATGGAATAAAGTTATATTCGCAGCCGAGACCCCTACATTTGTTGCGTTTGAGCTTTTCGGCCGCTTCAGCTGCTGCGCCTGCTTTAACCGAAGTTCCATGGAGGTGAGACGGGACCAGAGTGTCTACACAGGTTGCATCCCACACTAGCACCCGTCCCAACTTCCACGGAAACAAGGTCATTCCGTCCGGTCTCTTGCCATCGTCTCTCGCGATGCTAGCTGGCTCTAAAGGTGGGTACTGACCAACGTCACGAGGTGTAATGTAACATTCGCATCGAGCATGTTACGCATTGAGCATGTTCGCTGTGTTCTAAAAATCGGTAGGTAACAAAGCCAATCTATCCCAAACGTCTTCGATCTTTAATTTGTTATAATGCTCTGGATGACCTGGGTTCCACAACACTGGATCTTCTCTGTTTTTCTCGTTTTCATTTATTTCTTGAAATAAATGAAAACGAGAGGAACGCTCGGGACGACTTCCAACAGCGTACTGACTGAACCGCGTAACAGTCAAAGGATTCGCCAAAAAACAGACAGCCGGGTAGAGCACTCAAAGCGAGAAACGAGCGGCTCGTTTGCAAAGTTATTTTTGGTCTTTTACAAAATGCTAAGGTTATAAATTTACAATACTAGCGGACGCCCGCGACTCCGTTCTCGTAGAATTAGTAGCCTATGTTCGTCAGGGATAGTATATGTAGCTTTCAATCTGTGAAATAATTTTTAATCGGTTCAGTAGTTGCAGAGATTACGCCATACAAACAAAGTTTACCTCTTTATTATCAATTTATCATATCAGTGCGAATTCTGAGTTTCATGATTCTAGAACAATCTTAGAAGTTTTTTCCATGCAAAATGCACCGCACCCCCACATTTTCCCCCTTTTTTCCAATTTTTTATAGCCTAAGTCTATTCTGGACTCATTTAAGTAGATCTGTGAAAATTCCATCCAAATCCGTTCAGCGGTTTTTACGTGATGCGCGTACAAACATTTTTGTCTCAACGATTTTATTATATGTATAGATAGATGAATCTGCGGGTGAACCCCGTGGCAACAGCCTCAGCGGACAGCGGACGACTAACTCCTGAATTCCTCTTCGAGCTGGGCTGCTGTCTCGAGGTCTCACAAAGGCCAGTTATTAATATATACCAAGGAGGCCTGCTTGTTCTTCACATTAGGAATGGTCCCATTTAAAAATGTACTTTTTCTTTGAATTGTGTCAATTGAGTGATTTGGTTATTATTTGGTGCAAATGTCTCAACTGGTTTTTATCTTGTAGTTTCATGATAATAGTTTCATAGTGTTTGTTCCTCCTCTTCATTTCCTTATTTTGTCTTTGTTTTTTTTTAAGACTTTGAAACCCTTTGATGATAGAATTTATGGTTTTTCTTAATATTATATTTTCACTTTTATATCTTTTATATCTACCTCTATGTTTCATATTGCGGCCAGTTTGGTGATCTACAATACTAGGCTCAGAAGGACTTGATGGATTCGCAGCTTCTCGTGATGTTGGTGGCACATAAATATAATAAACACGAGTTACGAACCTTCTACTTATTTCGATATTGTGTTAACACGTAAATATTTTAATGACAATTGTAGTCAAAATGACAATGGTATCGTTTTGTAACCCTGCAGACGTTGGTTTTCGGAATTTTAAAGGACTTAGTAATCTTGGTTCTGGACCAATAAGGAATTTCTAGGTTTCGTTTCCTATTTTCCATCTCCATTGTAGACAACTTAAAAGTGCACAAAGCTAGCCTCAAAGCATCATTTAAACGTCAATTTGATGAAATTGCTATAAGTAGTTAGTTTTTTTTAACACAGTACGAATCAGTTTTTTATTATATTAATCCATAATTATGTGCCAGTTCTATATGAACTGTACTTTATTATAAAAAAAAAAAAAACAGCGAGTGAGTGTTAGGAAAAAAGGTGCTGCTGTTGTTGCAGTGGACTGTAATATACAGCTCATGTAAAAAAAACGGTGAAAGGTACAAATCGAGGGTGTACTCATGTCTCTCCAACTTGTTCCCATCATTAGCATACCATTCCCTTTTCTTACAATGTCATCTAGCTCCTCGAACGTTCTTGTCAGGGTGTTTATGATCTGCGGTAGTGTCTTCCCTGCTGCATGTACACCTCTTTTCTTCTCAATATGTTCAAAGAAAGAAGCATCAAACAAATGGTTTCTCTTTCCACTAAAACAAGGAACAGTCACCACTTCGCTGTACACTCCTGACAACAACCCTGTCTAGTTTGCACAATACATCTTAGCGTAGTGCTTGACTTGCGGCAATGTTGTTTTTGTTACCCTTTCTGTAGAACCTTGTTGTCTAAAGCAATCTCCCAGTTGCTCCCTAGTGTACCAGTTCCCGATATTGGTTATCTGCTACAGAACTGAAAGGTCCTCTTTGTACGTCCCGAATATACTATAGAAGATTATTTGGGATGCTTTTTCTTCTCCAATTCTTCCCGTTATTATAAAACTTCTGGTCTCTCAACATAGCTTTCTTGTATATGTACCAACCACCAGCACCTGTGGTACTGAAGAACTTTGAGAATTCCTTTGTGTCTGCTTCTCCATTCCAGACAGACGCAAACAGAGTGGTTGGGACAAACATTTTAGTCGTTTGTCTGGCTGTTGTGACAAGTAGAATCTATGCTATTACTGTAGTTACGGCCTCTATATCATGGTCATCCACAGAAAAAACGTTACTTAAATCAGGAACCCCTTCGTCAATAGTATGAAGCATACCGGTTGTATACACATATCGGGTCTCTTTGTCAGTGGTATCAGTATGATCTTGGGGAGAAATTGGGTTATCACTGGGATGACCTGACTGGCATAATAATATGGTCGTGGGTATTTTGGGCTGAATTCTCAATAATCGGCTGTCTGTCTGGCTGATATTCAACCTCTCCCATTTCTGGTGATATCATTATAGGGGTCAACGAATACACGTTCAACATTATGGAGTCAGTAGAACTATTTTTATTAGGGAACACATAATCATATGTAACATTTAGATCGGTCAGTATGGGAAAGTCTGAATCTACTAAAAGACATACTGTTAGGGCATGTAAATAGCCAAAAATACTACGCGTTTAATCAGGGGCGAGGAGCTGGTGCGGCGGGATCTAAAGATGAATTTGAACAGTAGAGCCCCACTCACCTGATGATGATGGCGGATGGCGGGCTGCTGTGTTGCGGCGCAGAAGCACTGATGACTTGGAGCGGTGCGGGTCAATATGATAATTCGTGAGGGTAATATAAGACACAGCAGATGAACGATAATAATGATATAACTGATTGACGGATAGTTTATTTTTTACGTGCGGCCATAGAGCAGGCCTCTACTGCATTAGACCAAAAAGGGTTTTAGCGCGTAACCACATACGAAGATCTGTTCTGAGAAGCCATGTCATCTATTTTCGTAACAAGAAAAACTCGTAGCATTCATACATTTTAAAAGTACTTATAATCGGCTCGGGAATCGAACCCAGACGTTTTGAAAAATAAAACCGCGACTCCCACGCGATATCTAGTTTTAAAATGTAGATTTGAGACTGATTAAGATACTATTATACTTCTTGTTACACCGAAAGATTCATTGTTATGATCTCAATTATTTTGTTATTGTAATTGTAAGACTGATTTAGCTATAATCATACTTATCATTGTCTATGTGCCGTCTTAAAATAGTTTATAAGAGAAACAAAATGTCTTAAGGTTAATTTTACTTTGTGTCATCTCAAAAAATATTTTATCTACACACATATCATAAGTGCTCCATAACGCGTTCAAAAACCTTAGAAAATGACCAGCATTATTACAACCAATGTTATTATAAGAATTTTCTTGTCTGTGGTAGTAGGTAAATCTGTTCTTTATTGGTCATCACATTACCGATATCTCGTGACTGCTCGTGACGTTATGAATTTAAATTTGGAATAGCTGTCAAAATTCAAGTTGGTCTCTATTCTAGTATCCACAGATATTAAAACAGTTATCGATACAAAACGTCAACTCGGTATGTTATTTTAATTTAAACACACGACATTTGATCTCGAGTGACATGACAATAGGGACTTCATTCGTTCGTCTATGGTTTAAAAAAAAAACGTTCGTCTTGATGGATAGATCGAATCATATTTACTACTACAGAAGTATATATGTAAGACCCATCATTTGACACATGACAACACCCATATAATGTAAATGTGCATTATCCATTGAAATTATAAATAAAATATTCAACAGCTTTTGAGCTTCACAGATACCTAAAAGCTATGTATATGCTCTTTTAAGGTGCAACTAAGTGGTTATTACATTTATTTCTATCGTAATAATAAAGTATTTCATACTAAAAACTCAACACGTAAACAGTTACATATTAAGTATTTTTTTTCTTAAACTTAGTGTAGTGACCAAGTTCTTCGTTTCGATTCAAATGAAATTTTCGTAAATTTGTTGAATCGATTAATTTATGAAAAAATCAAATAGATATCAAATCATTAAATCAAACATTAAAATGAACCAAAAAAATCCCTATGGCTAAGAACGTGCCCTTTTTAACCGACTTCAAAAAAAAGGAGGAAAATGTTTCGCGATTACTCGAAGACGGCTGGACCGATTTGAAAAATTCTTGTTTTGATTGAAAGGGTATACTTCCAAGTTGGTTCCATTTTCATCAGGTCACGATCTGGTGGTGGGATCCTGGAGAAATCGAGGGAAATCTTTAAAAAATGCACACCTGTAGCGATTTGGATATTTTTTTTATAGTAACTTGTATTTTTGTTCTCGGAAAACTGGAACTGATAGTGAATACAGACGGCCTCTGAATCTACTCAATAATAAGTAGGTATTTCACGGGTGGCGATACGCGCGGCTATTTTAATATAGTTGCTAAGCAATTTATGCTAATTGCAATGCATTTGGTCAAGTGAGGCTGATGGTGAAGAGGTGCAAGTTTTGAATCTCATCAGTTGACTAAAGCTCACAAAAATGGCCGAATCTCTATGGAAAACGGCCAGTTTGTTGATGAGCTTTAGTAACCCGGTGAGATTCAAAAATCGCACTCCAGGAGAACTCCTCAAGAATTAACGTCCCTGCATTGGGAAAAGTAATATTTTGTAAAGGGTGATGAGCAATTGACATAACCGTGTAACTTAGATAAACCGCCAGACTCACTAAAAAGAGAGAAATGGTTTTATTCATCGAATTTTGAATTTTCAAAGCATAGCTTTTTGAACGAAACAATATCAGATTATGGTACCAGTCCGGGCGGAACCTGCACGAAGTTCTATCGCCTTAACTCAGATAAAAATATTTTTTTAAATCGTCACTATAATCGATTGCAATAATCAGATTCAGGTAGATTCTGCTACCCTTAGTAATCGGTAGATACGTTAATCGTCACGCCTTAGCCTCATCACTATAAACATCAATGGAAGTCTCAAATATTGGGTTTTACATATATTCTTCTATAGTTGTCATTCGTTTGTTGGTTTTTTGCTGTTACGGTTTTTTGCAGTTAGGATATGTGTGTAGATAATAGTATTTTATGCAACTGCTATATAATGAGAGGCCTTAAAACACGAGTGTGGTTTTATGAAACGAGCGTCAGTGAGTTTCATAATAGGATCACACGAGTGTTTTAAGGCCTAATTATATAGCAGTTGCATAAAATACTATAAAACATACAGAAAGATGTGTAAGACCAACTATGCTCTATGTGGTATCTCATTAAAAAATATAAAACTAACTGATTCCTATACTTGGATTGTAATTTGTAATTTTATCAGGAAATATATATATATTGCAATAGTGTTTATAATTGCCTATAAAAGGCTTTGTATTCCGTGCCAAGGCAATTGTTATATTACCTAGATAAGTAGTTTATTTATAACGTAGCAACGTTATAACGTTATAATTAGTTATAACGTTAACAAATTTGTCATTATTTTGTAATATCTGTATCCGGGTTCCTTTTCCTTGCGGAACAAAATTGGTAATAATTAGAGTATAAAATTGGTAATTTTGTGATTTTTTTGGCAACATTATTACATTAGATTCGTCTGACAGCAAAGCTTAGTGGTTTTATTTGTCAACTAAAATTATAAACATTTCCCAACACAACGAGCTGCTCAAGATAATCGCAACATATTAGTGCTCTCGTGATCATATGGTCCTTCGAGCCGGAAGTTAAGATGTAGTGTGTATTCTGCCCGAGTCTGCATGCATTTGTGAAGATGTTCTATTTTAAATTGCCGGACATCTATCACGACTAGTCTCATAATTAGGTGTCTGTTGCGCGGTGACCACTCGGCACGGCCCCTTCATAACTATTAACAAGTAGCAACTTAGCCCCTCATCGCCATAGACACATGTATGGTTGGCGTGAAGCTAAGTGCAGAGCCGTGTAGTGGCGCTCGCACGACAGCCTGACGGATGGCGGAGTGGGGAGACGTCGCATCTTGCGAGGCCCGTGTGAGCTCTTGTCATCGACCTGCGAATATTGCTTTATGTACACGCTTAGCCCCATATTAATAACCTGTTCTCGTCACTGATATTGCTGTTAGATACCTGCATACAAATCTCTCTGTAAAGTTACGTCCACAAAATAATGCAGTTTTAGTTAACGAGCAACGGATTGATAAGAAACATTGCCAATTTGTTTTATTTGCATCCTGGGATTGCAGATACTGAGATAGTCAATAAGTATCTGCAAGGAAAACACAAAATGAAAATAAAATTAAGATATTAAGATATTGCAACTTTAATTAGATTAAGCATAACGAGGTTACAAGATAGGTGTCATCTTGACATAAGTAAAGTTTTAGTTTTAAAAGATAGTTTCGTTTTACTCATATGATTAATCAAAAGTAACCTCCATCTTGTTCAGAAATACTTTTCTGGCAGTGCTAAACTGCTAAAGGTGATATAGTAAAACAACTTACTAAAATCTATGCAAAATATTAATTTTCGTTCATACGTTTTCGGCAAATGATCAATCTTTACATAGTGTAAAATGGCTATCATTCCTGTCTCTTCTGCATTTTTATAGTGTATCTTCAGTCGTCTTCTCTTAAACCATGCAACGGATTTTGATACAGTTTTCACTGTCATGTAGTAAATTTTTTTAGGAAAGCTTTTAATATACATTCTATCCCGATTGTACCCATGCAAAGCCAGGGCGGGTCGCTAGTTGTTTATAAAACAAAAGTACAGTATATGCGTGTAACTTTGCACACTTTTGTAACATGGAATGGCACGGCCTTAAGATGAATCGCTTCGTATGTGGCAGAAATTTCAAAATGTTCGTAGTTTTCAATTAGTTGTAGCTAACTTTTTATCAAATGTGAAAAACTCCTACAGTGGTCTATGAATCCAATTGCTTGACTGTACATCACTTGGTATTTTTGGTGTCGCATAAAGAATAGAAAATTATCGCGTCCGATTGCCGTAGTTTCGTAGATGCGAGTCTAAATCCGCAATACTGTCCAATTCACGCTCCCTTGCCTCCCAAGAGCCGCAACGCGTGACACTGCCTTGATGTGCAGATGCCCCTGGTGCATAACTAAGGTTTATTTGACCAATTGGTTGGACTTACATACACACGTTAGACTTTAAGTTGTGAACAGAAATAACGAAGCAATGTGTTGCGTTAAAATATTACTTGTACAGTCGAGGAAATTGAAACACGTACCACCGTAGAACCTAGTCGAAGAGACATACGCATGACATTTGTATGACATAGCCTGACGTTTAACGCGTCGCGTCATTGCTACAGGGTTCTAAGGTGGTACGTGAATATATTTCCCCTACTGTACCTATACACCGTTCATATTTTTATCAAATCTTGCCAAAAAAAATGATATTTCATTTATGTGTGTCGTGTGTGTGTGTGTGTGTGTACTGCGGACATTTTACGATAGCATATAGTAGTGGTTTCTGTTGTCTTTAACAAGTTAACGTAATACGTTGTTAATCCATAACTTTGTTATTATCGACCCGATATTTTTATAAAAGCTGTTACTGCATGTTTATCGAGCAATCAGTCAGTGTTGTCGCAAGCTCGACACGTTGACGGCTCTATCTGAGAGCAGTGGCTGCATGCGCGGTCGGCAAACACCTAGCGCCCCACACCCGTGCAAACGCGTGCCAAAATTTGATAAACTCCTCGGTTCATGTTTAATCATACCACATTAAAGGCACACAGTAACACTGCCTTCAATATACACGATCACTGCCATTATCTTTTTCCATTAGCCGCCAGCAAACTTGATTGACTGTTCAAACATTTGTTTAACCCTTGGACGGGATGTCTCCTTTGTAGCGGGCCTAATTTGTTCGTGTAGCTTTTAATACAGCGTATGGGTGATTGTAGTCCTCGCTTAATATACAGCCGGAAACAAAGAATATGCTTATTTACAATGATAATTTTAACTTTGACACTTTAATTGAATCTAACAGAGCGGCGTGTTAATTCAGAGAGACAAATGTGCCGCTGCATTAATTTTGCGCGGTATCGCCCTTCCCTCTCACCCTTTCTGTTATAATTAAAGAATTGGCGACACCAAGTTCGCTTTTCATCTTTAAACCTCGTAATAGCGTTGTTGGGGCAATTAGAGACATACCTACTACAAAATATTAAAAGTTCCCCCCAGCAGTGAAATGTGTCGCCAACAGCGTCGCTCCATTCGTCATGCGCCATGTCCTACAATCGCACGCACGGTTTTATAATGCACTTAAAATTCTGCGTAATGCGATCATGTTTCACCACCAAATTATACCACTATCTTTCTCTTGTAGAACGCTCATTATATTTAACGCTGATTAATTAAGTTTAGTTTTAGTAATCAAGCTCATCAGGTCTGGTGATCCATCATGTTCGGCATGATACGTGGAATGTTGTGTATGAATTCAAAATGCGAAAGGCTTAAAATAAATAAGCTTACTTCATTGTAAAGGGTGCCCCATAATTAACGCAAGATTTGAATCAAATATAAAACACATTTGTTTTTGTTTTTTCTGTATTTTTTTTAAACATTAACTACATAGGATAGGGTTATCTCCACCACGGCTTTTCTGGCACATACGAATTATTTTCATGACGTTTTTTATAAATGTGGCTGAACTTCGTGACGGCAGCGTTGAACCTCTTCCTTCAATGCGTTAGTAGTTGTGGGCTTATTGGCATAGACCTTTGATTTCAAATAACCCCGTAGAAAGAAATTTAATGGTGTTAAATCTCATGACCTGGGGGCCAATTCTAATCACCGAAACGAGGCAGAGACGTCCAGGAAATGTCTCATGCAGTAATTGAATTGTATCACGAGCTGTATGGCATGTTGCAGCGTCTTGTTGAAACCACATTTCGTCCACATCAATACCGTTCAATTTTGGTAAAAAAAACTCAACTGTCATGTCGCAATATCGAGCACCATTAACAGTCACTGCCTGACCAGCCGCATTTTAGAAGAAGTATGGTCCAATAACGCCTCCAGCCCAAAATCTGTACTAAACAGTGACACGTTGCGGATGCATTTGTTTTTCGACAATCGCACAAGGGTTTTCTGAACCCCAAATGCGGCAATTTTGACGATTAACGAAGCCATCAAGATGAAAATTAGCTTCATCGCTGAAGATGATTTTGCACGAAAAATCATCATCCACTTTTGATGTTCAATAATCCATTCAATGAACTCTATTCGTAGTGCATGGTCATTAGGGTGGAGTTTTTGTATTAATTAAACTTTGTAAGCATGGAGACCCAAATCTTTAGTGAGTATACGCTGTAGAGAGCTTCTTGAAATCTGCAATTCTTGTCCACGACGCCGCATTGATGTGCCTGGACTTTTACGCGTTGCTGCGATATTTTCTATTTAACGGGTTGTTTTTGCACGACCAGTGTGCTTGTCATCCTTAATTGATCCATTTTTTTTTAATTTTTCAATTGCTCTCTTCGCAGTTGACGAAGTTATATCAATATTTCGACCATATTTTATACGAAATTTGCGAACTATCGCAGCCAAACTTTCATTCTTTTTGAAATAGTGTTCAACAGTAAAAATGCGTTGTTCTCTTGTGTAGTGCTCCATTTTTAATAACCCTAAACTGCCAGCTTTAATTTTTTTTATTTTTTTTAGTGGTCAGCACTTTTCCGTACAAAAGGAGGCCAATTCAAATCTTGCGTAAATTTTGGATCACCCTTTATAATATACATACAGTCACCATCGATTATATGGAGCGTACAAAGTGCTCAAAACTATGTGAACATGACTCTATCTGTTAATGGTATTAGTGCGTGTTCAGTTATGCTTTGGGCAACTTGAAAGCTGCAATATATTATATTTGATGGAACAGGTGTTTATACTTAAATTTTTTACGACATTGGTCACTTTCCAAATAATGTTAATTGTTCTTCAAAACTGACCAAATGCGAGTCGGATTCGCACACGAAGGGTTGTGTATCTGTAATCTGGATAATTAAAGATGCTTCTATGCATTTGATATTTTTGTCGTGTATACCTTGTAAACATAGTTTCGAGAATGGCAGGCTTCGCTGACGTATGACATATACTCAAATTTGGAATGTATGGCCTGCCAGCTAGCCTGCCAGTAATAATTTACGTCATGAATTATGATTACCTTCAGCATGTAACAACAAAAACCTATAGAAGATAGATTAAGATATAAATAAATAAGATTAAGTAATTAAGATTAACATTATAAGCGCTTTGGTTCTACTGTAAGCTTATAACTGTAAATTTTGTCAATAAAATAAATAAAATAAAATAAATAAATAAATAAAATAGAAAAGCATTTTTTTAAATTTAGATTAAAAAACAATAAATTCTGAAACAACGATTGCTATATATTAAATCCAATTATTTAAAATTAAAAACCTTTGTCAAAGAGGGAAACAAACGAGGATGCGGGTCACCTCATGGAAAGTGACCACCTCGGCCATGAGAACCAAGGAAACAAGAGAATCACGGATCCGTTGTTGGCCTTTAGGTCCCTCTCCCCCTCCCGACCCCTATCGAGCTCGCTGCTGAAACGTTACATAATTATATAATACATTATTTACGTATTATTAATCTATATGTATATATAAAATTCAAAGTCCTGACTGACTGACTGATATATCAGCGCACAGCCCAAACCGCTAGACCTAGAGACTTGAATTTTTATACATAAATACCTTATGTAGCGTAGGCATCCACTAAGAAAGGATTTTTGGAAATTCCACCCCTAAGGGGTTACCCCCTTAGAGGGTGAAAGTTTGTATGAAAGTCCGTCAGTTTTCAAGTAAGGATCTTGAAATTTTGTTGTTTGGCTTATGTACGTAAAAAAAAAATATTTATACGGGTCTCAGTGTTTTTGATAATTCCACCCCTGAAGGGGTGAAAAGGGGGTGAAATGTTGTGTAAGGGAAGGCTTTCATTTTTACAGCAAAATTCACTACATTTATTATTTAGGCTTATAACACAACGTGTATATCAGATGTTATTGGAATTACAACCCTTAAGGGGGTGAAAAGGGGGATAAAATTTTATATTTAAGTTGTTCGTTCACATTTTTTTGTATTGAAGTAAAAATAACGTACGTGGTAACGTGTTATTACTGAGCCTCTATTGCCACCCGTCAATCCGTCTGTCTGTCTGTCTGCCACGCTCAAACATGTCCTGATTGATTTGCGATCACCGTCCAACCGAAACTATTGAATCCAGAAATGCGGAAATTTGGAATATAGGTTTATTTTATAATGTAGGCATCCCCTAAGAAACCATTTTTGGCATTTTTTACCTCCAGAGGGAAAACGGGGAGTGAGGGTTGAACTTTGTATGAAAAGTTTTTGTTGATTCAAGTTATAAACATGAAAATTTGAATTGGGACTACTTATCATAAATAGATTATAAGGATTGTAACCTGTTTCAGGATTTTTACATTTAAAGGAGGAGAAGCGGGGGTAAAAGTTTGTAAGGACGTATTGTTTTTTTTTTAATAGGAGCTTGTAATTATGAAATACAGCTACTTATCATAAATAAATAGTGACATGTCACAGGGTTTTTGGATTTTTAGTTTGTAGGGGGAAACGGGGAGTAAAGGTTTGTATGGAGGTATCGGGTTTTTAATAGGAACTTGAAATTATGAATTTTAGATGCTTATCATAAATAAATAATTATGTGTTTCAGGGTTTTACGACTATCGAATTTTAGGGATGGGAAACGGGGGTGAAACTTTGTATGGAGGGGAGGTATTGGTTTATTTAAATATAGGAAATTAAAAATGTTTGTTTGTTTTAGGGTATTTGGATTTTAACATTGGAAGGGAGTAAAACGAACGGTGAAAAAGAGGGAGTGAGAGCACTTATAAGTTTTTTGATTCTAAAAAAAGTCATTTGTTTTCTGTAGGCTACGCGGACGAAGCCGCGGGCAGAAGCTAGTATTGTATGTAGCTTTAGCTTGCATACTATTTGTATTGCCAAACATCCTTGACCTTATGTGTACTTGTTATAATTATTTTCAACGTATTTTACACTTTTCTGTCGTTTTGGTTTATGACGTCGTGTAGTTGTCATTATAATTTTGACATGTCCCAAATGTTAACATGCGTCGGCAACAGGACCCAGTCGACCTCAACTCTTGACTATTGAGTGCGGTCATCCGTCAATTAGGTAGATGATTATTAATTAATATTGACATAATTATCAGGTACATGCCTATAAACTGATTCTAATTATGAGAAGATACGTTCTAAGATGTTATAGTAGCGTTTTGAGAGTTATTTGAGTTTAAGTCTGTAAATTAGATGATAAAACATATTTTGTCTCTCCATCTACCCTTATTTAAAAATTCATTTAATAATCGATCCCTCGCATTCATGTACCGTTATCTCGATCTTTTCTTGTTAATTTACTAATTGTTTTAGTTTTAGTTTATTTATTCAGTCAATATAAGGTTACATTATGAATTGCACGCCTTACATGAAATTTATATAGAAATCGTCAAAATTTGAATCAAATATCTAAATTACGCAATACCTATATTTGTTTCTATGCAAGTTAAAAGCAAAATAAGATTTTTCAAGGTTAATTAGTCATTTATCGGGAAAGCAACACTCGTAAAAATGAAAAAGGGAGGAAAGGGATTTTATAAAGCCGTGCCCAATTTGAGCTCAATGAGCCGGGAATCTGTAATGGTAAACGCTCAGAGAGAGCTTAGATGGATGTCTAAACCAAACAATTAGGTACCTAGAGGTACTAGTAGAAGGGCGCTGGGTATATACGTAGAAAGAAATACCAGAGATTTACCTTTTGCTTTTTTTGCAACTCACTTGTTTATAAATAAAATTTCGTATGAACATAGATGAAAAGATCTAGCGCGACGTAAATAAGAGTATGTTTATAAGCGTTTTTTTGGTAATCACTGACATATTGTGAAACTATACTGTGACATTTACTTATCTACCAATTTACACGAAATAACAGGAGTTTCCGATAAACCTACACACGACATAACGTCTTTTAAAATAAATAGAAAAAAAACCATATCGTCTTCCTTCCTGCTAATTGACATAACTATATTGTAAACTGTTGTTAGATACGACAGTAAGCTAAAATAAGGACGATATTATGTAAAGTAAATAGGTATTAAAGCATTAAGGAGTTCGCAACTGATACTGAGTTGCAGTTCAAAACAACACTGAAGCATATGACTTGAAATAAGCAAGCGACTCGCGATGTAGGTAGGTAGCAGTTGAATTTTATTGACGTGCTTTGTTTTTGTATTCGATTTATATTATTTGTTTAGGAGTAGTATTTTATTATGAATTCTATACGTTTAGCCATTGTACACAGTGTCTTATAAGATTCACCTTATTACATATGATTGGCACGCGTCATCTGTGAGTATAAAGTGGACCTAAATGAGGGTAGAAAATGTGAATATAATATAAAGGCCACTCAACGTAGACTGGCACGACTTTATGATAAGGAGAGAGGAGGTACGTACACATGTACGCCCAGTGACTACCCTTCGCGTCGACACATGTAACTAGATGCCGACGGGTTTTCCCTCCTATTCACTAGAATTATCGAATATTTGACCGAAAGCTATACCCTTGTCCCCGTCGCGCCTATTACGAGCGAGTGAAATAGACGACAAAGTCTATTCCGAATGTTCACATACGACTTTCGTATCGAAAGGTATTCTACGGCTTTCCTACGAATTCAGATTTTGTCGCGTACGTATTTACATGAGACGAGTGAGATTTTTGTATACGTTGTATACGTTGTAGACGAGAGCGGCTTCCGTTTCGCTGCGAGCTGTAACGAGGAAAATTCTGTCCGACAACCGCCGCGATAGCTGCTTTAGTTTAAATGTTTTATACCGAGTAACAAATAGAACGAACACCTCTGGCAAGGCTTACTTACTTGTAGGTATTTGTAATTTTGTTTGAAAGGAAATTAGTATCACGAACAGTGTCGATCTCAGCTGCGCTCTAACGTTACGTGCAAGTAAATAAACGTTGATTAACGGCTGTTCTCTGATGAAAAGGATTCAAGCATGATAATTCATGTCTCACTGTTTGTACACAGTCGTCGTTCAACAATGCACGACGGGGGCAAAGGGGTGATATTAAACTCAAAATCAATGCCGACTCCATTGTATGCACAACACGTCTGCAAGAGGGGGAAGTTATGTCTTTTGCTTATACTAATAACACTACCTAAAAGGGTGGTTCGTTTCTCCGTGGCACCTAAACTTGGTATGTTAATATAAACACTCGTGTAGGCCTCCTTGCGAACATGAGAAATTCAATGTATATTATAGGGATATTATAATAGGCGGCCCCGCTGAACCCGAATTATTTGTCAAGGGTTTGTTAGTTTACGAACGCATTTATGAGACGAAGATATTATTAAATTCTTGTTACGTTTTTAAGACAGCTCATGCAGTTTTTAAGTTACTAAAGTAGGCGGTTTATGTAATTTAGGATAAAATGAAGTAATAGAAAAACATGATACCTTATTTAACCAAAAAAAAAAATGCAATGCAATGTGTTGCAAAATTTGTATGGAATACATGACAAATTTAAAATAGGTACCTATCTAATTGTTTAAGAAAAAAAATGCTTCTGATTGCAGATAGGTATTACGATATTCCGAAACAAACAAAGACTGCTTATTATTTTTCGTACCTACTTACCTAAATATGTCATTACTTGAGATCGAGACCAAAACTATTGTTTGAACAACGGCGAACGTGGCAAAAAAGAGAAGTGGTCCAGAAGCGGGGTCATTACAAAACAGCGCCGTTTTCATTAAACGGGGACTAGCTGGTGTCGGGTCAACTTTGAACAAATAGAGAAGACGCGAGGACAAACAATCACTTTATAGGCAGTCGTTGAAAGTTACCTTGGCCTGTGAATAGCATATTCTAACCAATTTAGGTACGCCGTATCCGCTTGGTGAGACTGTCTAAAAATCCATATGTTTGGAATTAATAAAACCCATTAAGTATGAAGATGATACAATCACATTTCTCATTTATAATATTAGAATTGATAAATTATAAGAACAAACATACATAGATTGCTAAAAACATAACTCTTCCTTTTGGCTTTGCCGTAGTCGGGTAAAAAAAGCTTTTCTCGTGTTACTGATAGTGTATTACCTAACATATTTACTGAACAAAAAATTGGAACAAGTATTAGTATGGTCAAAAGCATATCGAAATGTCAAAGTATGAATGCGAAGTGACGCGCCTTTCGTACATCCGGTAGGATTAGGTTAAATAGCATTAATGCGCTATACAAAATTACCTGCTTTGAACTGTTTGTCAATAGCGTAATCCGTAAACACCAAACTGTTAAAATCCGCTCTTTGACGGCGCGGAGATGGGCGAGTTTGCTCAGGTGTACCCTTTCATAATAACCAAGTTAATATTGAGCCTCTTGAATGTCATTTCTTTATACCTACATCCTTTATGTGAATCGGTGACAGCTTAAATGATGAAAGCTAGACGGATATCTCTGTCACAAAATTAGATCACAGCATTGTTGTTTTTAGGGTTCTGTACCTCGATAGGTAAGAACGGAACCTAAATAGGATTACTCAAGTTCTCGACTTTATGTGTGTGTTTTAATACAGTTTTTTTCAGGAACAACGGTTCAATGCTTAAAATATGGTCGTATGTTATAAATAAATCCTAGAGCTTCAAGCATGATTACATTCCTTTATATGTTACTTCAGTAAAACTGTTGACAACAATGCAATCAAATGTACATTGCAAAACCGAATTAAATATCAACAATTGCAATACTTGGGTAGGTCCTTCGAAACTGATTTTTAAATAATTTTTGATTGATTTGAATAATTTATGATTTTTAAATAATCTGTTAACGAAACAAAGTTTTAAATACCTAGGCGCCAATTTCGCATATTGATTGGAATAAACTTACGGAACCCCTGGTGCGCGACTTCGGCTCGCGATTACCATTTTTTGTGAATAATAAATTTATTCCACTGATCTATTCATATTTTTGTTCATCGGCGAAATGTGCACGGAATTTGACTTGTCAGTTCGAATTAAAGGAGCGTGATCAATGATTTAATAAAAATGAATTTTGAATGGCTGACAAAAACTATCAGCGAATTATCGATCAAACGAATTAACGTATAAAAGGCCAGAAATTCGTACAACCCGAATTATTTCATTTCCATTAAATGGAACGCCACGCTATAAAATTACAACGGAGCGTGAAACATCGCAACGTTAAAATCCCACAGGCTTACTAAGTCAACTCGACTGAAAAAAATTCTTTATGTTCACAGCTTTTTGTCCTTTTATTCATATTTAATCTCCGGAGCATCTACAAAAAACAATGATTTCACGGTACAGCATTAACGCATGTAGGCATAACAGAGCGGCGAGCCCAACCCAAAGTAAACATAAGACCATATATTAAAATGTTGTCAATCCTATTTACAGACATTTTACTCTGTGTTTATCTTATAAATCTATTGTGTGCATGGCGGTCGAAATTATGGGATTTTGTGTCAATATTGACGCTTGGCGGGTTTGTTGCATTTAACAAGTCCCACCGGGGAGATAGCGGCGATAGTGGTACTAGCGCTGCGTCGCGCCTCCCACAGATGGCGCTGCGAGGCGTTTACTTGCCGGTTGCTCGTGTAAAAATGGTAAAACTGACTAATAAGGGAAAACGGTGAACAGGCTTACCAGTGTCCTCAGTCAGTTATTTATTTTAATACTATTAGAAGAGATTTGAAGCAACTGACAGTAAATATCATTTATTTTTACATTTAGTACATAATATCATTTGTTGAAATTATTCTGTATCTGTGTTCATCACAAATTTGATTACTATCTGTGCCTCTGTGGAATAATGGATAACACTGCTATAAAACTGTTCGTTTCCTTTTATTAAAATTATGATTAACTTGCATACGTAAAAGTCTTCTTTAATTTTTAAACAAAAGCTGTAGAAAAAGATCCATGGACAAAAATAATAAAAAACTAGGTAATCAAAATTATATGCAAGCAGGCGGTCTGTCACCAACAAATGGTACCTATGTAAATAATTTCGTTAATGTCGTGGATTTTGTACTGAAAAATTGCTAAAACGTGCTGATAAAAAGTGTCGCTTTACTAACGGAGTTCCGTTTATACTTGTCTTATATATTGTATACTAGCTGCCCCGGCGAACTTCGTACCGCCTAATTATTGGAGGCATATTTGCTCACCGTTTAGACCTACCCTGGACTACGACAAACATTTTAAAACCAAAATCAGCTCAATCGGCCCAGCCGTTCTCGAGTTTTAATCAGACTAACGAACAACAATTCATTTTTATTTATATAGATAGATTATTCAGTTGTCTCAGGTCACATGAATACCTACTTACCTACTTTTGAATGTTTTGAATCTTTTGTTTAGTCAAGGCGAATTTGAACTAGTGTAAAGTTAGTAAAGTTACCCGAAATTATTAACTATTAGTATGATGTAAAAAGCTTATATTTTAAGTGCTTTTAAGTATCTTTACTATTGATCCCAGTTCAAGAGTTGTGATTTCGCGAAGTTGTTTGGCGACGCGATGATAATCAGAGGTGATTTTTGAATATCTCCAGGTGACTAAAGCTCACCAAAATGGCCCAATCTCTATAAAAACAGACCGTTTTGGTGAGCTACAGTCACTTGGTGAATTAAAAAATCGCACTCCAGTTCCCGATTCGCCGGATTCTTGTTTGGTTGGATTCTTGTTTCGTCGGAACTTTTTAATTACCTACAGAAAATCAAATAAAACTATGCAAATGCCGTGGCTTTGCTCATGTATTTAATAAAAAATAGATTTATCTCAATACCCTTCATTTTTTTTTTACTGTAATTGATCAGTCATACAATTAAATTATGATGATTGATAAAGCCTATTTAGACGTTCCATTCCATTTTCTTTCGATGTAGTCATTGACAATGACCCTTTCTTGTTCGTATTTAAGCATGTCCATTTTAGTAACAGTTTTCATGGAAAATTACAAGAATTTTATCGGGAACCATGTTAATAGGCAGTCAAAGTCGTGGTTCAAAAAATGGTAAAATAAGAATCATAATCAAAGCGATTGCTTTCTATAACTGTTTTTAACATATTAATAAAACTGATCAATCACGTATTTTTAAGTCGAGAAAAGCCGCGGGGGCGCATGATTAAGGACCACGGACTGGTCTGAAACATGTCGGGCTTTTCTCGACGTAAAAATACGTGAGTGATCCGTTATATTAATATGTCCGAGTTTCACGGTAGTTTTATGTTAAAAACTGTTGTTTTACATATAAGTATTTCAGACGAAACAAGAATCCAGCGAAACAAGAATCCAGCGAATCGGGAACTAATCCCAATGATCGCAGTACTAGCACAGCCACATATTATCATAATATCGAAATGGAAAAGAGAAGGTGCTGTAAATATACTAACAAAACAATTTGTCTACGACGTGCTACGACGCTAAACCATGTTCGGATATTTTTGACTTCATCGTCGTCCTCCGATACTTGGTTAGTAATATCTTCCATTTTAACGATGACTGATATTTAATAACTTTAGTGTGACATTGAAAAGGTTGGCGAGAAGCGGTACCTGAAAGCAAAGTGTCCGCCATTTTTATTGCAAGCTTTTACAATCTTGTTTCGTGTGTTATGTCTTTCTGTCTGTATTTTCAGTTTAAATCTGCAATTATTTGGGGGTGAAAAAAAACTGAATTCTCAAGCTAAAACATACAACTTTTGACCATAATACTAATAAATGAGCGATTAGATTTTTCACCTATGGAGCATAAGAAACCCTAGTTTATTAATGCTTTTGTGTTTACTGCTTAATTTTCGGACACATTATACTACTATCGTCACAGAAACGTAATATTGTTGTTATTGTAAAATGAAATATCTTATAGTATGTTGCATTTTTTTATACTGTTACTTAGAGTTGATTTTAAGGTGATAAATTTCCTATAAATTGATAAAAATCATGAAATGTTGAAAGATAAATTACAAAAACATGCAACATTAGTTGTATGTTTTTTTGTAACGCTATAAAATTGTGAATGGCAATACACGCCAAAAAAAGAATAAATCTTATGTAAAAGTTTCCAGTACGAGCAAGACAAACACAGAATAACACACATATTAACTGTGTTCATTAGTTATGTCTGAAGTGGACGAAGTGGACTGTATAATGGAGAT
This sequence comes from Ditula angustiorana, assembly GCA_963691745.1. Lineage (NCBI taxonomy): Eukaryota > Metazoa > Arthropoda > Insecta > Lepidoptera > Tortricidae > Ditula > Ditula angustiorana. The sequence continues at coordinate 8,945,980 of OY829472.1, forward strand.
GAAGGAAAATGCCAGGATAGAAGGAAATAAGGGTATAATCATTAAATTACAAGCTCTCGCAATCGTTTCTCTGACACGACTGACAATATTAAAACAAAACATACAAAAGAATAAATCACTAAAAAAGGATGAACAGCAAGGAGTTCACAACATCCTGCCCCTCGTGCAGCATTGCACCAACTGTCTTACCCAAGGTTAGCTAAAGAACCTAGATGGGAAGCTTAACCAGCTTCTTTATGTATATGGGTTAAAGTAGAGGATGCATCACCCAATGATTGTGTGCCATAAATGTTTTAGACTATACGGTTGATTGACCTGCCCACTCTTTTGCCAAATTATCAATGTCGTTTTCTCATGAGTGCAAACAAGTCGTCCACCCTGTTCGTGGTAAACATGCCAGTCACTATACTGCCAAATTAGTCTTATAACATTAGGTGTGTTATACTACTAATTATCCATTTATTTTAATATATTTTTTAAAATTTTTCGTCAGTTCCTAAGTCACGGACAAAATGACTTGAAGGGTCCACGGAAAGAACATGTCCAGTTTTTTTAATGCGATTTTAACCTCTAAATGTAGAGTTCGCAGTGTTGTTATGTTAGATAACTATATCTTGAAATTAAAATCGCATTAACTATATTTTGAAATTAATTTCCGTGGACTCTTCAATTAAAGTCAACCGTGTATGTAGGACATTAAAATACAGGCTTGTTTTTATACACGCACCTCTATAGTAGTGATAGGAAGAGCTTCTGCTGATAAACCTATAGCTGACCAATGTGACACACCCAAGTGACCATAAAGATGAAACGAACAGAAAATTATCCCTGTCGATAGCAATGTATAAAAACACTATGAAGTTGACATTATTTACACCCCTTTCGAGTGTCAGTATAAGCAATTCCTCACAGTTCCGTCTTTTGTTGAATGTAGGTAGGTTATGTGGATGCTTCGGTTGGTATAATTTTTCTTTATATAGTCTTTGATACTATATTATAAATTATACAATAAAAGTACTTGATAGTCTTAAAATAAGATAATTATTATTTGCAGAAAAAGGGTTAGTTACATGTCTTAATCGTGTGGTAGATATTGTTCCATCTTTTCCAGCTATTCATACAGCATGCAAATATTTAAAATACCCAGTGTTAACTCAATTCTTTTACATGCAAGAATTTTGAATTATATTGCAAAATTATTAACTGCTTCTAAACGCTTTGCTTATTTTTAAGCATTACTATACAAAAAGTAGTCAAATGTAATGTAAAAATAATTTCAGGTCTCAAATCAAATAGCGTGAATACACACACATTTCAAAGACATGTACTTAAATACTTAGTCATAAATTGAACGCTTGAACAAAGAGTTGTTCAGTAAAAATGTCGGCGGGCATAATGCGCGTCGGGATGTCATTAGCGAAAGCTCGGCCTTTCTAATGCCTAACCGTGCACCGCCTTCCATTGTCAACCCAAATAATGAGCAACTAACGATTAAGCTTCTGCACTGCGTCCGTGCTACGAAAAAATGCCTTTTAAAACCGCCAAACAACATTCAGAGCATCATTAAAATCAGTTTATTGAAGAAAGCGCTCTCTCGCTTTGTATGCAGTTAACTTTGCCTTTTTAACTTGGTATAGCACGTATTCCGTATACAAAATACGTTTTTGATTTAAGCGCCTTTTGTGCGACCAGTGCGATTACGAAAATACTATGTGGCTGATGGATGACACTTATTGACTGTATATTCCTAATTGTTGTCTCGTTGCGTTTGATTAAATAGCTGTGGAAGTATTACGCTGCCACGCTGATTCGTCGCGCCCTGTTAATAAACTGTTTAGCACTGAAACGTTTAGTCAATAGTTTTTCTGAACAATCACCCAACATCTCCAACTCGGAACGGATCCATAAATCTCCCGAAGCAATATTTAGATGTGGGTGGAATGATGTTGTAATTAGTTTGACAGTAATTAAAGTCGATGGTCGTTAGACCTCCCGATATTTCTGATTTGGTGCTATTTTTACCAAGGGTTTTTTCGTTGGCTACGCCACAAATAGTCTAAGTCAGTGAGCGACACGTTTCAAAATGTATCCGAGCTCCGACACCGGTGTGGGCTTACCGAACAAACGTACCCTCTTGTTTGCATTCGTGTGATTTATCAACGGCGGCGGATCAGGCCCGTCACAGCTCGCAGCTAAGGTCATCCCCTTGATAAACAGTGCTGGCAAACATTGTTGGGGATTGCTTTTCAAAAACTCCGCAAATGATATTTCTGATGACCTAAGAGCCGTGTTGCGGCTTGGTTTTTGTTTGATGCTTTGACTTTGGAGTGCAAGAGGGATATAAAAATTTACTAAACAAAAAGATACAAAATTTAAATCAAACGTTACAACGACCTTAATTTTTCGGATCTAACTATTATAAAAATAATGATTAAATCTTAGGCATTATAATATTTTTATTTCAATTTATTTGGAAAAGCGATACCTTAAGTTTCTTTCCGGTATCTTCTCATCAGAGGTTTCTTCGGGAGTGGTAGAAAATTTTCTGACTTTCATAAGTGCTTCCTGTAAGCCTTATCTGAATAAAAATATTTAGACTTGACTTAAACACGAAAACTATGGTTTTGTGTAGCAGTTTTATTGTAGTTATATTAATTCGATCATGATTTCATTGCCCATTACATATATAGATTTTCGTTAGTTAGATTGGTGATTTTAAGGCCAAATTAATTAAAATAGGCACGTGAAAGGATTATTGTGCCATGCTAATCGTACGAGTATATGCAAATAATTAAATATTCCTCTAGGAATAAAATTCCACATAAGTCCCGACGTGTAAGATAGATAGAAATTGGAAACGTTTATAATTTTACCCTGTCTATGTGTGCAAGGGTATAAATATAGGTACAAGCAATGAACATTACGCTAGCACTAGTTCGATCTGGTTCGCCGAACAAAATTACACCGTCATGTTTAACTAAACGTCCTAGCCGAGTAGGTGAGATGGCCATGTTTGCAAATCACTCTGCCTTTGTAATGACAAACCTAACACAAACAGCGTATAGCGACACGCCACCACGCACATTAAAGATTGGAAAACCCTCAGTGTGTGACTTCGTGTGATTTATTGGCTTCGCAGGATTTAGAGGCACGCCATACTCAGGGTGCTGGCCTACTAGCGGTGTTGCGTTACTCTCACCCCTGCCCGGCTATATTGGATCAAAGTTCCATTATGAGACTTGTTAATCACACCATGACATTAAACAATGTTTGCAATCTTTTTGTAAATTTAAAGAGCGTTATTTTTTGTTCACGCTTTACTTTGAAACAGTATCCAATTACGGACCGTATGTGTGAATAAAACTGCGCGCTTAGCTCATTTAGCTCCAAAGTACGTATGTATTTTAAAGTACGACACGCCGCCAATGGTGGTGGCTGTGGCAAGCGACGGTCGCCGCGTACAATGAAGAGGAGGGACTCTCGCTGTCATCTGCGCTCAACATAATTAAAATCACTTTAAATAATGCCACTAAGCACCCGACCCTGCCGAGGTTTTATTTTAAAAAGTGCTATTAGCATTAAATTTAGTTTTGCGGATGATTATGTCGCTCTCAGGCCGCGGAGGACGTTAACTGCTCACAATTTTTGTGAATTATTGTCCGGGCCGGTACTCCCTCGCTTTTATAACAGGCTTATTCCATTTTTTGGCTACTCGGGACATTAAGTCATGGGCACGGATTGTGTGAATACAGTAGCGTGATAATAAAAGTTTGCAATTAAACCAATGTTAAATTCAAAGTACCTGTATTTGTTTAACTTTCACGTTATGTTTATATACTAGTAAATATTAGCACACGAGTAGGTGTACCTAATTATCAGTGATCGGATTAGGCAGTGCAATTTCCCGGGATTTTAAGTCGTTATCTTAATATGGATATAATCTATGATTCCCTGATCTTTTCTGTGAAGAATTTGCTATCTTAATACATACAATTGTTCTGTAAGTGTGTTTGTAATTTAACTCCTAAACGGCTGGAGTGATTTGGATAAAGTTTTGTGTATATATTTCAACGGGATCCTAGATGGTTTAATAACACATCTACATCTACATTAATATAACAAAGAGGTAAACTTTGTTTGTTTGTATGTAGGGGGTAATCTCTGGAACTACTAAACCGATTCCAAAATTTTTTTTACTAATAGAAAGCTAAATTAGTAGCCTAAGTCCATCAGGGGTAGTGACCCCTGATGGATTTAGGCTATTAATTTCACGTGAATGAAGTCGCGCGCGACCACTAGTAAATTTTAAATAGATATATAACCATTTAATTCAAAACGCAAATTATGGAATTAACGAAATGTTAACGTAAATGCATTAAATAAATCCATTTCATATGGCCTGACGTCTACTACACATATAAGTAAGTTTATTAATTATAGAATAAAATACAATACTTACCTTCTAACAAAAACACGAATTCCGAAATCCCGAGGTGCATCCATGTCAGCATAATGTTTAAGGTCATTCACCCCAAATTGTATTGCATAATCCGATTACTGCTAATTATTACTAGTGGACGCGCGCGACTTCGTTCGCGTGAAATAAGTAACTTATGACCGTCAGGGATAGTGTAGCTTTCTATTAGTGAAAGAATTTTTGGAATCGATTCAGTAGTTCCAGAGATTACCCCCAAGATAGAGATAAAATATAAACAAATATAATTATAAAAAAAATATCTAATAATATAATAATAAAATATATATATATGTATAATGTAATATAGTGTAGACAAAAATAAGGGAATTGTTACTTTATAACTATCGATGAACGGATAAATATGAATGTTTGTATTGTTGTGGATGTCTTGTTTTTTTTCCTTCCTTACTAGAAAGTCTCTTCTTTTTCCTCCTTTCTATCTTTCTGTTGACGACATTGACAAAAATTTTTAGAAATAAAAACTAAACAATTAAAAAAATATATTTTTCAAATAAAGGAAACTAAGAATGAAATCGCTCCAAATGACAAATTAGACAACAGACTTTAACAGCGCTTTGGAAAATGCCATCTGTTGAAAAGAATTCACAGCAAGAAACTCAGCATTTAAACCTTTATTCAACTAAAAAAAACAATTAAATTTAAAGATTTGTTACAACATATGCAATGTACTCTTAATCCTTGAAATGTTTTATTTGACTGTCTACAAGTCCCGAGAACATCAGAAATTATGTTTTGAACATTGTCTGTTAAAGAGATTTCACAACGTTTGCCGGGACTGTATTTTGATATGCAGAAGCTCTAATTTCCACACCTTTTTCACGGAGAAACATTTGAGTCAGGCCTGAATATGAGACTCAGAGCGAAATCAGTACTGATGACAGATAATGGCTGGTGGATTCTCCTGACTGCTTATTTATTAGTTCTCCTATGGAGTTATTTTTTTTAATGAACTCGCGTTGTCTTTTTGCAGAGTGTCACTTCAGCAGAACCCGTGACCATCTGGCTTTATTTTTCAGGCGCGCATTGAGAGATGTCCGGATTTTTCTTCCACATGCCCGTTCAATTTAGGTGTTCATTCAATACCCTTTTGGTTCGGATTCAGTTTTAACCACCTGCAGATCTAATAATTGTTTGCGTAAGCACGCAAGGGATTTTGTGGATTCGTGTTTCTGACCAACGATCAAAATTAAAATTCTGAACCATATGACGGAACAAGAGTAGAGTACTTATGGGGTGATGCCTGTTACTTGCCAGGGCTGAGGCAGCAGAAAGCTGCGCGACTGTCTTCTCCACCCCCCCCCCCCCCCCCCCCTAGTGATACTAATGGTACGAACGTTAATGGCAAGCACTACTAAAGTATAAATTTTCAACCACTGAGCATTTCACACATCTAAACCTTTCATCTCTACCAAATCGTTTTTTGGTTAGCAAACATTTTTGTACTTATAAAGAAAAAGCGGGTACCTATTAAAAAATAAATTAATGAATCATTTATAAATATGAAAATACTTATTAAATATCTTCAAGAAAAACACATTTACCTTTTAAGTTTTTTGACTTTTTGTTTTTTGAACCTACAATAGAAACAAACATTAAAACTGTTATCAAATTAGGACATTATCGAATCTTTAATAAAATGTTGACTAGGTCTTTTAACAAGTTAACACCTTGCGATAAGGAAAGATTTTTTAACACTTCAATAATGCCTCAAACCAAGTGACAGCGGGTGAGCCTACCGTTATTGTCCTGGTTAGTTACGTTTAAAGCTTCTAAATAGTCGTAATAGTTTATTTTAGGTTATATCTACTTCAAATGAAAATAAAAATGCATAGGTACATACAGAGAAAGCGGTATAAAAACACACATGTTCGGCACAGCAAGCTTCAGGTCGGAGGCGCCTTCTACCAAGAAGTTAACAAGTTTCGTGTGGCCTCCGCAAGGTGCTAGTGTCCCGGCTTCTCAGTGTCAGCTAAATGTACCAAACTACGGGTCTATAATACAATCATATATAATACAATCAGACCTCTCATATGTACGGATAAGAGGTATGGCCACTGATCCTCCATACAAAACGGCACAACATTGTCAACATTATGGCGTCACACCTCGGTATTTTTGCTACTAAATATATGGAGCGTGAAACTGGACCTTATGGTAAAATTATGCATTCTCTAAAATATTTTGGTCAATATGATTCGAAAATAACGATTTTTTTACAATTTTAACACTTGGTTAAAATTGTCAAGTACTTACATAGGTAATTGAAACACGATTGACATTCTTCCAATGATCAAATGCTGTATTTCATTTCTAATTTAAACGCTGGAGCTCTGAGCTCGGTGCCATTAACACGGGTACCCACTTGCAATCAGAACATAAAGTGTGCCCCGGCAAGGTTATCTGCGTAATCGGAGGAAGGATTATCGAAGAAAAACAATCCCAAGTTGGATTCTTTTAATTTATCCGTCGAAGTTTTAAATCGGTGTTAAGATTCAGCAGTCGTAACGTTTTTTTCAATTATCGGCGCTGATCTCCACGCGCCTTAACGATAGCTACCGAGCGGACACGCCAGCGCTTGGGCCCTTTGAAAAAGAAAAAACCGAAACTTGGCCCTCACCATTCAATTGAACAACGAAGATCAATATGAGAAATTTGGAGGTTTTGGTTATATTGTCTGTATAGGAAGGGGGGGAGGAAGGGTGAGAAGAGTGGAAGACGCTATTCTCTGCCTCCTGTGCTTATTCCCCACAAACATGTTTTAGTTTTGGTTTTACTGAGGTAGCTGTATTATCAAACCGCGATTAGAATGTAATTGGAGAGTAACGTCAGCCCACGGTCATTTCCTCACTCACTAAAACCATCCACTTGTCGCTGTCTTCTGTGATCGAATTGTAGGGCAATCCAGGATGTAATAACGTTCAGGCAGCACGACCACACGACGCTCTGTACACTGGCGGTATAAAAGCTGATGATAGGACGCTCTGCGTAATCCAACCACCAGGCCAACTTACTCACTCTGGCATTGTATAGCGCGTCACACAGCCGCACTATGTAAGTGACTGTCAAAGTCGTATTTTTTAATTTCTCAACGGTTTATGCAATAATTGAACTAAATCTTTTGACATGTTCGATTTTACCACGAAGGCAACATAATAAATCGCATTAACTTTAAAACTAAACTTCGAATTATTATTATTCATATATATTTATTTCAAATCTTAGGCTAGGTTTTTAAAATATTTTTATAAGAATAATAAAATAATATCAAGACAAAACATAGAAACATTTTAAAACCTAACACCTAGAGTGCCGCAGGCAGCGGGTAGGACTTAAGCTACCGGTGATCAGGGCTGCAGAGTGAGGAATCTCCTGACTATTCGTGTCGTATCCAGGAGTACCGTCTTCTGAAACTGACCCTTGATCCAATCTTCTAGCGAGAGCCTCTCGAGGTGTTGGTCGAGACTCTACGCTATAGGACCTTTGGCTGAGACGACTTATTATTATATTATAGGTGAGCACCATCATTGCTGATACTCGTACCTATCTCAAAGTTCCACAAGTTATTTGCAAGTCTGGTTTAAAAAATAAACTCGTCTTGTTTAATTAAACTGTTATTCTAATTCAAACGTCTAGTTTTGTAGCCGGTGAACTGACAAATGAATGAATGAACATGCTTAGAAAATTACTCTTACTAGAGACGAAGAAAACAGTGATGATTCTACCTCATCAGAGGTGGATATGATGTTAATTTTTTACTTAGAATCAAATGATAAATGAATATTTTACTATTTATATTGATTTACTCCGCAATACCAAGGAGATTGCCGATGGGGTATTCCATCTTAGCTCTCTGGTTTGGCTAAACTGCGTTTTTAGGGTTTAAAAAGGGAGAAGACAAAATAACTAACAACGGCCACAGAATTCTGTACTTGTAGCTTACAACGTCACGAAATAGTGATAGCTTCTGCTAAATATACTGTAACTGTGGCAAAAGTACTTTATTCGTTAAGAAAAGTACATAACGTTATGACCGGGTCATTTATGATGCCACTGTGTATGTGTATATTTAAATGAGGGTAAAACAACCCCAAATAAGCTACCTTTTATATATACTTTTAATGACGGTGACATGAGCAGTAAAACGTCCGAGCGTCACGGCCTTAATACCAATGCACTATCTATAATTAAACATTGGGCCTGACCCACGCCCCGCCGTAACAACCCAACAGGCTACGTTTAACACATTTGGATAATCTCACTAAATCGCTTTAATCTCAACTTGGGACGGAACTTAATTCAATTCCACGTTAATTTACTTATTTGAAAACGAGAGCACCCGCGATACAGTTATCAGGGTCGGCCGGGGAATTAGGGCTAGAGGATGATCGGGATTATCTTTTTACGAATAAATGATAGTTAGACCTCCGCGCTTAACGACGAGGACGACAGTTGTTTGTTTTTATGATTAGGTTCGCAGGGAGGATATCTTTATTAGGAATGATAATTATTTCCGCATTTTCTTTTTTTGATATATTTATTTTATTATGAAGTCGTGTACATTTTTAATGGTGTTGTAAATGGTAGATAAGTCAGTCCGTATATGAAAGTGTATAAAAAGTTTATACTACATTATTTAAAATGGAAATCTGTTATATTTTTATTAACTGGTTACCTTGTACAATATGCAATATTTTACTTGCTGTGTAGAATATATTCTGGCTCTATTATATCACATTCTAGATTAGAGACTCTTTATCGGTGGTCCATCCGACAAAGCCCAAGAAGTGGTGCACGATGTTATCATTTAAGTGCTTGGCAAGTGTTTTATTTTATAAAATCACCTCCATAGATGACCATAATATAATATGTCATAGTAATATAACATAATATGTTACATTATCGACAAAACAACATGGAGATATATTTTTAACCTCAGCAAAGAATCAGTGATCTTTTTGGGGTGTCGCTCAAGCCCATGGGCGGTGGTGATCACTTTCTAACAAACGCTTGCTAGTTTACCTCCTTCTATCCTTACCTTTTTTTTTGTTTTCGCGACTTGAAGACATTGAAATAAAATAATAAAATTGAAAAGGGCTGTCGCTAATTAAAACCAACGTAAATTCGAAAGGACTATATTCATCCACTCTTGTTTATTAATTGACTGACATATACATATATGGAATATCAAAAAATCATCTTCAAAAAGAACCCAGCTGCCAGCGTTGCCGACAAGGTCTCTAAATGTCGGGAAATAGATATGGGTACGTTGCAAAACACGCGATATAAACCGTTTGAATTGTTTGTTTTTATTGTAATTTTAATAAATATCAATTTGTGTAACTACGATCGCAACCAGCTATTCGCATACAATCAACCAGTGACATCAGTAGGTTTAGATTAATATAAGAAATTCAAAGACCCGACGTTGAGTCGTGGGCGGTGATACGACTTTGGTAAATAGTTATTTAGAATGGACATACATTTTCTTGGTAAAGTGGCATGGCGGTAGTCTATCACACACTTTTTCGACTAGATAACTAACTATACTCATACAACTGCATATTATAACTGAAACAATAGACGTTAAGAGTGGTATATCCTTTTTAATCCGAATACGGCGAAGCCAAAATGAAAGATTATGTTTTTTTTTTAATTTAGTACGACGCATTCATTTGTTTCTTGCTTGTGTAGTACTTAACATGACACTAGTGACTAGCCCCGGCTTCGTGCAGGTACAATTAGGATATAATATACATAAAAATTTTACGTAAATTAACTGAATTAATGTCTATTATAGTATTAGTAAGCGGCTGAAGGTATGACGGACAGTGGCGAATAGTGACTTTGTTTTCTCACTGGCACTATCTACCCACTAAAGTAATGCTCGAGCTTTAAGCAGAGATATGAAGAGAGCGCGATGCGGTTTGAATTTATTTTTTGGCTAATATGATTACGCCATATGGTTCGCCATTTTAGACATCTATTATTTATGTTACTAGTTCTACAAACTGGCATCGCCCAAAAATTTAAATATTCATGTCCTGTAGGTACAATAGGACCACAATAAATACATAGAGAAATAGAAACCATTAGTAAAATTTCAAATAGTAAAGAATAGTACTAGGAATACTTTTTCGCTCTCAATAAAAGTCAATCTCTCAGGTAGGTATTTCAATATGAACCTGGGTATAAAGGACGTACACGCCAATAGATATCTCAATATACAAGTTTGAAAGGGAGATCTTTCCCAACCCCAAAGAAACTAGTTGTAAGTACGAGTCGAAGGCGAGTGCTAGCATTTGAATGAGTTGAGGATGACGGTTCCGCACGAGAACCACACGATATGTGCTTCGTCAAGGTCATCGGGGATACAAGTTCAATTAAAAAGCTAGAGAGACAAGAATAGTAAATTTGCTCACACTACGCCCTACCCTACTTGAGCACCTGCGTCGAAGAATATATTTTGATCAATATAAATACATTTTATAACCCATGCTTTATTTTTATTTACAACTAGCGGACGCCCGCGACTTCGCTCGCGTGGAATGAGTAGCCTATGTCCGTCAGAGATAGTGTAGCTTTCTATCTGTGAACGAATTTTTGAAATCGGTTCAGTAGTTTCAGAGATTACCCCCTACATACAAATAAACAGAAAACAAATAAACAAAGTTTTCCTCTTTATTATATTAGTGTAGATTTGTCATAGTTTAATGCGTCGTAGTAGTGGTCGTAGTACTAAAACATAGAGCGAAATAAAGCTTTTATGCATTTATCTGCTTAGAAATGATAAATCTCATTATAGAAATCGGTACGAAAGATAGGTAAGGCGCGCTCGAGCGGTAAGTATTTTTAGGTAACGTCAGATCGGTCTGTCTGCCCGCAGATATGCTGCCGTGTCCTCGCTGACGTTAACAAATTACATCGACTGTCGACATTTTGAAACAATATACAGTTGGCGTTTAACTTATCTCGGGACATTTCGTCTCGTGTAGATAAAGTGTTGTAAAACTAAAATGTCATTATGCTCCGAAAGCTCAGTACTCGTAAGTCACATACTTATAATACGCGACATCGAGCCGCCACAAGAAGGGGCAATCGTATGACTAGAGGAATAAAGTTTCAAATCGATCGGTCATTTGGCAACGTGATTGTGTCGCGTTGTATGGGAGCTGTGGATAATATTTCTCGGCGACCCTCGGCGGGCGTATCGTTTTAGTTAGTATCACTGTTACCGAAGCGATTTGTTACGTTATCTCAGTTACTTTGTTTGAGGTTGATAGGTCAACGTGCAGGTATCGTGGCTCGAATCTACCTATTTCTTGCAGTGTTGCTAGCCCAGTATATTAAATGCCGGTTGATGAGAATGATAACGAACTCGGTATAAACATTCCTTAATGCTAATATCAAGAAAAAGATTGCTCACTAACATTCTTAACAACATTCACGTGTTCGTTTTATATTTGGGCAAAGGTGCGAGGCCCGCTGTGCCGGGTCGCGAGCCCGCTTGGTCTGAGACTCATTAGTATTAAGGCGCTGCAACCTATGTTGTTTAATTAGACTACACTGGTTACCATTACCAAGTACTTAATTACAAACCCACCTGCTGCTAACGCTTGCCTATTCGTACGCCTCCATAAAGTATATCGAGTACTTACCTCCGAGCTGATATTATTCAGAATGCATGACTAAGAAACACTTAACACGAATGACGGAATTTTTAAAATCAACATTAAGACTAGCTGCCGTTTTGTTGGGAGTGGGTATAATTTAGAATAGGATTAAATTAATCTGACAGAAGTCTAAACAAGATAGCATCGCGTACATCTCGACTCTTCATATAACATATTGCCTTTTTAGACAAACGATGCGACACAGCCCACGTTCCCAACAATCGGTGGGCCGTCTTAAAAAACTAATCACACTACTTTTTTATTACTCGTTGGGAGTGAAGCTAGAAGTGATTTGTCCAGGGCAATCTATCATTCGAGGCACTATGGGAATAATTAGTGTCAGCGAGCGCATCCGGACGGAGTGCGCGCCAACAATGAGCCCCGTGACGCACCATTCAAACAAACCATTAATAATTTTGAACGCTAGTTTTTCTTAGACGGATTCACTCTTGTAAATAAATGGTACAGCGGATTCTTAACTACCTACTTACGGAGACATTTTTTACTGAGCGAAGCCGTTAGACGGCCAATGCCGCCGCGTCGCGCTCCGCTGTTAGGAAATGCCAATTCTCTGGTATGACGGACGGCTACAGCTTGCCGACAGTGCTGCTCGCGCGTCTGCCGGCCGCTAAACAAACATAGCTAGTTCATTATTTAAGCGTTATTTTGCAAAAGTCGAAAAACCTCGTAGTCCGTAAGGTCGAACATGAAAGAATTTCAAATTAGCTCACAGTAACGCAAACGGTCACGGTCGCACACCACGTTTTATAGGGACCGAACCGGTGTGAACGACCTCAGTTTCGTTCCGAGATATGTTTTAATACGCATTTTAATAAAGCTTGTATTGTTTAGGCTGCCGGAATACATTAGCTTTATGTCGTTGTAGGCGACCGCAGTTAAGCATCGCCTGCCGGTGTTCGTAAGCGTAATTGGCCATGTAGCTACATTACAAGCAGAAACTTTGCTGATTTTTGTTGCTACTAAACGCTGACTGTTTTGATAATGCTTCTGTCATCTTTAATTTAGCGGTTAAGCCAGTATAAACATATCGTTGTGACCGCCACAAGAATCCCAAATGATAGTTTAGACGTACATTAGGTACTTAGGTCATTATGATACGTTAGTAAATTACAAGGCACAATATACACACATACAACTCGCTGAATTATTATATTCAAAGCGAGGTTTTTACTTGCATAATTGTATGATCCTGATATAAATAATCTCTAACAATCTTACAAGTTCAAGTATCCTTCACTAATTGTCGACCCCGACATTAAGTTCATAATAATATCGTATTTGATAAATAGTTAATCAGGATTATGTTATCTGCTAAGTATCCACAGGCAAAAATACACTATAACGCCTGTGAGTTCGAACTCCACTAGGACGCATTTGTATGATAAATATGAATATTTAAGTATGTATTGTCTAGCACCCATAGTACTAGCAATTTTAGTTGTTCAGTGGGTCTACAGTGTTTTTTTTTTACCATATTAAGCAAATTAAATTACTAATAGTAAAATGTGTACACAGCTTATGAAGTGTTTAAACGATGCAATCTTCAAATCAAAAGTATTCTCAACACACAAACCGAAGAGTAAATTTAATCATGAAACTATCGGGCAAACTCAAAGAGCACCATTAAAACATTTTAAAATAAAGCAACAATGGCAATCGACCTCAGGCATTTTCTGGTCGCGCATTCTCAGCGTAATAAAGAACCCGTTCATAATTAGCGCTGTATATTTAATATAATGTCCAAAACGTGATAATAAGGAAGTAATGTAAGCAAGATCGTTATAATAAAAATAGAGATTTCTTTATGTGTACAATTAAGTGAGTGAGCGTGTATTAATTACTTTACAGCAGCTGTTAACGTATATGAAATACAGCTAGGTCCGCGGCGGGGAGCCGTGTCATAATTTGGCTCTTAATGGAACGTTCATCATACATACTTGATTTTTTTAAGAAATGTTAGTCAAGTTGCAGGTAAGATATTATATTTCTGACACCTGAAGTAGGAGAACATATTTGGTTTAGAATATTCTATAGCTTCAATGAAATCAAAATATAAAATGCCGATTTGCTCTATGGACACTGCTGTTATTATTTTAGCGATGTATCTACTAATTTGAATGAAGCTTTTTTGTTGTTTTATGTGTATGTAAAAATGGTGTAAAAATGTCACATCAAAAATAAGACCTCTTATATAAAATACTTTCACATTAGTTATAGCATTTGTTTTTCATGCGCTTTCATATACACATCGCGGTGATATCATAAAAAATAACATCCTAATCTCAACATTGAAAGCTTTTAAGTACCCACTATATACCTACTTAATAAAGTCCAGTATGTATGTACCTAGCACTACGTTGATGTAGCGGTAGCACTTTAATAAATGTTATTTCTGCTTTGAGGTGAATATCAAAGTTTCAATGAAATCCGGCCGGGTTTTTCGGTATCATTGGCGCGATATACAGACGAAGACACGGCTCCGTCGACAGATTTAACGAGGCGGCCAAACAACGCTCTCTCAGAAATCTTTCACCTGAATATTTAACACTTTGAGTAAAAATAAATCCTTCCGTTTCTCGGAATAACAACAGTGTCAATTCGACGCGCCTTATAACAAAGATTATATTTGTCATCGCCATCGCATTAGCTCGTCCAGCGCGGCTCCGCGGAGCTGAAGGCTGCCGTACACCGAACAGATGTTTTGTCGTGACGCCTCCAATAAGTACGCTACCAAACGGGCCTATTTCATCTGAGAAAAAATGTATACACACAGAAGACGTCTGTCTACTATTTATAGAGCTGTCATCTCGACTTAAAGACCTAATGAGGCGTTTCTAATAACGTTCCGGAGCTCATTCAGTTTCCCTGTTTGTTCACATAATTACTGTCCCCACGCCCCGAGCAGTCTCGT
Source organism: Ditula angustiorana (assembly GCA_963691745.1). Lineage (NCBI taxonomy): Eukaryota > Metazoa > Arthropoda > Insecta > Lepidoptera > Tortricidae > Ditula > Ditula angustiorana. The sequence continues at coordinate 8,961,080 of OY829472.1, forward strand.
CGCGCTTTAACCACTTAAGGGGAAACGCTTTACCTTGACGAACGGCTACGAACACTATTCAACATATTGTCGTCGGTGCTTTAATAATGAATATTTAGTTTAAACAGTTTATAGCTAATAATATGCATGACACTGGCTCGTAAAACCTGCCCTTTCCATGTTAGTTTATCTCGAGTACAAATACAACAGTTATGCGGGACAAGTGAACCATTGACGCTTTTTTCGCGAATATCGAAGCTGAGATGGCTATCGCGTTAAATAAAAGTAGGGGCCGGAGAAAGCCATCAGCGGAAACAACTTACTGTGGAGCAAAATTCGATGAGTGCGCGCTCCGGCAAGCGGCGGTGGCAGCGGATTTGAGAAATATTCCGGCATTAGTCTCGGTGCCACCTGGCTGTTCGCAGTCAACCTCTGGAATTTTTCAGTATTGCCGATGCAAAGTTTCTCGTTAATATGCAAATTAAGAGTTATCTGCACAGAGGATGCGCGGATTTAGGGTCACTTTCGAATAACGCGAAGTGCGACGCTTAATGAAAATTGGAACTTCACGCCCTGTTTCTATTCCGACCCGTGTAACGATTTAGCATAATTATGAGGATTATAATATTCTGCTCTTTTTAACATGATGATGTTTGTGTTTAATTAAAATAAATATGCAATTAAGCATAAATTATAGTTGAATGATATTTGCAGATGTTAACTGTTTTTAGTTTCTTGGTTAATTATAATTGTAACGTGAACATGGGCAAGTGCGACAGTGGGGGGAATTTAGGAGTTGAAAATTAAACGGTTTACATACATTAACCTCTTTATTGCCGAAATTTGGGCATAGCAGGAACATTTTCAATTTTACACTACGTAAAATGCTTAGTGTTTTAGAAGCTTAACGCGTACCCACATTCTCGGTAAGAACCTTCAATTGTTGTTACATTTGCCTGCGTTGTTATAATTTGCTGTCCCGTGATCATGAAATAAATATGATTGATTGATTGACTGACTATCATCTTAGCGCTCCACCACAAAAGCTAGGAATGTGAAAAGCTAAACTAGAAATCACACATGAAATTAAATCTAGAAAAAATAGATGAAGAGTAAGCAGGTCCTGGATCTGAGGAGCAGCAATTAAACATAGTTCATTTAGCAGAGATTTATTTCGTGACTATCACTGTCACGGGAAAATAAATAGTTGTAGGTAAACAACCTATACCACAATAATGTTAGGTTACGTTAAAAGATTTGTATGGGCAATCTCTCCGATTTAAAGTAGGTAAGAAACGCAAAAATCGCTAAAAATTATCAAGAGAATTAAACAAGTGTGTGTTTCTAAGAATTTCTAATAATCCTTCATTTTAATTTTAAAGTAAGAGGCACAAAATTGTAGAGTGTTTAACGAGGGACGAAAGTCACTAATTTCACGCACGATGTTTTGGCGCACAAACGCAGTACGGGGTCTGGTAGTTTAAGTATAGAAGTAGTGTAAACACTCACCTACAACATTTGTTTTTCATTTTGATATCGAAGAAAGCAAAAATAAATGATATTACCTTTACTGAAAAACTTTTGCTCGACGAGAATAGTTTACGTATGCTTGTCGTATGCCTTCGCCTTAGATTTTATATTAAAAATTTCGTGTGAAATAGAACAACAAAATTAATATATGTCTCATATACATAGGTATTTATTAAATACATTACTGTTACTATCGTTTAGCAAAATTAAGGCTTTGCTTCAACACTACGGAAGGGCAAAGTCAGTATTGTTTACGTACATTTGAAAATGAAGAATAAGCAGTAGATCACAGCGCCTGCAATAAATTACCACTCGACGCGCGGACCGCTTGCGGCACTATACCTCGCTTGTCATTCTCACTCGTAGCTGAGTGCGTCTCGTTTGTACATGATTGTTCAGAAAGGGACGCAGACATAGACTAACCGAGTCGCGGTTACTCGTGCTAGCCGTGCAGTTAACTCTCGTGCGTGCTGCGAAAGATTTACCATGAGCCACTTGTGCGGATTCTTCGAGCCTATTAATCGATTGTCTTTACTGTTCTTTGGATTCATTGTGATTCTATTTGTTTATGCCAATGCGGTTATTGTTATAAGTACGTATATAGATGTGAATATTTTCTTATTTACGTAATGTATCTTCAAAATGTACGCGCCTTACCTTAAGAATATAACCCTAAAAAAAGATGATAAATATAATCCTACTGTTCAAAAGGTTGTTAATTGATCTTCAAGTAGACAAGCTTACAAAGCATTAAAAACTAACATGTCAATCAATACAAAACCATCAATAAACATTCTAGTCGCACTCGATATGGTCTCATCGTTATCTTAAGTGTTTTAATTATTGCTTACAAATTAAGTTGTATATCTGAAATTAAATAACAAAGAAATAATGTTATGGTTTTAATTCATGAGCACTCTGAATATGCCAACGAAGGGCTCAGCCAGCGCTGATTGAGGTCCCGCATTAATTATATTATAAATAATTCTGTGAAAAAAGTCAGCAATTGTTTATTTGAAATTCCAACAAAATAACATTTAGTCGGTATGACAAAACCAACGCTGCCCAGGATTGTTGGCGGAATACTAATATGGCTTAAAGAAGAAATAAAGAATCGCATAATACTGTGTCGTATTTGTAATATGGACATCGATAAATCATAGGGAACCGACCACAATCGTTCCGATGACATGGTATGTTCACAAAAAATAATACAAGCCATCATTCAGATGCCCCGTAGTATTGGGTGGGAGCCCGCTCTACTGTAGGGCTGGCTAAACCGCGGCGACTTCACTTTACTGACCCAGCCGCTAACGGAACCTATCTGCTGCTAGACTCTTATCAATGCACCCAAACGAGTTAATGTTTGAGTTATTCAACTGTTTAAAAAGGTGCTCAGATTTTGTTATGACTAAGGAGCGATGAGCAGAAGGCATCAACTCCAGTGAGTACTTTCTTGCTACGAGCTTTACCAATAGATATTTGTTTTCAGATATTTTTGCCACGTGCTTTTTGGCGAGAACTACATTCTTGGGACCATTAAGTTTTGTCGCTTATCAGGAGTAACGTGTCAAGTATTCTATGTAGGGATATCGCTCATAATCGAAGAAGCCCGTTGTATTCCTGTATTTAAAAACGACTAAAAGAAATCATCTAATTGTTTCATGAAGGTTTTATTTAACAATCTATACGCAAAGAAGTGCATTGTGTAGTATTTACTTATAAGCTGGCGCTGTTTGCAAGTGGCCAATTCTCTTCGCGACAGAAGAATAGACTTACACCATCGTACACAGTAGTGTTATAACAAAATAGTGTTGTTTCATCAATGCCTCTCTACTGACAAATGTTGTTATTGGTAAAAAACCTAAGTAAAGAAAGCTCTTGCGTGTACTAGTAGTAGTAAAGTGTCCGTATAGACAAGTTGACGCGCCATATTCGATAAATGACGTAAGTTCCATATCAGTTTTGTACTGTACTACATGCAAAAGGGGCTTTACTTAGGTTTTTCCCCTATATCTTCTATAGATAACTATAAAAGAGTTCCATTACTGACTGACTAACAGATACAGCTCAGTCCGAACCGCTGAATATAGAAAGATGACATTTGGAAATGTGTTTGTTAGCGTTGTGGAGGTGCACTAAGAAAGGATTTTTGGAAACTTCACCATTAAGGAGGTAAAAGGGTGTTGGAAACTATCAAAACGCTACGCGGAAGTAGTTGCTGGACAAAAGTTAGTTTATTCCCATAATTTACGCGGGCAAAGCCCCGGGTTGAATTTTAGTTTGTATTAAACTAGCGACCCGCCCAGGTTTCGCACGGGTATAAACGGGATTAAGGTACATAAATAATTTCCGTAAAAAACTCTAAATAACAATGAAAACCGTAGCGAAATCTGTTGCGTGGTTTAGAAGGAGAAGGCGGCCGAACATACACAATAAGAATTTAAGACCGACAGGACAAGATAGCGACTTTATACTATGTAAAGTAAAGATGATGAAGATGATAAAGATGAATAGATACTGCGTTTAATTTTGCATCTTTATGTGTTTTATTTCTGAAATACAATATAGTTATTTTTTTTTAATAGGGCTGACATATTCTGCTGCGATAAAAACCCCTAAAATAAAGAAAGATCACAAAAATCTTATACAGCTTTATTTTTGTAATTGACCATGTTGCCATCCTTAGGTATCACGACTCAGCCGGCCAGCAAGATACAATTTTTATTCTACCTAAATGTTAATATGATGACTCTCATGTCTAATTTATTTAGCTATTGTATCGTCGAAGGAACAGGAGAGCCTCAACGTAATCGAAACATGAATCAGAAACATTCACGACATATTATTGATCGTGTGAAACGGTATCAGATTGTCTAACAAATACTAATTAATTAGGGAGTAAATAATATCTTTAAGATACCTATCGCAAAAAATAGGTCTACCGTTACATAGCCGAAGAGATCTCTTAAAGGGATAAGCGTGCTTTTGTACATCACTGTAACTATGTTTATCATTTGTTTTTGTACAATAAAGAAATAACATACATACGTATTAAGAACTCGTTCGTTTAACTTTTCAGTGTTTAGAGCTCCATGCCGAGAATGTAAAAAGGAAACACACTTTATGATGCATTCCGTCCATTCCTCAGAATGTCATAGCTACATATTTAAATGATATCGATTTCAATATTTAAAATAAATAAAATTTGCCCTAGTCGACAAAATGGTTCGTTTGATCTACGGGCTAGTCGACGCCTAGTCTTTCTCTTAGTCTAACTTGTTTAACCAACTCGGTGATCTATTGGAAACCAAGCAACAACATTTAGATGCGGGCGGTAGGCTGTAGTGCAATGTCCGTCTAGATCGTTACCACCCTCTTGCTCGCTAATTCAGCCGCTAATCAGCAGTCCTTTCACTGTTGTGTCCCGGCGCGGAGAGCACGACAGCCAATGAATTTACTGGTACAAGAGGTATGCCATCTTAGCCCTCTGGGTTTGTCAAAGCATCTTCAAACTCCTTGGTTGTTGCGGGTGTTTATGAGCGGTGGTGATCACTTAACACCAGGTATTTTATTAAAAAAAAGATTTGGCGAATTGTGCTCTAAGTTTGGCGTGAAGTCTGTTAATTCAGACACAAAATTGACATTTCGTCACATTATTTTTTTGATATTACCCATATAGTCACGACGACGTCCCTTGTTGTATGTTGTTTTATGTGAAAGCGGAGGAGGGTGAGGTTTTGAAAAAAATATATACATATAATATGTCGCACAAACGCAGCTGTTTTGTACAGCACAGGTTTCGCGGAATAGCAAGGTAATTTATTCCGGTTTGTTAAAGAAACACAAGCTGACACAGCTTGCGTTTCATATAATCAGAAAATCGGTTTGAAACTAGAGATCATAAACTAATGTTAGCTCTATTATGTTTCCTAGAGGCTAGCTCAATTTTTAAACCAAACGACCAACATTTCTCAATCTAAGTTACCCCCATTATTATTATTAGAATTCAAACACACCCGCAATAAAGGAGGTGAAGGAAAATTTACTTGTTCATTGATAATGGACCCCACGTTGTTTCTAAGGATCGTAGTTCTAAACAGAATTCAACTCAGAACTTGAGTTCGGTTTAAAACTACGACCCGATAGTATCTCAAATTATCAAATCCTGAAATTTGATACTGATTGTTATCGTAATACAACATAACAACAAAGCGACTATGTATTTTTTTACTCATGCAAAATAAAATTGTACTTGATATGAAAAAAACAGCGTAACGTTTTTAAAGTATGCATGCATTCCCTTGACGATCCCGACTCATTGTTCGTGTCTAAAGAAAGAGCAAAACACCAACCAAGATGGAGATGTCCAATATTTTAGATGGCATAGCAGTCGCCGCTACGAAATCAGAATTCCTGCCTCAAGGATTCGTTGCAAACGCAACGTGAAAAAACGTCTGTAAATCAGTCTAGTTTAAGTCTTTATTGCGTTGCAAAGCAAGAGACAGTATCGGACATTCGAACAACGCTTTAGTAACCAGGTATGCAATAGATAACCATGTTTATGCTAATCTTATAAACAGAAACATAACTTACAAATTTTCGAGAGCCATTGTTGGTAATGTTAATGTCGGATGAATTTGGATATTTGGAATATGGATATATTAAGAGGTATCCAGTCAGTGCTCGGAATTATGGGCAATCAGCGCGTAGATTGTTATGTTGACTTTTGCCCGTCATCGGCTATTAAGTTTTCTTTGTAGGAGAAACATGTTCGACTATTTACACAACACGGGGTTCTGAGAGAGCCTTTGTAAAAATAACTTGAGACTTTTTTCCAGCCGTCCCTGTCGGTCAGCACATATCGCTCTCACGATTTTGAATGAAATGTTCAAGTCACTTGGTGGTGTGACGTTAGAGTTAGGTTTTAATGTGTGAATCGTTTCGATAGCTTTATTATACGAGGTGAACGACGGCGTTATAGACGGTTAAAGATACAACAAAGCGAGCATCTCGAAGTGACAATGAGTGGTGATTGCCTCGTGAGACTGTAATTGAAATGGGAAGTAAATAGTTCGACGTGACTCACCGTACAGCAATGTTGATTGGCCTTGGGAACGTCTTGTTAGGAGCAGCTACGGGGCACTGTGGAATTGCCGACATAAAGTATACTTCAGATTTATGAAAATTCAAAACAGCAGAATGCAAATCCTCGGTTCCTAAATGTCACTCCAACATATTCACCATCAAAATCTTCGGTTTCTACTGTTGGTAAACCTTTTTAATTGATTGGGCAGATGGACAAGTTGCTTGGCATAAACAAACGCGATAAATAAGTCTTACAGCGGTCCTAACTTGACTGTTTAAATTTTAATTATCCCTCAGTGCATCGTTGTCTTTGAAGGCTTTTTTTCTTTCTGTAGCTCATATTGAGGCCACTGGCTGATTCACTGTTAACCTGTTCTCTGAATGACAATGGTCTTGTTATGAAAAACGATAAAAGATGTTAATTTATTACGATGTTGAAACCTTAAAAACTACATTTTGGAAATATTTTCACTATTTTATTCCAAATCCCAAAGCATGGATATAAAAGCACAGATTTATAATAAGTCTATTATTAAGTATTACGCCGGAGCTAGTCTCGCTAATTCATAAGGTTGCCTGGTAGGTAGGCTGAACTTACCTACTTAATAAAACATTTATTTACCCAATTATGCTAATAAATATTTATTTTTTGCCATCAATCGGTTAAGTTTGGCTTTGAAACGTGCTAAATATGCTAACACAAACAAAACTGATTTATTCAGAATGATAATACATCAAAGGATTTTTATTTACTGTTCGTTTTCATTTGCAAATTGATAGTCCAGCATAAGGGAAATGGTCATCGTCGAGTATTTTTTATTATTGTTTATCAAGCAACCGGTTCACATCCGTTGCATTTTTAAAATACATTAACCTGCTAGTTCTATAAAAGAGTTAGTAGTATTAAGGGCCATTTACATGGTACCAGTTCTCGCATGCGAGTTGCATTACATTGTCGGCTACCAAGGTATAATGCGATCGATCGATTGATTGAGCCGCGCAGCTCGCGTTCGAGAACTTCGCTCTATGTAAATGGCCCCTTAGGCTCGCGCTTTTATCTAACACAGCCACCGCTATACAATATCAAAACTCAAACATGGCACATGTCCTCCCATGTCACAAACTCCGCCATGACTAGGTATTGGCGGAGTTTTAGATGTGCATTATCCACTGATGTAGTTGATCGAAGAACACAGTTCAAAAAATTATCGCCAATGATTCCAAGATGTGTGACTTTGTATTATACGTTTAAACAAATACATTTCGTATCATCTTCGTATTTAACATAAAGCGTTAAATCTCTCGTTAGGCAATACGATAAAAAGTCCGACAAGCCCGATTAACACCGTTGGATAAAAGCGATCGAGTTCTCATGAACACCATTATAATTCCGTCAGGCGTCCCTTTGGACATTGTCACAGGCTGTGCTTCACACTATTTGTTTATTTAGACCGTGGTCGCCTTTCATCTATACGTGAGCAAGTAATGAATGTAAGACATATCACTGTCAGGGTTGCTAGCATAGGTCGGTATGTGAAATATTGTTTTGGGCAAATCAGTAGGCAGCACACATAATTCTGCCTGGGCTGTTGAAACGAATGTTGGACGTTGAACGATAAGTGTGGTGTGTTTATTTTATTCAATATTTATTGGACAAAATTATATTGTTTGATCCACCAAAAAAATAACGTCTGCTGAAGAAACGCGCCGCGGGAAACAGCAGTTAGTCTTATTTATTTTAGAGCATTCTCTAAAGGAAAAATATATAACAGCACTTAAGATACCTACCTAAAGCTTACCTAAAAAATACAAATTTGCACTACAAATGAGCTTAAAAAACTAGGTCATTTATCGTCAAATCATCATCAACAATTCTGTGCTGGAAAGGCCTGCCTCAGTGACAACCACAATGACCGTCCAGCGCTGCTTGCATCTTACGTGCTCCCGCTACAATCACCAGTCGTTTGGTCCACCTCGTACCGGGTCTGCCTACGCTGCGTTGTCTGGTACGTGATAGCCATTCGAAAACTCTTAGTCCTCCATTCTGCTAGGAATATGGTTCGCCCATAAAAAACAAGACATTAGCACGATATTTTTGTCTTATTGCATTTTTACATATGAAAGGACAGTCAACCGATTTGATTCATAGAACATTGTAGAACCTTTTCACAGCGAATCTCACAACGACTTCTCAATGAATGTCATGGTTAATATCCCGACGATGGTATATTGCGACGACGTTCTGCAGTGCCTTATGAATTGGTTGACTATACATACATCCTCTTGTGCACCTGCCCCTTGCTTTATAAACGTTACAGTGTGACATTGTTATAAAAGATTTTTTATAACAATTATTAAGCATAATGTTTATTAAGCACCGGGCCTGGCAGCCCTGCCGTAAGGCGCTAGCTGACGTCACCGGACACGGCTACATCAAAGCTCCCAACTTCAATGATTTATGCGTATTTTGTCCAACCACGGCCCAATTACGGCCGCGTAAAATTTCGTGCGTTTTCATAATAAAGAGTTTACCGTTGAAGTGTCTTTGATGTCTAATAAGATGGCTAGATGAGCTCGGAATACAAGGGTGAGCGGTAATCGATTGATTTATATGCATTTGCTCCTCTTGAGTCCATAACCGGTTATTTAATTATATGAAAAACTCCTGTCTTTTTTTCTATAGTTCGTCTTTTAAGCCGAAGAGTCGGCAAGACCGTCAAGTATTGTGTAGGGAATAGTGACATGATATCGAGGATGTAATTTTATCTAGCCGCTAATTCCATTGATAAATTTGCAGGCACTTAGTGGTGATGTAGGCACTTAGTTGCGTAGTAATGCAATGTTCACTCGTATCCTTGCTCTCTAATCAGAAATTACCAGCATTTATTATATTTAGGTACATATTTACTTATTAAAATTTAAGGTGACGATGCAATTAAAGATAATATAATTATAAAGGTACCTAGTGAAAGTTAGTATATAATCCAAAATCTTTTTGCCACCCTTTTTTGCTACCCACAAAAATATTTGGACAGTTGACGCCTAAAACCAAATGGCATAAAAGTGCTAAATTTTTGTAGATCGTCATTTTTTTAATAATTCACAAAATATTATGGGAGCTATAACGATTTAAAACAACAAAATTTAAGAAGAAAAATCTTTATTTTTTTTCTTTTCTAAATATATTTGTGAAAAGTAGACCAATTTTTATTATGGGCGCAACCATATTACTATAAATGCTCTTATATCTAAAAGACGTGATTTAGTTGTGCACTCCATACATTTACTGTACAATTGCATTGACGTGACGTCATACCTATGTAACCATTTTATATGGAGCGTTTTTGCGAGGCCTGCGTTGCATCGTTTTCTATTTTTTATATTTCAACAAATAGTAACCGTAGACAAAAACTAAAAATGCACTTTTTTTTGACGACTTCTTTCTATTTTGTTTACTGAGAAATTTTAGTCATCATGCCCAATTTACTTGTTTTACTTAACTTTTGTTTATAAGAGATTACTGCGTTGGTGCTACCTTACCACCAAAATCAAATTTGCTGTTATATTTTATGTTTATGATTTTTTTCAAGTTTCGTAGTACTATCCCAAAGAATATCAGTTTTTATTGACGGTGCTTTATTATTGCCTTGTCATGAGATCTAGACGTACATAAACGAACCTAATTTCAATTCTATTTTGCGCCTGGAAATGGTAATAAAAATGCCTTACAGGATTTGTCTAACAAATAATTCAATATCAGTTGAAGCTATATTACAAAATGTTTTAAAATAGTAACTATTACAAAACATATATCCTCCTATAAACTAATGATGTAGGAAAGATACAATGTAATAGAGCCGAGAAAGTAATCAAAATCGATTGTACCTACACTCAGCCGAAATGTCATATTGTAAACTGGAACAAATTACCTTGCTAAACAGCTGCGTATTATGCAAAAACCCACCTTCCTCCGCTTCCATTTAAAACAGTAGTTCCCAAACTTATTTTTCTCGTGGACCACTTTCAAAATTTTACTGGTTTCGGTGGACCCCCTGCTGCTACATTTCTACCCCCAGCAAGTCTCCCGTGGATCCCTAGGTGTCCACCTGGACCACTTTGGGAATCACTGATTTAAAACAACATAAATCACACAGACACAACTATAAACTACCACGACTATACATTTAAACGACATAATCTACGCCCGTTTCGCCTCTATACGAGGCATCGATGGCATCTTAGATAGTGCGATTATATCGTACGTGAACAGCAAGATCATTTGTTCCAGTTTGTTGATATGGACCTCCTTAAAGTAACTCCTGAATCTATTATCCCTCTTAATCTATAATATAGTAATTTTCACTACTATAACGAGGTCTAAAATAAATCAAGGTAAATAAAGACATATTTGGTAAATTTCAAAAACATTGATCAATCGTTTCGTTAATCAGCAAAGAGATTAGCAGTTTTGTGGCAGTTATTGTGAGTACCTATGGTAACATTTCCAAGCAGTGTCGTAATAAGGTAGTAACAAGTCGTAAGTGGAGTACAGCTAAATGCGTGCAGAATGAGCCTAGCATGCGGATTCTTGTACACTTGGCTCAGTAACAACTTGAAGCTAATTTTATGTTGTTGATATGCCTTAACAACTTGCGGCTGCCAAGTGAACTAATTAAGAATCCTAATTCTTCAGGCCAATATATGTATCTAAGTTAGGGCATCCGTTGAGCGACTAACAAAAGCATTACATGTTTTACAGATAAATTGTTTTAAACTTTCGCGACTTTCACACATATTTATGACAGTAGATTGTCTACTCGTGACCACGGCCATTGAAACACGGCCGAAACGTCGAGGTATTCAACAATATATTTTTATCGCGCTAAAGTCCCGATGATGTTATAAATTTGTTTTACAGATGTCTTTAACATTGCCTTGGTGGCACTTATGGGTCGTGTTATAAATGCATAACTTTGTTTTATTTCTTATTAACGTATGCCTATTGTTATTCTGAGCAAGTTTATGTCTTTTTTGCACAGCTGTCTGTACACATTTGAGTGTCTCTTTCCCAAGGTTTAGGTTGCTGGAAGAAACCGCCGCTTAGCGATAGGACCGCCTGTGGGATACGTTGTCAAAGTTTCCTGTCTATATTTTTATCCTTTGTTTTCGTGAATCTTACTTACTTATGTTACATCAAGGTAGCTACAGTAAGTTAAAAAAACCGGCCGAGTGCGAATTGGACTTACACATCGAGGGCGCTCGTACCCTTCACAATAGTATTTATGTACCTATGTATGCATGTAAAATCTTTATTATTAAAAAAAAAAATGATAAAGAGAGATACAGTGACAACACAGAAAAACAGTGAATAGTAGGGCAAACCAGACTCATATACTGGTTTTTACTATTTTTTTTTGTTATATTTAAGAATTTGTATTATTATCACATCGTAATTTTAGTGTATTTGTATACATAAATGCATTTGGCCTTAAGGGGAGTGTGAACCCAGCGCTCTCCATACAAACAGCGATAACGTTTTCTACCCTCTAAATCTCAATCTATAGCCATGATTCTTTTGTATGTTGTCATTATGCCCTAGAACTAGGTTTGTATGTTTTGATTTTTTAAATATTCATAGTTTCAAAAATGTTGACGCTTTTTTGTTTTGTATGAAACTGCCAAAATGCAAATATCGTCAAATCTATGAAGAATATTAAAAAAATAAAGACATACAAACCTAGTTCCAAGACATAATGACAACATACCAAAAAATCATTGCCATAGGTTAAGGTTTAGAGGGTGGAAAACGTTATCGCCGTTTGTATGGGAAGCACTTTTTCGGGCTGGGTTCACACTCCCTTTTAACGCTGCTTTTCCACCAGAGATGTGCGAAGATGCGTAGCGAGGGATGTGTTTGTAAGAACCAATAGAATCGCTTCATTTACCTCGCCTCGGTCAGCACAGCTCTGGTGGAAACGGCTCATTTTGATTCTTTACAAACACATCCCTCGCTACGCATCCTCGCACATCGCTGGTGGAAATGCAGTCTAACTGTACGGTCTAGAAAACAACGCTATAGCGTTGCTATGTTCAATGAATTAAGGCATTAAGTCCGCCATTTGTGCTTTTATATTAACTTAGTGCCATAAAGATTAAATAAATTAATGAGTCCCGTTTGTTAGCACTGAGCTAAAAGAAGTAGCTTACTATTAAAAGACCAATTATTTATCATATAAATGCATTATTAGCACAGCGTGGGCTAACCCGCCATAAGGTGGACCGACGACTTGGTGATGGTTGCAGGAACACGCTGGATGCGACTAGCGCAGGACCGGGCGTTGAGGCGATCTTTGCTGAGAAACCTATGTCCAGCGGTGGACGGTTTTCGGCTGATATGTGATGATGAATTCTTTATAGACATATAAGGTTTTCAACATGGTTTTTCACTTTTCTCCGTTGCAGTGGTGTGAATACTGTGCATTCCCTTATTTGTAACCTAGGGGGTGCGTAGTCTATAGGTTTTAAATACCTGAATACACCTAGTGAAATGAAACGAAACTGTTTCAGCCGTTTTTAAATTCAACTTCATATGGGTATTCTGCCAGTGAGTTTCGGAATAACGTTAGACGGAAGAACAGAGAGAGTTAAGCGATCCTAACGTAATTAGTCTTGTATTTAACTAGATATTTATTTCCGGCGACATGAAGTTTTCTTTAACGATAGTTCCCGAACTTCACTCAGTCCTCTGGTAGTCATTGCCCACTTTCTCTCAAAGTCGAGACCTGTGCCCAGAAGCGGAACGTAAACAGGTTGGGTAAATTTATTATTATTTGTTTATTCAGGGTACTTGACGACGTAGTTATTTCTATTGTTAGCATTTATTAGTTCTTTCATGCTCATATTCTGGTAACAAAACAATGTTTATATAAATAAAAAGCAAATGTAATATTTCTGTATTAAATTTTATTGCATCTATTCACACACCTTCTTGGGGTACGATTTCAATGAGATTGAAGCTAAAAAAACACAGTTTATATAGTAACTTAGGACATTCAATTAATTGGGAAACTTATATTGCGGTTACTTCTAAAACATGGAAGTGGGAGTATTCAAAAAAAGAGTGTCAAATGCTTTGTTTTGAAGACATAATTACTTGACAATCGTAGGTACAGTTATAAAGAAGAAAGAGAAACAGATTCAAAATCTAAACAATGAACTCCCATTCCAATCCGAAGCTACCCATCTCAACTTAGATAAATATTTCGTTGTACACGTAACTACTAATCTGAAGTTCCGCATAGTTTACGTCGTCTGCAGGTATTGTTATTTACATCAAAGAGACCTCTAATACAGAAAATTTATTGCGTTTACCTCTCTTAAATATTCACGTTATCATTACAATATTTACTTACAACAGTGACAGTATGTACAAAACTATAGACTCAATTTTGGACTTTCAGTCTCTACATTTAAAAATATTTTACAGTGTTAAGGAAATAAACGAGAATACAACTATACATTCATCGATCAACTTTAATACAATAATACAAGGCCATCTTAGACGTATGTAAATTCCAGTTACTTCGGAGAGACGAAATTCTAGTTAATATTTTCGAACGGAATACTTGTGCAGGACTAGAGCGGCGCGGGCGGCGGCGGGCGCTCGCAACGCCTATGTACACACACAAGTCCTACGGTCGGGTTTACAGTATTTACAGCTAAGGTTTATTCGCGAGAGCCACCTGCGCGGGGACGCCGCCGGCGCCCGGTCCCCGTCGCGCTAGTCCTCCTAATTTCTAACTTCTTCACTAAATATGTACCTACAGTATGTTAAAATATTTACGACACTCTAATGACAAATGAAACGTCATTAATAATGCAATTTCCTTTATGTTTAACATAGACGATCATAGTCTTCTGACTAGAAATGAATTACACAGATTTCCAAAATCCTTAACAAATCTGGTACTGGTAGTTATTTAAACTTATAATAAAAGGTTATATCTACTGACCTCGTAAAATAAATAGTTAAAAATGCGATGTTAGATTTATCTAAAACACTATTAAACAATAGACATAAATTGGACGTAATTAGGCACTAAAATATAAGGAGAGTAATTTGAAAATAATAATTTACACTCTACAAATAAAAGTCTAAAACTGTGTTATTTTATCTATAAGAAAACGTAACACATGTTAATACCTATTCTTGAATTAAAGATCACTTTGTTTAACCACCTCCAAATATAACTACATCAACGTGTTGCAAGGTCCAACTGGTTAGCACCTAGTATTGTCGGTCAGTCGGCTCGGCGCGTGGCTGCGCGCGCGGCGCGGCCACCTCTCCGCTCCACTATCACAATATTAAGCTTCTCTACCGGTGCACATTACTTATTATCATGTATAATGTATGTATACATATTTATATCATTAATCTAGATACTTATTTACAGGTGAGAAGGCCCTCGCGTGCATGCGTGTCGACCGGCGGCGGCGGCCGCGTCTCGCGGGTCGTGGTTATTGTCGATGCGCCAACGGCGGGCGGTGAGCGGGCGGTCAGGCGCGAGGCGGGGGCGGCGGCTCGGCCAGCGAGGAGGTGGAGGAGGAGGAGGGGGAGGGCGCGGGCGGCGCGGGCGCGGGCGCCGCCAGCGCCAGCGACCGCGAGTACTCCAGCAGCGCCACGTCGGCCGGGGTGGCGGGCGGGTACAGTCCGCGGTACAGCTCGGCCCGCCCGTAGGGATGCGCCAGCCGCGCTGCCGCCGCCGCCGCCGCCGCCGACTGGTAGAAGGAGGCTGCCGGCGGCGGCGCGGGCGCGTCGCCGTCCTTGCTCGCCATGTCTGCCAGCGACCATATCCGCGGCTTGGCGGAGGCAGGCGTGCTGCCGGGCGGCGCACGCGCCGGCAGGTGCTGGTATGCGGGGTGCAGCGGCCGCTCGTACGGCTCGGGGGACTCCGGCCCGCTGTCTGCTCGCGACTCCGACCACTCGGACTCCGTCCTCTGCCCTAGCATATCCAACCTTTGCTGTGGCCGATCGCCATCCTCGCTGGAACCTGTTCCAGAATCCTTTCCATCTAAAACAAAAATGACATCATTCTCAACAACCCTCTAACAATTCACGAGTCACACCCGGACTACCCACACTTCGCCGAGCAATATGGGACATAACGTGGGTGTTGAAATGTCGATTACGTACCTAGCACGTCCTTCCCGTCAGTGCTCTTGTGGTCGTCATCGTCATTATTATTGTCATCGTCGTCGACCCTGTTCCGAGGCTCCCACGTCATCTTGTTCTCCTTCTTGAGCCGGCGGCGCGCGTTGGCGAACCACGTGGAGACCTGCGTGAGCGTCATCTTGGTGATGATCGCCAACATTATCTTCTCGCCCTTCGTCGGGTACGGGTTCTTCTTGTGCTCGTTGAGCCATGCTTTGAGGGTGCTTGTTGTTTCTCGTGTAGCATTTTTTCTTCTAGCTCCATTCAAGTCCATACCATATCTGTTAAAAAAAGAAATACGTAGATGAATAGAGGATTAAAAATAATCTGATTATGCCGTAATGGCATTATGACCGTCACCGATCTCCGTAAGAAGACAAGCACGCAAATTTTCATTCACGGTCGAGGTGCTTAAATTTTTATGGGAACAATCAAGCGTAAACGGCAGTCTGATTTGGGCGAGATTTAAGATAACAGGGATAGAGACCGCCCTGCGGACCCTCGGCGCTCGCTGCCAATGAAAGCACCAGCATAATAATTGAAATCGAGATAAGCCATCAACTGCTGCGCTAGCTTTAAGCCTGGCTTATCTAAGACACAGCTAGCACGCATTTGTTGGACCGTGCGCCCTTATTTGAATTACCCTATCTTTATTACGATGCAATTTTCGTATCGCGATACGGTTTAAGTATTATTAATTGATTAAATCATAATCGTTAACGCTGTTAAGGAAAGCAACATTATGAATAAGTTAACGATTGCTGGAAGGTATGATTTAAATGTAAAGAGCAGGGGCAAAACTTGAACTAAATATACTATATTCGATTGAAGTTATTTCTCTATTGACAATTGAATACCAATGTAAATATTTTCTGTATATATGTATATAAATAAAAATCATTCAACTATAACAATTGAATACATCGGCATACCATACTAATTCATAATATACAATCAATTTTAGTAGTAATGAAGATTTTTTTTCAACAAATCTACTACAAGCTTCGCCTTCCTCAAATTCAATTTTATAAACTTGAATTTCACACCCGTGCGTTGTTTAAAATTGTATAACATTTTTGATTTCGAGCTTGGCGCAAATACTGCCGACTCCATATGCCGCCAATGCAACACAGTCGGAAATAGAGTAGGGTGGAAAATGGGGATGAGTTGTATGGGAAATTAATAAAACTGTCACTTAAATCGTATAAGTGACGGCCATCGCCCCTTATCGCTTAACCCCACGTTCTGTTTTGAGTCTTATCCGTTGCCAGTAGGGTTGCGATCCACCCGCGCAGCGCCCTCGGATGAACTTGTACTATCCATTGTTAAGCTCGTTGTTGACTTAATAATTTATTCTTCTTACCCCTGATCGTATAAACTCTTGATAAATTAATAAAAGTAAGGTAATAACGATTATTTTTCTCTTAAAGAGCCACAAGACATACAATGTCGCTTGATAAATTATATACGCATGTACAGACGCGAGTGCCAAACCCCCGCGGCGCTGAGAAAGGATTTAAGTAGCGCGATAGTGAGTTAGCAGAACGTTAAATGATAATTTGAGCATAAAACACCGCTTTAAGGCGACATAAATTTAATGACGTTCGCGTCGGAGCGAGCTCCATGAATGAACTAACATCCATAGAATTGAAGTGACAATACGAAAGTGGAGCGACGCCAGGCTTAGGCGTATTCCACAAACAAAAAACCTTCATTTATCCACGGCGTGCCACTTTCACAGCATCCGAGCTCGCGGGGGATGGCTCCGCAAAGCGTGCATTTTTTTATTATTTTCTTCCCCCGCGGTGGCCCGCGCCCCGGTCGGCGGTTGTGGCCTTCCCCTTCTCACCCTTACTTCTACTTCAATTAAATCCCTATCTAGCCCACCACCTCATGCTTCCTACTTAAACTCATAAAAATGAGATAAACACAAAATTATTGCTGGTACCTAAAGTTGTTGTTATTAAACCTATTGCATCTGCAGTTAATTATGACGTTTAAATTTATCTTTTTATTATGATTTTAAGAGGCAGAGGGGCTGCTTGGGGCTAGTGGCATCAGCAGTAATGATGAGATACGCTTCAACAAGCGTAATACTATAATAATCTTGCTTCAACAGGCGAATTAAACAAGAACAAGCTATGAAGATTTTTTGTTAGTTTCTATAATTGGGTGTACAGTCATGTTAATTTGAATCGTCTATAAAACAATAGTTCTTCCTACTAAGTAATTGGTTTTGAAATCTTGTTGTGGGTCACTCATGAGTATACCATAAGCTATCAGGGCAACGTGTACTTATCTAAAAAAGCGAAAATATATACGTAACATAATGCAATCGATAGATTATTATTGTAATTAAGAGCTCGGCCATGTTCGAAACGAATAACTAAGAAGATGTAATCGTATACTTCTTTTTAATATGAGTGATCATGCCGCCGGGGGAGTGACGCAGGTTAAAGGCTTCGGGGTATAATGTTACTACACCTCGTTTAACCAATGACATCGTCGACGGTGTAGAATTACACGGTGCGATATTTTGAGAGGTAATAGATGTACACCGTTTTCTTTACACGCCAGTAGGTCCATCAACAAATTAATCTACGGACTAGGAGTTTTGAAAAAAGTTGACAAGCCAACAGGTTCGTGTTAAAACGGTCTCGAGACAGTGTCATATGAGGGCGTATCTTGTTACAATAGAACTTGTTCCAGCACGGTGACAAGATGGACAAATTGTAATAACGTATCGATCGGTAGGTTCCAAAGCTGTTATAAACAGCAGAACATACACGGGAGTATAGAAATGAAAGAGTCATTTACTTCAGTTATGTACGGTTTAAAGTAGAGTTCGTATTTTATTAAGCTATGTCTGGTTGATTAACATAACAGTGAGGTCTAATGAGAAAGAAAATAAACTCAGCGGTTGTGAAACACGGTATGACTACACGAAAAAATAAACCAACAAACACCGCCTTTCATGCTACAAGTAAATTACTATGTTCGTAAAAATGATATGAGATAAAGCTAATTATTTCGCTTCGTAATATAGCAATGGGCGCACGCAACGACCAATCTCGGGTTATGGACGAAGTTTTAAAAGGTACGATACAGGCCCTAAATATTGGTGGGTAGATAGGGCGGTCGGGGGCGCGGCACGCCAAAAACACATTATGAGCGGGCAAAGCGCTATTACGGCCAACCGCACGCGGGCGCGCGAGCCGATAGCCGCCACCTGAACATGCTATCCGACGACTAATTGGTCAGCCCCATGCATAAACTCCCTTCAGAAACAACGGAGGGAGTCACATGCTTGCGCCTAAAACGTAAATAAGCCAGAGTGACATTTGAAGCTGAGTTTGGAAATAATTACATTTTGTGTTTATTTGTTTAAGGGCCAATCGTCAAGGTGGACAGCGGGCAGGAAGGGCGTTATCTGCAAGCTAGGGCGGCGCATGTCACACGGGCGGCCGAGCGTGCGTCGCCACCGGTGCTTCCGACTCATGCGCCATCTTTGTTCTGATCCACTCCGGGGTTGCTTTTTAAATATTGAGGCTGTTTTAGACAGATTACCTACATGTAACATACGAACCGGATCGAATGAAAATCGAATGTTTCACACGAAGGGTCAGCTCAACGACATCAAACTTTAGTGCAATCCAGTATGAAAATGATTTAACGTAAGACTACAGTGCACCTAGCACGAACGCGCTAACACGATACGTAACATAGTGCGTCTCTTTCCTACTGGGCTAGTTAGAACGAGACGCACTAAGTTACGTTGCGAATTAACGCGCATCGAGGTTTGTGCTAGGTGCACAGGACACAGACAGTATTCTTATTAGTTTTAGCAATACGGAGTATAAGTAAAATCATAGTGATCAATCACCACGAGAAACCATCGTGGTGACTTTTCACTTTTATAATTATTTTTCGATATGTAAGTCAAATCAAAAACATAACCCTTCCTTTTGACTTTGCCGTAGTCGGGTAAAAATGACATCGTTTAAATCAGAAACTTATTGAACATGAAATACTAACTTGAAACAAATATTCCCCATGTATTCAAGGGCAAAGGGAAGGGCAGATCACAATTTTTAACTACCTAGACCACAATTGATATGGGCTCATTTTTGACCACTAGAAATGCTTCTGTTTTTTTTTTATATTCACTGGCGCAACGTTATTTATCGTGGCACCAGACGCATTTGATTGAATAAATCGCAAAAGAACAAAGTATTATTTCAATGACACGTTGTGCATTAAATCCAGTGGTCACTGAATGAAAAAAACAAGACATAAATTGTCGTTATCTGTGGCAAATTATTTTTCTGTTAAAATTGTTAGTTGACCCGAGCGACGTTGGAGTCGGCGATAACGTAGTATGGGCATGTAAGTATGTCGTCCGCACAGTTAATTAATTCAAGTAACAATCTGTCTTTGTACGTTCTCTGGCAATAAAGCTGTTGCTCGAGTCATTATTGATCTCTCTGAGAAAAACTCGAAGCAATATCCCAACAAAGGTATCAGTGACACGAGGGATCGATCAAACGCGTTAAAAACAAATATTAATTGGTGTTGTATACAATCATCGGCTAAATCTCCTTTTACCCTGCAAACAATGAAATAACAGTAACTTTATTCCATTTATTGGGCCTCTGTTTCTCATGCACGAGGGCCTAAAAACAGCTTATTTGATTACATTTACAGTCTCCAAGTTACAGGAAGAAAAGCGGAGAATTCCCATTGCATTAGCCGTCCATTGTTATACGGATTAAAGATAAAGGTGATCTATCACATCATGCCTTTATTAATTTGATCAAATTTATAACGAACCAATTAAAAGACACCGCTATACATAGTTAGTTACACTTTATTCTTAGTCCAGGTTCTGTCTAAGCTATGTTATCAAAGAAAAATATATACTTCATAGTATAATAAAACATATCACGTTGTGATAAGAAAACTAAATTGTATATTGTCGTTACAGGTTACGCTCCGAAAAATATAAATAAGTAAAGCACCTATTTTACGTATTATAGTTTTATTAACGTCATCCTTCTGCATTTCATTTTACGTTAATACAATAAAAGTATTTGATAAGGATTTAGAGCCTGACATCAAATATAAGTATAATAATAAGTAACAACAGAAAACGGTCCAGTTGGCGCGAAAAACAATGGAATTACTTTTGAAACAATGTCTTTTCAGAATTATAACTTAGATGCAGTTAAATGAAACGTTTTAAAATAAATAACAATCATCGCGAAGGAGATAGAAGTATAACAGACGTGGTTATGATAAGCTCTTGTTTTGCACCAACTTGAAGAACTAAATGCGGTCGTGATGTTTGTCGATGCAATCGCCGAGATAGCATATCAACGCGAAAGCTCGTACCTTTACTTAATACATTATGTGGTTCTTCAGAGTATTTTTACGGGTCCTTGGTACCTAATCTCGTTAAGATTTAAACACATGTTATAAAGTAAGTTCTCTTGCATGTCATTTATCACTAGGTACATCGAAAGGCCATCAAAGACAAAGTTCGTCTGTACATTTGTAATGTAGGTAGTGAATGCAAATTATTGACCTGATAATTATTCTGCCTGCGTGTGATCTGTTGAACAATTATTATCACTTTTAATGTTCCAGTGTACATAAATTGACGATGAATTTGTTTACGGTCACCCAAAGACAGCCAGAGTTCATCTCGGTGGATGTCATGTTATTTATCAAACGTCAGCCAGCAGCCGGGTGCTCCGCGCTGCAGAGTCGCCGGCGGCTGCTGGCGCCATCGCGTCACAGCCCGATAGTTGGACCTCACAAGTCGACCAATGTAGAACGTATAAACTAGTGAAAATTAAGTGTAGCGACCACGGTTCGCTTCTTATCTGGGGTCACGTCTCATTTTATTGCTGACATATTATTAATATCTTTGAGAACATTGAATTTTATGCCCCTTAGAGGCATTGTTTCGCAATGCCTCTTATGACAACCCAAAGTGAATTGTGAAACTTGTTTCATCATCACTGCGTTCTGATTGATTGAATGTCGGTTTAATCAGTATTCATTTATTACTTGGAATTATACTCGAACGAACTGACACCGTTTGCTTAACTTTCCGAGTAAGAGAAGGCAAAAAAGAGTGATTTCTAATCATGCTGCTGGATTTGCATAAGAAATAGACAACGTTGGCTGGTACAGATAAGGAGTACAATATTAATAATCATCCTACAAAAAGTAAAAAAAAACGTACTTAGTAGTCCGTTAAGTTTAATGCAAATTAGAGATAAACTACATTAAACTAAAAGGACTAATACTTTTAATGTCATTGACAATGACCCAATAATTGACGACAAGCTAGGAAAACATACGAATAAAAACAAGAAAAAATAATGTCAACTACTGGTAAAACAAGGTCCTACGCGTGTCAAGCACTGTTACAGTTACTTTAGTGATATTTTGATTCAAACGTCGTCGCGTAGACAGACTGCTATGGAAGGATAACTGCTATTAACTTCCTATTTCTTTTTATTTACTTAGCTTATATCATATCATAATAACATCGAAGTATCAGTATAGCAAATTTCAAATCAATTGGGCCATTGAAAGCTGCTGACATCTCTTTATCATCTAGAAAAAGAGTAGAACGGCTAAACAGATTTTTATCAATTATGACTAAAACCAACTTGATATATGTCTTCTTAAAAAAAACGGTATCAAATTCGTCCTCCAGCTTTGAGTTACGGTGCCTCAAACCGACACATGAGACTTATGAAATCCCACTTTTTGTGAAGGGGGTTAAAAAAGTTAATACTAAGCGACTTCAATTTAAGATTTGAAAGTGCCTATTGCTTGTTTACCGCATGCTTACTAGTGGTTAAGCAATTTTGCGCAACCGGTTTTAGATGTGACGCTGATGAGCGTGTGTAGATTGGTAGATTTCAACGTTTCATTACCGTGTGTAGATTATTTTTGTTCCCCTTGTAAAAAAAACAACACAATTTTAATCTTTTCTTTGAATTTGTAACTCTATATTACGGTATATAAAATACCTATTTGATACGCCATGTCTGAATAATTGTCAGTCAAAGCTGCTTCAGTAAAAAAATAAATAGAACAGTAGTTACCATAGAAAAATAGTTTCCAGATGCTGGGTGGCGGATTTTCTTACAGAAATAATAGCGTCCAGCCCATTTCGACATTAACAGAACTCGCCACATTCAGGCCATACTGTCGCTTGACCTCTATATTAGGACCTGACGTCTGCTGAAGCTTAAAAATAACGAAAGGTTATAGAGATATATTTCGGGAGTCCCAATGGACCAATCTTTGTTCGAATTCTAACCTCGGTCGAATAATTCTAGGTCTATGTTAGCTCTTCAGTTGTTGAAGATATTAATCTAACGCCGCAGCAGTTTGTGTCCACGGTAACAGGTGCTACACTGTAGACAAAGTAAGTAACAGCAATGGCTGTTAGACCAAGACACGACCAGTATAACCAACTGTTAGTTTGCTTCGAACCTACACGTGTATCGCGAGTACCACAAATGGCGCAAATTGAGGCTAGGCAATGAAGATTGCAGAGAAACTTTGCCGTCACTGTGCTTAATGTTAGAAGTGATATAAATATATCACTAAAGAGTACTGAAAAGCATTTTGCTGTCAATAATGCCTTTGAATGATGAAAGCTGATTGAACATTATCATCACTTGAGGTCCTGTAACCTAATAATGTTTATACTTTGAATAAATGAAATCATGTGTTCACGTATGGCGAGTCGCCGCCACGAGTCTCTTGCCCGCGGCTGACCGATAGGAAAAAGGAAAGAGGAAGCGACCAATGCGTCTAGAATGAAATTAGCTTGTCGGTCAATTACTCCGGGGCCGGTCCGGCTTACTAATGGCACGCGATCGCTACCTGAATACGACACCGCTCATTTATATGCCTCCGCGCGTACCCTTTATTGTTCTATAGATCGGTAATACACGAGAGGACGGGCATTTTGTGCTGTAAATCGTTGTCTATACACGTATCCTCGATTAACTGTGTGCTGTGGCATCGGGCACCGTGTCAGTACAAGCCGCAAGTGTGGACCGATGACATCATGTCCGGCATGGCCTGGCCACACAGAAAACGTGAGGATCTGACTGACTATTATTATCAACGCGTTCGCGGTGACGCATCGCCCTTCAGTCTCGGTGACCTTATAACCAATAGGTACTCGATTGCAAATTATTGCAGCGTTTGCTTCTATTCCTTTGACGTCAGTTAAACCTACATGATTATTTTCGGATCAGTAAGGATAATTTGGTATTCTGCTATTTTGGTTCATTACTCTTTTTGCCCTTACGCGTTTTTAAGTAATTGCACTGTAAGATCAATTAAATTACTAACTCTATTTCCTCTTCCTGTCTTTCGTGCAGGTTAATGCAATTTATCATCAGTTAAGACATAATAGGTGGATTTCAGTTCCAAGCTAAATTCGTTTATAATTAATAAGGTCCCTGGATTAGTTAAAGGATAATCCGTCCATTTTCATCCGTGTTCTACAAAAACTTTTAAGTACACTTGTGTGTGTATTACCATCACATCTAAACAAATCTAGGAGGCCGATTTGGACCTATTTCTACTGTTCTTTTGCTTGCTTCATTTAAAAAATTTCATATGTATCAAGATCACAGAAAAGCTTATGCCAAAAGGATTTGAAAATATAACTTATTTTACTATATTTGAATGTCAAGAGTGCTGATCATTAAATATTTCAATGTAGACGTGGAGTGAAATAGCATTTTACGTATGCTCATAATGGGGGCAGTTTTTAATTTAATTTTTATTTGTTTTATGAGTGTATCTTAGCAAGAAGTTTTATACTAACATATTATTTCTATAGTTTTCGTTTTGCAGGTTGTTTTAAAAAATATGCAACAAATTGGTACCACGCCATTTGTTTATGTTATCAGTAAATTAATAAAATTATTTACATTATAAGTTGCCGTACTAACATAGATATAAGATTTGTCTGTCTCTTTGTTTGTTTACTAACTAATGTGGACCATTTTGTAGTCTATTTTTTTGAATAAATAATAAATAAAGAAATTAATTTTGTGATGTATGATTTTTTTAACTATTTTACGTCATTGGCTGAAATGCATTTCAAACCTTTGCCTCTTTATAATTTGAAATGGTTCCAAATGTATACTTAACGCCAATTACTCCACTCTCTGATAAGTTCCTGGTATATCCAAGAGATATCTGCGATGCCATCTCTGTTTATCCTATGGACACAAACAGAGACAGTATCACAGATAATATCTGTTAGATATGATATCAGGAACTTATCAGAGAGTGGTGAAACCTAAGTTAAGTATTCTTTCGACTTTGTACCTTATCATTTAGAAATGTAAGTATAATTTAGTTTTATTATAGAAAATTTTATATTTTCAAATGCGCTGAAAAATGTATAGTGATTCACGTGCGAAACGGTTATTCTTAACTAGTTTGAATGTTAGCACTCGCCCCCGGCTCGTGCTCTGAACTTAATAAAATGTCTTAGCAAGTACATTGGACATCTCTGATTTG
Source organism: Ditula angustiorana (assembly GCA_963691745.1). Taxonomy (NCBI): domain Eukaryota; kingdom Metazoa; phylum Arthropoda; class Insecta; order Lepidoptera; family Tortricidae; genus Ditula; species Ditula angustiorana. Next base: position 8,986,464 of record OY829472.1, read on the forward strand.
CATGCTACGTAATAAGTTGACATCACGGACATTAACAAATAATAAACATGGCGTGGTGGTGATAGTGTAGTCATTCTAGGCTATTCAAAAGTTATACAACGAAACATACTTATTTAGCCGTAATTTAGTAAGTAAGTCTTATAGACTATAAGCTGAAAATAAGTGTTTTTGACTGTCTATTTGGTACATTTTCATGGTTACCCTACTGAGCTTAATTTTGATTACAGAATTCTCCTGGATACCTACCGGGAAAAGGACATGAACTAATTTTTATCCTTAGAACAAACAAGAAATGCGAGCTAATGATATAATTAATCCTCTAACCATTTATTTACGATAGATACCTACTATGCTATTGTACTACAATAGGTACCATTGATATGTGTTTGTGAATTAATTAATAATAAATCCACAAAAAATATTGTTTTCCCTCACTAGGATAGTAAATCAGGTACTACGTTCGAGGTACGCTATGACCATGATCTCAGATTTGGGAGGACAGAACGACTGCCGTCAGACCTACGCGTAAAACCTGCCACAGGAAAGCCAGATAAATAGGATCATGGGTCATTTCACATATTGATGTACAAATTAGATAAATTGAATGGTACATGGTGACCGCTGGGAATCAAACTCGGTACTTTGCGTCTACGAGTCCACCCCTCTAACTACAAGGTCACCAAAGCTCTTAACCGGTTTAGTACATAAACCAAAAAAAGACGCGAAAAGCGTACCAAGGACAAGTTTGTTTGTTGTGTTTGTTGAACTACTACATTCTAGGGAAACTTGTTAATTCTTGAGCAAAAGGGAAATTTTAGAGGTAAAATAAAGTAACGTACGCTTTTCGTAATAGTCTAAAGCTACCAAATCTGCTTGAGAGGCGCAACTTTGGCTGTAACCAGAGGTAGGTACTTTACGAACCGCAAAACCGACCAAAACGGTCTAGAGTCCGATACACCGATATTTTAAAGCAAACAAGACCCGCCAGGCGCCGTGTCATATTGGGAAGTTATAACCATTAAGAGAATACAATCGCAATTTCTTCCTGTCGTAAATAAACTTCGGCGGGCATGAGTAATCGTTGCTTTGTGTGCACAATATCGGGTGGGGGCCAAATAGATTGGTACGTGCGGCGCATCCTGAGGGCCTCTGCCTCTTATATTATCACTTGCTTCGACGAAATTCGTCTACGTATATTTATATATGGTGTGGGTAGTTGAATTTTCCGTTTGTAATTATGCCGGTGAGGAGCGGAAGTGTCGGCGTTGGTTGTTACACCGGTCACGAGGCGGCCGCTGACGGTTGACGACCGGCGGAGTAACGGGCCTGCCTGGTATGGCGCGGACACAAGGGACCAAGGGACTCTATTAAATTCGTTGGACACAGAAAAGTTAGACATAATCGGTCTTTGTATAAATGCACTCAGCAAGTTGCACTAAGGGATTATAAGTCTGCGGCAGTTGTACAAAAGCAATGCCTTTTAGACAGTGAAAGACTAGTATTTAGGAACAAACGATGCGACGCGTTATAAAACGAGTATAGGTAACACAAGTCCTTCTATTTGATTGATTGATCGTCAATTTTGGTCGGACAAACACATGTATGTAATGTCGTGTCGGTCCGATTAACGATGGGCCTTTACGGCCTTTATCTTGTTGCCATTCTCTTAAAGACATTAAAAAGTTTCTAACTTGTTCAATTCTTTGTGTTTCAATGAAGATGAAAGAAAACTAATAAACCCTGAACTGGTTAGCGTTTGACTGATTAAGAAAAATATTTCGACACAGCTCATTATTACTAAAATCATAATATTCTTAATGAAAAACTTCATTTACCATAATTTTAAGAGGCGTTGCAAATTCAACCTATATAGACCCGAGAACAAAAGGTAATAATGCAATTTAATCATCCACTGCATATAAATTATAGGATCAGTTAATTTCGGAGTTCGAAGATTAAGTTTCCTTAATACGTGTACAGCTATCAAACAAAAATGTTTCAATCGGGATCATAATATCCATACATAATTTTCGAATCGGCATACGTCCCAAATACATATTACTAATGTATGCCTAGTCACACAATACTACGTTGGATTTATAAAATCGTTTAGGTATAGTACCTGCAAAGCATGCAAGCCTAACATACCGGATAAGGTGTTATGTCAATACGACTCTTTTCAAGTTTTTCGCTTGACCGCAGTGTCTTGCTTCTCTCTCTCAAACTTAAGACTTTTAGTCTTGTCGGTGTAGTGCTTTCCAAGCCTTCCCATTTAGTGTCTTGCCTATGGATGGTAAATAAAATAAATGATTGATTTTTGACTTCATAAAGAAGTGAGTAATTAGAGAAAAAAACCCTCAAATCTTAGCCATTTAGTCAAGTTGCCGTTCATAAATAACACGTAAGTGTCCTTCAAGTTGAATGTGGACTGTAAAACACCTAAAGTATACTTCAGTACGGGATGTAAGTCAATCAACGCACACTTTAAGCACCAAAGTGACCCGGGGAGCTTGGGTGCAAGTGCAAAGAGGGTTTGTTTGCCCGGAGCACTCTCGGCGGCCGGCGTCACCCGGGCAGCTTGCCCGCGCTAATTGTCGGAGAAGTGTCGCTTTATTATAACAGATGAAGATTGACCGACACAATTTTACAACCGTCGCGGTGTATTTTGCCCTAGAGGTAAATTAAGGCTTTTAAATATGAGGTGTCACGCTTGATGTTTAAACGTGGAAACAAGGTATCTCTACAAAAGTTACATTAAGGTTTACCATCATCTCGTCTAATAAATAGGTGATATTTTTAGAAGTCACATACCGTTTTAGTAAATAAATAATTTCATTTCATTTTGTTAAGGATCTTAAAGAGCCAACATGTAGAGATAATGTAAAGGATTTGTTTCAAAGCTTTCTTTTGTTGTATGTAAAGTATGAAACTGTCTCCGTTTTGGATCAAGCTATGACCAACTGGAATAAAGTACAGTCAAGGAATTTAATTCCCTACCCATTTCGTTGAAATGTCGTCTGACATTTGCAATGCATTAAGGTCGATATGTCAAACTAACGTCTTGCTCTATAGCTCTTATGGTGACAGTTTGCTATATGCTATTGAACCTTAGGTGGGTTGGAAATTAAATTCCTTGACTGTACCAACTATAACACATTTTTTTTCTACGTTTCTCCTTCCATTAAAAGGAATAAAGGTCTACAAGGATTTCAAAAAGGACACTTTTGTACAGTATTTAATAAGAGGCTGTTTCTAGCACAGGCGACGTCAACTACGGTTGAATATTATGCCTCGTTGAATAGATTTAATACGGTGCCCGTGGAGTTGCATTAGGTCTTGTATCAAATTACAGCAGATGTCGCGACGGTTGTCCGCAGTGACATACCGGTGCGTTATGACCATACGTGTGATAACTTGGGGCTCGTCCTAGGGATTTGATATCGAAAAATATGATGTCGATGTTTGTATACATCATAGTGGATTGTATGCATCACAGAGGACAATATCATAGTGGATATTTTCATCTAGACGGCAATCTTTATTTAAAAATAATAATAAATATCTTGGGACAACTTACACCAATTGAATTGACCTAGTCCCAAACTAAGGAAAGCTTGCACTCTACTAGGGGTACAGCAACGCAAGATATTACCGACAAACATTGAGAAAATATAAATTTTACTGTATGAAAACCATTTCACAATAAAATAGATACACACTTGTTTAAAAAGGTAGAGAAACGAATAACATTTAATATTGTTGATCTTGACCTTGACCGTAATATCGATATTTTTTTTCCCACAAAAATATTTTGCTACATCACTATAATATAGTATTTGTGCCCCGAGTCAGGACACGTTTGGTTATGACTTTATAACCCCGAGCGTAGGTTCACTTTGTCAATCTGGCATGATTGTTATCCTGTTAAATAAAGCGATCGAAGTCAACTCAAATAAAACAGTATAAATAACTTTTGTTCACCAAACATCAAAACAAGGTGGTCACTCTATTAAAGCCCCTAAAAATTAAACATAACTCTCCCTTCTGGCGCCAATAGATTCAAAATTATTAGAATTTTGCCATAAAAAGCTATCAGTGGAATAATTACTAGTACTATAATAGAATATGTAATAAAATGTTTTATATGGAAGGAAAAGAAAAATTGAACGTTAGATTGTTACCTGCCTGTTAAATGAAGTTATTTTAAATAAAAATATTATTTTAGCCTATTTTAACTGAGGTTTAGTACGTACTCGGTTATTCATAAAATGATCTGATTGTCCATTTTATCTTTTAAAAGGCAAACCTCATATGTAAGACTACACGAAGCATATGTTTACTAAAGTAGGTTAAGTTAGTGTTTATCAATAAAAAGGTTTAATTTAAAGAGTAAACCGACATTAACGTCCAAGTAGTGAAACTTTGTTTGTTTCCAAATCTTGCATGGAAAAGTTTATGTAATGTAGCTATTGCAAGCTTAACTTTAGAACAGGAAGTTCAAAATTGCTGCAAGGATCTAAATCAAAAGACTGCCGTAACTCATTAAATAACTAGTAATATAACTCCCAAGTTTAATTACAATAAAACCAACTCCAACCTAAGTTCTAACTTTAGCATTGAGTCTGTTGGCCTATATTTATTCCTAACATATTACATGATAAATTTAGTGCCATCACAGTAAATGAAATGACGGTTAGTGATTGATGATGACGGCATTGAATGACGGTGAAAACTGAAAAGTATGGCATTTAGTTGAAGCTCTTTTTAGAAGCCGCTAATATAAGCTAAGCTGGTGGGTAGCTGAAAATTCCCAACTTGTAGGTAATATGACATTTTGAACAAAAACTTGGTATTCTTTTTGTCAATTGTTTTGTACGGTCAGCATTAAATAGGTGGTCAAAAATATCTTAACACGCCCGAACGTCTAAATTTGGTAATGGAGTCGAATTCAGAAATTTTTGACCACTTTGCACCCTCCGATATTTTTTAAATTGACTGTACCTACCAGTAGGTACCAATGAAATCTTGCAGGTGAGTTTGGAATCACTGCCAGTGTTTAAGTTGAGTTGAAGTTTATTATGTGTGGATCCGATTACTGTGATGAATAATGAAGTAGCTTAAAACCGAGAAAAGAATATTTAGTGAAAAAAGTAACCACAACTTATTACAAAATAAACTACGAATACTATGCATTATATTCTATTACAAAAAGTCGACTTTTCAAAAGCTTTTTTACACAAAAAGTGTAACAACCTCTCCCCAACGACTGTCCCTGTTTTTCTAAAAATTGTATGTAAGTAATTTAATTAGACGTCAAAATTACCATAATCGCCTTCTAACGTAAACGTGTGATACCTATTTATAAACCGATAAACATTTTAATACCCACCCCTGACATGTAACGTGTTCTGAGTCCAAAAATAGTTAATTACACTCATTGGCGGTACGTTTTCGAGTGTGTTTAGTAAATATCATTACGGATTGTTAGCGATGCGAGTGATTAAAGTGTGAGATACGTATCGAGGGAACTAGGGTTGTCAAGCAATTCCCGGTTAACCGACACTTTAAAGGTTAAAAAGTTAAAAGAAACGTGTTTCTCTTATTTGTCAGTTTAACAACAAAGAATACTAATCCACATTAATAGTATCGCTAAACTTGGGCCAGGATTCAGGTCGTCGGTTATTGTACAATTGTAGCCTGCAATTGTAGCTTGTAATTTTAATTGTAGCCTTTCATTTAGATAAAGCTCAATAAGTCAGATTTTATTTATAAAAACTCTTTCTGGATACTGTACATAATTAGTATGTGTTTCAAAGTTTGTTCTCTCTAAGCTTTGTTTACCTGAAATAAATGAATATACAGCTAACTTCAAGTACAAGTAAAACCTCTGTACCGCACCTCTGCAGCTCATTGACTGGTGAGACCGATGATTGTTAACTTTTTATTACTTAATTAACAGTTAAACTTTTGACTGCATTCAAGTCGGATAAGGAGTAATATTTTGTAGTAGTTACAAAAGAAGTCATTAAAAAATCTGACACCTAATTCCAGATAAAAAAGACCTGGACGAATTGAGAACCTCCTCCTTTTTTTGAAATCCGTTATAAAGGACTCTAAGAAAGTCAAGTTTCTCTATAGCGAGTATTTTAAAATAAGGATCGTTGCGGTCAATCCTTCCTATGCTGCGTTTCTATATTTAAACAATGAATCGTTTTACGTACCGGCAGTTAAGCATTGACAGATGCCCCATAGAAAATGTGTCAAAATTTAACAGTTAGCAGGCAAAACGATCCGTTACTTGAATATAGAAACCGACTATTAAAAAACCTTTTTATACAGACAATATCAAGTTACAGATCGAATGCCTTAACTGGAAACTCTTAAGGTGGAAGATTAATAGATTAAATCACCGATCCGGGTTTAATCTTTAATGGTGCCAACCCTAGAAGGGACAGCGGCACCTGCCGGTCATCACCACACCCTGTATAACCTACCTCGTTATTAGTACGAAGACGCCCAAGCACATATTTTTTACGACATTTTAATTGTATGTTTAACGCTTGTAATTTTTTCGATGTCTTATTTATTTTTTATTTTCTGGATTTAGCACGATTATGTAAATGATATATTGAAAACACATACTTATTGACAAATAAATATGGTGTATATTATTAAACCAAACAAAAATACATCAGTTTAAAAAAAATAGCAAAAATCATCTAACATCTAGCTCTACTTATTTAAACTTGAAATGAAATGCATACACCACTTTTTAATTATTTATCATTTCCTGGCCATACATCTCCATATCCTTAACTTCTGTAATCGAGCACATGAGTTACACAAACTATACAGTTTAGAGGGTAATACGACTATGAGAGTCCTAATTTAAATAATGTTGTATGCTCGAACTGGTGCATGCTCCATACTCCGTCGTCAATCTTTATTCACCCAAGACGCGCTGCACTGCAGAGCAATTAAAAACAAATAAATCACGCGCTCCGATCCTCGCCGGGAGTTAATGAGTCCTTAATAACTAATATTTATTTTGAAAATGGATCCGAGTTAACACCTTCACTCACAAGTCCATAGAGTTTCATTTGTTATCCTGTTTCATTTTTGGCTTAATTTATTTGTTTCTGTATTAATTCATTTCAGACTAATATAAAAACTAACCCTGTCCCGCGGTTTTCCTCTAGTGGACAATATTTTTGTTTGCTTAACGGGATAAAAGTAGCCTATGATAATCTCCGGGACGTTCTAACCTATTTGCATAAATTATGTCAGTCTGTTGCTCTATTTTGAGGTAAAAAACGCACCTTCGGAATTGCTATGCGAATGATTTATTAGCTGATGAGCTAAGATTGCCTGATTTCTAGTTGAGATAAAGTACTATTTTCATAATTACCTAATTTTATTCCAACAGAATTTTAGGGTCTTATAAGACAAGCCATTGCTCAGCAGTGGGATACTCTATTCAGTTTAAGTGTCCATCGCATTTAAGACCATAAACGTCACGGTGGTACTCAAACACAAGTTAAAATGTCGTTTACTACGTAACTTGGCAAGAATTTATTTATATGTAATGTTAACATATTAAGGAGAAGAAAAAAAAACAACAGTAAAATCTTATCTTGGCAAGTAAAAACCTCATATATATGCATAAACCTTGACCCTGCGCCTGCGCTTATTCACGGGCTGTTACATTTGCCGACAGTAAGATCTAGTTGCTAATGGATAATGCGATGCTAGAAAAACACTTCCTCTTTACTATTAACATGATAGTAAAGTTGATTGAAATTACGCTATCATGCAAGTCGAAAAGAAACAGTGAGAACGATGTAAACGATGAACTTCATAATTACAAACTATAGACAATAATTAACAAACTAGTGAGTAACTAAACAACTTTGAGTATTTACAGAGTAAATTTTAAGATAGGAAAAGTAGGTAGGTTTCGGTGTCAGGAACACTAACAATTGCAGTAGGTAAAACCAGACACTAAATGGAACATTAATGTCGAATGACATTTATGTTTGTAAACATGGAAAGTTAAAAAATTATTAAGTTATATTTTGAACGGTTAACTAATGGAATTTTACGAGTATTGGCGAAAATGTCAACGTACAACTAACAAGACTTTAAAAGAAGGATTTACGGGACAAATAAACAGAAACCAATAAATGGCAATCAACCAAACATAAGAATACGTCTTCAAGTCACAATAGAAAATATGCAACTTTATAAAAGAGATAGCAATATTCCGGCCCCGTATTGATACCTACAGATTAGTAAACTGACCATAAAAAAACAAAAAGAATAGAAAGAAAACCTAGAGGTCCTTATCTTGCTGAGTGACTACTATCTCAAAATAATACCATTGGAAGTTGACATATAATAAAGCCTATTTTTTTTATTGATATCGAATAGTACTTCGACACTTACAATTGAAACATCTTTATCCATGCATATCATGGACTTGAGAAATAAGTCACATATTGTCGATGCATTGGTACAGCACTACTCCTTTCACATTGTTCAATGATGACTGCGAAAAAACTTTTGCTGAAGCTAGAACAAGGCGTTAACCAATGACGCGATACCAAAGCAAGTGAGATAAGAAACAGTTTAAGGTTATAAACTAACTTACACTCGCAACTATGTTTTGTGCTTCATAACAAACAGGACAATAAAGTGGTTTTGACACTCAACTTTGATACTTTTAAAACAGTCCTTTGCCGTATCTTCTAAAGAAAAGTTGTTGCCTTAGCATGGTTTGCGAATTTCACTAGTTTCAAGTAAAAATGAATGATATCAACACTTTGACACTGATTTTTGCAGCTAAACAATGAAACAAATAATATCGATTGTCAGGTACATGCTACAGCGTGTTATACATATTATTGATTATAATTAAATATCACAATACACTTGTATTTGCGCACCGACTAACACAATTATACGTCTATCTGTTATCTTATCTACACAAAATCATTAATTACCTAGTCGATGGTAAGTCCGCCTAGTTGATTGCAAGGTACAGGAATATATTGCTTACCGAAACAGATGTACTCCGGATATGTAACGATTGCGTCCGCGCTGCCACGGTGACTGTCTCGATATCTGATACAACGATCATATCTAATAAACTCGTGTTTTGTTACCTTTTCAATTCGCCGCTATCAGCTTACCTACATAAACGTCCTGTCTACATCGAGTAACATATAAATACGCACACAGATTAACTACTATATCAATCGTAATAATAATGATAAAGCGTTTACTTATCGCTTTTTGATGTAGACTTCGAAAATCTGATTCCATTAATATTTTAAAAATCAAAACGTGAAATAGGCGATTTGCATCTGCATGGCTCACTGTATCACTGGATAGTTAGAAATTATGTTTTTTATAGCAAAGTGTTAGTGAAGAGTTTTATTCGGACGTGGCACGGTGCCGATTTTGAAGTACCGCCATAAAACAAACAAGGCTATTGGCGCACGACTCCGTAGCCCTATACGTAGTTGCACAAAGAGACTAACACGTTGGCTGGACACGTGAAGTGACAGCGGACGGGGCCTGGCCGCTCCGACGCTCCAGGACTATTCGTTCCTTTTTCATAGATTTGGACGTTTATCCTGTCGATAATGCATTCAACAGTGACTAATGGGTATATCGCGAGAGTTCAATACCGAGCGGCAGGGGTTCAGAGCACTCTTGTTAAAATAATAATTATGCTGTGCTTCATACCCTCCGAGGCTGTCACTGGGAGTTAGGAATCGAGAAGGGCTGTAAGCAACGTCCATTTTAGATGAAGTGGACGGATTTATTGCTACGTGCGGCTGATAGGGAGTCGTTGGTTGTATACATTTGACATCAAATGTATCGGAGCGGTCAAGGCACCCAAAACAGAGCCCTGATTTTGAGCACCTTGATCTCTCCGATTTATCTAATACCGCTTTTTACACACTTGACAAAGGCTTACTCATTGGAAGGGTTTATTTGGATCGTGTTTGCAGTATTTGATTATTAGACTTGTCTAAGAATCACCCATTAAAAGGGTATACTTTGGTCGTTTCTGTAGTATAACAATGTGATTAATAAACTTATCAAAGAACTACTCATCGAGACGATATAGTTTTAGTAGTCTGTAACATACTTATAATAGGTATTAGACTTGTCGAAGTATTACCCATTGAGAAGGAACAATAAGTATGGTTGTGTCTGTGTACATAATTATGTGCTGTCATTGAGAGTTGGCCATAATGAGTTTCTTCTGGTCGAACTCTATAGTTATTAGACTTGTCTCAAACTTACCCATTAAAAGGGTAACCGGCGAAGGCAGCGTCATAGGGGTGGTAGACAGCGGGGTACGGCCAGCTCGCTGCACTCGCCGCCAAGTTCTCCTTGAGTTCGATGCCTGCAGCCTATAAGAAAAACAAATTTATTTTTTAGTGTATACAATTTTGACCCATTAAGTAAAATAAGCCATTATATAAATCTTACGTCCCCTAAAAGCATCGTTGAAAGTTTAAATGACTCCTAATATTTATATTTACACTTATTAATTCACACAATGCTCAGGCACAAATTAACCGGTGTAAAATTCAAATGTAACTATTATTTTATAACTTTATAACGTCACGTTTCCGGTAGCTTTGGCGCGATCCATTACGGATTGATTCCCTGATCGATCGCTTTAAGTTTTCGTCTTAGCTATTATACGAGCTAATGGGCGCAGATACCAGACGAGTGCATCAATCATCGTTCTGGCAAGCACAGCTTTAGAGACTGGCCCGTAAGTGGGAATTATGTTGTTTTAATATCAAAATTTTAGTTTGAACTCTTTAGTGGGAGCTATCTTTGTAGGCACGACAAATAATTATGTTAATGTGATTTCAATAGTAAAATAACAATAGAGTGCGTAAGGTGCACATGTTCTTAGACTTTGGCGAGAAACTGCAATGACCGTGGTGACGAGCTTACTGACAGTGTCGTGTGTAGTGTTAGCTACATTTTTCACCACGGATCATGAACCCGCAGTGTACTAAAAGTGATGAGATTTATATATAATTGTTGAATGGCTAATTTTATTGAAGACAACTAACGTATCATCAGTCGACATAACTACGTGTTTTGAGAACTAAATTTAATTGCTACAAGGATCACCAAAAAAAATTGCGTAAAAACCCTGACAGTTATAAAGGAACAGAGGGTCCAAAAAATTTATAGCGACGCATTAAAATAACTCGGAGCGATTCTTAATGCGGTGACCAGGATAAATCTATCAAAAGATTTTGTTGTCCAACAACTTCATTGGTGGCCGAATCGAAAATCCGATAATAAATTTTACTCAAGTACGACAGCGTAATCCAGTCGCTCTGTCGCTCTTTGTTGCTTAGACCTTTCTGATATAATTCCAGTTTTCTGTTACTACAAATAATCGGACTAAGCCGTGACGCGGATCTGCAGTTATTTGGATTTATTTCACCGTGTAATGTTATTAGGTTTATGCTGCAAGAGCCCACACTTACCTAGATGTATGTCTGACGCCAATTATTTACATTCGAATTAGCTGGAAATATACGGCTAACGAGGTTAGGTGCAGGTGTCGTCGACTATAAGAAGCACCGCTCCTACACGGATTTGGTTCAAAAATACCGGCTGCCACGAAATATTCAACTAATTAGGTGAGCGTGTTTAAGAAAAATAATTTACCCATTCGACGTTTTATGCAGGTAAAATTAATATTGAGTTATAATGACTGAGGATTGCACACAGTTTTAGTTTAAATATTTTTATTAGTAGCGTTGAGATAAAACTTTCACACTTCTCTTACTTAGCTATTTTTTTTATTTCGTATTTGGTCTTACACATAATGTTCATTAAGTATGTCACTTTTGTTTCCGGAAGTTATTTATCCTTTTTTAGCATATTGGAATTCTTGTTTGCAACTTCTTTTCATGTAAGTCGATCGGCCGACCATGAGGGTCGTGTTGACCTTATTGCAAATAACCTTCCATAAGCTTACTGTTTATCAAATTTTATGAGGATTGTACGGTAAGCCATGAAAATTATATTTTCATACACATGTCAGAATTGTAATACACGAGGAGTATAAAAAAACAACCTACTTTTGTTATAAGCATTAAAAATATAATGAGACCCTGCCATAAACCCATTTACATTAGTATGGTGAACTTTATTTTTATGGAACAGAAATGTATATAATCCGTCAAATGACTCAAGTGACACGCAAGGGGGCGGTAGCGGTGAAGCGAAACCGGGAATGGAATTTACTTGTGTTGAATGAAAAATATAGTTTTGATTCGTGATATTTAACTAGGTTCTAAACTATTTTACCTACATACGTAGATTATTTCGACAATAGTAAATTCCTATGGTCATCAGTAAGCTCGCGTAGACCGAAGTAGTTTTATGTTATGACATCTATAGACGCCCTAGGCTAGAAGTACTATGCATGGACTTCCTATACACGCTAACGTGTTATGTCTAAAGTTCCTTTTTCTAATTAACAGGCTCTTTTTTTATGACGACTCTATTTAATTGTGTCCTATTATCGGTTTCACTCGACTAGGAGTCCCTTAAGAAGTCTAATTAATCCAATAAACTCGAAATGGATAAACAAAAACAATTGTTTATTCCAAAGGGTCAAATGTGTATGATAGTTGTTTATAGCTCTAAACCCATCCTTAAGAGTAAGTTTGTTTACAGTATTCATCGGACGCACAAAGACGCAGCGTACAACCTTTCTATAATCTGACAACTAATTCAACACTACAAAAACCGGCCATAAAAACACAGCATTAGGATCTACCCTTAACAGTAAAAAATAATAAATCGTGGTCAAAATAAAAGACGTGAAAAAAAGGAAGCAGGACCCTATTGAAGGTGAAGCGTCGGCGTCGGGCGGGCAAGTTAACACTTTCGCCACCGATGATATATGATCATATCTCCATGAATGATTGAATCATCTGCCGAGACACGTTCACGACCCCACCTTTTAACACCTTCCTCCAAAAGTTTTACTACGCGCCATATATTACGTACCGTGGCTACTTTTATGTTGTTATGATCATTATCATTCAAAGTCACTTCCCACACGCGGCTGCGGCTCGCTTCTACAACGCCAGCGCGGTGGCTCTATCTTTTGAACTATTGTTTTTTTATAAACCGTTAATTGAAATAGATGCAAAGAGCTCCATATTTAGCGCTAGAAATAACCTAAATACTTCGGGCCTCGTTGCAAAAAACATTGAAACGAATGTTGCCTAACGTCAGTCATATCCAGCGACGGCGTATTTGTTATTAATCCTTTTGCAACTCATTTGACACATCATTCATCAAAATCGGTTCAATGGTTAACTTCAAAAAGATACCTAAACATAACCTTCCTTTAAACTTCACTGTAAGTAGAACATAACTTAATCTGTGATGAAGGAATCGTCGAACATATAAAGTCGTTAAATCCGTCCCGTTTTTATGAAATAACGGACAAAGATCATACATCATTGGATTACGATTCTAATTTATACGTGCGCTTTATATGGTAAACCTCTTGTACGCTTAATGCGACGAAGGACGCTCGAATCCCGTCTAAAAAACGGACTATTTTGACATCCGATCCTAATTATTTTTGAGTAATGCCTTTTGTTGAAGGTGTCAAGAAAGAAATCAATGATGAATAAGTAAGCTGCTGTGCTTTAGTGACTCGTAATCTTTCCGAATTAGATGATATCTCGTCCCTGGCTAATATCAAGGTGCAAGCTGTCGTGAACATAATTATTTAAGTCGTAGCTTAATAAGATTTGAGTGTCATTAACAGCTTAATTGTGTTACTAGCCTGGCCGAAACTTAATACGATTGAAAATGGAACGTGTACGCAATTTGCTGGTGTGTTTTACACAATGTGTCCTAATTTATTATGTTTTAGGTTAAGTTTGAGTAGTGTTTTTGTTTAAAAGGAATTCAATAACATACTTCATTATTTCCGTGACATACTTAGCGTTACATAACATGTGATGAAACTGAGTCTACGTCTTTAGTATTTATTAACGGCTAGAGAAGGTACTAAACAGGTTATTTTATGACAAGTGTTGGTATATGATATTTGAATAGCCCCAGGAAAGAACAAAGAGAAAATAATTTTAAACCGACATTTCTTTTCGCTTTTTAACCGGAGGAGTTTATCAATTCGACCCGTATATTTCTTTTTTTTTATGTAGAACATTCATATTACTAAAGTGACCTGCCTAATGACAATGATTTTCTGTGTTGTGTTTGCATCTATCAATAAAAGAGAAAATACTTTTGCTCTTCACCCGAGAGAATCCGCGGGCAAAAGGAAATGCAAGTCTTTATCCTTTATATACCTACACTAATGATTCTTTATAATTTATTGCATGGTAAACCACTTTAGAACTCTGTCGCATTAAGTTATTATTGTGACATTATGGCATTTTGTTGTGAAGTCATAATGGTATTTATGGTGGATAAGTTCTTGATGGGCTCAGTAAGCTATTTGGTCGAGTGTACCATCCGAAGCATTGAAAGTTGTTCTACAATGCCAGCGTAGACTTAATAACATTATCAGTATCGCGTAACGGATTAAGATGTGCCTATGTTTTGGGCCATTTTGCCGAACGTTCACTTTTGAGGCTTCGAGGTTAATCTTCCTTGTTTTAGGTAGCTCTTTGCCTATTATCCGTGTGGACGCTTAAAGTGTATTAAACTAATTGCTTTTTGGTATAAGCATATGTATTGAAATGTTTATCTGTAGATTTATTATGAACACCTCCCTGTCATGGACTGATTACGATTAATTGCTGTGCCTGTTTAGCAGTTTAATCTAGTGCCAAAAAAACACTAACGTCACTCATGTCAAGATGTAACATATTAACGTGAGTGACTTGACTATGTTTGCAATTTCTTCTTTTAAACTCTGTTTATGAAAGCGTTCAGGAAAAGCGTTAATTGAAATAAGATCTTGTTTCTATGTTAACCGTTTCTTCACAGCTCTTTCTTTCTTTTATGTCTAGATATTTGGATTTTTCATTCCAAACATTTATTTTTTCCTTTGCTTACTTCATCTCAAATTATATTTTGTTTGGTCTTCCCCGTTCTTTACTTCTTTAAGTCTTCAATTATATTAAAGTCTTCCAGAATTGCCGTGTCTTGTCTGCAATATGTTTCCTCTATTCCTCTTTAGCCACTATATTCAGACCTGCTTTATCTGTTTACTTAACACATTCCATTCTACTTCAGCATCAATTACAAATGTGTTTTACCGTATTTCATATACGTCTCGTAAGGCTTGTTTCAAATTAAAGTTGACATGTTTTCTTGCACCACGCTGTACCCACGCTGTGCTTCAGCAAATTTCTAGAAATCGTCAGTTTAAATCTTATCTGTGATGTAGAAAGTTTTTTATCCAAATAGCTTTATCGTTTTGTTTTAAAGAAGACTGGATTCAGTTCCTCACAAGTTAAATCTTTTAATATTAAAATATACTGCAAATAAATTTAGTGAAACGATACTGCTTATTCTAACAAATCCTGTACTTGTTGGGTAATTAGAGTATTATATATTGTTTATTACCATATGCATATATTATCTAGTTCATAACTGTACCTAGTATGGAATCGTTTACTCTGACACGTTTGTAAATTCACTTCTCGGTAGCAAATTGAGACTAAGTAAGCATAAATTAATACCAAAGTAGATGCCCAGCAGGTTACTCTACGTAGTTAATTATATTGTCTTTTAAGTTTTCTAGCGTGTGTGTTGTATCTATTTTTATTATGACGCTTAGATATTAGTTATTTTACTAAATCTACTCAAAATAACTTTTAAGACACTTTTGATATAAACGTTACTTATTTAAGAGGTCTAAACGTAGACACTCTAGAAAGTCCTGATCCTTTTGAATACCTAAGCTTTGTTCTGGGTGACATGTTCTCAACCATTTAAACTCAAGATAAAATAATTATTCTAGATGTTATATGATACTCATTTAAGATTGAATCTCAAATTTGTAACAATATACTTTTTACAATATATGCGATAAAGTTTATCAAGGGGTATTCTGGTTTCATTAGGTTATGTATGTCACCTTGTTCTGGTCTAACCTAAGTACTTTTATAACCAGATTATTAAAGTAACATGCTTAACTACCACAGTATCACAGTCAACATCTAAGGTACATACTTATATATTAAAAGATCAAATCAAGATTTGCTTCGATTTTTTATTAGGTCTGTGAATTATTAACCCCTCTTTTTTAGTCTCCTTTAACCTCTGGACTTCTTGATACGGCACGACAGTGACTTTCTCCATCTTACTTGGTCAAAACAGACAGGTCTTCGTTTTATTTAATCTGCTTCCTGCCATTGCAGTGATGTAAGTACTTAATTATGTGTTATTTATTAGTCCTTACTCCTTACTGCTAAAGACTTGTGACTTGTGTTGCAAAAATTGTGTTTATTTGGCATGCCATGATTTTATATTACACGTTTCAAACTCGATATTTATTAAGCATCATATTACATTCAATTTTTTTTTAGATTTTTTCATGACACGGAGGCTACAACGTTGTTTTATCTACACATATATCATAAATGCTCTACAACGCGTTCAGAAACCGTAGGCAATGACCAGCATTATAACAACCAATATTATTATGAGATTTTTTCTAATTTGTTTCTATATTTGTTCAAATTCATTTTTTATTACATTATTTTAATGTGTACAGTCTATAGAAATTTAATTTGAGTTGCTATCATGTTTACTTGTCATACTGTTTAATTAGTAATTCTGATGTAATAATACCTATGACTGAGTTGCAGACATTCACGCAAGCAGTTTTTATAGGTTGTTTAAAAACAAGTAACGAAGGCTAAAAGCAGTAAGAATATCGTTGCAGTGAAGCACTCTTTTACGCCCTAGCCTCTTCAACTTAATTTTACCGTTTCGGATCCGCTCCGACTACATCGATCTCCCTCGCTTCGCTCGCTCGATCCCGCCCACTTTACCACTGCAATGATTATGGAAACTAATATTATAAGTCTCATAGATGGGACATAATATTATAGCATTCAATATTATGAACAATGACCATTATGAAAAACGATAGTTATTTGATGGTTGTGAAATCTGATATTATGGTTTATAAATGTAATGAATCGTTGTCATTATGATAAATGAAATTATGAAAAATGGAGTTATACCACTTAGGTTACAATGTCTATGCACGGTTTCAACTACCTCTTAGGACAAATGATGATTACTTAAGACGAACGTTATTATGGAATGTAATACATACAGTCCCCGCATAAACAGAGTAGAGTACTTCAGAACAGCTAACCTAATATGTCGTTTCTCGTTTGTCGGAATGTGTATCTTATACTTGCCAGATTAAAAATAATATAAAAGTCTAATTGTAATTTTTTCAATACGATTCCAATGTTTGTGCTCGAGCTACAGAAAACGATGCTCGTTTTGACAGACAGCCGCGGCTAATTGCACAGTCGAACCATTTCAATCGCTCGTGAGTACCGTGGAACTATAGTAAAATAAATACCATAATGACATTCTAATGCTTGTCATAGAGTTGTCATGAAGTTTTATGTGAAACGGATACACTGCGTCACGACTGAGATGGTTCGACAGTAATAACTCTGCCTCAGTAGAGTTGTGCAGATATCTGTTTATGTAGTTAGCGAAGCTGCGCTTGCGCTCCTCCTTACCCCGCGTGAAGTACTTAGCCCAAGTAGCTGTTTGACCTAAAAATGCATAGTACGCTTAAGATTTTTTATTAAATGTAAACTTACTCTGTGGCATTATTATTAAATGGAATTGAATTCGTTAAGTTTTTAGTATCTACGCTTCCATGTTTAAGCATAACTGTCTTCCCTAAAGCTCTCTAATCTTATACACATTTAACTTTATCTATTCATTCCAAAAGTATTTAGTTTTTACCCGACTACGGCAAAGCCAAAAGGAAGGGTTATGTTTTAGCAGCCTATGTATTTTCTTGGAAGTGTTGCATATGCAGTAGGTACTTTAAACAGTAGTGGGGGTGGCCAAGACTTTACAGATACCTGAAATGAAGCAGTTATTAAAACATTATTGTGGTACTAACGGCATTGGTGTAGAAAGGTGGTTGGTCGGCGGCGAGTGCAGGGAAGTAGGCAGCCATGCCCGCGGCCGTGGCGGCGGCCGCGTCTGAGTACGGTGCGCTGTACATGGATAGCGGCACGCCAGATGCCAGCCGCTGGTAGTTGAGAAACTCGTACTGGCACGAGCAGACCGTCTGGCCGGTTATTGGATCCTGGAAGATCGGTCGGCCGGTGTCGCAGCAGCGCGGCGCAGCCGGCGCGGGAGAGCCGGGCCGCGCCGCGCCGCCCGCGCCGCCGCTCATCCCGGCCGTCGCCGGCGGCGGACTGTTGGAGGCTGTCGATATGGTGCTCTGTAAGTTGTAAATTTTGAAATGCCTTTATGGCGCGTTTTCACATTCGCTATTGCACATTTACACGATTAAAAGGAGGCCTCCGAACGCACAGCTACAATCGCACAGCAGATGCATCATAACAACAAACACTTTGTAAGATCGTGGTATGCTTACGTGGTTACGTACAAAAAATCTATTGTGATCTGTTAGTGCGAACAAATTAACGACTGAACTCTATCAGTGAAAGGAGAGACAATACGATTAGCTTAGAATGATGGATAGTGAATATGAATTAAATGTGTATGCAAAGGGGTGTCGCGCCGCTGGGCGTGCCGCAAGCGTCGTCAGCGGCGACCCTCTACCCTTTTGTATTATTATGTGACAGAATTAGATTAGACGTGGAAGCAAAACTAATATCCTTTGAAGAATTTATATTTAATAACAATAGGCTATAATTGTTGTAATAGATTTATTCGCCGGAGTACCTGAGTCGATATCGCGGCCGCAGAGTAAACATCCGCCCGTTGTCCCGCGCACAATGCGGGACGAGCTCGCACGGCCTTTATTCCCTGTGCAGACTCGTACGCGGATAAATAGCTTTCTAAATATTTGTCATTCGAATGAAAAATGGTCTCCGGCTGACCAAGAATTCATTGTAAGTTCAATGGGATTAGGAACCGAGAAATGCCACCCGACCGCTTATGATACGACGCTCTGTCAATTTATTTGAAAGAAAATCGTAATTAATACATCTTTTGTGTCCCGTCCTCTTATTATATTTTTGGAATTTATTGTTGTTCGGAAATGAATTCCGGACGTGTGTAAGTTTTGAATAAGAGTATCGTTAGTGATGTGATTGTGTGAGTTGTGAGTGTTGAATAAGTCAAAGAGGCATTGTTTCTCGTGGATGTAAGCCTCGTAAGTAAAGGCGCGGTTGACTGTGAGGGTGGACTAAGCCACAGCCGTGACCCGCCGGCCAGGAGTATGGCTTCCGTGGCTCCCTAAACGCGCGCCACCCGCCTCTTCGACCGCTATTCGCTCAAACTTTTCCCGCTCTATACGTATGCAATAGACAGTCGGAACACAAGTTTACCCACTCATTTCATATGGAGGCTAAAAACATTTGTTGTGTTCAGGGAATTATAGAGGTAATCCTGAAGCCGTTCAACGACGAATCCCTGAATTACCTACATAACATACCCAGCATTACATAGTTGTTTAATCCTTGCTCGCTAACAATGTACATGACGGGTTCTACAGTTCAACTGTGGGATTGTCGCTCATTCGCCCTAACGACCATTGTGATAGAGATTATATCGATCTGCAGTGGGGATGCGGCTGAAAACGACGGTGCTTAAAAGGGATTCAATCCATTCAAACGATACGAGCACCAATCTATCTGTCGAATAGGATGACATAATTTCAGTAGTACGCGGCTCCTGTTTATCCGCCTGCAGCGGCCATTGTGGGTGCCTCAGTATGTATGAATTTTGATTGTCTGCCGATTGTGGATTCCGTTGATTGAGGTTGTATGTCTGGGACACCTACACATGCTCCCGAAGCGTGTTTTACGATTGTAACGCGCTCTCTTATTAGGTATATTTTCCCTAGAAAAACCGCTGGGGAGTCGTTTGTTAGCTCAGGTAGCTTAGTAGGTATAACGCGCACGCTATGGGCTTGTTGTGCAGAAAATATTTTTTAAAATGTACTTAGATTAAAAAGAATATTAAAGCCAAGTATGAAATGACAAAATGAGCCAATTAAAGCCAGCTATAATTATCGGGTTTGCTTACGACTTGAATCTAAGGATGGCAACACATTTTTCATACAAAATTAATAACCTGATAATATCTATACGGAAATTACAAAGAGATAGATACTATAATCAAGAGAGCATGTGCGCTTTTTCTAGCTCTTTATAACTGCGGCTGATTATACAAGTATAGATTATTTGCCCTGTTTAATAATTTTGTTTAGGGCTTACAGTACATTTGTATTTTAAGGTGATGACACAGTTACCTACCAAAAAGTATAAAATAAAAATCCCATACATAACGATTAGAATTGTTAGGGTACGTTACTCGTAGACCTTCTATATGGTCTGTTCTTAGACATAATTTTCGAAATCTCTAAAATCAAAACCCATATCTATGGTATGACACACAAGTTCATATAAGCTATAACGTGCATGAGAATTATTGTTTGAATGACAGACATTAATAGATATAACACACGAGATCGATCGAAATTTGTAAAATCAAAATGTATAATAAAACAGTCTACGTTAGTTCGAGAATACTTATGGTTAAATGAAATTTAAAATGCTATATAATGAAGGACAACACTAAGAAAAATTAGGGTGATGCCCCTTTAGGCCACCACTAGTGGTGGTGTGGCGAAACTGGAAAACGCAAGGCACAGAATGCTGATGTTGCAGGTTCGAATCCTGCCATCACCCTAATTTTTCTTTGTGTTGTCATTCATTATATAGCATTTTAAATTTAATTTGAATGTATAAAAAAAATACAAAAAGAAAAATCAAAAGAAAAAATAAATAAAAATAAATAATTTCGATTACAAAAAATACTAATGGTTATATAACTAAAGGCATTAAGTTTTAAGAAATCACTAAATCGATTACGTTTTGGATCCGTATTAGTTCACTGACTTCCCTGATATGCTTTCTTGTGAATTAAGTACAGTATAATCTGACAGACATCGCGTTTAGACAGTAATAGTACCTAGGAATACCTACAGCCCGTCTCGCTTCTCAAGTGCCATGCCATGCGAAGCGATAATTATCTAGTAATTAATAAGCATGCTACATTGTACATAGCATTATTATGTGTACCAAAATTGTTAGCACTACTGAGAGAAATACAGGGTGTTCGGTATTGTGCGGTTAATTCGTTAACTGGCGATACGGGTATTAAACCCGTGTAAAATATAAACCAATAGTTTTAGTCACAGTATATCAGTTTTGAAATATTTTTACTTTTTTTTTCAGTACCATTTTGATCTGTAACTGTATAAATTTGCAAAACAGTGGATCTTTAGTTACACCTATTTTTACAATTTCTGAACTGGCTAAGCGCCCTCTGTTACCAGTTAAAGGATTATCCGCTCAGTACTGAATACTCTGTATATAGGATTTTCAGCGAACTGACAATTTACGCCTACCACACAACTACATTCTCGTTAAAAAAATTCATGAATTTAAAACGAAAGCCGTCTGAAATTGGAATGCTGAATCTAAAAGCTACGTACCAAATTAGTTTCCAACGAAGTTTTACTATATTATAATGTAGAAATAATACTGTGCTAAGCATTCATCTGCGAAGTTTAATTTTTGAATGCTGTTTCAGTTCACGCTTCATCAGGCCAGCTTAACTAAAACTGGAATTAGGTATTTAAAATGCGAACTTCTCACCAACTACCACAAATAGCTTTTTAAATCAAAATAGTGGAGTTTCAGTAGTTTCGTATGAACCCAATGTTCAGGACAAAATGTACCACAAGGAAACCATTATGAAAGGCAGTATAACTCTTATTTATAACATTATCGGGACTTAAGCGCGATAGAAATATATTGTTGATTTACCTCGACGTTTCGGCCATGTTTCAATGGCCGTGGTCACGTGGTGAGTCTACTCGTGACCACGGCCATTGAAACATGGCCGAAACGTCGAGGTAAATCAACAATATATTTCTATCGCGCTTAAGTCCCGATAATGTTATAAATATGTGTGAAAGTCGCGAAAGTTTAAAACAATTTTTAGTATAACTCTTGTAGTGGAAGTTAGTATTCAAAGGCGGTAGAAATTAGTAACTATTATCTGTACCAAAGTACTAAATTATAAGTTCATTAATGTCGCTAATTTTACAAAAAATATACAGAAACTCCTGTATAAGTTGCTAAAAAAAAGGTTAATGAGTTTAGATGTGTCCTTTTTCACTAGTCCTTAACACTGCATTGGCATCTGTATATAAACAGGTTTTTGTGCACAAACACATTATGAAAACGTCATAAAAATACGGAGATACAAAAGCAAACCTATCCCAGATGTGTCCTATTTAAGCTAGAAAATAAATAAGTTAATTTTACCAGAATATTACCTAATGTTTTTCCTTAAAGAGTTCCACTAAACCAGCATCACAAGTTCTAACTTTAATTTCTGGTCATCACGATTTCTACACTTAAATATTTTAATTGAGATCAAAAGCTTTATTATCTAGGAAGTCTTACTGTTGCACCAGTAGCTATCCCTAGTCTTCATCATCAGTTTCGTTTCAAAGAGTAATACACCTCTTATTCCGTCCCATCTTCATAGAACTGTTATCAACGCAAGCGCAGCGGCTGAAGTGAATAAAAAGTTAAAACGTAGAAATATAGCAGTCTCGGCTGAATATGATTTCGTCCCATTCGGCGTCGAGACCCTTGACCCGTGGGCTTCTAGCACTTTGAGCATTTACAAATACTTAACTATCGAAGAGGCTAGTCGAAGTCACGTGACCATAGTCGTGGCAGCTTTCTCGGCCAAAGAATAAGTATAGTTATACAAAGAGAAATTGCTGCAAGCATCTTTGGCCCCATGCCTAAAGGGTCTAGTTTTTGTATATTTTGTTTTAATTATAGTTGTTTTTTTTTTTTTTCAGAAATGCATGTTTTATTTTAATACTAGAATATGTACATACTAGTAATTTTTAGTTTAGTTTAGTTTTTAATTTTATTCAATTACAATTTAATATAGATTTATGATACATCAGTTATGACAAAGAACAGCCCATTGTATTCGTATGTATGCCTACTAAACGAAGGCGAGCTATCAATTTCGCCTGGCTCCCGTCATCAGATCTTGATTTTAGCCTGAACAGAACCAAGCTAAATATGCTTCTGCGATTAAAAAAAGATTTTCTGCATATTTTACTCAAACTGGATTTGCGTTGCGTTGCGGCACTGAAAATGTAGCACGCTCACCCAGAAATTACTTTTATTCACTTTTGCTAGATTTCAAAGTATCTCTATAAATAACAATCCTTCATCTATGACAGAGCATTTCTTATGAACAGTTTGATCGATTTAGCCGTTTCTTGTTGTGTTCGTAATTGTCACGACAACGTTTGTATGAAAGTTATTTTTTAAATCTACCAAATTGCATCCGTGCTAAGCCTGGGTGAGTCGCTACTAAATATAGAAATATAACCTTTCCCTCTGACGACAGTCGGGTAAACAAAACACGTGACGATTACGAATTGTTTTTAGGTTGCGGGTGGTAGGACCTTGTGCAAGGTCCGTCCGGATCGCTACCACCATCTTGCTCGCTAATCCCGCCGCTAAGCAGCCGTGCTTGCACTGTTGTGTTCCGGCGTGGAGACCAAGACAGCCGGTGTAATTACTGGCACAAGAGGTATTCCATCTTAGCCCTCTGGGTTCGCAACGCATCTGCAATCTTCTTGGTGTTGCGGGTGTCTATAGACAGTGGTGATCACTTACCATCAGGTAACCCACTTGCTTGTTGGCCTTCCTATTTCATAAAAAAAAGGTTCGCCATAATTATTGAAGTTTATATAATTTAAGTGGATAGTAGGCTTAAAAGTACAAGAGTGTGTATTTAATTAATAACTTTACCTTTTTCCTTAACCGTGCTTCACGTCACATAGCGTCATAAGTGGTTCCCATATTACCTCAGTTGATTATAAAACTCTTTGTGTAATATACTATTAAAAACCCATGAATCACCAACGCGTCACAACCTACAAAGTCGATTTATTTACGACAATAGAATAAAATAACACAAGTTATTATTTATTAATAGGTACGTACCTCCATTTCAAATTAACTTTAAATAATGTTTTTTGATTTTTTCTATTACAATGCAAGAATTATGTAGCACTGTGCTTTTTTGTAACTTAACTAAACTGTGTGAGTATTTGTTTTTTATTATCGAGCTGTACTTATAGTTTACATGAAGTGGTAGTTTAAATAAAACACTGGCTGAACCCTGTGCAATTCTTTTACCTTGTTACCTTCTTTTCTTTTTAGAAAAATAATCCCTAGAAGAAGAGTGTTATACAATATAAGTGCTACAGAATGACGTCGATTTTTTAAACATATCAACCACACACACATACACACACACATGCACGTACACATACACAACATACGCACACACAGAGACACTTATACACACATTAACACACATAGGTATGTATATTTCATATAGTGTAATTTGTTTCTTAGATTTAGGAACTGGATTTGTTAACGACCTTATGTAATCGGTTTTGGTTTCCGCGATACAGGCCTAGAGTCTAGTGCGGTCACCGCTAAACAACTAATATTTCACATTATCTTTCTCCGAAATGTTCTGTTAAATGTAATTTTTGTTGATAACATTATTGTATGTACCTTTTTTGTTTAAATAAATTTATTCTTATTCTTAATATGCAGCCTTATAGGTACTTGTCTTAAGTAGTTAACAACATTCTAACTTAAAATTTCAGTTTATGCCATTGAAATGTTGTTTATTGTTAAAATAATACATTCTAAAGCTTACAACTATAAATCACCTTTTCTGTTTGCAGCGTCGATAACGCTATAAACGATATTTAGGTGATAAAAAAGTTAAATTCTTAGTTAGAACTTTGTTTACATTATAAGACAAGTGAGGATGATTAGACTAACAAGGGTATAGGTACAGTCACCAGCACCAATATCTGACACAGCGAAGCGTGCAAAAATATCTGACACGTCCTACCAGCCCTAGAAATAGAGTCGTATCAGATATTTATGCACGCTTTGTTGTGACAGATATTGGTGCTGGTGACTGTACATAGGTACATCCACTTGTCTAGCATAACACATGTAATGACTTTTCATAATAAATGCAGATATTAATGATTAAATTAAAATGCTATTTTCGAACGAAGGGCACCAATCATATTTTTTTACTGATACGGTACGTTTTCTTTAAAGGGGCAAAAAAAAGCAGAACTGTTATACAACTGTTGTGTTTTGCCGTGATTAGCAACACGGTAAGTTTAATAAAACAGTAGCTTAAAATCACGGAGCGCATATGAAAAGTTGGGATTTGAATGTTGAAATCGAATTAGGTGATTTAAATTTTGTAGCAACATTATTGTTTTAATTACGTATACTTAATTGAAATGATATACTTTTTACATAGCTTTTGCGACCTTTTTGTAACACTCTGCAACCTAACCTACTCAAGGGACTTTAAGGACAGTTGACACAATAACAATGAAGGTTCCCTCAAAGGGATAAGTTCGCCATTGTAAATCACTGCATCTCTTTAAGTTTCTTGTACAGCAAAGAATTCACATGCATACATTCAATGAAGTGCAAGTTTAGCTAGGCTAGTAGTCTAAGGTCACAGCAATAGTCAGAAAATATCTGAGCTTACCTTAATCTAGTTATCTAGGAATCGATTAATTAGTTTAAGTGCTTTAAGCAGTAAGGTGAGAGTAGAGCAGCCGGGGGCTAAATATTGGTTGCGCACTTTTAGGTGATTATTAGATAAAGAACACAAAAAAGTTGTCATCATATCCTTTTCAAATATCGGACGGTTCGGGGATTAAAGTGCCGCTGCGCCTTATCTACAGCAGACATCTTTTAAAAAACAAACACGAGAAGTATTCTCTTTTTGTCGTATTTTTTATCGTAACCCGCAGGATGTGTTAGAGTCGTTAAGCCCTTTTAAGTGTTAAACCATGTAACTGAATATTTGAGCGTACAAGGGACCGATCTATTTGTTAAATAATGTAAAAAATGTTAATCTTAGAGACATCGGACCCAATGACATGAATTTCGTTAAAGACATCAGCCGGGCAAAAAATATCGATGACATGTCTCTCGCTTAACTAACCGTGGAGACGCCGAGCCAGCTCTCCCAGGTACCGCGGCTTTTTTACCGAACACGGCTATTCACCAGACGTCATTAAAGTATTAAATTTACGGAGAAACAAATATAAATTGGTAAGTAGTAAGTTGAGCATTCATGAGAAGCAACAGGTATTGTTCTGTGGTTCAATTTTCATAAGGACCACAAAATAATATGTTGGACAAAGTTATTCGTTCGACAAAGTAACCTAGAAATGCTAGCGAGCTTGAGGTAGCTCCCAGAATTGTTAGAATGCTAGCTTGCCGCGCTTATCCTCGCTGATAGTCGGCTAATGAAAAAGTATGACAATTTGATAGATCTGGTGATAAGGCCGAGCGTCACGGCAGGTGCACCCACGTTCGTTCATCGGCCTGAGAAAATTGCGCGAATAATTCCGATCTAATTTTTTTCCATTACACTGACAACGGATTTATTATGGAGATCGGAATCGACTGTAAAATAATTTGTTTTACAGCAACTGTTTGTAATTTAATTATGACACTTAATTGTTTTTATACGTTTATCTATGTTACGCTTTCTTGCGGTGATGTCCGGAAACGAAGAGTACTTCTGTCTTAGCGTGGTACGGTTCCGTTATTTGAATAATAAAACGGATTCCCCCACAATCAGAATGTGTGTTGGATAACACAAATTCAGTAACAACTGTTTGCGGTATTCAAACTGGAAACTTGCTTCAAATATTCAGATTGCTGTTACCTTCAGAACTAGTAACTTCTCCAGTGTACTTAGAAATATCTTAAATGACTTTCAATCGATTGCAATACTAATCGACAGATATTACAAAGTATCGAGTAGGTACATACAATCAAGAAACCCGGTATACCTTACAAAGATTATAGAATCATAGAGACATACAGAAGTAGATTTTCTGTATGTCTTAATAATTTATTGTTTGCACCATGGATCATTCTTATGTTAAGAATCCAATACCGCTGGGTTCCATATTGTATACAAATTGAATGTGAAATACTGAATTCTGTCGTAATTAATCAAACTTATTAAAAAAGACTATCCTTGATCCTTGACAAGAGTAAATTCTCATATATTTTTAGATAAGAACTTACATTCGCTGCATGTAATTTTGTATGATGTATTTTTATATTTCATGTGAATTTGTTTTTATATGTTTATTATAGGTATAAAAACGTATTGATATACTGATGTAATAACGAATATTAACGTGTTCAATCTACTTCCATTACATACATGATAACCCTGATTTTCCTAAAGGATGGCTAGTAGACATTGCATTAAGGCATTAGATTCGCCCCTGTGTGATTTATTAAAATGAATGTGTGCTCGGATTAAAGCAAAACAGAAATGAATAATATTAGTTTTTTTATTTCGCATAAAGTAATAATAAATTACACGGAATTAGTATTTTCAAATCAAGACGGAAACAAGCTTTCACTAAAACACGATAATAAAAAACTACATTTATATAATTTGTTGGGGTGATGTGATTTTAATGTCAACAGTGTGGCAATTACATAAAACTGACAAATAAATAAAAATATAGAACAGTTTTATTGGCTCTCGACATCCATTTATAAGTGTAGAATCAGTAGCAATCTGTCATTCTTTGGTAAGATTAGCCGAGCAATGAATAAGCAACGTGTCTTGTGATCCACTTTTAATTACGTACTAACGTGCCGTCCCCGATCACGTGAATAGGAGAGCACTAATTAATTAAGTACGCGTTCGCCTTTTTTCCGATGTGTTTTCAACGATCTTAGATAAGTGCGGCGCGAGGTGCGCATGAGTCTGTGTCCGACATGTGACTTTCGCAGCAGATAATCCCCCGAGTATTCTTTTAATGAAGTGTCAGGCAACTCCGAGAACCGTTAAAGCCGTGCGTGATGACGAAACACCTTTCCTCAAACGTATAATTCCAAGATCGATTGTTTGCCCTCAAACCTTATTTACATAAAATTGTGACTTTAATTGGACAATTACATGGTGGATCACGAGCGGGGTCTATTCCGGCCGCATCCTGTGTCGAGATATCCGTGTAGATAACGCTCGGAATTGGCCCACCCTCGAAATGCATAATGCCTTTAAAGAAATTCACACCTTCCCTAATTAAGGTGGAATTAGGAAAGAATAAATATTGAAAGCGAACCGCCGGCCTTATTCTAATGCCCGCAAAGCAGTAATGTAAAGATAAATACGTAATTATGGTGTATAATGATAATGAATGCATATTAATATCATAAAAGTTGTCCGCCGGCCGCGTTCCCGGCCGCAGCCGCATCTACAGGCGGTTGCCGATAACGAATGACGAAATTTATTCATTCTGTACCTTTCCTTAGTTCTTTATCTTGAATTTTATTCATTATTTAATCAGAAAACGGGATGTGTGAGCATTTTGGTAATATTTACGCGCAAGTGATGCGCAGTGTGCTTTACTGCCATCTGATGTACCTACTGGAATGGGTATGATGTCCAATAAGAATCAGCGGCAATTCTTATTGTCTGCTTCGTTCTTACTGACAATAATGATGAAAAACTTGCAAACACTTGTTTCATCTTCGTTACAAAGTTTCGGGTGGAACAGAAAAAGATTCAGAACGTCTCGGCGATTTATAATAGAGCGTTATCAGCTGTTAATCAGTTAGCAATGTGGATGTGGGTAATTGTGAGCTTAATTATTAAGCGTTGGTTTTAGTGAAAAGGGCGAGCGAGAGTTTTATGAGAATTAATTCACTATAGAGTATTATAACAGTAGCGAGTTGAATAACTGAAGCTACCTAATGTCAGTTTATGTTTGCCTTGATACCAACAATTACATTAATCATACACAGAAAAACTTTACAGTGTCGTAACAAATGCGTAATTTATTTTAAAATTTAAAACATTATTTGTTCAGTTTAAATAATAGAGCCTCACCTTGAGCATTCCCTGTCACATATTGCAAACACACTTTACAAATGATCCGAGGCTAATTTGTATTTCGCATACGAGCGAAACCGGTATATTATCTTGGTGTTCTTAGTGTTCATTTTTTTCAAGTTCGCTTTAGGTCAAGTTTATACAAGCGTCAAGTTATCACGCTTTAATGATTATATAAAAAATCTTAAGCTTTCCTAGGATTTCTAGACTCGTATGACGTCAGTTTTTGTGCTTTATCTCTGTTTGTATTGGCGAATATGCTAAGTATACAGGTATGGACCCCGTAAGGATCTTAAGTATTACTCGCAGAGTTAGTATAATTTCCAGTGTATGAGCCTGTTCGGCTTCAAAATATAACTGATTATTATGTGTTTTATGGGCCGGCCGAAAGCTTTTAAGTCGCTCCAAATATAATAATACTATTGAAAAGGCGATTTAGAGTTAAAGTTTCAACACGTGCTTTTCGCTCCACTCCGCCCGTCGCCTTATTATAGTGTTTCATTCAAACAACTCATTCATAAAATTGCAACTCTTTTGCGAGCAACCTGAGAACCCGACTCGCTCCATCGCCCGCACAAATGCGAACGCCTTTTATGCACCTTTTAATTTTAATCGCATTCCGAAAAAAAACGTATACTTATGCACTGCATTTATCACGAAAACGTCCACCGTTGCACCAGGTTTATGGGTCTTCGATCATTTCTCAGTGCCGCGAACGAACGTTGATTTCGCTAATGAAGTTGTTGCATATTGTTCGCCGAGATTTATTGGCCTGTGCTGAGGAATAAACATGTGCTAGCCGTTTGCTTTCTGCCTAATAATAACTGGAACTTAATAGTGCTTAATACCCCTTTGAAACGATCCAAACATTCCTACAACCATAAACGCCGAAATTAGAATGGCGTTCATAATCGCGACGCATACAATATTGGCTGCTTTGGTTCGAATTGGAACACATTACCTCTTCAAAATAGAACACAGACACCTCATTTTTTTGTCAGTGCCATTGTTATGCAATATAATAGGTACCTAACTACTGTGATTTTCCTTATACTTTACAAGTAATACGTTTACGTAATCTTAGAATTTAATTGTAAAACTACCAGACCGGTTTTATTAACCGATTGTTGGGACATGGAGCCCTAATTTTTCATAACTGCTTTTGCCTGCCATTGTCAGTCACTTTGCCTAAATATTGCAAACGGAATTGTGTTGAGCATCGCCATTAACATGAACGAGCAATATTCGACCAAAACTTATTCGTAACCATCCTAAGCATCTCAGAATTTCACTTTTGCTGCTGCTTGTTTCTGGTATGCTATTTATTGGGAACAAGTAAAATGCAGTATGTTATAAGTCGTTTCACAAGAGTTGCCACCAAATATCTATTGTAATTAATGACAGTTTCACATAGTACCGGTGACAGCTGTTTTAAAATTAACCTATACATTGTTGTTTTGCTGCTGACAGTACATAGAAATCTAATGCCAAACATCTTAATTTAACGGCGCATTTTTCGTCTCTATATATCCTTGTATAACGTCTTGGTAATAACATTGTTATTTCAAGTCACGAACGCATAAACTAAGCTAACTGCAACCTTTCCCCACTCAGATTTCAAGTATTTATATCGCGCCGTTTTAAATAATCAATCGGCTTGACAATCTTTATCATCGCTCACACGTTTCCGTTTATCAATAATTTACAAAAGGTATGGTATAAAGTGCCGCGTGTACTGGGGTATTGAAATTTGAATTATTGGTTATTACGTGAACCATTAACTCGGCCGCGATTCAAAACATCCCGTGCGGTGCCCGGGCGAGCCTTTATTGCCGGCAGCCTGTAGCTCCTTAATCGATGACTGTGTTACTAAAATAACCCCATGTTACCACCTTTTCGTGTTATACGTGTATTGACTCGTACTGTATTATTCTTATAGTTAAAGACTTTATAACTTCCAGTCCAAAAGTGATATAGATATTATGAGATGCTTCTAAATTAGGCGCAAATATTTTCATGGTCGAATCTTCTGATGAAAATAAGTAAGCATTGTTCTTGGCATTTTACAAATTCATTAAATAAAATACTTTTTTAAATTTTCCACTTTTTCCAATTCATATACCTGACGAAGGACCAACAAATGGTCCATATTTGTAATATTAAGCATAAAAAATACAACCATGTTCTTATGAAAAGTTCAATGTTGAACAGTGATTATTTTGCCGCTTTTCGAAAAATTGCTAAGGACATAAATTGCGTATTTAAAAAAAAAATTTCAGCCCTGGAAATATATAGGTATCCAATTGGTTAGTACTCTGTGTACTATGGCGTTCATACTATTAGTCCAAGGCTTAAGTAGTAGTGTATTTGCCGTTGCATTATTGTTTAATTTTCCATAGCACATCGTTGCATAAAGTGCGTCTTGTACAAACACCTTTTATTTAATTACTGCTTGTTTATGAACGCAGCTCATTTGTATACTGTTTGTAGTGCCAAATCCCTGCAGTACATGCAGACATAAAGCATGATGAGGTTAAAAAAATCGGCTAAGTGAGAGTTGGACCCACCAACACTAGGGTTCCGAGTCACCGTTAATATATTTGTGTTATGAATATAAAAGATAAAAAGCCGATCCGCTAAATGCTGGTTTGTGGAATTGTGAGAGGTTTTTAATGCTTTCTTAAAAATGTGCTAGTTAGAAGAATCGTTCTATTTTTCCGGTAATGTTTACATAGTACTTTGTCAACTGTAACTATTAAATTTTTGTTAGGGGATAAAGTTTAATTATTTTTCAAAAGCAATGCGGCATTAAAAATACTGTTTTGGAATGTGTAAATGAAGCCATAAAATAAGGCTTACATTTTTCTTTTTTGCTATAGAACCCTAACAATATACGCAACAAGGGTACGCATACCCAATAATTAGCGATTATTTATATATTACTTACTAGTTTGCCAGTAACAAGTAAAAATAAAATTAGTAACACTACAGTAATGATTTCATTTAGCTACAAAAACAAACCAAGAAAAGTAAAACGAATATCGTACCACAAACCGTTAACAATTTGTTTTAAAGTAAAGGTCTGTGTAGCTTAACGAGTGCATACATATGTAAATAAAACGGCACAAATACGCTGTACTTACCCATTAATCAATTGTTAAGTTGTGACGTATTCAGTTGTGACGTATGTTGTTATTTGTGCCTGGTTAGTCACTCACGCATACCTACTTCGAGTATCGGTACGTATTTTTCGCCACATATCAGTTCACTAACTATTATACCCGACGGCGTGGAGAAATTTTCGGGGACGTATTTACAGGATATTGTTGATATGTGTAAATGATGAGACACACTGCCAATGCCGCTAGCGAGCAATCCTGCCAGACCGATACGAGCAAGCAATGATGGACAATAACTTTTAAAGTCAAAGCTAAAATGTAAAGTTTGTTCTTTATTCACCTAAACTAACCGTTTTTAGGGTGCCGCCTGCACCGAGCAACCGATCCGTCTGAGCACGGGCCTGGGGCCTGCGCCACAAAATTTACATGTATGTACTACAATTTAACATATTTGTTACATTTAGGTATGAAAAACTTTACAATTACGTCAAATAGTAGCATTTGTAATTTTTGTGGTACAGGGGGCTGCAGTAATCGTCGAACCACGGCCGCAGGGGCTCATGAGTAAGGTCCACGGACTAGTTCGACCAAAATTTTAAACTGAACTGATTGAAATCATATTCTTATAAACTCTGATACTATTATTATAATAAGCGTCATGCGGCGTTCTGTGATCTCTGCCCCATAGGAAAACTGGCGTGAACTTATAATGATAACATATAAATAACTTCTATTTATTAAACTTGTTTGGCTCCTGTGTTTGTCTAATTATGTTCTGAAACTTTCTTTGTTTTTTATTATTTTAGTCCACATTAACTTTAAAAATTCAAAGGCAGCGTAACCCCTCAAGATTATAGTAATTTAATATTCTGATTAAATATACTAGAAATACATATCTCCATGAAAGGAAGCAGCTAAAAGTTATCATTGGCTCCATTGGCGTACCAAACCGACCGCCAGTGTGTGGCGCACCGCGGACGCCCCGCGCAGGCGACGAGGTGTGAACTAATGGTATGTAGGCACCTCATCCGTCGCGACGCGGCCCACGCCGTAATTGTCCTACATGTGTACCTA
Source organism: Ditula angustiorana (assembly GCA_963691745.1). Taxonomy (NCBI): domain Eukaryota; kingdom Metazoa; phylum Arthropoda; class Insecta; order Lepidoptera; family Tortricidae; genus Ditula; species Ditula angustiorana. The sequence continues at coordinate 9,019,937 of OY829472.1, forward strand.
TTTTAAGTTCATATAATAAAGTTTCACGTCTGTGGCACGTCTGATTAGGGGCGAAGTTGAAAGATCTGTGGTCTCCACGCGACTCAATGGCTGTTTATTGTGTATTACAGCCGCTTCGTGTTGAGTTCCTAAGGGATTTTTGACAATTGTGTGACGAAAAGAGTATCCGTTAATTCCGGTGAAGAAAATGAACGGTTCGAGCGGTCGATCTAGGTGGCCAGGACGATAAATACTTACAGAAATAGAATGACTCCTATCGGCTGTCTATTGTATAGTGTTTATGAGTCATTATTGGTACATGGTAAATGAGCGACCGGCTGGTCATCAGCGCGGCGCGAGCGCATACCCCGCGCGGACGACCTCTGCCCACATACTTGTGTGTGCCTTACGAGATATAAATATACCCTTAGAATTCGCAGTATCCTCCAAGTATGTAATGCTAAACGCGATCTTTTCGTTGCCGTATTTGAACGCGAAATATCTTATTATAAGCGTAATGTCGTAACACGTCGAGTGCCCCGTCCCGCCAGCATTGGCGCGATTCAAATTAATCCCTATTGTAAAGAGGAAAGATTCATATTTGATAGTGTCCAAATGTTACGGGAGGCTCTTAATATGGACGGAGTGTGAACGCACACACTTGCGGGAAGCCGGTTGCCTGCCACAGTGTGGGTAACACTATCACAATCCGTTGCCGCCTTAACGAGAGACTACAAAATATTACTAACCGCGTGAACAGCACTCCCTTCATTTCGGAGAAATTAATTAAAGTTTCCGAGAAGCGGGCGTCTCATTCACCTAAGTATCTGATTAGGGAGAGCCGGCTGCGTTCCGGGTCGAGAGCCGGAGCCGCGCGGTGTCGGGTGCCGGCTTCTGCCGCTTTATCTCCGACACAATAGCTACGTGTGATTAAGTTACTCATTGAGACCTCCTTTAGAGGTTTGTTTTACAACTATGTCATTGCGTCCGCTAAAACAGACGTTCATGTCGTCGTTACTTAAGAAATAAAGCAAACAAATTAGTACATGCACGTCCCTGCTGGTTTATTTATGAACTAATTGCACAAAGAAACCTAAACGCGGCATTCTCCACGCGACCAAGTTGCGATGGTCTATAAGCTGCCCATATCATATTACATACAACTCTATAAAAGAAACTTGCACAACCTTTGACTCATTATAAAGAACAATAGCTCACCATACGAGCGTTTACTTATTCATGGTACTTTATTATGCTTTATTAAAGTTGAAAAAAGGTAAGAGTACCACCAAACGTTAAATTACGATTCAGAACAAAAAGGGGTCAGTCGAGAATCGACGGTCGAATGGAAACTGCAAAAATGACGAAGATTGTTCATGGCTCATTATGAAGTTAAATGAATGGTGTTGGTTTTGTTTTACCAGTTACGTGTGCTGAGGCCGAGCACGCGTGTTGGGCTGCGGCACCGAGTGCCGGTGAATAAATACTTAATAACCTCACATGGGTCCAACCATTTAAAGCTCACCCACTTTTCTAACAAGCCATGAACGAATCAACGGTTTTCTAAAATGATTACTCATAAACAGCGGATCCATTATCCATTGTGCATCCATTAAGCTTAATATATTTGCTCACTGCTGATTATTTTTGGTTTTGGTGCCGAGAGCCTTCAATTACTGCACGGTGTAAGGCCAGCGTTCACAAAATATTAATCTGGAACTCGACACTCAGTAAGCGAGCCTGACGAGGCTTATGACCTAAATTAAAACCAACTTTGTCCACTTTTGTTCCAGCTTGTTTAATAAATGAAAACGCGCTTTTCATGCAGTGCAAATGCATGCTCGATACAGTCGCGGTTATACCTAACATTATGTTAACTATTAGGTTGCAAGTGGGTTAATTATAGCGTATACCCGTAGTAACTTATTTAGTAAGTTTTCATCAAATTATATCTATTCTTCTCTTCTTTTTCGTCTAGTCTATTCAAACTTGTCATGTTCTAAATGTTTTGAATTCAATTTTTAACACTATAATTACTTACCTAGCCTATTTTAATAATAATCTAGGCTATGTACGTTGGGCGTTGGGCACAGCTCTTCTCTTCCTGTCTTGCCGAATAAATATTTCTTTCTTGCTTCAATAAACACTATCACCGTCCCTCGCGTTGGCCCAGTTCAGGCGAATTTAAAGCCTCACACTCATTAACTACTAAATCACTACGCAGATAATCGTGAATTTGTTTTAAAGTTTCGCGATTTTTACACTTATATACAACGTCAAACGAGACTTTAACGCGAAAAAAACATAGTTAATTTACCTCGAAGTTTTAAATCTATTATATAGAGTCACCATGGCTGTTGCAGCACGTTCGAAACGTCGAGGTAAATTAACAATGCTTTTTTTATTACATCTATTCGAAAAACGACATTTGGCCTTAGAAGATAACGGGTACAACATTCAAATTTATCCTCGCGGGACTTTGAGACTGGTCGTAATATAAATTCTTATAATTTTCGATTTCAATATTAGTTCCCAGGTGGGTGACTAATAACTGACTTATCTACAATACACTAATGTTACAAAAATAAATAAGGATATGTGATAGTACTCATTTGATTAACGCGCGTAAGGAGAAACAACATGGCGGACGGTAGCCATTTTGATTAGAGCAGAACTTGTTTTTCACAAGGGGTGGCGTAATAATAAAGTTTATTTAATAATATTTAATAAGCAAGCTTGTCCGACCCTGTACCGTGCAATAAAATGAAACATGTGCGTTTTGTTTAATCGATCCGTTTCTTTACAACTAAAGCCACCCCAGTTGTATAGAAATGACGTTTTTATTGAATTTAAAGCCGACATATCGTATACACACATTACAAGTTCTCGATTAATTTTAGTTATAATGGGACATACGGACATCCAAGTTTTCTTTTCGTTATATTTATAACTCAAATACGTACGTTAACAACATGACGGAAAGTTATTGCCACACGTGACATATCAAACATGGTTGCCAAAGGACTTCGACAAGCAAATGAGTCTTGTGAATGTGAATGTACAAAATAGCAAATAGTTGCACTTTCGAGGACTGAGTCTAAATAAGTAGCAATGTTTGAAGGTTAAAATCCTATCACTGAGGTTTTAGCAAAATGTGATTGTATTGTCTTATATTATGTAAAGTCTAACATAATAGATATAGTTACAATGTAATTTAATGTGTCACTGTTACTTGCTCGCAGAGTTGCTTCGTCATCTTCGTGTGCCTTGTAGCGTTCAGTTGCTGTATCGTAATGAATACCGCGATCCATGTTAAAATTCAATCGATAAGCGTAAACGGCCTCTCTTGACTTGTCCGAAATGTCGAGTCAAATTAGTCATGTATATGTAAGCAAGATTTTCGGTATGTAAGAAGCAAGGATCGTATAAATGAATAAAGATTCGTAAACTCCGTAAAAGATGAAAACATCAAATATCAAGAACACACTTAGAACGCATGAAATAATTTTCTTCTAAAAACTATTTTCTTTCTTCGTTTAATTTTTATGACTTATTTATGACTTGTTTACTTCGTTTCTTTTCATCCGAAATTTGCAAATTTGTTCAAATTGTGTTTTAATATTACTAAAATATAACACGTGTTTAAAAAATGTTTTACCTTCACTCCGGGCTCAGAAATCCCCGGTTTCCTTTAAGACGCCATAAAGAAAAGGTTGTAAAATTTTGGAGTTTAATAAAAGCTTTGTATTAAATCACTACACGAGCCTTACGCGTAGCTGCGACTAAATTTTGGTAAATAACAAATTACGTCTAATAATTGCAGATATTTTGTTATTTAATTTTTTTCAATTATTATTTTATTTTTGCTTGGTAACTTATGATGTTGACTTCACACACACTCCATAATTCCAACTTCATTCTATATAATTTTACATTTCTTGCTAGCTAGCCGGCTAGTTCAATTTGTAGTTATTATAGAATTTTATAACAGCCAAAAACAAAAAAAAGTGGGTATGTTAATTCACAGTCTATTCTAGAAACGTGAGGTTGTTTCATTACGCATAAAAATTTCAAGTAAAACGACACCAACTTCAACCCGCTGTAAAACCCTGCCCGCAACGTTTACAACCCATTCTTAAACTTAATTGCTATTTAAAAAAACACATCGTGTATCTTCACATACCAAGTTGTGGATGAGGTACAAAAGCTTACAATTTATACTTATAACATTAACCCTGTTTTTTTAACCTTGACACTTGGGTAAAATTAAAAGTGTACCTACCATGTGAAAAACTTGGTCATGAGACTCATGAGGCAGGACTTTCGCGTGTAATATTTTTACACAGTCGAAAAGTCCAAGAGACTCTACTGATAAGTGCGACAGTCAATGCTGCCCTTGTGCACCTAGGTAAATTTGAACACTTGGGTAACTTTGATCACTCGGGTAACGGCTTTAAAAAATAGGTTTTGCAACATTTTTGATCGCGATTTTGTATTAATTTATTCATTAATATCATCGCCCCTTTGACTTATCCAACAACTATGTAATAGTATTTTATGCAACTGCTATATAATGAGAGGCCTTAAAACACGAGTGTGGTTTTATGAAACGAGCGTCAGCGAGTTTCATAATAGGATCACACGAGTGTTTTAAGGCCTAATTATATACAGTTGCATACATTACTTTATCTTCACACATATCATAACTGCAAAAAACCGTAACAGCAAAAAACCAACAAACAAGTATGGCGGCAATTCGATCTATCCGTCAAGACGAACGTTTTTTTTAAATCATAGACAAAAGAATGAAGTCCTTATTGTCATATCACTCGAGATCAAATGTCATGTGTTTAAATTAAAAAATCACACTGATTTGACGTTTCGTATCGATAACTGTTTTAATATCTGTGGATACTAGAATAGAGACCAACTTGAATTTTGACAGCTGTTCCAAATTTAAATTCATAACGTCACGAGATATCGGTAATGTAATCACCAATAAACACAGACTACTAAGAGATAGTACCCAATAAAGAACAGATTTACCTACTACCACAGACAAGAAAATTCTTATAATAACATTGGTTGTAATAATGCTGGTCATTTTCTATGGTTTTTGAACGCGTTATTGAGAAATTATGATATGTGTGTAGATAAAAGTATTTAAACGTTTAATATTCTTTTTTAACACTGTTTAAAATTACCCACGTTGACTGTTAATGAGCTTGTATATATCTTATGCCCTCTTTGACTGGCCAGATTCTTTCTGCTGCTGACTCTACCACCTTGTATAAGATTAGGCAGGTAATAGAAGCCTTGATAAGAACCTTCCGCTCATTCCCCAAGTGTTTACCTTACCTTAAGTTCTTTTTACCTTATCATTCTTTCGAGGTGAAATTAAAGTGTATTTACTACGTTTAAGTGAAAAACTTAAGTTTTTTTTGCTTTTTGTAGTATCAGTATTTTGTTCATTTGGATTATTTGATAGGTACCTACCTACTCGATTACCGTCAGTACCTTTTAATTTGTTTTTGAGAAAAAGTAACTCCTCCCTAATTAATAAAATAAAAACAATTTAATACTAAGGTATGGCTGGCTAAAAACCATTTGATACTAAGGTAAGGCGGAACTGTAAAACTGTTTTTTTAATTAGAAACGAAATTTTAATCAAGTAATGAGTAGTTCTAATATAACACAGAATTTAACATTCGGTACAGCCTACTAATATTAATGTGAGACTAATGATGTTTCGATGTTTGTTTATCAATCACTCATTATCGGCGGATGGATTCAGCAGCATGAAATTGGACTGGGATAAAATTTGGCAGACAGATAGATCATGTCATGGATTAAAACATTGCATACGTTTTAGCCCGGACAAATCCGCAGGAAACCTTGCTCTAAATATACCTTAGGTCAGCGGTTTTCAAACTTTTTTTCTGACGGAACCCGGAAAGTGAAATATTTGACGCAGCCCTTAAATAAATAAAATAACAGTGTTGAACTATCGTCCAGAGAGGAGGGTGTATATCAGATTTTTTTCTTCTCATTATAACCAGTATTCATACGGAGCTCTCGCAGAGGCTTTCGGAGCCCTAGGGTTCCATGGCGCACAATTTGAATATCGCTGCCTTAGGTTGTTCTTACCTTCTCTCTGTGTTAAAATTAAATTAGGCAAACATAATTAAGTGACGTTTTTCATAAAATGTCCACGGCTTTTGGGTTTATAGCAAAGGCAGTTATGCCGAACAAGTTATATGATACAAGTTATATGATACAAGTTTAGGTATTAATATAAATTGATACATACGCAATTTGTTTGTTGAATTATTCTGATCAAGTTGACGAGTAATTAATTATGCAAAGTGTACTGTGTAGTAGAGTAACTTAATATTAAAATATGTTCACTTATTACAGGTTACCATGAGCCAGTGTGGAACTTTATCACAATGAATTTCAATGTCAATTTTAAAGAGTTATACCAATAATGAAACGGTGTTTAATATTTAGGCAGTTTTATATTAGTAGAATTCTCGATATACAAACATATTGCAAAAAATTACCGCAAATTATTAATGACGCAATACTGAAATAATAAAAATAGTTAAGAATAAATAAACGTATTTATTTACTTTTTTTCTTAGTTCTGAAGAGGCAAAATATACCCCGGCGTAAAAAACGTTAAGTGTATATAATTTAAGCATTGGATAGGATTTATTCATCGTTACACGCAAATTTTCTACGGTCTTTTATTATACAGGTTTCCGGAGGGAATTACAAATAGACTGTATACGTCGAAAAACTGCTGAATCAATTTTAGCTATACATTTTTACAATACTATTTTTATACTACAAGGATTGGTATAAAAAATTGTTAAAAATTCATTCATCCGTTTAAGTCCTACTGTTTGTTACTGTAAGCTGATATTTAAAACAGAATCTATGGATGGTCAAGATTTTGAATTTGTGACGTCAAAAATTTTTCTTTTTCCATAACTTATTTAAATTATAACATACATTAATGTCTTATTAGCCACTTATTCTTATTAGACACCTACTTATTATTTCATTATTTATGGCCGTTTCTTTAGCTTAATGAAATTTGAATGTTGTTATCTAATAAATAAAGTTCATAATCATGAGAGAGCGCATAACGCGCGACGGCCGCACGAAAATATTCGCCTTGTCTGAACGCAGCCTTATTAAATTAGTGGTTTTTATAGTCGACCACACAAACACACACATTACACATTTTGCACATTATTGCATTGAGATGAGGTTCAAAATTGATACATCTTTTTGTAGCCGATTTCATTGGATATAGCTTTGAAATAATGAACAAATATCTTGAGATAACTTACACCAACTGATCTATTCTCAAACTAAGCAAAACTTGTACGATGAATACTAGACAATAGATATGCAAACTTGTTTAGATAAATACATAGTTAAATAACAAAACTCAAGTTCAAAAACGTTCATCAAACAAACATTTGCTCCTCACGGGAATCGAACCCGGAACCTTCAGCTACGTAGTCAGCGTCACTAACCACTGACCTGACCTGATTTAAGGTTACATTGTGTATTTACATACAACACTGTTGTTTGTAAGTCTCATTTGTAAGTAATGGTTCATCATCAAAAACCCAGTTGCATTGAAACCATTAATTTACTTAATTTATCATGAGTATATACAATTAGGTTACAGTTACGTTATAAACAGAAATCAGAAACCAAACTGTACTCGTACATGTATGTGCTATGATGCTATGCTATGACTAAAGCGCCATTAGATTTTTTTTTATGAATTAGGCAAACAAGCAAGTGGGTCACCTGATGGCAAGTGATCATCACCTATAGACACCCGCAACACCAAGAAGATTGCTGATGCGTTGCCGACCCAGAGGGCTAAGATGGAATGTCTCTTGTGCCACAAACGTTCAATTCAACGAAAGCTATACTCTTACAACCGAGTTTAAGGAGCTTACAGTGCAACTAACCATTACAGAACAAGACCAAAATCCAACAGGAATCCGTTTTGCTTACAAATCTAATCACCAAGCACTATTGTGTTCCAGCGTAAAGAGCAAGACAACCGGTGAAATCACTAGCATAAGAAGTTATTCCATCTTTGACTACTAGGGTGGCAATGCAACTAAAGTCTCCTTGGTTTTGCGGGTGTCTATGGGCGGTACTTACAATCAGGTGATACTTGCTGGTTTTCCTTTAAATTTTATATTAAAAAAAAAACAGCTTTTCAATGCAGAGGCTGCGTAAGAACCAGTCATCAACACAAACTATTTAGTAGAATAAAAATAGCTCAGGTTGGGTCGAATAAATCTTTGAGAGCCTAAAGGATCTCGAGGTCAACCGCCGTTATACCGACCTAGCCTTCATCAAGTGGCAGGCTCAATCCTGGGATACCTAACATTCCTTTCCACACATGCAAATATGTCCCGAGTGTTTGGGATTTGTCCCACGTCGTTTCTGCCTTCTGCATTTAAGGCATATACAGGGTGTCAGGTCAGGTTACAGTTAGTGGATAAAATGTGAACTAGTAATGCCTGCAATATAAAGCCAGCTAATGGATTTTTTTTCAGTAATAAGCCTAATATTTGAAGTCCTTGACATAGTTATTAGCAGTTCACATTTTAGCCATTAATTACTATAGTTCCCATTATATTATAGCGTATAATTTTACAAGAGTGTGTGCTGTGTACTGCTAATAGAAAATGAGAAGTTAAAGATCAAGAAAATATTGTGTTGTCAGTTGTCGAGGCGAAAGCCTGGAAATAATGAGGATAATCCCCTTTTGTTAAGGGAGTGCGTCCCTCGCATGGAGGCTTCTTATCAACGAGATAGTGAAAGTAGATCGTGCACGCACTCGCCCGCTGCCCGAACCGCATTATCTTTATTAACATTCGACTACTACTCACTTAGGATTTCACCGTTTTAATTATGACCTCCTAAACTAAGTAATTGACAGATAAGTCTGACGAGTCCAATATTAATTCGACAGCCGTGAAATTTAATAAACTGTTATCGCACAGCAAATACGGGTGAGCGTCGGTTTTAATAATTTGCCAATGAATTAACCACTCAAAGATAATGTGGGACCGATTCCCAAATAATGAATTTATTGGATAGTACATTTTCGCACGACTGTGGCTGGCACGCGGGATGGTTCGCATTTTTGCGTGCTATTCAACTCTCCTGGCCGCAGCCTTACAATCTACAACGCGACTCCCAGAGATTACGGCTTTTCAAAGGCATTGCTGTTCTTTGAGATAGACACCAATGCAGTATACCTATTCGCAACTTCACGCGGGAATGTGTGAAGCGGTTTTTTAAACCAATCTTTTGTGTTTTTGTCAAATATAATTAGAGAAGAGAGTCGTCTAGAAATTCGTACGTAGCTACTCCGCAATGCATTTAAAACAAAATTCTTAAGAAGTACAGTCAAGGAAATTGAAACACGTACCACTGTAGAACCTAGTCGAAGAGACATACGGGTGACATGAACTATAAAAAACAATAGAATAGTTACGATTTCAGGAATCAATGCCACTTTCAGCTGTCATCCTATTTTTATAGCTATTTTAGAAAATACGAGAGATCTGACATAAACGTATTTTCTATTGTATATTTATAAATAATTTAAACAAAAACTCTAATTTCCTTATGTTACTCTGGATGGAATTGAAAGCAAATAATATTTTTTCGAAAAACGCAGTAAATATTTTTAATTTTCGACTATCGTAACAGTCGAATTGAATGATTTTTTTTACTTAAACCTCTAACAATAATCCAAACTGAATTATTTGTAAAATAGAGACAAACGGAGTGTGTAAACCATAAGTATGAATATTACAAATATGTGGAAGAATAAACTAGCATAGATTGTAGGTTAGGTTAATTTTATACGAAACTTGTTAAGGATCCCAATTTTTATGTGAAAACCTATTGACGAAGCCTGGGGACGTGTTTTAGTTTTTGTTTTTTAAATTTAATAGTGTTCATGTAAGTTTTATTGAATAAACTGTACGTTGTAAAAAAATATAGATTGTTAAAAAGTGTAAATAACAAAAATGGCTAATGTAGAGCAGTTAATGACAACAGCTTTTATTACCCGACTACGGCAAAGCCAAAAGGAAGGGTTATGTGTTATACGGGCTTTGGTACACGGACTGTTAGAATTATTTTGTATTAATTTATCGGTTAATGCACAACAATTAAGGTAAATTATAGCTACAGATGCCAAATGGGAAGGTATAGTCGACCAAGTAATGGCTTGATCACTTTTGAACCTTATCCCTTTGAAATAAGGTTGAAAAGTGGGCAAGCAATTTCTTGGTCAACTATACGTGACACATAAACCAAACGAAGGGGAGGCGTGAAGCTAAATAAGATCACATTAGGAGACGTAAGCTTAACCTTCTTTCGGACTTAATAAATAATAACAAATTTTATGCCATATTTTTTTCTTAATATGATTGCACTTTTTTCTCTGGCTTTATATATTTTTTTAAAAGGGTTTACTAAATTATGGTCAATCTGTAATTACAAATTGTTCTGGTTAAAACCTTAAAATGTCTCCCTAATCACCCTGTATATCCCAAGCATCAAAGCATTGGCAAAATGAAAATAAGAAGTAACTTTTGGAACTCTACCTCTATAGCGATACTAAGTTATGAAAATACAAAAAACGTATTTTTGTTTGCAAAATATGTTAATAGGAACGCGGATACAAAGATATAGATATACTTTAATAAAAAGAAATTCTATAAAGTAAACCAGCATGCTTATTACTAATATAGTGGGACTTCTTAGTAAGTATCTATCTAAGTATGTCGCACGCTTAGAATTAAAGTGACCCATTTCTGAATAATACACGTCCCAAAATATCACCTTAATTAAAAGACATAAGGTTTAATTTTGGGTAATATCATATTCAGAATTGAGTCGCTTTAATTCTAAGGGTGGGATGTATTGTATGTGTATACATGTTAGTATCTGGGGCAAGAGGCCTCGTTCTTCCAAAAACAGGTTTAATCTTTTTTAACAATTCAATTTGACATAAACCTAATTTATTCTTGAAATCCTTAATTGAAAACTGTCTTAAATTATTACAAAGTAATAATTTGCATGTGCACATGCGCATGTGAGTGTGTGCGTGCAAAAACAACTGACAGCCTGACCTGTTGTTAAAGAGTTATTGTTATTTTGTCACTAATTTGACTTTTCGTGGTATAGAGTTAAACCTTTATATGCAAGTACTACTGAAGCCGTCATATTTTAAGTACATATTATAGACGAATGTTTTTTTGTTTTTTTCCATATATTTTATGCCAGTTTTGTAGAAAATAAAGTGCAAACAAACTTGGTCTGCCCTAGACAAAAATGAAAATTGGTGCCTGGCTGTAATTTAGACTCATTGCATAATATGTTCTTAAAAAAACTGTTATTCTATTTGATTTTAGTTTTTGTTCTGCTACGATTGGTTGTCAGGCTTCTTAGCTGGGTTGCAAATGGTAGGTATATCTGTCATTGAGTTAAACGTTTAAGTACAACAATCATTTTCCATCATGTCGTAGCACCATAGTACAAGTTTGTTCAGTCCACTCGCTAATTAGGGATTAAGTTGATAAACGTAAGATCTGCTTTTTTGTCAAAGCAAGTTATGTTAATGTTATATAGACCGTTGGCACTTTTGAACAATTCCACCAACTATTTAAAAAAAACACAGTTAATTACGGCAATCAGCTATAAAAAACATACGTGTATTATTTGACTAGAATTTATATAGTGCTCTATTTTCTTACACTCTGTTATTCATCAGGTAGAGTCATGGAATAAAAAAAAAATCATGTTTGCACTATATTGCATCAAGATAAGATTTAAAAATGTATTCTAAGCTTAACCTTTTTATTCTTTGACCGTAGCAGTTTCATAGACAAATTCTAGAGAAAAAAAAGGACTGTTAATTTAGATAATATTCACGTTATATAACTTCGCGTCTCGTGTCCAATAGCTGTCGATCCAATCTGTTTCACTTATTTCGATGAACCGTGAGATACACCATAAACTTATATTAACACAGACGTCCTGCGTATACAAGTGAGAAAGTATAATTAAAATGGCAGATGCATTAGTAAGAAAGAGACAGCAAATATAATGACATTGTAACCTGTTTTAAGTGACTCTTCGTCCCAAGTTAGCTTAAGTATGAGTTTTTCCATTACTTGAAACTTTGTAGCACACATTGACTGATCAAAAATGGTGACATGTCAATGAGCTATTTGTCCGTCTGTCTTTAAACTATATATTATACACGGTGAATTTGTATTAGTATACATGAATATTTTTTCTTACTAACTAGACAACATAAAAGTTAACTACGTATTTGATGTAGTAATTATTTAATTCCTAGATTATTACAATAAAAATAACAGTTGAAAAGCATTACCTACTAATTAATCTTATGGTCACCTTATATTTCTTAAGGTGCATACGTCAGTTAAGTCAAAACATATAGTATACTTGGTAGGGTGACAATAATTATGGTTAAAACTTAAATCCTTAATTTAAAAAAAGGACTACAAAAATCATGTTTGTTTCATGTAACTCCAATTTAACTGTTATTACCATCAAATACTGAGTAGTAAAAAAAACTCCTGTATACCAACGACAAGTCACCGTGTATAATATAATACCTACCTATGGGGGTTTTTTTCTGTCATATGACATTGCCGTGTCACTGGCCATCTTATCTGTTTATTCGAATGCGTACAGAAAGTCGTGTTATGACGTGGTAATCAGTAAATTATAAATCAAACAATAAATAGTGAACTAATCGCGAAGTTAAAAGCTACGTGGGCGGCCATCGTCAGTTAAGTAAACATGAAAAAAATATCAAATGCTATGCTCACTATATAGCTGTGAACAATGAAAACCTATTGAAATGTAGTAACTACCAATTTATCACGCTTGTTGAGATACCTTGGTTTTTCTCGTTCGTCTGACGCCGCGCCAATTAAATGATAGGTTTACTAACTAACTTTGTATCGCGGCTGTGTCATCCATCACACGGCTGCCACGCACCGTGTTCACGTTAATCGCAGCATTGTATTGTCATAATTGTTTATCAAACGTGAAAATTCACATTCATTTGTTCATGATTCGAAGTAACACGAATCGTTTATTACTTACTAGAGTTTGTTCTATAACAAATCTATAAGTACATACGGTAGGCTATAATAATTAGCAATGAAACATTCACGAAGGGTACATGTGTTTTTTAGTAAAATACTGTGTCATTCAATCGGTATATTAAATCATCTTTCGCGTCAAATCTGATACTTTTAACATGTATTTTTTGAAAAACGCACCAATGTATACGTTGTGTAAAATACCCACAGCCTTGCTAGTTTTTTTTCGAATTATTAATAGCAAAGCAACTAAAGCTAAATATTCGGTAATGACGATTTTAATATGCATTTTCGTATTTTTCATCAAAACCAAAAAAAATCGAATTATGCTTGTAATTTGTTACATTTTGTTAAGTAGTTATTTTTTTACCATTAGCAGTAGAGCAACTAAAATGAAATGTTCGGTAATGACGATATTAATATGTATGTATTTTTGTATTTTTCATCACAACCAAATACAAAAATTTACTCATATTTTGGAAGAAAATCGAATACTTCAAAAAATCAGTTATTTTTCTTTTGCAAGTTTTAATGCTAATTATGATACGGGAATTTATTCTGTAAGAGCAGATTCTACTAGTGCCACGTATGTTGCAACCAAAACGTTGGAACCATTACCCTATAAAACTTGACTAAATTGCGTAAGTTTTGATTCTTGTCGTTACAGACCCCCCCAGCCTTTCTCTAAACTGCGAGTTCTTTGACCTTCTATAGTCATGCGACCCGACTCTATCTTTTCTTAATAAGTTAGTATAATTTACAGTTAGGACAGTAGTTAATGCGATCAACATTGTAAGCCACGGTGTTTTCTAATTGGGAAGTTACGTGGATTTCATGGAGTGCTAAAGTTGAATCAGGTTAGAAAAATATAACTTTTAGTGTTTTGAATATTTCTACCATCCATATTCAAGAAGCTGTATCACTGTTTAAATAAAACGAGTAATGACGACCTAAAACGCTTTTTTCATCGAATCGACATTTATATTACATTTCTATTGAAGTATCATACATTTTATAGAAAATGCAATCATGCGTTTTACAGTAAGCAAATGTTTCATGATAAAATAATTTATGTAAATGATAAGCAATGGTTAACTATAGTTTATTTTAAATATTACGTTTTTTTAGTTTTTGTTCTCGTGTTAAAGTTCTTTTTTGGGTATTTACAGCCAAAATCAATTACAAAGCATGTTCCTCATTCAGATTTCTTACGAATTTAAAATTATATTTTTTCTTGAAACTGTCGCGGTGTTTAAATTAGTCCCCAGCCATCTGTTGGTGTTACGACGCGAGATGATAGTTTAATTACTTCCTAAGACAAATTGACATCAGGAATCGTTTTACGGTTATGAAATCTTGTGACAAACGTTATCCATGTTTTTTAGCTCTATACGATCGTTTAATAATAACAACTTTTAATTTTAAACGGTCATCGTATGTTTGAATGAAAAGTGAAACAAATGCAAATTATTGTTTTAAAGGTCACTCTACTTAATTAAAAGTCATCAAACACGGTTACATACGTTTCATGTTTTTGAAATGCAACAGAGACTTTTTTAAATAAAAAAATTTAAACTCCCATTAACGATTTTTGTTGAACACTTACATAAATAAGTTGGTGTTTATAATGGTGGTGCAAATTCTAATTACACTTTGTTTCTGTTAGATGCTAATTGGATGTTCTACAACTACGGTTTTCTAATTAAGGTATAAATGATACAGCTTGTTGGACAATGATGGATACAGAACAAAAGTTGTTGCATTATACGTGGACAGTGTTCAGCTTAAACATTACTGAGATACTTTTTCATAATAATAATGATAAAAGATAATAAGAAAAAATAAATGGAAGGTGATTCGTTAAAAATAAAATTCATATTTAATGTTACAGTAGTTCTCAAGATGTTGAGTTTAGTTATTGTTGTTCAATTAGATGCGTTTATTATTTCCAGGCCAAGCGCGAGATATCTGTTATCGAGAGTTGCTTGTTCAGTTCAGTTTCTATTTTACAGGTAATCACAGCAGTCAATTTAAGTGTTACGAATGGCCACTGATAAAACCGATACTTATGCATGTGTCTGTGAGATTTGAAAAAGATTGAGCGCTCGGTTTGATACTTTAATTCCTACAATACTATCGGTTGTAAATGTAATAGGTATTTAAAACTGCTACGTTTTTATATACGAAATAGAAACCTGTAACCATGTAAGCGTACCACAACACAGAATAAGTAATGTATTTATTTTAAAATACACCATTAACTAACATCGCTTCGCAAACAGTTGAGAGGTCAGATAAAGACTAACTTTTCAACACAAGTTGTTCTAAAGTTTGTATAAAAATATAACTTTACCTGATTGGGCGGAGATCCTCGGAAGGCGAATTGGGACGTCATTTCTCACCGTAATTTTTGCAATAGTTAACTATAAAAAAAAAATCCACGTAATGCACAGGTTTAGTCCGTGTCACTGTCCGTGCACTTCACAGTGGCATGTCGCCGGGCCGGCTCGGAGAGGCGCGAGCGGCGCCGGGCGCGGAGCCGGTATCGATCGCGGCGAGGCGGGCTGGCTCGGCGCGTGGTCGCGCGCGCGGCGGCAGTGGGTAATGCGGTAGCGGCCCGCCAGGTGATAGTAATTGGCGCCGCGCTCTCGCTCTGGCTCGACCGTCCCGCTCGGCGCGCACACGCACACTGCGCCTGTGTGCGTGACGCCGCACACCGCTCCTTCTTTTCACGCTCGCGTCGCCGTTTGACCCGCGCCGCTGACGACGCTCTCGATTTTTGCGGTGCGGTGGGTGGCGCCCGGCGAGGGGCGGCCCGCGGGTGGGGGCGCCGGAGTGGGGGTAGATGCACTCCTTTTTTAAAGCTTCTCTTTCTTTTCTCGTATTTTCTATGTTAGTATTGGTAAGAAGCGGTCTCTTTTATTTTATTTTATACATATTTATTGTGATAATTAACAGTGACGACGCGCACGACGAGCGGGTTTGCCGAAGCGTCGACTTAATGATAGGTTTGCATTTGATTAAAGGTAACCATGTTTATTTTGTTTTTGTTTTTAATAGAGCTGTACAGGTAAACGGGGCAGCATGGAAGCCGGCGCTGGCGGTGCCGCTGGCGGCGAGGCCGCCCGCCGGCTGTGCCTTTACTCACCCGCTTCTGAAAGCGGGCAATCTCGAAGCCTGACCCCCCAAGTTACGCATAAACAATTATGTCTTCGTGCAATTAGCAGTTAATCTACTTTTCTGCGTTGTGAGCAGGTAGAGCAAAAGCGCATTGTGCAACGGCTGTGATTATAGTGAGCTGATAATGCCAGCCACTCGAAGCCGAGCCTGTTTGACCGATAGGTGAGCTTAGCGGTGGCTCAGGAGGCGACAGTTCATTGACTGCTATTGCTTTTGAAATTGTTAAAGTTTTGTCAGGTTAAATTAGACTTTGAGGCCAGCTTCTCTTAGCAATCATTCGTATAACTTATTTAAACAAGACTCAAAAGATAGCGTTAGGTAATAACAATTGAATGTTAATAAAGAAGAACTGAGGTAAAGTTAAAACAATATAAGTGAACAACAACCGTTACGGAGTCACAGGATCCCGTGGCGACATACACCGGCATCCTGCCCTCGGCGCGTTACAGAGACGCCACAAACTATGACACCACAGATTATCAAAATAAAAAGCGCAACGTTCCCGATCGATCTGTTCCCCTCTTCTTTCTTATCGCGCGAATATTTCACACTGCACGCATACCGACCGAAAAAACTCACACACATATAAAATATTCAAACGGTATAACATAAAATAAATTATCTTAGGTGAGTATGAGAGTGTTTGCGTGCCCCCTCCCCTGGGCGGGCCGGCGCGGCGACCAATGGCGGCGCGGGTGCGCGCTGCCGCCGCCGCGCACTCGCTCGCCGCCGCCGCGCCGGCCGCCCGCCTGCAGCCAGCCTAACGCCAAGCTTGCTCTACAACGCTTAGCGAGGCATTCTCGCGCCAATGAAGATAAAGTCACAGTAGAGATATGTCAAAAAGAGCTGTTAGAACCTGGTGAAATCTGTCATTTTTGACAACTCTCGAGTGTGAGATGCATCTAGATAAACACGAGTATTGGGGTAAACGATATGCGCCCGACATAGATACGATAATAATCTGCTAATGCTGGCGGGAGCTTGGTTAGGTTGATTTTTGGCATGTCGATTGCGTGTCGCTCCATTGAATAATAAACCTCACTCTTAGGCTAAAATAATTATAAAAACGTCACCTGACAGTGGCATCTGTGCCATTATTAAAATTTACCAAATTCACATCGATACCTCCTACGTATACTGATACAAGTGACAATTTTGAGATTTTCGTTTTTTTGCAGATTTGAGACTAAAATACTTACATTTAGCTGCCACAGAAATTTCGTACGAATATTCTCATTAGTTTCGGAAATAAAGTGACGTATATGAATGCATCTTACACCTTTTTGTCAATCGGTACGATGTATACTGAGCCAAGTCGCTTGTATCACTATACGCGGCACAAATATTGCGGAGGAGCGGTGCGAGTGTGGTGTAACTGGCAGTTGCCTCAGTATGCACGCTCGCCATCGATGCGTACGGGGAGTTGTCTCAGTATGCTCAAACGACAGTTGACGACGCATACGTCTAATACGACTTCTACGTGCACAATTCAGTTTATTTATCAAACTGGAACAAATTACCTTGCTACTCCGCGAAACTACTCTGGTTTCGCGGAGTAGCAAGGTAATTTGTTCCAGTTTGTTAATATGGACCTCCGCAAAGTAACGCCTGAATCTATTAATTATTCAGTTTATTTATGATTCTTATAAGTATACTTTACTTTTCTTATTGTATCAGAGAACTAAATGATGGTTAAGTAAGTAAAATCATTGCAAAATGAAGCAGACCAGAATGAGAACTGACCTATTAACCTATTATTAGAACCATATTTAATATGGTTTCAATGTTTTTAAATAAATCACAAGACCGTGATTCGAGCAGTAACGCACCATTACATATTGACAAGCAAAAAAGTAAATATAATATCTTAATGATTTTTGTCAGAGTGGTACAATTCCTGCTCAACACTACGACTTCTACAACAAATTAGTCTCATAAAATGATAAGCCAAGGAAAATGGAAAAAAATTCATAGCAATACTTGTGTTTACTTTATGGGATGATAAATTATCCTGTTACAGTTTATTTTTTGTTAAAAAAAAGGTCAAAGGGATCTCAGTTTATTTTTTGTATCAATAATATTACTTGATTGAAGTAAATTAAGAGCCAATTTTAAAAAGTAAACTATTGTGATCAAAGATGGAGTCTTTATAGATAACACGGTGGTAACACATTCCTAGATTTTTTAATAGTTTGTAGGTACCAAAATTAGGTAGGTAATCGATAAGATTTTTTTATCACGGCTTTGTTTGTTTGTTACTTAATAAACATTTCGCTTTTTATGCAAGTCTATTTACCAAATTTTATTTTATTTACAAATTAAGAAAAAAAACAATAAAATCTTATTCTAAACTTGGAGGTAAAAAAATTGTCCCAAATCGCCGCCAATAGGGAGGGTGCCCAGAAGGCTGGCAGCATTGCCACGTTGGGTAGCAATGCTGATTCTTCGGGCAAAGTATTGCCTAGCCTTCTGGTCACGGCAGGCCTCTATAAGGCGCGCCGAAAAGTCTTTGTCTAGACGGCGTGGACTTGGCCCCCAGGGCCCCAGAGTTTCGACCCCAAACGCCTCAAATATGTAGCTGTCACCAAGGGAGGTATATTTGCGACGTGTGAGGCTGCGGCAGAGCCAGCATTATTTTTGGTGCTTGGAAGATGGGTCGGTGCCAGGGTATCCACACAAGTGGCGTCCCAAACCAAAGGTCGACCCAACTTCCAAGGAACCAATGTCAAACCATCGGGCCTTTTGCCATCGTCTCTAGCCAGGCCGTTAGGTTCTAGAACGGCTGGCACTTGGACGCTGACAAGGGCCCTACGGATGACATCGTTAATGCTGGCATGGCGAGGTATTCGACCCACGCTACTGCTGCAAGACAGGCCATGATGACCTAGCCTGTCCGTCAAATGTAACAAACTTGTTTTAAAATGTCATGGTTCAAATTTTTTTGACTTTAATACTTAAGCATAAGACAAATCAAAGTCTGTGATTATTATAAAAATCATTTAAATTTACTCGCCTAATAAAAGCAACGTTTAAAACATTAAAAAAAATCCGTTTTTAGCGTTTTTTCTCAGCAAACTTAAAACATAATCAAGTGTATACTGGTGATATCAATTCAAGTGTATACTGGTACAAGTGAAAAATACGCTGATAAAGTAATAATGAAGGGCAAAAGAGTATGTGCTTCCTTTTTCTTTTCAATTCGTATGACCAGGTCGCGTAATTATCTATATACAAAACAGCAATATATTCAAATTCAACAATTAATTAGTTACGCCGTATACTGGGGCAAGTGGTAGTTAGCTTAGTATACCACACAATTACAACATGTCACATACGAGTAAACAAGTGTATCTGCAATTTTCTCAGAAACTACCATTAATTTCAAAAATCCATTAATGTAAATTAAAGTAGAGTATTTATCTTACTACAAATCCTAAATTTTGTAAAATTATCTTTACAGACAATAAAGTTATGGGTTAAGGAACCTTTGCACAGCTCTCCTGTAAAATCACAATTTTGCACTTATACCAGTATACGTAGGAGGTATCGACATGGTAGAGAAAAAAACATCCGTAAAATGTACAAAAATGCATTTGAACTGAATAATGTTGCCATCGTATGATAAACATGCCCTAAGTCGTAAAATCAATATAATTGACGCTATTTCTTATGTATTTAATTTTTATTTTAGATTGAATTTTAACTTAATTTCAGGAATAAATCAATTGAAATACAATTTAAATTTAAATTAAATTGTAAAATGTAGGTACAGTAATGTGGCTCTCGTTTTGTTTATTGAAATACAGTATGTAATTGTGTTGTTATTAGATTAAGGCGTATTTTAACGCTGCAATTTATGCAAGCATTTGTTTGATAACCTATATAGTATAAGTTTATATTATGATAGCAAGATGTTTTAAAATGAAAATTCACCAAAAATATTAAGACAAATGATTTTAAAAAACACTTGCACTTAATTATAAAGCAAGCTTTCGACCATTGAAGGGATTATTATCTCATGATAAGGGTTGAGATGAACGTCACGTTAATTTGATGCGAGCGCCTCGACCCTCGCCCGAGCAGTAAGGTGCGGCCGCAGCTTAACCGCTCGCATTAACTCCGTACGCTCGATCGAACTACCTATTGTTTCAAATTTTATGCTTTGAAAACTGCGCACTTGGAATCAAATGAACTGTGACCACAATTTATTCTGCTATAACAGATGTTTGAAGCTGTAGTGCTCGGTATCGCTCGGTCCAACGAGGTCGGCACAATTCTCAAAATTAAGAGCTATAAGCGACTGCCAAATGTTCACCTCTTTAGCGCTCGCTTTGATGTGCCCTTTGATTCGGCGGCACGTGTGGACGATCCCCGTCGTCGCAATAACCAAAGACGTCACCAGCATTACGCTCTCAACGACAGATCGAAATAAAATTAGAAGACGCATCGGCATCTTAAAAGGCGCGAGTAAGAAAATAAAAAGAAAGTGAGCGTTGTTTGTTTTAGTCAAATGAGTTTCTGAGGTCGGCCGTCTCATACATATCGAGCCGCTCCGGGTTTATTAGCGCGCACCTACGCCTCAAAGACACATCGCATTTAAATATCACACTGAAAGCGTCAATCTACATACGTCCTATCGAGCAAATCCTAAAAGTGATTTATACTGAGACCCTATTCCATTGAAGCAGATTACAAATAATGAATAAAATTGCATACGAAATGAGTAGACCGTCCGTGGGTGTTTGGTTGTTTGCGCGGCGAGGGGGGCGGCTTATTGCCTGCGCTAGCGACGCCCCGCGCCGCTGCTCGCTAAACTTCATCTCCACATCTGATGTATGCTTTACGTACTTCGCAGGTTGTTGTGATCGAGACTTCAACTATTACATTTGATTTACTAATAGAAGTACCTACCTACGTACGCAAAATGTCACCTCACACAAAAATCTCTTTGTGAGACATAATTATCTGGGTCGTCCATATTATAATGCTTTTTTACGTGTCATTTTACTCCCTAATTAGCAGAGATTGGAACGACTACTGACAAGAAATTAGTCAGTAAGTATCTGAATTTCAATTTGATAACAATGAAAATAAAACTAAGTAAAGTTTAAATAATTAGATGACAGTAATGACAGGCAGATGAAGCTTTCTACCTGCAATGGATGAAATGCGCCAAACCCTTTCAATGATGCATCTGTAAAAGTTTCCAATAATTAACGGCAGTGAACTAAACTTAACGTTAACAAATACAGAAACGGTTTTAAAAGAGTGAGAGGACAAGTTGGAACGGTATAAGACAAAAGAGTAGCGAAAACCAGAAATGAATCCGGGCGGGCGGGAGCACTTCCGCCCGGCAGAGGGCGCAGGCTTCACGGGAGGCCCACAGACACTCGCCGGTTTAGACCCGCAACAATTTTTAAAATAAATATTACCTTTAACCAGCTTAAAAAAAGAAGACGATCTCAAATTGACGTTTTTTTTATAGTTTGTTAGGTGAAAAGTCCGTCCCCTGCGTAAATACCACTTTGAAAATTAAGTTACAGGTTAAATCGCATGCAAAAATTTGGAATGAGACAAATTAAACCAATAATATTGTACTGAATTGGTGTCCAACTTGCCATTTTCTCCAGTTGTTTTTGAAGTATTTTGACGAAGAGTTGGTCCATTTTACATTTATATTCCTACAGGATGTTCTAAACTTGTTAGTAGAAAACTTTAAAACTTTTACTGTTTTGTAATAAATCGTTCTTTTATACATTTTGAGCATTTGTTCACCGAAATAAGTCAGGCACATGCCTATTTAGATCATTTCATCAAAAACAACAGTGAAAAAAGTATGCCAAGTTTCGAAGCTGTTTTCCCGTAAAAAGTTTTGTGATAGGTAGGAATTTTACAGACTTTAAACCTGTTAGATCACTCTAGAGAAATTTGCTGGATCTATTGTGGTACCTACTAAGTCTGGTATTAATAATTCCTTTGACCATACACTCAACCAACAAATTTCTCTATAGTGCTCTATCAGTTTAAAGTCCGTATAAACCATATTTTCAAACGGCGTCACATACAACTGAATTATTTCTTATTTATAAAAAAAATGATTATACTTTGACCATGGCGCAGCCTGAGGATGTAATGCCGTAAATGTAGCGTCGCATCACAGTAAATCTTTTATGTTATAAATGTATTTTTCAAATTTATTGTTAAATTTTTGTTTATTGATTAAGGAGGCCTGCACTAATAATACGACTTTATTATTTAATTTATTAATAATTCTTAATAATCCTTAAGGCCGAGGAAAGTCTGGGTTATTATTACTGAATTAAATAATAAAATTGTATTCCACGTTGTAGGAGACTCGGCCAAACAATTAGAATCCAGGTATTGATTTAAATAAAGTAAGTGTTTGAAGTTCAAAACAAGTTGTTACCAGTATTGCATGATTTCTGCTGGGGTTATGTATTTCTGTCTGTATCCGTTAAAAAGTAGAATTTAAATTAAGTTTGCCCTCTAAAGCAAAGTGAATATTTTATTATGTCACGAAAGGACGTAACTGAATTCCATTAGAACCAGACTTACACATGTACAGTCCAAAAAAAGAAATACCTAATTACTCAATAGTCTGATTTTAAACATCACGAAAAGGCGTAAATTACTCTAGTGTAAAGTTGTAAAAAAACAGTTACGCCCCTTCGTGAATTGATCGACGAATTATTGCTCTACCGAGTGACGTTAAAGTGATAATTTCTGCGTCAATGTTTCACGACAGATAGACGTAAATTAGTAAGGTGTTTTAAATACCTAATTAAATTGAACTATTATCTACCTCAGCGATTATGTCAGTGTCTGTTGACGAAAACAGTGCACGGCGAGAAACACAATTTTAACATGCTTAAGTGCGGCCAAGGACTTTAATTGTTATATGAGAATTTCTAATTCAATTGTTTACTGTGCCTCAATTTGAATGACAAGTATTATTGGCGTCTTCCACACTTACCTAGAGCGTGGCGTGGCGCAAATGACGTGCCAGTTGTTTTCAGTTTGCTTTTAGGAATTCGTGCCTCAATTGGTAAGGTTCCGTTTTAAGATTATACTTTCTTGTTCGTCTGCCAGTCAGTGTGCAACAAAAACCTACAAGGTACCTAAATACTTTCCGTTGACGTAGAATCATGAGATATGGCAACACAAAAAGGAAAAAAGCCGAAAATTTATAATTTGTAGTTGTATCAAAAAAAATGTGTTTGTAGTATTACAACCTTACATTGATGTTTGGGAGAGCATCTTTTCAACTGCAAAGTTAAATGTGACTTACAATCTGACAAACTATCTACATACAAATCTGACTGGAACCCTCGATGCTCGAGTCAGACTCGCACTTGTCCGGTTTTTTACGATATGGAAGAAAACTAACATGCATATTAACTGACAGGATATGATCCTGTCGCCCATTGGATCCAGCGACCCGAAAAATAGCTGATTCTTTGCTGAACTTTAGGTCCCCCTGACTCCTGTGAGTTTCATTTACCGTACGAAAGGCAGTAGCAAGCTTCTACTTCACGCCAGCATTTTGTGAGATTGTGATGCTACCCTGCTCGAGCCAGCCCATTAGAGCTGCTACCAGCAACTGGCTACGGTATAGCTCTACCATTACTTGATTGCAGATATTATAGTGACATTGTTTATATTGAGTATTATTCATTGTATTTCTAGAATTCGTAAATAAAAAACACAAGCGTGGGTCGATTAGTGAAAACTTTAAAATGCAAACGGAAACAAACAGTCAGATAATATAGGATTACACTAATAAAATAAATCAAATTGCATAAAAGTGAAAAATGGCTTTAGACATTTATGTCGAAAGTAAAAAAAAAAAGTTTTATAGGTCCTTTTTTGTTTCAAAAATACGTTTACCACAAGTCCAACACAAATATAGAATGTTTTATTTATTATAGGTAGGTAAGTGAAACCATCGAAAAGCTGTCAATATTAAAACAAACGCGATTTAGAGTTGCGCTCCATAGAATACACACATGCTTGGGAATATCGCGATATGTAACGCTTGTAATATAAAAAAAATGTATTAAAAAAAAAAAAACAAGAATGCCGTATTCTCTTACTGCATTAAAATTCCTGCCAGTTCTATTAGAATCATGGGCGGAAGCCGCCGCGCTCGCCGAGTATACTGTTTGTGGATACGGTGGCAGGGTTAACAGAGTAGAGGGATGGTCATTTAGTGGAAGGTACCCCCCCTCCGTGTCTGCTGCACAGACTGATTAAACGATCTGCTGTCTGTGTCTCAACTTGTTTATTTTGTTCCTCTCATCGATTCCACTTCAGTTAAGTGTTTCAGTTTGGTTTTCTTCACACAAATGTTAGAAAAAAAGCTTTTTTTTCTTTTATGATGTGAATGACTGCTTCAATGTTAATGTAGTATTAATTGTGGCTGTTTATTAACAGTTTTTTCCTTAATGTATATTCATAAAATTGATTAGTAATTCAGTATTAATTGCGTGGTAGAGTGTACTACAACGAAGTGTACTGGAGTGTTCAGTCACTGGGATTGATGCTGGTAACTTTCAACATTCAGATTACATAAAACGTTTTTTAAATTAACTACAGACACACTCTGGCATTGCACGGGTATAATTCCGTGTAATGCATAGATTTATATTACTTAACTAAACTTCGGATATACATAAGGCGGAACGTTATTTTTGTTATTAATTTTCATTACTATTCAAAACTACGCGGCGATAAAAAACAACCTTTTTTTAGATTACGAAAATAATCTAGTAGTGTTACCTAGTATTTTTATTTTTTTTCATTTGCAATAGAGTTTAAAAAAACAATTCAAATTTTTAAATCGATGGCATTGGTAGTCGCTGAAATATGCTATTGTGGACTTGTGGGTTTCTACGGAATGTTTTGGTTATAATTAACACTAGGTAATTATATTGTGATAGATACTGTACTTACAAAAAACCTGGTAGTAGCGTGGGACGTCCTCAGACTCGGTGGAGCGATGATCTTCGCAAGGCGGCTGGCAAGAGCTGGATGAGAGTAGCCGAGGATCGTACTCAGTGGCGTGCCATGGGAGAGGCCTATGTCCAGCAGTGGACGAACATAGGCTGATGATGATGATGATGATGAGATACTGTACTTACATAAAAACCTTCCGTGGAAAGCCCGTTTCAAAATCCGTTGCGTGGTTAAGAAGGACTAAGCGGCCGAAGATATGGAGACAGGCAGGAACGGATAGCGACATTAAACTACGTAAAGGTGTTAAACGTTCAAACACTTTGCACCCTTAGAATTAAAGCGACTCAATTCTGAATATGATATTTCCCAAAATCAAACCCTATGACTTTTAATTAAGGTGGTATTTTGGGACGTGTATTATTCAGAAATAGGACACTTTAATTCTAAGCGTGCGACTTGTAATTTTGTAATTTAAGGTAAGGTCATGCAAGATGAGATTAAAGTAGTGATTGTAAACTAAATGTATCGAATCGTGGTAAGAGATAGCTAAAGCTTTTTCTGTGTGCGTTTAATGTTTCCCGAACCCGAGTATACGAAGTTACCAGTATGGTTAGCACGACACTCCGCGACTCGCTTCGTCACTCAGTGTATCTCTCACTAACTAGTCCAATAGGAGGGAGACGTACTGAGTAATAAGTGAAAAATCATTTGCTCACAACACACGTGTTATTACAAGTTGTGCTAGCCGCTGATTGATTGTACGTATGAAATTTATACACTTAAATCCACCTGTTTTGTTTCGTGATGACATCTTTAAAATGTTTAATAAATAAAATATGCTATATAAACCGTTAAAATTGATTTATTTCAGCTATTAGTAGTAGGGCTCCGCTGGCAAACTCTGGGTAAGGAACCCAAGAAAACATTAAAGCAGTTCTTATACTATTACAGGTTAATTTTAATACTTGATTTCAAACTTTAGAGGGCTCGAAACTCTCAAAATTCAATAGCCACCCCATAGTCAAAGGGCTCCAAGCCGGTCGTGACGGGAATATTAGTAAATATTTAATTGGTCAAGAGCGAGTCGAACTTACTAGCTATTAATTTACCTAGATATAGCGACGGATGTTGTTTCGTATAACAAACAAAATAATGCCACCGTTCAAGTCACGTTAAAAATTACATTGGTACCTTGAAAATACCTTACTCGAAAAACAATTGCTAACGCAGTCAAACCATTTTAATTAGTTGTCGCACAAGTTTGTTGAATAATATTTTTCAGTTAACAAAATTAAAAGCATTGAGAATGAGAATGAGAATGAGAATGAGAATGAGAATATTTTATTGCATAACTGTGTTAACAAGGATGGAAAAATTCAATTTATATGATTCAACAGCTACCCATGCCGGGCGTACAATAAGCAATTAAAACTATACAAGACAATTATTTATTTTTACAATCATTTGCAAAATATTCATTTAGATTGTAGAACACATTTTCGACAAGCCAATTTTTAAGTTTGATGAGAAAATGACAGTTGATAGCTGACGCTTTGCGGTCTTTTTTTTAAGATTTTTAATAATGGAATAACAATTAAGAAATAAATTGTGTGTTGATAATATATTTACATAGGATCTTAAACCGAAGATTTGTAATATGTGATAATATCAGAATGATACCCACAACAATTTATTTTTTCCTCAGAATATAATTAATTATTTTGTTATGTCTCAGTCGTGCGATTTAAAATTAAATCAAGTATGTTTTATTTACTAATACGTTGAAGTGATTGTAAATGTATATATTTCAATTACAAATGATAGTGTGTATAGGTGTATAGTTTAGAATTTTTAAATGTATTATTGATTAGGTATACGAAAATAAAAATTACAACATTTATGTTGTGCAATTATTTTTCTTTGCATTTCTCACCGCAGTTTCAAAAAATATTTTTTTGCCTGGTAATACCAAGAAACGCCAGAATTCCACGGAATAATAAATTTCTTAACATTGCCAGCTGGATCCTCCCACGCTAACTTCTAGCTACAGGAGAGTGATCCTCTAAGCGCGACAGCGACGAGATCGACAATGAGGCAGCGTCCTGTCTTGCTCTAACTCGCTAGCACGAATGAGCGAGACAGGACGATGACTCGACGTCGAGTTCGACGCTGATGCGCGTACACAACAACAGTTGTCCATCAATAAATTCAACGATTTATCGAGCATTTCAATGATAAAATGCCTACTACTTAAGTTCGAACTAATACGGTATTCTAATGATTGTTTTATTTCCATAATTGATATTTTTTTTACAATCGCTATTAATAAAATGACAGCGGGCAAGCTTAGCGAACACGCTCTATCGCGCTCCATAGGAGTATGGCGACAGAGACGTCACCATCGCAATGATGTATGGAGCCAACGCTAGACCGCGTTTATTTTAACACTGCCAACCTGATTTAATTTCTTTTTTACTTGGATTCT
Organism: Ditula angustiorana; assembly: GCA_963691745.1. Classification (NCBI taxonomy): domain Eukaryota; kingdom Metazoa; phylum Arthropoda; class Insecta; order Lepidoptera; family Tortricidae; genus Ditula; species Ditula angustiorana. The sequence goes on from OY829472.1 coordinate 9,047,765, forward strand.
AAGTGGAAATTGGATAGGTAACGCAACGAGAGTTGGGATGAACGATTACACACACGACTACACAACGCCATACAAAAAAATAAAATAAAATGCGAACGAAACTCTTCAATAAACACATGATATGCATTAGTGTGCATTGTGCAGCGTCATTTTTGTAACTTAGTATCGCAACAACTGCTAAAATAACGGTTTTTTTTTATAAGCCGACGAAAAAAACAAAGCTCGTTGATACGTACTAATACATAGTTATACAATTTTTTTGTATGATCAAGCACAATTTTCATCTACGAGTACTTATTTTATCATACTCGTAAATGTATTTTTATGGTAACCTACAACAATCTTACACTTTTAAGCCATTTGGTTTGTGACTGGAGTACCATATTCAAGAGTGGAACAAAGTTTTCTCATAAAAAAATACTAGTGAAACATTATCAAAGCATATTAATAACTAGCTTTTACCAGCGGCTTCGCCCGCACCGTTTTCGAGACAAAATGTAGCCTATGTGTTAAGTTAGGGTATAAGCTGTCTCATTTCCAAATTTCATTCAAATATATCCAGCCGTTGTAGCGTAAAGGACTAACAAAAATACTAAGTCACACACAAATTTTCGCTTTTATAATATTAGTGTGATTAGTGTGATATTATTGTCTCTAGCTAGAATACTCAGCTCAGCAAACTGGAACAAATTACCTTGCTACTCCGCGAAACCAGTGCCGCAAAGTAACGCCTGAATCTATTAATTATTAATTACTCAGCTCAGCTCAGTGTTCTGGACTTAAAAATTGAACTCACTATTTTAATTTATTGCAAGAATAAAGATATCATAAGTTTAAAAAACCTTACTCAGAGCAACGTCCATACGTTGCACTATCGGACTGCTTGTGATACGTAGACTTCATGATTCTTTAACAAACAATTACTGCCAAAAGCCCTCTGCCTCTTGTTTTATTAGTCAGTAACAACATTAGTATGTTACTTTTTCTTTCTTAACTAAAAGAATAAAAGTGTCCGAGTAAAACTTAAAATCGGCGAGACCAAGACGTGATGCTCGTCACCTACAAACCCGCGCGTCAGACTGAACAATGCTTGTTGGTAACAAAGTGAAATTATACATTAAAATTAAACGTCTACTGTCGGATTAATAACAATGCAAATATTCATAATTTTCATAGTTGGCAATTCAAATGAGCATTTAGTTAGTTTCGGGTCGCGACGCTGACCCTGCCGACTAACTGCCGTCCGGCGATGGAACAGTGTTCACAACCTCTACAAATAACATTCATCGCTCGATTTTAAAACGGAATAACAAACATAATGAATAAATTTGGAACGGTATTGAGGACTGTTTGACACTGTGACATCGTTTGTTTTGTCTTTTTCACATTAGCAACTACGTCGGTATTAAAATTTAGTTTGAAAGGTCAATGTTGTGTATACTCAACCACAATTTCCCTTTATTTGAAGTCTACAGTCCCAGACATAGGACGTACCATCTTTGTAAAATTTAACTACTAAGTCTCCCTTTAACTTTTTTTCCATCTACAAGAACCTTTTAACGTATAAGTACAAGTGCACATTCTCTAAAACTTAGAATTTATAAGATTAGACAGACATTATAGCTGTTATCAGGGCTGTTAACTAAACTGTCACACTAACGGAGGATGGTACCAAGCAGTGATCGATAAACATTTGTCTATAGTTTTTATAACATTTTTTTCCGTTAGAGCACAGGCCAGTGATACCATGCAGCCGGGGCCGATCGCATCGTATCAGTGAAATCGTTGAATGAATGGACACGGACTGATATGAAAAAAAATTAAAGTCGACCCTTCCGTGATTAATTTAGATGCCTATGATCCCTGTTCAGTTTCCGTTTAGACCATTTTAATGGGACCGCTTTTTCATTTTGGATCAACTTGGTGCCTGAGTTTGGAAGGCTTATCTTTATGTTGTTAAATAAGAAATCGTAAATTAAGATTTAAATAAAAGGCGTCTTGTTAACAACAAACCTTTTGCTAAAAGCGCTCATAAATTTCCAGAAAGGTTGATTTTTTATAACGTCCCCGTTTTCCGTTTTAGCGAGTTACTGCGTGTCATTTTTTTTATAATCTTGTTCTTGTGTTAGCTCGAGTAAGTAGGTACTGATTGGTGATTTGAATTATGTTCCGAAATGACAGACCATTATTCTACATATAAATACTGACGTTTTGATTTGTTTCTGCTTAACCCATTTTAGTAAATGCCAATCAAATTTTCTATGATGCTAATAAACATACAAGCCTTGTACACTAAGACATCCAGAGGAGTTTAGTCTCAGCAAGTTAAAATATATAATCATACACACGTAATTAATATAACGAGATAAATCGAGGGTGTTATTGTATTAAAATATAATTGCGTATTATTTTCTTAAAATGATACCTGGATGATTTTCTTGATGGTAAAAATTTATGACATTCATGAGTGCTTATTGAAGTCTAATCTGAACAAAGATATTTTGAATTTGCCTTTGACTTCGGCATACTTCATCCTTATTACAATTTCAACGTTGACTTCTATCTATGCTGCCATTGACTTAACTGTGGTTAAACTGTACAAACTAAATGGAATACTTAAGTAATTGAATGAAAATTTAATGTAAATTATGAACCAGTGTCGAATTCGAGTATTATAGTTACATGCACATAAACTGTCGTTTTCTGTATGTCGATTGTAAAACATAGTGTCCGCAATTTAAATTACCCTTGATGTGTCTGCCTGAAGTTAATGAACTTATCGAGTATAAAGGTTTTTTTTTGTGGATTTTATGGCCTGGTTGCAGAGAGCATACAGGTTGTAATAATTAAGTGTTGCCAGTTAACAATTGCATTATTATTAAGACAAATCAAAATTTGTAAACAGCTATTGAAAGAGTAATTACAATGGGGAATATTATATTACATCAATAACTTTTATGGTTTGTGCCTCAAATGGACAAAAGGAACCCTTGTAGGATTATTTGTTGTCCGTCTGTCTGTCTCTCGATGCCCTTTTTCTCAAAAACGCGTCAAAGTATCGACTTGAAATTAATATTAAATACTCAAGTCTGCAGTCCCTTAGAGCTGTGCAAAAATCTAACTTCTAAGTCAAAGCAATCAAGATATATAGACGGTTATGCCGCATATTTCATCTATCTATATATATAAAATTCAAAGTCCTGACTGACTGACTGACTGACTGATATATCAGCGCACAGCCCAAACCACTGGACCTGGAGACTTGAAATTTTGCACATAGATACCTTATGTAGTGTAGGCATCCACTAAGAAAGGATTTTTGGAAATTCCACCCCTAAGGGGGTAAATTAGGGGATGAAACTTTGTATGAAAGTCCGTCAGTTTTGAAGTTAGGATCTTGAAATTTTGTTGTTAGGATTACGTAAAAAAAATAATTTATACGGGTCTCAGTGTTTTTGATAATTCCATCCCTGAAGGGGTGAAAAGGGGGATAAAGTTGTGTCAGGAAATGCCTTCATGTTTACAGCAAAACTCACTACATTTATTGTTTAGGCTTATAACGCAACGTGTATATCGGGTGTTGTTGGAATTACAACCCTTAAGGGATGAAAAAGGGGATGAAATTTTGTATTTGAGTTGTTCGTTTACAAATTTTTTGTATTGAAGTAAAAATAACGTATGTGGTAATGTGTTATTACTAAGCCTCTATTGCCACTCGTCTATCCGTCTGTCTGTCTGTCTGCCACGCGCAGTCCTGACTGATTTGCGATCATCGTCCAACCGAAACTATTGAATTAATAAAACTGAACTTTGGAATATAGGTTTATTATATAAGTAATGACGTGTCACAGGGTTTTCGGATTTTCAAATTTGTAGAGGGGAAACGGGGAGTAAAAGTTTGTATGGAGGTATCGGTTTTTTAATAGGAACTTGAAATTTAGAATTTCAGATACCTGTCATAAATAAATAATTATATGTTTCAGGGTTTTACGACTATCGAATTTTAGGGGTGAGAAACGGGGGTGAAACTTTGTATGGAGGGGAGGTATCGGTTAATTCAAAAATAAGAACTTCATAATTTTTGTTTGTTTTAGGGTACTTGGATTTCAAGATTGGAAGACGGTAAAACGGGCTGTGTAATTATGAGATGGAGTGAGAGCACTTATAAGTTTTTAGATTCTAAAAAAAAAAGTTATTTGTTTTCTGTAGGCCACGCGGGCGAAGCCGTGAGCAGAAGCTAGTATTTCATACAATCACAAGGGAATCAAAAACCGAAAGGGTACTTCCCGTTGACCTAGACCCATCAAATTTGGCAAAAAGCAAGGTCTTACAGCACATATAAAGGAAAAAAATCCTAAAACCGTAAACTTGTAGTTACATCACAAAAAAATAACACTAAAAGTTATTTGCTTGTTTGCCTTCCTATTTCATAAAAAAAACTATCACAAATTTATATTTGCACCTGATTTGTATGGGGACAACTGTTATCCATCTTTACTATGGCATTAGTAGGGACGTTCTATAGTTTCCTTATTTTGTATGGTCTAGTCTGGTAGTCTAAGCTTTATTGTGGGTACGACTAAGATTCCAATTCATTCGGTGACGAACTTTCAATATCCATTTGCAGCTTTATGATATCTATATCTACTCTAATCTACACTAATTTAATAAAGAGGACAACTTTGTTTGTTTTTTGTTTGTTTGTATGTAGGGGGTAATCTCTGAAACTACTGAACCGATTCCAAAAATTCTTTCACTAATTGGAAGCTACAGTATTTTATGCGAACAAAGTCGCGCGCGTCCGCTACTTAGTCTCTTATATTTGCGGAATAATTGCTTGGCCACACTAAAAATTACAGCCTGTACACAAAAGTGTTGGCCCTTGTTTTGTTAATAAATTTTAATTGGCCTTAAATTACATGGAAATCATTATCATGCTTATAAGACAAAATACTCTCTAATGATTTTAGTACATTGCATATTCATAAATGGAAGAAAAACTAAATAACAGGGTAAATTATTTCGACTACTATACTACTTATAAGCTGTCGTCATGTACCTAATCAAAAATAAGATGAAGTATTTCTCAACATTTGTTTTTCTGAAGAAAGATCTCTAATTCGGACTTTTACTTTTATTTCACAGCACGTTAACATAAGTTGTACCAACGCTTCCGCCGAAAGATTGCTATTTGGAACACTGGCGCGATTTATTTCTTTTTATTCCAATTCATACATTATTGTTCAATAGCCAGTACTCCAAACCTTTACCAAAAAGGCCCTACCTATTATAACGTATAAAATCAAAAGTTAGGTGCAACGACTAGCTAAGCGACGAAGAATGTAAGGTTGATGGTAACTGTGATCACAGCGCGCAAGCCGAGCGAGCCTAGCGGGTAAAGCGAGTGGTCCAAGCTGACAGCCGGAGAAGGTCCAGGTCTGTTGTTCTTTATTAGCAACAGAGACCAGGGCCCAATTTCATAAACGCGACAGGTGACAGTGACAATTCGGTATACATTGCTTGCCTACTATGATGTTAAGTATGCAAGTTTCTAGCGATACAAGTCGACACAGGGCATCGCTCTGCTTGCTCTGACGCGCTAGAAGAGTGAGCGGGATAGATCAATGCCTCGACGACGAGTTCGACGCTGATGCTTTTTGAGAATAACTGGGCGAAACCAAAATAAATTGCCATGTTTTACGGACTTAGGTACAAAAGGAGTAGATTAAAATTGTATTTATATCCACACAATAAGTGTGCCTAAAATTGCATACATACATGAAAAATTTAATGGAATAGGTGTAAAGTCTGTTTTATTCTGAAAATAAAAACCGTAAAATATTTAGGAAACTGTATTTCCTGTATAAGTTTCACGTTTAACTCACGAAACACAAAATATACGTATACTTTATACCTATTTGTTGTGCTGTTTTCTGACTAATCCATTACATACGACCTCTCGCAATTAAAAATCAGTGATCTGAATTTACATGCCTTACATATTCAACGTATTAAACTGTCTGTGAAATTAACGTACGAGAAACCTTGGCTTGAAATAAAATTCGATTTAATGTTTTTCGGTGTTACAATTGTAAACCATACACTGTATTTAATTAGGTAGCCCATCAATATACCAAAATACGTTTGCTCGAATTTAATTTGCCCGATTATCACTTGCCACTTTTTGTTCTAGCTGTCTAACACAGTAATAAGGCAAGTAAGTAGTTCTACTTAGGTGAGTAAAAATAACAAAGATTAAGGTAGATAGGTATGGCCGAACAATTAAAAATTCTAACGCAGCCGAAGTACTTTTACTAGCAAAAACTGAAAACCTGAAGTAATTTACATGAAGAAAGAGTACTTAATTGTGACCATGGTTGACAAAATTTTTGCAAGCAAAGCAAAACGATAACAATCGAAACATTGATCGAAACTGTGCAATTAGGCAAACGAAACATAGTTCAACCAAGAATTGACTGAACGTTTTCGAGAAAACAATATTAGGACTCGCAATCTTCGGTCTAAAGTTACAACCTTCATCTAATTAGTATACCGTATCGGCATTGTAGGTAAATTACTCACCCTTAGCCACTTCTATATATTTACCGAGTTGTTTTCGACTACTTTGATTACATTAACAGAAATACGCTTGAACATTTGCGTTACTGGATATACGAATTAAAATAAGAGTTTACAAAAAAATAAAATAGCATGAACAAATACTAACTACAAAATAGTTAGATTAAGAACGCTTGAGAAACACGGAAGGATTCTGTGATACCAGTTGTCAGTACTGATTTTACCCTATAGCAGAAAATATAGGAAATACAGTCAAAAATGCAAAAAAAGAAATTTGCGATTTTAGTGATAGTTATCTGATAATACATCTATTCAACAATATGAAACAAACACAAAGAGTACTTACCGCGATTAAAAAACTAAGTATTAAAAAAAAATTAAGTCAAAATATCCCGAAAACGATGGCACTTTTAGGCACTAAACCTAAATAATGTACCTTTTTAGATTTTGTAAGTGTCCCCTAACAGCACGTCGCGGATTATTCTTTCATGACCTAACACCCTGTGAGCCCTTAGAGAATGCCTTAAGTCATAAATTTTGCCTTTTGGACTTTGAATTTTTGTTATTACATTAAATAACGTTACATAATAAGGCAGTAAGACCTATATAAACTCATCTTTTTCGTCCGTTTATTTTCTAAAGCGTTGCAGCGTTGTACTGCGTATACATTTCTAGACCGGAATCGTATTTGTCAATGTTATATATCACGAATGTTTCATTCATAACAAAAATAATTAAAAAGGTAAATTTTCAGTTTCACCAACGGATCCCTTAAGTGATCTAAACATAAATTAATTTACCTTAGTACTGCTATTTCTCGCTGGGTTTCTTACTAGATTTCTACAGCGGAGATTTATCCGAACCAATGGTCAATGAGCTTCGCGAATATAAAGTGAATAAATAAAGAGTTAAGTTATATAGTCACATTTGTTCTTTAACAATGTAACAAACAGCCTGTCAAAAACATCACAAAAAGGGACATTACACTTACGGTCACAACATTAACAAATAACCTCCTGATACCACAGACGCTCACATAATTTTTTGACAATATACAAACGGTACTCCACGGTATGAATTAAAAAGGTACTAGTGTACACTAGCATTAAACGTCATTTAGGCAATCTTATCTTGAGGGACAGTCAGTTCCCGACCTCCGGTTTATTGGTTGCCGTTTATTATCAAGATAAGTTATCGGTGAAGAGCCAATTAAATTTGAAAACAAAGGTAACATAATAAGGCGCCAGAGTAAACCGACGAAGTGGGGGGAGGGGGTCACTGGCACTGTTACGAGATTAAACAACACACTTGTACAGAAGCGATACTGTCCTGTGGTGCCTTAACTTACCTTTGAAGACGTAATAATAACAATGAGGCAATTGAGGCTTCTGTTGTGTTTTCGGCTGCTCATACGAACCCGTTAAGGTTAAACGCGTGTATTTTTTACCCTTGTTAATTTACAAATGTTTATTGTCGAGTCATGTTGCTAGCTTGTATGTAAGTGCCTGTTAACGTTCGAAAGTACAGTCTAAATTTCGAATCGTGACCGAATATAAACCATATTCATCCTAACTGGGCTGATGTAAGCAACATTATAACCTAAAACGTTCGTTTTTGGCATCAACATAATGTTTAAATAAAACGTTCTGAAGCAGCAAATTATTAATCACCTCTTTTATTTTCAGCCTTGATTTATTTTATTTAGGCGATAATCGGTGTTAAGGTGACAAGAAGTTAGTTTTCTGGTTAGAATGTTGTTTATAGTCATTATAAGGCTAGTATGTATGAACGGATTTAAGAAACTTTTTACAATAACTGTTATATTTAAAACGAAGACGACATGAAGGTCAATATAAATTACTTTTTTAAATGTGTATGGGTATTGTTGTTTACGTTTAAACTGTACATAACAAAAAATACATTTAGGTAGATAGACTGAATTACGCCATTGTTTTTACGCCTGCAGGCAATTATTTTTTTGCGACGAGATAAAAGACAATTTTGTGTTTATTTCTTCTTAAATACCGTAAGAGAGTCAATTACAATCGGTACGTCCTTGGGACGAATGTCGCTTCTGTTACGTTTTTGTCATTGTACAACTGCGTAGGCGCACCTTTGTCGCTCATAGGGACTTGGGTACGAAGTGCGGAGACGGCTTGCGTGTGCACTCACACCCACACCAAGCCATGCTCACTTTATATTAGACATTAAGCGGAAAAAATACAAAACAACCATGACATTCCGAAATACAAAGTTACTTGTACGGAACAGATATACCATTCGAGGCCTCCGTGTATATTTCAAAACGTTTTGATGACTTTTGCTACAGTTAGAATTCTTTAGTCTGAAGTTCTCAAATTTATACCGAAGCTGCCTCCACATTGGTTAAAGGTTCGTTCAGTACCTCAATCGGTCCATTTTATTGCCCTTATTTCTTTCAAACGCAGACACAAAGAGCTGTGTTTATAGCTAATGATACTTAGGTGTGTATTTTAACACAGGACCCGGGCCTCCAAAAGAAACACGAAAAAAATATTCAACACGATATTATAAAGATTCGACTGCTGTACATCGGCTCGAAATTCTCTTTGGTGGCGCCTATTTTTTGTTAACATTTTTTAGTCGCATATTCAACTGAGAGTTGGCAGCGTAATAAAATGGCAACAGTAAGAAATTTAACAGCCACTTTCGGGAAAATATTCGACAGTAAAATGGCCGCCTAAGCCGTGGGAGAATCCTACCAGTTTCCTAGATTTTTTTTATATGTTTTATTAGTTAACGTTATAAATAAACACGAAGCGGTCGATTGTCTTTGAAACCTGATTAAATTTGATAGCAATGGAAATTCCGAACGTGAACTTTTTCAAAGTAGCGAGACCGAATGCCGACGACGGCGCAGCGCCGTACGTGCAAGTTACAATGAGGTATTTACTTAAGTAGGCACAATAATAAGTACTTCAGTCAAGCTATTTGAAGAAGTTTTATGGCAATGATGAAAACTGAAACCCAACACAAACATAAAACTGAAACAAAAACACAGTAAAGTAAAATTAGGGTAACAAGTCGAAGTCTTGCTTTGACTTACTTTAGCGTGTCACGCGACGCAAAGACGTGGTCGGGTCGCCCGCGAACGACGCCGATTGTTCTACGCGGGGCTTAATCAATGGCACTTTAAAATGAAATGAGTAATAAATCAAAGCTATCTGAACAGGAACTAATATCATGCAAGTCAAATGCAGGTAATAGCTTACTGTTTCACTATCTCGTACGTCCAACAAAGCCCTCCGCGTGTAGCGACAAACGACGAAGCATCGCTTTGAGATTAACTCCATCAATTTAAGATAAAAGTCTGATCCTACTGTTTTCTTGTGTGGCCTCTTGAAATATCGTACCGGAGTACAATATCCGCTTTCTAATGATTATATCGTATATATCTTTGTCATGTTCTGGTGGAAGGGAATGGTCATCAATTTAATTCAATTTAAGCACTTAACTTAGACTGCGTTTTTTAGAGACAATGCACATCAGATCTGATCGAAGGTACGTACGGCAGCTTTTATAGAATATATTATGAAGATATGAAATTCTTTGTATCAAATTTTCCACTCGGCTGTCGTCAGAAGGGACGATTGTTTTTCGAGAGTATGTACGTATTATCCTGTCATTTACGAACAATATTTTTATTTTATATGTATATTGATTTATAATCGCGTACTCAAAAACGGCTTTAACCATTTCGATGGAATTTACTATACCGGGATCACGGAGGCGAAAAATCGATCTAAGTCTTGTTTCTGAGAAAATTCCATCTCTCTTTGTTTGGTCGCCTACAAACTCAAACTCAAATGATTGATTGCTTACATGTTGTAAAATTATATAGTTGTTATACATAGAAGGTGTTCCAAACATGCACCCTGCTAGGGCAACGCAATACTTATAATACTTATATCTAGCTTAATTATTCTATACATTGAGATACAATTTCGATGTTATGTGTATTTTTTAAAATAATGCAGGTATAATGCAGGCCTAGACATTTATAAGTAATTAACCAATTACTTTTAACAAATAAAAAGGTTGCATTTGCATTATAGAAAAAATAGTACCGATATATTTGATCACCGACTGCCAATAGTGAGCAAAACTAGGATATATCTTATTTCGCTCTGAATCTAGCCGTGTCGAGTTCTTCACACCGGCCGCTGTAAACCGAGTGTAAATTTGAATAAGCTCGCCAAACTCAGCAGTGTCTTGAATAAATGAGATATGTATGCCCATACGACCAGCGAAAAAGGCAGGAGCAGAGCTAACGAACGATCTTGATTAAACTACACAATACGAACTTAGCGCCGCTGGTCCATTAGTGAAAGAGTAGGTGTCACGATTCTCGGTCTCGCACGCCTTTCATTATTTATGCCCACTTTCGACACCGCGCTCCAAGTTTATGGAACACAAACAAATGAACGTTTGTGTACATCGAATAAATAGGCAGGTGAGAACTTTATGACGTGGATCGCGATGAGCCTCATGCTCTATCGGTGCCGCTGTTTGCAGTCCGTTGTGCAATGTTTGGGCTGCTTGATTATTTGGAAAGAAATCTTGACATGTAAAGGGAAGAAGAAAATTATGTGTTAATTGAGTGAATTGTGTCTTAATATATCTCTTGCCAAAGTGAGTTGAATTATCTAAGTTGTTAAAGCAACTGAAATAATTAATAGGCTGGCTATGTTCAATCTAATGAGTAGGAATCTCGAACTGAAATCAGCAGACGTTCTTCACTGTCCGTCAGCCTTCAATCAGCTCGTGCACAACGACCAGTGACTACCAATTTATTATTATGAGATTTATTTAAATTGTTGTCTTAAATTTCAATAGGATGCAGCGATACGTCATTAACTTCCAGAAAAGAGCTTTAAGTATTGGAGTAATCTTAAAATTATATTTAAGTATGTATCTATGCGCATAACTATGACGATAAGAAGAATAAAATATGCGGCTGCCGTAAGAAAATAATTAAAACACATCTTATGGCGTCATAAATCTTAACAAGAGACTATAATTTGTCTAATTAAAGCAAAAGTACCTAGCATCAATGAAGCTCAATAGTATACACCTTAATGAGCTCAAACGCCGGCTATAAGGCAATTTTTCTTTTTCGTTTCCACGAGTTTTTGAAAACAATGCCGCCTAAACTGTTTAATTTACATCGGAAACAGCTTAACAAAAAGGCCAGAGTGGTGACATGCGCGGACACACCAAAAGCCTAGCATCGCGGGCGCAACGCGCCGCGCCGCCGCAAAAAGGAGGAATCATTAGAAGGCGCCACACGAGATCCCATTTAAAAGTATGAGAATATTTTCACAAAAAGCCTCACATTCAACTCCCGGCACATTCATTTTATGAGAACAATGAGTGATTTTTGTATTTTTCTTTAATTCTATGTCGATTTTATCCGCGGCAGCGTCGAAGCGAGCCTGTGTGGTTGTCGCCTCGTTCCGTCTTGGACTTTTTGCCGGGGTGCGCGGGCGTCGGCGCGGACGACGGATTGTTCCCGCGGAGGCGCTACGCCCGCGCCCGCGCCCCGCCGGCGCCGCGGCCGCCACAATTCACGCCGGCCACCGGCCAGCAGCCTGCATTGTCAATCCCCTTAACGAGCACCCGATGTATAGCCACATGTTCCAATAAAATTATCCGAATCTCCAGGCGCCATTGCGAAACCAGAATTTTCTACAAAATCAACAATGGCTACTCGTTCTTCATCGAGCTACTTAAGTATTTCTCAAGCGTTAAATTATTATTGATAGTTTAGATTGTGAGTCATCTCTATCACAGAAGCTGGTAATTGCATTATTTATTTAAGAATGGAAACTTAAATGAGTGGCATTGAGTGGTCTAGTCGTTTGTTTGTGTTATTTTATTTGTATTAGATGTATGACGGGTACGCTTAACATCTCGACGTGACGGCATAATGGTGCGGAGACAATGGACTTTAAGACTTGTTTATTGACTAGATGGAGTTGTTTTGAAGCAGAGTGCGCAGGAGTGGAGGCGGCGCGCCGCGAGCCAATGATCGCCAGTGGGAGGGACGAGTAATCATGTATCGAGACAACCGCGATCATCCGCCGAACACTACTTACGGATGCTGCTTTTTGGTTGTGCGGAGGCCTTATTCCACTATCGAGCACCCTTTAATTTCTCAGCCACTCCCATAATTGAGACGTTAATATTTCTTCGATCGCTTTATTATTTTTCTGTTCGTTTTTTGCACTCATAAACTTGCTTGGCAACGTAATTAACACACAAATGAACTAGTTTTATTTAAGGTATAAAAGCGAACACTGTAATTAACTCACCTCCGTTCGCTGTACTCGGTTCCGTTCACCATTAGGAGTGGTGAACAAATCTTTTTATCTATGTTGTTTTAATTTTATTCAATTATTAAAATTATTTTTTAAGGAGGTTACTAATTAGACGGGTATCTATCTCTAAATACATTAGCCGACATGCGTAGTCAGTGTTGTTCTCGTTGAAAAAACATCCTATTTAGGTGGTAACAGTTATTTATTTTGCCATTTTGCATAATATGAAGTCGGAGGAGTACCGTGAAGTCATCGATTTGATGATTAAACTTTGATTAAACAAACTTCGAAGCGCATGTTTTCACGTGTCAACTTTTAATTCAGTACAAAATACTTTAACTTTCTCACAATAAAATTCACCGCTAAAAATCAATACGTAGGTAGGTACATGTATCCTTCCTTGGATACATCAGTCAGCAAAAAAACGAAGGTATGCCGAATTAAGACACTTATTTAACTGTCCGTAACAACTAAAATATGCTGCATATCCTACCGACTCGCACTTCTCAATTTCAACCACGTCAGTACAGAAAAGGCAGTAAAGATGCTGAAAGCTGGAGTTAGCCTCTATGGACAACAACTCTAAGGTAGCTGCTAAGACAAAAAAATTACAAAATAATAGCCTGCCGACGCAGGATAAAAATTTTGACCCTGATTTATACAATTGCTTTTAGTAATTTTACGACCAGCCTCGTATTTACTTATTTTAAGACTATTGTTTAACCAGCGCTCTCCATACTCCATAGGGTCTTACATCCTCTTAACGTTTAGTTGTAGCTATCATTTTTTAATACTTATGCCGTCGTTATGCCTTTCAACTAAGTTTGTATGTTTTTTTTTTATTCTATATAGTTTGAAAATATTGACGCTTTTTGTTTTGTGTGAATCTCTTAGAGAATAATAAGAATAAGAGTATATTTACTGAAACAGTTAATTCGCATTAAATACTTATACTATTTTACATAAGTTTATAATTAACACTGTACAAGATTTCTTTCACAAATTAAGCCGTGTCACCTACACTAGGCTAGGCCTGTCCCGCAGAGTGACACTATATCTTAAACTGTAAATATTGTCAAATCTATGAAGAATATTTAAAACGAACATAGGCACAATCTTAGTTCTAAGTATAACAATATACTTAAGAAAGTCATGGGTATAGGTTAAGTTTTAGAGGGTGGAATACGTACACAATACTCTTTAGTGTACATAGTTGTTCAATTGTAGTGGCCGATGTGCCTGAAATTATATGAATTTTTGAGAGTTAAAGATGTTCTTTGACCGGGTTATTCCTTAGCCTCACAGGCTCTGGAGAGCATCCCGTGCGCACTCTTCTGGCTGAAAGGTATCGTGTTTCAGCTGTTCAGGACCAACCTGTTATTAGAGAACTTGGTACCAGAATCAACGATCCTATGAAGCCAACGCCGAATCATCGCCAAAATATATGTTTTTTTCTGTTATACTATATGTTTATGGATTTAAGTAGGTTTTATGTTATTTATGGCTTAAATATAGACTAATAATAAATTTTCGTTTAGGACCCAAAAATAGATTACAGAAGTGGACCCGCCAAGATTATTAATATACTTCTGGGTGAAAATTATTGAAATATTCGTGCCTCAAGAAGTCTGCAGAGGGTTTATTATCACTAGTTTTTTTTTATATTTGTGTTATTATTAAAATTACAAATTTTGCGGTAAAAAGAGTTAAAAGACCGTACTGCTAAACAGACTTGACAGAGGTGTTTTGTCAACCTTCAAAGTACTTATACTTACGACTAGCACGCGTGCTCGTTTTGTCGCTCGTCGCTCAGTGCGTCTCTCTCCTTCTTGACTACATAAAAACGACTTGGACTAAACGATAAAGCAACTTGTGGTGTATCATGCTAGCTATCCTGCTGAGGATTTTTGACTGCATGATGAATTTACAGCTGTCTTTTGATTTTTGTAAAAAAAAATAAAACATACTGATGGCAAACGAGCCTGTAAGTCACTTGATGGGAAGTGATCTCCGCTCCCATGAAAACCAGTGACCTCAAGATAATCGTTGATTGATTGTTACTGAATTGAATGCACCATCAACTTAATACATAACTGTAATGAGCAAACATCTCATTGACGGGTAGGAAACTATTTTTTTAACTGTCAAACTGTACAAGGTTATAAATAAAACGTACGTTCAAAACAGGTCACAATGTCGTTGTGTTTGTTGTCTCTTTCTAACTTGTGCAACTGCCGTAATACATTATACGTTCTCACTTGCACACGCAGGTCGTAGACATATATATATAGGTATATTATAAGCGTACTTTCTGCACTGTGCATGCAACTAGTTCCCCGTCAATTGTTTCTAACAACTCTCAAACCAATACGGATATCGTATGAATTATTAACAGGCGGGCAATAAAAACTGTCGTCGGATATCGAAGTTACATAAATAAGGTTGGTAGCGCAACATCGGCGATCTCTGATTAGAGTCGCGTGACTAACCCCTATTTGTACGATCATTGTCTCAGCTTGCATCCTCGCGCCAGCAAGCGAACGGGGCACACAGCGGCCAAACGTTCATTGATTTTAATTAAAAAAACCGGCCAAGTACCGCACCGACTGTACTGGACTGTATCACCACACTATATGTTTGTGTTATGACTTACCACAACAACTCGTGAACAAAAAGTCGAACCGCATAACTTTACCGACTTTAAAAATAGGCAGGGAGGGCGATGGTATATTTATTTAAATATTTTTTTATTGATTTTCGAAAACTACCCAATATTTAAATAAAACTTAACTGGAATGTCTCAAATGAAGCCATTTTATACGGACATAGTAGCTTCACTTTAAAATGTTGACTCCCTTTTCCCCTTTCGCTAAGAAACTGCATTTTTAATTCATTCTACAGTAAGTACAGCTGGTTAACGACATTATCAAACTATGCCAAAGTCGATAGCAGTCAGTAATATGATCTTTGTTCCTTTTTTCATCGCTCCTCATCAGCATCAGACATTTATAATACTCATCTGTTTTAATCGGGGAGAGAGAAGAACAGCCACACGGCGGCGATGTTGAAAGCAACGTTGCATGTGGTTTGCACTTGCAATTCTAGCGATGTCGTCTCTATGACGCTGACCGACCGAAAACGATCTCATTTACTGCCAATGTGTTGCTACTGAGAGTAGTAGATATAACTGAAGTCAAGTTCCAGTTTCATACTGGATCAGTAGTAGATCGGTAGTCGGAAGAATAAAATGCTGGTAAACTCAACGATACTGTCTCCAACAAATGTACTGATGCAGGCAAGATGCTCATAAATATTTCAGCATGCTGTAATGATCTTTAAGAAAGAAAAAGAAAGATGGAAATCATTGTTATCATATGAGCTGCCTTTTTTCGTTCTTTAATTTTAACATTATTATTGTTTTTACATATATTTGGTGTATTTTTATATTATTAATCTGATGGTGACTGTAGACGGACATCAAATAACAGACATTTATAATTGATACAGTTAGGATTCATTTTAATCAATCTGTCTTGCATTTCAGTTTGATTAATGTAGCAGAGGTGTTACAGGGCTTTAGTGTTTAGTAAATTAGCTTGAGACAAGTACAAAATAATTTGTCTTAGTTTGGACGTAATGTAAACTTGTAAGGTGAACTCAATTACTTGTATATTATTATGGATTACGTTGTAATACCCAATTGGATCTACAATGATATTCGGCATAGTTATTACTTAAAACCAGAAAATTGTATCCATTAAATTTTCGGTTTTTTTCTTGCAGTTGCTTTAATTATTTTAACGTTAAAAATAAAGCTAAAAGGTAGAAATGTTTAGTTTATTAATATTAAAACAAAGCCAAGTTCTTGAGTGGTGACCACGTGCCGGAAGACGACGCGTTGGTAGATCCGCCATAAGGTAGATCGATGCCTTAGTGATGGTTTAGGGTTGGATGAGGGAGCCCGCATAGGACCGGCTGCTGTCACGACCTTTGGGGGAGGCCTATACTTAGTAGTGGACCTATGAAACTACGAGGTGCACAATGAAGCTAACTTACATAACTAATGAACGAATGATTTAAGCACATTCAAAATTTTGTTGGCACGGACCAACTCAGTGCGCCCCTAACTTTATTATTCAACCTAATATATAATAACTTCGCAAACGTGTCGACAAGAAACTCTGGCATACCAGCATACGTAACTGTTAATTCAATTTCTACATTGAAATCTCCATGAAGAATGATATGGACGAAAATATGGTCGAATAAAATTTAATTTTAATTACCTCTGTCAAAGGTTACAGGCAAGTTTTAATGTTTTAATACCTCTTTAGGCATAAACTCTAATGTAGTAGTTTTACGAAGAAATTGAACTACTTATAAGCTAACACATTAACAGCAAAATTGCCACCGATTTATAACATTAAGATAAAACGCAATGTGAGTGTAGGCACAAGTCAAAAGTGAAAAAAACAATTTGTGAAAACAAGAGATATTTTAACATGACTGAGACGGCTTATGAAACTTTTAATTGGATAATTATAAGATAAAATATAAATAGTCGTATATAGAAAATAGCTTATTAAGTTTTACGATTTTATGTCTGATCAATTACTAATCGTATGAGTTTGATGGTCTAACGATTTTGAACTGTTACTCCGGTGTATAAAATGGCAACGCAAAATACTTACCTGGTATAAATTCAACCCTTTTCTTTTATGCGTAGCTGAACATTTAGTTCAATAATGCGACAATTACTTCCTCTGATTGACAATCTGAAATCGATTGCAATGCATGAATGAAGAAACGTGGCATACTTCGAAGTTAAGACTGGAATAAAGGTTAGAAACGTACATTTCTGTGGTTAGAGTAAAAACAGTCTATCAAGTAAAAATAGAAGTACCTAATTAATCGAATTCTATTACAAGTACTTCTCATTGAAGAGATTTTTTGTTGAAAAAAAAGCTATAGGAAACCGCTAGCTTTACAGTACATTTCCGTGATATTTTGTAGGACAGAGGAATTAAAACGACATCTTAACTTTAATTCTGATTATACGTCATTCTAATTATTTATAACTACGACGATATCATCCCGCATTGTGCGAACTTTAGTTTATTATCTATTATAATGCTTTACAAGTGACCCACACTGGTTTTATACAATTAGAATGTAATGTTCATAAAAACCGTAAGAAAATTGCTAAATGACAGCGCAAACCGTATCAAAATACGTTGCGTGGTTTAGAAGGAGTAAAAAGATATGAGGATAGACAAGTACGGATAGCGGCTTTGTTTTATACTCTTTAGATTATAGTATAGTCGACCAAGAAATTGCTTGACCACTTTTCGACCGTATTACAAAGGGATAAGGTTCAAAAGTGGTCAAGCAATTACTTGGTCGACTATACTTTATATTGTGCCTATCTAGCGCTCACGTGTTATATTCTGGCATGCCTGAGTATAAATTGTAATTAGAGTACCGCCGGTACTGTTTCTGATAAAAATACATAATAACGTTCCCGCTTGGTTTCGTCGCTGTTCCGCCGCTGCGCCGAGTTAATGAGACGCAGGACTAAGTCGTGCTCTCGACGATTCCTCATCCATTTTATATTGGATTTTTATTTAATTTATTCGGTGTGAGAGAAGTGGGCAGGTCTCCGATGCCTGTTACGATACGATAATCTCGGCTTACAGGATGTTTGTGCCGATTTAATTGGCACTCGAGATGCTTCGGTGTTTTTGTGGTTGTCTTTTATTGCGAGCGTACTTATACTTCATGGTTCCTACGCAGTAGGACTTGCCATAGTTTTTTTCATATAAATTGTGAGAGAAACATAAAAGGCTGGATAATAATAATTATTAATAAATTTCGTTTTGTAAATTTATATATCTACATATGTAAATTTACAAATCGTGTTTTCCTTTCCACTGTCGATATATTAAACTCACGACTGAGGAACAAGCATTCATCATCATACAAATATTTGCCCCTAGCAGAATTCGCGACAATCGAATCTGCAACCTCTAGCCTCTAGACTTGGGTCACCGACCACTGGGCTATGTGATTGGTCATAGAAAACAAAGCAAAAAGCATTTTTTTATTGTACCTAAAACTTCATAGCATAAAAGCACGGAAGCACATTTTTTTTATAATATAGAAATAAATAAACAAAAACAAAAGTAAGTATAACTTCATATTTTTTTCAAATTAAATATCAACTTCATACAGAAAGCTTCCAATGAGCCTCATGTGTAGTCGACTAAAAAATTGCTTAACCACTTTTCGATCGTATAACAAGGGCCTAAGATTCAAAAGTGTTTAAGCAATTACTTGATCTATACACTATTTATTGTTTATTTTTCCAACTTTTTAGGTAGAAAATTTTTTCAAATTTAAAAGGAACAAACTTTGACTTTAGCCAATTCAATTAAAAAAAAAACATTGAATTCAGTCCACATATTTGTGGAGATATCATGTAACACATAATTATACCAAGAAAAATAAGCCAGTGTCATTGAGAACCTCTTTTTTTTTAAGTAGATTAATAATGAATAGTCAATATCGGCTTTTCAGACCGTCTTAGACAATCGAATATTTAAATTTGCCGTAGGAAATCTGTCCTATAAATGCTGCACTTAATAGTGACTACAGAGACTTGGGTTAGTGGCTACATTTTATCAAAGTTCTGCAGAAAATCTGTAGAGAGTCGTGAAAGGTGTTCATACATACATACCCTTGAATGCTTAGCCAGTGCAATGAGCCTATCTCTCGTGCAGCCACATTTAACAAACTCGTGAAAAACGTTACTTGTCACTTGACTATTTAATTTCCACTTTACTCTAAAATTAAAAAAAAAATGTTGTTTTAAGTAAAGTCTATATTTATGTAAGAGAACTATTGTGTGTTTTTGTTAACTTTTTTTCACTGTAAGCACTAGTGCCTAGTTTCTTCTATAGCCATTTAAGACGGTTTTTCTTAAAGCCCTAAGAAACCCGTCAGTTAATGTGTACATAGAAAATCTCACAAGCGAATTTAAAAGGAATAGTTCGAATAGAATTTGTTAATAAATGAAGCATTATCTATATAGTCTTACCTCGTTGGATCAATTATTTAATCGTTAATGGAGTATGGGGCTCGCTCGGCCGTTTAATGGGAAATGGCTGACTGCAGTGGATGCCTGTTCGTCCCACTCACATCACGCTTAGTTCTATTATATGTAACAAATATTGAGTCTGAAATATCCGAC
The DNA here is from genome assembly GCA_963691745.1 of Ditula angustiorana. Lineage (NCBI taxonomy): Eukaryota > Metazoa > Arthropoda > Insecta > Lepidoptera > Tortricidae > Ditula > Ditula angustiorana. The sequence continues at coordinate 9,067,952 of OY829472.1, forward strand.
TGTGTAAAGCCCATTATCTCTGATAATATACCAGTGGACAGGGATGTTGGAAAATGAACCCGACTTGCATTTGCAATACCTGGCTCTAAATAATGTTAATGTGCTTATCTACACACGTACCATTAGTGCTCTAAAATGCGTCCAGAAACCCTAGGAATTGACCAACATGATTACTACCAATTTGACTATGAAAACTTTCTTGTCTGTGGCAGTAGGTAAAATCTGTACTTAAAAGTTATTACAGTATCGATTTTTGTAAAGTTATGATTTTACATTTGGAACAGCTATAAAAGCTCAAGTGGGTCTCTATTCTAGTATCCATAGAAGATATTAAAACAGCTTTACCATTAAAAAAACACTCACCCTTTTAATCATTAGAAATAATGAGAAGATACACGTAAATTATTAATAACGAAATTTATTTATTATCCACAATAAACGAAAAAAAAATCAAGTTTTTTTCTAACAAGTAGAAATATGTAAAAGCGAAATCAAAATACCCGTGACAAACATATAATCGCTAAAGTCGAAAGAAAAATTCTTGAAGGCATATGCGAGAGCTGTATAAAATGAAGAACAACCGGAAGAAAATTTAAACTCCCATGTAAATATTTTATTACACATAAAAATTAGAAAGAAACAAAGCAAAAAAAAGTCTTATCCAAATCACAGTCGCTCTACAAGCATAGTACCCAAAAGGCGGGTAGTATTAACTAGTTGAAAAGGTTAGTAAAAGCACTTATTTAATTTCCTGTCAATGTTTAAAAAGCACTATCTGCCATGGCTGAAATGGCAAGTGATTGCGTTGTATTAAAAAAAACCTCGCCTACGGCTCGCTCACTCAGCCAACCATTCCTATGCCTAGTCATTAATCGACTATTAAAAACTGTAAAGTGTTCACAAAAGTTCAGTTTTACTGATTTTTCATCGGGGTTGAGAAATTAGAGATATATTTTTACAACGCTTTTTTCTAATGATAAAGAGTAAAAACTTTCTCTTTACATAACAAGTAGGCAATATAAAGCTGGAATAATATGCGAATAATAAAAAGTCGAGAAATGCGACTTCATAGGCATTAAACTACTTTCATTGTGGACATTTAATTACAACTGTCGTAAACGCGGTTTTATTTATCCGTTTTTAATCAAATTAAACAAAGCGTGTAATGAAATCAGCAGGTTCATTATGTATACGAGTTGAGGTATAAAACAATATTTTACTATCCAGACGTTAGGACGCGCGATACTTGGGGGCTATAAAACTTCCCTATTTAAGTTGATTCGAATTAAGCTTGGTATGGTTGGTAGGTTTTTGCGGCGTCGGAAGGATGATGTGTTGAAATGTACTAATTACCTGCTTGACAGCACGGTCGGAGCGAATGTTTGGTCATGTTGCGCGATGTAGACAAAGTGTTGCGAAGGACGAACAGGCCTGGCGAAGTATACTTCTAATTCTAAGTATACGTTTTTTTTAAGTTAGCATTTCAATAAACATTGTTCATAATACTTTTTACGATATTACATCATGATTGGCGTTTTAAAACGAATAAGTATTAAGCGGACTACCAAAGGTTTACGAAAGCATTCATTATTATCATTGACCAAATTATTGTTAGGAGTCGATCCATGATTGAGTCTGCATTAATAGTCTGCCTGCTTTTGATTCAAAGTCGGCTGACTTTGAATTAAAAGCAGGCAGGTTTTGTAGTAAATTCAGGACATGTGGCTACATGTCCACTAACACAAATAGAATTCTCAACAAGCGAAGGCGTAAGTAAGCTGGTAATTAATATATATTTTTGGTTGATGGAATGACGATGGTGATGAAAGCATAAGTGTTTGGCGTGAGAATTTCGATTCTCAGTGACTTTACTATTGCGTTAAAACATAAACAGCTTAAGGTTGAAAACGTAAGGTTCACAATCGAGTAATTATCGTAATGTAGCGTGAGACACTGAAATTCCTGTAGGTCCACTTGTAAGCAAAAACAAATTAGAATACATTTTTTACTTTAAAGTAACGTTTAGAGTGGTGTACAACTAAATATGCCAAGCAAGAGTTGTGATTAATGTCAACAGTTACAAATTGGGAATATGGGTTCTTTACTTTTGGGAATAGTAGATATTATATAGGTGAACACCGAGTGGATGAACAAATTTGTGAGAATTTGAATACACCTTACCTGAATACAATACACCTTAACTACGGATAGCCAAGGGTAATTATTAAACTAAATATTTATTTTTCACAGGGATATACAATTAACTAGCTTAAGCAAACGACTTCGTTCACGTGTACTTTTCACTGCAATTCAGAGATTTTTTTGGCTCAAGTATGACTTACTTCACAACAATTACTTACACAAGTACTTCAATGGCTTTACTGGGAATATTGCTGACGATATTATAGCGTACTTTGAAATACTTACTGTTCTACTCTCAAGGACAATATTAGACGAACATTTAACACACAATGAAAACGTTCCTGTAGGTATTTTGTCTCTGAGTATATTATAAAACCATCTTTTTTCTGCTAAGAGTGCGCGCGTTTCGTTTCCGTTCACAATAATAACGGTAGATTAGTAACGTTAAAAAAAAGCTAAAATACACTTTTAGTAGCCCTATCTGCGCGACCCCTGCACATAACTCAGGCATGATCCTTCCATATTGGACGTCCCCTGACAATGGATCGGACTACACACATTTGAACGCCGCAAACTCCGTAAGCGAACGTATATCATTGGCGTAGCGGAAGTGCGTGGACTCCCGCATCTATGAGCATTTATCCCAAGTCAATGGACATTTTGAGTAAAGCTTGTACACGTGATGGACGTTGGCCTCCCTCCTGGACTGAGCCTTGGCTCTGCGGCTAAAACGGGAATGTTTTAAAAAAGGTTCAAAGGGGTGAGTGGCAAACATTAGGGCTACCAGACTTTGGTGCTTTTTTATATGTATACACCTATACTTGTCAGTGGCAAAGAAGTATGCAGCTCGTCTGATGTTAAGCAATTACCGCCGCCTAAAGACACCTGCAACTCCAGGGAAATCGCGCACGTCATCGACCCTACAAAAGCCTTTTAGTTCCTCTTTGGAAGACCCCATGCTGTACCACACTGGGAAACCATAGCAACGCTTATGGGACGATTTCAGCACTCCTTATTTGACAATTAGACATCCTAAAGAAACGATCTAAGTGCACTAATGTTATGGCACCCCAGTGCCAATGCCATGGTGACCTATCTAGCTCTTTTGCTTATATAGGTATCAGTGTAATGACATGGGCCACTGACAGAGAGGTACATTATTAAACAGTGAATTGCGAGTGGTAGGAATTACTTAGTGTAAGATCCGTCCGGATCGCTACATAATACCACATTTCATATATTAATAAGTAGTATTAACAGTTGCTGGTTAATAGTTGGCAGCTTATTGATAGCTGACCAGAGTTGCGAAATAGTAAACATTAGGTTGCTGAGCAAAATATCACCGATAAATATTTTGGGGTTAGGTTGCGATCAGTTGACCCATCTGCTCTCGCCGTTATGCAAGTAACGGCCGCGTGTATCACGGGCTGATAGATAAATTAAATGCCAACACTACCCGGTAGCCGGCGCGGAGGCACGCGTGGTATGCCCAAATAAAATTTTTGATAAACGCACCGGAAGCTGAACCTATTACGTGACACTGCCCCCGTTCCGTCTTGCGCCTCTCGGTTATTGTTTTTCTCAACAAGAATTTGGACAATTCTATGCTTTCCGTCGGACCGGCAGATGGGTAGCGGCTCTTTGAATCGATAAGATCGTATCACCTAGCTGTAATAGGTCAGTTTTGTGTCGGAATTAATCAAGCGTCAAAGGGCTGCCTATAATGGAGCGCCGAACGTGTCGTATTTCTTCCTAATTAATGGATTTGCTAGAGACGTTTTGTTTTTGTCACAAAGGACGCCGTTCCTAAAAAAACTAATTGGGCGAAAAAACCCATATCCTAAGCACATGTCACTCTTATCGAAACGGTATCAACAGAGACATTGAAATTAGCATTATCGAGTACAATAAGCTGGTCTCAGAACGTTCATGTCAGGCCGGAATTGGTGCGTGCACGTCGATATAAAGAAATATTAATATCGGCTTGGCCGTAAACAAGCAGTAGATGATGATAATTCAAACGCATAAAACAAAGCTTTATCTACAATCGCTGGCAGCCCCCGGAGAGTTTAGTGTGAAATGTGTTCTCAGAGACACCGTTTAGCGGCGTAATGCGCGTGACTGTCGTACAAATTATGCATTTCGGAGACATGTCGATTTTATTACCGCGGAACTTGCGTCAATAAACCACTGTATACAGAAGTTTAATGCTCCACTCGTATAATTTCCGATCGGATCCTTTCACGATACATCACGATATGACATGGAATATGCTTCAAACACGACATGACGGGGTACTTATCTATTTTCGACACCGGTACGGGGTGAACTACTAAATGTAAGCAAGTCGGGTTACCTTGTTTAGAACATGTGGGCAAATATTTTATAAAATCTCTTTTAGGGTTTATTTCTATTAAAACCATGACGAATAAATTGCATTACAAGGTTGAGCCACTTGTCATACTAAAGGGTTCAATATCTTGTTAACTTTATAAACGTCAGTCAAAAGTGTTGAACCACTTTCTTGTTCGACTTTACCTAGCTACATCTGCATTTTAATTGTCACAGTAATGACCGTCTGCGATCAATAAAGTGCCATCTTGGTCCATTGTTCTCAGATTGCTAGTAAGTATTATTTATTAAGTTAGTATTTTTAGGGTGGTAGTTATGGACCACATACTCAAGTTCCGCTACTAGTTACTTATACAGTATCTAACTGGAACTTAAGTATGGTCTAAAACTAATAGCTACCATCCCTAGTGTGGTTGTGGCACCACACCGAAGCTAGGGTTGCCACCTGTACTCTAAAATAGAGTATTGTCCTCTTTTTCATGTAGGCGTACTTTATAATCTATGACACAAATAAAGGACACTAAGATACTCTATGTATGTAAAATTGATTGTTAATGGTTCGTTACGGACAAATAATGAAAAAAGCTAACAAGTAATCTTTTTTATGATGTGTACTTTATTTTTGTTCTACCAAAATGAAAAAAAAACTTTATTCGCCCTAAAAAAAAAGGTGGCAACCCTAACCGAAGCCAATATGTGGTTGCAGCACGAATGGGCTAGCTTATCAAGGGTAGTACCACTCTCTCACAGAATACTGGCGAGTCAGAGTTCCGAAAGACCTGCAGGGAGGGACCTACAGAAGGGCAGCGAGTCAGTGGTTCTCTTGGATCGCTGATTCCCATGGGCGGCGGTGATCACTTCCCATCAGGTGACCCACGTGCTCGTTCACCTCCCAATGTTCGGATTTTTGGAAAGGTGGTGGCGCTATGCTATCAAATCATTTATTTGTATAAGAAATCAGAACTGATCGTAATAACACGCGCAGTGATTTAAAAAATAAACCAATAATGTAGTAAGTTTCTTCATTTGTTGATATACCTAATACTAGATATGCTCCATATTTTTTTATATCAAAATACTTTCAGCCTGTTTTCAACTCATTACTGCCATAGTCCGCCGAGTATCGTATCTGTACATAATAAACAGGTCTTACTTATGACCGTATTGAAATTATTAACTAAAGCTGCCACTTGGAATTAATGCAATATAATGGCCTAGTGCTTAATTTACAAACGGGCATAAATACTATATCAATAATGAAACAACATGGCTACCTAGATATTTAAACTAGTCCAAATTATTAGTCGCAAGCTGTAAGTGAACTAAGAGATAATTTATATTCTGTACCTATGTCAAATATATCCGCTAAAAAATGCTGATCGCTTTTAAGAAGACAAGTAGAAAGTTACTTAATGTTTCTTTGTTATAAAGTTAGATACTGATGTTTAAACTAAAACGCCAAAATGCCAAAACTTTTTTCACAATTTAAAACACAACTCTTATCCATAAGACGTCACACATAATCTGTAAAATATTGTTATCAAATACCAAAGCGCCCTTAACCTAAGGGGTGTGCCGCCCCGCGCCCGGAACACAGTAAGAAATTTTGTACCGACTCAAAAAATGATATAGTCCGGACCTTATATTGAACGAGAAATAAATCGTACCTATACTTTCTTTAAGTGCCAATAAAAGTTGGAGTAAATCATAAAAGTATCACTCCTCGAGAAACGTCTATAACAAGTGTGTTATTGCGGAATAATTCAGCAGCCAGGAGGGTGGTGTGAAGGATGGCTCCCTCAAGATCCGGGCGTGGCTCGACCTGGGACTCCGATCCTCTATCGAAACCTTCAATTATTTATCGGACCCATGTCTACTTTTCATTTTACTCCTTTCCCCGGCAAAGCTTTCAGTGGTGGAAAATAAACATGTCACCCTACCGGGAATTCGCTTTACATCTTGTGACTACAAACTGTATTGGTTCCAGCACGGCCATTGACAGTGACAAATGGAGTTTGCTTATTAATTATAACACTGGAGCCATTTCGCATCGCAAAATGTTAAATAATCTGATATTGAATCTCGGATGAGTTGGGAATTAAAGGTGTAATAAAAGTTTTAATTGTAAATTTATCAAAGTAAACTTAGCTGATTGTGTTGGTATACCGAAAGTTTTCGACCTAGATGCTTATAGACAAAAATAACTTGAATATTTTTCATTTGGATATACATATTACACAAGATACACAATATTCCTACTAAATAATGAGCTTGCGCATCATATTAAATAAATGTAACATTTCTAATCTAGTAATACAAGAGCCTATTACTTCATATTAATATCTCCAAATTTATGCCTCTACTGCTCCATCTGTCGTTTTGATGTAGTCGTTGCCGCTTTTACCCAAGAATTCTTCATTTGCCTCAAGCGCACATGAATGTTCGAATGACTCCAAAATGTTGATAAATATGAAAGTTTCAAAGTCAAAGTCAAAATATCTTTATTCAGACTAGGCTTACAGGAAGCACTTATGAAGGTCAGAAAATTTACCATCGGTTCGGAAAAACCTCTGATGAGAAGATACCAGCAAAAAATCATAAATGCAGTAATTTTTTAAATATATCAAAATTACAACGTTATTCTTACATCTTTGCGAGAGATGGGACAGCGGGCTAACTCTGCACTGGCCCTCCCTTCATTTAAATTTAGGTACTAACATAGTTTTATAAGTTTCATTTGTAATACTAACACTGTATGGATAATTTTGTCCACAATAAATGCTTTTTTTTTACTATTTAACTAAGTACATGTAGTACATGTAGGTACATTATTTGAATCCTAGGATCAATACCGCATACATGCCTTTGTGGCAGTGAATTAAAGCAGATTACCGTAAGAAAAGTAATATTGTCTTGAAGATGATCATAGGTTGCCTGGACTAAGGCTCTGACACGTAAATCGTTAAAAGTTTTGTTGATGGGTATCATAGTATTTTAATATATGCTATTTTATCTTTACTAAGGATGTTGAATTATCTGTTCGAAACGTCTGATTCCGTCAGCCATAGTTTTATTAATATAATTGAGATGCGATACGCTTATAGTCATCCCACTGGAGCTTAACGCGTCTGTTGTTTTAGAATCTCCAAATTGCGCTGTATGCAAGTAGGCTAAACATTAATTACTAATAAATCAAAAGCGTAATTTATTATTACTGTTTGCAATAAAAAATAGTATCATTACGTTAGCGGTAGAGGAAACATAAAAATTATATTATCTTTTCACGTGTTCGCCCGATTCTTCGTTTACTGCTAGTAAATATCGTGAATTTTGTGGTTGACGGACGAAAAGCACATTATTGTGCCTAATATTTATTTGATTAATGTTAAACTTATTAAAGTCGTTAAGGTTCCAGGTATGATTGTCAAGTTAGGGAAATACGAGTGAAGCAATGAAAGTATACAATTTGTGATTTATCTCCACATTTTAATGTTTTTATAAATGATGAATACGAATGTTTGTACCCGATTCTTGGATCTTGTATGTATTTAAGTATGTATTTATCTTTATAATGTAAGTACATATGTATATCCGTTGCCTAGTACCCATAGTACAAGCTTTGCTTTGTTCGGGACTTGGTCAACTAGTGTGAAATTTGTCCTGAGATATTTATTTATTTAATTATTTTATCCGACTGTAAGCGAAAAAAGGAGGGTTTTGTGTTTCACCTGTATGTATGTACGTATGTCGTCTTTGTTACCTCATAAAGACCTCCCGGGTGACCAATTTTGATTAAGGAGGGTTGGTTGGATTTGTCTTAGTAGCACAGGCGGCACTGAATATACAAAAGTTACCTATTTTAGATGCCATATTAGCCCATCAAAAAATTGTACATCCTTTCGAGAAGGGTATTAAAATAAGGCCACTTAAAAGGAGATTTTAGAACTAGGTATAATTTTTTTTTAAAGAAAAACTCAAAATCAAAATATTTTTTGCATAAAAATTAACAGCGTCTAATCCTATCGAGTGAGATATGAAAATCATGATTTAAAGACTCTTTTTAAAATTTTAAGATTGTAAAAAACTTACCATAGTCGAGTTTCATTTGTACTTGCTTTTCCTTTACCTGTTTTTAACAATAATTAACCAAGTTCCTAGTATGTAGAACTCAAAAGCCAAATATTTTTTGCCTAAAAATTAACAGCGTCTAATCCTATCGAGTGGCATATGAAAATAATGATTTTAAAAACCGTTTTAAAGTTTATAGTTTATAAAAAAAACGTAAGTAAACGTAGTCATACTTGCTCGTCCTTTACTTGTTTTTAACAATAATTAACTACGCTCCTAGTATGTAGATACATTTTCTAAGCCGTTTCGTAATGGGTTCAACGTCCGTCAAATATCACTTCACTAACGAACGCTTAACAAACCCAACTCAACATCGAGACAAAAACTCTAGCAATAGTCGCATCGCAATTTATTTATTACCACGAATAGCTCTATATTTCACCGTCACCATAATATCCGAATCCCTAATTCCTACCAAAAATTCCTGACCGCAGAATGCTCCAAGTATTCCTGTATTCGACCGCTGCCGCAACCTAAACATAAGTACTCGTAGGAATAGCGTATCTCTTTAGTTGGGAGTACAATGCGATGACATCTTGAGGTTGTGGTTAGTTATGGAGGCAAAAAGCTATGATAATGACAGAGTCCATCGAGGAGGGCGAGACCGACACGCGTGCCGAATAACGATGCCCATGCGTAGACGCGAAAATCTTACAGAGAGGGCTTTTTTTTTCTGATAGATGCGCGCAATTAAGTCTTGTGTGGAGTTCAATTACGCGACTACTCGTTTAGCTCGTTTACGTCTGAAAATGTGATAGAATAATGTTTACGTGATAATGTTTTTTAAGTCTAGAAATTGGTAGTCTACAATGGAATAGGAAGGCAAGACGTTATTACAAAAAAAGCTCTTTTTTGTTTCAAAATATATGATCAGCAGAAACCTGATAGAAATGTAGAAAGTTAACTGTGAGAACAATGATTTAAAAGCTATACTGTATTAAAATAAACGCGAATTAGTATTGCACGCCATTGATATTACGACAGTGACGTCATACGTGCTGTATGGAAGGCGATGTATCGTTTTTGCGAAACTTATACAAAAAACCTAGATCATAGTTTTCTTCCTTTGAAATTATTCTCCACGTTCCAAGAGATATTAAAAAATGTTTTTAACGTATTATCTATTTACTTACTTATTTTAGATTTACTTAAAAAAACTTCTTAAAACGCCACTTTACTAATCTGATCACCTTGCATTAAAATAGTCAAATAGAACTGATGATTATGGTATTTTTAGTATGGGCCAATTCCAGAACTCCGAATTTGGCCATACTTTTAATACCGGAATTGTGCACTCTACTGAGGATGCCCCACAATGATTGCGGTAACTTTCGGACCCTCTTAATGCAAGGTCTATGAGCACTGTGGGCTGCGAAAAATCGTTGTGACACCCTCACATAGTAGCGGAAGTCTGGCAGTAGTAGGAACACGTCGACATCGTTTGGGGGCCACGTTACGCCACAATACATGGAGTTACTCGCTTGCGCAAACTGCCCAGGGAAATATGGCGCGCGACTAGATAAAACGTATTAGGCCAAAATAAAGTTTTATAGGGACCGCAACGGGACAATGGCTAGTCGTTGTTTTAATGGATAGATTTGAGGTCTATAACTGCGGTTTAGCCGCCAGTACAGGATGTGCTGACGCGTGGCGTTAGAAGGCTAAGTATTACAACCCTTTTCTGATTATATCTTTCCTTCACAGTTTTTATAATGGCAAATATTTCTCATACTACTCTTTCCTATCGTTCTTACGATGTTTTATACGGTACAAAGCTTATATCGACATTTATTTAACATAAAAGGGAAGTTAATAAAATACCTAATCAAAACTGTTGGCTCAGGGGTGCTGCCGGCATAATTTTCACGAAACTTTCCAATAGAAAATCTGCCATTTACCCTCCCCCGCCTTTCGATAAGTTCCGTGCAGCTTTTAAAATTTTTATTTAAACTTTATAATATAAGTGTCCCCTCGAAAGGGGTCCCTGATATTATTGTGAAGCCATCTGTGACGGAACCCAGCGTGGCATCGAAAAGACATATTTTTAGATTTAGCTCGTAAATTGTTTCGATTCAATCTATTGAGGAAATAGAGTATTATCTGTCTGTGTGGCTGTTTATTGCGATCGCCGGGTACGGGTGAAACGTGTAGGGGCCGCGTCGGTAACGGTTATGAAATAGCTGTTATCGCTATGGCAAGTTGATTTGTTAGTTTGTATGTGAATAGGTCAAAAAAAATTATCACTAAAAATATAAACCATATACCGTTAAGCGTTAAGTTATAAGCGAAAACACTGAATGCTAAGTTTACTAATTAATTATACTAAAATTTCTTAGCGTAACTTCGTTAACATAAGTTAGTTCCAAGACTAAAGTTATAACTTACTATACATGATAGTTTCTTAACAACATACTTAGGTACTTTTAAATGAAAACAGCATTGAGTGAGTGAAGCGTCCCCTGTCCCCCGTATCCCCCATTTTTTAAAGTTAAAAGAACTGCCCATAGAGAATAGTAAGACATGCTCGTTTGTTTCTTGCCTATGCAAGCTCTAAAACTTGTTAAGCGTAATACTTTACAGAAAAAAGCACTATTGTCTCAAATGTTTTACATTGGGGCAGGGGAAGAATAAACGATACGTATGGTTTGTTAATGATCGCATCGGACTAACTATTCTATGAATTCAGGTACGAATTTGGTCAAAAGCGCTGAACTAATCCGCGTGGGATATATAATTGCGGTCTCATCAATAAGGCGTAATCCATACATGAACTATTTGCCCAATTCACGTAATTTAAAGGTAAAAAGGGAAAAGCATTAAATTCGACTTCATCTATATCACAGATTTATTTGTTAAAAGTGCCCGTGTACATAACTTTCTTAAATTGAGCCTAATCTTTACTTTTAGGCGTACAGATTAAAATTTTTGTTATATTCATTAAAGTTAAAATGAAAAATACAAAGAAACGTTATCAAAATTGTAGATAACAAACTGAGCGGTGTGGTCCAAATTAAAACAACAGATTTCAAAAACTGTAAAAATGTTTTTAGATAAAAAATAGCGAACCAGTATTCGACCTACTCAAGCTACTTGATGTTTTTTATAACCGTAAAAGTTAGTTCAATACTAATTTATTATTATGCAGAAACAGTCCATTGCTGGTCATGAGCAACGTCCCAAGTTATTTATTTAATTACTGTTTAGTAGAACGTATCAGTGGCCGAGCAAAATATCGGTTGATTCAGTTGTAAATTCTAAGGGCCCACATATTATACTCGTAACTATAGACGCATTTTTAAAGTCTAGTAAGCCCTCTGACATAGTTAGACAATCTAATTCAGCCCCAACATTCCCATTTTGTCCGCTCCCGAGTTCAACCTCATAGGTACTTATAGTACCTAGGTACGATATTTGTTCATAATATTAAGCACGCCGCGACTCGGCTGCTAAGCGACGGTGACGCGAGAAACCTGTAGAAGTTATTAATGTGAATGTGACAGGCAAACAATAAATCTCGGCCGAGTATTTCGGATGCCTCGAACCGAGAGCTGCTGACGAGTGTAATAAACATTTTTCTGTGCCGACTTTAACTTTCTTGACGTAACCAATTTAAAAATTATATTCGTGTTTATTAACGTGACAATAAATTAATTTACTCCCATAATATAATACAACGCAGCCGCCATAAAAAGTGTCTGTCACCATAATTTTGAACACAGATTGCTGCACTAATGCGTGCTTTAAAGGAAGGGGTATGCGACCCCTTCTGCTCGATTTTCATTCGTCACGCACAGAACGTCAAATGAAAGTTAAACTTTTTAAAATTGGATTTATATTGCGCTTTGAATCGGAATCAAATGTGGCAACACTGGCAACTGTAGCGCGCGTGTCGGCGCGGCTTGCTCCGACGGTTCGCACATTTGCATCCGTGCCTAGAACACACTGCAATTATGTAGATATTTAAATACACAGCAGTAAATCTACACAATATTGAATAAAGGCTGATATTTAAAAGGTTTCGGTTAACTCATGTACAACATTTTTAGTAGTACTAGAATAGTGTTACGCTTTTACTATCGTCAGATGTTGTGGCTGTCAATGGGCAGCGGTGATTGCACGTTAACCATCATGTGACCCGTTTGCTCGTTTTTCTTGAGATATAAAAAATGACGACCTAATTTTTGTACCTAATTGAAAATTGATGAATTTTAACTCGGCAACACTAAATGCAAGTTTTTACTTCAGCGACTGAGCTCAATGTAATAGCAGGCGTAGGACGTATTTGCACAACCAGTGTCATTCTTATACAGCTTCTTGTAAGTCTCTTTTGTGCGACACTATTTAGAGAAGGATGAAATTAGCAGCAATTGAAAATGATCGGATACTTTTCACTGACTGGTAACATTGGGCAAACTACGCAGCGCTTGAATTGAAATAAAAACGGTACTGATTGTCAATTTTTGCCAATAGAAACGTGGTAATAGTTTTAACAAATGTCTGCAACTAACTTTTGGTCAGAGTAAGTTATCACTGATCTCTTTTGACTATAATATTTAAACAAATGATCTTTAATGGAACATTTCAAAGGTTGTAAGGCGAGTGCCTTACAACCTTTGAAAGTTCTTTACTCTTTTATGACAAAAGAAAGATTATAAAAACCTTCAATTAGTGGAAGGAATTCCTTTTTGAGGATCGTAATTATACGAACACTCTGTTCATCAATGTGCCTACCTTATTTATCTCTTTTAGAGGAAATGCGGGCAGGTTTTCCCCCATGCGTTATCAGAATCCTTTTTCCCTGTTAACATCCTGAATTTTTAATGTAGAATAAAATAAAATAATGATTTTTTTATCATACGCATGTCTATTTTTTAATTTTATGAATCTAAATAAATCAAATATAATAATGTACTGTGTAATATGCCAAAATCTGCATTCGTATGGAAAATACCGACTGCATCTCCCTTTAACTTTTGTTAAAAGATTTGAAAATATAAAGTTTTAGGCAGTCACTTTGTGTTAAACTAAAGACTTCAAACGAGTTTTAAGTACTTTTAAGTGGTCACTAACAAGCATGTAGAGTCGTTAGGGTATTGCATGCTTTGCAATTGCGCCCATCGCCAGATTATATGCCGGGGATGGTTCAGTTACAGCAGTTTTATCAAGATCGGTTCAATCATTCCCATTTTTGATTTAATTTTAGGCCGAAAATTTGTTAGTTATCGTCATAGTACCTAATAGTTAAGGGCGAAAGTGTATTTTATTTGTCGTTCATTAATAGGAACGGATCGATTCGATTTTTATTATACTTATTTGTAAAAAATGTCCTGGTAAAGGAAACCTCGAATAAAGTGAGTCAGTGTACTATCAAGTGTTAAAATGTGTGCAGCTTTAGTTAAAAATTATGAAACAATAATACCCATATTTGAACACTTAACCGTACCTGATAAAAACCTTGTAGGTACCTACAAAAACACTTGATTTTCTGGATGCTACAAAACTATCCCTTTGATTAAGGTGAACAAACTTAAAATAGTATGAGGTTGAAACTCCGAAAAACTGACAGGCGTGCAAAACAACCGTGTAAATTAGCTTTTAGAATATGCAATTAAACTGTCTCAAGTATACAGTCGTGTTAGATTTCTGCTAAATTTAAAAGTACATTCTGAATCCTCAAATAACAGCACTTAATGCATGACGTATGGCACGCGTACCACGGCTAATAACAGGGTGGGGTATCCAGCCCCGATCAACTATCAAGCAAACTGCATGGATAGAAAGCCCTTGTTAATAACATAATTGCCATCGCAGCATGCAGGATTCCTTGTACAAGCAAAAAACCTGGGCCCGAATACGAGACAGGCGACAGGTGACATGATGTTAAGTTTGTAAGTCTGTAGCGTTACTTGTCGACACAGTAATGTACGGCGAATTGTCACTGTCGCCTGTCGCGTTTATGAAATTGGGCCCTGATACGATATCGAGAAGTTCTCTACTCAGAAATTAAATCCGTGAGCAAAATTTGGGGTTTACAGATGTCCTTATCTGATGCCTGATCTCGTCAAGCCTTGATCTGTCTTGTGTCTGATATTGCTTCTGGACTGCGATTTTTGAATCTCACCGGGTGACTAAAGCTCACCAAAATGAGCGTTTTTCATTGAGATTGAGCTATTTTTGTGAGCTTTAATCACCCGGTGAGACTCAAAAATTGCACCTCTGATCTGACCAAAGTTTCACCAGATTAAGTCATATTATGTTGATCGTTACTTGTGATCTTGAATTCTATTTTCGATTTTACATACGACTCTGTGGTCGAGAGATTTTTTTTGACATCATCGGCAGTTCCGTAACTTCTGCTAATGACCGTACAGCGGCATGTTAATTGTCGGCAGGTTTCTTGATTCCTTGGATTTTTTGTATATCATTTACTTACTAATAACAACAACGCATACTGAAAACGATTACGATTAAATTTGCACGTTTGATTCTATTTTTGTTGAATAAATAATAATTTTTAATTTTATTTTGTTTAATACTAAACTTTCACAGGCCTGGTCAAACATATTTAGGACCAATGCTGTTAAATTTTACCATCTTGTTTATACTATACGTTCAGTGAATAAACAATAAATTCATTTCATTTCAACGGTGGTTCATACTGTAATTTACACTCCGTGACTAAAAATGGGTAATGGTTTTATTAAAAAAATACACACAACAAATATGTATTTCAAATGGTGTTACGAGATCCTCGGTGTGCGAGCTTGACTTACACTTTGTGTTGTTTTTAATTACTTGCTGTAAGTAAGTGGCTACACGACAAAAGAATCGTGTAGCCACTTACTTGTTTCGTTTTGTTATGCAAAATCACTGTTATTTGATAAATTTATGTAGAATGTGATGATGAACTTTTAAGTTCGTCCTTTTTCTTTAGCGACCAATTTGATACAGTCAGCAGCAAATGTAGCAAGTCGGGTCTAGAACTGCAAGACTTTTTCGACTGGGTAGATACTGTTGCTAACTGTACCTTTAAAGGCAGAAGTCTGTTTGCCTAATAAATTTGAATGGCAACGGAATTCTTTTATCTTAAGCTTTCATTTCAATATTAGCTTTGTTCGAATGTCTGCTGATGTTTCTGTCTTAACAATTTAAATTTTGCAAGTCGACTTTCACCCATTCAAATGGTCGGATCGGCTTGGGTGTGTATATAAGATAGTTTCAATTACTATGTAATATTGAACTGTGGACAGTGTTTTTATGTGATATTGATATCCCAGCAAGGTTTTCGCTACATTATATCCGAATCAGAAACCAACAGACCGTTTTTGGGGCTCCATTATGACGAGAAGGAACCTAGATTCGCCATGTTGTTCCGTCTAGCTTTCTGCTCCCGGTTTAGCTCAAAGATTCATGGTACTAGAAAACTGTAATTTAACTTGCGTATACGTAATCGAGCCGACATTTGACATTTTTCGATATGTGAAAAAGTTCACGGAAGTGCAGTGGTATAAATGAAACGAAGTTAAAAGAAAAACTGTCACAACTAAGTAGGTTTTGCCAGTTATTGAGATATCGGATATTAAATTGCAAGCTGTTAAGTAACTTTGTTTTTCGGCGTGTCTTTGAAACACTATGAAGTAGGCTGCTGCGTTAGCGATATCAGCAGTTACTATGATTTAAGGCAAAATCGAGTTGAACATATATTCGGAATATGCGTGACGAGCTCTACAAGGTGGGTTACGCCATTGTACCAGCATAAAATGCTTTATTTAATCCTATTTATATAATGAAAATGAAAATGAAAATGAAAATGAAAATGAAAAATTTATTTTGCAAGTAGGCCATATAGGCTCTTTTACATGTCTGAATCTACTAGCGCTTCGGAAAATGGAAGAATCTGCTGAGAAGAAACGCCGCAAGAAACTCAGCAGTTTATCTTTTTTTTTCTTCTCTTTTGAAAACAAGATTACAGAGCAATATACACAATCATAATAATAGTTCACATAAAGTGTGAAAAAAAAAAGATAATAAATAGCACAGCAAGCTTTAAGCATATTGAACGAACTGGCACTAGTACAGATTGACCAAGAGATGTATAGGGTCCCCAGGTCAAAGAAATTAGAATCGGGATGTATGTGGTCTCTGATCAAATACTTAGTCTAAATAACTTAGAGATGTATAGTCTCTAAGGGTCAAAACAAATTAATTACCTTAATCTATGCTTAGCAGAGGTGTAAAACGCCTCCACGGTCAAATTGTACAATATTACTTGGAGATGTATAGTCTCCGAATGTCAAAAGAATATAAGAATAAAAATATTCATGTCAAAAAAAAAAAATTGGTGAAAATCCAACAAAATCAGTAATATAACAATAACAACTCAATATATGTCTATATTTAGTTATATATATAAATATAAATAAATAGACAACACGATGAAGTCTCCCACATCAAACCGCATTTAAGTACCTACATTTTAGGCTTTTTGAGAATTACATTAGTCTTTGCAGCATGAATAGTCCGGACCCCACAAACAGCACCCGATCACGAGTATGACGCGTATCTCAGCCATCGTCTCCCTCAACCATATTGCAGGGAAGGTGGCGACCCGATCAACGACGCCACCGTAAGCAATGCCCTTTAAGCGAGCATGACATACTCAAGCAGTACGACTACAAAAGAGAAATTGAATACGGCTCGTCTGGCGAGAAACATCACAATGTGCTCCAAAATAATAATTACACTTTAATAGGATGTCATACATAATTAATAGGTATAAAATTAAGTGATAAAAAAAAAAAAAAAAAGATTAATGCTTAGAAATGTCACAAACATACAATTATTTATTAAAGTCAAAGATATTTAAATTAAATATTGAACAGCCGATATTTAAATTAAATATTCACGCCTTTAGAACTGGCCAAGTCAAATCGTCGCATATATATTCGTCGACTTTGTAATAAGCTTTTTTCAATAGCGTGTTTTTAATATACCTCTTGAATGCATTTAGAGGTAATTCCCATACATCCACAGGCACTTTATTATAGAACCTCACGCAGTTCCCTAGAAAGGATTTGCTAACTTTTTTTAAGCGGAATTTGGGTACAAAAAGCTTATTTTTATTTCGTGTGTTGAAATGATGGACATCACACAGTTTCTTGAAGGAATTAAAGTTCCTATGCGTATATACAATTACATCATATATATATTGTGAAGCTACTGTAAGGATGTCTATTTCTTTAAAGCGTTCTCTCAGTGAATCACGAGAGCCAAGGTTGTAGATGGACCGAACTGCCCTCTTCTGCAGAACAAAAATGGTTTCAATGTCGGCTGCCTTACCCCAAATCAGAATGCCATAGGACATAAGGCTGTGAAAATAACTGAAATAAACGAGACGCGCAGTTTCCACGCTGGTGTACTGTCTGATTCTTCGTACGGCATATGCTGCAGAACTCAATTTATCAGCAAGATTCGAAATATGTGGACTCCATTGTAAATTTCGATCCAAAGTAAGTCCAAGGAAAACAGTTTCGTCTACTAAGTCTAGTCTCTCTCCATTTAAAGTAATCATTGTATCAACTTGTCTTACATTTGGTAGTGAAAATTTAACACATTTAGTTTTTGCAGCGTTCAGCAGAAGGTTGTTAGCTGTGAACCATTTTAAAACATCTATTAGGGTCTCATTGATGTGACTGTGGTCTTCTTGTTGCCTGTTAACTTTAAAAATTAGCGAGGTGTCATCAGCAAATAGAACTATGTCACACTTATTTCGTACTAGGCTAGGTAGGTCGTTTATATAGACCAGAAAGAGAAACGGTCCCAAAATCGATCCCTGTGGCACTCCAAGCTTCACCGGTGCTCCACGTGACTGCACTCTATTTACGACCACCTTCTGGATTCTCTGGCTAAGATAGGAAAAAACAAGATTCAGTGCCTCAGCTGAGAGCCCGTAGTGCCGTAGCTTGCGCAGGAGTGTCTCATGTTCCACACAATCAAACGCTTTGGAGAGATCGCAGAAGATGCCTATTGCATCCTGCGAATGTTCCCATGCATCGTAAATATGCTTCATAAGTGTTGCAGCTGCATCTGTGGTCGAACGCCCTCTTGTAAATCCGAATTGCTTGCTATGTAGTAATTTATTAATGT
The DNA here is from genome assembly GCA_963691745.1 of Ditula angustiorana. Classification (NCBI taxonomy): domain Eukaryota; kingdom Metazoa; phylum Arthropoda; class Insecta; order Lepidoptera; family Tortricidae; genus Ditula; species Ditula angustiorana. The sequence goes on from OY829472.1 coordinate 9,086,720, forward strand.
TAAAATGATGAAGCATTTGGTTGAGCATGATCTTCTCAAACACTTTACTTAGCACTGGAAGTATAGAAATCGGTCGAAAATTTCCATTTCCATTTAAATGAACATTATATAAAAATTACGAAAAATAAGTCAGGAAAAGCAAAAATGTGACGAAATCTTTCGCGTTCATTCACTGGGAACTATATAAAATGTAGTTACTGCCGCGTTAGCGATATCAGTATCGCTAACGCGGCAGTAGGTACCAACTGAGTTTTGTGTCGGTAACAAAGTTAATATTAATATTATTTTTTTATTTCAATATACATTTTTTATAACGGCTACGGAACCCTATACGAAGCATGGTCCCGCATACTCTTACCCGGTTTTCTTTCAGTAAGAGCCATTGTTCAATACCTAAATGATACTTTAAATATAAACAGACATCGTAAACTTTTAATCGATATCATTGAAATGACGTGTGACATATGATTTTTAAAGTGGCTCTAATTAAAGTATTTATTTATAAAGCACATTCATCCTCACTTGTCTTAAACAACATTCTAACCTAAAATATCAGTTTTTGCTACCATAATAGTGTTTACTGTTTAAATAAAATATTCTAAAGCAACATATTATGAATGACCTCTTCTATTTGCTTCGATTTGTTTTATTCGGGCGATAAACAAAAAAAAAATGGAAAAATTTGCTTTGAAGCAAAAATGGAAATTTTAGGTTAGGATTTTGTTTGTTGTGAGGAGGGAGGTACTTCACCCTAGCATATCAATGAAATCGATTAAAAGTTTATAAACCCTGATCATAAATAAAAATGGTACCTACCTATAGCTCCCACACCTACTCTAGGTGTTATAGGGAGGTGAACCTGCCGGTTGAAGCTACTGGATGCCTCGCAAATTAATTTTCTGCCGCGAGGGCTAGCATTCCGAGTTGCCGACAAGTGGACGGCTACCTTAAAATCCTGTTCAAAGAAGTACGACTGTAAGTACTTTAACTTTTGAACGGTACTAGGTTCGATACCAATGAGTATTTTTTTTTTGTAAAATATCCTATCACCACGCCGTATTGAGTGTTTGTGTAAAATAGGACGCTCGTCACATTGAGCGGAAAAATTTGTAGTGTAATTTGGAGTTAGAGACCTCCATTATTGTATGTATTTATAAGTAAAGTGAAAACCTTCGGCATGTCAAAGTCATTGTGATATTGAGATAAGAGCATTGTTTGATTCATGTTAAATGTTTAATAAAATCTTGACTCTGTATGGGCCTAAGAAGATCTTAGCTGCAGAAACTCAGATCTTAGCTACAATAACTCGTATTTTAACTACAGTAACTAAGTTTTAAGTTACTGTAATAATAATCTTAGTTACTGCCACCATCCACCATCCACCATCCACCATCAGCCACCATCTTGTCAAGCTAATATAAAGTCAAGATATTTGTCCAAACTATCATATTTCTCGGTGTAGAATCAATAACCGATCGCTACGCAGAAGTTTCTTTATTAAAATCAGTTAATTTAATTTTATAGCTGAAATAATCTATACATATATTAAAATTGTCCTTGGCTGTCAGTAAATAGGAGATATTGAAGAAAAATTAATATGGGGAGTCTTTAAAACAGCAATAAAAGCCAAAACAATTATCTTTGAATTTTTATTACACGTTCATAACGCAAAAACTACTGCACGGATTTGGATGCAGTTTTCACAATTGTGTTGCTGGAGGTCTAACTCAAAATCTGGTGCATGTTTTATCTTGATAGATTCGCCGCCTGGAAGCTGAGTGAGATACCTACTTCCCAACCTCTCACTCAAAGTTTCTGGTAAAAGCTAGTCATAATAATAAATTACGAGTATAATTCGCAGGGTTTAGAGATGCAGCATGGTTTCTATTATCTTTCGTGTCCCATAGAGGCACTGCAGCACTGATCGAATGCGACGGTCGTGTCAGTGTGAACAGAGCTTAATTCGACGGTCAACGAGGCTCCACATTTTCACCTTTATCTGTTATTCAGAATGCAGTACGAAATAACACGTCGGTACGGTCTACTTCAGAGCCATTAACTACTAACCACTTTACTTAGTACAAGTCTCGGTAAATCCGATCTAGGTATTTGCGGGACCGTAAAAGATATGTTACTACGCTTATTTAGTAATTTATTATTTATCTGTTAATATGCGCTGGGAGTTAAAACCACTTATTTTTAAATTTGAAGCGTTTAAGAACGTTTTTAGCTCCCTGCTGCGGGTGTAATTATAAGCGTGAAAAATTTTGCCTCTATATTCTACGACTTTAAAGAACGAAACAAATAGATGTATTTATTTAAACACCCTACCAGAGTTCATCGTAAACTAACAGTACCTACCCTATTGCGTTTTGTTCGATCAGTGAGAGTCCATCCTTTCAGTCCGTGGGCTACTAATATAGGTATCAAAATGATCGATTAACCTATTTTTGAGATACGTGACTTAGAGGATTGTGGAGGTGAAATTGAGTCACATATAAACTACTAAAAAATAAAAAAGGGCCCACTTGACTCTCTGTAAAATTAAGACATGAAAATAAGTATGTGTTTTTATTGGTGCACGTGTTGAAAGTAGGGTTTTATTACGTTAATTTGATGAGTATACAATTAATAAATCCCTACTACATAAATAAGCTTTGGTTTGTACATATTTTTATATTTTTTATTTTCCGAGAAAAGACGAGTGGGCCCTAGTTTATTTTGAGTAGTATTTTATTTTTGTATATAACAGTTAAACACTCTATTTCTAGCTATTGCTAAATTGATCAATAACATTACATAAATATTAAATATACACGTATAATATCTATAAAATATATGAGTATATCATATCATATCATATTATTATCTTGCAAAATCAATACTAATGATTCACCCGTTCTTTGCACAATTGCCATCATTAAACACTTTAGGATCTATTAAAAGCAGGCTCGTAGTATTTAATAATAAATTTGATAACAAGCACAGTCAAGCCCATAGAAATATAATAGAATACCATAGAAAGAGTTTTAAAATTCAAAACAATATATTATTAGCTGATATCTTTACTCGTTACCCTTCTTTACTTTTATTTAAATACCCGTTTCCAAAATAAGTTATCACTACCTAGAGTGAATTCTAAATTGTTTAAAGCTAATTGCTTTCCTATGGATATATACTTATTTTAAGTATTTTAGTATTTATGGCGATTCACGTATTTAATAAATTACCGAGACAGTTTCTAGAGCTGTCTCTCGAGGAACTTAAACGAAGACTATATCGCTCGCTCTAGGATTAGTGCTTTTATTCCGTCAAAGAATATTTAGAAATCAATCATGACATGGATAATCCACAAAATTCGCTGTTAATTGACTATGTAATATTTCAGTTCTAGAATATAATTAAAAATCTAAATCTTTAATTCCTAACATTTAAAGCGATATTGTAAAATGAAATGTCGTTGAAATCTCACATTCGTACTGTAAGATTTGATTATTTTAATAATAAATTTAACAAGAAATTATTAAAGCAATTGCGATTTGATTTAAAAATTAAAAGTAATGTGACTGACAGTTGCTGGAGGGGTATTAAAGGCTCGGCTGGTTGGATGACAGGCAGTCAGTACTGAGGTGCGACGGTGGAAGTTAAAGTATTGTGACGAGGAGATATTGATGGAGTGTTGGAGAAATAAATCATAATTGAAGTGATTACGTGAGTTTTACTTTATATCAGAAGTGGTAAGTACCAACGCATTTTTATATTTTGTTTCTGTAGTAATAACCACCCTTCCTAATACATATATAAAAAAAAAAACTGATAGTATCGAAATAACTACCTTTCAACAAATCAGCATAGACCCATACTGGATTACCAAAATCGAAATCATGATAGTTGGTTAAGTTGAACGTTGAAAAGGAATAAAAAGTTCACTACGTAAAATATCCCCGTATAACATCACTATGCGACCTTCTAGCAAGTAAGTGTATATATCTGTAGCAGGAGGCTCCAAATGATAACGCTGTAGTCATTTTTGTATTATTATGTTTTACTAACTCGAATATGTCGTTCTTATCTACCCACCAACAAATCTGATTTCATTTTAGCATCGAAAGTTGGTAGTATCAAGTAATTTATAAGTAGCTTGAATTATTTTCACCCTCATTTCACTCTTTTAACGAACAATAGCTTTAATCATTAATCAATTTCTAAATAATAACGTGTTTTACAGGGTACGATGTTGAAAAACTACCCTATTTTTGTAAAAGTATATATACCGTGAAAAATAAAAATAAAAACAAATTACATCAGACTAAATAAATACATACAGCTTATTGCACACTATTATGTTGTAAGGACGGTTATTTTTCTTTTGATATGAATAGTTCGAGTCAAGATTACCACAGTGAGCACTAATTATATACTTTATTAAGTACACGACTATATAGTGTGTTACGTGACAGCCTACCCGATTGAATTAAAAGAGCAAATACATAGCTGTGGTTGTTTCGAGTTCCAGGTAATGGAACCCGAAGAGAAAACGTCCAGGAGACGTCTGGCGACCCCTGAGCGTGCGTCGCCTGGACAAGCTGACGACTACGAAGGTCGACGCAGCCGCAGCCGCCGCCGACGTGAGGCGAGCACCCGCAGCGACCGCAGTCGCCGAAGCCGAAGCGGCCTGTACGATCCGGAAAGTATTCGTGAGCGGGAGCGTCTGCGTGAGAGGGGGCGTTGGTTGGAACAGGAGCGCCAGCGTCTTCGGGATTTAGAAGATGAACTCGACAGGGAGAAACTTCGTTTGCGAGGTACTGTAAGTAGGCAACGTGTACGGGAAGATGGGGATATAGCTAATGATGTCACCATACGCTCACGTCGTCGACGGCTTAGCTCAGGAGATGACGATGGTCCTCAAGGACAAAGACCTCGAGGACAGCCCCCGAATAATGGCAGTCCAAATCTCGGGGAACGTGTTAGGCAAACCGGTAATCCCGTCTTTACTGCCGACGATGTGGCTCATTTGCTTAATTCAATTAAAAGCTTTCAACCGCAGCCGTCAACTTCGGCGGCACCCATTCATGCAGTTAATAATCACAAAAATATTTTGCCCGAGTTTGACCCTTCGTCAAAAAATCAAAGGATAGATGTTTGGCTAAAGAAAGTGAATGAGTGCGCCACAGTTTACGGCTGGGACAGTAAAACTACAATCCATTTTGCCATGCAGAAACTCAAGGGATTGGCCAAAAACTGGTATGAGAGTTTGCCGACACTTCTTTACTCTTGGGCCGAATGGCAAGATAAGTTAAATAAGGCTTTCCCATACGAACAAAATTACGGCCAATCTCTTGAGGATATGCTGAAACGTAAGAGTAGATATAATGAAGCTATTGAGATCTATTACTATGACAAACTGGCCTTGCTAAATCTTTGTGAAATTTATGGTAAAAATGCAGCCGACTGTATCATACATGGGTTAAGCGATAGGACAACAAAGTCGAGTGCACTAGCGTTACGTGCTACCAACCCAGAGCAACTGTTACAATTTCTTATGAGCAACAAAGAGATACCACACCCTTTTGAGCGATCAAGCTATAGGAATAGGCCCGTAACCGAATCTAATCCAGTTAATTCTGTACCCAATAAGGGGTTAGGAACCCAGGTAATCAAACCCGTTACTACTCCAAGCGCCCAACTGTTTTGCTTTAATTGCAAACAGAAAGGGCACCCGTATCTGAAATGTTCCAAACCGTTAGTTAAATGTACTAAATGCTTTAAAATCGGTCATAATGCAGAAAACTGTATGGTTAGACCTACTAGTGACTCCAAGGACAGCAAAGCTGACACTGTACACAAAGCAATGTGTATCTCAAATACGAAACCAAACTCTAAGTTTTATAAACATGCGAGCATAAACGGTAGTACAGTGAAGGCTTTTGTTGACTTCGGTAGTGAGGTAACACTAGTAAGACAGTCTGATGCTGCCAGGTTAAATCTGACTTGCGATGCGACGTCTTCGGCACTGAAAGGTTTCGGAAATAGAATCATTCAATCACTAGGACGGGTAGACATAGAGTTGGTCGTTGACGATGTATGTGCTAAGGTTATCTGTCAAGTCGTTGAGGATGAGTTTTTAGAAGTGCCCTTGCTAATTGGTCAATCATTCACGGAGCAACCACACGTCATAGTTTTCAAAAACGCGAATGAATTAAAGTTTTTAAATATTGACGGCGAAATGGCCTTTTCGGCGACCAAATTAGAAAACGATAATTCAATTAAAGTCATTGCGGATTCTGATGTAAGCGCTTACGGTCCAATCTCTTTTAGAGCTAGTGTAGTGTCTTGTGAGGATGGGCATATTCTGTTAAATTCTAAGGTTATAGGTAAGCCTTCACGACAATTTACTATAGTTGGCGGTGTTTACGAAGCTAAAGATGGTATTGTGAGAGTATCAATAGTTCCAGAATCAGAATCGTGTGTCTTGCAAAAAGGTATGATTATTGCTAGGGCAGTCAAGGTTAGCATCGTCAACCGAATTTGTACTGAGCAGGCTCGAGTGACCCATAACGCAATACATGCGAATGAGGTACATGTTGGTGACGCAGTAGAAGAAAGACACAGGCTTAAGTTGCTGGAATTACTTAATAAATACAAACATTGTTTTGCGTCAACGTTGCAAGAGTTAGGGTGCACGGATAAAACCGAAATGGCTATTGAGCTTTATTCTGACCGTCCCATAGTTTATCGACCTTACCGATTATCTCATAAAGAGCGGGAAGATGTGCGAGAGATGGTTGGTGAGATGTTGGATGCTGGGATTATACGCGAGTCTGTGTCGGAATATGCTAGTCCCATTATTTTGGTTCGAAAGAAAGATGGTAAATTTAGAATGTGCGTGGATTACAGAATGTTGAATTCGGTAACCGTAAAGGAACGATACCCGATGCCTAATATTGACGACGAGATCGCACGTCTATCGGGGCAAGCATATTTTGTTACATTAGACTTAGCCTCAGGATACTACCAAGTTCCCATTTCGGAGAAGTCTCGACCCCTCACATCGTTTGTCACACCGGACGGCCAATATGAATTCAATCGTATGCCGTTCGGTCTGGCAAACGCTCCCGCCATCTTCCAAAGGATGATGAATAGAGTCTTAGGGTCAGCACGCTTCAGTGAAGCCACAGCATATATTGACGACGTTTTAATCTACGGCAAGGACATAGATGAATGTTTAAATAGACTCGAAAAGGTCTTAGTGAAATTGGAGGACGCTAAATTGACTTTAAATCTTTCAAAGTGCCAGTTTTTGCGGGATCAAATCGATTATTTAGGCTACGAGATAAGCGCCGAGGGCGTTCGGCCGGGCACTAAGAAGATTCAGTGCGTGTTAGATTTTCCACGTCCTACTGATCAGCATACGGTACGTCAGTTTCTCGGACTTGTAGGTTACTTCCGGAAGTTTGTTAGGAATTTTGCTTCTTTAGCTCACCCTTTGACAACTCTGCTGGCTAAGGACGCCTCTTGGACATGGACCGAGGAACAAGAGTCTGCGTTTAGTACGCTCAAAGAAAAGCTAGTTGATAGGCCGGTTCTCGCGATTTATGATCCTTCGGCGGTAACGGAGCTTCACACCGATGCTAGTAAACTCGGCGTCGGTGGAGTGCTAATGCAGCGTCCAGCAGACAGCGATACTTTCCGACCGGTTGCATTTTATAGTCGAAAAACGTCCCCTGAGGAGAAGAATTTTCATGCATACGAGCTTGAAACATTAGCAGTGGTTTGCTCATTGAAAAAGTATAGAGTATATTTGCTAGGTCAGCAATTTAAAATCGTGACAGACTGTAGCGCTCTTCGCTCCACTTTTTCGAAACGCGATATTATCCCGCGAGTGGCGCGATGGTGGCTTCTATTGCAAGAGTTCCAGTGTACAGTTGAATATCGACCAGGTGTAAGAATGGCACACGTAGACGCCCTCTCTCGTAACCCAATCGACGATCCTGAAATTCCGGATGCGATAGATCACTACCCAGCGGTACTGTCAATTAATAGTGAGGACTGGCTACAAACTTTACAATTAGGAGACTCTGAACTCAGCAGGATTCGGAATATTCTCACATCTGATGTTGACGCTGATAAACTGCAGTACATTCGTGATAATTACTTGATTAGGGATGATAGGCTGTATAAGTACCTCGATGGGGATAAAACGAATATTCGCTGGGCCGTACCAAAGGGGGCAAGATGGCAGCTTTGTCGCATGAACCACGACGATATAGGTCATTTTGGTCACGAAAAAACGTTAGAGCGCATAAAAAAATCGTACTGGTTCCCTAAAATGTCTCGATTTATAAAAAAATACGTAAACGCCTGTGTAGAGTGTGCTTATGCGAAGAAAAGTAATAACTCTAAAGAAGGATATTTATTTTCCATTGACAAGGTTGGTGTTCCCTTTCACACTCTACACATAGACCATCTTGGACCCTTTGTGAGGTCAAAACGCGCCAATACTCATCTGTTAGTAATAGTTGACGGATTTACTAAGTTTGTTTTTGCCAAGCCCGTCCGTAACACTAAAACCCAAAGCGCTATTAGGGTCTTGGAAGATATCTTTCAAACATTTCGAAACCCCGATCGAATCATAAGCGATAGAGGCACATGTTTTACATCACACGCTTTTAAAAGGTTTTGCTCTGAACGAGGAATAAAACATGTTCTTAACGCGGTGGCTTGCCCGCGAGCAAACGGGCAAGTTGAGAGGTATAACCGCACCATCCTCAACTCTTTAATAGCACAAAATCTTAACCGAGATGAAAGAGAGTGGGATGATGCGGTTGGCAAGGTTCAGTGGGGCCTAAACAATACCAGCCAAAAGACTACGGGAAGGACGCCAGCCGAGATCATGTTTGGAACATGTATGAATTCTGAAGTAAATTCTAAGCTTAATGAAGTAAGACAGGCGACTCGCGAAGTCAGTGATTTGACAGAGATTAGGGAACAAGTTAAAGATAAAATTGACGAAGAGCAAGAAAAGCAAAAACAGAGACATGATGATGGTAGGCGCCCTGCTCGTATTTACATGGAAGGCGACTTAGTTAAAATCACGAAAACGTGTTTTAACAATGACGGCAAAAGTAGGAAATTGCTTCCCTCATATACAGGACCCTATAAAGTAGTATCTGTGTTAGGAAATGACCGATACCGTATTTCAGCCGTGCCAGGTTTGACAGGTACTAAAAACAAACGACAGACAACTATTGCTGCGGACCGCATGTTGCCCTGGGTTCACGTAGCTGCTCTCGAAGTTAATGACTCAGAGTCGACAGATAATGACTCCGATAATTAGTCTGACATGATTTTCTGAAATAATATTCTCGAAAGCATAACGAATAAATACAGTTTCTAATTGTAAAATAGAATAAAATAGCCGAAAATTTCAATCATGGTTTATAATATAAGTACATTTACGATAATAGCAGGTATTATTAATTGTATAATTTAAAAATAGTGGGTATTGGTATGACAATATTAATAATTAATAAATATAAAAACGTAAAGTAAACGTAAAAGTTTTAAGTAGTGTGGTAGGTATAAGATAACGACATGTAATGATACTATGAGAATGGATTGGTTCATACGTATTATTATATCTTATAGAGTATGCAGTTGTGAGAATGGATGGGTTCACTACTGCATATTTCAAGTTTAAGAAAGCCACAGCCTTACGAGAATGGATGGGTTCGTAAAGCTGTGTCATCTTCCATAAGAATGGATGGGTTTATGGAAGAATCGCACCATTATTTGATTCCATATTAGTTCGAACTTTATACCTTAGATCTTAATTGAATTGATTAGTTAGTTATACTTACTTATAAGAGATATTACCCATATTTTATTAGATGGTGTAGTAGTGAGAATGGATGGGTTCACTACAGCACTTTTCTAGTTTTGAGAACGCACAACGTCACGAGAATGGATGGGTTCGTGAAGGTTGTGCAATCTTCTGTAGGAATGGATTGGTTTACAGAAGAATTATTGTCAGATAGACACATTTTTTTTTTTAACATTGATCTGATATTGTTTATAAAGTGTCTACTGAACGGATTATGTCATAAAATGATTATACGTAGCGATGCCATGTCTGTCATCTAACATGCCGAGTGTAAGATTAGCTCTGTCAGCGTGCATGAGGGCATGCACGACGTCAGGATGGACGAGTGTAAGATTTGATTATTTTAATAATAAATTTAACAAGAAATTATTAAAGCAATTGCGATTTGATTTAAAAATTAAAAGTAATGTGACTGACAGTTGCTGGAGGGGTATTAAAGGCTCGGCTGGTTGGATGACAGGCAGTCAGTACTGAGGTGCGACGGTGGAAGTTAAAGTATTGTGACGAGGAGATATTGATGGAGTGTTGGAGAAATAAATCATAATTGAAGTGATTACGTGAGTTTTACTTTAGTACATTTACTTCCTTAAACTTGTCATGTTAAATAATTAGTGTAAAACGTATCCGATAAAATGTGAACGTGTGAATATTAGGTGCTTCAGTGTTTCTAATGTATTCTTGACATTTTAAAGTTCCTAAATATTAATGTTATTTCTAATTGTACAACGTGTTTTTATGCCAATAAAAATTCTGATTCTGATTGTTACTTTAAACGGCAATACAATGTGCCAAAAAGAGATGACTGCATACTCTAAACCTCTTCTTCAATTTACACCCTGTACATACATAAATAGAAAAAATGGTTACCTTCGGTGTAAGTTTTTCTTATTAACTTGCAAGTTTTACTACCTTGACGCACACCAAAGGTGTCACAGTTTTGGGTATGTACGTTTGACATGTACTGAAGCTATATCCATGCTATAGTTCTTTATTCAAAGTCAAGCCATTTGGATTTGGATTGTACTATTAAATGTCACAGTGACAAACTTATGCTCGCCATGAAATTTCCAGTACCTACTAATTGTCTTTTTCGTGAAATTGTTTTGAGTTACGTAATAGGTCATGTCGCAAATGGATCTAGAATCTTCTGTGCCTCACGCTATTGTTTAAAGAACCTTTTAATTATTTTCTGTGTGACACACTTGCACTGAAAATAGCAAATTACAAAGCTTTGACTTCAGAAACTGACTGATTTTATCCATAGTCGACTCTGAAATTGAGAAAAGCAAAATATATTGTTATTGTTGATTGAATCGATTGGGGTAGATTATTAAGAGGTTGGTTGATTTTTAGGCCTGGTTATTACAAGTAACTTACCTCAAAAACGATTGAGATTAATTCATATTACTTCTTACAAGTGCACTTCAGTTTGAAGCTGGCGTTCCTTACAATAGAAACAAAACTATTTCTTATTATAAAATGTGAACAAACTATATATTGACAATCACGGAGCTAAATTGTAGTTTCAAGTGTGCTAGAACTTTAAATCCCATTGTTTGTATTTATTTTCCTATTAGGAAGTGGGAGGGAGTGGTAGTTATAGATCGCACTCATATTCCAGTTTGGTACTGAACAAGTATCAAACTGGAGTTTAAGTAGGTAAGAGATATTCTATCTTAGCCCTCTGGGTTGGCAACGCAACTGCTATCTCCTTGGTGTCGCGGATGTCTATAGGCGGTGGTGATCACCATCTAATCTATCACCCATAATGTCAAAATTCCGAAGTTGCCTCAATAACACGCCTTAACTAGCTGAGAATGCCTAAGCTTTAATGTATAGTCGACCAAGAAATTCCTTGTTTTACAAAGGGGTAAGGTTCAAAAGTGGTCTAGCAATTACTTGGTCGACTATACCCTCTGCTGAGCGCCCTTTGGAGTCTTTTTCGCTCCGGTAAGCTATAGAAACTACGTGAGGTTATTAATATTTACTTACAATTTTGTTTGTATATTTAATCTTCATTGGACGGCCGCCCATTTTACAAAATCAAATCAAATAGACTGATTTCATATTGAGTAGCAAATATATACATAATTAGGTTAAGCCAAATTTTTCCGATATGTTTTTGTTATTTGTAGTTCTAGTGTATTTTTATTCCGAATTTACTTACTCGTACTTCGTTTTTTCCATATGTTTGAATTTAAAAATATTCAAATTAAATATACTTACAAAGTAGCAATGTAATTTGGTCCAATTTGACTAATAAGCTGACTACAGGACATCTCTAAACAATATAAACATGAGAAAGAAGGGTACACACAAGGGGACATGACGACGACGGCCCAATTTTCGCAAGTAAGCGTTACATACTCCGTCGTCTGATAATTTCCATCGGTTTAAACGCTCACGAACTCCGTTTTAACTCCAAAAAAACCTTTCTCTCTAATATGAAAGCTTATATTGCAGGAACAATCGGCGAGTTCAGACACGGAGCGCCGCGTCTACAAGCCCCAAGTTAATCGGCAGTAGACAGCTCCGTTGGTGGAGCCGGCGTGAAATGGCATCTGCACCTACAGAACGTGAATTTAACATCATTCGAGCGGAGTGTAAACCGAACGCATTTGCTCACTCTTACGACTAATGCAATGCGTCAGGGGCCATTTACATGGTACAAGTTTTTGCATGTGATTTGCATTACATTGCAGGCTGCCGAGGTATGATGCGATCGATCGGTTGATCGAGTCATGCAATGTAAAGCAACTAGCATATGAGAACTCGCTCCATGCAAATGGGCCTTTAGAGTTAAATAAAACATTTGATTGGGTAAGGTGTGTTAAATACTTAAGATGTGAAAATACCTACCACCTACCTACTAAATACCTAACACCTTTTGTAATGAACATGATAGCAATAAACGAATATGAATATGAATTTAACATTGCAAAACTGTTTTGCTCGTTGAATTTCTTGCCGGTATCTTATATCAGAGGTTTTTCGGAACTGGCGGTACATCTTCTAACATTCATAATTGCTTCTTGTAAGACTAATCTGAATAAAGATGTTTTGACTTAAACTTTGGCAGGTTAAGTCAGTAATCGTACTGTTTAGCATTTTGTCTTGATGATACTTCGTATAGAACCCAAGCACGCATTGAATAAAACGGTAAATATTTCAGTCTGTATGATGCATGTTTTGTCTTAAAAAAGCGGAGGAGGACGGGTTAAATAAGATAGTCGCACAGGCGTAATTGTTTTGGCGAATGACACTGTTTTCGCTGAGAAGCTACAGTTAATTTGTTTTAATTTGTTACTCCTAAGAGCTTGATCGAAAATGTATGAACCTGTCATTAATTTCATAGACAGGTGGTGCCAGCTCTTAAGAATCAACCTATACTCAGCTTCTAAAGTTCGCTTCATCACTCAGACGGTGTTAAATAAAGACCCTGAGTATATAGGCGAAATAAAAACTGAAGAGCGAACTGTCATGTTTTTGGCAACCATAGAAAAGAAAAGCACTGTATGAGTAACGATTGTCTTCCTGGAGTTTACCTCCTATTGTTATTCTGCCCCAGACAGTCGCTATTGTACGCATAGGATAAGTCCCAGGTGACTTGATCGAGGAAGAGGCATCTGCTATTCTCGGATTAATTCTAGTTGTGCTATAATAGGATTTAAACGTAATGCCCTTACTAATTAGCAACATGAAAACCTTGGCGGCTACGAAAATGAGAAATGGAAAGGGACGTGAATGTTTTCCAGTGGAGACCACACGCTTTACTAGGTAGTTTTTGAGGTACTAGATTTCCCTTTCGACTGCTATCCCAACTACGGTTTGCAATCAGTTGCGTTGGAAAAGTTTTCCTTCCATCTTTATTTCGCTCGTAATTACGGTATCATCGTACCCTAAAGGTACAATGCAAGCAGAAAAGACTCATGAAAGAGGCGCCAAATTATCTCTGTCATCATGTCTGTGTAGTATTTAAACTTCCATTTTCAATTGTGTTTTCTTTATTATCTTGTGTAATGTATCTCGTAAGCGACAGAAGTCAACTCTGATATCACGATTTAAATGCCATCTTTACTGACCAATGAGTAATGGTCTTCTAGTCAGCGTTTAAAAAATGACCGCATCAAAAGTAGGAAAAAGTAAGAAAAGTACAATAAAACGGTCGGCGCTTATGTCAATGTTATTATTTTGTAAAAAAACCTATTTGCAACGAAACTTAATAAATTATTATTTTAGTCAGTTATACGTGAAGTTGTAAATCCATTGACTATAAATGGTAAATTAATAATTTGCATTTGTAACATTGGCGCCAACCTATATTCTTATGTCGGGCCGTTTTTCTGCTGTCATTTAATTAAAACACTGTACATCCATGCATTATAATATCATTACCCATTTGACATGGAATAAAATTATAAATGGCAGGTCTGTACATAGGAAATATTTAAGAAAAAATAATATGAGTTAAATGATAAATAATTAATAAGCTAAAACTGTTCTCTTTGGAAACTTTGTCTGTCTGTATTAGGTTTATATGTATATCACGCTAAAACTACGGGACGAAATTGGAGGCGGTTTTCACAGTTGTTTTGCTAGAAATTTAACTTAAAATTTGGTGCATGTTTCATCTTGATACGCCGGATAGAAATATAGTAAGTAAGATATCTTGAATAAATGAATTTTAATTTAAATCACCATCTGCTATTACAAGCACTAGATCGACCTTGATACGTGCTTTCAAATTGCACGCTTGAAATGAAATGTGAAAATAACTTAGGTCAGTAGGTCAGATAGCGTACTACTTCGCTTAATGCAACAATAGCGTAAATTTAATATATTTTTTTATTGCAAGTGCCACTTCACTGCGGCAGCACTACAATGTTAACCAACCCACTACTCGCTGCAGGTTAAACTTAATACTTGCTTCAAACTTTCACGCGACGTGATTGCGAATCTGAAAAGTTCACGTCGCGACGCGTCGGTTCACATGTGCCACCGACACTCGCTCAAGCCAAAAGCAACCCTGAAACTATGAGAATCAAATAAATTGTTGCCTGGAACAATTCACTAAAACCCGGTGTTTTGTCTCTCTTCTATGGATTAGTTCTTAAGTGCAACACGTTTTGAGTGCTCTTTTCGGGTTGTCTGTCGTTTCGTTTTCTACAATATAATCACATTGTGGTATTATCAAACCGCGATTAGAATAGAATTGGAGGGTAACGTCAGCGTACTGTCAGTTAAATACATAGATGCATTGTCCACGGAGGTACTTTCCTATATATGTTGTGTGAAAAGACTACGAATATAATATGATTATTGCGCCCATGATTGGTGAACAAAAACATCGAAGTCTGACTCACCAAGTTGGAAGCGTATGAGAGCCATAGTATAAAGTGAAGTTGCAATTTTTCCTGTCTGTCCGAAATTTTATAGTGTATTTTCGGCCGCCTTCTCCTTCTAAACCACCTAACGGATTTTGATACGGTTTTCACTGTCATTTATATTTTTTATAGGGAAAGTTTTTATGTGCATTGTATGCCGATTGTATCCATGCGAAGCCGGGGCGGATCGCTAGTTATATTATAGTCTCAACACACAATCTTATCCATAGGAAAATACTCCCTTGGACGACGCATCTATGACATGACAGTGTGCTAACGTTACTCTCCGACCTTATTCTAATCGCGGTTCAATAATAAGTATAATCAGTGTCGACAGTAAAAACATTTTTGTACTTTGTCGCATCAGCCTGACTGACAACAGGCGTCAGGCTTCTACTTATCCAGTTGTTAGATGACAATGACAATGCGGCAATCATGGCAGTCATACCTTACTCGAAGTTTTTGTATTACCGGGCTTAAATAGTGGACAATTAATGTACTTACTCTAAACGTAATATCTTGTAGTAGGACCTTGTGCAAAGTTCATCCGGATCACTACCATCTTGCTCGCTAATCTTGCTGCAGCAGTGCTGGAGCTGTTATGTTCCGGTGTGGAGAGCAAACCGCCGGTGTAATTACTGGCTCAAGAGGTATTCCACCTTAGCCTTCTGGGTTGACAACGCTTTTACAATCTCCTTGGTGTTGCGGGTGTTTATGCGTGGTGGATCACTTACCTACCGGTGACCCACTTCCTCGTTAGCTTTCCTATATTGTATTAAAAAAAGACATTTTCACCTGATATATGTTAGTTTGGTAAAATAGCACCCAGATGGAGGTGCTCAAAAATAATATATCTGACAGCTCACAAATACGTCACGTAACGTACGTGTTTCATGATCACGATTCACTTACTATCTTCATAGCACAGTGACTTAAAGTGACAGGAATAAAAGTACTTTTAACTTTTTGCAATATTTATTGCCAATGTTATTTATAAACGTTTAGCCAACTTTGCGACCTCGCCTTTCAAAGAAAATCATCGTCGTAAGAAATACGTCGAGTCAAGATACTTATCGAAACTAGGAGCACTTACACAATCGATAGGATAATAATATTATTTTAAATCTCAAGTCAGATTTAATATTAGTCGTTTTTTTTTTAAATACCATTGCATAACTCTGTTTACGAGTATAACTGCTACATGTGCAGACGACAATTTTCCAAAATTGGGAACTTACAATACAAGAAAGATCCAAAAACATTGTCTACTTTTTAACAAATATTTTGCTACTTGCCCATCCCAGTTGATAAGGTCGTGAGTGAAAGGTATACCTCAAACGGTTACTTGCAAAATTTAGCAGAGAGTTCAGAAAAAAAGTCCGTTACTCCAAGAAGAAACTTAAAAGTAATCACAATTATTCCGAATGAGCCGCGGCGATTTTAATATAACAAACAATTTGCATTTGTGCAAACTAGGAGGGCTTTTAATAAAACTGTGGAGCAAACGGCTCGCCGCGCCGGTACGAACTCTGCAAATTGCTTTAAGCTCGGCGGCGGCGTTTAACAAGAAGCACGGATGTGGTTCCGCCGAGTTCTCACTTAAGGCCAAGCTTACGACTACAACCAGGGTCGGGCTGGGTCTGAAAGGCCTAGTGGCACTATGATTCATTTTCTCTACATATTGATGAACTATTTCTACATGTAGAGTAAAGGTATTAGGTAGGCTAAGGCCCGGCTGGTAAACGCTACCTCGACTATCACTCGACTGGTCACAACCATTTGGGCTGCCAACTTTACGCCAAGCCCAATCAAGGGCATACAATGCCATACCGTACTATAAGTACCTACTATCAAAGTGCTTTGCGCAATTTTTTATTCCCCTGTTTGATTGATGAAGTTATCATCAACAAATCATGAAAAAGACTAGCAACTTAAGATGTTGTTGTTGGCTTTTACATGTAAGAGATTTAAAAAAAATGAATTTATATGTCACCTAATTCTCTCAAAATAATAATAAAAAATAAAATCTGCTGTACACTCATTACACACTCCCTCACTTCATCGATCTGTAATCAAACGAATCCCTGCAATTGATGAACTTCAACACATCAGCATTCATCCCTTAAAGGCCTTTGTTAACGAATGCATTTTATCCATTGTCCGCATACATATAGAGTTCGACGTTAACAATCACTTCAAAAAGTCCAATTAGTGATAACTGTGCCTTAACCGCTCGAGGGCCGATGAGAGGTTGGGAACAAAACTATGCGGCGGAGGAATAGAACAGATATTCTGTACTCAGGTACGCCTATCTTTAAATGTCCAGGGTATTTGTACCGCTGCAGGGGAAACTGGTACAAGCAACCAATAATCGAAATCTACCTTCTAATTCATTTTTTAATCGATAGCCTTAAGATAGTTTGCATCTGTTACAAGTTTTTTTAACAAGATAATTATTTGATCTTAGGCCGATTGAATGTGAGTGTTTTTATTCTACTTAGCGTTAGACTATGGTGCAACTGTGATGCAGATATTTATTTATATTTGAATGTAGATATAAAATTTGATGTGTTTGTTATTCTTTCTTGTTATTATTATTCGGTATTAGTATTATGTTATCAACCATTAAGGTACCCCTTCGCCGTGAAGTTACTAATAATAGTAATAATTTAATAAGTAGCTTCCGAGTTACTTTCTCATGATGCAACCGTCATTCGACCAGATTCCTAATCCGAGTAGCATACAATTTAAGTATATATGTTTATGGGTACTGACTAGTTGTCACTTATATTTTGTAACCCACATTTGTCACATTTTCTTTGTGTGCGTTTTAGCAAGACACTGTAAAAGTTCAAAGTTCCTTTATTTGCAAGAACCATAGTACAAAAGCTGCTGAGCCGAAACAATAACGTCACCATTATAGCATAGTAAGGAAATTACACTTTTTAGTAAGTAATAGAACACCACTTGGTCTAATTATACAAAATTACTGTTAGTTATATTATTAGATAGGGATTTATATTATTTGTACCACTTGATAAAAACTGGTACATTTGCCGTCGCGTCTTACACTTACAGGTAAGCAATCTCTTTAGTAACTTCTCTACATCACAATTGTTTCAGTAAACCTCGCTTCGCGTATTCAACACAACTGTGGTTGGAACTTGAAATTAATGTTTTTACCACGTTTTTTGAGAGGCAAGGCAACTGGGCATGCAAATCACCTGTACGCTAGCACATACCGAGCCTAGCTTTGTCGCTCAATACATCTCTTTCTAGCTAGCTTAATAGGAGAGAGATGCACTGAGAGACAAGCTAGTAAATTAGCACGCATGCTAGCTGTTCTAGTAGAAAGTGATCAGATTTAAGGCAAGCCCACATCAAATGCGTATGCAGCGCGGCTCCAGCTCGCCTCGTAGAGCTGCATTACGTGCACCTCAACATAATTCCATACGTTACAGCCGGCGTGTGCACGCGCGTCTCCAAGTTGTGTTGCCAAGCCTTTAATAGTGTTCCGTCCCGTCCGTCTGTTGGTCCCTCCGTTACAACGGCATTCCCTGCTTCAGAAACTAAAACTGCTAACGACTAAATAAAATTTGGGAATAATTTTAAACGATGCATAGGTATTAAACTTTATTGAAAAAGAAAAAAATGAAAAAAATGGAGTTAGTTTTCTTGCAAAGGGGGTTAAAAACGGTGGTTGTAATAGCAAAGTTTACTTAAAGTTTTCACGTTAGAAAAAAAAACATAATGCCACCTACAATTTTCTTTTTTTCGTTTGTTAGGTGATCTAAACCATGGTATATTAACAATATAAGTGTCATGTAAACATTGTAGTACTTTTTAATTGCGCACATGTTTCCGGCGCGCGCGCAGTATTTCTATCTCTTACCAGCGCGTAGAAAACCCTATCTTTTAACCTGCACGACATTCACTTAGAAGTATCGCACGAGTAGGTACAGTTAATGTGGGTTACTCAATCTAGCCAAAAAGTAAAAAAAGCTCAATTTGTACTTTATGTTAATGCACCTAATTTTTAAAAGCTTAATTTGACAGTAATTTCATAACTGCCTCCTTATCACCTGTCTCATACTAAAGTTCATTCATCATTAAAGATCAAACAAAGACACAATCAGCTATTGTACAGTAAATACTCATTTGATTTATACAAAGCTATTTAAATATATCTCCTTGGCCCTGTAGGTTCGTTACTGAGTGATCCGATCACAGTTTTGTAGTAAAGATTATGTTCTATAGAAACTCCCATCCGGTCTTTGGACGACGGCGCTACACATGAGGTGGTCATCGATTCGATATTATATCTCGTGAAATTAAAAAAAAATATTTTAATTAGACAGCTAATAATAGAATCGTAAAACAAAATAAATTTAGAACGATATAATTATTCTAATTTTTCTTTTTGTTGTCATTCATTATATAGCATTCTAAATTTAATTTGAATGTTTAAAAAAAAATAAAAAGAAAAAATCGAAAATTTAAAAAAATAATAAATTCGATTACAAAAAAGTCTTTTTTATGGAATAGGAAGGCCAACAAGCAAGTGGGTCACATGATGGTAAGTAATTACCATCGCCCATAGACACCCGCAGCACCAAGGAGTTTGCAGATGCGTTACCAACCCGGTGGACTAAATTGAAATACCTCTTGTGTCAGTAATTACACTGGCTGTCTTGCTCTCCACGCCGGAACACAACAGTACAAGCACTGCAGTGTTCCGGCCGGACCCAGAAGGTCCTACCACCCGCATAATGTTATAGTCATACCGTAACAAAACATTTTTTTTATCATTTTGCAGTAATTCGTAAGTCAAATTTATATGATTTTAAGAAGTAGAAGCAGTATGACAGTATCCACGTTACATTTATCCCAAACGCAAATATCCCGTGTTGTGTTGATGAGCCGCAACGCGTTGTGTATCGGGCGACATTGCTCCTCCAATGTTGGACATGTCGCTCCTATCTGTTTCGATGCATTTGTCGTTTAAACACCAACCTGTAATAAATCAGGCACTCTGTTATCAATAGCCAAATGATGTAACTCTAACACAATACACAAAGAAATTTAAGTTCCATCTCTTTAACCGTAGAGTTCACGATCGTTCGCTTGCAACCGCTCCCTTGTTACATGGTGATGCAAGCTAATTTAAGCCTATCTTGCGTCCACTACGGACACTCTTCATTCAATACTTTAAATGAGATTCTTATCCCACGTCCTTAAATAGATTAGTAGATTAATGATGTCTGTAATAATTAATAATGGATCGTGAATTTTACAACTACAATAAAAGCGGGACGCGACGGTCAACGTCGTAAACTTTACCTTGCAGTTTGTTGTTTTGAATCCTTTAACTTTACGATCCGTCAATACCTTCCATATTATTTACCCCGTCTTAATTACGTCGATGTTACTGGCCCTGTTTTATTGCGCTTCATTTTTACTTGTGACCGGAGTCAAGGGTCCTTCGACATGGTCAAAATCATTAACTTAGGATACTAGCGTATATAGAGTCTATGTTGTCTATACCACAGAATTAATACAAGTATGTACAGAAGTAAAACTGTGTTTAGGCATAAGAACGTCTTAATATATACCTCACTGTCTATCGTATAAAGCGTGTTAATTCGCACACGCGTGCACGGCACCTTAATAGCGGCTGCCCCATTGCTGGGGTGCGCCTACGCCTTGTAGCTTCGCAAAGTGTGCCTCGCCTGTCTAACAAAGCAGAATTGACGTATAACTATTTTTAGTAGGTCAAAGTGTTAAAAGGTTCCTAGGAATGCAAAAAAATAATACTAAAGCGGGAGGAGTGGGGGAGGCTGACCTGTCATGCAGAACAGGTTACTATATTTTGTTTGTTTTCTCTTTAAACCATTGCTTTCTTCCTTCGTCTAAATGATAAAAAAAAAACCCGCAATATTTATCATTCGAATATAGGTTTGCTGGGCTCTTAATCCATCCCGTGACAGTCTGAATGCGGCTTTAAGTTTCAAACTTAATCCAGTAATAAATGAAAGAAATTGATAATAGTGACGAGTGTTTTAGCAAAACCTTTAAAAGTGGTATTTTGCAACGCATACTGACGTTGTGGTAGGGGTTTGCCTATATTGGCATTAAAGCTTCCTAGTTATTAGGTGCCTATGTATTGAAACGTGATAATGATATAGTCTTTAAATTGCAACTTTGATGAAACACGATTATAAGTTATTAAGAACATTTATATGATTTTTGACATGCACAGTTACGGAAATGTAAAAGTAATGTTGCTTACCTATCTGCTGTTTGATTTGCAGCAAGGCTTATGTAAGATTACCTTCTTTTATGTAATCCTGCTATTACCCTAATTTTTCTTTGTGTTGTCATTCATTATATAGCGTTTTAAATTTAATTTGATTGTAAAAAAAAATGTAAAAAGAAAAATCGAAAAAATTTAGAAATAAATAATTTCGATTACATTCTTTTATGTAATTAGAAAAATCAGTAACAAGTGTTGTAACTAAGTTAACCGAAGCATTTCCACTATTGTAAAAACTGCACTATTACCGACTAGCGGACGCGCGCGACTTCGTTCACGTAAAATTAGAAGCCTATATCCGTCAGGAATAGTGTAGCTTTCTATCTGTAAAAGAATTTTTGAAATCGGTTCAGTAGTTCCAGAGATTACCCCCTACATACAAACAAACTAACAAACAAACAAAGTTTACCTCTTTGTTATATATGTGTGGATAATATCCACTCTAAAATGTACGCAATATACCTGGGTGCGCTTGGGCCGTTTGAGAAACAAATTATTAGTCATCGACAAAATACTGCCACAAGGAACAATTCTTGGCAGCATTGAATAAAATGAATATCGCAACAATCACTTCAATCGGCAATGTTTCACTGACTTGTCTAATGAATTATATATTATTGAAGCGATTCAGATTCGCCTTAATTAAATAAGCTAGTATCAAATGAAGGTCACTTCGCGTCCCCATGTATCGTTCTTTTGTACATTACCTAATTAGTAGAGGTCCTTAGCTCTCCGGTCCCAAAGTTTATGTTTGCACCCACTTATCTTTTTATCGGCTTAATTGTATCCTTTACAAGAATCATTGAGATTGATCTAATCAAATAAGTCAGTAAAATAACGAACAGGCTCGAGCGCAACTCGGTCAACGAACAAGCTTTAAAAAGTTAAGCCCTTTTTTGAATGTAAAAAAAGAAATGCCCCTAATTGATGCGTCGTCTTTGTTTAGTTTAATTCTAACATGCTTTTCCCATTAAAGTGGTCAGGAATCGGGCCTGTGTAGGAGATAAGGCCGACTCTTTACTCCTTACACGTTATAATAGGTATTATGAGACTGGGGCCGATCGTCCCTTGCTTTTAACCATAGTTTAACTCGAGTTCTGTCTGCCCGTCACTCGCCGCATAAGGGGACAAACAAGTGAATCACGCGGTGTTCGGCTCCGTCGCGTTTTTACATTGTAACTGTATCCCCGGGACGCCCGCGTCGCGTATTGAGAATCGATATGTTTGTATAGAGTGCACTTAAGTGACTCGAGGGGATTGCGTTTGAATGACGAATAAGGAATGCAAATTATTTTCATTAACAAGTAGTTTTCAAGGAGATAATGTAATAACGGTAGAGATAATATTATTATATTAAACAGTTTTTAAGTAGTTATAGTTTCTAGAACAGTTTTATTAAGGCGTTGGTGATGATTTATTACAACCGAAATATACTTCATAAAAAATAAATAGTCTTTTATTAACAGTCATCCTATTATTAAATCGAAAAATATTAACAACATACTAGGTGACTCTTACAAACAGACCAAACTTTCACACAGAAAATTAACGCTTGTAATAGACTAATGAATTCTCATGCCTTTGGTCAAACGTCGGTAAAGCGGTTCGAGCTACTGGGCGGGCAGGTTGTGAAGACAACTCGGCACCTTTTGTGAGTTTTATGGATAATCTTCGTTTTACGTGTATGAACATGCGAGCAGTATCCGGTCGCCCCGCCCCGCTCTCCACTTATCAGCCCACGGTCAATGCTCGATAATTTTATTACAGGAGTTTTGTCAAATTACTTGTGTCTTCAAATTAAATTAAACGATACTTGTCTCTTTGATATGAAACTTTAATTTATATCGGTTTCTCGTCTTAGAATGTCGTCAGCTATAGTTTAGCTTGCGCAGCGCTGTCTTGACGACTGTTGGTGTTATTATTGCGACTCTTCTAATACTAATGTTCCATTATGATTGAGACAAAAATCTTTTTGAAGCACTGAGAACGTGTCTCATAATGGTGTGTGAGCGTATTAAACGGATGAAAAGACGCACACAGAAGCGTCAGTGTTCGTCTCTTAAAGAGCCCACCGTATGGAAACACACAAGGAGGGCGAAGACCTAACTCGGCAAACAGCCGAAGCCCCCGCCTCGCGAATGACACTGTAAACAAAAGTATCATATAAGTTTATTAATTACAAGACCCCTCGGCACGAGCCTCCATGAATATTAATTACTGGATACCGAAAAGCTTTAGAACGCTCAACGAGGGAAAGTTTTACAAAGAGCTTTTATTATTTAAAGAAGTACCGTCGCTGCTGTGAAATGCATTATGCTCGATAACAATGGGGGATAGAGAACGTGTCTTGCGCGGCGGCTGTAAGGTTGGTTGTCGTTTGGCGGGGGTGTCATTTATCATAACACGATAAGAAAGTGGCGGAAGAAAGTCAATAGAGTAGGTGCTTGAGGGTAAGCTTTACATAGCGCGCCGCTCGCCCCGCCTCGCGAACAAATAACCGACTGCCGCGACTGTTTCATTTGTAAGTTTTTGGGTTAAATTGAAATTATTTGGCTGAGTTTATGCTTTATTGTAAAGGCGACTTTGTTTTTTTAACTGTAATGTACTTTACTCCTTCAATTGCGTTGATCTACAACCGCAATTATAATTTTTCATGCATTTTGGGACATTAATGTATTCTCTGCCGGCATTCTTTGTCGAATTTTCGTAAGGTGTCGAAACCGCGCATATACGTTCACGTCACTGCAAAATTGTGGTAGCGGCACTGGGTAACAATAATATTATAAATGCGTTAGGTAAAGGCCACTGCCTTTAAAAATAAGTTGAACTAACACACTCGGAATCAATTCATGACGTTATTCTTCAATAATTTTTCTCCTACTCATTTTAATCATCTTTTTTGAGCGTTTGAAAAAAGGATGTAGTACATACTTTTTTTTAAAAGTAAAGTATTTTTTTAGTTTTTCCATTACGTCGCGGCACGCAATTGCTTTCGTATAAACACGTAATGCAACGGAACAAAATAAAATGGCACAGTTTTTGTTTTCGTTGAAAGCCGCTAATCTAAACGATTCCAAATAAGAAAAACCAAAGAAATCAGTAACTCAGTATTTTTTTTAAAAACGCTCTTTTTCACCTTTAATCTTACTGCGGTCAAAACACCTAAACATGCCAAGGAGCACATTTTTAATCCAAACACAATAACCACTTTTACACTTAACCACTTTCGCCGTTCAAAAGGCTAAAAAGTCCAATCGCGCTGACAGCTTTTCATGCAATTTTGGTAGCACAATATGAACGTTCTGTACACGTGCTCACTTCAGATTGTTTTCCTTAATTTATTTAAGGATTGCGAAATGTGAAAGAATAACATTGGCGTAATGGGCGAAGCTCCGGGCGGCGTGCATACAGTTTCCTAAGAGACACTCGAGAGACGCCCGCTGCCCTGGAGCCCTATTCGGAACATTGTTACTGAAGAGACCCCGAGGCTGGCCCCTTTGTGAACGTTTCGTTCTGTATTTCGGTCATAGATACTACAAGTTCTAACAACACGAATTATTCTTGACGTACATATATAGCTACCCCTTATATTTACCTATAATTGACATAGGTTGTTTTTTTCAGCGTAAAATTAATGGTGCTTATGTAAAAGTGAATTAAGTACTAAAGAATTTGAACACAAATTAAAAGTTTAAAAATGACCAGTAACTTTTTGCGGTCTGTACTTGAACGTTTTTTTAAATCGAATGAAGTCCCTATTATCAAGTCCCTCGAGATCAAATGTAAATTAAAAAAACATACTGAGTTGACGTTTCGTATCGATAACGGTTTTAATATCTGTGGATACTAGAATAGAGACCAATTTGAATTTTGACAGCTGTTCCAAATTTAAATTCATAACGTCAGAGATATCGGTAATGTGATCACCAATAAACACAGACTACTAAGAGATGCTACCCAATAAAGAACAGATTTACCTACTACCACAGACAAGAAAATTCTTATAATAACATTGGTTGTAATAATGCTGGTCATTTTCTATGGTTTTTGAACGAGTTATTGAGCATTTAGGATATGTGGTAGATAAAGTAATGTATGCAACTGTGTATAATTAGGCCTTAAAACACTCGTGTGATCCTATTATGAAACTCGCTGACGCTCGTTTCATAAAACCACACTCGTGTTTTAAGGCCTCTCATTATATAGCAGTTGCATAAAATACTATTAATTTTCTAGGTCTTTAAAAACCTTGCCACCCCAGGTTTTTTTATTTAGACCTTGGCGTAATTTTCTTGAACGATAATCGACTTTGCTAATGCCATCTGCCATAAAAATAATAATAAAATAAATAAATATTTTGGTACAATTAACACCAATTGACCTATTCCCAAATTAAGCAACTAAAGCTGCTTGTGTTATTGGTACTGAACAATAGATATTCAATTCATACTTATATGTATAAATAAACATATACATAAATACATATAACATCCAAGACTTAGGTACAAACATTCGTGTGCATCATACAAACATTTGCCTCTTCCGGGAATCGAGTCCGGGACCTCAAACTTTGTAGTCAGGATCACTAAACTCTAGCCTTTCTGGTCGTCAATAATAAGTAGGTACCTGTTCTTATCAGCTTGCATTGGTTGACTTTTTAATTAATGTACGGTTACTAAATTAAGAAAAAATTAACAGCTACAATTCTGTACATTTCATCTGCATAAACTAAGGACTCTGCTTTATAATAGCCGCGCAGTGCTCAAAGCTGTAACGGTCTACACTCACGCGCCAGTGAGGCTAAGGAGTTATTATTTAAGAGTAATTATTTAATTAACACGGTGTCACGAAGCCTTACTCACTTAAGCGAGTTTAGGACAACAAGGAATTAAGTACGGGGCTAATGTTAACACGAGCATACGCGGCTATTGTGGCGTCGGACCCCCCGCGGCCATATTTACGCCCTTTATGCCCAACTTTTGGCACACACACCCGAACTATGCCTGTTAACAATGTTACTTCTTACCCCTCGCTTTATGTCATTAGTTGCACGAATTCATATACGCATAATGTGTTTGTTTTCATAAGTCAACTTTTTTTTTCGTTACGCGTTAATCATTGTGGGAAAGTAATATTTTGACTCGTTTTTTTTTTTAATTTATTGACGTAATACGATTTTATTGCTGCGGACTATTGAAAGGAAGCTTTATATTCGTTACGTGCTATCTACACCCCATATTCAACTCTAGGCTTATATTTTTAACAATAAGAAATAAATATGAGATTAGTGACTATTTATCGTAGTAAAAATGCCATTGGTTAAAAATTACATAATTGTTGAGAAGTTCCGTTATTAAAAACAAAGCCCAGATCATCAGAAACCGCCTCGCCCTACCAGATAAACAGAACATACCGACATCAGATTACTAGCGTTATGCGCTCATTAACATTCACTAACTCATTTATTCAGCCGTACAAACAATAAAAATAATTTCATCATGCTTTAAGTTGCATATAACTCTGACGTGGAACGTCAAGGCGTAGGCACTAAACTTGTACGTTTAAATTCATAACTTTTAATTAACTGGAATGCTAACACAATTTAGAGGCTTTATAGTCGTATCAAATTTTCCGAAACGGACCGTTCAGAGTCGTAAAATGTGAGAATGATTACAAATTTTAAAACAAAGCATTGTAACGTGGAATTTAGTGTTTGGAGCAGCTGGTGTAGCGCTTAAGGGAAGCTTTAGGGCTCGTTCGCCGCTCGGAATGGCTCGTCGCAGCGGCTCCGTTTGCTCGAGTCGGTGTTAATTTGTCGCGACAAAAGGAACAGATGTTTGCTTCCGCCTCCGCCCGCTCTTCGCCACTAGAACGCTTCTCTCAATATCTACGCTGCGCCATTTCTAACCTCATGAGCTCTTGTTGTCGTGTTGGCTTCACTTGCTTGAGTTGGTGTTTATTTATCAGTACCGACGAAACACACTGGCCGTGCCACTGCCACCGCCTGCGGCTTGACTCCTTCTCGCAATTAACTATGCATGCTTTAACTATGAAGAGAGCTGTATTATCTTACTTAACTTCTTAGATACAATTAATCATGTTACTAGCAAAATAGAAGAAACATTGTCTTTTTTTATTCGTTAATTAAGTATACCAAAGAAATGTAAATGAAATACTCAGCTCTTTCTGAGGAAAGCAATGTAAATTTTTTTGCGACAAAGCAGCGGATATTGACTTTTCTTCTGTTTCCGCCTGCTTTATTGTTCCACTGTTTCTGACAATATACTTCCTATTTTCAGTGTTTTATGTTTCAATGACAACAAATACAAATAATACCTTTTTAAATAAATACAGTCTACATACGCCCTGCAATAATTTAACGTATAGCATTGTAACGCCCTCTACTGAGCCTCTATTGATATTTTAATGATGAGTACGTCTAATCTCATGGATGCAGGTTATCTCTTAGTATTTTTAACCGAATTCTTCATATTTTAAACTTGTGATTTTTAAAATACCGTTCTGCACGTAGAGTTTAATTAAGATTTTAAGATATTAGTGGAACAAACCACGTAACCCATGATATTGACTTTTAAGCGACGATTTTATTATTTATGTTTCAAACAAATTTCAGTTTCCTCGTTTACCTGCAACATCCATCATTAAAAAAAGAGAGAGTGTAAAATTTAGAAAAGCCACCTCATAAACGTTAGCAATAAAACTGTTTTCGTCGCGTACAGCGAAATTATGCGCAAAACAATCGTCACCGACAAAAGGACATCCGTAGCCGCCGTCAGAACTCGCAAATTCCATCACAGGATCCCGTCGATCCCACCGCCGCCAGCCGCCCACCACTCGGCTTCGCGACAACAAAGAGCGAATTACGAAAACTGCCTCGTCGTCTAAATTTCCGACATTAATCCGTAGATCCTAAGGTTTGTTCAATCAAATAAGTTCTCGCCTTATAATTTAAGCACTCGCATTTACATTCGAACTAGATTTATCCCGCTGCCGACGGCGCGGCCAAAAATTTTAATAACTGAATAACTTTGCAACTTCGTCTCGTCAAATATAATAGCAAAGTTGAAAGTAATAAGACAAGATTTTATGCATAACAAGGGGAGCCCTTCGAGAGGGGGTGAGGTTAAGACGAGGGAGGGAAGGGTAAGGGAGGGCTAGCACTTGTCGGCCTGCCTAGACAGAAATGAAACGTCAGGCCTTATGAAGACGAACAACTTCGCCTTAACAGATATAAATCTCATTTTCATCCGGCGAAGGCTTTTTTAATGCAGTTTAGGGTAATTTTAATTTATGTCGGGTAAGTAATTGGCGCAAACTTAGTCGGTTTGTTGGTATTAGCCCGGCCCCGGAGCATTGTTAGTGGATTAGCATCGAGAGTGAAGTGGTTGCAAGCATTTGTTACATATGTAAAGGCTTGTAAGTACAATTGGAACTAAAAGTTTATTAGTCCTTTTTTGTAGCCTATTATTGTACCCCTACCTAGGCAAAGGCCTTTCCGCCTGACCTCCACAACTCCCTGTTTGACGCACTACCAGACCAGCACCAAGTCATCCCGCCATCGCCTTCTAGGTCTGTCTTGTCGGCCCTGGCCGTTTTCCCCTACCTACATTCTTTGTTTAAAAACAAGTAAAGTACCTCTGGAAATTAATTCAACTACAATTACAATTGTCTGCTTCGAAATGATTCACGCGCGTCTAGCCAGGGCATATCCCAAAATCGATTCAAAAATTATTAAAAAAAACGCGATCACTCCCCGACATCTGTACCACAGCACTGCCGCGATTTACATACAACAAGGAAATATATTAAAAACCTGTCAACGCGATCTAAGACACGGTGGCGAGCCGTCATCGACACCCGGCCCGGGTGATTAGCGCCCCCCCTCGACAAGGAAAAAGGGCTACCCAGCAATAATTACTTTATATATAACCCCCTGTGAATAATTACCCCAGCTCGGATCAATTAAAAGGAAACCTAGAATTAAAAACCCGTATTAATGAGCCGGCAAATTTTTATTTCGACAATATCGAGAGCCATTGTGCGGGGTGACGGCCGTGGTTTTTAAATCTGCTTGGGGAAGTGTACGGGGTGGTTTTTTTAACTATTGGGAATAAGAGTAAATCGAAACTGAGAAATATTAATCAAATTGTTAACGACTAAGCAAGTACATTAGGGGAAATATACTCACGTACCACCTTAGAACCCTATCGCAATGACGCGACGCGTTAAACGCCAGGCTATGTCATACAAATGCCATGCGTATGTCTCTTCGACTAGGTTCTACGGTGGTACGTGCTTCAATTTCCTTGACTGTACATATTAGTCGTATGACAACTCATTTCACACTAACAGTACTTTTCAATTCAAACTAAATAAGTAAAACTAACGTACAAAGGTAAGACTATTGTTGTGCTTTTTTTACTTTAGAATTTCAATTAAAATAACAACTAAATTAAAATAAAAAATACAAAGAACGTTAAATAAATATTGAACTAAATCGAAGAGTATTCGTGGCATGGTGCCCAAAAAGCAGGCACATCAACGATTTCATTACAAAAGATGTTGGTCTGAAGCATTCGTAATTCGTCTGGAGTAAATTTTTATATACTTATTAATTCAACTGCGTTGAGGAACTACCATCGATAAAATATTAGTCTAAAGTTTTTTTTTAAACGAACAAGCGTGTAATTTGACTGGAATTAAACGCAGCATCAAGCAACTATATCAGGCCGGTATCCTATGAGAAATATTTTACTAGTATCTACTCTTCAGTCTACAAAAAATAACAATTTCCTATCAGTACTGTAAATGTATTGTATCTCTATCCCAAATAAGTAATGTATAAATAGACATCCCAGCCAGGATAATGAGTCTGGTTAGTAATTGACTTAATTCCAACGCCCGCGTTATCTAACAGATACATTCATCAACAGCTTTTTGCGTGTACACAGAAAAAATCTCAGTATATACGAAACGGTACGAAGAAACGAACGGTTTGTCATAGTTTCTCTCACAAGTCGTTAAATATTTTTTCTACTTCCTACTCAAAGCGTTGTATCGACTTAACATATGGCAAACTAAATTATGTTACCTACATCTAAGCGACAGCAAAATAAAAATGTCCAAACATTTGTATACATTAAATAAATTTATCATCCGTTTCATTTATACGAGCGTCAGTGAAAAGGAAGCTGCTGTGCGCACATGGGGAGTCGTCAAATCCCAAATGCATTATTTTTTCATGATAACCTCGCGTTTGCTAATACGAGATAGAGGAATCATCGGGCTGAATGTTCGCGCCGCGTGAAATCACTACTTTTGTGACGAAAAAAGCCGTTGGAGCGGCGTGGGACGCTGTGAACACGTGTATGTGGGCCCCAACACGTGACGATACCTGTCAAAATATGACGAGTCTCATTCAAGTACAGATGTCGCCATTGTCATCGCGCTAATCTAATTCGGAGTCGCGGAGCGTGAAAGTGTTGCGATTAACACATTTTCGCAACGAATTATTGGGAGGCTGTCAGTCGGTTTGCGTAAGCTGTGACAGGAGATTGGCAGGATGGGGTGCGAGCTTAGGGCAGGCGACCTTACAGCGGCCGCTAGACTCCGCGCTTGGTTCCAGCAGATAGCAATATCGCATCGCTGACAATATTGACTGATGTCTATTCACCGTGAATACTTCGCACTGCGAATCTAATCCGCACAGGATTTTGGTGTACGTGTCTACTACAGCTTGAAGGGGATTGTGACAATGATAATGTCATATTTTTTAGATTAGAACTGCGTAAATCAAAGACATCTTACTATAGACTTTCTTACTACCAGCATTAAGTTCTTGTTGTTGTTCTTAGTTACCCTGATTTTCAATTATAGTTAAAGATTCGCACCACAGTAGAAGAAGTTTTGAGCACGGTTTTGTGACACGTAACGTGGTAATATTTTTTTTAATCTCTATTTATTTATGGAGGATTTGGTACACGACATATCGTGACCATGTCATCCTCATGAGGTAACCTGAGTATGAAACTAATTATCCTAATTTACATTTCGCTTTCTAAAGTATTGGTCTGCCAATTTGTACAATAATATCGCTTATCTAGACCATGGGGCGGAAAGAATGCTATTGCACCACCCTACATCCATCGTAACGTGGTAATAAAGTAAGTATTATAACTTCTTCTTCTTGGGTTATTTAGAAAAAATGGGTTAAAAAATCGTCCTACTAAAATAAAATGCTGAAATGGAAAGAATTATTTAATGTTATTTTGCATTCGCACCAAAAAAACATAAAAGGTTTAACAGCTGATTCGCTCCATCCAAAATCTAATCTACACCATGCGGCAAATCACCAATCGCATACAGACAGCGACAACACTTGTCTTGCGTCGAGAACACATTTGGTTCAGATGTTCCTCCCCGATACATTTGTAAAATAGAGATACGGCTACTTAGTAAAATTAGGGGGTGGGGGCGAAGTGTCACACAAAAGTTATTTAGATGTTTACGCGTGCATCGTTGCATAAAATAGGCAAGGAATGCTCGCGGGGGGCGGCCGGGTACAATGGACCCACACCCGGCCACCCCGCTCGGCCGATTCAACTCTATATTGGCAATCATAGCC
Organism: Ditula angustiorana; assembly: GCA_963691745.1. Taxonomy (NCBI): domain Eukaryota; kingdom Metazoa; phylum Arthropoda; class Insecta; order Lepidoptera; family Tortricidae; genus Ditula; species Ditula angustiorana. The sequence goes on from OY829472.1 coordinate 9,118,945, forward strand.
GTTGACATTACAGTTTTTGTTCTATTGAATATTAGTTCATTTGTTGGCTTGCGGTCGAAGTTTGCCCTATGAATAACAGATAGGGTTTTGTTGTTGTCAAAGACAGTTCTTGTTAAACAAGGGAAAGTCAACGGCTTTGTAGATAAGAAGCTTTGTTATTAATTTGGTAGGAACATACTGTGTACCTAATAAAAGTTTCTAGTTTAAAAATATTTTTATATTAGGTGTTTTTTTTTTTTTTTTTTTTTAAGACTTTTATTTTTGCTGGTCGTAGTCCTCGCGAAGGGTACGGGCGGCTACGATCGCTTAACAAATGACAATTTATTTCAACACAATTTATATTAGGTGTAGTAAATACCTTTCGAATATGACGAAATTATAAGGATTCCTTTTTTTGCCATTTGACTCTGGTATCCTAAAGAGCATTTGATATGTGGTTTTTAGATTGCATTAACAATAAAATGACCAAAAACAAGGAATATGGTTTAATGCTAATAAGCTTCGCATTAAAATAGTATAGCTATATAAAAATTTGAAGAAATCTCAGATGAGATGCGATAAAAGATTATGAGATCACATTTCGGTATGGCAAAGTACCTTTCGGAATATCAGAAGCATCACTGTGAAGCGGAATTATGTATTTGACGGACACAAAAATTATACTTGATATTAAGTAAGTAAGTACGTATTATCTAACTCAAAATATTATAAAATGTTGTGAAAGGAGTTGGTACCGAAATAAAACCAAATTTTATTTTAATGGTGAAGCATTGTGTGAAGCGAGACGAGGTTAGAGGTGACGGGGGAGGGGGAAGGTGATACTACGACGACGATCTAATGCCGAGATAATGCCTCGACAGGAGAGTTAATTGCAAGCAGTGCACCACACTCAGGCGTCGGGGGCTGCGCTCCCCGGGGACCCAATCCCACGCATCCCCCTCAAACGACCTCTTAATCATTCACTCCATCTGCGCCGAAGCTAAAATACGCATGAAATTTATATGACCCACTCCAAAAAAATCGCACTACCTTTACCCAATTGTTGGGACAATAGCTACGCCACCAACGCAGACCCGGCTACCCCGCAGCGCGATTTATGAATAGAATAATGCGAGGCTACACAAAACGCTCGCTCGCATCATCAATCAATGTACTTCGAAATGTTTCATTAGTAAACATTAAGATGTTTGCTTACATGTCCGAATGTTGTCCGATGTAATATGCTCGAGTTCCGTGAAATGAGGTATGAAGTAAAATATTGTCTGTAAGACATATGGAGGACAATGTGGGGACGTAAATAATCGCGAGTGGATCCGCAGCAGCGCGGTAGGTGTCGGTCACTGCACCGTGAGACCTCAATACTCGAGACATGTTTGGTTAATAGCGCTTATTCATCAACGCATTAAGGCTCGTATTCGCTTGCTCTGACGTCGATATGACCATGATATGACTTATTGATTGCGAATGTTCACTCTCTGGAAGCAGGTACGAAGCCACCAACTGACCGTTGTCTGGCAACAGAGACATCTACTTGAAATTTGATCTCAATTGTATTGGATAATGTTTTGTAATAGTCCATAAATCTAGCGATTGACAGAATGGGACTGTAGTCACGTTTGAATAACATTTTGATCGTGATCACACTATGACTTGTGACTTTTAGAAAGAAAATGAATGGCAGTAAAGTAGGTATTACTAGAGTTTTGGCTTGAAATTTTAGGCCATGAAAAAAGTACACCATTGTGCTGAATATTCGAGTTTAATGTCTGAACCTAATAAACAAAGCATCCATTTAGTTATGCCATACTCATAAACATAAACACAGACCTTTTTAAATAAAAAGTGGTACGTTTCGATTAAGCGTCATAAACGCCTACAGGTAAAAGAAAGGAGCAGCGAGTCACGTAGTTTCTTGCCAAGCGTAAATTCATAGGCGCTTGCGCACAGTACAGCCCACTTCTGAAACAATACTGTTTAAACATTAACGCTTTGTCTCATAAGAGAATACCGGATCAAAGATGTTGGGTGCAATCCGTTTCACAGATCTAATTAATAAAAACAAACCGGTTGACTCTCGAAAGTTCCGTAGTATTTACGACGCGGTCCCATAAAACGGTCTAAGGACCTCGCTGACCAAAAAAGACTAAACAAAAAAGGAAAAAACATACTTTTCGCATAGCTGCCTAAATGCGGGGCCGGAAATAGCGCGACTGCGAGCAAAGTTTTTAGCTTAACATTTGTTTTGTATACCTAAAGTTTGTTGCTCACTTAATGCGGTGAATGACTAGATGATACAAGACTAAACCATCTTGTTTCATAGATCAAAAGCTAATACAAACAAAGTAGCACGAAACCCCATCTCATTCTAAAATTGCACCTAATTTTGTTGAGTTGCATTGTTTTCATACACAGAATTGTGAAGGACTTATTAGGTATTGATTAAGTCAGTCATTAAAACGTATAAGTTACTTGGTATCATTTATGTGAAGGAAAAGCATAATTAAAATATGTATTGTTATTGTACTTATAATACAGTAAGTGGCAAATATTAATGTGTAAAAATAGAGCCAAAAAGTATCAATCTACAACGTTAAATGATGACTGTCCGGTGTCGTTAATGGTGTACTGAATTATATCTTTAGCAAGTTCATTAATATGCATTAAAACCATTGCAATTATTACAGGGAGCTGACTTTTAATTGATAAGTTAACGAGTTTGTATGTAACTCTATAAAAGTACCTGAAAACCAAGCTTATACAAAACACGAATATTTAATTATCAGCTCATTATTAATATCTGGTTAATATGTTTTACTTAATAATGAATATTAGATTTGGTTGTTTTAGTGATAGTGGGTCCCAGGCAATGATCGATGACTAGTGGGGCAAGGACACCCACACTAAAGAGATCCTCCAATGAAGTAAATTCCTAGAAGCGACAACGCGAAGCAAAAACTAGCAGTGGGTCAATATTGACCCCTGCGGTTATATTCAGTCCATTTCATTTTTAAACAGAAATTGACGATTTTTTACTTATTTAGTTTTTTCTTGTAATACGGCATTCTTAGGATTTTTTTTATTTCCAACATTAAACCAATTCGATCAAAGTAGAAAAACAGTGTTTTTGTTTTTATACCTTTTTTTAATAACATGAGTAAGAAAATGGCAGCTGGCAGGCGTCACGAAATCGCTCCGTCGCGCTTCATACAACAACAGTGACGTCACTATTGCAATAATGTATGGCACCTTTAATCTGGATATGAGCACGTTTCAAAATAAATAAAGACATTTTTTATTCCTAATTTATGTAAATTAATATTGCTATAACTCCTAAAATATCAGGTATTTTGTCTCTTACTTACGCCATGAATATATTTCAAATCTGATCTACAACAATTTTACACTTTTACGCCATTTGGTTTGTGAGTGGAATACCGCATTATTAGCGTTATAGAACGCATTGGACCCAGTCCTCAACAATGAACCAAAAGTCGACGAGACAATACGGAAATATACAAGTAAACACAAAATACAAAGACGCTAACTACTGGTAAAACAATGTCCCACGTGTGTCAAGCACTGGCAAAGTTACTTTTGTACAAAATTGCTAATAATCTCCCGTCTTGTTATCTTTTATTTGTAATAGGTACAGCATGACTGTCAAGTATAATGCCTAACCTTAGACAGAAATATTCGACCTCTCCAGGATTGTGCGCAAAGCCACTGCACTGCAATTGTTGATTTTATAAAATAGGGAGGTAAATGAGCATGCGGATCATCTGATGAGAAGTGATTACGGCCGCCCATAGGAACCACTGAACCTAAAAATGACTGATCTGTTGTCGGCTGTTAGTTCTTTCCTCTGTGAGCCTCCGAAGCTCTTACTCACCGTTACGAAACACATTAACAAGCTACTACTTCATGCCAGTATTCTGGGAGAGTGTGGTATTACCACAGAATAAATAATAGTACTAACGTACAGAAACTTCTCTTTTTCGACCACCATTAAACGAATTCCAACTTTATGATCAGGTACAAAAAGTTCGTATTACTTCATAAACATTCGCCAAGCATGTGTCAAAAGGAAGGCGCCGCTCGCGCCCGCCTTCCACCCGCAATGCCCAGGCGCACCGCTAGGGCTGGTCTGCTTACTATAATACTATCTCGCGCGACACGGTGCGGAGTGGAACCCCTCTGGTATTACTCCGGTCGAAGCGGGCCATTCGAGTCGAGCAACTGGCTTTTAGCCTGGCTCTACCTCTATCCAAACTAAGGTTCGCAACCCCGGGACTTTTGGTATCCCGGGATAGGCCATACTTTATAAAAATCCCGAGATCGCGACCCCTAATCAAGAACCTTTTTTTTAATGGACTTATGCTGAGAGCTTCAGACGGCTTTGTTAGCGTACCTGAGAGAGCCGAGCAACCAGAAGGGCGCTCAGCAATATCACTTAGCATGCCAAAGGGTGCTCCTGTTGAACCGACCTCAGTCTTGGACGCTAAGGGAGAAATTCTAGCAAAATTGTTCTATGCTATGGTAGGTTTGGAGCGTAATCAAGTCCATTTACGGTTACCTACGCCTCAGCCTCTTCCAGTCCACACGCATCACGTCCGTGCGTGGTTAATGAAACACATCTCGATACATCATTGATCGTGGCGCGATAGTCGAGCCTGTGTCATGTCATGTTTACTAGATGTGACATGAAAGCTCAATGTTCACCCAAACCTCATTACAGGAATTAATGATGACGTTTCGCGTGTGTTCAAAAATTAAGGCAAACTATATCAATTTAACGGCCCATAAGAGGCGTACGTCAATCTAAGTTTCTAGAGGTTTTTTTTTGATCTGAATGTTTCAAATCGTTATCCTTGCGAGAGGTACGGGCGACTACGATTGCTTAGCAATTAAAATGAATAAATACATCATAAGGGTTATAATGAGGATCGGAGGGTCCATCGGCCCGTGGGACGCCTGCGGTCTGCAGTTCGAACGACCACCAAAAGTCAGCTAGAGGTAGTCCCAAGGTTTAGAAAATATTATTTTCGCTATGCAAGAATGACCGATCAAAAATCATATTCAGGGTAGATTCGGTTAGTACATTGAAAACTGACACAACAAAATCTGACTTGCTCAAGCAAACACCGAAGTTCTTGGCATTTCTGTCATAATAGCGCATTCTTAAAAGGAAAACTTTTTCTGGAAGTCAATTAAATACACGACCTGGGCCTTATTTTTTACGCTAACCGTAGCGCACTAAAAACGGTAAAAAAATAATATTTTAGAAAAGGTAAAAGTGTCTATAGGCCTTCATAATCATGTTATTCAAGGACGTGCTGTTGTAAAAAAACTGTTTATAAGTAGCATTTTTCTTTCAAAGAGTCGAAAGCAGACATGTTTACAAAAGACTAATATAGATAGGGGTAATAATACGATACCTTCAGGAGGTCAATGAGAAGGCAGGTAATAGAGAATCGTATCTTTTGCTTCAACGATGAGAGAGTGTAGCTCTAAGATTTAAAATGTTCACAGGAACTGCTGCAAACAGGTAGAGCAACGTTGCCACTATAACTAAGAACAACTGTTTTATTTGTAAGTTTTAGTTTTATTTTAGATTCTAGTCGTTTAGTTTAGTTGTGTACATACTGTGTTTTTATACCTTTCTTCTATATTAATAAATTTCCTAAACACTAAGAATGATTTTGTTGTAAGATATTTAGGTTAACTTTAGATTTTTGAACTTCTTCTGAACTCTCACACTTTTCTTTATGATTGCATGGCTAAGGGACAGTATTGGTGTAAATTGTAAGAATTATTCTTCAATGATAGTTGTCTGATTGACTGTCACTCTTTTTATTTTCCCATATCGAAAACATATAAGTACTTAAAATCTGGAGAATCTACGAAGTGTCACAATTTTTAGACTAAGAAGACCTTGTAATCACATAACTTTTGGTGTACATTGTCTATGTCGTCCTTAGACATAGAACGATTTTATTACCTCAATGCACATGAGTCAAAGTTTTTGAGATTCCTTCAATGATATTTAGATGATATTTCCTGATTTTTAGCTTGTATTTTGGAGTCAGGCATCTTGAGTCTACAGTAATATTGCGTGATATAAAAGATTTGCATTGATTTTCGAACTATACCTTCTCTTTAGTTTTGTATACCCTAAAATATAATCAATATTCAAAAAAATAGACATTACAGTTGCGTTTTGCAATGCAAAAGATTACTGATTACATTATTTGTTTATTTTTTCTTTTTATGACTTTGAACACGTTCACAGTCATTGGATTGAGAATTAGTTAATTGTTAATAATGCGATGCACAGTCGGGTGCACCTTAGGTTACTCTATAACATGCGTTCTCGTGGGATAAACATGGCAAACCAACTTTATTTCTCTGGAAATTTTATGAACTACGAGTCTCTTAAAAGTTCACTAGATACGTAATATGGCATACTCCATAGTTAGTCAGGCTTACCACAAGGTTAATAATTGTATTGGAATGTTTATTTATTATTCAAGACTTCGTTTTACAACTCAAAATCAATTCAAAAAGAGTAAAACCACTTTAACTGCTTGCTCCTGCAAAATTCAATCATCAAGTACTTTATGCTAAAACATTTAAAATGATCAACACTCGCTTCGCGTTTATTGTTTCTTATAATACTCTGCTCCAAATGGCTTTTAATAATACCTTTTTAAAGAGTCGGCCGGCCTTTTTACTGTTTTAATGTAAATTTACTGTTGGTTTATGATATTAAACTAAACAGTTAGTACAAACAAAACATAATATACATAGTTACTGCAATTATTTACGTAGCTCTTTGAATTGCTATTTTATGATTGCAGTTAGCATGTTAGAATTTTTTTTATTGTTTAGAGTTTATAAGAAACTAAATATTTAGGTAGCACAAAATGAAATTTAAATGTTCAAATAGGTACGAGTATAATCAAGACGGCCAATAATTATTTACGTATTTTAAGAAGTACTTAATAACACCCTTAATGACCCATTGGATAATCTTGCACGAGTATCAATATCCATTTTTAAGTTTAAGGTCGTTAGTATGAGTAACTTTCGAATAGTGGACTAGGTTAGGTCAGAACTGCCTCACCAGCGCTCAAAACGAGTGAGCAAAATAAATGCAGCAACCATGGTCGCCCACTAATTGTATCATTTTTAGACGTTTTAATTAAGTCTAAGCGAATCGGCGTAAAGTTAAGAAAGTGTCTAATCTAAGTTAAAAGTCTATAAACTTTATATTTCTACATTGTATAAATACATCCCGCTAAGTATAAGCAATTAACTCTGATAGAAGATCCGTTAAACAACTAGCATAATATTTTCTTATATTCACCTGTTTCTAGACAGCGATTATTGCCAGGCCGCACGAATGCGCGACCTTTTTAAAAAGATATAGGTGAAATGAAACATAAATAACGACTTAAACTGAGTTGATCTATCATCAAAATATTATATGGAATTCACGAAGTACTAAAGCTCGGAGATTCATGTAAGTATCCTTTAATAGATACCTGTCCTCATATTTTATCGAACGATGACCAATAAAGCTTAATACACACGTACAAGCATTCCATAAATATTTGAAATATGTCTCAAAAATACCTTACAGTGATTATAGCACACTTATGATCATCAATCCTTGGGTACCCAAATTATAATTTATAATCGTGTACGCACGCGACTTAAATAAATTTGGAATATTGAAAAGCCTAAAGTTGTGATCAATAAATAACGACATGATGCTAAGGAAGGCAAACAAACAAACATAGGTCACCTCCCGGAGCTCGGCGCGCGTGCCACGGATTAGCCGTATTTTCATATCAAAGGCCCTGCTCAGTTTTATGAATTACTTCTATTTGGGCTCGGCGTAATGTCTCTCTTTATTGGACGGGCTGGAACGGTCGCGTGGGAGAATTTAATTTGTTGCACTTTTCATTTAATCGCATTAGGGAAATTCATAACTTTATTCTTTGTGTCGAGCCTTTTATCGCGCGATGACAACGCGGAATCGTTATTGCAATTTAAGATGTTTGTTTGCTTTTATAATAGGGATGTCTGAGCATTACTTGTATAGGCACAGATTGAGGTGAGAGAGAAGGAAGAAGGCCTTAGTTTTGGATGAACTGCAGTGAGACGCGTGTTATAATTTTGTAGGCTGGACATGCCAACGAAGCTTTATTTTTTTTCTATTAGGGTTAAGCTACATATTTGGTGAAATCTATCGTATCAAAAAGTGTGTCTGTTAAGCAAAATTTGTTTTATAGACTGGATTCATATTGATTTCAAATCATGCAAGATTCTATAAAGCCTTCTCAGTGATTCGCTTGGATATTTTCGACTCTCAACGCAATTTAAGTTATGATATTTGTCCCTGTTTCCATGAATTTTGTTTATCCAACATTGGCCTGTTGTTTTGTATTTTTTTTAAGAGCATACATTTGATTTATTCCCTCCCATTAGGTCACGGTGCGCAATGCGGCGAGCCGTGCGCGCGCGCCGGGGCGTCCGATCCGCTCGCGTAGATAGCGACTACACGTGTTGTCAACTTGTATGTTTTCTTCCAAATACCGTATATTTGATAAATTTAACATTGAACATTAGTATGATATCTCGATAATGACACCGTTTTATTTGGAGGTGTCAGTTAATAAAGTTTTCCGGTCGAGACGCGCGCTCGCCTCGCGCACAGGTTTAATCCAGCGTGTATTTCACACTCTGTGTTTGCGAGAAATGGATGTGCTTAATTTGAGTGTTAATTTAATAAAACTACAGCTCGTGTATTTTATCTGGCATTTTAATAATGTTTTTCCATTTGTGAATTTAGGAGATTTAGTAACCATTAAAATTATTTGGGCTTAACACACTGAATTTGCTTGATTATGTTTTCAAGAGAGGCATCATTTTCTTATTCTTTATATCTTTTTTTCTAAACGAAATGTTAAATATCATAAGTATTTGGATATCCCTAATATTTTAAGCGTATGCCAATATTCCTACAAAGCATTGAATGGTAGGTACTTGTTTATTCAAGACGGTGTCGCATTATTAATTGGTACTAGTTACCACGAGGCGGGACTCGCCACATTCCGTTATTGTAAGCAGATCACTCTAAAAAGCGCAGTCATCAGGTGCTAGAAACATTTCATAAACAACTCGAACATATCAACAGATATAAACAAAGCTCACTTGTCACCCGACGTAAGCGTTTTTGTTGGTCGTGCATTTTATAACAAGAGTTTTTGTTGTGAGGCGATGTAGGAAGGAAACCGCGGCGGGGGGCCTCGGGACTCCCGGGGCCTGCGTACACAAAACATTTCGTGATCCATAAAGACAAAAGGAAAATTAAAATCTGTAAAACTCTCGGGACGGACTGCGTGCGTTCCAAGTCGTACACTCCCGGCGCACATAAGTATATTCCCATTGCATTATCTCCATTGCCTAACCAAAGCACGCTAGGAAGTTCTTTCGTATTACAGCTCCTAACTTCAGTCGCTTTGTAACTAACCAAAGAATAAACAATTATGTGACTGGAACGGAAGCTTTGCAGAGTGTAGATGCCTTCTTGTATTAGCAGTTCAAATTATCATTCCTAGCTATACCTAGGTCATGTATGATTTGGAAAGTGTTTAGAAATATTACTGTTTTATTATTATCGTAAGAAATAGAAATCATAAACTTTTCTAAATATTAGACTAGATAAAAAAGACTGATTTAGAAGTCTAGTAAAGTAGTTCCATTGCGGATTAAAAAAGAATATCATCTGTTTTGATTCGTTTTTCGCCAAAACACATTTTGTGTTACTAATTTAAAAGATGGCTATTAAGCTTATTGTGTTTGGAACTGTGAACGGTCCAATCTCTGTAGCTTGCATTGCATTTTATTATACGACGTCGTTAAAGCGGTATTTTATTGTTCATTATTTTGTGTGTTATGGCAACAAAAACAAGGGCCAGGCAAACGAGTAATGTACACTTAACTTGACCACCAAATGTACGAAGTCACGGCGGGAAAGTAGTCTGGAGTGCTCTCCTCTCGTGTCTATAATAAAGTATTTACATATTATTATTCATGAAAACAAATGTCCTTTGAATGGTTTTTAAATTTTGTTGACTTAATACAAAGTGCTTTGCGAGCGCTGGCCATTCTGTCGGCGACATTGCATTATGGATGGGCCCGATGTTCGCATTTTGCGCAAATGTTTTTCTTATTTAGTGATATCACGAAATGTATCTTCGTGAGGTACGTCCGAATAACGTTATCGGATATGTCTTGTTTCATTAGGTCGTGGGTTGCCGGCTCGGCGCATCGGTAAAGGGTGAGTAATAAAAAAAAGTCCCACTGGATGAGATTGGGCCCTGCAAGTGTGAATATATCCTCTGATCGGCGAGGAAGTGGTGATGAGGCGGCGGTCACGGACCGGCGCGGGCGCAGCCGGGTCGCCGTCCGGAAACCATTGGTATAATAATAAAGAGCTGAGCGAGAAAGCGCCCGCACGCTGGGTGATAGATGCTCCACGGCCGAGCGACAAAAAAATAACAAAATCGACTTAGCAAACATGTTTAATAAAATGAATGACTCGCTCGTATATCTTCACCTGCTTAGTATGACATAAATTATAATAACATTATGTTGTACACGTTCAAGGAGTCCCAACAAATTCTTATTCACTAGAAAATAAGACGTTTTACAAAAAATATTGTCCGAGTTATTAAGATAAGTTCGAAATAGGATAAACGATGAGATTCCTCTAATGCCCTGCCGGACGCGCGGGTCGCCACGACCCCTGTGTACGCTACATGACTAATGCCGTGTCACGCTCAACTATTGATGTTCATTTTAGAGAAAATCTCTTGGAATCCAGGTGATTCATTCATTTAGAACCGAGCCTCACTTTGTAACTATATTTTGATCCAGGATTCGTTGTGGGTTTAGTGCTCAGCAGTAGAGAGCTACAAGTCAAGTCCTCCGCTGTAATATTATTATGGTAATGTATTGGTAAGTTTTCGCATCGACACCAACCTTCCTTTCATAAACCGTGTTGTTGCTTTTTCTGTACTTTTTTTGTCGAAGTAAATTGTTATAAATATCCATTTTTTTTCTCGTTTATTTCACACGGTAGGCCATCGCGTGACACGTTTTATACACACTCTGTAATGCTAACAGCCATTATAATAAATCTTACTATTATACTTCGCAATAACTCGGTGCATTACGTTTTTATTTCGCGGTGATTTACTTCACATCATCGATTTGATTCAGTGGCGTTAAAATCGAGAGGTTCACGAAGGATTTTGGAGGGCGAGCGCGCCCCTTCTCTCCTCTATAAAATTACTTAGGCAGGCTGCACATAATTAGCGCTAAACAATATTTAGCACCGATTAACCCTATAAAGTCTTATTAGATTAAAAGGGTTGTAAAAATCAATTAGAACGTCGACCTATGTAACCGCACACTTGGAATTTCTCTTTTTATTATCAATTAGATGGGTTTATGTGTGGTGTGGAGAGTGGAGTAGGTGAGGATTAGGCGAGTGCGGGCGGCGTGCGTGTCTGCGGCGACCGGCGAGGGCTTAACCTCGAGGGACGCCCTGACCCTCGGAGTACACGATGACAGCTGCCTTTGTCATACCCGCAGAGGAATTTTATACCACGAAATTGACAGCTACGTAGCACCGTAATTCACCGATCGAACAACTTGTTACCGAGCATGTTGCGTGGCTCGCAATAACGTATGTGAACATGTTCGCGGCGCGCGAGCTAGCCGGCCGAGCGCGCGGCGGGGTCCAATTTATGTTGTTTCATATGTTGTCTGCTTTTGTTAATGTAAAAATTAAATCAAGCACGTCGGCACCATATTTTTTGTTTATTGCTTAATCATTTTGCGATGGAAACGTTCAGCGTCCGCCGAGATGAAATGGAAGCGTGTACAGTGATACTTCTTCGGCGATGATTCAGTTGTACTGCATTAAATTTATGATTCCTGATGATTATATTTTTAGTATCCATTTAAAACAAAACGGCGTAACAAACTCACAGTCATCTACGTAAAACATAGCATGAGTAAATCAGTTCTCAATCCGGTTGTGGGATCGGTGGTGGCTGAGGACTGAAAGTTCGAGCCCTCCGCACCGTGTAGGAATGCCTGATTGATTTTCCGGATTACGCCTCGCCGCCATCGTGAAAGTATGCCCAACTTCAGTCAGATTCAAATGGAATTGATAATGAGATAAATCTTTGTTCTCGGTTTTGATTGAATACGAGACGTCTGGCGGAAGCCGTAGCCGAGATAGGGCTTACCTTAGGCTAAGTATTCAACTTTTCATCCGGTCATGCTTGGCATCAAAGTTTGCGTTGATCGGTTTGAAACTAGTTTTCTTGGTGAGGCATTCATTAAACGGACAAATCCGGATCTTTTCTCGGAATAAGTACTTCAATACAGTAGAAACATTTTCCAATTATGGTACGGACAGCGTTTGCTTAAGAACAGGGATGTGCAGCTCGGAGTCGTTTACGAGCTTGGACGAGTACAACATGGACTGGCGACTGCAGTAATAAAATAAAATAATACAGGTTTAATTTACGGATAAATAAAAAGAAACCATTAATATCGTTTATTTTTATTGTTTCGTCGGGCTCGCAAATGTGACTTGCGGGCCGCATGCGGCTGTTTGCGACTCAAGGGCCCCAATCGAAATAGCGCTACTTTAGAAGGCATACCGTCACAACATTAATAGTGATAATCTCTTCAGTGTTAAAGTTAAGTCGTCTACATTTTGATTTCAATAATATAACGCAACTATTGGGAATTTTTGCACGACACTTCAACACTCCGAGGACCGTTTAAAAAACCAAAGTAGTCGCTGTCTTGCAAGGGCGTGACGAGATGTTCTATGCCATAGGTAAATACGTTTGCTTCACAGAAACAGGTATGTTAGAATCATGAATCGTGACTGATAGAGACCTTAAAAATTTTCCTTTCTAAGCAAATAAAGGTCTTTGTGATCAGCTAGATACTTATGCAGCATACATTGCGGTGGATACACAGTGTGCCGCTGAAAGATCGAAGTATTCGGTAATAGTAATATTTGTGTATAAACTCGGCTAACTATAAATAGTTTGAAAATTAAAGTGCAAAAAGGATTGAAAAATTTGTGCTTAGGGAAGCGTTTTTGAAAAATAGCGCAAATAAAAAAGTAAAATTGCAGAAAAGCGATAAGGACCAAAATCTAAGTAACTAATAAGTAGGAACCAAATAATATAGTTAGTAAAGTAAAGTTAATTTTTATTTATCTAGGGCAATTAAGAATAGTGTGCGTAGGATATGTTGTTAGATGAATGAGATATAACTCAGTTGTGCTCGTGTCTGGTTATCGAACGGCGCCGAATAGGGGCCCGGCGTCCCGATGCGATCTGTGCGCCGATACGGCGCGCGCGCATCTGGTAGCCTCAGGTTCGTTATCGGTGACAAAACCTATCTATCGAAGTCACCGAGATTTATCGATGACTATTTTACTCAATAACATGACGTCTAACACATTATGTCACTATAAATAATTATCTTGGACATTTAACTGTTATAATTTATTAATATGAGTTCCCTGACACATTTTATGTTTTCATTGGGACAAATTAGTCAAATATGTTGGATAGTGATTTGTTGTATTGATGATAATATTAATGATACTCGTAAATGTAAATCATAGAAGATATGAGAGCATGATTATCATATTATTTTAATAGAGTCTTAAATGATAATTCCATCTTTAGTTCGATGTGAAGCAACATAAACAATAAGAATGATCGATGGCATACTAATAAATAACTTGAGTATTAAAAGTACCGTCATTCTAACTTCCTCTCTAATTTAAAACAAAAGATTGATGGCCCGTGCAATTATTATGAATACGGAACATTTAGCGGCGATATTAACATTTTAAACATGCCAAAACTTCATAAGCGCGCATAAATCGTACACAAAAATCTGTTTAGTGTTGTAATAAATAAAGCGGAGGTCCGGGCGACGGCCATGCATACAGCGGGGTATTACGCAATAGTTTGATTTATTGGTTTCGGCAAGGTGCAAGAAATTCTAACGGCCGGGCCCTCCGCGCGTGATAGAATTTTGCCTTCGCAATTTCCTCATATATGTGAAAAACTATTCGGAACGGCCCGCGGTGATAAATGTTAGGGCACCTATGAATAAATTTGAATGTCGGTATAATGCGAAAATCTGAGGTGATTAGGTCGGACAGCGGCAGGTGCGGCCCCACCTGAGCGGCCGCAGTAATCGCCGCGGCTCCGTGCTAAGTGCTGCCCGCTAAGAGATGCAATCGTGCGTTTTTGGTGATGCGTGTACTTTTTCAAAATAATGGTGCTATTTGACGTGAACATGTGAAACATCTTTCACTTTGGGGTAGAGGATATTTGTAAATCAAATTGACCAATTCAATGCGCCACTGGCAGTTAACTACGCATCAAATCGAATGTTAGCATAATAGAGTTTGTCTCTGCAAATTTTTGCACGAGTTAACATGTAATGTATGTATCATTGCTTGCCGTTCTGGACCATGGAAAGAGTTTTGAAATTGAAAGCAAAATTTTATTAGATGATCTCTTTACTGTAAATGGCAATACAATTTGACAAGAGACGATAACATACTCTAAACCTTATCTTCAATGGACACCCTGTACACACACGAATAGATAAATTGGTTACCTTTGGTCTACACTAATGTACAGTAAGGGAAATATATTCACGTACCACTTTAGAACCCTATCGCAAAGACGCGACGCATTAAACGCCAGGCTATGTCATACAAATGTCATGCGTATGTCGCTTCGACTAGGTTCTACGGTGGTACGTGTTTCAATTTCCTTGACTGTACTTACTACCTTAGTGTACTACGTTTTTTTTATTAATTTGCAGGTTTTACTACCTTGACGCACACCAAAGGTAAGCATTTTGACAGTTATGGCTTTATACGCTTGACATGTACTGAGGCTATATCCATGCTTTAGTTGTCTAGACATTGTCTTTACCAGTTAGTTGACAGTATTCTCTGTCTCTCGTTTTTATTCGTATGTTTTCGTCATGTTTTCGTATATATTCGCCGATTATTGGTTCACTGTCAAAGACTGAGGCAGTTACCTCGTATGTCATTCTTGAAAAAAGTAGATATTACTGTTGTTGTCTGATACTATAACAAGGTGTAACAAGGTGCGGGTGGTAGGACCTTGTGCAAGGTCCGTCCGGATCGCTACCACCACCTTGCTCGCTAATCCTGCCGCTAAGCAGCAGTGCTTGCACTGTTGTGTTACGGTGTGGAGAGCAAGACAGCCGTTGTAATTACTGGCACAAGAGGTA
The DNA here is from genome assembly GCA_963691745.1 of Ditula angustiorana. Taxonomy (NCBI): domain Eukaryota; kingdom Metazoa; phylum Arthropoda; class Insecta; order Lepidoptera; family Tortricidae; genus Ditula; species Ditula angustiorana. Next base: position 9,134,341 of record OY829472.1, read on the forward strand.
TTCCATCTTCGCCCTCTGGGTTGGCAACGCATCTGCAATCTTCTTGGTGTTGCGGGTGTCTATAGGTAGTGCTGATCACTCACAATCAGGTGACCCACTTGCTTGTTTGCCTTCCTATTTGATAAAAAAAGGTGTGAGGAAATTCGCGCAATCCTGTATGAAACTTAATTAACGTGTTTAGGCCAATACCGAGTTATAATATACTACCTGTGGCCCGTTTCACTAAGCTACAAGTTACAATTTTACAAGTCTAAACCGGCAACATTGTTCCTTATGCCCATTGCCATTGGTCATTATTGACCAATTTTGCCGGTTTAGACTTGTAAAATTGTAACTTGTAGCTTAGTGAAACGGGCCACTGTTAAAATGGGATAACTCTGCTCAACAGTTCTTTAAAATTGCAAGAAAAAGTGAAGAAAGAATGATTATAGTTTTTTTATTCGATCGATAGGAGTTAATTTTTACATTGATTTTATTATTCAGGTTTTATTATTAACTGCTGCTGCTGTACCCACATAATTATTATAAAAGCCCTACAGTAAGTTCAGAAAGTTGATAGTCTAAAAGAGAATTTGTACAAAAAAAATGGACGTTCACTGTACCATTTGAACAAACTGGATTGCTAAAAAGTAAATGTACTCGTATCGATCGGCCTCATAGTATGTAGAGTCGCTAAAAGTTACCAAAAATACTTTTTAAAATTAGAAACCGATTTTTAGGCCTTCATTCCCATCTGAAAAAAACAAAATGAGAGTTGTGTTTGGTATACACAAAAGAGAATTGTGTACCAAGCGGTATCCATTCAAACGGCAGTAACGTTTTCCACCCTCTAAACCCTAACCTGTCATGATTTTTAACAGGCGAAAAAATTTTCACTCCTCTATTCCTCATTTTTTGCTACAAAAAATGTAGTATTAATTTGGTATACCTCGCTATAAGAATTATAGGTTTGTATAATAATTTTTAAAAATGTTGTTTCTTTTTGTTTTGTAAGAAACTCCAAAAGTGCTAATATTTTAAAATCTTTGAAGAATATTAAAAATCAAATCCTGCATACTAGAAACTCTTGGTTTAGGGAATGAAAAACCAAACACCGTGTTTATGGAGACATCTTTTTGTGGCTTAGTCTCAGTACACAATATTCTTAATAAGTCACTAGTCATATTTTATGTACATTTTATGCGTGTAATGTCAGCGTTCGTGTAGGAAATACTTCCATAAAGGTTTGCAAGGACCTTGCAGTATGCGGTGGCCTAAACACTCTTAGATACCGATATACTATAAAACTTATTAGTGTTACAATGTCACATGTTTGTCACTTTTTTTTTTTCAATAATATTAAATTATAGCACTTGTAATGTTTGCAGCACAAGGGGCTGATGTAACAAGCGTCAATGGGTTTCATTAATTTGGTAAATCGCTTACCATCAAGCAAGTCGCATATTCGTTTGCACCGACGCTGTATTTAAAAAATCTTAGAAAAAGCCATAGCTCTAACTTGTCAAAGTCATTAAAATATCAGATTAATCAGGAACAATGGCAAAAACGTCAGATAATCCCAATTAAACAAAATATATTACCATCAATGAGCCTTTATTTAGCCAATATGCTCTCGATCGCCCACCATTTCGCATTGCCGTGTAGGTACACCTAATAAATTTTACAAGCGTATCCGCAAAAAAAGAATCCAAGCGCAATAAGAGCAATTTGAATCGAACAATAGCGGAATAACATTCGCAGTAAACGACGTTCGAAATCTAAATATTTATTTGAATTAATCTGAGCGGCACGCGAGCCGCGCCCGCGGCCGTCCGGCGTCGACCACACTCCATTCCTTAAAAACCCAGGCACTGGCTGAGTAAATTAAATAATAGTATTTTATGCAACTGTTGCATAATGAGGGGTCTTAAAACACGAGTGTGGTTTTATGAAACGAGCGTCAGCGAGTTTCATAATAGTACCACACGAGTGTTTTAAGACCTAATTATGTACAGTTGCATACATTACTTTATCTACACACGTATCATAAGTACTCTATGATGGGTTCAGAAGCCATAGGGCAATGACCTGCATTACTACTAATCTACTAGTGCTAGGTACCTGTTAAATATCTATAGACTGTACACATTAAAATAGTGTATTAAAAAATGAATTTGAACAAATATAGAAACAAATTAGAAAATTTCTCATAATAATATTGGTTGTTATAATGCTGGTCATTACCTACGGTTTCTGAACGCATTATAGAGCATTTATGATATATGTGTAGATAAAAAATATAACTGTTTTTAGCTGGTTTTTTTGTCTTTAATGCGTTTTCTAAATAGCTGGGGTGTTTAACATCCGCTTATTTGTATACTTTTTAATATTTAATCCAACAGTTGTTAAGGGTCGTTAAGATGACATGTTTGAGCTATTTAAAATTTTAATTTATTTTTCCTATAAAGAGCTTTCTTATGCCGTAATGAAGAATTGAAGCTTTAAAAATGTAATGTTTTGGTATTTGATAAGAAATAATTCTATATTTGATACCAGAATATATTTATTGCTTTATTTAAGGAAAGCTTTCATGGCGTTAAAGAAGACAATACTTTCTCTAATAGTATAAATAAATCAGTAAGTATTATTTTAATCTAGATATTTACTTTGTAAGAGAACCTTTTAGAAGGTAATAGAGATCCAGTTTTTGTTTTAGGCAAAATAGAAATTCATAGTAAAAAAAGCATAAATGACAACTTTAAAAAAAATCGAGACTGCAGAGTTCAAAATACAATGCTGCGCATCGAAAGGTTCGTTTCAGATTCAAATATAAATATTTTTATGTCTCTCAGCCCATAGTGGGCCTTGTAATCTTACATTCTCTGGATGAGAAATTATCACAATTGGTAATATTTTGGACGAATAAGAAAGGAGGAACACGATTCCTCGTTATACTGGCGTTTCTATCAAAAATATGAATCGCATTAGGTATAATTGTCCAAGGGGGTTTTCAATTTGGCGCGTAGTAAAATAATATATATATGTATATATATATATCTCTCTCTCTCTCTACGTCTACATCTACACAACTATATAAAGAGGTGAACTTTGTTTGTTTGTTTGTTTGTATTTAGGGGGTAATCGCTGGAACTACCGAACCGATTCCGAAAAATCTTTCACTAATAGAAAGCAACACTTTCCCTGACGGTGAAGGACATAGGCTACTAATTGTACGCGAACGAAGTCTCGCGCGTCCGCTTGTATTTTATATTTACCGATTAATTTACCTGGATAATGCTTTTTATTGATTACGATCTGCTGAAGGGATCCACGAAAAATCAATGGAACTCTTCAAATATTGTATTATTTTTTAAATTTATAGACCAATAAGCCAAAATAAAAAGTAACTTTCAATAAAAAACAAAACCACCGTCTTCGGAAATCAAAGGTTATTATTAGCGTTTTATTCTATTCTGTAGATAAATAAATAATAAATACCAAATATTTTGTCAACGTAAAGCGTTTAATAAAACCGTGTTGTATTAACTAACTTTCCTTAGAACCTAATATTTTAATTGATGATGAAGTTCAAAAAATATTTGGTTTTTCTTGTCCACTTTCTATTAAATATAATTCCAATAATATTATTCTGCTTTTCAAAGGAATTTTAAGTACAGTTTTTGTTTCACACATTGTATATTTATACGTACTTACCCCCTTTTTCATAAAAAAATATCAATCTTTTTAAGCTAACAAAATGTTTTGTCCCTTTCATTTGAGGGCAAACGTCACAATGACAGATAAAAACATAAAACATGTTAACTAACAAACATTTACGCAGCATTTATGAATAAGGGGTTAGTCAATTATCGGAACCAGTCAGGTGCGATGGCAGTAACAGCAATAAATGCTGTTATTAGCAAAGGCAAAATTTTTAGTGGCAAAAGGATGTTTTTTAGCCAGTAAGTATATAAAATACTCTCTTAAGGCTCGAGGCACGGGATGCGAATCACAATGGGTCGTCAGAATTATTTTAAGAAACAAAATCGTTGAATGTAAATTATTTGTTTCAAATATAAAAAAATAAAAACACTAATCGGGAGTCAACTGTCAAAATTGCCTTTTTTAACATATAAGTGTTTTTAGCAAGATTTTTCCATTTATTTAAAAGTAAAAAACTGACTGTACTATGGAAAATAAATCGGTGCATAATCTTTGAAAGCCATTGTTTTTAGGTTTGTAATCGTGAATTTGGTTTATTAGAACATTCAATTCCCCTTATAATAGTTTCAGATTTCCTCATACTGACCCATTTAGATCTTTCATCTTTTGTGGTCAGAAAATTTGACGATCAATTAATAATAAGTAATTTTATATTGACTGAAGAAATAAACTAAACTAACTAAACTAATGCGAGCGGGATGCAATACGAGAATAATAGAGCGCGTGAGCAGGACAGAGAAGACGCTCCTTTTCTCTCCAGCCATTTTCAGCCCCATAGTTGGTATGCTTTCTTCAAAGCAAGCCACTTTTTACAGTCTTGCTCAACTTAGCTCCAATTCTTTTCTGCTGTCTTTAAAAAAAACCGGCCAAGTGCGAGTCGGACTCGCGCACCGAGGGTTGCACTAGGAGTAGGTACAATACAACACAATTAAAACATTTTTTAAAAGATGTAAGTGCAAATGTATGGTTTTCGGTTTTATTCCTTTATTTGTGCTGTAAGACCTTGCTCCTTGCCAAATTTCAGAGTTCTAGCTCAACGGGAAGTGCCCTAAAGGTTTTCAAACACTTTGAAATTGCAAACGACCGTATCTTTTGGTTTTTTCACAGCTCTTAGAGACTATTCAGATCCAAATATTTGGTATTAGTTTCAACTTGGTACCCTCCACGCGTTCTTAAAAAAAAGGGTCTTGACGGACAGACAGACGGACAACAAAGTGATCCTATAAGGGTTCCGTTTTTCCTTTTGAGGTAAGGAACCCTAAAAAGTAGCCAGTTTGCTTTTGAATTCTATCGAGAACAACTTTACCAATTGAACAATTTTTGTTTTCTTGAACCTAGCTTGCTTGGTATGATTAGATTGTGATTGAACGATAAATATTAATAACCTATTTGCAAATTTTGTATCTAGTCTTTTTTTATGTAAATATGGCACTAAAATTTTACGATTCATGAACAACTCTGATGCGAAATAAACTTCTTCGTTCTATCATAATTTTATTACACAATATTAATGAAGATAATATAATTATCTTTTATCGTCGTGTGAAACTGTAATTATAGAGTAATAAAATAATGTTTAATATAAGTTTAAGTACATTATTATAATGAAGGCTTCACAGACACAGGTGTGCCATCTATTGAGCTGTTTATGTAACTGCAGACTGGCAGCCTAGCTTGGGCAGCTGAGGTTTTACCGTGGCTATGCCTTTAAAACAATGAATGTTCCTTCTGCTTACTTGACGAGATGTCTTTCAGTTGTTCTGTACTAGCGAAACGCGCGTGTATATTTAAGAATAAGGAATATTAGGTAATGTACATGAAAACCTTTCCTATAATAAAAATCTCTAAATGACAGCGAAAACCGCATCAAAATCTTTTGGGTGGTTTAGAAGGACAAGGCGGCCGAATAAAAAGCGAGTTTACTTTATAGCATGTAAAGAAAATATTCTATTCTATTCTTTATTTCTTCTGTACGTATCGAATAGCTCTTTAGAAAAATTGTCCGAAGGTCATAGTATATTTAGTCGTGTATTGCAGTTTTGTGCAATTAGGTATTTAAAAAACTGACATCAAGTTTAGATAAGACTGTTCTAAAGGCAATTAGGAATGTACAGTCAAGGAGAACTACCGACCTAGTCGAAGAGACATACGCGTGACATTTGTATGTCATTTGTTTACATGTATTTATATTTCCCCTGTATATTATGTAGTGTCATAAAATGAATCCGGCATTATTGCCGATGTTTGATTGAATTAGTCTTAATTTCGATATATGTGTTTTTTTATACTTGTATTTCATTGTTATTTATTGATCCTTTGTTGATTGACAATATCAAATTACAGTTGATAAGAATTTAATAAATAGAACATTCCGGATTAATTATGGAATACCCTGTATATTTTTTACGGAAAATGGATTTAAGATAAGTTAGTAAGTTATACTACAATGACCTTTTATATCTTGCAGACGACGGTGCCCTCGTACAGTGAACCAAACTGAATTCTAGGTCAACAGTAGAACCTTGACGCAATGAATGATATCTGTATTTTCGTATATAGAGAAAAAACATAAACTAAAGAATGGAATGCTCTTTCTGCGTATATATTTTATTTACAGAAAATTATAACCTTGGCCTATGGCAAAAATTAATAGGCATTTTCTGTGTGAACGTGCTATGTTTATGCAACGATTAAATCAACTTAAAATTAAATTAACTATTTAATCTTGTTTCCAAAGTATCTAACCATCCAAGAATCGAGTCATCAGGACTGCTCTAGTTAGGTCTATAACTGGGTCTTTACAGCCTCAGCTAATTAAATATGAAGTTAAACAAACAGCTTTTATTGCACCAATCATCTGCAATGCCGTCTGCTCTTCACGACGTATAAAATATCCGATTGGTTCCTTTGGTTATTAGACGTTGTTTGAGTTGTCTATGTTTATTGCTATTTTACGACCGATGGCGATTTTATTGTGAATCCAATGGCTATAGTGACGGGTTTGATTAAGTATTGCAATCGTAACGTTATTGTTTGTTGCTATATAAGCGAGTTTGAGTGGCTGTATGTCGAAAATGAAGCGTTTATATAGCAGTTTGGCGCCGGTTTACGTTGCAGGCATTTGGGTGGCAGCGGACCCGCTAGTTAAACTCTCTTATTCGTTGTCGTAAAATTTCTAAAGTAAGGATTAGTTGAAATATTTTTTCAATTTCTTTCAAAATCATATACCACGAGGCGATGAAAATAAAACTATTTTATGTTTAGTGATCTGCTAGATACGAGTAGATACCTGTTTACTGTTGTAATTGTTATTTTACTCTGATTAAAATATGACATTTATTTGCATTTGATTAATTTTATGCTGTTACTCTTAAATTTGCTTTTATATATATATATATATTGACTGCTGTACTGCATCATATCACATACATGTATGTACCTATCTGTTGATTTTCAAACTATTCGATTTGACCGAGCCCAAGAAGCTGTTGTAAATATTCTTCTTTGAAACATATTGTTAAGCGCTGTTAAAAGCGATTCATACGACTAGTCGTATGAGGACGCCAGAAGATTTATTGTTGTTGTTGTTTTGCTTGTTTATGACGGTAAAGATGTTGGCGCCAGAGATCAAGTCTCTACAAATAATAGTAATATTCCTTCGGATCAGTACGAAGAGCAAAAAGGTATGGACGGGCACCCGAAGAGAAATCAAACACATTTTATTATTAAAATAATATTTAGATAACGAAGGGAACCGTCTGTGTTTGTTAATTAAGTTCGATTTTAATTATTATAATTAACTAAACCGAAGAATGAATCCTGTATCGAGTGCCACTCCTAAAGTTGAAAAAAAGCGGTTCTTTTATTACCTTTTAAGCATTGTTTAAGAGTTAAGAGGCGAGGGAGGGACCCTCCCGAAGCAACCGACGACTTTTACCGTCTCATTATCGACTTTTTTCCCCGTTTTGTTTGTAAATTCTTAAAGATTCAGACGTTTACTGGTTAACTGATTTAGGAGCTGAATGAGTCAGAAGTGCTCATAAGCTATTTACATTTGATTGGGGCAGGCCTTAATTCGGATGGGCCGCGTTAGCGGTTTAGTCTATTGATATTTCATCTTTTTGGAGGTAAGTATTTTATGAGTACGCTACAAGCAATGCGGATTTTATTATCAGCTGTAATATCACAGAATTGTATAGGACCCAGTTGGAATCGTTATCTTATGCAAAAAACATTAAATTTTGCTTTTACACAGGGATCTTTCACTTAATCCCCAACTGTATTTATTTGTGCTAATTCTTCATTATTTTTATTTTATTTGTACGCTTGTCCTTACATACTCCTTATTTCAAAGCAAACACTTCTGATCTAGCCCGCTATATATGAATGCCTTTTCTGACTAGTCAGGTTAAAGCTTGGGCGAATTTTTGTCATAAACGATAGGGTTATGGTTTCTGATGACAGATCGTTAAGGACTGTCATTGAGGCCGACAACCCCTGGGTTGCACACTATGCAAGCTGCATACAAAAGCATAGCTAGCTTGGATTATTTTCTATGCACCGTGCGTTAAGTGCGCTGCATTGGAGTTTCGCCCTGTTGAAGTCCATGGGAAGCCATTAGATGCAGGACTGAACATGCCGTGCTTGAGACATTGGGGCAGCAGTGGACGCTATTCATGTCAGTGTTTAAAACTCCAAAAAGTCAAAACAGAGCTCTTCTGCGATCTGTCTTTTCATGAAGCCATTTTTTCGCAAAGGGTTATGAGTTTATAGAGTTAAAATCAATGAGATAACGTACTAAACTCGACAGACTCACAGTCATTGCAGTGAATCAATTATTACATCAAAACCTTGGAAGCGATACTAATATATGTGATCCAAAATAAACTAGCACCTGGCGTGCTTAGGAGTTTCGGCAGATTAACTTTATGTGATAGAGGAAGTAAACACTTTATAAACAAAAGTCGAATCTACATCGTCCTCCCGCCTAAATATGTTGTTTGTTTGTTTAAACCTAAGTATAGGTTTTGGCGGGCTACGTAAAATATATCAAGAAAATAAATGGAATCTTCATCCACTGACAATTTGTTATTATTTCAAGCAGTTCTATTTTTCTTAAATAATGTTTATTCCGAAACTATTCTTTTAATAAGAATTGCCTAAGTGGTGAAAACTGGATGGTGGCAATAGAAATGTAAGTTTCCCATAAATAGTTTACTTTCACCTGGCAACACACAGTAAATCTGTATAAACTTAACCAGTCAGCTAATTCACTAAACTCTGACAGTAAAACACTAACTTGTAGCGTTGAAAAGACTCATTGCTCTTCGTAAGTTCCGTCACTTATATCACTTATATAATCTAAGCAGCTATTAAAACACTTGTCGCTTAACGTGATATGTTATATGTGGCCTACCGCTTTTTTAGCACCAACAAACCACGGCACACACACACAAATTGAATTTGAACCGTGATGTTTCTGGTTCCGAAACAAATTCAATAGTGTGTGGCATCCCTTATCAGCAGGACTATGGTTGAGATCCTCTCATAGGTAAGCTATGGATCTATAGGCTAAACCCGAAATGTAAATAAACTCTTTTTTAATCATTCTGAGTGAGCAGTGAGTTCAGGTTCAGTGAAATCTTATACCTAATAGAAACTATTAATTATTTAATTAATACTGGATTAAACAAGCCATATGCCTTTATATAAATATAAAATAAATACAAGAAACTTGTTTTGAAAGCGGTATTATTTTATCTTCTTTTAGTATTAATTAACAACTGAATAACTGACACGGCCAAAGAAATATTTTCTTGCCTGTTTTGAAACATGAGGTAACACAAATAAAACGTCCACATTTGAAATAAAGATTTAATTACAATCGTTACATAATTTTACTCATAATAATAATTAATAGGTATATATTCTATAAATAACTATATAGAACATTAAATATTTAGCGAATGTATTCGATTTGGTCACGTTGAAGTTTTTTTTACATCTGCGTAGTAACTGACAATAAGCCTCCAAACTAAACCGAATGTTCTGTGACCGATTTGTGCCAACAAAATCAAATACTTTTATATATTCCCTCTACAATAAGAAGCATTCGATCTATAAAGACCAGGTTCTTTAACGCACACTGCTTCTTCCAGTAAAGCTCGAAAGATAAAGTTAGACATTTACAAACATGTTTTTATACATCGAATGACCTCTTTACCGGCATATATCACTTGGGAAATCAAAAGTTTTGTTGTGTAGTGACAAGTGGTGACGCAATAAATATCTTAAACAACAACTCAATCGATGTTTGCATCTGTGTGTAAATTAAAAGACTCAATGTTTCATTTTATAACCACATTTGAACTTGAAAAGAGATTAAACCATTCTTCCTGTTAAGAGTTTTAATTACAAAATATGCCTGACTTTGACTTTGACTTCTAGTTCAAATTAAGATTATGTTAATAACGTTACATTTAGGACACATTTCAAAGGTACAATTATAAACGATCATAAAAACTGTCAGTGTACGTGTACACGAATAGAATTATACATTTATTGTGTTAGTGCAATACATATAGAATTGGCTATTTCATATTGTTTTTCAATGAAGTTTTGAAATGTGAACTCAATAATCACTTGTGCATATTTTGCAATGATTTCCTACGACTTATAAACAGTGAATGTTACCATCTCAATTGGAATATGGAGTTTCTCAAATAAACATAATTCATTTTATTTAACCCATTGACCTACACTTCATGCGCAGTTCGTAAACTCAAGGCGGTCTTAATACGATGTAAACGAATGAAATACAAATCAATTCGAAACAAAATAAATATAAACATGACTTCTTAATTCATTGTACCGATAAAATGGACAATTACGATTCGTATAACATTAATTATACACAAAACGCCGATCGACGAGGTCCCGAGTGATTGCAAACAATTATTAAAAAACAAACTGTTATCTTGAATATTTACAAGGTATACTAATAATACTTTTAAACAATATTTATAAAGATCATCCCGACGTGCCATTGCCACACCGCAGCTGGCGAAACCATATTAATTACTTTGTACAATTTTAGAGAAACTAAAAATAGAAAATCTACAAAACATTTTATATACAAGGGCAACAACAATAACCGAACCGATGATTGTTTATCGATTATTCATATAGTTCTTTTTAACAAAAATAAACAATAGTATACGTTAAGGGGTACGAAACCAAACTATGCTTCTCTTACTGCCTACGTACTGAGCGTACACTATCTTATGAACTAGTAAAAGTACTGTCTGGCACCTGAACTAATCAATAACTTATTGCTTTGAAATTACATTTAGACAAAATAAAGTTGGAAGAACTCATTTAAACATAAGTACCAGCTCCTGTGGATCCCACCCAGTCAGAGTAATGTATAAAACCGATCGCCGGCCCCGGGGGCTTGCGCCCGCCGCCCGCCATCTAATATAAATAATTTAGATATTACTTCCATAATACTCTTAAATCTATAAAAATACTGAGCAATATTGATTTCGTACAGTGATTCGTTTCAAGTACAAAGTAGGACAAAAGTCGACAAACTTCGATCAAAACTTAAGTACCACAATTAACAAAAATTATCATAAGATAAGATACAATTCTGTGCATTTAGGAATTCAAAGTAGGTACACTATTAAATTTAGATACAAATGAACGAACGTGCCAAACGGATTGGTTACAACAACGTGTCGACGATCGTCATTCGTATATTGAGCCTAAGTGCTACCTAGTCCACTGAGTCGGCGAACCCTGCGGCCGCGCCACCGTCGACCGCGAGTGCGCGAGCGCCGCGGTGGCGCAGCCCCGCTTCGCTCGCTTTACCTGCAACAACCAACAGGAAACACAAATTAATAAGCACATCCCGTCCACGACACTGTACTAAAAAAACGTTCTTTAAAAGAATAGCGGTATTTAAATTAACAAAAAAAAGGTTCCGATAGCCGTTCCGATTCTATCGCGGCGTCGCCGAGCCCGCCGCCGCGTTCACACATATCAAACGAAAAGGAAAAAAATCTAAAGCAATCGAGATGAGGTGACGAAACGTTCAGTCTCATTATCTGAGAATTTATTAACGAATCGCCCGGACCGGAAAACCGAAATGTGAAAGAAATAAAAATTCGACCTCGGCTGCGGTCATCTAAGGTTTGTACGGCGTCAATGAAAAAAGAAGTCAAACGGGTTGTCCGAGCGACCTGGGACTGAATGAAACAGAGAGGACGCGAGTGAGGTTTAAGAGATAAGGGGTAAGATTGGAGATTGAAAAAAAAGCAAAGCAGCTTTAATGCGAAGGTAGTGTTGTGAATGAAGAGGATCCATTGAGGGCCTGCGCCCACGCACGCGGCGCGCGCGGCAGCGCTCCCGCCATAAACAATACTCATTGTGCCTATTACATTAACGTTTTTTGTCTTAGACGGAACAATTCTGAGGCTGTTTTATTTAAATTAGACGTAGTGAATGGAATTAGAGCTGGGTGTGTCGTGGATTAAAGCCGTATGGATGATGATTTACTTCCTACCAAGTGATGAATAATGCATGCTGATTCTAACATTATAAGTATTTGTTTGGTTAGGCGCTGTCCGTTCACATGGTTCACGAAAACCACAATCTTTTCTGATTTGTTATTGTGTGTATTTTTGGTGGAGTGTGTGCATAAGCAGTATTCTTAATAAACTACATAGTTTTAGAATATGAATACTTCTCGAGTTCGGTAGGTATCTCGGACTCGGTAGCCGAATCCGAGTAGCAGGTGATAATCTTAAACTAAAAGGTAGGTTATTTAAGCCGAAAGCAAAAACTGTCGATTTCGGTCTGTTCTTTTTGGGACGGCTTTAAAAGAATGCCGCGATAAGGAGTTATTTTCGCATCATGGAATTCGAGGGTACAAAAAGGCGTGAAAACCAAAATAATACAAAAGGTTTATAGAAGTGAATTTGTGAGCGTTTGGCAAATACAGAATTCCTTGCGAAGCCGTCCTGTGCGGCGGCGTCGCGGGCGCGATTTATTGTAATGAGCGCGCATGCCGCCCGCGCTTCTTAGAAAACCTTTGACGACTGTTAGAAAAATGTGGCTTCGCCCATTCGGAGAGCTAGAGAGAATTCGTCTTCACACGGTACGCCCAAGCGCACCGGCTGACGGCGCAGTGACTGATATCTCTATGCAAACACAGGTATATAAGTATATAGCTGCGCCATTTGATCTGTTTTACGAGTGATTCCCATACGGATGTAAGCCACATAATTTTCCATGAAACATTTTCTCGACATTAATCACAGCTTAACGTCGTGTCATGAATTTTAATTCTCGACCGAGTGTGATTACAATCTCGAGGAGAACAAATCTAATCAGTCACGTTATGAGTTCAAATGGCAGCTAATTTGGGCAGGTCAGCGGCGTGCGTAGGAGTAGGTACGTACAGTGCGTCTCGGTGACACTGACAAATGACGCAAGATTGCAATCTCGCCGCCCTCGTGCCGCGTCGCCCTTCCGCCTCGGCTCGAGTCCATTGTTTTCAATTACCGACATGACACCCCGGCGCGACTCTCCGCTGCTAAAACCACAACTCTGTTTATGGCTTTCGCGATATCTCCGCCGCGATCATCCATTTACGAGGGCGTACCTCATCTACATTTCCCCGCACGCCGCGCGCTCGTCAATTTGAATCAATCTGTAACTCACCGCTAGTGTGGCGCGGTCCGCTCTCAGACGGCCGACACGAAACCGTTGGGGTGTTGTAGAGAGCTGGAATAGGAAACATTCACTCTTTTCACGTGGTGTCGTCATGATCTCAAGGGACTTAATTCACCTACTAGTGTACCGATACGAGTGTTCATTGTGTGTGTGTTGTCAGCAACTAGTAAAACGGAATATTCACCTTTTATAAAATGGTTTGAACGCGGCGGAGGCTTCGTTGTGATGGGGCTGGTTGGGCTGGTGGTTGGCAGGGTGGTGCGTGTTGTGGTAGGGATCGCGCTGCGGGGACTGCTGGTGGCGCGGAAAGCAGTAGCCGGCGCCGCCGCCGCTGCCGAGCGGGTTGGCGACGGACGGCACTTTCATGTTTGGCGGCGTCTGCGGCGGCGTATCGGTCTGCACGTCGGGAAAGGCGGCAGGGTGCACGCACGGGTGTTGCGCGCCGTACTGCGCGGGGAAGCCGCCGTAGCGGCCGTACGCGCCGGGCGCGGGGCTGGCGCCCGCCGTGGCCGGCAGCGCGAACCCGTTGGAGCTACCGTCCGCCGAGCGGTCCGGCCCCGCGCTATACGCGTGCTGCGGCCACGGTTGCGCGGCCGGTGGCGGCGTCTTGCACGCTGCCGTATCCGCCAGAGACCATATCTTCGGTTTGGATGCCGGAATAGGCACCCCGCAATCCGACCCTCTCTTCGCTTCCTCCTTTATCCCGTATCCCAAAAGCTGATGGTGCATCCCTTGCAGCAGCTCGTCGCCCTTCCTCTCTTCATCTGTAAAAAAAACAAGATCGGTCATGTTTCACATTCGATCCGAACGCACTGCGCATTATTGCAATCAGATTAGTCGCAATAGCCCATACCATTACTAATACCACGGCAATAAAAGGAGCTTAAAATGTTTATATCCCGTATAAAATCGATACGATGCGAATCGGAGCGGCGACGTGACCGTTACACCCGGGACGTAAGTTTTAGCTCGTAAGACGCGCCGGTCCCATGCTCCCTCCAGAAAAGTCGTGTGAAAATACGTTTGGCGTGCAGTGACCCATTCGTTAAGTGGTTATCCGATTAGCGAAGTGAAAATACCACTTTGGGGCGCGAGCGAGGGCCGCGGGGCGCGCCGCCCGTCGTTTCGTATTTAAGCGGAGCATTTATTTCACATTTCCCGACGCGGCTCGCGGCGCTGCTCTGCTTGGTATCGCTGGGACACAATTAATGGTCAACATTGTTTTCTCCTTCTTCCTTTGATTTGACAGTCGAGCCACCCATGTTTTTATTTTAAGAACGAGAGAGTAAAGATGTTTAAGCAAATTCATTTCCTTATAATAACGTCAGTGAACGTTTTATTTGGCGTCGAATAAATAAGTTTTTCCTCAAAGATTTTGTAATTTCATTGTTTTTTTATTTTTACTTTTCCGCTTCACAAGAGCGTAGTTATTGTACGATTACACAGAAATGTTTATTCAGCAGAGTTTTATAAGGTTCTAAGTATTATCATAATGCCATTTTCCGTTGTAAAGTGGGTTTGGGCCGGCCGGGCTAATGAAATTCAGAGGCCGCGAGGGCGCGGGCGCGACCGCGCGACTCCATTCTCTTTATTCCATTTAATGCTGACTGCTCCTAGCTTTTAAGAGGGGTTATCCGCGTTGCCCTTCAGTGGGGATAAATAGGGATGCCACTGATACTCCGCACAAAGATATTTATCCGGCAAATTGTTTAAATTTTCATTGTATTAATCTAATAAAGGCCCGCAACGGCCGGAGATAAGCGAAAATTGGACGATTTCATCGTGTTTTATATAAGCAATATGTTGAATGTTATTTTAAGTAGGCGTTAGTTAACAAATTGTTTAGGGGGCTGTTTAATGAGTATTGTCTGTTAATGGGTTACAATTTTCTTTATTTTATTATCGAATAAACAGTCAAACCGTTCACCGCAATTTATGGTAAAACGCGTGCTGTGACGAGCGTACCGAATAGCTCGGTCGGTGTTTAGGACATATTTAAAACACGAATGCCTCTAAGTCCATTACTTACGGATCTAGTTCGTCGTAGTTATAGACAGGTTAGGCAGTAAACGTACCGATACATTATCAATTAACCTCATGCGATTCCCGGATCGGTTATCCGTCATAAATATTTATCGAACGCAGCGCGCGTTGAACGCTATCCCCAGATATGCTAAATAGATTTATCTAAAAGCGCGCGACACGCCGCGGGCGGCACGCGGTGGAAACTCCGCCGTTGTGACCGTCGAGTGGCGTTTCCCTTTAGTCACCGCTGCGGGGCGAGTGAGACATAATAAAAACGCGTCTCGGCGAGGGGCGGCTCTCACCCTCGCTGCACTTTGCAACTGAGGTCACTGCAATTTATTTCATCTCGCGATGCCCACTTGTTTGTATTACTTCTGTACTCGCTTTCCATTAACGCGCGACGGATTAATATTTTGTTTGCGATGCGTGTGCTTACGACAAAAATTAACATTTATTGGTGGGGTCCGAAGGCTTTATTCATGAGTAGCTTAGCGCGGGATAGTTCTGGATGTTTGTTTGTGGACGACGCTCTTAGGGTTCGCGTGTGAAAGCTTTTATATTGGCTTTGTTTGCCGTGACTTAAAATGATATATTACACGTCGCGAACATTGACATTTTGGTAAAAGAATGGGTATGCATGTTGAGTGAGAAACGTTGCGGTTTATTTGCTCGGTTGTAGTTGCGGTCCGGGATTTGGCTAAGCGATATAAAAGTTTCTGTTTTCGTTTAATATCCTATGGGGTTTGGGTGTTTACTTGTAGATTTACGTGCTGCGCGTATCTTCGACTAGATTATTCTTGTTTCAAATAAGTATATGTTTGGCATTATGTGTTACGACATAAACGGTACGTTTAGGATCAAAATTATCATTTTAACGAAGTTGATAGCTTTAACGATATAGGCGTGTTAGTAGTACAGATAGTTTTGGCATCCATTCTAGGAAGTTACCTACATTTCAATTCTCCAATAGTCTTTATTTTTACGAGCTTTAATTGAACTTGTCTCGTTATTTTCTTCAAGTATTTGTTTCTGTATTTATATCCACCATTTCCAGTGTTCAAATTAACTTTTAATTTGTTTTTTTCTTTTCTCTGATGACAATGCAATAATAAAATTATCGTGAAAAAAAATGTGCTTGTTACCTTCAATCGACGTCTACGCTAATGGAATCAACGAATACCACAAAAAAATCGTAACTATATAACTGAGTTGAAACCCTAAGGCAAATTTATATCTAATTATACGCTCGTTGCATACAGGGGTGTCAGTAATCACTTGTTTCTGCACTGATACTAATGCAGTTACTTAAAACACATTAGCCGCCTTCAGGGCTCGCGAGGGGTGGAAATATGGTCGGCTGATTCACTCAATAGAGGGACTGTTTTAGGACGAATGTAAGTAATAGTTGAGATAAGTACTTAATGGGTTTTATGGGAAAGTTCAAGTTAATCTGAGAATCTCAACTCCTCATGTTTTTTCTTGCAACACCTATCTGACTGACAAAGAACATCTGACAAGATGAGTAACGGTATAAATAGGAGTAGAGACAGCTTTAGTAAAAATTGATGAACGTCAAGTAACTTGAGTTGTTTAAACGTGAAAAGAATTATCTCTAAAAATTATGACGTAAGTATTTATACAGTAATTTTCTCTTAGAAGAATCTTAACAAAAAAAAAATACAATAATTAAACTATACCAGTGGACAAATCCATAGCTTTTCATGTACTTTATAATTTTTGATAGCAGCACTAATTTTGTCGCATTTTGTCAGTCTCCGCCCTTACTTAACGGCGGCGCGTACGAATACAATTTTTAAAGTATTATTAACAATGAGCCTTAAAGCCGACATTATGACCGTTATTTGGACGTCGGGCACTTCTTAGCACTTCTTGCACTTTGCAGCACTTCGGCCCCCGTCACGCGACGGCCTGCGGGGGCGCGTGCCGCTAATCCCGGACACACAATGCAATATTTCGTACCGTTTTTTGCGTTGCAATATCTCGTATCGTTTTTTGCATTGCAATGTCTCACACTGTTTTTTTGCAAAGCAATGTCTCATACCTATTTTATGCAATCAACAGCGGTAATGACGATATGTTAAAATGGCACCCTTATTTATATGTTATTGTTATGTATATTGTACCTATTACATTTGGACATGCATCAAAGTGAGGAGATTTGAGCTCTTTGATAAGTATGCATGCCTAATAACTTTGCGACTTTGTGATTTTGTAACCGGATTCTTATATCGAATTTAGGTTGCCAGTGCCCAAGATTTACCTTCATGATGACATTACATATCATTTAGAATTCTTATATTTAGAATTGGTATAACTTGTCTGTAATATCTCTCAGGTTTTGGATGTAACTTTATTTTTTAGCAGATATAAATATTTTTTATGATGCTTATGAACTTCTTAAAGAATATCTGTAACGGATTTTTAATTGTGAAGCGATAAGATCGCATATTGTTCAATTCGTACTTTTTTCTGAGTTTATTGTGTTGTAAGCACTGTAACTGTAGGCACATATTTAATGATCATATTTAATGTGAACTGTCGTAGATTTTATTTTCCTTATTTATTTGTTATGCTTTTTTAGTCGTTTAATGATACATTAAGACGTATATTTTATTAAAATTTTATGATACTTAGTAGTTTTAGCTTATTTTTTATTTTAATACTTAGTTTTTTATTAAATTAATTGTACAGAAATCCCCCAATAATACAGGTCCGGTCATTATTTTAAGGGTATTTTGATTAATAATTATCGAACTTGAAATGACATCGCCAAACAAAAGACGAAGCTTGTTGAGCTCAAAAAAGCTCAAATCGGAACAAAGTCGTTAAAGTCATAACTTTTCTCTGTCAACAACATCCCATTTTCTATCGCGCGTCCCTCTTTATTAACCAGAGTGCGGATGCAGCGGCATTAAAACCACGAATCGGGCGCTTCTGTCCACAATAGCCCCGTTCATTAGGCGGCGTACGCGCGTTACCCGTGACACCCTTCCATTAACACTAACGCCGCTATGAAAACACTCTCCCAAAACCATATTTATTGTTACAATGCCTACTTACTTATGTTGTTGACAGCCGAGACTAACTCGAGTACTCCAGTCGTGCGCGCCGCGACGTGGGAGCTATCTGCGTCATACCATTAATGACACGACGCATATAAACATAAAAGGAAAAGAAAATGTAACATAAACGGAAACACAACGACAAAAACCGTCGAGAAAGGCTCCGTATTCAATTGGAACACATTATAAATCCCCGAAACCGTACTTACTTACCTACGTTCCAGCGGGATATCCTCATAAAAGAAACGATCCACGAACTCGACAAATCCTTTGGCAAGAGCACGGAGTAGGGCAGATCGTTGTACAAGCCGAACGCGACCTCCGAGCGTCGCCCCGATGTTCCGACGAACGGAAGAAACGTTATATGAAATTTGGACCCGGGCGCCGCCCACTTTACTACGAATAGGAAATCCGGGAGCGAGGAACGGTTACGCACAGTTACACGCCTGAGCCCCCGCGCCGCGCCCCCTCGCCGCTCACCTCTCGGGCGCACACCCTCCGGCCCTCAACGCTGAGCCAATTCACTGGACGATTTATACACCGACAAAATTAAAGCAATTTTAAACGGTTAACAACACCGGTGCAAGTCGAACATGAAATAGCACGCACTACCCACACTAACGCAGAAATTAGTAGTGGTAATAATTCATTATAATTCGCAGCGGCAGTTCAACGCAACGATTGCACGGACATGAAGCATTTCGCATCGCAAACTCGAAACAGACACATATATTATCACAAACACGTACAAAATATTAGGCACTTAATATGCTACACTAAATATAAATCAACATCCGGCAGTGAACTCATTGTTTAAGGCCACCCAAAATTTTATTCGAAAAGCGATGGATTTGATGGATTTATTGGTGCGGCCGGGTCGGTTGACTCTCGGATGCT
This sequence comes from Ditula angustiorana, assembly GCA_963691745.1. Taxonomy (NCBI): domain Eukaryota; kingdom Metazoa; phylum Arthropoda; class Insecta; order Lepidoptera; family Tortricidae; genus Ditula; species Ditula angustiorana. Next base: position 9,153,786 of record OY829472.1, read on the forward strand.
GGGAGGGGGATCAATGCGTACCTTTGTGGGGTTTGATTTTGTCGTCCTGCTCGTCCTTGTCTTTCTCCTCGTCCGACAGCATGTTGTCGTCGTCGTCGTCTGTCTTATTCTTGGGCTCCCACGTCATCTTGTTCTCCTTCTTGAGCCGGCGGCGCGCGTTGGCGAACCACGTGGAGACCTGCGTGAGCGTCATCTTAGTGATGATCGCCAACATTATCTTCTCGCCCTTCGTCGGGTATGGGTTCTTCTTGTGCTCGTTGAGCCACGCCTTGAGCGTCGCCGTCGACTCCCGCGTCGCGTTTTTCCGTCTCGCAGCTAGATCGTAGCCCGCCCCATATCTGTCGACAAACACAAATTTATACACATACCTAACGAGAAAACAATGACTTAATACGCTTCCGGCCATACACGATAGGTACACGCATAAAACTACATAAAGTAGGAAAGATTTACTGATCCACGCTTTCTTGAGAAACAATGCCTCGAATACGCTGATTCGCGTTACATTAGAAAATAATTCTAGTGTTAATTAGAGCTGAAGAAAATAAAAAAATATTATTTCGTACAAATTAATAAAACAGACGATAATGGCCTATCTGTCAGTATAAACAACGTGTAACGTCATGTTAATGATGGGTTAGGTAGATAAATTCTAAATATTATTACGCGCAGTTCTAGAATTAATAACACATATCCAAATTCTAGTTACGGTGGATGCGTCGGGTCGTTTACAACGAACAATAAACTGGCTTTTAAATTCGTAACAGATAGGCGTTTTATTTGAAGCAATAGATTTCTCGTAACGGCAGCAAAAATAAAGCTATCGCGGCTCGGAGCGCGCTCGCTACACTTTTTAGGGCCCACGGTCCCATTTGCATCCGCATTCGTAGCGTATTTGTGGCGAAGCGCTTTCCCCCTGTTGCCTGTTATTCGTACCTGACTCCGATTTTCTCCGTCGACATGACAAAGGCGCGGTCTGAGGGGTCCAATAAATAGGTTTTGCGCGTGAAAATAGTTAAAAAATGAGCCGGGATCGGAGAGGAGCCCAACCGAAATTCGACACTAAAGTTGCAGTTTAAAGTTGAAATTTTTACGGAAAAACTGGCGACTCACCCGAGCTCAACGAGCGAAGCATGACGTGATGTGATTTGCAAAAGTGATGGCATTTTTTTCTATTGCAAGATACTCCATTCAGACTAGTTGAGCCGGTTTACTGAACGGTAGTAATAAAAGGTAAACGGGCCTGACTCTGTCTTGCTGTTTTAATAAAATTATAATTAGGGACTCACTGATAAGTTTTGTAATATTTACTACCTATTTATTTTAGACGTATCAAAATAGTAAAGAAATTAAATTGCAGATTCTTAGGGAAGTTTATTTTTCCTTGTCTGTCCTGAGTAGAGTACGGTCGTTCACGTACTGTTTAAATTATATGCTGGACCCTACGAGTATGTATTCTTGGTTGGGATTCGAATAACAAACAGTAACAATTGCTTTGTGCCAGTAGATGGTAAGTGAAAAGAAAAAAACATCAAATCTTTACTTCTCTTGATGCCTTTCAAATTACAATCTTAACGACAGCTAGAGATGCAATTTTGTACTACACCGCGCTCGTTGCTAAAAAACGTCAGGGTAAAAAGTATATAAAAGCCGATATTTGCCTATGACGTACAGAGATCAGATTAGATTCGATATTTTTATTTCTTATGGAAAATTGCAATAAATTGTACGTCAAAATATATGGAATTCACAAAAAGATCATCAAGATAATTAAAAGAACAATATACATAATAATAATAATAATGTTTGTATATTTTGTATTGATATTGTTTTATTACTTTTTATAGAAATATTGTAAAAACTTAACCTAAGATTTTAAATAAATATACATAAATAATAATAAAAATATATGAAAAACATAACATAAAAATAAAAGTCAAGAAATAAGCCTAGAGATTTGCCTTTGCCTGAGCCTTTAGTGATTTATATGAGTTAGGGAATACCTAGTGTCTTTCTGTCATATAAGTTTAAGCTTCATAGAATATTGATACTGTAATTTAGGTAAATTAAAAAGTCCAGACTGGTTTTTAAATGGATTTTAACCGACTTCAAAAAAAGGAGGATGTTTTCAATTTGCTGTATATTCTTTATTAATGCTTAATGTCTATTCGAAACAGTTACCACTACATTCGACATCAGATTGAATTTAGTAATTTTGTCTGCATAGAATACTATTTATTCACTGTTAGTATCTGCTCAAAAACTTTAAAAAAGAAAATATTCTGCAGTCAAGGTCATAAATGTTTTTTACAGATTGTCACTCTATTGTTATGGAATAAAGTGCAAAAGTGTAAACATAGGTATTATGATCTCTACCGTATGAACAGGTTTCAACAGAATTAAGGTGAGTATTCATCTTAAAGCAACCGTGGTCGCCGCGAGCGCCGAATAAAACTTTTCTCCGCGAAACCGGCCGCTTCCGCGCCAGAGGGCGGTCCGATGCAGCTCGGCTGCAACTGCAGGGCGGTGCAGCGCAGGCGTGGGCGTGGGCGAGGATCGATCGCGACGCCATCTTGCGAGCCGGACACGACCGACACACGCAACCAAAGACAATCGCGCCAACGTTAAAAAGAGGATAAACTTAAGGTTTAACACTCGTGTCGACGGCGCGTCACATGTAAATCCTGTGAAACCGAACCGCATTAGTTTGAACACGAATAAGCTCTCGGGAGACGGCGGTTGGCGCGGGCGGGTGAGCTCGCAGCGCGGCCGGGCGCCGGCGCGCCGCGGCGCAGCGCTGAAGCCGCTGCCGGCGCAACCGTAAGCCCTCTAATTAATTTAGACAGTCCACTTACTCCGCGCTCGCCCTGGGTGAACACATACACTCGCCTCTGAATTTTAATACTTCCATGACCGGAAATACTCCGTAGGAACGTTAATTTGAAGACGAAAACATAAAACCGACGGTCCCGCTTTGAGTAATGTTTTATATTCGTCCGCCGGCTAATGCCTGGATTAATACATTGTGACGTTTCCTGCTCGATTGAGCTCAAAATCACACTGAAAGAAACTTAAGTGACGGTTTGAAATTCATTATCTGCCACTTGAATTAACTTATTGTGTCATCTAATTTTTAAAGCAAAATATATTGTATCGTTGTGGAGCGTTATGGGGATTTTTATTATGTTTATGCAATCAGTCAGCTCGAGCTGCATATTTATGTGACAGACACTCGTCTCTACAACGTTTACGTTATTTTCTTTGTTTTTAATGCGATGTTTTTTCCCCAAAGATACAGCAGTCATACTGAGAGATCATTTACTAAATTTATTCGTAGAAGCCCTAAAGCCATTATGATCAAGTTAAATTTAAGTATACGCATCAGTCACAATAAGTCGCGTCGGACGCTTAACAACAAGTCAAACAGTGGCGGGCGGGCAGCGCGCAACATACAACCAAAACATCGGTACGTATTCCCGCGTTTTCAATTCGCGGTATCGGGGTTTTACGATCTGCCCACTTGGGGGAATTGTGGCCTCTACGTGCCCACCCCCGTAAAACGTACCGCTATGTACGAGTTCGCGTAAATAAGTAATACACCCCACTTCCCCAAGGGGAGGCTCGGGACGAATTAGAATTAGGATTCGTTACACGAGAGCGAGCCGAGTAGGCGCTATAGAAACGGGATTGTTGCGTTTATTTTCTTGTTGTATCGCTTTCCGTACGTATCTTTTGTCGAACTTATGCTCTTACGTGCGTGTTTGCGGCGAGGCTTTGTCTTGCTTCGGTATTTTTTTATATGTTGGAAGTTACGTTATATGATTATAAAACAATACATCACGTGTTATGGTTATTGCATCGCTATCAAAGCAGGTGCGATCGATGTACATGGATTAGGTATTTCCAATGACGTGTAAATACGTACGAATACCAACCTACAATATAGGTGTTATCATAAGGTATTTTAAGATAAATCAAAAAACACGTGATAAACTTCGTCATAGCATGAACTTTAAGGTATTAAGTTTTGTAAAATTTTATTATGTATTATACCTAAGGTAGAATTATTTATGTATTACAAATAAAATTTATTTCAGCACGTCATACGTTTATATATTTTTAAAACAATTATTAAAACTCCCAGCGCCAGTAAGACCAAATAAAATCACTAATAAATAATCCAATAACATTATTTTACCAAAATTGTTACACCACGCGAAACAAACCTAACCTTCCTATTTTGGATACCTAGTCCTACCTAACATTAAATATGGCAATATCCATCGTAATATTATAGTCGTGAAAACGTAACCGTTCGACACTTGTCTATTTCTAATATCACTTAGGACAAAAACAACTTTGAGTGTCAGGAGGGAAAGAATCAGAGCATTGTTTAAAATATTGCACGAATACCACGACTCGTTAGTTCCTCGTCGGGTGTATTTGAAAAGCAACAGCCCAAGTCGCTCCTACACAAATAATTCCCATAGAGAGCGTTCTCACTCGCCCGAGAGTAATTTCCTGCTTATTTTGATCTCAATGGTGCGGCACAAGTGCTCCCTCGTCTCTTTTCTCTAATTTTTGTACGTTTTCTGTACTCCACTCTTATGTTAAAAATAACTGAGTAATTTTTCATTTCGGCGCGCGGCGGGCGTGGCAGATTACAGGCTGTTCCAAATAATACGTCGAGCCAACGGTACTTAACTGAAGCGAGCCTACAGTCGCGGCCAAGTTTTGTTGCTTATGTAAGCTTTTCACCGTACTCGTTCCTTTGTGTGCCTCCTATTTATTCGGCCCAGCTAACTTATTGCGGCCCCCGGAACGTTTTATGAGACTCTTGTGAAGTTTTTCTTTTGAAATGAATATGCAACAATTTTGTTGGCAACTGTTTTTAATTACGTGGTTTGCAACTGAATGAATATTGTTTGTTGATGCGGTTGATCGTTTTACGGGAATGGAATAATGAGACATGTTTTTATTCATCGGAGTGCTGTTTTCACACTAGGTGTTTTTAGTTCGATTTGTAATTGCAATCGAGAGGAGGTCTGACGTTCACAGTCGGTATGCGATTGATTGGTGGATCACCCTGTGCGCGCGCGCCGCGCTAGCGAACAATTGCGCGGGGCGCGGGCGTGATATATCGCGCAGTATATTTCCGTGCGCATCCCAACTCCGGCCCGCTATCGCTACGTCTTTTTTACGCGTAAAAACTAATGTCGCCTCTAATTATTTTTAGATTATAACGCCCCGCCGCTATATATTAAGTCGAGCGGAGCCGGATTGTCAGCATAACTCTGCTTTGATGTATCATGATTTGTTTTTATTTTCAGGCAGTTTTAACGTGATTCATGGAGGGATAAATCTCGAGATCGCCGTGAAACTTCTGCTTGATTGATGCGTGCATATAGTACATTGTTATGACAGTCTTATGACGGTCATTCACAATTTATATAAATTGGAAGCATTCGTCGGCGGTTGAATATAAATAAAGTAGCGGCGCACGAGCCCGCCCCGCGCGGCTGACGGGTTGATAAGTTTGCCGAAAACGTCAACGCAACGCGTCGACCGATCTCGTTTCAAAGAAAAACTGTGAATTAATCAGGCACTATCGCGGAATGGATGTGGCGTCATTCTTCTCTGTCGCTCTCCCGGATTGAATTTACGTGGAAAAGAGAGGTGGAGAGGCCGGGAGTGGTTACGTGGGCATTTGTCCCTCGCGTCGTCACGCACGGCCGCCGGGCCCGCGCTGGTAACACGCCGCAGCTGAGGGCTAATTCGAAAAGGATTATGGTAACCACTTTTAAAAGTGTCAAAAAACTTGTAGGCAAATTGCGTCCAGCCTGTATTTTTTGTAACCACGAATATTCCAACGCGCTGTTGTAAAAACTTTCATCAAAAATTATAGCCCATCCGGGTTTGAAAGCTGACTTTTTTCACAATTACGCTCGTTCTCATGTGTACGCGCATTGCGACTATATTCGTTTACTACCAGCTGACACTTAAACGGTTCAATCTATTTTCGTAAATAGAGTCGTCTACTAAGAATCTCGGTAATTTTACAGAGCTTCGTAGAGGGACTTTTTATTTTAATTAACGTTTTTATGTCGATCTCTCTTATTATATAAAATAGTTCTACTTGGAATTTAAATCCCTACTGTAACCTAATATGTTTCCGCGTACATACCTACATCAAAAGTTTCGCCGCTTATAAATTATGTTAGGTGTCAAGAGTTTGACGATGCATTGAAACTTTTAACCCGCAAGTTACTAGAGTGTGAAGTTATCTTCATAACATTAGTCATTCGATGTCAAATCTACGGTAACATCAAAGTGATAGTAACAGTATACTGGAAGATTTAGTTTCATTTAATGATGTTAGTTTTTCTGAAGAATTGTTAGACCATCAGAAAAGACATGTCATGGCACTGACACGCAAAAACATGCTTTAATTTATTGCCTAAGTGAGCAACAACAATCCGCTCCACCTTGTTTCATCAAGGGTTGGCGTCCCATGTGCGATTCCAAAACTAACATGTGCGCTGGATACGTCACGTCACAACAGACGAATTTTAATGCATTTGGCTTTATCACGCACTGTCACTCAGAAAAAACGTGGCTCAAAATCCTTCGCCGACACAGACGGAGGGTAACATTTACACAGCACAACAATATTTATTAAAGTCAGAGCGAGCAACAAACACGAGCCTTCGCATTGCAATCTATTAGAGAGATAAGTATTGATAGGGAAGTGTTATGTTAATCCTAGCGGCGCGGCGTGGGCTTTATCTAAAGTGGCGTTGGCAATGGACCTTTAGGGCCTTTTAGACCCGAGGGACTTACCCGTAGGCGGCTAGCGTCGGGTCGTAGGGGTAATAGCCGCCGGAGGGTTGCAGCCCGGCGGACGTCCACGCTGACATCTCTCCGCCGCCCTCCTTCAGCGCGTAAGGGTTACTCTGAAACACCGCACGACACAATAAACAAACATGCCCAAGGCACTCCGTTGTATCCCGCTATTCTTGCCAACTGGGGTAAGAAGGCTACTCCAAGTTTCAGTTTACCTTGGTCGCAGTTGAGACAAATATAAATAAGAGAATTATATTGATTCTGAGTATTTTCACAAGCTTCTGTTAACCTGATTTGTTCATAGTGTCTGTCTAGATATTTCCTGATCAAATCATGCAAATCGATTTCCATCCAGTTTTAATGTTAAGTACAGCAAATGTACCTATGTATTGTAGAACCACTGACAATGTTTATTTATCAGTAAAGCACCATTAGGAGAAACATGTATTAATTAGTTATTATATTATTTAATCAATTTTGAAAGTCATATTTCGGCTTCGTTCATAAATATGAGTGTGTTGCTGTTTGTTAGGTACTGGACGTAATTTAGAAAGAGTCCTTAAAGTCCTTGTACGGGGAAAAAACAAGAGGATACTTCAATCCCTCAAGAGAAACTCACTTTACCTGAGTACTGCGGGGCGGGACATAGTAATAAATAATTGTACGATACCTACTCTAGGCTTAATAGGATTAAGTCTTACAAAAAAAACACAAAAATCCCTTTAAAACAAGTAAAAGCTATTGTAATCGAACCGGACGGAGCGCGTAATCTTTTTAAACCGTCGTTAGCTAATATCTCGGGCTCTCACATCACTAAGCCCATATGTAAGCAGATAAATCTCGGCCCTAATACCTCTCAGTCAATCGGCCTCACAAATGCGCCAGCGCCAGCTCCAATTTAATTAAAGTTAACTTCATAAAAGGGCATAAACGCAGGAACAACAATAAAACTCCCAAGTGTACGGGCTGACATATCACTAGCGTATTTGCATAATGTATGGATGCGAAGGGGAAAACTATTAAGGCTTACGCACCCTTTGCGTCTGATAGTTGTTTAACTGTGTTCGAGTGAGGAGGGCCGGGAGGCTCCCTCAGCTATTCGCATACATTAGAAGCGACTAAATTAAAAGTGTGAACGATTCCGTCACTGACGGCCCCCGTCTTTGACTCCCCTAGTGCGACTTGTGCGATAATAAATTGAAAAGTGTTATGATACTCCCATATGGAGCTCTGGTCGCGAGATAACCGGGAAAACAGCTTATTTACCCCCTCTTTTCAGAATAATGGTAGTGTACAAATAAACGTCTATTTATAGACAATACATGACGTTATATGGTTTTACTTTAAATGCCATATGTTAATTTAGGAACTGCACCATTATCTTAGTCATTTTTGACAGTTTTTAACCTTACGTATAGAGTCTAGTAACGTGCAATAAGGAAATTAACGAAATTACGTGCTTTCACAGGAATAGAGTATCCCATCGTACGTATGAACCGTTTGGAAGGCCCACGCAATGGGGTAAAGGATCAGCGATTATCTTTTGGAAAACTGATTTCTATGGGCTGAGGTGATCACTTTCCATCAGGTGACCCGCATGCTCGTTTACCTAACTGTTCCATAAATCAAGTATTTCCTTGTGTTTTTTTAGGGCTGTCAACACAATAGAGATAATAATATTTTCTTGAAGAACTGTGATTACATTAATTTATCATTATCAGCCTATACCAGTCTATATAACTGCCTTACTTAATTCCACGTTTGTTTACCTCTTTCCTAGTGTTCTTAGAAAAAAAATGCACTAAGCGACAAAGCAAATCGCGTTGTGTCGTGCTAGCCACCCAGTCGATGCTGGGGTAACGTCTTGTCCTACTCTAACGCGAGCATGAGTGAGCAAGACAGAGCGATACTTCGACGTCGAGCTTAACGCTGATGCGCTAAGTAAATAACTGGATTGCACTATTTGCTTACCCGGCTGAAGTCTAAGCGATGGCCATTGTCTACCTCGTTTTTAGCGAGTCACGCGGTTTCAATTGAAAATATAAAGCTTGTACAGTCAGCGTCAAATATACCAGAGCGGGCAAGGTGGTCAAAAATATCTGAACACGCCCGAGCGTATTTGACAATAGAGTCGAGTTCAGATATTTTTGACACCTTTCCCGCTCTATACTATGGGTACTAGACAACGGATATCCATACTTATATAGATAAACACATACTTAAATACAAATAACATCCAAGACTCGAGTGAAAACATTTATATTTATCATACAAACATTTGCCCCTCCCGGTCATCGAACCTGGGACCTCAAGCTTAATAGTCAGAGTCACTAACCACTATGCTACCCGGTCGTCTGACACAAAACAATAACTACACAAATTAAAATCACAAGTTACAGTTAGTAGCAATTAATAAACGCTAACGAACGCTAAAAATTGATTTAATAAGAATAACAATATCAATAAAAGTTCACAAGTAGACAACAAAACCACACAGGGAAATTACCTTAGGGGAACGACCTATTCATTATAAAAATACTTATTGAAAACCTAGTGAGTTTAACTTAACTTAAATTGATGTCCCAAATAAGCATTTTATTCCAGCTATTGTTCATTTAAACGAAATAATGACAGCTATCATATCAACTTTAGAGCAAGCCGAACTGTTGACGATACAGATTTAATTTTAGCCACAGGCCAATGCTAGTTACCTTTTCACGCGTCAATATTTAATGAACGGTTAAAACTCCAGTATTACCACAATATAGTTGAGTGCAGCAGGAAACTTTTCAACAGCATCAGTTTTTGAATACAAATTCAATATTTAAGTGAGCAGTACAGTCAATGCAATTTGTAGGTACGTGGACCGTTTAAGATCTTTGTGTAACGCAATATTGTAATTGGTCGCAATTTTAAGTGCGAATTACTTTTGCCAGTTCTTAAACACAGTGTTCGGGCGGAAAAGGGAGCTGGCCAATTTTACTAATGTCGAACGTTTCCATAATTACAATAAGCACGCTGCATGTGTTAACGCCCTGCTGTTACCTCAGATATTATTATACAGAATGCTCCTTCCACGGCGATCTTTTAAAATATTGCAGACCGAAACGTCGATAACCTAGATAACAATGATTAAGTTATAACAGGTTTTAACCGACCCTGGTTAGCACTACTCGCATATGAACACAGATAAGAAACCCAGAAATCAAAAAGCGAACTAGGTTTTCCCGACATAGCTCGATAAAAATTGACTAAGGCGAACCGCATACTCTACTCAGACATAAGATCAGAAATCCAAAGTTTGGGCATGCAGACACTATCTGATGCCTGGTGTGATCAGGCCTTGATCTGTCTTGTCTTAGAGATTTATCAGGTGAGGCTTCCACACCACATGATACTGCTCCTCAACTGACCATAACATTCACCAGATAATGGGATCTTTAGACCTTTACATTAAATCTTGTATTCTATTTCGTACTTTCGGATGCACGAATGATAACAGATAAAGGTAAGCTGTACTCAATTGGAGATCCAGAACTGCTCATAGGAATGAAGGCAGGCATCTGATGCGACTCATCAGGACACGCTTTGTCAAGCACTGCGTCTTGTTCTACCTGACCCAGTAAGAGAGAGATACACTGAGCTAGCGACAAAACGAGCACGTTGCTAGCCTTTGTGGTGCTGTTTGCAGGAAAGAACTCAACGCAGATGGATTTAGATCATTGAAGATGGCGTGCATTATAAAATGCCTATACTGAGCCGATGGCACCCGGCTAAAGAATAAGAATAAAACTGTATGAATGCATAAGTTGCAGATTTTTTTTCATACATCCATATTTAGAGCGACATGTGTACATGGTTCCACAAAAGGTCCTTAAACCTCGTATGCCATTACATAGTTTACATAGTGTTAGTTAGTATGTGGTTGCATTTTAAGAGTAAAATAATAAGTAATATTGAGATCAAAGTGTCACATTACATATTAAAAGAATTCGTTTTATTTACAACATGCCGGCTGTAAATGTAATGGGCGCCTGGACACTCACGGCTTATGTGACCTGAGTGTATAAACTCCTGAGAGCCATACCAAGTATCTTCCACTAAAGCTTGTATGTATCCTGCAAAGGACGCAAACAGCTGCTATAATTAGCATTTTAAATAGGAACGCTAGTTAACCATTGTTAGATAATAGCTTAATTATTGTTCTAGCTAGGCCACACTTAATGCCAGCTTATTAGGAAGGTATTCGCGCTGGCGACAAATCGTCTTAGGCAATTAACACAAATGGTTGCTGTTTTTACCTGACTACGGCAAAGCTAAAAGGAAGGGTTATGTTTTTATTATAATGACTAATAAACATTGCGATAAAAATGCGTTATCAAAAACGATGTTCTTGATTGTTTAAAAGTAATAGTTAACCCTCGTTTTCGGCTTTGCTGGACCTGGTAAAAAAATGTCCTTTAAGTTATGAAAGCCTTTGTATTTATGTTATTGCGTTTGGTTTATGAGTGTATCGGGCAGTCAGCTAAACAAAATTGTCTGTAAGTAGCAAATATTTTTACAAAATATCCCTTTAAAGGTTGGAAGTAGGTAAAAGCGACCCATTTGTTGATTTGTAATGAAAGATGCGCTGAAACTGTCTTTTTTATATTTATGGTATATACAGGTATCACAAAATTAAGAATAAAGCACTTTAAAAAAACTTAACCAAATAATTCAGACTGACTTAGCCTTTAACAACCACTTAGTTATAAAATAATAAGCTTTCTTTTAATACCTAATAACACGTTCTTAGTAGGCTGTTTTGATATTGGTGTAAACTTCGATTCTGTCAATAAGGACATTAATTTCCCTACATTTAGATAGAATAGAATAGAAAAAACTTTATTGTTTAACCGTGTTACATATATGGTATTAAAAGTAACGTAGATATAACGTATCAACCTGTTTGTCCAGATCGAAATCGCCCCAGTTTGAAATTTCGATATCGATAGTAACGAGGTAGAAAATAAATATCGAACGCACCGATTGATATTTAAATTTAAAAATGCAATTCTTTACTGTGTGAACCTCAAAAGCGCAGAGTCCCCCTCTCTCCCACGAACTGTGACAAATTCGCGTCCGCAACTCTTTAGTGTTGCCAAAGATAAAAATTATGCCTCCAGTGCTGCCAGTAGCAGTTCCCGGCGAGATTTATGGCCATAAGTTCACATTAAACGCGTCAGTAAAGTTCTGCCTAGATGTCAAAGTAAATTCGCACTTCTTTCGCAAAAAAACGCTACAATTATATTTTGCGTTTAACGATTGTTTGTTTATCATAATACTTACATACGTATATAACAATATACGTAAACAATAAGCATGCAACAAAAACCAAAACAGCCATGTTTTTGTGCATTATGAACCAGCAATTTTAAGTTTAAGACCTTGTATTGCTAATACCTATACAATGCTTATCGAATGAGGTATTTCTATTCAGGAACTAAGCTAGAGTGCATTGTTTGCATACACTATGATAACGTACGTATATAATCCTCTCAGTGACAAAGTGTAGGTGTTGCCAGTGATAAAAATTGCGTCCTTGGGGCTGGCAGTGGCAGAGGTCGCTCTAACCATGAGTGATGATTGTCTCGCCCCTCGCATTAGCCGGCTGAGTGTCACGTGCCACGATCCATGATTACATTACCTACACATAATTTACGACGGCTTTATTGAGTTTGTTTAAATAAACAAGGCCTTTGACACAAATCTCAATACCCCGAAACTTGATCACACGTCGCCGAAGTAACGTGCTAACTTTAATGTTATCAATATTGTAGAACATTATTAGGTATTTCAACAAAATCTTTCTCAAAATCAGATGATGAGAAGAAATCTTCGCCTTATCAAAGGTATAACTATGAAAATTGTCACAAAATTAATAAAAATTTTGCTACTTCAATATCATTTTTAATACCAGTGCCAAAGAGTCTCGAGTCTTACTTACTTTTAAACGCGGTTTTATCGTGCAGGCACAATTATCTCATATCTAAATTTCAATTAGAATGAACAACTGTATTTCATTTATTAGATAGGTACATTATTATTAGTACCTATGGATTTGTCACTCCAATAGATACGTATGGCAGAAAAAAGAGCAGCTGCACTCAAAGCAGATAAGAACAGGACTAGGGGTAGAAATGTGTCAAAGTGATATCAAAACGAATATTCATTGGACGCGAACAAAACACGTTGTTATAGAAAAATGCCAGTCTATCTACCGTTAACTAAAAAACTATAGAGCTAGCAGTAACAGCGCACATTACGGCTGACGGCGCCCGAAATAGAATGCTTCCTCACACTACGATGGCTCATTAAAATATATGCGCCGTTAATTAACCGGCATAGCTATCACACACTCAATAAACAATCTTTTATTCGTGCTTAAAGCATTACAAACATCGTTTATTAACTCTAAAAATCGCATCCTAACCAATTCGTCCCCCTTTTCCGTAAGACTGAGTCTAACAACGTATTAATCAATTCTCTACAGAGTTCGCGAGTCAGCGCGCCAGATAGACTCATTACGCCAACCCCAAATAAATATAAACAGAAGCGAAAGGGGCTGGCCCCACTATTAACGTTATTCACACGCGCGAGAAGATCCATAAATAAAAGCCAACTAGGTAGGATGCGACCCTAGAAGCAAAAAATCGATCGGCCGCGAACCGCGCCGTCAGGATTCCGTAGGAAACGTGCTCCCTGCGCCTCAAATCCGACGTGAAAATACACTGCTCACTCGACTGGCGCAGTGTACTCTCGGGTGTTATCTTATTAAGGTTAATAATTTACAGTTCAAAGGAGACTATCGTTGTTTCAAATGACACGAGCCCTAGACTTGTGGCGCGTGCAAAATAAACCCTTCCTGAACCGCTCGCCAGTTAATGGCAGCGGGGAAGTTAATCCACGCCACTTCCAGGACTCCCGCGCTCATTTGAATCGAACCCTAAAAACGCGGAGTGATCGGTGCGGTTATAAATAAGGCTCGTTTATTTCATTGCATTAAACTGGTGATAAGTTATTTGACGGTTCATAAATTTTTGCCCCGTCGGTTGCTGCAGCCGCTTATTGACCCCAAGCCTCAGGCGCCGCGTCGCCCCGTCTCTCTGCCAAATCGGCTACACTTCATCATTTCGCAACTCAGCTTCCTGGCTACTGTACGCAGTTAAAGGCTCGATATTACTTGGGCGTCGTGTAGCGTTTAGCCATTTTCTGCTTCATAAACGGTATCTGGTGTTAGTTTGGCCGAGTCGAGCCAAACTTTGGTGATTGGATTATGAATATGGCTTTGGTAAGGCGTTGCGTGTTATGGCGCTGGCAAACAGCTGCAGACTAGACATAAAATTTAAAGACGGATTAAAATTAAACATACTCAGATAAGATAACTCTTTAGAATCCTTCATTAATCACTCGTTTTAACCGAAACATCACTAGAACCTTAACTAAGTACCTAAGTAAACATATTTAGAAATCTGCGATTGCTAGTAACCGTTTAGTAACAGATGTTTTTAAGCTCGATACAGCACAATACTATTCTAACAATAAAATTAACGACGCCGTGAAGCCTCGTACTAGCAAAATACGAAAGTGAATTGTAGCAAGTGGAAAAAAAAGATGACTGTAAGTGGATAAAAGAGCGAGTACAAACGAAAAAGTCATTTCATGCCGCACGGTGGAGACTCGATTGGCGGCGAGTGTGCGAATATCGATTCTGCGCTAAGCGCATTAAGGCCTATATTGGCAGCGCACGGGGACGACGTGGCTAAGTACAATAAAGCTTTCCCCCAAATAAGCCATAAAACGAGCGGCTCCGGGCGCGGGACTATAGGTATGTTGCCGTTCCAATTATTTGTTTGTGGAGGCACAATAATTTTATTTTACGTTTTATTTAACATTTATTTCGTTACGGCAATTTCACGGGTATCAAAGAATTGCTAGATTGTGATTTAAACGGAATTGGTTATTTTCCACTTGGCGGAACGTTGTAACGCCGGTATCGAGTTGATATTATTTTATTAGGCATGATATTGTGTTCTTAATCACCACCGCACTAACAACACGCATTATTGAAATGCGAACGATTGCTTATAATTGCAATTTTACTCGGAGTTGGGTTCGATAAAAAGTATTTCATGACTTACTCACATTTACGTGCGTAATTTCATACATCTGAAAATAGAGTCATTCGTGTAATGAATTTACGGCACAAGTATTTAACGTAACTAGATTTGAATGTTTTCGTCATGGGGACGCTCGCGTCGGCGGCGTCCATAAATAAATAACCAATAAACCGGGATTAAACAAGTCAATTGGAGCTCAGGAGTAGACAATGTGCGGTCACGTTTAACTGCCGCGCGGCGGAACGGTAATCGATCGCGGCCGCCGTAATTCAATGATCGTAAACGCTCGCAATGATATCAATTAGACGGGGCCCGAGACCGATAAAGCTCCACTTTAATTAGGAGAACAAACAACAGACGGTCTTTAATGAGCCGTGTGGAGGGCGAGAGAGGTAATTAGGTCGGGGGAGAGGGCGCAGCCGAAGGCGATCAATTATTGAGCCTCCGTGATTGATTCGGCGAGGCGCGGTCGCGGTCGCGCTGCGGCGCGCCGCCTTCGCGCTGGATCTCCAACTACCCCGCAACTGCTCCGCACTCCGAACACTCGTATTAATCAACCCATCGAAAACTTTACACCACCGATTCCTGAATAACACTAAACAATTTGAATTAATAATTTAAATTAAATACAATAGAACAGCTCGTAAGAGTTTCCGGGCCTCAGCGGTCGTATAACGCATTTATCTGATGCCTCGCTAATAGCCGTCATTGGAGGGTAAAATGCAGCTGTGAAGTGACTCCACGTATAAATTACTTATAAAATAGGGACATTAAAAACCATTTAGAGCAATAACTATTCTACAATGAACATTGTAATAAATAAAGTGAATAATTTATATGTATTATTTTGATAGAGGAATGAATGTTGGAGAGGTGTCAGTGTTAATGGTGAGAGGGGTGGGGAGGGAGGAGGACAAAGCTCCCCCGGGGCGGCTTTGTTGCCGCGGCTTCCCTGCCTATGACATCTGTCCGGATCGCTACAATAACCCGCAAAAAACTCACTCCAAACTCGCCAACTGTAAAGCGGCTCTGCGATTATTTTCCACTGAATATGGGTGCAACTACAGAATCAGACGTCTTCATTCATTCATTGTTGCCGCTGACATATCATTTATTCCGTAGAGTTCCCCGGTGGTCGTTGTTCGATTAAAAAATAGTGTCATAATATTATAAACGGCGTTAAATTCCGCCATTTCATGGTAAGCTTGCCCTTTTTTTGTTTGAGTTGCAAAAAATCTTATAGGCTTAGAATAAGCCTGTTTACAGAAGTAGTGCGAATGCTGCTTTTAAGTTATTCCCATTATGCGCGGATTGACATGTTTCATTATTTGCGAACCCCTGTCGTGAATAATAATATCCGTGGACACAATCAGGAAAGATAGCTTAAATTAAAAACGCTCTAAACATGACACAACTTAAATCTTTTGAAATAGTTGTAATTCAATTAGTGTAACTGAATGAATGGAGGTGTAACCTCGTTGAAAGCATGCAGTCGTTACAGAGGTCAGTAGTTGCAATAGTTAGTCCGAATGCAATGAACATCACTAATTTCATCTGTAAGTCTTTGTTTATTTTGCTTATTCCGCTACTTTAACCCGCGTAAATTTTAGATAACATACTCGTTAATGGTAAAATTTCCAAATATTCTTTCTTAAACTGCACTATTTAACCAACTAAGGAACAAATGTTTCACAAATCTAGGTAAGTGTCGAGGTTCGTGTGTTGTTTCTTAGGCAATCAAGGAAACCTTTTATTTGTATAGATAATTTTCCTTTTTTATCTTTTTACCCGACTGAAGACAGTAGGAATGATGTATGTACATATATTTCAAATATGAAAATTATTGAATCAAATGACAGTGGCTCTCCAGCCAAGTTTAGTTTATCTGAGTTTATGTCTATGTGCGTCCCTTTTTTTTAACACTAGTTTGACCGGGACGCAGGGAGGGATAAATTAAACCTGAGCCGATCATGTTAGGGCCACATATAGATGCCCTAATTAAAGCGTTGTCTCCATTATGATAATTTACAAGTTTTTTTTTTGGTTTATCGTCCTGATCCGACCGTGTGTTAGTTAATATCCTGCGCTTAGTTTGGTCACTTTTATTACTTTATCACTATTTGTCCGTGTGTTTGGCTTTTATTCCGACATTTGCATTATAACGAGCATGTCGTAAAAATTCAATTAACATTTCACTATTCATTAAATAAGGATTGGCGTATCGCAAAGTACGTAGAGTTTACGATTGTATCGATACCAAATTACTCACAACGTTTTATTTATACGTAATATACACGGTGATGGAATATTTGATCGGTGATAAAAAAAGTGCTCCGGATCACTGGCCAGGAACAATTGTTTTACACCTGTTTTCGACGATGCTTAGTGATTACGTCACAACACTAGTTTTCGTTTGAAAGCAGAAACTACGATTTAATTTAAATCATTCTGGCTGCGTTCGCGTATGTAATTATGATATTTGATGACACGTAAGTCTTTACTAAACTAGGCATTCAAAAAAAATTGTAACCTAAAATTTAGTTGTATATGAAATTCATTAAACAAATACTTTATTGCTCTTGCATCGCTTTTTGGAGGTGATAGGACTAGGACTTTGTGCAAGGTCCGTCCAAAACGGTAAACCCATCACGCCGCATATACAGCCGTTAAGCAGCTGCAGTGTTTGCACTGTTGTGTTCCAGCGTGGAGAACAAGACAGCCGGTTAAAGTACTGGCGCAAGAGGTATTCCATCTTAGCCCTATGGGTTGACAACTCATAGATCTGCAATATCCTAGGTATTGCGAGTGTTTATGAGCGGTGATAATCACTTACCATCAGCTGACCACATGCTCGTTTTTCTTCCCATTTTATAGAAAAAACACGCAACAGTGAAAGAACTAAAAGCAAGGATTGAAATAACATTTACTTTCTTCATACTCTTTTAGTTAAAATTCATATTGGATATTTTGTAAGTTAACGACTCTTGATCATTGATTAAAAGTCACCGTGTAAAAGTATGAATTGCTGTTTTCTAACTATAAATACGCAATTTCCTTAGAGTAAAACTTCATAGCTCGTATTCTAACAAAAGCGATATATTTAAATAAAACTAAACGTCGTTTAGGGTTGCTTCACCTTTAGCATACCTATATAATTGTATACCTAGTTACATCAATACCTAACTAAAGTCGAATCTAAGGCGAACTCAAACCTTAGCGTCACTCAACAAAACAAGACGTCCGTGCAACCGCCCACAAACGGTACCCTAAACACAAATTAAAATAAAAAACAATATATCTAGTTAAAACTATCTCATGTTTCATCGGCACCTTATTTTTTATTCAACTAATGCTTAGCGCGGCGGGTGAGGCGGACGAAAATTACACTTAGCATCACGTTTTTTCACTTCCGGCCAAGATAACGCACTGAATAAGCACCTTTATGATGTTAAATGGTCACACATTGGTTCGCAGCGACCGACGCGACCGGCGCGACCACCATACACTGCTAAATATGAGGTCCTTGTTTAATAAGTTTAATAACAAAGGTGCATCAATGATTCATTTGTAGGTTGCTTTAGGTAGCCCGTTACATCAATTTCGACGAATGATGTGAAAAAAAAATACTAAGTTGTCTAAATTTGGTCTGTTAGACTCTTTTGATTTTGCAGGTTTTTATAAAACAAAAAACTTGTAGCTTCTCTATCTAGAAATAAATGGCAAGACATAAATAGTTGACCTATAAGTTAGTATTTCGAAACTCTGATTTCTTTATTTACTAATAGCCGGTTAGGTTTTACTGCCGCTAACCTCACATTTAATGTTGAGTAAATTTTGAGTTATAAATTTCGAGCTTGTCTGGACACGCCTAATTGAATCTTATTTGTTTAATTAACCATTCAAATTCAGTCGAGTGTGGAACAACTGGCCATACGAAAAAGCCAATTCAGGCGCACAAAGGGAGTAAAAGTAGGCAGTTTAAATTTCCTTTCATATGTTAGGATGTAAAATTAAAGATACACATTTAGAATCCGAAAAGGCAATTTGCTGGTCGGTTATTCGGTCGGCTTCTCCTTGCAATTATCCCGCATTAGGCGACTTCCTCTGGCTGCGTCCAGGCAACTTTCCTCTCAAGATTGATCGCGAATGCCTTCGCACGGAACCGGTCACAATATCCTCCGGTTCCGGCCCAGACAAAGGGTCATAACTAACACATTTCCTTTAACCGCCGAGACCGCTGACTAACGCCGGCCAGACGTATGACCCCGCAAATGATCGAGTGAATTATCGCATCAACGCGGTCAAGATACGGCCCATGATAGTGTTGGAAGTGTATTCAAACAATAGTAAATACATTTAGCTGGGGTATTGTTTGATTTATAGTGGAAGCGTGTAGGTAATTTATAAGAGTGGTGTCGGACGGAGGGCCGAGCGAGCGAGCCGCGGCGGGACGCCGGGAAATCGGGGAAAAGCCAAAGATTTATGAGCAGCTAGCCAGCGCGGCTGACCGCGGCCCGCGCTGTTTGCCCAGTCATTAAAGTCGGCAAGTAAACGCTTAGTGCGAAGATGAGTATATTTGCGGAGCAATTAACGCTTTCGAGGTGAGACGAGGGTTGCAGGGCCGCGATTGTTTAAGTCATTATTGTCGCTCTGACAGAGTTGCGACGAATCGATTTGCAAACACGCACAAGGCTTTATATAGCCGCCGAGTCGACCATCCAGCACTTAGACGGTATCGGTAAATGCTTATGCGACCGGTAGATAAGGGCGGGCACACAGAAGTGCGCCTACGTCACTATCGCAGTGTCAACAAGCGGGGTGTCAATCACAGCGAGGCGGTGCCTTACAACATTTTATCAGATGTCACATAATCTAAGTATAACGAATTTGTGTCAAATCGCCGATGTACCTACTGATAAGCCCACCCACGTTTCGTCTGCTCATCGACTCCATTGCTTAATAATACCTATATACAGGCTACGACGCTTGTAGATACGTGGTGATTACAAAAATACCGGGCAAGCGCGAGTCGAACTCGCAGCGATAGCGCGCTGCGGGTTCTGTACCACATCACACACATTATGCATTCACCACATGCTGTTTATAATGCTTTTGTTTTCATACTACACATTCAGGTTTTTATAAAATTAAGTTGGTATTTCCTGGAAATTATCATTTTCTCTTAATGCATAGCTAAGGAGACTATTTTATAAATGTTTTTTATGTTTTTTCGAGATGTTACACCAATAGTGTCTAAGAAATCGGGGAATGGGGGATAGGGTACTACTGCCTCCACCATCGTTATTAATTAAGTACAAAAATTGAATAAAGTATAAATTTATTTTCATATGTTTTGCAAATAACTCTGAAGCTAAAATAGGTACCCATGTAAAAATAATAAACCTATTATATTTTTTATTGTTTTATTTGATACCTCCAATCAACGGCATCGATATTATTTAATGAAATTGTCTAGATTAGTTTTCAAACTTGCTGGTACGTTCATAAAATTACCAGTTTTGTTCGGAACCCTAAAAGTGACATATGTAAGTCAGTGATTTATGAAATTATCAACATGTTTTTTGTGTCTTACGTAGTCGCTGTCACTGAGCAGTGGAGCTGCCTAC
Source organism: Ditula angustiorana (assembly GCA_963691745.1). Lineage (NCBI taxonomy): Eukaryota > Metazoa > Arthropoda > Insecta > Lepidoptera > Tortricidae > Ditula > Ditula angustiorana. Next base: position 9,174,415 of record OY829472.1, read on the forward strand.
GACATAAAATCGTTTCACGTACAAGAATTGTCTTTTATGCTTATAAATAATTAAAGTTGATTAATTTGTTATTAGTAAATTAATTCGAACCATGTAATTCCAGCTATTCACCTGCAAGAATTATGAACTTTATAAACGATAGGTTTACTCTAAATTATCATTAATATTTTATACTCTTGACTTCAAACTGCGTATACCTATAGGTTATAAAGTTGCCAACCACCTAGCGGCATTTAGTTCTTTATTAGTACCGATACATCCATTATGATATTAGTATCATAAACACCCATTTATCTATGACACCGTGCAATCTAAAGATACCTTATCCATTTATAGAATATCGATAAATACTTACCAACGTATTTGAGTACCTACAATACACATCATGGCCGCCACTCACACATGTACTCGTATTACCCTGCACTCTCACGGTATCTTAAACTTTTACTAGTGCAGGTACAAAGATATCGGTCGATCGTTTTATTTGTAAGTTACTCTCCGCTTTCCCATTCTAAGCTAATTAGAAAAGAAATAAAATATAACAAGACCATTACTCAGAAAGAGAGGTCGCAGTGACTAATTGATTGGCGATAGAGTAATGGTGGATATACATGTGCTTCCCAGCTATAATTACACCGGTGTTGCACACACAGCACCCTTGGGGCATTTCACTAAGTATCCGAATCGAAAAGTTTCATGACTTTAGTGTGCACACCAATTACTGTTCAATTCAGTATACGGATGATTTGAAATTAAAAAGTCGGCAAATTGATTATTTACAGTTGGGAACCCTTTTTTTATTGAGTCTTGAAACCTAATTAGGAGTGGTAAAAAAATAATTACATTCTGTTCTGTTTTAATAAATCTGATTTCTAAAATGAAACTATTACAAAAGATGACTTGTTTAGAATATTACGTTTTTAACACGTGTATTTTTAGGTAAGCTAAGAATTAACTTGCATCAGCTCATTACCTGCGACGTATTGACACCTATTTATACCCGGTATACGGCCATTTTCGCTTGTTTTTTACTCTGTACAAACAGGTAATTAAGTAATTAGTTAACGTCAGTTTAATTGTTAGCATGATCAGCCCGGCATTGTTTAAGGATAGAAATATGGATGTAGAGTTGAAGCAAATAAACTTGTCAACTTTTTATACCAATATAAGTGCTTTATTTAGTTCAAAGTAAGTAATTTTTTTTACATCTGGAAATAAAAATCTTGCTCCAAATTGCCTTGGTGAGTATTTTTGACTCTCTTAACTCCAATTAGAGAGCCCTATATATATTCTCTAGGACCCATTTAAATAAATCCAAGAGCACATTAAACCGTAAACTATCATTCGAATAGCGCTAACGGGAGATTTTATTACAAATTAAAACGGTAGTGGAACCGGTGACAATAGTTGCATGGCTGTTACACGTATCGTACGTTTGGTAATTAGGTCGGGAGTTAATGCGCAGTGATTAATGAACAAAGCGGGCAACAAGCCGACCACCCACGGGGAGTAGACGGCTTAATAAGACCCTCATTAACACCTTAATGGCTATTCTCAATTCGCCTGATTCCTCTTCAGATTTGTTTATTTTTCCTTCTCGGTCGTGCGCGCGTCGCCGGCGCATCTCGCGTCCCGCTTCATCGCCCTCCTTTATTGAATTTCTGCTCTCCTTTTTTCTAAACTTATTCTCTTTGACTTAAGATTAGTGACTTATTTAAATTGGCATTTTGTTACGTTTTTACAGTCGGCCTGAACCGTTGCTCGTTTTTTTACCCTCCTCTTATCTAACTTTTAATTTAATCGCGATGTCTAATGAAACGACTGCGAAACTTTTTTTCCAGATTGCCCCTGAGATGACGGTCCGACTGTTATTTTAGATTAGACTCGCTCACACAACAAAAACATGCCTGCTTAGGGACGAATTACTTATTTAAATATGTTAAAAGTAAAGTATCATTCTATCCGAGCTCTAAGGTTAAAGCTAGGTGTTTTACATATTTAATAGCGTCGGTCGTATTTTGTTTCGCTAATGCATCACGCGAAAGCAAATATCTTCACGCTATGCACGGCACGATCAAAATCGAATCGTTTTGTGTTTTGTTTGTATTTTAGTCGTTGTAGCATCCGCGAATCGTTAAGTTTTCAACTTGAAGAGTCGCCCATGTGCTGGGTATTAAAGGAAAAAACAGAAGCGTGAGTGAACATCAAGGGCAGATGCGCTTTTCAGGAGTAGCAGTCGTTAATTTGGAATGTCGCCGTCATATGTCTATCAGGCGGCTATAGCGCAATATGGGGGATGGGGTTTATCGAAGACTTCCGTTTGCAATAAAGCGAGAGCGCCGCGGCCAGCACATGCCGACGAGACATATTATACCTCCTCGCAATTTGCCAGCTCTTTATTAAAACGGGATTACGCTTTTGTTTATTAAATAAACATGAACACTTAAAGTACTGGTTTGCATTTGTATTACTCATATACATTTTTAACCGATAATAAAACGGAGGAGGTTCTTAAGTCGACCTGTATATTTGTTTTATTTTTATTTATTTATGTATTTTATGCAATGTTAGAGACGCCTTACTCTCCTTTTGCGAACACTATTGCAATATAAAAAGGAAATAAACTGATTGAATTGGATCCTCTATAAAGACTTTACGTTGCTTTTGAGTTTATGTGCTGCCGTAACTATCCTCCATATCAAGCCGTCTGTCTACTAGAAACACACTTGAACAAATATCACCCACCCCACGGCAAATAACACGAAATCAATGTTGGGCTGAGCAGGGTTATTGGTCGTTACATAAAATTTGATTGGTTTAAGCGAAGAACAAACTCACCAGTAGGTACAAAGAGAATCATTTGAATAATAAAAGAAACAGAAGCTTCACAGCTGTACAAGAGACAAACATGTGATCAAGTTAATTTACGGATTGGAAAAATCACACCCAGTTACGTAACCAGCTCTTTATAAAAAAAATATGTAAAATTCAGTGTTAATTTCAGTTTAACGTAAAGAATTGCCCGCATTGAAACCTCAGGTTGAACGCCAACGCACAAATAAGCCGCTTTTATTGATTATCAACAGCGTACAATAGATAAAAGATGGCGCTGCGTGTATTGTTAGTGGGTCGCGCAGACGGCGCCACCGGAGTCGCGCGCGTACAAAAATGGCAGTTGCATATTTTTTCCACGCGACTGCATTCCCGCCCAGTCGGAACTACATCCTAATCTTAACACCGTAAAGACCACATTGCCGTAGCGATAAAATTAAACATACGTAGCCTCGATATACGCATCGTATTTGCGGTGGAGCATCGTCATTGTTCGCTAAATTGTCGCTTGCACGGAACTGGCCAAGCTTGTCGTGGGTTAGGTATGAGCACGGAGCACACAATGACAGTACATACATTTAAACACCTGTTATTAAACATGCATGCGCGGGGTCACAGAACGTACGTAGGTACGGCCCTCGTTAAATACAATGACAGATAGAGATCAGAACCGCGATTTGGGATGCATCCACAATTACTAACGCGTGTTACCAGTTGATATTATAATTACAATATGAGTTGAACGAACTGTTTATTTTAAATTTAAATATGAGTTGATCTGGAATAATTTCGGGTTTTAGTACCCTATCTACACTGCAATCTGCAATTTTAATCCAAACTTAAAGCTACAGCCTCAAAATATGTCAACCGCGACGAGAAACACTAAAACAAAGAAGTGAACTAAAATCGTAAATGGAGCCAAGCGTCATGCTCGGTGGAGACTTCCGTTATGAGCTACACTGCGAGATTACACGCCGCGAAACTTCCTCTTAGCACTTGACAAAAATGGATCATCTTTTGTTCAATAGGATTTGATGGGCTTAACGGATTTCACATGTGCCTCCCGTCCGTAGCCGAAGCCGATCGAATAAAACGAATTGCTTTAAAACGATTCCAGCTAAATCTGTAACCAGTCCCTAAGTGATTAAAAAATATTTCAAGTTCCGATTTCCAAGTGCACAATCGATTCCTCGGGCCACTATAGACCCTTATAGGGATTAAGCCTGCCGCATACAACGACCGCCCATTTGTCCCCCTTGCACCAAACAAGGTGTTAAAGTGAACAGTAGCGAAAGCCATTCTTTGCGCAACCACAAATTGAATTCAGTAACTTTCTTTCATAATAAAATATACTCAGGCTATAATTTATTAACGTTCAAAACGCAAGGAGCGAGGGGAAATGTACGCGTCATTTGACATTTGGGATATTCGAGGTTGAGATGTCATTTTAAACTTAACTGAGATAAACGTAATTGGTATAATAATGGCGGTTGTTTTTTAAGTTTCATATGTTAATGTTTCGTGACAGGGCGGCGACGCGGACCTGCGAGGTGTCGGTGGTTTTCTGGTCCGGTGCGCCCGGACCGGTTCGCCGTGGGCTCTGCTCTCCTCGCACGGTACGCCAAAAAAGCCAAACACGTTGTGCCGCGGCGGAGAGCGATAAACCCTGCCTCATGCGGACAAACTGCAAACGACCTATTCGTAACAATTTGCAGCCTGGCGCTGGTATAATCGAGAAATGAGATTTTCACTACACAGCGCGATCAGATCTCACCGCGCCGAGGTAAACTGAATATAAACTTTAAATCTTTATCAGTGGCCTCGAAATTACTAAGATTTTGATTAGATACCGACACAAAGCTATCGGATATTAATATAAACAAAAGCTTGGTAACGTCGCGATTAAAAATGTACATACCAACGGCGAGTAGAACGCTGAGCTATCCACGCCGATGCTGGGGTACGGGTTCTGGTCGGTGGAGGGGTAAGGTGTGCCGTAGACGCCGACAGCGGCGCTCGAGAGCCTCGGGTAGGAGGACAGGGCGAGTCGCGCGCCGTCGTACTGGCAGGAGCAGACGGTTTGCCCGGTGACCGGGTCGGTGATGATGGGCCGCGGGGTGTCGCAGCAGGAGGCGGCCGGCGTGCTGGCGTGGCTGCCGGCGCCGGGCGACAGCGCGCCGCCCGCCACGGCCGAGCCGCCCGGCGACAGCGGCGGCGCCGAGTTCGAGCCCCCGTCCGGCGACGTCGCCGCGCCGCCGGCGCCCGCCCCGCTGCTGCCCACGAGCAACTGCAAACCAACACGTATTCGTGTCACTTCATGTTATTGCAATGGCACGTCTATAATGGCGCTTTCTTTTTATGCGCCAAAAGACGTCTCTACTGAGTAGAGTTGGTTGGAGAGAGGTTGTGTGCTGTCCAATAATGGTACACCTTGTTAAAAAAAAGTAATACAAATACTTTAAAGTAGGTACTAAGCAAACTTATAACTTTATACTGAGCAAACACGAATTGGATAGTCGCACCAACTGAGTAACCTTATTTCAACAAATGTCTCAATAGCATGCCTATGCCTGCCAAGTAAACCTGCCCGACGTTTATAGTGTAAAAGTTGCCCATGATTCAAGTGGCGTGCACGTTTATTAGCCGTATAATGCTAATTGCTGTGCATATGATATTTTCTATATCCCTGAGTACATCTGTAAGTAATGGTAATTAAACATAACAAATGTAATTTTCTGAGTTCCTCGAAAAAAAGTGGAAATGGAATTTAAGGAGTTTATATAGTTCCTAATTTTAATTGCTGTAATTTTTTAGTCAGCACTTGTTCCTACATTTTCATATCCAGGCATATATTACTTTCTACCTAAAGCAATATTGCTAAGAATTATAATTTAGAATTTCCTCTTTATTTGCATAGAAGAACGTACTAAGTACTAGGAATATATAAAAAAATCAGATGTCAATGTTGTTTAGTTAATCATCATCATGAGCATAAGATAAGATGAAAATCATGTCAAATCTGGATGCTGTACCCACTTCCCTGAAAGTTGGAAACTCTACCCTCGAAGTTGTTTACAATTATACCTGGGAAAAAGAAATCTAGTTAGGTACTTAAGTTAAACTACGAGAAAAGAGTTCGGGAAGCTATACAACATATTTTAGTCCCAAATATCATATTGCCTGAAAACAATAGTCTTCAACCTGTTTGTATTGCTAGTGATGACATATGATAATGATACGCAGTCCTCGGTCTCACAAAAGGCAAAAAGACGGAAGGGCAATCGGAAGAGCTATGTTCGGAGTTTTCCTGTAAGATCGACTTAGGACCAATGAGATCCGCAGAAGAACCAAAGTCACTGACATAGCTCTACGAAATGCAAACTTTTAGTGGCAGTGGGAACGGAACACAGTGCAAATAAATTCATTCACTACTGAAATGACAGAAGAGATTTATAAATATCTCGTGGTCACAATGTTCTAAGATATGACTAGTTCACTGGAGTGATATTGCAACCTTTCTTATCTATTGCAAACTAGATATAAATGCCCGAGTTATTTTGAGGTTGCAGCTTAAAATATTATTCGTGTAACAGTGTAATATATAGTTATTAGAACGATAATTTTTGCGTTAGTGGTGGATAATTTTGTTTAGAACGGTTCTGTGACGCCCACATCAACGATTGCCACTTCATAGTCGCTGCTGCACGTTGACTGAAATAATGTTATTAGCGGGTAAATGACGACGTTACCGAAGTCCGAAGTATATTCTTTACTTCCAGGAAGAAACGCCGTCACTTCTTGAAGCTAAAAACGTTACTTATGTATTATGTGCAGGTTTACTACTGTCAAATGAACGTTAAGTGAGGAAATCGGGTGTTAACTTTATGTTTTAAACGACTTCAATGTAAAGTTATTTAAAATTAGCAGCATGAACTTACAAAACAAATCATAGTGATGTAAAAATAGTGTTTTAGTGCCGGAAAAACGTTCAAATTGATAAAATTCACACCATTTAGCCACAATAAATAAAAAAAACTGCGAAACGAGTTCATCGGCTTATGTTTATTAGGTAGTTATTTATGAAAAAGTTATGTGTGTTACAAGGAGAAAAAGTAAATTTTTGTTCCTCGAGGGCGCTATTTTGAATTCAGAGCGAAGCGAAGGATTCTATAGTAGAATCCCGAGCGCAGCGAGGGATTCTTAAGTAGAATCCTGAGTGTAGCGAGGAATTCAATATATGTCGCCCAAGGATAAAATATTTTGTCCCCGAGTAACACACACTATTTTTCATCACTACCTATGAGAAAAAGACTTACGCCTTGAAACTCGTATGTATAAGCATTGGATTGGAAGTGTATATAAAACACAATTAATTAATTGTGAAAAATTAAAATCGAAAATCTAACCGCCCATTCAGTTCTTCACAATTATGTACATGAGCTCAACCTCTTTGATTAACTTCTCATACTAATCAATAAAGAGTTAGTACTTGTTATAATACAAACTACTTGCTAACTTATTACAAAAATGAGTTCATCACCACAGAGAGAACAGTCAGTTAGTTATATTTATATTTTTTTACGTTCAACCTTCACGCGAGTCACTTCAACATGGCTGTATGGCCGTGTGGACCTTTGCCTGTTGTTAAGTGGGCAAGTCTACAAAAATACTAACTTAACTACGCTAACCAATCTGAAGCCAGAACGCGGACCAATCAGAGGACTCAAACTAAAACTCCCTAGGGGACAAAATATAATTTTGCCCCCGCTATCCCCTAAAGCCAATTATTGCTTTTCGAATAGGTGTGATGAAAAAGTTATTTAAACTCAATCACTTAGACCAATCAATTTTAACGGTACCTATTTTATTTCGTGTACACTATAGGCACAGAATAAATAATAGTACTAACGTACAGAAACTTCTCTTTTTCGACCACCATTAAACGAATTCCAACTTTATGATCAGGCACAAAAAGTTCGGTCATAAACATTCGCCAGGCGGCATGCGTCAAAAGGAAGGCGCCGCCCGCGCCCGCCTTCCATCCGCAATGCCCTGGCGCACTGCTAGGGTTGGGCTGCTTACTGTAATACTATCACAACGCGCGACACTGAGTGAGCGGGCGCGCGCGCAGCAAGCCGGCAACCTACTGCGATTAACCTATGCCATAGGTCATGCGGCGAGCGCACCTACAGTGCGGAGTGGAACCCCCCTACTATAGGTAGCTAAATGTTTATTTTCAATATACTTATACTGGCGAGCAATCTAATGTTGGAATCTGTGTACATACGGTAACCTACAATATATTATCGCTGAGACCTAACAAACGATATTTGGCACTTGTCTATTGACGTTTGTAGTGACGAGGCTAAGGCGTGTTGATTTACGTATCAACCGATTATCGACTAAGGGTGGCAGGTTATTGCAATCGATTATAGTGACGATTTAAAAAATTTTTTTTATCTGAGTTACGACGATTAACCTCGTGCAGGTTCCGCCCGGATTGGTACCATAATCTGATATCAGAAATTTATGTTTTGAAAATTCAAAATTCGCTTTTTAGTGAGTCTGGTTGTTTATCTAAGTTACACGCCTAATGTCAATTGCTCACCACCCTTTACAAAATATTGGTTTTCCCAAGGGACGTTAATTCTTAAGGAGTTCTCCTGGAGTGCGATTTTTGAATCTCATCGGGTGACTAAAGCTCACCAAACTGGCCGTTTTTCATAGAGATTCGGTCATTTTTGTGAGCTTTAGTCACCTGGTAAGATTCAAAAATTGCACCTCTTCACCATCAGCCTCATTTAACCAAATTCATTGCAATGAGCACAAATTGCCTTAGCAACTATATTAAAATAACCGCGCTTATCGCCACCCGTGAAATACTTATTATTGAGTGGGTCCGGAGGCCGCCTGTATTCACCATCAGTTCCAGTTTTCCGATAGCAAAAGTACAAGTTACTATAAAAAATATCCAAATCGCTACAGGTGTGCATATATTTTTTAAGATTTCCCTCGATTTCTCCAGGATCCCACCATCAGATGGTGACCTGATGACAATGGAACCAACTTGAAAGTATACCCTTTCAAACAAAACAAGAATTTTTCAAATCGGTCCAGCCGTCTTCGAGTAATCGCGGAACATACTCCTCCTTTTTTTGAAGTCGGTTAAAAAAGGCGCGTTCTTAGTCATGGGGATTTTTTTGGTTCATTTTAATATTTGACTTAATGTTTTGATATCTTATTGATTTTGTAATAAATTAATCGATTTCAACAAATTTACGAAAATGTTATATGAATCGAAACGAAGAACTTGGTCACTACACTAAGTTTAAGAAAAAAAATACTTAATATGTAACTGTTTACGTGTTGAGTTGTTAGTATGAAATAGCTTATTATTACGATAGAAATCAATGTAATAACCACTTAGTTGCACCTCAAAAGAGCAAATACATAGCTTTTAGGTATCTGTGAAGCTCAAAAGTTGTTGAATATTTTATTTATAATTTCAATGGATAATGCACATTTACGTTATATGGGTGTTGTCATGTGTCAAATGATGGGTCTTACATATATACTTCTATAGGTATAGTACTTAGTTGACATCTCTCGGATTTCTTGGTTAGCAAACAAGCTATGGCACCGATACAAGAAACCTTAATAGGTACCTAATTCATATTAGCTAATGTCCCAGCATACACTAGAACTACGCACATACTTAATACGACAAACATTTTATTATTTCAATAAATAAAGCAGTTTGGTCGGCAAAAGATTAAAGGCATGGGAAGTGGTCCGGAGGACGTCAACAGGTTTTGGTCAACAGGGCAAGATTGACTTAGAAATAATAGCATAAGTTACTGTACACACACCGGACCCCACTTCAACCAATAACGCAGCGTTTGAGAGCCTCGACTTGTTTTCTTTAAACAGAGCGAAAAGACTTTAAAGGGCGAAGTAATTTTTGTTTTGTTCGTTGAAGACAAAAGTCTTTGTCTATTTTGAAGGCGGTACGTCGGATTGTGCGTTGTTATGCCCGCGGCTTTGCGTGTGTAGGTACGGTAGGCGTAAATATTTCACAAGTTACAGAAGGTCATTGCATTTATCCGAGATACTGACCAAATTAAACTGTAAACAATTCATGATTATTTCAGGACCATCACGTAGAACCCTAGTTTGCTGTAGATAGGGGAGGAATGTTTTAAAAAATCCTGAAATATTTATAGTTTCGGAAATAAGAGTATTTTGCCAAGTGATCAGTTTGAAGAATGAACGAATGAATTTTATAATATGTATTTTATATTAAATATTCATAAATAAATAAATATATATACTCAATGTATATGACTCAAGTACAAACGTTCATATTCACCATACAAATGTTTGTATACCCTATGTGGATTCGAACCCGAAACCTAGGGTTTCGTAGTCTGGATCACCAACTATTAGGCTATTCAGTCTTCGAAATTGCAGGGGCAAAAGTTACTTCAAAATTAATTTTCTTTTTTTATCTACCTACTATTTTTAATAATGTCTTAATGTGTTGTCATGGGTTATTTATATAACTCGCTTAATAAGGGCTGTACTGATTTCATAATAATTTAAAAACTGTCAAAGTAACTTCTATGTTTTTCAAGTTAAGTACCCGGTTTTACTCTACCCGATTACCAGTGCCGGTTAAACTATTATTTAAACTATCTAAACTCGGACTCTGTGCAGCAACATCATTTGCCACCGCGAAGCCGCGATTATAAAGGCAACCGCGTTCCCGCGTTTGTGTCAACATCGCTATCGGCCTCGCGTGCGTCCCTGTAATTAGTAATATCCAACGATAACGTGTTCACTATGTGTCATTATGGCCGCGACACTGATATTTACAACTATACAAGTCTAATCGGTCTGTCTATTATACGGTGACCCGTTCACCCCCTATTTGCCCGAGAGGGAGGCAGAGTTAGCATGGTTAGGGTTTAGGTGTAACCGGTATCGTGACGATGCGATCAATCGGCCTGTAATTTACATGTTTTGTGTGGTACTGGTGTAAAATCAGATTTTGTCGGCCTATCGCGAGCTAGGTATCGTGCGTTCTGACATGATTAGGCATGTAATTGTGTTTGTTTGAAACCTCCGCTATCTATGTGACAATGACAACAAATTGCTAGCTGAGTACGTCTAGCCTTTTGTCGGTAACCATTACAGAGCTATCAGCAATATATTATGTATGTAGGCAGTACATAGATCGAGAACTAATGACATGTGATATATCGTCAAGTACTTAGGGGTTGCTTTAGAGAAGATAAAACCTTTGAATATGATAACTGATTGTATCACCTATGTAAAAGTGTGCCCAGAGAGTAAATAAAGTAAAAATTGCGTTAGATTTCAATACCTGAATCCGACGGTTTTAAGGTCGACTGAACAATAAAACCTATTAACTTAAAGGCAATCAAATTGCGAGAAAATCCATAACAATAACAAAGAATCCCAACCAACACTGCTGAGGGTTGATCAAATCAAATACAAGCGATATTATATCAATGTGTACAGAGGGGCGGCTGCGCCGCTGCCTCGGTCAACAAAACTTGTAATAAAAACTACTTGGACGTAAAGCTATCCCAGTTAGATGACAGAGCAAACACTTCTTGACGAACACTGCGATTTCCATTGCCCTTAAATTAAAAAAAGCTTTAGTAATTTAGACCAATCTGTCAAATGAAGAGTGTTGAGCAAAGAGAGGGGCACTTCGCGAGGATTAATAATGTTTTATGTGGGCAAAGGATAGTTTGGAATAGGGTTCGTAAAGACATTTCTGTGTTGGAAAAGTGGCGAGTGTCAGTTTTCGGTCCCAGCAGAGTTCCGAGGGAGATGCTTTAATCAGCCGTAAATGGGATGCTGTCACTCGGAACACAGCGAATAGGGAGGCATTAGTTTTTTTATTAACTTTTGGCTATTTTTTTTTTCAACAAATCTTTTGCGGAGTAAAGTTTGCAAATGATGTTTTAGTATTTTTCTTAACCTGACTACCCACTAGGTAACTAACTTGAACTAAATTTATCGTCAAAATATGCAAATGACTCTACTTAATGTCTTCTTATGTTTGTTTGAGCCAGTTAAGTTGCCATAAAATTAATGTTCTTGATAATTAAAAATAGTCAGAACTCATGCCGATAGCAGTTATAGTTGTCAAATAAATTAGCGGATACATGCAAAACATGAGGAATCCTTAGTTTTTAGGGCAAAAGCATTAAGTGTAAAGTATAGCGCGCAAATCAAAATTGCAATAATTAGTTAAAACAACTGATAAAATATGTAAGTGGTACTAATTATGAACGTGGTCATAGTAAGTCCATAAGTTGTGAATGGTTTCAATATTTTAGTAATGTCAAAAGTGTTCTAAGATTACGTTATTTCATTGCGGCCAGACAGAATGATCCATTAATTAGGCGGGTGCAGTTAAATTTTCATCGAGGTTCAGGTTCGTAAGCGATTTAAGTAGAATAAGTCCATGTATAGTTCGTAATACGGATCAGTTCTTCACTCTATCCGAAGTAGAGGGTGTGGCCTCATCCGATATTCGTCTAGTAGGTAAATCTTTCGAATTGGATATCCGGCTACAGCTACAGGTATAGCACGACGCTTTCAGTCCGCTATCAATATTTGATGAGTTTCGGACACCGGTCGCCGGTTTCCGCCCTCTCCACCCCCTCCCCACTGTCATAGTGCAATCTATATCTAACCTACCCGACAGCAACAAGCCCGCCTAAATCCTGCAAACTAAACCCTAATCGTACACCATAAATATAATATCAGTGCGTCGACTATTTTTGATTTAGATACTTGACGCCTCTTACATTGCTGCGGTGTTATCTATTACTGAGTTGTGTTTATAAGGCTGGATTTTCATCACTTACATTATCTATAACTAACGCAATTTCCATTTTAATAGTGCGCATATAAACCAGCTTTACATACGTGCATTAAAAGTTGTTTCAGTTTATAATTGAAAAACATTAGCTACCTGTAATTTGGTGGCTGCATTTGAATATAAAGCCCGTTCCCGAGTCGGAATGCGCGTCGTAAACCGACCATCGGACAGTAAAGGCGTAGTAATGTGTTTATTTTAAAAGCACAGTTAAAAGGCATAAAGATGATCTCATAATTTCCATTACATTAGCGAAGGCATTATCCCGCTCGAAGCCGGCCGCTCGCCGCTCCAATTTCGCTTCCAACGGGATATGTTAAAGAGGACATTATAATAATTAGATTGTTATCAGATGTTATTATATGAATTTTCCTAAATTATAAGAGGGAACGAGTAAGATAAGTCGATGATATCGTGACGACGGTAGGCCGGCAATCCGGCATAGATTACGGAATAGCCGCCGGCGGAGTACCTAATCGGGCGCACCAAATTTTGGTCCTTTAGAGAAGAACGCCATACAACAAATCGATAACCGATCATTATAATGATTGGGCTGTAAACGCCATTCTGCTCTCTTTTGAGATGCTTGACGAACGGGAGTCGTATTTTAATTTGAGAGAGGAAGGCGGCGAGGCAGTTAGGGCTGTCTCGTTGCAGGTTAATGATTATGCGACATACGGCCATAATTAATCATCAGAATTTCGGAAAAATTACAAATTTACGATTTTCAGTTAAATAGTGTGTAGGTGCAATTAGTGTCGCATTTATTTGTCTTGTTGCAGTGTTTGTGACAGTTGTGAAGAACGATGCGTGTTACGGTGAGCTGTCGGTTCATATAAAATCATTTTGCATTTCTAACTAAGAAATAAAAGCAAATATTTTGTTACACGATTACAAAATGCTGGCGAAAATTTTTGACGAGAATTTTATTTATTTCGAAAAGTTTTCTATAGTATATCTATTTAATAAACACTAGATTAATATTATATTTTTACCCGACGAAAAACGGAGGAGGTTTTCAAGTCGATCCGTATAATATTTGTTTTTTTATATACATGTTTTATTTAATGTTTATAATTATATTTACCTAGTTTTTAAAGACAAAGTCAAATCGTCAGTCAAAGTATATATTGATTTTTTTTATTTTATTTTTCTGCCAGGTCTTTCAAACTACTGCGCTAGATACAAGTAACTCTCCACCAGGAGCCCTATGTCCCTGTTAAGGGATATAGGAAACCATCATAATATTAAAATTATACGCGGATTCTGAAAAAATAACTAAAAATAAAGTTAATTCTGTGCGGTGACAATGAATTGGGGCATCGTGAATAGAGACGTGTAACAAACTAGATGTATCTATGTCTAGGTAGGTACCTAGTTAGGTAAAAAAAAGGTAGCTTACACCTAATAAACTAAAAAGTTAAAAAATGTATGCTTATTATTTTGTTTCCATAGTAACGACGCATTTCAATTAACACTAGCTTTTAAATATCCACGACTTTACGAGTCATAACTGCGTCTATTTTCTTAACTAATCAGTTTACTATTAAGATAATAATCTCGAGAAAATAACTTGTAGTTTATAATCTCTTATTTTGCATCTCTAAGAAGCAGAACCATACATTTGCTATACCTGTACCGTTTAAAACAGTTACACAGCTTGATAATGTAATATGCAATAGATTGATTAAAGCGCTTAAAAATAAATTTCTAAAACAGTACATAAGTATTGCAAATGTTGTCAAAGAGAGAGAGTTCTCGTGTATCCTTAACAAAATAAATTGTTCTATACGACAAGAAACAGAATTTTTCAACTTGACTACAGTTGGTCTTTATAAAATTAAAACTATGCGAGCGTATGTCTATACTTTTCTAAATGTTTACGTTAAAAAAGGACGCAATGATCGCTAAACGAGAAACCGCTCGTCATGTTATGTGATGGATGGTGGATTCTTATAAATAGCGGGTTATGTTTGCACATAGTTTAAACCTATTCCGTATTATGTAATGGTTTCACACTTTGACGCCTAGACTCGTCCCTTTTTGTACAAACATACCTACAGAGCCTCTATCCAAAGGGTCCGCGGAAAAACGAAACTAGCCACTTTTTTGATGAGGTTTTAATCACAAAAGTTTTTTTTATGAAATAGGAAGGGAAACAAGCAAGTGAGTCTCCCGATGGTAAGTGATCACCACCGCCTATAGACATCTGCAACACCAAAGAGATTGCAGATGGGTTGCCAACCAGAGGGCTAAGATGCAATACCTCTTGTGCCAGTAATTACACCGGCTGTTTTGCTCTCCACGCCGGAACACAACAGCGCAAGCACTGCTGCTCAGTGGCAGGATTAGCGAGCAAGGTGGTGGTAGCGATCCGGACGGATCTTGCACATGGTCCTACCACCCGAAAAAGTGTAGTGATCAGCGCTACATTTTGAGATTAAAACTTCATAAAAAGACTAGACATGTTCCTTTCGTTGATCTTTCATTTAATTTTGTGTAGCGTACAATGTGTAAATGGAATATAGGTAAAAAACTTAAATAAAGCCCCTCTTGCAAGTAGTAGTAACGTCCATATTCGCTAATACATGCAAAAGCATGCATTCCTATACTTATACTCAGCAGTAAATATATCTTTACGGTCGAGGTCAAAAAGATACACACAATTCTTGTATGTATGCATGTTTTTGTCAGTCTTCTTGGTATCTTCAAGTTTTCAGCAACTTCTGCTGCCGACTGTACAAGTAAAACTAGCATGAGTTTTTTAGTGTCATGTTTTTTTTAATTCAGCACGCAATGCATCGCACTCAATCAATTACATAGACTTACCTTGCAATTACAGACGCATAAAATCACGAGTGTCAAATGAAATCGTACGCTGTACATTGTCTGATGGGATCTTAAAAAGTTAAGGAATTGTTGTTAATTAGAGTAATTAAAAGAAAACTCTAGTATTTGCACCAGTAAAATTGGTGTCTGGCTGTTGTTCGAATTCCATTAACACACTACATAGACATGGAACACAAGACAAGTGCTGTAACTTCGCTTGCCGAATTTCATGTGGTTGTATGGTTTTAACAAGTGGGCAGGTCAGGCCCTTTTCTATCTATGGTCATAGACAACATATGTAACGCTATTCTACAAAAAAATCACGGGCTATTTACTCGTGCACTTTACGGGCTGGACTTGCTATTTTTCCACTCTAGTTGAGCCCTAGAGGGCATTAGAGACATTGGACTGTCCATATTTTCGTGAGACAAGTTGTGCTGTCTGTGGACATTTGACGATATTTATTACTACCATCAATGCCATATGACTTAAGAACCCGATGACAATAGTTGTGATAATAATTTAATGAAAGTCAAAGCAAAAAATAATTCCCGCTATATCCGAGGAATTGCAGACACGTTGCCGGACTTTGGAAAAGGATTAGAAAAACAAAAAGGGAGGTAGTGCACTCCGTTACTCTCGCGACCTAAACTAAACGCAACAAGGGTACTATAACTTTACGTCGCTGTTAGGGTGGTACTGGTACTGATATTATGTTAAGTAAAAATAAAAAGGATAATGGTATAGTCAACCACCCTATTGTCTCGCTCCAAGGCCCGCGCCAAGCCGGCGCCGAGTACAGTCAGCCTCGACAGATCACCACTAGTTGCCTGTTTCTTGTGCTGTTAAAAACTTGGCCAAGTCTGGCTTTCGTCCCTCAATTTCGCATGCCAAAGTGTGTATTATATTAAAAAATGGTGCCTTAAATGTCTACTGGATTGGCAGAGAATGGTAGGCCTGTTGAGCGATGGCGTAATTTTATTTACGATTGAATTTCACTGAGTATATACTTAAACGGTGATTTTTACATTTCAATCCAACTTCAAGATAAACTGTAAAGCTTTTCGGGGTTTTTCGTTACAGCGTCAAATGATTTGATGGCGTGGCAAGTACGTCGGATGTTAAGAATTTAATGGCAAATTAGGTTAAAAAATGAGAACAAACTAGTGACATCATTCAATAGGTTTGTATAAGCAACTTGATACGCAAGTATCGAGATAGTTATAATGCACAATTATAGATGGCACTAGATGTCTTTCATTGCGTCAAACTCCTAGCGTTTCTAATCGTTACCTATCAGGGATTCACTTTTGGCAGAGCAGGTTGTTTATTTAAGAGTAGCTGCCATCTGATCAATTTACTACTGTGCTGATTGGTCGCAATTTAAGCTCAGAGTTGGAGCGTTGCATGTACATAAGAGAGAAAATCTCAATGGTGACAACTAGGGGTCGAAGCCGGTACAGTTGGTAACTTCCGATCACGTGTCCACTTTTAATAGTCAATAAGCCAACAACGCTCTTCTTTATATGGTTTTATATATAACCAAATAACTGTACCGGGGATCTGCATCTGCCTGATAGGATAATATAGCAAGAGGCAACAAGCATTTCCCAATTTTTGCTCTGAAACTAACTGGAGAGACTTCGTAAATATGAATCTGGAGGCGTGTATTTAATTAAAAAAAATTGCGCTTTTCCCGAAAAATTTCAACGCTTACAAAAAGATGCTCGAGGCAACCTTTTCTTTTTTTATAATAATACAAAAACGAATCTATTGCTTTGTAGCTATTTATTTTAAAAGAATCAACCCGTAGTCGTTCAAACTTTCCGCTATACGAAAAACGTGAAAGTTCAAAACAATATGTACATAATGTATGTTTCATTCGAAACCATCTGCTGTTTAATAAAAAAGGGTTTTTTTGATTTGGCTGTAGCTGACTATACTTTCACGCCCTTAGCGTGCGACGTGACATAAAAAGACGGGAGTTGATTGAATTTGGTCGCGTAAAGCCTTTGTTTTTTGTGTAAGTACGTACCTACTGTACACTGTTTCTAATCATTACCGAATATAATACGTTTATGTAAAACCAGCTAATGTGCTTTACCAGTTTTAACATTGGCAATACTTCTGTATATTTTTTGTGAGTCGTTAAACAACGAACATTTGTATTGCACGACAGCTGATGCCCGATACTGTTAATTTTTTACAAAGAAATGATTTCACTTTTACAAAGAGCAAGTTGTCAATTATTTCGGATTGTCGCACCTGTCACGTTCATTAAATCGGCGCCAATGCGTACTGGAAATACAGACTTGGATTATAACGTAGTACATTTACATATAAAGCCGAGCAAATGGGGTCGTTTAGAATTGTAATCAGGTGCGTGAGGCACGTCACGAGCACGAGACGGCATCGATCGCGGTCACGACAGCAACGGATCGATACGCCGGTCACGACGATGACGCCGACGACACGACGACACGACACGACACAATCAGTGATGCCAGTTGATACGCGGCGAACTTGGAGGATTTCTTGAGGGGACATTTTGGCAAGTTATTTTACAAGTTTATTCGTAAAGACCATATGGTATTATTCGCAAATGGTGAGTTACTAATGCAGTGGCGAAGTACCTATATTTGCCCGAATGTTTCATTTTGCAAATTTTAAATTTCGTTCTAAATTGTGTTTCGCTAATGCGGTTAGGTTTTTTTACTTATGTATTTAAAAATGAATCAATTTTTTCGAAGTTGGCCAAGTAATTTTCGCTGAAACCACCGGATCTGAATAAATAGACTTTGTAGCTTGACTGTATAAATGCCTAAGGGTATTTAAACTTTGCTTATTCTCTTTAGTTAAGTAAAACCGTTAGAGCGTCGAAACAATTTCTCTTAGTATTAAACTCATTTTGCTCCCTAACTTAAACATTTTTTAACCTTATCAAATTAAAGGTTTTGTTTCGTAATGAACGTCCGAATAATTAAGTAATTTGTTAAATAAGAATATTCCAAGGAATTTTACAAGAAAAAGTTCACATGTGATAATAACCCAAACTGCTGGACAAACCCAAATATTTGAAAGGATTTGATGTCGAGAATCGGCAGACAGTTGTCGGGCGCCGGCTCATCGCGGGACGCGCCTCGGGCCCAGTCGCGTCGATATCAATCGCGCCCGCAACGACAATTAATGGTTATTTAACGCTTCCATTCAATTATCGTCCACCGGATTGCGTCGATAATTCCAATGGCCAAATTCCCAGTAGTTAATACTGACTCTGTAACTTCATTTACGGCTCTCGCCATGCGCGAGCGAGGACCATTCAATATTAATGGAACGTTCCAAACCGACCGACCGTAAAAGTATGTTAATGCCAGTACAGGTACCTAGGGTAATAATAAACTTAACTGATAAAAAACGTCACTTGCTATTACATTTAATTGCCATCTCATCCCATGACTCGATTAATGGCGATGCCATTGAGATTGCGAAAGCTCTTTTATTTTTAAGCTCCTTACCAAATTAGGTGCAAATGACCGTCTTACTGTGGTAACTGGTGGTATTAAACCTTGAGCTTTACTAGATGATAAATTCCTATGCGACTTGGTGTCGAGAAATCGATATATTTAAATTGTGTTTCAAACAGCCCTGTGCAACTCGCCTTATCTGACCAAGTTGCTGCACATAGGGAAAAACCAGTAACGTCTATAATACTAAGTGTTATAAAACAATACACAAGAAAGCGAGATCAAATTTAACGCCCTAAGTGCTATAGATACATCGGGCGAACAAGTAATTGCTTACATTTGTATCGCTAAGAAGTCACGTCTCGTATGAAAATCAAAAAACTCACTCGTATATGAAGGCGCGGAGTTTCTATGTGCGTAGCGTACATCGCCTAATAATCAAATGGAAAGGCGTTGGGTAATCACTGGCGACAAACGCAATCTGTGGGCAGGCGAGAGGGCAATAACGCGAAACACGGCAATTTAAGGCCGGTGTTCCATGTTAAATTATCGACAAGTTTAATAACAAGCATAAAGCCAATAGCAATAATCGGACTGCAAATTAATTGGCGGGTTAGATTTAACGTGGAGAAAAACAGTAAAAGCGGCGACGCGGGGTAGGCCGGCGGGCAGCGACGCGGCCGTATAAATAACATTTAGCGGGTCCGGGAGGCCCGGATTATGAGGTCGCAGGACTCAATTAAACCGCGCTACCGGACCGGGCTTTTGCCGTGGACTTTTACCGTGACCTCCCATCGAATTTGCAGATAAATGGCCCCACTTTACACACGACGTTGCCGTTTGCATGAATTTTGGCTAAATTAATGATTATGATTTTACCACAGCGCCGCGTATGGGTATTGTTAGCCGACTCCATGAGCATACCTCTATGTGGGCGTAGCGTGGTGATAAGTATACTATGCATTGTAAATATTGATTCACAACATGGCCGAGAGGGCTGTAAAATGTATCGCCTGTAGGTACTTTAAATGTTATTATCGAGAGACTTTAATGGAACTATTAAAGTTAGAATGCCTAGTTGCTCTTTAGAATATATGGATATAGGTATAGCATGGTGTATGTCATCCGTATACTTATAACACAGGGAGCAGGTGAACGTAGCGTTTAGTACGACACAAAAACTAAAGAGCTCTTTTAATCGTATTATGATACTGATTACAATAATTGCATTATTATTGAGAACAACATTGTCTATATATAATTAAATATGAGTTCCCAGCTAACAAACAACAGAAAAATATGCAGCTTACTTTGAGTTTAAGTATATTTTAAGATCGTTTCGGTGAAATATTCGCTAAAACGAAATATAAAAAAGAAACATGGGTTGAAAGTGGAAAACCGTCAGGCGTTAAAACAAATGAGTTGAAAGGGGCGGGACCCAGCTGCGTTTATGTAGATTACTCAATCGGCGTTATTATATAAGACTACTGTGCATTTCACATCTATATAAATACCTCAACATATTATTTTAACAATACACTATTTTATCTTTTATTGCCAAAATTCAAAGAAGTGCTTGCACTGTTGTGTTCCGGCGTGGTGAGCAAGACAGCCGGTGCAATTACTGGCACAAGAGGTATTCCATCTTAGGGTTGGCAACGCATCTGCAATCGCTTTGTGATGGGGATGTCTCTAGGCGGTGGTGATCAGTTACCATCAGGTGCCCCACTTGCTTGTTTGCCTTCCTATTTCATAAAAAAAAAGTTTAAATGAAGAAAAACTAAATGATTTAGTTTTCTCTACGACCATACTTTCTTTAAAGATGACGTGTGATGTCACTGCAATAACACTTGGAGCCAATACTAAGTAACATTTGCTTCTCTGTTTATCGTATACCTCGTATTCATTCGCACGCGCGGCAACTCATTTACGCCGGCCCCAGCGCAGAGGTGGGCGGAATGATTTTGAGG
The DNA here is from genome assembly GCA_963691745.1 of Ditula angustiorana. Lineage (NCBI taxonomy): Eukaryota > Metazoa > Arthropoda > Insecta > Lepidoptera > Tortricidae > Ditula > Ditula angustiorana. The sequence continues at coordinate 9,195,429 of OY829472.1, forward strand.
TTCGCAAAACGCGCCGCGCCTTCCTCTATAGTATTTACCTATTACTGCTGGTTTCTGAATAACGCGGTCCAATTATAAAAGCGAATACCCATTTAAAAACTGTCTATTTAATGCAATGACTTCTATGTGTACACTAGACACGCTGTACGCAACAGAAACATTGTCACACTGAGGTGCGCTACATGACCGCAGCTCATGTGCGGAAACGTAAGAAGCAGACGCTTTTATGTATCACACTTAACCAAATATGTGAAAAATCATCAACAACAGCATTTCCGGGACATTTCAAAGGACAGCGTCTTTTGAAGCCGCAAATGTCGTGTTGAGTTGCGGCCATGTCGCGAACCTTAATGTGACGTTTTTGTTCCGTGCAGCGTGTCTAATATACATAGAAGTCAATGATTTAATGCACATATGCCGTAGTGATAGTGAACGTATTGATCTGACAGTTTTTTTTTAATTTTCCTTGTACCTTGGAACAGTTGTTATCAGTCACACGTTATCACTATCTGTGATGTGTTCGGGCCAATGTGGATCCATATCGCTTAGCTATGGGAATATGTTATTATATTTATAACTAGCGATCTGCCCCGGCTTCACACGACTACAATTAGGATGCAATGTAGTCAATGATGGATGTACAGTAGGGGAAATATATTCACGTACCACCTTAGAACCCTACGCTAGGCTAAATGTCATGCATATGTCTCTTCGACTAGGTTCTACCGTGGTACGTGTTTCAATTTCCTTGACTGTACAGTGTCATATTAAATGACAGCAGAAAAACAGGCCGACATAAGAATATAGGTTGGCGCGAATGTTACAAATGCAAATAATTAGTTTACCATTTATATTTAAATTGTAATGACAACACAAAGAAAAACTAGGGCAATGGCAGGACTTGAACCTGCAACATCAGCATTCCGTGCCTTGCGTTTTCCAGTTTCGCCACACTGCCGCTGCCCTACCCTGCGAATTTTTCAATGTGCTTCGTCTTACGGTCATTACATTATTGATTTTAAGGGTACAACTACCCTCGGTGTCATCTATATGAAACTTTAAAGTTTAAAGTTTATATGAAACTTTAAACTTTATACGTCGGATAGGTAGGTTTTACTGGTTAAATGTAATTTTCTTTTGAATAAAATGACAATATTCTATCAAACACCCCAACAATCTTGGATCTACGAAAGTATACAAAATATAACTGACACTAGATTCTTATGACTGACATAGATATACTTTAGAGGTAGATGCGGTAAGTTAAATAGTTTTTTTCTCTTTTTGGTACGACCGTACCTATAATACCAGATGACAAATTTCGATATTAAATATTTGGTTATTTAATCCAAAAGCCACATATACTGTGGCAAATTATATGGCAAATAGGCATGTTGTACAGAAACGCGATAGCTACAACCTTCCTCGATAGATTTCAGTCTCAAAATTTATTGTGGCGTCATTTTAAGGCCTAAAAATATGCCTTATATTTATACATTAAAATAAATTCTTAGCCGAGTCTAGTGGAATGCCGAAGGATATTTTGAAATTCTGATTTATTCAAGAAAAACCTAATTTTGATGTGTCGACTGCCTCGTCGCTGTCCTGCTCACGCGCGCCTTGATTCCGTCATTGCTTTTCGCTCACATTCTCTGGTATATTATGCCCCTTGAGGGTAACCATGTGTCTGTATTTGACACCATCCAAGAGATATAGAATCAGTGCTCAAACTGCTGTTCTATCTCACTCTCATAGATTACTCAAAGAGTAGGATGCCGCATCTAGTTTACGTTAAGTTTCTATGTCACCTGGAGTTGGTAACTTCACAAAGGCACTCGGAACACTGAAAACTAGGTTTTTATTTTTATTTTTCCTGCTGAGAATTGTAACGATTTTGAGTTTTCGCCTTTGGAAACAAATTAACTATGATTAACTCTTAACAGAGAGCAATGGACAGACCTGGCATGACCATGTCAGGGCATGCGCATTGTATGCTCATAATGCTCATATTCTTTCTGTCATTAACCGATTATTTTCTTTTACTATTTTCTCTTTGTTTAATAATTAGATTTTCCATTTGAAGTAACTTTGTCCTACCCTTGATGATTTTCATTAGGTTAAAAAATGACAGTGACATACAGACAGACAAACATAGCGAAACTGTAAGGGTTCCTATTTTGACTAAGGAACCATGTAAATGGGCATCCTTCTTTATTTATTCAGCAGTAGAACATGATTTCCTTTAAAATTATACGAAAAATAAATAATTAATTTCCCAAGGTAAATAATAGTAAAATAGTTTCTTCTTAAAATAGACCTCCGCAGATTAATGCCAGAATATATTAATTAATTAAAAATTATTAATTAATATTAACGTACTAACAAAATCTTAAAGGCTGTCTACACAAAGTCGCGTTTTTTAATGTTTTATATTAGAAAAGTATGTATTTAAATAATGATAGAAAGAAGTTTATTTGGCTTGTATCATAATTGATTAATTGTTATTATAAAAACATTACTTTGTGATAATACTATGGATTACCAATAAAATTAAATACGAAAGTCAATTAAAAAAAATCAACATAGAGTACAAGTTTTTTTTCACTTTACTCTACTCGACAAACAACCTGTCTTTTATTTAAAAAGGTTTGATCATTCAGTCATCGAGCGGTAAACCCACCCCACGTCACTGAGCCAAACGCTGTACGGAAAAAAAAGAGTTGTTTTTGATTTTGACATCAAAATTGTAACATGCGACATTTCAGCAAGCAGGGCAAGCTGTATTTGTTAAGCGTGTTTCACTCTAGCCCATATCAGAAGGCCATTAAAGTGCAAGCTGCACCCAGTCGCAGTGCAATGCTCGACTGCCATCAGTCAATTAGACGGAAAATTGTAGTAGGATACCGCCCCGCCATTGTTCTGATTTTATAGCCTACGCCAATAAACCTGACGCCATGCGTCGCTTGTGATTATTTTAGTGTGCGTCAATAATTGATGTATTAATTTGTATGAATTGGGATGTGTGCTGTTTGCATGTAGCAATGGCAGATCGAAATTAATCTCACGCTCGAGATATGACAAAAGTTTACAGATTTTATAGGGACCTGATAGCCCTTTTTAACACATCTTTACTGACGCGAGAATTCCCCCGCTGACGCTATGCGTCGCTCATGATTATTTGAGTGTGCGTTAATAATTGATGTATTAATTTAAATGGATAGGGATGTGTGCTGTTTGCATGTAGCAATGGCAGATGCCAGTAAATTGTAATTTATTTAAGTAATGTTAAGTTGTGTTTAAGAAAGTAAAGTTTTAAATTTCGATTCCAAGCGGCACGTCTTGGCATTGTTATTATATAAGCAACGCCAGAGAACCTTGCATTATCGAAATTCATTTCACGCTCGAGATGCGACAAAAATTGACAGATTTCATAGGGACCTGACAGCACTTTTTGACGCAGAAGTGCCCCGCTGACGCTATGCGTTGCTTATGATTATTTTAGTGTGCGTTAATAATTGATGTATTAATTTGTATGAATTGGTATGTGTGCTGTTTGCATGTAGCAATGACAGATGCCAGTAAATTGTAATGTATCTAAGTAATGTTAAGTTGTATTTATATCGAAATTCATCACACGCTCGAGATATGACAAAAATTTACAGCTTTTATAGGGACCTGACAGCCCTTTTTGACACATCTTTACTGACGCGAGAAATGCCCCGCTGACGCTATGCGTTGCTTACGATTATTTTAGTGTGCGTTAATAGTTGATATATTAATTGGGATGTGTGCTGTTTGCCTGTAGCAATGAGATTCTAGTATATTATAATTCATCTAAGTAAAGGTAAGTTGTGTTCACGAAAGTTTTAGACTTCCATACCCAAATGGCCCGCCTCTGCTTTGTAGCATTAATATAGGCAGGGCAACACTAGAGAACCTGACGCTGTGCGTCACTTGAGTGTGATTATTTAAGTGTGCGTTAATAACTGATGTATTTTTAATTGGAATGTGTGCAATTTTCATGCAACAATGTCAGATGCAAGTAAATAATACTTAGTAATTGGTGTTCACAAAAAGAATCTATGTAATATTTTTTAGAGACTCATACCCATCTGACAAAAGGAACCCTATTGTAGTCACTGTTGCCTGCCAGTCTGTTCTTCCATATGTCACGGGTCTAGCTCATAAACAGAATGAGTTAATCTTGAAATTTTGATATTTATTCTAGAATATTGGTCCAGAACGAAATATATAATTCTAAATTTAAATACGTTTCAGTTTTTTTAAGTTGTTACATGTTAAATCTATCAGTACATGACACCCTGTAAGGGTCCTGCAATCAATGTTTTTAAAATAAATGTATTTGTTTTAGGCCGCAAGCAACATGATTTCATCCGTATGTTACCGCCATTTTACTTGAAAACTGTTGAAACGATATGGATACAATGTGCAAGGTGGTAGATTTTCTATTAATAGCTAACAGTAACAAACTGGAACAAATTACCTTGCTACTCCGCGAAACCGTGTTAATTGTTTCGCGGAGTAGCAAGTAATTTGTTCTAGTTTGTTGAAATGGACCTCTGCAAAGTAACGCCAGAATCTATTAATTATCTACATACGAGTATACAAGAGTATTGAATTTACAAGAAATAAATAAGGATTACACTTGGGCAATAGCTTCGTGAAAATAAAATTTTATTTATGAATAGTTGAATTATTTGTGGGTACTTAATAAATAATAATTTCTTCGATAGCTAAAATGTCTTAAGTGACAAAATTTCTAGTGCAGTGTTTTTTATTAATCAATGTCATGATTCAAGTATCTATTAACAAAAAAAATGTCTTATAAGTGCCATTGAATATTTACATTTATTTAATTTACTCACTTGCCGTTCAGTATCTCGATTTTACTGGTCTAGTTGGAAAGAAACTCACCGAGCGACAAAGCGGGTCGCGGTGTGTCGTGCTAGCCGTACTGATGACAGATTGTTAAGCATTTCTTTTTTTGCGTTTCGTTAAGTCTTTTAATAAGTAGATATTTAATATTTTTTTATTGAAAACATGACCGTAGCTTTTTCTGTTGCCATAAGCGACTGTTTTTATTGTGTCCAAATGACTATCTAATCGTTATTTGAATTAATTGAAATAAAGCATAAAATACTCAATATTAAAAAAAAATGTGAAAACTACTAATAATTTTGTAAGTAATAAAATAATGAAAATGTTCTCATATTTTTTGACATTGTAAACACGATTTAATTTGGCCTTTTGTGAATCTTAAATTAGCCAATTTCAAAATGTTATTTTAAATAACAACTTGTTGAAATTTTTTGACATTTAATCTTTAATGACGTATCTGTTTTTTTCTTATTGTCATCTGTTAAATTTTGTGACTATTGGGTATATCAACACTCATCTACACTAATATATTACTTTGTTTGTTTGTTAGTTTGTTTGTATGTAGGGGGTAATCTCTGGAACTACTGAACCGATTTCTAAAATTCTTTCACAGATAGAAAGCTACATTATTCCTGACGGACATAGGCTACAAATTTTACGTGAACGAAGTCGCGCGCGTCCGCTAGTAGTTAATATGTTGCAAAGCAGGTCAGTAAAAATACAAGTTGATTGTGTTATCATTTTATTACTTTTTTCATTCCACTTATGTGACCCTGAAAAATAGAAGCAAATATTAGTTCAGGGTCTATGTTACTTGAAATTCAGCTATATTTAAACTCTAGGTCTACCTACTTTTATTATTTTAATACTAAAGAACATCAGCATATCATGTGGCTGACGCCAATTAACAATAAACATACCGTGTTTATTAAAACCTTAGCCTTTTTTATTCGTTATACTAAAATGACGTTTCATGTGGTGCCTATTTTTTACGTCTCTTAAATAGTGGTTCGCCGCCAACGGCAAGCCACTGAATTGTTTGTGTTAGTTGACAATTCTAGAAATACGGTATGATGTTTTTATTGTACAAAAAAACATAAATGACAAAAAGAAATACAGTTATGTACAAAGGCGAATTAATGATGAACTTATTGCTGGGAGGATAACCCGTGACAAGCTGATAATACAATAAAATTCAAATAGATTTCGTAAAAATGCCACCGTTTTAGATATATTTAGACTTTCTTTTTCGCGGACACTTTTTTTATACTTAGAGATATTTTTTGTAGATGTTAGATGTATATTAGTCTTATATTCGTTACATAGTAAAGTAGGAGCTTGAATGAGACAAAGATGGTTGTTCTTAAATTAATTGTTAATATTCTTTGTTATCATAATTCCTTTGTGAGGTGAAATAAACATTTTTTAAAATTTCTTTTTAATGTTAAAGGTAATGTGTAATTTTACATTTGTACATGCATTAAGATTCCGGGGGTCGATTTTAATGAAATAAACACTATATGTTGCTCAGATTAAAGCTTCACGTTTTAAGTACAGTACTTAGATTTGAATCCAATGAGTTCCCTTTACGTGCAGGGAGCACAAACGAACAAACGGACAAAAAAATTTAAAGTGTTTTTTTACTTTCTATTACTTATTCTAACGTCTTCTTTGCAGTTTTTTTTTAATGTGCAGACACGGTAAGTTTCCTATTTTATTAGGTACATGTATATATTAGGTACTATAAGAATTGGCAACCAACCTAAAATTAAACGACTTGTCACATTAAAAAGTATAATATCGGTTTAAGTTTAATGGCTAGCTATTTGTCTACCTGCCAGTTATCTGATCCTGGCAGAGGCGCCATCTGCCGGCAGATAGGCATCTGTCCGTCTGTAGATGCGGGTATCGGATTTTAACGATTATAACTATCTAAATACGAACAAAAAATCTTTTTTTTTTCATATGTACGCACAGGACAAACTTGGCGAAAAGGTAGAGTTTTGTTTAGTGCGATTGCAGTATCTGATTATTGTTATAAAAATCGTTGTAATTCTACCATTTACTTTGGTCGTATTTCATTTTTGGTCGTGCTACATAGGGCCAAAGCGACACGACGACGATGCGTCAGGTACCTATGCGACGTGAATTCATTCGCCTTTTTGGTCAATTGATATCTAATCTTAATTCGAAAGATATACGGCAGGTGTCTGTTTAAATTAAAGTATCTTTTTCTTTTTTAATAGTGTTTTAAACTTAAAAATCGTTGAGCTAGACAAATATTATAACGGAAAAGTTAAATATTGTGTCTTACTAGAGTTGAATGAACTCGCGTTCAACAAAAGGACTGACGGGAACTGTACTGTCGAACGAAAAATATAAAGGTTTTTTTCACAAGCTTTTTATAAATGAGTTTTGTTTGTTTTATGCACCTAATTTGTTTTTTGAATAAGTACCTAATTTTAATATGCATTTTTTTATCTCCGTGTTTTTTAATTAATTTGAAATTGTGATCTGTATTGTTGCATTTAATGTTATTTAACTTTGATAGGTAACTTTGATAATTTTAGGTCTTAAATTATATTTAATATTTTATCTTTTTTAATTTTAATAACTAATCTTGTACAAAAAAGATGAAATGCTAACGATAAAATCATTTCATTCACGCAAAGATTAGAACAAAAAATAGACTTAGATTGTTAATCAATACTTCACTTAAAACAGTTCTTAGCGGATATAAACACAAAAAAAGAAACCGGGTATTTACCTAGTTTATTTCTCCTTACCTAACGTCTGAAATGTATATAAACTCAATAAGTAGAGCAGTTGTTATCAACATAAAAGTCCTGCAGGAAATTTATATATCCTTTAATAAAACTGCGACGCGGCAAGCTAGAACCCGCCGCCGTCGGCACTCGCCAGCAGTAATGTCAAACCTACGTATCATATAGAACCTAGTTAGATAATTAAATAAGCGCCACGAAACACCTTAAGATTGACTTTATCTTGGGTCGTTTAAAACCATACAAAGTCACTGATCATATCTAGAGACTAAAACGTTAGTGATGTATAAATAATGCTCTGGAATCGAACCTGCGTGAACTAGGCCCATATTTAACTCGTCGTAAATATTGTACAGTGCGCTGCATATGTATCTATACGAAGTAAGATTTATAAGATATATTTATAAGAGCTGGCACCTAAAATGTATGGAACTGTCATTAGTTTCATAGACTCGGTGCCACTTTTTACAAATCGACCTATCCTTATACATTGTTCTGTTAACTGTAAAGTTCTCTGGGATAACGTGTTCGCTTCTTATTGGTTACAATTTTTGGTATTCTTTTTAGTCAATCATTTATACATATTAAAGAGTTCCGGTATTGATTGAGTATTACAGTGCACAGCTTAATCCGCTTAAGATAGAAATATGACATGTAGAACATGTTTTTGACTGTACGGGTGCACTAAGAAAAAGTTTTGGAAATTGCACCTTTAAGGGGCTATAAAAAGGAGGTGATAGTTAGTTTGTTAACGAAAATCTACGTGAACGAAGTGGCGAGCACAACCTAGTTTTAAGTGTTATAACATAATTAAGTGAAACATCTAAGTATAAATTTACAAACGATACTTTTATATGAATTTAGATTTTCAATATGCTTATCGTTCTAGAATACACAAGTTAATCTAGTACGTAGATATGCTATCAGCTATCACACTCTAACATATTATTAATATTGTTTTTCTTACTTTTACCTACTTATCACTTCCTTCTTTAACATAAGTCTGAAGTTGGCTCGTCTGAAACACTTCATTACAAATACCATTATCCGAAAATCTGACAGAGACGTAAGTCAATTGATATTGTCAAATCTTCAGAGGACTTCATGGTCAGGGATGTAAGAGCTTATGTAGACTTTTTTAAGGTCTCTATCCTTATATAGGGACAATATAAGAGTAACAATTATGAAGCAACGTTCCTTTAATTGTGTCCCTGAATATGAACCTATAATTGTCGCTAATTGTACTAATATAAGATATGTGACAGAGAAGATAGAGTCCCCTGGTGTGCGATACTTAAACGCAACATCGTTGTGCGCAATGTAACGCAAGCGTTGTCTCGCACGCGCATTGCTCAAACTAGTCTTCATCTCTGGCGCATCGTTGATTGCAACGATGTTCCCCAAGAGTATCACATTATAGTAAGCTGGCTTAAGCTCGAGTTCCCATATATCCGTAGGTACTTAAGTTTCAATTTACAAATGGCTTTCTGGCTTCAAATGAAACTTTGCAAATTTAGTAAGATGCCGATGATCCGAGTACATAGCAATATCTATTAGTATACATATGTTTTGATTTACAAGAAAAGAAAAGAAAAAACACTGAAGCTGAAGTCTTATAAGAAAAGTAAAGACTAGTTTTAAGTTTATTCTGTTTAAATTTTTTCAATTTAAACTAGCTATCACATATCACTACGTATCAATGTCATTATATTTGCCAAGTTTTATTTCAATTCCGCATGTCATTTGTAAATTGAAACATAACTAAGTTTGTATAAAGAATCGTGGGCACCGGTGACTCTTACGTTACGTCTTTGAAAATGATATCAAATTGATCATTCTCCTATACCTACCCATTTTAGTGACCGACTAATGAGGTTAGACCCTGATAGTTTTATGGGTCCATCAGCTCAAGATCTAGGCTGATAATGATGATGATGATCAGCTCAAGACCCAGAGACACAGGCATAGCTAGTGAGCAATATATAGGCGCTGCCTACGAGTATACTTCGTTTTTTTAAAGCTGAAAAAGGTATAAACAATCTTGGTTAGTCTTTTTTGCAAATGTGCTACAATAAAATATACAAATAGCCATTTTCCAACAGATTATACTGAAATAACATGATTTCTTTGTAATGTAATTGTTAGCAGCTCTTTTTAATTTTAAAATAACGCTTTTTCAAAAAAAAGACCAAGATTGTTTACATTTCTCATTTAAAAAACATACATAGACTGTTAAAAACATAACCCTTCCTTTTGGCTTTGTCGTAGTCGGGTAAAAAAGAGGTAGGTATAATAATAGTGAGCAATATACATTAACGTAAAACGCAGTCAAGTCACTACTCTTTGCCCCTCTTGTTCAGAATTGCCTTTAAGTTCTCTAACATTGAGAGCCCTTAATTTAGTAACCGATCAGCTGATTGCCCCCATAGAAAAAAAATCGTGATTCGATTTGAGAACTAGATATTTATGCCATGCAGCAGTGTCTTAGATTAAGTCACCTCTAATATTCGCCAATTTCCGGTAAGAGATGGCACCTTAAGATAGTAAAACTCTCTAGATACACTAGTAACAAGCAGCATTAATCCATGAAGGCTGTTAAAAGGCAATTTAAAGCTATCAGGGTTCAGTTATACTATTTACGATCGTTAAAATGCATCCCATGAACTACGATATAGTTTTCTTAATAGTATTATAAAAACTCAGTCTGTTTGTTTGATATTCCTTACGTTGTACGATTATTATAGAATTCTAGTACAGTCAGCTACAAATATATCGGAGCGGGCATGGTGATCAAAAATATCGAAATACGCCTTAACGTATTTGACAATAGAGTTGCGTTCAGTTATTTTTGACTGCCTTGCCGGCTTTGGTATGTTTGATGTTGTACGTTCAGCATCATATACATAATTTGACTCTATGGCTGTTTGTATATTTTTACAGCTGACTGTACAAGTTACAATGAGTATTGATCAGTGTTGCCGATTTAGTTCTGTAGAAGTCGCTAGATTTGTTGCAAAAAATCTCCAGTTCATGTCAAATTGGGACCAAATGTCGCTTGATGTATGTGACACTGGCCATAAAGCGTCGCTGAAATGTATCAAACACTTGCAGTAATAGTAACCATAGTCCCAAAACCCACCAGATCTAGCGACAAAGTCCCTAAATTGGTAACACTAGTATTGATGGAGGTATTAGCGATTCTCTAGCGGTCGCACATCGTCATGGGCAAGAGTGATCACTTCCCATCAGGTTGCCAGTATGCTCGTTTACATCCCTCTCTATAAAAAAAACATATAACAACCTTTTTTATAGTAAGTAGACGTTTTAATGGCCTTAGGTATGTTGAACAAAATCAAAATATAACATAATTTAAGTTTATTTAATTATTTTGTTTCTTTCTTGTGTTTTATTGACTTTATCAAATTTTTTTGTTTGTCTTTGACTTTAAGGATGGAGAGATCTAAATTATTAGCACAATCTGATTTTAAAATGAAACAATTCAAACGGTTTACACCGCGCGTATTGTACTCAACGAATCTAATGTAGTGTTGTAATGTATTGTCTTGTATGTATTTTTAACTATATTGTATTCTTTACAATACACGCGATATAAACCGTTTTAAATGTTTTATTTCAACATCTAAAAGCCGCGAAAATATAAAACTTATTACAGATTGATTTGTTTAAAAAGAATAAACGGATGATGAAATAGGTACAGTCAAGGAATTTAATTCCCTACCCATTTCGTTGAAATGTCGTGTGACATTCGCAGTGCATTAAGGTCGATATGTCAAACTAACGTCTTGCTCTATAGCTCTTATGGTGACAGTTTGCTATATGCTATTGAACCTTAGGTGGGTTGGAAATTTAATTCCTTGACTGTACCTATACAAACAGGCTCAGTGGACATCATATTAATTACCACTTTCACACATATAAAAGGATGTTTATCTCTCATATAAAATTAGCATGTGTGATTTGACCGTGTTAATTGCGAGGCCTATAAATAAATATGTTTTACTTTAGATATAAAATTGAGGTGTCTGAATATTTACCATTAAAATATCTGAAGCCTATAACCGAGTAGTTATTAAGTTAATATAACGTTTTTTTTACCCGACTACGGCAAAGTTAGAAGGTAGGGTTATGTTTTTGTCAGAACAGCTGTACCTAGTATTGATATTTATTAATTTAATAACAGGTTTTTAGGTTTAAAACAGTACAATTATCTAATTATAGAACTGGTTTGTCGTAATAAGAAGTTAACTGAAGAATATCTCTTAAAAGGAATTCATTGATTGAAAATTCAAATTATTTTTTGTTGATTTTTATTGTAAACAATATAAATGTAAGTTAGGTAGGTATAGAAACACCGATAGTTTTAGATACTTTTGAGTCACGTTGAAATGTAATTTTTATTGTAAGCTATGTTTAGTGTGGGGTCTATTAAAAAGCATTCGTAAAAGAAAAGGTAAAATCTAGAATCGATAAAATCCTATCTATACTGAAATATTCTTATAGGTTCCTGTTGTCTTATTGTGCAAAATAAATTAAGCTGTTAACTCATAGAGTTAAAAGAGTTTTAAATATCAGTCAGTTGAGATAACCCTTTTGTTTTGATATAGCAAGCTTAAATAGAAAGCTAGTATTTACTTATTAGTTTTTTAAAACTTATACAACAGATTTGCGGATTTCTAATAAGACTTATTGCGTGACTTGGTCTAAGAAATAAGAATTAATTCTTATTAATGATGTCAAACACGATAATACTGACAAAGTATTGATTGTTTCATTGAACAATTGCACTGTATTTAATTTTCATATCAAATAATTGTCCATTATTAACCATGAGTACAAAGGTTTTAAAAAGCAGCCTACCTTTACAGGCACTTAAAGAGGTTGGTTAAAAGTTTAACCTAATAAGATAAGCAGCTACAGTCACCCCTGGAAAGGAGTAACGCAACAAAAACTACCCTCTAGGTAGGTAACTTACCTGCGAGGCGGGCGGGTATGTGTAGCCAAATTGCGCGTACGCTGCCATCGGGACGATCATATGGGCGGTTTCACAATAACACTGTCTCTCAAAGGTTCAAAACACGGACGCCAAGTTTCCTACGAGTACAACGGAAGTGCAAACTTAAGTATAGGTATCACAGGTTGTTAGGTCCGCGGCTGCGCGTTGCGGAGCCATCTGCGCGGCGGGCGCATGCCGGACTAGTGTGCGAGCGCCCTAACTACTAGTGCACACGTTCGAATCTCGACACAGACTGGCGCGCGTCCGGCCCGAGACGCCCCTCCGTCGAAGGACACCACCATTTAAACCACGCCCCGATGCTCCAAACGCCAATAGAACGACGAATTTTCTATCCCTTTCGAGCGACCGAACGAAAACTCGCGTCCCTATTGGACGGATTTATCCCCTCCACTTTCGCGTCACGCCTACACGGCAGTCTCCTCCCACGTCCGGGTGGGACGGGGGAAAAAAGCGGTAGTGTAGGCTCGACTGGAACATGTTTATGGGTCTCCGCCGAGAGCAGAGTAGCACGAGCAAACAAATCTCTAGTGGCAAAAAATGGCTCGAGCGTGGACAAGTTGTTTCATTATACCGCGCCTTGTCAGATTTACGGACGACGTTGGTAGGACCACCCCGGATAAATAAAAGGATTGGCTAATAAAAGTTGTTTCGGCGACACTACACGCATATTTGCATGGGAAAGTTGTTTACGGTATTAAGCTTAGACGGTATTTCAGGCGACCTAATAAAACATACGTAACGTGAAGTTATTTTAATTGGATTTACAACCTGACCTGTCAAAGGGTCCATGGTCAAAAATACTTAGTAAAGCTATTTAAAAAAAAGGGTTTAAAATTTTAAAAAGGTTAAAAAAGTAGATCGTTTAAACATATATGTTATACCATGTATATATTATATTAGGTTAAGTCGTGCAACAACTAATTTCGAAACTTAACCGACCCCTTTCAGCAAATTAATGGAGTTCCGTAACTTTGGACTCTTAATCAAGCCACGTAAGGTTCAGATTTTAACGCTCAGCGTTACAAGGAAACGTGAATGGGATAAAGTGTGATACGTGCGGAGTTATTGAATTAAAGTCTGAGGATATTCAACGTGGTACAGTCGGCGTCAAAAGGAACTAGCAGTTTTGTACAGTCAGGACGAAAAGAAGATCAAACAAAATCTACGCGATCTCTTACTTTCTCTTTGCGGGTGGTAGGACCTTGTGCAAGGTCCGTCCGGATCGCTACCACCATCTTGCTCGCTAATCCTCTAAGCAGCAGTGCTTGCACTATTTTGTTCCGGCGTGGAGAGCAAGACAGCCGGTGTAATTGCTGGCACAAGAGGTATTCCATCTTAGCCCTCTGGGTTGGCAACGCATCTGCAATCTCTTCGATCTTGCGGGTGTCTATAGGCGGTGGTGTACACTTACCATCAGGACCCACTTGCTTGTTTGCCTTCCTAAAAAAACACAATTAGGCGTTACTTTGCAGAGGTCCATATCAATAAACTGCAACTTGTTGCTACTCCGCGAAACCGCTGCGTCTGTGCGACATACCTAAACATACATTATATAGGTTTTCTATGCAAAAACCCACTCAATTCCGCTTCCACATAAAACAACACACATCACACAGACTAAACTATACTATATTGCTTTGTCGACTAAGATGGACGGTTTGGACTTTTGGTACACACAAAATGTACAGAGTGTAAAAAGATGAAAACGGAATGTTACTTAGAAAAATTTTCATTTGATTACCCAAAGAGTTTATAATGAAGAATGTTTAAATTCATTTCATGATATTCTGTATGGGTTGCACCTACGTTACAAAGAACGCTATAATCATCAAAAAGGGACACAGTGATATTCAAAATGAGACTCATATCCCTTTTATTCAGGGATCTCTTCCAGTTCTATATATTAGGCTGGAAAATTAAATGATAATAATGAACGTAGACAACTGTTCATCGATTTTTGCATAAAAATATGAAGAAACAAACTATGCTTAAAAGTTTCAGTGTTTTATTTATTTATTCATTTAATTTCAGGTAGTTATAGATGTTCATAGATATATTGTATATTTATAGTGTATACTATATTTGAATAGGTACCTAAATCAAAATAATTCATAACGTTTTTAAGATTTGAGACACTACCACATCATCAAAATAACACAATATATGCAATATCTCATTAATTTCCAAGATTATACAGTGTCTTGAATTCTCTATCTATTAAAACTTCATAATGCCAAATGATGTCAACGGGATGAAATGGTATAAACAAGCCGCGCGTGACCAGAAAAGTGAAGAAACAATTGGCATATTATTTTTTTCTTGAATTCCATCTTAAATCGATTTCAACATTATTTTCTAAATAGTCTTCAGTCACGCCACTCAGATAAAGATTTTTAAGTATAATTTATGTAGAGAAAGCTTAAAATATGAAGCGATTTTTTTTAGAGGTGAATACAAGCAAACGGGTTAGGTGATGGTAAGTAATGCCGTCGCATTCGTGTCCCATGCTGAACAAAGGCCTCGTCACCAGACTTTCACATCTCTCGATCTGGCGCCATGTCAGGCTAGTCTCTATTGACGCGTCAAATTCCCAATTCTCGGTTCATTCGAGATTGGACTTACGTGCGAGATATGTCAAAATATTCATACCCCGAGAATCGTCCCGAAAGTCACCGCCATCTCCATCTTCATAATGTTTTGCTTTAATTAAATGAATGATAATTTTTATGAACAGTCAAGGAAATTTGAAACACGTACCACCGTAGAACCTAGTCGAAGTGACATACGCATGACATTTGTATGACATAGCCTGGCGTTTAACGCGTCGCGTCATTGCGATAGGGTTCTAAGGTGGTACGTGAATATATTTACCCTACTGTACAACGCTTGGTAAAAATTTGACATCTGACATTACACACGTCATACAGCCACTTAAAATATTTATCTATACCTGCGTAGACAGAACTATGCCAGGTTCGCACCCTGCCTTATTATTTCAATCGTATCTACATGCTTGCGTGACAATTCCTACATAAATAAATATTTTAATTTGGTTTATTTCACACAGATGCGTTCATGTAATGTAAATTCTTTTGAACAAATACCTTATAGACACGACACTTCATTCCTTCTTATTTTATTGGTGTTACCATCGTGAAGGAGAATGAAATAACTGATGGTCTTCACTCATTTGCGCAATATATCCAATATGTATGTATGTATGTATGTAAATTCATAAATTATTTGCGGGTGGTAGGGCCTTGTGCAAGGTCCACCCGGATCGCTACCACCATCTTGCTCGGTAATCCTGCCGCTAAGCAGCAGTGCTTGCACTGTTGTGTTCCGGCGTGGAGAGCAAGACAGCCGGTGCAATTACTGGCACAAGAGGTATTCTATCTTAGCCCTCTGGGTTGGCAACGCATCTGCAATCTCTTTGGTGTTGCGGGTGTCTATAGGCCGTTGTGATCACTTACCATCAGTGGCCCGTTTCACGAAGCTACAAGTTACAATTTTACAAGTCTAAACCGGCAACATTGGTCAATATTGACCAATGGCAATGGGAATAATGACCAATGTTGCCGGTTTAGACTTGTAAAATTGTAACTTGTAGCTTAGTGAAACGGGCCACAGGTGACCCACTTGCTTGTTTGCCTTCCTATTTCATAAAAAAAAATTACAAAAAGAGAAACAGTGATGTACAAAGGCGAACTTATCCCTTTAAGGGATCTCTTCCAGTTAACCTTTGAGTGTGTGGAAAGAAAAAAGGCTAATATATTAGGGATGCAAAAAAAAATCGATTAAAAATTGTTTGTTTTTGTCGATATGTTTTCCGCACTAATTGATTATGTTTTCACATCTTTAATACATTCAATTTTACCCCTTAAACCTATAGGAACGTGTACATCTAGGAATACCTAATTGTCAAATATGAACCTTTATTCACAGTAACATTTAATATTTATTTCATTTTAAATTTTGTTAGAAACCTCATGGCATAGAGCATTACAATATCACATGAAAATGAAAAATGTATTTTGCAAGTAGATTATAGGCTCTGTTTACATGTCTGAATCTACTAACGCTTCGGAAAATGGAAGATTCTGCTGAGAAGAAACGCCGCAAGGAACTCAGCAGTTTTTTTCTTCTTTTGATATTTTCTTCTATGATAACATAGATCAACTTAAATCCCCGCGAAGGAAGTCATGGACACAGCTAATAAATAATAAGAATTAAATATAACCATTACGGTTTGAGTAAAAAAAAAAGCATCGTAACGTTGGAGAACGAGACGAAAGCCCCTTTTCAAAGTCGCTAATTCCCTTACAACACGTTTGACTTTGCTTCGGCCATCATTCATTCATTTCATTTACTCAAATTGAGAGTCAAACTGACATTACATCCTTGGCTAGGTTTCTTAATTAATATAATTAGTAAGGTTATATTATAAAGGGCTAAGAAAGAAAAAAAATCCAAAGGTCATAACAAACGCAAACGTCAGGATAAAAAAAATCATTATAAATATATCTGCGATAAACCGACAGTCCTGTCTATGGCAGGTGATAACTAGCTATTTTAATAACGTGATGGTTGTCTATCAGACCCTCATAGAACGACCCCTTTTATCTATTTCTTTATCTTAACCCATTAAATGGAGTTTGATTAGCATTTTATAACTCAATTCGAAGACTAGCTAGCGTTTGCTATGCGATTAGTATCCCACGACATTATTTCTGATTATTGCGTAATTACCAAGCAATTATAAAAATGCCAATTAATGTACTTATTCATCTATTAAGCTTTAATTATTCTATTTATTTTAATTTGTTTGTTTTGGTTTAGTCCGTCAAGTGTTTCCGTGGGTTGGAACATTTTTTAATTAACGATGGTTAGTTTGTATGATTTAAAGTAGGCCTATTTTGGTAATTTTTAATTTATACATAAATCAGAAAACATCTCACGTGGGATATAGGGGTCTTTGTTATTATGTGTAGTTTGGGCGTAGTATTTTTTTATTAAATAGAAATGCAAACGATCAAATGGGTCACCTGATGGAAACTGATTGTCACCCCCAATAGACATCCGCAATCCAAGGGTACTGCCGATGCGTTTCTAACCCAAGGGCGCTAAGCATAGCACGGCTGCTTAGCGGCTGGATTAGCGAGCGAGATATCATTTTTTTTAATAAGTTCACGATATTGACGCTTCTTTATTTTATGTCACCTCAGTACATATAAAAACGTGATAGTAGTTAAAAAAGATCTAGCCTAGTTTAAAAATTCTTGTGCTGTAAGTGTTGGGGGCGTAATAGACGAGAATTTAATCGAATTTAATCTGCTGTCTTTGCGTTGATTGGCTGGTTTATAGTTACTGTGCTATCGTATAGCATTGTTTTTATTATAACAAAATGAAGAGTATCATTTCAAACAGTTTTACTACCGCAAACGCAGGCTTGTAAATGAAATTGGCGCTCTCTCTAATAACAATTTATCATAGCAAATCGTTAACTCAGGAACGAGTAAACATTAATTATGTCTCTCAGTGCAATAATTAGCGCCACTTTGGATACATTTTCATTGCAGCCTAATGAATTATTTATAATAATACCTAATAGAACACAAGTTTCATATTGAAACATACATTATACGTAAAAAACTTAAACGACATAAATGCAAGTTTACCTGTGTAGTATTAATTTGCTGTTATCTCTTAATTTTTTTTGCCCAATCTCTGTCTACTTTAGAAAGTTAAGACCTTAATTATTTTAATATTAATATCATAAAATTCGAGTAACACAATAGTGCATTACTGCAGAAAGCGGTAAATAAACGACCCCTAATCGCACTTGTCTAGACAAGTGCGATTAGGGGTCACCTACCGATGCCGGGACTATCGACAGTTCATCAACACTAGTGCATCATTTCCAAACAGATGCATCAATATTGGAAGACAATCATGCCTTTTGGATTGAACGCGTCGTCAGGTGACCCTAAAGGGCAAACCTACCGGCGTCCCAGCCGTAGTAAAGACAATCATAATCTACGACAGTCCATGTACATCCTTCTGCTGGAAACAGGCCTCGCTACAATCAAAGGTTGGGTAATTTAGTTCCTATATCCGGGCCTAGAGTAGATAAGAAGCTTGATACACACACACACACACACACAGACATACACACGTGTGTGTGAAACTAAAGAGCTCAAACTTCGACTGTAAGACGAAACCTGATGAGACGGAGATGATGGTTACAACTAAGGAATGCAAACCCGGTTATTTTCTCTAAGAAAAACCAATTTTAACCAGTTATTTCTTAGAAAAAATAACCGGCTTTGCATTCCCCAGTTGCAACTGCTAGGATTTTCGAAGCTTTGCCCACGATGACGTCATTGACGCTGTCTTCGAATGTCCATGCAACAGGCGTGTGCTGGTTTCTCCTTTACCGAAAAACATGGTGAAATTTCAACTTTAAATTCACACGTATAAGTGCCAGAAAAATATCTCAAAGGTGTGAGCTCATGTTTAACCCAACGACCTGTCGCTTGAGTGGCGGTAGAGCAAACCATAAGAACCCAACTAACCAATCCTAGAAACAATTCAGATAAAATACCAAACTGCTTAATAAACAATAAAAACAAACGTCGCCTTCTAAATGCGAATAATAAACGGAGTAGTAAACCTAGAGTTTATGAGGTCAGCTCAACATACATTTGGCGTACTGGTATACAATTATTCAGGGCTTGATTTTATATGCCGGCTTACGAGGTTGTAAACTAAACAAAAGCAATAAGAAAGTAACTGTTAAGTATAAAGAAGACTAAAATATTTCGCCACTCTGTAGCCAGTTGCTGGTTGCAAAACAAATAGACCGGCTCGACCGAGTAGTGCCCACACTCTCAAGGAATACCGGCGTGAGGTAGTATTTGGTTTCGTACGATAGTAAGGAAGAGATATGGAGTCCCTCCATATCTATTCCTTCCTCCAATAAACCACTTTTTATAAAGTTTCAAATTATCCTTATTAAATCAGAATCAACATAGAATCGTATACCTTTTAAAAATAGTTATTAAAATAAAATAAATGTCAATTTAACTGAATTAATATTAAAATCGTCAAAATTTAAATGAAATATGTAATAAAAATAAAAATGAAATATCACATTTACAAAACTAAATAGCGTCACCATTTGGGATCGTCAAAATAACACACAAAATCCCTTGCGCACAATCACCCGTGTGTTTTCCTTAAATATTTTTCAAATTGAATACTCTACTTTGCTATACTAAGTATATTAAAAAAAGTACTTTCAACGTTACGTACTAAGTTTGGTTCACAAGCATGTACTAATGGTTTTTATTATGCTTCCCCATAAACAAAAGTTATAGTTGGTAAAACAAGTTCCTAATGACTTCAGATATTTTAACTTCATGATTTTTGTAACGCTTTGTGAGTTTGTTAACTAAAGGGCTTAGAATATACTTGTGTTTATTGTTATCCATAAAATATATTGTGTATTTACTTGAGTCCTTGGCTCCGTTCACACGAAACGTATATCGCCGCGGATTTTTATAAATTACTGGTATACGAAATACTTTGTGGTCAGTGATGTGTTCCATGGTTATTGATCGAAAAACGTACAGGCTATTAGGGTAAAACAAATGATTACTATAAGTGTCCATTTAAAGCTACAACTTAGCTACAACTCAGTACAGTACAAGATTTATTTACTGCAAAACTGTCATCGGCGGAAGCGAAGTAGATTTCTGCCTTTAGATAGAAGGTCAAGTCTCATGAAATAGTTCAAAGAGGCAATGTAAATCAAAAACGATCTTTGTCGACAAACTTCACGTAATCGCACTGTAACAGGTGAGAACAGAAGTGTTTGTTTATTTCCAAAATAACATCATGTTGCAGTTGGAAGTTTCTGTTCAAAATAAAAGCCGTGCCACTAATTGTACACCCATATCTTCAGTATCAACGTCCGATCTATGCGTCTTAAGAGATTTTCAACTTGTGACCTGTAAAAAGCGTTCCTATCTGACGAGTTAGAGTTCGTTATCGCTTGGCTACAAATCTGGGGCTGGCGCCAAGACATCTGTCATCATTAATAACAAGCAATTTGAGCCAATTCTGAATTTTTGGAATACAGAAGAGCGCCCAGGCGTCTCTCTCGCGGCAGGAAGCAGAAAAACACGCACTAAATTAAAATAGTGGTTGACATGTTGAGTTTTTGCTCAACTTACTAATTACGCGGGTGCAGCCGAGTGCGCGGGCGCTCGCGTGAAGCGGTCGGCGGACGTTAGCCGTAAATGCTAACAGTTTAGATATTTATGAACATGTGTAGGTAATTAATTTTTACGATGGATCAGATAACGGAGTCGTTGGAGCGATACGCTTGTCGCAGCCGCGACTTCTTAACAGTGGAGGTATAAAGGTTAATTAACACTGTATTAGTGATGGAGGTTTTTCCAAAGATCGCTCGTAGGCATAGTGGAGCGAAGAGGTTGCGGGCGTGACCCGTACCGTTGGCAGCACAAACAGTCACCTTCTGCGGAGGTGTAAACATAGGGGACAAAATTACATTTGTCAAGGTTTGTTTTAACAAATACCTGTTTTAACGTTTTTCCGCGAACTGTAATGACGAGGATCCAATGACGTTCTAGTGTAAGCGGATATTTTTTAACACCAGCATTAAAATAGTTATGGAAAATTCATGTGTACTTACAGATTTGTTTTTTAAATTACAAAGTTCAAAGAGTACAGAAGCACATTAATCGTGTTCAGTCTTAAACATCCATGTTTAACATATCTAAATACGTGTTTTTTTTACAATAAGTATGTACTATAAAGGGCGTTCATGTCAGTACAGTCAACAAAACTGAAAGTCACTGTAAAACCTTTTAACATTAAATTTCCTAGTGACTTTTCTTAGTAAATATCTTAACACGAGTAATACATCGATTACTCATTGCAAAAAAGTTATACAGTGGTTTGGAAGCTAATCGGCTAATGGAAGTGAGTAAAAATCGGTTGAATAAATTTGACCCAGAACTACTAACTAACGGGTGAAGATAGTTATACCTAAACAAAATTGTAAAGGAAGTATGTACATGTTCTGTTTATGCCAAGCACAGCTTAAACTGGGTCCAATCTAAAAAATAGGAATTAGTATAAAGACATTAAAGGTGCAAAGCACGTTGTTTAATGTTGAGTTGATTTTGCGGGTATTAGTAGGACCTTGAGCAAGGTCCGCCCGGATCGCTACCGCCATCTTGCTCGCTAATTCAGCCGCTAAGCAGCTGTGTTTACACTATTGTATTTCGGCATGGAGAGCAAGATAGCCGGTGTACCTAATTACAGGCACAAGAAGTATTCCATCTTAGCCCTCTGGGTTGGCAACGCATCTTCAATATCCATGGTGTTGCGAATGTCTTGAGGCGGTGATGATAACTTATCATCAGGTGACCCACTTGCTTGTTTGCCTTCCTATGTGGTATAAAAAAATGACAAACTGTCATAAAGTGTCAGGGCGGGCGGCGATTGTATACAATACGCGAAGTTATTACAGGTCGTTACACGAGCTGCAACAAAAATGTATGAAATTGTCATTAATTTCATAAAAAGGGCGAATTTCATGAAACGACCTATGAATAGGTATATGATTGAATGAATCGTGGTGACGTTTGTGCATACAAGCGTTACAGGTACTATAGGTTGTCAGTTTTCCGTCAAATACACACAAACAGTTCATAGTTATTCATTAGTGTTCTGAAATCTTTACTAGGAAAAGGGGAGTAAACAACTATGCGGTTTACACGATGAAAAGTAGCCCCCAAGAGACTGACTGTAATTAGACAAGGGGTTAAACCAAAATGATTAAAAACAAAGTTGTAAAAGATTTTACGGAAGGTTCCCATAACAGTATTCCATAAAAAAAATCCGTGATTATTCAACGTTTTTTCGTTTACTAGAAGAATCCCATTGATCAAGGAATAATGGTAAAAGAAGTAACTATTGATTAAAACTTTGTCAAAGTTTGTTTAAAGTCGGAGACCGGCAGTATTTTGATAAGATCGCCGACCACTAATGATATTTTTTCCGAGCCGGTAAATCATTCTGGAATTTACCCTTGTGATATTTAATGTTATTTATACTCACGTATGTATAGTCGACCAAGAAATTGCTTGACCACTTTTCGACGGTATTGCAAACGGATAGGGTTCAAAAGTGGTCAAGCAATTACTTGGTCGACTATACAAAGTAGACCGTTATAACTGTATAGATTTTGTTGTCTTAGGGTGATGTACCCAGAGAATGCCAGCGAGGTCCTATTGCTAACCCAACGCTGTCCATCCGTCAGTCCATCTGGCCTTTATAAGGCTCTATCTCTGGAACGGCAATAGGTATCCGGTTAATATAAAAAAAAAGTAAAAAAAACTATAACTGTAAACAATTAAGGGGTTTTTGTAATTGCTTTATTTAAAAAACATACTGTAAGCATGAAATTTGGTGTGATTATAGTGCAAACTCTAAACAACAACAAGTAATAAAAAATCGGCAAGTA
The DNA here is from genome assembly GCA_963691745.1 of Ditula angustiorana. Taxonomy (NCBI): domain Eukaryota; kingdom Metazoa; phylum Arthropoda; class Insecta; order Lepidoptera; family Tortricidae; genus Ditula; species Ditula angustiorana. The sequence goes on from OY829472.1 coordinate 9,218,704, forward strand.
TGAGTCGGGCTTGCGTTTAAGATCTTGAACTAAATGATAAAAAATGTGCTATTTAAATACACTGACAAATATAATTACGTGGTTTTAAGAAACCCTTGGTGTTCGAGTTCGACTCGCACTTGGCTGGCTTTTCTTGGTTTGGTTGCGCTTGAAATAAATAATTTATTATTATTACAAAACTTGAGTATTACGTTAATTTTAAACAGATGTCTTATTAATGATTCAGCAAAGAAACATGCAGCTTCAGCTCTTACAAGTTTCAAATATGAAAACAAGGTGCGAACAAGATAACAAACAAGGCATTATGTAAAATAGAAAATAACAAAACATATTATTTGACATTGAATTAATTAGGTATATTCCCATAATTATGAGAAAATTGTTTCGTCACTTGGTATTCTCATTCAAAGATCAGTCATACATGGGTCCCACAATTTTAAATAGCAAAAAATATATTTCATCCGCCTACGTATCAACACAGCTAAATACCTAATAAGCAATCGTAAGTCAATTAAATGGATTAGTAGACCTAAACGTGAGAATTACGAGTATAGTGATAATTACGTTTGATCTACTGCAATAAACCAGTAACTTTTCCTGTATATTATTCTTCATAACATTATGCTAAGAACTGTTAACATACTTTCACGTTAAAGGATTACTGTTACTTTAATAAATCAAGGGCTGGCGCGTTCCTCGCCCAACGTATTGGCATTGCCATTCAGTCAGAGGTAACGCCGCCAGCCTTTTGGGCACTCTACCCAGAAACAGCGGCTTAGGTGACATTTTTTCATTTTAATTTTAATTATATTTTTAACTTTTCTATTTTCTTTTCTGTGATAACTTTGTTTCGTTTTAAAGATGATTCACGTTAATAATAAAATATTTGTAACATTTTACAACGCATTTCTTTGCTAGTTCCCTATGATATATCTTAAAGGGGATCGCTTCGTTTAAAGTGGGAATTTCAAAAATTTCGCCGTAATTAATTTATTGTAGCTAAATTACTTTTGAACATTCCGAGCCATTTTGTGACAGTAAAAGACAATTTCTTACGTGATTGTGCTTTGACAATAGAAGTTAGAGTTACAAATTTTAGTTCTCCTCGCTGCGTTTCTGTCTTATTAGTGTCATGGGAAAGAGACGAACATAGAGATACATTAAACTTAGCCAGTCATGTCAGGACCAATAGAGTTAGCATACTAAAAAAAATCCCGACGAATTGAGCACCTCCTCCTTTTTTTGCCGTCGGTTAAAAAGAAATGCCCGTGGATACACACGAAAGGTTACATTTTTAAATTCGACTCCATAACTTGTCTTACCCTAAATAATTAAGAGATTCAGGCAAACAAAAGGCAAAAGTCAGACGCAGCTATTTTGCACGAGCCCGGCACTGGTTCCTCGGAGTAGCAAGGTAATTTATTGCAGTTTGTTAGTCTTACCCTGCTATGAAAGTTCAATTAAATCATTTACTGTTTTAATCACTTTGTGGGCAAATTGTCTAAGCGTTAACAATCGACTGGAAATGATATGCGATCGTCAGGCAGGTGACCTGATGGATGCGCTAGTCGCTTCCCTTGCCTTGACCACCGCACAACTGTATACCCCGCATCGATGTTTCCATACAAGGATATTTTATAACTGCATGAATACGCTTAAAAATAATTGTATGCCTCACTGTCACATATTTGCTTAGTGTAGGAAAAACCTAGACATTAAAGATAATTGCGAGAAAACTTAAAAGTTAAGTTAGGTACTATTTTATGACAAAGAGATAATGAAGCCTCAACAAATATTAGTAAAAGTTACAGTACCTTTTTATTTCTGCAGGTAAATTTCTAATACATAATCCTGACGTAAGTTGTTGTTTCAACAACTACACATCTTGTTGCAAGTATTTAAATGAATTTACAGAACACCAAAAACATGTACGAATATGTACAAAATTTTGAGCAACCACGTTAAAATTTTGTCATTGTAAGGTGAGGCAAACAAAGCGTCCGTACACCAAATTAAACCTATTGTTGTTTACGATTCTGACTTCCAAAATCTATTATGGAACAAAAACATTCGTCGGCGCGTCGGTGCACGAAAGGCCGACGCAATACAACCGGTGCCTATTCTACAGGCGAATTCAATTAACTGTACAAGGCACGAGTGTAATAAATTCTCTAAACAATCAGAATTCGAGGGCTGGTAATATGTCGGCGTGCATACGCATTGCGGATGGGGTCGGCTTAATCAACGGAGGCGTCCCGGGTGGACATGTGTTGGCAGATGGATCGGACAGATACCTGCAGCAAGATCTAATATTTATCGAGCTTATGAAGAATTGACCAGTGTTAAATTATCTATGGAAGGTTCAGATACCTTATCCGTTATTTATAAGTGGTAAAGATACAATCCTGTTTCGCAAGCAACGTAAGCACACTTTGACACACTCGAAGGTGTGTCAAAAAGATTTTACACAATGTTTAGATCCATAAGAGCTGGCACCGAAATTTTCATAGGCATTCGGTGATAGCTCTTATGAATGGACCTATAGACCTCTTTTGAATCGCGTGTAAGATCGTTTGACCTTTTTGCCTCTGTATATATTGCCTGCTTATTTTACCACCACTAGAATAATTTTATAATAAATAATACCAGCCTAAGGGTAATAACCAGGACAAGGGTTAAGATAGTTTTCAAGTAAAGTAGCGTTCGCTAAATCGCGTTTGACATTTTGTTTTATAAGAATGAAACGTCAAATGCGATTTTAAGAACGCAGTCGTACCTGAGAAAGATTTTTAAGTACAGGCCTAATTTAGTGAACACCCCACTGCTGGGCACGACTTTCTTAACAAAAACGAAAAGTGGGTGTTCCGTTAAAAACGTTTTTGCTTTCGTTGAAGTATTTATGCAGGTACTTTAGGTGGTTAACATATAAATGCTTCTTTCAAGTCAAGTCGGCGGCGTTGAGTTGTGGTGTGCGAAGACAATGACCCTATGTGCGTGTGCGCACGTAAGAATAATGAAACTAATTCTGGGCTACCGTAGAACCTTGTCTCACTGAGTAATCGCTGACTATTACGGTATTTAGTATAAAAGGGTTTTACACTGGTTTACAGCTAACAACATTCAAACCCAAATTGACTTCAATAGCCTAACCTTATAATGCCAAAAATCAGAAATTAACAGAAATTTGAAGCTTCTTACAATTAAAAAAATAGAACCCTGATCTGCCATGCGACTATGTCAAAATGACATGATAAATCAGATCGTATCAAGTTTCTCACTATTTTACTGGGTAACTTAACATGGTTCCATGATGGGTCGTGTTTATTTATATAACACCTACATGTTTATTTTATGTAATTATTGGTTAAGACTTAACCGATATGTTTGGCCATAATAATATCTATTTTGATAACTTAACGGTCAAGTTATGGACAAGAAAGATACTGACAATTTATTATACTATTGCCTTTTCCATATTGCGAAAGCACGAATGTTTGCAACATCATATATGAAATATACAAACATTAATTAAACAAACGTATGCTGATTAATTGGATACCTACAAGTTTACGGACAACCCGCTGAGAAAATAATGAATTTTTAATTGAAGCATTTCCGCATTTACTAATGGCAAATACGTAGGTACAAGTCAAGTATTTGTATTGTTATCTATCGTTCATAATACTTTAACGACCGCAGCCCATTAATATTTGTCAACTTAACGCTCATTATCCAGAAACAAAACACTATTTTTTCATTGTTTGAATCTTGTAGTCATTCATCAAAAAATGTACCAATCTCGTCTCGTAGCGCCAGACTGGGCCACATATTAACAGACGGTTAATGTATAATGAATAAATTTGTTTTTTAATTTGATACATAACACAATTGTGTGCAACAATGCTTTTCGAAATGAATTGGAAAAGGTAAAGTAAGTTTTTTCCCTTTCTTATTTCTGCAACACGGCAATCTGTAATACTTCACAATAAGCCATTTTCTCGTAGTTTTCTAGTAGTTTCTCATGTAATGAGGGATGTTTCACTGAAGTCTTCGTCTTGGGTTGTCGTGTTGTTTTTGAATCTGCCCACTAGTGCTGGTACGAGTAGGTTATAAATATCTTATAAGTCTGGAATAATTCACACTTTGTGTGCCTTGCAGTTTTATTGCCAATTGGTTCAATAGTTATGCCTCGCGCGAAATGGTATAGGTATGATTTGCTGTATTTAAACTAAGTAACCGCACTCTCTCTTGTTTGAATTTGATAATTTCGTTTTGTCGGGTTTCCATGAAAAACAATAGAACACTGCAGAAAATGCTTTGTTATCTAACTAACGAAGGTTCGATTAATTTACAGTGTGTTCTTGGTGTTGCCGGTGTTTATGAGCTGTGGCGATCACTTACCATCAGGTGATTCACTTGTTCGGTTTCTTTTCTATTTTGTATAAACAAAAGTATAGCGGTTTGCAGAGGCAATCGGTCTGCGATGCGGCAGCGGATCGACCTAGCTAGCTCTTAAAAAATAATTTCTTTCATAAAACTCAAATTTTACTAGACGTCTGAAGTGTGCCAGTGAGCAAGTTATCTATTATCTCTGCATCGTACGGTGAGTGAGAGCTTAAATCCGGTGACTGAGGACGGGAAACAATTAAGGACGGGTAACGGATCAGCGATTCTTTTGGGATCGCTGGTACCTATGGGCGGCGGGGATACCTTACCATCAGGTGACCCACGTGCTGGTTTTCCTCACTATTCCATTTAAAAAACTGTTATCACAGGTGGACATGTGATAAACGACATACACCACGACATTTGTAACCTGTTTTTAATGACAGGTAAGGGGAAGTGAGTGTGACATTTGAATTTTTTTATTTGACAACTTGACTTTTGTCTAGACGTATTTCTAGATATTTTTATTTTATTATTGTTTACCTTTTTGACAATCTTATTGTGAATTTGTTATGTTTGACATTCTAAATTTAATGTAATTTGTAATCAGTAATAAATTAATCTAATCTAATCTAAGGCCACTTTCAACAATCACATTAATTTGAACCTTGTATCAAAGTTTGACGGATCAATCAAATGTTTATGTGTGTATACGCTAAGTAGTATACATTGACAAAGTTTACGGTTTTCTCCAGTTTTTACCCCTGGGGTGCAATTTTTGAATCTCACCAGGTGACTAAAGCTCACCAAACTGGCCGCATTTCTATGAAACACGGCCATTTTGGCGAGCTTTAGTCACCCGGTGAGATTCAAAAATCGCCCTCCTGCTCTGAGCTGAGTCAGATCGCCCAGCTACTTACTTTAATGTAACAGACATATTAGGTAGATGTTGGACTTTCATAACTAAAAAAGATGAACTCAAAATGTAGTCGCTTGCAGATTTACTGTTATTTTATTTTATCCAACATAGGAAGGCAAACGAGCAAGTAGATCACCTGATGGTAAGTGATTACCACAGCTAATAAACACCCGCAACACCAAGGAGTTTGCAGATTCGTTGGCATTCCAGAGGGCTAAGATGGAATACCTCTTGTGTCAGTAATTGCACCGGCTGTCTTGCTCTCCACGCCGGAACACAACAATGCAAGCACAGCTGCTTAGCTTCAGGATTAGAAAGCAAGATGCTGGTAGCGATCCGTCCGACCGTCTGCACAAGGTCCTATCACCCGCAAAATAAAGCAAGCGAAAACAAATTAACAAAGGGTGGACTAAATCTTAATAAACTTTTGTTTAATCTACCATATTAAACACGGAAATGGTATCTGAACTGAACAGAATGACTCTACAGACGACAATCTGGTGTATGTTATGGTCAGAGCAGGAGCAATAGCATGTAGTGTGAGGGCTTGTCACCTGACAAATCTTTAGAACAAGACATGTCAAGCCCCGGCAACATCAAGTATTGGGTAATGTCATCTGGCCCCAATTTCATAAACGTGACAGGCTACAGGTGACAGTGACAATTAGGTATACATTGCTTGCCCATTATGATGTTAAGTCTGTAAGTCTGTAGCATTACTTGTCAACACAGTAATTAGAGAAAAGAAAATAGAAAAGTTAAAGTTAAAATTAAAATGAAAAACATCGCCCAAGCCGCTGTTTCTGGGTAGGGTGCCAAAAACGCTGACAGCGTTACCTCTCGGAATGGCTCTGCCTATACGTTGAGCGAGGAACGCGCCAGCCCTTGGGTCACCAGAAGTATCAACTATTTGACCTCGGAAATAATTTCTAAGTGTAGTACCTGCAATACCAACCATAAATCAACCGCCGAATTCGATATGATAGACGCAGAATCTGACAAATCCAACCTAATCTATTTTTAGTGAACCAAATAATACGCTATTATCATTAGGATCATTTTCCTGATATGATTTGTATACAGACAGCTCGGCCAACCTAAATGATAGATTTACACTGCAAAAGAGTTGCGTCGCGTGAGCCATTCTAAAGGTCGTCGTTCATTTAGGCTCGCCGATCATGGAATGTGACCATTTTCTGCAATAAATTAACAATTATTGATTGATGAATTTAAGTCACATCTATGTCGTGACAATTACACGCCGCCCTAATGTAATGAGCGTCGAGGTCAACGGGCTCAAGTGAACACCCCAGTAACCTGTACAAAAAACTTACAACTGCTACAATTAAACATATTTGTCACGATTTTGCATGAAAAACTGTACGATTACGACAAATGTATCGCTTGTAATTTTTGTGATTTACCCCAGGTGACACCGAGGTAAGCGATAAGCTATCGTCAATGACGAAATAAAGTAGAATTTAGTAAACACAATTAGTACAGTAGTTTTCTACCCCCATCCCTAACTTAGTCGGAGGAGGACGGGAGCTGGTAACACCGGAGGCGGTACAACACTATCATCCTACGAAGCAAAGCTCGCGCCTGCTTCCCTTTTTGGTAGGCAGAAACCACAGAACGCCATTTGCTCCTGTCCTGGCATACTTCCCTCGCTTCCTCCACACATATTCTCTTCATACATGCTCGGCGGTTACGGGTACTTCTAATTTTGCCTGTCTTTAGGACGTCACCAATTTGGTCAACGAAAGTACGCCGAAGCCGCCGTCGACCAACTCGCCCAGTCACATCACCCTTTTAAATTTGCTTACATAATCTTTTAAATGGGACTGAGCCGGGCATGTATGCCGGATGCTACCGCACGACGGTCACCGGCGGCGGGGCAGGCCCAGGCGGAGATGGCGAGACGATCTGGACATCTATTTGAAGGATTGGCCAGATATAGCCCAGGACAGGGAGATGTGGAAGTCAAGAGGAGAGGTCTTTGCCCAGCAGTGGGACGCTCAACAAGACTACTAAAAAAAAAATCTTCTATCATCCGTCCTTTCAACATGCCCATGTCTTTTTCATATTTTTTCCAAATTACATTCAATCATTGTATGGAAGCTTGTTCAAGTTATTGTATGAAGAAGTCAAAGTTCTATTGAAGAGCACCTCGAAAAGAATCTAACAGTAGTAATGAATAAAAGTTCGTCAGGGATGTTTTATGAACATACTCATGAATTGCAGCTTTATGTTTATGCTAGCAATTGGGCAGCTAAATGCGTAAGATAAAAAACTTCAGTCTATAACTAGTTATATCTTATTTTTTATCATAAGAGGCTTAGACAAAACAATGGTTCATTCCCCCTAGTTCTTTCATTATTTTTATAATATTGTGTGTTTTCATCAAAACGCATTAGATAATTTCTCATATAAATTCACCGTTTTTTTTCCTTAATTTCCGTATAGTTATATTTCACTGCCACTTTAGCGTGTCGAACTCTATATACTAGTCTGACATGAATTTAGTATAGGTATTAGTATTATGTACTTTGTGGTATAGGTGCACTCACTTAGCTGATTAAACACACCAATAAATTAAAAAAACTATTTAAAAACAATAAAACAAAACTAAGACAACGTTTGACAGAAATTTGTTAAACCGTCTCCAACAAACGAGCACCCCAACCTATTAGACTCAACGAGTAATATAAAAAAGCCAAAAAATTGGGAATCTGTTCCTTTTTTTAATTGATTAAAAATACTGTGAATATTATACAGGCGCTAGGCGTTCGCTAGGCAAGCTTGTTCCAATTCCATCCTAACCCGTATCATCACTTACGAGCAGGTGTCGAGGTTGAACGCAAGCCAAATTTTAGAAAAAAAAAACTTCCACTTGGAAGCGGATCCCTAAAAGCTGTCTGCTTGTCAAGTCTAAGAGAACGACCGGATATAGCAAAAGTGTCGTGCCCCTTGTATTCCTTGCTTCTGAACTCCACGTGTCATTTTATGCCGGCCTCCGCTTGCCGTTATCGACATGAAAAGATTTTTTTCCAAAGAGCACCATCATGTGTATCCATCCATTAGTTGTATAGCACGCAAACTTTTTACATGAGTTTTAGTATAATGTTTATACAATTAAATTCAAGAACGCAGGGCTTATTTTTTATCCAACTGTGGATCGGCGTCTTTATTGTCCATTAATTAACACCATTTCAATTAAATTAAATGCGTTATTATAATAATTATCATTACTAATAAGTTTATTTTAATACTTATTCGCTTTTGTCGGTATTTTTTGAGCAAATAATTATTTAACCGTTAAGTCGCAATTTAAATGAAAGTGGCAAAGCATTATAATAATTTATGCTAATTCAGGACAAAACAAAGAATTTAGTGATCACTTCTTGTTTTTACGGACCATGATGAACGGTTGAAACGCCATGCAGCACAATACAACAAGCACATACTCTCGTAGATACAGTCTACTACAAAGAAATGTATCCGTTTTAGTACCTTATTTCTGAGCAATAAGATGTAAATGGGAATAAATATCTGTGTAGTCGGCTGTAATGTCTAATTTTGTTTCACCGAAAATGCGTGTCTGAGTAACCAAACATCCCGAAGTCTAGATTTGTACAACACTTATACTTTCGCACTCAGAAACATTGTCACCCGTTTTAAATAAGTTCCAATTTCATACTATGTGTATTAATCAGATACTGAAACTTGAGGTCGGTCTATAACCACCATCCTAAGTGCAGTAAATAAAGTTATGTAGAGTTCGATCAAAAATATTCTTAATGATGTCACAACTCCCGTAATTTAAAAAATCAGTGATTTACGCCATTTTCTTTCTAACTCGAGCCAAGACATGCATGGCGACGCCTAATGGTACCTACTTTAAAATTAAAAAAAGTATTTTTTGAACAATTTTACTGCAGAGTTTTTTCCTGGCGGACTTATTCTTTACACTATTATCGGAGCCTACATACAACTACCAAATTTTTAAGCAATACTACTAATGAAAGTGGTGGTTGAAATCTACTTGCAAGATTTGAACTAAGCATAAATATGTGAATAATAATTTCTTATGTTTTTGCGACTTTAGACATTGTAATTAAAATATTTAAACGGTTTATTTTCCATATATTGTAATGAATCTAATTACTGTAAACTAGAGACCTGTAAAGGGTTCGAAACGTTGGTTATTGGATTCGAATATACGCGATATGAACCTTTAAAACTGTTTAATTTCAATAGATATGTGAAATGAAATAAAATTGTGAATAAAGTTTTATATTCCTCTTGAAAAGACAAAATGAAATAAAATGATAAAGACAATTGTTTCAGTTGATTACAAACATTTAGATCAATTTTAAAACGACAACCTACGTCTATGGTCCGACTTAAAGTGCAAAATTGGGAATCATTTTAAACCCCTGTCTTCGGCTGGGATATATATAGGATGTAGGTATCGTCGCAAACGCTAAGAGCTTTCTAAGACGAACTCGTCGAATGCATTTGCATGTCACACGACCCTGTGGGAGAGAATACACGTGGCATTGATTGTACCCATGTACCTGCCCCTGTTGAGTGTGTAGTGTGTTATTAACTGATCGATCGTTCGTATATTGGAATTGACGGAGATTAGACTGAGAATTGCGGGAGTTTGAATGAGGAGATTTCGGTGCTTAATCCTTTAGTGTCGAATTTGAGACGTTAGAAATTCGAACGTGGTGTTTGGACCATTCATATTTTTACCAACACATCTGTCGGCAACATTTTCAATACAATTGCAGACTTTATTTTCATTAATGGATTTTTAGTTATTTATTTTAAATCGTACGTTCATCCATGCTGTCCTTCATGAGTTAAACCTATTATTATACAGTAAAACATCTTTCTGGAAACGTTAATTTGTAGTAACACAAAAGACAATTTTGGTAATACCAGAGACATCCAAAGTTTGTAAAATAGTTAGCATTTCTACTTACGTTATAATAGGCGTGGAGAAGTGAATACGTTTTGTTTTCGTGGACCAGGCCAATTTATATTTTTTAGTATGGACCTCCGTAAAGTAACGCCTGAATCTATAAAATATCCGTTACTGACTGACGATAGTTGACTGCTATCGTACAGGCTAAGCCGCTGAAGGTAGAAACATGAAATTTAGAACATAATATAATATTTAAGGTGCACTAAAAAAATTTAAAATTCCACCATTACAAGGGTTAAATGGGGTGATGGAGGTTAGTATGTAATCTACGCGGACGAAACCGCAAACAAATGCTAGTTAATTATATTTATAATTAACTAGCATTTGTTTGCGAATAAGAAAGAAATAGGGTAAAAATCGTTCTCCTTTTATATTTAAAAGGAGAACGATTTTTACCCTATTTTTATTCTGGTTTACGTAAAGTTCACGCTGAGTTAACTCAAGTGGTTAAGATAAATATTTTTCTTTGCAAAAATACTTAATGTCTATACAAAATTGTTTAGAAAATAACTGTTGATAATACGTGCCTAACCGTAGCGTGCCTAGAACAAGTATGTTTGTATGCTTTCTAAAACAGTAACTGCAGTATAATATGATATATATTCTATGTGTACTGTAACAAAACTGTTGGAAGTTAAGAATTGTATGACGGTTTTTAGTTTTAGTATCGAGATTCGTAAATCGGATGTTATTTAAAAGGTTAAAACTCGAGCATAAACTACTGGCGCCACGTTTTATTACCTAGTAAAAACTGAAGAGAGTTTTGCCTTCCCAAACGTTACCGACTTAAGCAACTTGCAATTTAGGCTCTGTTTCACCACTCTCTGGTAAGTTCCAAATATTTGACAGATATCTGTGATACCATCCCTGTTTGCTTCCATGTAATAAACAGAGACGGCATCACTGATATCTATTAAATATAACACCAAGAAATTATCAGAGAGTGATGATGCATGCTCTAAGTTTCGTCGTCCATTAATCGACACAGCAGCGAAGAGACATGTATACAATATGAATCTTTCAACCTTATGCCCAAATTCGAACAGGCGAGTCATAAATGAAACAAAGAAGGGAAAACGTTTATTTACACTTTCGACACAATACAAGTGATAAATGAAACAAAATACTTAAAACCCTAGTTACAAAATAGCTATAAAGAAAAAAAGATAATGAAAGTTGTGCCGAGCAGCTTAAAATCGGGCTCACTAAGCTAATGTTGCAGTCTATAGCTGCAACGCTATTTTTCAGTAGGAAGTAATGAACGAAGAGCCCAAGTGATACCAATATAATAATGTATTCTAACCAAAAATGTAATTATACTTCTAAATAATTAATTCCTGTGAAAGATTGCGGATAGGTTGGACTGTGCCTACTTTGCAGGGAACTACATGCCCTCATCACCGTGAACCATGTACTGTGTCAGTGTTATTGTATTTTTAATTGTAACTAACTCTTTAAAATAACTACTTACACCTTATTATTATGTGCTGATGGAAACACGAAGTAAAAGTTTTTTTTATCTAAAAGAGAAGTCAAGGTTGACTCCAGTTATAATTATCTCTATACTGTGTAATATTTTTCTAAAATAAAGAAAACTTTTATCTTAAGCTTTATTGCAGTACGTACGTTTCCACTTACAATGTGCGGAGAGAAAAAAAAAGTTACAGCAAGTGTTAATAAAATAAAGCGAATAAAAATAATCCATGAACAGAATTTGTCAGTGTTATCAACAACGTGTGCTTTGAACTGACGGAACAAGACATCAATTGAAGGAGTTATTAAGGGGGTATTTGCTTTGCTCTGAGGTGGCGGGTGCAACACAATGTACTATGGGGGTGCGTAAACCAACAAGGAATGTAATCTGGTGCTTGTTTATGTACGTAGGCCTCCTTAAAGCGGTGTCGCTACTAAGGGTTTCCAAGCTACAGTCTGTTGACATGCTCGTGTCGTCTTACAGCTATACTCGTAGCTACATCCTGGATGGTTTGACTAATTGCGCTCCTATGTGAGACTGATATTATACGTATGTATATGTATAGTTTATTTTAGAATCAAAAATATATTCCATAATAAAAATAAAGTTACAAATTAAAATTAGAATTAGATTTTAAACGGTTAATTTTCTTTCAAATTCAATGCGTTATTATTACGTATTACGCCAGCGCTACCAACCTTACATTTTTTGTTGTTCAATGTTGACTATTCAGTTACCTTTGATCAATAATGCTTCTAAATTCAACGATAATTGTTATTGCCTGGTTTCCATATTTACAAGAATACTGTGAACCTTAGTAGTGAACCTTGATCGTTATTTTATCTTTATGTTAAGGTAACAATATATGCCCATATTATTCAATATTAAATATATATAACCTGCATTATGAAGATGTGAGATGAAACAATTTTCGAGAGTCCCTACAAATAACCGATGTTCAAAAGTTGTTTGCGCTGCCTACACTACAGATAAGTGCTTAAAAAATATATTGCACAAGAGATGGCGTTAGCTTCCTCATAAAACACGTTTAAGCTATCTGATACAGAACATATTTTTGAACAAGACATATTGAAGAATAAAATATGAAATACTTTTGTCATCGAAAAACCGCTTTAAAATATTTTAGCAAAAGGTTGGGAGGGTGATGAGAACAAACCTGTCAAGTTTTTCATGTTTTTTTTTATTATTGATCACCTTTTATTAAATTAATCGACGAATTTCAGGGCGAAGTTTGATTAATTGGATAAATTCAAGATCATCTCATTAGATATTAAAATGATATGTATGATTCAGCTTTGGATTGTACATAATATATGTGTACGCTTGCTTGCATATAAGTGCAAAAAATATTATGAGACCATATATTTTACTTTGAACTTACAAGAAATATTTTTGATATTGATTCGATTAATAAGTATTAAAATATGGCGACAATAGAACTCCCTAAACGGATGTGATTAAAGAAGCACAAATACTTTATTTGACATGAAAACGTATCGCCTTGTTTCACCGACAAACGTTTCACAGAATGTATCATTTCGTAGAATTTTCATTTCATCAACACCGTTTCCTACTAAAGTAGAGAACTTTTCAGGATATCTTATTCGTGTATCGTGTAGGTTAGGATAGCGTTTTATTCGCAAAAAAAATCCTAGCGGAAAATACCCTTCAGTGATATTGCAAGGGTAAACCACATGGAAGCGATACTTCTTTAGGTAAAACTTACAAATTTCTTTCATTTTTCATACATGGGTCATCGGATCAGTATTAAATTCACACTTGGCCAGTTTTTAAGCTGCCTACAGTTCCTAAGTTTCTAAGGGGGGAACTTACGCGTTGTGCAGGCCTCCGATCCCCCTGAACTGACGGCAGGCTGGGGCTACAAGTTCGGATAACTGTTCTCAAAATATATTCCGTGTTGCGAATAACATTATAATATTAAGGAGCAGGGTCGCGCCGGTTTTCCCAGTGACATCACCTAATGTTTAGACGAATTATAATTGGAGATCTGTGGCTTTACAAGTAACAGGTGTAGGTATTGAAAATACGTGGGTTAATTTTGAAAGGGATTTTTTACTTTAAGGAGCTTTTTATTTTAGGGAGCAATTTTTTACTTTATATTATTGATTGATCTTCATTCTTTTTCTAAAACGGGGTATAGTGCGTCATTATTTAAGCTTAAACCTATTGTCTATATTACTTTTTTAGTAACGCTTAAATATAGAAAGTGGCAGTGAATATTAAAGGAAATAAATGTTGAATACTTTTTGGGGGTAAAGAGCCAGAGACGTGTACAATTGAAAACAATCTTTTCTCACTAGACTAATAAATAAATACTCGTATCAATCTACTGTACAAAGTTATTTCCTTCTGAGCCGCAGCCCATCCCTGTTGCCATATCAAATACATATTGATGAAAAATGAAAATGAAAAAATATTGATGTAACAAATACTGTTCACCTCTTCAAAATTAAACAAAAACGGCCATCAATGCGATTGGCTGCAAAAAAAGTCAAGACAGCCTGACCCACGTAAGGTCACACTTGGTCAAATAGTATACCTGTCCACACGTGGACATAAATGTAATTTTAGGATTGTTCATTCACCAAGGCAACCTGTCCCGTCTCGTGTCCCCTGCGCCCATTCTCCACATCCCGCGTTATCTCAGTTCATTCATTACCCATCTAGTTTTATAAGAGTCGACGGCCCGAAAACATATCGCGCCTCAATTTTTTGTCACACCACTTAATTATCTGGATTTATATCAAGATAAAATCGACTCTCTAAGAGATAAAAAGAGGATTTTTGTAAAAACAAAAGCAAGTTTGAATTCGAAATGCGTTTTAGGGTCCGTACCCACACTGCCTTTTAACGTGTCGATGTTTTCAGAATGTCAAGCGTGGTTTATTTTTTGTCGACCATACCGGGATATAGGTACTGAAGAATGTAAAATTACCGAGTTAGTAATTTGTATTGGCTGGTTATAAAATTAAACACGCATGAAGATAGTCTACACGTAATTTTTTTATAATTTCGGCGTTGAAGGTAGAGCTGAAATGATAGATAATATAATATATGCTCAGTTGGACTGATGCTTCTAAAATCGTAGGCGAAGAAAATACGTTCGTTCGCTCAGCCGTTCAGCTAGCGAAATAACTACTCCGTGAAATAAAAAAGAAGTTGTAGAACAGTTAATTTCACACCTACTTATTTACCGATATCTTGTCTCTCGGAATCGGTCGCAATTATATCCATACCATTCTTGCATTTTTTAACACTTGTTTATTGAAAGATTATCAAGAGTCTTACTTTACTAGTGCTTTAAACTATAATCAAAAGGTGACGGTCCATTACGGCGTGACAAAAAACTTCTTTGCAAGTAAGGAACGTTTCTAACAACAAAACAAAGGATTTAAACAAATATGAAACAAGAATAAATTAAAATTGCGTTCTAATACCTAAACAGAACAGTTCATTTACATCTGGTGTTCTCTTGGGTGACTAATATGCGTCCATATTCGTATTTTATTCAGCTAGTACAATATTGATATCGTTGTCAACACGATAGACAGAACAATGCCGGGCCTCACAGTCAAAGACACACTTATGTAATGCCAATGCGTATGCCTTAAAGACGAAACTGAGAGAAAATGTTACTTTTTGAAAGAGATGCATATAAGATACGCTATAAAGTTCATACATCTATCCCTTTCGAGCATAGGTAACTTCTCACAGCTTCTCCTTTAATCGACCGTTAAGGTTGTCTTGGACTGTACATCGTCAACATACACAGGCACCCATGCCTAATAGGATTATGCAATAGCTAATAATAGTCCGAACCATACTTGTCATAGAACTGTAGCCAACAATTGTGCAATGCTGTGTACTTCAGTCAATCTAGCCATCGTAAAACAGTCCAAGTAGAGCCAACACCTAAAACATAAATGTACTGTTCCGTTAGTTTACTTTACGAAGCGTTCTTAGAATAGGTAAGAAGGGGTACGTACTTAATAACAGTTAAGTTATATTCTCTTATTTCTAACGACAAATATTAACAAATTTTCAATAGTATCGTCAACTTAAAACGTACACAAAATTAATATAATCAAAATTAGATACTAATCAAGAATTAAAAAATGAAAACGACAAAATTTTCAAAATAATAATGTCAAAATGACACAATAAAAATATAAAAGTATATTTACAGTGGGCAGCGTCCATAGCTTAATTGCATTTTCTAAAAATATTGTCATCTTAGTCTTCTCGTGACCATTTATGAGAAATGCAAACGGCTTCTTTTTCTTTTGTTTGACGTCATGATTAAAAGGGTTCATATTGAACGCGATCTTATCTATTCTAATTGGTTTCATTTCAGATTAGCTTTACCTTTAAAATTTATCAGATAATTCTAGCCACGTATTACTTTAGCTCTTTCAATATAAATAATAATCTGCTTTTGCATATTTCTAAACACTAGATGCTAAAAAACTTTGGCCATACCCATATTGCAACGGTCATTAATTGCAGACGCAAGTATCGAAGTGCATGAGCTATCCAGTTTTTATGCGTTTAAGTGCATTTTAGCAGAGTAGTGCGTCCTTTGTTGTGGTGTGGAGTGGAAGGGCCGGCCGGTGGGTTTTAGTTAATTACCGAGCGGGCAAGCGCCGGCGCGGCGACTGCGCGAAGCATCCGCGGTCCTGGTGGCCGCAACACAAAAGCGGTTCGATGCCTTCGATAACGAACTCAGTTTTTATCTTCTTATTTTAACGCTTTTAATTAGTTAGGAAAATATTCTCAAATAAAAACTGCCCCGAGCAGACCTTGAGTTAAGGACTGTCTTTGACCGCTCCTTGCCCCGGGCCGCTATAATGGAACGAAATACCTCCGTTATTTCGATTGGCTCCCGTGTTGCCGATAGCATGCCTACAACGACAATAATTACTTTGAGCGTAAATTTTAATGATTTTTCTTACTGCTTGTTTTAAGTCGTCTATAAAATTATAAAGCCGAATTGATTCCGGCGTATCATTAAGACGTTGAAAGTTATTACCGTAATGGGTATATTACTGTCATGTTAGATTAGCAGGTAAAAGATTATATGGCGAATCATTAAAGATTGAAAAGTCATCTGCTTAACGGTACTCAGGTGGGTTTTAATTGAGTTTGACGTATGGAATAATAATAGCTGTACAAGAAAATAAGAGGCGTAAAGTGTTACATTTCGTATTGGCGGAGTGATAGATTGTTATCGCGATCTCCAAGACGTGATGCATAGCGATTAAGAAAAGTGAGCGTTTACGAGGACTGTTTAATTTATGTCTGATAAAATTACTAAGCATCACAGTTTTTACAGAAAGGTAATAAAGCGTGATATCTCCATATCACGCTTTATTTTACCTCTCAACAGTAGAAATTGCCAGTTACAAATGTAACCAAAATTAAAGTGCATCAAAATAATCCTGATGAGTTGTGCTTTACGATTGTGAATATATTTTATAATTTAATTGACACTCGTAAATTTACTTTCTACAAGTCTATTTGATCAGTTTACCGAAATTACGCCGTTATAATGCTAGAAGACATTTTTTCAACTACTAGATGAGACACTAGACAGACTACTAGGTGAAAGTAACTTTTTTTTGGTTACATTACATTTGTAGCCCTCAGTGGCTAATGTCAAACCCATATTTCGCTCCAGTCATACTGTGCCATGAAAACACCAACGCTTAATAATTACTTAACATACCATCACGAAACAGATTATACTGATTATGATAACGGGTCAAAAACAAACAAGACGCTAACTGAATTCTCTTATCTCGAATTGAATACGAGAGACATCGGCAGCGAAACCTATGCGCCGGTGGTCGCCAATAAAAAGGTGCAACTTGTCAATTGGAAGATCAATGCAACCGCCGTATCAGGGCCCATCTAAACAACAATGTAATAAGTAGGTAACCACTTATTCCAACACAGATAATAATAGGCACGTTAATTATTATGGCATAGCGTCAGTTGGATACGTTCATAATGAAGCCTCATGAATAATATATGAATCTGTTATTCTCAGCAGCGAACAATCAAACCACAGTGAAACTTAAATATCCGTTTGTGTCGAAAAACTTGCCGTACGGAACAAAACGATACACTCGTTAATTTTCATTTCACTGTACTCACCTTGTTTTAACACTGTACATCAGCGTCTCACTCATTTATAAGGGAGCCTGGCGTATACTAGGTAATAACATTGTATTAAATAATAACATATAATTAGTACCTGCTACAGAGATAAAGGACTGACGGGGTTTTTTAAAAAGTTGTTTACAATCGTCTGTAAGTGGAGGTACAGGCGCCTACGAAACTGTTTAAAGTGGCTCGCTATTATTATAGCATGGACAGAAGTTTAGTAGCTAATTAACTTGTTAAGTACCGCTGCCAGTTGCGGCACTCTACGGTAATATGCAATTGTTTAAAAGTTGATGAGGTGCTCAAAGAATACCATGCTGTAGTATTATGGCAATATCAGCGATGGGGTACAGACTTGTCAATATCGGTAACTAGATTGAAGCCGACTAAGTATTAAAGTACAATAATAGATATATGACATTGAATAAGTATATTTTTAATGTATTGGAAAAAGGGATGTTATGTCTAATCACATATCAAACCCCTTAATCATATATAAATATATAGTCGAATTGAGAACCCCCTCCATTTAGAAGTCTGTTAAAAAGTTAACTAATCTCCTTTAACGCTTTTACTTTGCGGATGTCCATTTCAACAAACTGGAACAAATTACCTTGCTACTCCGCGAAACCAGTGCCATTCTGGTGCAAGTTAGCTGCGTCTGTGCGTCATATATATATATATATATATATATATATATATATATATATATATATATATATATATCACATACATACAACATATATCACACAGACTCAACTTAATGTAATTTGTTCCAGTTTATTAACTAAAATATGTTTTTTCTTAATTTAATTTGGTGGCAACCGTCACAGTGCAGTGATAGATTATGACGAAACATGTGTTAATAAATGGAAGTTTACTGAACGTTTGTGAATAAAGGCATATTAAGGGCCAGTTGCAAACTACTTAATTAGTCAATCTGCTTGTTATCAAAAGAGAACTGTGTTCGTGTAACTTTAGCGAAGCTTAATAGTTATACCGTTTAAATACAAGGTAATTTGATTTATTTTTCTAAGCGCTATCCATGCTGTGCTATATCTACTACCAAATATAATAATCGATAGCATACAAGAGTATCGATAGTTTCCTGTCGATATTGTTAACGTTTAGATATACTTATCTAGCTCAGTCGGCAACCATTGCAAATTATAATTTATAATTACGATAAAAGAGTACCCATGTGTGAGAATATTTAAATTTAAAGTGCATTAACAGTGGGTAAGTACGCATAATGAGTAGGTACCATTTCACGGAGCTAAAAGTAAAACACGTCATCTGAAATATAAACAGGCGTGATTTTATGTATAAGTATGTGTATAAATAAGGTTATTAAGATCTAAAACAGAGTTCAAAGAAAATGAGTAACAAATAAGCCGACAAACAACCTACAGAATTAAATGCAAGCTTAATTATATTATATACAGTCTCCCAAATCAGTCCACTGTGGCAAAGTACCCGTACCATAGGATTAAAATTTAAACACTAACATTACTTTAAACTTAAGATGGTTTTGTTTAAAAGCAGATAATTATATAAAGTCAAGTTAAAAGTAAACACTGTCTAAATTTTCAGGTTAGTTACGCATGCGCCATTTAGGTTTCTAACATTAACATTAACCGTCAATATTTGTCATCATTCATATGACCTGGTGCTTTGGTAATATGGAGCCCTAGTTGTAAGTTCGGTGGTAAAATTTATAACATTCAAAAGGGCTTCCTGTAAGTCTAATCTGAATGAAGATGTTTTGACTTTGACTTTGTTCAACCCATATACTTCTGTGCACCTAATAAACTTTTTTTTTCTGTGATGATATTGTGCGCGAGCGTACTGCAGACGTTAGGCTCGTTATTGCCTTATCAGTCCGATGGTTATCTAGACGGACACGTTGGTGACCGCCTCTTCCACCATCGACACCTCGCCGTATGACCCCTTTAACCCAGCGGTTATTAATATTAATTAATTACGGAATAATAAAACACGATATTACTGCGGGAGATAGTGCGCTACCGATGTGCGCTTAATATGGAATGATGTTGTACTCGTACTTGTACCATCCCTGCGGTTACGATAAAGTCTACAAAAATGAAGTCACTTCATCGAGAAATGACTTCAAGACATGTGTTTTCGAAACGATGGGAGTTAAAGCAAGCACGTCCTGTGCATCACGCACGAATCTTCTCTATAAGTCAAAAATTCAAAGTCAAAGTCAAAATATTTTATTCAGATCAGCCTTACAGGTAGCACTTATGAATGTCAAAAAATTTACCACCGGTTCGGAAAAACCTCTGATGAGAAGATACCGGCAAGAAACTCAACGAGGTGTAATTTTTTTTAATTAATCAAAATTACAGTGTTATTTTACATCTCAAATATTTAAAAAAATTTGAAATTTAACACAGCAGGTGTACAATCTTTGGAGCCAGGGATCGCCAATACAAATCGGGATCATTTCCAAACATCATTGTCCAAGATATAGTCATTGATTTTATAACCCGCCCGAGAAATTAATGTCTTCTTGACAATAGATTTAAATTTTGTATCATTTAGTTAAGTTATGTTTTTTGGAATACGCGTCAACACGCTACGTAACTCAGTGCATCTCAGGAAAGACACCAGCCCAGTAGAAGTACTGGACTAGTTAGAACGAGACGCACTGAGTTACGTAGCGAGCTAACGCGTGTCGAGAAGATTTGTGCTAGGTGCACTTGAATGGTGTTCCGGCTCAAATGGAGACTCAACTGCAGGCCTCGTTTGGGGGAGTTCAAGTACAAATCGGGCAGGGTGGAGAAGACTGGAAAGGCGTATGCCCAACGGTAAGCCCCAATACACTGAAGACGAAGAAGATATCATAAATGGGGTTGAAGTATCAGTCAAATTACTCATGAACACTTAAACGGTAGTCAAAGAGTAGGGTCCATAAAGATGTGAAGGCAATGCGAGCGGTGATCTATACGAGATGCATGAGGTTGAATCTTATACCAGCTGTAGTAGAATACTAACGTTTATCGCAGATATAAGGCATCCGTCCTCGTCTCGAACGCCAGAGCGTCAGAAAGGGATATATGCTTTATGTTCACGGCAAAAGCTAGCGTGCTAGGGCCCCGTCAGGCATAGCTACAAGGCTAAGCCGCAGAAGCCGTTAATGCACTTCACACGGATATAACGTAAGTCACAAAGAAATATACTAGCACTTGACGTGTACCCGATTTGGATTTGTAATCTTTTCAACGCCAAAGACCGATATATTCATACTATGAATTGAATGATCGCAATTTTACGTCAATGCGTACCAAATAAATTTATTTTATTAAGTTATTCTAATTCGTGTTTTTTTTTACTTTTAGGTATTACGGCAATGGGGCATGCTAGCAAAACTGACTCAAGTTTAAGTTTTACTCAGTAAATAATTTTTTATAAAATAAAATAAAATAATTTGTTTTCATGTTGCAACAAAAATAACATTACAGACAGTATACAAAAACAATCTAAAGTTTGACCGTGCACAGCTTCTTCGTTACGCTACACTAAAACTAAACAGACTCACTGAGGGGTAAATTATCTTGCTTATGTCATCTTAAATTCGCTGTTTTGGTAAAGACAAGAAAAACGATGTTGTCCAAAATCATTTGTGTGTACAAATCCAAAATATAAGATGAGGTGATTCTCTAAACGACGAGGTCAACAACGAGATAGCGTTCTGTCTTGTTCTACCGCGCTAGCGCAAGTGAGTGAAACAGAACGATACCTCAACTTCGAGCTCGTCGCTGTTGTGAATAACGAGCCAGTGCTCATAAAATCATGAACTAACCAGCGAAGTGTCCAACAACTTATTTGTGTTTCACAAAATAATGAATCCATTAATCCGGTGACAGTTGCTAAATACCCGGGTAATTATCTCTTAAAAGGGATGCTGGACATTAAGTAGTTAGGGAGAGCGAACTTTACGGTCGCGGAGTTCATTCATAATAATGGAGGTTTGTTCATAGTTGCTGCGAGTCCTGATTTAATTTGAAGGGACATCATTTTTGCCCAATTATACTAAACTACAGTAGTAGTAAGTTCATATCAGTTTAGAGGTTTCATAGCATATCGTATCGCAGTTTAAAATAGACGGTGTATTTTGTTGTTTTTTTTTTGGGGGTGAAAGTGAAGACCAAACTTAACTTATTTAAGCAACATTCATTATTGCTATCGGATTAATTATTGTGTATGACCTTGTTCATTTTAATATGGTCTGCATGCAATAGTACATTTCCTTGCTTCTGTGAAATTTAATATCTACGATCAAAGTATGTGGATTTAAAAAAAAACCAGCGTCATATTCCAGGGATAAAACAAGTCGAGAGTGTTCACGTTGAGAAGAGTCCGCTCGCATTTCGCTTTACAGTAACGTTTTTTTGGGAACCTAATAGGATTCATTACAAAATAACGTGCCGCGTATTGGAACTATTTAAATCAGGTATACTTAGGCCTCTAATTGGATAAAAGGTTTTCAATTTAAATTTTAAATAACCTTACCCTAAAATGGGACCTCAATTTCAATACAAATCACTAGTTACCTAGAATATAGCCAATTAGCGATGACACTCCTTCCTAAGTGATCGCTAGATAGGCTCTTATTAAAGGTGGATATAATTGCTTTTGACAAGTCTAAGGACAGGCTGATTGACACCTTCGAAGCCTACCATTATTGAAGCTACTGTAAACTGGCATTTGTATTATGAACGATAAGGACTATCAAGAAACGTGCAAATAAGTATATAGATGTATATATATATAAATATGCACTTTACTTCACTTATATATATAGAGCCACACTGTAGCTAATTGTTACCGAAAAAAGTTTATACTATAATGCGTGAGGTAGCAACTTATATATTATGTTAGCGTGAGGCAAACGACCAGATGAGTAGTCTGATGTGAAGTGATCACCGCTGCCCATGGACACCAATAAACCTAATGAAGTCGGTCATTCGTTACCGGCCTATTAAGGAACTTAAAAGTCCCGATGTCAAAACTATTTGGCAACTCCTCAGACGGGTGTCGATTTTCATGCGAATCTCTCAATCAGTCAATAATTGGGTAAATATTTTAGATAGCATTTTGTTCTTTGTTATACAAACGTTTAAGAGCATCCAAGTAATTTTATTTTTATCTTTCGTTAAATAATGTTGAGGCCATGCAAGTTTCACTCTCTCCACATCCATCACTTGTGCTCGTAACTCTAAAGTTGTACCATAAACATACTTTCCAGTTTAATTTAAGAAGACGTCAGTATCTTATCAAACAACATGTCATTAAGATTTACAATTGCAAAAAAGCTCTAGCATATCTGAGTCGGCCATTGCCTATTTTAGTACGTCGGTGCCATAAAACGTAAGTGGCTACGGTCCGGACATAATTCTTGGAAGTGTTTCTATCTAGCCGATCTCACAGCCGTAAGTAGGTGTGTCCTACACCTAGCGCCTACCTAACCCTCGATCTTGCTGGTGACATGACACCACCAAGCAACCCACACAGGCGCACAGTTAGGAGTATTGTATGCCAAGTCTCAAATCAAAAACGCTATTCATAAAAATGGCGGTACCGTTTTCCATCCTTTAAACCTTAATCTAGTATGGTGTTTTTGTGCCGTAGAACTGGGTTTGTATTTTTTTTTTCTCATAAATTTGATAATATTTGCAATTAAAGAATTTCATACGAAACAAAAAAGTGATAATATTTTCAAAAGTATAGCGAACATTTAAAAATTAAAACTTACAAACCTAGGTTTAAGGCATAACAACAACATACAAAAAATTGACTACAGTTTAAGGTTAAGAGGGTGGAAAACGTTACCGCCGTTTGTATAAAGAGCGCTCCGTACCAATTAAATAATCCTCACATAAAGTTTCACTTGAATTTGGAACAGAAACGAACACCAGTAACTAATGTCAGTGCGTTACCATTAGTGTAAATTTAATTCTTTCATCTCGAATACGCGCAAATGCCGTCACGTAATGCTCAGTGACTGCATTCATTTGTCTGTATTCATTGGTGGTTCCCCTTTTTATAGCGACGCATATTTTTAGAATTGTTTGTTTTATATAAATACTATTTATTACTCAGAGCGTGTAGCACTATAAAATTCCTAAGTTTCATTTCCGTCGTGATTGGTGATTAGCGTGAGGCTGAATACTCTAGTCAGAACTCGTATTAAATTATTGTTTTTTTTTGCAATAATGTCTTCTTGCTCAAAGCTAAGTTTCTCTTGAAGATAATCAACTTACCGTTTGTAAAGAGTAGAATTATGCTATATAATATTATATTTCTGCGCTGGCTACTTTTAATTTAGTAAGTCATTTGTGTAAGTCAATTGATATGTATTTTATATTTATTCACATTGATCTGTGTTATTCTTGTTATCTTTATTCACGACCCTTTACCAATTTATTGTGTTTTTATAAACAGTTATGACCAAACTCACGGTTTTGGTCATGTGCATTGGCAGAGGGGAATGCGTGCGCTTGCCAGGTCCCTTGGTTTAATTGTCTAATTCTAAGAGTAATCTTTACCTAAGTGAGTCTGTTAACAAACATACATACATAGGTTGCTAAAAACAGAACCCTTCCTTTTGGCTTTGCCGTAGTCGGGTAAAAAAGAAGCACGAGCTTCTTTTATTATAGCTAATGTTTTCATGACTTTTAGTGGTCTATAAGTGTCCATCTGTTGCTCACTGGATAATATAACAAAAGGATTATTGAAATTAGCGACAAACGTTAGGCGAGCAGAGCGCGATAAACGTATAGACAGCGGCCACGCCGTCGGCTCCTTATGAATAAATTAATAAGCGGCGGCAGGTGGAATGACCTGACACAAAATGTTTTGATGGAATTGTTTTAATTGGACGTTATCTCCGGCCGACTATCAGGCCGATAACACGTTTCGAAATATGAAATTCGTTGCCGACTATTCACACCATCGTCGCATTTAATTATATCGCGTTGTTGAATTATAAATATTGATTTAAATATAATTTCCGGACAAAACTGCGATTAATTGTTTCTCATTATATGTAGCCATTAAATAGTTCTAATGATTAATTATGAGCATAGTGCGGTTTCATAAAATATTGCTTGAGAAGCTAATGTGGCAGTGGGGCGATTATTTACCTAATATTTAAAATAGGAGGCGGAGTTAATTTGGTAGTGTATACCGGCTTAGAAAGTTAATACACAATACAAATACAAGTCATGTGAATGCAAATGAACTGGCATTGTCATTAATATTCACCGAATTAAGTACTCAATTCGATTAAATCAATACATACTATATGTTTTTGTACAAATAGCTTAAAAAAGGTGAACAGAATGCCACCCCGAAGTATACTTAATTATAAATTAGACTTTTCAAGAATAGTACTGTTTATAAATTATATAAAGCCTTCAGAAATCATCATACAACTTGTTGGTAATAATGAACCATTTAGAAATATTTTCTATAATTCATTATTTCATATTCATTAATGTGGCAATTTTATATATCTTTAAAAAAAATATCTTCTGAATGCTATAGATTAAAGTAGCAACTGGCGTAATTAGATATTATTTATTTTGTTAAAATATAATACAATATAATTACTTTGTGATTCTGGTCATAAAGTAATTGGTGTCCAATTAAAGGAATAGGCTAAAAACATAACCCTCCCTACTGGCGGCAGTCGGCTAAGCGAAAATGTAGCGACATTTTATTTACAGGCAATGCGGGTAATAATATTTTGCTACATTTGTATTTTATGTTAGAATACACCGACAAAAAGATAGTGGCAAGGGTGGATCCAGTCTTCGAGTCAGGGGGTCGGTCAAGTATAGTCGAGGTCCAGTCAGGACAGACTCTTCAGTGAAAATAGAAAAATTAACAGTGATCGACCTATAAGTTACTACTCAGTCCAGGGGGGCTAATGACCCCATGACCCCCCTCCCTGAATTCACCCCTGGATAGTGATATAATGCGAACTTATCACTTATTGCATTTGACTGTAGAAATTGAATAAATTTTCTTAGTTTAATAATACTTTCAATTCAAAAACTGTACTAAGTAACTGTACTAAAACTGTACTACAAAGACTAAATTAATGAGGAGTGGAACTATTTCGAATATATCTAAGAAGTTATTTCAAAATCAACATAAAATGGGAGATCGTTTATTCATGAAGTTCGCATTTTGATATTGATGTTTTAATTAAAATAGGGATGTAAACAAGCAAGTGGGTCTCCTGATGGTAAGTTATCATGTTGTGAAATCATTTTTGTTTTCATTTGGAGGGGTTTTGCCATACTCACCACGCTTGGCAAGCGGGTTGGCGAGCGCAGTATTTAAGTGTCGAGCAGAAGGCGCTGCTGCCCACCTTCTGGAGAAGAAACCCCTTAGCCGGTTTTTACGGCACCCATGGGAAGAGATGGGGAAGTACTATTCTAAGCCGGTACCGCAAAGCAATGAGATACTTTAGTTTTAAGCTACTCTTTGTATGCCCTAGGGCAGAACATAGCTGAACCACAAATATTGTCGACATCCAACATAATTTCACAAATAAAATACTTTGACTTTGAGTAATTTTATCATAACATGAAACAGATACCTTAACTGGCAGTATTTTTGATAGTTGGTAAGTACTTTTTTTATTGTTTCTGTGCGTGCAAGTAACCGTAAAGTATAGAAAGCACCATAGACACCTGCCTACTAACTACCGACAGAAACAAGAGCTTTGAGACTCCACAAAGGTGCCGAACAGGTGTTTTTCCGCGCATTAAACATGCGGGTTATCGCACAAACAAGTGTTAAGTAGATGTCACATGTGACATGATGATATGTTGGACTGATGTCCGTTATAAATAGCTCTCAAACAACTAAGAAATAATGTTCATTGTATGTGTACTTACAAGATTTTTAACATGTGGTCTACCTGCACCGCCCACAACTTCTAATTATGCCCAAATATTGAGTAGCAGAGAATGCCTAAAGGCATTAAGTTTTCCTTTAATATTTTTAATGTGCATTAAAGTTGCAGTAAACAAATAAATTGAACTAAGTAGAATAACTTTCATAATTTCTTGTTTTCGCCACTAAAACCATTTAAACGGTTTTTAACTATTGTCAGTCTGTCCGTGATAATGAGACCCGAAATGACGCCGGGAACTTCGTATCAATTTATAGAAACTATTATAATAGTTTTATTTCAAAGCTAAACTTTTCTTAAAACAAGTTTAAGCAGAACAGTCTAAACTTAGCAACGAATCGAATAAACCAAACTTGTTACCACAAAAAACTAGATAGTTCGAGCTTAGGCTTTCAGTTTATTTCAGTTAACTTTCAAAACTCAATAGTGATATGGCACGCCTTTCTTCCTACTAATAGCTAAAAAAACAACGCCTAACATACATGTTAAGATAACTATTAAATTAAAGGGACAATGTGACCCAGGGTTCGGGCGACCTACGGCCAGTAACGGATCAGCAACTCTTAGCATCGCTGGTTCCCAGATTTTACCTCCATTTTAAAAAAAAATTAACCCGAAGGTCACTATGATGGTGAGTGTAATCATCGCCATCTGAACACTCACAATATCCGTAGCATCGCAGGGACGCTCTGGGCTTCACCAAAATACTCACAAGCGACAAGTAAATAGTACAGGGAAAGAAAATGTCTTTCTTAAAAATGAGTTTTAATTTCTAAAATATAATTTATTGCAAACTCTACTTTTGAGATTAAAATCTCATAAAAAAGTGACTAGACAAGTTCTTTTCGTGTACCCTTCAAGTGGTCTGATATGTGCTAAAATTATTATGTTCCAGCGGCTTTCTATTGTGTGCCGAAGCATTTTAAAAATTCGTTGGAGCTTCGAAGGAATGGGTCGCGATCGATAAAAAGCCAGTGGCTCCTATCGGAGGCATTGCTCTACCAAAAAAACACCGAATTTAATAAACTGTCGGCCTGATTCAGGATGTAGTGTACATAAAAAACCTTTCGGTAAAAACTCTAAATGACAGTAAAAACTGTTTTCCATTGCGTGGTCAAGAAGGAGTAAGTAAACGACCGAAGATGCGGAATTGTGTACAGACAGGAACGGCTAGCGACTTTGTTTTATACTATCTAAAGTTGATACAGATTAATAAAAAAAATGCAACTTGATTCCACTTCCAGTTTCAGATTTATAACGTTCGACATCCGAGCAAGGGGATATATTTAAAGGATTGAAAACCTCAAGATCCTGCATTGCTGAACACCTTTTTGCGTTGACAATTCTATTTAAACCTATTGCTATGGTATTACTGGTGGTGGCAGGTACTTATTGTATCGATTAGCAGAATCGACTTCATACCTACCCAGTAAAAACTATATTCACCAAGTTAAACAGATTAACTGGCTATCTAGCTGTAGTGACATTCGGCGCCGATCGAAAAGCGACATAACTTGGATGGCAAAAAGCCCACTGTCGCGTTGATAGTCCAGTATTGTGCATGTTATATTGTATCGCCAACCTGACCAAGCAAGGTGATACGAAGCCATGATAGCGGTTGGACTGGCACGCTTCCCTGCACTTTGTTCATGTCAATATTAGACCGTTTTTAACACAACCCTTAGATTATATAAGTGCAGTGCCAATAAAGTCTAGTACTTTGGGCGTTCACGATTGACATTTTTTCGTTGGTCTATGACGTTATGAATGAATTTTGAAGGATATTGTGATCTGGAGAGAGAGCGTATGTGGCTGGCTGTCCGATGCGACATGGATACTCTTACTGATTGTACCTGTACATTGTGGCTGGCAGGTTCGAACTATGAACACAGCCGCAATGCTTGCACTCCTGCGATCCGGCGGGAGAGCCAAGAAAGCCGCTGAATTTACTGGCACAAGAGGTATTCTATCACCTCTTAATTTGCAACGCATCTGCAGTGCCCTTGGCATTTACCATCAGTGGCCCGTTTCACGAAGCTACAAGTTACAATTTTACAAGTCTAAACGGGCAACATTGGTCATTATGCCCATTGCCATTGGTCATTATTGACCAATG
Source organism: Ditula angustiorana (assembly GCA_963691745.1). Lineage (NCBI taxonomy): Eukaryota > Metazoa > Arthropoda > Insecta > Lepidoptera > Tortricidae > Ditula > Ditula angustiorana. The sequence goes on from OY829472.1 coordinate 9,247,758, forward strand.
TTGCCGGTTTAGACTTGTAAAATAGTAACTTGTAGCTTATTGAAACGGGCCACTGGTGACCCACTTGTTCGATTGCCTTCTTATTTTATAAAAAAAAAACAAGCAGAAATTGCAGTTAGTTGCTTCTACAAACATTTGCTCTTGTGTACCTAGCTCAAACCATCTCGACACGCGATAACTCGCTACGTGACACTGGGCGTCTTGTTCTAACTAGCCCAGTGGGAGAGAGGCACACTGAGTAATGTAGTTATAGTTAAAGAGTGTTGAGAGAGTTCATGATAGGTGCACTGCTCTGTCTTACATCCAGTGATCGCAGGAACGTTCTCATCGTCATAATTATCTATAGCAAACGTTCTGACCTAAGCAGCTTGTACTAAAACAGCTTCCGTAATTGCACGTCCCGACAAGTTTAAGCACTTGTCTTCACCTGCTAGCATGAGTTGCTGGGTCTATTTTCGACTCTATCTATCCAGACCGGTATGATAGGTATAGCAAAATTATTGTATTAACCTTTTAGCAGTTTAATATTATTTTTAAACCTAATATTGCACATTTCGCTTAGTATAGATATTGTTTTTCCTTTTCATTCATTTAATTTAGTGTAGCAAGGTATTAAGTGTCTTACATTCATATTTCACACAAATTTCGAAGGTTTAAAAATTGTATTATTTCCCATTTTAAAAGTAAGTTAAATCCTCGTATATGTAGTTAGAAAATATTGTTAGTATGTTTTTATTAAACCGCTTTCTTTCTTCAGAAAAAAAAACCTAAACGTTCACAAAACACCAAATCCATTATAAGTCCGTTATTTTATAGAACTTGATGTCATTTACTCTAACACAATAATATTTTTCTTTTTGCAGAAGACTTTCCTCGGTCCTCGGGTGGACTCTGAGCCTTCTTAATTAATTTGACTCATATGCCACTGTAGAACTTTGCCGCAATGTGTCATCGCATGGGATATTATGACATTTATTGAGAAGTTATAATGCCAGTCTTCGTGAAAATATTCTACAGTGGCCTTTAAATTAAACTGGTTAACTGTACCCTTAGGTTCACACCGATCATTGCATCTGTACCAGCGACAAAGCAAGTCACGGCGACCGTGCTAGCCGTTACAAGCGACTTCGGAACCCCCAGATAATAATAATTAGCTACATACAATTTTCGTCGTTCGTCAAGCGCCGCAGGCCTCACCTCGCATTAATTAGACCAGACTGCGGAAGTACGTCGCGTGCTTCCATCAGCTATCGCACATTGAATTATTTATACTTTTAATATTGTAATTATCGTTAGCTTAGTGCGTCTTGTAATAAGGGTCGGTTTCGAAAGGTTCTGAGACGGCCGTCTTTGTGTTATTATATTAAATGTTGTAATAACGCTTGCCACGGAAAGGTTAGCTTGATAAGAAGATAACGTGTACTGTCAGCGTTCTGTAATGAGCGTTCGAGACCTCACGATGCGTCGGCCGAATGCTAATTCAGTGGCGCAGCGCCTGCGCGCACGCAACTAACGAATTCTTTTACAATTTGTAGTCGTTTGTTCAGCTTGACGATCTAGTGATAACAAACGTTTTGTGCATGTACTCGCTTTAATAAGTAAGCTGTTTAAACGCAACTTATTCTCGAGTGTACCAAAAAGTTGGCAACCCTGAAGAGTTTCTTTAGATCACCTAACCTAATGCTCGTTAACAATTATAATAACCATAAACCTGTTGCCATCGCAAAGAAACATCGCAAGAAAACTCGGTTTTAACTAGCAAAATAAAAGCGCAATCAAATCGATCCAGATTTGGATAGCTAGCATACCACGGACATACAGACACAAGAAAACGTTAGCTTCAAACTTATATCAACCCTTTTTTTGCGTTTGGGGTTAAAAGAGTTACCAGTAATATAATGTTGATTTTGACTGACTGTATGACGCGCCTTCTTCTACCAATCGTAAGACGCCATTTCTGTCTCTACACAGTTTTAAGTGCGAAATGACTTTGACTCTACTGAGCCTCTTAACTAAAGAAACTCTATCTTTCGTGATTACCTTGCCCGTATAGAAAAATAGAAACCCTATGCTTTAGTCTCCGGTGAAACGCTGGCGACGTTGTCAGCGTGAACTACTATTGCAGTCGTTTCACACTCTATTGTGGCTAAAAGAGTCCACCATAGTGATTTAACCGGCTACCGAAGCCTAATATATTCTAGTCACGAATCCCGTAAAATGTCTAAATTCGTAATTGATCAGTGGAGATTTTCTTTTAAAGTTTATTCTCGATACAGACATCATAATTTTTTAATTGGAATTGCACGTAGATTTGCACTTGGAAAGATCTTAAAAAGTAGGAGTGTATAATTTTATGGGGCGTTCTATACTCAAAGATATTATCTGATAGTACAAAATACTAAATTAGTAAAATATGAAAGTAACGTACGTTACGCATTTATTAATTCAAAAATTACGTATTCCACTATTGCACAAAATCGATTATCGCAATTACTGTACGGACAGGTGCTTTAAATGTTTTAGGGTTGCATCTTGCGTATTACAAATATATTCAATAATGATAATATTACACGAACACTGGATTATTTTCATTAAATTATTGTAAAAGTTTTCTATTCATTTTCAAATGGAACGTTGATTATTCCTACCAAAAGTAGACACTATAAAGCATTCGAATGTTTACTGTCTACTTTTGGTATAGGAATAAAATTGATGATATTTATGAGTTTTTTGAAAAAGGAAAAGTTTGAAATTTGTCGTTATAGTGGGATATAATCGATTATATCCCACTATAAAGACAAATTTCAAACTTTTCCATTTTCAAAAAACTCATAAATATCATCAAGATGGGCGTCAAACCCTTTTACGAGATCAATTATTTAATATAAAACATTAATTTAAAAAGGACATCGCAATTAGTTATTTCCAATAACCAATCGCGTACTTACATGGTAAAAAGTGCTGCTTGGGCAAATTGATAATCGAATTAATCGTGTGTTGACATTTGGTACATTTAAATAAAACATTTGTAAATAATCAATTGCTTTAAATTATCGCGATTTTCACACATTATTATAACGTTTTTGGGACTTAAACGCGATAACGTTTCTCCACTCTACTCATGACCACGGCCGTTGAAACATAGCCGAAACTTCGAGGTAAGTTATCAATATATTTTTATCGCGTTTAAGTCCCGATAATGTTATAAATATTTGAAAATAATGTCAGCTAAAATAAGTCTTTTAGGCTTACGGAACCCGTTGCAAGAGTAAACGTTAGTTTTTTTTCGTTTTCGCCGTGATGTGCATAACATTTATTCGGTCTTAGCGGATACCCAACCAAGTGTGGCACAGCTGCAATATAATATAGAATTTCATTAAATTACCGGTTCTCCGGTAAAATGCGGGTAGAAACTCAGTTGGCAAATGACCCTCACACGTGTCCGTCACTGTCCTGTACACCTGAACACCATTCTAGTGAACTTTCTCACGGAAGTATTACTAATTCGTACCTAAATGGGAAACTTCAAACGGCACTTAGGTTAGAGTGGCTTCTTTGTTAAATGAGTATTTTTTCTGGACTGTTATCCATCGAGTACGTTAAGGTAATTGCGATACAGTTTGTCCGGCATAATTGCCTGCATGCTAAACAAACAACGTGTATATAAGCACTTAAACAGTGATCAAGTCACAAGAGCTTCAAGATTTTCCGTTCAACGAATACGCGTCAGACTGTATAATTAGAGCACCTTAGGTTGTACCGGGATGCGTTGTCCAATTGGCTAGCAAAGATGCTAACGAACCAATACTAGGTTTCATCAAAGTAATTTTCAGCAAAAAGAAGTTATGGAATAGATAGTGGTCCTCTAAAGTGCCTTTTGCTTCCCAGCACGTGCAAAATCTGTAAAGGACTACCGGCTAGAATTTTAACGTCTTGCTAAAACGTGGCCGCGTCTAAAAGGCGAGTGTAGCGTTTCTTGATAGACGAGCATCGCAGCACCATTCCTATTGAAGAAAATTGAGTTTCTTGCCAGTGTCTTCTCTGCAGATGTTTTTCCGAATCAGTGAATTTTTTTTTGAATATTTTGACTTTGATTTTGAGTGGCATGTGTTACTTTCTAACTTCTAACTAATAAATTAAAATTGTAATGACAACAGAAAGAAAAATTAGGGCAATGGCAGGACTTGAACCTCTAACATCAGCATTCCATGCCTTGCGTTTTCCAGTTTCGCCACACTGCCTAATACTCCATGTCCAGCACATTTATGCTAAGTTTTATGCTTGTTACTTAAGTACTTATTAATATCCTTCTATTACGTGCATATACGATAGTATTGGTTACGATGTATATGTCAGAATTATGCTGGTACTCGGAACTACGACTATACGCCCTTGCAATAAAGCCTATTTATTTGTAATCCAAACCCAATGAGTTACGAATACGGCACAACTTTAACGACTTTTTTCAAATTAGGCCACTCTATGTAACTGTCACAACCGAAACCTGTTATTTACGCAACGCAAATGACAAGTTGTGTTCAATAATTACGTGGTGGGGCGGGAGATGTTATCTTTTGTTTTATCTACTAAAAAGAGTTGATAGTTACGTGGCTTGCACGAAACGGCGCTTAAGGAATATGGAAATGAGATATATAGCATTAAACATTTTTGATTGATTGTAGTCCAACGTCGACAGCGTAAAAAACAAATCCGAAAAAAGTGTTTGTTTAGAAGGTATGGATTCAGATTAAACAGTACTTACAATGGTTGCTGTAGTTAAATTGGGAGAGATAACACTTTCTTTGTCAAACATTGTGAAACAATCTTATCTTATCTTAATAAACTTAAGACATGTTTTGTTTTATAGAGTTGTGCAAATTATGACTATCCGAAACGGTGAAAACCGTATCAAAATCTTTTCATGGTTTAGAAGGAGTAAGTGGTCAAAGATATGGAGGAATAGATAGTAACTTTGTTTTATACTATATATTTCAATAAATGGATCACTCAAGTATTTACACCCGAGCTATCGCTTAACATGTTCTTTCTGATTAGTTCAGTGGCCCTAACATGAACGACCAAGTTTATGTTAGCTCTATGCGCATCCCTTTCTTATAGCCAGTGATCGGATTAGACAGTGCAATTTGGGATTAACGCCCTTAAACTTTATGCTAATATGGAAATGCCCTGAAATTCCGAACTCAACCAAAGTGCTTAAATATTTTTTTCGTTACAAAGTTTCCCAAGTAAACCAAGATAATATCAGAATTTTTTAGTTGCGTCATATAATTGTAAAAAAATTAAAATATTTAATACAACTTGGGTCGGATTAATATACATACTTCCTTAGTCCATCACATATTTTAAAAAGTGACAGATGTGAAATTGGCCACGTTCCGAATCACCTTTATAGCGCTCAGAGCGGTCGGACCGGGTCGCCAGCGTAAATGTGTATACTTATGCAAAAATCACCACATAGGTAAGCCTTTAGTCTATATATATATATATATATATATATATATATATATGTGAAATAAAATTCAAAGTCCTGACTGATACATTAGCACACAGCCCAAACCGCTGGACCTAGAGACTTAAAATTTTGTACATAGATACCATATATAGTGTAGGCATGCACTAAGAAAGGATTTTTGAAAATTCCACCCCTAAGGGGGTAAAATAGGGGATGAAAGTTTGTATGAAAGTCCGTCAGGTTTGAAGTTAGGATCTTGAAATTTTGTTGTTAGGCTTACGGAAAAAAAATATTTATACGGATCTCAGTGTTTTTTGTTTCCAAGTCTTTGTTGATTGGAATTATAAGTACATGAAAATTTGAATTAGAACTACTGATCATAAATAGATTAGAAGTATTATTATAACGTGTTTCAGGATTTTTACATTTAAAGGGGGAGAAACGGAGGGGGGGGGTGGAAGTTAGTAAGGACGTATTGATTTTTTTAATAGGAGCTTGTAATTTTTAAATACTGCTACTTATCACAAATAAATAATGACGTGTCACAGGGTTTCTGGATTTTCAAATTTGTAGGGGGGAAACGGGGAGTAAAGTGTGTATGGAGGTATCGAGTTTTTAATAGGAACTTGAAATTTTGAATTTTAGATACTTATCATTAATAAATAATTATGTGTTTCATGGTTTTACGACTGTCGAATTTTAGGGGTGGGAAACGGGGGTGAAACTTTGTATGGAGGTATCGGTTTATTCAAAAATAGGAACTTCAAAATTTTTGTTTGTTTTAGGGTATTTGGAATTTTACATTGGAAGGGGGTAAAACGGGTGGTGAAAATATGAGAGGCGGTGAGAGCACTTTTAACTTTTTGATTAAAAAAAAAGTTATTTGTTTCCTGTAGGAAACGCGGGCGAAGCCGCGGGTAGAAGCTAGTTTAAAATATAAATAAAAAAAATAACGATGTGTTTACTTTCGGATAAAACAAAATCTCATACAATTTATCCAATAGCAAGTTCTTTAAAACAGGATCGTGGCATTATGGGTCATATTCATACTAAAATAACGCCTCGAAATCCCGGGAAATTGCACTGCCTAATCCAACCACTGCTTATGACACTAGTGACTAAGCTAGACAGAGACGCAGGGAGGGATAAATTAAGCCTAGGCCGTCATGGAAGCGCAGTAGGAAAATGGAGCACTGAGTGACATGCCAGTTAATAACCACGGGTTCTAGCCGATCCGGCTGATCGCGATATCCGCGGCTGGACGGTCGACCGTAATTATTAAACTTATCAGTTCTGCCGAAACTTAAGGGCCATATACACGGTAAGAGTTCTCGAATGCGAGTTGCTTTACATTGGGGGGCTGGATCGATCGGGCGACCACGTCATACCTCGGTGGCCCGCAATGTAATGCGACTCGCATGCGAGAAGTCTCACCATGTAAATGGCTCTTTAGAATAACGAGTATTCACCTGTAAATATACACAAACACAACTGAATCTAAGTAAGTAACTATAACTATCTTAACTATTGTCAACTAGCTTTTGCCCGCGACTTCGTCCTCATAGACTTTTTTAAATGAATCAAGCAAACGTGCACCCAACATGCAATCTGCAATCTCTTGGACAAATTAATGAAAATTAGGTGGCGTATAACTTACTTACCGCTATCCCGTGAGAACTATGCAATTTTACGGAACAAAAAGTATCCTATGTGTTAATCCAGGTTACAACTACATGTGTGCCAAACTTCTTCAAATCCATTCAGTTGTTTTTGCGTGATTGAGTAACAAACATCCAAACATCCAAACTTTCACATTTATAATATTAGTAGGACTAGCACTTGTATGTATGTATGTATGTATGTAAAACTCTTTATTGCACATAATAATAAAAATAACAATAATTACAACATAATATACATAAAAACCATCATTAAAAAAATCTTTGCTCTCCATGCCAGAACACAACAGTGCAAACACACTGCCCAGCGGCTAGATTAGCGAGCAAGATGATGGTAGTGATCCGGACGGACGTTGCACAAGGTCCTACCACCCGCATACTTTACGCTGTTGTTATTCTGTTACTCTGGTCGAATACAAACAATTACGAGTATATTGCCTATTCTGATTCTGATGGTGTTATACTGCGTTCCTATATTCAAATAACGCATCGTTTTACCTAACGGCAGTTACATTTTGATAGATCACCCATAAAATATGTGTCAAAATTGAACTGTAAAAAAAACCGTTGTTTGAATACTGGAACCGGTCATAATCGAGTAAAAAGTAGATTCTGGGACTGATCAAGTTGGCCACCCCTGCCCTAAGGCCCTGAGTGACGCACGAGGCGAAAGGTCTCGCTGCGCCACTACACCTACCACTATTGTCATGTCATTTACATTCCCGACAATAGATACCTGTCCAAATCACTGAGGTTTTATAAGTCGATTTTTTCAGTGGACATCAACAAAACTTAAGAGGGCCTTTACAAACCTGAGCTAGCAATACCGCTTTTTTTTCGATTATTTTAATCCAATGGTCAAATGCAATCTTGACTTAAAAAAATAATAATCTTGTTTTTGACTTATGACATAAGTAATGAAAAAAAACGTCAGTGCTGTCTTCTCACTTTTGCATCTGCTGTATATGTGTTTAATGCAATACATTGGAATTAGTATTGTCTTCCGGAAAATAAAAGCTCCGAATGTAATGTTTAATAGCTTATTTTTATTTTACCATTATTATGAACGAAACCTGTGGGGTTCTTCTTTATCTCTGCATAGTATAAAACAACGTTTTAACCGTTTCTGTTCGTCCTTATATATCTTCGGCCGTTTACTCATTCTTATTCGTTTTTTACTGTCATTTATGGATTTTTTCTTTTTAGTCATTTTATATGATACTAGTGGACGTGCGCGACTTCGTTCGCGTAAAATTAGCGTATGTCCGTCAGGAATAGTGTAGCTTTCTATCTGTGATAGAATTTTTGAAATCAGTTCAGTAGTTGCAGAGATTACCCCCTACATACAAACAAACTAACAAACAAAAAAACAAGCAAATTTTACCTCTTTATTATATTAGTGTAGATGAGTGTAAATAGTATATAATAAATCTTAAATAACATTAAGTATTTCGAATTATTTGTGATGTTAAACGATACAATCAAATATTTAATATGGAAGACAACAGATATATTTTTAGGCTTTTAATCGTTAAATGCAGCATAAAAAAAGTAGAAGCCTTACTTTCTGCTGAGGTATGAAATTTCAGGCTATATACACAAAATATTGCAGCTACCACAAAAAAATACATCATAATTATGTAACACTTGAAAATTACTGTTGTGAATTTCATTCAATTTCACTTACATAAACAACCAAGAAATAAAGTACACTAGCAACTTTTTGGCGTCGCAGTACAGCTTTTGGAGCCGCCCTCTTAAGTTTCTTAGAGTTCCGTCACTTAAAAGACTTTAAATCTCGTCGCCCATCGGCTTTAACCGACTCAGCGTTAGCATATATCAACAGACTCAAGCATTAAAATGTAAATATTAAATAAACGTTGACACGTATCGCTTTTTGATAAATAGCAAAATTACGTTTACCGGGAATTTAACATACCGTTTATTTATTTACCTCAACGTTTCGACAGTATTGCAACGGCTGTGATCACGAGCACACTTAAGTGGATCATGATACTGCTGTTTAGCCACGCGAGTTTTACGAACTACCCGCACTTGGACTTGTTTATTTTTAACCAGCATAAAGGGTTAAAGTCCCGTTAAAACAGTAAGTGTTAAAATCGCAGAGGTTTAAAACGAATAGCAAAATATTTGCGTATGCGCGTTCAACTTTTCTTAATGTACCTATTGATATAAATATATATTTTGCACGGCAACTATAAAGTCTACATGTCAAAGCTTTTTTTTTGTAATCCTTAAAAAATCTTTTGCAATTCAGTTACATCCAACCATCCTTTAGCTCTTAATTCTAAGTTCACTGGTGTAATATGAACCACTTGGTGCAACTTTTGACCCTTCTATAACTCAAAACCTCTTAAACGTAAACACATAAAACTACGTGTGTGTTTAATTATATCCATAAGGACATCTAGAAGCCTATAATAATTGCTGTTATTTAAAAATGTGAGATCTTAAAGTAGGTTAGATTTGACTTGGCCAGGTTTTATCAGAATTAAAAAAATATTTATATGTTGAATAACTTTATAAAATGACTGATGTAATGAAAACTGGCCAAGTCGAATCTAACCTACTTTAAGATCTCACATTTTTAAATAACAGCAATTGTTATAGGTGTCCAATAAAGCAAATAAATAGAGTTTAATACTTGTCTACAATGTTATTTTGTTCCTATAAATACATATTTGGATTTTGCATAGAACTTGGCACTCATTTAGATCTCCATTCTTTTTGCGGCTAAGCCCACAGCCAAGCATAATTTTTGTATTGAACTTTGCTCTCATTTTTTACATTTATGTTTTTGGTGGGATAGAAAATATAACTACTAGTAAGAGCAGTTTCCGTTAGACTAGGGTCGACGAAGCTCCGCACGCAAATCGTTCCTAAATAGTCTGCACAACTAACTTTTCCACACTTTTCTGACTAATCACGGAAAACCGTTGGTTGCAAGTGGTATAGAGATCCTTTGGGAGGACTTACGGCTTTCGGCTGATATGACGATTTTTTTGTCCTACTGAGAGAAATGTTCTAGGAATAGTACGTACCCTATCTTTTAAGAGTTCTACCAGTTAGGAGCATAAGGAAGCTCAACTGAGGCTATAGGAAATCCTGTTTGGCGTACTTTAGGTATTAGTTGTGAACGGAACCCTCGGGGCCATTCGAGTGGCTTGCTAAGTTAGATTTCACGCCATCGGCAACGTGAGCATAAAAACCGACCATGGTATCAAATTTTCGTGGCACAAAATAAGCAATCATGTCCCGTACGCGGCGCTACCAATTCTGCACAAACGTGCCTTTTCGTTTTTTGTTTTTGTTTGTTTAGTCTGTTGCTAACACTTGATTGAGAGAAGTTATGTTTTATTTTGTATTTGATTATACCTACGAACAGTTAAAATTCCGTGTCGTTTGTAAGTTTGAAAGTTATTTCGATATTTTATCAAAGGTATCCTGGAAATAGTCAAGGATTGGTAGCATGACTAGCCTTTCCTTACTTGTCACTCAGCGCATCGTTATCCTAATAAATATGCTAGGAGAGAAGGAATATGATTTATTTTATTTGTTTCAAAAATAAAAATAAAAGTATTTTTCTGTTTTTTGGGTTTTACTTTTGAAATATAAAAATAGAAAACTAACAGTGAGCAACTAACAATGGTCTATACAAAGTTGGTATGAATTTTGACGTCATAGTCCACGTCGTCACTAATAAAATGTATGGTTTTAAAACTAAGATCGCGTTTATTTTAACAATTTTTTCTACAATTTGTATCTTAGTTCTGATAAAGGTTTCGTAACAAAAACGAACTTTTTTTATTCGTCTTTTTGTATATTTGTACCGCAGTTTTTTTAATACCTTGTTTTTTAACTTTCTTTTAAAAAATCATGTTTTTAAAGATGATTCGAAACAGTTTTACAGGCGTATTTCATTTTCTTCGTGGTTCAATTAGCCGGTTGACTCGTGGATACAAATAATAATATAATAATATTCGCAAGGCACTATCAGCCATCAATCATTAGTCATTACAAATTTGGCCATTACTAATAAAAAAATATTGATCGATACGCCGATTCTTTTGCAATTGATCAATCCGATTGGCCTAGGTTAGAAATCGACAAATCAGATTGAGTATTAATTTTTATAGTTGGATTTGCGTTGTAAGCCTGAAGGTGATGTACCCAATTTAGTACGGACCTTAGTCATTAAAAAAAGGTGCAAAAAGGTAAGTATGAAGAGAAATTTAACGGGATGGGAAAATTTTATTAGATACAAGGTTTTTCCAAGAAATTATTACATAATAGTTAAACTAAACGGAAAAAATTTAATAGTTCCGAAATTGTTAGTTTTACGTGACATCTATTAAATTTAATTCACGGGCGTATTTCAACAGTGTAGACCCTGTGTATTAATATTTAAGATGCAGAAACAACACAGAAACTGCTTTTTTTATTTAAAAATTACAACCCGTTAAGTTTCTTGCTGCTTTCTTTTCAAATACTATTTTCAAACCTATGGTTTTTCTGACATCCATAAATGTTGCTGGTAAGCCTAATCTAAATATTATTTTGACTTTGACATTGCTAGCAATGCAACCGGACACCGGAATAATCGAGTATTAGCTTGCTATCCACCCCGTCTTGGGTTCACTCTGCAGCAATTTAATGTTTTAAGGCAAGCTGATACACGGCTCCATAGAGACGCTGACCTATACTTCAAGCCCGCTCCGTGCTGATGTTGGGCACCTTGCCACATGGCACGGTCTCGTGTCTAAATTTCCATGAACCTAGCCCAACTAGCCATGATGTTAAGAGGTCTTTTTATTGCTAGCCCCAGAATATAACAACAGCTTTATATTAGACGTATCCTCGCCAATACACACCCATATGTTTGTTGATTGAGGCAGTAAATTTTAAGTGACGCGACTTCAAATGGTGCAGCGCTAGTTGAACTGAGTATTAAAAACAAATGAGCAAGAAACTTGAAAAATGGACAAATGTTTTTTAAACCAACGTAGCAAGTGGCTTTTGTCGTGTTTATTGCACTGTTTATCGCTTGCCAAATTACTAAAAGTCAAAAGAGAAAACATGAAAACAAGCTTAAGTGAGTAATTTGATAGCTTTTTTAAAACGCTTTTATAGTTTTTTAAGCTAGTGAATTGGTCAATCCAGGAAAGTTTATTTTAATGACTTTTCCTTTTTAATTCGATAGTAAAATTTCTCATGAAAGCAGTGCCAGATCTTTAGTGGCATATTTGGTTGACTCTTGATCCATTTTATTATCACATTAAAATATATTTACTTATCTGTTCAAAAAATCTTATCTGCTTTAACATCTGTGCTATTAATTACGATAGATTAAACATGAGGGGTACTACTCTTTAAAAATAATGCTAAATTTAAATTTAACACCATTTAAAGCTTACGAGATATCTTTATTTATTTATTATCGACTTATTTATGTGTTTTTATTTGTTTTATATCGTAAATATAAATTATTAAAAGAACGACAATAAGAAGGCCTCGGAAATATTGCCAATTGGTAAGCAATATTGCCGGAAGTGGGAAATATTTACTGACAACGGCACATCACTAGTATTAATAATTACTGTTCCCTGGGCTATTTAACTTTGCATTGTTGCCTTGTTTGTGAAGGCTGTACCACACCAGTTCCAAACACCATTATACTGAGCTAAATTGAATTAACTTGCCGGCGTAGTCGCAGGTCTGACCGAAGCGCAAGTTTGTATGATTTTGCAGCGATATTGCAATCAAAGAAAATAAATGATGATGGACTTGTAACCGCCAATTGAGTGACGACATATCTCTTAACCACAAGAAATGATGTTTTTTTTGCGGTCGAGTTAAATGAAATAAATGAATAGTTACTCGTACATAATTCGTATTCATTGCAATCATTGTAAGCTTTCGTCGTCAGGAGTTGATTTTTTTCAAGGAGACTTTGTATGACTTAGTCTTTAGATAAATGTTATCTATCGTTTGAAAAATCAGCTTAATTAATTATAGTAACCGTTACCTATTTATACAAGGTACCTAATCCCAGTGCTTGACATGCAGAGGACGTTGTTTTTACCATAGTAGTTGACATTACTGTCTCTAGTTTTTAAGTTTCTCTGTCAGTTACTGGGGCCGTTACTTTAATTACTTAGACCACATATTTCAATTAGATATTATAGAATTGGTTGTATTTTTTTTATAATAACTAATAAGCTTTACGTGAGAAAAAAAAAACAGTAAATTATTGGCAAAGTATTTACTAGCAAATAATTGCAGCTCGCAACAGTTTCTGTGTCATCATAAAGAGGACTGATAGAGAATACCTTAAGTTCGCCCTTTGCACGCCTTTATTTTTAAACAACTTTAAATAAAAACGTCTTTCTAACTTTTTTCTTTCTTTTACTTTTTTTTTGTCCTCTTCTTCGTCCTTTCTTTTAAACGCTTGTCTGGAAGAGATCGCTTATAGCCTGCTTGCCAAGACTGCCTATTGTGTATTTGTGTGCCTAATGTTTTTTCTTTAATTTTATTTTCAGAAGTCCATTTCTCGTCGTCCTTTTTACTCAGGCATTGAATTGCATCACTATGTGCCAGAAGAGACGGCAAATACTTGACTCGGGACAGTAGTGGTGTTGGTATAGTTTTACTATTTTATAAATCTGTTTTGTATTATTTAAAATATAAATAGAACTCATAACATAAACAACATCTTTTAACTTCTGTGCAAGTAGCACGAATCTTCTCGACGCGGGTTAACTGGATACGTAACGCAGTACGTCTCTCTCCTGCTGGGCTAGCAAGAACGAGACGCACTGAGTTGAGTAACGAGTTACCGCGTGTCGATGAGATTCGTGCTAGGTGCACTGGTTATTTTTCTTAGGTAAGTTTAACTTTGTTAAATACAGACATTTAGTAAGGTTATTTCATACATTTTCAATTATAGATTCAGTATAAATGGTCACGGCATTCGAACCAATAACTCCTAACTCGCAGTAACTCAGTAATTATATAAGGTACCTAATCTAAATATTGCAATAACAAAAATCACTTCAGCCTCCACCATTTGTAAACCAATTACAATCAACTTCATTGCTGTAACTTAAAAAGCAAAAAAAAACTTTTTTCCTTTAAAAAATTATACATGACAAGAAAACACAAAAAAAAGAACTTATTTATTTGACAGGATCGAACCTGCAATATCAGTATTTATATTGTCCACTTTATTAGACTCCATTAAAAAATATATTTTATGAAATTTTCTTTTTTGGCCACTTCGTGGGTTCCATTTTAAACCCCTTTTCGAGACTTTTTTATTGTTTTTTTTTGAAAATATTATTTACTCTATTCATAATCGCATCTTATCGGAATAAAGATATTATATTTTTACTTTAACTTTGAATTGAGTTTGCGCAACCCTAAAACCTAATCTTATTTCAGCTGATACTGTCTCTAAGTTCTGACGTAAAATCTAAAAACCTGATCTAACAATTTTAATTCTTCTTTATCTTTACATTCTATAAAACAAAGTTGCTATCCCCCTCAGCTGTCCTCATATCTCCAGCCGCTTACTCCTCCTAAACCACGCAATAGATTTTGATACGGCTTTCATTGTCACTAAGATAGTTTTCTACGGAAGTTTATTTTGTGCAATAAATTATAATTAACTTTTTTAGTAAATTGCTCCCTTGCGAAACCAAGCGAGTTTATCACAGAGTTTAAAATTAAGTACAGACCTATTTTTGAGACCTTACAACAGGCGAAGCGTGCACTGCGGCGGCAGCGCAACTAATTTACAATTTAGAACTACGGTTCGGAATCAAAGTGAAGGTAACTATAAAGTCTCTATTGGCTGCAGAGTACGTTTGATTTTGCTTTATTGGAGAGCCCTTCCGTTCATTCCCCAACTACGGAGACCGACTAAAGTGGATTATTGGCTCGCTCGGTATTGGCTGTATTGGCTGTATTAGCACTGTAAATGGCATTTTGATGAGTCGGCCGGAGAAACATCATCTGGCTGTCAGTGGTGAGACTAGACTGAATTAACCATCGAAACGCAGGAATCGACCAATCAGAGAAAGCCAATATCACGTTTTCGCGTTTCTATCACTCGTAATTTTTTACTGTGAATCCACCTTTAGGCTGAGTATCCCATAGAGCTCTGCGTGGTAGCGGAGCGGTGTGAGGATGCGTAGTGAAGCTGTGACACGCGACGTGAGGGTTTCCACCATTGATGTGCGAGGAAGCAAAGCGGTGCGAGGATGTGTAGAGAAGCTGTGAACTGTGCAGATGAGCGACGCTAAGATGAGTAGCGGAGTAGTGGTTCCCCTTACACATTCTTCGTTAACGTCCCTCGCAAGCATACTTTGATTGTTTTGTGTGTACAAATAATTTAACAACAAATGGCGTCATCTCTCGTCAGCTAACGGGCATTCATAAATGACCAAGTTGAATGAGATAACTTGATTAAGTTTCTCATAGATGACACCGAGGGTAGTTTTCCCAAAAGAAAAAATATCAATAATGTAATGACCGTAAAGACGAAACACATTGAAAAATTCGCAGGGTATGGCAGCGGTAATGTGGCGGAAATTGGAATACGCAAGGCACGGAATGCTGATGTTGCAGGTTCGAACCCTGTCATTACCCTCATTTTTCTTTGTGTTGTCATTCATTATATAGCATTTTAAAATTTAATTTCAATGTAAAAAAAATACAAAAAGAAAAATCGAAAAAAAATAAAATAAATAAGTAATTTCGATTACAATAATATATTCTAGCTTCAATTTTTAAATGTAATAATTTGAATGAAAATTTGGGTAAGTTGAATATTATTAGAAACCTGTATTTTCGCAAGCCGCGATATGACAAATGACTGTCGTTATTCATTATTGGGTTGAAATATAGCAAATACCTTTCTAGATTCCAAGTTTCAGTCAATGACTTTTCAGCGGTAAATCAATGTTTTGTTGTTTTTTTGGATTCTCGCGTGGCATGTTAGGGGCGGGTTATTTGAGTTCAAACCGTTGAAATTCTTAACAAAGAAATACTTTTAGCGATATAAATGGCGTTAGTGATTTTTCTTGCTCTCTTTTACGGCTTGTTTCATTGAGGTTAACTCAGTAGGCGGCAAACATATTGAATAGTAACTTCAATTAGTTTTAGGATTTTGATGTGGTTGTTTAGGTTAGCGTTATGTAGGTATGTGGATACGTGTGTGTTTGTATGATCTATTCTCGTGCAGGTAATACGAAACTTGATTTATTTGTCACTCTAAGAAGCAATAGAAAATAGTTAAGTAATTGATCATGGTGGTGCTAAAATACATAATGTTGTTTCTTACATAATTAATTAACAGGATGAAGGGCTACAGCACCATGATGCATCGCCCTAAGAAGTTTTGAACCTTTCTGTAGGTTCTTTTTCTGTGGACGGACAGTGCCTGGATGCGATGCAAGTTTATAAAAAGGAATCCTATGTTCACTTACGTCTTGCTGGTTAAAGAAGTCGTCCTGCGCGTCCTCGCTGGAGCACCCCATGTCCTGCAGCAGCGGCGTCACGTGCCGCTCCCAGTCATCCATTATTATAAGACAAATCTCCCTAACGGCTACTTCAAAGACAATCACAGCTTAACAACTCGACGAACGACCAGCTTCACAACCAAACCGTACAGTCATTCTAGCTTCTAGCACTAGTAACCATCATCCCGGAGCGCATCGAACTCCGCATTTCGCGCCAAAAACTTCTAAGCCGTCCAATTTCCACGACTGCCGGTGGCGGGAAAAGTGCGCGATCGCACGCGACACTCAGCTGTCACAGACTCGAGCGAAAGAGAAAAAACAGCTGCGGCCGCGGGCGTATCACGTGCCCGCTGTTACCGGCGCACATTCGAGCAACGCACTCGGAGGAAGGTCTGCGAGCGGCGAGCGGAGTCAGTGTGGCGAGGCGCGCGATCCCGGCCGCCCGTCGACGCGACCGGAGCAGGAGTGCGTGGCCGGCCGCGCGGCCGTACGCCCTCTGCGTCGCGCCGCCTCGCGGCCCTCCCGCTCGCACTCCCGCCCGCCCCATAGCGCCCTCCCCCTCGCGCAGCCCGGCGCCGCACGCCTCCCATGGGCGGCCGCGATTTCCCGCCGTCCGCGGCCGCAACATGGCCGTACCTCTCACAGACGCCCGCCGACCTCCGCTTACCAGCTGCTAACATGAACTATCGCCGAGTATGACTCAAGCGAGTAAACACCATGCTGCACGTTCTCAAACTGCGTGCCGAAGTTAGTTTCAGCACGCGTCGTAACTTAAACAGCTCGCACTAAAGAAAACTTGACCGCGCTAGCGGGAAAACTTTCAGCAACTAAGCTCATTTTATCACGCAACCGTAGAGGAATATGTCACAACTTGGTTTCAGAGCTTTGCTTCAACGCTGAGTTTTCTTCTTAGGACACTTGAACGATTTTATTTGGATTAAAATAAAAGAAGTCATTTAAAAAAAACTCTTCTCGGTTAACGTAAAACCTACGTTAAGAAATTCTTCTCACAAAAGGCGCTACTCTACTTAAATTACTAGAGTTTTTCATGACCGGCAGCGAATGCGAATCGATTTTACATTTATAAGAAGATGCGATTACTGAGGCACCAACCATTAGCTTGCATATTAGTCAATCCAAAGATCAGCTCGAATCTCGCCAAACTCATACTGTCCACTAGCTGTTACCACTGCCCGGTCCCATTACAATTACTGGGATGAATAATACAAGTCTTCCTCAACTACTGATTCTGGGACCGAACGGCAACCCAAAACTCCGACAGTTTTAACACACTGGGCAAGTTCGGTCATTATTAAAAGCGCAACGTTAACATAGTTAAACACTTACGGCGAGCAAAGTTTCTGAAGACCGTACAAGCGGCCAATTAAAAGTTAAATGTCTGATTCTTGTTAGGCGCGGGAAGTCCGCAACTAGTAGGTACTGAATTGAAAGTTTTTGAGTGTTTCATATAGGTAGGGCAGTTGCCTGCTCCGGCGATTATCGAGGCTCCTAACAAAATTACAAAGGTTATTAACTTACCATCAACAATCAAAACTATACATATACCATCACACATTTACCATCATTATCCATTTAAAGAATCGGTCAAAATAATACTTAAGAGCAACAAATACGAGTCTCTACTCCGAATACAACTTTGTCCCGTTCAAATCTGAGATCCTTGGTCCGTGGGGTGCTGGTGGACTAGGCCTCTTCAAAGAAATCTCGAAAATGTTAGTCAAGTAACAGGCGGCCGAAGAGCTGGCAGCTAGCTAGCACAGCGTATAAATAAGCTTAGCTTATACAGAGGGGTATAATGCTGCCAGTATCTTCGATAACGTACCTCGGGGAGCCATCTTTTTTGATATAATATTTGGTATATTTTTAGTTTTTATGTAGTTTAATTACTTTGTTTTCTTTGAATAAAGGATAAAGACGATAATAATTACTATTATATCTTTACATCCGTTCCTAGACGGGAACAGACAGACGTCTTCATATCTTCGTCCGCCTACTTTATAATGTACATTACATCCTAAATAATTGTACAAGAAGGTTTATTACGAAGCGCAAGTCAGTCAGAAGAAGAGATCTTTGCCCAGTAGTGGGATACTCAAAAAAATTAAATAAATAAAGCTCAACAATTGGAAACTCCAAAAAACGAGTGAGAGTACCCCTACGAAGGCAGGGCAGGTTACTAGTAGCGATATAACTCAAATAATGGTCTGATCGTAGGTACAAGAAACATAAAACTGCTGCACCGCGCTCTTTTAGCTGATATGTCATCCACACTTCATTTTCTTGAGACTAGAATAATAGCAATCAAACATACAGGTTATTTGACTATAGGGCCCCATTTCTTTTTGTCCAAGGGCCTATGGGCATCAAGCTACGACACTGATCTGGATAAGATTTGGCAGATTGATAGATCCTGTCCTAGATTTAAAAGTAAAACTTAGGATACTTTTTATGCCATAAATGCATAGAAAATAATATCGTGCGGGCAAAGGCGCGGTTTACACATCGTCAGTTATACCTAACACTCATTTACCAGTAGGAAAAGTTATGTTATTATACATATTATTATATATTATTAAACAAAATTAAACCAGTAGGTTTAATTATGCTTAAAAATAGGAAGGTTACACTTTTTAGCTACACACATATTATTATTGCTCTATAATGCGTTCAGAAACCGTAGGAAGTGAACAGCATTATTACAACCAATGATATAATAAGAATTTTCTTGTCTATGGTAGTAGGTAAATCTGTACATCAATGGTCATCACATTACCGATATCTCTTACGTTATGAACTAAAATTTGGGACAGCTGTCAAAGTTCAAGTGAGTCTTTGTTCTGGTATCCATAGATGGGTAGTTCTACAAACTAAGGAATTTTCGGCGGCCCAGCTAAAATATCATAAAAAAATTGATACAAACTAATTTATTTGTATAACATACTGTACAACATACCTATGCCTAGCTGGTCACTAAAAATGATGGAGATTAAAAATTATTTTCTTGACGAAATTTCAATTCAAAACGTAAAATTTTCAGGATCCTGGAGTGTCCCACAAGCAAAATAGGATTGAAAGTGTACTGTGATTTATTTACTACGACATTGAGGCCATAAATGAAACAAGAATAAAAAAAGGACTTTTTTTTTTCTTACCTGGGAGACATATTATTATTTTATTGCACCAAAAATATTATAAAATCCTGTTCTAGAATTTGTCCCATCAGTTTTATGTCAGGATCCTGTTCAATGTAAAATAAGCGAATATTCAATATTCTATTGGCCGAGCGACGTTGTCGTTCGGATGAGTTGGTTGTGCATACGAAAAAGACAAAGAATACCACCTATCTCTTTGCACCTAGCGTGTTGTTTAGCCGGCCCGGCACAGTTAACGGAGGCAATCGCGTCGTAATCAGTCAAGTTCACAGAATTCTGGTAAGATATTTACTTACGAAATAAACATAATAATATGGTAATTTTAGCATTTTTATATGTAAGTTGCTTACACGAAGGCTTAGTTCTGCTTAACTTTGGTTAAATGTTATAAATCGATGATTTTTTTTAAATATAATTCAAAAATTCTCAGGAACCTGGTCTCAGGATCCTGTCAAATTAAGACCCAGGATATTGAGAAATCTCCAGAATCATCAAATTACTGAACAATTACAACAGATAAAAGGTCAGAGGAAAGCTATAACTCAAAAAAGAAAATTTTAAGATATTGTTAACGTGCAAAAAAAAAGAAAATATAAAAAAAAAGTTAAAAAGGAGGTAAAATAAAATAGACAACCGAAATCAAAAGAAACATAGAGATAAAGAAAATAAATTAAAAATAACAAAGAAAAATAAGCACGAATCCAGTGACTATAAGTGCGTTATTTGTGGTATTCTCTATAGCGAAGATACGACAGGAAATAACTGGCTCCAGTGACTTTAATGCAATAATTGTTATTTATTTGTAAAAATATTCAGAAATAAACGTTAATTTCTGTTGATTTTCGACTTAATCCTCAGTTTTCTGGTTATATTCTCAGTTTCCTGTTACTTGATTTTCTTGAAATGGCCATAAATCTGAAATTTTGAAATATTTTGACTATTCCACTTAACATAGGCTGAAAGATGTTGTATTCTTTATGATAGACTATGTTTTGCAACCAGAATGGGAAAAAAAATGTCGGGCCGGATTCAGACTCATTTTCGTCCTTCGTTTGTAGAACAACCCAGATATTAAAACAGTTATCGATACGAAACGTCAATCCAGTACGTTTTTTAATATAAACCTCACGCCATTTGATCTCGAATGACATGAGAATAGGGACTTCGTTCGTTTGTCTATGATTTTAAAAAACGTTCGTCTTGACAGAGAATCGAATTGCCGCCATTACTGTTTTTATTCGTTTGTTTGCTTTTTACCTGACTACGGCGAAGCCAAAAGGAAGGGTTATGTTTTTAGCAGCCGATGTATTTTCTGTGTGTAGATAAAGTAATGTATGCAACTGTATATAATTAGGCCTTAAAACACTCGTGTGATCCTATCATGAAACTGGCTGACGCTCGTTTCATAAAACCACACTCTTCTTTTAAGGCCTCTCATTATATAGCAGTTGCATAAACTACTTTTCCTTTTCACTTAAGAATATTGTGTACTACCTCAAAAAGCGCTTTCCATACAAACGGCGATAACGTTTTACACCCTCCAAACCAGGGATGCACAGACCTATTGAGACCATGGACCACTTGGGAAATGTGAACTAATGACGGGCCACGAGCACAAATTAAAAACATAAAAATACCCAAAAAAATTATAAAAAAAATGTATTATTCGTAAATAGCAGCAATATTTTTCCTTCAAATGTACGAGGGAATATTTTTGCTGGCGGGGTGCTGTCTGTGCATCCCTGCTCTAAACCTTAAGCTTTAACAATGTTTTTATACTGCTGGTTTTGTTTTTTTAAATTTTCCTTAAAGTGTTTAAAAATATTAGCATTATAGGAGTTTCATCCAAAATAAAAAAATCGACGATGTTTTCAAAACTATTAGTAATATTATAAAATAAATCTATCAACCTAATTCTAAGGCATAACAGTATATTAAAAAACATTGCTACAGTTTAAGGTGTATAGGATGGAAACCGTTACCGCCATTTGTATGGGAAGAGCTGAAACTAGTTAATGTCTTAAAACGGTAAGCAAGTTTGGCCGATAAAAACCATGCTAAATAAAAAAATATTTTTTTTTGTTGTTTATTATTTAACTATACGAATACAAGTCAAATATGAAGAACTTAACCTAATAACAACAAACAAAAACTTAATTACATATATGTACAAATATTTAAATTTGTCCCTCGCGGTAAAGAGGCTGGATGCATTTTCACGTTAGATCGTTGACCAAGAAATGCACTACTAGCTCGTTTAATAAAAAAAAATGTACATTTATATTTCATTATAATCATGAGCTGTTTTTTAATTTTTCTATATTGTTATCATCATCATCATCTCAGCCACAAGAACTCCACTGTTGCACATAGGCCTCCATGGATTTCCAAAGTGACCGGTAGGAAGCGGCATGCAACCAGCGCCTTCTTGCCACCTGTATGAGGTCATCGGACCATCTTGTGGCTGGTCGTCTTACGCTGCGCTTGCCATTACGCGGCCGCCATTCGAGAACTTTTCGACACCATCGGCCGTCAGTTTTTCGTGCTATGTGACTGCCCACTGCCACTTCAACTTGCTAATCCGCTATATTGTTAACAGCTTCTATATTTGAGGACGTTGGTGGCTATAATATATATATAAATTCGTGAAGTTGAGGTACCGAGTTCAATCCCCAGCGGTCGTAATGTTATAGTTACAGGGTAATTGCGTGACCAATTGAGACTTTATCCGCATGTAATACGATCGAAAAGTGGTTAAGCAATTTCCTGGTCGACAATACTATGAGTTTTTCTAAATTTACCTAAGTACTGTATAGTAATTAACGCTCTTACGATAGAAATGAATGTGTAACCATTATCCTATATGTTTGGTTTCCCTGTAACAGGAGTTATGAAGGTGAGATGGCCGTCGCTCTAATGTCATAAGCTGACCTCCCAAATAAGAATCCCGAATGAATATACGGGAAAAAGCACTAGAAGAATAATAAGATAAAACAATTTATTCATAAAAACTTGAAACTTTAACGATGAATGATTGTTGCCTTTATAATGCTAACGGACAAAGACGGAAATAAACTAATTCATTCATTCATCCTCTCAGGATGGTTGGCAAAGTGCTCTATTTTGGTAATGAATCGTATCTACTTTACGAAAATTTCACGAAAGCTGATTGTCAGGTTGACTTGTTAGATTTGAGTGCAAAAATCTTGGCATCTTATGGCCTACAAAACCGCAAATCACTTTGAACCCCTGGAGTTCATGGTACCGAAATTTCTTTTAGCTACTAGGTATACACAAATACCTACATGTGGTGTTTAGACTGTCATACATTTTTTCTGGAGAAGGAAGGCAAGCAAGCCTTCGAGTTACCGCTGCCGATGGGAACTAGCAACACCATGAAAGTCGATGATCCGGTGCCGGCCCTTAGGTTGACACACTGAGCATCCAGATTTCATTGCCTGGGACTGGGATTGCTAGATTCCAAATGGGACTTAATTTGGACTTTTTGACCATAATTCTGTAACATAGGTACGAAGTCGTTGAAACTGATGAGGACAAATTTGTGGTAAGTAGAATAACTAAGGAATTCCAAAATATTCACATCGCGTGAGGACTTCATTCTAAATCTACTTCGTCGTAGAAAAACAGAATGATTAGATCCCATAATGATTTTGCTGATATAAGACCGCCGACATGTCAATGACACTCGCCGGCCTCTGCCGATGCACGCTCGCTTCGCTCCAACCACGCTGGTAGCCAACCAGACGAGGTAACTCGTACGGAAGCCCAGAGCATTGAAAGCCAAAAAAAAAATTTTAGCTGCTCATGTACGAGGATAAAAATTCTACGGTTGGCAACCCTGCTTCGCGCTTTTCGGCGATCCCATGGTCGCAACTCGCAAGGTAGTTTCCACACTCCTCCTCACTTTGTACACCGTCGCTTAAGTCGTCGCACTAATTTGTGACTTGGTCGGTCTGAGATATAGACAATTTAAGAATTAGACAAAGTTTCAAACATAAATAGTAGATTTCCCTTATTCCTAGGTGATTTCCTTATAAAGTGTTCCACCAAGCAAAAAGTTATTTGATTACACCGAGCGTTGGTTGACATAAGCCGCGGTATTAAGTACCAAGTGCAAATAATAATGTCATCGAAAAATAAAACATGTGTGTGATGTAACTACAAATTTACGATTTTCAGACTTTTCCCATAACCTATTTCTTACCAAATTTCTCGATTCTAGGTAAATAAACGGAAAGTACCCTATAGGTTTTTGATTCCCTTGCGTTGGCCTGTAAGTTTGTTTTCTGCAGCTCCAAGGTATTTTTAATCTTTATATTTGATGGTAATTTCAACTTGATACCTCTATGACTTCTTGAGAAAAAAGGTCTTGACAGACAGATAGACAAACGAACGGACAACAAAGTGACCCGATACGGGTTTCTTTTTTCCTTATTTATAATATTTATTTAACCCATAAAAATAAAAAGGTGCTGCCACGCCAATCAATCGATCAATAAGTGTGGTATCGATTGGTGCTGTAACAACCTGACGATCGACGTCGACTGGTCCACTCTACCATTGATAGATGCAACCGATCAAGGATTGTTCGAATGTGAAGGACCCATTTCCGCCCAAGTACTAGTAGAACTTGCGCTAAGAATACAGAAATGATTTTAAAAAAGAAACTAATTAGCAACTAAACCGGCAACATTGGTCAATAATGACCAATGTTGCCGGTTTAGACTTGTAAAATTGTAACTTGTAGCTTCGTGAAACGGGCCACTGGTGACCGACTTGCTTGTTAGCCTTCCTATTTCATAAAAAATACACGAAAAATAAAAAGAGTATAGTTAGTCCTAAAAACGTTTATTTTATAAACATTTATTTCTATATAGACTTTGTAAAAATAAAGAAATCTGTAATTTTTTTAAAAACCTACTCCGTTTTTTTTAAATATCCACAAATAGTAAAATTATTACAGTGAGCAAGCCTTGCAAAATTGCTCTGCTGCGTTGCGCTACATGTAGCACTATTGACGTATTACTATTATTATTTTAGAAGTTACAGCGATAAAAAGTTAGAAAAACAGGAAATGAAAGTTCACTTTTTAACAAGCTTTTATTTAACCGTCTTAAATTGATCAGTTATTACTTTGCGGAAGTTCATATCAACAAAATGGAAACAAATTACTTACCATGCTACTCCGCGAAACTGGTTTCCGCCAGTTCTGCGAAATTTGTTCCAGTTTGTTAACTTTCTTTGTTAGTTCGTAAGTTGTACAGTACAACTACTTCTACCTATCTATCTAATAATTATGCGTATACATGTCGTACAATAGTAACGTCAATAGTGCTATATGTAGCGCAACAGAGCTTTTTTGCGAGTTGCTCAGTCATTTTACTATTACAAAGAAAATATTATTTTATTTTCTTCCTTCGCTTCCAAGTAACATTTGGTTTGTAGAACCAACGTAAAACGGAACGCAAACGTCAACAGTCGCTGTCTTCGCCGACTTTGGCCGTCAGCCAATCAAAGTGTAGTTATCGAATAAATTTTAAACTTGGTTGGTCAGTTCATTGTCAAAACAACAGATACTGTTATTTCACCAAACCAAAATACTTTGCAGTGTCCGTGACTCGCTTGGTCCTCTAAAAAACTCTTGACGTTTTGACGTAACGTTACCTCTTCCAGCTTTGAAGAAAGTTGGATTGTTATCTTGAACTGTGAATAATTATTTTATTAAAATAATGTCTGCCCCAACGGAGTTAAGTTTTGACGAAATATTAAAATTTATGTTAGCTCACAATGGCAAAGTGACAAATTATGAGTTGGTGAAACATTTCAAAGTGTTTCTTACGAATCCAAACATGAGAGGTGCGTAAACAACTTAACACTTTTCTATTGTTTTCATTTGGGGGAAGATTTTAACCTATGACTAATTCTTGTAGATGAAGCTAGGAGCACATTCAAGAAGCACGTGAACGCGTTAGCTATTATAAAGAATCAGAATAACGAGAAATGGTTGATACTCAAAAAGAAATATATGCCAAATGATAGTAAAAAGGATGAGGGTAATGCTTCCAATGAAAATGTTTCCGAGGCCAAGAGCAATTCAGAGGCTGAGAAATACCAACCACCTCCTCCAATCCAGCTCAACCAGGACTTCAGCATACTAACAAACCTGATTCAGGACTGTAATACTGGACCTAGCTCTGAAATCCCTGATGTTACCCCTCCATTGTCGCATAGCGAGTCTTCAATCAGTCTTACATTGCCTCCCGATGAGCCTCCTAAAGTTCACCCGAGACGTAAATCAGCAGACAAAGTGGGGGAAAAGCGGAGTAGTATTCCTATCCCCCCTTTGGAACGGACCTTGTCAACTCCTAATGATGATGTGCCAGTGAATGAGGCAGTGCCACTGTCCGCTACTGCTATATCCAAGAGCGAAAGCATGCTGATTGACAGTGAGCAAAAGATATCGGTTAAGGAGAGGAAGCAGATGTTCAATAGAATGGCTTCAGAAGGTGACATGCTGAAATCTAATCAAATAAGTGGGAACTTGAGCGCACAGGTTAGTTGTTTTATTTCACTCTTGCACCATTCTTTATAGGTTCAATAGGCTATTTAACATGTACTTATTTTATTATACTTAACATATATTCAGATTTTGAAAAGTACAGGCTCTTTTAATAGCTAATTGAACTAAATATAATGTTAACACAAATGTATAATGTGTATTAATGTGTATTTATAGTGTGTAAATTTATATCTGAACAAAATGGACCCATTGTTTGGGTTCTTGGTATGTACTGAAAATTTAATAAAATTACTCTTTATTGATCACCACAAAAAAAACAGGCTAAAGAGATATGATTTAGTGACAATACAAAACACTTATATTATTATACAAAAGCCATACACAAACGGTTGTTGCTTGTATGCAATATTTTTAATACCACTTCATAATCTTTACATAGATTAAAGTAAAGTGTCTATCTATTCCTGTCTGTCTTCAATCTTTATAGAGTATGTTCGGCCGCCTTCTCGCTTTAAACCACACAATGGATGTTGATGCAGTTTTCACTCTCATTTAGATAAATTTCCATGGAAATT
Organism: Ditula angustiorana; assembly: GCA_963691745.1. Taxonomy (NCBI): domain Eukaryota; kingdom Metazoa; phylum Arthropoda; class Insecta; order Lepidoptera; family Tortricidae; genus Ditula; species Ditula angustiorana. Next base: position 9,274,741 of record OY829472.1, read on the forward strand.
TTATACATATACATTAGATCCCTTCCCTATTTAAAAATAAAGTAAAAATTTATTAGTTTTTAGCAGTCTATGTATGTATATTTGTATTTACTTATGTTCCACTGTAGTGCCTAAACGACTGAGCCGATTATGATGAATCATGTATCTATTGGTTCGTAATTGTAGTCTCTGTGACAGGCTATATTTCTTGGAATCTATTTATTTATAGGAAACTAGTGACCATTTCCAACTTGTCATGGCCGGACAGGTACAATTCAGATGTATTGTCCATAACAACCTTCTATAATTTTGTTTTCAAAGTCAAAGTCAAAGTCAAAATGTTTTATTCAGATTAGGCTTACAGGTAGCACTTATGAATGTAAAAAAATTTACCACCGGTTCGGAAAAACCTCTGATGAGAAGATACTGGCAAGAAACTCAACGAGGTGTAATTTTTTCAATAAATCAAAATTACAATGTTATTTTACATCTCAAATATTAAAAAAAATTACAATTTAACAATTTAACACAGCAGGTGTACAATCTTTGGAGCCAGGGATCGCCAATACAAATCGGGATCATTTCCAAACATCCTTGTCCAAGATATAGTAATTGATTTTATAATACGCCCGAGAAATTAATGTCTTCTTGACAATAGATTTAAATTTTGTATCATTTAGTTCAGTTATGTTTTTTGGAATTTTGTTGTAAAATCTTACGCAATTTCCCATGAACGACTTATTGGTTTTATCCAGTCTGTAAGTTGGAACATTAAGCTTTCCTGTATTTCTAGTAGCCTTTGGCTTATCGATGTTGGTAGGGAAATTGCATATATTTTCCTAACGTACATGATTATTTCAAAAACATATAGCGTATGTTTTTTTAAATAGCAGCAAAAATCATAAGAATTTGTCACATGAGTCAGGAGGCCACCTCCGGCTGAAAATATTTGTATGGACAGGAACGAATAGAGACTTTGTCATATACTATGTATAGATGTGTTGCTGTTACATCCAAGCAATATGTGCCATTTTTAAGCTGCAATTATAAAGTCGTCCTAAGGTGACTTTCTTTGTGAAACATTAGGTAATTTATCTTGGCTTGACTGGGTATATATTATAACTCATATAATTTATTTCACCTTATGGGAGAATTTCACACATTGTTGGTATTGCTTCTAACAATGCAGGTTTTCTTGCAGTTTCCTTGCTAACTCCAGATTTCATTAAGTACATTATTATTTCACAACACTAAAGTCTTTGAGAATTTTCAAATGACTACAACTTTTGTAACAGAATCGTGAATGTTTATGCGAATTTATGTATGTTTTTATTTATAAAAGTAAATACTTACCAATCTTGCTTGCTAATACTGTCACTAAGCAGCAGTGCTTGCACTGTTGTTGTGTTTCGGCGTGGAGAGCAAGACAGACAATGAAATTACTGAAGAGGTATTCCATCTTAGCCCTCTAGGTTGGCAACGCATCTGCAATCTCTTTGGTGTTGCGGGTATCTATGGGCGGTGGTAATCACTTACCATCAGGTGACCCACTTGCTTGTTTGCCTTCCTATTTTATATAAAAAAAAAAGACTGCAGCAGTGTTTATTATTGCCTGCTCTAAGGGTCGCAAATGACTTGAATATGACAGACCAAGTTTAATTTAACACCATTTGCGTCCCTTCCTTATAACACTAGTTAGCAGGGAGGGGATAAATTGCAATACGGTGTTTTTTATTATTATAATAACCAAAGAAAAAAAAGGAAACTGTGTGTGTGGTTGTTTTCTACTTTTTTTTATTGGCACGAGCTTTATCGCGCTCCATACAGCAATAGTGACGTCCTTATTTTAATAGAGAGCGCGTCACTAAATCGCATTTATTTTAATACTGTCAGCTTTTAAATCATTGTGCTTATAATAAAACTTTCTCCTTTTTTTCGTCAAAAAAATTGTAGTATAATGCGTATCGCTTGAATTATGAATTATCTCTACTTTTGTTTCGTTATATTATAATTTAAATATTTTAGTATCAAACGGGTGAGCGTGTTTTAAGTTTTTTTTTTAGTTTTTTCATACTTTGTGTTTTTTATAGAGATTTTACCTAGTTTTGGGATAAAATTTGTAACATTTATGAATCCATCAGATAAAATGTAGTAAATGCTCAAGACAATTTATATGATGCTCTAATGGCCGTTCCCTATTAATCAAACTTCAGATTTACCCTACCATTAAATTTTTGACAGTAGTATTATTTTATTTTTTTAGATATTCTATAATAATCTGCCAAAATTTTACTATCGACAGGTTAAACTATCCGTGTTTTGAATAATGAGGACGGCCATTAGAGGTCGTATAGTTTAATTGAGTGATCGATTTAAAATATTCTTTCTCGTCGTTTAAAACAACTTAAGCCCACAAATAAAAAAAACTTTATTTTCTCTGTTTATTTTTTCTTTACAATAGTCGCTATCCGCTCCTGTCTGTTCTCAACGTATCCGCGGCCGCTTACCCATTCTAAACCACGCAACGAATTTTGACACGGTTATTTTGAGATTTTTTTAAGGAAGATTTTATGTACTTATAGTCGATCAGGTAATTGCTTGACCACTTTTGAACCTTATCCTTTTGTAATACGGTCGAAAAGTGGTCAAGCAATTTCTTATTCAATTAGGTGTAAAAGTGTAAACATCTCTTTGACGTCGACCGGCCAGTAGGGTACAGTCAAGGAAAATGAAACATGTACCACCGTAGAACCTAGTCGAAGACGCATAAGCATGACATTTGTATGATATAGCCTGGCGTTTAACGCGCCGCGTCATTGCAATAGGGTTCTAAGGTGGTACGTGAATATATTTCCCCTACTGTACATCCTAAATGTAACCGTGCAAAACCGAGGCAAGTCGTTAGTGATTAATAAATCGTACCTCAAAACTCCTGTTTCTTTTCTGAACTTGGCCGTGCATACAACCTCGACCTCCTTTACTACAATGTAGGTATTACTGCATACCTCCTATTTAAACCAAATTGTGTTTTAATTATGATGCTTGTTAGAGTATCATTTTGTCATAAAAAAGCAAGACTATTTACTTAGATAATTATTAGTTTGAATGAGCCCAAATAATTATTAAATTTTGGGGACTCGCCGCCTGCAGCGAGCGCGGCACCTGTTCTCGCCGCCATTTACAAAATATTTTGACCCTCAACTTAGGGCTGCCGAGTATAATATCATTGATCCATTTCGAGAAGTTTGTAAACCCGGGGTTTGAGCTTTAAGAAAAAAAGAAAGATTTTTTTTCAGCTCATAGAACACAAAAGAAAATTAAAAATTATACATTTTTGGGGCTGAAAGGGACCCCACTTAGCATATGGTTCCGCCGCTGTCAGCTTGACTTCCGTACGTAGACACTCCTCTCTTTTCGTCGGCGTAATTGTTACCAGGGAGGGAATGACTAGAAAAACATGATTTTGTGACGTTTTCGAACCATTATTTTAATATTAATTGTTTTCCTCCATCCAAACTTTTAAAAGAGCTCACACTCAAGAGCGAGGACCGCCTTTTGGAGACCTGTAGTTAAGATGTACCTTTTAAATTGTTTATCTATACTAATCTACATCTGCACTAATGGTAATAGTGTGTACTGATATATTTGTATTGTACTGTATTTGATTCATTGGCCAGTGTAGAACTTTGTCGCAATATGTAATTGCTGATACATTATGCCATTTATTCAGAAGTCTTTACGACATTTAGCATGAAAAGGTTTTACATAGGGCACTGTGAAACCTTTTCACGCTAAATGTCATAAAGACTTCTGCATAAATGGCATAATGTATCAGATTAACCTTTACCTCTATAAAATACCCCGCCGCGGACTGTCGGAAACATGACCGGGTGGCAGCCCTACCTAAGCACTTGGTAAACTAAACGCAACGTTAAGTAAAATATTAATTATTCATCCTCACCGTTTGATATAACTAAGTAGACAATTATGTATGCGAACATAAGTATCGTGCTAAGTGATTTATAGTTTGTAAGTAAAAGAAATTTCTTTTTAAGAAACCACTTTGTTGTGTAAAGTTTCATTTGCATTTAAGAAATCGGCTAGGGATATTTTTGTCTTTATCGTGCTTTTCTCAATTTTCCATAAGAATCTGTTAAAATTTAACTGGCGGGAGCGAAAACATAAATCCGCTTTTTGGGGTTCCGTAGTCAAACTAGGACCCTTATCGTTTTGCTATGTCGTCGATAATTATCTATATATATGTATATGTCGAAAGTCAACTTTTCTCAAAAACTGTAAAGTTCCAAACCTTAAACTTACACACGTATCCCACGCGCAAGAACCAGGAAATAAAACTGGTAAAAACATTTTTTGCTATCTGCCATACATGTAAAGCAAAGGGACATGCAGAATAGAAATCTCTAATTAAGAAACTTCGTCCCTCAGAACAAAAACTACAAGTGCTAAAAATAAGGTACACTGGCCGCTGGTTTCTTGTACTCTTCCTGTATTGCGAGCCGGACAACTGTTCCACGGAAGCGACACCGGTCCATTTCCGGATATATCCGAGCCACGATTTCTTCCTGCGGCCCACGCGTCTTATCCCTCCAATTCCTTCTGTCTATCGCCATTATTTGAGTTTGAGTACAAAAGCAACTTGAATGGTCATGTACTAGGTTAGCGTGCGACTTCGTCTGCTTTTTAGTATTTAAAATATGGCCTATTACCTACTCGGGGGTAATGTCGGTTTAAAAATGTTGTAAATGAATGTTAATAATCGGATCAGTTTAAGAGTTAACCCCTACAATCAAACAAGCAAAATGTTAACTGTTTTTGAGTTTAAAATAGATGAAAAGTTGACTTTATGTACGAGTCAATTAGGAGGGCTGTGTGCTAAGCCTCAGAAAACGTTCTCCAAACAAACGGCAGTAACGCTTTCCATCCTCTAAAACTTTAGCCTAAGGCCTTAGAATTAGGTTTATATGTTTTTTTAGTTATCTTCATTTTGGTAATATTTGCACTTTAGGAATCAAAAAATACTACAATTTCAAAACTAGAAAGAATATTTAAAAAATAAAACTTAGAAACTTACCCTCTTATTCATAAACATTGCGTAAACCTATGTTAAGTGTTAAGTTTTTATCTGTCATTGTGACCTTTACCCTCGAATTAAAGGATCAAAACTTTTGTAAGTTTAAAAATATTAGTAAATTCTATGGTCTAACCTAGTATATTAAAAAAATCATGGCGTCATTTTAAGGTTTGGGGGTTGGAAAACGCTGCCGCCGTTTGTTACACAATATTTGTAGCGGTCAAAAATGGTCCCATTACAATTGTGGTCAATGTGGTTAAAGTTTCTAGCCTGCCTAATTTAAAATATTCTTGACACTTTTTGTATGTTTAAGTGCTTGGGCATAATGCGAGAAATACGGAAAATATGTTCGAAGTTGAAGTTACATTTTCGTATTTCTTTGCATTGATTCATGTCAATAGGAATAGAATTGGAATAATATTTCGTGCTTCTAGTAATGAATCTTTTATTTACATAAAAATGAATGTACAAAAAGACATAATTATGTATGGTAAATGTGAAGAAATTCTAAACAAATCAAACCAATAGTAAAACTCAAGTAAATATTTAAAAGCTGCCCTAAATACTTTTTTAATAAGAGCTTGTGGCGGGATAAAGATACTTACCGGCTTTTGATTTCAATAGGCATGTCTCCAGAACAACAAGGAATTATTTTTGGCAAATTAACATTTAAACACTTATTTCGTATTATTAAATACCAGTGTAGTTTCCAAATTTATTCAAAACAGCGGTTCAAAAAGGCCACTACAAATTACTAAAACACAACTATGAATATTGTTTTGTGCTCTAATAAAAGTTGAATATTAAAACGTTTCGTAGCGGTGCGGGCAGGTTTCCTGCCGTCGACACCTGGCAAGCTAATTGAATTGTAAAACCTTCGTCATGCCCCTTTGGCGGTCAAAATGATGTCGAATTTGTTGATAATCTTTTGTTTTGAGTACCCAAGGGTTGATAATACCTAATTACTTTTTATACTCATACAACTTATGGCCCGTTCCTATACTCAAACAACGGATCGTTGTGCTTACGAACCCTTAAACTTTGAGACATTTTCTATGGGAGATCTGTACAGAAATACAAATAATTATGACTTTGCGGAGGGAGGTCCATATCAACAAACTGGAACTCCGCAAGCTTGCTCGCTTGCTTGGTTGCTTGCTTTTGCTCGTTTAGTTTCACGTAGTACCAAGGTAATTGGTCACAGTTTAAATAATACGAACACAACGCTACTATGAACTGTTTCTAGGGCTTTTTTTTAAATTACTTTATTATCACTACAGATCCAATGTTTTGTGGTGAAGCGACGTTTTTGATAGTTCAGCGTAACGGAGGCATTTTGGCAATGATTATGACACAAAATAATAGTTATTTTAAAACCATAAAAAGTGCTGGTTAAAGGCAAAGTACTTATCAATATTTGGTAGACGATCATTATCTTTATGCCTGTCACAGTTGAAATTAATAAATCAAAGATGCTGCTTAATATTATGTGAATGCTATACTACTGCATAGTCGAAGAGGTGTATTGTGTATCTATTCTAAATTATTAATACGATCTGGCATTGCATATATTTTTAAATTTTCTATCGTGAATTTCGAGATTTGTAAACCCTCACTTACCTCAAAGTCCGAAGGCGAACGTTATAGCGTTAGTTGTTGTTTTAGCTTTGTAAGTTGGCCGCGTATTGACGTGCGCTAGAGAGTAAGTCGCGCCACTTCTGCCTCCATCTTTGCCAATATTGTATATCTATTCTAAATGATTAATACGATGTAGTATTGCATATTTATATATTTAAAGTCAGAATGACAAAAGCAGGGAGAACGTTTCTCTTAATGGCATAGACACAGAACAAGGTGAAAGAGATTCCACTACTCCATTATCAAGAGAGTAAGGGCTTGTTTTCGTTTTCCTCGAATTTCCAGCTACTACTGTTGCTAAAAAGGGTTTCGGTTTTTCAAAACTTGGTACGTAACCCTAACAAATGCCTTTAGATCAGACAATTACAATTTGCAAATGCAACATCATAATAAACATAAAGCTAGTACATATCAGCGTAAACGAGCAATACTACACCCAAAGGGCACATTTCAAAAATAACGGAGGGTTTGTAAAGAGCACAAAAATTATATAGTAATAATTTTGAGCCATCCGAACGGGACAACCCCCCACACGAGGGAAGCGTAATTGGGCGAAGCTTACAACGCGAACAACAAAGGCTCCTAATGACAAATATTAGCCCGCGTGCAACTCCGCCACCTAATGGACTTTAGCATTGCTTTAAACCACGTACACCACATTGCGCGCTATTAAGCGTATAAGAGGCCGCATTAACCGAGGTGTAACTCTATGAATCGTACGCTGAAAAAACAATTTCATTGAGTGTATACTGCACTTTCCGAAAATCGTTTTTTCCTAATGGCGATTAATACCAGTCGCATATTTTACCACTTTTTATTTTCTCGTTAGCTTCCTTTCCCGAAAGCGTTTGCAACCATTCGCATATTTTCCCAGTTTATTTATTTTACAGAAGCTTAATTTTCCAATAGGTTATTAGTTAGAAAATAAAAAGTGGTAAAATATGCGACTGGTATTAATCGCCATTAGGAAAAAACGATTTTCGGAAAGTGCAGTAAACCCCAATTTCATTACACGCCGTCATCGAAGTTTCCTTTAACTTGTGTGTAACACCTTAGCTCCTTATTTGTAACTAATTCATCAAAATATTTATTTACCATCATCAGAAAATTGTGTTACTAATTTAATAAATTGCAATTGGGAAATTGCTCAACCTTCATAAAGATTACAAAAAGGAATACATTCCGTGTTTTAGAAATTTTTATAATTTAGTTTAATTATTTTTCATTGTAATATCTTGTCTATGGTATTATTCAGTTTCATTTAACTTTTATGATTTAATTTAATTTGTGTTCTACTAACATACTTTAAGTTTATTGTTACTGATTTTAATTTGACTAATTTAATTTGTATTATGGATGGAGTATATTTTTGGTTCCGAAATAAACTATACTTATGTACGAGTATATGTACTTATGCAAAAAGATATCATAATTTAAAAATGACCCAAAACGTTCCATAGATGTAGCGTCTACGTAGTGACGTCATTTTATCGATTTTGTACTAAATTTGTACAAGAGTATCATTATTTGTATGTAGATATTTGACTAGGTGAGTGAACAGTAGATAATTCAAGAAAGCTGGCTAAGAGTATTTGGCTGCTAAAAAAAATGTATACAAAATTAATGTATTATGAATCCGTTCTCACTAATATGCCACATTGCCAGCCGTCGGTCCGATGTCCTCTCACATAAATCAACCCTGAAATAGACCGAGCCTCGCTTCCGCTCGTCAAATATAAAAAACTTTCAAAAAATTAATCAACCAAGACTTTATTTTGTGAGGCGCAGTCCATTTTCAGTAGCGCTATAAAAAAGATACTCCGAAGTGCTTAAACGTTCAGTTTTATCCTCTTCCATTAGACGCGAAGTGCGGCGCAAAATCAAGTATCACATTCCACCACTGATGTGCCATAGATGCAAATCTCTTGTGCAAACAATTGTACCATATCAATTAGACTAGAGGAATGTCCTTTAAAAAGGTCAAGATCTTCTATCATAACTTCAACCCTTCCGATCTTGAGTGGATCCAGCCAATATGCTATCCAGCATATCCAGCTAATAGCGGCAATAATGTGTAATGGCGCTGGATATCCATCCATGCCGCTAGTTCACCAACCTGACATGTGACAACGACAATTCGATGTACATGGTTAACTCAAATAGTTTTTATATTGCCGATCTTCAATAGTGGATACGTCATTTCCTCTGAATTGTTGTCATCTGACATATGCTAGTTTTGTGATTAAGGGGCCAGGTTGACCTTAACTTCCGACTATCCACGCTAGCTCCTCGTCCTAAATTGCCAAGATAATTCCATAATGATTATTTTATAAATAACAAGTAATCATTATCGCCAAGTAGACGTTAAATGGGCCTTACATTTGCATTAAGATTGCAAGTAAATATAACAACCGTAAAATGCAACGAAACGAATTTGTTGCGGATCATGCGCTATTGAACACATAGCATTTACCGAGAATTTGCACATAGTCTCGAAATCGGTTAATTTTAAGAGATGATAAAAGTTATTTGCAATTACATAGTAGATATAGGTAGTATAAAAGCAGGTTCCTATAAGAGTCTTTTGGATAAGTATATGTTGACGTTAGTATTTCTTCCTTATATTGGAGTTATTGGACTAATTTATAGGAAATGGAATTTTACGATTTCACTGTATCGATGAGGCGTTGCGGTTACTATTCCTGTTAATCATCATTATTCACAAGGCATACGATTGAACATTGCCTCGTGTCGTGACTTGTGGTCGGTTGTCCCTCAGTAATTATTGTCGTGCGATTCCAATGCGCACGCGCGTTATTAAGTCCTAAAAAAGGTCATTCGTGCGTCGAACGCCACGTCTGTTTTAGATATTTTTGAATGCAACTAGCGACGTGCCTCGGGTTCGCACGAGTAGAAAATAATGCGCATAAAAACCTTGTGTTAAAAAAATCTAAATGACAGTAAAAGCCGTATCAAAATCCGTTGAGTGGTTTAGAAACATAATATGTATGTGTAGGCTACCGAAGATACAATGAAGACAGACAGGAACGGAGTCAGATGTTTTATACCATGTAAAAAGATGCATGCCTATACTAATTAGTAAGCAAACGTACGGAGACATACGTAAAACGCAATTGCGTCTTTAAAGAATACGTGCCTATCAAGTGTGGTCCGTAAGTGAGGTAGCTTAATCTTCGGTTAAAGCCCCTTAGTATGTGCTAAACGCGAAATCCAATTCGCTTTTAGTGGCTAAGCACTCAGTAAACCTTTTTATTACCTCCGACGTCCCATCCTGTGTTTAATTTTAGGTTTACACGAACCATTAAAAGTCAGAATTCTTCCCTGAATCAGCTTTATCGAAGTCGTAGACAATTTCCCCGTTCGGGATTGTTAAAGTTACTTGGAAGCGTTTTTTGCGTGAGCGTTTTTAATCAGTAATATTTCCATAACAGCGTAGTTTTGCATTGTGTTCGTTTGAAAATTAAATTCTTTATCACATGCGCCATAAATCCTTCAAGGAGGTAGCGAAAATAAGCTTCATTTTAAGTATACAACATTTTAACGTTTTGAATGAACGTATTCTAGTTGTTATACACGATGCGAGAGATAAGTTATCACGGTCTGTTGCGAGTTGGCAGGAAAATATGACCGATTTCATTGTTCTCTCTGCTATTCGGGCCTGAGAATCACTAACTGCCATCAACATCGCGGATGCCACACTTAACGAGCCTTGTCGAAGTGATGGAAAATAGGGACGGATGAATTAACTCAGACCTATTGAAAGATAAAAGTCGGATTTTATGCGCCAATACGGCAAACTGTAAGACAATTGAATGTTCTTTTTGTTAGATACTCTACTTTGAAGAACGAGAAATTGTAGTACACCTAATCAGTTTTAAAAATCTACGCACTACTCGAAGCCTCTAAATTCACTTAGGATGTGTTATAAAGGTGCGTTAGATCAAATTTCAGTTCGTAGTGTCGTAATTTTATTGAGTTTTTGTTTGCTCTGACATTTAATCTCACTATCTTTTGTAAGACTAAAGCTAATCGTATAAATACGTGTATACTTCACGCGGAATTCATTCATAAGCGAAAACATGTTCCTTGTTGTTTAAAGATTAAATCAGTTATATTAGGGTGTCTCTAGGATCTTCAAATTCTTACCATTTGTCCTATTTTTGGGTTTCGTAACCTAAAAGTTAAAAAAGGAACCATTATGATGGGACTCCGTCCGTTTGTCTGCAGCTACATATTTCAGCGGCTACTAAACATATGCTATCGATTTAAAATCTTGCGATAAGTAGATTTAAATATTGCTTATCCTACCTTATTGCAAATAGAAAAATATTTTTATTTCCTTTGCAATAGGGGTCGAAAGCAATCAAGAATTCATAATGGGTTACTGAGGGAGGGTATCATTCACAACGGCTTCATTTTTTTAACAGTAAAACACAAAGTCTAAAATGTTGATTAAATTTTGTCCCAAAATACTACAACAAAAGTTTACGATTTTTTTAAAAGTAGCAAATTTCTTTAGAAATCAACAAATAAATCAAAATCCTATACCAACAAACTTAGTAGTGCGGTCTGGTGTTTTTCTCTCTTATTGATAGTTTTGCTAAATACATGACACGTATATCAGCGTAGAGGTACGGAACCCGTGGTGCACGGTTCCAACTCGCACTTTTACTTTTTTGTCATCCATATGGCAAGAAAAAGAGTCTTGAAATGTAAATCAAAACATTGAGTCGTACCTCAGCAGTGATGTAAGTGCAGGGGCAAAATACTGCAAATTGTTAAAATATTTGCTATAAAAAAACCGTCTTCTCGTGTGCCGGTTTAAGTGAAAACGTGTGAAGTAATCAATAAAAATCTTGATCGAAGGTTCTTTAATATGAGATGATTTTCAAATTGACACGACAAAGAAGTATATTCATACAATAACCTATTTATCTATCAGTGAACAATCACACGACATGAAAGCCTAGAAATTATGAATAAATAAGTTTTTGTTTAAAATTTCATTTTAAATACAAGCTCTTTGCTTTTTCACTCCGTTATTATTGCATTGGCATAGGTTGTACAATATACATACGCGTGTAGAAAACTTAAGTTTTCCAATGTCACATTTCACTGTGAAGGAAGGAATCCCTTCACGTGGAGGCTATGCTTTTGTACCAAAGAAGGCTTTCGAAGTCACTAGTTACGTACTGGCTACTTCGATACCGTAACTCGCTACGACTCTTTCTAACTAGGCTCGTAGGAGAGAGACGAATTGATTTAAGTAGCGAGTTTTGACGTGTCGAGAAGGTATGGGCTAAGTGCACTGTATGGAGAGCATTTTCCATGGCCTCGAGACTTGTAATCGTGTATTAATTTTTTACGATATTTAAAATATAATATAATTTGTTTATAAAACCAATTTTCATGATTGAATTATAAAGGTTGGGATACTTTTCCATTTTAAGAATAAAGGCAGTTACTTGCTTCATTAAAAATTGTGGAGACGGCACTACTTCTCCGCTGACAGCTTTTTATAATCTTTCAAATCACTGCATCTTAGGTATCTAATTACCGTACATCGTTATAGCGGGTGCAACAACGATTTGACAGGACTGAAAGATTTCGTTTTCAAATGCTGTATGCAAAAGACGTACATATGCTAATTACAATCTAAAAGGTTTTCTACGTTTGTTTATTTCAAGCTTTTTTTGCTGATGGTACTTAATTGTTTCATTGTCATGTTTAAAAACACATACTTATCTAATTTGGAAGCAATCCGACCACTTGAAATGACTCAAAATTTTATTTGAAATTAACATATGGAATTAGATGTCGTTGGATTGTGTTGGATGTTTTTTAATTGAACTATCCTCGGTCCTCAAGTTATAGCAGAAACCAATTTAGATCTTATATCCTTTTGCCCTGCTGCCACGCACACAAACAGATATCGAAATATACATTTAGTTTTCTCTAACTTGTAATTTTGATTGTGTGTGTTAGTAGCACAAAATAAACGTTTTATCTGTCTGTCTACGTAACTACTCTGGCATCGGAAGTGTGCAAATTGCTAACAAAAAAATTGAATGTAATGGACATAAAAACTTCAGTAAAAAAATCTCTGAATGACAGTGAAAACCATATCAATAGTCCTTTGCGTGGTTTTGAATGAGGGCAGACAAAGTCCGATAGCTTTATACTTTAAAGACAAAGATATCGACTCGTGAAGTTAAATAAAAGCTTGTAAAAAAAAGCCTATGCCAAATACTTTCAACGCAGTTTTTACGTGAAAATGTACCCATGGTCCTAGTAATAAAGTCAGGAAAGGTCGAGTTTTGTATTGACCGTTGCGCCGTCGCCACCAGTCCATTACGTCGCAGCTTACACCCCGATGCGTACGGCCGTAGGGCGTCCCGGAGCGCTCGCCGCACGCGTGCGGAGCGCCACGGAGCCCCTCGAAGCCTTTGGCGACCGGCGCCTGCCACTAACCCTTCATGCTAGGTATAAATATCCTCCAAGATTATATCCCCCAGATAGGTACCTAAAACACAGAAATTATTCAAAACGATATCATTTTTGCGATACTTTGTTGAAACGGTGTATTTAGAAGTAAAATCTAGATCATGGACAAGCTATTTATTTAGATTAATGTCGAACTAATTTTATTAATTGCATTTATAGTTACAATTACAAAATAACACAAACAAGTAGTCTAACTCGATGGTGTAGTTATTCGTTTAGTATTATCTTATAAGTGTGTGTAGGCAGTGTTAATTTCAAACTTTCACCTTAGCTTTATTTAACGTTGATCGCGTGAGCAACAGAACTTTTAACAGTTTAATTGTCGTTACCGCGGAACCTGCGATCCGGCGACGTACAAACTTAATCTTGTTATTAAATCAAACACATCACATTAAGGATGTTATCTTGTCAATATCAAAGTCCCTAACAGTGAGGCCAATAGTGTAGACATAAATATGTAACGACAGGTGGTAGAGTGGTCATGCTGCGAAGCGCACGCCCTGTGTGCCGACGATATAACTCTTAAATCTGTACTTTAAGTGCTCAAAAATGGACTGTATTAAATATTACATACGGTTTTTAATTACATTAGTCCTCGACTCCCCTTGCGTTATTCCGTTCGTGGAAACAATCGCAGCGCAAGCCCGAGGACGGGAGAATTCGAATTTATTGACCATTAATTCAAAATATTATTTTCACAATATAAGTACTCATTTATTAATTTTGAAATATTAGGTTCCGATTAATTTATATGTGTCGTTAAGATATTTATTATGTATGTAAATATCGTCTTTATTTATAAGACCATCCTTTTGTTTTCAGTTGTTACTTGTTGAGTACGCTGATGTGCTTCATTTAATAAATTGACCGCTATGAATAGGATATGTTTTTATAGCATTAAGAATCGTAAAACAGTAATGGGTTTTACAGTCTATTATTCAGAATCAGAATTTAATAGACACCTTAAGAAATTACTATGAAAAGATGTTCCTTTAAATGAGATCGAGTAAATACTAATTCGTATTTGTATTTGTTGTTTTCAGAGTATCGACGAAGAGGACAGGGTGTCCGTAAGTATCCTATTTTGAATAAACCTATCTCTATCTGCCTTTACATTTTTTCCTTTGAATAGTTTGGTCTCCTAGCCTCATACTATTATTACATACCTAGTTTGAAAAAAATCGTCATCATTTCAACCCGGAGTAGCTCCCAAAGACTTTCACAACGAACTATGGTTGCCGCATCAAATCAATTCATCGGTTCATCTTCTAGGTGAATGAACTTGTAAAATAGGTAATCAAGTACTTTTTCTTCCAGTTGGACCCTAAAAGCGAATCTGACCCGCTGGATTCTAAACAGAAACAGTGGATTCTTTGCGCAGCGAGAGGCGACTACCACGCCCTAGCCAAAATGTGTAAGGAGAACTCGAAACTAGTGAGAACTAAGGTATTTATTATTATGATTTTTTTACTAAGATTTTCATTACTGAATACTGCAGTTTATTAACATACCAAAAAGGCTTAACGTTTTCCAATAGAAATGTATATTTATTGTATGAGACTTCTTTATTTAACCGGCCAGAAACTTACGAACGGTTTTATGTCTTAAATTGTATTAAACTTTTACGACTTTCCCACATATTTATATAACATCAATTGGGACTGAAATGCGACGGTGAGTCTACTCGTGAACACGGCCGTTGCAATGCGAAAGTAACAATGATTTAGTCGCGTTAATTTTCTACTTATGTTATAAATATGCCACGTGTCTTTCTAATTCATTTGATATGAACGAGCAATATAGAAGGTTCTCGAATACATCCTTGACATCATATGGATAGTTCCAAAAGTAGTAGGATAGGTCCAAAAGTTGCCGTCTTGTTACATGCTTTTAGGCGTCTTCCTTTCTAGCTAGGCACAAGTTTGTGCACCTACCGTTAAGTGTTCACATATTAATATATTTGATCATCTCAGCTCAGGCATCTGATGTTGCTTCTTAGATTATAGATGTAACAGAAATAGGAAATATGAATAAACTGGCCATAATAAAAAAGTGTGAATAATAAATTAGTTTTTTTTTATTATAATGTTTAAGTAAAAGTTGCCTGAGCGTAAAAACTACGCCAAATAAAAGAAATCAACTTAATATTAAACAACGAATTCGTACTTATCCTAAACTAATGAGTACTTACCTCAAACTCAACCTATTGGGTGAAGTAAAATAAAATACCGGTACTATTTTTTCTCGTACCTACCTACTTTATTTGCTTATTAGGTATCGCTTCTGATTAATTACACACGTCACAAATGTGTTGAGATATTCATTATTCCTAGACAAATTCGGTAATTGATGTTTTTGAGACCGTCAATAATACAACATTGAAAATGTTCAAAACTGTCTAGCGATAAAAATTACCTTTATTAACTTTTGATGAATAGTCGTCTAGGTAATTAATGTCATAATGTAAAATACCACTACAGGTAGAACTTCAGTGTCGATTGGCATATTAAGTAGATAACGAGAATAGCATATTACGTGTTGCGTTTAGCATGCGAACCTTTAGCACTTCCGGGCGCTCCCGCTATTTGGTGCTTTATTGTGGTCTACATCCCAACAGGTCTCGTTAATTTAGCAGGAAGTGTTCTTTTTAAGCTGATCTCAAAATTCCATATAAACAATCAAGTGTTCATTTTTTCCCTGTCTGATCTCGATTAATTTCCAGATGTACTAACTTTAGGCAAGTGACGTGGCATGCAATTTTTTTCCTTACGCTTTACCTTAAACGATCAACAGCTAAAGACAAAAAATAGTGAAGCAAACAAAAAAAAGCTGCTAAACTTTTTGTTTACCAAGTGCGTGGAAATCAGGGACACGCTGGAATTTCACTAAAAAAATATGACAAACGATAACGGATGTAGTTAGTTGTCCCGCGTCCTTGCGTTTTTAGGCATTAGTTAGCACCAAGTGAGAGCATATGTCCAAAAGGTGTGCTTCTAATTGGGGCCGGGCAGCCGGGCGCCGCGCGGCCCGCGCCCCGCCGCATGCTATCTTGACATATCTCCGGATATACTGACGTAGGCCCTTGTTTTATTTTACGAGCCATCTCTCAAGCCCTGTCTTTTTTCTACGCTATTGTGTTTATGCCGTTTCGAGTCGCGCACTTGATATATAGTCGTCATATAAACCGAGAGCTCGCTAATTTCGAATGGAGCTCCGCTGATTTATACGAATACAATTAATAAATTAAAATAGTTGAGATTTTAAACAAAAGTATCTTCGGTAGGTTGATTATCTTTTACAACGTCCGATTGCCGGAGCTGCTAATGTTTACGGGACAGATATCTGCATCTCGGTCTGTAAAAAACTTACAGTCAGTCTGTCATTTGATTGAGTTAAGTCTGAGTTTGAATTTGTCGTCTGCGTCGTGGCATTATTACCTGGTACCTACCTCTTACGTTACTTTTATTGAATACTCAATAAAAGAGGTAATGATAGCCTTCTCTTTTATTGATTCGTTGTAAATCAAGCGTCGACGCAATTGGATTTAAATTTTATTGGCATACTCTCGTAGGTATGTTAACTGAACTAATTAAGGATTATTTAAGGTTGGAATCTCAGAAACCGTCGACAGTCGACGGGGCCGATAATAAGCTGATGGCGTCGTTTCGCTGACTGGTAAACGGTCAAGCCGCTACATTGTTTCAATTTGTTGAAATTAAATTGTCACAGCTGTTATATCGCACATAACACGTGCTTCATAATGTAGAACAACGGTTATTTTCATTTTCTTCCATCCGCCTCGCGAGCTAATAAAGCACAAGCAAATATTGTCAGACAATATGTAACACGTGTTTGCTACTGTGCCTTGCCGGTTGACATTTGTCGCCTATCCTCTAAAAAACACTTTGATGCTTATTTTCGTATTCGCCGGGCTCGATGATAGAATCATCGATTTGTAGAAATATCTCGGTGTGGGGTAGGTGCTTATTTTTTTTATACGGCTTGCTCCTCTTTGAAACGAGACACTTAAATGTGTCATCGCGGCTTCCTATTTAGATGAGCGCTGCTTTAATATTTACCCATTAATAACGCTCTCTTGATGATAACTCGTAATAAATTATATAATAAGATTTTTTTAACACTTCACGACGTTTCCGTTATCGCGCTGTTGATCATTGTAAGTGATTACGAATATCATGATGTTTGAATTAAGATCAATCATTTCACTTAGTTTATAATTAATTAACGCGTAGTTCCTTCCTCAATGCCGTAAAGTGTATTCAATAAATATAAACAGTATTGCTGGTTCTTGTACGGATGAGCCGGCTCAACCCGGTAGTACAGTCAGCCTTACACTTAAGAACCTTGCCTTAGTAACGAATTAAATGAGAGTTGCTCGAATTTGTCACATCACTGATAACGACAAAGTACTAAAATGTTCAGCTACTTCTGAGGCTGGTCGTACTACACTTATAGAATACCAACATGAAGTAGTATAGCTTTTGCGACTGCGTTTCGTATGTTGAGTGAAGTTATCCGGTTAAGAAGCCCAGGTTAAAGGAGCTAGATTATCCGGCAACGTTTCAGCGACTATGAGGTTCCTGGCACCTCTGGGCGAGGGTAAACACTTCCCATCAGATGATCCTTATGACCGTTTACCTACTATTCACATGTATAAAATATTTTTGATGTGCCTTTATGATAAAGATTAATTTTAATACCTAAATTTCAAAAGGGAAAAGCCTCCGTTTCCATGAGACGTGCGTATCAGGCACAAAATTCTTGAATTAAACTATACCACTGTACCGGTTGCATTGCCTACAATCTTCTGTCTTATCTGCAATATTTTTTGCTCAAGTTCTCAGATGGTTATAACAATAAGTCCTTCTCATTTTACAAATTTAGATAACGTTGATCAGAGATAAAATATTTTTTATATGCATACCTCGCGTCTGAGTCACCAACTATAGCTATTAATAATTATGTGAACCTGATTTTTTAGTCCATGTAGATGTATTGAGCGTCGTAAGAATAAATAAATTAATGAACGACAGTAGCTACAGCGGGATTGCTGCAAATATTCCCCGAAAAGTACATTTGACAGCCTTTTACGGAACTTGCCGTGTGTGATATTTTGTTCGGTACATCAAACTCTCGTAAGTAAAGTTAATTTTGATTATCTTCCCGTGGTCGGATTGACATCAATTTTTATGTTCCTTTTGCGTTGCTCTAATGACATTGCAATAATAAATAACTTAGGTACTTACCTACCACCAAAAAAAATTATAGTTTTAAAAGGTAGTTTTTGACAAACTTTTTTTTATCTTACCTGTTACCGGAAAGTCTTTATAAACCATCGTTCTATACAATTTGATGTCCTGATACTTGAGAGGCCTGTATCACAAAAAAACTTGTAACTCCTACAATTTAACATATTTGTCACATTTTTGTATAAAAAAACTCTACACTTGTAATTTTTGGTACAGAGGGCTGATATTGACCAGAATGCCAAGTTTAGACCTACAGCGTTCTTTAATTTAATCTAGAATCAGCTTTAATATTTTAATTCGTTTCTAACGACGATGTAATAGTGTAGATAAAGATTTGTTTACCCAATAAACGACCAGTGTTATTACAGCTGATTTACGACCGTTCGATTTGAATCGGGGAGGAGCAGAGTCCTTTCTGATATAATTAAATCCAAGTCATTCGATGATAGCCCACAAAGGTATCCTTTAATCTTTTATGATTATTGGCTTAGGTTTTCGAGTATCTTTTTGCTCGCAACGTGTTACGTATGTTAGACTAGTGAATAAGAAAACGTTTTTCCTGTTTTTCTACCTATTGTTCGTTGCTACAAACAAAAGTTCGCCGAAACATCTTACGTGTATGTTCGGAGAGGTTCAATAAATGCCGAGGTCAAAAGAGCCGTTTGCCCCACGTAGCACAAAAGTTAAATTAACATCATTTCATTAGTTTAGGGCCATTCGTCTTAATTGAAGTTGTTTGCATATGATAACTCTTTTTGTGTTAATGATTCGAGATCGTTTCACAATTCATTGACGAGGGCCGGTGCGCTCTAATTGGTTCTAACTTGGGTGCAATTACAACCTTTTTTTATATCCATGGCGCCTGCCCAGCGACCGGGATCCTATTTCATAGTAAAAAATATTTTTAAACAGACGTATAATATTTCGGTTGCACGCGCTATTAACGCCAAGTCGACGATGGGAGTGCCGTTGCGGAAAGCAATTTAAGTCTGATTTATTCCGGTGCTCAGTTCGTCGTTGACATCTTTCACTCCTAACTATGACAGTAGTTTTCTTAATGATTTATACGAACAAGATCCACGCTCTCCATGCTGTTAAATTGACCAATTATACTTATTTAAGATCTCAATCTGCGCTCTAGGCGCGTTTTAATATAAAGAAATTTGCATGTTTGTGTTAGTTGAGAGCGCGAACAAAAGCGGTAATATTTAAGTGCAAACTACTTAGTGTGACACGTTACACGTTCCAGAAATCGATTCCCGGCCGGCTCGTTCGTTCCGCTCGCTTGTTACTTTGTGAAGTGGTGCACGACGGACAACTTTTGCTTTGTTTGTGATTTTTCGGCATTTATTATGGTTTGTGTGGAAATAAAAATATTTTAATAACTTTGTTGACAATTCGTTTTGAATGAGTAAGTTATTTCGGAACTTATAGCTTTTTGTAACTGTATATACTTATTGATAGCCACGTTTCAAGAAGTGTTGATAACCGTCGGGGAACATGACTACTAATGGTTACTCTGTTATTTTAGATTAGACTTAAGTTCATAAGTGTTGCATGCCAAATCCTGGACCCCGCTTTTGTGAATTGTTTAGCCTTAAGATCTTCTTTACTCACATTCTTGCAATAAAAAAAATGACTTTGACGTTGGAAGAAAGGTTCTCGAGAGTCGCCCGAGCATTGAAAAGCGGAAAGTTGGATTCGAAGGCCTCTTACCGTTTGTTGTGCTACTCTCTGGTGAAGGTCTGTATCCAACACTGGCTACATTCTGGCTGATGATGGTGATGATGATATCTATATTGATAGAGGTGAAACAGAAACAGCAAAATGCTATATGTTGCCGCGTAAAATAGCTTTTCAAACGTCCTAACGCGCTACACGCATATTTCGAATCTTCAATGCTAACCTTTGTTATCACGACACTCTATGACAAAAAGAAGTGGGGACAAAAACAAGTCTCGAAAATGAAGCTAATTTAAGTTTTTGTTAAAAAATCCCTTTTTAATACAAACACTTGCGGTACTTTTATTATTGCTTTGTCATGTGATCTACGCAAATGTACATACCAATTAGAACATTGGAAGCGAGTTAAAATTTATTTGCAAGATTCATCTAAACTAATAAATAAAGCAAAATAATTAAGCGGCCAGATATCTAAAAGCTTATAGAAATTCTCAACATCATGCATCAAGCATTAAAAAAATACTAAAGAAATTCTTAAATTGCCAAAAAAATTGTCAAAAGGTATTGATGTCAGAATAATAAAACGAAATCCTCGACACTTTAGTCATTTCAAAGTCACCCATCCATCTCTACAGGGTTTCGAATGCACATGAATAAATTCACTTGAATATTCATTTTTACCTAGTTCTCGATATTCAAAGTCGCTCAACCACTTCCGCTTTACAAAGGCAGCGGAGGAATATTAACAAGCTGTTAACATACAGTCCAACACTACGGTTAACTTCAAAAGTCTTCTAAATATACACTTTTTACTTTACTCAATTGTAATAGGGTGACAAACTGTATGCATATTTATGACCTTGGCAGTACCATGTCGCTTTAACATCACGAGCGTCACGTTAAGTGTCAGCAAACGAAATTGTCAAATAAGCCAAAGGGACCGAGTACTAAAACGTATTTCGATTTTTGCATTTGCCTGTGTGTTCGGTGGATTAGTTGTAAAACGTATCAAGTAGCGGTTGTAGCGTGTTGAAGATTGAATTTAAGGTAGGATGGAATAGGGTTTTATTTTGGTTAGGTAGAAAAGAGAAGCCAGCTAGTTGTGGAACGCAAGCCGGCCGGCGCCAAGACGCTGCAACCCGAGAGTCGACGGCGCGCCTCATTTGACCCGTCCGTCGAAGCGCGCCATTGTTTATGCGTGTCGAACACAGGTCGGGACGACAAGAACGTCCTCTATTATTTTTTGTAAAGCGTCCCGAGATAAAAATCGACACCTTATCTAAGGATTTACTAATATTGCTCAGCGTTACTCCAGTTCAAATGAATCTGTTGTAATAATTGTCACTAGCGTAAACTTGACATACTAGCGTATAAACGAACCAAAAGCACGAGCTACCGAAGTTCAAGATAATGCGAAAGTTCCATACTAGATCCGTCTTACTTTGACTGACCTGTGAAAACAGATTACAAAAGGCGTTACTCCTATTCCCTTTCATCCTTGTGCAACTGCCATATTAGATTATTTTGTCACATGCACACTCAGGGAGTCAAGTATACTATTTTAAGTTTAAAGTCATTATGGTCTATCGTGATACCTTAATTGATTGGCTTGACTTTGATCTCTTATACCGCAGTTGGCAAATACAAAACTAGAAAAATAACATTTGCCTTGTGCAATCGATAACAAATAATCTCTAATGGACAAACATTGTCAATAACCCGACGACGGGCAGCTCGTTCCGTTCGCTAATACTTATCTGATCGTATACGTCAAAACTTTCAATTGTATTGACCAAATTCGACCTTTACAAACAATACGTTGATGATCTGTGCCCGCCGTAAGGGGGGTCCGGGCCTGCGCCAGGCGCCCATCGCGAGCACGGCATAAGGCACTGGCAAGTGCAAGTCACTCCCACAATAAGTGATTTCTAACACGGTGACGCAGCGTTATTGTAATGGTTGTTTGTTTAGCTCTACCTTACTCTTGTATCAGGCTAATCATATATGCCCATAGTTTTGTTTTTATACGGCCATTTCATTATAGACTTCATGGGCGTGTGATGTTGGACGCAATCAAATTTGAAAGGAGACAGGATGGCGTTCGTGCTGCTTTGGTAATTTGATGGCGGCGCCAGGAGAACGCTGCCACTCAGATTGATAGATTAAGAGTTTGAGTATTCTACTCGGGGTACGGATCCTCGCGTGTCGGAAACGAGATATTTACATGAGAGAGCTTCAAAAATACTTCTGCCACGACATGTCCCAACTCTAGCTTATCGCGATTTTTCAATAATATTCGTCTCTATCTTGTAGTAGGTAGTGCGTAATGTACGCTGTCAAATCTTTAATGTTGTGTTTGTGAGGAAGTTATGTAAAAAAACATAGTTGCTTAACTAAATATATCCATTGCAATCTTTATATTAAGCAGAAAATTCAAAACTAAACTGGAAAATTATAATGAAGCGGTAGTAGTGTAAAACAGATTTACTTAAATTGTTTTAAAGTAAGTGGCTACCGCGACATGGTTTGTTGAACGTGTCGCTTGATAACTATTTAATCAAAATCAATTTGCTGCAACTATGCTTTGCCACGTTTAGTGAATGTACGCTATTGCGAGATCTACCACCATAAATGGTAAATACCCATCGGGCCTCCGACTCGGTTCTACCCGACGGCATTGTATTCACCAAACGGGGTTCAGTTTGTTATTGCAAAACACGAAAGCATGCTAATTGAAATTCAGCATGAAAGGGATAATGAGGGTGGGGACGCCCAGCGTCGCCTGCGATCCGTCACTCAACGCTATTGCGAAGATCACATGACGAACTATTACCTACCTATTTGCGACACGTATGTATGTATATTATGGTATTTATTACTTAAGTATTTACTTGTGATATTGCTTATAGATGAGTCAATATGATGATACAATATGAAAAATAATTAAAGGTCCAAAAAAAACCTCGTTATTTATCGTTAAATAGCCTTAAAACTTGGTTTAAATAAGGCTACGGGTAGGATAATACGGGACGTAAAGTTAAAAAATATATCTCGTTTGTTAACCAGCAATCTCTTTAACCGTCGAATTTTAATTTGCCAAAATTGGGAGTTGTTGTACGTAAGGGAGATGGTTGCGCAATTTACGAAACCCGAGTGGGGCTGCGAGGGAGGCCTCGCACTTTACCATGGCACATTAATTAACCGAGCCGAATCTACATACGGCGCCACAACTACGTACTGGTGGTAAGAGCGTAGATTTACGACTCGTTCGACCACCATCTATCGGATAAACTAATTGCATGGCAGAGCTATTGTTTCTAAACATCAGGCAGAAATGGAGCCTGCACCGGGCTAGCCCACCGTTTGTCTGCTATCTAGGAAAATTA
Source organism: Ditula angustiorana (assembly GCA_963691745.1). Classification (NCBI taxonomy): domain Eukaryota; kingdom Metazoa; phylum Arthropoda; class Insecta; order Lepidoptera; family Tortricidae; genus Ditula; species Ditula angustiorana. The sequence continues at coordinate 9,298,314 of OY829472.1, forward strand.
TTCGATTGTTTCGTGCCGGTGCAATCCGTAGTTTGCTAACGCCGAGCTTTGGAGATGTATCACTAAGGTATTTTGCAAACGGATTTAGAGTATGGTGATGAAATATAGAATCGCACAATGTTCGTCCGCATCCACGCATTTTGATATGCTACGGTTAATTTGATACCGCTTGTTTATTGTCTATAATGGGATGGAATTAGACGTTGTTTGTCGTATTTGAGCGAGGTGTGTGGTACGGGCGGGCCTGCGGGCGCGCGCATGTCGCCGCGATGGCCGGCGGCGTACACGCCGCCCCGCGCTCGCTCGCTCACGGCGCTCGGCGAACACCGCTTTTATCCTACCCCGCAATAGCCAACCCTGCTCTATGTACTAAAGATATTTACCATTACAATTTAAGGCCTCTATTTCGTGAACAACAGTAAAATTGTGTCTATAAGTCTATAAACCAATTAAACATCCTTTTTGTTCTACTAGTGCTGAGAGCCGAGGCTACAAATTAAAGTGGGTGGGCATCTTGTACTTAACGTTCTAAATTTATCGCTGCCATCTAAATCCGAGTTTGATACATAAACTGCACATATCTGCTAATCCTTGGAAATGAATGGTGCAGCCGTTCGTGTAATTCACTTTCATCTGGATCCGTCTTCCTAACTCTATATTATACAACAAAAATAATTTGAACCGAGAGGCGGCAGGCAAAGCCCGAGGTGCTCTGTTAAGCCACTACAATTCGTTTGCGGCGGCTATGAGCGGCTTGTAAATCAAAGGGATTCTACACAATTAAGCTCATAATTAATGTAAATACTCCTTTATTTATAGGCGCAGTCATTCTTAAAATTGCTCCCGTTTTTGATAAGACGACCCTAAGAGGATGTGATCAACACATGTTACATGTTAATGTGGAGATAATGGTGTTGTTTTGGATTTTAACTTAAAAGCTTAGTCAAGATTACCGCAGTAACATATTACCTATTTAATTACCCGAACAATAAATAAGAAATGGACTGAGAAAAGAGACTAGCGATGTTATTAAAAATGTAGTTCTAATAGAACTGAGAAATATATGTTTCCTTCGCGATGATAATCAAAACTAGACAGGAAACCCATATTTCATAAGAGTAAAGATTCTGTTATGCGACGCTGATTTACAACTTGCGAGCGTCATATTTTTTTTGTTAATGCATTTAATGACGCTTGGGAGCGATTCTTCATTAAAACCCCTATACGTTTGCGAGTGTCGCGCTCTAAATTATGTGAGTCGCCGCGGGCCGCGGGCTGCGTATTAATTTGTTTATATTAGAAACGTTCACTTGCGCAGTCAATCACGATTGTCGTCAACCACCCGATACCCGATTAGTTTGAGAAAGATCTGAACCGCGTTTTGGTTATTTCTGTACAATTGAAGCTTTTAAATTTAGTGTCACCGCAGCTCTCCGGAGACGTTCCAAACATTTGTCTCGGATTATTTATCGCCCCGGCTCGCGGAGTATATCATCCGCCCGCTATTGTGGCAATCGATCAGCGCGGGACTGGCTAAATTGATTATTTATTCAGTCTTAGTTAAATCTTTGGCAGCCGCCGCGTTATTTGTAGACCAAAGAGGCAGGAAGCAGTTAAATACTTATTAAAATGTTAAGTGTAAAGTGTCCCGTCATCGTGTTTGCTGAGATTTTTAATTTATAGCTGGCTGAGTGAAGCTTACATCAATTTTCATATGGCACTTGATAATAGCGTAAACTCTCACGCATCCGTGATCAATATTTCACCATCACGGACAACTATTTAAGTTGGCGAAAACTGAGTGGCGTGCTGGCGTGAGCAGTGTCTATGGACATAAACTCCACGCGTACAATACAACTAATGAACGTCGGTAAACTTCACAACCGCAATATTGCGGGGTTAATTTTACACGCAAAACGTTACTCACTCCACGCCGCTAGATCCAAAATACAACCGACATGTCCCTTAATAATTATTATACTTGAAGTTACTCCCGTGTAAAACACAACCCGGGAGAGGGCATGGCCGCATGACCTCCCGGGGCAAACGGGATAAGTACACGCCGCACTCGGGTGGAAATATAAAACATGTTCATTATTTTAAGGCTAATTGGGAGGACGCTTGCAGCGAAGTAGGTGCGAGCCCGCCGCAGCGCGCCCACGGCAGTACCGAATTTGTGCGAGGCATAACGGCCTCATTACGGTATAAATGCGTTTATATAGACACTGTTTCTGCATTAAGCTGAAGTACTACATATGCTATTTCAGTATATCTTCATATAAGTATGCTTATGTATGCGAACGCGTTCGGGACTTGTATTCAACATCCGAAAGTATAATTATGATCTGGTTTTGAATGGTTGAACAGTTTTTAAGCAAATCCCCTAATCGCCTCTGCTCAGGGGTTTCAATTTGGTATATTTTATATACCTATTGTCCCTCGGTAAACCCTTATTTATTAATACTTCTTTTAAATAATTAATCAAGTAAATAGCTGGGCAAGTTTAGACAAGATTTATTCCCGTCTTTGATGATCTCCTCGCCTCAGGCGTATACGTTATTGTGAAACTTTTATATTTTGTTGCAGATTAAGCGTTGTTTTACTGAAAAACTTCTCTTTTTAGAATAAAATACAAAAGAAGTTCACCAAGAACAACCCTTGCGTTAAAATTGGGCACTCTTTATTCAGACGAAACTTTTAATTAATTAAAATTAAAAGGGACGAATTGGGAAATCTTTCGACGCGTAGTTGGGCTTGTTTATCAATCAAGCGGATCTCGACCTGTTTGTTCGTTTTGTAGCATCACACTGTTTCCGATTGTTTGAATTATATCAACGAATAGATCTATACCGTTTGCCAATGATAGAAAATATAAGTCCTTGTATTTTAACAATGCTATAGTGGTTGAATAGGAGTTGGGTTTGAGGGCATTCAGTTATCTCCGAACGGAAGTGACTATTCTCGTCACAAATTGAAATCAGTAAACCCTTCGGGGACATGTTAACTGAGTCACAGCCATTAAAATATGCTCCCTTCCGATTTCGGTTCTAATTCAAACCAAGAAGTCGGCATAGTCTCAACGCAAGCAGCGCGGAACCAAGGGCGGGCGATAGTTAATCACTATTCGCATCTGTGATGAAGTGTGGCTCCATTGTAATTACTTCGTGTGTTGATTTAAGCTCTATCACGAAGGCGAAGGGGTCTTGGCCGGCCCCGCGACGGAATATTGAATTTATTTCTCCAGAGATACTTTATACAATTACTGGTCAGCGTGGAGGTGCCGCCACGGGAACCTATTAAAATATGGAAGATAAGATCGAATTTTTAGTGCTGAGGAGGTGGGCTGGGCACTTTGTAGGCAGAGAGACGACGACGAAAAATTATTAACGCCGACCATACCTCAACGAAGGATTAGAAGCATTTTTTATATTAACAACCACCGCTTTGTAGAGCACTTGTTATTCTGTCTCCGATTCGGTTAAAACGGGCAATGACATGAATGTTAAATCCATCAAAATAAGAAATAAACTACACAAATACAAATGGAGCGTTGTGATGTTTTTCTGTTTTAAGGAAGTGTTTGCGTGTCCATGAGCTGAATTTTGAGAAAAAGTCACGTCAGTTATTGAGTTTAGTCAAAAGTACAAGTAGGTATGATGTCAATGGTTACAAACTGAAATGATAATACACTTTCTAACAATTGGCATAACAAATAACAAACATAAATTTCGAAATTTTGACACCTTACAAAACTGGTTGCACGTATTGCAATACCACTAAAATTTCCATATCACAATAATGCAAACCAAGGTATCATTATTAAGATATGGGCCACTGTTAAATGCGTTTTACTTTAACTATTAAACAACTTTCAATATTTAAGTGACTTTTCTACATTACATTTTAATGCAAATGGTTTTATTAAACTATTCGTATTGCGTGTAGTGTTTTTACGAATATAATATTATAAATAAATGAATATTAAAAATAAGTTTTTATTTACTTTCTTTGTAACGTCGACTCTTGGTCTATTTTATAAACAAGACTCGGATGCCGGCTACTTCCACCTCGCGCTCGCTCTCGCGTATATTTTTATATATACAATTGTTTCTTATTATGAATTAATCAAACATTCAATTGGATTTTGTTTGTAATTAACTCGAAATGTTTGTTCTTGTTTGTAATTTGTTATTTAATTGGCTTCTGATCATCAAGTGATCGAAGTGTTTTGAGAGCACGTATTCTTGTTAACTTGTTAGGCTTTATAAAAAGTAGTTTAAAGAAAAAATATGTTGACAGTCGGTTCTTCAAGAGTATATCACTATTATTGTTAAATATCTTATTCGACAAGCATGAATGAAGAATATTATGACCACAGTAAGTGAAGGAAAGGTTTAATGTCAGGATCATAGCAAGTCGAAATCTGTGGTCTCTGCCTACCCCTCAAGGAAACAAAAAAAAATATCTTGGGAAGTTAACACCAATTGACCTAGTCCCAAAGTAAGCAACTAAAACATGACTTTATCATGTAAATTTATGTGTGTTTATTGCCGCGCTAGATTTAAAAAATATTATTATAAAAAGTACTAAAACCATATCAATACAAGATATAAAAATCTAGCCTAGTGTTCCACCGAAAGTGGGATAAAGTTAGTCATTGATTACGAGGTAATAATTGTTAAAATTAAAAAAAATATATATCGGGATTCACGTTACGAAAAAGAGTATTTTATCAACAAAGATATACATATTCCTCCATATCAAGATTTATTCGCAAAACTTCCGACTTTTCCACAAGCCTTAGCTAATTATAAATAGTTGGTTGGATTTTTCACTTTATTTTTCTCTCATTAATTAGGTCGAATACGTAATAGGGGCAGAATACCTACTTAACAAAATATTACTCGTGTTCACTTTTATTGGCCTATAAATCTTAGAAATCGTATTTAATGCTCTAAATAGATAATACAGTAAATATGTGTTGAGGAACATTTTTTTCTTAATCTAAATCCTAAACGATTTTTTCGAATGCAGGAACAATTATCACATTGTGTGATAATGTGTCACGTGTGACATTTAGAATCGTAACATCTCTTAAAGTATCAAGTCAAAGTCAAAACGGCATGATCAAAAATATAGGTCATACTCATAATCCACTGTGTCGGGGATGGGCGCATAACCTGGTGTCATCAATAAGAGACTACCTCCAAATAGGCATATGAATAAAGTGAAGAATTGTCGTTACTTATCTTTTTTAATAGCACAAGTAACGTTTCTAACGCCAGAAAAAAATATCTAAAGCTTCTTGTATCCGTTGCGCTTGCGGTCGTTGGTCGGAAGAACCTATCGGAGGAGTACTCGTGTTTAACGTAAATATGTTTTAGTTTTTTTTGTGTATATTATGAACGGAGATCATAAAGAATCAATCCGACAACATGAATTGACATGTAGGAGGGTCCTGCCATACGTTTCTTTACAGCCCGTATTGCTCTGAAACCAATTGACAAAGTTATCGACATCAAGAAAAAGGGGTTGAAATATTAAAGCTGTTCGTATAAAACTTTAATCAAATTAACCTCTAAAGTTAAACGGCTTCATTTAAACAAGACCTCATAATTAGAAGAAATGCTTTCAGCAATGACAACACGTTACTTGTTTAGTGCAAACCAAGTCAGAGTAACTGAATTCTTCTGTCGCCGCAGAGCTATAAACACTAAACGACTGGGAGGCGGCCAGACGGAGTGACTAACTGCCTAAGGCCTCCATCTGCGTAATATACGACAGCGGCTGAATATAGTTTTTAATTAGGATCTGCCTACCAGCCCAACCGCGGTTCTATTTGTTTAACAAAACGCAACGAAAGGCGAGATGAGGACGAGCCGATAACCGCTATCACGAATGTTCGCTTCGTGGTCTTATTTGGGAACCAGCCGTTAGGAAGATTTACGCACAATTGGCATGGCGCGGGTTAAGTGCCGCAATCAATTGAGTACATAGAGTTAACCATACCGATCCTGCTTTGGTAGGTCTTTGCTTGGTAATTGTTATGGACAATTTCACTATTACGGTAGTAAAAATTTATGTGATCAGTTGATAGCTATATATTGGTATTTTAAGATGCAAACAAATAATGCGAGCAATATACTCGTAAACATGTCGATTTTGTTATCCTGAATACCAATTAAAATAAACTGCAACCGGGTTCAAGGAAGACCTAATTGATCTTCATTACATCTGTCTAATTAACTGTCTACTGTAACGAAAAACTTACATTTTTCTACTTTATACAGCACCGATTCAATGTAAGTTAAGTATTGTACATCCTCTCGGCTCTTCGTTATGGCATCGGAAGTTAGAAAATCATGTGCGCTATAATAAGATTAATGATGTAGCTGTCATCACAAATTAAAGTTCTCTTCAAGATTTTAATAAGGTCTTTGTCAAACAAAAGTTTTCAATTTATGTAAATTGCCAAGTTTTAGCAGAGTTACCGAGTTAGACGTTGTTTATAGAAGCGTCAGGACGCACTGCTCGGCCGGTTATCGTCCTGTTCATCTTGTTATGCGTTTGAATAATGGATCGTAATCAAAACACAAATCGATAACTGATGGGGATTTAGAAAAAGAATGCAACTGCAACTGGAGGCGCCGGTGCTGCGAGGAGCGGCCCCGGGTCCAATCTGTAAGTTTCAATTAAAGCTCCCCTATCTTCGCTACCGCCGTTGAATTGGCCCAATGAACAAGTCGTTTTGCATAAATGCCCGCCAGCTGTTTACAATAATCGATGATATGTTTTTACGAGTTACATTTTCAATTTATTGATATTCATTCCTGGTCCGACAATTTATTTGTATCGATGTTTTAAAGACTTCTGTTTGTTTTTATAGTGGTGTGTTGACGGTTTTACGACGACTGAACTGTGCCCGCTGATATATCAGCGATTTGCTAATTGGAAGCTTAATTAAGATTTTCTCCAAAACGCACACGTCACGGGCGTCTATGCGAGAAACTGCTATTTCATTCATGACTCTTCGGTAATGTAAACAAACGTGGCGAGGGAAGAATACAATAGAATAAAAGGAATAAAAACGAGAGTTAAGAGGGACTTATTGTTTCCTCTGTTCGGCGCCCATTCTGATTTGTAACTTGTTTTGTTGGGTCTCCAAATCCTGTTGAAACGTAACCTCTGGAGGCAATGACTCCGGCAGGCAGGCGCAACTAACCGACGACAGCGAGTTGAAAACACTTTTTCACATGCCCGTAAGATAAGTGCATTTGCTTGTCGCTACAAGGCGCGCCATGGCGATCGCGTCGCATTCTGCCTCAATGGGCGAGCGTTCTTTATTTATATAGCGCCCTTCTGTAATTAACTATACTAAAAAGAAATGTATCTTGATTTATTTCATATTAAGTACATTTTTACTTGTTGCTCATTTCAAAGACAAAAAAAAATATTTTTAGATGTCTGGTAACTACTTACACGTTTTGTCTAAGGAATGCTCGTTGTAGTTACATTTTCATTGTTTGAGCGTTAAAAAAATTTTATAGACAAGAAATTATTGTTTTATCTTCAAGAAAGCTTACAACTAGAATAACTAACGGTCTGTTTGTTTATGATTAATTAATTTGAAAGTTTAATTATACCTGCCGTAGGCGATATGGTAGGGCCTCGGGTTTTACGAGCGGCGCGCAGAGACGCGGCGCGATCTCGAGATTGTCAATCAAAAGGTTAAGAATTCCCCGACGCTAAGAATAATTCGTCGGTCGCTTTTCGCCATTAAGTCATATAAATCTTCGTCCGGTTTGTCTTCGACCGGTTAATTTATAACCGTTCAAAAATCCTCGATTGCATTCCGCTTCTCCTTCAGTGCAACGTTCCGAATACCAATAAAATCGATCCTTCTAATGAAATCTTTCTTCTCCGTATGTTAAGTTTTTAGCAGTTTTATTTTACGCGCACGTCTCCGTAAATGTAATTTGCCATCTCAAATAAAATATATTGCTTCCTCTACTCCACTTTTGATGGATGGTAAGTGTATATCATTTAATCAAGAGCTATTAAAAGTTGTCAGTGTACAGGGAAAACTACTAGGGAAACATCGATAAATTAAAACGTGTAGTTGTGAAAATGAAATAGCATGTAGATAGTATAGTTACATAATGTAACATCCCGAACGGAATGGATTAGCACAACTAACACGATAATGCTAACACAAACAAATAGAATGGCGAAGGAACGAAACGAAAATTGAACGGAGCGTTGATAAAATAAGAGAATTTAGGAGTAGAACGTGAGGAATGAGACATCGACGCAAGAGTGCAGAGGCGGTGGAGCAGCTGACACCTGTCATCACGCTATTTATTAGCCGCTCCGAAATAAAGTTAACGCGCAAACAAAATTAACAGACGCAACACTATTAACGACACATCCTCGCTGCAGCCGCTAACAACTCCACAATTACCCCGGCATTGTCTACTCCGAATTCACTTAAAAATCGAATTTACTTCGCTTAAGAGTTGAATACTTTGTAATTATAAACCTTTAGTGCACAATTAAAATCACTATCAGTTTTACGACTTCTGATGAACGGTTCTTTTAAATCTTGTGTTTTTTTAATTTGTAATTGCTCTGCTGTTGCGTCTTAATCTAGAAAGATTTTCCACTTATCGGTTTTGATTCATAAAATCAATTAATGTTTATTGATTTCAGTATTTTAAATGTGCCATAAAACTCTAAAGTAAACCACTTAATTACTGCCGCACGTGAAACGGTCATTAGTTTTACTCGGATTCGAATAAAATATTTCACGGTCTCGTGTGTCTAGTTTGACAAATTCAAATACCTGAAACTTTTTTGTAACACAACCATGTCTACAGCTGGTTTCAGAATACGAATAGAATAATGTAAATGTATTCGTCGCGTTGATTTATTATTCTAGTTTTGAGTGTAAGTAATGCCACCCGCAAAAGAGATGACAATATATCCCCGGTTATAGAGTGCGTGCGAGTTGCTCGGCGGTCGAGTTCGTACTTGCGATGTACTGACGCTTAATAACTGTCGACGAATGTTTGCGTCACGACGACGGCACTGCTTTCGATAATAAATTACCTCTTATTTTAGAAATGCTCATTCAACACACTCCTAACCATATGAGCGTATCATTTGCACATATTTTTCGAGTGTCTTTCTCTGACTAATTATCTATTTCTTGTCAAAACACTTCGTGATGGAGATTAATAGAAGTTTTTTCTTCGTGTAAAAACAGTGAATTGGAGTGTTCAACTAGAATGACAAATTACAAGTATAAATTACATTTTATATTTAAATTTATTCGCAATTTCGATAGTGTAAAAATATTTATGTTCGAATAAAAGAAAATATGGCCCTATTTGAATAAAAGCAATGTCGTGCAAGTGTTTTCTTGAAATTTCAAACCTTTTTTTTATTATGTTAAATCGATGTAAGCACATATTTATGAGTTTAAAGAAATGTATCGCGTTGTCCATGGAACATCATGACAGCTGTATTTATAATTTTCGGGAACATTTCACATCTGTGTTGTCTTCACATCTTTCCTGTGAAACGAGCAAGCGATGCCATTACATCGTTTTACGAAAGGTTAAACAAATTTAATAAGCAAATTGTATTAAACGATAGGCAACGTTGATTTATTGAATAGAGGTGCATTATCGGGTACAGGGGCGGGCTGCGGGGCGCGGTCGCCGTCATTACTGCGCCTCATCTTTGTACACGCATGGGCCACAGCACTGATGGGATATTAAGGTTATTACCAACGGCGAAATTGGCCGAGCAACCGCTGAGGAAGCTACCCACCGAGACCTATTAGCGGTATTACATATTTCATATGATCCTCCATCGAACGACGATTATGGGTGTATTAAAACGCCGTCGAACCGTCTCCCGATCATGGGAATATGCACAGCCCTCGCTTTTATCTACGTTTTTTACAGTTTAGTAGGTAATTCGGCTCTTGCGAGAACGTCCGAAGCGTACATTATGGATGCCGACTATTCGGAAAGTTATTTAATGGTTGATATTATGTTTTCTTGTACCTGACCGGTGTTACCGTGAGAGCGGCATAGGTTTAGACTTCGTTCAACAAATGTGATAAATGGCTTTTATGATAACAACTGTATTCTGTTCGAGATATTTTTACATGATGACGCCTATGATTCCGTAATAGTCCTTGAAGTTAAAAACCATTTTTAGCAAACTTTACTTTTGATATAAAATGGAAGATTTAAGTCTCCGGCGGTTATTTATTGTCGAAGAGAGCTCATTCATATATCATGTCATGGAGCATATTCTAGCCGTCAGGCCGAGGTGTGAAGGCGGCCGTCTTCGGTCGAGCATTACCTTAAAAGTTCAGTTGGAGGCACAGTTTAAGTCAATGCGGTTTCACTTTACAATTTTATTAATGGCCCCGTGAGATTACCGTGGTTGTGCAATTTTCACAAGAAGTGTAACCTTAATTTCGCTTGCGCTAATGCAAGGAACATAATTGGAGCAGTAAAATTTGGCCTAAAATGCATCAGCTTACCTCATAATGGAACATATTGATGTTAAGTAATGACGGAGTTGAAAACTAATCGATTTTGTTTCGTTCTATACGCCTCTCGTTTTAACGTTATTTTTTTATTGTTTCAGGATCCTTTTACGGTAAGTTCATCAATAAATTTTTTTGTTTACGTCTTTTTTATAAAAGTAATATCTGCAATACGCATTAAATAATCAATAGATTCATCTAAGATTACTTTGCAGAACCCTAGTAGTCCATATCAACAAATTATAACAAATTAGGTCTACTCTATGAAACCTTCGTGAATTGGTTTCGCGAAGTAGCAAGGTAATTTGTTTCAAAGGTGAATGGGCATTTTTGTATGGGCGCTGTCCCAACCCTTGTATACAATAGTGAGTAGTATGGACGTGTAGTACTCGGTGTAAGGATCATCATAGGCTATGTTTCGAAGACCAGGTGTCTGCAGCATTAATCATTGTTTTGTATGAAAAACAAAAAAAAAACACCAAATTAGACCTATGCTCCCGTTACGTTTTTTACTTCTAGTGGCCTCAGTAATGCGTGGTTAAAATCTTTCGGCTATATCTCGAAAATGATTTTACAGATACTTTTCATACAACTGCTAGTACAAAGTGAGGTATAAAATGGGCTGTAGCTTTTTCCCTGCAAACATCTCGGTTTTGCTGTCATATAAAAAAATTAAGCTCTTATTGAGAGCTTTCTAATAAGATATAGCACAACTGTATACAGCACTTGGGACAATTTGCCCATTCTCCTTTGTTACAATTAAAGGGTCAGACGGTGATGATGATGATGATGAAAGGGTCCGCGGAGAAACCATATGTAGTCACTATTTTTGAAAATGATATGTTAATCTCAAAATATGAAGCTCGCAATGAACTACATTTAGAGATTAAAATCCTGTTTAAAAAAGGAGACTATTCACGTTCATTTAAGATTCTTGAACTCATTAATTGGCTTTTTCGAAAACTTTAATTTTTCAATATCTCTATGTACCTACCTACTTTTTACTGATATGATTTTTTGATATATTTTTTTTATTTTTGCCGGTTGCGATGTCACCATCTACAAATCAACAGGGCGTAAGTATCTACAAAATTACCTTGTCTCACCGAACACAAATTCTGAATTCTCGTTGAACATGTCCCAGTATATACGCCGAGAGATAATCTTATTGACACATATATCACGAGAGCTGTCAGGCTATATACCCCGTAATTACCTACATACCTACTCAGGTTGACACGACAATAATTAGTCGTGTCTAAGACGCATCGTTCCGCGTATCCTAATTGACGTACATGCAAAAGCAATCAATATGACGTGGCGGCGGATGTCGCAATGAGACGGGCTATGTCCTGCACTTTGATTTGCTAATCTTTGTTTTAGAATACGTATTCAAAGCAAATTAGTAAACAAGAGCTAATCACAATAAATCTGCCTAAACTACGTAGAAGCTTTTTGGTGCCTGAACATCTGCAGGATCACTCCAACTGACTACGTTAAAAACTTATGGAAAATGTTTTTGCTCGCCAGACCGAGTGGAAAAGTAGTTAAAATAAAACCACTCAATATCACTAAACCATTAAGTTTAAAATGTCAACGGGTTTTTTGAAATATTCCTTGCTTTTAGTTTTCTATTGTATTTATTCTTTCTATTTTCTAGCACATAACAGTAACTTAACGCCGGAGTTTACTTGTTTTATGGTCCGTCACAGAACACAATATTGCTTTTTAAAGTCACGAAATAAAATGACCTTTAACAATTTACATGTCGAAGTGGACGGAAGTGGAATAAGTTTATTGACTCCTAAAAGTGATGTAGGAAGGTACCGTTCAATTTATGTCAGGGACGGAGTTAAACCCGCGGTTAAAACAAAGACCGCTCGCAATGAATTGAACTAACACGTAGGTACGTTTCAGTTTATGCGCAAGGTTACGAAAATCAGATAAAAAATATGAAGCCTTATTATGGAAAATATACAGTAAAGCATGTTTTTATTCAAAACTCTAAAAAGGTTTTAAAACAATGATTTAAAGTTAGCTGCTTATATCAGTATATATATCAAATTCGTCTTTAATGATAAAGCCAGTCGTTTGAAGGAAACACAAGATTTATATCGGACAAATTATAAAGCTTTGCTTTGTGCACGGACCACGTAATCCCGTTTTAAATTTATTAGCCTAACCGACAATAAATTAGTAATTCGCTTGCCGGGTCACCCGGAAACGCGGACTTAATAAGCTTTTTAAGGACTCAAAGGACCTTAATCTTATAGAAGATCCCTTGTCCGTGGAACATTATTTATATTAAATATTAATACGTTTTTTATGTGTATTAATGTTGCTTCTTTTGTTCCCTCATGATATGACTCGTGCTCGCTGCTTGCTGGTGCGGACTCTTGACAACACAGTATGTAAGTAATTTAGTATACTTGTTTATCTATTGCATCTGTGATCCAGAAATAGTTATAAGCTATTAACAAACATTATCCTCAAATTCACTCGACTTTCCTAATCATGTAAGCGACCCGAGCTTAAAATCCGTGAATCCAATGACATTACCACATCACGCAGTTTCGAGTCGAACGTCTGTTTGTACAGTTTTATCTCAGCAGCAGAGCTGAGGATACAATCATAGCGGCTTTAGGTAACGTTAAAAACACCAGCAAACGTATAAACAAGTAACAAACAGTTGGTTACGGAAAACACGGTCCCAAAATGCCTCCATCAATATCGACGTTGTCCGCGCGAACGCGTAGGTAGATACGTGGAAAATCGTACCAGTATCCAATGTGAGCGGCAAATTAACAGAGCTTCCCCCGAGGCCAATATTTCTCCGTGCGACGTCGAACCTAGGACCGCCCGCCACTAACTACCCCACTGAATCAGCTGCGATCACGCCTACATCTTGTACATACTCCGATTGGTACGTACCCTCAGATAAAGTAATATATATCCCAAGGCTTAACTGCTGACTGAAACTGGCTGGCGAGGCACTCCACGAGAAATTTTGTTGCAAGCGATTTAATGCCCAATTCCGAGTTTGGAACTTATTTTAAGGGCTTCTTTATAAAATAGTGATTGTTGGGTATATAACACTAAACTTAGTATATACTAGACATCCAGTCCAAGTGAGGAATTAACTAATTTTGGCAGTTGCTCTAATAAGAAAGAACATTCACTCGAACAACGTAACCATTCTTTTTGGCGGCAGTCAGGTAAACCAGCTGCTAGACAGCAGTGCTTGCACTGTTGTGTTCCGGCGTGGAGAGCAAGACAGTTGGTAAAATTACAAACACAAGAATTCCACCTTAGCCCTCTAGGTTGGCAACGCATCTGCAGTCTCCATAGTGTCGCGGGTATATATGGGCGGTAGTGATCACCATCAGGTGACCCACTTAGTTTTGCATCTTATAAGGCTTGCAGAATAACAGCAATAAGTAATTACACCCCAATTAGCTTTTTGTCTGTCTATACCCCATAACCGATACCACCTACAACTAAAGTGCTTCAGCCCAATTCGCGGCCTTTGAATTAAAAGTAGGTCCTCTTAAAAACAGGATAATCCTTTTCCACTAAAATGATCGATCATACAGCCTTAATTTTTGTATACGGCTTTGTCACAATGCGATAAGTGCCGCAGATATCGCTGGTGGATGGTTAAAAAGGGACAAATAATCTAAACCCCGAACTCGTTGACACGTGAAAATTGCCACTACCACAGAGATAATTAGGTACTCGAACACAGTCAACAAAAATAATTTGATCCACTTATCTGATTAAATCACAAAACCCGCCTAAACAGTTGTTAAACTTAATCCTAAGCTATCAAAAACCACCGGTTCCTTGAAATTATGCTTTGCTCACAAAACGTTTTAAAAATTAAAATGACCAATGATGATAGCAAGCTAATTCCTATAACTATGCTAATAACACCTACGTTTACCAAAATATAATCTTTAATCTGGATGCAAATCATCCTAATACGTTCCGATTATAAAGAGCTATAATTTCGGCATTATATTGTCCATCAAAGTGTTTTACATATACAAAATAAAAAGCCTGGCAATCAAGTAATTTGTTTCTTCGCTCTCGTGTTTTGTTTCCAAACAGTTTCGTGATGGAAGTTGTGTTTTGGCTTAGTTTTTAAATATTTTGCACAAAAATGCTATGAAATGCGGTAAAAACCAGCAAGCAGGTGCACTTCCTAGAGAACTGTTCGAAGTGCCCTGTAGGAAAGTCGAGTTTTTTTGAATTTAGAATCTTAGAATTAATGTCCGACCAAACTTTCAGTTTCGGTTTCGGTTTAGTTTTGTTTTCGGCAGAAAATCTGCCGAAGCTAGCGTCACTATTAGCTTCACCTCGCAAACTACCCATTGTCGTGCAAAGTTGTCTGTTTGTTTTGCGCTGTGGTCTGCGTTTAACATTTTAGATGTAGAGCTAAAATGAGCAAAAGCTTAAAAAGTACACACTAAAATTGCCCTCGAAGTTTCGTTTACGGTTTCGGCCGAAACTTGAACAGAAACCGAAATTTGATTTTTATAATAGTTACAACTAGTTTCGGTCGGACCCTACGTAGAATTGACTTAGAAATGACGGTGTCTAGGTCGTTTCACAAGAGCTCCCGCTAATTTATATGAATTTAATGACAGTTACATACATTACGGTAGCAGCTCTTTGGAATCGACCTGAACTCATTCCTTTGTTTTGTTTAGGGTTTGTTTTCTTATAGCGTGTTTATTTAGGCAATATTGTTGCCAACGGTGTAGCTAGCAATATATGGTGCATTTCAGACGGCGATGCATTGGGCCTGCAAGCGCGGCGACGAAAATTTAGTGAAACTGCTAGCGGGGACCGCTCGTCATGTCGTCTACGAACGATCGGTCAGTATACTACAGCATCAGCCTTGTTTATTTTGCTTGCACCTAAATGACGTTTTCATCTTTTCAACGTCACGTCAGATACAAAAGTCATTGATACTCCAAGCTTTTTTTGTAAGTAACGAAGTTGATAGTCTTATGCGACTGCACGTAGGTGATTTTTATATCGTACGCGCATATATCGGTCATTGGCGTTGAACTTATAGTGCGGATATATCGCTCTTTCGAACATGTGAAAAAGAAAATAGAAATTGACTTTAAAAATCCGTGACGTGTGTGTGACAAACCAAAGAATTAATACAAGCTACTGGTGCCTATAAACTCTTCAAGTGAACCGCGTGTGGCTCATTCCAGGGGCTCGGCAGCAGACGAGGTAAGTCCGCCGCCTTGTGGTCTTCACGGCACGGCGCTTAACCAGCACTATGCCAAATTATTTTTCACATAAAAGACCTAATGGTTCCTAAATTGGTTTATCTGTATAACCTACGGTTTCGGATTTCAGCGTAGTAATCCAGTATAAAAAACACTGTACATATAATATAATACTTCTAGAAGTTTCCTGTTACTTATTCCATAAGGTCTTCAATTCTAACTATAGCCGTCCGCCATCACTAACTTACCGGCCTCTGAAGTAATGTTGGCACTACTCCCGAGAAACTATAATGTTCAATCAAATTACTCAGAGACGTTAGAGGGTTATTTGCCTGTTTTACGGTATCGTTAAAGTGTCATTACATTTTTTTCATGTGGTGTTCGGCGTTCGGGCGGCGGAAGCAGAATGGGGTAAGTCCGAGCTTTTTATTACCTTACTACCTACTTGTAGATTCGTGGAAAGTGCTAGTAAATTTGCTTGAGAGTATCTCACTCAACGCGTTAACGTTCATTCAATTACTAATAAATTTTGAAAAGGGAACGCAAATCTAAGTCAGCCGGTGTAATTACTGGCACAAGAGTTATTCCATCTTAGCCCTCCGGGTTGGCAACGCATCTGCACTCTCTTGGTTGTTGCAGGTGTCTATAGGCGATGGTGATCACGTACCATCAGGTGACCCACTTGCTTGTTTGCCTTCCTATTTCATTAAAAAAAAACGCAATGAGAATGTTTCGTTACGGCCGTAATGTGTAATAGTACATTTCGATACTAGTGCGGAACGTATGTCATTACTTAACGAGTCACGAGATATCTTGCCACGAGCCGAAGGCAAGTGGCATGACTCGGGACGAGTGAAGAATGACATTTCCGCGCGTGTATCGAACGACGTTTTTCAATACAGTTGCGAAAAAAAATACAACAATAGCTACTTTTTCTGAAGCTCTTAATTAAAATAAAGTAAGTACAAACTTTAGTAGTGAAAATTTTTGACATATTAAAGGCGTTTTTGTTAGCTGTCACATTTCCTAAGGCAATGGCTTTTGCTATTCAGCCAACTCAATGAAAGAT
Organism: Ditula angustiorana; assembly: GCA_963691745.1. Classification (NCBI taxonomy): domain Eukaryota; kingdom Metazoa; phylum Arthropoda; class Insecta; order Lepidoptera; family Tortricidae; genus Ditula; species Ditula angustiorana. The sequence goes on from OY829472.1 coordinate 9,315,199, forward strand.
TTTTTTTCAAACTCATTTTTTATAAGAAGGAAACAATTTTATAATAAATATCACTTCAATATTATTACCTTAGTATCATTGTGTTCGATTATTTGTGTATAGAAATATTTTTTTTTTCAATACATGTAAATTTATTTTACAACAAATTTACACAAAATAATACAAAATTGGCAGACAAACACACTTAAATTAAATATAGATTACACAACGAATAAAACACCGTCATCGTGGCGGAAACGCTGCAAGATTTGCAACATATGTTGAATGGCCAAGCTGATTCTTCTCAACGCATTGGTCTTCGGATAAACCTGGATAAAACCAAGGTTATGTTCAATGAACATGTAAGTCCAGAACCAATTGCAGTTCAAGGCAATATTCTCGAGGTTGTTAAGGAGTATGTTTACCTCGGGAAAACTATGCAATTGGGTAAAAACAACTTCGAGAAAGAGGCCAACAGAAGAATACAGTTGGGATGGGCAGCGTATGGGAAACTGCGTCAAGTCTTCACATCGCCAATTCCACAGAGTCTAAAGACGAAAGTCTTCAATCAGTGCGTCCTGCCCGTCATGACATACGGTGCCGAAACATAGACACTCACTGTAGGGCTGGTCCACAAATTTAAAGTTGCTCAACGTGCTATGGAAAGGGCTATGCTCGGAGTTTCTCTAAAAGATCGAATTCGAAACGAAGTGATCCGACAGAGAACCAAAGTTATCGACATAGCCCACCGCATTAGCACGCTGAAGTGGCAGTGGGCCGGCCATATAACCCGAAGAACCGATAACCGTTGGGGTAGACGAGTTCTTGAGTGGAGACCACGTATCGGCAAACGTAGCGTGGGACGTCCTCAAACTCGGTGGAGCGATGATCTTCGCAAGGCGGCTGGCAAGAGCTGGATGAGAGTGGCCGAGGATCGTGCTCAGTGGCGTGCCATAGGAGAGGCCTATGTCCAGCAGTGGACGAACATAGGCTGATGATGATAAATAAAAAACAATACACAATTAATTCTAAAACTAAAACTACGATTATTAACTACAATTCGAATCAAACAACCCACCCCGCGCCCTTCCCGGCCCAAAGGCGCCCATCACGCTCGCCGCGTTACCGCGTTGAACCGCGATGGACAGCCTCCGCACCAGGAATGACCCAGACCGGGGATCTAGAACTCTGCCTCGCAAACGGCGCCCAACTTCCTCAAAAAACGTCTTGGCCTCTGAGCCCCAACAACTGGTTTTTTCCACCGCAAGCGGGACAAACAAATAATTTGTAAGCACTGAGTACTTGTCGTTGCTCAAAAAGTGCCCTTTTGTGGCTGTTTTGCGTGCGCAAAGTTCGTTTTTGCGAACTAGTGCGATTTACTTTTTTAGTTTTTTTTTTATTTGTACTTGTTCCAATTCGTGACTACTTACCAAAGAGTATGTTAGTTTGTACCAAGACGTAATAAAACTATAATCTATTATTAATGTAAGAATATCAAAATATTGAGATTTTATATTTTATTTCTAGCCTGTTCATCTTATTTTTTAAATAATAACAGTCCTAAAACAATTCTTATTACGGTGGCTATATGGAACGGAATAGCTTTAGTCTGTGGGTATAGCTGCCAAAACGCCTGTCAAAGTGGAGGCGCCGAGTCTTGCCACTTGCCTTCGGCTCGCGGCAAGATATCTCATACTTGCTCTCATAATGACATACGTTCCGCACTAGTACCGAAATGTACTATTATCTCTCTATTAGTATTGATATGTTTCCTTTTAATTATTTTCAATACTCATTGTATTACGGGACTAATACTGTAAAACTTATCTAGCATAAGAGTACAACACAAGGATATATTCGGCTTAAACTACAAAATACAGATAGAAAAGACGCAGACTTGCACTCGGAATTCTTCTATAAGTATTAAAATATTCTTAAACTGAAACCCGATTCAATTCCCTTACACCTGTCGCTGTTATATGGCGATGTTCAGTTAGAATATCGTAGTAAATTTAATATCAAATGGCTCAATATAAATACGAGAAGCGATATGAAGGAAGCAGATGTTAGACTCTGTGCGTAACTTTCCACGCAAACGAAAATTTCACATTATAGGATTGTGATCTTGCACTGGCAAATAAGCGTCTTTCAAAAACGCTTCCTAAATGCCTTTTTTTAGCAAGAGTATTTCTTTGGTTACTTTTTGGTACAGTAGGGGAAATATATTCACGTACCACCATAGAACCCTATCGCAATGACGCGATGCGTTAAACTCCAGGCTATGTCATACAAATATCATGCGTATGTCTGTCTATTCGACTAGGTTCTGCGGTGGTACGTGTTTCAATTTCCTTGACTGTACATACTTAAAAGAAGTATAATATGTAATCGTCCAAGAAATTGCTTGAACACTTTTCGACCGTATTACAAAGGGATAGAGCACAAAAGTGGTCAAGCAATTACGCGGTCGACTATGCCTAACTGTGCCAATGAGTTACAAGAAAAAGTTGACTGACTCATTTATTATAAATGCTATATAACAGCAACACAAAGAAAAATTAAGGTAATGGCAGGACTCGAACCTGCAACCTCAGCATTCCGTGCCTTGCCTTTGCCAGTTTCGCCACATTACCACTACCATACCCTCCGAATTTTTAAATGTGTTACGTTTTTACGGTCATTGAATACATTATTGATTTTTTTGAAGGTATAACTACCCTCGGTGTCATCTATGAGAAACTTAATCACGTTATCTCATTCAACTTGGTCATTTATGAAAGCCCGGTAGCTGATGCGAGATGGCGCTATTTGTTGTTAAATTTATGTAATCGAAATTTACTTCACATACTTTACTCTTCATTTATAATATTAGTAGTATTCCGCAGATAAATCTGATACGAAAATAAAAAAAATATAGCCTATGTCACCCAGACAACAATAACGAACCGATTGATACCTCATTCATCAAAATCGGCTCAGTCGTTTAGGCACTACAATGGAACATACGTAAATACAAACAGCCTATGTATGTATACATAGGCTGCTAAAAAAAATTTCCCTTCTTTTTGGCTTTGACGTAGTCGGGTAAAAATCGGCCTTTAATAATGTATGGATCGCAGCAAAAGGAGCTAATGGCTTTTTGTCCACAGGGATACACACCGCTCCACATCGCAATGCAGTTTCGTCACGAAAACCTTTACAGGCTGCTAGTGGAAGCGTACGGTAAGAGCTTTCTTTGCATAACACGTTAAACCTTATTTTAAAACAAAGACACCTCTCCCGTTCAGTTTGTGTGACCAATATTCAACAAACAAATCGGCGACTGAACAAACGCCAAATCGTAGTTGCGTATTTTGGTCGCATTCGTGTCTTGTTGTGGTTGCCTACGTAACGTTCGTTGAACGTGTGTCGGTGCAAGAGACAGCATGAGGAGTGTGCAAGAGTAGGTAGATTATGTGTTACTTATTAGTAAAACATCATAACTTTGGACATATCTAACACTGGCGATCTGCCCCGGCTTCGCATGGGTGCAATTTACTTACGAAAACATCTGTAAAAAAAATAACCGTGAAAACCGTATCAAAATCCGTTGCATGGTCTAAAAGGAATAGGCGGCCGAAAACATGCGGACAGAAAGACACGGATAGCGATCTTGTTTATGACTAGCGGCCTTATAAACGGATCCAGAATGCTGCCCCTTCCGAAACTTGGCTGAATGTTCAGTTTGCGAATTATAACGCCATCTGTCATCGAACGCAAGCACTTCTTTATTAGTCAGCAAACTCTACTTGGGCGCCCGGCGCAAGTATAAGCTTTCGATGTTTGCCAGTAGATGGCGATAGCAACACGTTTTGTAATAACGAGCGCCATTTTATCTAATTTACAGATTTAATCTGACTAATAGTGTTTGCCTTACGATGCAGAATGAGCAGGTGATTTTTTTATTTAAAGAAACGTTCTTTTAATTTTTAGATGCTGATCCGAATGCAAGAGACTGGTCGGGAAGGAAACCTAGGCAATACTTAGTTCACATGGACACATCTTTGTCGCCAGGATCCTATAGAAGTAAGTTTGAAGAACTGTCAGTAATACTTTTATTTGTTCAAGTAAAACATATTGTTTAGTATAGGAATCTCAAACAATAGCCACACGCCCAGATATTATGGAGACTGAAGATGGCTTGGTCAGGGAGCTTAGAGCTTTTACAATCGATTGTATTTTCTATGACAAGTTGCTTCTAGAAGTTTTAGTCTACATAAGAATAACGTCGCTATCATTCATATTAATTGGCATTGGTCTTAAAAAAACATTTTTTTTTTCATAAAATAGACGAATTTAAGATATCAATTTGAACGATTTTGGTTTTAACCGTGTTTTGAATTTTTTATCCTATTTATAAGTTACCGAAAAAATATAGACAAATATACTAGGCAGAGGCATTAAACCACCGTTTGCTTTTGCCTATCCCAAATTTAAAAGAAAAGAGTGTCCGTTATGTCATCTGTCAGTGTCCAGTGTTAGTTAACCTTAAAATCTTACACGTCGTAATTATTTGGGTTATTAATAAAATCATTTCTACAAGTACGAATAAAACACTTTTTGTATGATTCCATTATTAAAACTTAAAAAAAGTGAATTTGTGAAGAATCCAACATATAGTGCTTAAAACTGACAGTGACAGCCGACAATAATAACACAAATGCCAAAGAGAAGCCTAGACGGGTGGCATTTTTATTCTTTTTGAGAAAAGTGCAAAGAAATTCAAAAGTTAATACTTGCGATAAGGTCAAACAAAGGTCAAAGTTTATTTTGCAAAAATTTTCACAAATTCAAAGAATTTTTTTACTAGAATATTAGAAAACGGTTTAATATGCCTATTCCTCAAAATGGGTTTGGAATTAGATTAGAGGACATTGTAAAATAATGAACAATGCCAATTACGACTAGTAGAAACTAAGACTTAGGTAGTATTAACATACTAGAAAATTCATTCGCAGAAACAAATACGTACAATTTGAAACGGACGGTCACCTCTCCTCCAGCTATAAGGGTCACTTCCCATCTCGATCATGCGTCAAGTAAGAGTGAAATGTTAAGACTTGGAACTACGTCTCTCTTGTCTTGTTTGTGGTTTTCTGGGTTCTTTTGTTTATTTGTCACGTATAACGTATTTTACAGCAAGCACATTAAGTGCACGTACAGTTTAGAAAATATCCGAGAATTCTGACAGGTGTCATTTTTTGACATTGCAGATGCAGCAAACCTTTTTGACGATTATCGAGCCAAATTTTGTTTACAAATGGCCATTTTAACAAGCTTTTGCCAGGATCAAGTAATTATAAACGGGATCGCTAACAGGGCACATTTGAACATTCAAAGCATCATAGGTTTATAGAAGCCGAATGACAGAATGCATGCCGACATGTCAATTGTTTGTTCATGGTTGCGTTTTGCCATAGTAGTATTATGTACACCAACACTATACAGCTTTGTCTTAAAGAATAATTGGAAAAAGAAATCAATCTTTTATTAAAAAGGTTTGTAATCTCTGAAAAGAGATATAATAACTAGTTATAACATTTTAATCTCCCATAGTAAACGGTTCGAAGCTTCGATGAAGAACTAAAGCATGGATATAGCACCAAAGCACCAAACACTGTCAAAATGAGGTGTGCGCCGAGGTAGCAAAAACTGCAAATTAATAGAAAAACTTAGATTATAGTACAGTCAAGGGATTAAATTTCCAACCCATCTAAGGTTCAATAGCATATAGCAAACTGTCACCATAAGAGCAATAGAGCAAGACGTTAGTTTGACATATCGACCTTAATGTATTGCGAATGTCAGACGACATTTCAACGAAATCGGTAGGGAATTAAATTCATTGACTGTACATTAACGTACACCAAAGGTTAATCAATTTTGACGTTTCGTCTCACAGACAATGTGTCAATTGAAGAGGAGTTTCGTCGTCTCTTTTTGGCACATTGTATTGCCATGTAAAGTAGAGAGATTAGCTATTAAAATATCGCTTTCAAAACTATTTTAGAACTCTTTCTATGCTCTACTATTCCTACGGTACAAAGTTGAGATTTATTAAATTACTTTACTTAAAACTATTGTAATGATGAAATATTTAGCATTTTAATACAGTATTGCTACTTTTAGCTTTTTTATTGTATTTGGAATTAAGTATCTAAAAGTAATGTATTTTTATTCATGCCCTTAGAGGGTTGTTTTTTTCCATATTATGGAAACACACCAAACTGTCAGATTTCCACGGAATAATTTTCCAGACTGTAACCATGTCGAATACTAATGTCCAAATATATTGTAAATATTTGACTACTCTAAACATTTTTCACTTCGCACTCCTGTTATTTATGTGTGTCATTTTGTTCACTGTATGTCACTACAAACGCACTTTATTGAAATGTAAAGGGAACGATGGATTGGAACTTACGATTTTATCAGATGTCAAATGTGGAGAAGGTGGTATCTATTTGATCCGTACTTTTTATACCAGTTCACCTGTAACTTTATACCAGTAGACTGATTCTGGTGATTCTTAACTTATTCGGTTTGTTATGGTCCCAGAATGATCCTGTAGTAAATTCGGCGAGGTCTGATGGTAATAATGGTCCAGCAGCCCCCGCCTGTTTTTTTAAGTGATTTATAACAGGCTGAATCTTCGTGAGTTCGTTCGTTTCGACGAGACGCCCAAGTTTTTCCTATTGGGTTACACGATCGAAAAGTGAACAAACTGTGCCGTGCACAACGCAAAACAGCTGCGTCTGCGATATATAAATATTTTTCATGCAAAAACCCAACCTCTTCCGCTTGTACACTACCATAAAACACTAAAACTACACGATCTACGCGCGTTTCGCCCCTATTCGAGACATTATCCGGATCAAGCTAATTAATCAATCTATTAATTATTTGATCGAAAAGTGGTTAATAAAGTACTTTTTGGTCGACTGAACATGGATACCGTGTCTAATTTCAGAGAAGGAGGGATTTCTCCGCATTGGCTCGCTGAACGTGCGGGTAAAGAAAACAACAGAAGCCTTTAGCAATTTCCTCGGCGTCGGTGCGACTAGGTCGTCGGCATACATACCCAAATCTGCCCGAGAGAGGCACTTGGACCGGCGTTCTGAAGACGGCGAGCTGCACAAGAGCTGGGGCTCGGCGGACAACATTCAGGTTTGATTTTGAACAGGTGTCATAAGCAAGTCAAGTCAAAATATCTTTATTCCGATCAGGCTTATAGGAGGCACTTATGAATGTCATAAAATTTACTACCTATTCGGAAAAAACCTCTGATAAGAAGATATCGGCAGGAAACTCAAGCGAGACTTTAAAACTCTCAAATACTGTAGTGTTATCAGCAAAACGTTTTTTGAGAATTTTTTATTATTTCCAACACGGATGATCTTTTATTATAACGTAGAAGTAATTAAAAAATCTTAGTACTCAACACTGTTGAGACAACAACACCCGATAGTGCTCACTATTATATTTTTCTTTTGACGTATTCAATCATAACATGATTGTACATCAATAGAGAGAGTTGTAATGATCACGACGTATTTTTTTTATTGATGATTTTTATTGATTGATTGATTTATTTACAAGAGCCCTGAGAATTTAGGTCTCCTCTGCTTAACAGTGACGCAGCTATTTTTAACCGAATCCAAAAAACAAACAGTTAGTTCCTATCTATGAACATAAGAACTCATTTTCAGTAGCTAGTTACCAGTGGTGTTTTATTAAGTAGTGAGACGTGTTCCCCCTTAAATGATGGAATATTTAATTAATTTAGGAACTTTACTTGGCCCTGTGGTGGTCTACGCCGCAAAAACTAGTCAAATTAAAGTATTGGCGTATGATCAAGGGTGACATGCAATTGCTTTTCATAGACCACTGCAGTGGTCGCGAGTTCCTGTTAGACCCACATATTATAGTTGTCCGACTACTCAGTGCATAGCGAGTGTTAGCGACAGGCTCATGCGACCTCCTTGGAATACCTTAATTGTCACTGCTTTTGAAAATAGTTTTGCCTTTGTCAGTCGTACGTCTACTTTTCTACTGTCTTTACCGCTCTTTTATATATTTTTTTATTAGTTCACAAGTGGTATTTATTTCCGAGCCTGACCGTCAACAGCGACTTTACACATTCAAGGATCGGACAAACGCCCGTCATTTTCAAAACACAACCCTGTTCCGTACAGCAGAGACTGCGTTATGATGTTAAGGAAAAATGTTATTGGACATTTTATAGAATTAATTCAGCGACAATTTTATTAATGATTGACATTCCGGTGGTGACGGGCGTTTGTCCGATCCTTGTCAGCATTACGTTTACAGGTCAAGTCGGCGTTTCGTATGTCGACATGGCGTGTAATAATTTCTGTAAGGGAAAAATGAACCAAGAGTGTAAAGTTTTCTAAATTTCAGAAAGATGATAAGCTGATGCCACCTCCAACGAACAGCGGCAAGGTTAGGAGACGCGGCGCCAACGGCCGACGAGGCTTGGCCGCACATAGCCGCAGCACTCCCACCACTCCCGACCAGGTATGTGTAATATTCTTTTTGTTTTAAAGTCTGGCTTCTGTCGGACAATTTCGCCAAAGTCAAAGTAACCTCAAAATCTTCCTGTAAAATATTTATAGGAAGACAGACGACATTGTGACGGGTAGCTTCAGTGACTTCATAGTAAAATCCCTATATCTACGTGGAAGCCGCTTGGTTAAAAACATCACAAGAATCAATTGTCATTTTTCATCTTAATCGACAGTCACAGTGCATAATCCGAAATGAGAACCGCAGTTTTGTAGTTAGGCATCAGCGTATTAACGGTTTTAGTTTCTTTAATGTCCTCAAGCTCACAGTTAACTATTTAAAGCAAGGATGCATGTTTGTGGAGGCATGTGTTTGAATTTTTGACTGCAATATAATTGGTATGGTAAGTATTTTCAAGAGGTGTAAATTATATTTTTATTAGATTGTTCTAATTTTAGAGATCCTTGATTTTTGTTTGCTGTATCTATCCCGAAAACATTTTTATAAACAGCGAAATGACAGTTTACAGAAAAAATACATAAAAAAGCAACTGTCAAGAACTCAGTCGTCAATGTTAAAAACAAATTTTGATTGTTTACATCGGTTTCGGTAAAATTTCTAGCATTTCTTAATATTTTTCACGATGACCTCTGCACGGACCCTGCAATGGATTGCAACCGTTCGCGGGCCGAGATGGCCTGCAGGCCATAGTTTGCCTATCCCTGGTTTAAAGTGTACTTAAACAATTCAGCTTGTAACGAGGTAGCATACCTCGACTCGGCCTTTTCCTATTTGTAATTATTATGTGTTCCGTATCACGTCCGAGGTCCGCTTTAGAGAGACATCGTTGCCAACGGCCGTAGGTCGTCAGATGTCGCTACATCCGTGATGCAGAATCCCGCGCCAACAAGCACTTCCTGTGGATTTGACTTCCGCCTACCTGTCAACCTCAACTTACGACTAACTAGCCGCCATGTTTTTCAATCATTATTGCGTCGTTCGCCGTTCGGTGAAGATGGTTCGTATTTGTCGCTTTAATTATTTTACAATTTTCATTTATCACGTTGAATTTTGAATTCACAGCTCAATTCTCCCTCTTTAACAATAATTTAAATCAAACCTTAAAATATTTTGTTAAAATTTTCGTGTCACAAAAGAGGGTAAGTCCGTAAATATTCATACCGCCCTAGTCGGCGAGGAGTGACACGCTTTCAGGAGATTTTGAGCGTAATCACGTGCATAATCACGATCGATCGTGATAATCTGGTTTCGCACGTACACTATTTTAAGCGAGGTCTTCGAGATAAAAGTACAATTCCTCCGCTTAACGATTTTTTGCGTTAGAGAGTTCGTGTTATCTTTCTAACGATTTTCTGTGTGTGTTGCGCGAGTCCCGCAACGAGAGTCCCGCGTCAGATCCGGAGCGTCGCGTCGAGAAGCTCGCGGCGGCGGCGCGGGCCCCGCAGCCCCGCGCCGCCCCGCATCCCCCGCCGGACCGGAAGGGAGGTTCCAATGTCTCTTAAACCAGTCGGTGAGTCAGCTGAACGATATTATTATGTGAATCTCGCAACCCCGTCCGCTGGCGTAAAAGTAGGACGCCAGAGCCTCTGCTCGCGCCCGTGCCGGAGCCGGAGCCGGAGCCTGATCCGGAACCGTGACAAGCGCCGGGGCTCCCTCGAGTTCCCGAGTCCCCGCGGGCCCCGCCCGCCCCGAGCGCGGGCCCTCCCGGCCCGACGGCCGGTTACGAGACGTGAGCGGCCATGCGGTTCAGTCTGATGCTGCGATCGTGCGTAACTGGCGATGGCTTCTGCCTTTTAAAGGCTTTACTGCCGGCGCACGATACCAGATGCTCTGAAGCTCCAGATTGATTAAAATTGAGGGTCCGGTCTGTTTCTTCGCGAAGCGTTAGTGGATTAGCGATTACCAATTAACGACAACATGTAGGAGTACATTGACATTAAACTCCGATCCCTCGGTGCCGCGCAAAAGTTCTCAAAAAAGGGGGGGGGGGGGTACAAGAAAATCATACGAGCATAACCCTCCCTTCTGACGGCAGCCGGGTGAAACTACGCGCCTACCGCGGCCCGAGGCGACTTCAGAAAGTAGGTAGTGTTATCACTACCCACATTTACTTTCATTATAAAAGAATTTTATAATATTTAATATTTCTCGATGGTATTTTTATAAGTAGGATGTCGGGTCGCCCCGTCCTATCAATACAATACTCGGAACGACTTTCTGTTTAGTTTTAAGCTTACTTTTCAGGTTGCAACTTAGATTATCGAAACTGTTTTATGAATCGACACTTCTTAGTGTTCTGTCAGTGTTCCGTTTGAAACGTTAGATGATGCTGTAAATAACCTCAGACCTCTGTCTGTTTTGAAATGGTTTACCTACTAAAGCTAGTACCGCTAACGCCTCGCTTTATTTTCCCGCCTTGCCTTAATATGACTGTGCAGTATCATACTATACTACCTATGTTAACAAGAGACTGTCAAACCAAGATAAACGCACGATAGTTCGCCCAGACGAGTCTGTCCGTCTTAAACGAAAGATTCGGTCTGTCTGCCGGTACCAGTGCTGTAACTTTGCTGGATCTTCTAAACCTTTATCCCCCACTGGGAGAGGCGATACCGCTGCTGCTGCAATGCTGCTTGCTGCGTACAGGCACTTCCCCTTTGTCGCCTTCACTCGTTTGGACCACCTGCACTGGTCCACTCCGCGAAATTACTTCCTTTTGACCGATTAGCAGCGATGCCGATGGGCTATCTCGTTACGCCGTCAGCTATGCTGCGTTTCCCTTGCGGCTGCTGCACCTACAGCTGCGAGACCAAGATAATTTGTAATTGGTTGCTGGCTCTACTTATTGCACCCGTCCTGCGGCTGCTAAATCAACAGGTATTTTGCACAAGTTGCTGGCCATATTGCGCGCCACTCTGCTGCTGTCTCAGCGCGATTTCGATACCATCGCGAATGGCTGTTGTGCTAGCCGCTGGTGCTAACCTATTACAGATGTGAGTCTGAATACTGTCGCGGCAGCCTTCAACTATGCTACGCGCCTTTTGTGCCCGTTGGTCCTGCCGACCCGATACAGACGTTGACTTGTGGCGCGCCTCTCACGGCCGCTGCTTTTGCCGGACCGCTACACTACCTTAGAGCTGGCTTAACTGCGCGCCCTTCACGACCGCTACTCCTGCCGGGCTGCTACATCTGCGAGGCCGAAGGGTTGTCGGCCTAGACGCTGGCTTTACTGCGCGCCTCTCACGGCCGCTGCTTCTGCCAAGCTGTTACATCTGCGAGGCCGAATGGTTGTCGGCCTAGACGCTGGCTTTACTGCGCGCCTCTTATGGCCGCTGCTCCTGCCAGGCTGCTACATCTGCGAGGCCGAATGGTTGTCGGCCTAGACGCTGGCTTTACTGCGCGCCTCTTATGGCCGCAGCTCCTGCCAGGCTGCTACATCTGCGAGGCCGAATGGTTGTCGGCCTAGACGCTGGCTTTACTGCGCGCCTCTTATGGCCGCTGCTCCTGCCAGGCTGCTACATCTGCGAGGCCGAATGGTTGTCTGCCTAGACGCTGGCTTCACTGCGCGCCTCTTATGGCCGCTGCTCCTGCCAGGCTGTTATATCTGCGAGGCCGAATGGTTGTCGGCCTAGACGCCGTTTACTGCGCGCCTCTTATGGCCGCTGCTCCTGCCAGGCTGCTACATCTGCGAGGCCGAATGATTGTCAGCCTAGACGCTGATTAAATGCGCGCCTCTCACGGCCGCTGCTCCTGCCGGACGCTACAGTTACAAGGCCAAATGGTTGTCGGCCTAGTCGCTGGCTTAACTGCGCGCCGCTCACTGCTGCTGCTCCCGCGGGGCCACTACAGCTGCGTGGCTAAATGATTGTCTGCCTAGACGTTTGCATACAGTCGCGCCGATTCTGCCGAGCCGTTACCGCTGCGAGGCCCGATTGGTTGTCGGCCTAGACTAGTGGCGCGCGTCTCGCGGCCGCTGCATCTGCCAGGCCGCTACGGCTACGAGGTCGTCACCGTAATCGCGGGCTTTACTGCTCGCCTCTTGCGGGTGCCGCCCTGCGGGCCGCTGCACCCGAGAGGCGCGCGGGCTGCCACACTAGCAGCGGGCTGTGCCGCGCGTTCCTTCCACTGTCGGTCCCGGTCGGGCAACTGCAGTCGTGATGCGGACGAGCGTTCGCGCTAACCTTCACGAAGCTTCACGCCTCTTTCTCATCCGCTGCCCCTGTCAAGCCGCTATAGCGCGAGCTAGCGGGCTAGCCGCTGGCTTAACTGCGCGTTCATCACGACTGTAGCCTGCAAGCCCGTTACAGCTGTCGCCCTGACTGCCGGCTATGCTGTACTCGTCATGGCGGGCTGCCACACCGTCACAAATTAGATATTGTTTGCAGTGCTTCGAAACAGATAGGCACTAGCATGTTGTGACATGGTCGCGGTCTGATACTGATATACTGATTCCGATTCGTACTCTTTGCGTAACCTAGTCTGTTAAGTAAATGTATACAACATTGAATAAACTGCAGTTCTATCGTTCGTTCACGTTCATACATCCATGCACTGGACAGTACCTTTAACAACAAATATTTTTTCTACATAGTTTCACGGGTAGTTGTTATGGATTTTTGATCAGCTTTTGCACCACCAGCTGTGTTAGCTAATAAGTTTCGAAACGGTGTGATTGATAACGCGCGCGTCATTTTGAGAAATGTGGGCGTGCCTGGCAGTAACGCTCTGTCGGAGCCGCTGCTTCCTACGCTGTTGCTGCTGTTACTGTCGTACGGAGACAAAATGGACTTGGTGCTGCGCTAGCTGTTGGCTTGGCTTTGCTGCGCTATCCTTCTTGGCCGCTGCTATTACCAGGCAGGAGCATCCACAAAGCGCTACCGCTGCACTCGCCGGTTTTTATCGCCTATCGCGCTGCTTTCGCCTGCCAGTTACCGCAACGATGATGACGTGTTGTCGTACCAGCTGCTGATTTCGCGTTCGCCCCTCGCCGCTGCTGCTTCTGCCGACCCGTTTCGACAGTGAGGCCGACTGTACGCCGCGCTATCCGTTGGCTGTGTTGCGGATTCCTTTGCGACTGCTGCTTCTGGTCAGGCCACACTACAGCGCAGAGGTTAACGGGCCGTCACGTGGTTTGGCGATTGCGATTGACTGTCATAAGAGAGTCACTTCTACGGTAAGACACGGTACACCACGATCCGTAAAGAATTATTCGCCGTATCCTGCTAGCAGGTCAACGAGTTCTGTCATGTTTTCTCATCGTATATGCATACTGTAAGAGCTTGAGTTGACCCTACGCAAAATGTAACTATTCCGGCGTTTACTGTTAAGACCCGTTTCCTTCAGAGAATAATCTGCAAGATTATTTAAGGATAACTACCCTGACCTATAATCGTCTTGACTTTACTAGAGGATAACCCGCTCGCGTACTTTATATACCGGCGCAGGGTGTTAGTATCTACGTTCAACATTGTTACAACTTGGTATATTATTAAAGACCTTTATTGTCAGGCTGCATAGGCCATAGATAAATACTTGACATACTAACATATTACAAATATTAAAAGAACTATTAGCTTGATAGTTCGACCTCACCATTTGTACCATTAATTAGGTTGCAAAACCGATTTGATTGGCAGACGTGGGAGCGAACAATACTCCGTTATCTCCGTTAGACTAAAGCTCCTGCTACCACCGGCATGCCTGCTACTTCTGGTACCCATACTCGAAAGGGTTTTTTGCCATTTAAAGTACTTAAATACTCTGTTAATAACGTCCCATCTAGCTTAACAGGCAGCTGGGTACTAAATTGTTTTTACTGTCTGATTATCTTCAGAAGTGTGCTATTAACGCGGTGTTAAATCTGTTTCTGAATACAGACTGTTATTTATAGTACTGAATAGCCTGTCGTAAGTCCTTTATTGAGTTTGCTGAATTTGTTTATACTTTTATTGCAAATGTGCGATATTTTATTTGCTTTTGGTATTACTCAACAGGTACCTATTTCTTCACATTGTCACATTATTGCCATTAGTCACCACGTTGACTCCTAACTCGCCACCAGGAGATAACAAACAGGTCTCTAAAGCGGACCTCGGACGTGATACGGAACACATAATATAAAATTTTACCTTCCAATAAAATTATTATTATGTTTCCTTCACGTCCGAGGTCCGAGTAATGGCTACCTGGTGGGCCCACCAAACCGCATCACTCGCCTATAATGATTGAAAAACATGGCGGCTAGTTAGTCGTAAGTTGAGGTTGACAGGTAGGCGGAAGTCAAATCCACAGGAAGTGCTTGTTGGCGCGGGATTCTGCATCACGGATGTAGCGACATCTGACGACCTACGGCCGTTGGCAACGATGTCTCTCTAAAGCGGACCTCGGACGTGAAGGAAACATAATAATAATTTTATTGGAAGGTAAAATTTTATATTTTCTTAAAAACAGCATTTTTGATTAGCTTCCAAAATTCAAAATCTTTCTAGCTTTTACAATCCTTTCGATCTCGCAGTCTCGATGTTACACCTCAAGAGGAAGCACGTTAGTTATACAGTGTCATTGTGTGTGTACAAGTGTATACTGTTTCGTAAACCATGTCCTTTTAACCTGTTTCTTATTCTGCTATTTCCATCTGAAGGCACAAACAAATTGTGCCTTCAATTCTACTTTAATTTTATACTTCAAAATATTGCTTCAATTTTACTTAAATTTTATACTTATTCCTTCAATTTCCCCCTTCAATTTACCGCTTCAACCGTTAATAAAATCACCCCCATCAACTCGGTGTTTCTCTGACAACACGACGTAACAAGCTAATCCGTTCTTTGTTATTTACAGCCAAGAGCCCACATCGGCAGCAGCGAGACGGGCGACTCTGACTCGGATTCTGCGGCCGGCTTTCATTCGGCTTGGCGGCAACAACGGGCATCCAATTGCACTTAATGCAGTCTTAAATTGAGTATGTTTCACTCTTATTTTCTGCCAGTTATTAGGCTGACTGTCATCTTTAATGTTCGGAACAGGCAGATCTAATTTATCTAATGTTCACTCGGCGATATAACGTGGAGTTGATAATGCCGAGCGTGGGTAAAATATATATTTATATCGGCTATGAAATTTTAGTTATTCGCTCACGGCCGCTCGAGATTATCAACTCGATATTACTAACGGTTAGCTGTGAAAAGAGATCTCGCGATGACCTACGCATCATTCTCCTATCTTCAGAGCCGTCGATCGTATTAGCTCTATCGAAAATATCAATCTCAACTACGAAACTAAATAGTCTATCTACAGCCGCCGTCCTATATTCGCTTGGTCAAAAATAGTTTCCTGCTCTTTCTATTCTACTAGCTTCCGCCCGCGTCTTCGTCCGCGTATGTTTGGGTTGGCATACTAAATTTCAACCTCTTTTTAACCGTTTTAGTGCTATTTCCAAAATTCCTTTCTTAGTGCCCCACTCCACTAAGAAACACGTGTTTCAAATCTCATGCTTCTATCTACAGTGGTTTAGGGTGGGCGTTTTCCGTCGGTCAGTAACGGAACTCTTTTATATGTATAGCTGATGCAATACTGGTACATTGGTGTAAACAATAAATCCAGTGTAAGATTACCCAACAATTCTTCAATAGTGCCTATGAATTAAAGAACAGTAATTGCTTAACTGAAAATAAGCAACTAAAGCACTTATTCGAGTTTAGCAATAACTCAACAATAACAAAAAACGTCCTTCTAATAAATTCTACCAAATAATATGTACGGCGACTCAATAACGGACGTGTACGTAGCAACAGGTTATAGACTTTTGCTTTTTCAGGAATTTCATGACAAAAAATGGTAACAAAATTACTACTGAAGTGTAAAGTGGAACTCGGTTTAGTTTCGTTTAAGTTAAAGGAACTATTGCACATGAACACTAAGTAATGATATTAAAATACCCAATTATGTATTGTTTACGCCGTAATAAAAGAAACGAATATACGGATCGAATTGAGAACCTCCTCCATTTTTTTCGTCGTTTAAAAATATAACATAGGTAGCTCTGCTTATTCCGAACATTGGTCGTCTAATAAGATATTGCTGGTAATAATAGTATTTTATGCAACTGCTATGTTGCATACATTACTTTATCTACACACATATCATAACTGCAAAAAACCGTAACAGCAAATAACCAACAAACGTATGACAACTAATGGCGGCCATGTATATTAAAAAGGTTCTCTGTGATTCGATCTATCCGTCAAGACGAACGTTTTTTTTAAACCATAGACGAACGAATGAAGTCCTATTGTCATATCACTCGAGATCAAATGTCGTGCGGTTAAATTAAAAAAACATACTGAGTTGACGTTTCGTATCGATAACTGTTTTAATATCTGTGGATACTAGAATAGAGACCAACTTGAATTTTGACAGCTGTTCCAAATTTAAATTCATAACGTCACGAGCAGTCACGAGATATCGGTAATGTTTTAAATGTAAAGATTTACCTACTACCACAGACAAGAAAATTCTTATAATAACATTGGTTGTAATAATGCTGGTCATTACCTAGGGTTTTTGAACGCGTTATTTAGTCTTTATGGTATGTGTGTAGATAATAGTATTTTATGCAACTGTTGCATAATGAGTGTTTTAAGATCTAATTATGTACATTTGCATACATTACTTTTTCGACACACATATCATAAGTACTCTATGATAGGTTCAGAAGCCATAGGGCAATGACCTGCATTGCTACTAGCTACTAGTGCTAGGTACCTATTAAATATCTATAGACTGTACACATTAAAATAATGTAATAAAAAATGAATTTGAACAAATATAGAAACAAATTAGAAAAATTCTCATAATAATATTGGTTGTTATAATGCTGGTCATTGTCTGCGGTTTCTGAACGCAGTATAGAGCATTTATGATATATGTGTAGATATAATCAGTAAATTAACAAATAAAAACTATTATTTCGGCAAATCGATAATCGATAGCAGCCTTCAAGTGTTTAGTGACGGTTTTGGTACCGATAGAATATCAAAAGTTTTGTTAGTCGTTATCACAAGCTTTTAAATATAATTAAGACTCCGTAGTCATCAGGCTGCACGGAACAAGTATGGCGTAATTTTTTTGGAGAGAACCATTAAATGTAATATTATTAAACTGTTTTGTCTTTTATCACAATTTAAATGTACTTTTTAGTCATATTCGTAAGTACAGGCTATGATTTTGTGCGCGTTATCGCTAATTGGAGTTGAAATATTTGACAAAACCAGTGAGATGTTTTTAAGTAAGCTGCGGACATCTCAAGAGAATAAGTGTTGGAAAAAGTACTTTGTTAAGTATAGAACTTTCTCCTCCGTAGCTTTGGGGGCAAAGGAAGTACTTTACTCCGATAAAAAAACCACTTAAAGGATGTTATTATGTTATTATTGACTAGTTCGGTCTATGAATCATAGTATTTGTAATTTTAAAGCACAAATGTCAAACTGTGATAATTAAACTTTGTAAACAGACAACTTTTAAAAATGCTAGACTAAGTTGCTTATTGCAAAATCCAATGACGGTATAGATTCGTGTGTAAAAGCCATAACGATCAATTCGTTATAGTATTTTATGCAACTGTTGCATAATGAGGGGTCTTAAAACACGAGTGTGGCTTTATGAAACGAGCGTCAGCGAGTTTCATAATAGGATCATACGAGTGTTTTAAGAGCTAATTATGTACAGTTGCATACATTACTTTATCTACACACATATCATAAGTTCTCTATGATGGGTTCAGAAGCCATAGGGCAATGACCTGCATTGCTACTAGCTACTAGTGCTAGGTACCTATTAAATATCTATAGACTGTACACATTAAAATAATGTAATAAAAAATGAATTTGAACAAATATAGAAACAAATTAGAAAAATTCTCATAATAATATTGGTTGTTATAATGCTGGTCATTGCCTACGGTTTTTGAACGCATTGTAGAGCATTTATGATATATGTGTAGGTAGATAAAGTATTTTTCGAGATTATTATTTCTTCTTTAATTATCAGACATTCCAATAGAACGCTTTAAAAATGATGTTTATAGTTAACATTTTTATAAAATTATAATTATTGTAAAATTTAAATATTTTTTATTTCTTCCAGTTTTACCTTCTTTCATTTCAGGCGCAGTAAACAACGAAAGTCGCGGAACACAATAACGTTATAAAAGCGACTAAGAGACTGGTCTTTTATCTATAAGTTGTTTAATAAGTTACGAGCAAAATTAATGCATCATGGATCATGGAATTTCATGTTGCTGAACAGCATAATTACAAAAAATGCTGAACATAGTTCCAAAAGTAATAACGTCTGTTCATTTTTCTAAGCGGACATGTTTAAACCTATTGTAAGCTTCGAATTTCTTAATAATTGATGAGTACCTGACGGTCGTGTATGACGTTAGCAAAGACAAGTATTCAATTTTACTTCCTTTAATTGACAAACATTTTTCACGATGGAGCGAATTAGGAGGAAACCTCAAGGCCTAGAGAATTGAAAAATAGGTATTTGTAAAATCTATTGCTGCCTCCATCTATCAAGCCTCCCCCCCGCAGAGCGCAATAGAGACAGCTGCAGCTTGGACTGAAAATACCTATTTAAAGTACACAAAATCAACGATTCGTAGACTCCTGATTCCTTCTCCAAAACTTAACCGATTTAACTACTTTTTTCATTAAAAATTAAAGAAAGGCTTTGGCAGTGTTCCTATTTTTTTCCTTTTTTAAATAATGTAGTAAAATTTGTTTTCTGAATGTACGAACGCAGCCGAAAATCTGGCCATTTTTTTAAGTTTTTGAATGTTCATATCTCTTTTAATAATTAATTTATTGAAAAAAGGAAAACATAGGGACATGCAAAAAAGTGGCCATCGATTTTTTGGAAAAAAAAATTGCTCTATTGGCATTATCCAGAGAGGAAACAGGGGACGACGTTTGTATGGAGAAACGGCCCTTGTGTTTCCTCTTAGTAAGGAAAATCGCAAATTTATTGTGCAAAAGTGGTGCACGTAGGTATACTACGGAAAATTGTGAATACCTATGTGGCGCTTGCAGAAAAGAACCCACGCGTCATTGGTCCCACCGACTACGAGTATCTACCCGCTAAATTAAGAAACTTAAATTGTGACGAAGCATTTGGTCATTGTTGGATCATCCACTATACTCAGTAAAAGAGTATTTAGACATTTTTATTTCGTTTTTATGAGTGTAATTTGTCATTTTTTATTTTACTTCTTTCCTGTTTTTTATTTATTTTTGATCCCTATAGAGACGAATTTTTCATGTTGACATTCCAATTTTAATTTTGACTTAGTTTTAGTGTATAATGCTTATTATTTTTATTATGTTGACGTACCGATATTAATTTTGATTAGTTTCAGTATTTAATAGTTTTTTATTTGTTTAATTATGCTGACATTCCAGTATTAATTTTGTTTTTTTTTTTGATTAATGCTTTTTATGAATTTTGACGATCTCAATATAAAAACATGTAATTTGACATTTTGTGCAATTTATAATGTAATTATATTGACTGAATAAATAAACTAAACTAAACTAAACTTAAATGTTCCAAGTCCGCCGTGTTCCAAATCATAAAAAAGTTTGGGAGAGCATCATATTATTATGCTTCACAATTTATATAAAATCACAGCGCAGAAGCGGTCCGGTAAATCCAAAAGTCGAAAAAATGTGCGGCGGTTAAAATAAAATAAAAAACATGTCTGTTCGCGAAACTGCGAAAAGAGAAAGCGTTAGCGTAGGCACTGTACAAAATATAAATAAAGAGATAATTTCTCTTTTTGATATTTTATACATATAGATATTTAATAAGTGCAGAGCAGCGAACACGGTAAAAAAATAAATGGAAAGTTATACAACATTGTGCTGCAACACAAATCTCGGTATATATAATGGACAATGAAACGTATGTAAAATTTTACAGGTACTACGCTACCCGGACCCCAGTATTGCAATGCGATCGTAGGAGAAAATGTACCTGATGATCAAATAACAATAATAATGGACAAATTCGGGAAGAAAGTCCTTGTATGGCAGGCAATTTGTTCCTGTGGCCTCAAAATTGCAGCCTTTTTTGCAACCGATGGTGACATTTACAGAAAATAATGCATCCTAAAACGATTATTTATCGTCTATTGGAAGCTTACTATTCCTCCTTTGTTTTGGCCTTATTGGCAAGTGCCCACTTAGCTGGCCACACCCAAGACCTATTGAATTCAAAAAAACATTAATTTCGTGCGAAAAGAAAACAATCCACCAAATTGTCCCCAGCTCTGCGCTATCGAGCGGTACTGGACCATTGTAAAGACAATTTTAAGAAAAGATGAGCGAGAAGCTTATACATTGGCAGAATTTAAACGAATGTGGTTTGCAGCTTGTCTAGGTAAGAGTGTCATAAAGAGACGTGCAAGCGCTTCTGCGCCGAATCCGGGCAAAACGTTTTTACGTCGGATACCGGTTTATTTTAGTTTTTATGTAATAATTTTTCAAAAGAATAAAGCGAATAAAGAAATTCGTAAATTAAATTATTTTTTATTGTCCGCTTAGTAAATTGAACAATAACACCTACTACTGCGAGGAAATTTAAACTATCGCCAAGACACAAATATGTTTAAGAAATCTGCTGCAGTTTTCTGAAACGTATTTAAATCACGATTTCTCAAAAGTAATATTTTCCAACGAAAAGCCGTCAAAAAATGGGCGAATAACATTATGGAGCATAAATAAAACTCGTTACGTCGATCGTAAAGTCTAAGAAAAAATATAAAATGAGAGCATAATGAAAGAATACTAAGTAAGAAGAGCTCATTGATATAGGGGACCGATTAAATAGTAAAGGCTTAAGGCAGAAATTATGTTCCGAGGTGAGAGGCATATACCCTTCATTCACGACAATTGTTCAATCCATAAAGCCTGTAACTACCAAGCATGAGTTAAAAAAAGGATTGGAGAAGTAGCGAAAATTAGTTTTTCACGAAGGTGCCCAAAATTTTGTATAACGTTATTTTTTCACTAATCAGTGGGAATAAATCGCAAAATTTTGTAACAATCTAGACAAATGTCCAGTTTTACTTTTGTGCCACCCGAGATGAAATTTCACACCTTAAGGACACCTCCAGCTGTTGGGGAATGGCTGGGCGCCGCGCTATGATCAGCTTACCGATGCCCAATCATAACGACTAATGTGCTACTTTCTGGGTCACCATGAACTAACTGGAACAAATTACCTTGCTAGTCTGCGAAATTTGTGTTCTGCACGTGCAAATCAGCTGCGTCTGCGCTCTCTCAATTTAAGCTACCCCCATTGTTATTGTCAGAATTCAAACCCACCCGCAATTAAACGAGATGAAAGAAAATTTACTAGTTCACAGTTCTAAAACATTCAAACGAAATCGCTTTCCACAATAGTGTTAACTTCATAAGAATGAGTATCTGGTAATGTATGACTTGTATCCAACAAAGAAAGAAAAGTTCAAGATCGCGCGATCGAGAAAATGCGATTGTTGATGAAGAAGAAATAATTTCTGAGACAATTACTGAAACCAAACGTGGCAGGCCCAAAAAACTTTCTGGGAGTACAGTCAACGTTCAAAGAAAAGAAGATTAACGAAATTATCGAAATAGGATGAAAGTTTAGTAAGCAGCCTTACTAAAATGATATTAGAAATGTTACAAGAGAAATTCATACTGATACATACTGGTGTATGTGTAATAAAACTTTACGATGCTAAGTCGACAGAACACCAATACGTTTTAGTTAAAAACTTGATCAATTCTCAAGGGTCAAACTCAGTTCCAGTTTCTGATGTAGCGGAATAAGTACCCTTCATATTATCTTCCTGCTTCGGTGTATAAAGTCTAAGTTCACGGTTCTGAAGTAATTGAATATGCTCTTCTGTCTATAGGAGAGATGTCAGAAGAGGCTGAAGAAGCAAAGAACAACGATGAAAAATACTTTAGGCAACATAAGAATAGAAAGACTCCTGATTTCACTGACTGTTTTGCTTAATAGATCTACGTAGTTAGAACCAAAAAAAGAAGGGTTCAATACCAAAGGATTGTATTTCATTGATTTTAGAGCATATACAATGCTAATAAAATGTTTTGTATTATAAGAATCAACTTTTATTCCGATTTTTGTATTTCCGACCGTTGTTATATGAACGCGGGACCACTGTGGATCCCTCTCAACGGATGCGGCGATCATGGCGCTGCGCTGGTTCATTGCCCGTCGGGGGTGCCCAATACGGATAGTATCCGATAATAGAACGGTTTTTGTTAGTGTAGCCAACCAACTAACAGAGTCTTCGACTTTACAACGAATAACAAAATTGAGTGGGCGTTTATTCCCCCTGCATCGGCGTCAACGGGAGGCTTCTCGGAGCGCCTAGTGCGTATCGTGAAGACCGCTTTATCTGCAACGGTCATTGGAACGGCTCCAAACGAAGAGTTGCTGGCAACTTTCTTTCTGGAGGTGAAGGCGATCATCAACTCGCAGCCTTTAAGACATGTTCCTGTAGATGCAGATACACACCAAGCTCTAACATCATTCCATTTTTTCCTGGGTACGCCTCTACCAATTAATACTATTAATGGAGAATACTACGCCAATCTATTAGGAAAGCTTCTTCAATGTATTCACCAAAAAGGACCAGGTTTAGCAAAAAAAAAACATATTCCATCAAGACAACGCTAAGGATCATACATGTGTTAAACCTATGGGAAAACTGAACGAATTAAACTACGATTTACTGCCCCATCCACCTTATTCGCCTGATTTAGCACCATCAGACTTCCACTTATTCCCTAAGCTCAAAACTTTTTTGGGTGGACAGAAATTTGCCACAAATGATGAAGTCATAGCCACTGTAGAGGAGTATTTTGCAGGCCTCGAAAGAAGTCATTTTTTGGCGGGCATTTCAGCTTTAGAACGAAGATGGAACAAGTGCTTAGAGCTACATGGAGACTATATCGAAAAATAAAATTCATTTTATCACGCCAACTTTAGTATTTTCTTATTAGGCTAGTTACATATCATCCCCGCCCTCGTATCAGGGCGTGGAAGCCAATGATTAAAAAAAAAATCAAATAGTCGCATTTCAGCACGGGCGTGGGCTTAAAGTTTCACCGTGTGCAAATTGTCAATAGAAGCCGGATTCCAGCTTGAGTTTGGGCATGGGGTCCCAACACGAACAAAATGTAATTAGTACTAAATGACGATCCACAGATGGCATTACAGGTATCATCTCGAGATTGAGAGGTATTAAAACCACACAAAAAGGGTAAATCAGTTGCTAAAAAAAAACAGATTGCTTATTTGATTTCCATAAATGACTATAACCACGAGTTTGTCACATTATTTTATATAATTATTATTACGTTACTGAGATTATTACCACAAGAATATTTAGCTGCTGTCCATTTTACGTAGTAGTATTCCAAAATATCACAAGATGGCGCTTAAATATAAATGGGAAGCTATTTTCCAGTGCTAGACGTCAAAAAATAAATTATGCAGTTTGTTTCTTAATTTTCAAACCTAACGTAACGGAATCAGGCTTATTTATTTATAATTATCATTGAACAGAAAGCAAAATAATATTTTACTCAAATATTTAAATAGATTTGGGTTTTAAGAAACAGAAAGAAAAATATGACATGCTGTTACAATGAACAAAACACACAGACGTTGATATAAAATTCATAATTCTGTGGTGTAAAAAAAAAATATTACAAATTTTCACTGTCAAATCTCGACTGTTGTATTTGTCTAGGCTTTGAATCATGGCGTGAGGTGCGTGTCGGGTTTTCTCCTCGTATGCCCAAGTACTGCGGTTCCCTTGTGGACTCCTCCGGGGGAAAAGCAGCTTTTGGGCCGGTTCACCTGGGGTTACGGTCAATGATTTCTTAGCCTACATGGTGCTGGCTAATGGCTAATAACCTGACGGGGGAGGGGCAGGGGTTTGAGGGCATATATAGTTGCAGGCAAACAACTTGAGCATAAATCGAGTGGAGGGGTATGTTTGCGCATACACTTTTGTACTAGAAACGGCTACTGCGCAGTCAAGGTGAGTGCTCAAGTTGTTTTCCGGAAACCGTACCGAACAATATAGCTTCAGACACATTGGCACAGAAAAAAAATAGAATCATGGCGCCTAGAAAATGCACCTATTGTATGTGCAATTACACGTCTAAGGAAAAATCGATGTTTCGATTTCCAACGGGAGACCCGAGACGTTTGGAAATTTGGTTGAGTAATTGTGGTACGTATTTTATTCCTTTACTCGTATCCTTTTCTTTATTCAAACAAATTGAGATTTAGAAAACCATGATTTTAAAAGGTGCTTTTTTTTATTCAGTTGCAATGATATCTTGTCTTAAAAGCGGTAGAACCACACCGTGGCCAGGTGTTGATTCGTGCACGAATTGGCGAATTGAATGCCATCTATTGACACTACGACGTACTACAGAAGACGTTCTCTATCCATACCACTAAGACAATAAAATAGCGCTCCGTATTGCGCTTCTAAGGGACGTACCAAAAATTTGAATGGGATAGTGTCCCTGTACTAGTATTGTACCTATTATATACTTTGTGGTTCGGGTAAGAGTTGTTTCATCTAAACTTTATTCCGTGTTCGTCTTGGTATTCGCTAAAGTCAACTAGGATTTACCATTGTGCGCATACTGATATACCTCTTACATTTAAACGGCAATCATCATACGTTACCACCGTCGTTACGTTAGACCATCGCTTCCTTGTACGAAATTAATCCGTTCAATTTGTGTTTTCTAATAGTTTTTTCAAAATTCCAAACAGCTCAATGTGAAGGCATGCTTTCTTTCGGTCGATATTTAATAGTTTTTTTTAAGTAGGACAAACCCTACTTGTTAACAACCCTACACATTTTTTTGGGACCTCGGTCAGCATTCTTTTCTTTGTTTACCGATTTATACGGCAAAATTTAACGTTTTATTTACTGAAACTTCAGTAGATGTGGAGTGTAGCACGCCCTTTCTTTTTAGGGCTTGATACGCCACACCTTTTTATATTTATTTTTGTTTTTGATAATAACCTTTTGTATATCTATTGTTCATCAGGTGCCTTCAATTTTCCACTTCAATCTTAAATAAAAATCATCGCCATCAACTCCTGGTTTTTCCCTTACGTCCACCCGTAACAGCTTCTCTTATTAACCTACCCTCCCTTACGTTTCATTTTTAGAATTCAATCCGTGAATTTGTAGATTGTTTAGTGACTTGGACTCGAGCCACCAGCCCGGGGAACACACTTGTAACTTGATTCTTCAATAAATCTTCGTAACTTAACTTTATCTCTGTTTCTTTTAACTCCTATACTTTTTGATAACAAAGTGCGGGGCAAAGTAAAAAAAGGGACAATATGTTAGTGCTTGGGGCGGTGGGCCGTGACAAATAATTTTTTATTACTGACCTTAACATGACCGGCTTAGGGTCGTAGTTTTAAACGAACTCAAGTTCGAGTTAAGATGGAACTGGAACTAGACTTCGGTTCTTAAACGACCTAAACCTAAACTAAACGACCCTTAGTATCAGACTAAATATATTGGTGTAAGTATGTGTTGAATATTGGACCTTAGTCGTATTCAATTGTTATAATTTTGTATCTGGTCCTATTATAAGATATTCGATTCGATACTTGATTTTTAAGTATCTAGATACGTTTGTTTGCGTACATCTCACTTTAAAAAATTAAAATAAAGCCCAACAGATGCTCTTTATCTTCCATTAACTTTTAAATCGAATAAATTGTCACTAAGTTATTTATTTCTTTCCTATTTATCCGTTTATTAGAATTGATTATTTGAGCATCTAAGTGTAGGTACCTACCCAAGCCAGCGACTTGAAATAGTTATTATTAATATTGACCCACCTCCCAAAAGAAAAATGTAATAAGTGCCTTACATATTTTCATTTCTATTACCAAAGTGTTGAAATTATCGGCAGTTCAATAAAGAACCCTAGCCATACTTCATCGTACGATTTATCTAATGGAGTAAACTAGCATACTCGCATACTTGATTTCAGATCCCATATTATTTTCAAGTCTTAATCAGATCGGCATCTAATAGACACCAAAAATTTTCGTTTTTGTGTGCATTTAACAAATCATACGTAGTTCGATTAAATTCGTGTCCAACAGCCGTGCCAGCGGAAGCGAGGCAACCAGACGTTCACTTCAGCTGGTAGTTGCGCCGTGGGCTATGAAGGCAGGCTTTATTCCCTGTGCACAAAGTTTGAGGGCTCGGGCGGGCGCCAGTGTCACGCGACACATCCGGCCAGAAGCTTCCCGCCCCGCCAGGGACGTAGACGCGACGGGCGCCGCTCGCCGCCGGTCGTAGCGCTACAGCACTCATTCGCTATGTGAACATGTGCTACAAACAAATGACCCGAGCAAATACCAAATAAACATTACCGTCAGAGTGACACGCACCCCTCCGGTCCGTTTGTGGATTTACACGACGCCGAGGTAAGAATTCGCGAATTAGTTTCACGTTTCTACTTCAGGTTTCAATAAAAGCATAATATAAGTAATAAAATGACAGCCATAAAGATTCTTGGCGGATAAGAAATATGCTCTAAGTACCCATCAAGTGGATAGCCAGTATTAAAGTTGAGTTTGTTCTACATATTTATCTTGTGGCTGTTATGGATCGTAAAATTATGTCTAAGATTGGTAGAGAAATATAACAGAAATGTTGGTAATATTACGGAATATGTGTGATTTTTATATTCCTCATAATATGCTTTTGCAATAACAACTTTTATTATGCTATTTTACATCACACCTGAGGTTGTTAGAAAGTGTAGGCCGCTATCGGAAAATCTTATAACTCTGTAACATTCGTTTAAGTATTTGATTACTAGCTGTAGCCCGCGACCTTGCCCGCCTAGTGTTCGTTTATCGCTACGCCGCAAGAGTTTTGTACCTTTTCGGGATCAAAGTAGCCTATGGCTATTCTCAACATGCAAATATCTCACTGCCTCCTCAAGATTCTCTGTTGCCCACAACTTCTTCCGTCCCAAAAATTCAGCAGTTTAGCATTTCCCATACAAAGTTTCATCACCAATGTCCCCTTTAGGGGTAGATTGTTCAAAAAAAGTTGCCCATGCCCTGTACATTTATTTTTCATTTTCTGAGAAACTTCTGTATTATTTTTTCAATAAAAACTTCTGACTAACACGAACATCTTAAAACAAAAAATAGTCAAATCGTTCCAGCTGTTCCCGAGAGATGCGCTTATCAACGAACAGCATTTGTTTTTTATTACATAGATTGTATTCCGATAAAAGCACAAATAATGTAAATAGTAAACATAAGTGAGTAAAATTTTGAAAGTTACTGCAACGTAAAGCTCCGAAACTTAATTGCTCGTAGGAAAACTTTATTGTTTATTAGTAGGTAACAAGAGTGATGTTCGAAGGTTTCAACTCTTGACATTGACAAGCTCGGCTTTAACAAGTGGCTGCAACTCGCTCTGTTGCTATGCGCATGCCTCCCCGTCGTTCGGGTAAATTCAACATCAAAAGCGCTGATCATATTGTATACCTTGTCACTTTAACTTACTTTGACGCATTCAAACTATCGCGGTATTATTGTCACTGTGACAAAGTACGAAAAGGACCATCTACTTTTGATGCTGATTATACAGCAGAGAGGCATTAAAAGACATCATTCTAACTTTCTGCTTCTTACAACTGTTCATACTTACCTAGGTCAAATCTCAACCCTTGTGCCTACGAGTTCAGATCCGGTTATATAAACGTTTTAATTTCATTTTTAAATCTCACTTCCCAAAGGAATTCCTACCGCAACTTGATCCAGTATTTATCGAATTTATTAAATACAAAAACCCGCTGTTAAAACGTGTTCAAAACACAAAGTTGCAGAGGGGTTAATTAGTTAATAGATCCAGAAGCGGTGCGCTCCTACCCTTGGCAAAGAATTGAGCTGTCAATTAATGTAAATTACAAACCAGCCCAGCTGGCCGTTTTAATTGAACCAAATGGATTTCCAATTCACCCCCGCTTTTACCTCCAGGTTATAACAAATTATAATACTGAGAACAATTTCATCTATGTAGAAACTAAATTAAATTGGATCGTTCCTCAAACCTGCTAAATGAGTTTTCAAATCTATAAAGACATCTGCGTATGTTTGGTAAATTACATAGGTAAATTAAAAATTAAAAACTTCCAGATAAAAATCTGTCGATAAGTCATATTATATTATGTGAAATATCAAATAAAATAAAATGTCAATAAATATTGATTATACTTACCTCTTAAAATTACGATGAAAATGACAATGTTATAAAAGAGTAAAAAGTAAACTTGTCAAAATGACTAAGCCCGACCAGCAGACAATATTTAAATACCTATGCCGACAAGCTTTTGCCCGCTAAGCAATCTTGCATAACATGCAGGGAAGTATGCAAGCAGGTATGCAAGACAGCATGCAAGACGGCATGCAAGCAGGCAGGAGTTTGACCCAGCACACATGAGTAAACCATTACTGACTATAAACATTGATAACTGCACTGTAGCGTAAGTTTGTAATGAAACACAAAATTCAAAGGAATACAAAAAATATACATATTTCTCGTTGGTTTGACTTCTCATTCACCAACCGCGTACTCAAGAGGGTAACTCAAACTTCGTTTATAAAAATAAGACACTAGCTTGGGATGACGTTTGCAAGTTCAGTACGGTTCAGCCAATCGCGGCCGAAACTGGAACTTAAGTTCAGTCTGTAACTTTCAACCTAATGGACCAGGGACTGTTTATACTACAAATTAATAAACTACCAAGTAGGGACTCAAACAAAACCTACATGGAATGGTGCATTTATGGTGCATAATCAAATATAACGAGCAACCATTAATGGCAGTTAAAAGAATTCTCAAAGCAGAGGAACAATCACTTTTAATACTTACTATAAAACACAAGCACAAAGAACATTCGAGCAGTTAATAGAAATTTAAAGAATGTGAAAGACCCAAATCCTCAATTAACAGTAATGTCCAACATGGTGTGCAAATAGCCATTGTAAAAGATTCTGTAAGCACATATGGGGTACGTTTTTATCTTCTGGCTTCAAAAGATTCACATCTACACTCATTTCAGGCAACAAGGCCCGTACCGCAAATCCCTTACAACCAACAATGCACAAAAATAATTTTAGCTTCATAAAGTAATAGACTGGTGGATTGAAAAAAGGTGAAAAACCTCACAATGATGCACTTGAAGTCATCAAAGATATTTGTAGAAAACACAGCCAAAGTGTATAAGATTATTAGAAAATACAATCGACTAAAGTTAATTTTCAAAATGCGAAAGTTGAATAAAAAAACATGTGTAAGGTAAGGACTCAAAAACCCATTGCTGACCTACCATCAAGCATGAGAAATGAAACCACCATACAAGTCTTCTTGCCTAACTCAGCAATACAGAGAAAACACAATGAGACAACTATTCTGAGTATTTTGAAAGAAAATATGGGTAAAATGATATCTCCTGACAAAACATGGGCTGCTCAATTAAGAATAATAAAAGCTCAATTAGATCTCAAGGTGAGATGCTTACCCACCGTAACAGAGATTATTGACGATTGGGCAGAGATCAAACATGCTTTAATTCATGTCAATGTCAAGACAGCAAGAAAACCACAAAGTGGGAATGTTGTACCTAAACAGATATGGCCTGAGGTTGATTGCTCTACAGTTCTGTTGTGTCAGAGAATAATACAATACAAATATAAGGCATCTAATGCTGTTCAATGCATGAATGAAACTATGGCAGATGGGAAAACACATCTATGTTAAAAGATTCAGCCAACATAAAGAGCGATCCATACACATTGTGCTTAAGCCCCTATTGGCTGAGAAAGTTTTAATGACAGGTCAAAATAGTTCAAAGAAAAAACAAATCAGGAGATATGTGTAATACGAGTACAGGTCTGGAGAAGCTAGATCTTTTAGAGCGTAACACAGAAATTTCATGCATGAGGCCTATTACTTGTCTCCATGGACAGTAATTCAACTAATACAATTATACTATTGCAAATCACGAGTCTGGCCACTTACTGTAGGCATAATTTCAATCACAGAGCATCCAAAATTCCTTTAAGAATTAAAATTGAGCCTCAAAACTTGACAAAAATGAATCCCTCTGAATCCAAGGATTTTCTGATGAACTGTGCTTATTATGGAGACCAACGCATGGATCAAAATAGACCCGTCTGATGACTTTAGCATAATCTGCAAACACACTGGTCAAAGAACAACAATGCCTTCCATCCCAAAAGACCTCTGCCAGCATTAGTAGATTAAACCAAGCCCATTATTAATTGATGCATTGTATCCATGAAAATTAATAAGAAGGAAAATAAGGTTCTTTTACATAAACATGCTTTTGGATTGAATTGCAAGAGACAGGTGGGACAAACACAAAAGCATCATCTCTAAATATCTTTAAGAGTAGTTATGTTTAGATAAAACGAAGTAGTAACATTATTTATAATTATACCACTAGATTTTTTTTTTGAGAATAGGTCATATATATTAGTCAACTATTTGCCTGAAAATCGAAAACAGGTCACAACTACAAGCAAGAGAGGCTCTTCTTAAGTTTTTTGACTGAAGCAAAATGCCTACATCGCGTAGAAAGGCGGTGTTGTGAGTTTTGAACACCCCACTTAAAGGCATCACGATATAACACAAGCTTTAAAACTTTATTTAATAATGCTGAAAACACAGAATGACCGTTCAACTTTACGGCTTAGGGAGTCATAGGTTAAGGTATTTTGATATTCAAGAATTTGTTTTTTAGAATTAGTTACAGGAATTTTGCATTTCAGTCAGGTCATCTTTCTTAATACCTAATTAAAATCTTAACTAACCAATCCGTCGTTAACTTTGCAACGAAAAACTCGAGATGATGCAAAGGTAAAACGGTATTCCGTTAATATTCTACAAATGTAAAAAAAATATCTAAGGATTGCCATTTTATCAAACTACATTCATGTTTATTCAGCATTCGGATAAATGATCAAACCCAATACAAGTCGGGTGAACCGTGTTACGGGAACCGTGACGTAACGCCTTGCGTCGCATGCCATGTCTAGACTAAGTGATTGGCAACGAAAATAATTTGACTATCAACCGAAAATGTTTCACATTGAACATCCCTATATTCAAAGGCAAACAAATTCCCTTTTGACAATATAATTGATGATTCTCAAAAGAAAGATCAAAACGATCTCCGGAAATTTACCCTAAACTATTTTTTAGGGTCCGTAGTATAATTTCTAAAATCAAATTTTCTAAGTACGAAATTCCTCAAGACAAAACTTCGATAATCAAAATGCCTAAAAAATTATAAAAGTACAAAAGTGCTAGTGCGCGAAAATACTAACGACATACTTCCTACGTCCGGTTAACCTACGTTTAAAATGTTTAAAGTGCAAAATTTCGAGCGACATTTGTCCTACGTTTGGCTGTCCCCTGTCCTAAGTTTAAAGGGGCTAATGTATAATCGACAAAGAAATTGCTTGACCACTTTTCGACCGTATTACAGAGGGGTAAGGTTCAAAAGTGGTCAAGCAATTACTTTGTCGACTATACAAAACTCATCATTTAATTTTACTCTAATATAAACCACATGTGGATACTTAAATAGTTAATTACAATATTGATATATTGATTGTTACTGTGACAAGGTACAAAATGGGTTGGAAATTAATTTCCGTACCTACTTATTTAATTGTTTAAAGTTCATAGCACAATTCAGGACTTAATTTAGCATCCGGATACTTCGGTTGATGTTATTGGTAGCTAAATAATCAGTATAGACCCTCCTTTAAGTTTATCAGTATATTTGAATATGTGTCACCTACTGTCGCGAGTGACACGTGTGCGAAATAAAATTAACTAACTATAAATTGTTCATTATAATACTACTATTGAAAATGTTGCACGATTTAAAACTGATTTGTGGGCAGAAAGTTACAAAAATACTATATAATAACGGATTTTCATATTATAAAAATAGGCAAGTTGAAGAAAAAAAATATTAGGCCTGTGAAATGAAATGCACTGCAATGGACGTTTGATCACTAGCAGTAGCGAAGAAAATTTAGAAGTGTTTAAATCTAGCGAACACAATCATGAGGGAAGTGCAGTGAGAGCTTCTGTAGCAATGATTTGAAAAGAAAGACAGGGAAACAAACATGCACAGTACTACAAAGCCATCTGGACAGTACCAACAAACATTTGGCACTAAGCCTTCCATCTAATGAAGCATTGCGGCAAGTCATCCATCGAACTAAAAAGAAAGTACTAAATTTTCCAAAAGAGCCTACATGGATTGATTTCGCTATAAATACTGAAATGACAATGAATGAGAACAAAAATTTTGCTATAAAAGATCGCTTAATCGATAACGATTCTCATAAAGTAATAATTTTTAGTACCAAGTTCATTAATGCTATAAAAATATTTTTCTTTGAGCCATAAATAGCCAATTAGCTATTTTAAAAGATTTAAGTAACCGGCAAGGTTTTGTAGTTTCCTTAATTCATAAATAAATTATCTTGGCACAATTAGCACCAACAGACCTATAGTCGCAAATTAAGCAAAGCTTATACTAAGTGCAGGTAACTACTAGACAATGGATAACTAAACATACATTTATACATTAACTAGCGAGTTGCTCCGGCTTTGAACAGATACAATTGGGGTGTACAAGTTGGGCACATAAAAACTTTCCGTAAAAAATCTCCAAATAATGGTAAAAACTTATCTAAATCCGTTGCATAATTTTGAAGAAGTAAGCAGCTGAAGTTATCAGGACAGACAGAAAAGGATAGCGACTATACTATGCAAAAAAGATAAACATACATAAATAACATGCACGTCTCATGTACTGCACTCTTATATTGTAATGTTAGCCCAAATTTATTTTAGGCAATACAGAAAAGGATTTCAATCGTAAGTCACTTAGATCTACAATAATATTTGTTGTACTCGTAGTACACTCGCGGTCAAATAAAACGGGTCAGTGACAAAATCCTCTGTATCTTGCAAATTAATAATGGTACATACATGAAACTAACTTTATATTAAAGATAATTTTAATATCGTATGATATAGAACTTTAAATAATATTATACAACGTAATTAGAAAAAAAATAATAAACAACAGCTCGAATTTGGTAATAAATTAAAATCATGCTTGTTTCACTTTTGCTTGTTTTCTCGCTTTTGTTTTCAATCTGTCAAATCAAAATGATAAAGGCAGTAATTACCGTCTTTTACGATCATTATTGAATTAGTATCATGTTGCTTACACAAGATGAATGTTCACGTATCGTCACTATGCTAGAAGAAGGCAGAAGTCAGAGAAGTACAGCGAGAGTAACAGGCGTGTCCCTTTCTACGGTGCAGAGAGTCGCCCAATGTCACCGAGAAACTGGGCTTAACATAAGAAGACCAGGAACCGGCAGACCGAAGTGTACTACGGCTCGAGAGGATCGATTTATTTTTATGACCATGCTCCGAAATCGGCACCTCACGGCATTTGAAGTAACAAATCAACTTCGAGAGACCCGAAGAGGCGATCGGACTGTAAGGCGGCGGCTCCAAAAAGCTAATTTGACTACACGTAGACCCGCAAATGGCCCAAAACTTGAAAAGGAACATCCAGTAACAAGATAACGTTACGCTCGCGAACATGCACAATGGGGAGACGAAGAATGGGCAAGAGTAAAGTTTTCTGATGAATCCAGATTTATGCTCTATGCACATGATTTTCGGCGAAGACTTTGCCGACGGACAGGGAAACGTTTTATTCTAGCTTGTTTTGAGGAAAAAATATCGTTCGGCTGTGGATCTATTATGGTTAGGGCTGGAATATCTTCAGAGAGTCGCACGGAGTTAGTGCTGAAAGAAAATAGTACGCTAAATAGTGTAAGATATGTAGAAGAGATCCTTAATGAGCATGCTGGCCCATACTTAAGGATTATGGGTGAAAATTCCATATTCAAGCATGACAACGCTAGGTCACATACAGCTCAAATTGTAAATGAGTATTTTTAAGACGTTGGCATCAATTCCATGGACTGGCCCTCGAGAAGCCCGGACTTAAATCCGATTGAGCACGGGACGAGCTTGAAAGGTGCATAAAAAACGGAACCCCGCCCCAGCGACACTTAGAGACCTGAAACATGCGTCAGTGGACGAACGGACCAATATCCCGCAACATTGCATAAGAAATTTAATAAACAGCATGCCTAATCGTCTGACAGCTGTAAGAAGGGCCCGAAGTTCATTTTTGTGAGGTATATGAGGTAACGTCTTTTAATTTTTCAACGCAAAAATTGTTGACATTTTGTTTCTTATGTAATTTTAATAAATAAACGAATAACGTTTTAAACATTTGATGTTGTTTAATGACTATCAAATTATCTACAACATACAGTTTAATTCCTGCCACTAGCTCTATTATTTTAGGAGATTTTCGTAGTGACCCGTATTATTTGACCGCGAGTGTAGTTTGAGAATGTTCTGGAAAACAGATTAGTAAAATTTAACAAAAGGGTCACCGTACGGGATTTTTGGATTGCAGTCACGTTACGGCTGTCAGAGCGACTCCCAGGGTACTCAAATAAGATGATTCAACTAAAAAAGATTTGCCGGACGTTTCGTTTTTCTGACGGGTCATAACAATAAAATAATTGTGCGTCGTGAACAAATACGACATTTATTATATTATAACTTAAGTATGCTTATTGAAGCAAAAGTAGGCATACCAAGTGAATTAAAAACAAGTTTTAATAAACCTGAACTTGACTCCGGTAAAACATTTCTGGTTATTTTTACGTTGGAAAGAAGCGATTTTCATTGTATCTACCAGGTAGATATGATTCTACCTAATAACCGCTCAATTAATACGTAAAGATTGGCATCATTTATCAAATTTCGAGGACGTATGAGGATAAAAACGGTAATTTTTATACACAAAAGTAGTGGCAAAAACATTAAACTTCCTTTGAGCCCCGGCGTAGTCGGGTAAATTTATACTTAAATACTATGGTATTTTTTTTCATTTTATTAGATTTAAAGGTAAATTCGCGGCCGTCAAGTGCGAGTCATAGTAAGGGTCCCGTAACCATTCGATATATCTACATTTTTTGTTCAACTGCTATATTCGTTTATTTCGGGTTTTCTTTTTCTAACTATAATAGCTAAGATGTCAGTTAACATGTTTCCAAGTATTTGTATTTTTTTTGAGATTTTTGATAATTCTCTAAAACCATAACAGACAAATCGGGAGTTGTGGAAACCTTTGCCCAGCAGTGGGACGCAAATATGGACTATTACAAAAAAAGGTTGTATATTGTGATGATTTGTACATTTTGTGAGTATGTGTACTTAGTTGTGTTGTGCACTATGCTCCGAAGGCTATTAAAAATATCAACAACGTGGCATTTATAGGTCAAAAAAGCATTGAATTGCAAATGCATTAAAAAAACTAGTGCCAGACAGAGACCAAAAAAGAGACGATGAACAACGAATGTGACAAAGAAGATTGTGACGACTAGCGAATAAGACTTTATAAGAAAGAGATAAACACTGAACGACATCAAAGAAGTCAGTGACAACTAACAAATATAACGTATCAAGGATCTATGACGTATACCTACAGAACGAGCCGAATTAAGAATTAAACGACCAGCCAAGAACTCAAGTAGGTATTGTCTATCCGTGGTAACCGATACGTTTACCAACTAATCTTAGAACATTTCTAATTAAAAAAAAACGAAAAGTGCGAGACTGATTTAAGTACTGCAGGTTTATAGCTGGTTCCTCAAATTGAAAGACAATTTAACTTTGAATTTGAAAAAATGTACACCTGTACATTGATTATAGTTTACGGTTTTTTTCTCCAGCTGCATATGTACGTTTGTAAACTTTTGAAAGAATTATGTTCGAATTAATGAATCTATTTCCTTCCTTTGTGCTGCGAGACCTTGTTCCTTGTTAAATTTCATGATTTTATATGAGTAAAAAAGTACTCTGCATAGGTCTTGCTTTACCTGCGTGTGTCAAAATATGCGATATCATTGGTATATTTTTTGATCGTGCTGATTTAGACCCTGTTTTTTAACTAGCTACTAAAAGGAATATAGAAATGATATTTTTCCAACTAACTACCATCCATGAGTTCTTGTGAAAAGGGTCTTGCCCGACAACAAAGTGATCCTATAGGGGTTCCATTTGAGACAATAGGTACCCTTAAACATATACAGCTGATTTCAGCGCCATCATAAAATGCCTACAATTTATTGACGTGTGTCACCTGTGCCCCGCGTCTCTTATGCTGATTTCACACGAGGGCAGAACAGCGAGCCAGTAGAGCGGACAGCGCAGTACTAATACAATTTGAGCGCGCACGCCGAGACCGCCAAGGCCGTTCTAATTGGCATTAGTATTACAAAAACAACATTTTCTTATATATTTTTTTTTAAATACATGAATTTAAGACATCAATTTGAAGGATTTTGGTTTTAAGTGTGTTTTGAATCTTATCCTATATATAAGCTACCGGAATATTTTAGACAAATATACTAGGCAGTGGCATTAAACCACGTTTGCCTTGGTCTGTCTCAAATTGAAAAGAAAAGATTGTCAGTTCAGTCATCTGTCAGTGTCAAGTGTTAGTGAACCTTAAAATCTTATACGTCGTGTTAATACGGGCTATTAATAGAATCATTTCTAAATTTTTCATTATTAACACTTTAAAAAAGTGAATTTGTGAACAATCCAAAATATAAATAGTGCCTAAACTGATTTTGACAAGCGACAATAATAACACTAATGATATGTAATGCCAAAGATAAACTAGACGGGTGGCATTTTTTTTGTTGAGAAAAATGCAAAGACATTCAAAAGTTAAAGGTCAAACTTTGTTTTGCAATAATATTCACAAATACAAAGTACTTTTTTACTAGAATGTCAGAAAACGGTTTAATATCCCAATTCCTTGAAATGGTTTTGGAATGTCCTCTGACATTGTAAAAAAATGCACAATGCCAATTGTATTAGTACTGTGCTGCTCTACTGCCTTATTGTTCTGCCACTGTGTGAAAT
Source organism: Ditula angustiorana (assembly GCA_963691745.1). Taxonomy (NCBI): domain Eukaryota; kingdom Metazoa; phylum Arthropoda; class Insecta; order Lepidoptera; family Tortricidae; genus Ditula; species Ditula angustiorana. The sequence goes on from OY829472.1 coordinate 9,353,012, forward strand.
GAGCACTTGGTTCGCCATCGCTGGTCTAGTGATATAGCTCATGATGAGAGGAATCTCTGACCATCAGTGCGACGTAAACATTACGTTTATGCGTTATTGCGATTGACGTCTGAAATCTGAAGCTATACTTCATTCATTTTAACAGTACATTGTTAACTTCCAAAATTGCATACATTTTGATGTAATATTTATTGATTGATACTTGCTAATCTCAATCGTTCTTTGTATGTTTTAAATATGTATTTTTTATAATTATATTTTGTTCTGTTATTGTGACTTTGGCTTTTGCACATTAAATAGACTACTCATGTAAACAACATGTTTTTCTGCTTAAAATCAATCACAACACGTTTTTATGCCGATCGTTAGTAATAGTGAAAAATATTGGTCTAATCTTATATTTTATTCCTGACTAGCTGACCCGGCGAACTTCGTACCGCCTAATTATTGGAGGCATATTTGCTCACCGTTTAGACCTACCCTGGACTACGACAAACATTTTAAAACCAAAATCAGCTCAATCGGCCCAGCCGTTCTCGAGTTTTAATCAGACTAACGAACAACAATTCATTTTTATTTATATAGATAGATAGATAGAAGATATTTATTATTTTACAGTGTAAGACTGGACGCCTTTACCAATTTTGCCTTAAATTTATCTAGAAACATGTGTAATATTGGAAATTAATAATTAACGAAGTATAGCCCGAATAAGATGAGTGCAAATTTATAAATAAGCAGGTAATAATGGGTGTTCCCTTTAATCAATGTTCGCGCGGCAATATTACAGTCATTTTCACTTTGAAAGTGCATTATTTCTCTGATAAAGCAAAAGGACAGAGAAGGTGAACAAAATAAAAAAAGCCTTTGCAAAGGTTCACCTTGTTAAGCGCCGTTAAAAATAGCTTTCAATTACCTTAATTAAATGCTGGGTTTCGATTGACAATAACGTTAAGAGGACCTTCTTTGTACCAAACTGATATACGTTGTTATTATTTATTAGTTTTAAATAAGAAACTTTGTTTCTAATCAAATTAAATAAAATTGGTTTATCTTATTTATCTTTATCTTTTGCTCTACGTATTGTTGTGCTCTACGTATATGAAATGTTACATTAATGTTTGTGTAAAAATTAACGATGACCGTAATAACTTTATACTTATCTTTATGAAATTTATTCAAAGGAAATTGTCTAATTTGCAACTGTGATACTAATTTTGTATGGAATTAATAAAGCTTATTTAATTTTAATTTAAGTATAAAGTCGCTATTTTTCCTATTTTGAATTGTTATTGTTTCTTCGGCCGCCTTCTCCTTTTAAACCACGCAACGGATTTTGATGCAGTTTTCACTGTTATTTAGAGATTATTTTAGGGAAGGTTTTGATATACATTACATCTCGATTGAAACCGTGCAAAGCAGACTTATAATAATAATATATAATACACATACACACACACACACACATACATACATACATTACTATATAATAATATATAATAATGTATAACACTGGGGTCGGGTAATGGAGAGTGCCTGACCGTTAGATACCTAATGCCCGAGTCGAAAGTGGGTACGAACTACGATGAACATGAGATAGATGGGTCGAAGTTTTAATCAGAGCTCAAGTTCCACTTTCATACTAACGTAGTATGAAACTGAAGTCTGAGTTCAGTCTTTAACTACGGCCCTAAGCCTCCTTAAACCGTACTAAATTTGGATAAATACATTAAGTAGGTACTAAAAATAGGTCAAACAAAAATATGGATCTTGGACTGAAGTAAATGGCTTATTTATTATAGTATTACTAAATCAATTCCATGCCTCAGACTCTCAGACAAATATCTACCGCGATTTCTTCAATGTTTGAAAACATTGAGTTGCTAAGATAGAAGATAAAAAATAAGATAAATTCAATTTAAGCAACAAGCGCAAAATGGAACACAAAAAACACTCAGGCGACCTAAAGAAAAACTTTGCAACGCATCAAACCCGAAAGTCACGGAAGTAGTTGAAGATATTCCTAACATCTCATTTTCTTTGAGCTAAAAATAGGACAGTGTTTAGAAAACATGCACGCCGGGGGCGATAATCGAATCACATTAAAATGCTGTCCTCCGCGCCATCTAAGAGGCACTTAATATTCCTGTCAAACGCTGTTTAACGATACTCGAATATCGTTTAACCATTTAAATCAGAATCGATTCCATATTCGAGCACGGAAAACCTTTGGCTGATACTTTATAGACCTTATGGCTTCATAACGCCACTCAACTCTTCAAAACTTCACCACTCTCCGAGAACCCGATTTAATACCAGCATCGTCAGAATCGCTTTGTAGGAGACGGGAATTTTATAATTTTTGCAGTTTTTTATTTATGATAGCTAACTGCTGCGACTTTTTATCAATTGGCTCATTTGACTAAAAATTTTCTGCTATCGAAATTGAAAGAGTTCGTTAAAATAATAGAAACTGTATTTTCAGTTTTTTTCTATGACCACAGGGTATGACAGGGTACACAAGGGTACAAAACCAGGTGCTCCATGACACCATTACACCAATCTGTCGCCAGAACCGCTACCCATTGACGATGGAAAATTGCCACTTGGAAAACGATGATTGGCCTACAATTGACAACCAGTCAATTGTAGGCTTGATAAAGCTGCGTATGTACCTGTGGCGACAGCTTATTTCTGTATTATATTTCTTTCTGTATTATAGTTATTAAGTTAGTTGATCTGTTGGCTTCCGGTTTGCTTTGACGGCAATCGGAAGCAGACAGGAATCGCGCATGCGCGCGCTCTCTTGCATTGCTGCCTTCAGCCTAGCAAGCTGTGTTTAAGATCGTTCCGTCTGTATGTTATTATTCTTGTAAATTGAAGTGTAAATATAGCGTGTAAATACAGAGTGAGTGTCATTCCATTTCCCCTCTGCACATTCCCTATAGTGGTGACCCCGAACTGTGAGTTTTTGAACAATATTTTTACGAAATTCATACAACGGAAAAATGACAGGATCCAACAATGACAGCACTGATGACAGTCAGAAAATAGACAGCAGCGATCGCAGCGTAAGCCGCGTGGCTGTCAAGCCGCCTCCTTTCTGGGTTGACAGGCCGGCGTTATGGTTCGCGCAATTAGACAGCCAGTTTGTTTTGGCAAATATTTCATGCGACACTACAAAGTTTCATTACGCTATCTCGGTGTTGGATTTTAAGCACGCGGCTATTGTTGAAGATATTATAACGAAACCGCCACAAGCCAGTAAATACGAAACGCTAAAGCGTGAATTGACATCGCGTTTATCTGCTACGCGAGATCAACGGCTACAACAATTGTTTTGTAAAGAAGAGATCGGAGATAGGACGCCGAGCGAGTTTTTGCGCCATTGCCGCGGTTTGGCGGGTGTCGATGTTTCTGATGTACTTATGCGCTCGCTTTGGTCTAGCCGTTTGCCGCTTCACCTCCGAACAGTGGTAGCCATGCAGCCAGAGAGCTTAAGTTTGGATGACGTGGCAATTATGGCGGACAAGGTGTTCGAGGTAGCACCTCACACAGGCGCATCTCATTACGCTGTGGCATCGACGTCGGCTATGTCAGCTTGTACTAGAATGGAGGACTTTGAACGTAAGATCGACGAGCTGACACGTAAAATTGAGGCGCTCTCTACGCAGCAAGGTACACGTCGTCCGGAGCAAGGAAGGTCGCGGTCGCGCAGCGGTCGCCGTTCGCGCTCCCAGAGCCGTGCCGGTCGCGAATGTTGGTACCACTGGAAGTTCGGTGACAAGGCAGCCAAGTGCATCCCGCCCTGTGCCTATCCAAAAAACTAGTAGAGCGGTCGCTTGCTGCGACCGGTGAATGTGCGTCAGTAACTAACCGCCTTTTTATTTCGGACTCTACTTCTAAGTTACAATATTTAGTGGACACCGGATCTGACTTATGTGTTTATCCGGTAGATTTTTTGCGTGCACAACGTCGTCATAAGACAAATTATGAGCTTTATGCCGCAAATAACACTATTATTCCTACATACGGTTGGATTAGTTTGTCCTTAGATTTAGGTTTACGCCGCTCTTTTACTTGGCGTTTTGTGATTGCTGACGTGAGCAAACCGATTATAGGAGTGGATTTTTTATCCTTTTATAATTTGCTCGTTGACGTGCGAAATGCACGCTTAATTGACGGCACTACGTCGCTTACATCAGCCGCCCTCATTGCTTCCACGTGTCCCAGCCCACAGATTAAAGTTGTTACTGGTAACTCTCCTTATCACAAGCTGCTTGAAGAGTATCCTGATGTAATGCGGCCTTGTGGAGATCCTTCGGAGCGTAAATGTAAGCACCAGACGCAGCATTACATCAAGACTACTCCAGGACCACCGGTGTTTGCGCGACCTAGGCGGCTAGCACCAGATCGGTTAAAAATTGCGCGTCAGGAGTTTGAGGATATGGTACGCGCTGGAATCGCAAGACGTTCTGACAGTCCTTGGTCATCTCCTCTCCATTTGGTGCCTAAAAAGGACAAAGGCTGGCGCCCTTGTGGCGATTACCGCGCACTAAATGCGCGCACGGTGCCTGATCGCTATCCTGTGCGCCATATTGCAGATTTCTCGCATAACCTTTTCGGCAGTAAAGTTTTTAGTAAGCTGGATTTGGTTCGTGCTTATCATCAAATTCCTGTCGCGACAGAAGACGTACCGAAAACAGCAATAACGACTCCCTTTGGACTTTTTGAGTTTCCGTTCATGAGCTTCGGTTTGCGCAACGCGGCGCAAACGTTCCAGCGATTTATGGACGAAGTACTTAGGGGGCTTGATTTCTGTTTTCCTTTTATTGATGACGTATTAATTGCCTCTGCTAATGACGAGGAGCACTTGCGACATTTGCGTACTGTTTTTGAACGTTTCAATGAGCACGGTATTTTGCTCAATAACAACAAATGCGTATTTGCTGTTCCTGAGGTTGAGTTTTTAGGCTACCTGGTTTCATCACGAGGCACGAAACCCATTGGAGACAAAGTTAAAGCTATTGAACAGTTCCCGCAGCCTAAAACTATAAAAGAGCTTCGCAGATTTTTAGGAGCGTTAAATTTTTATAGGCGTTTTATTACAGGCGCTGCTAAGCTGCAAGCTCCTCTCCATGCACTGCTGGGCGGTTCATCAGTTAAAAGCAATGATACTATTGACTGGAACCCCGCTTTAGATGATGTATTTAAAGCCTGTAAGGCGAGTCTGTCGCATGCAGCGCTTATAGCACACCCAGATTCCTCTGCCCCGTTGGCTATTGTTACGGATGCTAGTGATACATCCGTTGGTTCTGTATTGCAGCAGCATGTTGCAGGGCACTGGCAGCCGTTAGGGTTCTTCTCGAAGAAACTAACGGCAGCTCAGGCTAAGTATAGTGCGTACGACCGCGAGTTGTTAGCCATTTATGAGTCGGTAAAATATTTTCGTTATATGATCGAGACGAAACCTTTTTTCATTCTAACTGACCATAAACCAATCATTTCCATTTTCAAAAAGTCTCTCGATGCGTGTTCTCCGCGGCAATTTAGGTATATAGATTTTATATCTCAATTTACTACTGATATTCGATTTATTTCCGGTGAGGACAACGTTGTCGCGGACGCGTTGTCGAGAACTGACGCTATTACTGACGGACTTGACTTTGACGCTTTAGCCGTATCCCAGGCTACTGATACTGAACTTCGAACACTGCTTACTACCGGTTCATCCCTGAAGTTGCAACAAGTGCAATTTGGACGCTCTAAGTTATTTTGCGACGTATCCGGTTCTGTTCATCGTCCGTTCATTACTGCTGAGTTTCGTAAGCAGGTTTTCGACATTTTACACGGACTCAGCCACCCCAGTGCTAGGAATACCATTAGGTTAGTGACTGAGCGTTACGTATGGCCTGGTGTCAAGAAGGATTGTAGGAGCTGGGCGCGGTCTTGTGTATCGTGTCAGAGATGTAAAGTGTCCCGACATGTGCATGCCCCGGTTCATCAATTTGATATCCCTTCAGCCAGGTTTTCGCATGTACACGTAGATTTGATAGGCCCGCTTCCTATTTCTAACGGTTTTAGGTATTGCCTCACCGCGGTTGATAGGTACACACGTTGGCCTGAGGCTGTTCCTTTAGTCGATATCACGGCTGAGAGTGTGGCCAAAGCTTTCATTTCTACGTGGATAGCTCGTTTTGGTTGCCCAGAAAGGGTGACAACTGATAGAGGCAAACAATTCGAATCTCATCTTTTCAATCAGCTGTCAGTAATGACGGGTTTTCGCCACTTACGGACGACCGCGTATCATCCTGCTGCTAATGGTTTGGTCGAACGCTTTCATAGGCAACTTAAAGCGGCTATCATGTGTCACGCGGATGTAAGTTGGACAGAGGCTCTTCCATTGGTACTTTTGGGTATACGCAGTGCATGGAAGGATGATTTATCTGCTTCTGCTGCAGAGCTGGTATATGGGGAACCCCTACGGCTACTCGGTAATTTTTTCGAACCATCCGCTGATCGTGTTGTAGATTATTCTGATTTTTTGTCCCGATTACGTCTACATATCAGAAAATTGCAGCCTACTTCTGTAGCTCGACACGGGTCTGACAAAGTTTTTGTTTTTAAAGACCTGCAAACCACCTCACATGTTTTTATCAGGCAGGACTTGGTTAGAACATCATTACAACCACCTTACGCCGGTCCGTTTGAGGTGGTTGAGAGGCACGATAAATACTTTGTAGTTAAAGTTGGAGGCAAAACTACTTCCGTCTCTATAGACAGGTTGAAACCAGCCTATATCATATCAGATAAACCAGCTGCTCTTACGCCTACTGATTCTCTTCCTCCTACGGAAGCGCCAGTAGTCACTCGTGCTGGTCGCCAGGTGCATTTCCCGCAATTTTATCGACCGTAAAGGTCTCCGGGGGGGCTGATGTGGCGACAGCTTATTTCTGTATTATATTTCTTTCTGTATTATAGTTATTAAGTTAGTTGATCTGTTGGCTTCCGGTTTGCTTTGACGGCAATCGGAAGCAGACAGGAATCGCGCATGCGCGCGCTCTCTTGCATTGCTGCCTTCAGCCTAGCAAGCTGTGTTTAAGATCGTTCCGTCTGTATGTTATTATTCTTGTAAATTGAAGTGTAAATATAGCGTGTAAATACAGAGTGAGTGTCATTCCATTTCCCCTCTGCACATTCCCTATATACCCTTCAACGGCCAAGTCACACAACATTAACTATAATAATAAAGAAATCGCAGTTTGGAACCTTAGCCTTGGCACGACTTTGTCTAGATTTCATTACTTTTTAGAAATAAACAAGCAGCTCCATCGAGACTTGGCTAGTTTTTTACAGAATGTTTTTGGTGAGATTTATATTAGCACGAAGAGGTTCCCCTCTTAGAGCTATTTTTAATTAACAATATGCCTGATCGGACTTGTCATAAAACACCGTTGTCTCCGGATCAGTGAGCGGCCCAGAGAGTCGTCCTTCTGTCTACTCAAATTAAAATTCTTAAAACACAAATATAAATCGTTGTTCTTTTTGTATACCTAATAATTGCATAATTCCACTTATCGCACTTCATCTATCATATATTTGGTTCTTTGCACATGATTTGTATCTACATATAGCATAGCAATAATTACATATAAACCTAGTGTCATTTTTTCATCCCCAAACGGAGCTTTTAGTTCTGGATAATTTAGCTCTTTAGGCATGACAAAGAATAAGAAAGAAAGAGAAAATATTTATTTAGCAAAAAGAAAAAATGATCCCACTCTGCATATACTGCTGCAAGCAGCTGCGCTGATTGTCATTGAGCCCTAAAGTTAAAACTAAAAACCTTAAGCCCTAAAACCTATACCTATCGGATGACGCCACGCTAACTATGACCGTAAGGCCCTAAATTTCTTCGCCTTTTTCGGATAGTAAGAAAATAAAAAATAGGAGTACGGAATCATTTTCTAAAATTAATTATAGTAAAAACCATGTATGCCTAAAAAATACGCCTAAAAAGTTGTACGTATCACAAAATTATGACAAACAAGATGCCAGAATTCGTTTCGGTGTAATCTGATTGATAATTAAACACCCTTCACACGTTATTTCACGTCACCGTTTATTGCTAAAGATATCTAATTAGGAGCCATTATGTACGTCGGTCATCTTAAAAAGGCATGTGTAATATTTTTGATTGACTAATAGGTAGACTTAGGCCATAGAAAATACTCATGGTCTCGATATATACACTCGACTTTGATTTGAGTAACATGTTTTACAAAAACAGATATCTGCGTTGTATTTTTTGTTACAGTCAAAGGGCTAGCAGAATATCCAATTTATTTTACCCAGCCACCCATCATTAAAACAGAGTTCTTTTTTCGGACATTTTTGGAGTATAAACATATTTCCAGGATTTATTTTTTGCACACAGTTCCCGTTTTTTGCAAATATGTTACAAGATTTTTTGTATGATGCAGTTTTAAGTTTAGAACTTAATTTTTGTTACAAAACAAAACTAACAAAACTAACTATACCCAAATGTGGGTGTCGTAAATGTTCTAGTATTTAGGTAAGTATCTGTAAACCAGTGTTACTAAGGTCCAGCTTTGATTTGAGGCATTAACAACCCTCTAAACCCTTTGGAAGGTCGTTAAGTATATAGTAAACAAAAGGTCCAAAGCGCGTTAAAAGTATACTTTCAGTTTACTTTAAACGAAAAATGTAAACTCATGAATCTAGAGGGAGGTGGTTAAGAATCATCATAATGGTTAAAGAGGGTGCTTTAAGATTCATGTTCTTAATCGTACTATACGCCTACATGCACTGTTTTTTTCTTTTTGTCTTTTGCATATTGAGTACCACCCTGAATATAACTTTAATTCAAAGTAGATATACTCGGATAGACTGAGATACATGACAAACTTATTCAGTTAAAAAGTGAAAATTAGTGAGTTTAATGTGATTTTCATACTAAAGCAATCCAATCAACCAAATTCTCGAAAATCATGCGATTTTGAAGCAGTAACTTTGTTTAAAATATCTGCACATCCCTACCAAACAGCATAGTATAGGGCGGGTTGAGTGATCGGCTACCAGAAGAGCACGGCACTTTATTGCCACTATGATTTAATGTCTAGTCTCTTAATCAGTCCCATGACGAGCATCGACTGTTATCAGGTCATGCGTTTGTTAGAATAAATCAATCAATCGTACTATCAGTGCGTACTCCATTTCGAAGCCAAATCCTTATCGATAACCAAATGTGCTTGCCAATTTGAATCAAAATCCTTCCGTAAATAAATAGATACGACGAAATGATTGGTAAGCGGTCCTTCAAATACGATTATTCATTAAGTAAAACAAAACTGCAATGGAAACAGGGACTGAGAACGGTTGAGTTGAAACGGTTCTCTTAAAGGTCGACCGCAAAGTTTTAAAACAAAAGATTACGCTGCCGGTATACTAAAAAAAATGTACTGAAAAAAAATAATAATTTCCTTATTGTTTGACAATAATAAGGCATTGAGTGAAATTCGAGATGAAACAAACAATACATAAATTGTTTACAAACGCCAAAATATCTTAGAATACTTTTTGTTCATTCCAAAATAATTTTGAGAATTTTTAGATCACTGTATATACTGTGACTCTATACCAATACTGAAAATGTTCAAAACTATGGATAAAAATGATTCATTTTGATGACTGTATTTGGTATCTCCCAAATTCTAGTCACAAATGGAACTTTACCCAGACCACGAAAATGTAAGACAGCAAAGTGTTAATTAAGGATCACCTACCAAGAAAGTATTAAGTTACAAATTAAACTCTGCCATAAAATGCAATGACACAGTAAAATGCCAGTTTACGCTATAATCGATACCCGGCCAGTGGAAAGGCCCCTATTATCAGCATACGAATATAGAATACTAAATGACAACGTACGCACAAACCAAATTCGCCGATCGTGGAGATTTTACAATATGCATTGTATAGACATTGCACATATTTTAATTTGCTTCATCCATCGGACATAAATAAAATCGAATATGCGTTTATTACCACACAATGAAAGAAACAGTATGTAAAACAAAAAAGTAAGAACTAAAACTCTTCGTTAAATCATCAAATTTATTCTAGACCAGCATCTCACCCCGGCTTCGCACGGGTGCAGTTTAAACCTGTTGTAGACAAAAAATCTTCAATAAAAAAACATCTAAATGACAGTGAAAACCGTATCAAAATTCGTTGCGTGGTTTAGGAGTAAGCGACCGAAGATAGGAAGACAGATAGTAACGGATTGAGATTTTGTTTTATACTGTGTAAAGCTAAAGATATAGATATAAAAACCTGAAAGTTTAAATTTACTCCTAATGCGACACTAAACCTGAAAGCAGCGAAATATTTGGAAACAGGAGCAGACGTGAAAATTCGATGAGATCAAAACGATCTACATAAGCTGTTACCTGTTACTTTTGTAATCTGTTTTTTAATGTTTTTCTTTTTCATTTAAAAATAGTATAGTTCCAAATTCAAAATTTCAAATTGATCTCTCAGTCTAGGTTTTCCTTTATACGAGTAAAGGCAGACGTGTGCTCAGTGTTCTTCAGTCATCCCTTCCAGTTTATTTTTATGTTCTTCATCCAAGTTCATCATCATATCCTACCAGCCTGTACTGTAGGTACTGTACCTGTACCTCAAGGCACATTTTTGAAAGTTTCACCTTTTTTTTTGCTGTTTATATTTGTGTTTTTGTACCTATTATTAACTTTACTATATACTTTTCTTCATATGCCTTCTATTTCTAGTACACGTCTTCATCATCAACCTGAATATCATTTCCCGAATCCCAGACGGCATTCTCTGCATTTTTTTTAAATTATTTGTCTCTGTAGCTATATTTCCTGCTGCTAATTCGACTGTAGATACTGTTTCGCAGTACAGGCTTTCATGGCTGCCCAAAAGATTTGACAGATCGTGATTGATGGATCATTCATATATTGAGCTTTCCTATTTTAGCTGATTCATCCATCATATTTCAATGAATGTTATTGCAACTCCTTGTTTTTGCTCATATGTCATTTGTTGCACACCATCGCTGCTGGTTTTAAAAATATTGGTTGCATTTTTATTTCATGATAGTTTCTATTGATATAGCTCAATATTATGATACTCTTGTTATCCAGTGTTTAAGAAATATAGGCTTCATTAATTTGTTGGGTTATTGTGTGGCAATCATTATTTATTTTTACTTTAGTCTTACAGCATTCGCTTTTCTCTCACTCTGCCTTCTGCATAACGGTGTATCTCAATCCAAATTTATTCGAAATAAATAAAGTTCCTTGCACTTTATTTGCAAATACAAGTTTGTGTTTGTTTGTTTAAATAAAGTGCAATGTTAATTTTGCGTATTTTCGTACTTTTTTTTTAAGTTGGCTAACAGAACTAAAATTGATGTCCTATTTGACTCCAGCAAAGTGATATTATTGATGATTGATATAAAAGAACCCGTATCACTTCCCGGTAGTTCTAGAAGATTTTCTAACTTGTGTCTGTAACCTATGATTATTCACACGAGAATTCATACGAGCACGAAGATGACTACACCGTTTATTATAATATTCGGCAAGGTATTGTAGCAGACGCTCCTTGCACATCATCTGCCAGTGCTGCTTCTAAAAGAATACTGTGGAGTATTTCTTTTTTAATGGAAAAAAAAGGAAATATATGAGAATGTTGGTCTGTTGGCGCCCGTGAAACATACAATGTTTTTCATCACATTTGCGAGGAAACTTATAATATTATAATTTAAAAACTAAAAGTTTATGAATATCGCTTCACAATGTTTCACAATACTAGTAAAAACAACAACATAGGTAATTGCCACAGAGCTATTAAAACAATAGAGTGAGCTGAAAGGTTCCCGCTGCGTACACTTTTTGAAATTTGCTAGTGATGTAGATTATTCGATCAAAACTGACGATGAATTACACAACACAAGCAACACGACACCATAACACAAGCAGCTTTAGTTGCTTACTTTGGGACTAGGTCAATTGGTGTTAACTGTCCCAAGATACTTATTTTATTTATTTATTTAACAAACTAAAAAAGTCTTATAAAACCTTTAATAATACTAGCGAACATACAACCATATAGCTCAACCCTCTTGCAATTTCGATTTACTAACTTAATAAATAATTTCTTTTGCAGAGACAAAAGATTACCCGATTTAGCTATTTTCTCAGATATGTGAATCAAATGTGAATGTGGACAACTGCGTTATTTAAGACAGCGAATTATTTAACTTGCATTCAAACAATGATAATATTACGCTCAGACTGACTCGTTTAGGTTTTAAAAAAGACCCCTGGTCCGAGGGTACACATGTTCCGAACTTCATGCTTCTATCTTCAGCGCAACTTGCGAGTCAGAATGGTGAGCGGCGGTGTAAGCAAGTATGCTCCTACCTCTACTCCCCCAGCGAGCCCGAAGGGCTAGCTCTGTCCGCGGGCGCCGAAGCGTCCCTTTGATGGAAGTACCTACTCTTGAGCAACTCGCAACCCCGAAGGGCGAGTGGTGGTGTGAAGTCAAAAGTCAAAACCAAAGCTCAAAATAATTTTATTTACATTAGGCATACAGAAACCACTTATGAATGTCAGAAAATTTATAATCATTTCGGAAAAAATCTTCTGATGAAAAGATACTGGTAAGAAACTCAACAAGGTGTTATTTCTTAAATAAATCAACTAGTTCCTGTGGCCGTCCCAATATTTTAATCCATCTCTTTCATTTCTTCTTTTTTTGGGAAAGCTGAAAAAAAATAGTATTAAGTGGCGAGCTGTTGGGGAGTAGCGACTGAAGAGAAGGGTAAACTAAATTAAGGGCCTCCGCTTAGTCGCGCCGGCGCACGGAGCAGGTGCACGCCTATAGAAAAATAGTATGGGAGCGTCCGCTAACTCGCACAGGTGCGGCTGCGGGCTCATACTATTTGTTCGATAGGCGTGCACCCGCTCCGTGCACCCACGCGACGTATCGGACGCTCTAAATCGACGAAAGGGCCTCTAGGTGTTGGCAACGGCTCCGCGCCCGCTTCCCAAAAGTCCTGGACACGATTGCCCCATACGAGGGAAAGGTATCAGATTGGCGGATACCTTATCGATAATTTCTACAAAATGTCAGATGCACCGCATCACTAGTCTATATTTCCATAACCTCTTGTAGAAATAATAAATCATTTATTACCATTAAAATTAATAAATAAGCTTAGTTTTTACAAGCACATATGAGTCTTTGCTCCATAATTTAACCCACATAATAATACTAGCCGTCCAAAACGCGACATTCCCATAAATAAATACCAAATAATACTTACTTGTAAACGCCGATGTGTTGTCCTTCATTGCTTTCTTTAGGACACCGTGATGAATGCGAACTGCAACCATGCACGAAGTATGCCATTTCGCACAATAAATATCACTTGCTTGTCTCAAAAATCTAACGATAACCATAAGAATTTTATTAAATTGCGCCGAGAGCTCTACGAACCGTCATCAAAATTTGACGTGAATATTATGCGACTAAAAAGAATGGCTGCTATTCGACAGCATATTCAATACACGAAAGAAACTCTTTTAAACTGTTGTATAATAACATGACCTATATGACCAAATGTCAGCACTGAGTGTGTACGCTAGTAAATTTAAAGATGGTGTCAAATGGCTATGTTTGTTCACTCCTTCACGTTGTTACATCGTAAGAGTGAATGGAGCAGATACATTCACGCTTTTTCTCAATTTTTCAGGCTTGCTCCATGGGTTTAAAACCTCCTTGGTAATTGCAGAATTTGTGACTGGCCGGTTTTTTTTTCTTAAAGTGGATGGTGGGCGAATTACACAGATAATAAAACTGTTTCGTGCAGTAACTTAAAAGGCCAAGAGACGCGTCAAACAGCCACAATGTATACATATTTGTATACATATTTTATAAAATAAATAATTCCAAAATACTAAATAAACTACGGCTTCATAAGATAAAACGAAAACTATAATTAATGTAAATTAAATAAAATAAAAATAAAATGTAATTAAATTAATTGCACGCGTTTAATATGATGCCATTCCTTAAACAAACTTTCAATCGAATACTTTCAATACTTAGTTTTGGTAAAACCTCCTTGCTTAATTTAACATAGGTCTGTATGAGAGTGTGTTTAACGAAATTAAAAAAAAGCCATTAAACCCTCGGGCTGTAATGGTAATAAAAAAGCCCGTGGTTTTAATACAGGACTTACGGTCGGCTTTGCCTTCATGTTATGGGACTGTTACCGAGCAGATGTAATGAAAAATCATTTACTGTACGATTACATAAAGTTTCACACACGGTATTAATGGACAAAGATCCATTACGTCTTTGGACTATTACTTGATATACCTTCTATCTAAAGACAGCATTGTTTTTTTTGGGTGTTTGACTTCTGTCCAATGAGACAACTTAAGACAGCAATCTTCTTCGTTATTATTTACTGTGGTATTTCAAATGACAGCCAAAGTAACTTATAAAATAATTGTATTGCACCTACTGAAGCTAAACAGCTTTTCAATAAACTAATTCATCAGTATAGTCACAGTCTCGATATAATCCACAAGTCGCACGCTTAGTATTAAAGAGACTCAATTCTGAATACGACATTTCCCAAAATTAAACCCTATGTCTTTTAGTTAAGGTGATATTTTGGGACGTGTATAATTCAGAAATGGGTCGCTTTAATTCTAAACGTGCGAAGTGCCTATCCAGTACCGTCACCAAATTTTTGTAACCGAATTTTCTTTTGTTTTAATTATAAATATTTAAATTATTAAATTGAAATGGTAAAAGCAACAACAACGCTAAGAAAAATCTTTGTCGTCTGACACGACTAGAACTCTGACGTAAGAAAGACCGTCGCATGATTCGACGACTATGATTATTTCTTGTGTTTTGCTTCTATCACCTTCTATCATCTAAATCGGGGGGCACGGCAGTGCCCCCGCCAAGTCGAGCGCGAAGCAAACACTGCCGTACCATCCTTTACTGGAACCATTTCGCCGCATTTTCAGGCCCCTAATTGAGAACCTCAGGATAAGACCAGAACGCAGAAATTTTCGTCATCCAGTAAGCTATAATTACATACTTAAAATCCAAAATTTCAAGTCTGTAGGTCATTTAGTTCCGAAGTTAAGCGAAAGCAAAGTTTCGCATTTATGTCACTCACTCACTCACTCACTCATGATCATCAGAATAGAACTAGTACTTCCCATAAACTCGGATAGCTGAAATTTGGTACAGAGTTAGGGTTTAATGACCACATAAAGGGAAAACTATAAAAACTAGGATAATCGAAGATCTGGAGTACCTGGTGACCCTGATTAGAAAACACAAGACCCCAACCAAAGTATTAGAGATCGACATACCGCCTTTACAAAAAATATTCAACTTAATGCCCCCTTCTACTATTGGTATAGTCGACCAAGTAATTGCTTGACCACTTTTGAACCTTATCCCTTTGTAATACGGTCGAAAAGTGGTCAAGCAATTCCTTGGTCGACTATACATAAAAAAATCGACTGTCATTTCAAAAATCCAGCGTAGTGGGACACATCTTCTAATTTAATCTAGCCTATCGCCTAGCGTCCCACTGCTGGGCGAATGCCTCCCCTTCTGCTTTTAATACGCATATAAATAAAATTAAAGGAAAACTTTGTCAAATAAGAAAATCTAATAAAATTAATCAATATGCCCATGTTTCGTCTCGAAGTCTCGATGGAGCTGCTTGTTTATCTCTAAAAAGTAATGAAATTTAGACAAAATCGTGCCAAGTCTAAGCTTCCTTACTGCGATTTCTTTTTTTTTATAGTTAATGTTGTGTGACTTGGCCGTTGAAGGGTACACAAGGGTACAAAACCAGGTGTTCCATGACACCATTGCACCAATCTGTCGCCAGAACGCTACTCATTGACGATTAGAAGTCCGTCTGTACTGGAAATATTTTTTTATGCTGTTTGTTTCAGGCTCGCCTATACATAAGTATTATTGAAATACGCAGCGTTATCAAGCCTACAATTGACTGGTTATGGAATCAACGTTTTCCAAGTGGCAATTTTCCATCGTCAATGGGTAGCGGTTCTGGCGACAGATTGGTGCAATGGTGTCATGGAGTACCTGGTTTTGTACCCTTGTGCACCCTTCAACGGCCAAGTCACACAACATTAACTATAATAATAAAGAAATCGCAGTAAGGAACCTTAGACTTGGCACGACTTTGTCTAGATTTCATCACTTTTTAGAGATAAACAAGCAGCTCTATCGAGACTTGGCTAGTGTTTTACAGAGTGTTTTTGGTGGGATATTTCATTACCCTTACGCATTTTTCGAGGTAGGTACCCGATTTTTTTCAAAAGCAGCGACATCGGAAAAAGCAATCAAAATTAGGGTCAAGTGAAGGTCAAATGCGGATACTGATTATGTATGCGAGAATTTATTTTAAATCTTTATTTATTTAGGGGCCTTGATCAAAGCTCACGAGGCTGGCCCGTAAACGAAAATTAAGAACAAATTTACAAACATCACATACTGAAACTGTGAATTTAAAGGATGAGAAATTTTCTACCTACCCTCTTACGTATGGTGAGTATAAACGCACGGTAATATCATAAACGCACAAGGCGTCACAACGCATTGCATGTGCATACCTGCTGGACGTTAAACTTGAGCAAAAACAATATGAGTCAATCTGTCAAATGTTCGTACTCGTATCTCTAACCTAGTTTGTTTGTTTGCTACGGGATAGAAAAGCCAATGAGACAGAAAGGAACCTTCCTAATTGCGTTAAACAGCTAATGTTGCTTATATGAATTACTGCATTCACATTTTTTTAAAACTTAAGTACGAGTAACTACCTGATTTGGTATTCGAAACTAACCAACCAACTAAAAATTGCAAAAAAATTAACCGTCGTTATTTTATTGTAGTAATTAATACATAAGATCATTGATAAGAATAAAATCTTTCTAATAAACATTGGGTAATTCATTGAGTTAAATAGGTCTACAAAATCTCGCATCGCTCGTATTTTTTTTTTATATTTAGATATATCTGATTAAAATTTTGATGAATATAATATATTCATGTAACTTGGCATTTTCGCAATTAAATGTAACTTCATATGGAACGAATAAACTAAACAATTTTGTAAACAATCCAATAATTCCTTAAAAATTTAAACCGGCGCCAAGGAGTAACATATGTTAAGACATTTTAAGAATTAAAGCCCTGAGGTTTTATTGTACAGTTTTTATTATTTTAATAGTTTTTAGTATTGTTTAGGATTTGGTATATCCTTGAATTACTAAAAAACTAATTATAGAATAGTTCACTTCAAATAATTTACTACGTACCGACAGCAGTTTTCAGCAGAAACACTTATATAATATAGCTCGATTCATAGGAGTTGCTACCGAATGTCTATAAAATTAATGACTGTTTCATATCTAACTGATATTATAACTGCGAAAGTAAATAATGATATTCATGTTGTTTAGATAATTAAATGTTTGGATGTTTGTCCCTCAACCACACATTAACGGCTTGTCTTATTTAGATTAAATTTGATAGACAGAGACATCATATTCTGGATTAAAATATACGATACTTTTTATACCGTAAAAATCCTTCAAAATCCCGTAAAATGCATAAATAGCACCGTGCGGGCGAAGCCGTGGATAAAAGCTCGTATTTAATAAGTGTCGGTGATTAGACGTAGATTAGAAACCAGTGTTGGTTGGAGGTACCTACACCGGATTCTAAAGTCCAATTTGTTTACTACCCAGGTTAGTCCAATGTTGGGAGGCCTGCCCTCTGCCCACTATCATGTGGACCTATATCATCGCGGCAGCTCGCGGCGACACGCGCCAAGCCGTTCACAAACGGAGCTCCAGTAATGAAGATCACTCATTCTCGTAAGTGATACACCATGTGACAATAAGCTTTTATAATTCTAGGGTCCAGTTCAAAAATTGCGTTCACTTCCACACATACAGTTTTTACGATAAATAGCTTTCGTAAACGATAATCTGTTTATTTTATCATTGACCGCACTTTCTTTTTGTTTAGTAATAATATTAGCTGCTTGCCTTTCGACGATTTTGAGAACAATTTTAGATGAGAAAACTCTTTATTGAATAATTAAATCCTTTAATATGAAAAACAGTCGTTACTTTGATTTGATTTGATTTGATTATATGTATCTTTTAATTACGTTTGATTTGTCTTAGACTTAAGTCAGTACTTAAGTATGACTTAATGAATTAATGCAGTTTTGTAAGAATTTACTATCGTACCAAGGCCATGTAACCACCATGGCCACTAACAAACTATATCGAGTCCACATAAAGCCAGTACCTATTGTGTATTTCTAACCAACATAGTTTTGAAAAAGTACCTACAAATGCCATGGAATGAATAAAAATCACTCCACGATGACGTTAATGTGTAAGAGCAAACTTGTTGTTGACGTATAAGCTCTTACGCCTACTCGCGTTACGTTACGTCCGTTCAACGTGTCCTCTGTGTCATTAGCGAAGTAGACAATGTCAATATAATTTTCTTCTAAGCCACAGCACTAATAGAACTGTAGGTAATCGTTGAATTATTCAAGTAAAATATAAAATAGAGTATTGTTTCAACACTAACCTTCTTGGCTAACTTTTATATATTTGTTGGCAACGCTGGCAGCTAGGCTCTTCTTTTTAATTAATTTGAAGATGTTCTTTTTAAGATATATATGTGAGTATTCGTAGACAAGAGCTGATGAATAGAGTCCTTCCGAATTTAAGCAGGTATTTAATTTGTATGCGACAGTTGTCTATCGAAAATTAGTTACAGAATTAAGGCGAAGAGTTCGCACAAGATTAAGACTCGGCTACTTTACCCTTAAGTGTGAGGGGCCAAACCTTGCAACCATATATCATGACCCATTTTGAATATGACTACTGACTGGCTGTGACTAAGAGCAAGATTCTAAGACTAGTTTCTAAGAAAGAATGTCAGGAGTGTTGGAAGTGGCCAAATTCTGACTATCACAATGCGCCCTGTAGCTTCAAACATTAAACTCCATTAGTCAATCTTCAGTGCTGGATTTCTCGACCTACTAAATAAATATATTGTTTATTATTCAAAGTCAGATTATTCCGTTAAGTCATCACCATAAATTTAAAAGAAGGAAAGACAAAGGCTAGAAACATTTATAGCTTTTCAGTTGGAGAAAGCCTAATAATTCTTCAACAGCTTTCAGATTCTTCAAACACTAAGAACAAAGGAAAGTTTTCATTGATTTCCAGATTATGATTTAAAACGAAATAAATCTTTAGTATTCAAAACCAACGATCCTTACAAAGCGACACCTTACTGATCTCCCCTTGTTCCTTGTAGATTACCAAGTTTAATAACTGGTATCTACTAGGAAAAATACTTCCTTCTTGTTACTCGGTTATTAAATGGGATTATTTATTTTCCTCATAAAACATTTTGGTTTCTACCACGACGGCCTTTTCTTCCTAGCTAACTCGGTTATTAAATGGGGTTATTTTTTCACGCAGAAAACTACGATAATAACATTAGTCTAAACGTAATCTCTTTATTACATCAATTCTATAATTTTAAATTAAATGACAATTCATCATTTCAGTATTTAAAAAACTGCTTCTTTTAAAAAAGTAAATTGAACTAAAAACGTAGAAAACCAAATATTCTGAGGAAAAAAATAATTGATAACCGAGTAACCAGAACTATTTTTCCTAGTATAATAACAGTTACCAAACTTGGTAATCTACAAGGAACAATAAAGGGCTGATCTCAGTAGATTTAGAGAAATATTTTGCTTCCAATAATCAATCAGAATCCACAATCCGATTTAGGGCGCTGGTTATAGCACTGCCTTCTAATCATATTGGAACGTTCCTGTACAAAACCACTGTCACCCTCTCCATCAGCCTGCGCCTGGACACTAAAACTAACGAGCTACATCGCTGTCACTGTGGCGATAATGTACTACTGGGAGTACTGCGTCACCACGGCATACTGTGCCAAAGAAGCTTCGGTCGCCTCTCCCGCCAAGCTTTCCTGAACAACGTCATCCGGAGGACCCTTGATCCGTTAACGGCCGGCCATACTAGAGCCGAACGGTATCGCACGTGACGATGGCAAGAGGCCCGATGGTTTGTCGCTTGTTCCGTGGAAGCTTGACAGGACGCTGGTGTAGGACGCGTGTCGATACACTCGCGCCGTCTCACATTCCAGCAGTTCCCACCAAGCCTAGCGCGACAGCTGCAACTGCGGAGCAGCTCAACCGACGTAAATATGTTGCTCTCTGTGAGGGTTACATATTTGCGCCGTTAGGGATAGAAACCCTAGCCATGGGGTCCAGGCGCACAAGATCTCGTAAAAGAAATCTGGTCACGTCCGACAAGTGACAAGAGTACCTTGTAAAGTAGAGGAGAGTACCTTAAGAGTGACTTTTAGCATTCATGTGCAGCGGAAAAATGCTGCCAGCGTCCGACCACAATGAGTGGCGATAGCGATCTCGAGGGAATTATCTATGTATAAGTAGGCTAGGAATGTGCATATTTTGACTAATATTTGGAAATATGTTAACAAAGTACTTTTGTTTCCTATAATGGAATCTCATAGGAATCACATCTAATGAGTGACTTTTATGAAATATCAACCACCAACAACCATTAAAATATATCTATTTTAACACCAACTGTTTTTTTAGATACCGGGATGGCAAAGTATTTATGCTGTCGGGACCAAACGAGAACCCTGGACCTTCCGGTTTGAACACCAGAGATCTGTGCAAGAGTCCTCCATGCAACTCAAAAGAAAATTCGCTTCGGCCTGTGCGCACGCAACCCGAGAATAGCGAGATCGAAGACGGCATCGAATCTTGCGCTGACGTAAGTGATATATCATAATGCTTTTTTCTGCCGTTTTAGGTTGAATATTATTTAGGTAAATGATATGAAAATCGTTTTTTAATTAATACGGTTTGTTTATTTATATGGAAACAATAATTGTTTGGAAAGTCTTACTTTACGTAGAGTACATTATTGGCATCCGTATGAATAATAATTTTATTAATATCATTTACAATCTGTTATATTTTTAACTAGAAAACCACAGAAACAACTTAGATAGTTTTGTTATTTTAGTAAATTAGATTGCGGCGCGAATATTTAAGACTATCTAAATAAAAAAATTAAATTAATAGTAACTAGAATCGAACGCACAAATTAGTACGCAATAAATCAGATCCCGCAGAAAAGTTGAAATTAATCTGTAACAGGAAAAGAAAAATGACTAATATTTAGATATAATTTTTATCCTTGTGTAAAAACTCCATGTTTTCCTCTAGATCATTGTCAATAACTTTTTTTAAAACCGCCATGCTGCCAGCGTTATATATTATGTCAAATCTGACAGGCGGTAGGGATCAAATCATTACCGATTACGTTAGCATTATGCGTTAATAGCCCTTTTACGTTAATTAATTTGACATGTGAAGAAACGGAATTCATTTTGTATTCTTTGACCTTGACCTTTAGGCCATGGGGACCCGACGCTCAAATTTTATTTAAAGTTTAAAAAATAAATTAGTTAGTACCTCTGGTGACCTAAAGACTGGGCGCGTACCTCTCTCAACGTATTGGCGTTGCCATTCAATGAGGTAACGCCGTCAGCCTTTTGGGCACTCCACCCAAAAATATATTTTTTATTTTTTCTGTAATAACTTTGTTTCTTTTTTTAAATAAAGTATTTTGTAATTAATTATATTTTTCGATAAATATTTTTTTTTAATATGAAATGGAAGTTTTTAAATTTAACAGAGTCACACTAAAACATGACTGAGATTATACAAAAAAATATGAACACAAGACCCTCGACCTCACGGCCGGCTCTGGCGGCCGTCTGGTAAAAAAATTGAAAATGTTGATAGTAAATCATTCATCTCTTTCGTACAAGCCTTGAATAAAAAGGCATTACCTGCATGAAAACTAATTAATGTAAAATGAAAAAAATAATATGTGTGCCGCAAGAACAGAAAAAATATAGATATTTAACAGGACGTTAACCCTTGTTGACATGCCACAAGTCGTGCGGTGGACGCGAGTCCCCACAGACTCACTATTATTGTCAATTGACTTGACGTGTAACTTATTACATAAATTGGAAGGATGAGTAAGTTTTTTTTTAGCAGCCTGTAATTATATCCCACGGCTGGGTGAAGAAAGACATTTCTTCTCAACCTCCACAGCTCTCGGTTTAGCGCATATCAAGCCTGCCCCTTATGTACGCTTTCAAGTCTTCCTGCCATTTCCTTTTCGGTCTGTCTGGTTGTTGTTGGCCGGTCTACGGCACCCATCAAGAGACTGTGCAGTGCCACTCCGTGCGTGCATGGAACAGACATTTCTAACTTAGTCCCAGTTCCTCAACGCGAGCTACGCGTTCTGAATGTTAAGAAAATAGGCAAATCGAAAACCAACGTTCAAAACTATTAAAAATGCCACCATAACACTGAAAAACTACAGCGAAAAACCGTGCAAATAAGGAACCGGTGCGACTTCCAACTCCAACGCTAATTTAGCTAACACGCTGAAATTGCAAACACATGGCTATAGGTCGAGAGACGTGAAAACATCATCAAGTTAATGCATTAACTTTTAAAGGGGCAATTACACGTATTGCGTTCGGCGGCGGTGGTCGGGCAATCAGTATTTACAACGGAAGCTACGGTGAACGCGTCACATACGTGACATCGGACTTCGGGAAGTCGCGCGTTGCGCCGTTCTGCGGCCCATTGTTTCAACGCCTGCCTTGAGCACGCGCACTGTATCTATTAATTTCGGACCCAGCACTCATTCTTCCTCTGGCTGTGATAACAATCGTTACTTTAACATCGTCCTCGCATCTGTAATAAATCGTCTAATTAATCAACTGCAGTGACAGTTCATCCTCAATTAATGGGAACTTCGTATCCCCCTGAAATGTGTTATCTGAATTCTTTTAACTAAAGTTCGTGTTAACGTGATCGACACTTAGACAATTATTTGATACCGATCTTTATTTTGTCGGCCAACCTTAACGACTTTATTCATGTCGAGGTGGTGTAGTGAACATGACCGGGTGATGAAATGACATATTCTGCGACGCCGCCTATCAGAAACGTCCGTGTCTGAATATTATGAACATGAGTCCTGTGTTCACGGTTCAAAAAATTCGTCTAGGGAATAGCAGCATGGGACCGGTAAGTGCGTTTGATTAATGACTGAAAAATAATAATTTTAGAGGTATTTATTTATTCAAATACCTACTCGTTAGCGACGAGTATATAGTGCTTCGTGTTTGCAATATTTAAATTCAAAGAAAGAAGGAAAACTTATTTAAGACTATTTAATACACTACATATACATAATCACATCACGGACTGAGGCAGAATACAAATATTACAAACTTTGTAGACATTTAAATGTTTTCATTATATTCTACTATAAAATATAGTATACTTTATTTTAAACAACGTTGGAATATAAGCCATTATCTCTTTAAACCTTAAAAAGTCTCTACAATTGTGTTTGTAAGTCTTAGTTTACGTTTTGTTTACACTTTGTAAGACAAATGTAACTTATCATTATATTTGTTGGTGCTAAATCTATCTTCATTGATATACGTCAATCTTAAAGCGATGACTATTTTATACCAAAAAGGTACGATAGATTATGGCGGTAGGCTTTGTCTATCCATCCGTCTGTCTGTCTATCGCTGTAGCATATTTCAGAAACTACTAATGGTAGAGATTTGAAATTTCTAATAGAAAAGTTTTAAAAATTGCTTGCTCAATCTTATCGCAAATGAAAAAATTGTAAAAAGATATTCAGTTTTCTAGCAAACTTAGTCGAAAGGAATGGTCAAAATTTCTACTACTACATAGTTCAAAAGATATAGCCAATGAAAGGGCTCTATGTGCACTTTTCAAATCATGTTTTAACCCGACGGCGGTATTTTCGAATAATAATGATAATGTCAAAAAATATCATTCCCTCTCTTACTTTGAAATTTAAAAAAAAATCTGAAACAAATACAGTTTATAGAAGCATATAAATATTACAAGAAAAATTAATCAATTATTTGGTATTTAAGAAGTATAATGTAGTTGTAGTTTGGTTTTTCGAAAATAGACAGAAATTCGTAATCTAAAATAAACTATGATGAAAATGAAGGTACGATGGAAAGTGACGATTTTTTAATAAATTATAAATTGGGATTGCTGGGTACACCAGTTGTCAGATCATTATTTGCATATAATCAAATGGTGAACTGACAACGTTGCGCAATAAAACACTTCAGTAACAAACAAATTGGCGATTATAAGATTATTACGACACGGTCCCCGACGAGTCGAGCTTTAATTTCCTGAATCGATCAATGCTTAGAAGGGTAAACAGTTGCGCACGTTTAGAAGAACTCGTTTGGACTTTGCCTTGTACGAATGTGCACTTGAATAGTCAGTCATTCACCATTCGTATGGAATGTGTTTACGATCTTGTCAAATAAATTTTGTCAATACACCGAATGTATGGACAAAGCTACATTTTTACAGTTATATTTTTAACTTTAAAATTTGCATTATGAATTATTTACCTTATATTATTTATACATTTAATCAGAGTGTTGGTGACACGCCACTTTCTTTATCTATGTTTTACATAAAGGATTTAGTTTTAGTTCTTCTTGTCCATTTATCTTTTTTCATGCTTTGTTTTGTAATCTAACCGTCGTCTGAACCGAAATGTACCATGTAGATATTGGTACATTCATATCTGTCCTTTTAATTGGCTGTTTTAACTAGCGTTTCACTAAGATTCGTATTAAGTTTTCATTTTTTAAAATCTTTATTTATTTAGGGGCTTTGATCAAAATTAAACATGTCAGCCCCATTAGAAAAGAATACAAATAAATAAAAAAACAGATCAAAGATCCACAACACAACAACAAAAACATTTTTATCAAACATCTGTACAAATTCCTTGCTACATCGCTAGTTGGTTCGGATAAAATCGATTGCAATGAAACCACATTGAAGGAACCAAACCCCAATTGCGCAAACAACCTGTTATTTTCAAATTATGTTTTATTATTTATGGACATGAACTCTCCACACTTTGCTGTGAATAACTCTAAACAAATCGCACTATAACAAAAAAAAAGTGTTCAAGCAACGCAATTTACTTCAACGAGGCTCTATTAAATTAAAATCTAAAAGCAAACCGCCTTAGCTTCGAAACCTTTTAATATAATTAGCTAAGTAAACAAGTACAGCAGTCTTCATATCAATTAAGCTAATTCTTAAGGATTGCTTTACGTGCTAGTCGAAGCAGTCGCTAAATCGATAAAATATTTCCCTCAGTAGATAGACTTGAATGAAGGGGCGGGAAGAGGGCCACTAATTGTGACGTTTAATAGTCTGCACAAATGAAGTGTTCGTGCTTCGGGTTCTAAGGGTTGGACAACACCGTGCCGTGCCGCTCGGACCGAGACACAATGTTAGATTAACTAATTGATGGCGCAAACAGACTTGACGCCAGTGGAAGGTATGACAACCCATGAATTCGTCATTTTCGTTAAATGTAAAGGTTGTAGCGGATAGTTGTGTGAAATGGTGATGCGACTATAATGAAACTACGGACAGACATAAAACTGAACTAAAGGATTGTCGTTAAGATTCTTCAAAAGACAAAAGTATTGAGTTAACCTTAAAGTTTAGTTCAGTATTATACTGATGTTATTGTATTGCAACTTGCAACATACTACAAGACTAACAAACAAGTTCCGAGTAGAAAACTTCCCTCCAAGGTATTATTCGGCATATGCAAAAGTCCCAATAATGTTCAGGATCCCAGCTAACAATCAATCCCAAAAAGGTGGACACTGGTAGGGATAGATAGAATTTGTTCCACCTTTCTTTACTACCGTACCCCTTAGTAGGAACAATTGGAATTTCTTCAGCTCATCCCTACTAGTTTGCCCCCTGGTAGGGTCACATGGATTTTTTTCTATATATCCCTATGAGCTAGGATGTTTCAGATGTCATTATTACTGTATAAATAGACTTTTAACAAACGCCTAGTGAAATAGACATAGAACCAACAATAAAATTACGCTGAAGCGTGGCATTTCAAAATAAATGATAAAAATAATAGAAAAATAAATTAATATGGCGTTTTAACAAAACTTTACATAGATTCGGTTCTTCATAAAAATATGTATATAGCAATTTCCCAACAAAATAAGGCACCTAAAATGAGAGAAATGCAATACATACTCAGAGATCATTTAATTGAGAATGCTCAAAACCATATTTTGGTGGCAGGAAACGTAACAGTGGGCCATTTCCTTAATATAAATATAGATAATTCTTGTTAATTTTTTGGTTTTGTTTCTGTTATTTCATTCATAACCGTTCAGTAAGTCGTCTGGAAGTCGGTTTGGATGGTCGAAAAAAATCCACAAGTCCCTACCAGGCGGCAAGCTAGTATGGATGGTCGAAAAAAAATCCACTAGTCCCTACCAGGCGGCAAGCAGGTAAGGATGGTCGGAAAAAATCCACTAGTCCCTACCAGGCAGCAAGCTAGTATAGACGGTCGGAAAAAAATCCACTAGTCCCTACCAGGCGGCAAGCTAGTATGGATGGTCGGAAAAATTCCACAAGTCCCCACCGCAGTGGATTTTAGTAGAGATATATGGAATCCTATCCTTACCGGGGAAGAAGGAAGGATAAATATTCCACATATCTCTCTCAGAACAGAGGGAATATAAGACTCTCTTGGTTGTCTAGATAATGTGTATTATCTTATGCAAATAAATTATATTGATTTTCGACGCACTGGGTATTCTGATAGAAACGCAATTAGTACCATTTTTCCGTTAATATTTTAGTATTACATATGTATAATATGTATGTTTTCATCGGAGCTGAGCTACGTACAGTCAACGTCAAAGACACTACACCTCTTTATGTACCTACCTTATTTCACTGCAATAAGGCGAATAAATGTAGGTAAGCATATCTTTGCCTGCAACCGTAATGCGTAATTTTTCCAGTCGATGGCAGTGTGTCAAGATCGATTTGCAAATTTTGAAACAAATAAATATACTGATTGAAACTTTAAGGGAAACATGAAATCATAAATCACGTATAACTTCATTTGGCTGATTTGTTCAAACGTGAATGCACGTCCGAACGCTCGATGTTGAATTCGCAACGGAATCAATTCAAAGTTAATGACGCGTTAATTAGAGGGCCGTGAAATATCATGACACGTGAACTTAATAATAATAACGCGAGCCTAATGAGCCACTTTTCAAACAAGCGGCGTGCCGTGAATTGCTTGCTACATAGGTATATCGGTATTAGTAACACAGCCGCAAGGTGGTGTATTATGTACATCTTGTGATGTCACTTTTTCCTATCAGAATTTAAATGAGTTACTAATTAACCGCCGAAGGACAATTCAATAAACGACAATTATACCATAAATTATGCAGATTGATGTATAATATAGGTACACGTAAAAGTAATTCATTATCTGTCAACCATGACGTGAGATGTCAAAAAAAAAGCCAAAATAAATTCACTACAATTAGTCATTTCAGCCTGGTTCGTTGAGTTTTAATCCAGTTAATGACTGACAGTAATTTTAAAGGTAGGTAGCCGTTAAATCATTCTGTAATCATTTTCTTTTATCAATGGTGGTTTTTTATTTATCGGTCAAGAAAACGTACAAAATGTAGTGTTAGTTTTAGGGTAACTTCTTATTATAGTGATTTTTATTTATGTTTATTCAAATGATTCATATTATGTAAATTATTTTACTTTCAGTTGATTCCGTTTTGAATATTGAACCAATTATTGCGTATTTTTTTATCAATGTCAAAACCGAAAGAGATGCTGACTACCGTATTCAAGCGACGCATAAATAATATATACGTCTCATTCCCAAAATACACTAATACATCAAAACACACGATTCTCATAATGACTAATTTGCAAAACGTCCTAGGCCCAAAATACACTAAATGTTTGATTTTGCTGATTCGGCAGTTTTTTAGTTTTTAAGCCCCGACGCAAAAAAGTGCTAGTTATAAATTTAAAGCCAATGTGGCCAGTGTCCCTGTCTGTGACACCGTAGCTTCCAAACGGATGGACCTATTTAATTGCACTCTTTTAATATGAAAGCAGATTTCTTGGCGGTGGTTCTTAGCTTGGTTTAACTACTTAGAGGTCCTCCGATTATTGGTTTCTTTTTACAGGTTTTATGAGGCGGTGTTTTTTGAATTTTAACAATAAAAATATTAAATGTTATTTTTTAATAAAATTGTATAAGTATATTATATATTAATGGTATGGTCTTGGGTCGTCCCCCCATTCTTTTTTAACCAAGTTCTTAACACGTTTCATTCTGCTTTCGTCATGCATTTATCATTCGTCACTTTCGCTGGTAACAAAAAAAGAGATAGACTAACACTGAACATGCTCAAAAATGATGATGACTTATATAGCGGAATGACCCTGAACTGAAAAAGACAAACAACAAATATGACTACCAGCGAAAGTGACGAATGAAGAATGGATGACGAAAGCAGAATGAGACTTATTAAGAACTTGACAAAAGAACGGGACGACCCAAGACGATAATGTGTTCTTAAATTAATAATAATATCCCTAAGACTTTCATGAATAGGCTGACAATCATTGCGATTTAATATGAAAAGTCAAGATCAAAAGATCATGAATAGAGGATCAAGTTTTTTTATCGATAAACTGTACCTCGCCGTTTACACCGGCAACATAATAAATTTACCGGCTGAAACTTAAACAGTAGGTATTAATTTAAAATTTAAAACAGCGGAAATTGCGATGTCCGTTAATCGCTCAAGAAACTGGAAATTCTATGAAAGCTTAATGTCAATATTAAAAGGACGATTAGGCTATTAAAGACTTGGGCAAGTTATCTATACTTTGTATTCATTAATATGCTTCTCAATAATAGCTTGTGTACAATATGAATGCGTTAAAAGTGTATTGGACACGAGCTGATACCGTACCTATTGAAAAAGTCGAATCATACAGACCACTACTTCAACTCAGTGCGCCTAGCACGAATCTTCGCGATGCTTTAACTAGCTGCGTTACTCAGTGTGTCTATTTCTAACTTTACTGGTGGTAGGATCTTGTGCAAGGTCCGTCCGGATCGCTACCACCATCTTGCTCGCTAATCCTGCCGCTAAGCAGCAGTGCTTGCACTGTTGTGATCTGGCGTGGAGAGTAAGACAGCCGGTGCAATTACTAGCACAAGAAGTATTTTAGCATACTGTATTATATTATTATTTATAATATCTGAATAATAGGAATAAGAGCAATCTCAAAATACCGATACTTTGGACTGATGGAGTATTGAATAAGATTTTAATTTTCTGTAAGAAAACTCCCTTGCAATATTTTCAAAACTTAAAAAAATATATTTTATATATATATTATATACATTTACGAGAAGCCTCGAGCGAAACCATAGCTCCGCTCCTTATACCGCAGTGACCCTAACATGACCGGCCAGGTCTAGTTCATCTGAAACTAGAGACTATTGAAAACCGTATCAAAGTTCGTTGCGCGGTTTAGGAGGAGAAGGCGTCCGAACACACACTATAAGTAATTAATAGATTCAGGCGTTACTTTGCGGAGGTCCATATCAACAAACTGGAACAAATTACCTTGCTACTCCGCGAAACCAGTGCCGGTTTCGATCTTGATGATGCCTGGTATAGAGGCGAAACGCGCGTCGATCGTGTAGTTTTAGTGTTTGGTGGTGGTGGTGGGTAGTTGAGTCTGTGTGATATATGTTGTTTCATGTGGAAGCGGAGGAGGGTGGGTTTTTGCATGAATATATATGTCGCACAGACGCAGCTATTTTGCACGAGCCCGGCACTGGTTTCGCGGAGTAGCAAGGTAATTTGTTCCAGTTTGTTTACACACTATAAGGATTTAGGACAGACAGGAAAGGATAGCGACTTTACATGACTATGTGAAGAAGATGTGTGTTATTCTTAATTATTGAAATATGCGTCTCTTTCCTATGACACAGTGCTGAGGCTATTTTAATTATATTTAATTTATTTATTTCCTACTTTAATGACTACGTTAAATATCAAAATATACACAATTCATAACAATTCAAACTATACAAAGAAAAATTAAAATAACTGTGAAAGACAAGCAGGCCTCCTTTGTATATATTTATTACTGGCCATTTGTAAGACCTTGTGAGTTAGTCTTTCGCCGTCCGCTGAGGCTGCTGCCACGAGGTCCACCTGTAGATCCATATTGTACGTTTATAATTTTATTTTATTAAGTTAGTATTTTACAGTTTTCCATCTTATTTCTTAATACAGTCCACTAGTTTATCACAATAACAATAAAAATAAATAAGTTTAAATAAAGTAAATTTTTCTATCACGGTTCGCAATAAATTAAATTAATAATAAAAAAAAATTAACTCAAAAGGCCACTTTTACCTCTTTTACCTTTTTCAAAATACTCACGATGAATGGATTCCCACAGCAACCGTACGCATAATTATTTTGCGAATGTGGCATCTTTTAGACGCGGCACCTTGCGAACTTTTCGAACGTGACTACTTGCGAGCGTGGCTTTTGCGAACGTGACTACTTGCGATCGCAACATTAGCCCACGTGGTTTCATTTTGCGAACGTAATAAAATACGCGGAGAGAAAACATTTCTACTACCCATCAAAAAACTAAACTAAAGTTATTAAAAGTTTGGTTTAACAATGAGGCTGCAGGAGTTAAGTTCATTTACATTTTAGTTTTCCACTTTAAAGTTTTGTAATTATTAGAAAACAATATATGAACAGCTTAACCTAATAAAAAATACAAAAACTTAATTATGTGTTATACCAATGAATATAAACAACCACGCAAAAACTCAGGCAGCTAACAAACTGTATCCGCGTTTTAATTAAAACATTAAAAATTAAAGTATAGCGCATAAAACAAATAGCATGGTCTTGTTCGCTTAACTTTTAAATTTACTGCAGTTGACGTCGAAACCCTCGGGCCATGGGGTTCCGGCAGTCATAAATTAATTAAAGAATTAACTGATTAATCGAAAGAGTCTGGTTGACGCGATGGGTGACCAAATATGAAGTAAAGCTTTTTATTTTTTAAAAGGCGATCAGTGGATCATGGCTGTATTGATGATGAATTTGCTTGTCGCCATGTTAAATACTTATTACGGGTCGTATACTGGCTTGCCTCCACTATACGATCCAGTAACTTTAAAAAAATGCGCTATCTCGGAACCCAGATAATCTACTTCGATATTTTCTTTATCGTTACAAGCGACCGCACTGGCTTAGAATTATGATACGGGTACAATTATGATGTACATAAAAACCTTCAGTAAAATTATCTAAATGGCAGTGAAAGTCACATCAAAATCCGTTGGGTGGTTTAGATGGAGTAAGCAGCCGAAGATAAGACGACGGCTGTCCATCGACGGGTACGGACAGTGACTTTGTTTTATACTAATTAAGGATAAAGATAAACATGTTGCGGTGCCTTAACAATTTAATTCATGTCGCTTATGGTTACTTCAACAACAAAAAAACTGTCCGGAGAAATTCCGTCTCGTCAACCTGACTACCCCTAGAAGTAAGGGGTGTGTTTTTATGATTACCATGTAAAATTATTAATAAGTTAAAATCATTCTAACATGATTTGAGCAAAGAGAAAGACAAACAATAGGCAGTTGTAGGCAGGGTGGCCGACAAAGTTAGATTAGAGAATTCTTTTATGTAAATTTATGAACTCGAATTAATGATTTAAGTTTATAATAACAACCGTCCTTTCTTTCATATTTGAGCCAAGTAGTCTTACACTGTTAGTATGGCAAACAGAAAACTGTAATTTAGAGGAAGCGGACTATCTGGAATCATCTTGGGACATGGTTAAGAAGAAGATGATACAGAATAACACACAGTAGCAGTTGTTGGCGTGCGCATTAAGAGCTCTATTCGTAGGCAGCATCGGGATGATGAAGATGTCGACATACAGTAACGATAGATAAAATCAGAAACAGAAAAAATGTAACTGTAATAAGACTTACCGACCACACCCCACGATCAACATGCCAAGGACAATTAATTGCATAATGCATTTCATAACACCAAAGAATATACCTATAATGAAAACATCATCGTATACAAGACTTACTGTTTTACATCCATTTCGAGCTTAGCAGCCTATAAAGATGTTGTTAAAAATGAAAGATCTAAGCTGATACGAACTGCTATCTATCGCATACTTGTAATTTAAGGCATTGTAAAAGAAAATATAAAATCACATTCACCGAAATACAACGTGTTCGCTCTATGTCAGTCGCCATTTTGAATTAAAAGCGCAGCTTTTCAAGCTCTTATTTCAATGAAATTAGGTGGAAATATATTGGCTATCTTTCTCCACTGGTAGGGATAGTTTGACAAAAAATTTCCACCTACGAGGACATTGACATGAAACGGTTAGTGCTCCAGATAATGTAAATAACTTTAACAAGGACTTTGCAGAATATATTATTGATTTTATCAAATAAGTAATATCTTTTGGAATTTTTCAACTTTATATTTATTAGAACTACTATAGGTAAATATAATATAACACAACTTTCCGATGTAATTTTATTTATGTCACCCGGTCCAGAAGTTAATCAACTTGGTCAACTGTATCAGGTTAATGAAAAAGGAGAGCGATCGGTTAACTGGACGTTTTAGGTTTTTACAAGTGACTAATAAGCTGCTCTTTTGACCTCGCTCACACCGATCTTAGTACATGAAACCTAATATTCTCGCTGGTAGTGAGGATCGGTGCATAAATTATTTTATTTTGCGATTATTTATATCCTCTTTATTAATCATTTATTCGTCTTCTTCGCCATGCGTCTTTGTCTTCTTTGGACAAATTCTGTAACTTATCTCTTTCATAATAAGTCTTATTCGTTTTTCGTCACGGTCTTTCTTAATAAAAGTTATTAATACAGCTAAGAAATTTGCTTTAAAACTCACCCTGCAATTCAAAGTCACCCTGATTTACAATACCGCAGCTGATAAACGGCATCGTATTATGGGCGTTATTAAAAATACTCAATTTTGTTAATTCGTATTCGGGTTATTCCCTGCGGACCGACGTACCATGACAACGCTTAACGTGTATTAATATCGCCAAGTACCATGTACGTGTCAATAACATATACCGAATGTTGATGATAATAAAATTCGTTTTTGACAAGTTAACATGATTTCGAAACCACCGTTTCAACCACACTGCTGCATGTCATATGTGTACCGAAGAGTTTTGTTCGTATTTTCAAATTATTGCTCAGTTTTTTTACTGTGCTGTATATGTGTGTGTAATAGTCCACCTCAACTATTGTTGTATTAGGACTCATACATTGAAAATCATGCTAGATCTGCTTTTTAGAGATGTTAGTCTTGTAATTGTGTTAATTTGTTTGCTATTGGCCATTTGACTTTAAAACAACCGGGTTAGTGACTTGTGAACTGAGGGTACTACTGCACTTCTACACAACATAATATGAGAGGAAAAAAAAATCGGACCACAAAACTGAGATTATTTGTGAAGGATTATTGTCAATTTTTAAAAACTCACGCTACTTAGAGTAACTTTTTTAGATTTTTCGCTTTAAAACTTATTGATAAGCTAGTAACGAAAAAAAATCACTACCATTATATTCTTCATGCTAGAAATATATCCAGGTCTTCATCAGACTTCATAAGCACGCAACGCTAACAATGTGTCATTGTGGTGACATCTCATAATTTAAAAGACCGTTTACTGTTAGCCGGGTAGGGTGTAAAAAAACCAGGTGTAAAACTTAGTATGTAGTTCCATATGGTACTATTGGAGTAATTAATTTAATGATGTTAATATGCATACTGATTGTTTTATATGGAACTAGACTTCTGGAACTCCTGGAATGTACCCAATTTAATTTAGAGAAACGCTCAATTCCAAAAGGCTACAAATTAAAAGGAAGTTTTTGCGAGTTTTGTACATAAAAACTACATTTTGAATAGATTTTCTGATGTGTCCATTGAAATTAGTTCTCATACGGCCACCTTGAACTTACATTTCGGTCGTCCGTTTCTTCAACAGAATACGCGGTAGCAACGAGACACATTTGAAACAAGAACCTGTCAATTTGATTGGTCGACCGTCAGCCTCGGCCACTCAAAATGACGGAGTCTTGTTGCAAACTTTTAGACGTTGGAATTGTAATACCGGGTTTCATTAGATCAGATTTGGGCTAGAAATGTCAAAACTTGTACTGATTTTCTATATTATGGTCTAAAATTATCTCACCGACTTTTACAAAGCTAGTCCTAAGAGGGCAACAATTGCCGGCAAGTTAGCTGGCAGGTAATAATATGCGTAAGAGTTGCATAGCGTAAATGCAACCTGTTAAGTATAGTAGTCCGAAAAAGGTCCATTAATAAGGCTGGCACCGAATGTCTATGAAATGAATGATAGTTTCATACATTTTCGATGGCAACTCTTATGAATCGACCTATTCCTAACTATCACTAGTGTTCTAGAAGAGGATCCATTCCAATGGAATTTGAGCTTCAGATTCAAATCCAGCGTACGCATTAAAGATTGCGATTAATAACTACACCTCGCTCAGTTTCTTGCCGGTATCTTCTCTTCAGAGGGTTTTTCGAACCAGTAGTAAATTTTATGGCATTCTTAAGTTTTGCAGACTCCCATTGCAACTTCTTTTTGTTATACTTCTTTTCTACCCTTAGACGACCGGATAGCCTAGTAGTTTGTGACCCTGACTTTAAAGCTAGAGATTCCTGGTTCGATTGCTGGGAAGGGCTAATGTTTGTATGATGAATACGAATGTTTTATATACCCGTGTCTTGGATTTTATATGTATTTAAGTATGTTTTTATCTATAAGTATGTATATCCCTTGTCTAGTACCCATAGTACAAGCTTTGCGTAGTTTGGGACGTGTGTGGCCCATAATTTCTGAAAATCATTTTCTCCTCGTTGCAATTATTCCGTTCTCATACTTTCCCAGTGCCTTTTTTCCCAATATTATATTTTTACCAACAATAGTTTTTCTTTATTTTGTCTTCTTTTTAAATTCCAATGGTAAAAATAAGCAGAACCCTTTTTTCAGAAAATACCTTTTCCACATATTTGTAGTCTCATTTAACATCGATATTGTTTTTTTGAACGTATTTTTCATAAAAGTTTTTCATTGAAAAAAGAAAAAGAACCCATGTTGGTTAAAGACCAATAGCATTTCTATACAAAGAAGAAATGAATCAGTTCCTCAGTGAGGAATACGCACACAAGCTGCCAACGTTTTACAAAAAAAATACGCTATACAGATCTCGTCACCAAAGCGCATCGATAACGTGTTGCAATAATATTCGGATTCTCGAAACATTGGCGGAGGGCTGGCTAACAAATGCACGGAAACTTACGTGAGTATGTTTACAGCCATCAAAGAACAGATCCCAAACTTTCAACCGCAACAGACCAAATTAGATTTCAAAACTGCTGTGATTAATGCAGTAAAGAGAGTATACCCAGTCTGCAAAAATCAGTGGAAGTTTCTTTCATTATTTGCAGGCTGTTTACAGAAAAAGAGAAGCGTTAAATAATATGGAAAGTCCCGGCGATTAAAATTATTCAGCCAGAAGTGTTGCTCTAGCACACTTGTCATCACTCAAAATCCACGAGGGGTGGTTCGCTGTTATGTCGGAGGTTCCGAGCGTTCCAAATATTGACAAAATTTAATAGCTACATGACAACACAGTGGATAATTATAAAAATGATAGGATTCATTTCTTGTGTTAGTCAAAGGCATCGGACCAATAATGTCACCGAAATCTAACATCTTCTTACTCCTCTTTGAACGAAAAGTTGAAGCTACAGGCGTGAATTTACTGTAACGCAAAACGAAATGCATGTTGATACATTCCGCAAAAGGCATCAAAAATATATTGAAATGAAGGCTACAATTGAAACCATTGTAAAAAAATATTTACAAACCAAAACTGACCTAAAAACATTCATCGCATCATTATTTTATCTTAGCAAAGTTAGTAGTTATTAAAAACAATTAATGATGACTGCGGAGACAATTAGTGTCCGTAAGTAAGGAGATGCCAATTTTTTAAGATTTAAGAAAAAGCACTGTTTTATTTTTAGTTTTAAGAAAAGAAGACTTTTAATTTCTCATACCACCTAATACTTTTATTTGACATATTGCTAGCTGGGTAGTAATGTCGCAATTAATGAACAAGAAATAAAAAATACTGCAAAAATAAAATAGTGGAAAGGGAAGAAAAAAATAGAAAATAAAATATTGGGGAAAAATTACACTGGGAAATTATGGGAACGGAATAATTGCCACGAAGAAAAGAATATTTTCCGAAATTATGGGCCATACACTCTTTGGGACTAGGTCAATTGGTGTCAATTGTCCAAAGATATTTATTATTTATTGTTAATGTGAATTTTATGTTTTGATTGTTATTTAACTTTGACAACATCATACTGAGCGAGATCCTGGTGTTAGCGACAGGCTCATACGACCTCCTTAGAATAGTCTGAATTGTCACAGTTTTTTAAATTTGGTTTTTCTTTGTCAGTCGTGCATCTTCCTTTGATATTGACTTTTGTCGCTCCCATACAAGTTTCTATTAATATATATCCTTATTAGTTCATACCGACCTAATAAGGAGCCCGACCTATATCTAAATTTTTAGCCATTGAATTGGCCAACAGGTTGTATCATTTCATTCAGGATAGCAGTCCACCATTCTCTCGTTATCAATAAGTGCTTCCTGTAAGCTTAACCTGAATTAAGATTTCTTTTTCTTTTTTGTCGTAGCCGGTAGTCACCGAAGTCGGGCGAGGCAGTTGGCTGCGACGCCAGCTCTCGCGGCTGGGCCGGTCGGTGCGGTGCCGCATCAGCGGAGAGAGACGCGCAAAACCCCCGGACTGGTTCCTGGACAAGTTCTCGGCCCAGACCTTCACCGATCCCCAGGAACCGCTCTACAAGGCGAAGCGGTCCAAGCTTCTGTGCGGGCTGAAGCTGGTGTTCGATCCCACACAGCCGGGGCATTATCATGTAAGTTAATTTAAATAATAACACCTGGAAGTTACCGCTATTGGTCTCGTAAAAAATTGCATAATTTTTGAAGTGGTTCTTTCTACTAAGTACAAACGTAGTATATATTAATAAAACGGATCACTTACGTATTTTTAAGTCGAGAAATGCCCGGCATGTTTCGGACCACTCTGTGGTCCTTAATCATTGAGCCCCCGCGGCGGTGGCGCGACGAAGACTAACTTCTCGACTTAAAAATACGTGAGTGATCCGTTTTATTAATATGTCGTGAATCTCACGGTAGTTTTATGTTAAAAATTACAAACGTAGTAGTTTATTAAGGCTAAAGTCACCGAGACAAAAATATGTTGCGGTAAAATGATCGTTGCTCGGTTTCTTAGAAGTGCACTTATAAATACCTACCAACGCCAAAACCAACCCCAACCAACCCAACCACCAACCAACCAACGCCAAAACTTCGAGGGCTAATAGAGCAGCTATCAAATTAAGTAATTATGACCTAAGTGAAAAGTTCATTGTTTTCGAGATATTGGCCCTTTTATAAAAATCGTGATACCCTAAAACAGTTTTTCGGGTGCTGCAACAAGAAATTTCGGAATTTTGGAAATCTAATTATTGCACAATGTTACTTAAGAACTGTGCTCTCGAATGTAATCAAATATTTTTACTTCCTATTACGCTGAGACGGATTTTTTTAACAAAACCGAACTTTAGATTTTTTTAATTTTCATCTGCAGTTTTGATCGAGTTTAATTTAAAAAAAGTGTACCAAACTAACAACTCACAAAACGTAAAAAAAATTCATATTCATTGTACATTTCAGAATAGTACAACATTTAATAATTTTCGCAGTAGTTTATGAGATAATGCTACTTTGCTCCACGAGGGCCTCACATTGTAGTATAGGGGGGCTTAGGCAACGCACTAACACAACATCGCGGTATCAAAATACCCTGCGTTAGTGTTTCAACTGCCACCACTGTAAATTAAATTATTTTATAAAATCTGTTTTTTGCAAGATGTTGGTAAAATAATGTGCATCGAATGTGATTTTAAGGTGTTTTTAAATTCTCACTCAAACGTTTCAAATCAACTCAAAGTTTAACAAAGTAAGTAGTCAAATAAACGCAAAGTTCCAGTTTGCGTGTTTTCCAAACAAAAAAAACTACAAAATTAACTCCGCCATGGTATTGTACATCCAGTAACGTAACTATTCAAAAACTGAATAATGTTTTTGAATAAACAATTAAGAAGTACCGCGTTTAAAAAATCTAGTGTATCATTAAAAACGAAATAAAAGTCAGAATATCTCGAAAACCACCCCTTGTATATCTATGACCTTTGGCGTCATTCTAGATTATTCGAAATTCAAACATAATATCAAAAGTAATAGGACGAATAAATCTACTTGCGTAATTTATGTATATTTTCAAATCATAAATGCAAATTTAGTTTATCATTTATTCATTAACTACGGTATTTCGAATCAGCAGGGTCCACAAGATTGACAGTATGTTAGTTACCGTATTTAAATTTATCAAGCGACAAAACGATTTGCCAATGCCTTAACTAGCAGAATGTGCTATTCAATCGCTTATAGAGCCGAGGAAAAGCTATACCAGAACAATAAAACGGACAATTACAGTCGTAACTCATATTTTGCGTCAT
The DNA here is from genome assembly GCA_963691745.1 of Ditula angustiorana. NCBI lineage: Eukaryota > Metazoa > Arthropoda > Insecta > Lepidoptera > Tortricidae > Ditula > Ditula angustiorana. Next base: position 9,392,022 of record OY829472.1, read on the forward strand.
CGGACACGATGACAATCTGTAGAACTCGACGTGCAATATTATACATTCGGGAAACGCGATATCGTCCAAGAAACAGCCATGATGATGGGTAGGTCAGTCGGCCGCGCTATTCATCTAAGGGATTCGGTACTGAATATCATTCATCGTTAGACAAAAGGGACGATAAAGCCATTTGAAAAACACTTTACCAAAACTAAAATTGTCCTTGATATTTGTATCTACTAAATTTGAAAAGCGTTATCTAATTTCTAAGTTTAAAATATCCGAGTTCAGACGAACCCATCTTCAAAATAAAACATTGCACGATCAAACGTCTATATGAAATCCGTTTGGGACAATAAACGGAAAATATCCAATTTAATTAAAAAACATAGCGACCAATGTTAGTATTGGCTACGCAAAGGATCTGGAGAACAAACTGAGGCTGGCGCAGGAAGAGCAAGAGAGCTGGCTGCGGCTGACGCAGGAGAGCTCGTTAGAGTCTGAACTGTGGGTAACGCGTTTACTCGACTTCATATATCTAGGTAGATACTAATTGCTGTTGTATCGTTCAGTTTACTATTGTCTTTTATACATGCCATACATACATGCTGTTCCTTTTTTGTCCTTCTTTATTATCAAGTTGGTTTAAATTCAATGTGTTTTTATTTTAGAACCCGACCCACAATTAGCCTTTTTTAAGCTTTGAAACAGTCAATTGGCAAATACTAAAAAATCTAAAAACTGCTTGTATCCAAATTTATGCCGAAAATTGTATGGTAATCTTAACTAATAGGTAGATTGATTTTGCTATTGAAGTACCGGCGCTCAGCCGTGAACGACGCAATTTAACGGTGACATATTTTGACGCCGACACGTTGAGGTTTTGTCCCGCTGAAATGTGTTCACAATATTTATGTAAATGATGCTTTAACGTCGACATACGAGTACGCCTCCACAAACAGATCTATAAACCTGTACATGTTTTATAAAAGCTGTCGCTGTAATCTGAGATTTACGGCTGGCAAGAAAATCTTGGTGCAAGACAAATACTACCTATCTATATGTAAATGCTTGGATTGTCAATTTATAATATCTTTAAATTTATTTTAAGTCTTTCATTTTTGAACAGACGACTGAGAGAAAATAGGATAGATAAAGTAATCAAATTTTAATCTTATAAGAAGTGTTCAGTTTTTATGTTATATTGATATATGAAACGGAAGACTCATATTATCTCTGTCTTCCCTTGAATTTGGGTCCTGAAAAAGGTTCGAGACGTCTTAGACCTTTAGATTAGATACCATTTTGGGATATAATAATAAATAATAAAATACAAATTATTTATCTACACACATATCATAAATGTTCAATAACGCGTTCAAAAACCATAGAAAATGACCAGCATTATTACAACCAATGTTATTATAAGAATTTTCTTGTCTTTGGTAGTAGGTAATCTGTTCTTTATTGGGTGGTATCTCTTAGTAGTCTGTGTTTATTGGTGATCACATAATCGAAATCTCTGACGTTATGAATTTAAATTTGGATCAGCTGTCAAAATTCAAGTTGGTCTCTATTCTAGTACCTATCCATAGATAATAAAACAGTTATCGATACGAAACGTCAACTCAGTATGATTTTTAATTTAAACGCACGACATTTGATCTCGAGTGACATGACAATAGGGACTTCATTCGTTTGTCTATGATTTAAAAAAAAAAACGTTCGTCTTGACGGATAGATCGAATTGCCGCCATACTTGCTGTCACTCGTGTGTTGGTTTTTTGCTGTTACGGTTTTTTGCAGTTATGATATGTGTGTAGATAAAGTAATGTATACAACTGTATATAATTAGGCGTTAAAACACGAGTGTGGTTTTATAAAACGAGCGTCAGCGAGTTTCATAATAGGATCACACGAGTGTTTTAAGGCCTCTCATTATATAGCAGTCGCATAAAATACTATTATTTCAGGTCAATCGACCCATATACATTAAATTACGAGGTTGAATTACATTAGATTACATTACATTACGTACACTATATTAATTGACTTGAAAATTATTAAAAAATGACAAATTAGTTAAACGTTCGGATAATTATTATTTGTGCGACACTGGGTAAGGATCATCACTTAATTTGGCCAGTAATTAGGTATGATATACCTAAACAAATTTATTACTTCCAGTAGTAGTAACATTGGACATAACATTTCGTTGTTTTGCATGATAATAGTTATATTTTTCGGATTAATAATATTGATTGCTTGCTCTTGGAACTGATTGTAATATTAGTTTTCGGTCCAGCCTAAGACATGTAAATTTTTTAGTGGTATTGCTTTTTGGGAAAAATATTTTTAAATATATTTTTCTCTCTACATAATATATTAAATCGCATATAAAATTACTTCAACTGACAACTTTTTTGTTATGAAGGAATATCTGAAGGATAATAACAAGTCTTATCATGGGAAAATATCCAAATATGGAAAACAAAAATATTTTAGGTGCCTCTGCCGACATGCATATTAAGAGATGTTTTTCTGGAAGAAATCCGGGGCTTATGGTTGACCTCGAAAAAGAAGAAGTATTATTTATTAGCACATTTACCAACTGCCGTTACAGCAGAACTTTAGTCAGATTCTAGTTTTTCTGACATTTTTAGTTTTAATTGTGGGTTTTGATTTGGAAGTTTTAATTTAATTTTAGGATCACAAGAACCTTAAAACTTATATTACTATATATTTAGGATACTTGAAGTTTTAGTGTAGTTTTTAGTTTAGTTCTTAATATTCAATTTATTATTTTTGTAAAATTTATTTTGAACGTCGATTTACAAATCAAATTAATACGTAGATAGACAGTCGATTAAAAAAACTCCGACTATAAGGAGTGAGTTCAGGTATAAAAAACTAGTATGTAGTTCTATGGAGCAACAAGGGAAGATATTTACTATTGTTTAACGATAGACTATGGTAAAACAATAAGAGGCTTGTTTCAATCTCATGCTGGTTACAAAAACAAGTTTCGAAAACCGAAACTTGCGAAATCAACTCTTCAAAATAAAAAAAACTGATCTTGATTTATTTCGGAACTTTGCTTAAAAAAAGACACTCTTTGAAGAACAGTGAAGAGATATCCTAAAAACTGATAATTTGGTTTCAAATCCAATTGAAGATGTCTTCATGCCAGATCCATTATCCATAATTGATTAAACGATTGAGCAGGGATAATTTTAGGCTAGCTAGAGCAGAAGAAGGCAACTACTGTTTATACGGCGGTTTTCTTAAGACTCCGTAGTTGACGATCCCAAATATGTGAAAAGCTAGTGTGCTGTGTAAATATAATCTTCATATTTATTTCACCAAAGAGTTTTGTGTGAAGGGAACATTTAAATTCTAATGAGCGGAATGAGCTGGTGGATAGTACAGTCCATTTACACGATTTCAATCTAGGTCATGCTCAACATATATTAAACATAATGAAACAAACCATTGAGCTGATTCGTTATACGGTTCCATCATCCTACATTAGTTGCAATTGGGTTCTTGTTATAAAGTCTATGGTGTTGGAAAGAGTATATATATGTTTGTAATGCAACTGCCTTTTCTTTATATTTTGAAAAAAACTTTGTAACCAGCTTACAACAGCAGTTTTGGTTACAGCTTTTATCTCTGGTTTCTATTTTGGCAATGTGTACCATATGCAAGGGTTTATCAGGCCGACGCCTATGTTGCAAATTTTGCGTTTTGCACAGTTTGAGTGAGCTCATTTTACGTTTTGGACATTATGCTCCAAAGGGGGTAAAACGTACATGAAATTTGACTATAGAACACTGCCAGGACCACCGTATAATACAGTTACGAGTAACAAAGGGCCAGATTCTAGTCAAACTCAGAAGTCAATTTTCCCTAATAAATTGGCAAAAAAATCATGGCAAGTACTATGGTGAGTGTGACTTAAAATCGAGTATATTTTTTACTACTTCTACTATGACGAACGATCTTTATATAAAGGATCTCAATAAATAAATTCTAAGTATTTAGATTTTTACAAAACAGTGTCCTAACTATATTTTAGCACAATTTGGCATATTGCCAGTATTGGTCCAAGATATAAACAAAAAAAAATGACTTTGTACCAAAAACCACTAAACTGTTCAAATCTTCAGCCAATCGAACTTTCTTGGGCTATACCGAAAGTAAAACTTGGAAAGTGGTCGTTCTGCTAATTCTGAAGTGTAATTTCGTCGAGACTGGCACAGAGCGGCAAGAACGCTTAAACAAGATCACATAATAAATTGTAATACAAGTAGGTACTACACTTTAACGGCGAATATAAGAAGCATCTGCATGCCTCTCTGTTTATCGTATAAGTCGTGTTCAGCCGCACGCGTGACAACTCAATCGGCGCCGATGTTCTTGTAGCTTCGCGATTAAGTTGGCTGCGTCTGCTAAGACGATTTCTGATCTCTGATGTCCACATTCAGAAAGAAAGTCGGGAAAATGGCCAAAAACTATTTAATTATTTGTTTAAAAGGTTAATTTTAATGACCCCTCAAATTTGTCCGCAGTGGTTGGCAGTGGTGTCTCTTGCCATCCTCTATAACGTGGTGTTCGTGATCGGCAGAGCTGTGTTCTGGGAGCTGGATGAAATAACCCGGACGTGGTTCGTGTTGGATTACCTGTGCGATGCCATATTCATCATTGACACCGTCATCCATGTACATGAAGGTACGTTGTTCTTAGATATCTGCTTTAAAGCATCACGGCTGATTTGTGATGATTACTCGTGCGTGTGAAAGAAAACTGATATATCGAGCGAGTTTAGTTTTGCTGTGTGCAGCCACACTGTATGATACTAGAACAATATGTCACAAATCGCTTTATCGTTACGTGTGGATCTTAACTCATAAAACTTAGCACAAGACGTCCTTATTGTGCAAGTAAGACTTTTATTTCGGCAGTTCCATAACTAAGAAAATGAAAACAAAGACAATGCTATTAAACTGTTTTGCATGACTGTATTCCCAAGTAAAGCCACGTTGTGAACTTATTGTTTTGAATCCTATAACACATTTGGACAGATCAATGGTTACACGCCTACGAGCCTTGTTCGTCTATACGCTAATATTCACTTAGTTTATGTTCTAACTATTCGAGTACCTACATAAAGAAAGTACAGCGATAAATAATAATAAGATAAGCTAGCACAACTGGCCATTTCTTAGTTGTCACACTCTGAGTATCCGCCCCGTAGAAAGATAATACTATAGAATGCTGGACATTTTCCTTTTCACTCGCTCAAAAATAAGAGATAAAATATTAAAATAGTTGGTGTAAGTAAGCAACAGAGTATGATATTTTTTGCCCCTTAACGTGTCGATTTTCAAGGACGGATCATCATGATCGCACGGCGACACGCTTGACCGCAGTATTTAGTACTGTTAGTCCCTTATTAGGTCAGATATAAAGGAGCAAACAAACAATAAAAGAAGTTGTAGCAACTTGGACTAGCGGTGTAGCTCGATTTATCAAGACAGGTTGTTATTGCGGGTGCAACTACGATTTGATAGAACTGAAAGATTATGTTTTCAGTACTGTAAAAGCTATTGATTAAGATGCCGGTGCTGTTACCAACAGCATTACAAGCTTTAGACTAACGTATGCATAATCATGTAAACGTTATTATCAATAGGCCTTTCTTATAGGAAACGTCTGACGACCATTTGTTCTTCTAATTAATAATGTAAAAATAAAATAGAAGGCAAAGAAATTGTAAAGAAATCTAAATAAAAAACATTTAGAGTGAAACCTCATCTTCATTCACTATACTTTCCGCTTTCCTCGAGTTCAACCTTTTGTTTACCACAATCACATCTGAAGGATACACGGAAAGAACATGACTGTCTCGTCAATTTTTTTAATGAGATTTAAACATTTTTATTATACACTGGGAGAATTACACGGCTTTGGAACACGACCCCTTTTTTACCCGACTACGGCAAAGCCAAAAGGAAGGGTTATGTTTTTAGCAGCCTATGTGTTTCCCCAGTGCATTAGTCAAAGAGTTTCCACAGTCAGCAATTTTAAACGAGTATTTGCTGATTTATTGCGTGGCTCCTAAATTTTAAACCTAAATAACTCAAACTTACTAAAGTGACTAGAATATATTCTTTCGCTGTACCCTTCATATCTATTCTTTTACACATTGCAGATTCGTTTTATGTGATATAATCGTATTATACTCTTGTCAATATATTTACAGTAAGCGACTTTAAAAATCTGCACAGCGATTTTGCTAGGCGAATATCGCGGCATCACCTACTACGTAGCCCCAGCTTGCCAACTGCAATGTTTTTAATATAGATATTTAGACAAGATCAAAACTTCAAAAATAGCTCACTAGTCCGGTACCGAACAAATCAAATGAAATACCAAGAGTAGAGATTACTTTCAAATTTATCTTTGAATTATTTCTATTTATACTGATTACAACACTATTATTTTCGTTATTTTTCTTTACGGAAAGATCTGTAAGCGGTTCAAAATATCGATACATAAAATAACTTTATTTAAGGCTGAATTTTCAATCACTAAACAACACTTCTCTGTGGAATAACTCACAAAGTTCTCTGTTCTCGGTTGAATAACAGACAATCTGGAGATTGAAAAATCGAACCTTAATTAAATTACTAGTTTTATTTTGTATTGTCTAATGTTATAGTAACATTTTCAGCAAATATAACTGTTTTGTGATTAGCTACGAACGCTGTACTATAATAGTTTTATTCCTGAACATAGACAGCCCTAATTCTTGCACAGCAGAGCACCACTCAAACACCAGTAAACTATTTACGAGCTGGACAGAACAACATTCTTACGATGCCATAAGACCTTGATGTTAGCAGCCAGCTACTAAAGTTACGGGTATAGCTCTCGAAGACTTCTAGTGCACTCACAAATCAGCAAATTTGATACCCACAAGCCGGCCGCACCTTACGTCATCAAATTTAGCTAACGCGTGGATAAACATTTGACCGAACCTTGTTGCTTTTTCCGTACAAACATTGCATTGCGTTTGTTATATCACGGTCACGGTGACTAGTGATCGATCGGTCATACAATTTCAGTGTGAAAATTCCTCTAAATCCACTTGACATCTATTGAAAGTCAATATTTTTTGTCAGGAATAAATGCGTTATTTTTCAGGGTACCTAGAGCAAGGTCTTATGGTGAAGGATGCCACCATGCTCCGGAAACATTACCTAACGTCAGATTCGTGGAGATATGACCTAGTTTCTTTACTGCCAACGGATATCGCTTATTACTGGTGGAAGCCTGGAAGCTGTGACTATGTTAGTGACAAACTTTCTTTTATCTATGTGTTGAACTTTAAAAGTAGCTATTACTCAATACCATCAATCAATTAAAGAGATTGTCTTTGATAATATCAACAAAAAACATGCCAGTGGTGTACATTATTTAACATTGCTATTACAGTAACGTCAATATTGGTTGTGTTCCAGAACCGTTTACCGTGCCCTGTTATTGTACGACTCAATCGACTATTTCGCCTTCCTCGAATGTGGGAGTGGTTTGATCGCACCGAGACCGCCACTAGCTATCCAAACGCTTTCAGAATTTGCAAGGTCAATGTCAAATATCTTTTTCTTTAATAACTTTCCATGCTCAAAAACAATAATAAATTATGTTCCGCTGTTTCAGGTCGTCATGGCGATTCTAGTTCTAATTCACTGGAATGCTTGTCTTTACTTTGCAATAAGCTATGCTATAGGATTTGGGACAGATAACTGGGTTTACAATATAACTGGCGGGCGAAACGAGACTCTAGCACATCAATATATTTACAGTTTCTATTGGTCCACTCTGACGCTCACCACTATCGGCGAAACGCCTCAGCCAGAAATCGATCCCGAGTACTTATTTGTCGTAGCGGACTTCCTGGCTGGCGTGCTAATATTTGCAACGATCGTAGGAAACATTGGCTCTATGATATCGAACATGAATGTTGCGAGAGTCGAATTTCAGAACAAAATGGATGGTGTGAAACAGTATATGGCATTTAGAAAAGTGAGCGGCGAACTTGAAGCGAGAGTAATTAGATGGTTTGCCTATACTTGGGCTCAAAGCGGCGCGTTAGACGAGGAAAACGTTTTGTCTTCATTACCTGACAAATTGAAAGCTGAAATAGCTATTAGAGTTCACTTGGAGACATTGAGGAAGGTGCGAATATTTCAAGACTGCGAGCCTGGTCTCTTGGAAGCACTGGTATTAAAACTGAGACTTCAAGTATTTAGCCCCGGAGATTATATATGCAGAAAGGGAGATGTTGGCAAAGAGATGTACATTGTTAAAAGGGGACGACTTCAGGTGGTAGCGGACGATGGCAACACAGTACTGGCCGTTTTAACAGCCGGCTCTGTATTCGGAGAAGTCAGTGTTTTGGACATCGTGGGTAATCGTACTGGTAACCGTAGAACCGCTAACGTTCGTGCCCTCGGGTATTCGGACTTATTTTGTTTGGCTAAAAGAGATCTCTGGGAAGCCCTCGCTGACTATCCTGATGCCCGAGCAACTCTTACTGAACGAGGTTGTCAACTCTTACGTAAGGTATATGTGATTGCTTTTCATAATTATACGCAGTGCAAAAGTCATTGGTCTCTACTATTGCTTTAGGATATGGCTTAACTAACATACCTGCTAGTTTCTTTTAACGTATATACAATTGTGCCCTTTTTAATCATAAGTCAAATCATAGTAATGCCTGTTAGTAGATGGGTAATTAAGTCTTTTTAATGTATATCGCATTTTTTAGGATGGTCTACTTGATGAGAATGTTTTCCAAAAAGCACAAACCACACAGCAAAGTTTAGCAGAAACAGTTAGTCAGTTGGAGACGACTGTTGAAATACTTAACAATAGATTGGAGGGCTTGTTGTCTGACATTGGAGAAGAACAGGAAAAAATAAAGCAGAAACTGAGTAAAATCGAGATGAGGTATGTTTTTTCTATATCTACACGTCATTGCATTAAAGGGCGCTACGCGAATATTATTCATGCAAGATGATCGTACATATACATACGGCAGAGCGAATTTTAGTTTGTAAGGAGAATGAGCTAATCGGTCTATGGGAGGCATAAATTAAAATAAAATTCGACTAAAAAAGTAGTGTTAACAGCTTTTTTAATATGTACCTTTCTTTTGATCTATGTTAGATTTTTTTAAACATAAATGCAACGTCATCATAATTACACGTTCAATCGCATAATTATGCCATTAGTACGTATAACTATTATTATAAACATGCGTTAAGCAAAATATGCAAAAATGCAATAGTCGGTAATAAGAGTTTAACCCCTTCAAAGTAATCGGACCATTTTTTTATATATAAAGGGAATGACAGGCAGGCGGCTGTTTATCGAAAATTAAAATTATCCGTGGTTCTGGGTGGACTAAGCGAATACGGAAATTACCCATTCTTCTTGTAACATTAGATGTATGAAGTATATTATTTCAGGGTCATAGAAACGGATGGTGATCTCACTGATTCTGAGGACGGGACGTCTTCAGATGGATCTGAAATAAAGAGCGAAATCGCAAGAATTTCCGAAAGCTTTGGATGCAGCGAGCTAGGTTTGAATTTGTCGCAGGGAACATCGACGCTGTTTCTGGGAAAGCCCGTGCCGGGCCGGGAGCGGGGACACTCTCTCACTGTTGAGAGGACGCCAAATTTATGTCACCTCGCCGCCGAACCGCGAAGTAAATCGCTCCGTATAAAAAAATCATCTAAAGACAACTCAAACTAGTCTAAGAATATCTTCGATTTCGAAAATGATATTGTATTATTTTGATTTCAACACATGAATTATGATTTAAATTTCACATAATGATGAACGTTATTTTTGATACCTTAAAAGGGTTTTATACTAAATAAATGTAAGGGTTCGAAATATTTATACATTTATCATTAATAATATATGGCATTATATTTCGCGACCAAGTGCATTTCAAAATTCGTAAATTTCAGTAACAACAAAATTTGTTAACTTACTTAGTTACATAGTTTCAAAAAAAAATGAAAATTAGTGTCAATGGAACGTGGCTTTAAATAGAGAGGATGAGTTAGTACCCATGTGAGATGGACTATCATATAAGACAGTTTTATATTCATGAAATGATGTATGTGAAAGGTAAGTTTAAGGATTAGGGTATTTAACTGTCAATGTTGTGTTAGAAAACGCAAATTCTATATTATAGCTTATCAATCCAGAATTTTATTTTACAGAAGTGATAGTAGTTTTTGCTATGGAATAAGATTTCATTAAAACATATATTATAATAACATTTGACACTTGCTCCTTCCAAACTTGATGGCTGCAAACACTGGAAAAAATATCATAACGACCAGTTGTAGACATTCTAGAATATGGTATATTTTTGTAATTAATCCATTTTTAAATAATTGGGCAAACAAAGTGTTGCCATTTGATATAATGCTACGAAAACTGTGGTTAATGTTTACTAACTGATCAGCAGAATTCCAAATTTACACCATAGAATAAATAATTTAAGATTAAGTAATAGTTTGTGTCCCATCTCAAATTAAGTTTTAGATTTTAGTTAGGCTGTCGTAAATAAGAATGAAAGCAAAACGTTATCGACTTAAATGATTTTCAAACTTAAATTTGTTATTTGCACAAAAAAACAAAAAACGCTCTTCCTCATTTTATTGATACCGTAAAATTTATTATTATTAGCTTTGAAATAACTTGTTTCCACTGTACTTTTAAATAAGTTCATTTTATTTCCCCTTTAAAGTTTCCTCCAGCTATAGGTATTGGAATTATTTTGAACGTTGAATATAATATTAACAGCGTTTAATGTTGCCAAAATGTTTCAAGTTACTGCAAAAACAAAAGTGTTAAAATGCTTGAAAATAAGTGATTTATTTAGTCTTTTAATATGATAACATGTTTCCTTTAATTTTTGTTAAAAAAACAAGGCTTGTGGATATGTGTTTCAATTCCATAAGCCATTTAAATACAAACCCGTATTTTATGAATTCCATTCTAGTCAACAAAAGATTTTGAAATATTTAAGGAAACAAAATTAAAAGTCGTGAGACCATAGTTTTTTAGGAATATATGACTCTTCCCGCTAAAGATTCCATTAAAATAATTATCTAAGCAGAATCTCTAGTATTTATGTGACAAAACGAACATGTTTTTATAAAATGTCTGGATTAGTTGGTGAAACTGACTGAACCAATATAATTTTGTGCTACTGCTGATGATTTGGAAATATATTAACGGATTGATTTATCTGCGAACTCTTATCAGTCAAGTACTTCTCGAATGAATGATATCAATATATTTGTTAGCTCAGATTCAAATTTCACGTTAAATTATTATTCATTATTAGTTATAGGTAGAAATAATTTAATAGTGTCAAACTTGTATGTCTATGGTATTCCAATGTTAAATGTATAATAAATGTTATAGAATATTTGCAGCAATTTTTGTGTTTAAAAAATTGAAATAGATTTCTGTTTTCTAACAATATTATTCTTAACGCATTCACTGCTGGCATTTGTTTTTCGAACTTTCGTCACAATGTTCAAGTGGCTGCAAATTATACGAAATTACACAAAAATGCGTCGCCGGGAAGTGAATGCGATAAACGTTGCTTATAACATAAATGTGACCATATTTTTAAATACCTATAATAAGTGTTATAGTAAATGACAAGAGAGTGAAATAGTATGATATTTAAAAAACGGATTATTATTTTGGTGGTGTTAATATCAAAGTTTTACGACAGAGCCCAATGATATTTGGAAATAAATATTGAACAACGGCGACGAAGAGTTTTAATGTCCCTTATTTATTTGTACATACATGTTTTCTTTTTGATACATCACATCAGTGTAACTACTTAAGAAAATCAACAAAATTAACATACACAGTGATATTACCGTGCTTGATTCTGCTGTTTCGGCTGAAGATTGCATATAACCTAGCACCGTAATAATAACTGACACTAAAACAAATAAATCTTCTAAACTGACTGAAAAACGATTGAAAAGAAACTCTAAGTAACATACTATTATAATGAAGACATTGAGAACAAGATATATTGAAAAGCAGCCTATCAAGAGCTCAAAAGTTACGACATTAATCTTTAAAACGGTTTCTAACCATGCTAAAGAAAAACATAGATTTACAGTACAAGTTTTGAACTAAACCAACAACTAGAATATAATTACATTTAACTATTTACCAACTAAATAGTTCGAAAACCTGTGTTATAAATTTCTTTTAGAAATGTAAAATATGTCTAACAGTTACATACACAGTCACTTTCATAAACAGCGAATCACATCTAAGCACGCCACATTTACTATTATCCTAACATTCACAACATTAAATTGTGTGTCATGGGCAAAGTGAGCCACGGGGTTTATTGTCAATTGATTATCAATAACCATCGCGACATTTTTTCACGACGGTATCTTATATTATACTGGATACATGGACCGCCAGAACATTACTTAGATGTTTACGGAGGCACCAGCACTTACAAATTTGAAGAGAATTCAAATTACAATTTAGTAAAATGTCACTTTGTTTTTGTATAAAACATTCTTAACTTTGTTTGCAAATACAAGGAAGATTAGGAATCAAATCCTCCGTAAAATTAAGAGTCGTAAAAACCCCACTTCATTCCTGGAAAAAGTAATTTAAGGTATTCTGTTCGATTTATAAAAAGAAAACAATTCTATTTTAGAAAACATAGGAGGTTACAGTAATCTTTGACTATAAAACACGCGTTTTTGACGGTGGGATAGTTATAAACTTAGATTAACATTTAGTTGCAAGTAAGCCGACGGCGTTGTAGGGTTGTATAAATAAAAGCACTGAACATTTATATACCTTAAATGACACATAACAGCCAAGAATCATTCCTGATCTGTTTCACATTCTTACCAATTTAAATGCACGTTTAACGTTATAATTTTATACATCGATCTACGATCTAACTAGGTACATATTTATACAAGTAAAGTTTTAAAGCTTATCCTTCAAAAACACTTTACTGAGAAGTCAACACACGAGAAAGGAATTAAGAGGGACGAGTAGAATTCTTATGCCGCTAATCGCTATTGATAAAACCACAACACGGGAATGTTGAGCCACTACCCACTGTTCATAATTTTAACCGCATAACGCAAATCGGACATACTTGTATCGTACAACTGATAACGAATGGTGGCATGTCTATTGTCGTATATTAGAAGATGAAAATTATAAAGAAGATGAAAGTCAACTGTAGAACGACAAAGATAGTGGCTTTGTCGTGCTACATTTGACATCAGTGATCTGTCATCAGAATTTTTACTTGTATAATTCGGAAAATTATATTTAGATTCAATATTAACGGTTGGCGAGTCTGACAGCCAGGTCTAGCAACCTAACAACAGAGCGACTACTCCAAGTCAACCAATTACAGGCCAAGTAACAATAGCAACATCAGTGTATAGCTAAATTATATATTTAGGATTGATAATATTGGACAAAAGAATTCGGAAATAACCGTAGTTTTCAAATTTTCTCAAAGTCTTCTTCATACGAAGATACCCGATTTGCATTATACGGCTTAACGGAGGCTATGAACAATGGCAAGTGGCTTGACATTGCCATGTTGTCCGAACAATCAGTAGCAGAATCTCAGTCAAAGATGCCAAACAGGACCTTGTCTAGTCTAGATCGCTTTGGCCTCTACGAGTGTGCAGCAAGTTCTGCTGCTAGCTCTAACTTAAAATAAACTTTCTCCAAGTGTTTAATGTCAAATATTATATTGTTTCACCACTCACTAAAATTTCGCCTTAATAAAATCATCATAATAAAGTAATGTCAGTAGTTTTTGCAATTTATAATGTCAAAATGAAAAGTATACAAGTGATCTACTTTGATTCTACAATAATTGAGCATTTTCGAAATTTCGGTTCGTGTTGCAATACGTACAGATGTATTCGTATTTGTACTGATTTTATAATTAATTTTCAAACAAATAATGTTTTTTTGTATCGACGTAAGAATTAAAAAAATATAACTGGCAACACAGTTCAGTCTCATTTTATCAGAACAGAATTTGTAAATTCCGTATTTTTTTAAATGTTTAATCGTAGAACATTCATAGAAAATAACAAAAGAACAGCTAAAGAGCGGTATGCCTATGTTTTGTGACTGAAATCAAAGTTAAAGTGTCGTAGGATAGCATAGTCTTCTGTGTCCCTCGCACCAGGAGCTGTATTCTACATGAAGCATTTCGAGTAAGGCGCTGCGTTCGTTATAAGAGTCGATGATGCCTCTTCTTTCACACCAACTGAAGAAAAATAAACATAGTCGTTGACAATTTAGCTGGACATAAAATGGAACAAATTTTTTTTTTCATTTTAAAGGTTTAACTTTAAAGCACCACCACTATACACTAACTTATACGAGGAATCGACGGGATCTTAAATAGTACGATCGTTCGCTGCTTGAAGAAATGGTAAACACAAATGAAATAGCAGTTATTGTTGGTGGTTTATAGTTGAGTCTATATGATGTGTGTTACTTCATGTGGAAGCGGACGAGGGTGGGTTTTTGCATGTAAAAGTATATGTTACACTGGCGTAGCTCTTGCACGTCCACACCACTGGTTTCGCGGAGTAGCAACGTACCTAATAAATTCCAGCCTGAATCTATGAAATTGTTAAATAGACAGCACAAAAATGAACGTACGAATGGCGGACTTGAAGTCTTAAGGTATGCTCAACCTGTCAACCATCAGGTTAAACAGAAAATAAATTAGTGCAGGATCATGAGTAAAGAAAACAAAAATAACAGGACTCGGCACGAACTCGGTAAAATTGTCAATGATTAGTGATTACCTGCACTAGCATTAAACGATCGCTATGTCAAGTACATTGTAGTGAAAACGAAGTCCTATAAAATTACATTTTTAGTATTCATTAAACCCACTTTCTAGCTTTACCTTCAGGCCAGAAAGAGAAGCGCGAGGCGGCAGCGTCGGACGATGTCACTGCCTCATGTCGTCGCGTCGGAGAAAAACTGCTTGAGGGCACATATCCAGGGTTAGGGCTGGGGGACCCCCCTGAAAAAGTTACGACAAGGTCAAGAAAGCAAGGCAAAAAGGCACTACCATTGGCATGACACTGTCTTAGATTTAGCAGAATATTGTGGTATTTTTAAAGGGCTTATCCCTTTAAAAAATCTTTTTGTTTAAAAAATCTTTTATTAGAAGCATTTTATTGACAGTCTTTTCACTGCATTTTCATCGAAGCTACATGCACACATACCTAAAATTAAATTCAATCGGAACAGTGGGTCAAAATTTAAAGAATTTTTTAACTTTTGTTTTACAAATCGTGTGAAGGACACGCAGAGAACCTCGTGAAAGCAGTGCCGCTTGAAGATAAAATTAGGGAGTCAGTCGTTCACTGTTCGTTGGAGTCTGCTGCCACGAGGGCCTCCATCCATACCTATTTGTATAATAATGGTAAGGCCGGCAAAATTGTCATTTATAGCACAGGAGCAACACAGTAACTTTTGTGATACTGTAACGCAAATGTAACATAAAAGTAACACATTTTTTTATGAAGCTTGTTTCATAATGTAGTAAAATTATGGGTAAGTAAGAAAAATAATAAAAAAGTACTTTAACGCCTTTTTAATATTAATCACCACAGTTTTATATCGAAAAACAAGATAGATCCTAAACCTAATTTAACTAGGCAGTTAAATCGCCCAAGTCAAAATCCAATCAAAGTTTACACATTCAATGATGCAGGTTGCGTGTGCTTTAGCCGAGACGCCGAAGCAAAAAAATATTTTTATAAATGAAATTATTTTTTTATTACCGTATGTATTTTTACTATCTCAATCTAAATTAACCTTTACAATAGTTTTGTGTTACTAAACAAAAATTTTGTGTTATGGTTGACACAAAAGTATCACAAAAGCACCAAATATGTAACACAAAAGCAGATTTTGTTGTAAGTAATAAAACGGAAAATAAGTTAAACTAGACGTAAATTCGTATCATCGTTTGCGATTTAAACATAGACGGATACAAATAAGTATAGTAAAGAACTTTCATAAATGGTTATTTACTTGAGAATCAATAAACACAAAGTTGAGCACGTAATGTCGAAAACGGCCGGTTCACTTATGTCGTTTCGTACAGTAAAACGAAAAATGCCAGTATTTTATTTCAAATAATGTTAACATCTTAAAGAATCTGTATCAAAATACTTCCCTTAGGTATTTGTTAATATTTAGGGGTAATTATTTAAAACACAAAAAATAGTATCACAAAAGCAAAAAAATTGTGACATAATCTAAAGATCAATAAAACACGCAATTTAAAGTATTTAAACACCGTAATTGCTTCTAACAGAGGGACAGAGAGTCTAGTCTTTCCAACATATATAAACATTTTATGCCAGTGTTCAAAAATTAGTAATTACACAGTTAGCAAAGTGCTCGAGAAAAAAAGGACACGGCTTTTTCGGTCAAAATTAGGGGGGTTTGACGAACATAAAATATGATTGTTAAAGACACAAACAACTTTTATTCGGTTTGCGATATGGGGAAACAAGCTCATTAATTGCTTTATAGAATCAAATAACTACAAAGGCTGTAATGCTTACATTTTTTAAGAAATCGAACTGGAAATTTATGTTCTCACAAAAAATGATAATTTTGGCGGCCTTATCCTAATACCATTTATCGATTAAATTAGCATAACATCATAGTTTTAATCTTTCCTTTAATACAGTCCACTAGTTTGTCACAAATTGTGAGGCATGAATAGATTTTGACTGGGTTTCAGTAGGGTTGATGCTTCATATCGTTGATTAAGTATTTAGTTGATCGGGTCGCCACCTTCCCTGCAATATGGTTGAGGGAGACGATGGCTGAGATACGCGTCATACTCGTGATCGGGTGCTGTTTGTGGGGTCCGGACTATTCATGCTGCAAAGACTAATGTAATTCTCAAAAAGCCTAAAATGTAGGTACTTGAATGCGGTTTGATGTGGGAGACTTCATCGTGTTGTCTATTTATTTATATTTATATATACAACAAAATATAGACATATATTGAGTTGTTATTGTTATATTACTGATTTTGTTGGATTTTCACCAATTTTTTTTTTTTTTGACATGAATATTTTATTCTTATATTCTTTTGACATTCGGAGACTATACATCTCCAAGTAATATTGTACAATTTGACCGTGGAGGCGTTTTACACCTCTGCTAAGCATAGATTAAGGTAATTAATTTGTTTTGACCCTTAGAGACTATACATCTCTAAGTTATTTAGACTAAGTATTTGATCAGGGACCACATACATCCCGATTCTAATTTCTTTGACCTGGGGACCCTATACATCTCTTGGTCAATCTGTACTAGTGCCAGTTCGTTCAATATGCTTAAAGCTTGCTGTGCTATTTATTATCTTTTTTTTTTTTTCTCACACTTTATGTGAACTATTGTTATGATTGTGTATATTGCTCTGTAATCTTGTTTTGAAAAGAGAAGAAAAAAAAAGATAAACTGCTGAGTTTCTTGCGGCGTTTCTTCTCAGCAGATTCTTCCATTTTCCGAAGCGCTAGTAGATTCAGACATGTAAAAGAGCCTATATGGCCTACTTGCAAAATAAATTTTTCATTTTCATTTTCATTTCATAGTAGTGGTGGTTAATAGTGGAGTCTCGTGTGATGCGATATTGTTTCTTGTGGATGCAGAAGAGGATGCGGTTTTGCTTAAAAAAACAATTTGCCGCAACTGTTTTGTCCGTATGTACAGTCGCAGACAACGCACTTAACTGACCATTCGTAAACTTTATTCTTATAAGAATAAGGTACACGAGTGGTCAGTTAACTGTGTTGGCGTTTGTACACGACCTTGGTTTCAACCGCCTTGTTAAAACCGTACACGAAGAGTTAAGAGAAGAATGTTCAACAAATATGCAATCTCCTTGTAGCGTAAATGAGAACCATTTATTTTTGTATTTTAAAAAGCAGTTTATTTGTGCAAGTTTAATGTTCCAGATGAATGACGATAGGTACAGTTATCCATAGGAACATTGATTAAAGTAATGCACAGAACGCATCAGGCTGTATACAATTATCCGGTGCAATCTAGCGGATTGCACAGTCAGGAGCAAATTTTCCAACATCGATACACACAGCGACCTTCAAAGGTCAAGGGATAAACGTGCAATTTGACACGTTTATCGTTATCTTGAAAAATATTATTTTCACCTCAGCAGCTCAAGCCGCTCGATTTTTGCTTCTACAAAACAGAGCAAAATGCGATTTCGCTGTAGGAAAGAGGTAAAGTGTTTTGACCTCAACTCTAGTCAACACCTCAGACTGGTAGGTTTTGCTGTTTAAAGACAGTGAGCAAAATTTTTGTCTGCTACCAATCCACGTCAAGAGTTTATAGCAAATAAAGAAAAGGTTAAGCCGTATTCTTGTTGTGATTCGGATACGTATTTTATGTAACATTAATTAGAAAAGTGGTAGACTACTTTTTACGTTTTCGGGCACACCCTTAACGAGCACAGTCTAATTGTTAAAGCTACAAATACCAGCTTAGACACTTGTGAAGGATAAGCAGGCCTCCTTCTTATTTGTATTTATTACTGGCCATTGTGAAACCTTGAGAAAGTATCAGAGAATTAGTCGTTCGCCTTGGGCTGAGTCTGCTGCCACGAGATCACCTGTATTGGTCCAGCAGCCCCCGCCTGTTTTTTTAAGTGATTAATAACAGGCTGAATCTTCGTGAGTTCGTTCGGTTCCACGAGACGCCCAAGTTTTTCCTATTTGCATATTCTCAAAGAGGTAGGTAATGTAGTGCCGTGGAATCGCAAACTTCCAAGCGTAGGACTAGGAAAAGGTAGCACTACATTGGTAGGACTTTATTCTTAAAAATGTTAGTTCCAAATTCCAAATTCGTAATTCCAAATTATTTCTGGTTTTGTCAGTCTTGGTTTTAGTTTGTGTGAATACAGACTTGCCCAGTGTTCTATAATAAGTGCGTCTTCCTAATTCATTTTAAAGGTCCACATGCTGTTCATCGTCAACATTTGCTTCCAGTTCATCATCACTTGAAGGCATATTTTGTAAGCATTGCCTTTTTCTTTACTTTTTATATTTATCTTCTGTGTAATTATAATTAACCAGTCTTTATACTTTTCTTCAGGTACCTTTTGTTTCCAATAATCGACCACATCACCAATGAGAATATCATCACCCCGAATCGCAGACGTCACAGGATATCGCGTTACATACACATAAAACAAAAAGCAAAAATATTCAGTCGAACTGAGAACCTCCTCCTTTATATAAAACTAGCTTCTGCCCGCGGCTTCGCACGCGTGGCCTACAGAAAACAAATGACAATTCTTTTTTTAAATCAAAAACTTTTAAGTGCTCTCACTCCCTCTCATATTTTCACCGCACATCCAAATCCAAACAGCCTTAAACAAACGAACATTTTGAAGTTCCTATTTTTGAATAAACGGATACCTCCCTTCCATACAAAGTTTCACCCCCGTTTCCCACCCCTAAAATGCAATAGTCGTAAAACACTGACACACATAATTATTTTTTTATGATAAGTATCTAAAATCAAATTTTCAAGTTCCTATTAAAAACCCGATACTTCCATCCAAACTTTTATTCCCCGTTTCCCCCTACAAATTTGAAAATTCAAAAACCCTGTGCCACGTCATTATTTATTTACGATAAGTAGCTGTATTTCAAAATTACAAGCTCCTATTAAAAAAAAACCAATACGTCCTTACAAACTTTCACCCCCCTTCTCCCACTTTAAATGTAAAAATGCAAAAATCGAAACACGTTATAATACTTATGATCTATTTATGATCAGTAGTTCTAATTAAAATTTTCATGTTTATAACTTCAAACAACAAAGACTTTCATACAAAGTTCAACCCTCACTCCCCGTTTTCCCCCTGAAGGTAAAAAATACCAAAAATGGTTTCTTCGCGGATGCCTACGTTATAAAATAACCTATATTCCAAAATTTAGCTTTCTTGTTTCAATAGTTTCGGTTGGACGATGATCGCAAATCAGTCAGGAGTCCTACGCAAACGTGTCCTGACTCAGGACACGTTTGCGCGTGGCAGACAGACAGACGGATAGACGGGTGGCAATAGAGGCTTAGTAATAACACAGCGGATGGTAGGACCTTGTGCAAGGTCCGTCCGGATCGCTACCACCATCTTGCTCACTAATCTTGCCGCTAAGCAGCAGTGGTTGCACTGCTGTGTTCCGGCGTGGAGAGCAAGACAGCCGGTGTAATTACTGGCACAAAGAGGTATTCCATCTTAGCCCTCTGGGTTGGCAACGCATCTGCAATCTCTTGGGTGTTGCGGGTGTCTATAGGCGGTGGTGATCACTTACCATCACGTGACCCACTTGCTTGTTTTCCTTCCGACTTCATAAAAAAACATTACCACGTACGTTATTTTTACTTCAATACAAAAAAATTGTGAAGGAACAACTCAAATACAAAATTTCATCCCCCTTTTCACCCCCTTAAAGGTTGTAATTCCAATCACACCCGATATACACGTCGCGTTATAAGGCTAAATAAGAAAAATAGTGATTTTTGCTGTGAAAACGAAGGCCTTCCCATACACAACTTTATCCCCCTTTTCACCCCTTCAGGGGTGGAATTATCAAAAACACTGAGACCCGTATAAATTAATTTTTTTACGTCAGCCTAACAACAAAATTTCAAGATCCTAACTTCAAAACTGACGGACTTTCATACAAACTTTCATCCCCCAATTTACCCCCTTAGAGGTGTTATTTCCAAAAATCCTTTCTTAGTGGATGCCTACACTATATAAGGTATCTATGTGCAAAATTTCAAGTCTCTAGGTCCAGCGGTTTGGGCTGTGCGCTGATATATCAGTCAGTCAGTCAGTCAGTCAGTCAGTCAGTCAGGACTTTGAATTTTATATATATAGATAGTGGCCAACAAAAAATTCCATTTCGGGAATTTATTGCAAGCTTACTTGCACTGCCATCTAGTGGGTATTTGTCGAACAAGAACAAATGGAACGGGAACTAAACGACAATAGGGTCCTACTACACACAACGAAAATTTCTAACAGTCTGGATAGATGGCGTTATTGGTGTTCAATACTTTTTGATGTTAAGCAAAACTTGTTTTTATAAATTTAGTATTATGAACCTTCAGACTGCATAAAAAATAAAGTTTGGGGTGGTGGGGTACCTACTACATTTAAATCCAAATAATTTTTGGTGCCGATAAAATAAACGAACTTTTTCTGATAATTGCGGATTTCAGTCAGCTTGGTATAACACCAAATTATTCATTTAAAATTACGCCAGTGAAAGATTCGATTTCACTTTTATAAATCCATTAAAACAAACTACGTGAAGTTAAATAGACGCTTATAAGATTTAAATGTTGATGCTATTAGTCTATTAGTATTAAAGAATGTTAAATAGCTGAAATAAATACCTAATATTATTATTAAATTGAAGTTAGTATGAAATTATCTACAATTATCTACAATTTTTTCTTCACAAAAGAATCTAAATTTAATCGCTCATTCATCATTTTGAACACTGTCGGGCATGAGGATGTCTGAGTGACTTTAGAAAATAGTTACCTTCAGGCCAGAAGGGGAATCTTGTGACAGCGTCTGACGACGTGACGACGTCGTGGTGCCGACTCGGGGAGAAGCCTCCCGAAGAGTGGGCGTAACCCGGACCGGGGCTCGGTGAACCATCTGCGACGAACTCAAAGTCAAACTCAAAATATCTTATTCAGATTAGGCTACAGGCAACACTTATTAATGTAAGAAACCGAATTGCCACTGGTTCGGAATAACCTCTGATGAGAAGCGGCATGAAACTCAAGTAGGTGTAATGTATTAAATAGATCAAAATTGCAATGTTATTTAAAACCTTTAATATTTAACACACTATTTGATAGCATCACACAGCACACACAAACGAAAACTACAAAAAATCACGAAATAAAACTCGTTTTAGACACGTTTCGTAATTCAAACGCATTGTGTATAGCCAAAGGAAAAAAATGCATTTCTCAGTGCCATATTTTTAAAAGACTTTAATTTTATAGCAAATTTTCTTCTTATGATTTCAGTAATGAAACTGGAAATCCAACGAAAAACGTACAAACATTATATCAAAATTAAAGTTAAAAGCAAATGGAAAACATAATAATATACAAAAAAGTTAAAACTAGTTTTGGGAAAAAATCCTGGACGAATTGATATTGTGGAAGGAATCAGTACCTACTTCAATCATCGATATGTCGTTCTATCGTTTTAAATATGCACCCATAACCACGGTCTTTGTTGAACGATCATTTTTAGTCAGTTGAAATGGATATTTTCTACACGAGACGCCGCAAATAAAAATTATGATCATCTATTAAGAAAATTACACAAAAAAACAACAAGTAATAAATATATCGATCTAAAAATTAAACATATTATTGCTGGCTTATTATGAAAGTTGACACGTCGACTATAAGGTAAAAGTTTGCGCAGCTTAAGACAAGTTTCATTGACCAAGTTTACCTTTTCCAGGGAAAACATCGTGCAAGTTATGATGAACTTCAAAGAGTTTTAGAATACGTAGGCATAATATATTCCGTTTTTAGCTAAACACACATTCTGCTATATGTGTTATTTCACAGATTTGCTTTTGCATTGGCAATAAGGATAATTGATAATCACATTTATTGTCAAAAGGCTTCAAAAATCTATTTACCATAAATGATTCTATTTATTCAGTAGGTAGATAAATAGCATTTAAACTTACCCAAAGCTGTTACGCCGATGGCGTTGTAACTATTCATTGACATGGGCTGCATAGGCTGCAGTGGGCTCTGCAGCTGTAAATAGGAAAAATATTTTTATAATAACTTCAGAGACTACTATAATGGAACCTTTATGGTGAAGGTTTGGAATAATGCCAATCATAATTTTAAAGAAATAATTAGAAAAAGTAAATGGCGGCAGTGTTCCAAACAGCAGTCTTTCGGCGGAAGTCTCGAAGACAACTTATGTTAATAGATAAATTACCGAAGGCGTGAATTTGCATAATACATGTAGTGGTATTGTGTGTATTGGCATTCTATATTCTAAAGAGGTTTGTAATAATTATATTGAAGAAGAAAAATAATGTCAGTGTCAAATTCCAAGTATTATTTGCGTTGTGCGTATATTTTAAGGGCTGATTCTATTGTTGTTCTATGGTTGCGGGTGGTAGGACCTTGTGCAAGGTCCGTCCGGATCGCTACCACCATCTTGCTTGCTAATCCTGCCGCTAAGCAGCAGTGCTTGCACTGTTGTGTTCCGGCGTGGAGAGCAAGACAGCCGGTGTAATTACTGGCACAAGAGGTATTCCATCTTAGCCCTCTGGGTTGGCAACGCATCTGCACTCTCTTTGTTGTTGCAGGTGTCTATAGGCGGTGGTGATCACTTACCATCAGGTGACCCACTTGCTTGTTTGCCTTCCTATGTTGTATAAAAAAAAAATGTATTTTCATAATTTTCAAAATAATTATCTCCGGGCCCGTGCGACTGTACGTTACACAGTTTTTAAAAACTATGGCCATGTCGAAAGTGAAAAAAATAAATATAGATGTCAAGAAGGGTAAATGGATAGAATAACAGATCATAATATCATCACAATACCTGGGACAGCTTAGATGAAGAATTAAATGACAGCGAATGAAAGCAAAAACAGACTGAGTATTGTTTTACTTGTTACGGAGAAAAGGGTATGTAATTAAATTAAATTAAGAGAAATACTTAAGTTATTCTCCTTTTCATGCGAACCGTACAACCACTACAAATGCAATTCCAAGCTGTCGCTAATTCATCTATGTGTTGTGAAATAAAAATAAAAGTCCAAATTAAAGATTGTGAAAGATTCAGACACTGCAAGTAGATCAGATCCCCGTCACCGACGAGCTACACCAAGGCCCGCTACACTACTACTAGTAACTATATTAAGAATTAAGGTGGCTAAAAGTTTGCTCCTAATGTAGCACTAGTCTAATATCTGATTTTCTTTTTACTTTGTTCATTATTAAAGTGTTACAGAACAGTGTAAAGAGTGTTAAATTGTTCGTTATTGCCAGGACAACGTCCTAGTACAAGCGCTTTGATTTTCCCAAGGTTCTAGGAGTAGTTATGCTGTACATAGAGGTACTGTACTGACTGAAACAAGTTGTATTATATTATATTTCTTTCTTAATTATAGAGTGGTTGACTGGTAGAGAATGCCTACTGGCATTAAGTCCGCCAATTGTATTTGTTTTGTAAACTGTGCAATGAAGCTTAAATAAATAAAAAATAAAATAAATATTTTATATTATATTCTACTTTTGTGCCGAAAAAACTGAGTTTTTCTCACCGACCGGCTAGCCAGTGGCATGTTCATTAATAAAAAACTAAATCAATCATATGAACGTGAAAACACGACCATATTTACAATATCAACGGTCAAAGTGCCTATTTGCAAGCATGCAATTTTATGGCATTGTGATACGCTACTAAAATTTTAATCTGAATCCAATTACAAAAATTAAAGTGGCCCCTTAACAAGCGTGCTGTAACTGGAGCGTATGTCTTGGTTAATATTATGAGTTATTAAGTTGCAGACGTAAGCGACGAAAATTATACCCAAAATTCGATACACAATTCCAACGCAGGTTTCGCACACCGTTAAATACAACGCAAAACATTGTTTTATTCTTAACTAGCGACCCGTTACGGCATCACACGTGTATAGTCGGGATGAAAAGTACATAAAAACCTTCCGTAAAAAAATCTCAAAATGACAGTGTAAACCGAATCAAAATCCGTTGGGTAGTTAAGAAGAAGGCGGCCGAACATACAATATAAAGATTTCGGATAGACAGAAAAAAAATACGACTTTACATTGTGTAAAGATGTAGGTTAAGATTTTTTTTCCTTTGCCCAATCTGTAATGTGATGAACAAAATTCATGATGATTAAATTCATTTATTTTGCATACTCATCTAAGTAGAATGTGTTGATTCTTCTGGAGAGTGTACTTATGGTTATGGTTGAAAGAAAAGCAAGTCACTAACATCTGTGACGAATAAAGCAAACCAGAGATGTGGGTAGAACCATTGACTCAGGGATTATGGATCATCAATTAACCTGAGTACATTTTCATTAGTGCTGCCAAAGAACGTAAAGTAATCTCGAATTATGAACTTGACGACGATTAAGTTCAGAATTTGATTACATTAGCGTTTTCAACGAAACCTAGAGGTACAGAAGCTGCAAAGCTGAACTTGTGGTCAAGGGTTAAAGGCAGTAAAAGCTTGATATCAAAGCTAACCCGACGGAAAATCTAACAACTGCGCTGTCGGAAGCCGATTTAAGCCAAAAAGAAATCAAAGCTATAATCTTTACAAGACCAAAAGAAAGTAAGTTGGCACAAAAAGCTGGAAGATGAAAATGTTTTGCTATCGTAACATAACTTCATAACACTGATGTGAATTCCTCACCTGGCCCTGAAGCTGATGCGGTGCAAACGGATTAACAGAGACGGGCGAGGACTGGTGGGGCAGTGCGCTGTGCGGCGAACAACCGGGCGGGCTGCGGCCAGCGCACGCGCCGCCATAACCGAGCCCTGCGCTGGATGGAGTCAGCCAAGCACTGAAACACGATCACTCGCTTATAGGTCACCAAGGTCAGGCGGCTAAACAATTCGTATTTGTCTATAATAAATCGCTATTTATTAGTCATGTTACATTTGAATTTGGGTCAGGAGTCAAATAACGTCGACAGTGTAGATTTAATGGCATGTACCGTGAGCTCGCTTTTTATAACGCTTGATAGAACTACACTCAAAACCAGTCAAAATGCTTTTGTCACTCGGGAAACGTTTTTCCGGGCTTCTTGGAGCAAATTGACGCATCAAATAACAAGACGGCATCGCTAGTACTCTAATACAATACTCGTTACAAAAAATCCCACTTGTAAGAAATCCATTAATATTTAAAGCAAAATTTTAACAGAATGTCTTTTAGCACGGTGACTCTATAGGGTGGCCTATTTTTCATACGAAAATGCTTCCACGTGCATTTTACAAGCTTTACTGTTCATTATTTGCGATTTGATTGCCGTCTTAATAGTTTTCTTAGTTCAATGTTTTGACAAATACATTGTAAAGGCGTGAATTGAGTGGCGAATGGATGCATTTAAATAGCAGTTTTTCCTAAGAATAATAAGTTTATTAATTTAGTTAAACGTCAGGACTGTTATGCTTCAAACCGTAAGAAATCTACTATACTTACTTGTAAATTGTTCATCATAGTGGACGAGACAACAGCACGTATAAGGTAACGTAAGAAGTGTTTAAGTTACATTTAATGAAATTGCAGAGCCCTCAACTACAGGGTTTCATGTTGAGAAATATCATATTATCACACCAAAAATGATATGACAACCTACAATTTGAAATATCACATGATTTTCTTTTTTCATTAATCTACACTAATATAATTTACAATAAAAATACAATCGAAATAGTTTCTCCAATTTCCGAGATAGCGCAGAACATAGCAACTGTCTAAATTGATTTTGTTACATTTATTAATGAATATTTTTAAACAATGTCTGTCGATTACTTATTACTTTATATTATAGCGTTTTGATATTCATGACACACGTAGACACGTATAGAGAGAGAAATTATCCCTTATGGTTGTGCGCCTACACCGATGATTAGGTACAAAGCTAGAAAACGCAATGTATGGAATAGAACACAGAACTGGAATAAAGTGAGGTTTGATACATAATTTTTTACTTGATAACATATTTTTTCAGATAACTCAATTGATTCATATGTTTAGAATAGCGCATTTAAACAGCGTATATTCGACAGCCTAGCTTGGGTAATTAATCCTGACTACAAAGCTAAATATTGCTAGTTCGAACTTCATATTTGTACCCATTTAAGCTAAGCTATTCAGGCTTGTATGGTTATCAATATCACAGGACATCCTACATTTACATGTGTGCAGATTATATTGCAACAAAATGTTGCAAATGTCTTTATCACGAATCACGACTAAAGTTAAACAGTAACTAATCTTTTGAAATGAACCTAATGACGCGTATCTATGTTTGATCTTACGTCAGCCAATGAGAGCACAGTGATCGCCACACGATTTAGTTTCAAGCAAAATAAGTAATATTTCCTCTCCATTTGGTATTAGCTCGAAGATTAAAATCAAAAATATCTTGGAACAATTGCCCGGAATTAATATAATCCAAAATTAAGTATTCTTTATTAATAAATGTATTTATAACACTGTCTACTTAACCCAATGTTTATGGCAGCATTGTTTTATTTTGATTCTGTAAGGTCATAGTGTGTTATAATAATCCACCTGCATGTTATCTAATGTTATTATGATATTTACTAATATATCAATAATACAGTTCAAGAAGACCTATACGGAAGCGGGAAATAAAATCTTACAAACATATCAATTATAGGTAATCACTCGCATTTGTTTTGTAAACACAAGAATGTGAAACGTAAATATTTATTATAATTAAAACGTAATAATGTGTCACAGAGTTATTTAGTAGTTATAATTATCCAATGAGTGTTTGCTCGTAGCACGACCCGTCAGCGGTTACACAATGACAATGTTTTTTTTTTTCAAATTGAATATAGGGAACAGAAAATACTGAGAATCATCAAGTTCATAAATAGTTACAGATTTTAAATCATAACTAAGAAATTGGTGAAGAGATTACTGAGTTATGAATATTTCAGTATATTTTGTAAAATTGTGTTTCAAGCAGGTAGCCCTATTGAAGATTACGCGTTTGATACGAATGTTTTTGTACAGCTAAATAGATTGAATTAAGAACCAAGAATAATGAAGAATGAGTCCTAGTAATAGCGTGACGAAATACGATTAAGAATTATTAAGAATGAGACAAGTTACATAATTAGACTTAGGAAGATAGCGACATATAGCGAACAAGACGAATGAAGAATGTGTGACGAATATAGAACGAGACAAAATACGAATTGAACGAAAAGCTAATGGGACGAATAACGCTGACACCCAACTTGTGAATATATTTATATATTCTTGCTATCTTATATCATAACTTCAAGAAAAGTATTAAGGACCTAAGAACAAAAGAAACCTTAAGACTTACGTGTCATATCTGGGATAAGAAGGAGGGTGATAAGGCGAGCTGGCCCCGAAGTAATTCCTGGCCCCCAGTGGCAGCGGCTGCATGTGTGGTGGCACGTGCTGGGCCACATGGGCCACGTGATACCCGTCCCCGAAAATCGCCTTCGAGTACGGCGCCGCTCGAAACGGCCGCTTCATCCTACGGCGCCGGCGGTAATTCCCATTCTCGAACATATCACCGCATTGAGGATCTAAAACAACACTACACTCACCCAAAAATCGATATAAACATTCGGTCATCCAACTAAAATCTTTTCGCCAATTCGCTTCAAGCATGACATGGAATGAATGATCGCGCAACGCATTTAAACAATCGCTCGGCACAAATTTATTCCGATCAACATTTCATCTTTTAGGTTGAAAAACGCCAAACATCACATATAACTCACCAAGAGTCCAGTAATTTCCTTTCCTCTCGCCGCCCCCTTCTCGCGGCACCTTGATGAAGCATTCGTTCAGACTTAAATTATGTCTAATCGAATTCTGCCATCCCTTTTTATTTTTTTCGAAGAACGGGAATTCCTTGGTGATGTAAGCATATATTTCGCTTAACGTTGCTCGCTTAGTCTGGCTATTCTGTATGGCCATTGTGATGAGGGCGACATACGAGTATGGCGGCTTGGTGAGCGTCTGTGACGTCGTTGATTGAGGCTTCATCTCTGAGCTGCCTGGACTAGCTGGGGTCGCTGATTTGGATTTGCTTTTCGTTTCACTGCTGCAAAATTTCAATGGCATTAAATTAAGAAATGGAATACATGAAGAATGCACTGTGTTATTGAGTTGAATATAACGCAGTGAAATGTTACAACTACAAGTAAATTTAAGGTTTTTTTTATTAGTTGTCGCATAAATAGTTCAATAAATCTAGTACCTAAATCAGTACTTAGTTTTTAAATATACCTGTTATTAGAACTTGCGTTTTCGTCTCTGGGAAGCGTAGGTAAGTTAAGTGTCTGATATACTCGAGACAATTCCTCGTCGCCTTTAACGCTTTGGGAATTCGACGTGTCCGGTCCATTGTTGTCCTGAAGACACAACCGGTTTTCATACGGGGATGAACCTGCAGATCAAAATAATATTTGTGCACAAGGTTACAGAAAATGAAATTTAAACAAAATGTTGCTAAGTATAGGGTAGCAACGAGTTGCAAACAGACGAAACCGAGGCATCGGATAGGTATCCTATTTTAATAAACGACTTCAAAAAAAAATTGCTTGTAATCGCGTTTTCAAAAACATCTGTTACCATTTCGATGATGACATTGAAAATGTAGCTAGGATTTAGCTACCTCTCATTAATAGGAAAGTTCGTTTCTTTCATGTTTTTTACTGTCGTGGGTAGTTTCGTTTAGTTAGTTTCATAGGTAGGATGAAAATTCAAATTTCAACTATAAAAAATAATCACTGTTTTACTCTTGTTTAATAAACTTCAAAACATTTGAAAGTGATAGAATATTTCAGTTAATGCCCAAATAACAACAATCTTAAAAATGTGAGCACCAAATAAGGTACTTGTTATTACTGACCAATAAATGTACCTTAAATTTATTATGGTATTGCCGGTGAAGACAAACAAAAATTACAAACCGACCACCTCCAAACACGCTTTTAGGTTTGTCCCGTCCCAAAGTGATATTTTAAACGAATACGGTATTCCACTCACAAACAGAATGGCATAAAGTTTCAAAATTCAAAATTGAACACATAGAAAAATCAGATAGTTTAGAAGTAGAAAAACTTTTTTGTTCCGATATATTATTATCCTCATTTGAATCCAGATAAAGAATGCAGAAAATTTTGTTTTAAGACGAATTAGTTTTAACCCGATAGTATTAAATAAGCGCAATGTAGTATACTAGCGAACGCGCGCGACTTCGTTTACGTAAAATTAGTAACCTATGTCCGTCAGTGATAGTGTAGCTTTCTATCTGTGAAAGAATTTTGAAAATCGGTTCTTTAGTTCCAGAGATTACCCCCTACATACAAACAAACTAACAAACAAAGTTTACCTCTTTATTATATTAGTGTAGATTAACTCTATACAAATCAAGAGTGTGATGTCACGCGCGCTGTTGCAGCGCGATAGAGCGTTTTCGTGACACACGCCCGTTGTCTCTTTTAACCAGTTCTATCAATCTTTGAAATAAAAAAGTCATTTGAATACCGTATTGGAAGAAATCACCCTGCTACTCCGCGAAACCAGTTGTTTTCGTGGAGTGGCAGGGTAATTTGTTCCAATTTGTTAATATGTACCTCCCGCAAAGAAAAGCCTTTCTATCTACACCAATATAATAAAGAGGTAAACTTTGTTTGTTTGTTAGTTTTTTTGTATGTAGCAGTAATCTCTGGAACAACTGAACCGATTTTAAAAATTCTTTCACAGATAGAAAGCTACACTATTCCTGACGGACATAAGCTACTAATTTTACGTGAACGAAGTCGCGCGCGTCCGCTAGTTAATTATATTTAAGATGTTAACTACATTTTTCAAAACATTATTTAGAATATAGTGATTATTTTTTCTTTCCAGTTATTTCTTCATACGCAATCAGGTTTTCTGGTTGATTATTTGTGATAGTTTTTTCAAATATGCCATGACACATGAATAAAGATGAGCCAAAGGAATAAACTTCCAGGAGAACTAAGTATTCTAAGTGACCAGGAAAGTAGAATGATTTTAAATTTGGAATCAATAAGCGTCAACAAGTATGAAAATCCGCTACATACTATTTTTAAATTTTTTAACTATATTTTTAGACCAATTTATTAACTTTACGGGGTAAACCTTATTCACTAGATTTCATTTGATTCTTATTATAACAAAAAACATTTTTTTTTCACGTTCACATCCTTTTTTTGATAACCCTGTGTTACTCCCACAATAAAACAAACTTAACTACATCTCTCATATTAATTTGATTTTGATATGAGATATATAGGTACGTACGCTCTGAAAACAATACCCTCTCTTCGTTGACAGTAGATTAAACTAAAAAATATCACTTCGAATTTCAAAGTATCAATTGGTTTCATCTCGAAATAGAATTCTACGAAGCGAGTGGAAAAACTACAGTGCGTTCGTTATTGTTATAAAGCGTGTTGTTACATTTGCTGCTTTGAGATTTAGCCAATCTTTCGCGTACGTGCCTCCCGATACGGGTTTCTGGGAATTGGTCGCTAACGTAGGAGCATAGGTAGCCAAATAAATACGTACCTACCATTGCTATTGACACGTATACACAAAAAATATTATAAAAGCGGGAATGGTTACCTTAACACTGTGTTGTGGCAATAAATCTTTTTGGTTCTTATTCTTACTGAGCTTTAATCCGCAGCTTTGCTTGTGTGATATTATTTTCTATGCATTTTACGAGGTAAAACAAATCCTACGTTTTAATTCTAGACATCTATCTGTTTGTCAAATTTCATCTAAATCCGCCTAGCCGTTAATGCGTGATCAAGGAACAGACATCCAAATAATTAAAAATCCGAACATCAATCCTTTTGCATTTGTATTATTTGTACGATTTAATCCCATACGCTGTTTATTCCGACCTATTCTTTTGTATAAGCAATATTGATATTTTTGCTTATTAATTTAAAAAATTTTTGAAACCTGCTCTAACGATTTCGACGTTTAAAATATAGGGGTTTACGGGTGAAATAATCTTTCTAGTTAGGTTTACCATTTACTAAGTATAAAATAGAAATCATCTTGTCTTCTCGGCGATGAACACAATTTTGATAACAAAATGTAAAATTTTAGGTTAGAAGTTTACTTTTTAAGTCAAGTAACTCATGGAGATATATTCGTCTTTCGTCAAATGCTTGTGTCAAATGTATAGTCGACCAAGAAATTGCTTGACCCCTTTTCGACCGTATTACAAAGGGATAAGGTTCAAAAGTGGTCAAGCAATTACTTGGTCGTCTATACCAAATACAACACAAATACAAACAAACAGATGCTACAAATAGATGCCGACTAACATAGTTTCGTAAGCAACAATTGTCACTAACATATTATGGGACCAGCTCCTGAATTAAATGATTTGAATTTGAAAATACTCAATATAGAATAGGTATATATACTCGAAATACTACACACGAAATACAGTAACCCATAATAGAACCTCAAATTTTAGAACTTTATGTACAAATTGTTGGAAATAAGTAGTTTGTATATAAGAAAGTTGTATTATTTTAAAGTCTCAAACACGAGAATCGCTATTGATTATAACATGTATTATAAAGAATTTTAGATGTAAAAAAGGAGTTGAAAATGAGTATTGGTCCTCGGTTGTTTTAGAAGTTCAACACCTAAAAACGAAAATTTAGAATACCTTTTACAAATTACAAAGTATTTCATTTAAATATTGACAAATTAAAGTATAAGTAATGTCAAAAATTCTAAAAGTCAATTTATTGCGGACAAAGTCGCGGGTATTAGCTAGTAAACGTATAAAATAAGTCAATCTTTCCCACTAAAATACATACTTTGTCGTAAAAGCTGACAAGTAAAACAAATTACATAACATACTAAATTGAATGAAAAACTTGTGACTTTAATCTGAATTAAATTATCACTGCCAGCTCAACTTACGCGAGTTTTATTCCTCAATTCAATTCAAGTGTATTTATTTATCCCTTACCTACAAAACAAGTTAAAAAGATAAAATCTAATAAATAAAAAATATCGATATTTATATAATAGTTAAATCTTATTAAGGCGTCCAATTTGTAAATTTGACGGATTGACACGAGACAACTAAAAGCTCATTTCAGCCATTGAATAAATAACAAGTGAACTTGTGCAAGTTCATAGTTTCCTTCCCGAATAATTAATCGGGGATATTAAATGGCATAGCGGGTAAGAATTCGTCAGACAGTCGCCCCGATGTTAGCAGCATATCGTGTTCGAGCGGAGCTGCGAACGCCGTTGGCATTGTGTCGCTTATAGAACAATGCGTCGTATTTATAAAACATTAAAAGCCAGCGTATCGTTCGTGAAATTAATAACAAATAACAATTGTGAAACGTTAGTTCGGGAGCACTGAATTACCCATGACTGACTTGAATAACTGAACACTGAATGTTCGGTTTCACGCTGTTATCGGCATCTTCATTTATCACTACCAATTCAAGGAATAACGTCACTTTTCTGTGTTTAATCAAAAATTCGGTTTGCCTATAGTTAAAAAACTTAAGTAAAGCCCTTTATATGTAGTATACAAAACTATGTGTCACTTAGTTTACTTAGTTTAAGTTTTTTCCTAGATGCGATTGAATGAAATAAGATTGAGTGTAAAGAAAATTCCCATCGCGAAAACTGGAGAAGCTACCAATTATGTGGCTGTGGTACAATATGGGTTGACTCAAGCGCATCACATTTTATTAGAGGGGGTAACATACAAGCCAGAAAGAAGGTCTGCAATGGCACAAACCTTGAGCCCTCTGACAGCAGTCAATTGGATGAAATAAGATTGGGTGTAGAGAAAATTCCCAATGGGCAAACTGGAGAGACTACCAATTATGTGGATGTGGCACAATATGGATTGACTCAAGCGCATCATATTTTATTAGAGGGGGCAACATACAAACCCGAAAGGAGATCTGCAATGGCACACACCTTGAGCCCTCTGACAGCAGTCAATTGGATGAAATAAAATTGGGTGTAGAGAAAATTCCCAATGGGCAAACTGGACAGACTACCAATTATGTGGATGTGACACAATATGGATTGACTCAAGCGAATCATATTTTATTAGAGGGGGCAACATACAAACCCGAAAGGAGATCTGCAATGGCACACACCTTGAGCCCTCTGACAGCAGTCAATTGGATGAAATAAAATTGGGTGTAGAGAAAATTCCCAATGGGCAAACTGGACAGACTACCAATTATGTGGATGTGGCACAATATGGATTGACTCAAGCGCATCATATTTTATTAGAGGGGGCAACATACAAACCCGAAAGGAGATCTGCAATGGCACACACCTTGAGCCCTCTGACAGCAGTCAATTGGATGAAATAAAATTGGGTGTAGAGAAAATTCCCAATGGGCAAACTGGACAGACTACCAATTATGTGGATGTGGCACAATATGGATTGACTCAAGCGCATCATATTTTATTAGAGGGGGCAACATACAAACCCGAAAGGAGATCTGCAATGGCACACACCTTGAGCCCTCTGACAGCAGTCAATTGGATGAAATAAAATTGGGTGTAGAGAAAATTCCCAATGGGCAAACTGGACAGACTACCAATTATGTGGATGTGGCACAATATGGATTGACTCAAGCGAATCATATTTTATTAGAGGGGGCAACATACAAACCTGAAAGGAGATCTGCTATGGCACAAACCTTGGGCCATTGGGCCTTGTGCGTCATATATGTCAAAGTAACCTTACCGTGCCAAATGCTTATAGGCTGTGAAGAGAGACATGGTCCATGTGCCTAACTCCCTGAATTTGGTAAATGCAATTTATGGACAGATAGCAGAGTAAATTGCTCCAGCAATTGCAGGTGCTTTTGCAGATGTGCTTTTAATTGCGGGCACCCGTAATACTCAACGTGCTTTCTTCCCATTACACTTTCAGGTACTAGCGGTTATATTTTAATAGATTTCCCGTAGAATATGTGTCAAATTTAACAGTTGGTAAGTAAAACGATTCGTTGTTTGAACATAGGAACGCGTTATAGATTAGCCTTTTTATTCACTGTTCAGGTTAGTGGCCGCCACCAAACTGACAATGATGTATATTTCATAAGAAATCGGATAATTTAGATAGTTTTTCAAAATAATTTAAGTTTAGGTTTACCGGACAACTTGTATTGAAAACGCTTAACCAACAAGTAGCATTATTTGCTTCTGAGTACTAACATGAATCCTAAATTACAGTAAGTGCAAAAATAATAATACATTCAAAAACTAAATAATATGTACCGCAAGCTCTTATACCTTCGTATAAAGGCCGTCGCTACATATTTAGGAGTCGGTCCACATATTATCACACTGAACTGTACAAAATGTTTTATTATGACATGTCGCTGCTTGTCTGCAATAATGCTGCAAAACAAAATAATACGTTTTCGAGTTAAGTATAGTCGACGAAGAAATTGCTTGAGCACTTTTCAACCGTATTACAAAGAGTTAAGGTTCAAAAGTGGTCAAGCAATTACTTGGTCGACTATACACAGCGAGGTGCAGAACAAGCGAATCCTTCTTTTAACTCAAAATTGAGACTAAAATTAAGAAATATCAGTCTACCACAATCGTTCTATGCAATTATTAACGCACTGTGTAGGACTAGGTGCCTTTTGAGAATAATGAATTCACAGTTTTAAATTGTTTGTTACTTCTGGTAAACGCATTCGCTTGCTCAAACGCATAAGTGCATGTTTCGTACTTATACCACAGCTTTTTGCTTTATGCTTTAGCAGCATGTTCGTTTCTTGGCACACTTTGCAGTCAAACCCCGGCTGGCGAGCACCTTAAAACGCCCATTTGGGTTTGGGGGTCGATAAACCATGTATATAACCTTTAGTATTTGCGTGTCGTGTAACAGATTTTTGGACATGAATGTACTTGTAAAAAATATGTATTGTGCTCACACACTGGTTATTCGATGTATTCATTCTTAATGATCGAATCCGACCCGTTATAACAATAATAATTAATTCATTAATCCAATTAACTGGATTCATTTAGTTACTTAAAAAACAATCTGATCTTAAACTATGTTAGTAAAATAAACATTATGAAATTACAATTAATTACATTATTTATCCATCCCACTGGAGATGGCGTTATAATACGCGCAAATATTTCTGGTGAGTATGCAGCTGTAGGCGTTAGACGAGCTAGTTACAGCTTATAAGCTTGTCTATAACTAGTTAGCGTGTGCAAAAGGGATAGATCCTACTTTATCTCCGTTTTGAATATTAGTTTAAGGACCGATGGATAAGGACACATTTATAAGTTAGAATACCTTAAGCGGATATCGTAAGAGTGAATGGAGCAGGTACATTCACGCTTTTTCTCAAATTTTCAGGCTTACTCTATGGGTTACTTTCTCTTTGTTTCAAACACAATGTATATTTTTTCTAATTAAATGACTATGACTATGAACTTAACATTAAAGAGCTGTTTACAATCTACGAACACAAAGTTTGACCTCTACTTATTTTACTATGGAAAACCGAATTAATAAAATGATTTAAAAAAAAATCGAAAGTATTCCTTTCAAAGAAAGAGATACATCGGGGGTCACGCGGCACAGCATTCTCGATTAATCCGTAATCTACACCTGTTCTCATAATGCCTAAAGGGAAGAAACGTAATATTTCCCCTCAATTAGAAGAAATGATATCCATTAGTAGCGAGCCTTGAGGCGATTACTAATTACCAAACACTTACCTAAAAAACGAAGGGGGAAAAACGAGTGAAGTTACTTATATAAACAAGTGTACAAAGGAATTTACTTTCAAACAGAGTGGAAAAAATCAATGAAAAAGAGGAAGCCCTATAAATCCTTAAGATAACCAATTTTACTCAAAGAAAAACATTCATAAAAACCTTACGTGAGCTGAATCGAACCCAATAAAAATGCAAAAATAACACTCACTATTTTATTGTACTAATCGATAATATCAATGACAAGGATAAAATATCTGCATTAAACAGTAGGTCTTATTTACAATTAAAAAGTCCATGGAATCGCATATTTGGTACGTAATGACGGTCTCTTTCGAGCTCCATTGGTTTATTCCATCCTTATTAAAGAAATAGAGTAGGGGCGATGTAGTTTAATAAACTCATAATGTATGAATTATTAAATAGTACATAAAATATTTTGACGAATAACAGCATTAAGAGGAGTGTGAACCCAGCCCCAAAAAACGCTCCCCATACAAACGGCGATAGCGTTTTCCACCCTCTAAACCTTAACCTATGGCAATGATGTTTTGGTATGTTGTCATTATGCCCTAGAACTAGGTTTGTATGTTTTAATTTTTAAATATTTTTCATAGATATGACAATATTCGCATTTTAGGAGTTTCATACAAAACCAAAAGGCGTCAATATTTTTGAAACTATTAAGAATATTTAAAAAATCAATGCTATAGGTTAAGGTTTAGAGGGTGGAAAACGTTATCGCCGTTTGTATGGAGAGCGGTGGGTTCACACTCCTCTTAAGCATACTCAATTAAATATCTTCTTTTACTCATACGAATGAGCGTCTAGGTTTATGGATTTAGTTAGGTAACTGTCTGTTATATCGCTTGATAAAAACATACATACATACATAAAGTCACGCCTGTTTCCCGGAGGGGCAGGCAGAGATCACGGATTTCCGTTTAAATATTTGATAAATACATGTCATGAAATAATTAAATACCCCAATTCAACAAAAGGTATTTTTTACCGTCTTAGATATATAAACGCTTCGTCAACCTGTGTTAGTTAACATGTGTTATCTTTATCTGTCATTATGACGTTTGCCCTCGAATGAAAAGAATAGACTTAAGTCAAGTACCTATTTGTTTTACCTCATGGCTTTTTGGTTATCATAATTTAAATATTTATGGTTTGAATTACCGTCAAATATTAAAAAATGGGTGCATTTTACAAATGCAATGGGAAACGTCCCCGCGACCTCTACGTAATGTCTACGAAAATTTTATTCTTGATTATAAGCTGAAAGATGACGGACGTGTTTTGTCTGCTCCTCATTCCCTGAACGCTGGCTGCAGCAGATATTCCTCAGTAGCAAATGGTAAAACTGGTGCAATAAAGTTGTGTATGAGTATTTTTGAGTCGTTTGAATCTACCGCTACCTAAATCTGAATACAGTCACTTATTTTTTTGTTTACTTTATGTTTTTGCAGTTCCAAAATATTAAAATGTTGCGTCATCGACAAATGATTTATAGGCGGAAAATTTCCATGATCGCGAACTTTTGAATGTGTTTTTTTGCCTGGCCATACTTTGAAAATGGAAAATTTCCAAGAACTTTGCCACCTTTACGAGAGTTTTCTGCGACTCGGCCGTCCCTAGTTATGACTAAGTATTAGAGCAGATTTAGCGTGTTAATACTCCTGAAGATTTCAGTATAAAAAGAGTATTATATTCTATTGCGCCGCGTGAACAAAGACATAATAAAAACTGGTAATGGTCTTCGGTGACTTAAGTGAAATAGTCGAACTCGAGCCTCCGACGTTACTTAACGCGTCTACTGATAACGGCTTCGATACCCCACTGTACATACAAAAGGTAATTGTTCTCTCAAACAATAAAGTTTAATAACGCAAGGTTCTAGGTAAGGTACGGTAGCGCATTGTCGGCCGGAGTAACGCCCAGATGACGGCCGATCGTTGTTATACTTAGATAACATCGCCCCGATATCGCTATGGTATCGCGGCACGTGAAACTTTTTCTAAACACCAGCTCACGTAACCGCTGGCTTAGTTAATCCTAGTAATGAGTAAGTGTTTGGAATAGCTTTTTATGTTTGAAGGACGTTAGAGTTTTCATGCGACGTGATTTGTATTAATGTTGACTGACTTAACTTGTACAGTCAGCCAAAGGAACTGGAGAAATATATATTGTAGACATTCCACTGTTCCAGGATATCGTGTAATTCCAGTTCTAGATAAGTGGACTGAGTACCCGCCTTAGACGAGAACTGAAGTAGGGAGTCCATAGCCATTGCAGAAGATAATCTGAATACATATGTTTGATATTATACATACATTAAGAGAAAACTTTTCTGAATCGATAGGATCGTCTTTATTAAACTAAGCTATATGATAATCATAAGAAGAAAAAAAATAAAGAGAAACACAGTTTTTAATAAAAAGTCAAGTTTTGTTAGTCCTAGCACATAATATATTATTACAACCCGCAGAAAAATCATTACAGGGATAAATACTGGCAGATAATTGCGTCTAGGGGCATAAAAACTTGTTGTCGCGATTGATATATCGTGGCTTATCAGAGACGCATACGAGTATCTAGCGGGCAGCGCGGCTCCGGAGCCTCGACGTCATCGGGCGGTCGCGTCCTCTTAACCTCTCGGCTCAAGTTCCAAGCTTGTAACTTAATCCAATAAAAATACCCAATTACGCCACATTACAATGTTGTGCACATACAAATAAGTGGATTTTAGGCCTTTTTAGCAAATTGAAATAAAACATTTTGCGGGTGGTAGGACCTTGTGCAAGGTCCGTCCGGATCGCTACGACTATCTTGCTCGCTAATCCTGCCGCTAAGCATCAGTGCTTGCATTGCTATGTTCCGGCGTGGAGAGCAAGACAGCCGGTGCAATTACTGGTAAAAGGGGTAGCTTAGCCTTAAAAAATAAAATAAAAAAACAGTTCTTAGTTCAAAACTTAATCCAACAAAAATTCCCAATTGGGCCACGTTACAATCTTGTGCTCACACATAAGTGGATTTCAGGCCGTTTTAGCAAATTGAAATAAAACTGTTACCAGTCGACGGAATATCAGTTAAAATGGATGAAAATTTGAATCAGTAGCAACAATAGGTACTGCATGTTT
Organism: Ditula angustiorana; assembly: GCA_963691745.1. Classification (NCBI taxonomy): domain Eukaryota; kingdom Metazoa; phylum Arthropoda; class Insecta; order Lepidoptera; family Tortricidae; genus Ditula; species Ditula angustiorana. Next base: position 9,431,969 of record OY829472.1, read on the forward strand.
TCGCACAAATGTTAAAATTGTTTTATATATTGTACTGACCATTTTAGGGTTCCGTACCCAAAGGGTAAAACGGGACCCTATTACTAAGACTCCGTTGTCCGTCCGTCCGTCTGTCACCAGATGACAGATAGACATTTGAAATTTTCACATATGATGTATTTCTGTTGCCGCTATAACAACAAAAACTAGAAAACAGAATAAAATAAATATTTAAGGGGGCTCCCATACAACAAACTGAAAAATTCTGAAAATATTTGCTGACAAGGACGGCCTTAATTGTGTTTTTTGTACATTCCTAAATGTTACATATAATAATCATGAAACGACTGTACTAACATTTACTGCTTAGCAAATTATTATTTTGAAAATGTGTTTCGGAGCCGATAGGCGAGTTGTTGCAGCTTTCCCAATGGGATTTGGAAAACAACGATGTATTTCATCGTACAGTCAAAGAAATTGAAACACGTACAGTAGGGGAAATATATTCACGTACCACCCTAGAACCCTATCGCAATGACGCGACGCGTTAAACGCCAGGCTATGTCATACAAATGTCATGCGTATGTCTCTTCGACTAGGTTCTATGGTGGTACGTGTTTCAATTTCATTGACTGTACCACCGTAGAACCTAGTCGAAGAGACATACGCATGACAGTTGTATGAAATAGCCTGGCGTTTAACGCGTCACGCCATTGCGATAGGGTTCTAAGGCGGTACGTGAATATATTTCCCCTACTGTACATTGGACCAATTTTCTGAAAAAGAGCAGCCCCAGCCGCCGGGTGCGTATTATTTACCAATTGATATCCTTCTTTCATCGAGCCATTGATTTACCACAATGTTTTGCCTTATGGCATTAAGTCCGCTATTTGTACATTATCTTGTGTTGTGCAATAAAGTTTAAATAAATAAATAATGTTTTTAAACTAGCAAACTTATCAATAAATTGTTTTAAACTTTCGCGATTTTCACACATATTTATAACGTTTCGGCCATGTTTCAACGGCTGTGGTCTACTCATGACCACGGCCGTTGAAACATGGCCGAAACGTGGAGGTAAATTATCAATATATTTTTATCGCGTTTTAGTCCCGATAACGTGACAAGTAAACTTATCAATAATCAAAGTATTTATTATTATTTTTATGAAAAGACACAAAAAAATCCACAAAAACTAGCCTAAATTGCATAGTTCCACTTACATTCTATTTCAATTGTTTCTAAAGTTATACCTTTCTGAATTTAATAATATTAATTACTTTTATGATATGCAATGATACATGACCATAGTTTTTATCTTGTCTGCTAAACGAAATCATTGCGCAATAATAAGTTATTGGCAAGCCATACTTATTTAAATTACTTCACTTTATTTGTTCATTTCACTTTGATTGTAGGTTTTTTTAACTATAATTAAGTAGTTATTTTCAAATTTGAAAAAGGTTGCGTCGGCCCATTCTCTGGTTTATTTATAAATTTGAATATGTTTTTTTATATTTTTATATGTATTTCAAATGTTTTTCATATTTTTCTGACAACCTTGCCTAGTGCTTAAAAAAACATGTTTCTTATAATAATTGATCTGCGTAAAATAAATAATGGTAATTGGGCCTAACTTTAGTTCGGCCTAATTACGCTAAACGGCCCTTATATAATATATAAGTGTGCGTGCACCATCCGATGCTTTTTCTAGAAACTCGTAAACTGTTTAAGTAGTTTTTTTAGCCACGCTTGTATCTCCCCCCTTTTTCCATTCTTCTTTCCTTTCTTCCTTCCTTTGATATATATGTCGCAAAGTAAATATTACTGATGTTTAACAATTACTATCATGAGTTATATGTACATCATGGATTTATTGTTGAGATAATCTGTAACGAGCATATGTCAGACTGAGAACTCGTTAAAAGGGTATGTAATGTTATCAAGAGGTAATTCCGACCACCGATATGCTTTCTGAAGTTCTCTTATTTCAGGCTTTTCTAAGTCATGAGTGCGTCGGTTAACATTTTAAACACAGTAACGTCATTTTTGACTTATTTATTGGTCCTCTCTTATACGTAGCCATTGTATAGATCTTCTAATAATGTCGTAACTTTTATTATAATGCCAGTCTTTTGCCACTTGACTTCAAATATGTAAGAGAAATGTTATTGCTACAACGCTGACGAGCCTCTTTGTTGTCTGAGGAATTAGGTTGGATGAAGTCTTTTCTATTACGTCACTGCAAATGGATACTTCCTTTACGCAATCTCGGCTATCACACAATGGTGGAAAACAATGGCACAACTGAAATTTCAGTACGGAAACTCAATAACTATGCTTTTGCCAATTGGTGGACACGTGGATGATACAGTCGACCTATATTACGAGAGAAGTTCAAAAATTCGCGTAATGATACAGAGGACAATAGTTTTTATGAATTTTCAGTTTAACAATTTATAAATCTGTTGAGAACAAATAAACAAAGCGACCCAAAATAAAGGTAGTCCGATTAAAGACTCAAAAAATATGCCGATGACATGTGTCATACAATCTAAGAGCCAGGCCGGGGGCAAGAAATTGCTAAAATGTGTTTGAAGAAATCTTCTTAATACGCAGAAGCGCAAAATGACATTACAGCTCGTAAACTCATTTTGCATTTCTGCTTGGTAAGAATTCCTTTTATAATAATAGTTTTCACTACAGAGTGTCTGTAGCATAAGCTACAATTAGGTACGTAAACAATCTTCTAAATCGGCAGGCCTTATTGTCGGCCGAGAGGGGCCCTTAATACGCGTGTGTCTTTAAATCGACAGATACTCAGAACCGAATGTTTTCAACCAAAATTTTACAATGGAATACACTACCGAACAACACATAGGAAACAACAACTTCATCTGTTTATATCTACTGATTTTCTGATTTTGTGATGTTAAGCTGTTACCCTAAGACCCTAATAAAAATATATCCAAATGAAGTACTTACACCTGAGCGTTGATGATAATCGTTTTTTGGAAATTGATGATTCAATTCAATGATTCAATTCTTGAAACAATTAACATCGTTTTAATTTTCAAAACAGCAACTTGTAGGATACTAATAGAAAAAAGTTATTTATTGTTTTCGGAATTGAAGCAAAACAGATTAACATCACTTAAAACATTTGTTCTTTTAAGGACTAAGAATATGTAAGAATATGTAAGTTTTACATTTTCTGAGTCCTTTAAAAGTCCAAATATAGAGCATGATTCGAGCAATTGCGTTCATAATTTGCACAATAGAAATCTACACTTACAAATCGAGTAGATTTTAGACGTCTCGCATCTTGAAAGCTCTAAGCTCGCATCACATCACCGTATCATTCTTGGTATTAAAACGCAATATGAATATGTAATGAATAATAATGGCGTCGTAAACGGAATTATCGACGCACACAAGTCAAATCGATTTCTTTCGATGTCTAATCGATTTAGGTGTAAACTGTTTCTCGCACCCGGTATTTTACTTGAGCAAGTACAGTTTACGACAGCCCTACATGACGTTCCACACAAGCAACTTAGAACCTTACGTGTTACATAAGAAGATTGACAAATCAGCTCGATGCGTCGTGTTGGAAACGGTCATATTTGTACTGAATTCGTCATGGGTAAGTTTACGATCAAAATCGAAGCTAAGCGTATTGTTTTACAGCATTCAAAGTCAAATGTATCTAGGTATTGTACATGTCAACACAAACTTATTTAGTAAGTTGTTACATGACGTCAGACGGCTTGAGAAGGCTAACATAATGTAAACATCATAGGTATGTAGCCGGCCCATTTACAATCCTTACATTGTATACCGTTTTCATAGCGAAGTATGGTATATCACGTTTTGAATTAGTATCGGCAGCATAAACTATTATTATTGTAAATATTACACAGTCATTTACTATTAATTGGCACAAAGCAGCCTGCGAAAGAGTTTGGTCGGAGGATTGATGCAAAAATAATTTTAATTACTACCAATAACAGAAATTTTATCAAAAATTACGAGGATTATAGCTTTTATTTCTTATTTATATTCTCCACTTAATGAGGTGAACTTACTAACCAATCTGGTAAGTGCAAAAAGTAAGCCTTAAGTTGCCCTGCAAACAGTTCAAGAGTTAAAAGTGTAGGTAAATTAATTAAGTATTTTACTATAACCCGCGTATACGATTGTTGCCATAAAACAGTACATTAATAGTTAAGTAAACAACTGTCTCAGCTAATCAAAAGTTTCCCATTAACCAAGTAGAATAAAAATAGTAAACAGTCAATTTTGAATAGTTGAGCATATTTTTTTCGCATCAACAGCCGGTTTAAAAAAAGAAGTATTTAAACATCGAAGATTTGTAGTCGAAAAGATATATTCGACAGCCGACATATATTTTATTCTGCTGGTACCATACAACTAATGCCAAGACCAAACACAGAAGTGTTAGCCTTCTTCACCAATGCTCTCGGTGATGAAATTAGTTGATTAAAGGCCCCGATTGCCGTGTTCTGAGTATGAGCAACCACCGAAAGCTATATTTTTCTATGTATTTTCTGTGTGCTCAATCTTGGTATACAAATTTGCTAATTCGAAAAATCGAGTTCATTTAATTTATGCAGAACACGAAATGGCTGCTTAATAATAAGATTTATTTCGAGCTTTGTGTACTATTTAAGTCGTCATCGCGGTGTAACGCTGGACGCGGGGGCTACCAATATACTTCACAGTGACGTAAATCAGCTTTTAATTCGATTTTCAAGGATCCCAGCGTACTCCCTGAAAATAGCAGCAGTTTTTAGTGCGGGCCGTGCAGCGACCGGACGGCATTAATGACTTAGCAATTTACTCAAATCAAATCCTACTCGTGAGTTATTTCAGTGCAGGGCGATTAAATCTATCAATGAATTTCCGGCAAACGCCAGTTGACACTTTTAACGCCGCCAATCAACCTGAGAACGCCGTCAATGGACGAACAATACGGCTTGGCTCATAAATTACAATATTCCTAAGTTCGTGGCCGTACTTTGAAGTGGCACCACGGGTTCGTTGCGCCGGCACTGTTCGCAGCATTACGCACAATTAAATATGTATTCGGTTGGACCCTATACGTAGCTTTGTTAATTTTATTTGTGGCCCACGAAATGTAAACTGATTTGACCGGAAAACATCCAGAGCGTGTTAGTGGAAACTTTATGGTTTTGAACATAATGAATGAGTACAAAAATAATATTATTTTTATTTTTGTCGTATAGATCAATCTTGAATTGTAAACTGTAGGGGATAAAAGACAACAATGTGAACATAGCGAGGGCGGGTCGCTAGTAGACATACTTCTTCCTAAAGAGACCTAGTCACAAGTTCAACTGTTACTTATACCTCCATACTTTTTTCTGAGGTTTTCTTTTTGACAGAGGTTAGGGAAGTATTTTTTCGCATATCGACAGCCCTGTCATAGGCCTCAACTAAATTTTCCTCGTGCAGGTGATGGCCAAGGTGAGGCTCAAGAAATAGTACATTTCGATACTAGTGCGGAAGGTATGTCATTACTTCACGAGTTCCGAGATATCTTGCCACGAGCCGCAGGCAAGTGGCAAGACTCGGGACGAGTGAAGAATGACATTTCCGCGCGTGTATCGAACGACGTTTTTCAATACAGTTGCGAAAAAAATACAATAAATTTGCGACTTTTACTGAAGCTCTTAATTAAAGTAAAGTTAGTAGAAACTTTAGCAGTGAAAATTTTTGACAAATTAAACGCGTTTTTGTTAGCTGTCGTATTTCATAAGGCAATGGCTTATGCTATTCAGCCAACTCAATGAAAGATTTTTTTTCAAATAGATATTAATATGAGCGTTAGGACAATTATTAAAGGATAACGAAATTCTTGCCGGGAACATTTATATTTTCACTCTCCCGCCTATTTTTACTTTTTTTTTAACGATTCCGTTCTTAGTGGCCAGTCATTCAAAGGCGTTTTATTTTTTAATTTAGCGAAGCGCTTCGAAGTGCTTAAAAACACCCAGAACCGCTTATTGTTTGAATATCTTTGCCATTTATTTCTGAAGAAGTGGAACTAAAAAGAACCTTATTTTTTAATGTAAATAAATATGGGGTACCAGAAAAGACCCAGTGTTCTGATTGGTCGAATCAGTGATCAGCGTGCTGATGTGATTGGTCGATTTGCTCTTTAAACAGGCCAACAATGTTTTTGTCTCAGAGAATTCCGTTCCATTCAGCCACCTTAATAAGAACTGTTTTTAGGACTGTTATTATTTAAAAAAACATATTTTTTTGATGAACAGGCTAGTAATAAAATATAAAATCTCAATATTTTGATATTCTTACATTAATAATAGGTTTTTAGTCTTATTACGTCTTGGTAGAAACTAAAACTATAAAAACTCTTTGGTAAGTAGTTGTGAATTGGACCAAGTACAAATTAAAACAAAACTGGAAAAGTAAATCGCACTAGTTCGCAAAAACGAACTTTGCGCACGCAAAACAGCCAAAAAAAGGGCACTTTTTGAGCAACTGTATTGAAAACAATATTATGGTCCAGCGCCTCGATGGATAAGTTGCAGATAACAGAACCTATGTCAACTGTAAAGCCTGATTTAATAATTAATTCACTGCCGGCAACACATTATCATCACAATTTTGCAGTAATTTAAAAGCACATACGCGTACCGACCATAGGGGGTATATGGGGGTGGGTCTTCGGAGTTATGTGTGACCCTCCCAAGAGGCGCTACTTTCCGAATAAAGCACAAGCAGCCTCTGTGGTGTAGTATGTATGCCGAGGGTTTACTCCAAAGCAGAAAACCTGGGTTCGCAATCATTTAAGAGCCTTACCCAATTTAGACACGAAAGTCTGCAGTTAAGTGAAGGGCCTGCTGCTCGAGCCTCTTTCAAGAAGTCAATTATGGCGGTATGTCTATGTCCAATAGCTTTCCTCCAGCGGTCCGAACATGATGGCCCAAGTTTAATTTAACCTCTCCCTATGTCTGTCTGACTAGTGACATAAGAAAGGGACGCACATATAGAGATAAACTAAACTTGGCTAGTCGTGTTAGGGTTACAGAACTTAAGCTGGACTTTTAAGGTTTTGTTGAGGCTTTTAGCAACTAACCTGGGTGGTGCAGGTTGACGGAGCAAAGGCTTGAGCTCGGTGCCAGGGTGTAGGATGGCTCATCCTTCGGCCTTAGCAGCGCATGAGTTGATACTCCTAGTATCCGCACCTCCTATAGGAATTAATCATCAGATTAATATCGTAGAAGAAAGAAATATCCAAGCATAACAGTGTCAAATAAAAAGAAAAAAAAACATAGTCCTCCCTTGTTGGCAGTGGGGTAAAAAAGGTTTTGCTTAAAGACTTGAACCAGAGACCATAAAAATATAGAAGTATTTCTAGCGGCTACAAATCATCTCAATTGTCGTCTCGATAGTCAAAATTGTGGTCTCCCCAATTTAGAACATACTTGATTATTTTGTGTATATTTATGTGACTGGCTTCCATATTTATTACCTTCACGAACGTTTAGTTTACATTTTTAGTCCATATAACATTAAATTATAAATTGCATAGAATATCAAATTACACGTTTTTATTTTGAGTACGTCAAAATTACAAAAAAAAAGTATTTAACAATTAAACTAAAACAAAACAACTTGAACAAGAACAAGAAGACTCAATCTCAGCGTGACAATTCACGAACTTCTGATTTTCGACATGGCCGACGCTTCGTCCGGTTTATGGTCGAAAACGAAAATATGGCCAAATCATAATTTTTAGGCTGAAAACAGCCGAAAAAAAAACTGAGCTTCGGTCGGTCACTAACAACATCCGTCAAAATATTTTTTGACACAGCTTACTAGATTATAAATAAGAGTCTTTGGTATTTTTGGTACCCACGTAATATGTATACAGTGAAGGTATGTTTCTTAGCTAGTTTAGTTTTTGAGTTAAACCCCAGAACAAAAGATCCAAACCAGTCGCTACGTAAGTTTTAATACTTGCTACGAAGTATAATGCATTGGCGAATAAGAGTCCCTTTTTGTTGTTTTCGCCGTGAATGACCATTTATTATTATAATAGATTTATTCATATTTCCCTTTACCTTTGTTTTGAATTAGTAACTTGCATTGTTTGTTAATAAAACGACAACCTTTTACGCAAATCGAAAGTCTTAATTCGAATAAATCGATTTAGCATCACGTTCACAGCGTATTAAAATACCAGTAAGAACACTCGTACGTCCAAAATGAGCATCGAATAAACACGTGCGAACTATATTTTTCTAATGTTAATATTAAATCGAATCCCAACGACATGGCCAATAAATATTGTACAGTGTCTATTTTTAAACGCGTAGAATGCTTTCTCCGATGCTGAATGAACGGAGTCCACCCTCCCTCGTAATGTGTAATTCTGAGTGGCTGTTACGCCATGTCAGAGGACGCAATCTGCTAGCGGCAGCGAAAATTTTTTTTTTAATTAATACCATCAGTCCGATACATTGCAACAGATCAGATGCGAAAAAATATGTGAAACAAAACTGCACGACAACACGTTCCCAATGTTTTAAAACTCCTGTGATAAATCGAACGCCGTCTGTAAAATTGGGTAAGAGCCTATCGGCTCCTGCTACCTGTAGGGTTCCGTTCCGTATCCGTGACTACAAATAATTAAAACGATTTTTACAAGCTACAATTCAAAGTTGCAAATTGGTGCTTGATAATTTTCAGTACCTAACTAATTGTCATGTTTGTTGTCTATAACTGAAAACTAATAAAGCGTCTTTAGTAGTGATACTTTTCCTTTTACATTTGTTGTTACATTATTTGTTCCTATTTATTTACATTTTCATTTTTTCATTTGTTGTTTTGACTGTATAGTAGAGTTCAACAGTTCCTCAACGGTTTGAAAATCCTAAAATTAAAAATAAAAGTCATAGGAGAACTTAAGTGAACTCGCCGTAGTTTTGCTTTTCTTAGCGACATCCGGATGATACCTGAAAACTTTATTTTAATTAAGTATTGATTTTTGCAATGAGTCTACCTATATCTGTTAATACCTTTTTTGTCAAGTGATTAAGTTAAAATTTTACAAAAACCACTTGACAAGTTTTAGACAACAAATTTAATAGCTGTAAAGTTAATGGCACCGCTCGTCGCTACGCCCGTGCACCGAAGAGTTAGCTTTTTGACAGTGTCAGCTATATCCAAACTGATTTGTTCGCAACAGCTGCGCGAGCGCACCTATTAACCGCTGATACATGTTTGTCAGCCGGCTATTAGGGCGAAAGAGATAAAAATCCAAAATCATTAATAAAAGAGCGAGATCGATTCATTTCTCCGATTCACGACCGATATTTATTTTACTGCATCGTGACACACGAGAAAAATTCTTGTACTGAAAATTGGAATAGGAGTGTATAAATGCGACGTTTTTGCTGGCAGGCCATTTTTCTTATTCTATATAGAGATATATTGGTCAAGGAATTTTCTATTTTTTATGACTCAGTGGTTTCTTATTTAATCTAATAAACATAATTACACCGCAAACTCACAAGCTTTACGTCAAGACTTTTACTTGAGACTTACGAGCGATATGCGATATCAACATCAATTTTGAAAGTAAAAACACCTGTGTTTACATTAATCGATGACAGGTACAACATCATCACACTCATGGTTTAGCTAAAACAATATAATTAAGACATTTATTATGTGTTCGCTGTTCAAAAAATAATGTTCTTGGCCGAGTATCAACCTCAATTATTTGTCAACACTACATTAGTTTATCAACATTTCATAATGCGGTGATTTCTTGCAGCGGCGCCTACAGCATACTGACGGTTACAGCTTAATTGGATCCCATAAATATCTTCATAACAAAACATATGCCAAACAAGAAAACGTTACTACAATAACAACAAGTACCTCGGATTCCTCTCATGCGTGATGGACTGCGCGATAAAATTCAAATAGGAATCATTTGTTTGGGATAAAAAATAAATATTTCCAGATACAAGAAAAACTCGACCGGCCCGGCACAGTGACGAGGCGACAGCGGATCGCGGGGTGGATTAAACGAAAATAGCATCGTAATTAATGGACATTTCCAAGCCCACAGTTTCAAGACGAGACGCATTTCGAGAATACCAACACATGATAATAAAATTATCGAAAATTATAGTTGGGAAATTATTTTCAGTGGCAGCGTAAAATAATCACCCGGTCGGAAAGATTTATAAGGAATGGCAACGCGGCAACTGATTTGGGTATTAATTAGGAGTTCTCGGTTATATTTCAACGTTTGAATTGATATAACCAGTAGGGCTGAGGGAGTTTTGATATTTTGTTTGTGAATACCAACCTAGCGAGTGGATGAGTTATACAGTGAAAAAGACTGTGTTCCACGCCGTTAATGATGTTTTGACAGATTGGCATAGTGTGGCACCATTTGCGACCGAGTGACGGATTATGACGCATGGTACTGATTCACACTTCAGATACCTATCACTTGTGGTACAGGTCTGTCCACTAACGAAGTTTAACCAATCCACATTCATTAAAGGGATCTGTATCATGTTTATCTGAGGAGGGGCGCTACTTCGTGAGAGAACTGAACAGCTACTACAAGTGCTCCTTTTCTCGCTTGTCGCTCAGTGTATGTCTCTCTTACTGGGCTAGCTACAAAGAGACGCACTGAGCGACAGAGCTAGTCGCGCCATGTCATGCTAGCCATATAGATCGGTCCCTACTCGCAGCATAAATAATAATTTTTATAGCAAGGTTGAACATGTAGGACTTAAAACTGTAGCAAATCGCATCTTTATTCCATACTAGCTGACCCGGCGAACTTCGTACCGCCTAATTATTGGAGGCATATTTGCTCACCGTTTAGACCTACCCTGGACTACGACAAACATTTTAAAACCAAAATCAGCTCAATCGGCCCAGCCGTTCTCGAGTTTTAATCAGACTAACGAACAACAATTCATTTTTATTTATATAGATTATTGGAGGCATATTTGCTCACCGTTTAGACCTACCCTGGACTACGACAAACATTTTAAAACCAAAATCAGCTCAATCGGCCCAGCCGTTCTCGAGTTTTAATCAGACTAACGAAAAACAATTCATTTTTATTTATATAGATAGATAGATAGATAGATGTGCTAATTTTTCGACAAATAAAACATTTTGTCTTTTTAAATATCTTGTCACTTTTATTATTCTTATAAATTAAGAATTCTTAACTAATAACATTATTTAGCACACCACTACTTTCAAGGGAATAGAAGGAAATTGTAAGTTAATTAAAATAAAGAAGTCCGCCCATTTTACACTGACAATGAACACCTAGCATCAACTACAGAATTAAAGTACACACTTAAAATAAGGAATATAATATGTATATGCAATAAATGAACCTGCAGGTAAATTTGCATCCATATGACAATAAACTACACTACTTACTAAAACTTACAATTGGATTTTCGACGGATTAATTTTAAATCTGGCATGTGTATGCAGACCCGATGACGAATCAATGAATTCAATTCTTTAGTAAAACTTATTAGTCATGTAGTATACTTACTTTACTTAATACCTAGTCACCTTATCGTTCAGTACAAGTATATAAGTGGTGACTGGGAATTATGAAATTTCACAAGTAAAAACGAACAACTATGGGGCAATTAGTCATAGAGACTTCGTTTTTACATTTCATCTTCCTAAATACGAACAAGGGATCGTTTCAAAAGAAGAGTTGAGGTCACACACACTACTGCATAATGTAAAATTCGAACGAAACTCACCGGTACACACTATGTACCGGTGAGTTTCCTTCGAATTTTAAAATCTTTGTTTTGCATTTGTATGGCTCTGTGTAGTTGTGTGTGTATTCGATCACCTCATCTCTCGTTGCGTTACCTATAGCAACTGTCAAATTGAGACAGAGTTCCCAAAGAAAAATTTTCATAATGTTACTGTTGATAATTTAAACTCTTCGTCGTTTAAATTTAAGAACGCTATATGTGGAAGAAACTAACTGACTCGAACCCTATATCTTACTCAAAGGAATCTTGTTTTCTTATAGAAATGAGAATAACTGCATTTAGGGTGTGATTTATTTATTCTGCCCTTTACTTTGACACCTATTAACTTCCAACCAATCGAAGGAGAAAAACCGAACGACACCATTTTGTTACCTATTTCAACAATAAATATCATAAGTCTTTTAAATAGTAGTCAAATGGAAGCTATTGATCATTATACTATAGTGTGCGTGGTGTGACCCACGTAGAAAAGTTTGGTACCAAGTTAATACCAAGAAAGAACAAAAAAACAAAGTCTAGAAGACGATTAGAACAAACGAAACAAGTATAATTCATAAATACAACACAACACATCGACCCAAGCAGAATTGAACACTTACAAAAAACAACAACCTCTAACGACCGACAACCAAAATTACCAATTATAGTGTTAAGACAAACTTTTATGTTTACGATAAGTCGGTTAAAAATATCCAACTGCTTTTTATAAACCGAGTGAAATCAATTGCGCAAAAAAAATATAACACGTTGATTGACAAACACCGTCGGAATAGTGACTTTCATTTATTTTTAATTTAAATGTCGACTTTGACTTTCCATTTCATGAACGTAGTTATTTCTACGTTCCATTTGGTATCAGTGGCCAGTACCAATAAGTAAGTACTAATATAATTAAAAGAGGTTGCTTGGTTGCAACGCTCATACGAATTTCATTGCTGGACAAAAATTAACTTTTAAAAAAGTTATAGAAACTATGGAAAAATCTCATTCAGCCAAAGCCAGATACCGGGATTCAGTAATTTTGTTCGTAATTTGTAATTTAACATTTTTAATCATGTCTCAATTAGCTTTGGCGTATTAAAAAAAACACAAGTACTTTTTTCAATATTAAAAAAAAGCGGGAACAGGTAAAACGCAGGTAAATAAGTAACAAGATATAATAGTGACAAAAAAGATAAATTAAATAAAAATAAAGTGTTCTACTGAGTAAAACGCGAACAACGATTAATTGTTCAGTATGTTCAGAAATTATGCAATAAAAAGCGAAGCATTACCTGTGACAAAGTTATAGTCGCGAAACCTAAATATAAACTTGAAGACATAGAAGAAGATGACAACTAATAAGATGGAGGATACGGGAAGGAGTGAGATAATAACTACATAAATTTTATAAAACTATTACATATTGATCTACATTTCAATCGGAACAACCCAAAAAATAATATTTTATTAAAATCACTGTCGCAGATTGTACTTAGTCACCAGAAGGCGTGCAGTGTTGACTGGTTGGAAATTCATTTGTTTGTACGTGCTCAATAAAAATCTTTATATGTAATTTTTATTTTATTTCCTCCGAATGTTTGAGAAAAGTACTATATATATGCCTAGACGAGATTTCATTTTTTTGCAACCTGAAAACTACTACAGGAATCGAAAGAGTCTTGCCTCCTGAACACGGAAAACTATTTAATTTAATTTATTTCTCCATATTTAAAAAAAATACAAGAAATTAAAATAATATATCTGAATTTACCCACTTTTTACAGCATAGATATTTCCTTTGCCTTTTTCACCAGAAAAAAGAGCTGTCATAATATTAAATTTGACATTGTTATTGAAAATTGACAGATACATAAATAATCTATTTTTATTATTGTTAATGCATGAACGACCTCTAATTTCAGCAGCGCTGAAGGCTTCGTTGCCTCCCATAAACTCCATCAACATGAAATAATCTACGTTTGGTAGATTTCCGCTGTCTGAAGCACAAAAACCATCGGTAGGTTTCATTGTCCTTTCAGCTGTTCCAAATCGTCAATGTTATGATCATCCGCCGTATCCGTAAGAAAGCCAGATGTCGTATTTATTTGCAGTCCAGAATTAAAATCGTCGCAGAAGTCTTATATTTCAAGTTTCAGAGCAAGAAAGAATGGTCCAGCAACCCCAGGCTGTTTTTTAAGTGATTAATAACAGACTGAATCTTCGTAAATTCGTTCGTTTCGACCAGACGCCCGAGTTTTTCCTATGTGCATATTCTCAAAGAGGTAGCTAATGTAGTGCGCATGTAGTGCACATGTCGATTTGGTAGGGTGTCGAAATTGTCAGACTAACAGTAAATTTTCTATTGAAAGTTGTAAGTTGAATGAGCAGTCCTTCTATGAATTTAAACAGGACAACAAAAACATTGTTGACCTGTTTAAAGAGCAAATCGACCTATCACATCAGCATTCTGATCACTGATTCGTTCAATCAGAACACGACTTGTGCTGCATACGACATAAAATCGACCAATCAGAACACTGGGTCTTTTCTGGTACCCCATATTTATTTTCATTAAAAAAAATAAGGTTCTTTTTAGTTGCACTTCTTTAGAAATAAATGGCTAAGATGTTCAAACAATAAGCCTTTCTGGGTGTTTTTAAGCACTTCGAAGCGCTTCGCTAAATTATTAAATAAAACGGCTTTGAACGCCTGGCCACTAAGAACGGAATCGTTAAAAAAAACGTAAAAATAGGCGGGAGGGTGAAAAATTAGAATTATTATAGGAATTGATTTTTATTTCCTCGCAGTAGTCGTGAAAAGCACCATGTTATGTCTCGGCCAAAAGTGCAATAGATGGACTCCTTTATTCGAGGGCCTCACATACGGCTCGGCCCTCGAACTCACTCGTCTATCTATTGCTCACTTTCCAGCTTCTACAACAATGTACTATAGAAAATATTAAATGTTGTCCATTGCTGGCTTCGTACTTTTAAAAACCCTCGCCTAACTCGGCCAGCTATAGCTTACTACCCAAGCCTGGGCATTAATATACTATTGTATTTTAATTCATTTAGTAAATAAAAACAACAGGACAAAAATTTTAAACCGTCAAACTTAACTTTAAAGTACAATTTAAAAGAAAAAAGTAGAAACTCCTCGGATCTTCCGGCCCCTACCATAAACGGTAAAAAAAAATGTGCAGCTTCTAGTTGATTTTTCTAAAGCTATACCGTTTGTCTAGAATAACGATTACACAAAACATAGGATATTTTTTAGCCATTAGATCCAGTTAATAGAATCAGGCGGGTGCGTGCGAAGAAGCTAGCA
The DNA here is from genome assembly GCA_963691745.1 of Ditula angustiorana. Lineage (NCBI taxonomy): Eukaryota > Metazoa > Arthropoda > Insecta > Lepidoptera > Tortricidae > Ditula > Ditula angustiorana. The sequence continues at coordinate 9,447,121 of OY829472.1, forward strand.
ACATTATAAATGCGCAAATGATGTTTGGTTATTTGAATGTTTTGTTCCTCAATCCCGTATAACGGCTAGACGGATTTATATGAAATTTTCTAGACAGATTAGTCATGTCCTGGCTTAAAACAAAGATACTTTTTGTGTCACAAAATACATTGAAAATTAAACCAGCCGGGCTAAGCTCGTACCGTATACTTTCTTCTAGGTATCTATCGAAGCCGAAGCACATATCGATACAAAACAATAAAAATGCGAGTAAACCAATCGACTCGTGAAATAGGCGCATTGTGTGTGGTACGCGACCGAATTACACGATTCCATGCCATTGGGAAACAGATCTTATGGTCGAGGATTGTAATGAGCCAAATTTATGACGCGTGTCTTCCTGCTAGCTCTCCTTACAAAATTTTTTATGCTGTACAAAACTTTGTACAATTAACATCAAATATATAGGAGCGGGCAAGGTAGTCAAAAATATCTGAATACTATTGTTATATACGTTCGGGCTTATTTAGATATTTTTGATGCTGACTGTACCATGTACCAGATTAGGTACAAGAGGCACGTGAACACTCGAAGAGGTAAAAAACTTTCTTGACAATAAAGTCTTGTTAAAATAGATGTTTCTGATGTCATCGGCAGTGTAGACTGATATATGTGTTGCTGACTGTACAATTGTACATTTTTAGGCGCTTATACTGCGTTTACAAATTCAAAGTCAAAGTCAAAGTCAAAATGTTTCATTCAGATTAGGCTTACAGGTAGCACTTATGAATGTCAAAAAATGTACCACCGGTTCGGAAAAACCTCTGATGAGAAGATACCGGCAAGAAACTCAACGAGGTTTAATTTTTTAAATAAATCAAAATTACAATCTACATCTCAAATATTAAAAAAATTACTATTTACCAATTTAACACAGCAGGTGTACAATCTTTGGAGCCAGGGATCGCCAATACAAATCGGGATCACTTCCAAACATCCTTGTCCAAAATATAGTCATTGATTTTATAATACGCCCAAGAACAAGCTTTTATGTGACTGCTGTGCTTATTTGGTAGTCACAATCTTACAAGTGAATTTTGTCCCAACTCCGTAGGTCAGTTTGCCTTGAAGGTAACCCCTCAATAAATGCAAAACTAGATTAAATCATTAAGAAAGTATTTGTCTTAAATTTTTATTATCTCAACATTTAGAAATAGAATTTAAAAAAAAAATCATTGCATTGCAAGATAAAAACAGTGCAGATTCTAATCTACCAGTAAGTATTGAGATAGCTGTATCAGGTCAGAATTCTTGTTCCTTCAAATTTAGTACATTATTTACATATGCTTAAATATATTATTATTACATATCTTTCCCATTCACGGGACAATAGTGCCCCGGACCTTTGGGAGGCGTGCGCGGAGCCGAAGCCAACACGTAGAGGCCCTTTAGACAATTTAATGAAATGTGATGGGTACACCGGGCGGATGCTGTCCCTGCCCGCATCATAGGGACACGAGCAGAGGCAGCCCCCGCCAGGCGTAAAGACTATTGTGGAAAGATGGGACCTAAACCGTACAAGACTACAGGGGGAAAACTAATGACTGGGCTATTGTGTGAGACATCCGGACGTCTGCCAAATAAAATGTCTCAAATAAAAGTGATCTTGGCAGACGGTGACTCGCCCTCCGCTAGATGGGCCCCCTTTAAAAGCGACATATAAAATGGCTCAGAGGCAACACCGGTGCGGAAGGCTAAGGGTAGAGAGGTGTCATTACATATTATTATTAACTTCTGATTGCAAACATTGATTCCGGTTCTATTTTACATTCATTTAATGTTTATACAATACAATAAAACCAATAGCCAGTTACATCTGAAAGGCACAGATGGTAATGAAAAACCGGCTAAGTGCGAGTTGGACTTGCGCACGAAGGGTTCTGTACCATTATCTATAAAATCATGTCTTTTGTATGGGAGATCCCTTAAATATTAATCTTATTCTGTTTTTTAGTCTTTATTGTTATAGCGGCAGCAAAAATACATGAGGTACAGCCATGATCATGAGATACAGCCTGGTGACAGGCGGACAGACGGACGGACAGCAGTGTCTTAGTAATAGGGTCCCGTTTTATCCTTTGGCTACGGAACCCTAAAAATCGCATGAAGGCTAATATATCGTCAGCTAAATATCATTTTGTCAAACACTAGCGACCCTCCTGAGTTTCGCATGGGGTGTTTACTAACAAAAATGTAATTAGAATGTACATAAAAACCTTGTGTTTTTATAGTCTTACCCAAACTTAACAATATTTTTAAGCTAACAAATGTTTTGTCCCTTTCATTTGAAGGCAAACGTCACAATGGCACATAAAGACATAAAAAATGTTAACTAATAAACGTTTACGAAGCGGTTATGAATAAGGGGGTTATTTTGCTTTTTGCGATCCCAAAAATATGTACCGTTAGAAATCTGATCACTTTAAATAACTTTATAAGGAACCCTAAACATTAAATCTTCCCCATACAAAAGCTGGGTGTTCGAGTTATTATTAGTTGTAACGTCTGTAACGGCTACTGCAAAATAATGTAAAAAAATGGTTTGCCATGTTTGTCAGAAAATTGGCAGGTATGTATGTCGGTTTGTTCAAGGTAACCATCAGGGTAAATAAAGAAAACTTTTATTTACCGCAAAAAGATAGGAGATTATAAAAATAAATAATCTGGCCAACCAAATCTGGGATCATGGTTACAACATAATATCCCCAAATTTAGAAACGGGACTAAGCGCTTGGTAAATAAATAAATAAATATCTTGTCCTAAAGCTGCTTGTGTTACTAGACAACCGAGACACATACTTATATAGATAAATATATACTTGCGTTTAACCACTAGGCTACCCGGTCGTCAAAATATAAAGAAATAAATTAATGATGATAAAAATATATACAAGTTACGCAAAACAATGCTGCACATTACCAGAAAGGATCCCGCTTAACTAACCAATAATACGATGAAGCCCAGGCGCTAATCTTTATAAGAAAAGTAAACTAGGACTTAAAAATGCTCACCCGTGCCTATGCTAACGGCAGAGGGGTAAGTCGATGCATGACGTCTTCAGGTATGGATGCTCTAAGGCGCGCGTAGTGTGAGACGCATGGGAGCGGCGACCCACACCACACCTCCTAAAATCCTAGTTCGCGTTGAAATGCCTCGCCTTAAACTCCAACAATTTAGGTACATCATCAAAAACAAAATCTAACTTGCGTTTCCTCGTGCAATAAAATAATGCTCATTCCTCATTCCGCCGACTAATTGAAGACGGCCTTACGTTCGCTACAAATGTTCCCGATAAGCTATTTTTTATCCAGCAACACCAGTAGCTCTAAGGTGTTCGTCTTAAGATCGAAATTCTGTCGAAGTATTGCAACTGGAAGTTGACGCTTGAGTAAAGTATACATATGTAAAAAGTGTTCAGTAGCCCACCCACGAGGCGCAGGCGCAACGCGCTGGGGCACATGTACGAGCACCTACTGAGTACGGAGAATATTTCATTACAAAACATTCATGCAGTTTTTTGCACGAAAATTCAATTGATTAGTTGCTTAATATTTCGTTTGTTTACAGTTCGGTTTCGACCCTCCGAGGAGTTTATCAAAGAATTATACCTAATAGAAACCATAGAAAAATGTTATTCATAAAAGTTTACCTACGTCGTTTAACTAACAAATGTTTTGTTCCTTTCTTTCGAGGGAAAACTTCACAATGACATTTAAAGACAACATGCTTTAACTAACATACGCTTACGCAGGGTTAGTGTTTAACAGCCCTTTGTAACTAGAGTACATAATCAAGTACACAACCAAGTCCAAGATACCTATTTGGAGATATTAAAAACGAAGTATACTAGAAAACTACAGAAATTATAGATCCTACTAGTTTTTAGAGTTCCATACCTCAAAAGGAAAAACGGAACCCTTATTAGATCACTTCGTTTTTTTTTTATTCTTATTAAAATGTATCTAATGGTGTCGGAATATTTGAATTTGTTTCATAACCGCGAATTTTATTGATTAATAAATCAGCAATTATTTGGTGCAAGGATATGATGTAATCATATTACTCGTACGTTATTCGATCAAGTACCCAAATCGGTTAAGTAAAAGTGGTCCATAACATCACTGAATGGTTTAGGAAATGGCCATATAAAGTTAAGCCACTTGTGTTAATGGCATCCTTTTTTTTGTCATTTGTAGGCCCGCCAAATATTTGCTAAGATCATCCATCACCTAGTTCAACAAACAGTTTCGCCTTGTATTTTATAGCCCGTAATCACTGACCTATAAGTAATGGACTCCTAGTCAGCGTTTAAAATATGGCCGCATTAAAAAGTCTAGCAAAAGTACAACAAATTAATAATCGCTCGCGCTGTCAGTCTGTCGGACCGACGGCGCTGCTGTCAATATTATTATTTTGTAAAAAACCTATTTGCAACGAAACTTAATAATAAATATGTAATTTTCTTATCTTGTTCCATTTGTTTGTTTTGTTTGTGTTTTTGACGATCCCTATTGGAGACTAATTTCATTTAGGCTTGACATTCTATTGTTATTTTCATAATTTTGTAGCTAATATGGTGTTATAAATATTGTATTGTATTTTGACGATTTCAGTATAAGTTCGTGTAATTTAACATGCAATGCAATTTATAATGTAACTTTATATTGACTGAATAAACAAAACTAAAACTAAACTAAACTAAACTTACAAAATTATTATTTTATGCAGTTAGACGTAACGTTGTAAATCCAATGACTAGGTATAAATGGTAAACGAATAATTTGCATTTGTAACATTTGGCGCCAAAGTATATTCTTATGTCGGGCCGTTTTTCTGCTGTCATTTAGTATGACACTGTACATCCATGTATTATAATATCATTGCCCGTAATATACTAAAGTCCTATGATCCTAAAATGACGACTTAAGTTTTATATCCCTCCCAGTGTCTCAATCTAACTAGTGTCATAAGAAAGCGAGGCACTTAGGGTCGTAGTTATAAACCAAACTCAAGTGCAACTTCCATACTATGCTAGTATGAAACTGGAACCTGAGTTCGGTTTAAAACTACGAGCCTCGACCTTAGAGTCGAGTTAAACTTGAGCAGTCACGTTAGGGACACAGCGATCGTGTACTTAGTTTTACAGATTAATTGTATTGCGGTATGGAATATATTGGCAGACGGATATAAGGGCGAGTCACATAAACATAAACTACGAATTAGTATTAAATTTCTAATGTCGCCTTTACAAAAACGAAATAACAGATAACTATTTTTATAGACACCTACAACACCAATGAGATTGCAGATGCGTGGCCAACCCAGAGGGCTAAGATGGAATACCTCTTGTGCTAGTAATTTCACAGGCTGTGCTATAAAGGCGAGTGCTGTGTTTTTTATTTAGGTATTCGCTTAATCCTTAATTAATAACAGTTGAAATTGGTATTTACATCGCTACTAAATGCAGCTTCTATTATTCTGTTTCCTTATTCGCTAACGTTAAATTAATAAATGCATTTGGGGTACGCTTTTTTTATAAAAATGTAGCCCTCCAACTGACGATTGAAATTTTCACAGAGTACTATGGCCGCTATAACAACAAATAATAAAAATTTAGGGGTCAACAAAAAACGTTTCTCTTTCTTCGTTTTTTGTACAGAACTCTTCGAGTGCCAGTCCGACTCGCACTTGGCCAATGATTCCTTAATGTGATCATCGCACTTCTAATGGTCTTTATTCATTTGGCATTAGCGTGCATTAGTCATTGTAAGTGCTTCTTATGGTCAGTCCGATGAATGACACGGCGCATGGAGGGGATGAGGTCTATAGAGTCTAGTAGGTTCATTTGTATGCCCAAGAACGTTTTCACATTATTCGATACGGTATTGGTACCGGACGCCGTTAGCCGATATCCGACATCCGATACCATCTGGTATTTATACATATTTCAGATACTATCCGTTCGGTTCCATCATTTCTTTGATCGGCGACGGCCGGCCGAAACATAATCAAACCCTATCGTTCGATAACTAATGTGTGTCCGACATGGCCGTCAACGTCTCGGTATGCCATTGCCGCCGATTTTCGATATCGGATCGGACAATGTGAAATGAAAGCTTTTTCATACATTTGCGACAATCGTATCGGCTTTCGATAACGTACCGGTTCCGTATCGTATCGCATTATATGAAATAAGCCTTTTGTGTTTATTATCATGATCGCATCGGAGCTGTAATATCGGAAATATGTGAAAATACTACATTGAGACGATTCTGCGGGCCACGCGGGACGCAGCTCGGCACCCGCTGCCGGCGTAAACTGAAACGGCAGCAATCTTGGATTTCGTCACATCGTAACATTGGCATCATTTAAATATTACGCTTTATTTTAATTGAGGCCATGCGTTGCGACATAAGTGGCCGTGTAGCAAGTTATTGTTTTTAGGAATTAAACTTCCTACAGAATAGTGACAACTCGGCATCCTTTTCTCGCAAGACTGCTTCAGTATCCTCTTTCAAACTTATTTATTTTAATTACAAAGGATATTCGAAACAACTTTTTTGTGAACAATAAGTCACCAATAGTTGTAAAGTCATACTGTGGCCAGTTGATTGCAGTACCGGGACAATACGAGATTCTCGCAGCATACCGGCGAAGAGCAATAGTTTGGTATTGTGTTTTATGCGGTTAGTGAGGTTCCGGACTCACATATCCTTAATCTCGACTCTTTTGGCTTCACACAGGCATAAAAGTCAAATACTATGCAAGTCGAATGTGTTCAATATGATAAATATATGAGAGAAACTGTAATAGAAACCTGTAATAAAGGTGTCAAGACGAGTGAACACTAGCTTTTGTCCGGTACTTCGTACGCGTGGAATTGGGAAGCAGGTATCTAACTCTGCGGTGTATCAAGATAAAACATGCTCCTGATTCTTAGTTAGACCTCCAGCGATACATGGAAAACTGCATCAAATTTCGTGCCCAATTTTTTGCGTTAGCTGCGTACAAACGTATAGACAGACAAAAATTCTAAAGACAATTGTTTTGGCTTCTATTGCTCTTATCCCTCGTATCATTTTTTCTTAAATATTTCCTATACACATAGGCCAGTTACAACGTTATCTACTAATTCTGGTTGTTTGAACCACGGCACAGATCCGTGCTACGAAATATCCCTTAGGCGTCCAAAGGCATCGATCCTATGAGACAGCATTAGTGTGTTTTAGTGAACTATTCCTTGTTTAACGTCTGTAATGAGACTGCTGTCTCTTTCTGATAAATTCTTAGCGAAAACATATTTTTTTACAAATTGCTTTGGCAATTGTTTTTAGATGATCACAGTTTTATTAAAATGTTGAGCGTTTCAATCTTGAAAGTTCAGTCCAGCTTGTCGACTGGTCTAGTACAGTTGAGTCATACAAGGCTGTATACTTAGTTTGGAAAACACTAGGCCACATAATGAGAACAGGTCACGTGGTCACGCGTAAGAACAGAATGCCAAATAAATGCACGAGACAGCAAATAAATCGGCACTATGTTCAAGCAAAAATGCATTTCGTTGTAATGTGAGACCGCTAGCGTAAAGCCGAGTGCCGTGGCGCGGGCGCACTTAAAAATCGCAATACTTTTCACATTTGTCACAGGGCGGGTCGGGTTGCGCCATTCGAGCCGCGTGCGCATGCCGCGCAGCTGAGACGGTACGCGACTCAGCAATACCTGTGAACGTTTAGGGCTCCGTGTTGCATCTCTCACAAACTGTAAACCATACAGTATTTAGCCGTCTGCGCGTCTACAAAAGATCGTGTCATAAGAAACTTATCTTTCTGTTCATTTATTACCTCAAACAGCTACCGGTTTTAATTGAAAGGTTTTAATGTAAGATTTTAATTAAAAGGTAATGTGATTAGGCGTCTATTTGACTTGGTTTAAGTATGATTAAGTATAAGTATTATAAATCTAATAAAAATCAAAGCTTCTAGATACGTTGTAGTGATAACAATTAAATTTAAATGCGATCTTAAAAACGCGGTCGTTACTTAAGAACGATCTATAACTAACACACTTAGAGTAAAGTCAAATAGACGTACTGCTAGTTCAATGCAATGTTCATCACTATGATTCTGTGCTAGCAATGATCTTTTTTGTGAGTGTATGTGTGTTTTTAATATTTTGCTTCGAACCTGTTCTTAACGGGTTCGCATAATTTTCTAACTCCGAAAGTAAAATTAACATATCATCGAACATTGAAAACATTAACTTTGTAAACATTTCTATTTACATGTAATAATAATAGTAAAAGTGCAATATTAAGATTTTTCTACAATAAAACTTAGAGCAACATAAGAGTCAAATATACACATATGCATAAAAAACGATTTCACATGACTATAAGGTTAGGTTAGGTGAGAATGCTGTCTAGATGCGAAGCGCTTAAACTGCGCAGAATAACAGCTCCACTCAAGCGGAGCTCCGTCAAGTTTGTTTCATACTCGTTCACTTTACGTTGTGCGTAAATCCATTATAATTAAGACAGATATTTTTACATTAAAATAATACCCGACCGAGCGTTTTTGCGTTGATCGATGCGATGGTTATTGCATAATACGTACGTCTGAAATATCTGTACACTCTCAATTTATGAAGAAAAATGTATCGAACAAATAAAGATTCAACAAAAGTATATTTCAAATGTTTTTTTTATGATAAATACTAGTAAAATCAAAGTCAAAGTCAAAGTCAAAATATTTTATTCAGATTAGGCTTACAGGTAGCACTTATGAATGTCAAAAAATTTACCACCGGTTCGGAAAAACCTCTGATGAGAAGATACCGGCAAGAAACTCAACGAGGTGTAATTTTTTAAATAAATCAAAATTACAATGTTATTTTACATCTCAAATATTCAAATTTTTTACAATTTAACAATTTAACACAGCAGGTGTACAATCTTTGGAGCCAGGGATCGCCAATACAGATCGGGATCATTTCCAAACATCCTTGTCCAAGATATAGTCATTGATTTTATAATACGCCCGAGAAATTAATGTCTTCTTGACAATAGATTTAATCTTCGTAATCATCTCAGTAATAATACTAGGAATCACAATTTTCGTAATACTCTTTTTATGAACATAGTTTTTAGTAGTAGTATTAATGAACAAATAAATTTGGAAGTGAACATTTGGACTACAAATCGTTATGCGAAAATCACTTTTGTCGCTCATTGCGATTATTTAATAAAATGCACTAATCGGAATGTCGTAAGGACACCAAATTCCCTTTTGTCCAAAACATATTAAACCTTTAAAATAAATATTATAACGTGATCACAAACGATTTGTTCTCATCAAATGAAATAACTCGTTTAACTACGGAACCGTTAAACGTTAAACTATATTGAAATCTGGAGCAGCGCTATATCAAAATTCACTTGAGTGTCGATGATCGATGACTTTGAAACAATATGCTTTTTGTTAAAACGACTCGTGAACTCAGTATTGTTTTAATATTTTGGGTCGCGTAGAGAACATGAAAACCCTCCTAGGTGTAGTTAAAGGTGAAAAACCATAACTCTGGCATGTATTCGTATGTACAATGAAAAACAAATAAATGGGGTGCGTGCATTTCTTTTCAAAACGAGAATTTGAAGCCTTAATTTTCCACTGTGAGGTGCTTTGGATATAATTTGGTGATAGCATCTAGGCCATCAAAAATGGAAGTCAAAGTTCCTGGGATATCTTAGTGATCGGACAACCACAGTAAGAGAGTTTGCTTCAGTATTTGGATTTCTGTACATCTCCTTGTCATGTCAGATACTTTTACGTATGTATGTACAGTTCAATTCCAGTGTTACCCGCAGATTCAATAAGTTTGGTACCTTAGGAAAAGACTTCCTCTATAGATGCTACGGGTATTCAAAATTAGACCTCACTCGAGCATCTCCTGAGGCCCGTTTCACGAAGCTACAAGTTACAATTTTACAAGTCTAAATGTTGCCGATTTAGACTTGTAAAATTGTAACTTGTAGCTTCGTGAAACGGGCCACTGGTAAGGCACTAAGGATTTGAATGTCCTCGTGTGTATAAAAATTGTCTGTAGCCCAATTATTTTGCTTGTCAGTGTAGTATTTTTCATATTGATTGGAACATTTCACATTGCCACCGCCAGCCTTGGTTATGTTCTCTTTGCCTAGTACGGTCAGCCTCAGAAGTAGCTGAACATTTTAGGACCTTGTCGCTGTGAGTAAAGTGAAAAATTCGAGCAACTCTCATTTCATATGTTACCTTGTCGTAGGACAAGGTTCTTAAGTGTTTAGCAACTTCTGAGGCTGACTGAACTACATTTGGTTAAATCTCAGGCTAGCAGGTACAAAATTTTATGACATTTGTTTGATTTTTTACCCGACTACGGCATAGCCAAAAGGAAGGGTTATATTTTTAGCAGCCTATGTATGTATGTTTGTAATTTTTAGTTAGTATTTTTTTAAGAAAAAAGGTATAATTCCGAATGTCTTGCGGCGTATTCTTCTGAGCAGATGCAATTTATTGTAGCGCTCGTAAAGTCGGTAGTCTAATTGCGTTATTGGAACGATTATATTTTTGATTTTAAATAAATAAATAAATAATGGGTAAATTTTTTGAACTCTTTTATCAGTCTACCTGTGAACATGACACCTTGAAACGGGCTTATAACGTCAGGAATTAGATTCATTGCAATACTTATACGCGATACATGTAAACCATTTAAATTGTTCTACTCGTATTTCATTGTCCACAAGTCGCGAAAACATAAGAAATGTTGTTTTACATTTATACACATACTAGCGGACGCCCATGACTTTGTTCGCATGGAATTAGTAGGATAATGTAGCTTTCTGTCTGTGAAAGAATTTTTGAAATCGGTTTAGAAGTTCCAGAGATTACCCCTTACGTACAAACAAAGTTTACATCTTTATTATATTAGTGTAGAAAGTGTAGATGCATATGTTTAAGATGAGTACCTTAAAGCTCCTAGACTCACTGACTGCCTTAGACTGGGCATACATGCCGCCCGAAGATTATTAGTATTGGCTGCATACTGTTTCTGGATTTTTAGGGGTCCGTATCTCAAAAGAACCATTATAGTGATAAGGGATCCTTTTAAGATACGAAACAGACTTACGGCGCATGATGAGGGCTAATTAATCAAAACCTATGGGCTGCCCTCGTTGATCTACATATAGAATAGAATAGAATAGAATATTTATTTATTCGGACAACAAGATCCACAGTATTGTTAGTATTATTAATTTATAACTATATTAGTAATTTTCTTTATTTCTTTATTTATATTTTAACAAGTATTTCTTATTAGGTGCTCCATCACTGGACACCCGCTTCTTAAATATATAGAATCATGAAATGTAGCACAAAAGAAGGTCTCAAAACTAAAATAAAGTAAAGAATTGGAAAATCACATAAAAAAATGCTAAAATACTTGAAAATCTTCGAGACTCAAATTCATATTATTGACATTATTGAAGTTATTAGCTTGACCTTCTTGACGTTGGGTTGCCGTCAAATTTGTATGTAGGTCCTTGCCTACATACAAAATTGAACACAACCCTTAATGAGCGATTAAGACTCTTACATGTTCCGTTTTTTTTATTAAAATATAGAACGATGTCACTGTGATTGGATGCTTCATAAATAACATATTAAATAGGAAATTAAAAGTTAATTTCCATGAAAAGGTTAAACGTAAAAAGTGCTTTCAATTAACAATTCATGTGACAATAAAAAGCCAGCTTTTGCTGTTCAAGAAACTGCTTAAGACAAACAGCTCGTTTTAACACCCACTTTCGTGAAACTATGAAGAATAAAACGTTGAGCTAAAGCATTAGATTGTTTACTGTTCCTGGATTCGATTTGCGACCGCTTAATTGGCAAAGATCGCCTGCCTGAGGGGAAGAGGGGAGTAAACTAAGGGAACTTAATGGAAAGCATCAGCAAATCAGACCAAAGGTATATTTATTTATTAATGTGATAGTAAATACCCAAAACATGTTTGACTGCGAAAAAAAGGGAAAAAGTAAAATGTTGAAGATCACGAAAAATACAAAACAAAAAACATCAAGTTCAATATTAAAAATAAAATAATGTTTTTTTTAATGCTTATTGCGTACTCGAAATATTTAATATGTAACTGTAAAACGCATCCAGTCAGAAATCTGCATAAAAATTACTTCCACACAAATTTCGTATGAACGTCTATGAGAATAGATGACGTCGTCATTATATAAACGCTGAATTTATGGAGCGACTTCTAAGTCGAGCTGCTTAAAGGCCATTTTCAAACCATGATATCTTTAAACTCCTTACTTCCTGTAGAAACATTTAAAAAATACTTTTATTTATTATAGTTTTTGTAAACTGTTTCGACTAACTTCTTGAAAACTGCGTAAATTCCCTACTAGGGAAAATGGTGCGAGACGCTATCAACAGTGCAATATAACAGATACCCGACCCTCCCACCTCTTGCCGCGCAAGCAACATGCCAATTAAACACTCGGTATATACCTAGTTGTTGATCTGTTTATGAAGACTTTGACTAATTCAGAGCCAATTTTACTTACGTAACACTCACGATGAACGCAAGTTGTATACCGACAACTGACGTACATAATTTTTTATACAGTAAGTACTTTGTACGTTAAGATCATTCGCACGAAAAAGTTTCTCGTGATATTTGATTTCATTATTTAACGCCCGTCAAGCAATAAAGGGTCTCGAGAAACAGTAATGCTCTCAGGACCGCAATAATTCATCAAATCCACTTCTGTATCGATGATCGACGACGAAACAAAGCGTTTTGTTGAAGTCAAGCTGACGTCCTTTTTGGGTACCTACGAGAATGAATAACGAGCACGTAGTTAAGGCGGGTTCACATTTTGGACGTGCCACCGACGCGTATCATAAACGCCAGTGTGGACGCGACATGATACGCGATCTTGCTGTATCGTATACATACACCTCTCCAGACTGGTATGTATTCCCCTCCCATTTTCTTGATAGCTATCGGCAATCTTTGTGTTTCTAAGAAACACTAGCGACTAGTACAATGTAAGATGCGAGAAAGAGTGGATCAGGACGAGGATAGCCGAATGCTACAAGGAAGTTGTAGTAAGTACTTTACAAATGTGGACTCAGCTTTACGTAGAGCGCGTGTACCCAAAACTGGTGACTTAAGCCTTTTAAATTTTAATTGTTGGAATAATATTGCACGCTTCCTGTATACGCACTTAGAAATTTATGATTAGAAGTGTCAAGTTACACGTAGAATGACGATTGAAGTTTTGCGACGGTAATGTTTTAGAACCCACGCAGGGTTGCCAAAGTAGTTCGCAGATCTTGATAAAGTTCTATATAGCACGTCGTTTAGGTGCGCTTATGCTGACAACGAGATATCTTCTAATTTTTGAGAGACAGCTTCTAATATTATTATTGCGTGGTCTCTCCGTGCAATCTTTAGCAGCGCCCTGCGTATTTATGTACTAAAAACACTTAAAATTAGCGGAGACAGCCATCGTTCCCTTGTTTCTACTTTAAGGTATTGTATTTCGTACCTATCGATTTAATATAATTCGGATATTTACTGACATAGTTTAGAGGACTTGGGAAACATCAGCGTGTGCGTGCCTCTCCCCGGTTGGACTTGGACATTTTATTAAGGAATTTTCAAAAAGTAAGATAGCTTAATGATTCTATGTACATTGTACTGCATAAAAGATTACAATATTTCATATATTCATCAAAATGTTTGCTTACATACGTTGTATTGGGCGTTTTAATGAAACAAACAGTTTCTGCGCTGCAGTTTCACAAAACGGATGATTTTGATGCAAACTCACGGGCGCCAATAATGACAGCCGAATAATACCCTTCATTCGCTTCATTCATTAAAATCAGCTTCATCAGAAGTATCTGGGCTTGATCCCAAAATTCATATTTAAAAATACCGCAGCAATAGGTACCGACTTAGTAAGCTGGGTAAAAGGTGTTTTAACTAATGCTCTTAAGTCACTTTAACCCAGGCAACGACAGCTCCGCAGTTATTATTTTATTATACAACTATTGAAAACTAACCGAAGTCCTGATTATAATTGTAAAACTGGCTAAATGCATGTCGGACACGCACTAGCGTTATAATACCTACTGATACTGACATTACTTATCGGCTTGAAGTGCAATAAGCAATTTTATTATTATTATCGTAAGCTTAGAGTTCCGTAGAATCAACTGCTTTTCAAGCTTAAGGACCATAAGTTATGGGTTACGGTAATGAGTTAAAGCCCCGTTTTAGGAGGCGCAGATATAATAAGCTAACTTCGCCTTTGTTATTTTATTGTTCTTGTCATTTTTATGTTAGCAGTACGTATCTACGATATAATGTTCCGGAAATTCCGAATATCTAATAAACGTGATGACTTGTTTAATACAAATTTAGTTAGATGATTGAATACACTAAATAGTTTTGTTTTTTAAATTATCCGCCCACGCTTGAAAAGTTTGAGATCATAATAACTGCACTGTGCACTATTTTTTTTTTTACCTCCGCAAATCGGTTCACAGTAAATTGCATTAGGATCGTTTTAAAAAAAAAAGCAGAATCAAAGCTATGGTATGGACAAATAAAACGACGGACAAGCGGACAGAACAAAATTATAAAAATTCCGTTTTTGTCATTTGGATCTGGAACCAAAAAATACTTTAAAAGAAAGAAAGAAAATATTTATTTAAGTAGCTTAAAGAATGGCCATGACATACTGCGCAAGGTCCGTCTGGATCGCTGTCACTATATACTGCTCGCTAATCCAGCCGCTAAGCAGCAGTACTTGCACTGCTGTTTTCCATGGTGAAAACCGGTGAAATTACTGGTAGGTACAAGAGGTATTCTATCATGGCCTTCTGGGTTGCAACGCCAGCCTCCTAGCTCACTTACCATCAGAGGCTGAAGAGCCTATACTACAAAACCTACTAGTGCTACCCAGGGGCGTAACTAGGGTGGGGCAGGCAGGGCATGTGCCCTGGGCGCA
Organism: Ditula angustiorana; assembly: GCA_963691745.1. Classification (NCBI taxonomy): domain Eukaryota; kingdom Metazoa; phylum Arthropoda; class Insecta; order Lepidoptera; family Tortricidae; genus Ditula; species Ditula angustiorana. The sequence continues at coordinate 9,462,237 of OY829472.1, forward strand.
AATAAGGGAGGGGGCGCAAAAAACGAAATAAACTAACTACCTATTTAAAAAAATCCAATCCAAATTCGTATGTATGGCCAAATAAAAATCTTTTAAGGATCATTTAATCCTTATTATAGATAAATTTATTCCGGACCGGGAGATATTTGTGGTATTTTGTTTGTTTTACATACATTACATTACAAAATTAATAAAATAATTAAAAAAATGTGTAGGTATCTGTTTTTAAAATAATTTACAAAGGGAAAGGGCGCAGTTTGGGTGCCAGCCCTGGGCGCCATTTTACATCGCTACGCCCCTGGTGCCACCATTTAACATTCGAGTATTTGTCACATTTTTGTACGAAAATTTTTACGACTATGCCAATTTATAGCACTTGCAAGTTTTATGGTATTGGAGCCAGGATCCACTTCCTCTTTCGCCTTCCTATCTTTATCTTCTTTAAATTTACATAGTATAAAGTAAAGTCGCTATACGTACCATTCTGTCCTAAATCCTTATAGTGTCTGTTCGGCCACTTTCACCTCTTAAACCACGCAACGGATTTTACAACGGTTTTCACAGTCATTTGAATATTTTTTTAAGGAAGGTTTTTATGTACATTACATCACGATGTGACCTGTGCAAAGCCAGAGCGGGAATCGCTTTATTAAAAAAAAGAAGTAGTAGCGCTAGTTTTCAATGGGCACTGGTTTTTTGCAATTCTAGTAGCAATGGTGATTGTAATGTTCCTTTCGGGCTCGCCCCGATTCATTGTGCGTTATCAGAAGAGTTGTGTGACAGGAAATATGAAATGATGTATATTAGGTTCTAATTGATAGCTGAGAGGTGTTCAGTGTAACTAGAGAATACCGCCGCGATATGACGACACTACTCCAGCTATTCACATTTATATGTGTCATTTATAAAACCACGTCCACTTGGAATTGCTCTTTCATTCGTTAGGGCCCTTTTTTTACTTAGTATTAAATATAACTTTTGCTTATTTTGGAATTTACGGTTACGATAAAATATACCATTCACATTTGAGTCTTTTGTTAACAGCGCGCAATGCTTTTTGTAGTAGGTTCATGCAAACATAATGACCATTGATCACTCCATGTGATCCGTAGTTTATTACATTAATTTAATAGACGCTTTTTATATATAACTGGCGATGCACAATGTATTCTTAGCGACTTATCTTTGCACACCTTTTCTGACCTATGCAACACGCGACTTCGTAAAACGCCTGCGTGATTTGCCGCACCAATCTTCTGTGACTCAAACAAAGTAATACAAATTGCGATCACAGCATTTAAAAGGCTCGCATTTTACAAACAAGCGTGTTCTGGCATTCATTTAATGACGGAATTTATAGTATTTAAACATAGAGATATAAAACTTAAACTAATACTGAAACTAGGAAAACTAAAACTAAGTGAGGTCCCCCAGGTCTGGTTCCTGCGGTGGTCCCCATGATGCTGGCCGCGTTTCCCCTCTGGATTGATATGGCAATCCGTTGAGCAAGAATGTTCATTTCATTATATAATTATTAAGGCTTTCGCCGCCGGCGATTTAGACACAAGCAGTTGTTCTATTGTTATAACGACTAAAGCCGTTTTTACCAGTAGTTGACACATGTTCCCGTATCTTCTCGGCAACTTTTGGGTCACTCTCAATGATTGGGACGTTAGCCTTATCTGCTGTTTGTGGCAAAAGTGATAAAAGTGGTGAAGAACACGGAAGAGGATAAGAAAGGGTTTTCTTAACTGTGTGAGAGTCAGTCTTCACAAAATGATTGGTCATAGTTATAATGCAACTATTTCATATTGAACGGCGCGCGTTGAGCTCGCGTGTGATAAGAAAATGTGACATTGACACATTTGACAATAACTGATATTTTAGGGTACAGTAGCAAAAAATTAAGAAAATCCCCTTTATGGCGCGACTCGGTTTGTACGTCCATACGTGCATCTGTTTGTCGGGTAGAGTGGATATTTCGGCAACTACTGATTAGAATAGTTTAAAATATTGTTACATATTTAGTATAATTGCAAATGGGTTCGAAATAGCTGTAAAATTTTTTAAGTGAGTCTACTAGTTCATACCCCACTTAAAAGAAAGGGCTTCATATTATACATTTTTAAGCAGGTTTATATATTTTTTTAATAATTTAAACCACATTAAATTACTAAATTTGGCCCTTCGTGTCATATTGTTAAATATTGTTGAACATCATTTGATGTTACGTAGTATTTAAAAAGACAAAGTGTCCACATCAGGGAGAAATGTTTCCAGGCACGTCTTTAACCTATGAGAGGCTCTGGGCACTTTAGAATAAGGCTGCTTTTCCACCAGAGATGTGCGAGGATGCGTAGCGAGGCATGTGTTTGTAAGAACCAATAGAATCGCTTCATTTACCTCGCCTCGGTCAACACAGCTCTGGTGGAAACGACTCATTGGTTCTTAACAAACACATCCCACGCTACGCATTCTCGCACATCTCTGGTGGAAACGCAGCCTAATGGGGCCATGAGAGATATGACAGGAGGTTATTTTAGTAACAACAGGTAAAAGGAGTAGGTTGGTGACCAGGTAGAAACTAGGGGCCCCAGGATCGCAGAGCCTAAAGACATGCCCAGAATGCCCAATGTAAAAGAGTTGTATAAAAGTTGCATAGGCTCCGCTGAGGCAAGTACAGTCACCATCAAATACGAGTATATGCCGAAGGAGGTGCTCAAAAATACTTGAACTTGACTCTATTTTCATGATATTTTTGAAGACCTTAACCATTCCGATAAATCTGATATCGACTGTAGTTACTAAGACTTTGTTTTATTTGAAAGAGTCAGAATTTTACGATCATACTAGTATAACGTTAAAAGATTAGTATAGAATATTAAGGGAGTGGGTCGCACCGCCAGACATACGATACAGGATTTTGTATTTCTGCGCTAGGGATTACTTATCAGAACAAGCTTAAATATTGTACAGAATATACAAATTATACATGTAATTTATAAATCTATTTGATATCCTTAAGAATACGTATGGCGCGTTATGATTGCCTCTCAACCAAGCTCCTTAGAACTAGAAAAAATATATGTAAACCTACCAAGCCTTGTTTTATGTGAGAACAATTGGGATCACCTGGAATGTAATTTTTGAATCTCACTATGACTAAAGCTCACCAAGATAGCCGAATCTCCATGAAAAACGGCCATCTTGGTGAGCTTTAGTCACCCGGCGAGATTTAAAAATTGCACCTCTGGTCATATGTAATTACCGCCGCCCACGGGCACCAGCATCACCAACAGAGTAGCTAATCTGTTGCCGACTGTTACAAGACAAGTAAACCATCAATATTAAGCAACAATTTCTGTTGCTATGGCTAAATTCGCCTGCGTTGCCTTCCGGAGTAAGAAATCTTAATCTAAGGTATGATTTATAACATCACTTTGACTTAGTTCCACGGTGGGTCAGAACTCAGGGCTCCACTTTGTTGATTGTACGGTGAGTTCACTAACATAAGTATCCACTTTTCCATACAGCTAGTGTGGCGAAGTGAGTACTTGAGTTGGGTCACTGAATGTACCTGTAAATGCGTGTGACTTGACCTAAATCTTAAAATTATTTCATCATAATGATTTTTAACCGCACTTAGCAGTAAATAACTCGTATCATTCGGTCAATCTGTTGTTCGGTCCGCGATGAACTTGTGTCAGGGACGGCTGATAAAGCAAGATTCCGGGCTTACTAGGTACTAGAATTTTCGTAAATAGCTGCTTATTTATTCTTTCTTATTTACCACTTTACCACTACCAAAAACAGATTATTTTCACTCAAACGCAAATCAGATATCTTTATCTTTACATGGTAAAAAAGTCACTGACTGTTCCTGTCTGTCTACATGTCTTTGACCGCTTACCCCTTTTAAACTACGCAACAGATTTTGTTACGGGTTTCACTGTCATTTAGAAAATTATTTACGGAAGGTTTTAATGTACGTTATTACATTCTAATTCTACCCGTGTGAAACCGCAGCGGATTGCTACTTGCGAGTTTAACAAACAAATAGAATCAAACAAGTAAAAGAAATTGCAATTTTTTAAATTTCCTTTTCAATTTTTAACTGAAGCTGAAATGTGCATCGTTATTTTGACGTATTGAGTAAGTATATAAGTAAGTAGCTGAATACGGGAAGAAGTATAAAAGATTTACACAAATTCTTACTCTCGTGACAAAAGCGTCTTGAGTGAATCTTATTGACAGCTTCGTTTGTGTAGATTTCTGCTGCATACAGTACTAGCAGTTAATAATTAAAAAAAAAATAGTTTTCTTAATTGTCCACCTTTTACTTTGGAAACGAGAAATCCACCTTACTTGCCACAGGTCTAAGATAGTATTGCGAGTTCAAAAGAAAAATAAAACAAGATAACATTTGTTTATTTTAACTGACCGACAACAAGGTTTAACTTGAGAAGTCCCATTGTTGCGCGTGATCACATTCGAGATTTATTATTTATTAGTTTAAAAAATTTGACTTATTTATCTTAAAAGGTGGATTCTTTTACCACCTTAAGTTAAAATATCATATATATATATATATATATATATATATAGATAGGCGAGAACTTGTAAATAATCATGAATAGCTACATTTTCTTCCTGCGTAGAAACAAGTTGTCATTTTTTAAAATAAATAAACATCAGTGGATTGTTTTGTAGATTTGTAGTTTTTCTGTTGTAGAAAATAAACAAAGGAATAATCTTAAGTGACTTTTAAGATTTCAGTGAACAGCTTTGGGCAACTGTTTATTCAAATAGACTAGGTATTTCCAATAGTCCCAATCTACTCAGATATCAAAAGTTGCAATAATAAAAGTCAAAACAACAAGGTCGATGATATAACGACGATGACGAAGACAGTGATAAGAGTTCAGTGTAGTGATACCGAGCGAGTTGGCGACTAACGTCACCAGAAAACCAGTTAGCATGGAAGATATTATTGTAAATGCTCAATTAATTATATGAAACTAGAAAATATTTACAAACAAAATTCAATTCCTCGATTCAACAAACTTTTAAGTTAAACAATGAACTGTGGCGTTCTTTACAAGTATAGCGGGCTAGTTCGCACTGTAAGTTTACTTCGTTTTGCGATAATGGGTTCTTATTGTTCTGTGTGAACTGGCATCGTCGGGTTCGAATTCGAAACGAACGGCTCGGCTCAAGCAAAATGAAAACCTTCTGCGATTTCAGGTGTAATTCATCTTTACAACGTTATATATTTTTGTTTTTATTTCCTTACGCCGTGCACTTGCGATGTGCTGTTCAAAACCGGGTTACGTTTTGTGAATTTGTACACGAAAGTTATTAAGGGTTCATGCTTGATCAGCTGGCGTGCTACTCTTGAGTCGTTGGATTCTTAAGGCTACAAGCTCTAAGAATTCTGACGGCAACCTAGATCACGCCTATTTAATAAAATTAATATTTTTCTCAAACACAGAGTGTCCTAAGCGATTATAAATAGCGATAGCGATAACCTGCATGCTGGCAAGTCAATGTCACATTGTAATATAATATCCATACCTACCTACCTACTTTGTTTCGGTGGTCATGTGATAAAAACTTTGGTTAAAGAATATGTAAGTAAAGTCGCCCATTTATTCATATAGTAACTTGGTTTCCGCTCTTTAAACTTGTTCGCTAACGTTAACAACCCGTTAAAGACTACAAAGGCAAATGGACCATGTAACTCACCTTTTTGCTCAATTTAAGTTTATTGTTTAATATAATTTTGAAGCAATAAAAAACAATAAGCTACCCTACAAAAATACTATAAAACACACATTAGTTATTTAATTCGATTTCATTTACCTTTTCTTTACAGCGAGCGCTTTTACATAAGAGATTACCAATATTCGATCCCTCCAGCCCTGGATTCATAATAAAGTAATCAATATTTTTGTCAAATTTAAACAACGACAAGTTTTTTAAATAAATTTTAAGTAAAATAGTTTGATAGCAACTTAATTACTGACTAACTGGGCGTAAGGGTCCAAAGTGAATCTTAGCCTCCGATGACAAACCACCCCATAGCAACTATTAAATCTATTTTTTCTACCTAACACTCCTTGATCAGACCTATCGCTTTAAATATAGCCCTCGAACAATGAGTCCACGGACTCAGTAACGCAAGAATGTGTATAGACAATACGTATCTGAAGTTTACATAAGGGCAGTGACTCACCGCGGGATGTACATGTGGGTGGGTGTATAGTTGCATTCTCTGCGTGTCTACGGCGTAGCTCGGCAGGTCGTTCATGACGAAGCCGACTGGGTAGCCGGGACTTAGCTGCGCGGCATCGTCGCAGCCGTCGGCGAGCTCGTCCCCATCCGCAGTGCGAGCCACTGTCACAAGCAGAAGTCATTTAAAATTAAACAGCACGATAAACAAAAGTTACATCGATAGCACTAATAGTACAGTCGTACCAAAAGGAAACTTCTCCAATTGTGAAACTTTTATGTGAATTCTCTGTAACTTCTAAGAACATTATTATTATTACTAGCTGCGGGATCTCATGATTAAGAACCACGGACCGGTCCGAAACATGTCGGACAATTCTCGACTTTAAAATACGTGAGTGATCCGTTTGTATTAATATGTTCAAGTCTCACGGTAGGTTTATGTTAAAACATTTTTATTTTTTTCTATGGAAACAGCACACTCTTAATGCTCTCAAATGTTCTTGAGGATAGGATTCTGTAATTTCTTGAGAAGATTTTCAAATTTTAGGGAATGTCCTGCAACTTGCACAATGCTAAGAGACGAGATTAACCTTCTTCTTGTACTGTGCAGGAGCGTTTTGTGCTTTTATCTACACACATATCATAAAGGCTAAATAACGCGTTCAAAAACCCTAGGAAATGACCAGCATTATTACAACCAATGTTATTATAAGAATTTTCTTGTCTGTGGTAGTAGGTAAATCTGTTCTTTATTGGTCATCACATTACCGATATCTCGTGACTGCTCGTGACGTTATGAATTTAAATTTGGAACAGCTGTCAAAATTCAAGTTGGTCTCTATTCTAGTATCCACAGATATTAAAACAGTTATCGATACGAAACGTCAACTCAGTATGTTTTTTTAATTTAAACGCACGACAGTTGATCTCGAGTGATATGACAATAGCGACTATATTCGTTCGTCTATGGTTTAAAAAAAACGTTCGTCTTGACGGATAGATCGAATCACAGAGTACCTTTTTAATATACATGGCGGCCATTAGTTGTCATTCGTTTTTGGTTTTTTGCTGTTACGGTTTTTTGCAGTTATGATATGTGTGTAGATAAAGTAATGTATGCAACTGTATATAATTAGACCTTAAAACACTCGTGTGATCCTATTATGAAACTCGCTGACGCTCGTTTCATAAAACCACACTCGTGTTTTAAGGCCTCTCATTATATAGCAGTTGCATAAAATACTATTAAGCACGCGCTTGGCTGTATTATCAGCAGTTATAGAAGCGCTATTTTTTAGCGTGTTACTTTCTATGTGACCCTAGTCATAGCCATTACAGTTATAACATGATAGGCAGTGACCTATAAATGGTTGTTTTTTGCCATAGAACTTATTCTATAATATTCCCCAGGTCTAGACAAATAAGAGGACCTACGCTAGAATATTTTTTTTATAAAAAAAATAGGAAGGCAAACCAAGAAGTGAGACACCTGGGTCCAATTTCATAAACGCGACAGGCGACAGGTGACACTGACAATTCGGTATACATTACTTGCCCACTATGATGTTAAGTCTTGTCAACCAAAGTGGCTTAAAAAGCTTATCATTACGTGTCATTACTAAGGTACAGTACGTACATAATATTGGAACAGTCAAGGTGCTCAAATAATTTATGTGAACACGACTTTATTTATGACAGGCGTTAGTACGTATTTAGATGTTTCTGAGCATCAAGCCGTTACGATAAATATTATGGCGATTGTATAAGGACTGTCTACAAGAAATTTTTCAATCTAAATCAATACAGTCAACAAAACCGAATTCTGAGCTACTGTAGAACCTTTTCGCAATAATTAACCGCTGTTTATTATGATATTTACTATGAAAAGATTAGACACTGGCGTAGAATTTTTAGTTCACTTTTTTATAGTAGAGGTGGAAACGAGCAGAGGGGTCACGTGATGGTAAACAATCACCGCCGCCCATAGACACCTGCAATATCAAGAGAATCTCAAATGCGTTTCCGGCATTAAAGAAAGGAATAGGCTCGTTTCTTGAGGGTCCCTAAGTCGTATCCATTTGGAAACACCGATGCCGAAAATAATGAATTAACCCTCCCTTTTCACGGCAGTCGGTTAAAAACTCACATGATTCTATAAAATAATTTGGCTTTCCATTGAATTTAACCACACTCTCTATATCGAGTTCGTATTCGTTCGAAATTCACAAATAAATTGAATAGGAAAGCCGGTAAAGTTTGATGTAGCTGAGTTTCAGAGAAAACGGGAAGCGCAAGTGAAGGGTTCGAAGAGGATGAAGGTAATTAGTTTCAGATACTGTTTTCCAGAGGTACTTAATATTTTTTCCTCGGAACCAACGAAACAGTTCCAACTCCGATCCAAAGATGAAAATCGACTACTGGAAAAATATCTAAATGAAAACACCTAAATCGGTAAAAAAAAGTAGTTATCATGGACTTCTAATCATGTTTTTTTATTTATGTGGTTTTAATAATATAATTTCCATTGTAGTACCCTTTTTTATATACTTTAATACCATTTTACTAAACTGATTTGAATATTTATTATTATATTAATAAAATTACTTAAATTATATACAAATCAAAACCTTGTAGACGATTTAAACCATAACTGCTTCTTTATCCAAAATCCAGCTAGAAAACAGGCAAGAGCTTCCCAAGTGAGCTTCACAAGCGCTGCAAATGCTGTATAGTAGTTATATAAACACAATCAGCACCATACACCATACTCCTACTTACAGCTTTTACATACAGCGCTAAATATGCTACTTGGGTTTTGAATGCAAGATGGAGATAAGACCGCCTGCATTTCTTCTTAGGCGCACGCGCCTGATTCCTTTTGGGGTAGAGCAGAGATAGCATGGAACGCCATTTGTTCTACTCGACATACAATCAGCATCAAATATATCGGAGCGGGCTAGGTGATCAAAAATATCGAAACACGCCCGAACGTATTTGACAATAGAGTCGATTTCAGATAGTTTTGAGCACCTTGCCAGCTGCGATATTTTTGTTGCTGACTGCACGATGTGTTCCTGCTGGGAAGCCAAGCTCTTCACAGCTCATTGAGATGTTGTGCAGGGTTTACAAGGACCACAATCATCCTTTATCGATGAATGAGAAACTTTATAAAATTTTAATTCATAGAAGCCTATCACAATATTATGCGAAATGTCATCAAGTGTGCGAAGTCAAATAATAAAAATTCTACATCGTTATCAAAACATTACGCATTAAGATGTTAATGTGTATAAAGCGAGAAAGGATCTTAAAACTGACCTAAATTAACACTTGCTGAAAAAGAGTTTAACTATATTCTTAGTACTTTTTATCCCGTAATGACCGCACAAGTTTAACTTCTTAATCTTGGCGCCCCCCTCTTATGACACTAGTTAAACAGAGATGCACTGAAGGATAAATTAAACTTGGGCGCTCACATACATTACAAAACAGTCTGAACAATAACAAAATACATCCCTCGTCAGTACACCTGTGGAACAATCTCAATATGTAGGAGTGTTTTTAAACAAATGCGCAGACTTGCGTACACATAGGGTAAACATACATAAATCGTAGTGGTTCCTAATCGTACCCTACTATTTGACCAAGAACAACAGTAGAGACGTAAGTAACTACAAATAGTCCGCCATGTTATCAAAACCGAGCAACAAAATCTTAATCGACACTGCTCCTCCGTTCAACAGATTGAAAAGTATTTTTCATGCAAATTTTCTACTTATTTCATTAGCATTTTAAGTAGATGAGGTTTATTGTGAGTAATTAATTTGAAATTGAATATGGCAACTTATGATTCAATTGTAGACATCTTTGCGAGATTGATCTGCGTAGTTGTGTAGGACGCCAACTGGTTGCCATTTTTTTGTAGCATCAAATACTTTTGTATCATGCACCTAACTAAGTGAAAGAATACTTAAAGCGTAAGTTATGCAAAGAGAAAAGAAGAGAAGAATTGACATAGTTCTTTTGCTGTAATTATTTATTTATTTATTTAAACTTTATTGCATAATAAAAACAATAATGTACAAATGGCGGACTTAATGCCATAAGGCATTCTCAACCAGTCAACCATCAGGCTAAACAGAAAGTATAAAGTATAACGGTGCAGGATCGTGAATAAATAAAAACAAGCCATCCTGCCATTACCCTAATTTTTCTTTGTGTTGTCATTCATTATATAGCATTTTAAATTTAATTTGAATGTAAAAAAAATAAAAATAAAAATCGAAAAAATTAAAAATTAAATAATTTCGATTAAAATAAAAACAAGAATAACACAAATCAGCCGGAATATTCATACAATACATATCGATAAACTTACACTCATACATGGTATTATACAATCCATGTATACAAAATTTGTGAAGTAGTGAAATTTATAATGGTTTAGTAAATGTTAATTGTTATTTTGACTTGCTAAATGTAATGTTTGTTACATGGCCAATAAATCTATCTATCTATCTATCTAATTAAAAGTACCCAGCACAGATACCCTAAACAGACACTAAACCTAAAGCTTATCTGAAAAGTGCTTGCGCAACATGCGCTTGAAAGAAAGTTTGCTCTGAGCTTGCCTGATAGTGAGCGGTAGTGGATTCCAAAGGCGAATTGCCTGACGGGAAAAGGAATTGGACATGAAACCACTACTGTGAAGGGGGACTTCGAGTATCAGCTTACGGGATGAACGGAGCTCACAACCTGGACGGGCTGTCACAAAACGAAACTTGGATCTGAGATAATTTGGTGCAGTAGGAATTATGCGATTATTAACACTGATAAAAATATTCATTCCCCTCGCGCATTTTTAGTATATTTTCCTAATATTAAGCAACTAAACATAATGAGTAAATGTCACACAAAAACGCAGCAGAAGAATCAATATATATTATAATTTATAATAAATCTTTGCAATGTAAACCTTAATTAGTATTGCATCGTATGCATACTTCGATAAAAAAATAAAAGCACTTTGTGTTAAATTGCTAAATTGAATCAAGTGAATGCTAATTTTATTAAAGTCTGCGTTTTAACGTATTATTCTGATTATTCTAGACTATGCAAAGATGTTACTTGCGGTGCCTATTTCCAATTCGATTGCAATCGTAAGCAGTATGTACTATAAAAGGAACGAGTTTGTGTATTGTATAAGAAAAAACTAAGTCACACAACATCGATGACCTAATTAGCTAAGTTAAAGTTTATTGCGAGTTAGCATTTAAGTCTAGTTTGACACACTCAAATTGTTTACCAAACAGTTGCATGTTTATGTAATAAACAGCCATTTAACAATGCATAAATCTATCCTAACGCGCAATAAAAACTTTACAACCATCTTAAAAACCGATAACTACGAATCTTTCTTCGCCTCTCTATATTACTCACCCACTTTTTATATATTCAGGGTTCCCAGATCTGCACCCGACTTCAGAGGTCCGTGTCAATGTTCAAAGTCAACATCCTTTGCGTCACAGAAAGTCAATAAAATCAGTTCACAATGATCGATTGATCGCGTTAAAAACCCGATAGATTTGGGATTTAGAAAACTTTTTTCGCGGTCGGTGGGCGGGCGGTCGCACGCGCTGTACTGTAGCGTACGATACGAGTTGCACGCGTGGTGGCCAAGCTATGGACTGACTTTGATCGCGCTGCCGATCGCTACCGCCGAAACGCACGCCACTCGACGCTGAAACTAGGCTGAAAACTATCATACCATAATCCTAGTTTTTAATTCGACCCCTCCCACAAGTTTGGGGCTCGAGTGAGCCTAACATCACGTGGTCACAAGGATAGACAAATATTGACGAAAAATTTACTTTTCAAGGAAAATGTAATCTTAGTCATAGAATTCGTAGGAGGGGAAAGAAGCCGCCCTATTGGCTGAGCCAAACGGCCTTACGCCAATGGCGAGGGAAGGAGGAGCCGTATTACATTCGCTTTGAAATTTGGCGAGGAGAGTTTCCTCCCTAATTTCGGTCTTTTGGACTTAAATATTATAAGTACGTCCAGTTGCTCCTCGCGCGGCCTTGGACCTTCGTTTGACTCATTTACTAACACTGTTTCCACGTTAGTGATTATATTTAAGATTCATTATTTGTCAACAACTAAGTTAACAAACAAAGAGTCTATTTATTTTCTTAATCTATGCTGAAAGTAATGTTTTGTCTTAAAAAATGTGTCTACTATCCCAGCTTTAAAAATTGACTGTTTTGAGAGCCTTTGCAAGACATTTCACTTGGTAAACTGTTTTACTAATCGAAGTTCTTAACTGATGATCCTAACTTAAAGATTTAAATAAATCTAAATTGCTACGGCGGAGGTAACGAAACGTAGTAAATATGCATCTTGGCGACAATTTTATTTTTGCTGCCTCTGCCGTGGAGACCCTTCGCCTATCTGTACCCGACGCCCATATTTTATTTAAAAATTAAAAAAAAAACAGTTCGTACCCACCTCTGGTGACCCAAGTGGTGAGTTCCTCACTCAAGAGTAAAATATCTTGGTGAGTGAACCGGTTAAAAACAGGTAAGAACTATCTAACACTGTTATTCTCTTAACGTATCAGCGTCGGACCCGACGTCGAGGCATCAACCTGTCTCGCTCACTCGAGCTAGCGCGCTAGAGCAAGACAGGATGCTGCCCCGTCGTCGAGCTCGTCGCTGTCGCGCTTAAAGAATAACTCTCTTGTAATACTCCGCTTTATACTATTAGATTGTACCCTACCACAAATTTTAAGGCACATAGAGATATTTAGAACCTAAGACTCTGAACTAAAATAGGGTTTCTTTTTGCAAATGTTTTAAAACCAATACAAATCCCGAATATTTAGATACTATTATGAAATTTAATTTTTAAACTTTTAATAAAACCTTGTCAATGCTTGTGATTGTTTGGGATAGTTTACAAACATGTCACTAAAACATGACAAATTAAAATGATAGAGTTCCATGGTCACTCGCAACGAATGTCCTTGATCTTATTTATTGCCACACTCGAGTACTCCAAACATTTTTCCTACCAGTGGCCCATTTCACGATGCAACAAGTTACAATGCCAGGCATTATTGACCAATGTTGCCGGTTTAGACTTGTAAAATTGTAACTTGTAGCTTCGTGAAACGGGCCACTGGTAACAGTCCTGTGCACCTTGCACGATTATTCTCGATACGCGTTAACTCGCTACGTAACTCAGTGCATCTCTCTCTTACTGTACCCTTACCATTGAGTTTCTATCGAAAATTCATAATTATTACGTTACTACGAGTACAGTCGATTGCGGTTAAGTACGCTCCCATTGGTCAGTGAAAGAGTTAAGCTATACGCTATAGTCTATCTATACGGTATTTTTCAATGACATTATTGTCAAATTTGTTACTCATGGTACCAACATTCATTCATTTAGTAATTTACGGTTGGACTCACACTACCGATTTTTAGTTGTTTAAGTGAGCGCTAGAGGCGCTGTATATTTCCCCGTACAAATCGTTAACGCCGTCGCTAGCGAGTACGGTTACGGCAAGCTGCCCTGTACTCATGGTAAGGGTACTGTCTAGTTAGAAAGAGATGCACTGAGTTACGTAGCGAGTTTTTGAGTGTCGAGAAGATTCGTGCTAGGTCCACTGGTAACATACCGCATCTGATCCGAACCCGAGGCAGACATGGCTTACTTCGTGGAGCTATAAGAATACCACTGCACTGGGGCCCGTGCAATTGATTTGCCGCGCGTACGAGTACGAGTTATACCATAAACAAAGATGCATACAGTAGGACACTTCTTAAACCAAAACGCCGTTTTTGTTCGAAGTAAAACTTCTGTACTTGTACGGTCAACCTCAGAAGTAGCTAAACATTTTAGTACCTTGTCGCTGTCAGTGATGTGATGTGGCAACCCTCATTTAATTCGTTACAACGACAAGGTTCTTAAGTGTTAAGCTTCTTCTGAGACTGATTGTACGTTATGTATTCTGTCCATGAGGATATAAAACCTGAAGTAGAAATAGTAATATTAAAAATAATATCAAATTATACCTACTAAGTACACGATCCGATACAAAAAGTTGTATCTTCCTAATTGGTCTCGGGTTACGAGTTACTTGTTTTTTTTTTCTGGTTGAGCACTAGAAGGTATTTAGTAAAAATGGATTGTGGATAATTGTCCATAAATTTGAGAGGAAGCACTAGGTATCTATTGACATTATTGTTAGTACTACCACAGACTATAATAATACTATAGGGGCTCTACTTGTCGACACTCAAAATCTTAGATCTTCTCCCATCGTGCGAGCAATCTCCATATTTCTCTATTCCCTGCCTGCAGGAGGTCAAAGACAAGGCAGGTAATAGAGAAGCATGTCGATTGCTCCAGCGATGAGAGGATATAGCTTTGCCCCTACCATGTTGTTTACGCTATCGCTATCGAGCTAGCCCTATTTTATTTATTTATTTATCTATTCGTCATATGTAAATGCTTCGTAACCGTTTGTTAGTTAGCATACTTAGCATGTTTTATATCTTTATCTTTAATTACTTACTAATTGAAAAGCCGGGGCGGACCGCTAGTAAGTAGTAAAATTACAGTGAGCAAAAGCTGCAAAAATGCCGCAAAAATCAGTCGCGTCACGTCACGTCACCATAGCAATAATTAAAAGAGCCAACGCCTAATCACGTTTATTTTAATACTGTCCGCTTTAATTAAATTCTCTTATAGTACCTACCCATTAAATATCTATCATAATTATTTGAAATAAATTTTTTTTTTGTTTGACATTTTTTTTACTATGTAACGCTGTACCTAACTCATAAAATGGAAACCGTACCAAAATCCGTTGCGTGGCTTTGAAGGAGTAAGCAGCCGTAGATATCAGGGGTGCAATTTTTGAATCTCACCAGGTCACTAGATCTCACCAAAATGGCCGAATCTCTATGAAAAACGGCCATTTTGGCGAGCTTTAGTCACCGGTGAGATTCAACAATCGCACTCCTGGACAGACAGGAACGGATAACGCCTTTGTTTTATACTATGTTAAGATAAATATACTTACGATGCATTTCTTTTGGGAACCTCACTCATGATCAGCATCTGCTGAAAAAATACTCTTCATTTTTAATTGACTTCAAAGATGAGGATCTCCAATAGGGATGTCTCCTGGGTTAAAACAACAAGATTCTAATTAGTCCGTCAGTTAGATTATAGAAAAATACTCGATACGTATTTTTTTATTTGTCCATACGAATAATATTGACAAAGATACAGCACATTCAAATTCAGGAGTAGGGGCTCGTGACGTCACTCTTCCGTAAAAATTTTACGATATAATGACGTAGCGCGAACTTTCGCCGCTCTGTAACTTTGTTATTTTAAGTTTTAGAAGCAAAAGAAAAAATACGTATCTACTATTTTCTGGCGTTCTAAAAGATGGACTAATTATTATTTTTTAGTCAACATCCCAATTCGACTGTTTTTTTTTAAATATGTTTGTGTGGATTATTATTCGTACCTATGGCATATCAAGTGTACAAGAAACAATTAAAACTACAAATGTAACGCTAATGATTTATTTTCAGCATTTGTGTGGACTGTGCATGTAACACGATATCACCGCAAATTATAAACCGATTTCGATATCCTTTTTATTTTGAATTGGTTATACTCGAGTTTGGTTCTATTGAAACTTGGAAAAATTATTTCGGTTTTTAATTTAAAATCAAATATTCCTGATTAATGTTCCTGAAGCGAAGCTTAGTAGCGGCGCCCTCGCGGCAGAAAACAAAATACATATTATGTGACATGAAATTGTTCAGTGATTGGCTCTGTCGGAGACTGCTAGCGACATCTAGCGCCGTTTAGTGGAACTATGACATGCTTGAAGCACACCCCAGCCCGGTCATCAGAGTCAGTGTTGTTGATTAACGTAATAGTTTCATAGGTGGCAGTAAAAACTCTGCTAAATAATTGAAGTATTTGCTGTTTTTATTATAATTCAGTAACAGTCAAGTGTAAAATATGGTGAGAGTTAAGGTGAACGACACACGATAACACAGCGCACAACAAAAATTTGAAAATTCTAACGAAACTCTCCGGTGTACACACACGACATGCAGCAGTGTGCGACCTCAACTCTCGTTACCTATACCTCACTCAACGTCTCAAGTATGTACAGTCAGCCTCAGAAGTAGCTTAACAATGAAGAACCTTGTCGTAGTAAAGTATGAAATGAGAGTTGCACGAATTTATCACATTACGGACAGTGACAAAGTATTCAAATGTTCAGCTATTTATGAGGGTGACCGTACTTACCCATCATCATCATCATCATCATCATTTCAGCCGACAGACGTCCACTGCTGGACATAGGCCTCTCCCAAGGATCGCCACAACGACCAGTCTTGTGCTGCTTACATCCAGCGGGTTCCCGCAACGATCACCAGGTTATCGGTCCACCTTGTGGCGGGTCTGCCCACGCTGCGTCTTCCGGTACGCGGCCGCCACTCGAGAACTCTATGGCCTCATCGGCCATCCGTTATGCTACTCACCCAGGTACTTACCAAAACACTTCATACCGGACTAATAAGGCCGCGGCTACTAGCTGTAAGTCCATAGATTCGATACAAACATGTTTTTGCACTTGACCTGACGACTAAGCTCTGTTCAGATGTGACAATGAATTTGAATGAAGTGAGAATCAGAATTGAGAACTAGCTATATCGATTTTCTGGCGCCCATGCACCTGTAAATTTCCTCGAAATTGTTACGGCCGTTTTCAAGAACGCGAATAGTGCTCGTATAGTAGTTATCCTAACTCTTAAATTAAATTTTGGTCGTGTCTTGTATCGAATACGAAAAAACAGGAGTGCGGTTTTTGAATCTCATCGGTGACTAAAGGTCGCCAAAATAGCCGGTATTCATAAAAATCCGGCCATTTTGGTGAGCTTTAGGCTTACTGTCCACGGCGGCGTCATTTTACGCTTGCATGCAACCTACAAAAGACGACAGGCGTATTTTGCGTCCTAGGTGTGTCCGCGTAATCGTCATGCAATCGTCATCCAAGCTTCAAAACGGTTAGTTCTTCCAAGTTTAGCATCGTGAAAGCACGTGTTTTCATTGTAAAAATGTCAAGTGATGATGAAGATGTGATTATAGCATACAACTTTATTAGAAGACGACGATGGCGTAGATTGTAGTGGCTTCATCCATACATCGAAAAAAATATTAATTGTAGATTATCCGTCATAGTCTTTTCTCAAGTATTCTTGTAACTTGTTATTATACAGACAAGGATACTGTTCAATTATGAGAATAAAATTGGCTGCTGAGGCCACCATTTTGCAAAAAAAACACGTGTTTGCGTCTCGCAATGTAGCTTGAGTAATGACATGCCGCTGCACGAGCTCCATGACGAACGTCTGACGATACGCAAATGCGACGTTGACGCTCCGTGGACACAGTTGCGTTCTTTTCTGCGCAAGATGCATGCAGTCGCCACGCAAGCGTAAAATGACGAAAGCGTGCGTCTGACGTGAAGCTTTTGCATTTGAATCTCGCCGGGTAACTAAATCTCACCAAAATAGCCGTTTTTCATTGAGAGTCGACCATTTTGGTAAGCTTTAGTCGCCTGGTGAGATTCAAAAATTACACCCCAGGACCATACATGCCATGCCATAACCGTACCATAAACGCGCTGTTCCTTATTTTTTTCTTAAATCCTATAAGTTTGGATCACATATACCTACTCTTAAACGAGCACTCAGGGTTGCTCAGTTCCCCCAAGCCTTTATAAACCGCCAAGTAGTAGCCACCGCGCCCGCCTTGGTGAAGGTATTTACCTCAATCAAGGCGAGCCATATATCAAGTCGTCAAGCTATAGCTTCGATTTCGATGAATGCAGTGAAATCGATCATGTTTGACATACACCTTTTAGAATTAGCAGGTGTTAAAATGCAGTGTTTCACCTCGAAATCGGAGGTTTGGAAGAAATCAAAAAGTCGTAAGCGAGTGCTTTAAATTGAATGTAATTTTTTATCGCTTTTCATTATTATTTTTTTACACTTGCTCAGAATAATTCAGTTTGGTACTGCCACAGATCATTATGAAGGCATAATATTTTTTAGAAGAAAGTTAACTAGCCGCCAAAAACAGGTAGAAATCTAAATAACAATTATAAAACGAAATTCAACAATTTTTTGTTTATTTTTATTAAAATATTTAAAAAACTAAACAATGTTGCAGGTTTTACTTTCAGTTAAGTACAATCCTTCGCGTACGGAATTACTTATTTATACTTAATAATAATAATAAAACCTATTATTTTACAGATGGCTCTGAATAATCGACTCGACGTCAAGGCATCGCCGTCTCGCTCACTCGAGCCAGCGCGCTTGAGCAAGACAGGGCGCTGCCCCAGCGCCGAGCTCGTCGCTGTTGCGGTTAGAGAATCACTCTACAGTATGAAACTGGAACTTAAGTTTGGTCTACCACTTTCAATGTTTTTTGTACAACAAACATCTCGAACGCGATAACGTTAACTTTACAATTATTATAATAATAGGCAGCGAGCGCCTCCTAGTAATTGAGAAGTTGAAGCTTACGCGATCGAGACGTTTGTTGTGCCAAGAAATAAGAAATAGAAATAGAAACAATGTTAAGCAGTCCTAACATGACCGAAAAACTTACTTTATCCCTCCCTGTGTCTCTGTCTAATCATTCTAGGGTTGCAGTAGTCCAGATCCCCTTAGGTTCCAAATGTAGTCAAGACCTTGAATAAACCAACCATTTATTTTTCTAAGCGTCTCCATCACTCTAAGACGACAATGCATCCTCAAAAATGTCCCCCTTAATGGGGCAAGATTTCGTAAACGAGTAGCATTACCTTGCGGTCTACCGAGGTACGATGTGATCATCGATCGATCAATCGAACCCTGCAATGGAATAATTTAATGCAACTCGTATGCAGAACTCGCTTCATGTAAATGGCCCTTTATTCATGGAATTAGAAGCAACATAAATAAGTCACATAGCTCAACTTGAAATTTTTTATACAGTCTTCATTAGAACTTCCATCGTTTATAATTATAAGCATCCGTTATAAATGTTGATGGGGGTCAGAGTAATTGGGGCTCGATCGATCGTTTGATTACATTATACCTAGGTATAGTAGCACGCACGCAATGTAAAGCTACCCGCCTGCGAGAACGTGCACTACATTAACTACATATTTATTATGTCGTCACAAGTTAGGTTTCTAAAGTCCGACCTATCAAAGTGTTCTAAGCTCCGTATTGCCCTATAGAGGTTTTCCCCGGGGCTAAGAGTGGGCAAGAGGTCCAGCGCGCCGACCACAGAGTAGTCTGGCCTTAGGTAGCCCTGGTCCACTCCTTCTTGCAACAGCAGCCTTAACCGGGACATCTGTAGATCGGTGACGCGGCTGTGGTCTGCATGAGTTTCTCTGTAATCACCTGCGAATAAAAACTTACTTAACTAATGTTTAACAGGTTATCACTTAAACTTCAACACTAGTGCCCTACCCGTGCCCTACCATGATCTGTCAAGTTTAGGCACTGGTCCCACTAAGGGCGAGGAAGCGATTAGCTATCGACTATTTTCTCGCTCAAGTAGCGAACAAAAGATAAAGATACCGTGTCGGTAAAAGAGAGAGGTATATTTATAGTTCATCGCTGGCAGTTCACACTGCCGGCGAGGACTCTCTCTTCAAGACGCATTGAGTGACGTAGAGATTAACTTGCGTCAAGAAGTTTCGCGCTAGGTGCTGATCTGTGGACTCACCCATGAAGGCGATGCCAATTGAACACCTGTTGTAATTCCGAGTGTGCATGCCTTGTCGGTTCCACCGGCGGGAGTCGTAAACGCGGCCATCGTTTCCAACCACAAAGTTGAAACTGAGAACACATCATCATTATTGTCATTATGATCTTTGCCGGACTTGAGGTGCGATTTTTGATTCTGAAAGGTCACCAAATTGGCCGTTTTCATAGGAATTCGGCCATTTTGGTTTGCTTTAGTCTGGTGAGATTAAGACCTGGTTAGATTCAAAAATTGCACCTCAGGGCTTGTATTAAGCTGTCCGTAACTGGGGGGCACCCTCTGTTCAAAAAATCTTCAGCAAAAAAAAATCGGATTATCAGTCCGGGACGGAATCGGTACTTTATTTTTTTATTTTCAGCTGATTTAGATTACATACACATACAATTTCAAGTCGATCTTACAGGTGGAAGTAGGTCGAAGGGATCATAGCAAGTTTAATAAGAGTTCGTTAAACATTCCTTTATGTAAACGATTAATTAATTACTTTATAAAGGTCTAGCGTTTTCGTTGACAATATTTTACTTTATTGGTCCACTTATTAATATAACCTACCCTTACGAAATATTTGAAGACAACCCGACAAGTTAAATAAGTTTGTAAAAAGTGGTGTTAGTGAAGGTAATTGTACATACTACGTGATGAATTGTATATTCTTCTTAAGGTCATTACATAAAAACATTTGGTACGCTCTTATAGACGGGATGTCGAAACAAGGTAGAAACTTCAAAAATATTGCTGTATGTAGTTTGATAAAAAATAAAATATATAATAACCTTTATTTTATTTTAGACGAAAAAGGTACAAAATTTTTACTAATACCAAATCTATAAAATTTATGTTGGTAAAATTACTATTTCAGTTCTATTATTGTACTATTTTTTTGTGCGAGATGCATCTTCAGGCACAACAAGGTATGTAGCTATAATGGGTGTACCATATCATCCCGATATTATTCTCAGGATGTAGTTGGAACTGACACGCAGTCTTTAGGCGAGGCAGTAATAAGTTCAAGGCGTTAGAAAAAAAATGACTCGTAAAAACATATTAATCATTATACAACTTTATAATAATGTTCTTTAACACTTACGGTAAATCATAACTCAATTCTCCCCAGGATAAAAAATAGTCTTGCAACGTACGCATTTCTTCTGCGCATGTATTGAAATCGAAGCATTCTGGGCTGACTGTGTGATGGATGATGACCAGCTTGATCGGGGAATACTCATCCAGGGTGAGGTTATCAGGCGAGTGCCGTGCCAGCCACATCTCGCGTGTTACTCTCCATGGTACTACGAAGAAATAATAAGTCTTATCATTCATCACCGACGATTTCGTAATTGTTTAGCCTGAAATTACTTCAATTTTTTAAATATTTAAACAATGAATAAATAATAATAATAAAAATTTCATAAAAAGTAGTGCCATCCTGCGTCAGCTTGAGGTCACTGCAAAGTTACCCAGTCGAATAAGATAACTTCATAGACTCTCTGTGTTTTTCTTGGTTACCTGTAGCTCAATCGTTCAGAGCAAGGTACGAAATCCTGAGTATGTACAGGTAACTGTCAAATGACCAAGATTAATTTTTGTGTTGTTTTTGCGTCTACGACTATCATTCAAATATGCGATTAACTTAGATATACCAATTAAAATACATTAATTCGAACTGTCTACCTTCTTCGACGAGAAGTGATTCGCTGTTCTTCGCTATGATGACTAAGTGAACTATGAGTGCAACAGTAAGCAACACTGCCAACACAACTGCAGCCCAACAGAACCGAATCCAATGCTTTCTTTTCGTCACTATATTTTTATCCAGTGGAAGACGATTACGACGATTAGCTGTAATTAAATCAAACATGATGCACTATACAAAGTGAGTTTCAATTAACAGAACGCCATTGAGTGTGGCCAATTCATCTGCCAACCATTAGCGACAGCTCTCTGCCACGAAACCCTGCATTTTACTTCCTATAAACCCTTATGGCTATGCTGCCCCCATTTCATACTGTTCCACGGGTGTCTAGTCACCTGAGTGTTCGTTCATTGTTCTAAAATCAAAAAGGTATGCCAACGTTTGAACTGGCTTTCTATCAAGAATGCTACGAAGCGAAGATGTGTATGAAAAACTACGAGCACTAAAGTCGCTGGGGTGCGCGATGATGAATGGGATGCAGCTATTTCATTATTACCTAATTCAATGTTATTATGACAAACTGGTCTACTTGAAATTACAGTTCAGTACAGAAAATTATGACATAAGGTTTTTTCGAGCAGGGTAAATGAGGGATTCGGGTTACCTAATGGGACGTGATGATCGCCGCCCATGGGATCCACACAAGAGTCGCTGATTAGGTGCCGGCTTTTAGGTGGTATAACAAGAATCTTAATTGATCAAATAGTATTTACATACATCTAGATACTGTTGGCCGTCGGGCTCAAAAATAAATCCATTTTGTGAACTAATAGTAAAATATATTTAAGAAACGGTAAAAACGATATCAAAGACGACGTGCGACTGCCAAGGAAAACAATATTCAAAAAGCTGTGACAATTAAAAGTATTCGAAGGAGGTCGCATGAGCCTGTCGCTAACGGGTACTTTACACAGTGCTGGTTTCGCGGAGTAGCAATAGCAAGGTAATTTAGTCAAATTTTCTAGTTATAGTTAATAAATCAAAATGCAAGCCTATGGTTCGCAAGCGCAAGATAATAATAGGGATAGGCTAGGCGCAAGATGGGTTCGATTGTGAGTCTTATCAGCGCGAGCTCTTAATACCAAATACGGCAGTGTAACTTCCTTCCTCTTAAAACTTACCTTTATTTACCTGGTTGTCGCCAGAAGAGGGCGTTATTGGTTCCCTATTCTCGACAATTTGCGTGATTGTCACGAACTGAGGTCCAAAATGCACTCCGGAGGACTGG
This sequence comes from Ditula angustiorana, assembly GCA_963691745.1. Lineage (NCBI taxonomy): Eukaryota > Metazoa > Arthropoda > Insecta > Lepidoptera > Tortricidae > Ditula > Ditula angustiorana. The sequence goes on from OY829472.1 coordinate 9,485,264, forward strand.
TTTATGTTCACATTGGCAACCGGGGGTACAGTACGTTCCAACAACTCTGGTGTTATCGCCTCGTTCAACACGAATATCCGTGGTGCTGTAGTTGGCCCTGCGCTGCCGCCCTCCAACTCCAGATTTGACCACATCACAAAACATAAAAAGTTCTTTCTTTCTTAACACTGAAGTTAGTGACGATTGATGATCCATGGAGCACGCTTTGCTGTGTCGGAGTATTTGCGATCGCGACTGACTTCACGCTGCGATTACCTATACGGTGTGATAGACAAGTGTTATGTATACATTCATGTGTGCAAGCAAAAAATCTGATAAAGTTAATCCTACCAAGAATATACTTATGAAAAATATTGTATATATCTTTCTTGTAAATTAAAATATGCTATTTCGCTTCGATAACAGGGTATGTACCTACTTAATTAGAGATTACGCGACCGATAAATGACGTAGGTATCTTAACTATTTGAAATATGCAGTTACTTCAATTTCTAATATCTTTTCATTTATTTCATTGACATTAGTTTTCATTATCTTTCGCATTATAATAATCTACATTTCTTGCCGTTCTTCTCGTGCTGTCTGCGGAAGTTGCAATAATCATAGCAATCTCTACATTAGACCCCGTCGCTCGGAACAATCCTCTGGTGCTCCTGCCGAACCATGTATTCTTCAGCCACGAGATGATTTTTTACCGGTGGACCTAAAATGGTAGGCCCAAGTTCAGTTTATAGGGCCCTCCCTGCGCCTCTGTCAACTAGTGCCATAAGAAAGCGTCCCTTTCACATAGATATGAACTCAGATGAACTAAACTTGGCCGGTTACGTTAGAACTACAGGCCCGCCCAGCAGCACTTTCTGACGTTGAGCTGGCTGCTCTTGTCGTTTGACATAAATGGGACGGCGCAAAAGTGCTAAGCCAACTAGCATCTCACAAAATACCATCACCTTTCTGTCCAAGTATCACCGCGCCGTTAGACCATCAGGCCTTTTGCCGTTAGTACGGCACAACCTGTCTATTTGCAGACTCTAAAACCTTACGGACGATGACGGAAACAACTAAGTTTTAAAAACTTTCTGCTGGGGGTGTGTAGAAGAACACTACATTGACAATTTAGTGACATATAGCAAACTTTACAGTATTAAAGCAGAGGGGAGTACAGGTGTAAACTTCTTAGCGCAAATGTAACAAATCCCTAAACTACATCCGGATCTCAGAGTCGATGAGAGTTACGGTAGTAGTAGGCAAGTAACATAGTAGACCTTGTATGTTAGCAAATTGATTATTATCTAAGATTAATCGTTAAAATCTAAAAAGCGCGTAGCACAACACCTCGTAGTTATCGCAGCGGTCTAGAGTTTAGTTTAATAATAAATAAGCCATTATCTATAGATAATTCGATGACACAAAAGATAATAATAAAAAAATACCGGCTCATAAGTGCGTTTTGGACGTGCGTAAGATCAGGGTTGCGTAAAGTACCAGATTTTAGGGAGGGTTCCACCCTTATAATTTGTCTCTTTTTCTTGTAAACTACGAGTATCAACGAAACTTTCTATCCCGCGCGCAAGAAACAAGTCTAAAACTAATAAAGAAGCTTTTTTTAAGGAGTACCTTAAGTAGTAGCCTTCCATGTAAAAGTCAAGCAAGCGGGAAGTGTACTTTAATATCCTAGCTACAAACTACAGCGTCAAGAGAGGTACGTTCGATAGCTCCATAAATTATTATGAGTATGTTTTAAGAGTTTTAAGCAATGTCAGCATCTGAGATACTATATTATTGAACTCTCAATAGTAAATTTTCATTTCTCTTCTAAAATTACAAGTGCTCATAAACGTAATAGTTAACGCATTATGCTATAAAGTGCTATTTTTTTTTTAATTACTGGCCCTTTTAGTTAAAACGTTACTTTCAGTTAAATAATAATAATAAATAAATAAGTTCTTTATTTCAAACCCATGATCCGTAGTGTTAGTAACAATTGACTTAAATCTAGATTAGTAAGACTTATAATTAAACAAAGGTTTTTATTTAAATTACAAACTGGGCTACACCCTTAATCTGTCCAACCCACCAAGCCAGGATTGGACATTCGAATCTGCCCGCTATTGCTTTTAGAATGCTGTTGGGACTTACTCTTACTCTGCCTAACAGCGAGGCTATCTTCCTGCGCACGATCGCCTGAAACCCGTCTACACGGGCTTCGGCGAACATACCCGAGGCACTGCATCTGCTCGGCAGCCCCATCAGCACCATTAAATACACTTTCCAAGTTTTATCAATGCAATCCCAATAGCCTCTTGGTAAATGGATTGTCATACGTGGACATCTGGCCAAGACGAAATTATAAGAGGTCCGTTTTTTCGCTACTTGAGTACGGAAACCTAAAAACAACTTTTTTTTCAGCCATTGCCTCCAGTCGTTCTTTTATCTATTTATTTTAACAAAGTTCTTATTGTTTATCGAACTAATAGAACCGAGGTAATCGTACAGTTCCCGGCAAACTGAGCATTGACTTTGGCTGTGCAGTAGCCGTTTCTAGTATAAATGTGTATGCGCAAACATACCCCCTCCCATCGATTTATGCTCAAGTTGTTTGCCTGCAACTATAGTGCTCTTTGATTCTGCTGTAATTATCTAAGCACAAACGCGACGAGTGAGGTATCGCCCTGTCTGGCTCACTCACAATAGCCAGTTAGAGCAAGACAGGCCTGCCTCTCGATGGCAGGCTTGCCCTTATTGCGTTTAGAGAATCACACACTCTTGGGTAAAAACTGTAAGTACCTTTAGTGTGACTTTTTGTAACGATATTTAAACGTCTCGTTTGTGTTAACGTTAACTTCTCAATTACTAGGGAAATATTCACGGCGCCTCTAGCGGCACGTGTTCGCAACCAACTATTTCCATAGTCATAGAGAAGTTAACGCAAACGTGGTCGTAACGTTTGTTGTGACAAAAACTAACACTGACAACGGTCGGAGCATACCACCCTTTTGTGGAACAGTGGCATAAGTATGAAATAAGCTTGAACTTTAATAGTTTTTTATGTAGAAGCCAAACTTCACCCCCTCCCCTTTCTTTTTGATTTTGACTGCATGGAGAGGAATGTAAGCACTAAAGCGGCAATTACACTACTTCGTTCACCTATACTGCGGTCGCTGAACTTGTTTAAAACTAGTTCGGCCTGCGACCGTCGTCTTTACATTAGTCTGTCCGCCAACTGTCACACTGCTTCGGTCACCTAAGTAGGCGGTTGCAGTAGTCGCTCGCCGAACGCGGCCTACTTCCGTGTTCTATGCACTGTTGCGGTCGCTGCATGCGGCGATGGGCTTCATGTTATTGCCGCTTTAGTTCTATAAGTCGTTTTTAGCACGCACTGAAGAGACGAAATATCGCTTCTAATATTTTTTTATTGTGATTGTCAAAAGGATTGTTACCTGTATCAACCACGCCCCTATTTCACCATCTTGACAGATGACATGTGACTACGACAGTTCGGCATACATGGCTAAGAGTTTACATACATATTATGTACTCTGCATCGTCGTTGTAATCTGACATATGTTGGTTTGGTAAAATAAGGCCCAGGTCGACGGCGCCGGGCGCTGTCACAATCAGATCACGACGGAGGTGATGTAGACAGTACACAGAAGCAGCATCACCAGCATAGCGGTTGCACAGAAGAACCACTCCAAGCGTGTCGTGCTCTTCACAATACTCCAAATAAAGGGCAGGAAAACGTGTTCTGAAATAAATACACCGGCTTAAGTTCTGACGATAGCCACTGACGACGTATCCATTTGGAGTATCTACCTGGGTGATAATGAACTTTTTAGTTTAGAAGCCTGTTTTTTTTTAGATGTGGCTTATATTCGTATTTAAAGATGGACGGTGCGAAAATGCGTTGCGGACTCTTTTCAGATGCTTTCCGTATACACATTCTTTGCGGACTTTCCTCGCAGCCATCTCTCGCTTGTTTTGTATGAAGAAACCTCGCTCCGCTAAGCCCATGAAACTTCTACCAGGGACCAATTTCATAAACGCGACAGGCGACGGGTGACAGTGACAATTCGCCGTACACTACTGTGTCGACAAGTAACAGCCCGTTCACACATGGTCTCCGTTTTACTGGTCCGTTTTATCGGATACGTTTTTTTTTCATTGATGGCATATGGAGTTGTATGAGCAACTTCATGCATGACACAGTATTCTGTATACTAAAAAAGTAAGTTAGTAAAAGGCTACTTTAATACGGAGACCGTAACCGGGCTGTAACGCAACAGACTTTCAGACTTGACATCATAGCGGGGTACCAATGTACACCGAATTCTCAGTATTCTCACTGTTACCTGTCGCCTGTCGCGTTTATGAAATTGGACCCTGAGGTGTGCTTAGCGTTGATAGGAAAATGTAGTATGGAGTACCTTACCTTATTGGTGGATTTCTTCCTCGCGCACCTCTTCGCTACCTCTCAAAGCCTTGGTGAATGCGCAGCGTATATAAGGTCTTAATGACATGGTACAAGTTCCTCCTCGAACAGTCAACCTAAGAAGTAGCTGAACACTTAAGAACCTTTTCGTAATAACGTATGAAATGAGAGTTGCACGAATTTGTTACATTACTCACATCGACAATTTAAGGTATAGTCGACCAAGTAATTGCTTGACCACTTTTGAACCTTATCCCTTTGTAATACGGTCGAAAAGTGGTCAAGCAATTTCTTGGTCGACTATACTTCTGAGGCTGGCAGTAACATGCAACTCTGGCCTTGGACAACTGACGGAGATATTATTAAAGTGATTGACGACCGTATAGATTCGTAGTTGCGAAATTTAAAATGTGTAGCTAGGTACAGTCAAAGAATTTAATTCCCTACCCATTTCTTTGAAAGGTCGTCTGACATTCGCAATGCATGGTCTATATGTCAAACCAACGCCTTGCTCTAGTTAGCTCTTATGGTGACAGTTTGTTATATGATGTTGAACCTCAGGGGGGTTGGAAATTAAATTCCTTGATTTATATACAAGAGTATATAAATCTGTGGTGAAGGCACCTAATTCACAAATAAAACTAGAATAAAATACTAACTTGTTTTTATGTTTATTAAAGTGTAGCGTCTAATAAAACACTCTTATCATGTTACTTTAATTTCTCTGTTCATTCTATCTATCTAAACTCTATTATTTATCTCTATTTATTTACCTAAAATAAAATAAATCACAAAATCTTCAAAAAACACTGATTTATTTAACCTACTTTCTAAGTCGATCATTATAAATAAGTTAAATTACTGCCAACCGGTGCATTGAAATATGACCGGTGCATCGATATTTTATCATTACCAATACCAATATTTCGGTAAAGTAATATATATCTAAGTATCTATTAATGTATTGCAATTTAGCACATTTTCTGTCTATACGGTGTTTAAAACACTACAGGACTAAAAGAGGAGAGGGCAGAGGGAGCCGGTGGAAAACTCTGAACAGTGATATTTTATAAACCAGTTACTAATTTTTATTTACTCTACCAATACGAAAGTAACAAAGTAACTATAATAATACAATGTAAGGTAATTACAAAAGTAAACTAATTATAAATTAAAATTAACTATCGATATAAAATCATAGGCGTTATATCTATACTCAGCCGCTGCCCGAAATTGGTATCAGCCTTTTGGACCCCGTAGCCTCGATTAGAAGCGTAGATAATAATGTAAATTTAAATAAAAACATTCATCGAAAATTTAGCCATAACAAATTAACACCTGAGAAAATTTCGAAATTTCCGCCTCGCATGGAGAGGTGTACCTCAAGGAATTCTAAACCACAGATGTACTTAATACTTAAAAATTATAAATTACTTGAAAAACGTTATTTTTGGTTTACATCAAAGTTGACCTAACATGACGGCCCGAGTTTAACTCCCTCCCTCCGTCTCTACCTAACTAGTGTTAAAAGAAAGGGACGTAGATAGAGATAAATTAAACTTGGCTGGACACGTTACGGCCATAGGGGTCTTATGCTCAAATAATTACCCTATACTTTAATGTAAATAATATTATCAATACACCATCATCATCAAACGAATTAATTTACAGAATCACTCAAACATACAATTATTTTATTGTTCAAAACAACACTTAGGTACCTATTGTCCCAGTTATAGACCGTACTCAAGTTCCTTGATTTGAGCGCAGGTTCGGTCAAATCAACTAGGTATGTGCTAGCAACCCGCTGCGGCTTGCCACGGGTACAATTAACATGTTATGTACATAAAAACCTTCCACAAAACAATATCTAACTGCTAGTGAAAACCGTATCAAAATCAGTTAAGTACGTGATTTAGATGGAAAAGGTAGCGGAAGATAGACTATAAAAATTTCGGATAGGCAGGAAAAGAAGCGACTTTTCTTTTTACTATGTAAAGAAAATGGAAAATAAACGACCCTTAGCTGGATAAAATCTTTCGTGTAAGGTCTTAAAATGCTGTTTAACTGTTTATTAAACTGCTTAATACATGTAGCTAATATACGTCATTATCTTACATAGAAACTGAATTTAAAACGTTAGTCCGCTAAACGAAACTCACAAAAAATTTGCTAAATCCAATCGTAGATACAGAAGGTGCACAGCAGTTATATTATAATAGACGTTAATAGTATTTTATGCAACGGTTGCATAATGAGGGGGTCTTAAAACACGAGTGTGGTTTTATGAAACGAGCGTCAGCGAGTCCCATAATAGGATCACACGGGTGTTTTAAGACCTAATTATGTACAGTTGCATACACTACTTTATCTACACACATATCATAACTGCAAAAAACCGTAACAGCAAAAAACCAAGAAACGAATGACAACAGTAATCGCGGCAATTCGATCCATCCGTCAAGCCGAACTTTTTTAAATCATAGACAAACGCATGAAGTCCTTATCCTCATGTCACTCGAGATCAAATGTCGTGTGTTTATATTAAAAAAACATACTGGATTGACGTTTCGTATCGATAACTGTTTTAATATCTATGGATACTAGAATAGTGACCCAACTCATAAAAGTACAGAAGTCGGTACTGTAATGATCATTACCAGTACGGATTTGCCTACTACCACAGACAAGAAATTTTTCATAGTAAAATTGGTTGTAATAATGGTGGTCATTTCCTACGGTTTCTGAATGCGTTATAGAGCACTTATGATATGTGTGTAGATAAACATACAAAACGTACTCTTATGCTATAAAAAACGTTGCCTTAGCTTTCATAATTTACAACGAACTTGTGATTCTGCTACTTGTAGGTACTGGAGTAAACTCTCATTTAGTCTTAAAACTATTGGCGAGAGGAGTGTATCGTCGTGAAATAATAGGCACTGGCTTAACAGAACGAAATTTTCTATCACGACGCCTTCTTTGACCAGCTGCTTTAAAAGAATGTTGATGTGCTGCAACTGAAGCAAGTCCGGCTCGACGCTACTGTAGTCTCCTATAAGCATGATGCTTATAGTGTTGGCGTCCCACGACTTCACCATGTCTCCTTGAACATTAGCTCCTCTGCCTTCAAATACAATTCCTTCGCCACCAACGAGGAAATTCGGAATGATGTCCGGCAAACCCATACTAAGGCTGTACTGTTGTTCACCAAGTAATATCTTAATACAATCAAATTGTTCGTAGCATCTTTCCGAGCCCAAGCCAGAATGCCCGATGACTACATTCTTTAATGGCAGATTGAGTAATTCAACACCGTACGGGGGCATTGCTTGCCAAAATGCGCGAGTGCGATACCATGTCTCGTTCAGACCTGGCAAAAGTGATAAAATGTATGAAAAAATTTGCCGACGTGCTATCAAATTCTACAACAGTCTTAGAGTTTGCTGTCCTAATTGTATTTGTTATTTGCTGTACTTAAGTATTTATATTTTTCTGCCAAGTCACACGTTCGTTCGTGTCGTCATTGTTGACTAGTGTTAGTTTATGTCAAACAAGGGTCCTACTGAAAATCAGCACCTCTATTTTAGGGGCAGTGTGCTGGTTGGTGAGGCCTTTTTTGATTAGGGTCAACACAATATAATTGTGACATTTTGTTCTTTTTCCATGATGCGGCTAATCAAACGGCTATGTGTGTTTTTCGTTAAATAGTGTGAAATGTTATTTTTCAAACTGTTTCCTATTTTTCTTTCAAATGAATCAAGACCGCGTTATAGAAATGCACTTGGCAGTTGAGTACAAGAGATTATTTATTTTTGTCCTAGCTACGTAGGAGGAATAAATAATACTAAATAATGAATAAGGTTTACATAGCAGGAATTATGTTTTCCAACGTACGTTATTGGTAACAAGAATGTATTACAATATTTTCTTTATTAGTTGTCGCGGAGTACCGCGATGTCACTATCTGTGGTAAGTATTACATTATGGTTGGTGTTTATTAGATGGGTAACCCTGCTTGTGAGGGGAGATGCTAATGGTTTTTTTTCTCTCGGTGACAGTTGGAGGTTAGAAAAGGTATAGCGAGACGGATAGAAACAGAAAAAGGGACGAAGGTGATGGAAGTGATGGTGTTGAGGTTTGCGAGGCGAGATGGCGGCGGCGACTCTGGTGAGTCTCATACGAGAACAATGTTAAACCCAAGCCTAAAGCCTGTACTAATGTTATGACGATAGGACCGCATGGTCTCGATGCCAAAACGATATGTATGTCGTTTGAGTAGTTACGACCCCCGAGGATTCGCTCGGGGTGCTCGAATGTGATCGTACAGACAGATGAGTGGTACGGGAGGACTGTGAGGGGAGGTTGGAGGTCCTTTGGGGGAATTGACCCCCACGAGAAGACTGGAGGGTCATGCTGCGTCTGGCTAGCTTAACAAGCGGGACAAGGCACCGTTGAAGCGGAGTTACCCTGGAGACGCGTGGGGCCTGACGTGTCCGTGTCCTCTGATTCAGAGGCGGACGGGGCGCCCACACCGCCGAGTCAAGGAGGCAGTCTCACCAGCACCGATCTTGATCACACTAGTAAAGTCATATCTAAAACGACACGGTCGCTTGGCACTGAGATCACGTGGTCCTGAAGGTAGCATACCCTATTTCATCCCCATAATGGTTATTTGTCGCTAAACAACGCGAAGCAGATCCCTATAACTATGATTAGATAATAATCTCGGCGACAAAATTGGTGGAGGTGCTGTGTGAAATGTCTTTGCCCGGTCTGTGTGTATTTGAATAAAACATACACAACACACTTAAGCTATGCCACAAATACCAGATTTTTTAACAATTTCGTAACAACGTATACACATCTGCGACTTAAATAAAACTAAAAGCATAAAAAAAAAAATATTGAATGATGAAATAATAAAGTGTGATCATGAAACAAGACACTCAATTCAATTTAATTAGTGTTACAGAAGATAGTTGACAGTAAAAAAAGTTATGATTTGGGTAAAAATTGGTTAATTGATTGATAAAATAAAAAGCGACACCATTCTTTTGGTTGGGAGGCCTGCCTTACTGGCAAGACAGGTCTGCATATGGGTTGCAATGTTGGTGATGGTATGCCAGTGGTAGATAGTGTGGTGATGGTGTTTATCTAGTAACGAGCTTGATGCCTGCCCAATTGTGAAGAATGTAGTCGCTGTATAGTTTGGCCTATCCTCCTAAAACGAGGATTGAGCAGAGCAATGTCCTATCTAATAACTATAATGTGTTTTGGTACACTGGCACAGTGTTGTCGTTGCATCAAGGCTGTAAAGAAATGTTAAAAGTTGTTTAGAGTTTGAATTGATGCAGCATCTTTTTTTTGATGCTGCAGGAGTATCACATGCTGTTTGGTCATAGGCGCAGCAGAATGAGGTGCTGATTTAAGATAACCCAACGTATCTCCGAAGCGTTCGTCAGGTCGGAAGTTAGTAGATGCACGGTGATGAAATTGCGAATCGACTTGGTATGCCATAGGCCGATGTATGGGGCTTTAGTGATGTTTTCCTACCTGGCAGCGTGAGATAATAACATTAAAAAACTAACCGTAATCCTTATAAAAAAGGGTACTATGTTCTATAATATTATCTAGATGAGAAACACCTACCCGATCTGATGATAATGATATTTCTCCCGATCTTATCATATCGGGTCGGCAGATCGTGTCGTTGAAACCTTAAGAATTGGATCGCGGATTCAGTTCGGATACACAATCAGCAGAACGTCGGCAGGTAATAAATAATTTAAGTAAAAAAAAAATATATATATATAAACATATAAAATAATGAAAGTAAGGCCTTTTATTGCGTTGTACGTTTTATACCCCCTTTTCCTCATTTAATAAGTGTTATTGTCATAGTGCTTGGTCCGGCGGGCCTCTACTCCGTCAAAGTGCCAATTAAGTAAGTACTCGTTCGCATTATGGATTCGCACTAGGATAGTGTCAAAGTTTTCGAACGTGTGACCTGGGTTTGTGGAGCTTAATCCACAGGCGGAATTCATTACATCCCTATATTTTCTTATCTGTGGTGGAAGTTTTTCTTTCTACGTGTTGAACGGCCATGTTGTTTTAAATCTCCTATAAGTTCTTAATACACAGGCATTAATGGATAAAACTAACTGTGCAGAAAGATAAAAGGAAAACTGTGATTAATAAGAGAATTTGGTATACATTTACCAATTGTCGAACATCTGTCGTAAGTGCCATTATAACCACTTAATCAAATAAAAATGCAAATCATTTATTTGTCTACACAGGTGAACAATAATCACTTTGGTAAAAGGCTTTGAGTGTTTAGTTCATCTTAATGAACATCCTATTGAACACGGTATACAATGTTTTACAACCGACATCACAATTGAGGTAATCTGAAAATTAGAAACGACTGAACAACATACTAGCTTCAAATGGATACAACTTATTTTACATTTTTTAATGAAAAATATAGATACGTACATTATAATTATTTAATCTTAAGTGAATGGAAAGATGAAGCAGGAAACACTAATCAGACTAGATATGCCTAAGTTTAGCCGTCCTTCAGTTGGAAATATTACAATAAATACTAAATTATTTTTATAAATACAAAACCACCAATAGCGTTATACTTACAGGAATACATTGGTCTGGAAAGCGTCCGTTAAAGCTGCCGCGACCCAGGAACCTCGGCGTTCATTATTGAAACCAGCCGAGTAAGAATTTTATGATAATAAACAAAAAAAAAAAAGAGTGTATATTATTATTATTTTGTTAGATTCTTATCGGGGTTACTATTATTTCAGCCGATCAGTATTACCATGGAGGACGCTCTGCGCTTACGCATTCAGACCAGAAACGAACACCTGATACAGCTGATTGCTGAAACCAAAGCAATGCTGGATGGCGAGAGCGGAACACCTTTATTACAGGTAACTAAGAAACGGCTACAACTAAAACAAGCCGTAGATGCCTTAGAAAAGGACTCGTATATATTTATGGAAAAGTGCGAGGATGCGAGCCTAGCCACCCAATGTATGGGTAACCAGATGGAGGCCGAAGAGTTGATTGCTACTCTCCAGTCCTTAGAAGTGGTAGCAAACACAACAAAAGAAAGTAACATACAATCTGCTAGATTACCGAAACTCGACCTACCAAAGTACGGTGGGGATATTCTCAGGTGGACAGAGTTTTGGGATCTCTTTGAGGCGAATGTCGACTCAAAAAACTTAAGAGATGTCGACAAACTGTCATACCTTTTAAGCTCTTTAGAAGGTGTGGCTCTAGAAGCTGTACAAGGGATAGGAGCTACTAACGAAAATTATCGAATAGCAGTCGAGATCCTTCAACAGAGGTATGGAGTGAAAGATAGGGTTGTGGATGCTCACTATGACGCACTCAATAAATTGAATACAGCCTCCAACACAGCAGCGGAGTGCCGACAAACCCTGAATAAAATTGAAAAGCATCTGAGGATCTTAGCTGCTCTAGGGGAGAACGTCAACAGTGGACACCTAAGGGTAACGATTTCTAGTAAGTTTCCAAGCCCAATATTGTATCAAGTAAAACTCCTAGCCAGTAAAGACAATGACATAGAAGAACTTAGGAAATCACTGGAACGGGTTATTCTAGCGATGGAACACTCCTTACCTACAACCTCAGATGCAGTGGCAACTACGCAAGTGCTGCATGTAGCACCTGATTACAAGGCTTTTACAACTAACTTTGGGAAAAAGAGTAACGGCCACAGGTCAAGCCTGAAACGAAAATCAGAACAAAATGGTAGAGCTGGAGCTAAGCGAGCGAAGGTTAGCTGCGTTTTCTGTAAAGGGGACCACTTCAGCGACAAGTGCTTAAAGGTCACAACAATACAGGAAAGAAAGAAGAAGCTAATTGGTAGATGCTTCATGTGTCTTGGAGTTGGACATCTCAAAAGGGATTGCTTGTCAAAAAGAAAATGTTATTTCTGCAAGGGCGAACATAACAATGCCCTGTGCACGGGGAGATGGAGGAAAGCAAAGCCTACTTCACCTGCTGTCGAAGTTGCTATAAGTAAGAAAATTCCTAGTATTACAGTAGATAATTCTAAGACACTAGTTTTGACCACCCATTCATACAATAAATCCTGTTTACAGACGGCAACAGCAACTCTAAGCAGTAAGGAAAACAACCTTGTACAGTCAACAAGATGTCGATTACTTCTTGATTGTGGGAGTCAGAGGAGCTATATTACCAATCGATTAGCAAGTAAACTTAATATTAAACCTGACACAGAAGATGTCCTGGTTATTTACACATTTGGATCAGACATCCCAATTGAAACTGTTAGTCCAGCCACAACATTGACTATCACTACCAAAAGAGGAGTACAGAAACAGATACGAGTAAATATCGTGCCACATATAACAGAAAAAATACCAATTGTTAACAAGTTTTCTAATAGCTCGGTAGATATTCTAGCTGATGACGAGTCTGTAGGTGGCGATATAGATCTACTCATTGGAAACGACTACTACTTTACATTCATCAGAAACGACCGCTTTCACATTAAAGACGATTTACACCTAATAAATACTGATTTTGGTTGGATTACTTCTGGTAATATAGAATGTGAAAACCTTAATGCCTTAACAGTGACAACTTACTGTCAATGTCATGAATCTAGCGGCTCATACTTCACGGAACCGGACTTACCTCTTCGAGATATTGATATGAAGTTTTTATGGGCTTTGGAAAGTATAGGTATAACTGATTCTCCGAAGACAACTAGAGAAGAAGAAGCTGTAAAGCACTTTAACGAAACAGTGAAGTATGTAAACGGCCGTTATGAAGTCAAATGGCCTTGGATACAATTCCCACCAGACCTGCCAACCAACTACAATCTCACATGTGGTAGATTGAAGAGCCTTCTCCGGAGATCTGATGAAGAACTACTTAGAGACTATACTCAAATTCTGAACGAACAACTGGATGCCCAGATTATCGAGTTAATAGAGCCAACCACAATACCTATCTATCAACAAGATCGTCCGATACATTACCTACCACATCATATCGTACGACAGGAAGGCAAAAGAGGTCGTATTGTATATGACGCTTCTGCTAAGTTAAAAAACCAAAAGAGCTTGAATGAATGTATGTACCGGGGGCCGTCCATGTTGGAGGATCTGACAGCTTTACTGTTGCAATTTAGATGTGGTGAAATCGGAATTACAGCAGATGTAGAAAAGGCCTTTCTGCAAGTGGGACTTCAGGAAGAAGACAGGGACGTAACGAGATTCCTTTGGGTAAAAGATACAACCAAAGAACCTACTGAAGACAATCTCCTCCACTACCGTTTCTGCAGAGTACCCTTTGGGGTAATCTCAAGTCCCTTTTTATTAACTGCTACAATTCGATATCACATATCAAAGCTTGCCCCGTCACTACTCAAAAATATTGCGGACAAGTGTTATGTAGATAATCTAGTAACATGTGCTGATGATTTGGAGAAAGCCGTCAAGATGTTTAATGACACTCGTAATGTCTTTGATGAATTGGCCATGAACATACGAGAGTGGGTTTCGAATAGCCAAAAGTTTATGGAAACAATCCCCCAACCATTAAAGAGTAAACAAACTGAGTATATAAAAGTTCTTGGTCTCTTGTGGGATGTAAAGAATGATAGCCTACAACTGAAAACAACCGAACATATCTCAATAAGAAGTGAGTACGTGACTAAGAAAGATGTCTTACGAACAATCGCTCGAATATATGATCCCTGCGGATTCGTATCACCACTGATAATACCAGCAAAACTACTCTTTCAAGAGCTCTGTGTTTTAAAATATAAATGGGATACGAACCTGTCGCCTGAGTTCTTACATAGATGGAATACTATATTGGACCGTTTGGAAGTAATTAAAGACGTTCGAATACCACGGTATGTAAGAAAAGGTATTTCAGAACAAAATTTCACATACGAGCTACACACTTTCACGGATGCTTCTAAGATATCGTATGCCGCTGTAACATATCTACGTATAGTTTGCCAAGACGCAAGTAAAACTGTATTCCTCATGTCAAAAGCTAGGGTGACTCCAGCAGAAGATCAAAAAGACTTGAAAATACCCAGACTAGAACTGTTGGCGTTTTTGATTGGCAGCAGACTTTTAAAATACATAAAAACAAATCTCGGCTTGCCTGTAGAGAAACAATATCTGTGGACGGACAGTATTGTTGTGCTCAGCTGGATGAAAAGTAGTAAACTTTTACCCCCATTTATTACACGACGTATAAATGAGATAAAACAAGGAGATGATGTCGAATTCCGGTATGTAAATACTCAAAAAAATCCAGCAGATTTAGCTACTCGACCCGAACAGTGGGAACAAAAGAAAAAAATATGGTTTGCAGGACCGGAGTTCCTTGGCAAAGATAGTCAGTGTTGGCCGACGTATTTACATAGTGATGAACAAAGGACCTTTCTTTTGGCTGAGGAGCCCCTGGACATCATAGATGGTCCAGAGACAGTCCAAGCTGAGTCTGTGGTTAGTAAAGGTGTAGAGGACGGTGATGAAAATATTGCAAAAATCAAGAAATTACAAGCAGAATGCTTTCGTGAAGAAGTCACTGGTAAGGTTACTCACCTCACTAGAAATCTAGGGTTATACTTGGATGTAGACGGATTGTTGAGATGCCGTGGACGTTTAGCTAACACTCAATGGTCTTATGATATGAAGCATCCAATACTACTTCCAAAACAGTCAGAGTTTACGGATACAATCATAAAAGAAACTCACGAAAAGAACTACCATGTAGGCGTTCCCCATACTCTAAGTCGAATAAGAGAAAAGTATTGGATACCTCAAGGTCGAGCACAAGTCCAAAAGGTATTGAAAAAATGCCAACAGTGTATTAAACATGGTGGAGGCCCATACCTCTTACCTCCTGCACCGGCACTACCCACAGAGCGCGTCAATTATAGCACACCTTTCACTTACACAGGAGTGGACTATTTTGGGCCCGTATTGGTAAATACTAACTTTGGAGCAGAGAAGAGATGGGTGTGTCTATTTACTTGTTTAGCAGTGCGAGCTGTCCATATGGAAATTGTAAGGGACCTGACAGCCGAGGAATGTCTACTGGCATTACGAAGATTAATAGCATCTAGAGGTTTACCACACATGATGGTTTCAGATAATGCACTGTATTTCAAGTTGACTTCAGAGGTCTTGTCGAAGCCGTATTGTACAGAAAACAACATTGAGTGGAAATTCATCCCCCAGTTGGCGCCATGGCATGGTGGCTTCTATGAACGACTTGTAGCCTTAGTAAAGCACTGCATGAAGCGTACTCTAGAGAAGCATTTACTACATGACAGTCAATTGCTCACTGTAATAAAAGAAATTGAAGAAGTCATAAATACAAGGCCACTTACATATGTTGGTACAGATTTAGATCAGATCCTGAAACCAGCCGACTTCCTGACCTTGGGTAAGTGTTTAGTACCTGAACCCACACAAGTAGACGTTGTGGGTAAGAACACATCTACCAAGATAGATCTAATGGCCAGCTGGAAAAGAGGAAGAATGATTATGGAAGAATTTAAGACCATGTTTATACAACAGTACTTACCGAGTTTACGGGAAAGGTACAAACACTCTGTCAAGCAGCCGAGATCGACTGCAGGTAGATCACCACAACTCGGTGACATTGTTCAGATAAAAGATGACAATAGCAAAAGGGTAAATTGGAAAGTTGGTAAGATAACCACCCTTATCAAAGGTCAAGACGGACAATGCAGAGTAGCCAAGGTAAAGGTTAGTGATACAGAGTTTACACGGTCTATCGGTCACCTATACCCATTGGAAGCAGATATGGCAGAAATGGAGGGGCAAATTGAGACTGAGCCTGCAAGAGTACTCCCACACCGATATGATAATTCATATCAAGTTCCGGACATGACGGAAGAGGGCGCTGATGCAAGGTGGACTATACCACCGGTCAGTCAATCAACCTTGATTGAGCCACCAGTTAACCAACCCGCTTTACTAAAAACATTTGACGTCGTTAGCTCTCCTAGTGACGTAGCGGTTGACGAGGCCAGCGTGTCAGAAGAACCCACGACATCGGACAACGTAGAAATATCATCCCAAAATATGGAGGTGGGAAACGATGTCGAGATGGAGCGAGTTGAGGGCATCATTCCAGCTGCCACAGCGAGACCGGAAAGGGGCGCGGCCCTGCGGGCCCGTCAGAAGATTTCTGAGTGGACTCGCCACTTGGTAGCGCTTTTGTAAACCTCATATTCGCTCTCGGGAGTGTCGCGGAGTACCGCGATGTCACTATCTGTGGTAAGTATTACATTATGGTTGGTGTTTATTAGATGGGTAACCCTGCTTGTGAGGGGAGATGCTAATGGTTTTTTTTCTCTCGGTGACAGTTGGAGGTTAGAAAAGGTATAGCGAGACGGATAGAAACAGAAAAAGGGACGAAGGTGATGGAAGTGATGGTGTTGAGGTTTGCGAGGCGAGATGGCGGCGGCGACTCTGGTGAGTCTCATACGAGAACAATGTTAAACCCAAGCCTAAAGCCTGTACTAATGTTATGACGATAGGACCGCATGGTCTCGATGCCAAAACGATATGTATGTCGTTTGAGTAGTTACGACCCCCGAGGATTCGCTCGGGGTGCTCGAATGTGATCGTACAGACAGATGAGTGGTACGGGAGGACTGTGAGGGGAGGTTGGAGGTCCTTTGGGGGAATTGACCCCCACGAGAAGACTGGAGGGTCATGCTGCGTCTGGCTAGCTTAACAAGCGGGACAAGGCACCGTTGAAGCGGAGTTACCCTGGAGACGCGTGGGGCCTGACGTGTCCGTGTCCTCTGATTCAGAGGCGGACGGGGCGCCCACACCGCCGAGTCAAGGAGGCAGTCTCACCAGCACCGATCTTGATCACACTAGTAAAGTCATATCTAAAACGACACGGTCGCTTGGCACTGAGATCACGTGGTCCTGAAGGTAGCATACCCTATTTCATCCCCATAATGGTTATTTGTCGCTAAACAACGCGAAGCAGATCCCTATAACTATGATTAGATAATAATCTCGGCGACATTAGTAATGTACATTGGAAAATTAATCCTGTTATGCCTGCTATGTGCGCCTTATCCTTCATTGACTAAGGTGTAATTTAGGTTGCCTTTCCACTGAGGCGGAGTGGAGCGGAGATATTCCATACATTTAAAACACCGAACGACTCCGCGCAGAGTTGGCGTGGAGTGTGGAATGATTAGTAAATTCCTAATATTTATTACATTCTGGGTATCTAGGTCCCCAGCCTCAAAAAGCGCTCACCACACAAACGGCGATAACGTGTTTAGGTAGCTTGTATTTATTTACCTATGTTAAGTCGATCGTATTGAACTCCATTGTCAATTTGGAGGTAACTGAGATATAAGCCGAACCCAAGGGCGACAACGAAGGCCCAGCACCCACACACGACAACTCTACGACACCGACGGGTTGCCTTGTCACTGGGTGGCGATATCAATATCAGCTTTCGCCCTGAAACATTGGCATGCGTAACACGACCGTATTCAAAAGTAGAAGATACTTAAGGGCAAGATTGCAATTTCTCAAGACACAGATCAACTGCGCTTAAGCCGTTTGTCGCGAGTTTGAGTAGCTGCTGCAAGTGGGAAGGAATAGTTTATGAATACCAGTGTAAGCAGTAAGACAACGTTACTTCTTTTTAATTGTCACCTATTACCCTACCAACTGAATGCCAAATTTAAATTGCATTTTTCTCAGTTCCGCATGAGGCGGGAATTTCTAAATTTTCGTAGTTGTATATTTACTCATATGTGGCTAAATGGTGTTTTTTCTTATCAACAAGAAGCAGTTTCTTAAGATACTGCTTTTTGTTTTTGGAAGTTCAAGCTGAGGGTTCAATCAGGAGCAATATCATGAGGTGTTTTAACCTAAAAAACCTTTAGGTCAAGACAGATCAAGGCCCAACCACTTCAGACATCAGATAATGTCATTCATAAACGTTAAACGCCAACTTTTGATCTCGAATTGCGTCTCGAATTAAATTTCTGAGAATAACGTTTCCAGTCTTTGACACTACAGAGTGACTTAATACTTACTTGAGTAGAAGATGCGGAATTATAGGAGTAAAAACGAGAGTTGTTACCGGGACACCACTGACAACTTGCAAAAACTGAAAAAGGTTCGCACTTGCACTAAACATAAGTAAGTAAAAGTAAGTAAGTAAAATGTAAATTTGCTGGTAATCGCGAGATTCACGGAGCTGTAGCGGGGCGGGGAAAAGCGAGAAAGATCGCGGTTGGTCCTATTTGAAATAAGAGTTTTATCAATAAGATGTTTTTGTTCTTCTTGTCCATGACAAAACTTACTTGCATGCAACTCGGTATTGTCGACACGCTGCGTGATCGTCACGAAGTTGTGTCCTATATGCACTCGGGAAGAATGGCTAATGTTTACATTGGTTGTTGCGGGCAAAGTCCGGACTAACAGTGCTGTAGAAGACTCGTCGCTCAACGCAACTACTTCGGATCTTGATATTGCCCCTAAGTTAAGTGCCTCTTCCTCCGGGTTAGAACTCATCGCAGCACATGAAAATAAAATGGTGCCTCAATGCCTATGCATGATGACACATACGCTCAGTGTTTCGGTTCAATCGCGACTGGCTTCACGCTGATCGGAAACACGATAATATTTATGATTATATTTATAGCATGGGAGCTTGCTAGCTTTCGTTTTAAGATAACGATAATCTTCACTAAACGTTTTTGTGAAACAAAAGTCAAGGCGCAAGACCATGGCGTACGTAGGCGCCGTTAGGCAGTATCGTCAGCCCCCGAAGTTGCTGAACATTTCAGTACCTTGTCGCTGTCAGTAATGTGACTAATTCGAGCAACTCTCATTTCATATATTACTACGAAAAGATTTTTAAGTGTTTGGCTACTTCTGAGGCTGACAGTACCTACCTAAATTGGCGGGGCCTCTCTTTATTTCATCCTGCAAAAAAAACTAGTTCGCAGCAAGGCATATAAAGCCAGGCCACACTGGTTGCGTACACGATGCGTGTGCAACACGGCTCCAGCTAGCTTCGTAGAGCTGCATACGCATCCAGTGTGACTTGGACATTATTTTCGGTACGACGCCGGAGCTAGGTACTAAAGACAGAGTGCGCCGGTACTTCCTAATCAAACAAGCGTTATTGGGAGCGTTCAACTGAATTGAATTACTTACACATTGACGTTTCTTTCATTATTTTAACACTCGTTTACTGGTTAGAAAGCAGTTGCGTAGCTTTTTGCCCTCAAAAACGAACCGTGGCGTTAAGGTGGATTCGCAATGCATACTTGCATGCTATTTTATTTGCAGCGATCTTTGGGTCAAGAGAAACAGAGATAGTGATACGGCATTGCGCGGCGGTATGTTGCTGTATTTTATCGCTAGCTAGTTACTTCGCATGGTGAAAATCCACCATTAGATGTATTATGAATAAGAATATTAGCCTGGGTGCAAAGCAAGTGCAAAGTTAAGATTTTTGAATTTGCCGCTGTTTTTCGTTGCAATAAAAAATGAAATAAAATCAATTTATTGCAGACGGAGTCCTTAAATGCACTCTAGACTAGACTCGCTGGCTAGACTATGGTATCTCCACAAGAATTTAATTTATGTTTAAACCTTGTTTAAACTTTAGCTTTCTTTTGTTTCTTTTCATGTTAGTTCATGATGAACTGTATTATGTTATGTCGCCACTCAAAGGTCGCCATATATTATATAATGTTACATGCTTCTCCGATAACAAAGTTAAAAAGACATTACATTCGGATAAAATTTTGAATAAGGATAAAACATTAAAACTGATTCAAAATAAAACTTTCAATAACATTATAAACGAAACTAAAATATATAAGTCAAAATGCCGGCAGCATAGTCACGTTGCACGGCTATGCAGCAAATAAAATTGATTACATGTGGCTCTGAGTCGCTCCGAAAAATGTTGAAAGATTGTATGTGCTCCCTAGTCCTAACTATATGGACCCTCGGTATCCTGAATTTCAATTTGTTATTAATTGTGGTTATTAACAATATTATTCATTGCTTAATCATTAGGCATTATGGGCGTAGCTTCCTTAGTTGTTCCATTACAGAGATTAAAGGAAAAAAAATGCCACTTGACATTGACAGACGTCAACCACTGACAGTACTGACACTGACACTACTGACGCGAACGAATTTAATACGCGAGGCGAGGATGTAGATAGATGTAAGCACGCGCTTCTATTTAGGAATTTTACTGACAACAAGGGAGTGCAAGTCGCAAATAAATCTAATTATTAAACTTTTATGTTTTACCGTACTATTCTTGTTTGCATCAAGACGCTCCCTCACCGCAAGGTCAGTAACAAACTAATCGTGATTGTGTTTATCTCTTTAATCCCGATGATTTGTTTCGAACATGCCGTTTTTTTTACTATTTCTCAGAAACTAAACCGACCTCACCGGATGAGTTTGTCCTTTTACTTTGTCCTTGTTTTATTAAAATTTAAAATAAAAAGTGAGCCCGCGCGAAGTTGCTACAACTTGTTCTACTTGTTGCATACTTTTGTGTGTGATAAACGTGCCTGTTTTCAGTGTAAATGCTGCCGTCTGACATGAAGGTTAACAAAAAGCTGTTGCCTATAAAGGGCCACTATTTTCTCTTCAATGCTGGTAAGTACCTACTTCAGTATAATGGTGATAATACTAATAATTAAAGAATAAGTTGCTATATTGATTCAGCACCTGTTGACGTACCGTCTACTAACAATAAGACCTCACTTATTACAAGTTGACAGATATGCAAAACAAACCATTTTCTAGTTAACATAATCTTTATCTTTTTCTACAAAATCACATATATAGTTAAATAATTTTGACTGTCACACCATAACATGTGGTGACTGTAATTTAAAAAAATAATATTTATATTTCCACTAATTATCTTCACTTGCCAATCATGAAGTTTTAATCACTGACATGTAAAATGATGATCATTATTATTGTATAGAATGAAGGTAATTTAAGTATATAAATTAACAAATATATTACTTCTAAATGTCTCTACAGGTAACTAAGTAATTTATTTTTAATTACACTATTCAAAGCTGTTAAGTACTATTAGGTAGAGACACAACATTAACAGTGGTTGTCTTTTAATGAAAATCAAACTGCACTTCATTTTGTTTGATATCACTTTTGTTTGCCATGACATTTTGTTTTGGCATTTTGAAGAAAGTTTTAAATTAAGAGCTAAAATCGTTTTCCCCCTTAATTGTTACAACATTTAAAATGAAAGGGCCATAGGCTTAATAAGATGAAAAGGTTACCAATTACCAGAGACCAATGTCATAGGCTTTGGGTTTCCCTTTTGTAAAGCATAGTCAAACAAACAGGGAAGTCAGCCCTTTCAAAGGCTGAACCCGCGGAATGAGTTATTAGGTCACCTGGTTTCCATACTGATCACAGCTTACAGCCACTTCATGTCCTCCATGATTTACCCTTATTAAGCCTGTATGTTACAATATTATGTTAATTTGACACAAGATAATTTCATGAAGATTTATGGAAGGTCTCTTCATGTTTAAAATAGATTAATTAATATTTGATACAGTCAGCATCATAAATAGCTTTACGCTTTTAAACATACACAGGTACGAACACGGCCAGCTTCAAGTCATAGGGGCGTATGTTAGCAGAATGGACAACTACAGGCGTAGAAACTTATTTTTTGAGTTAATTAAGATTTATTACATATATCTCTGGTAAAAAAGTGTTTGTCTTCCTTATGTTCCTCTCTTTCTCTCTCTCTCTCTCTCTCTCTCTCTTTCTGTCCCTGAAACAAAACAAGAGAACATTATCAACTTAGATTAAATTGACAGAAATAAAAAAAATACAATTTAATTTCATTTAAATACTAATTAATTATGTTTTCAATAGCTGATCTGCTATGCCCCTATGTATTGAAAGTTGAAACCCACAATAATGCAGTCAAGGTCATAAATATGAGTATACAGTTTTCACCCCTTTGGAATGAAAGAGTGTGAAAAAATACTTTATTTATAATCTTCACTGTGCATAATGTCAAACAAGATTATGAAATATGGTAATTTGATATAGTACAAATGTGTATGAAAAACCAGTGAGTATAACTACTTTTGATGCTAACTGTACAGACCAACTTTTTTGTCCCATAGATAACTTCGAAATTTCTTATCTTTATTGCATAATTTGCTCCTAAGTACATTGCTTATCAGTTTGATTTGAAATACGGTACTGAACAAGATTGTCCTAGTTTATTGTTTATTACTTGTTGGTCCATATAATTTTGTTTGAATATATCTTGAAGGTTATAATATTTGCATTCATGCTGTAATGTTTTATTATTGACAGTCTGTGCTTACAGCATAACGCTCTTGTGCTTCAAGTTTTACTACGCCTTTGAATAAGAAAGTAAGATCAAACAAATAATTTTTTGTTCGAAATCAATTGTTTAAGTTGTTTTTGCTGACGGTACTAACTGTGGGGCAAATCTGGCATCAGTGGAGATGCAATCACATTCGGAATATATCAAAACTGTCCGTCAAATGCCCTTTAAGTCTGTAATTTTTTGATATATCTCGAATGTGAAATGAATCTCGAAGAACGCTAGCATTAGGTTAGGAGCCTTAAGTTACAAGTCAATCCAACCACTGGACATAGGTTAAAATGAATTTACAAGATTTGTCTAAGAAATTAACGTGTGATAGTCTAAAAAAGGTATAAAGTTTCTAAATATACTTCTCTGAGGGTCATAGCTTTAACTAAACTCTAGTCAGGTTCATTCTAACATAGTATGGAACTGGAGCTTGAGTTTGGTTTACAACTACGAACCTTAGTCTTTGTATGAATTAAGTCAAGCTAGTAGAAAACAGTTAATATACATTTTTTCAAGAACAAAATGACATATCACACACTTCCAACTCGTCTCTAGGTGTGTCAAAACTTGTAACATTGTCAGAAACCTCGGTCAGAGATCGAAAAATTGACTAACCTATTATAATTCTTTTTTTCAGGTACTGCTCCTTTGGTCCCATACCTGTCTACATATGCTAGGCAGTTAGGGTTCAGTTCGGCGACAGTTGGATTAATCTACACAATACTGCCCATATTTGGCCTTGTTGCAAAACCTCTTTTTGGAGTTATTGCTGATAGGTTTGTTGGTTATTATTTTATAATTACTGGTAACACAACGACTGTTGAAGTCACGCAATTCTGCACTGCTGTACTGAAGAGTTTCGTACGAATTTTAATAAATTTGTTTTATTTTTTATGGCGCTGTGTAGACGTGTGTTTGTTCACATCAACTCTCGTTGCGTTGCCTGTATTTGGTGTATTTACTTTGAGCACCATTTAGATAATATCGATCTTAGTCGAATATTGTCTAATCTAATATACATAGAAGAATATATGTAGAAGCAAAGTCGGCAATATCCACTTAAAACCCCGATCTTAAGAGCTAAAATCGTTTTCCCCCTTAATTGTTATAACATTTTAAATGAAAGGGCCATAGGCTTAATAAGATGAAAAGGTTACCAATTACCAGAGACCAATGTCATAGGCTTTGGGTTTCCCTTTTGTAAAGCATAGTTAAACAAACGGGGAAGTCAGCCCTTTCAAAGGCTGAACCTGCGGAATGAGTTATCAGGTCACCTGGTTTCCATAAAGTCGGCAATATCCACTTAAAACCCCGATCTAGAGTCCAAGTTTTTCATCGTTGCCTTCTGTAGACCAGTTAATCCTGTTGCGGAACGATATCTGGTATCTTATCATAATCTCTGAACTCTGTGTCATAAGACCTTTACTTTGTTACTAAGTATGTATAAGTTTATTCGTTTGGGCAACTAATAGTTTATTTTTGTGGGTGGTAGGACCTTGTGCAAGGTCTGTCCGGATCGCTACCACCATCTTGCTCGCTAATCCTGCCGCTAAGTAGCAGTGCTTGCACTGTTGTGTTCCGGCGTGGAGAGCAAGACAGCCGGTGTAATTACTGGCACATAGAGATAAACTCAGATAAACTAAACTTGGCCGGTCATTTTAGGGCCACTTGGGGTCGATAGAGATCACCTTGGCTATCACTTCTCTATACGCTACTGTATATTAAGTTTTGTGTTCTAACCGTTTTTATGTCTCTTTCAGATTTAAAATACAGAAGTCAATTTTCATATTATTCCAAATAGTCACCATAGTGAGCTTCTCAGCGATATACTTAATACCAGAGACTAGCACGAACGTCGCCGTCGAGTTGGACTGTGACAACGGTGACGCGTTCGTCAAGAGCTGCTATCAGGAGGACTACCTCATAGACCAATGTAAAGTTATGGAGCTCAGCATGGACCAAGGAACGTCGGCGTGTCGCGTAATTAGTCTTTTTGTTAAAAAATGTTTTATCTTGATCTGTACAGTCGGCGCGGTATAACTCTTTTGAACCGTAATGCACACGCAACAGAGGTGAGAAGTTTTAGACAACTTTCTTTGCCTACTGTACGCTCTGGGAATGAGGGAGAGTCTCTGTCAAAGTCCCAGTTGGTTATACTACAGGGTCCCACCTCTTACAAAATCTATTGAGTACCTACTAAAAACAATCATAGACGATCATAGCATGCTTAGAGAAAACCGTAGGATCAAAAAAATATGTGAAAACATAAATATTTAGACAAATTCGTACCGTCACACGTATTGCTAATGAACTATACTATCTAATTTCATTTCCAGATGAACTGCGACATGACTTCGCCGAAGATGTGGCAAACAGTGTGTGAGCATTGGCACATACCTCAGTACTGTTACAGTGCTACCGAAGGCATAGACTACACTGCTTACGTCACGAACGTCACGTTACAGGACAAATGCGCGTACATGGCTGCTAACAATGTCACGATGGACGGTAAGTGATTTGGCGAAATTGATGCGGCCTTCAAACTTTGATACAAACAAAAAGTTACTTTATGACGAAGACAAAAGAACTTGGTGTGTACTCGAATAGTACGGCTATTTAAATATTGTATTGACGGTGATTTAAGAGTCGATTTGGTGACTCACCTATTTCATATTAGGTAATGTTCGCGCTCTTTTGTACCACGCGGATAGTCTGCACTTTAACTGCAATCTAGCTGCAAAATTGCAGTTTCAATCGTATAGTGACTGCAAGCAGATTGTGCAGTCAGTCAGCAGTTATGTTCACTGCATAATAACTGCATTCAAACTGTAATTTTGCAACCTGATTGCAGTTGAAATGCAGACGGTTTGCGTTAAACTGCAATCTAATTACTGCCGATTACACGTGCAGTTTGCAGTTCCATACGATGCAATTGGTATAGCCGTATGCATTTTTAGCAACTGCGTTGTACCCGCAATTGAATTGCACATGCAGTCGGCAGTTAGGTTGAAGTCACTATGCAGTTTCCCTATGTAGCTCTTAGTGTCGGATATTTTACGACTGTTGTAGTTATTTGATAATAGCCTGGTCGGTTAAAATAAAACTGTTATCGGCGATAACATTTCTCTTCCGCTGCGAAGCTGAAAGGAGGGTTATGTTTTGCTTTGTTGTTAAGACTTAACGTGTAGTGTAGTCCGATGTTGAATACTGAAGTGTCATTAAATTAGTGTTATTGGCACGGATGACGCCGGATACAGCAATTTAAAACAAATGGCAAGTATAGTCACAACCTTGTACAACCAAAACAATTAACAATACATAACAACATATTTAAAAGGCGGTTTTAGCAATATAAAAAGCAAATAAGTTTCAATTAAAAATATAGTACATACGGAAAAATCTAAATGTAAAGTTATGTAATAAAAAATATAATTGAACAATCCACTCGACTGGTGTAACAAAACCAAAGTTTTTTAAGAGCCTCTATTTTCTTCTCTGTAATCTCTTCTTACTACGCACTCAAGCTCTATCCTTAAAAAAATCCTTATTTTTTCCAGGGAGCATTTACACCCCACACTGTCGCATCGGTGGCGACTACGTCGACATAAACGAACCTTGCAGCCTGACGTGCGACAATCAGAAGCTGGCCGGTGTGATAGGCAGCCAAAAAGCTAACATGACGTGTTTGAACAAGACTCTGAACTACCGTCTGTGCGTTAGCGATAATACAGCACTGGATCAGCTGCCTAAGGACCCTAACAGTGAGTGCAAGGTACGTTTCAAGCTGGCACGACGGTTCCGTAATGTAAGACAATGCTCGCGTGAGTAGGGGAAAAACAAAACCAAGAACAACTGACAGATTCCTTTGAAATCTGTCACTTTTAAAAATTATTGTATTGCCAAAGCACTCGCTAATTTAAGAATTTTATCGCGCGAATGTTTGCGGATGCGAATTGTGGATATATCACTTCTAGCGAACAACTATAAATACTTATACTATTGTATACCGGTTGGTTGAAAACTTCACTTCACTTCATTCTTTGATTTTGAGGTTGAAAAGTTTTAAGCCTGCAGTAGAAAAATATACAGCTATTTTTTAAGGTTAAAGATTTTAGTTTTCTTTTTAATTTTAACGGTTAAAAGTGGCCAGTAACACTTGACGACGAAGTTTGTTTAATCTGTTCAACACCACGTCAAATACAAAAATCGTCAATCACACCCACACGTTAAGCTTTTAATTGGGTGGAACGAAGTTGTACCTTAGGTCACTCTTATATTGTACGCGTTGGTGGATATATCCGTTCTTGGGGTTGTAAAGGTTAAATACGAGCACTTCGCGTCGTTTCCATAACAGCTGTATAAAAGCCCTCTTAAACCATTTTCAGGCCTCATGCGAGCTAGATCCGACCACGCCCTGGCGTCTTATGGAGATATGCGAAGGTTGGAACGCGGACAAGGCCGGTTCTTGCCAGCCCAAGACTAAGAACGGTGAACCAATACCATCCAACTTATCCTTCACTGGTTACGTCTCGCTGTCGACCACTGTTGCCATGAAGAACTGCGTCTACGTCGAGCTTAAGAACATCACTCTGCCTGATGGTAAGTTATAATGCAGAGAACGTAACAATATTCTAGTACATATACACGATTCATACAAAAGGGTGCCGACCTTCCTAACTCGGGCTATTTGCTTTGCTATTGTTATCTAGTTGAGCAGTAGATGGAATTGGTAACAATGGACTGTCCAAGAGTTTTCTTGACACGCGTAGCGCTATCTAGTGACATTTGTTAAAACTATCATAGTGATAATAAGTAATAAGTAAATACAGTCAGCCTCATAAGTAGCTAAAAACTTAAGAACCTTGTGATAGTAACGTATGAAATGAAAGTTACTCAAATATGTCACTTAACTGACAGCGACTAGGTACTATAATGTTCACCTACTTCTGACGCTGGCCGTACCTACAATGGAACCAGTTGAACCTCGAGCAACTGTGGAACCTTTTGTCAATAAATTTCATAACGACTTTCTTGGCAGGCATTTACAAGTCACTCATTATTTATACTGTGAGAGTGTTCTACGTTGGATTACGGGATTACGAATAAAATGGTACTAGCGTACGATTTTTAATTATATTCTATCATACGTGTCTTACGTATTAAACAACATTCTAAACTACAATTTCAGTTTTTGCCATCATTATATTCATGCTTATTGTAATGAAACCATTCCAAAGCAACAGATTATAAATCACTTTATCTATTTACAGCCTCGATGTGTTTTATATATGTGATCAAAGATGTTTAGCTGACATAATGTGAAATTTTAGGTTAGAATTTTGTTTATATGATGAGACAAGTATACTGGACAGACTTTATGTGTGCTCATTATTTCACAGGTTCCGTACACTATACAAATTGTGCATTCAACGAGCTATTCCAGACGTCGTGCGACATTAGATGCGACAACGCCATAGTGAGTATTACCTACTGAACTATTGATACGAAATTACATTTATAATTAGTAAGATTTATCTGTGTTTAGGGCATAATTGACGAGGAATTTCTTCCAAGGCATTCTCTTATGTTTTTAGGGTTCCGTACCCAAAGGGTAAAATGGGACCCTACTACTGAGACTCCGATGTCCGTCCGTCCGTCCGTCTGTCACCGGGCTGTATCTCAAGAACCATGATAGATAGACAATTAAAATTTTCACAGATGATGTATTTCCGTTGCCACTATAACAACAAATACTAAAACACAAACGTGTTAACATACAACAAACGTGTTTTTTTTGCCGTTTTTGTAGATAATGGTACGGTTCCTTGCGCGAGTTCCCCGAGTTTTTACAGTCACTAGATTATTAGAATAATTATTATAATAATCTAGTGATTATTATAATTATAATTATGAAATTTTTGGCTTAACAGTTGAACGAGATCTTTCTGGCAGCGTCTGACAGCAAATCGAACACATCGACGCAGTACACCAGGCAGTTCTGGTTGTTTTTCCTGCTGATGATCATCAGTTGGGTCGGGATGGCGGTAGTGGTCACTTTTGCTGACGCTATATGCTTCAATCTTTTAGGTAAACTGTACCCTTAAACAAAAAGTCACTGTCGTGCATTGCTAAATCAATCACTTGAATCACTTTTGCGGGTGGTAGGACCTTGTGCAAGGTCCGTCCGGATTGCTACCACTATCTTGCTCGCTAATCCTGCCGCTAAGCAGCAGTGCTTGCACTGTTGTTTTCCGGCGTGGAGAGCAAGACAGCCGGTGTAATTACTGGCACAAGAGGTATTCCATCTTAGCCCTCTGGGTTGGCAACGCATCTCCACTCTCTTTGTTGTCGCAGTGTCTTTAGGCAGTGGTGATCACTTACCATCAGGTGACCCACTTGCTTGTTTTCCTTCCTATGTTGTATAAAAAAAATAAACTTGAGTTCATTTTAAAGCTTTTATTTCACCTCACCTGTCTTGTGGTATATATCTTAAGTTCGGCCAAAGGCGGACGGGGATATCTAAAGAGCGATGGTGGGTCAACGATTCTCTTCAGGCGTTGGTTCATCTGGGCGGTGGTGATCAGATCACTTCCAACCAGAATACCAACGACATTTATGTATGTTTTCGCAAGACAAGGTCTTCAGTTTAAAAAGTACGCCACCTTTCGGGAGCGCGCTAGATACGGTGGCGGGGAGAGCCGAAGCCAAATTATAGTAAGAGTAATCGAGATAGCAATGTCAAGATGGCGATGGTCCATATTTTCGAACGGCAAATTTTGTTTCGTTAAAAAATAGCAATTAAGATTTCCGTAAAATTAACCTCAGATCCCGTCTTTTATTTGCGCATGCAATTATTAATCACTTATGTGTCACACTGGACGAAATTATGTGAAAATTCTTCAACAACACAGCTTTCGCGGATTGAAAGGACAGCATGTATTTCTTACGCTTGCGTAAAAGCGACTAAGTGCGTGTGAGAACGTTACTGTTTCATACAGAGTGTCTCGTGATAACATAAATGTCGTGGCAGAATACCGCTTGGTCGTTGACCTCCCTTTTCCTTAAAATAAAACAAACTACCCTGTCTTTAGTTTAGCTGAAAATTTGCACTTGTTTGTAAATCCGGTCACAATGCAATGTTATGGTAAAACAGCTGCCCTGTTATTTTTGAAACAGGACAGCATTACGCTCGACGTTCGCTTGGACAAAGCCAAAGTGTCTTTATTTGGATTAGACTTACAAGAAGCACTTATGAATGTCGGAAACTACTACAAAGCGGGCCTGTGTGCTAGCAAACATAGCTAAGAACGATCTCCATTAATTCAGCTACCAAACGAAATAAACAGCGATGAAATCAGTTCATCGTAGCTAAGAGACCACCGACGATCTGCAGATTCCATATGGGTTAATAGTGTTGTATTGTATTCCAGGTAATAAAGTGTCCCAATACGGCAAGCAACGGCTCTGGGGCTCCGTCGGCTGGGGCATATTTTCGCTGCTCACGGGGGCTCTCATCGATGCCTTCAGCGACGGCGAGTATAAGAACTATGCGGTCGCCTTTGTCCTCATGTTCGTGTTTATGATGGGCGACGTCATCGTTTCTTGCTTCGTCAAGGTATGTTTATGTTTAAGTTTATAAGAAGAAAGAAAGAAAATACTTTTCGCAAATGCTAGCCAAGCATCGCGCTCATGTCTGCAGTCTCTAACGACGTTTATTTATTCACAGATTGAGTCGACTAAAATGTCAGTCAGCATACTAGCTGACGTCGGTACTCTACTGTCGTCACTGCCTACTGTGATATTCTTCCTGTGGACCATAGCCGTCGGTCTGTGCACCGGGCTGCTGTGGCAATTCCTCTTCTGGCATTTAGAAGATATAATGAAGCTCAACTGCAACGGCTCCGACTACAGCAAAACGCTACAAGGGCTCGTAAGCGCCATACAGACTTTCTGCGGCGAGATACCATTCATGTTTGTTTCTGGTAAGTTCCAAGATGTGTAATACTACGGCACTCCGTTCTGTAGGTACGCTCGACCGCCTTGCGTGTGGCATAGGCAAATCGCAGTAGGCTTTCAGATTGCCGCCGTGTCAGTGTAATTGAAAACGAATGCCGCGCAACCTTAACGTGTCGCCGGGAGTAGCGGGGGGAAGGCGGGCGCCATTCCTTTTGACTCGCGCCGCCTGGCGCATGGTGTATGAAGTGTAGGAACTTTTTGTGCGTGTGAATAGAGTTGGAATTCGTTTAATCGCGGGCGTAAAAGAGAAGGTTCTGTATTCTGTACGTTATTTATTCTGTGACTACGGTATAAAATTTCATACAGAATGGTCACGCACTGAAAGCTGTGCATCAATGTACTCGTTGTGGTCGACAAAACGTCACTGCCTGAAAAAGGGTTAAAAACGTGCCTGCGGTTTTCTGTAGTCTACATCTACAGTAATCTACGCTATCTGCACTAGTGTATACTAATATAATAAAGCGGTAAACTTTGTTTGTTTGTATGTAGGGGTTTATCTTTGGAACTACTGAACCGATTTCAAAATTGTTTTACTAATAGAAAGCTACGCGAACGATATCCGCTAGTGCCATATACGTTGCTAAAATGCTTAAAGCTGGCTGTTTTATTTATTGTTATCCAACTTTCTTTAATTCTTATTCTTTATTATAAGTACGCATACGCATTATGTATATTGTTTCTGTAATCATGTTTTGGAAAGAGAATAAAAAAGAATCTAGCAGCGCTTCTTCTCAGCAGAATCTTCCATTTTCCTAAGCGCTGGTAGACTCAGACATGTAAAAGAGTCTATGTGGCCTACTTGCAATTTTTTTTTAATTTTTTTTTCATACAAAATCTCGTTCTCTATATGAAAGTAAGGTGAATTGGGGTAAAGCCGATACATGGGGAAAAATCAAAAATAGCGGTTTTCTACTAAATAGGTAGTCGTTTTATACTCTGGGTGCATTTATCACCCTGTTTAGTAGAAAATCGCGATTTTTGAATTTCCCCCATGTATCCACTTTACCCAAATTCCCCTTCTTATTCCTGTACCAGGTTACATACTGAAGCGGCTGGGCCACGTGAACATGATGAGCCTAGTTCTCTTCGCGTTCGGTGTGCGCTTCATCCTCTACTCCCTTCTGACTAACCCCTGGTGGGTACTGCCCATTGAAATGCTGCAAGGTATCACCTTCGGCATGTTCTACCCTACAATGGCGTCGTACGCCAAAGTTGTATCGCCGCCGGGCACGGAAACCACCGTTCAGGTAATTAATACTTAAATTACCAGTTAAACGATATCGAAATTATGTCTTTAAGAACTGGAGTGCGATTTTTCAATCTCACCGGGTAACTAAAGCTTACCAAAATAGCCGTTTTTTATGAGATTCGGCCATTTTGGTGTGTCAAAAATTGCACCCCTGAAACAAGTTTGTTAGTCCGCGATCACATTAGATACTCGAACGCCCCCGTCCATTCTCCCCGGAACAAGGTGTCGTTTTTGTTTTTCGATAAATTAAGACATATACTTTGTATTCAATGAAGGGACAAAAACAGTAAAAGAAACTGCCTTGAAATGTACAGTTATGGATATCCTATCCTACTTATATTATAAACGCGAAAGTAACGATGTTAGGGATATTTGGATGTTTGTTTCTCAATCGCGCATTAACGGCTAGGCGTATCTAGATCAAATTGGCACCGCAAGTTATGTTTTGGATTAAAATATAGGATGCTTTTTATCCCGTAAAATGCATGAAAAATTTTATCACGCGCGCAAATCCGCGAGTGAAAGCTCGTTATTAAAGGCCAAAATCTACGCAGTTACAAAACACGCGAATGCTTACGAAACCAGATTTTTATAAGGAAACGTACCCATACTACGTGAACTATTTCTTACATTTTTTAACCCGCTCCCCCCCCCCCTCGGTGACGACCGGTAGTAAATGCTAAGACCCCCCCCCCCCTCTAGTTTTCACGTAGTAGTTCATAAATATGATTTGAAATCAGGTTTTGCTGAAAGACAGGAAATTTGTCTCCTATTTGCCTTTATTAATACGACTCTTGTCGCGTGCCCCAAAAGTGCGTGTATACTTTATAATTACAATTTGAAAATAGCTTGAAAAACCGCGAAATATGCCTAGAAATATTGACCACGTGACAACCCCCCCCCCCCCTGAATGGGTCACGTAGTATGTTGTTCCCTTAGTGCATTAAATTCATGAATATTGCGAAAGTTTCCTAAAGAAAGTTCCCTTTATTCCTCGCTCTTCCTCCAGGGCCTGGTCGGCGCTGTGTTTGAGGGCGTCGGCACGTCGCTGGGTAGCTTTATAGGTGGCAGGCTCTACGAGACGTATGGCGGCTGGAAGACCTTCCAATGGTTCGGCATCGGCTCCCTAGCCTTCTGCGTCCTCCACGTCGCAGTCCAGTATTTCTTGAGGGACCGCGCGGGCCATATTGGACTTACCCAAGGTAAAGATACCGAGGAAGAATCGAACTAGACGGATGTTGGAAGAGTAAACCGGAAAGTATACTACTCAAAATAAAATAGAAAACTCGAGTAGTTTTCTCAGTAAAACAAAAATATAAAAATATGTATGTTTAAAATCATATTTTTATCGTATTGTTTTTTTAATTGTTTGTATGTACATGAAATTAGTAAAGTAAAACACTACTTTCAAGAAATACATAGGTAATAGTATTACTGGTAATTCATATTTATTTTTATTTTTGAATTTTACCGAGAAAGGTTAAGTGAGTACCACTGGCAATACAGATGCGGATAAGACACTTTTTTTTACAAAATCGTCTATGTCCATTTTTAATCATGAGTTTTTTTATCGTCTCTACGTCGACCAATGTGCGAACCGCAAATTGTTTTCATATCCATTGCCAACTTTTTTTGTGATAATGATTATATTCTTATATTATTTTCAATACAGTTGCTCAAAAAGTGCCCTTTTTTTGGCTGTTTTGCGTGCTCAAAGTTCGTTTTTGCGAACTAGTGCGATTTACTTTTCCAGTTTTTTTTTTAATTTGTACTTGTTCCAATTCACAACTACTTACCAAAGAGTTTTTATAGTTTTAGTTTGTACCAAGACGTAATAAAACTAAAAACCTATTATTAATGTAAGAATATCAAAATATTGAGATTTTATATTTTATTACTAGCCTGTTCGTCAAAAAAAATTGATTTTTTAAATTATAACAGTCCTAAAAACAGTTCTTATTAAGGTGACTGAATGGAACGGAATTCTCTGAGACAAAAACATTGTTGGCCTGTTTAAAGAGCAAATCGACCAATCACATCAGCACGCTGATCACTGATTCGACCAATCAGAACACGACTTGTGCTGCATACGACATAAAATCGACCAATCAGAACACTGGGTCTTTTCTGGTACCCCATATTTATTTACATTAAAAAAATAAGGTTCTTTTTAGTTCCACATCTTCAGAAATAAATGGCAAAGATATTCAAACAATAAGCGATTCTGGGTGTTTTTAAGCACTTCGAAGCGCTTCGCTAAATTAAAAAATAAAACGCCTTTGAACGACTGGCCACTAAGAACGGAATCGTTAAAAAAAAAGTAAAAATAGGCGGGAGAGTGAAAATATTAATGTTCCCGGCAAGAATATTTCGTTATCCTTTAATAATTGTCCTAACGCTCATATTAATATCTATTTGAAAAAAAAAATCTTTCATTGAATTGGCTGAATAGCAAAAGCCATTGCCTTATGAAATACGACAGCTAACAAAAACGCGTTTAATTTGTCAAAAATTTTCACTGCTAAAGTTTGTACTTACTTTACTTTAATTAAGAGCTTCAGTAAAAGTCGCAAATTTATTGTATTTTTTTCGCAACTGTATTGAAAAACGTCGTTCGATACACGCGCGGAAATGTCATTCTTCACTCGTCCCGAGTCTTGCCACTTGCCTGCGGCTCGTGGCAAGATATCTCGGAACTCGTGAAGTAATGACATACCTTCCGCACTAGTATCGAAATGTACTATTCTGTCACTGTAGTTAGTGTAGGTTATATAGGTTAGTTTAGGGATCACTTAAAAAAAGCAATTTTTTATACATTGGTTATATTTCCAACGGTCGTTGAGGACCGCAAAATTTTTGATAGCATCCATTTTATAAATCTTGGGATGTGAATTAGATGATTAAAAATTGAAAGAGGTAAATTGTATTTATTATAATTCTCTCTCAGTCCAACCAACGAACGTAGTCAATTCAAAAGTGTGATGATTATTGTGAAACGACACAATTGTAGAAAAATATTCCAAGACTTTTGTCCGTTATGAAATCAGACATTAACTAAGTTTTCCCTAAATATAAGTATTTTATCCTAATTTGACATAATTATACGTAAAAATTTTATATTTTAGACGCTAGTTAATCCCTTTAACATATTAAAATTAGGTCAGTGGCTGTTGTACGTTCTTATTAGTTATCTGTGTACTTTATTAGTTTTTAATTCAAGCATTTTTCGTTTTCACCGCCAGCATTGATAGTGCACTGGTGTTTATTGCGGACATAAATCATGACGATCGCGATAGCCATGATGGTCGCTTTTCACAAAGACTTGGCCATTTTGGTGAGCTTTAGTCACCTGCTGAGATTCAAAAATTGGACCCCTGGAAAGGGAATATGTCAGTTTACAACTCAGAATACAGAACAAACAAACCACTCCATTTAAGAGTGGTTTTAGTTTCCTCACTTTTATGCGCGTAGGCGGTTTCTGGTTTGTTCTGTATTCTGAGGTTTACAAATAATAGCGTGCTAGGAGCTAGACCGGTCTTACAACGCAAATATGCAAGCTTATCCGCACGCATGTAGATTGTTACTACATTTCGCCGTATGTGTTGGCGGTGAAAAATGTTTGAAAACTTTAAACAAACTGTGAAAAGTTCATTAATACTCGGCGAAAACTTGAAAATGGAAATTAGTTTTTTTGTGATTTGTAATAATATTGGCTGTGTTATGTTTATTGGAACAACGAATTTATAATTTTTAAATACGTACTTACTTGTGATAACTGTACTTATTTTTACGTTATTTGGAATTTACTTACTTTCTGTTTTTTCCGCGATTTGTTTGGGCTTATCTTTATTCGTGTTAATTTCATCTTTTACTCCTTTTCGACCAAGTGCTGTGATTATTTTTTATTGTTTAATTTGTTTTGATGTCTTAGGGTCTTCTTGTTGATTTTGACACTTTTGTCCCTCGATAATGTTGTTAAATATTTTTTTCCTAGGCGTTTGTCTTGTTTCATTTATGATGTGCATTTTCCCCGCGAATTTGTAATAATTTGTTGTTTCGTTTTCTTATACAATGTATTTTAAATCTTAGGTAAATTTACTTCAAAATAGTAAAAGTTATTACCTACTGCCTTATTTTTAAGGGATCATATTACATACAGTCTTATGGCCTAAAATGTGTACTTTCCATTCTTTGATTATTTCATAGGTTATTTCGGAGTTGTGCCCGCGAGTTCCTCTCAAATCCAGTATTATATTAGAGTAGTTTTAGTATATTTTAATAAACAGTGTCTATAATCAGTAGAGTGTTTGATTTATTTAATCCTTCGTATCGTGTATTGAAATCGTTTTTGTGTTTCGATATTAAACGCAGCTGGTTTCCGACAGTTTAGTGATGCCTAAGTCATCGTCGGTAAAGAACAAAAAGCAAGTACATTCCAACATATTTATTCTTATTATTTTATCGTTACGTTTAACTAGTTTCATACATTATAAGCAAGAGAAAGTTTGTTGATGATTAAGTTGATGAAATGTTGTATCTTTCAGGAGGTTACACTTCGATCATTCGGTACGAGCAGCCTAGCGACATGGTGTATATAATGGAGGACACAGCTGATGGCAGGGAGTTGCAACTGCGATAGTTTCGTATAAAAAATCTCTCTTTTTTGCCGAACAAGGGCAATGAACTGTACTTTTACTCTTTTGACGTTAAATGTTCATTTTAAACTTTGACGCTCTCAGTGTGCTAAAGCATTGTAAGCTCTTCACTTTTAAGCCTCGCTAATGGTGGCTACATGCCATCACTTTTAACTAACAGTTAACTATCAGTTAAAAGTGATCAGTGTGATCATGGATAGTCCACACAAGTGATTTTAGCCCTTTAACCACCGACTGCATTTTTACCAGTCGTGTCCGTATCGCCACCTATACTTTGGTATTGATGGCGACACGGATGGCATATAGTTTTAACGATATGATATTTACCTTAACACTTAAGCCAACCGCCGTAGCCGTTAAATAGAACAACCTATTGCGTCTGGGTCACCATCGGCGAAAGTCTTATAAGACTGCACCGGAATGAGCTCCATATTGTGTCTTAAAAATTGAGGCAGTCGTAAGGTTAAAAATGGTTTAATGAACAATCTTCTTATAAGATAAGGGAAAGGAAAGTTAAAATTAAATGCTTCGAAGTTCACTTTCGATAAACGTGTCAAAGAAAGTTTTAGATATATAAGTATTTGAATAATTTGGGTATGGATAACGTTAGAGCTTTTAGTTTAGTTTCTGTGATTATTAACTAACTATTCTAGGTTGTGCTACTTAATTGTATATAAGTAAAGAGGTAAATTTAATTCCGTATTTTTAAGTTCAATGTTTGTATGATTGGTATCATGGCGTTTAAGAGTCTTAAAAGAAAGGATTGGCGTTTTCATAGCTCGTCAAGACTAAAGCAGTGGGTTCCACTCCGTAGCTACTCTCGGCCGGTTTGCCTACAGAGTAGGCAAATCGCAGTAGGTTGTCGGCTTACCGCGCGCCCGCTCATTTTCGCTGTGTCAGTGTAATTGAAAATGAATGCAGCGCAACCCAAAAACTTGTCGCCTGGAGTTGCGGGGGGAAGAAGGGTCAGCGCCTTACTTTTGACGCGAGTCACCTAGCGAATGTGTATGAAGTAATACGAACTTTTTGTGCGCGTCAATAGAGTTGGAATTCGTTTAATCGCGCTCAAAAAAAGAGAAGTTTCTGTGCGTTACGTAAGTACTATTATTTATTGTGACTAAAGCGAGATACAGAGGTGGACATAAGCCAATACACAGTCTGTGGGTACAAATTTAACCATTAAAATTAAAAGATGTTTTAAGGTGAATTTAAATGCAAAAGTACAAGCGGCTGTCAGCTGCCCTGTATTTCTCAAGCTGTTCCATTTTTCAGCTATCATTTTGGCCGTGTCCTGTATAAAAAAATGACCATTTGCTCGCACTTTGCATTGTGAATCCACTTTAAGACTGGATTCACAAGCAGAAGTTTCGAGCGACAAAAACGCAAGACTCGACCGATCATAGAAGGCCATTGCCGCGCTTTTGCGTTTTTATCGCTCATAATTTCTGATTGTGAATCCACCATTAGACTATTACACAAGTGTAACATTTTTATTTGGATGGATAACCTATGAGTTTAACTATTAGTTTGTTTGTTTCTATACTTACATGCACGATGTCACAAAATGAAACAGCTAAACGCGGGCAACGAATCAGCGATTTTTTTGACATCACTGGTTCCCGAGGGTGACGGTGATCACTTGCCATCCCCACATACTCGTTTACCTCCCTATTTAAAAAAAAAACATGTTTTACGAGCTTTTATTTATGCTTGCCTTGTTAGTTAGTATGTGTTAGTCAAATCTTGCAAGTCAATTTTGGCTTATCCCCATTTTTCGGATTGTTATCATTATCAAATACGGTATGTGTATGACATTGCAATAATAAAGTACCGACAGCAAAAACCTTTAAAAAAAATATTTCATTCATAAACTTGTTCATTGATGTTTTGCTCATAACTCTGTACTTAATTATTTTTCCTGCGTTTCTAATTTTATACACTGGATAAGGATACAGTGTGTAATATCAAACCGTGATTAGAATACAATTAGAGGGTAACATCATCACACTGTCATTTCATAGATATAGGAATGAAGCTTGACGCAAGTCTATGAAATGACAGTGTACCGACGTTACCCTCCAATTGTATTCTGATCACGGATTGATAATAAGCATTTCTGCAATGTTCGTGGTGAGAATTGGAACTAGCGTATATGTGTGTGTTATTTGCGTAGATATGATGAATTGATGACGTCACCTTCTACGCTGGTGGATGACCACCAGAATGGCATGAGCCAATCCTAACTATTCACGTCTTGTTATTTATGTACTTAATTTAGAGGGTGTTATGTTAATTATATATTTATTATAGTTTTTTTAGTACATGGTATTGATGAATTAAACCAAAATTCGAACTATAAATATAAATAAAGGCTAAATATACCATTGTTTATAACGACTTTTTTTTTTATCGGACCTCAATTACTTTCAACAACATGAAACTATGCCTATAAGCGCCAAAGGCGTAATGCCTTAAAAAAACTACTTTAAATATTGTAGATCGGAAATTTATTTCTTAGGAACTCAGTTTTGTTTTTAATAGGTAAGATAAGTAATAATTGAATCAACTACATGTTAAAAAAATCTGCATTTTATGTCGCCGATTGAACGGAACCTTATAATTTAAAGCGACACTTCAATAGGTAACCAATTCCCTTACTCTAACTGTTAAGGTAAATGTTTATTTATGCTGAACTACTTAAAGGGTACCAAAGGAATAAATAACAGAAAGTTGCGATCATGAGAATCAATCAGAGCTTATAGTCGTGCCTATTAATGTAAGATTTCGTAGCAACTACGATTACAGTAAGTCAAAAATATAAGGTCTCGAAGAACTAGCAAACTAGCTTTTATCGCGGACATAAAGCATTCATTCATCTGTACTAAGAATACAGAACAAATGCATCTGTACTACACACGCACTGTCTAGTATAAAACGTAGAAAGAGAAAGAAATATTTAAATTAACGTCAAAAAATGTTAATCGAAGTCTTGGCTGTATGATCTTAGTACCTTTGCTTGCTCATATTAGGGAAGTAACAAAAAACCCGATAA
Source organism: Ditula angustiorana (assembly GCA_963691745.1). Lineage (NCBI taxonomy): Eukaryota > Metazoa > Arthropoda > Insecta > Lepidoptera > Tortricidae > Ditula > Ditula angustiorana. The sequence continues at coordinate 9,525,166 of OY829472.1, forward strand.
TAAAGAAAAAGCTAGCTATACCCCGCTAAGCTATCTCTTTCAGCGCGCACCCCACCACGGCGGTAAGCCTAGTTCTAGTTCAACATACAACTGTGAGACTTGAAGTTTTTTATATGGCAATGTGATGGCAATTTTTCTTTTTGCACCGTTTTTGCAAGGTTTTCTTTGACGTGTTATCAGTTTTTTGACGCCATTTTCACCAATAGCCTGAAACTACGTCTGTCAAAACAGAAATCTTATTGGTAGATAACACGTCAACAGCCATAACATTACAACAACTGATAATTTCTCTTTGGCAGACTTTTTGGTTGGTATTCAATCTGTGTTCGCAGTGTCTGTCTACTCTACTTGAATCATGGTGACTCAATTATAATCTTTCGTAATAGAGTAGGTAAAATCGTATTAAAATGTTAGTTCTCGATCGTAACTAGTGTTCTATGGCTTGCGATGTCTCATAATCTTTGTATTCTAAAACTCACAACCATTTACAATGCGCGGCGCAATGTGTAATCCCATCAAAATTTGAATACCACCACGTCGAGACATGGGTTCCAGGTTAAGGTAATCATTTCATTTCCTTTCTACGTATCCAGTGAGTAACTGATGGCATTTTGTCACTTGTGAGCCGTGGACTATGTTTAGAGCTAAATCACTCAACCTTGCTGAGTTATTGTCTTGTATTGCGCATATATTTAATCAGCTTTCGAGTTTCCGTTGGTAACAAGCCTGCTTGTTGATATCGTAGCTACATAGACATAAACAATCCATACGCCTACTTCCTACATTCAATCCGCTATGTATTGAATTACAAGAATGAGTTACAATATTTAAAGCATAATATAAAACCGGTCAAGTGCGAGTCGGCTTCGCACACCGAGGGTTCTGTACTACCAGACCGGTGTTTATTATTTGTTGTCATAGCTTATAGTTGGCACTATAATAGAATCAACTTTATTTTTGTAGATAATTCATATATTGTCGTGGATCTAAAAAAATATCTGATAGATTTTTTTTTAGACAGTACAATAACACAAACATCATTAAAACTATTACAAACACTAACTTAACTTTAAAAAAAAACCCCACTCCACATCGCACCTGGCTCGAACGCGCCCATCACACTTGCCGCGTTTCCCCGCTGTATGGACAGCGAGATTTGCATGCTTTAGAAGAAGTAGGTAGCCAACTCTGAAGTGGGAAGATCCAGCATCGCATGTTTCTTGTATGGGGACGCCTTTAATTGTTGATGCTTTGTTCTTTTTATTCTTTAAAAAAAATATCTTGGGACAATTTACGCCAAATTATCTAGTCCCAAACTAAGTAAAGCTTAGGCTTATTTGTTAGTTGATCTACTATAATAACCCATATCCTGTAAAAATTATAGCCAGCTACCTATTTCCAATTAAAATATTCTTAAAAAAGTGAATTGGACACATGGACAGTGTAGGTTTAGTAATAGGGTCCTATTGGCACCCTTAGGGTACAGTACCCTAAAAATATTAAATCATATTAAACAAAAACCATCAGTTTGATGGCTATGGAACAATGCCACCATAAAATGATTAGTTGTTTGTCTATTTCCTAAGTGTGTTGATTCTGTTAGTTAAAGATTGCCGTTAATGCTGTTTATGTCAATAACTTTATTTGCTTTTATTTGCCTACACCTCATTGACTTTCTTGCCAGTATTTTCTCATCAGAGGTTTTTCTGAACTGTTGGTAAATTTTATAACATTCATAAGTGTTTCCTGTAAGCCTAATCTGAATAAAGATATTTTGACTTGACTTAATCAAGAAACTAATTACATTATTTGTTCTCTTGCTGATTCCTATGATTGTAATCTGCAACTCTACATAACTAACAAAGTAATGCACCAACCTAAAAAGGTCCATCAGTCCAAATGGTATGAATGCCTTCCAATACTGTTGTATCCATTTGGAGTGCTTCCACTAGTGACAAACTATTGATAGTCCCACTGTTGGTAGTTGACCTAAAAGATGAGTTAACTTGGTCGTTTGGCACCCCTAATTCCAATTGCGTTGCCAGTGGGAACCTATCTTTAATACTCATATGATAGTATTGATACTATCTTATGTCTTTTTGTTATCATAACTGATTTTCACTAGTGGAAGCAAGACAGCCATGCCTCTCTAAGTACATACCTCTTTAGTGGTGATCTTTAGTCTACGACATTTCATATACATATATGTGATTAATTATAAAACCTTGTTTCGCATTTTCCATGTAATTTAACTTTCTGTTTAAAATATATGCTCAGTAACACATTGTGCATGTTCATTATTAAAAACAAACAAGAAATGAAAATGAAAATCTTTGAATTTAATTTTTTTATTTTAGTTGTGGTAAGCTTTCTATGCGACAAGTCAGTGCCTCAGCGGGCCTGCAGCAACGGCCCTATTTTGTTTAAAATAAAACTATTTTTCTTTTCAGAGATACTGTCCGCTACCTGTTTGAGTTATTTTGTGAGGTGTCACCGGGCGATCACACAAGAGAACCATTTATTGTTAAAAAATATCCTGAGACGTACAAAAATGAGGAGGAGTTGAAAAATGTACCAAAATTTACATTCCCATGTCAATTAGAAAAGTGAGTCAATTATGTTTTAAGACAGATGTTATGGTAGAGCCACAGTGTAGCCAGAGTTGGTGGCTATAGTGTGGCAGTATGAATGGGTCAGCTCAACCAGGCTTTCACACACAATCACACAATAAATAATAGTACAAGTGCAATCGAAGACACATTTAAGTCACCATTAAAGATGGAACTGCGAGAAAGTGTCATTTTCCTAATGTAATATAGTCTTTGAAGTTGAATTGTCCCTTTTGAGCATAGACAATTTCTCTCAGTTCACTCTTTAATGGTCAGCTAAGTTTGTTCTTGTTTGTACAGAAGTTTTACTTCGAACTAACACGGCGGTTAGGTATAAGAAACATCCTACCGTATGCCTCGCTGTCTATCTTATAACGAGTATTCATTCGCACGCGCGGCCACTCATATGCGCCGGGCCCAGTTCTGTGGCTCGCCGATATTCCAGTAGCTCTGTGAAGTAAGCCGCGCCTGACATATTTCTGAAGTAGTATCTAGCTAAATACTGCGTTTCGTATAGTAAGTGACGAGATTCAGAAGTCCCGAGTTTCGTATGGCAAATGACAAAAATCTGGTCGCCCAGAGCTACCTGAAGGCCGGATCAGAGACTGACTTGGGGTTACTGGTTCTTATGTGTGACAGTGATCCCTACCCATCAGGTGACAAAGTATTAAAGCTATATCACTAACATACAAAAATATGAGTGACGAGGTAATTTTTTGGGAAAACTATTTTATTTATTTACAGTGTGTATGTGTACCATAATAGTATTATATAATCTGTGGTGGTTATAACTTGTTAACATGTTTTTTGTTTACAGTACATTTGTCCAACACTACTCATTTGTGTTGACATCAGTTGATTCGAAGTACACATTCTGCTTCTGCCGATATGACCCCAGGGCCAATACGACGTTAGTTATACTGTCACACTTACCATGGCACGACATATTTTATAAGTAAGTAACAATTCTATTTTGTCTTATATGTACTAAGCTATGACTGTTAATTTGAATGCAACAATTCTTAGAAGTGTCTAGTGAACTGGTTAGTTTTTTTAAGGAGCTATTATGATTGTAAATAAAAAAGTATTACTCACTTATGTCTTATGTATATCAAGAACAGTTTGTGGTCTCTAAAGCTGATTTCACATGGGGGCAGAACAGTGCGGCAGTAGTGCCGCAGCACAGTACAATTTGGGACTAGGTCAATTGGTGTAAATTGTTCTAAAATGTTTATTGTTGTTTATTTATTTACAGGTTATTTTTATATTCACAATTATAATGCGCAATAAGGACTTACAGATATTTTGGAAACCAAGATGAATCAACTGTCACTATTCCTATTTCGATACTAGAAATATCGTAAGGAACATGTCCCTTAATGTCCGTAAGGGACATTTGAGAGTACATTTGAGATTTCTAGTATCGATTTAAGTTCTGCCATAGGAAATTTTTAATTGCATTGCATGCCAGGCGATTTATTTATGTTTTATTAAGCAGTAGTAACCCGCTCCGGCTACGAACGGGTCAAAAAACTTAACTACTTTGAAAATAGTGTACATAAAAACCTTTCTTAAAAAATCTCTGAATGACAGTGAAAACCGTATTTAAATCCGTTGCGTTGTTCATAAGGAGTAAGCGGTCGAAGATATAAGGACACACAGGAATGGATAACTACATTGTTTTATACTATGGAAAGATAAAGATTTGCCTGGCATGGGTGTCATTGAGACTAGCATAAACTTTGTTCGCATTTAATATTCAACTACATACGATAACTTTGCCTAATTATTTCTTCCACTCATTCTTTTGGTTTGGTAGACTTAATGCATTTATCTCAGTATCAATTTCCCGTACTTTTTAAATTATAAGTTCGACGGAGCCCCGCCCAAGAAGGCAGTTTTTCCCACGGGCTTTGAAAGGAACTTAACTAACCTTACATTCTATCGTAGAGGGACAGTTATCTCTAGGCGCATTAAGTCTATTACACAGTCATTTTTTTATAATAATAAGCGCGTAGCTAAGCGAATTTAAATTGTATTTACTTTTTGCAAGACCTCCTTATGCGATCCATGCGAAATAACGGGAAACCTTCAGTTCTATGTTGGTTTAAATAAAAAAGTTTATTACTTGCAACTTTTATGTGACAATCTGCCTCAGCGAAGTTTTCATTAACTAAAACTTTCATGGAGATGAATTATCAAACTGGTATAAAATACAATAAGTTAAAAAGAACTGTAGGTAAAATAAACAAACTGGAATAACTAAAGTAAAATTAAAAAAAGTAAACTATAACTAAAATAAATAAATGCTAAAAATCAAACAAGTGAACCAAAACTTTGGTTAAAGGCGACACTGACGCAGCGCAAAGAACATCTGTCGGCCTTTACATTGGTCTATGCTCTTGGTTGCTCCAAATTCTGTATTCAGCGGCGCCGTTTCTGCGTCGTCTGTCAGTAAAGGAACTCTTTTAACATTTAATTTCTTTTTTAGGTTATTAAATAGCATATCGAACTTAATGAACAGTCCCGAGAAGGGGGAGCTGACGTCATTCCTGGAGGCCTGCCGCATCCGCCCGCCGCTGCCCGGTCACACGCTCAAAGTCACCTTCAATGCTGGCCACAGCGTGTTCTCTTGCCAAAGCCCCGATACGAGGCTGCCTAGTATCCCAGAAAATGTACGTACGTGGTTCCTTTCATGATTGGAGTCATTAAAAAGGAGGTTCAGAACTTGCTTAATTGGTTTAACCCTTTGAGCGCCGAGACATTTTCATCGGACATGTCTGAGTCGCCACCTGTATAAAAACTATATGACATTTGTCTTAATTCTAAGACTGCGGCGAAATGAGCTGGGCTTTGTGTGTCTTAAAAATGAGAAAGGCGGCTAAAAGGTTAAAGAATGTTTAATGACTACATTCCAAACGGAAAAAAGATAAAATAAAGCGCTTTTGAATGACAAAAATTACCACCGGTTCGGGGATAACCTCTGATGAGAAGATATTATTAGAAACAGTTGCGTAGCTGACCCTGGACGGACCCTGTATCAAAATTTGTTTCGGGGGGGGGGGGGCGGCTCTAGCTGACTGCAGCAAAGCCCAAATGTACAAAGTCGGGGCCCTATGTAGTTCGGAAACCCCGTATCATTGATACGGCGGTAGCTACGTCCCTGATTAGAAACAACGTTATTTTAATTATTTTTAAATTTTTAACACAGCAGGTATTAAGTATGCAATATTTGTAGCAGAAAATGCGAGTCAGGATTAATTTTATCATCACTTCCTCCAGTGCAACCTAACGGAATACTTCAGCGCTGTGGACACAAAATGCATGGCGGGACTGTGGGCGGCGTTGCTGCACGAGCGTCGTGTCGCGATTGTCGCGTCCAAACCGTCGCGGCTGTCGGCTTGCGTGCAGGCGGCGAACGCGACACTGTTCCCCATGTCTTGGCAGCACATATTCATACCAATACTGCCCAAACACCTGGTGGATTACCTGCTGGCGCCGATGCCGTTCCTGATTGGAGTTCCTGCTAGTGTTATGGAGGTTGGTTCTTAAAGAGGTTGCTCCTTATTGCGGAGGCTTCAACTTTTTGAATACGTTACACTGCTCTATGATATTGACCAGAGATATGTTCTGATCCGATCTGATTTCCGAGAACATTCTCACTTTTTTTTAAACTTTGTGTAATCCCTAACTGACATAAACGGATATATTTGTTAACTGTCAAAGTATACTATAAACTTCTTAGAAATAGGTAGGATATAGACTTTTTAAAATAATTAAAAAGAAATTAAAAGTGTAACATGAACCTTTTCATTTACACTTGTGTTTTCATAGTGACAATAAAGTCCTCGTTTGTACAATTCGAGTAGGATTTGTGTTACCCGATCCTCAAGGCGTGAAGGAGCTACGGGACGTTTGTGTGTCCGAGTCCGAATGAAAACTAAACAGCAGTGACATTGAGCCAATTATACTGGTTTATTTAAGTCCGTAAGATCAAATTTCAGTAACTCGGTAACATTTTTGACATAATAGAGGTAAAAAAACTGGAACAAATAAAACTAGTTTAACAAGGTGATGCGGCTCGTTTTTATCTATGTATTGCTTTGCTAGTACACCTTCATAATGTATTTCTTTGCTTTTTTTTCCAGACTGTAAGAATGTCGGAGATAGGAGACGTTGTAATATTAGATGTGGATGCGAATGAATTGAGATCTCCTTTCCAAGATTTGGAAAGTCTTCCGCCTGATTTGGTAAGCATTTGAAAGCATAGGCTATCTGAAATCTTAACAGTTTTACCTATGTGATACGGAATTTTATTGTTGCATAGACCGCTGAAAATGTAGGAATTGGTTTAGCAAAGGTGCCACTGGTTTCGAGATTTTTACACTTTTTTTTCAATCAAATAGAAAAAAAGGTAGCGCTTTTACTATACATTTTTTTTATGAACGAGCTATGTGTCCCGTATCACCAGTTCACGGATTAATCAGTATTACCAAACACCTGTATAAAATTATATAGTATTTTCGTAAAAAACGCAAACATGAAACTTCCTTACAATTGAATATCTGTATGTAACAGACTTCCCTTTAAGACAGTAAATTTACGTTGCTCAAATTTTTATATTAATCACGTTTGTCGATTTAAAATGCTTTTATCTACACATATATCATAAATGCTCTATAATGCGTTCAGAAACCGTAGGCAATGACCAGCATTATAACAAACAAAATTATTATGAGAATTTTTCTAATTTGTTTCTATATTTGTTCAAATTCATTTTTTATTACATTATTTTAATGTGTACAGTCTATAGATATTTAATAGGTACCTAGCACTAGTAGCTAGTAGCAATGCAGGTCATTGCCCTATGGCTTCTGAACCCATCATAGAGTACTTATGATATGTGTGTAGATAAAGTAATGTATGCAGTTGTACATAATTAAGTCTTAAAACACTCGTGTGATCCTATTATGAAACTCGCTGACGCTCGTTAAATAAAACCACACTCGTGTTGAGACCCCTCATTATGTAACAGTTGCATAAAATACTATTATGTTCTAGATAACGAGTTTAAAGAAAGCTTTAAGTGATAAGAACGCACTGGGGGACGCGGTGTCCCGGGCATTCCTGCGCGCTCTGGTGTGTTTAATAGGCGGCTATCGGGATGCTATACGGTAAGATCATGATTTACAAAAATTTCAAGTTCATCCAGTTTATTAGATATAGAAGTTGTACGAAAAACTTAATTTAGCGCGTTTTAAACTGAGCTTTAGCTCAGCAATGTGAGGTTGGCTACTGCTATTCTATAAAACTCTTAGCTTACGCGTATTCGACATGCACTTGGCCGGTTTCTTCTCTGTATAGTTAAATAAGAAGTGTAGTTTTCCTATATTTAAATTGCCTTTTTATTATAAAATTTTAAAGTTTCAACTTGTTTAGTGAAGAATTGGACGTATAGAATTATTTTGTGTGTAATTATTAACTCGTGTTTTTTTTTACAGAATTGAAAAAGGTCAACTGATCACATTCAATCCTGAGGCTTTTGTGAGAACTAGAAAAAATATGCAACCATTCCTTAGAAAAATACTACAATCCCAAATATTCCAACAGGTAAGTTTGAGAAGCTAGCATGAAAGTGTTTGTTATTGTTGAATTTTGTGGCAAATTGCTTTTTAAATTAAAGATACTATTTGCCAATTATAATTCAGAAGTATAACATTTATTATTCACGGATGTATGTGAACAGTGTATTTTTTTACTGGGCACTCTGGTAAAATCCAAAACCATAGGAGATACGATTACATAGAGAACCACTGGGGTCTTTTTTGTAAAAAAATGAGTTACATTTTAAACACTGTTTATTTGTTTAAGAATAAAAAAACTGTGTAAGAAGGTCGTGTAGGGGGCGGCGGTTATAGTTGGTAGTATAGCACCCCCTTGTCTCGGCTTGATAATGGCCTGGGTTCGAGTCCCGGCTTGAGCAATATTTTCATTGTATTTTTTCTACCTTCGATCATGGCAAGAAATAAACAATCGGGCTTTACTTTGCGAAAGTCTATATAATCGGAACATGCTGTGTAAAAACAGCTGCGTCTGGCTTCGCAGAGTGGCAAGGTAATTTTTGTTTCAGTTTGATGACAAGAAATATAAATATAATTTTCTTTTTGTTACTCAGTTTATAGACGAAAGGTTGGATTTGCTCAATTCTGGTAGAGGCTTTAACGACGAGTTCGAAGTGGAGTGCAACCATTATGCCGAGAAACTCGGCACCGGCAGCGGACAGCGGCTCAAACAGCAGTACAGGGACTGGGCGAAAACGGTGAAAAAGGAAGGCGGCGCTTTCTTTAAAAACTTCAAAGACAAGGTATTTTTTAAATCATAACTACTTTGTTTTTGTTTAATGGTTTTTATTCTGTGTGACTAATGAGATAATGGGACAGTGCACGTGATGAAGTTTTTTTAGTCCGTGCAGTACTTGTGTAAAAACAAACGACGTCGTTGGTTTTTTTTCTGCACTTTTCATCTATTCCTAACAAAAATTTACAGCACCCGAAATGAAATATGACATGACAGCAACGCCACCGTCGTTTAAAGACATGTCACCTAAATAGAAGAAGTGTCTCTGCAAAAGTGACACTATTGCAGGCAAAATCGTTAATGCCACTTTAAACCATGTCTTTTATAGTCTCACGTGCTGTACTACAGTTTTACCAAAAATATATTGTGCATCGGCAGTATTCGTTTGCGCAGAGAAGCGCAGACCGGTTTCCGACAGTAGCCGAACGTGTGAATAATCCATGTTGTACTTTATTTGCAAGCGCAACTGGCAAAGTATTGCTTGCTATGCATTCTTAGCTTTGTCCCGCTTACACAATTCGTACACTGTCGGACATTTAAATGGGTTATTTATTTAATTATTTTAAAAGACTGAATGAACAGACTTCTTTTTTAATGAAATTAAGTAAATAAATTATTTTATTTAAGAAAAATATATTATTTGTATTAATGATATGGACCATGCAAAATCAATCAATTTAATTACTAATAATTATTATATTTATCAATGTAACGGATGAACACTTTCTAGCTTACTGTCGCTCGTGCTGTTCTCATTTGAATCTATTGACGATGCTGAGACGACTCATTGGTATTAATAATAAATTTGTCCAAACGAGGGTCAAGTGCTTCTTCTCTTGTTAAAAACTCGTTCTCACACTTTATGGCATGATCGACAACTTTGCGCTTCGAGAAGATTGCTTCTGAAGTGATAGATGAAAAATTTTCTTCTAAAAGTCGTCTCACTTCGGTAAGATTCATGCTGACTTGCTGACGTGACCCTTGACTTGTGCCCAAATATTTTCAATGGGGTTGAAATCAGGATGGTAAGGTGGAAGTCTCAACACCTTGTGTCCATGCGATTCCATGATTCTGTTCAAAGAATATTAAATGTATTCGTGTTTGTGTCGTTTAATTATTTCGTACAATCCCGCGTGCGAAATTTTGAATGCTAAGGCGCGAATGTCATCTACGTCACAATATAACTTTATAAAACAACTTTTATTTGCCACGACGTGTAATTGAGAGCGAAAAGTGACGTTCACTCCGCATGCAAGCTACGTGTTAGCTGTTGAACAAGATGGCGGCGATGGCGCACGGGCTGCCGCCATGTTGCTGCGAAATCGATAGACCAATAAAAGCGCAAGAGTTTAGCGCGCGTAAAATTCTACTTTATCATTGGTAGATCGAAATTTCTCGCCCTACTAAAATTGGTCTACTGCGCAGATATAGTAAGGGAAATATGTGCCACGTACACTGTACTGACTGTACCACCTTAGAACCCTATCGCAATGACGCGACGTGTTAAACGCCAGGCTATGTCATACAAATGACATGCGTTTGTCTCTTCGACTAGGTTCTACGCTGGTACGTGTTTCAATTTCCTGTGGCACAATATATTTTTGGTAATACTGTATAATACTTAGTATATAATAGGACCAATGGGGTGACAGTTGACTTTCATGCTAATTAAAGCGTAGATTACTTTATATTTTTTTACTATGGGGGTACAATAAAATTATGATAAAAAACTCGTAAACACGTACTGCACGGATTCATTAAATAAAATTTGTCTATGAGTGATAACACTGCTAACCCTCTCCATGCATTCTTCTTTTGTAAGATAACTTGCTTGAGGTCGTTTTAAAAATTCACGGCTTTTTCTTAACTTTGTTTCTTAATTTTTATGGGCGTTTCTTGAACATAACCAAAGTCGGCTAACACGGATGCCTTAGCCTTTACTTTCACTAATTTTCACAACACATTATTCGCCAAACTACCATATTTAGTACAAACTTTAAATTGGCAAAAAATTACTTAAAAATGGAACAAATTACCTTGCTACTCCGCGAAACCAGTTCCGTGGTCGTGCAAGTTAGCTGCGTCTGTTCGACATATATATGTTCATGCAAAAACCCACCCTCCTCCGCTTCCGCACGAAACAACATATATCACACAGACTCAACTACACACCACCACCACTAAACACTAAACAACACGATCGACGCGCGTTTCGCCTCTGTACGATGCATCATCGGGATCTAACAGTACGACTGTTCGCTACTTGAACAAATGGCGTACTCCGCACATAATTGGACCTCCGCAAAGTAACGCCTGAATCTGTTAATTATTTGAAAAATTACTTTTTGACGCAGCTTTTGTTAATATTTTGTACAAATCTAACTTGACCTAAATATTTAACGAGTTTCTAAATTATATTTAAATCAAATCATCATTTATTTCGGGATCTTGTTACGTATACTAACTGTTAGTTACAATGTTTACTTTTGGAACTAAGTAGTCATAAATTACACGTAAAGTGAATAAAGGTATGTATTGCGTCACATTCTTGCCTCGATTTTGTTTAAAAAAAAAAAGGGTATGCTCCACGAATTCGCTTTTAGACCGCGGCGTGCCGGTACCGCAGACTGTTGAGGTTGACAAGCCTTCCTTACCATCAATAAAACATAGATGAAGCAATTTTAAAAAACATAATTTAACACTGAACAAATAAATGATCACTATCGGTTAAACCTTTGGTATATGATGAGCTCTGAGTAGTCGGTAAAGGCGCTTTGGGAATATTTAATCCGCTTACATTTTTAAACATACCAGCCCGATTTAATATGTATGCATCTCATCGCTAAATAATTATTAATACACAACACAAATTACTTCATTCACATAAATAAATCGAAAAACTAATATTGTCTGTTAGAATTTCATTAAGCATAGCAAAATATTTGCTTTTTGACTCCGTTCCGAGGGCTATTCTATTAACACGTCATGCATGCTACGACCGCTCGAGCGCGCTCTCTCATGGGTCGGTGAGGTTTTGGCGCAATATACCATACAAAATGAATAGCAACTACTGTGTAGCATGTTACCGCCTGTAATCATAAAGTTCCTGAAGTTTTTTGCCGAGTCTCCCTAATTCCTAAGTGTTGAAATACCTTGCCTAATTTTAACCCCCAGCGCGGGTGGTGAGGCATACTCGGGCGGCGTAACGCGAACCGTTTGTCCCGCTCGCCCTCCACCTCTCTGTACATATAGGTGGCCCGAAAATCAACGATAAAACTAAGTTAGCTAATAGAGCGGCTCAAGAGCTACTGGATTCAGTACTGTGGACTAACATTTAGTTATGGTTGACGAGATAATGGCACTTTTAACTCTTGGTTTTCGATACCTTAATCGACGCAGTGTTCTTAGTGCTACTACTGCAAAGTTTGATATTTTGTTAATCTATTTTTTTGCACGATGTTCTTCAAAGAATATACTATAGATGGAACATATTCAAACCGTTTTTTATCATCATCATGTTATTTTGATATCAAGCTTTATTAAATAAAGTAAAAAAAATGGAATTTAGTAGTTCTCGTGCAGCAATATTTTCTCTCTTCGTTTTATCATTGGTTTTAGTTGTACATTCACGCCCCCCAAGGGGCGCAGGGGGGCGCGCGCCAGGCTTTGGGAACCTACGCGCGACAGCTGCCTGAGCCTTACCACCCCTGCCGTGCTCATGTAGCTCTACCCTATGCATGCATGCTTTAACTACGTGACGTTTGCCGTTATTTTTTAATATTTACAGGCGAATCCAGCGGTACAGTCTGCTGTGAAAACGGTGAGTCCCAGATGAATATTGTTGTCAGTCGAATAACTATTGTTTTGTTCAATTTTCTATTTTTATTCACCACTCTGTGGAGCGTACTTTTGTAGTTTTGTGTTTTATGTTACTAATTCTCTTGTAGCGGTGGCGGTAGTTGTGTATAAATGCGGTAGTTATTTAATTTCTTTTTTTAATTTGCTAGATTATTTATGTATGTGTGTATAGATAGTATAGTCTTTGTCCAAGTTGACCTATTTTTCATTGACCTCGATTACTTGGCAATTTATCTTACAATTTCTATATTTTGTTTTTAAATCATATTATTTTGTTGAAAAGTTATTTGTTGTGATGTTTCAACCTTAATTTACTAATTATAATTTTTATACTATGCTCAACGACCTTCTAAGCTATGGATTATGCAAGCTATACAATATCAAAACTCAAAAATGGCACACGTCTTTAATGTCACAAAGTCCGCCGTGGTTACATTTTGGCGGAGTTTTAGATGTGCCACGAATGTCATGTATGTGCATTATCCACTGGTGTAGTTGATCGAAGTCTACATATACTCGTACTAGTTAAAAAACCATTTTGAGCATTTAAAAAAAATATTTTATGAATAATAGTATCTATATGTAGATACTTCAACTCATCTTGATGCGCGCCGCTTTATGTGCGTGAGCTTGTAGACATGGAGGTTTAATTTGTGTGGCAGTGACGCGGCAGCCTTTGTCCGAGCAACACACGAATTAAAGCTGCATCTTTACAATCTCACGCACACAGCACCGAACGCCAAGACGAGTTGAAGTATCTATACTATTTAATATTGCTATAGAAAAAGATATGTTATTTATAAGTTTGTATTTAAGTATATTGCATTATTCACAATTACCTTAATGCAAAGTAGTAGCGCAAAGTATATGGTCTCCACAAAGTAGCGAATATAATGATGAAATTATTCGAAATGTTTATCTGCACTGGGTCTCTATCAGACGAACTGTATTTATTGCATGCCGTTGCGTATTGTCACGTGGTTGCAACTCTTAGTGTTAAACTTGCAGGTTACGATAATAACGCATAGAAGAATAGTTAGTAGAGAATGCAAATCCGGTTATTTTGTTAAGGAATAACCGGTTAAAACCGGTTTTTTCTTAGAGAAAATAACAGGGTTAGAGCGCTTACAAGCGTTGACAAACGGCGGTAACGTTTTCCACCCGGTTTTGTATGGGCGGCGACACGGGCATGTCCGATGACAGTTTTGTCGGCGGTTATATATTTAAGATATCAAAACCTACAAACCTAATTTTTAGGCATTCAGTATGCTTGCCACTACTAGAATATCATCGCTATTCGCGATTAAGAGACTTAGGAGTGTAGAAAACGTTACTACACATATAAGAGCCATATTAAATAACTATTCCAAGATAGGTAAGCGCACATTCCTGTTATTCTTTTGTAATTAATTGCATCTGTCACAAGTGACTCGGGGAATGAACCGATCGAGTCAATGTCAATATACCGCACTTATTGTCTTAGATTGATTTGATTGGCTGGTTGACTTGGTTTCGTTTATAATGCTTCTACTTCTATGCGTCATTATCGTTATGCAACTACTGAAGCATCTTTTATTGAAATTGTTTTAAACTTTCGCGACTTTCACACATATTTATAACATTGTCGGGACTTAAGCGCGATAAAAATATATTGTTGATTTACCTCGAAGTTTCGGCCATGTTTCATCGGCCGTGGTCACGAGTAGACTCGTAAATCAACAATAAATTTTGTTCGCGTTTAAGTCCCGATAATGTTATAAACATCTTTTATTTTTCAAACTTGTTACTTGTGCTTGATTCTCAGCAAGCACTCGGGTAGTTAAAACGTTATTTTATTTTCAATATAGCGAACAACTATACTTGTGTAACGATCTTATTTTTGCTATACTTTTGTCTTTTTAAAGTTTGAAATAAAATTCATTACTTACTGTGACGCTAGCCCACAAATATATTGCTATCGCGCGTGCGTGGAAATAATGTCCAAGTCCGACGACAAAATGTTAACGCACGACCGAAAGAGACGTTCTCATTAGAGGTTACTTCCGAACCGGCGGTATATTTTCTGATATTCATCAGTACTTCCTGTAACCTAATCTGAATTCACTAAAAAAGGGGCAACCGAACTAGTTTGGTTACTCGTGATTTTGGTTAAGGCTGCGTTTCCACCAGAGATGTGCGAGGATGCGTAGCGAGGGATGTGTTTGTAAAGAACCAATGAGCCGTTTCCACCAGAGCTGTGCTGACCGAGGCGAGGTAAATGTAGTGATTCTATTGGTTCGCTAAGCATCCTCGCACATCTCTGGTGGAAAAAGCAGCCTAATGGTAATCAAAGGTCGTTTCAATTAGCAAAATTTGCTACTGATAAACATTTAATGATTTATTTACAAATCAAGAGTTAGGTAAGGTGTAAGAAATAGTTCGGTAGTCACTTTTTTGTGTAATAGGTAAATAAAACTTTTGTTACGTGTAACAAAACTGTTTTTTTTTAATGCAAAAGTATTGTAGCTTGACTTTTGAGAAGGATTGACCACCGATTTACCCCTAACCATGAACTTGGTGGCGTTTAACGAGATTTGATCGGTCAAAGGCCATATTTTTCGAAATGTTGCGAAACTCGATACTAAAGCTGGCTTGTCATTTAAAAGAGGTTTATAATGACGTTACGTTTATTTCTCTTTCTAATTTGAACAACTGCCATAACATATTACTTTCTCACTTGAACACATTGAATGTCTAGCCTAAATCTATGTTTTATGGTAACACCATTTTTATCGTATGATTCAATAGATTTGATTGTTTTGGCTTCCTCTAAAAATGACAAGGTTTATTTACCGCAGGTCCGGCAAGGAGGGAAGAATATGAAATCGGCAGTGAGAGGGTTGAAGAACAAAATGCCGAAGACTGGGTCACGGCCGTCGTCAATAAATACTACAGATGACAGCAGGTACACACATACGTATGCTAAAGGCTCCCTTTTCCCTTCACTGGGATATGCCATCTAGAAAGACAAAATAGAAGCAATTGCCACCAAGCGGTACTTGTTATGCCTTAGAGTCATAACAATATATCCAATCCATGCGCCATAAAAAAAATTAGGATGGCATAAAATGCGTCTCAATAAAATACGGGTTGTTAACATTCATATTCATTCAATGCTATTATGGTATTATTTAGTACTATAGACGACCTTCCTGACATTTTTATGTATCTAATATTTTGCACTAATAATGCGTCAAAATAGCTTTTACAGTACTAGTGTTATAACAGTATCGAAAACAATATTCTGGGGTCAATCTACACTCTAAAAGTAACTCACATGACCATTACGTAACGTTTTAGCTTTTTAAAAGCTACCTCAACATCGCTATGGGACTAGTTCTGTAAATGTTATGAAAACTCTGTAAGGCATCTTTATTGTACAGGTTTTCATGCGGCTCAGCAACGCCGGTATCCTCAGACTCTTCAGACTCGTCGCCGTCGCGCGAAACCCCCCGCGATCCCCCGCAGGACCTCCGGCTCGACCTCCTAACAGAAATGGAACAGCTGTTCAAAAACAAGTCACGGAGAGACAGCCTACCGAATAGCTCGCACAACTCAGAACTCAGCCTACCCGATAAAGCAGTAAGTGATGACTGTGGTTGCAACTCACCAGTACGCCTATCCCTTCATTGTGTGTGTTGAAAATGTGTCTGTGAGCGTGAGCTAGTCGCCACTGATCGTTCCGACAGACTACTAACGCATCGTGTCGTGCATGGTTACAATACGCCCACATTCGAAGGTCATACGCGCTCGTGTGATGCTACAACTGTGTGGAGTAACAAGTGTGCTTTTGAAATTTACGCGTCCTGTAACTCTATAGTCAAATCTGTAATTAAATACATTTTAACAGGGTCACCATCGCGTTTTTTACATCCGTAATATGGACACAGTTTCCAGAACGAAAAATATTGCAAATGCTTACTTATTTCTTAAAAATAAAAGAATATTTTCAAATGCAGCTCTGCTGTGTATGCAATGAGTGCGCCAGATGGCGTTAGATGGACGTACTTCTTAAAGGTACAGGTAAATAAAAAAGCATATCTTTTGACTCCACCCTCGTGTTTAGCTACAGTATTAAAGAGTGTGAGTACTCTCCCTCGCGCGCCGTCCTCCCCGCGCGGCGTGCCACCACAAAATGGCGGAGTTTTGTCACTACTAGTATTTACCGTATGATAGTAATAAACAGTTGAGTACGGTAGGCCCGGCGTTCGGTTCTGCACCGATTTCCGAAATATAAGTAGTACACTGCCAGAGAGCGTGCATTAATTAACGTTTTTAAGTCAGCTTCGTAAATGATCTAGTACGAGAAAGATCGACTAGAGGCGGATCGGTGTGGAACTCGTACAGTGATATAGTATTAGTCGCTTGTGTTGTGCCTGTTTACTTGTTTAGTTATCGTAGCTTTTGTTACTCGCAGTTAGCCCTTGACCAGGTTGGCAGACTATGCTTTATTACATTAGTGCTATAAATGCTACATATTCGTTTTTTTTAAATTATATGTTCTAGTTAAGCATATATTTGACTGTACTGTTGAAAAAATAATGCTTGATGTATATGTAATGTGTACACTTAACGAAAGCTATGATTGAATATTTTTTATTGTTACATTTTTTTACTTCTATTTGGTTCCTTATCGAGATTAAAGTCATAAGCATTTTTGGTTTTGAATTTGTCTCGTAGTACCTTAATTTGTAGATGACTTTAATTTCTGTAAGGCATCTTTATGGTCTCTGTCTAGACTTCAATTGTCTCTGCTTGTTTTCATTTCATGACGTGTTACCATCCGACCGTCCGCGCTTGAGTCATGCCGGGTAGTGTTTGTGGTGCGTGCGATACGAATGCGCGAGCATGCAGCTCCGAGGGCACCGTGGCACATTATTCAATTTTATTTTGCAGAAGACCCTGGCACCAAGCCTCCCACCCCGGTTACCGGATCGCCCCCCACCCATACTCCGTTACCCAATCATTTCCACGAGAAAGTTGATAGACGTTTCGGACGCGCCCGCGCCGCCGCCTCGCGCGCAGCCGAGCGCCAACCATTCGCATTTCGTCACTAACATCACCAAAAACAGCGAGCACGTGAGCGATTTCCACACGAGCACCATTAGGTTCACGGAGGGGAAAGACAAAGCCAA
Organism: Ditula angustiorana; assembly: GCA_963691745.1. Lineage (NCBI taxonomy): Eukaryota > Metazoa > Arthropoda > Insecta > Lepidoptera > Tortricidae > Ditula > Ditula angustiorana. The sequence goes on from OY829472.1 coordinate 9,543,164, forward strand.
GCTCAAACTGACCATGTCGACGAGTCAGAGGAAGCTGTCGGAGGGCGCGCCCCCCGCGCCCCCCGCGCCTCCCGCGCCGCTCCAGCCCAACGGCTCCGCCAAACACCTGCCGCTCAGCTCGCCTAGTAGGCCCCCGGAGCCCAATAGGTTACCTCGGCCCCTGGCCCGAACCGTCCACATACCGAATAGAGGAAATATTCAAGAGGTAATTCTGATATGCGCATTTGTAATCATATCAACTTTGTATCTTACTTTAAGACAAAAAGTAATAGATTACCTACATTGAACAGCAAGAGTGGAGTTTGTTTTGCACTAACACCGTTTTAACTTGAAACAGAACGAATGAAGATAATTTATTTATTTAAACACTCACTAGAAACTTATTATATTGTTAATTATTATGAATTAATATATTCCTAACATATACAAGGTGGCTCTTTATTAACCACGATAGATGAGCTAAATAATCAGTTGACACTGTGTTTGGATGCGGCTACCGCACTGCACGGAGGAGCGGGCCGCGGTTAGAGCGGAAATGAACCGTTTTCAGTCCCTATCTCGCTACAGCCGACAATCATGATCCGATATAACATGTATAACGCGGCGTGGTTGGCCGACACGAAATAGTATTTCAGGGTAATTCATGCCGAAATGTTCTAATCTGGGACATAACAAAAAGTGCCCAGATGAGAAACATACAGCAAAAACACAATGGAGATCGTTCTCTTGCTTTTAATAAGGTAAATATCATATCATTTGTAAACAAATTAATTTATTTTAAAGCGGTAATTGACAATCGTTAATGTTGATTATGTATGCTGCAAAGTGTAGACGAACATGTAACAATATTTTGAGGTAGCGTTGCAATCTTGGCGATCGCGACCCGCGGCCTGCAGTCGCGAATGAATGAGCAAGAAACCCAAGACCATGGACAAGAGTTCTGTGGAACAGTTATTTAAGACGCCTGCGAAAGCTGTTCTGGCCTCGACGCATTCTTTCGTTTTTCTTGATTATTAAAAAATATACTTTTGACACGTGTATGCAATATTTTTTTATGATGATTGTGTATGTAAGCGGAAAAATAATCCTTTTATTTTCACTAAACAAAACTATGTTGTCAGCTCAGCTTGGTAACTGGACTCTTAGGTGGCGATCGCTCAGCGGTCACGGGGCGCGGTCGTCATGGTCGTAATGCCAACCTTATGCTCAACTAATGCTGATTTATTGACTTGTAAACAAGAGGATTTGGTCTAATAGTAACGCGACTTTTGTGTATTTTTTTGTCTAACTTCAGCGTTTCACTTTTAGCCGAGTCGGGTAAAGTATAGCAACCGGCTTTTAATTTAGGAATGTGGTACACAAGTAAAAGATACTTCTATTCTCATTGCTCCGTGTGCAGGGTTTGCTCATTCATCTCATCTCATTATATATATCACAGATGACGATGTTTCTGTTTGTCTACCTTAACTCTAATCCATCTGTATAAACTCTACTGTACATAATCAATTACAAATATACAAACAAATACAGATGGTAGGTACGAATGCGAAATTATCCCTTAAAGGGATCTCTTCCAGCTAATCTGTGATCTAAAAAGAGAGGGAGGAGTATGACCATGTAAATAACTTACTTATGTATACACTCTATTGTCATGCTTCCTTAGAGCACGCACTTGCATGTCACTAAATTATTAAATAGACTAGTAGTTCGTAGAACAATATTATTTCTTAGCAGTTGTTGTTTATAGAAGTAGTTGAGATTAAAATTGCGATTTGAACAGTGCCAATTTAAAGATGCTAACCGAGCCATAACTCCGATGCTAGCGCGACGGCAAGTGTATGTTAAACCGGAATTTTCTTTTGCAGTCGTGTGGATCAACTGATCTCATAAAACTGGACGATTCGCCGACAAATCTAGAAGATTTCGATCCGCTCAAGTGCCGCGATAAAAATGAGAAAGTTGAGACGCTCAAAGCAACGGATAGTGCTCTCTTACACGAGTATGGTCTGGACTTTAGTCAGTTCGGGTTCGGGCTACTGGAGCCGAGCGCCCGGCCGGACCCCGCGCCCGCGCCCGCGTCCGCTTCCGCTTCCAGTGTGCCCCGAGGGTGGACTACCTTCAACTAAGTGCTCCAGTTACACCTCTTCACTGACAATCTGTTTATTTCGGGTGTTATTCGTACAACCAGCGTCGTCTATATCTGAGCGGCGGTCACAACACTGCTCTAGGAGATGTGACGCCCCCTACACTTTAAAACTACTAATCATTATGCTCGCTGTACACTAAGTTGAGTAATTCTGCGCTTATCCTGTGAGAAATATTTATTTATTAGCTGAAACTACGGCAGTAATAAGGAAAAAGGAGTAACATACTCAGTTTTAGTTGATATTATTGTACATATTGTGACATATCAATGAAATTGTAATATAATTGTGTTATGTTATAATACATGTAATCAGTAAAAATATCTGTATATGTGGTTTAACTTAGTTATGTCGTATTTGTAATTATTTCAATTAGATCAATTTCTTTATTTTTGTGCAAGATAGTCAATCTTTTCCTAGCTCTTCCGGATTATTACATGTGTTAAACTTTACAGTATCTACCAGTATAGTGTCGTGATATACTTCGAATTGTTAAAAATTGTTCGACTGAGTGTAAATATTGGGAATAAGTATCGAACTAGAATGTGAATGCAATTTAACTTTTTAAACAATAAAAATTCATACTTCTGTGATGAATGTTTGATGCGCTCACAGTTTTCCAATTTTAAAATGATATTGTTATAAATTAGGGTAATAAATAAAAGTTCAAAAATATTAAGCACAACACTACGGATATAATATGTTCCAAATTATCTCAATAGGTTCCAGATTATTTTAATTCAAATAAGTTCTAGGAACAAACACACTTTTGAAAACACGCGTCTTATTACATTTTCTGTAATTAATAAATAATATGTTGTCGAAAAGTACAATTACCTTTATAATAAGATAAAATAAATAATGAAATTATTTTATTTATGTAGCAACAGTTGGATCTAATCTTTTATGGAATCGTTTTTTTTTCATAAGGTGCTTTAACAATAGCGGTTTAGAATGTAAGTTATAATGTACTATTACTGGGGCCTATACCGAAGCGATTTAATGGTAATGTTCAAGTCACTAAACAGGCGGACACTTTATGTGCAATATTTTAATTTTTTTATATTTTAACATTGTATATTGTTACAATTTTTTATACTTACATTCGAAGCCGAAATTATTTATTTAATTTTTACTTTTCATAAGTGAACAATTTGGACATTACCAAATGATCTAAATTCAGTCGATATTCGACATTTTTTTATTCATTCACTGACCCTTGTTATTATTTAATTTGTGGCAGCCGAAATAACGAGTGCGTACTACTGATGTCACAAACTACAGCACAAATATTCACTCACGTTTTAGATGAAATAACACAGATCTAATATTGTTAGTCGAGATGGAAGTATAGGAATTGCAGAAATAAGGGATTTGGAGCAAAAATGTGGTGCCTTTGTTCAGCGACGTAGTTGAGTGATCGTTAATGGCAGAACTGACAAAAATTATGTCACTGATCTACCTTTAATGGTCCCTTCAGTATATTATACTATGCGTGTACTGAATCCATACTATGCGTGTGTTTTTTGGGTTTAAATGATTGCCTAAATAGTACTGCCATTGCAGCAAATGCGTAAGTACAGTCAGCCACAGAAGTAGCTTAACACTTAAGAGCCTTGTGGTAGTAACGTATGAAATGAGGGTTGTTCGAATTTGGCACATCACTGACAGCGACAAGGTACTAAAATGTTCAGCTACTTCTGAGACTGACCGTACCACATTGTTTTGCTATAGCCAAGCCATTTGAAAGGCATTGCTGACGTTCGTGTTATTAAGTTGAATAGGGTGTTTTTAATCCTTCAGAATGTTGCCAGGCTAAATCTATAAATTTCGTAAATTTTGTCGTACAAAACCTATTGCGCTATTTTTCTTTTAATAACACTCTTTATGGTGATTTCTTTTCATTAATTAAACCTTGCCATGGTTACTTGCTAATGTGGCTAATTCATGACTTTCTATTCGTGCTTATTATTTAGTTAATGTGTGGTCAGCTAACACTATAAAAATGTTTTTGTTGAAGTCAATCGTTTAAGATTTACGCTGATAATAACCCAGTGCCCAGAAGTAAAATAGCACTGCACTGCATTTTGGTCTATGTTCACATTAATTTGTGTTGACGTCAAGTTACTGGGCTAATAACTTCTTTACCCAACATTTTCAGAATAGTTCCAGGCTTTTATTAGTAATAATGATTTTTCTAAAATTCTATTTGAGTATGGTGTACTTCCATGTTATCCTATGAGTTAGGGTCTCCCCACACCAATCGACGCGGAATCGACTTTAGCCGATCAAAAAATGCTTCTGTCTACGCAATAAGAGCGAAGTAGATGTCAATCGGCTCGGCCGACGTCGTTTGGCGTCGACTGAGCCATAAAGCGTTTTTCGAACGGCTAAAATCGATTCCGCGTCTGTTGGTGTGGGGAGACCCTTAGTTGTACAATGAAATATCTTTTTGCTACCTAATTATGATTTTATCCTATCCATCCTTACTTGTCTTAAGTACGTACACAACATTCTAACCTCAAATTTCAGTTTTTGCCGCTAAAACATTCTTTAAATAAAACGTTCTAAAGCAACAAATACAAATTATTTCTTCTATTGATAGCCTCGATTTGATTTATTTAGGCGATAAAGGGCGTTTAGGTGACGAAAAATTATATTTAAGGTTAGAATTTTGTTTATTTATATGATAAGACAAGTATGGATGAATACACTTTACACATCCTAACTTATGATGAGATGATGTATAGCCGTAATGTATTGTGATTATAATTACGAGCGTCAATGAATATTATGAAATAAGAGTAAAAAAGTGAGTTTCTTTAGGTGGCCTGCAAAATAACGAATGTCAACCACCACCCTAAGATTCCAGTGGTATCGAGTGAGACTATGAAAGTATTAATTGTACTTGTGAACTAGTAAACGAATGTGTCAAATTAGTAGACTTGATATAGGGTCAGTAAAAGGAATTTATACGCGAAAAGTTAGCTCGAGACTAAGCAAACCAAGTAAGAATATTATGCGCATATAAATTTCTGCCATACTTCGTAGGTATTGCCGACAAAGCAGAATCTGTGACTAACCATTGCACTTGCATTGCAAACTTCTTTGGAATAGTTAATACCATTAAAATACGTGAACGTTATATGTGCATTTTTTCGTACTTTTTGTGAATTATTTTACGATTAGTAGGAACGCAATGCAAAGAACGGCTTCTGTTTAGGCAGAGTCACGTTTTCGTTTTTAGTTTCGCAACGCCTCCACAGGATACAAGCGGAATAAATAAGCAGTTTTGATACAACTCAATAAGATTACTTAAAAATAAGTCTTATTTTGAATGTATTTTAATTGGTATTTGTTAACAGTCACATTTTAAAGTTTGTCTTGTTAGTGTCCAAACTTTGTCCAAAGTATCCTTTCCAATTTTTTTTTAAATGTATAGTGAATCCTGCCTAATGAGATTGAATTACAATGGTTCCTTTGCAAACAGCTACCAATAAATGCTCAGCGATTCAAAACGCTAGTCTTATGTATGTATCTGTAAAATTAAAAATATTTTGTGATCTACATAATATATTATTTTACTACAAACTTGTTGAAATCAATCCATTGTTTTCATTTCTCCCTGTAAAGCTGGTTCCGGAGCGTATAGTCGACAAAGTACTTGCTTGATCACTTTTGAACCTAAACTCTTTGGAATACAGCCGAAAAGTGGTCAAGCAATTTCTTGGTAGACTATATACAGGGTGTCCCAAAACCCTTCAAAAAAACATATACAGGGGGGTAGTGTAAGTGATTGCGAACAACCCTATGTATTTTTTTTTAAATTTGGTTGTGTTTGAAAATTTTAATAAAAAATAAAACATTTTACTTGCGCCTAGTGCCTCTCCAACTCAATATAAAAGATGCATGTAAAATGTCATCATACAGTCATTCAGAACAAAATGTTTTAAACATAGAGCGAACGAATGATAACCAAGACCGAGTCTTGTCGTTTCTTGTCAAGCCTCTGTCAAGCGGATCAACATCAAAATGTTTTTCTATTATTGTTGAGTTGCATATTGCGTGAATAATTACTGATTTACGAATTGCTGACTTCGGTGGAACTCGATGGGTTACCATTAAATGGCGAGAAAGCGAGCGCGGGTGTTAATAAGATGTCTCATCAGTAGGCTTTTATCCAAGGCCTTATTATAAGTATAATATTCGTGTTATGTTGATCGTGCGTGGCGATTCTGACCTTTGTTGCGGCCCTATGATAATCAGCGTTATTGTATCTATCTACAAGTGCGCACTAGAAAATACCCTCTTGATGTCTCAGACATGGGCTTTAGTATCATATTTGTGCTGATAAGGAAACCGTTTAGAAATGCCAACACCACAGATTTTACCTGTGCTGGCGAGAGACACCTGGCGATCTAGATGTGTCTTGTTCAGGACTATTTTAAAACGAAGATGAGAGGATAAGTCCATCCTTCTTTAGTCAGTGGCAAGAAAAGGTCGCGTTTGCTTTCGATAGCGACTACACAGAAACCAAAACTAAAATCGCGTGATCATACCTGCAGACACAGTTGGAAGGGATAGAAATGAACATTCTAGGGAGTGAAGAAAGGGTGCATGGGGGAAGCCTCGAGCAACTTGTTCCTGGGCAGGACTGATGCCACTATGGGAAGATGGGTAGAAAGAAGTCATTATCAGGAAATATCTTAACAGTTCTACTAGTTTCAGATGAAAGTTATTTTCGCATTTAATTAAATGAATAAAGTCTACGTTTCAGTTTTATTCGCAAATAATTAGCAGACAATTGACGACGAGTGTCGTAAGAAAAAAACCCGTTTACTGTGTATTTGTTCGTCTGCCGTTGAGAGATTAGTAAATTTTAATGCTGTTATTTTATGTTAACACTAGCTTATAACATACAAACAAAGTTTAATAACTACAATATCTGAGGATACATAAGAGAATATTATGTGATCTATCTTTAAAAATTACCTTAATTCTCCCAGCATTTTGTCACTGGTGCAATGAGATTTAGGTAGTTACCTATGTTAGAGATGTTAATCAAATGCTATGTTTGTTTATTGTGAGAATAATTTATTTGATTTATTAATTACGACTCTCCAAAATACTAAATATCATATCTTTCTTTCTCCGGAAAATACATTTACTGAGTAAAATCTGCGTATATTTTATAAAAATTAAAACACACGAACACTGATCCTTTCCTTGTATTTTTATTTCAGAAAGAATGATCAAAACTGTTTAAGTTTTAGAGGAGGCAAAACGAAACACTGAAACTTCGATCTGCACCATTTAATAAACATAATTTACCGCTTAAGGTGTAACTGTTCTTTTCATGCTCATTTTCAATGACTTCACCAATAAGGTGCAATGGCAATAATTTGCCACAGCTTTAGTTGTAAAAACAGGATTTTTGACTAGAATTGTATAGTAGTTATCTTTTACTAACATAGCGGCGGTGGTGCAAGCCCCTCGCCACCTTAGCCCCATCGATGCACGCGGGCCTTTTGCCACCGCACTTAACAACCGCACGACGCAAGCCACATGACCCAGGGGGTCGCGTGTCCGTTGCTGAACGCAGGTTGGCCAAGCCTCGCAATCGTTTACACTTCTTTTGCGTGCCCCCATACCCATGCACTGGCCTTAATTGTCATCCACGTCCGAAACTGTGTGCTAATCAATGTCGCTGCACCCGGTCTTTAACCACCTGCACTGCTGAGCAAGGTAATATTCATCACTACCATTAACCGACTTAAAATAAGAGAGGTCGTTCTCAATTCGTCGGGATCTTTTTTTAAACATATTTATTATTTTAATGGGATGATGAATACTGTAAAAAGTTTCACAGGGGGGTTTCAATACTTTGGTCGGCTCATGGGTCGGCCTAATACCACTGTATGTGGTGAATGGGTGGAAAAGTTGGATTATTTTAAATAAATCCTCTTTTATGTCACTATCTTTTTTGGTCGATCGCTTTGAGTATTTATTTTGTCTGAGGTCGATCGACAAGGAACTTGTACCTGGCCATGACAGGATGACAGCTGATGACAGTTACACTTCATATTGTACGTCAATCAGAGTAAGCAAATGGGCTAATGCAAAACGAAGAAGATTGTTTATAATAGTATAATTTTTATTTTAGTTTAAACTCTATTGAAAAAAAAAACAGTGTAAAACCGATCAATACTTTAATGACATCTTCAGATAACTTTACTTTATAATTGATTGGTCAAAATATCATTTCATGACTGTTCTTTTCTTTTACAAAATTGGAGTACTGGACCGACATTGTTAACGTTAATTCCTTATGACGTCGAGCTCAACGCTGATGCGCTTAGGAATATCAGAACTGATGTGGTAAGTATTCTAGCAATACCTCTATGCAACTAACCACCATAACCCCTGTTGCAGCAAAACGTACCGACAGGATGATAGTTACATATTCATTATCATGAATGTGCATGTTTCCTTACGACACTTTCCCTCACCGTAAAAGCGTTCGTTACTACAGCAATAACAAAAGTTAGAAAAACTTATTAGTCATGGCGGCTGGTTGAGGTTCGAATCCTTCCTTGCACATTCTAACCCCCAGGAAGGGATTAAAAATGAGTTTTAGTAAATTCAAAGTTAGACCCAATCTTACTAGTCTTACTAGCGACCCCCCCTGACTTTGCACGAATGTAATTTACCACCGAAAACTTAATTAAAATGTATCGTACATAAAAACTCTCTGTACAAAATTGCCTAAGTGACAGTCAAAACCGTATCCATACCGTTGCGTGGTTTAGAAGAAGTAAGAAGCCGGAGATATGAGCTCAAACAGGAACTAAGACGGAACTGGATGGAAAGATAAAGATTTGCTCTTGTCCTTTTGCTGCATCCTGCAGGATAAGATCAAGCATCTAAAAAAGGACATCCCTTTCATTCCCATAACTTATTTTACATATTATTCAAAGTCAGACATTGATATTCATGTTGTTTATGTTCAAAGTAATCGATACCTATTCATAAAGATTTTAGGCCATAATTGTAAATAATTAAAAAGTTAATAAATTGTAAATAATATTTGGCACTATGGATAATCATCCATAGTGCCAAATATTATTATAATTTATAAGAGTCATAAATTAAACTCGTGTTTATGTTTATTATGGCATTTTTTATGCATATGCGAATGCATTAAAGAACATAATTAAAAAAGCGACCATGTTTATCCCTATTTTGTCCGTCCGTCCGTCCGTCTGGTCGTCATTCCGTCCGTTCTTCCGTCCGTACGTCCGTCCGTCTGTCCGTCTGTCCGTCCGTCCGTCCGCAGACCGCCGCTCATCCGTTCGTCCGTCCGTCTGTCCGTCAGTCCGTCAGTCCGTCCGCCTATCCATTCGTCCGTCCGTCCGTCCGCCCATTCGGCTGCCATCCGTCCGTTCGTCCGTCCGATCGACCGGCCGACTGACGAGTCCACCGGCCGCCGGCCAACCGAGCCCGTCTGTCGATACACCCGCTGCCCATCCATCCCTCCGCTCGCTCGGCAGACCGACCGTCATAATGGCGTGTCCGCCCATCCGACCATCTGGCGTTAGCCCATCCGCCCACCCATTCATTCGTCCGTCCGTCCGCACGTCTGTCCGACAGACCGACTGACCTAATGGCCGCCGTCCGATTGCACTTCTGTCAGTCTGTCCGTCTGTACGGCCGTCCGTCCTCAGGCTCCACTCATCCGTTCATCCGTCCGTCTGTCTGTCAGTCCGTCCGCCTATGCATTCGTCCGTCCGTCAGTCCGTCCATTCGTCCGCCCATCCGGCTGCCGTCCGTCCGTCCGTCCGTCCGATCGTCCGACCGACCGACTGGTAACCTGCCAGCCGGCCAGTCCGAGCCCGTCTGTCGTCACACCCGCTGCCGCTGCTTCATCCGTCCGCCCGCTCGACAGACCGACCGTCATAATGGCCTGTCAGCGCGTCCGTTCATGCGTCCATCTGGCGTCAGTCCGTCCGCCTACCAATTCGTTCGTCCGTCCGTCTGTTTGACTGACCAAATGGCCGCCGTTCGATTGCACTTCTGTCCGTCCGTCCGTCCGTTTGTTTGTCTGTCTATCAATCTGTCTAAAGTCCTGAACTAATTTTCGAAATTCCATTACCCTACGCCATTACCAAAGTTTTGCTATTGATAAGACATTGTGTTACATTAATAAAACGCACATACTTGACAATAAAGGGTTCTCTTAATTCTCCGACACAAATCCACTACATATTATGGTATGGTGGTGAAGTTAATGATTTTTTTTTTAATACAGGAAGGCTAACATCGAAGATGGAATACCTCTTGTGCCAGTATTTTCACCGGCTTTCTTGCTCTCCACGCCAGAACTCAACACTGCAAGCACTACTGCTTAGCGGCTGGATTAGCAAGCAAAATGATGGTGGTCATCCAGACGGACCTTGCACAAGATCCAACCACCTGCAAAACCTAAACCTAGCATCACAATGTTATCGTTTATTTAGTGCACATAGTACTTGTCTCCGTATGCAGCACACAACCATCGCCGCACCGCTACTAGTCACCACTTCTGCTTTAAGACTGCAGCGACCGGCGAACGTCACGCTACTCGCAAATGCCGATGTGTAATGACTTTGTTTGGGATTCCTTTATTAACTAACTAAAAAAACTTTTAACCGTCAGTTTTCACTGTTCAGTGTTAGTTCAGTTTTAACTGACAGTGAAAGTAGGAGAATCTTATGTTGCACAGAATCAGTTTTGACTGTCAGTTAATAGTGATCGTGTATAGCTCGCATAAGGTTGTATAGTACCTCGTCAAGCGGCTATGCTCGCGCCATCTTGCGAGCGATGGCTAGGATAGCTGCGAGACACAATTGTAGCCCACGCTCGCTGTTAGGCCAACCTGTCTTAGTCGCTGCCTTACTACCGTTAGCATCATCTCCTACGCTGGCGACATGGATCACGCAACTCGACACCCGCATCCTAATGTACAGGTCAACAGTGTCGGTCGAGAAGGTGCGTATCACGTTAGCATTCCTGGACATAGTGCTAGGCGAACGAACGCGACGACGACTACCATCGCGTCGTCGTCGCGTTCGTCACCGACCCCGCTGTGTCAAGAACTCGTGCAGCGGTGGTGCAGACGCTTGCGGTCCTGTGGTCATCACTTTCTGTCACGCAGTCACGCGACATACTTAAACCACAAACCAATAGGGCTGTCGGGCACCACTGTGCTCACATTCATCACGGAAGAGAGTTCTAGGCTACTTTGTTTTAGTTTATCGTCGTCATATGTATGTGGCGATGCCGTTTGAATCTCGTCTGTAACTGCCATCCGCCGAAGCCATCTTAGTGCATGTGCGCACGGTATTTGCAGGGGCGTAGCGAGGTACGGGCAGGATACACGCGCCCCCCCTAGAAGATGCAGTTAATTAGCAGGAATGCTCACGAACCTTAAAGCAGGTATTTTAGGGAGGTACATTTTTCTTCGCCTGCCTTCCCATAACAGAATCCTGGCTACACCCTTGGCCATTTGCCTGTGAAGGTACGTTGTGGGTAGGTTTGTGCCGTCTGTAATAACTCGGATCTCTGCAATGAGCTTCAACGCTTACTACGCGGTCAACACCGCAAAAAACCGAGCATCCCAGTTCTGCGCCCACAGATGCAGCAACAGTACCGATGTCGTCGAAGCCCTGCTCATCCTATAGAGGGTTTTACATGCGCTGCAATGTACTTTTTCAACAAATTACCTTATGTAACCGCACAGCGCGAAAGTACGTCAAAACATGTATTGTCGTTTTGAAGTAAAAATTGATACGCTTGTTAAATAAACCAATTTCATACAACCACAATCATTATAAGACTAACTAGCGCACTATGGGACTACTTTTTGAGAATAGGAATAAACAGTTTAAAAAAGGTTTTTGTTTGTTATTTCTGGTAAACGCATTCACGGCCTCAAACACATAAGTGCAATTGGTTATTGCTTTGGAGGCGTGCCCGTTTGTTGACTCAACTTTTTAATCACACCTCGGGCAGCGCCTAAAACGCACATTTGTGTTTGGGGTAGGCAAGCCACGTAATCACCTCTAGCATTTGCGCAGCTTGTAACCTGTGCACCTAGCACGAATCTTCTCGACACGCGTTAACTCGCTACGTAACTCAGTGCGTCTCATTCTAACCAGTCTAGTGGGAGAGAGACGCACTGAGTTACGTAGGGAGTTAACGCGTATCGAGAAGAGTCGTGCTAGGTGCACTGCTCGAATCCGAGCTGTTACAATACGCGGGAATATATCCGGTGACTACGTGGCTGTACGCGTTAAAAAGCACTTCGTGAACAGAAAGCGTATATCTTTATATCCGCTTTTCTAACCAGTTTACGTTTGCGAAATGGATAGGTACTTTTTGTCCAATTACGTTTGTACTCAATATGTTTTAATGGCTCCTTTTTTAAGTTGCTTCGCTCATAAGACTCCTTTTACTGTTTATATTACCTAGCCCTTGGAAAAGGACACATTAAAGTTAGAGAGGGATAACAAAATAGTTATCTGAATCAGAAAGGCAAGCATGCGCCTTAAAATTTCTCCGCCGTCATCGTTTATGCCCTCTTTCATATTGGTCTAATCAGAAAGAGATGCAAACTTATTGTAAATTAATTACGTGTGCTAGTCATGCAGACAAGAGTTTGGCAACAAGAAGTTTTAGTTGATTGTTGTTGTTTCTGGTTACTGTCGTTTGAATGAACGAATCTACGGAACGAATGATTTAGATTTAATGACATTCATTTTAGAATCCTATTGCAATTATGATTAGTGTTGAAAGTTGATGGCTTAAAATTGTGACCGATATCTAAGAACTGTAAAAATGACGTCAGAGGGAATCCATTGTAAAGCTGGGAGGTACCGGGAGCAAACGTGTTTTAATACTTTCGTTTTTTTGATCCTACGTCGTCAAAAATTAAAATAATCAAAAAAGAAAAACACAGGGTTGTTCGCAATCACTCACTCTATCACGCTGTATATGTTTTTTTGAAGGGTTTTGGGACACCCTGTATACATGTACCTACATATATCTGTGGCCGTAACATGGCCAGCAATTTATCCCTTGTTTATCCCTCTCCCCGGCTCTCTCTAACTGTCGTAGAAGAGGGACGCAAACATCTCGACCTGTATGGCACAGTGGCACATGTGTCTGCTTCCTGTGCAAGAGGTCTCGGTTTCATATCCTGGTATGGGCAAATATTTGTGTGACGAACACGAACGTTCGTACCTGAGTCATGGATGTTATTTGTATTTAAGTATGTATTTATTTATTTATAAGTATGTTAATCCGTTGTCTAGTACCCATAACACAAGGTTTGCTTAGCTTGGGACTAAGGCAATTTTTTGTAAATAGTCCCAAGATATTATTATTATCTTGGATGTAGTGTAGAACTAAGGCATGGATATAGCCTCAGTAGGAAGCGTACACACCTAAAACTTTAAAAATGGTTACCTTTGGTGAGCTTTAGTCACCCGGTGAGATTCAAAAATCGCACTTTAAAGTCTTCGTAAAATCGTAATGTTGTCGTTGGGAGAGACTTTTCATCCTTAATTCAGCTGGTGTACGAAACGGTGCATAGATGGCGCTATTAACCAAAACGTTTATGTTCTCGTTTTAAACTGGAAACAATTATCGGACGAGTCTCTCAGCCACGGCTTAACGGTATTTGGATACAACAAATACACTAAACTGCAAACTCCGTCGTAAGTCGCGGACGTGACCTTGAGCGATCAGACTTCTGATAAAAATGAAAACGGCTAGCAAGTGTGCTCATTTTCTAACTTGTCGCTCAGTGAGTCTTACTGGGGCAGCAAGAAGACACGAGTGACAAAGCGAATCGCCGTGTTTCGTGCTAGCCATTCTAATGCGCTAGATATTTCTATGACCGTGCACATTCATACCAAAGTTGCGACAGCCAGTCGCGGCGGAAGAACACGATCTGATAATGTGTTTCCAGCTTTATGGTAAAAATTGAAAGCTTTCCTAATTCAGCTTTTCCACTAGGCATATAAACTACTAGCGACCCGCCCCGGCTTCACACGGGCACAATTAGGATGTAATGTCTATAAAAACTTAGCAAAAAAATATCTAAGTGATAGTGAAAATCGTATCAAAATCCATTACGTGCTTAGCTTAAACAGGAGAAAGCGGCCGAACATACACCTAGGATTTAGGATAAACAGGAACGGATAGCGACTTTACCTTATACGTTGTGAAGATAAAGCGTCATTAATAAACCTTCATGAGCTGGCCATATCTTTTATCGATTGACGAGACCAGGGTGCCTAGCACGGTAACTTTTATCGATGACATAAAGCATATATCCCTTAATAACCAGTGAGCGTGTGCGAGAGTGACGGAAGCGTTAATGTGCGCGATAAACGCTAGTGCGCTACAAGAGCAGGGGCCCTAGCACGCTAGCTTTTATCGCTGGCATAAAGCACATATCCTTTTCTAACCAGTATGCGTGTGCGCTAGCGTGCTACTATTGCAGGTTTCTCAAAGATCAAAACAGGTCTGTAGCACAGGAATTAAAATAATACTCAGAATTCAATTAAGTATACTTATAATTTATCCTTAACATTTAAATTGGTGATTGTTACGTTTATGTAACTATCTAGTTTATATACAGAACTTGTTATTGACATCCCTATCTTCTATTTGCCGCTAAGTTGGTTATGAGGGAATTAGCAACCGTCTTAATTTACTTGAAATTCGGCATTCGTCGGTTGTATATGCTGTTGAAAGAGTAGGACGGTGGGCTGTTGTAGTTCTTTTTGTCTTCTGCTTGGTACTTGGCCAAGAGCGAGGGCCAGTCTTTGTCGCCTTCCGGATTATTGGGGTTAGCTTCCATCCTTTGCCGAATCCTTGCGGCTTTGGCAACCACTTCGGAGTTCAGCATGTTTTCGAGGTACCTCAGCTTGTGTGGCAGAACTATTTTGCATTCCTGGAAAGTGAACAAGTTTAAATAAGAATCTCAGGTTTGAGAACATCTAAAAAAGTTTAATTTAACATTAAAGAGAATTGTAAAGTAGCTTTTTGCTTAAGGAAGTGTTGTATTATCTGTGTCGCGAGCTGTCAATGTGACAGTTTCCCGGCAAAATGGCCGTCAGAACAGAATATAGATGTCAACTGAAAAGTATGTTGTCTTTAATTAAAAACCCTAATAAATATAGAATATAACATGGTGGCAGCGGTAAAAGCACAAAATAAATAGTATTATAAGACTAACGTGAAGACAGTAAAGAAAAGAAAACAAGATGGGAGAAGAAAAGTTGAGTGCAAGTAGTATCGTGGCGGCTCCAGATAGATTTTCCTTTGACCCGGCACAATGGGGAGTATGGAAGAAGAGATTCGTTCGCTACATGAGCCTTAGTGGCAACGATAAGAAAAGCGATGGGGACAAGTTAAATTGTTTAATATATCACATGGGGGATCGGGCCGAAGACATAGTGCTGCAGTTTGATAAAAGCCTAGACTATGAAAGCACGCTAGCAGCATTCGACAATTTATTTTTACCTAAAAGGAATGTGATATTTGAAAGATTCAAGTTCAATTCTAGAAGCCAGAAAGAAGAGGAACCATTTGAGATATTCTTAACTGATCTTTATAAACTCAGTGAAACATGCGACTATGGGTCATTGAGAGATGAGCTGATCCGTGACAGGATTGTTATTGGATTGAATGATAAAAGAACCAGTGAAAGGCTCCAGTTAAAGGAAGATTTACAGCTTAAAGATGCTATATTGATAGCAAAGCAGGCAGAGTTGCAGCAAAGAGAAAATAAAATTTTGAGACACAGTAGCACAGAAGAGACATTTGTGAACAAAATCCGGACAAAGGAGAATAAACAGGCGAAACAAACCTGCTGGTTTTGTGGAGGAGGACGTCACCCGAAAGAACAGTGTCCTGCGGTTAAAGTGAAATGTTTCAACTGTGGTCGCACAGGACACTTTGCTAATCTGTGTCGAGCTAAGTATATGAAAAGAATGGAAGAAGATCTGCAAGAAACTGTTTTTAAGGTGGGTTCATGTAATATGTTAGGAAAATATGTAATAAAAGTGGATGTTTTCAATAGAGATGCATATGTTGATAAGTTGAATTTCTTGATAGACACAGGCGCCGACATAACTGCAATACCAGACAATATCAGCCAGCTGCAGCTGAGACGGTGTGAGGATAGGGTAAGGGGTCCTGATGGTAAACCTTTACTTGTTAGAGGAACTGCTGTATTAAGGTTAGTGTATAAAGATAAAGTGTATCATGGCAAAGTTTATGTCATCAAAGGGTTAAAGTGTGCTATACTGGGGCGACCAGCTATTGAAAGCATGAATATTATTTCAATTTGCTCTATGACACAAAATGCAGAAAATAATAGTAACTTAAGAGAAAGTTGTTCCAAAGTATGCGTTGAGACAGAATTTCCCCACATATTTGATGAATTAGGAGTGTTTAAGGACGAATTTAGTATCAAATTAATAGATAATCCTCAACCCTTTATACAAGCAACGCCGCGAAGTGTGTCAATACCTTTACTACCTAAAGTCAAAGCAGAATTAGATAAGTTGGAACGTTTAGGTATTGTCAGTCCTATAGAGGAACCGACAGACTTTGTTTCTCCTATAGTAGTGGTTTATAAAAATG
Source organism: Ditula angustiorana (assembly GCA_963691745.1). NCBI lineage: Eukaryota > Metazoa > Arthropoda > Insecta > Lepidoptera > Tortricidae > Ditula > Ditula angustiorana. The sequence continues at coordinate 9,560,005 of OY829472.1, forward strand.
ATAAAATAAGAATATGTGGGGATTACACAAAGGTGAACCAAAACATTAAAAGACCTGTATACCCTATACCTAAAATTGAAAATACTTTGGCACAACTTATGGGAGCAAAATATTTCTCTAAAATAGATGCAACATCTGGTTTTCACCAAATTAAATTAGACGAAGATTCAAAAAAACTCACAACCATAATAACTCCATTTGGGAGATATATCTACAATAGGTTACCTTTTGGACTCAACTGTGCTCCGGAATATTTTACTATGAAGTTTAATAATTTGTTCAGAGACTTAAAAGTTGCTATACACATGGATGATATATTAATTTATGAGAAAAGTAAGGAAGAACATGACAAAGTATTGAGAGAAGTTCTTAAGAGGTTAGAAAAAGAAGGCATAACTATAAACAAAAGAAAATGTCAATTTGGAGTAACAGAAATAACCTATTTAGGCCACACAATAAATGAGAATGGAATAGCAATTGATCCAGAGCGAATTAGGGCAATAAGTGAGTTCAAAACCCCTACAAATAAAAAGGAGCTCTTACAATTTCTAGGAATGGTAAATTTTGTGGGGCGGTTCTTACCTAACAAATCCCATCATTTGGAACCCCTTCATGCTTTGTTAAGAGAAAGCAATTTATTCATCTGGGGAATGTCTCAAGAGTTTGCTTTTAGAGAAATAAAAAAAATGCTTCAAAAAGCCCCCACTTTAGCACATTTTGACCCTAGCAGTAAAATTATAGTGTCAGCGGACAGTAGTTCATACGGCCTAGGGGCCGCATTGATGCAAAAAGACAAAGTAGGTAAAAGAAGTATAGTAGTATATGCGAGCCGCACCCTTTCTGACACAGAGAAACATTACGCACAGATTGAAAAAGAATGTTTAGCTTTAGTTTGGGCTATAGAAAAATTTAGAGATTACGTGGTAGGAATAAAAATACAATTAGAGACTGATCATAAGCCCCTCTTGCAAATATTACAAACTAAACCATTGGATGACCTCACACCAAGGTTACTTAGATTCAGACTTAAACTAATGCGTTTCGATTACGAAGTCAAATACACCCCTGGAAAAGATTTGAAAGTTGCCGATGCTCTTTCAAGAAATCCATTAAAAACTATCGACAGTACAGTGAGTAACGGATGTTTAAATTTAGTGTTCAATCTGTGTGTAAATGAATCTGTGAATAGTGAAATGCTATGTAAAATAATGTCAGAGCAAGAAAAAAGTGATGTAAATTCTAAAATAAAAGAATATACGGTGAAAGGTTGGCCTCATATCAATAAAGTAGAGATTCCCTTAAGAAAATATTATCAATACAGACATAATTTCACAGTGGAAGAAAATTTACTTTTGTATAATTCCAGAATAGTTGTTCCAAATGTCTTACAAAGTGAGATATTGCAAAAGATTCATGAAGGCCACTTAGGTATAACAAAGTGTAGAGAACGAGCAAAGCAATCAGTGTGGTGGATGGGATTATCAAAGGAAATTGAAGATGTTGTAAGAAATTGTCCGAAATGCATAGAAATGCGAGTAAATCATAAAGAAGAGATGATTGTAGATAAAGTTCCCGATAGAGCATGGCAAAAGATTGGAATGGATCTTTTTAAATTTAATACTAATTGGTTTTTAGTGATGACTGATTACTATTCCAGGTATTTAGAAATATTTAAGCTAAACGATTTGACAGAGGATAGTGTAATCATGAAATGCAAGGAAACATTTGCGAGGTATGGTATTCCCGAAGTAGTACGCACTGATTGCGGCACTCAATTTAAATCTAAATTCAATGTGTTTGCAAAAGAATATGGATTTAAATCCATTACTAGTAGTCCATACTATTCCCAAAGCAATGGCCAAGCTGAATCTGCGGTAAAAATAGCAAAAGCTCTGTTGAGTAAAAATGATGATATACACCTAGCGTTACTGGTATATAGAAATACACCTATTGAATGTGGCTACAGCCCAGCTGAGTTGATGTTTAGTAGAAAACTGCGTGATAATTTGCCTATAGTGTCTAGTAAACTAAATAAAACCATTGATGTAGGAGATCAGTATAAAAGTTTAAGAAATAAGAAAAAATATCTAGATTCACACTACTATAATAAGAGACACAGAGTGTCACCTATGTTAGAGTTAAAGGTCAATGATAAAGTGTGGGTTACTGATTTAAAAACATATGGTGTCATAGAAAAAAAATGTACAGAACCTCGCTCATTTATTGTAAAAACAGACAAGGGTTTGTTTAGAAGGAATCGTGGGCATTTGGTGATAGCGCCTCATGCTCAATTAGAAGAAGTTAATTACCCCTTTCTTGAAGAAGTATGTGTAACTCCTGCAAGTTTTCTGGATTCGCAAGAACAAGTAACTATTTCCAATAACAGCCAAACCGAAGATGAAGACCAACAAAGTAGTAATAATCCTGAGTTTAGGGAATCCAGAAGGCTTGTAAAGAGACCCACTTATTTGAATGACTATGTGTGTGACTAAAATTTAAATTTGTTTTAAGCTAAGTTTCTTTTCATTTTATTTATGTAAAAAGGAGAGATGTTGTATTATCTGTGTCGCGAGCTGTCAATGTGACAGTTTCCCGGCAAAATGGCCGTCAGAACAGAATATAGATGTCAACTGAAAAGTATGTTGTCTTTAATTAAAAACCCTAATAAATATAGAATATAACAGGAAGTACAGTCAAAGACACAGAAGTGATCATTAAAGTCGGATCTGAGAGTTGTAATTTTTTGAAAGGAAAGTTTTTAATTTGAACCATGAAGTAGATATATCTATTCCTTTTGAGCATAGACAAGTTATCTCAGTTCCCTCTTCAATGGTCACTTAAGTTTGTTGCTGTTTGTACGCGTGATCAAAAAATCGCAATAGCAATACTCATTTAACGTCGTATTGTGTGTTAATAGTTAAAGTTACCCTAACATGACCGCCCGAGTTAAACTGATCCCTTCCCGCGGTTCTCTTCAACACAAGTGCCACGGACTCGCTAGTGGGTTCTCTGTTCGTAGAGAAATAGATCAAAATCGGTCGGGGGGCGCTTCTACCCGACTGCGGCGAAGCCCAAATGGAGGATAATGAGTTTAAGGTTAGGCAAGTTGGGGCCCCTGTAGCTTAGAGGCCCCGTATCATTGATACGGCTGATACGACGGTAGCTACGCCTTTGCTACGACCGTAGCACGTAGCACTTCATGGCAGTTAATGTGTTAACTAGTGTCATAGAAAAAAGACAAACAAAGAGAAGAATTAATCTTGGGCAGTTCATATTAGGGACACAAAGGTGAAACAAAGTTATGCCTTAAAATAAAAATACCGGTGCATGGTTCCGTAGCCGTCGCAAAAATTAGCTCGTTTTTGAGGGAAAAGTAGGGCGTCTTATTTTACTGGTCGCGAAAATATGTTTGTATTTCGTAGCTTAGTAAGTATTTCTCAAACTCTCTCTAAACTCAAAATAGTGAGCGTGTAGCCGAAAACATTCCACAATCTTAATTATTTGATATTGTAGTAGAAGTAGTTAGAACGTTTCCTACATAAGACGTAATAGGTGTGTATAGTTGATTTAGAACTACTAGAACGACTAGCGGGCATTAGTGACAATGGAATGCCCACAAACCTTGAGAATAGCGCTATTTGCTGGAATTGCTAATACCACCTCTGCCCGTAGGATCTTGTAATACTATTATTAATCAAATCATGAAATTATTAACACGGCTATCCGTGTTAATAATTTCATGAAATTACGGAACAAAATCGTGTGCATAAAATACGCATACAACAACTAAGCATGCTGTTTTATTACTTCTTCATTCAAAGATGCTACTGAGCTTACAGGCCACCTATAATACCCACTTAATTTAGTACTAATTACCCCCTACATTTTGTATAAAAATAGTTAGGTGAGTCGCCTTGCCCGTAAATACTTAGTGATCGAAATCAAAACTTTCTATCTGCTAATGCATATGGAGTTGTGGTCTTCACGATTATGTAGAATGTTCGTTTGTAGAAAGTAGGTTCTCAATTCGTCGGGATCTATTTTTAGTTATAATTTTTTAAGATTCGCCAAGGTAAAGAGATCGCTCTCAAGCTATTTCAGATTGAAATGCCTATAACTGTATTTTTATTATAAAAAAAGTAAATTGCATTGTACTTATTGCATCGTATTGTGTCGCAATAAACTGGTTATGTACAACTTCGTGCTTTCACCGTCAATCACGTTTCCATGAGTGCACAAAGTAAACCAAGTAGTTTTATTTACGTTCAGCATTTACATTATTACTCTCTTTTTACCGGAATTGCACCGTAAACCCAATCGTTCGCAATCACTGCGAGATTTTTCGAATGAAAAAATGTTTTCGAATATTTGCGTCGTCTGAATTTAATCAACCGCTCGCTCTGAGGTACAAATATTTTCTATATAAATCAAATACAATTTAAATAACTCTTGATTTCCTCTGATGTAATCTTTGCGGCGTTTACAAAGTATTTGAGGTGTGTAACGGGTGAACAATAATTCCTACCTTCATACTCAGTTATGCTATACCTACCTACTATAGGTACCTAAAATGAGTCTGCCTGTACGTCTGTATGTTTGGTAAAGAACAGGAGAGCGATTTTTGAATCTCATTGGGCGACTAAAGCTCACCAAAATGTCCGTTTTTCATAGATTCGGCCGTTTTGGTGAGCTATAGTCACCTGGGTGAGATTCAAAAATTGAAAGGGTCATCGGCTACCATGGACGCAAAAACAAATTGCGTGTTATATCTACGCTAATGAACCACGCACACCGGCTACACTTCAGTATTTAGTATTTATTTATTGCAACTAACATAAGCATAGCATTTTACATAAGCACGTACAATGATTCTTTGTTAGGGCGTAGCAATTTTCAACTTATAAACTAAAAACATGAAACTAAAACTAACAATTCCATGCCAAATAATATGAACAAAATAATAAAAATTAAATTGTTCCAGTACAGTATCGTTATTATTTATCTAGTACTGTAGTGTTGGTTATTTTTTTTAAATAATTACTAGTGACCCGCCTCGGTTACGCATAGCCAAAATTAGGACTTAATGTACATACCTAAATACCTTCCGTAAAAATCTCTACATAACAATGAAAACCGTATCAAAATCCACTTAACAAAAATGTAACTTAATTTAAATTTGGTTTAAAACTACGTTTAAAAGGAGTAAGCGGCCGAAGATATGAATTGATGAGGACAGACGGAACGGATAGCGACTTGGTTTTATACTATGTAGAGAAGATTCATTTAAATCACGGCAGAAGCTTCGTGAGGTACCTACCCTTCTTCTGGGAGGAAGTCACAGGAAGATGTGAGGTGTCACTTGTATACTTAAATAGGTACTTAGTTTTCTTTGAGAAATTGACCGTGAATTTAGTTCGTGGCACGCCCTTTACCAGGCACTGGACCGTGGCTCTCTGACGTTCAAAATAGCTTACCTATTCTATTTTGAAAACTCAGTGAACCGTAACTAAGGGCACGATCTCTTCTAATGAAATATTATATGTACCTCTAGTTAGTGACATAGAGTTGATATACATGTATAAGAAAATAGAAAGATTATCTGTAATTAAGCCCGAAGACGGTGGAAAAATAATATATAATTCCAGCTCCAAGACAGAAATAATATCGAGTGGGTGGTCAACTTACGTTTGAAAAATAAAAGCGTAATGAGTTGCTAGTGAAGGCTCAGAGCTCAGAGTAGTATAAAAGTAGTAGAGTTTATATAAAAGCTTGTGTTTAACTTGCAGTGTTTGTTGTTTGTTTTGTTTTGTGTTTAGGTGAAATCTTCCTAGCATATTTAGACACGCTGTCAGTGGTCGGATCGACACACGATAGGGAAATTAACAATGGTTTTGTCGCTTTAAAGTCGCCGATGACATGGTAAGTAAGAGTTAAGTTTAACTAAACTAACATAACCGAGTAGTTACATATAAGTATATTTATTTATAGTTATGTATATGGTCGGATAAATCATGCAATTTTTTTGTAGTGGTAGCTACTGCTCCGCGTATACAGTGGTTGTTTGGGTTTAAAGTCTGTAAAAAAACAGTGCGGCGCGTGCGCTTCTAATAATATTTACGGGTTGGTCAATACAAATATATCTACACATCTCAACAACTGGTATAATAAAAATTACGATTCTGTAAACCGTTGATATCTTTATTGCCTATTATGATTTGTGAATTTGTTTCAGACGTCTGAATTTAACGGATGACGTGTATTTATTATGTTACGCCGGGTATCCACCGCAAACATTCGTCTGTGTTTAATGCAACATGTACTGGCCTACGGGATATACGATGTGCTGAATGCTGTAGTGCTTATTAAATCCAAGGTGTTAAGTTATCCGAGAATGCTCACGGTGGGTACCCGGCTTAACGGGTCGTCTAATGTCCGGGATTGAGCGAGAAACAACGATATAATCTTAGCGCACGTAAGCAGGACAGTGGACAACCAACTTTTCCAACCAACAATCAACTTTTTCTTGAATAAATCGGTATTCAGGCCATATTTCAAAATATCCTTCGGTAGGACATTAGGTTCAGTTAATACATTTTTTTGAAAAAATTACAGAGAAAAGATCTTAAAAATAATAGCATAATTTGAAGTAACAGTTCTAAATATTAGTTAAGAAAAAAGAAATTGTAACTATCAGTCTAGCACGCTCTTTTACCAAGTTGTCTGGTGTCCAGGATCTTATTTTGAGATTTTATAACGAGTAAATAAAAAAGAAATACGTAAAAAATTGATTACTATAACCTAGCGTTGTAGTGCGGCCCTTTACCGAACTATTACACTGTTCAATCCGCCATATGCGACGCCATATTTAAACGATAACCACATAATCCACGAATCCTGCCATTACCCTAATTTTTCTTTGTGTTGTCATTAATTATATAGCATTTTATATTTAATACATCAGTTTGAATCGACTCAGAACCCTTTTACCCGACGGTCTCCAGGCGGGTAGGTCATTGCCAATATTTCTTCATCATCACTGTAATACTCAACATTGTATATAGGTAAAGGTAGATCTCAGATCATAGAAGTAGTGATAAACATTCGGCATTTTTTTGCGGTGGCATTTCCCATGAAAACCGCGGTCATTCTTTGAACTTGTGTTGAGACCCCGTACCGCAGTCGGGATTATTCAGTACGGTACGGAAAAACCTTTAACCTTATCTTTATCTATTATTACCGACACAGCACACCCGACTGAGCTTGGAACTGATGCGTCGTATACGACCTCAGCTATAATGCGTCTGAACAACCTGATTGTGGCTTACGGATCGCTTTGTATTTTCGCAGTTTTTATTTATTGTGGCTATCTGGCGTGACTGTTTATCATTTCAAGTAGATTTCCGGTAGTACAAATTTACGGTTTTCGGACTTTTCCCTTTACTCATGTTATAAGACATTGCTCTGCTAAATTCCGTGATTCTAGGTCAACAGGAAGTAAGTGCCCTATAGGTTTTTGCTCCTTCGAGTGTCAAAATATAACATTTAAACGGCCGCATCTTTTGATAGTAGTTTTTTAACAGCTGCAAGGGATTGCAGACCCAAGTATTTGATTTTAATTTCAACTTTATACTCCTTCGTGTTCCTGAGAAAAAGGGTCTTGACAGACGGACTATAAAGTGATCTTGTAAAGGTTCCTTTAAGGCGCGGAACCGTAAAAAGACGGCCAAGTTCGAGTCGGACTTGCGCACCGAAAATTTCGCATCATCAGACAATACCAAGTACTTGAGTCATTAACCAAAATAAAACATAAAGAAAAAAGCAGCCTGAGCCGCGTTCGTAATGGACACATTTACATAAATAGTAAAGTTCTGTAAACTGTAATTATTTCGGGTTTTTTGCTTCAGAAACTTCGAATATAAGGGGGTGTGATGCTAAAACTAAGCAGCACTCTCCCTGCCCTCCCCCTTTTCGATCCCGTTCGCAATGAAAGTAACATTTTGTTTTCTTAGCAAGAGATCTTATTTCAAACAAATGGATACGAATAGTATTAGTAGTTACTGAAATATGGCGTAGTGATAGGCAGATGGACTCTGAATCACATCTTTTTTGATACGGAACCCTAAAAATTAATAAAAGGTTTAGATCGCAAACCAATAAGCATAGCATAACTTTAATAACAAGTGATTTTCTTTTTGTAGCATTTTGTCGAAACTAGGTAGGTAAAACATATTTTGTATCTAGTAAACCGAGTGCTATAATATTGTTGTGAAATCCAAAATGTTGCTTTGTTTTATGAAAGGTACTTATTGGAATTAAAAGAAACACACCTGATTGAAATTTTTGCGTAGTCCAAAAGTTTCATTTATTCTATATCGACAAGTTTAATACATGAAGGACTTTCTTAACTTAGGTTCGGCTTTCTCTTAATTTTTATAATAAACTCATATGAAGTTAATTATAAAAGTAAAGCTAATTAACTGACTTCGACAGAAGGGAGGGTTATTTTTAAATCCAGTTAATGTCTTCATGATTTTGTGTCTACATGAATATGACTCTAGTGGTCTATGTAGGTGAACGACTCGCTTAATGTTGTTGTTGATTATGTAACTATCAAAGCTCAGTAACCCACTGAGCATGAAACTTACAGAAACTTTTAGTAAGTTTGTTTAGCTCGCATTTGCAAGTTTCAAACAGAACGTCACAGGAACATGACAGTTACTTTCATCGTATCAGTATTTTGAACCTTTCTGAAAATAATAAATGTTTCGTAACTGTAATATTACAAACGAAAGTTAACATTATGATATTGCAGCTATATCAAACTATAAATTACTAAAATGTTCTTAAATTACATTGCTGCAACAACATGTTTGCAACGTTAAACGCACAACCTTGCAGGAACATTAATTACGCAACATTATTTTCTTAACGTTGCATGAACTTCAAAAACGAAAGTTAACGAAATATTATACCGCAACATTACAACAATTGACATTTTGTGATGTTAGTTTTTAACATTGCCGCAACATTACAAATGTAACCTCCGTCAATAAATCTTGACAATGTTGCTGCAATATAATTTTTGCAACCTTACCAAAACTTCATGTTCCCAACGTTGCCTGGACTTCAAAAGAGAAAGTTAACGAAACATTATACTGCAACATTACAACAATTGACATTTTGTGATGTTAGTTTTTAACATTGCCGCAACATTACAAATGTAACCTCCGTCAATAAATCTTGACAATGTTGCTGCAATATAAATTTTGAAACCTTACCAAAACTTTATCTTCTCAACGTTGCCTGGACTTCAAAAAATAAAGTTAACGAAATATTACACTATAACATTACAACAATTGGCATCTTGTGATGTTACTTTTTTAACATTCCGCAATATTATTAATGAAACCCCCCTTAATAAATCTTGATAATGGTTGCTGTTATAAAAGTTTTGGAACTTTATTTTCTCTATACGTTGTCTAAATCGTAAAAACGAAAATTACTGAAATATTGTACGGCTACATAGCAACAATCGACATCTTAAGTGATGTATTTTTTTTAATTCTTCGCAATCCATATATTATTATAAATATTATAAATGTGAAAGTGTGTTTGTGTGTTTGTCCTTCTTTCACGTCGAAACTGAGCGACGGATTGCCGTAATTTTTTGTATGGACATCGTTGAAGGGCTGGAGAGTGACATAGGCTACTTTTTACCCCAGGAAAATATCTCACTCCCACGGGAAAAAAAGTCGTCAATGAAAGTAAAGTATAATCACGCTGACGCGGGCCGACGGATCTGAATGAAATTTGACATGGAGTTAGCGTATATACCTTAAATTAACACATAGACTAGCTTTTAAACCGTAAAAATAGATCATAGTTACCACGGGATAATTGATTTAAACCGATTAAGATGAAACTTGGTATAAAGATATTTTGAGACCCTGGGAAGGGCATAGGATAGTTTTTATCCCGGGAAATGTAAAGTTTCCGTGGGATAGAGATACGCGAAATCTACCGCGGACCGAGTCGTGGGCACAGCTATATGTATTAACAACAAGCTATATGTCGGTCATTCTCCTTTGCGTAGCAATGCACAGGCACCAATGTGAACCTCCGCAGCTTCGGCTTGTTGGTCCAAGCCTCAGCCGCTACGGTTCACATTGTGCCTGTAGGTACTTTGCTACGGCGGGCGAGGGCTGCTCCCCCTCCGCGCCTCCGGCTTTTTATATACACTCTAGGGGTAGGGCAGACAAGACCACGTGGATAGTGGGACGCTCCGATTCGGTTTTGTTGACTGTGTCTCCAATGCACATAATTTTTTTTAACCATTTTTTATTTTCAAGTCCTAGGTCGTCTTGAATTTCTGGGTCTAATATCTCGGCCATTTTTGATTTTAGAGAAAAGTGTTTCAAGCAAAACATACTTATTTTATCGTATTCTTTACGATAAAAATACAAAACGTACATGCCATAATGACACCGCACCATCGATTTTTTTTCAGTCCTAGGCCGTTTTGAATTTCTAAGTCCAATATCTCGGCCATTTTTGATTTTAGAGATAAAAGTTTCAAACTAAACATGCTTATTTTAACGTATTCTGTACGAAACAATCATAAAAAATAGGTGTCATAATAAGATCACTCGACTGAATTTTTTTACAAGTGTCGCGGCCCCTATGCTTTAGTCCAACCAAAGTTCGTATCGTACCGTCCCGCTCACTCTCCTATTAAATCATATTAGCGTGAGCGGGACGGCACGATACAAAGTTCGAATTTTACGTTTTGTAGTAAGGCCTCAGGTACCTACTTACTTCTTTTCTTATAAGTACCCGTCTTACTTTTAAAGGCGGGTCAACAGATATTATACTGATACCTACATTACCTACATATTATTTTAAAAACAAAACCGATTATTGTTGTGAAGACCAGTTTAATTTAGGTACCTAGGTAACACCATGAAGATCATTCACGGTTTTGAACTAAGTATGCAGTTTTATAGAGACATCAAAAACAATATATTCTGTGAAAAAAATATCAAAATCGGATAAGAAATGACAAAGTTACAACGATTTTAGTGCTCGTTAGGGAAGTAGGGAATTAAATTCCTTGACTGTATGTACCTACCTAACCTACACCACACCATATTATAGGAAGATTATAGGATTTATTGGTGTACCAACCAACAGTGCCATCGGATCGGATGGTTTATGTATGATATGATATGGATATGATATGACGCTAATGTAAATAATAATTATAATCCTCCCTTTGGTCAAAGAGTATTGTCACATCATCAGTAGGAACCTTGACATTTCGGTTTCAATGCCAGTCGGCAATATGTGTTAACAAAATTGCACAATTCTTTTCAATAAAAATGTTAAAGTACCTAATAATAAAATAAGGGATCGCGGCCAGCCAGTGGCCCATTTGTCATCGGCAAACTAGCGTGGTATATATACGTATAGCGTATATATGCGTTAACTTGCTACGTAACTCAGTGCGTCTCATTTTAACTAGCTTAGTAGGAGAGAGACGCAACATCTGTCGTTCTAATACAAGCTAAGACACTTTTTTTTTTTAATTTATTCTTGGCCATGGGAGCTAAGACACGTTACAGTCAGTGCTGCCAATTGGGGGGTAATTACCCCGAAAGCGGGTAATAGGCTTTTGGTGTAAACTTATACTATCAATGACTTACACTATCAAATACTGATTAATACCGAAACGTGGAATATGGAATTGAAAATATTATTTGTATTTCAGCAAAATTCGCGATTTTCACTCATATTTATATACTATAACAGGGCTTAGGTCCGGTTTCACCATACAATGTTAAATATTAACGATTGATTACGGCTGTCAATGTCTACCATCTGACAAGCTAAATCAGGCTTTAACGTGACATTAGCAACTAACAGAGCTTGATGGAATCAGTACTTAATCGCGCAAAATACATATTTTATTTACCTCGACGTTTCGATCGTATTGCAACGACCGTCACGAGCAGACTTCGTGTCGTATTATAAATTAATAAATGCCATAAAAAAACAAAACTTGTAAAAAAAACCAAGTCTCGCAACTTAGTTCTTCTATAAAAAGTTGTGAGATCCATGTAATACCAAGTCGGTTGATTTATTCAGTCCGTACTTAAGAGACCTGTCTTATGTTATTACGTAATTAGCTAATCTAACAACATCATATAGTGATCACATCAATATTGAAAATCTTTTATGTTTAAATTAAATAAATCGGCTTGGCCATCGCACTAAACAATCTTATTTACTATAATATGTACTCCTTGTGAGTTACATTATGTTTTCATGCGATGGCCAAGCCGATCTATTTAATTTAAACATAAAAGATTTTTAATATTGTTGTGATCACTATATGATATTGTTAAATTAGCTAATTACGTAATAACATAAGACAGAAGGTTGCCAAGTCTCTGATCCATATGTCATCACTGGTAACATACACTGGTCGAAGACTTTCGACTTCAGACACTGCGGAATCTTAGATAAGAAGATCCTTTCGAGTTTCCCGAATGCTGCCCATCCGAGTTGGATTCGGCGAGTGACCTCCTTCTTGTAATTGGACAGTCTGTCCTAGGTAGACATAGTCAATATCAACAACTTCAAGTGCTGTGTTTCCAACGTAAACCGGTATAGGTTTGACATGGTCATTGGACTTGACTTTCGTCTTGTCCATGTTCATTTTTAGATCTACCTGTTGGGAAACCTTGCCCTAAGGTCATCGAGCATTATGGTTAGATTTCCCAGCGATTCTGCCATGATCACGATGTCAGCAGCAAACTGAAGATGTGTGTGTTCGCCTTTGGTCCTACATCCTACACTAAGCAATGCCTGTCACGTGGTGACCTGTAACTTCACCGGCTGTCACTCTCCACGCCGAAACACAACAGTGCAAGCACTGCTGTGATGTGTGATTACTTGGCTTGCTGTATTAGGTGCAAGTTTGCTTGAACCTTGCGTGCTATCGAAGCCGTGGTTAAAAACTAGTAATTAAAATATATTTATTGTAACCTCAAACCACACAATGAATAAAATCACAACAAAAATATACGTATTAGAATGAGTAGCCATAAAATAATCATTGTTGGCAACATTCTGTCATTATTTAATACAATAATTGTACAATAACGTCATTATTTACACAAGACGTCATTATCAACAACACATTTTTTTACGATTTTCAAATATTTTCAAAACTAATGAGCTACCTACTTGCGGTGATTTTATCATAATATACAACATATATGTGGTACATATATGGTACAACTGTCAATCCAGCCTAAAATATAAGCTCTGCGTCGAGGTTTAAAAATTCTTGTTTTTTTTCACAAGAATACTGTTTTGAGGAGATCCACCCAAATATTATAATGATAAAAATAAGCAGAGGGGTGCTGGTAAACATGTTCTAGCAAGTGGCCGCAGCGTTGCCAACATAACGGATTTCCCGTCATATCTAGCGGATTAGGGTATGAAGAAACGGAAGAAAACGTATTTTGACAGCTAACGGATTTTTTAGGGAAATTTAGTAGCAAAATATTTTATTCAAATTCTCCTAATAGCCTTGCTGATAGATTTATTGTTATATTTTCAGGGTGCGTACACACTTAGCAAATGCGCATCGAATGCGCCGCTCGCGCACAGCTCGCGAGCCGCTCGCGCACCGCTCGCGAGTTGCGCATTCGCCAAAATGTATACCGTTGCATGTACTGTAACCAAAAAACATAGTGTGTACGTGGTACGCAACCTTGCTGCGAGCATTACGCGTGCGGCTTGCAGCGAGCCGACGTATTTATACGTTTACGTTACACGCGTACACACTTGAATCATAAAACTGTACCACGCATGTCACGGTTACAGCTCGCTAGTGAGTACCCGGCTTTTGGCGATTGCGCGCCCCTGTGTGTGTCCCCCCTCTAACTTTTGAACTATGGATAGGAAAAAAATCCTACATACCTACCCATTTTTCAGAAAGACTGTTATTTGTTATTTCATATTCCGAATCGTTTATATTAAGTACCGGTTTTAAACGAGAAAAAAACTATCCCATTTTTTTATGCAGTGCCCTTACCATGAGTTAGCAGCGTTAACAATTACCGTACTCGCTAGCGACGGCGTAAACGATTTGTATGGAGAATCTTGTGTTCTATGAATGCCCGCTAGGGGCGCTCTACAATTCTCTATACAAATCGTTTACGCCGTCGCTAGCGAGTACGGTAATTGTAAACGCTGCAAACTCATGGTAAGGGCACTGGTTACGTCACGTTTTTTTATAAGGAAGCAATTGCGACTGGACAATATTTTCTCTTTATTAAAAATTGGGACAATAGTTTTTCTGTTGAAATCAGGTATGTATGTAGATTTTTTTTTTACACCCAACTATACGTTTGTATGAAGAGCCGTGCATACACTGGCGGACTTCCAAAAAATTTAATAATGAAAGTATTTTGTAATTTTTTTACTGCTAACATTATATACATCTCTGACTAGAGGGTAAATAAATAGTACTTTAACTGTATTACCTGGTTTTATATATTTTGACATCAACATCATAAGAACTTGGAAGTTTTGTTTAGTTCGTTGTACCTATGTATGCAAATTTCTCATTATTTCAATCAGATTGTTATCATTTGTTTATTTTTTGTTTTTAGAAGCTGCCGCAAGTTGTTGAGTAGTAAATCCACCTTCAACATTGTTAATTGACATGCAACAAGTTGCAGAATGGTAGAAAAACCCAGGAACAAAACAAAAGTTGTTAAGAGCTGACCAAAGCGACTTGCTGTTCGATTTAGTACAAGTGAGTGAGATGTAAGCAATCAAGCATGTGCAAGCAGCGCACCTGGTCGCGACTGGTCGTTATCTCTTGAACAACTTATGTGCTGTTTCCTTGTTCCTCTGCCAGACTACAACTTGTTGCTGTCAAATTAACAAAATTGAATGGAGGGTTTCTAGGGGCTTATTCCATTTATCCACCCTAAAACAGCCACCCTAAGGTGGATACTGAAACCCGTGTCCGTCTATCGACCCTGAACGGAGTGGAGAGACGGAATTCACATAATATCTTCGGATTTTTCCTCCCGCTTATGTACAGTCATTAATATCGAAACACACCCTGCCCAAGATACTATTTTCAGATATTAATGACTGTACACAAGCGGGAGAGAAAATCGGAAGAAAGATATTATGTGAATTCAGTTTCTCCACCTCGTTCAGGGTGAATAGACGGACACGGGTTTCAGTATCCACCTTAGGGTGGCTGTTTTAGGGTGGATAAACGGAATAAGCCTTACTAGGCAACTTGCTGTAAATTTTATTTGCAACATTATGACAACAAAACAAGATCAAGTTACCTGAACCCTACCTGCGCAATTCACTGGTATGTTGCGAATGTAACATTGCGACGACTCTCTAAATGCTAGTTTCATGCAAGGTTAAATTTGCAACGTGAATGCAATATAATGCGCGCAAGTCTCTTACATGTTGCGAATGTGACATTGCGACGATTCACTAAGTGTAAGTTACCTGCAAGTTACATTTGCAACGTGAGTGCAACATTAAGTGCCCAAGCCGCTTACAAGTTGCGAATGTAACATTGCGACGACTCACTAAATGCAAGTTACCTGCAAGTTACATTTGCAACGTGAATGCAACATTAAGTGCCCAACTCGCTTACAAGTTGCGAATGTAACATTGCGACGACTCACTAAATGCAAGTTATCTGCAAGTTACATTTGCAACGTGAATGCAACATTAAGCGCCCAACTCGCTTACAAGTTGCGAATGTATCATTGTAACGACTCACTAAATGTAAGTTATCTGCAAGTTACATTGGCAACGTGAATGCAACATTAAGTGCCCAAGTCGCTTACATGTTGCGAATGTAACTTTGCTACGACTTACTACATGCAAGTTATGTGCAAGTTACATTTGCATCATTAACGCGACATGAAATGCGCAAGTTACGTGTATGTTACAAATGTGACTTAACTACGACTAACTAAATGCAAGTTACTTGAAAGTTACATTCGCAACATTGATTCACTGTTCATGAGATAATATTATTTTAAGTTGCATATGTAACATTGTTTGAATATAAAAAAAATAACTTACAAAAAGTTTACGGCACAACTTTCTTAAAAGTTACGATTGCAATATAAGAGCAACGTTATGTTTGAAAGTTATAAAAAGTTGTAGTAATCCAGTATGGGTAACTTACGGGGAATACTTACAGCGCGGCCGATAGCGCTTTGCATCAATGTTCCTCAGACGTTGCTCAAACGTTGCAATCTTGCAATTGAAACTTACAAGCCCCCAAATGTGACGTTGAGCAATGTTACTGAAAGTTTGGCTTGCTTAACGGGAATAGAAGTCTAGTAGTATCAAAGTGGCCCCCTAGTAGTAGAAGTTATCAAAGTCTCGTTGTACGGTACTTACTAAAATCGCCGCGCAGCACAAAACAACAAGAACGATCAGGGTTTTTCTGTTTGCCATTACGTCGGGTGAGCGATGAATGTTGCGCGTGACTATGCCGAAACCATTCCAGCTATCGCTAAGAAACAAACCGAACTGTTTACAAAACTAAGAGCTGTTTAACAAATGGTGCAATAACTAACGTGTATGCCATAACTCCTGCATATTATGCTTTTCTTAACTTTAGGGTTCTCTACAACACGGATTCGGAGGAAATTTATAGTTCCTATAAACTTATTTGCCACCCGAGTGTTTGGATACATCTATCGTATTTTTTTGTTTTATATTCGTTTGTGACTGACTTAAAGTCTTATTATGTCATTTAACTAGCTAACCGCCCCGTTTTACACGAGTATATAACGGACATACATATGTTACTGTAATAAAATTATCATCACTGAGGTTTTAAAAAATGATTTTGTCGTCACCAATATATTTCTAAAAGCAGCAATCAGCAGAAGCATTAAATTTGTAAACTTTGTAAGTAAGTATATACATACTTAGGTACATTATGTGCACTGATTAAGAATTCAACATGTATATACTACATAAGCCTATATAAGTAATACTTAAAATCTCTAAAGATAAGTCGTTAAAGCTCCAACTTCTACTAAATACGTTATTTATGTCAAGAACTCTAAACTAATCTAAGGAAACTTAAACTTTGTAATTGCGAACAGTTAGCCCGCAGCGTAGTAATTCTAATAAGGCAAGCAGAACCCGGCTGTCCTATAGATACGTTTACATAGCATTTAAATAACTTTTCAGCTATAAGTTGAAATATTCCCCGTTCGGTTAGTTTAAGCGGGATCAAGATCAGGCATTTGAGTGTGGAATGTGGATTAAATACATTCGAATGTACAAGCTCCCGCATGCTAGGGCCTTCGCTTCTCAGGCCGAATTACACACCCTAATTACGCTGTTGCTGCAGCTTTGTGTTTCTGGTATTAAGAAGGTATAAATAAAGATAGAATATGAAGGTACGTATGATGCATACATAAATTCACGCCCGTTTCCCGGAAGGGTAGGCAGAGACCACGGATTTCCATTTGCTACGATCCTGCCATACGTCTGTTGCTTCACATACCCTCATAACATTCTTCATGCATGATTGTCGGTTTAGGGTACTCCTGACCGGGCCTTTCTCCATAATGTCTCCGATTTGGTCGGAGTTCGTTCGTCAAGGTCTTCCCCTTCCCATTTTTCCATCCACTCTCTCTTCATACAATCTTTTTGTTAATCTTCATAGTCATAGTCACATCTTTTAATGCAAACATAGTTGTACAGAGGTCTTAATAATAGTACATTTGTTTCATATGGGCCCTGGCAGGGCATAACAATTCATTAAATAAAGATAAGATTCCATACCCTTCTTTCATCCATCCTCTCTTCATGCCCAAACCATATTAATATACCTACCTATCCTTCTCAATTTTTGTTACTACACTTCCTACGCCCCGCATTTTTCTCTTATCACCTCATATCTCTTAAACCTGCACCACGCCTACTTCTCAACGCTCTTATTTCCAGAAAGGTATGAAGATAGAATAGTACATTAGAACAATGATCGTGGTCCTCGCGTGTCTCCCAACGCCACGAGATATCGGTAATGTGATCACCAATAAACACAGACTACTAAGAGATACTACCCAATAAAGAACAGATTTACCTACTACCACAGACAAGAAAATTCTTATAATAACATTGGTTGTAATAATGCTGGTCATTTTCTATGGTTTTTGAACGCGTTATTGAGCACTTATGATATGTGTGTAGATAAAATATTTTCTCCACATTTAAGTGGGACTAACCTGGAGTATTCAAAAATTCAAAAAAAATAAATTCAAATCGGTTTACAATTTTCGGAGATACAGCGTAAACATACACAAGAAAAATCGAATTGAGAACCTTTTTTTTGAAGTGGATAATAAAACCGTGCATTTTCTTATCATTATTTATTATTAGTGACCCACCCGGCTTTGCACCGGAATAATTAGGATGTACAGTAGGGGAAATACATTCACGTACCACCTTAGAACCCTGTCGCAATGACGCGACGCGTTAAACGCCAGGCTATGTCATGCGTATGTCTCTTCGACTAGGTTCTACGGTGGTACGTGAATGTGTTTCCTTGACTGTACACAGACTTTTCAACACACCAACAACATTTCACAGAGAATGTCATAATGACTTCTCAATGAATGCCATAATATCCCATCCTATCAATCAAATTGGTTGACTGTGCATAAACCCCTTCCTTAAGCAATTCTCTAAATGACGGTAAAAACCGAATCCAAATCTGTTGCAAGGTTTAGAAGGAAAAGACGACCGAACACAAGTATTCAGGACAGACAGGATCGGATAGCGACTTTACTTTATACTGTGTAAAAATAATATATTATGTTTAAAGCGATCGTTTATAATATTATGTTACTTGTCATATGATCAATGTAAAGAACATCTCGGAGGCGCGGCTGTAGCTACGCGGGTACCTATGCATTCGGCACTGTTATTCTCTAAGACCATCAGCGTAGGACTCGACGCCGGGGCATCACCCTGTCTCGCTCACTCGAGCTAGCGGGCTAGAACAAGACAGAGCTGCTCCAGCGCCGGGCTCGTCGCTGCTACGCTAAGATAATCACGCTCCTGGGTGCGTAGGGTGGCGTTGGGTGGATTTGGCTTAAAAGAGATGGGCCAGTAACACCCGCCACGATAGCCAAAAATAAAGAAGCTAAACAAAAGTTTCACCTCATAATACCGGTTTGTGTGCGCCGAATATTAATGTTAAATGAATAAGACGTTATGGTCCTGATCAGTACCTAAACACGCCTAAAGAATAAACAAAAGTGTCACACTGGAATACCTGTTTCCGTTGAGTTTATATTATTAAGTTTTAAAAACACAGCTATGCAAAATCATAAATGAGTTACGAACGGCGAGTGCTTTCTAATAGCTGCTTTATCGCGCACATAAACGCTTCCGTCCCTCTCGCACACGCTTACTGGTTAGAACGAGATAAATGTTTTATGTCTTCGATAAACGCTAGCGTGCTAGGCCCCCAAGTTTTTATATTCATTCAACAAACTGTTTTATTTAAAATTGTGATATTTGTATATACATATTTTTTGTTATCACGGTTTCGAAAATGGTTTTAACGATGTCGATAGAAATATCCAGAATAGAGGTTTACAGGGTCGGAAAATTGTCGAGTTAGATTTTATTACTGAAAAAGAAATCTCCCTTTTTACATCTTTCCCAGAGCAGATCTCGGTAGCCAAAGTACTGTATATTATGTATGATTGCACAAAATTCTTGAAAATTGTATAAAGTCATTAATTCGATGTGCCTCTATTTTCCATAATTAAATTTAAATGTATTTCATTTTCCACAATAACACATAAGGAGTTGATGATAGCAACTAAAGTACCTGAAAACCAATTAAATTGCCTTTGTAATTGGGGCATTGAAACATTATTGAACCCTGTATTAGGTATCCTTAATAAAAAAATATGGATTATGAAATTATATCATACAAAATTATTTGAAAGAAATTTTTTTTAATTAAATTTATTGGAAACTTTTTAATAACCACGAATAGTTTTGTGGTTTACTTAACTTCTGATGACGTATACGTAGTATCGAACACTTTAGCCCAGTATGGGGCACGCTTTGGCCCAGTGACCCTAACATAACTGTTAGATTTCATTTCTTAATAACGCTTGACAGCTACATTATAAATTGTACCTGAGCGGTCATGTTAGGGTTGCAGCAGTAGCGAGTTCAGTTTTTATTATATCTTTCTATATATATAAACAGACTTGTACATTCTATAATAAAACGTTTTTACTGTTACGAAATAATGTTGTCGTACCTATAGTAAAAGCAGCTGAAACTTTACCTTACAAACATAACACACGATGATATATTGTTTACATACAAGATAAAATATACATTTCGCATTCTAAAAGCTCAACATTAACAATGTTAATTAAGTAGCCAAGCATACTCCTTCGTCAGTTCAACGAACTTAAAATCGAAATTATCGATATGTTAAATTCCAGCCCTGCGTACAATCAGCCGCAAAAGTAGCTGAATAGTCGATGAGTTCAAAAAGGTATTTACGAGCTATTACTCTGTTGACAAATATAGTCGTCTACATGTCGATCTTTTTGACTGTAAAGATACATTAACACTTTAAAACAATGTCTCTAAAGTTCAATCCTTCTTAAATAAAGTATCAGCTAGGTGTTAAAATTAAGTAGGTAATTAATAAATTCTTAAGTTTTCACGACTTGCAGACTTTGAAATAAAACAATTAAAACGGTTTAGTCTAGCAAATAAATTCGTTACAATACACGCGATATAAACCGTTTTGATTATTTTATTAACTGACTCCAAAAAAGGGGGAGGTTCTGAATTCGATGGTTTTTTTTTCAATGTTAACTAATTCAGGCACTACCCTACCGTGCGAATCTACAAGCCAAATAATTGCCGTGATATCATAGACGGGCACGGCACATCACTAGCGGGGCGGCGAAGTGTTCGGAGTTGCCGCCCAGAGCACTCGGCCGAGGCGGCGAGGGCGGACGCGCCCCTACCTCGAATACAGCGCGATCGCGTATTCGTTAAACTCGTCAAACTCGAAGTTCGATATTAATAAACTTAAAAAAAATGTACCGAATCTCGCGGATCGTAAATTAATTCACGCATAAAACTGCTTAAGTACACCTAATTGTTCGGATTACTCCATTAATTTATTAACTACCAAAGATTTCTACAGGCGGTAATGGTCTATAAAAAAGTTGAATCAGCGCTGCGTTAACAGGATCCAATTAAATAAGGTGAGGCAATAGTTTTATTTAACTTCTGAAACTTATTTATGCGAATATTCAGCGGAAAAATTACGTGGCGTTTTCTTTGTACCTATCCAATTTTGTAATGTAACGCGAGTTTACTTTTCATCGGGGGAGCGTGGGGCAATAGTCAATTTATTAAAGTAACTACAAAAAACATAACCCTTCCTTTTGGCTTTGCCGTAGTCGGGTAAAAAGAGAGCTACAGTAAAGCAACAACAAACCATTTTTCATACTTTTCATTTTTATTGTACATGAGTAATCAAAACTGTTGCCTCCCGCGTTCTCGTATCTTATTTGTAGTAAACAAATTCATGTAATTTTGTACAACTGCTCAGCGAAGAGTCGTTTGGAAACTTTTTTATATTTCCTAGGATAGCTGGTGTAACAGGTGGTAGGGACGATATGCGTTGAGAGGGAAAGTCACTAACGCTGCTACCTACCCGTAATATTATCATAATGCGTGTGACCGTATTATCACATAGGTACTCGTAAAATCATGCACTTAGTCGCGATAAATCGCTGACTCGGTATTGCAAAGTTAGGTACTTGTTTACTTCAGCGTTATCTATTGGTTAGGTTGGCGTTGTTTATTTTGTTCGCCATTGGAAGTGTTTCTCTTAAAATTGGTTCGGGTTCACGAGAAAACCTGCGTTAAGTGATGTGTGATAGTTTTTTAGAGAAGTTTTTAAAAGTCGTTGTTTTTTTTTACTTTTGTCTCTCGTGTTCCTTAAATAGTTGTAGCTAAAATAATACCTAAAAGACACCCCATGTCAGGCTTTATCAAATCAAAATACATTTTATACTGATTCATCTTTACTTCTAGGAAAGGAAGAAATAAAAGAAGTTATAGTTGTTACAAGTTACGAGTACACCTTGTTATAGATTGATTAGGTGTAGAGGCCCATTAACATGCTAATAAATAGATGTAAAAAAAATGGTTATTTGTTCATTAAGTTATTTTTGAATATCGATTTAACATAAAATAACTTTACGAATAAATAGAGAGTAATATCTGTAAAGAAATGTTATAAAGTATTTCTGCTAGCAAAGCTGTTGCGAATTCTTACCATGTTAAACGTCTAAACTCACCCAAGCCGGTATTTGCCATTCTCCTCACAACATGTTACTTCCTTAAGAATCATTGTGGAAGAAATAACAATTTGTCCGTTGTTATTACAAGAGACACACTCGTATTGATAAAAACAATCGCCACAGTCACTTTTAAAATCGCATCGCTCATTACCATATTAAGGAGTTTAAATTCAAACGTATTTTTTTTAATTACATCAAACTCGAACAAATTACCTTGCTACTCCGCGAAACCAGTGCCGTGCTCGTGCAAGTTAGCTGCGTCTGTGCGACACATATATGTTCATGCAAAAACCTACCCTCCTCCGCTTCCACACAAAAAAACACATATCACACAGACTCAACTACCAACCACCACCACTAAACACTAAACAACACGATAGACGAGGGTTTCGCCTCTGTACGAGGCATCATCTGGACCTAACTGTACGACCGTTCGCTACTTGAACGAATGGCGTTTTTTAAATTATTTAAAGGTTCCTGGTGACATTTCGATTACGGAATGAGCAGTTGAGATTTTTTCAGCGATAATCGGCATGAGGATCTTTAAAAGGCTAGAAAAAATTTCGACCACGCGCGATACATGATACCTCAGGTGTTACCAGCTGAACACCTACACTGCATACGCACTTACCCACAGGCACAGAACAAATAATAGTACAGAAGCTTCTCTTTAACGACCGCGATTAAACGAATTCCAAGTTTATTAACACGCTCAAAAAGTTCGTATTACTTCATACACCATGCGCCAGGCGGCAGGAGTCAAAAGGAACGCACCGCCCGCGCCCGCCTTCCCCCCGCTACTCCGGCGACACGCTAGGGTTGCGCGGCATTCGTTTTCAATTACACTGACACAGCGGGGGCGAGCGAGCGGGCGCGCGCCACGCCGACAGCCTACTGCGAGTTGCCTATGCCATAGGCAAGGCGGTCGAGCGTACCTACAGTCTGGAGTGGAAACCCCCTGCCACAGGCAAATACCTTTTCACAATCAGAAGGCTTGAGCGTTTGTTCTCACGCGGACCTAGTGGGGTTGGAAAACTTCTCATAAATGTCATTTCTTTGTTTTCCTTCTCTGCTCATGATAAAAAAAAACTTCCCATAAATTTATATTCCTTAATTTTCAAAGGTAAGAGCTTGAGTTCGAAGCCACGATTTCCCTTAGAGCGGAAGCAGGGTAACACTTCAAGCTAGCACTGGCGGCGTCCATAGACGGCGGTAATTGCATACCATAAGGCGAGGCTTATGTCGTTTTTCCGTCAACGTTTTATAAAAAAAGAAACCTCGTTATAACACTAATTAGCTCTATTGTATACTCCTTGCCACTTGAGGTACACACAGTGGTTCATTATTCTACGACACAGTCTTCTTTGCAATCCCGTTGCTGGTTTTTGCATAGCTTCACTTTTTAACCATTATTTAATGAGGCTAGTCTTGTTTAAAAACATCCCAGATTCATGTCAGTGGTCCCTAACATAACCTACTAGTTTAACAGACGCAGGGAGGGTTAAATTAAACCTTGGTGGGTCGTGTAAGGGCCACAATTATCTTGTCATGTTATCTACCGATTTAACACTTTCGCCGACGATAAACGATAATAGCCGTTATAACAATAGAACTAACTACAGATTGAGTCTGGGGTCACCGCCTGCGAAAACCCTTAACCTTAACGCCCCTTTCAGCCTAACGCTCCTCCACGAACGTGGGGCCCGAGCTCCAATTCCAATTCATGACCCTCTGCTTGGGCCATCACAACATCGACTTGGTAGGATTTTAAGTACCTATGACCAGAGTTAGGCGTTATTTAAATAATTTCTTGTCTAATTAATTATTTTAAATTAAATCATTTGAAACTAATTTATTAGAAGATAAAGTCAATCTCAAATAATTTTCTGTCAACTATTTTATTTAAACAAATTGTCTAGATGAAGAAACAATTTTTTCCCGACAATTTCTATCTCTACATGTACGTACTGACATTCATCTTTTATTTAAAAGCCCAAGTAATTCATCCAGATAAGAATAATACTCGTCTAGATAAATTCAAAACAAAAAATGACTGATAATTTAGTTATTTCAAAAGACGGATAATATAGTTATCTTCCCGGTTATTCGTAAATAGATAGATTTTGCCCAACTCTACCTATGACCTTAATATGGCCGTCCTGTTCGAAGTTCAAATCACGAGTCTCTGCGTCCTTATCAAGTCTGTACAATGCGTACATAGGAACGTATTTTTTTTTACTTTTGTGATAGCGAAGCTGGCGGGTTGCTAGCCGCCAGCTTCGCCATTTACTAAAAAAACATAATTTGAAGGTGTTGCAGATAAAAATCATCAGTAAAAAAATCTTTAAATAAGTGAAAACCGTTTTAAAATCCGCTGATGTGGTAACGTAAAACCTTTTTGACTTCCCTTTCTAACCGAACCTTTTAAACCGAACTCAAGTTCCAGTTTTTTTTTTTATGAAATAGGAAGGCAAACAAGCAAGCGGGTCACTTGATGGTAAGTGTACACCACCGCCTATAGAGACCTGCAACATCGCAGAGATAGCAGATGCGTTGCCAACCCAGAGGGTTAAGATGGAATACCACTTGTGCCAGTAATTACACCGGCTGTCTTGCTCTCCACGCCAGAACACAACAGTGCGAGCACTGCTGCTTAGCGGCAGGATTAGCGAGCAAGATGGTGGTGGCGAGCCGAACGGACCTTGCACAAGGCCCTACCACCCGCAAAAAGTTTGATATTAACCTAGTATAAAACTGGGCAGTGTCATATAAAACTATGACCTTAGTTCCAATTTGTGCTAGTTTTCGTGTGTGTGGTTTTTTGTTTTAGAAAGTTTAATAAATGGACCTTACCCTACCTTACCTTATAGGTCTTTTTTGTCCATTATCTTTAACGAAAATATGAGTAAATTTACTACTTATAATCAGAGGTGTTTGACTCTGTAGACTATATTATATATTATTAGGTAATTCGTATTAAGGAAAAAAACAAGTAACTACCTATTTCTCCACCAAACGAGAAGCTAAATTCAAATTAAGTAGACATAAAAGATCCTTATATAAATATCCCGATCCTGATTAATATTAACTGTGCATAGTGCCGGAGCGTATTTTTTGTGTATTATGGACCAGTAAAGCTACATTAGGCCATTTGGGTTTTATTAAAACATAAAAAATAAAGAATATAGCTAAGGCTACGCCAGAGGGATCGGCTTAGATCAACGCCGTACACTGGCTTGAATATATGGTTTCGTCGAGGAACTAAGCAGGGACTTAGTATTCTTTGAACGTTTTCGTGGTCATAAATTTACAAGTACCTACAATTTTAAGGAACGTACAGTCAGCTAAAGAAGTAGCTAAACACTCAAGAACCTTGTCGTAGCAACGTCCAAAATGAGAGTTGCTCGAATTTGTTACATTACTGAAGGCGACAAGGTACTAAAATGTTCAGCTACTTCTGAGGCTGACCGTACAAACGCCTCAAGCTGAGAACACATTATCGGACGCTGCCGAGCGAAAACATTTAGTGCGTCCGATTTCTATCGGACGTCCGAACCGAACGCTTAAGATCACGTCCGAGCCCTATTTGTTTATTTTTGCCGAAATAACTAAGCAATATATATATATATGGCAGATTTAATACTATAAGGCATTCTATGTCTTCTAAATGAGAACCTAGTGAATAAACAAAGAAAATTGTGGGCGTTGTACGTAGGGAAGCGTAAGTTAATATGTAAAAAGACTTTTAAATACATTATACAACTTCATACGATTATATGTTTCCAAATTTAAAGTTGCTAAAAGTAAACAATAAAAAAACTACTAACCTAATTGTTGTTATCGTCATTACTTCAAAAACTATGAAAATACCTTAAGTATCAAGGTATTAAGTTCAACGTTTTGACCGTATTGCTACGGTCATGATCACGGGACGACTGGCCCCTCACCAAACTAACACATTTCAGGTGACAACGACAATTTAGAAGTATCCACTATGTAATACAAAAACTCAGTCAAGGAAATTGAAACACGTACTACCGTAGAACCTAGTCAAAGTGACATACGCATGAAATTTGTGACATAGCCTGGCGTTTAACGCGTCGCATCATTGCGATAGGGTTCTAAGGTGGTACGTGAATATATTTCCTCTACTGTATGTCGAAATGCCGTTGTCACGTGTCACCAGTAAGCTTGGTGAAATAGAGGGTTGGTGTTATACACTGTCACTGCAATCATTATGGACAAAGATCGAAAGTGTGATATTACTACCTACCTCTACAAACGATGCAATAATGAATTTCAACAATGTTATTACTTTTTTACAGTTCATTTTAGAACTCTTTCGCCACTCTGGTTAATCTGTTAGCTTAATTAATTTAATATTGCTGTGAGATGAGATTCTTTATAATTAATGCAAGCTTGATAGACTAGGTAAAGCAGAGATCTGAATTTCACTTTGCTCAGCGTTATTGCTTAATTATAATATGATCTGATAATATTAAGTCTCCGTTTGTTTTGCCATAGTTGCTTTAAAATAACGAACTCGACTCTTTAAGAAAAAGGTATTTCAAACATAAGTTGAGTACACTTTGACAATGTTTGTCTCATTGAAATAAAACAATCAAATCAAGAGTGAGCTTCAAGCTGGCGGCGTGCCCGAAACATATTAGCAAATTTTGGTGATTCTAAAAATTAATACCTGAATCAATCCCCAAAATTAGAATATTATGAATACTGTAGTTACTATATGTATTATCATGAATTAAAAAGGTTCGTGGAAAGAAAAAAACCGTTTTGGGGTTTTTTCTAAGGTTATTACTTTTTGAAATATTAGAAGTAGAAAACTAACAGTGAGCAAGACTCACGAAAACATATAAAACGGGCATGTACTTTGACGTCAAAACTTCTACGTTGTAACTAGTAAAATGTATGGGTACAAAATTAAGATCTGTTTATTTATACAGCCTCCTTTTAATTCTTTATGCTCATATAAAAAATCTACATTTTTTTATCTGAATTAGAATGAGCACAATTTCGAAGTAAAAACAAACTTTATTTTTCTTCCGATTGTTTTAAACTTTCGCGATTTTCGCACATACTTATTAGGTTCATCGGGACTTAAACGAGATAATATACTGTTTTAACAGCAGTGACACCTTCCAGTCCAATCCGCTAGTGACCACGGCTGCTGCAATACGGCCGAAACGTCGAGGTAAATTTATATTTTGTATCTCTATAACTTCTAAAATGCTTATAGTTTTTTTATGTACTTCTTCGAACATTTAAACATTTCTAATGATAATCTACGACAATTTGTCACATTTATTCCGTTTGCTTTGTGATGCTTATTCCGTATTCCTGGCAACGTCGATTGTCAGGAAGCAGACCTGCAGTTTCATCCCGTCGTCTATATAAATTACTCGTACGTACTTCTATATACTTGTTCATACCTGTGTAAGACCCTGCGTTTCCCTTTTGCTTTGTGGAACTAATCTGTAAAGGCTGTAAGGTACTTATATGCCATGACAACGGCACTATACGTTTATAAATGCAGACATGTTTAGCTTAAGAGACAAAGTTTGTATGTAAAATCGTTCGTTCCGTTTTTATATGTATAAAGATCCGTATCGATTTTTTCAAATCTTTTTACACAACAATACTTAAATATAGGTACAATAGACACACTTGATGCCTTTGAGGTTACTCTCTACCAGTGAAGTACCAAAACAGAAATGGTCGTAGGTAGAGCAACATACTGTAATAAACAGGAAATAATTATGTATATAATGTAAACTAAATAAAATAACAAATAATAAATAAATTCATCAATACGATTTATCAAAGTTGTCAATCAACCAATCAAATGACAGAATTAGTGTTGCATACAGTCGCACCGCCGCCGCATTGTTGTATAGAAGTCACACCCCATTCCTTTAGTCTCAATTTCGTGTGTACTTTTATAACATCATACCCACTTATTCAGAAACATTGCGTAAGACTATGTTAGTTAACACGTGTTATGTCTTTATCTGTCATTGTGAGGTTTCTCCTCAAATTAAAGGGACAAAACATTAGTTAGTTTAAAAACATTATTATTTTTTATGAATAAGAGGTTAAGGATACGGAGACTGAACTTTGCGCGTTACTTTAGCTTTAACTTTGTATAAAAAACGCTGGTTTGATAAATTGCAAACACAAGGCATAAGTCATATAATAAGACTTTTGTTTAGGGTTTAAACCATGATGCCACTTGTATCGAATACAAGCAAAAACCACACAAAGCTTCACCTTTAGCTGCCGCGATGGCAAAGCTCACAGGAGCTTTGAAGCTAAGGCGTTATTAAATTTAGTTAAGCCTTTATGAAGTTAAGCTCGGCTGCAGAGCGGTGAACACGAACGTGCACTCCCAAAGCTGGTTTTGACATAACCGAAGCGAAAGCCGAAGCCGTTTTGTCTAATATGAGATCATTACGAACACGACCCATCAAAAGCGGAAGCACTGAAAAATGGGATAACCGAACTAGTTTGGTTACTCGTGATTTTGGTTAATGGTACTCAAAGTTCATTTAATACATTAATTGCCATTGCACGGAGTGCTACGCTCGTAGCTCGTAGCAAGGGTTTTCCGGTATGTAGCGAAAATCCTCTACGAACAGAGAACGCGTCTAGCGTTCTATATTAGTAACGCTATTTGCTGGTAATAAACATTTCTTGATTAATTTACAAATCAAGAGTTAGGTAAGTAGTCACTTTTTTGTGTGTAAAACAAAACTTCGGTTACGTGTAGTGAAAGTTTTTTCTGTGAGGGAGTTTTAGTTGAGTATTTTTTTTTTCTCCAAATAGGAAGACAAACAAGCATGCAAGCCAGCAACACCAAAATGATTGCAGATGCGTTATGCCAACCCAGAAGGCTAAGATAGAATACCTCTTGTGCCAGTAATTACACCGGCTGTCTTGCTCTCCACGCCGGAACACAACAGTGTAGAAGCACTGCTGCATAGCGGCAGGGTTAGCGAGCAAGATGGTGGTAGCGATCCGGACGGACCTTGCACAAGGTCCTACCACCCGTAAATAGAATAAAGTATGGTTCAAACATGAGAAATGATTTTTAAAAGTTTAATCCCAGTGTCTGCAAATAACTTCAAAATAATGATACGAGATGTTTTCCATCTCTATAGAAATAAATAGTCCCATTTTACATTTGTATTGTACCTACCCATTCCTATTTTTATCCAGGATACAATCTATTAATAGTAAGTAGGTACGAGAGTTTGTCATTCCAGACGAAAATGTAATTGTATACATTTGCAATTTTAAGTAATACGATAATCTTTGTGAACAGAAAAGATTGTGAAATATTTTTTTGATAAAGCCGTAACAATATTTGGGCAAAACATTTTTTCTTTAATGGAATTTTCCTGGAAATGTTGCTTGTGTGTAGTTTAATTTTATTGTCCTTGAACATAATTTGATTTTTACATTTTAACCTGACTGGCATCGACACAGCAAACTGCAGACTGAGTAAGGGATTTCAACTTGAAATAGCGCTTGCTGTGGGCTGCAATAATAGTACATACGTATACATATAAACTTTATTTTACTTATAACTTTATAAGTTAATAAACGACTTCGTACACTGTGCTTTTGTCGAAAGGGGTAGTCAGCCGCAGATGTAGCTAATCATTTAAGAACCTTGTCGAAGAAACTTATGAAATAAGAGTTGGGCGAATTTGTCACATTACAGTCAGCGACAAGGCACGAAAACGCTCAGCTACTTCCGAGGCTGACTTCAATGAAATAAACGTTACTATTTAAAAAGAGCTACTGTGATAATTGAAGGAACTCCTCCAATATTATAGGCAGGCATACATACATATTTGGGGAGTTCCCTCAATTCTTCATAGATCGCAGCATTAGCAGCGTCAGAATTAGATTTGAGAAATAAAGAGCCGTCTTCATAGGCAAGTACCTACTTCTACTTATTAAAAGAAGTTTAACGACATCACATTTGACCTATTTAAAAAAAACGAGTTCTGTAAAACTCTTTAACTACCGAAAATCGCCGCGTGTCAATGTCAAAGTCGTCATTGGCAAATACCATTTCAACCTGGAGATGGAAAAGCCAGAGCAGCCATGATGAACAAAGGCCAATCTAACCTTAACCAGGTCTATTTTGTAGTTTTTTTAGCCATGTTTGGTGAAAAATCTGCTAGCGGTTTAAACTTTGAAATAAAAGAAAAGTAAACATTCGTACTTTTTGCTTTTATTTAGCGGAAACATTAAACGATTGATCATTCCGATATTTCGCCTTATTAACATTCTTGGCATTGGAAATCGAAATTATCAATGTAACTTATGACATTATAAACTGCTCTATTGCTTTATGGGCCTAAACTGAACACCGCAATGCGAAATCTTGTTACCAAAACGAGTTGACTTCAACAGACATTGATGTAAATTCAATCATAGCCTGTTCAGCAACAGAATCTCGAAGCACATTTACATTGCATTGTGAATTTGTATGTTGCGAATACGCGTTGTATTTTGCTTTTTTGTATGATCATGTGTTTCCGCACTTAATGTTCAAAGTAATGAGAAGTTCCAAGAACAACACATGAGTTTGTGATCCCGTATGACACACAAAAATGGAATGGTTCCTATTATAATAACAATTCATAGTAACATTTGTCATAATTATCACATGTGCCAAAGAATGTTATACTAAACCCGAAAACTTTTTTATGTAAAAAAACGAAAACCTAATAGTTTTATTTGACGATTAAAAAAACCCTGTAAAGTTTAAGGTTTTAGCAAAATAAACTTTTATCACAATTAATATAACAAACGATACAGTAGGACATTCGTTATTAGGGATTCCCAATGATACCCCTCTACACTAGTTCGCGACCTCACGTCATGCCTTGGAATCATCGTCTTGTGAATCCCCTTCTGCCCGCACAGACGATACGCCAAACAATTGGTTGATCTATAGACCTTTACATAAAGTTTAATACAGTGCACAATTGTTTCGTTTATAGCTATTTTGGAAGCATAACGAGATTCTAAGCCAAGGAGTGCGTGCGAGCCATATAAATCTTTTGTATTTTAGAAGTATGGAACTGCTCAGTTTGTTTGTAGGAGGATTGCGAGGCCGCTCGTATATTTCCCTATAATTTCACTGTCCGAAATATTTATAGTGGCTATTACGGGCGAGGAATGCCTGCCTGCAATAAGATTTCCTTCGTCCTTAGGGAAACTCGCGTCGGGATACAAATGTGATATTGCCATTTGCAAGCGGCAACCCGTCTCTCTTGCACCTGTTTATCGATGTCGATTTTGTCACAAACTGACAAACGATCATTTCATTTAATTTTCATTTCATTTGTTATTTTGTATCACATCTTGCAAGTAAATTTTCGGTATTCGATGAAATGTTATCGGTAAACATTATATTTCGATGAAGTGGTTAATCGCTTTATTAAGTGTCGACCAAAAAATTGTTGAAGGAATATTTTCGATGAATGGTGTAGACTATTAATCAAACATTCGACTAAAAGTAAAATCGATGAAAGGTTGTCGATTATACGACTATCGACAAAAAATCGTCCGAAATATCGTAGGGAAGCCGTTTAAGAGGATGTTTTTCAAAAAGTTATTAGTCTGGACAAACACAAGATTTCCGTAGGATAAAAAACATAAATCTATTTACGCGATCAAATCCGAGCATCTTCTGATATTGATATAATATAAAAATGGTAGCATAAAAAAGAATTAGGTCGCTTCTCGCGGAGACCAACTTTGAGGAATTAGCGACGCCAATCGACAGACTTACGGTCCAATTAAAAGTTCTGCATGGCTGTAAACTGCTTACTGATTATTGATCTGCTCTACACAATCTACAGTCTAGATTCTAGACTATTAATCAAAGTTAATAATTTGACGTAGTAAATTAAGTCAATAACTTAAAATATCCTAAAACAATCTGAAGAGGGTCCGCTGCTACTAGCTGATGCTGCTCGGTTTGGAATTACTTATATGTATAAGTACATTTATTTTTTTGATGCTGGGATGCATAAAGAACTAGGGAACTTCTCAAATATTTTAGCGACAAGCGATGGACATATAGCGATTTTTAAACAGTTACGTTTATTTTATTTATGAATCCCTTCGATAAAAGCATAGTAAATGAATTCTGGTTTGAATTTAAAAAGTTATTCGCATTTCCTATTGTCAACATCCTTCAGATGAAGACTTCATGAAAGATTTTGTAAAGCTAGTTAGCTTTCCAGCCGCAATTAGCCCACATATTTTTTCACTTTTCTCATAACAAAATAACTTTTAACGTAGTCAGCAATCTCTTGTTTCGAATGGTACAGACACCATCGGAATAGTTGCAGCAGCATTTTTCTTTTTATAAGCGGTCAAGCATTTAGTTTTTCAGTTTTACACAGTAGAAATATGGACGATAAAGTTAGGCTGGGGATTTCTAACTCAGCTGTAAATTTATCATGTAAATCAATCCCCAGATACCAATGATTTTTGCTTGACCACTTTTCGACCTTATTACAAAGGGATAAAGTTCAAGGCAAGCGATTACTTGGTCGAATATACATTACTTAAGCCACCGTAGACCTACGTTTTTATCTTGAGGGACAACATCTTGAGGAAAACTGTACATTCATGTAAATGAAAGTGCAACCTTGACCCTATTGGTCTGA
Organism: Ditula angustiorana; assembly: GCA_963691745.1. Classification (NCBI taxonomy): domain Eukaryota; kingdom Metazoa; phylum Arthropoda; class Insecta; order Lepidoptera; family Tortricidae; genus Ditula; species Ditula angustiorana. The sequence continues at coordinate 9,593,174 of OY829472.1, forward strand.
TTTCCCTATCAAAAAGGTACCGTGGTCAGATGGAACTCACTCTAATGTCATTATAAGATAACCTGATCTGGTAAATTTGGGATCATAGTCAAAACTTTCTCCGAGACACGGGAATAAGCAAAAGAGGGTGAATAACAAGAAAGGTGGTATAAATACTATATAGGTAAGTTTATTATTCACAAACTGTTTAAATCCAATTAAATGTATGAAGCGGTGTGTTAAACGAAGTAGATACTAAAGACATCTCAATTATATACGGTTCGTATGAAATTATACAATCGGGCAACCCTGCAAGCAACCGTCTCTTAATTAAATTCTAGCTAAGATGTTTGCGTTAACCCTGGCTGAGACGCATCATAATAATATATATACCCTCTCTATTACAGTAGGTGCCTAACCTACTGTTTAATTTCCAGGGTACAGTTAGTTGGGGTAGTTTGGAAAGGAGGTAACAAAAAGGTGGCAAGAAAAAATCATGGCTAAATCCTTTCGCAATGCCAACCACATTAGGTGTACGGTGCCTTTCCCGAACCAGAAGCCGCCGTTTCCTTGGATGAAGAACTAAAGCATGGATGTAGCCTCAGTACATGCCAAGCGTACACCAAACGTACCCAAATCTATCAAAATGGTCACCTCTGAGTTGCGTCAAGATAGTAAAAACTGCAAATTAATAAGATAACATAGGTTATACTACCTTAATGTTCACCAAAGGTCTATTCCTGTCTGTACGGGTGTCAATTGAAGAGGAGGTTTAGAGTATGTAGTCTCTTCGTCTCGTTTTGGCTCATTGTATTGCCATTGAAAGTAAACAGATCAGCTAATAAAATATCGCTTTCAGTTTTCTTTTATAAGTCTTTCTATGCTATACGATTTTTATGGCCGTTGTTGACCTTTACCCGATTTTTTTAAATAAGTAAATGATTAATATATTTATTACCAAAAAGTTAGAAAATTAAAGCATTTTATACTGTACAACCAAAAAGGTAATAAATTTTCATATTATTTCAATTACTATACTAAAAAAGACTTTTGTTATTTTTCACTTCCGTTTATTAAAATAGATTTCAAATAAAACCACACCATGTACCTAACGTCTTATTCTAGGTACTTACGAGTAAAATTCCAATTTCCTGATAAAAAAGTGCCTTTTTTAGTATATCAAAGCTTTTAAAAATGGGATTGAGTGACAGTTTTACATAGAAGATGACACCGCATGGTCATTTTCTTTGTATTGACCGGATATCCTAGTATTAAAAGCTTAGAGTAAGCTCTAAGATTAAAAGTGACCATGACTACTATAGAAGAATATATGTAAGACCCAATATTTGAGACTTGTCCATTGATGTTTATAGTGATGAGGCTAAGGCGTGGCGATTAACGTATCTACCGATTACTAAGGGTAGCAGATTATTGCAATCGATTATAGTGACGATTTAAAAAAATATTTTTGTCTGAGTTAAGGCGATAGAACTTCGTGCAGGTTCCGCCCGGACTGGTACCATAATCTGATATTGTTTCGTTAAAAAATCTATGCTTTGAAAATTCAAAATTCGATGAATAAAACCATTTCTCTCTTTTTAGTGAGTCTGGTTGTTTATCTAAGTTACATGGTTATGTCAATTGCTCATCACCCTTTACAAAATATTGCTGTTCCCAATGCAGGGACGTTAATTCTTGAGGAGTTCTCCTGGAGTGCGATTTTTGAATCTCACCGGGTGGCTAAAGCTCATCAACAAACTGGCCGTTTTCCATAAAGATTCGGCCATTTTTGTGAGCTTTAGTCAACTGATGAGATTCAAAAATTGCACCTCTTCACCATCAGCCTCACTTGACCAAATGCATTGCAATTAGCATAAATTGCTTAGCAACTATATTAAAATAGCCGCGCGTATCGCCACCCGTGAAATACCTACTTATTATTGAGTAGTTTCAGAGGCCGTCTGTATTCACTATCAGTTCCAGTTTTCCGAGAACAAAAGTACAAGTTACTATAAAAAAATTATCCAAATCGCTACAGGTGTACATTTTTTAAAGATTTCCCTCCATTTCTCCAGGATCCCACCACCAGATCGTGACCTGATAAAAATGTAACCAACTTGGAAGTATACCCTTTCAATCAAAACAAGAATTTTTCAAATCGGTCCAGCCGTCTTCGAGTAATCGCGAAACATACTCCTCCTTTTTTTTGAAGTCGGTGAAAAAGGGCACGTTCTTAGCCATAGGGATTTTTTTGGTTCATTTTAATGTTTGATTTAATGATTTGTTGTCTTTTTGATTTTGTAATAAATTAATCGATTTCAACAAATTTACGAAAATTTCATTTGAATCGAAACGAAGAACTTGGTCACTACACTAAGTTTAAGAAAAAAAATACTTAATATGTAACTGTTTACGTGTTGAGTTTTTAGTATGAAATACTTTATTATTACGATAGAAATAAATGTAATAACCACTTAGTTGCACCTTAAAAGAGCATATACATAGCTTTTAGGTTTCTGTGAAGCTCAAAAGTTGTTGAATATTTTATTTATAATTTCAATGGATAATGCACATTTACATTATATGGGTGTTGTCATGTGTCAAATGATGGGTCTTACATATATACTTCTGTAAGCAAGAGGTTCCGGGTTCGATTCCCGTCAAGGGCAAACGTTTGTATGATTAATGTAAACGGTTGTACCTGGGGTTTATATTTGTATTTAATTAAGTATGTATTTATCTATACCTACATATAAGTATGATCAAATCCGATGCTCTACTTAGAGTGCAAGCTTTGCTTAGTTCGTCACGAGGTCAATTAGTATAAATTGTACCAAAATATTTTAGTAGGTACTATTATTTACTATTCTTCTCAAGTAACTCTCACATAGTAATAAAAATAATAATGCGATACTTTCACGCGGAAGATAGGGTTCAGCTGTATTTAAACTTTGTTTATTGTCGTTGAAAAATCTCTTTTTAATCCAGCCAAGCTTCTCTTTAAGTTGCAATTACTGAACCTTAGTCAAGGCTTTTCCCTGCTAACTTTATAAAGTGGTTTTAGTTTAAACGTCCACGGTACTTTAACGCGATAATTTACATCGACGTTTTGACCGTGATACAACGGCCGTGATCAAGAGAAGACGCAAAAAGAGGAAGTCCTGTAGACGTTATGAATACGTGTGAAAATCGCGAAAGTTTAAAACAATTCTGGTTTTAATAATAATAAGGCGGTACTCCTGGACACGTCACGAATAGTTAGGAAATTCCTCACTCTGCAGCCCTAACCACCGATAGCTTGAGCCCGGCCCCGCTGCCGGCGGCACTCTAGGTTAGGTTTTTATAATATTTGTATATTTTATATTGATATTGTTTTATAACTTTTTATAGAAATATTGTAAAAACTTAACCTAAAATTTCAAATAAATATACATGATAATAATAAAAATAAAATCATTTCTTTTCAGGCAACTAGGGCCCATAGATAAATAAACACCTTACAAATTAACATACTTAAAAATATATACACAAAATAATGTTCATGTAGGCGACAAAACGGCGTGGCCCCGTTGCGTCGTCACTTCCGATGTCGCGTTCGCCACCGGTAAGGTGCCCCGAAACCGTTGAAACACGACATCCTTCGGCCAGAAGGCTGCAGACGCGACGGACTCCAGCAACGGCCGCGGGACGCGCACCACAAACGAACTGAAGTGCACGTAGCGCCGTGACCGCAGCTGGAATACCCTCAGCGAGCACCCAGTCTTCCGGAAATCATTAATAATGAAACAAAATAAGGCGATATTGCGAACCGAGGCGCGCTGATATTGGTCCAGTATTTCAATGTACGAGACTGGGAAACTGAAACTACTGAACTGAAGCCGAGCTAAGATAAATCGGCGCGATAGACTTAACGTCTAAAATTCACCTAACCAACTTATCCTAATAAAAATCCCTGCCGTGTGGCGTGCCTGGTTCAAAAGTTCCCGTTATACTGGCAGCTTTGAGAATTAACTTCGGCAGTCACCGGATATGCAGTCCTGCTAGTATTATCCAATCCTACTAATACTATAAACGCGAAAGTATAACGATGTTTGGATATTTGGATACTCAGATGTTTCAACATTTGGATGTTTGGATGTTTGTTCCGCTATCACGCATTAACGGCTGAACGGCTTTAGATGAAATTTGGTAGACAGATAGATCATGTCCGGGATTAAAACATGGGATACTTTTTATTCCGTAAAATCCCGCAAAATCCCGTAAAATTTTAAATAATCCCGTGCTGGCGAAGCCGACGGTAAAAGCTCGTAGTAAATAAAATTAAGCGAAGTATACTACAGAAGATCAAGAGTCCAAAGAGGCAATATAAATCAAAAACGATCTTAATCGACTAATCCCAGTGCAGTGGTAAACTTTACGTAATTGCACTGTAACATGTTTGGTTGCACTGGGTATTAGACAACCTAAGTACTAGGGAATGCAAACCCGGTTGCTTTTTCTGTAAGAAAAACCGGTTTTAACTGGTTATTTCTTAGAGAAAATAACAGAATTTGCATTGCCTACTAATTACATCTAAATATCAGTCTTCGACAAAGGTCCGATGCGCATTATGACGCCATACTGATTTGTGAAAAAGCGGACAGTTTTTCATGCGAAGATATATTATTCCCTATTTTGCTCCCTAAATTGTGTAAGTAGCGCAATGATTTTTCGATATAATTAATAATGAACTAGCCGTTATAGGAGTGAACAATTGAGGAAAATGACAATCTCAGGAAGACGAGGACTTTAAAAAGAATGGATTACCACGTAGTCTCAAGGGAGATCAATTATGCCAAGGCGGGATGAGGTACGTAATTAACAAAAGCCTGTCAAGTGCGAGTCAGATCCATGTAAAGAGAGTTTCATCATAGCATTACCTTGAAGAACTTTGACATAGAACTCACCGTAGATCTTTATCTTCCTTACATAGTATAAAGTAAAGTCGCTTTACGTTCCTGTCTGTCCTAAATTCTTATAGCGTTTGCTCGGCCGCCTTATCCTTCTTTAAACCACGCAACGAATTTTGATACGGTTTTCACTGTCATTTAAAAAAAAAATCTTTAAGAAGGTTTTTTTTGTGCATAATATCCAAATTGCACCCGACAGTAAGGTATAAACAATTGTTCCACAAATACTTATATTTAGGTACCCATGAAACACCGAGTTTACCAAGATGGGATTAGAAATTCATACGTTACGAATTTATTCCGTAACGTGTATTAAAATACCTTTCTTCGTGCTTTTGAAGACTATTGATCGCCGAGAAGTACTCTGTTGGTTTTCATACGTTCACTTGAGAGTGTCAAAATCTGTGGCATGAATGGTCGTAGGTATAATATTGATTGTGTGTTGAATTTAGAGTATAAACTTGATTTTTTTACGCTTCCAAGGGACCGTAGATCTAAGTATTTGATTTGAACTTTACATTATATTCCTATTTAAAAAGTCTAGACAAACAGAGCTTCATGGAATTATTTGAAAATGCAGATGAATTAATTCCTAGGTTAATTCTAGATGCATTAAGTTAATAAACTGATTCTAAATCTTTTCAAATATTGACTATGTCTACATCGATCGTGGCTTTTGCGTTAATTAATGACCCACTATAGTTAGAGACATTAAAGAAAATTGAAGTAAATTTGCACCTCGCTTTTATAGTTATACTAGCTTCTGCTCACGGCTTCGCCCGCGTGGCCTACAGAAAACAAATAACTTTTTTTTTAGAATCTAAAAACATAAGTGCTCTCACTCCATCTCATAATTACACAGCCCGTTTTACCGTCTTCCAATCTTGAAATCCAAGTACCCTAAAACAAACAAAAATTTTGAAGTTCTTATTTTTAAATTAACCGATACCTCCCCTCCATACAAAGTTTCACTCCCGTTTCTCACCCCTAAAATTCGATAGTCGTAAAACCCTGAAACATATAATTATTTATTTATGACAGGTATCTGAAATTCTAAATTTCAAGTTCCTATTAAAAAACCGATACCTCCATACAAACTTTTACTCCCCGTTTCCCCTCTACAAATTTGAAAATCCGAAAACCCTGTGACACGTCATTACTTATATAATAAACCTATATTCCAAAGTTCAGTTTTATTAATTCAATAGTTTCGGTTGGACGACGATCGCAAATCAGTCAGGACTGCGCGTGGCAGACAGACAGACAGACGGATAGACGAGTGGCAATAGAGGCTTAGTAATAACACATTACCACATACGTTATTTTTACTTCAATACAAAAAATTTGTAAACGAACAACTCAAATACAAAATTTCATCCCCTTTTTCACCCCTTAAGGGTTGTAATTCCAACAACACCCGATATACACGTTGCGTTATAAGCCTAAACAATAAATGTAGTGAGTTTTGCTGTAAACATGAAGGCATTTCCTTACACAACTTTATCCCCCTTTTCACCCCTTCAGGGATGGAATTATCAAAAACACTGAGACCCGTATAAATTTTTTTTTTTACGTAATCCTAACAACAAAATTTCAAGATCCTAACTTCAAAACTGACGGACTTTCATACAAACTTTCATCCCCTAATTTACCCCCTTAGGGGTGGAATTTCCAAAAATCCTTTCTTAGTGGATGCCTACACTACATAAGGCATCTATGTGCAAAATTTCAAGTCTCTAGGTCCAGCGGTCTGGGCTGTGCGCTGATATATCGGTCAGTCAGTCAGTCAGTCAGGACTTTGAATTATATATATATAGATATACTAGCTTCTGCCCGCGGCTTCGCCCGCGTGGCCTACAGAAAACAAATAACTTTATTTTTAATCAAAGGTGCTCTCACTGCCTCTCATATTTTCACCGCCCGTTTTATCCCCTTCCAATGTAAAATTCCAAATACCCTAAAACAAATAAACATTTTGATGTTCCTATTTTTGAACAAATCGATACCTCCATACAAAGTTTCACCCCCGTTTCCCCCCTACAAATTTGAAAATCCAAAAACCCTGTGACCCGTCATTATTTATTTATGATAAGTAGCTGTATTTCAAAATTACAAGCTCCTATTAAAAAAATCAATACGTCCTACTAACTTCCACCCCCCTACCCCCCGCTTCTCCCCCTTTAAATGTAAAAATCCTGAAACACGTTAAAATAATAATTATAATCTATTTATGATCAGTAGTTCTAATTCAAATTTTCATGTACTTATACTCCAATCAACAAAGACTTTCATACAAAGTTCAACCCCCACCCCCCGTTTTCCCCCTGAAGGTAAAAAATACCCAAAATGGTTTCTTAGCGGATGCCTACGTTATAAAATAAACCTATATTCCAAATTTCAGCTTTCTTCATTCAATAGTCAGAACAGACAGACGGATAGACGAGTGGCAATAGAAATTTCGCGAGAAATTTCGATCTACCAATGATAAAGTAGAATTTTACGCAGGCTAAGAAACTCCTGCGCTTTTATTGGTCTATCTATTTCGCAGCAACATGGCGGCAGCCCGTGCGCCACAGTGTACGAATTGTGTAAGCGGGACAAAGCTAAGAATGTAAGTAATACTCTGTAATAATAGTAAGCAATACTCTGCCAGTTGCGCTTGCAAATAAAGTACAATATGGATTATTCACACGTTCGGCTACTGTTTGAAACCGGTCTGCGCTTCTCTGCGCAAACGAATACTGCCGATGCACAATATATTTTTGGTAAAACTGTACAAAGTACTTCCGGAAATGTAATATTCTCAACAGTTTATAAAACACAAAAAAAAAATATGGAAACATCTATCCAAATTCTGTTCCATATGCATTATGGAAATGGGACAAATAGTAATAGCATGCCAGTGTTTCGAACCTTCATTTTCGAGGCAGAAATTTATAGGAATCTCCGGGGAATATTCTAATTTAGCTGGTGTCTTATTTGACCGGGTAAATTAACAACAACGTAAAATTAACTGGTTTGGTCACCAAAAAGATATACATATATATTTATAACGTTATCGGGACTTAAACGCGATAAAAATATATTGATAATTTACGTCGACGTTTCGGCCATATTTCAACGGCCATGGTCACGATAACGTTATAAATATGTGTGAAAATCGCAAAAGTTTAAGACAAGATATACGTGGCCTGCCATTTCATTACTCATAGTACGAGTATAAGTTTTCTGTTCCCCAATGACAAGTTGTGCTATCGACAATATGGGACCCTGATCTTACCGCAGAACGATGTCAGCAGATCTTTATATAAAGCGTAAAATATAAAGTGATTTTTTCACCATTTTAACCTTGGTGGGCCAAGATTTAATTTTATTGATTGTTTTCACTGGCCCCTCTTATAGTGGATTCTGTGTATTCTGTGGAGCGGTAATTTTAGATTAAAAAGTGAATATTCGTAGTTCATTCCGTATTGTCTTTCACAATTATGCCAACCTATTTAAAGAACAAAATAAACTCTACCCTGTGTCGGAATATATCACGCTTATCAACCCACGTTAGTCCGCGAATAATTCGGGCTTACCCAAACCTCGGCAGGCGTGCCTGGACCTTTCTCAAAACGTGTCACACGTGGGGATACCAGATGCAAAGATGAAAAGTCCTGACAAAAATCAGATTATTGTAGAAAAACTCATACTTTGCTGCGAGCGTATCAAGTGTCGGGTTCGAGGATACACAAAGTTCCAACTTTACCACAAGGGCACGAGAGGCATAAGCTCAAAGTCTTTATCCTAGCCTTATGGAACCCCATAAAATTTAAACACAAGTCGTGTTTTTTCTTTGACACTGTTCGCTTATTCTAGAAGAGACCCGAGTATGTGCCTCTGGATCCTTGCATGGTATAAGTTGCCCCTACGCGACTGCATTCCTTCTACGGGCTTAGTTTATTTATGTGTGATTTATGCTGATGATTCGTAATTATATAAAATATTCAATATAACCTAATAAAAACAAACATTTCCGAAGCCCGAACAGAATCTTAACAAGCACCCAATGTTTTCAAATATTTTTACCGAGAGATTGATCCCAAGCCTCAAGTGTTATGTGAAACTCTAACCCAAAATAAAAACCTCTCCGATTAGTTCGCTAGCCTTCTTTGTCGGGTGCCGCCATGCCGTGGGACCACGGAATTATTAGTCATAACTGCGGCGTGGCGCTGCTGTGCTGTTACCTCTTTGGATTTTTCAGAGAAGTTGTCTCCTCACGGCCTCCGTCGGTGGTGGCAGTTTTGCATGGCTTGCGCGCCCGCATTAAAGGGACTTAATAAATAAATAAATAAACACATCTATTTCAGGCTGCATAGGCCCACAGACCTTAGTTTGTAAGGTCTATGGGCCTATGCAGCCTGAAATAAATAATTGTATTAACAATTAAACATTAACATTAAAATAAATACGTTACTTTGGCGACGACGGAGCTCACTTATCCCCGATCAATTCGACAAAAAAAAAATACTGACATGTCATCCAATACCCGATAATCCTCAAGATGTCACCATCTACAATTCTCATCACCTCAGGACTAAAGAGATACACGTAACAAGAAACGGCGTGTCATGCTAGCCGCCCTGCAGATTGGCCCGTAAGTCACGTCAGTCTATAAATACCCTCTGAAATGTCTGTTTGTTTGGTCGAGTGTGACGTAATCAGGCGCAGACTGGGCACTAAATGTCTTACTGTCTAGACTTTCTGCATACAAGACTACTATAAAGTTTACGGAGTTAACGGCGACCTCCGATGTGGGGGTAAAGAAAGTTATTTCTAATAAAGTGATTTTTTACATCGTCTTTACATATCTTTACATAGGTAGTACAAAATAAAGACGCTATTCGTTCCTATCTGGTCGGTCGTATTTTCGGCCACTTAAATAGATACAATAAATTCTAAGGCAAGTAGTTAGTATATGAATAAATGACATAGTAAGTAATTATTAGAGCTTTGGTAGTTGATTTAAGTATAATTAGTAATTACTACATATATTACGAGTATGTATATTTGCCGAGCTGCAAGTCGCCGTAGACTACCGAAGACGATCGTTCGAGACGTTAAATACGAGACGAACGACGATGTTACGATCAACGTAAATACTAACTTGACACTTTAATAAATATCAACCTGTTATTAAAACGGTTTAAGCTAGCCTGTCACGTACAGTCAGCCAGTCAGCCTCAAAAGTAGCTAAGCACTTAAGAACCTTGTCGTAGTAACGTATGAAATGAGACTTACTCGAATTTGTCACATTACTGACAGCGGCAAGGTGCTTAAATATTCAGCTACTTCTGAGGTTGATTGGACCGACAGGCAGACTTCGGACATAGTCGCCTGAAAGCTTACTTCACTTAATTTACTAACGTTGAAGTGGATATGACAGATTTCGAGGTACTGTTAACTCAGCATAATGGGGGCCAATGGGGAAAACGAAGTTATTTTTAAAATGCTCTCAGTGACATTGAGATATTCTAAATTTTTTTTTTCAATACTGCTGCTAAATCCGGTAAACAAGGTTGGAAAGCTCATTTTGGCCGCTACTTAGTGCGATCTATTTCCTTACTGTTTAAAAAAACTAGACATATTAATGAAGTAAACAAAGCAATCAATTTCCAAAATGTATCATAATAATATGTAGATTACAAACTGTTCTGAAAAACTGATATTTTTTATTATATTCTTATAAAAAAAACTTAGACAAAATACGTCGTTCACGCTAATGCGCCGTTTTCTGTTAAAGTTTAGTTTATTTTGTAAGTTAGTTGTTGTTGTTTCGATTCAATGTTATTAATTGAGATTTTGTAGCTTAGATAAGGATATTAGCTATTACTAACAAGTTTTGGTCTCTGACAGCCAGATTTTTATTAATGAGTATTAATTTGGGTTAAGTGTATTTTAAAATATCGAATCGATTATGTGGTTGACATAAATTTCAGACCCCAAAGGAAACAAAACATACGTTCTTGGAAAAGGTTGAAATCGTTGAAATAGATTATTTACATGAAATGAGCGATCGATACTTTAAATAAAAGCCGTTCTCAATGTGATCAAAATACTCTAGGAATGTTTAAAAGCAGTTTGGGGTCTAAGAGCTGACTTCAAGTTAGCAGAAAATTTATTCAATTATTTTATAATTAAGTACTTAGTTTACTAATTGTATCAATTTCCTATTTCTTAACATATGTTTGGAAAATCTTCGTATCATTCGAGGCTTGTCAGCTTTTACAGACTCTTGACGATGGTTAACCCAAATCTGTCGAGGATACAGGCCCCTAACTCTCACATTCATAGCACATCATAGTGATGTATCTTCACCAAAGAATCGAAAAAACAAATTTTCCATAGTCCGACTGGCCGGAGTACACAACCGTACCACAGTTAAGAAGGGGATTCATCTTATACTCGAGATGTCACAAATGACAGATTCTTATGGATCTGATAGCTAGCTCTTTTTGACACGTGTCAACTCTGACTTTAACTCTACTGATGTTAAAATTTGCCCCAGTGGGCATCGTTTCCAGAGTGTTATGTACTTAATACATTTTGACAGGTTTCGACTAATAGTGGCACCATCAAGCGAGACAAATAACGGGGTTTCCCCCTTTGACAACGTCACACTTTGTGTTCATTTCAAACTAAACCGAAACAGGTAGGACACCGGTATAAAGGATTACCTATTGTTGCCAAACGGCATGGATGCCTCAAAGTAGGGGAGCCATTTGTTCTTTAGTGGGGCATTGAATTTTTTTTTTATACAACATAGGAAGGCAAACAAGCAAGTGGGTCACCTGATGGTAAGTGATCACCACCGCCTATAGACACCTGCAACAACAAAGAGAGTGCAGATGCGTTGCCAACCCAGAGGGCTAAGATGGAATACCTCTTGTGCCAGTAATTACACCGGCTGTCTTGCTCTCCACGCCGGAACACAACAGTGCAAGCACTGCTGCTTAGCGGCAGGATTAGCGAGCAAGATGGTGGTAGCGATCCGGACGGACCTTGCACAAGGTCCTACCACCCGCGAATTAATAAATATTATGAAATTAACATGTGTGAATTATATCAAAGTTGAAATATGATTACATACACAAATGAAGCGAATTAATGAACTCCCAAAATAACAATATTGATGCATAAATTCCCAGAAACAACGATAAGGAAAACCAAGCCAGTACGCCAAGCTTGATTTTTTCATTTCCTACTTACAGCTGTTTTTGTTTAATCCGCCTTTTTACACAACGATATATTTTATGGAAGTCAACAGAGCGCGCGTTATTAAATTTACATATTCATTTAGAATAATATCAACTTTTCCTTTTTAACGAAATCTTGCGCATTGTTTTGTTTTAACATTTGACAATAATGCAATGACCGCCGACACCAAAAAGCCATCATCAGCAGTGTCATCATCATCGAAATACTGGATATTAGCCTCCCTCGAATAACGCCACATCTAACGGGTTCCTCCAACCATCACTAGGTGACCGATCCATGTTGTGGTGGGCGCACTTGTGTGCAGACACAGCACTGAATCTACGACTTTTTTCGAACCGGGGCTGAAACTTAATAGTGACCCCCCCTGTCTCCAGCGATAGAGATAAATTATGATATTGGCACCCCCTGATTCTCCATCGCTTCTCAAGAACTTCATCGGCCGTCCTTTCAGGAAGCAACCTATAGGTACTTACGTCTTATAGAGGTCTAAAGTCACTTTTTAGAACAAGTAATGAGCAGAATAGTTGTGTCTAACGTGGCCGCGTGTGTATAGTTAATCTAAAAACTACATGGATCAGAAACATTTGTTTCGGTTTGATAAATCTCTAAAAGCATAAACTCTGGCCTGTTAAACTGATTTTAGGCGAAAAAGATGGACTGATGCACAAACCAGAACGTTATCGTGTACTATGTGAATCTTTCATTTTATCATGTTAGTAAGGAACCACAAAGTAGTTCGGTTTGTTAATTCTGTAACTCATTTTTTTCTCTATTGCTTTGTCATTTTCCTCCATTCGGCTTTGTTCAGATCAATAACGAATTGCGATGAGCGGAGTTTTGATTTCATCTCTGCGGGCTCAGTGGGTGAGAATAGAATCAAATAAAACGGGAAATGCTCGTTTTATCATATAAAACAATAACAAAGTTGAGATTATACCAACAATTTGTTTAGAAGATCAATTTGTTATTAAGTATTTTCGTCCTGAGTCTGAGTATGCTACCCAGAAACTGAAAGTTTGGAATCTGTTTTTAATGGGACTGGGCGACTGTTTCCGTGAAACTTTATCACCCAGGGGCTCAGTTGAAAGTTAATTTGAAGACATAGTTATACTGGCACAAAAAACTTTACTAAGGTTCAGCACCTACCTCAAAAGGAATAAATGAAGCTCTTATGAGATCCAGATCACTTCTATGTCCGTCCGTCTGCTCAATTTAAGATGATTGAAGCTATACCAGCTAAATATTCAGATTCTTGAATTTGAACTAAAAATCACAGCTAGTAAACATACATCAAAAAAGTCTCGAATTTCTTCCGTGCACACCCCGTCCTACGAATGAATAAAATGACACAAATTGAGAAATCCGATGAACAAACTTCACCCTCTCCGTATAAAGTCAACAAATATGTATATACTCGATATCCAAGAAGACGACTTCATGCTCAGAAGCTAGTATATAAAATATTATTAAATCTAAAAGTGATTTTCCAAAGGAAATGAGATTTTTGTATCCGCTGGCAAATAGCTTTTATAGTTCAGTTCCGACTTGAGAAATACGAAACAAGTTTCTCGTCGGACGTTAATTAAAATTCTGAAATTCGCCTTTATTTGCCGCTGGAGTGTAAGTCGGGAAATAATTGCGTCTTACGTTTTATAATAGCGGTAACACAGACTGGTCCCAATCGCAATGTTAAACGAAGGTTAATGTGCCGTTTCAATTATGATTTATTTATATAAGATATTTGAAGATGAAAATGGAAGTTCGTCATAAGAATACCTAAGCTAATTGTTACCATAGACGTTATTATTAGAAGCATAGCCAAATCGTTTTCTTCACAAATTTCTTAAAATCGCTCACTATCGGAAAAAACCACGGTGAAGGAATAATTACATATCTTTTAGCTTCGTACCGCAATTGTATCGCAATGGGTGGCAAGCTTGATTGCAAATCTATGTGTTCCAAAAATAGACTTATGGATAGGGGCATAAAGGACTATGCAGAAGGCCCACAGATGTGTTGGAAGATAACTAAGCGGTAGACTAGATGAGCACAGCTCAAACATTTTAAAACTCTACACCGTTATGGCTGACCAAGGCTTCGTCGTTTATGCCCCGAAGGTCTCCATTGCAGTAGCACATTGCCTGCTTTCCATTAAGCTACACATCGAAATTTTTGCTGCGCACAGAAAGCCTTTCAGTCTTCGCACATCAAGCAGTCTTCCTGTCTTTAGAGACTGACTTTGCCACCGATTTTTCTCTATCCCTACGTACTATACACGGCCTGCCATTGTCAGTAACACAGACAGCCCGTGTCTTCAATCGGTCAAAAACTTATTTGTTAAAGTTACATTTCACGGTTTTCTGCGTACCATTTCTTGAACGCACCTCGTCAAATTTCTGTAACTTTATAAGGTTCCATGCTTCTACTAGTTGTGATTAAAATTCAACCCTGCAACAAAGGAACAAGTTAGCGTTTTAATTATCCTCAGAATGTAAAATAAAACAGCTTCGCAGCTAACTAGCGAAAGATCTATTAATTCTCATGACACAGTCATCTGAAAGTTGATACTACATACTTAACTACAACCCAAGTTCCACAATAAGCTGTATATAAGTGATTTTATTACGTCTATACAGCTACTACTACTTGAAAACTTCTATACTTTGTACACAACATCCTTAGTCGGCCTTCTACGGGCTTATTGTTCTTCAGATCGTTATCTCATGTATATTGACTGTAATTTGACATAGAGATTACAAACGTATTGCCGCTTCGACGGCCCAGCTACAATTGCCGTAACGAGTTGTTGCACTAGCTTCTCTTCCCCGAATCACTCTCATCCTCCGCTAACATCTTGCGTTACCTCGTCTCCGCCAACATCTGTCACCCCTAGGGTTGGTCGGGCATGAAGTTGTCGGACTTTATACAGCCTTTATAGCCCTTGTATGTTACTTGCGAGAGGATAAGTGAAACCCTAACTGTGATTTATTGGAAGTTTGACTAGATGTCCCTAATTGGATATGAATATAAGAAGGGTATTAAAGTTCAAGCATGGACGTGCGCATGGGTCGTGTGGGGTTCGATAACCATTATTATAACCGATTAAAGGGATTTCCTCAAATTTTTTCAAGGCATAGCTAGTTTTTCTGTTCAAATTTCTGTTTCAAGTTAGGAATTAACACTTCGGTAACCTAAAACTTATGATTCTTAAGTTTCCCAGTATAGTTTTCTACCATGAAAAGATTTTGTGGTAGTTTCTTTTATAGTTATTTTAAGTGGCTACGTAACTCTTTCTAATGATATTAAGAGCCTGATAATTCCGAAAGGACACGACACCCAAAACAAGACAGACAAAAGTATGGAGTTTTTAATAAGCTATCTAACCAAATACCTACTTATTCGATGTTAAAGATAAAAAAAATACATTATACCTAAAGAAAATCCTTAAAAAATCGGTTAATAATTTCGAATACAACAGAACGTAACTAAATAAAAGCGTTACTCGTTAGAACCCCAAAAAATATGAAATACATGACTACTTACCATTAGATGACCCGCATGCTAGTTTTCTCCCTTTTACCTTTCCCTTTGCCATAAACGTTATGATTGATTGCATAAATATTAAATACCTCATGAGTTGTTACAATCAAAAATGCGATTTAGGCCTAATTATCCTTAGAGTCAAATTCGCGTGTCATCATTATCTCCATCAAAGCAAATGTGCGTGACAAGCTGCCGTTAATTGACGAAGCTTTTGTTTGAGGAGAGACTTTAAAAAATAGGGGTCATGTGTGACAAAATAACTTCTAACGTCGTCTTTACTCCTATTTTTATTAGGTCCACTTTTAAAGACCCAAGAATGGATTTAAGGCTATTTGAAAAGTACTTCGTTTGTGGTTTTAGGGCGCACCCTCTTTATACACATTTCTCTTTGTAACAAACAGTGCTGTTACTACCAATCTAAAGTCGGAGTCAATAGAAATTGCCAATGTTGTAAACAAACCAATTTACCATTATCACTCCGTAATCACGCACTTTTAAAAAACGAGTATGGTTGGGACCATACTCGTTGTCACGACACCGATTTATACACTGTATCCTTGTATTTTTATTAATTTTTAGTCAAAATATCTATTGATTCTTTATTTGTTACTGCAATGAACACTTCCGCTGTACATTTAAGGTTATGTGTCAAATGCTAGCCATATTTGTTTAATTTTACATTACCATAGAGGTTTATAACTCTGAATTACTCTGGAAAAAGATAACTAGTAGGGTTGACCGCGCCTTTCTAGTTTAATTTGGCGGGTCTTATGTGGCCCTAACATGGCTGACCAAGTTTAGATTATTTTTATGTGCATCCCTTTCTAATGACACTAGTCAGACAGAGACACGGAGAGAAATAGAATAAACTTTTCCGTTCATGTACGCCGTTGAGCACGCAAAATATTCAAGACGAAATTCGTAACTGCAAAATGATCTTAAGTAAGGTTTGTCCCAGTGATTGACAGTAAACCAATGATTAACGAGATGATACGGTAACGTACGTTACTGTACGAGTAAAAATGAGAAACAAATATGTCAACTACTGATAAAAACAATGTCATACGCGTGTCACGCACTGGTATAAGTTACCTTATTTCATTTTAACTACAAACAGCAAATATTAAAAGCTCGTAAAAATAAAAAGAGGCAAGCAAGGGAGTTCCAGTAAAAAAATGACCGTTTAGGAACGAACTAACTAAAGGGTCATTAACATGGCGGGTCCCGCATGCGAGTTGTATTACATTGCGGGCTACCAAGGTATGATGCGGTCGATGGATTGATCAAGCCGCGCAATGTAATGCAACTCGTACACGAGAACTCACTTCGTGGAAATGGCTTTTGTTATATATATTGTTTCCTAATGGGGCTGACATGTTCGGTTGTGATCAAAGCCCCTAAATAAATAAACTTTTAGCAATGAACATCATAAAGTAACAGCGATAACTCATTGCAATTAAGTTCTTACTATGTGGGAAAGTAGTGGGACACAATTTAGTTTTTTGAGTTTAAACGTCATAGGTACCGCACTCGATAGAACGCAAACTAGACAAGTGCGTAATTGGCTGACAATTCAAGTAGTAAAAGGCCATTGACCGAAATCATTCTTTCCAGAGACCGCGCTTTAGTCGACGTTGACTATACTATAAAGAACTAAGAGGACTATACTTTAACCCCCTTATTCATAAAAAGTTAACAATCTTTTTAAGCTAACAAAATGTTTTGTCCCTTTCATTTGAGGGTAAACGTCACAATGACAGATATAGACTTAAACATTTTAACTAACAAACGGTTATGAAGCGTTTATGAATAAGGAGGCAAGTAACTATAAGGAGTCGAGTTTAGTGTAGCAGTTTAGTTTAGCCGAATTGTTGCCGAAATTATTTAGTTTTGTTTTATGTCCTTATTTATGTCTGTAATGTATTTAAGCCTGATAATAAATGATTTATTATTATATTTTACGTATTTACTAAAGCATACGAGTATGAGTTACGCTTCGAAGATTTTGAAAATCTGTTTGTTTATTAGGTGATTCATTAAACTAGAACCTGCAATTATTATTAAGGAATAATACATAACAGCAACTCCACGCCTACTAATTTATGCGAGAACCGACGTCGGATGTAAAGATTTGATGTGGATTCGGCCTTTAATTAGCAAGTCTGGCCCCTGTATAACAACACCGGCGCTGTTTGATTAAATTGGATTATATAGCTGGTTACATAGTATATGCATATACGTGTAACATTTATACAGAGTGTCCTAATTAATAGATACAGGCGTTACTTTGCGGAGGTCCATGTCAACAGACTGGAACAAATTACCTTGCTACTCCACGAAACCAGTGCTGCGCACGTGCAAAACAGTTGCGTTGTGTGTCATATATCTTTTTCATGCAAGAGTCTACCCGCCTTCGCTGGACACACGACCAACTGCCAGTCGGACTCGCGCACCGACGATTCCGTATTACCAAAGAAAAATAATTGGCTAATGTCTTTTTTCCAAAACAACCAGTAATCCAAAAATAAAAAGTTTGCTTGTAAAGGATTTCTCGTAATATTTAATGTCATTTATCAATATTACCAAAATATGCCACTGACACTAACAGACTTTTTTTTACCTTTTTAGCACAAAACCCTAAAAGCGGTAAAAAAACAAACATACATAGTTAAAAAAGGATGTTCCAAATTACAGGTATCCCGCGAGAATGTGTGGTTTAGACATTGTGACTAAAATCGATACATGAATTATTTCGGGGAGGTTCGGGGCGAGAGGATAGGTGGGTGATTCTGTAAACAAATTTGTGGAAGTGCCATGACTGGCCGAATCGGTCGAGAGCAGCCGTTCATCGCCCGAATAAGGTAGCCGCTTTTGTACCGAAAAAATCTATAACGTTTACTACAGGTCTCGTTTAAAGGTGAGTTGACCAAAATATGCTCAAAGCCACCACAGAAATAAATATATAATATGTTACACTTCACAATATTGCGGAAACTCATTAAACTATTTTTTAATACAAAAGTGGCACTCCCTAGCTTTACCCGACGAAGTAAGATTGGATAAAAAACTCATGTTTCTAACAATTTGCTCTGGAGTGTGTGGTATTATGAAACCAGTAAATGAAAATAAAAATGAAAAAATATTTTGCGAGGAGGCCATTTTGGGCTCTTTTACATGTCGGAATGTACTAGCTCTTCAGAAAGTGGAAGATTCTGCTGAGAAGAAACGCCGCAAGAAATTCAGCAGTTTCTTTCTTTTTAAAACAAGATTACAGAGCAATGTACATAATCATCACAATAGTAAGTACTTAACATAAAAAAGTGTAAAAAAAAACAATAACTAGAACAGCAAGCTTTAAGCATGTTGAACGAACTGGTACTAGTTACGATTGTCCAAGAGACGTATAGGGTCCCCAGGTCATAGGAATTAGATAGGGACGTATACATATGTATTATAGCTAGCACGCGTGCTTATTTTGTCGCTTGTCACTCAGTGCATCTCTCTCCTACTTAGCTAATTAGAAAAAACGCACTGAGGGACAAAGCAAGTCGCGATGTGCCCCTCAGTGCTTGCCTGTAGCTCAATTAGGAAACTAGGCTACAGACAAGCTCTAAAGGACTTATAAATGTAACTCTACCAAGAGCGAATCCAGGGGTCATGGGAGTGACAACCCCGCCTGGGCGGGGTCCAGGTCGACCACTCTCGATGTTCTAATCTCATTGGACCCTATAATAACTGAACTTCGACCACGTGACCGCCCCCCCCCCCACCTGACTCGAAGACTGGATCTGCTACTGATATCTACGTTGTCTACAGGTCATTGAATTTTCGTAGCCTTATCTAACATACCACTTTAAAATTCCACACCTATCTGTTTTTTGATCGAAATGTGATTTAAATTTTTGTAACCGAAATTTCTTTCGATTTTTATTTTAAATGTTTTTTACATTCAAATTATTAAATTAAAATAGTAATGACAACACAAAGAAAAATTAGGGCAATGGCAGGACTTGAACCTGCAACATCAGCATTCCGTGCCTTGCGTTTTCCAGTTTCGCCACACTGCCGCTGCCCTACCCTGCGAATTTTTCAATGTGCTTCGTCTTACGGTCATTACATTATTGATTTTAAGGGTACAACTACCCTCGGTGTCATCTATATGAAACTTTTAACAAGTTATCATATTCAACAGGGTACCTTTACAGCTACCGTCAGCTGACGAGAGATGGCGCCGTTTGTTATTAAATTTTTGTAACCGAAATTTCTTTCGATTTTTATTTTAAATGTTTTTAACATTCAAAATCCATCCATCCAGCCATCTCTCGTCAGCTGACGGTAGCTGTAAAGGTACCCAGTTGAATATGATAACTTGTTAAAAGTTTCATATAGATGACACCGAGGGTAGTTGTACCCTTAAAATCAATAATGTAATGACCGTAAGACGAAGCACATTGAAAAATTCGCAGGGTAGGGCAGCGGCAGTGTGGCGAAACTGGAAAACGCAAGGCACGGAATGCTGATGTTGCAGGTTCAAGTCCTGCCATTGCCCTAATTTTTCTTTGTGTTGTCATTACAATTTTAATTTAATGAAATGTGATTTAATTAAAGGGTGGGGTCATACAACGCTGCAGGGTTGCCTAGCAAACTCCGAGATTATACACACTCTCATTTCACTCTGTGTACTCTTCTAATGTTCATTCAATATAAAAAAGACTAATAACTTGACTAGGTAGATTAATTAAAGAAATTTAAACAGCGTAAAAATCTGTCCAAAAGGCGATTACATTTAGACAGTCCTAAAGCGGCTCGTCTCTGTTCCAAGGAACTTTAATTATTTGGGACACTCGAAACGATCCATTACAGTGAGTTACACGGCGTAATCTGATAATCTCTGTTTATTAATGGCGTACACTAATGTATTCCGATAAGCGGAATTACGCGGATCGTCAGCGTCGTATAGTGCTAATTTATGCAAATCAAACAAAGTTTCATGAAGGTAGCCCGCGAACGGTGCGTGCGTCGATTACGGCTCTACTGTCCTGTGCACCTAGCACGAATCTTCTCGACACGCTTTAAGAGGAGTGGGAACCTACTGCTCTCTATACAAACGGCGGTAACGTTTTCCACCCTCTAAACATTAACGTACAGCCATCATTTTTTGTATGTTGTCATTATGCCCTAGAACTATGGTTTGATTTTTTAAATATTCTTATTAGTTTTAAAAATATTGACGCTTTTTTGTTTTGTATGAAACTCCTCAAATGCAAATATCGTCAAATTTATGAAGAATATTTAAAAAATCAAAGCGTACAAACCAAGTTCCAAGGCATAATTACAACATAACAAAAAATCATTGCTATAGTTTACGGTTTAGAGGGTGGAAAACGTTATCGCTGTTTGTATGGGAAGCGCTTTTTGGGGCTGGGTTTTCATACTTTTCTTAACACGCTACGTAACTTCAGGACGTCTCATTGTACTAGCCCAGCGGGCTCTCGCGTCAGTAGAGATGAAGTCACACTCGAAATAAGCCAAAATGAGCTGTCAAATCCTTTCAAAATCTGTCATATTTTGACACATCTCGAACGTCAGATGAATCTCGATGAGCGCCAGAATTGGAGGCCAGTAGGAGACACGCACTGTGTTACGTAGCGAATTAACACGTGTCGAGAAGATGCTACATGCTCTGTTATACTCACACGCAACAGAGACCAGCTCTAGTAGCACGGTAGCGTTTATCGCACACATAACAGCATCCGTCCTTCTCGCACACGCTTACTCGTTCGAAAGGGACATATGCTTTAAGTCAGCGATTAAAGCTAGCGTGCTAGGGCCCCTGCTCGACGCCGGGGCATCGCCCTCTCTTGCTTTGATGCGCTAGCACTTGTGAGTGAGACAGACTAATGCCTCGACGGTGAGCTCGACGCTGATGCCTTTAGAGATCTGATGCTGGTTCGACGCTGATGCTGGTTATGGTTTTCTCATACAGTACTATAAGAATTGTAAAGACGTGAAAGAAGTCATGCGGTAAATTAAAGATGTATAATATGTATATTAGTTTACGGTTATGGACTAGCAAACAAACACAAAAAGAGTTGCTATATTACATAATTATAGGATCATATAATTTTTTTATAAAATAGGAAGGAAAAAGGACAAGTGGGTTACCCGATGGCAAGTGATCCCCACCGTCTATAGACAACCGCAAAACTGAGGAGATTGCAGATGTGTTGCCAACCCAGAGGGCTAAAATGGAATACTTCTTGTGGAAATTATTTTAGTGTCTTGCTTTCCATGCGGAGCATAACAGTGCAAGCACTGAACTCTGTATGACCAACATTACTGGCCACATATTATAAAACACTATGTAACCAGAGTTAAAATAAAGTTAAGTATAGAATAAAAAGGGTTTAGTTAGATCCTTTTATCATAAAGAATAATAAAAATGTAAAGTTAAGTAATGTTTTCTGTTTGTATATTTGAATTATATCAAACAAGAAACACCTCAAATATGAACAAAATTCGATAAGAAAAACCGAAACAATTGCCTTTTTCAATGTAACAAACAGTATTTATAAATTTCCTCGGCGAATTGAGAACTAAATCTCAGGCAAAGGCAATTATTTGTTTACAAACAAAGAATTTACAGCAATTTACAAACAGCCTCGAATTTTATTACATTCTAATAGCTTTTAGGGTTTCATTACCAAACTTGGAACCTCAATAGTTTTACCATGTCTGTCTATCCGTGTTTTAGAAGAGTAAGGTATTCATACCTACAGAAAATTATCGAATATACCTATAGCACCAAATTTGCATGGGTAACATTATTTTCTAAGCCGTAACCAACATACTGCTGAGTTTGTTTTTCATTTTGCCACCGTCAAACCTTGTTTGATGATTTACCAAGTTATATTATGCCAATGTTATCTACCGCTAGGCACATGCTATATTTAAAATAAGTTGCGGGTAGGCGGGTATGCGGGTAGTAGGACCTTGTGCAAGGATTTTCCGTATCGCTACCACCATCTTGCTCGCTAATCCTGCCGCTAACAGCAGTGCTTGCGCTATTGTGTTCTGGCGTGAAGAGCAAGACAGCCGGTGCAATTACCTACTGGCAAATGAGGTATTCCATCTTAGCTCTCTGGGTTGGCAACGCATCTGCAATCTCCTTGGTGTTGCTCGTTTGCAAAAAAAGAGACGGTAGCCAGCCATCACATCTATACTAACATATGTATAAATAACAGGCAATAAACATTTTTTTCTTTTTCATCTACACAAATAAAAACTAAACTTGTAACTAATATTCCAGTAACGGCTACAATCCGGCGTGGGCCCGTCATGCTTTTGTCCGGTTCTTTAAAATAGAGTTTTCACCTCGAGCGAACAAAAGTGTCAATGCGTAACAACAAACGAGCCAATAAAAATGATTTGTTAGATTCAGGTATTACAATAAATTACCTTTGAGTTCGCTGCAGTGGCATGAATTTTTAGGGGATAGACTTGCCTCACTCAATTTGAGCTGGTAAATTGACTCTTCATGTTCTTAGGATGGTAGGTAGGTAGGTAAATATTGTCGCGGACTAGATCTATTACAGTGAAACCCACTGTACGCCACCGTTTGTCACGATAACTTGTTCAAAATTCTCAATAGAAAATTCTAGCGTGTATCAACTATTCACGGATTTTTTTGTAGTGGAGATTACGCTCAAGTTTTAAACGGAATATTAATGAGTACAGCGAATTATTTGTAACTATTAACGAAATTTGTTGTTTGTTGGTTTTATGAGGCCTTGCTCAGACTTTGATTTCATGCTCTGCCGGGCATTGTAACCATAATATTTTATCTGGTAATTGAACATGGCTTGTGAAACTTAATAATCTGACTAATTAAAAAGACATACTTATACATATTTTTCTAAAGTGGCTATTTATTCCGGAAAATACGAGTAAATTCAACGTCTTTTGTTTAGCTATTAAGTATAAATCGCAGGGAATTGTTTTTAATTTTGAATCGTGTTATGATTTGGATATTATTTATATTTCTGACGATAGAAAATGGCACTCATAAACCGGTTTGCTAGCGTCACGAATACGGGCTGACTAGTGATAGACTAAATTACACGTAGTGGTCGATAAGCTCTATATCGATGAAAGTGATTTAAAAGTGTTGCGACGTGCGGGCAATGTCCGTTCGTTGCACTAGTAATGAATTTAATACAATGGCTGCTGGCATGATGGTGATGATACTGATGATAATGATTCTTTGTTGCCAGGCGGAGCGCGATGGCCATCATACAATCCTGCTGCTGCTGGAGGAGTCTGCGGCGAGGCTGCTACGCTTCGGCGTTCTACACAGTGGTAAGTAACAGCAATAATTCAATACACTACTAGTGGAAAAGCTATTTAGCTTGTCGCGGTACAGCACGAATAGGCTGGCCTTACCGGTGAACATCAACGTTTGCAAGTATTTTTTATGACATTTATGAATAGCATAGCGTGGACTAATATATTTGGTCGATGTTGCATAAACAAGGCTCATTCCTTTCAGTACCTTATTGTAGTTCATGGTTTTCGGTCTTAGGTCACGCCTAGCTACACTATTTATTATACCGGAGCATTAATTATTATATGCATCTTTAAAAGATTCATGTACTTTTCAAGCAAGTACACATAGCATATCAATAAAAATTTACCATAAACATATTTAACAAATAAACATACGCATAATGTTCACTAAGATTATTTACGTCCGCACTAGTCGCTATATCGTGAAATTAATCGACCCCAGCCCGTCCGTAGCTTCCTTTCATCCTTCGCACCGCCGACGCATCGTATCGTAACGTAATAGGCCATCCATCGAAAGAGTGCCTCCCGGGAAATAAAGAAAGTAAACTATTTTCTTGACCCATATTAAATTTAGGCTATTAAGAATATTTTGTATGAAGA
This sequence comes from Ditula angustiorana, assembly GCA_963691745.1. Taxonomy (NCBI): domain Eukaryota; kingdom Metazoa; phylum Arthropoda; class Insecta; order Lepidoptera; family Tortricidae; genus Ditula; species Ditula angustiorana. The sequence continues at coordinate 9,617,851 of OY829472.1, forward strand.
ATTGCTTTTAAGAATTAGAGGAGCGCACGGAAATGATAGTGTCAGTTGCAATTGATGTTTTGAGCAGATTATATTTAGGCAAGTTAGCTTTAAGGATTAGCATTGAAATTACATTAGAAAGTGCCTCAATCGTGTGCTTGTGTCGTTTAACCTCTAAACAATTTGAAGCTAAGATTGTATAGCGGCAGTGTGGCGAAACTGGCAAACGCAAGGCACGGAATGCTGATGTTACAGGTTCAAGTCCTGCCATTGCCCTAATTTTTCTTTGTGTTGTCATTACAATTTTAATTTAAGATTGTATAATTATCAAAGTTGTTTTCTACCGATCCCTCTTGAGTTCAAATCTTATAGCGAAAAATGAAGAAAAAAATACGAAAATTGTCCCTAGACACCCATACCTTCTCGTAATTTCTCATAATTACAGTGAAAACCATATCAACATCCGTTGAGTGGTTTAGAAGGACTAACCTACCTAAAATACGAGCACAAAAAGAGGCGGATAGTGAGTTTGTTTTAGATAGTATATGCAAAAGAAGAAGAAGATACCATTGTCCATCCGCTTAACCTACGCTCATTTATTTGTCAACAGGTCTACTTCTCCATCACAATAGTGACCATGGGCCACTTCATAGAAGTGGAACAGAGGTACCTGAGTGGCGAAATGGTGAACCCGGAGTCCGAGAGTTTCCTAGAACCAGAGAAAATAACACCAAGTGAGTATCGCGACTTGGCTCAGTTACGATTTCCTGTAACTTTATAATGTTCAAATTTATTATAGTACGAAGGGTTTGAGAGGTATTCAGAATTAAAAATTTCTCGCTTTTAACTATTTAACGGTGAGAACAAATATGAATGCAGAATGGAAAGTTTTTGCTGCTATATTCGGTACATATAAAACATTGAAAATAAAATCTCTCACACAGTACAAGTTCGAAAGTCTACCGATTAGTAGAGTGATCTAAAGTTTAAATTTAAAATTGAATTATAAAATTATCAAACCTAGTTGTCACTCTTCGTTGCTTTATGATTCCATACACAAAGGGTGCCACCGGAAGCCAATAATAAATATGCTATTCGTCAATCTTTGCTTTAAATAACTCTCTTAAACTAGGAAACCAGTTGCGTTTTCACAGAATACCTGTTTTTATAGCGAATCCAAATAAGTAATAAAAAAAATTAAGATTTAGGGATTTTTGTTTTAATTACATATTTTTGGTTTTACGCTATCGTAAAAACGGTAATACTCATACATACAAACGTCAAACTTAGTCTGATAAAGTGGAAGCGCTAAAGTATTAAATCAACAAATTATACTAACCAAAAGTGTTGGTCGGGCATACGCTTAATATCTGCCTGATAACTTAATGTAAGAAAACACACTTTTTTGTTAAATATTCTTTGTTGAAAACCAAAAGGAAAATAAACACAAACATTATCTTGTACAGATTTCATAGTGCGGGAGTCTGATTGGCACTTGAGCCATTTTTTTAAATTTGTTTCACCCACCATCGCAATTTTTAATCATAACAGTTTTCTAGTGCTCAAATCTAATAATATTTCTTGGAACCTCCCAAGATTTCAAGGGACGTTTTTGTGACAGTCACAATATTTTGAATAACACAAGTTTAGTTTCGAATGAGTTTTTGCCCGGCGAAGTGAATCCTGATACTTCAGTTGATTTTTCGCTCCGCCTGGAAAACGAAAAGCAATTATCTCGCTTTCCACCAAAAGCCACGACATTTTAACTTTGGATAATCGGTTTCCTCAACTCCTTCCTACCGGGAGACAAACTTGAATTCATTCTTTGAACTGAAATTAAATTTTAAAATCCTGTAGTGAACTTTGTGAAAATGTCAAATAAAATCGACCAATTGGCCACTAAATAAGGTAATCGTAAACGGTAGGCGAGATCATTTTCTCTCGTTTTTACTCGTTTGTTTTCGTATCTTCTCATCAATTATTTGGTTGCTGTCAATTTATTTGGCACCTTGATGAGCTCTGTTCTTAAACCTCTCACACGCTGGAAACTAACTTTACAAAAAAAGGTAAAATGTACCAGCCCTTTTGAGAAGTCAGGATCGAGAAAACATCCTACTTGTGTAATTAACTTTGTTTACCTTGTTGCACACAATATTCGAGAAAAAGATAGACGTTCGAAACGTTTTCCATGCTAAGGATTTGATCAGGTATCAGTTTCCGCGAAACGCGCCGCGTCTTCCCGTTTTTCAAAATAAATTCATTGCAGATCGTTTTAAAATCATTTAAAGAATTTATTTTGGAATGAAATGTGCCAATACGTTTATAAGATATCCTAAAGTTTCATTGTTGCCAACAAACTTGTATTTGCGTTTTCTAAAATGACCTAACAACTCAGTAGCCAGTACCATAAAGTTAAAAACCGTTATCCTATGAGAGCTTAACCGTATCCGACATGCATTCAGCATGCACTCAACCGGTTTTTTAATAACAGCCTACTATGCATATTTACAAGTAGTTTTCTACTGCTGAAGCTCAGAAATCACCACCCTGTTCGGTAAAGTGTAGCACAAAATCTTCAGTGGAGACAAAATATCGTTTACTTATCCCAGCAACTCAAAGAAATACGAGTATGGAAACGAAAGCGCGCCCAAATGTCGTATCTCATTTGTTTATTTGTTCCAATACGTCCTAAGGTAATGTTCTTTATCTCATAGGATCCAAGCGTTAGGGACATGTCATACAATATGGATGTCGCAAAATGTACAAATTCCATGCGCCGTAACCGCTGTCGCACGTATTCGAATCAAATAAATAATAGCGCCGACGTGCCACGTGCTTGGGTGACGCGGCGTTATAGCTTCTTAGTAGAACTTTGTAACTAAATACCCGTCGTTCATTGTTCATTAAAGCGACTCGGCAGTACATAATGAAACAAATCAAGCAAACGATTGCCAACCTCAACCATTAGGGTAATTAGATGTGACCAGCGTAAAAATCAGCAAATTAGCAATACAGGCATTTTTATAAATTTTTACCTTTACAGTCACGGGGTAGCCAACTTTTAGATACGGATTAGCGGGAAATCAAAACGGGACATACCGCATATAGCACGAGGGTTGACAACCCTTTCGTCCCCACAGCCCATAAAAATAGCCCGAGTGAGGTGGATGCCGTTTTTGTATAAAATTGTGTATCTGTGCTGAAAAATTATTAAGTATGTAACATGTGAACGTACGAATCCATTATAGGTACAGTCAGTCTCAGAAGTAGCTGAACATTTTAGTGCCTTGTCGCTGTCAGTAATGTGATAAATTATAGCAATTCTGATTTCATTCGTTACTACGACAAGGTTCTTAAGTGTCTAGCCACTTCTGAGCCTGACTGTACACGTCTGAATCTGTTATTTTGTAATTTCTAAAGCAGGCGGCGACTGCTTGCTGGTCTCAAAACCTTTGATTTTTGCATAAGTTAGTAGGTACGTATAGCTCGTTTCACAAGAGTCCCTGCCGAAAATGTATGAGAATATCAATAAATACAATCGATAGCAGCTCTTGTGAAAGTCTGTTATCGAATCAGGAAAGGATTTAAATTTATAACAGCAATAACATTGAGCTTCTCCTATATTTAAATGTAATATTCAATTTGTTATTATAAAAGGTGAAGGGCCGTACTGCCCACGCAGTGCTATAATTAATAATCGCGATAAGCAAGCTAAAATGAAAATAATATGGCAACATTTTATTATAATAAAGCAGCTTTTGATCTTGAAAATTTGAACTTCAAATTTTTTTTATGTAATAGGAAGGCAAACAAGCAAGTGTGTCACCTGATGGTAAGTGATCACCACTGCCTATCAGCGTTGCCAGACGTCCCGATTTTGGCGGGACGTCCCGTTTTATAGCCTAAAATTAAATGTCCCGCGCGGGACAGGCTCAGTCCCGTTTTACGGAGATACTCGACCAGTAATCTAGATGGTAGTAGTTTTTTGGCCAAGCACCGATTTTCATAAAAAACATATTGCATAGATGTCTATCATCACTGTGAATTTAATTTGAAACTCAAATAAGACGATACGTAATAAAAATCTGCTGATTATTTGAGCTATTTATGTTATGTCCCGCTTTCGACGAATTAGTCCCGCTTTTTTATACAAAAGGCTTCGAAATCCCGCTTTGCCTGAAAATAAATCTGGCAACGCTGCCGCCTATAGACAACTGCAACACCAAAGAGATTGCAGATGCGTTGAAAACCCAGGGGGCTAAGATGGAATACCTCTAGTGCCATTAATTACACCGGCTGTCTTGCTCTCAACTCCGGAACACAACAGTGCAAGCACTGCTGCTTAGCGGCAGGATTAGCGAGCAAGATGGTGGTAGCGATCCGGACGGACCTTGCACAAGGTCCTACCACCCGCAATTAATGACTCATAAACTTTATAAACACTACTAACGTGTCAGTGATTGACATATAATTGAATTTACGGAAACATACGATGAAAAAAACGAGAGACAATGCTGTCAACGACTGGTAAGAGCACATGCTACGTGTGTCAAGCAGTGGAGTGCGATTTTTGAATCTCACCGGGTGACTAAAGCTCACCAAAATGGCCGTTTTTCATAGCTCGATACCACATAAACACTTCCCTTTCCCGTCGATAAAATTATACAAATGATTCAATAAGTAGCTCCTACCATGGCGTGTGTTGGAGATTGATTATTTAGTACAACAGCGACGAGCTCGACGCTGAAGTAGCGCGTCTTGCTCTAGCGCGCTAGCTGGAGTGAGCGCGACAGGGCGATGCCTCGACGTCGAGTCCGACACTATTGCGCTTAGAGAATAACAGAGCAGGGCTCGGATGCGGGCTTCGCTGACCTGGAAAGGCGGCCGCGGGAATACAAGGCGATTAGCTGATTGGATTGGTTAAACTTATCTATAGATATCTATCCCACTTTTTGAAATGGATACATTTTTTTTATGTTCTCCTAATTGTTTGATAATTTCGCAAATTTTTCTTTTTAATTACGATACGAAATCGGTATTTTTTATTTATATTTATATTTTACACATAACTTATTACCCGTTTTCCTCTTATTGGCACTAAAACACTTTTTTTCTTTGTGCGATATTGGACATAGCCATATATGTCTCTGCATGCATCAACATGTGTCTGTAGGCTTAGATTTTTGAGATATTTCACATAGTATTTACTTATTCTATTTATATATTATTATTTATTTATTTTTGATGCTTGCGGTGGTGAGGGAATAGGACGCAAGGCCCCTTCATGAGAAATGGGGAGACTGTCATATAGGCTTATTACTTTGAGACTCAAGTGAAGTGCTGTAAATTAGCTTTAGTTTCTAGCTTTAAATACTTATTCGATTATTATGTGCTATGGAACCTAGTTCTGGATTAAAGTTGATTCATTTCATTTCATTTTCATATGATTTACTTACTTATTAAATAAAGAACCATGACCCTGTAAAAATCCTTTTTTTCTTTTACTTTTTTTTTAGTTCTAAAATAAATGTGTTCTGTTACCTCTTTCTATTTGTAAGGGTATCTGCCATAATGACACATATTTATGAAAATTTCAAGTAAAAGCCTGTTATTTAAAGCATTACCTACCATGACGGCGTCCGAAACATGCCGAGCTATAACTCGGCTTAAAATACGTGAGTGATCCGTTTTTTTTCAATATATCTGAAATTCACGGTAGTTTAATGTTAAAAAGGAGGCCTATTTTAGGAAAAACTTAAGCCCCTTAAAGGGCAGACAGACGAACGGCCGGACGGACGGCGGAGGCTTAGTAACACAAATGTAGAAAAAATCAATGAGACATAACGGGGAACTCCCTTTGTTTGCTTAATTGCTGATTTCACTTATAGGAAATAACGTTTGTTTTTTCTTAATGAGATTAAATATTTGCTTATGTACAAAATATTCGAATTTATGGACGTTTTGTAATTAAATGAAGCAATGTCCATTGCTGAGATTTTCTCCTTGTCATTGATATTATTGATTAGTACAATTAACTAGTGAAACATTTTATGTTTTACATTTTTAGTGGGTTTGATTCCCGTCTCAAGTAAACTTTAAAAAAAAAATCTGTAAGTGCCAAAAATGCTGAAAATAAGCATCAGCATTTAAGCACTTCTATTCCTCCCTGATTTTTTCACCTTGTATAGAATCGAATTCGGATACGGAACCCTAAAAATCTGTAAACGAAATCAGTTTCTAAAGAAACCAACATCCCTAACATGACTGCTTTACTTTAATTTATGCCACAGTGCGGCTCTATCTCACTGCTGTCTATACAAGAAAGAAACGCGCGAGATAACATACACTTGGGTAACCATGTTAGGGCCAGTGGGATTATAAACATCCGTTAGCAAAATTTATGGATCGAATATCTTTATTATTACACAGTATAAATAAAACCAAGCCGCTATCCGCCTCTGCCTGCCCTAGTATCATCGGTCCCTTACTATTTCCAAACCTCGTACTGAATTTTGATACAGCTTTCACTATGACCTGGGAGAGATTTCTTTACAGAATGTTTTTTACATCACAATTGTACCCGAGTGAAGCCTTAGTAAAAATCAAACATTCATTCGGTAAAACTTGCCTAAAATTACTTTTTTTTTTCGAATGCACTTGCGGTGGTAGCCTTAGACGGCATTGACAGTTTACCGGAGAGAAGGATAGCAACCATAAGGGCGCTCAGCAAGGGGAATATTACTTAACATGCCAAAGAGAAACATATTTAGGTTTACTCATAACTCATTATGAAGAATTAACTGGAACTGGAATGTATTTGGCAAATCTGTCTCTCTGTAAGTAGGTGAAGAGACAAGAGAGGAAAACGGATACTCCTTATCCCCCTAAAGCCTCAGCCGCTCGTATCGCAAATGCCTGTATTCGACTAAGGGTCTAGCCAGTCGTTTGTGTGTTGTTAGGGGCGTAGAAAACGTTTATTTTCATGTGAGCACCAGGATAACAATTTAATAAGCGTATTTATGGGAATGCCGAACCGATACTATTCGGGGCTCAAAGGATATATGCGCCGTCTTAGATATAGTAGGTACCTACATTGTAGCAGAGGACGAAAATATGCAATTGAGAGCCGAGTATTATGCCTTTGTTTCTAATAAAATAGTAATAATAATGAATATTCTTTATTCTGGTATATATCCGTTTCACGTTACTTTTGACATGCTGCTTTAAAACACTGCAGCACTGTAAGCTTAAGTTTTTGTATTTATGTATTTGTTATTGAAGCAAAAAATATTTTTTTAATTGGCTCCAACCCTTAATTATGCCGAGACTGAAGCTATCCTTGAAAAACTGGAATAAGTGTTACTACTTAATCTTGTATAATCTTGTAGAATTTATGCTTATTCAACTGCAAATGTATAACTCTGTTTACCTGATAAGTGTACCTATGTTACCCAACCATTTTATATAACCAATATGTATAGAATTGTAACTGGTTCCCCGCGACAGGCATTGCCCAGTGTGGGGACCCCTGATAAATTTTGTTATATGTTTATGCAAAATAAACATTTTTTTTTAATGTAATCTCATTATTCTCAGACGGCAGACTATCTAGAAAGGGGGGCAGATCCAGAACGTAGCATCGCGAAAAAGTCCGGAAGCCAAAGCAGCATGCGGAAAGATAGGGCCTCCGCTAAGCCGCGCGGGTGCATGGAGCTGGTGCACGCCTATAGAAAAATAGTAGGAAAGCATACGGTAACTCGCGTCGGTGCTCATACTTATTGTTCGATAGGCGTGCACCCGCGCCATTTAGCGGAGGCCCTTATCCCGCACGCGCAATGCTCTGCGTGGATGTTTTAGTGTACTCTGTCCACAACTTAGAGGTGTGAACATTGACATAATGCTCTGAACAAAGTCACTTTAACAGTGTTCGTAGACCACTAAAATATATTGCATCGCACCGCGAAGGCCCTGCGCTGCCTTCCGATGTCATCATCATCCGCCCTTCTGTCGTTTAGAATATTTGTATGTAAGTTCTTACATAACTGGTATTGTTTCAGTCACGGTGTCACTAAACATAACGTTGCTGGCGTGCAGTTCCATGGGACTCATCTCGTGCGGCATGCTGATCCTTGGTGTCTACAAGGTGCGTAAGTGTATAAGTATACAACTATATGTACCTACCTATTACTACATAAACTCGTTAAATAACACCCAACAAAGTCCTACAATATTGACTAAAGATTAATACTGAACCCCCTACAAATTTTTGCGGGTGGTAGGACCTTGGGCAAGGTGCGTCCGGATCGCTACCACCATCTTGCTCGCTAATCTTGCCGCTAAGCAGCGTGTTTGCACTGTTGTGTTTCGGGGTGGAGAGCAAGACAGCCGGTGCAATTACTGGCACAAGAGGTATTCCATCTTAGCCCTCTGGGTTGGCAACGCATCTACATCCTTTTGGTGTTGCGGCTGGCAGCGGTGGTAATCACTTACCATCAGGTGCACCACTTGCTCGTTTTTCTTCCCATGTTGTATAAATATATTATATATGTATAATCTTCCTCACATAGTATAAAATAACCTATTTAACATCATCGTCAGACACCAAAACGTTAATTAACCTGTTATTTTTGAACAATTGTTTTTTTTATGAGAGACAGTCTTAATTAATATTAAGCTCAAGCAGAAATAGCTTGGCTTATCGTTTAACGAGTCTATCGACTTTGATTGAGTTAAGCGGGAAAACAAAGTGTTCCGAAGTTAGTGGATTGCGAAGCCTACAAATTTTTGTAATGAATGGTAAAACGTTATGAATAATCTTCTTACATTTAAGATAAATTTATTTTCTTAAGTATTCTTATAAAAAATGTTATAAGAGTGCTTGAAAAGTGCTTTCTAGTCCGGCCTTTTCACTCTTGGCCATAAACGCTGTTATTATGTTATTGGCTATTAATAGAGTGTACTCTTAAGATTAATCTTTACATAGTATAAAACATAGCAACATCCGTCTATCCTTATCATATCTTGGGCTTACTCCTTCTAAACCAATTTTGATACGGTTTTCACTGTCATTTATACGATTTGTAACGGAAGGTTTTTATGTACACTAATCAATGGTACCCACGCAAACCCAGAGCGAGTCACTAGTATTATATGCACTTGAAAATCAAATTCACTTACATATACAATGTACAAGAAAATGAATAGACCTATTTTAATTTATTTGTCATTGGTTATGATTCATATAACTTTCTCATTGTATACTCAACAGCCAAAAATTAGTTGTTGGTAGGTAAAGCGAACCGTTGCTTGAACATAGAAACCGGCCAAAAACAGACGTATAAATAGCAAGATAAATAGGAGACAATTTATCTGATCTATCCTAATTGGCAGCATTTGATGTGAAGGGCTTACTTTGACGGGATACCAAAGAAGAATCGTCTCCGGCTTTCTCAAACAATTCAGTCCCTTTATAAAGTACTTTAGGGTGCGTTTCCACTGTAGTGGAGCTGGGCGGAGCGGAGCGGAGAAAAGCATTAAAAGTGACAAATGCTTTCTCTAACGTGGAGCTAAGAGGAACGGAGCGGAGAAAAGCAGTATTCGACTGTTCCACTATTATTGCTCATTTCACCGTCAGCTCCTCTTCGTTCTACCCAGCTCCGCGCCACTGGAAACGTTTTTTTTACAGTCCGCTCACCCTCGCTCTCTGCTCCGCTTACACTGTTTTCACTGAAGCGGAGTGGAGATTTAGAGCACTATGATTGTTCAATTCACGGCCCGCTACTCTTCACTCCGCTCAACTCCGCGTTAGTGAAAGCGCACCTTTACTTCGAGTGAGGTTTCGTAGCGAGCAGCTTCACCAGGCTTTACTTACTAAAAGAGTGATATCGCTCTCATATATAAACAGTTAGTAATTTAAAAAAATGTATGTCCGTAATCCCTCTTATAGGGCACCGAGGGGATAGAATCATGGTTACACGTTCATTTACAGGAATGTCTAAATTTCCTCACGATGTGGTCTTACAGTACGTGCATAGGTAATGTAGGTACATAAGTTAGAAAAACTCATTGATACATGACAATCGCTGGGGATCGAACTCGGTACCTCACGATAGCGAGTCTACCCCCGAGTTTAGTGTTAGTCACTAGGCCACTAGCATTCTTGAAAGTTTAATGATACCCTCTTAGTAAAAAAAACAAAGTAGCTATCCGCGTCTGTCTGTCCTTATACATCCGGCCTCTTATACTCCATCTAAACCACGCAACGGATTTTGATACAGTTTCCACAGTAATTAAGAGATTTTTACTAAAGGTAATATATAAGTATGTACAATACAAATGAAATCAGATGCAATTTAGTTTTAGCCAATAATTATAAGGCAGGTAAAATTTCAAAGAAATACATTTCAATTTGTATCATAATGTGTGGAGAATACGGTCGAAATTCAAAATAAATGTGGTCGATAAAACGCCTCTGCCTGGAAAAGGGTTAAATTGCACCCGTGTGTAATCAACATTTAATTTAATTTTAATTTCCTATAAGTATATTTTAGGAATCTCATAATCATAAAACATAAAAAAAGCATTGTGCATTTTAATATATTTTGTATAAAAAATATATACATATATAATGTTGGCTCCATATCTAACTTTCGTCTAACCGTTCTACGAAAATGTCGTTCCTTAATTATAAGGGTTTGATAAATGAAAGGAGGCAAACCAGAGCGACGGTACGCTCTACAATGGCATTCTCTAAGCGCATCAGCGTCGGACTCGACGTCGAGACATCACCCTGTCTCGCTCACTCGAGCTAGTGCGTTAGAGCAAGACAGGGCGCTGCCTCAGCGTCGAGCTCGTCGCTGTTGCGCTAAGATGATCACTCTCCTGTTCGCAACGAGGTAGATTGACTTGGTATGAGTTATTAGTTATTAGGTACTAAGCTTTGTTAACAAACGCCAGGGCTTAATAACTATTTCTGTCAGAACCTACGGTTAGCCTCCGATGTAGCTGAACATTCATTACATTGTCATTACATGTAATTCATTAAAATAACTTTAGGTTCAGTAATTTAAAAATTCTCAACTTGGAAACATTTATTACGGGAGATTAAAATTTTACAACTGGTATCATTGTAGTATATCTTGTTAGAGATTTGAAACCTTTTTTTTAAAACGATTTAAATAAAAGTTGTTAAAGATTTTTATTACTTTTTAGGGCAACCGGTATGGTGTTGTGTACAATATCTTGTGCCTTACTACTTTAGAAAAAACGTAACCATAAACAAACATTTTACAAACAAATTAATCTTTAATAGTGTAAATTGTAAAAAAAATCTTTTCTCATTAATCTGTAGACAGCTAACCGAAAGGTTTGCAGCATCTGCAATGTCAAAAAATGACATCTGTCAGAATTCCGGGGAATTATTTTCCAAAGTATACTTTCGGTCTCGGTCCTAGTTTCGGCAGATTTTTGCCAAAACCGAACTCCACTTGAACGACAAAGCTTCGGCCGGACACTACATGTCTGTTATGGCTGTTTAATTTTATTTCGTCTGTAGTACTGGTACAACTGAACAGTGGGCTATGATCAGTTGATTGCGTTAACAACGACGCTCTCCAACGTGAATTCAGCTGGAATTTATTGCAGGCTATTTCCCTAGATTACTGGGTCATGTAAAAAAATCGCTACATACAAGCGCTCAGTATCTCCAAAAATGTATTACTTAGACTGACTTTTACCATATGAAAATCATGCTTAAGCTTGTTAGATCCTACTAATATTATAAATGTGTAAGTTTATATGTTTGGATGTTTGTTACTCAATCACACAAAAACAACTGAATGGATTTGGATGAAATGGCACACATATAGTTTATAACCTGGATTAACACATAGGATACTTTTTATCCCGTAAAAATGCATAGTTCCCACGGGATATCGATAAGTGAGTTATACGCCACCGTGACGTCATGAGCAGCAAAGCAACTAATTCTCATTAATTTGTCCAGGAAATATTGCAGATTGCATGTTGGGGGCACGTTTGCTTGATTCAATTTAACAAGTCTACGCGGACGAAGTCGCGGGCAAAAGCTAGTAAATTATAAATAAAATAAAATTAAGCCCAATTTAATTACAGACATATACAGATACTTTTAACAAAAAGAACAATAAGTAAGTAAGTTTAAACAATAGTAAATTGGCGTTGTCGATAAGAGCAGCTTTTTTTGAAGTAAAACCAAAAAAATACAAAGATAGGACTGGCAACGTATTCAATACATTGTCGTTGATGTCTTAAACAATTCGAGTACAGTCAGTATTATCAATGTTGAATCATGACTTTTAGGACTTGATGTTTTTTGCTGCTGACGATACAAAAACAATATAAACATCTGAACCCTGGGAAAAATACAAGTTAATATCCCGATCGGCGGGGATCGAGCGTGGACATGGGCACTGGTTTCGTATACACAAACAAAATCGGCCAAGGATGAAATTACTGGCGAAATAAGAGGAAAGACTAATGGCATAAATAAAAGTCGCTTGAAATTATTCCTTACCCTTTTCGTCGAAATAAAGTATCGTATGAACCTGTCTCATCAAATTTTCATGAAAATCGCTAGAATAGTTGAGCCGTGAAAGGGGAGCCAACGTTAAACTTTACTCTCGCTTTGATATAAATTGGGAAGGCCATGCTTCAGATGAAAGAATACATTAATTTTCTTATCCACGTTAAAATAAGTTCTTTTTTAAGCATAGTAGACAATAGGCAACCGGTAGGTAGCTGAAGAATGAAATAAAGGAAGGTTTCAACGCAAAAATAACTTAACTTTACAACTAGGCTTTCTGCTCGTTCCTGACTATATAGTTTCACACCCTGGTATAAAAATATCCTGGACTAATATACCGGTAATATCTGCCAAACTGTCACAAAAAAGCCGGTGTAAGTTAGTAGCTCCCATTCCTCCAAGAAAAAAAAACGCAGCCAAGACAATGTTTAAAATCATCTAACCAAGATCGTAAAGACCTTTCATGATTCATGACATTCATTCATGACATAATGTTTTTACCTGTGTTCTATTTATGGTGCTATATAAGTTTCTACTAGATTATTAATAACATCATTTCTTCCAGGACATGAAGTACATGCTTCTTCCCTGGATCATGTCTATGGGGCTCGAGACTCTGGTGGAGATCATAAACCTTGTGTACCTCTTCTATTTGCAAACTGTAAGTAGCAAATTCAAGTAACATAAGTTAATAATAATATTCCTGACCGATTCCAGTCACGTCGACTTCTTCAACTTTCGTGAGTCATCAGATCCTGTGCGGCTCACGAAAACAATCTTCCTAGTATAGACTCGTGCGCACAGCCGGCACGTGTGTTCACTACGAACACGGTAGTTAACCGTCGCAGTTAGTCGGACCTTCAGCTCGTCACATCCGAAGTCTAGGGCCTTACAAGTTTGGGTTGTAAATATCAAAGACAAATTATACATGTACTCGTAGTCAAAGCAGAGCTAATAGTTGAGAATTCATATCGCTTCGCTATAAACGAGTAGATAGGTCAAAATAGATAGAAATAGATTCGCAACAGTCTTTCCTGTGGACGACAGTTACGGGTCTATAGTCTACATAACAAAATACGGTGTCTGGGCTAGTTTTGGTCTATTTTAAAGAAACGTAAATTGTATGTTTTTAATTCGTAAACTTATGACTACACAGCAGAGACAGCTTTTGTTTTTTTCTCTGATTTCCATACAAATAACTTCATTTACAGTTCCCCTCTCTTCTGTTACACACTCTGGGCAAGTGTCGAGAACCACACAATACATGGGGTCCCGTAATTCCAGCCATATCATCAACTTCCGTCAGATTATAGTCAAAGGGGTCCCAGTTTCCTAAAGAGCCCAGGGCGTCCCATAAGTTAATGACAGTGAATACTGATTCAGTTACACCTGATATACGTAAAAAAAATAAACTGTACTGAATACAATCCCTCGTAAAACTCTGAGACGGTAAAGGAGCATTGTTCTTATTTTTTACACAAGTATTTCCGGGAAAAAAAAGAAGACGAAACTAACCTTTTGCTGGATTTAATGACATAGTGATCCGTATAGACACTGTCGAATTCAGAAATGGCAGAAGGGTGGTGGTTAAAACACTTGACATTAATACCCTGGATATCAAAACATACTTACGCAGTTTAGCAAACGTATATGGCGTATCTGGTGGGGACGCTTATCTGCCAATAGCTCCCTGCCGGTTGGCCTCACGAATCAAATTTTAGGTAGACCAGAAGTTATTACGGTTTTCGGGACGATTTCTCTTTGTTTTTTTTTTGCTTCTTATGCCACATAACTTCTTTATAATGATAGTTCTGTTTCGAACTAAAAGCAAGAACTATTGGGAGATTATTTTTAATTTAACATATATGTATATATATTACACTTTCAAAGAGTTACCATAACAAACATTTTAGAACTACTGCAATATTGATTTCCGTTAACGAACTCCGCGAGTCTATAAAGCTTGAAATCCATATTAATTTCTGATTGAATGCCACCTGTTACCCGTGTTGTATATTTGTTGCTTCTCACGAGTGCTCGTGGGGTTTGAATGTGTGCAGGTGATTAGTAGTAACCGTGCCCATTCGCGTGAGAGCGCATGGTTTGCCAAAACTATTAGCTGCGACAGTACTAGAGAACATCGTACTAACACGCACACACACATTTACAGACACGTGAATAATACAAGCAAGGGCAGGAGAGTGATTCTCTTAGCGCAACGGCGACGAACTCGACGCTATCTCGTTCTAGAGCGCTAGCACGAGTGTACGAGACAAAGCGAGCTTCGACGACGGCGAGCTCGACTCAAAGAGCGCACTAAGAGAATAAGGGGGCTGTGCGTACTAGGACTTGCAACAGCTATATTGTTTTTTTTATACTGTAGCGGTTGTCTAGTGGTCCACACAACTGTTCGTGTGATAAGCAAAAGTGTTCGTTAGGTGTCTCTGTGGTTGATATTTATCCATATATCTTGATAAGTCCCTGGTGCCCCTACATACTACTGAGTTTGTCAAGTACAGGATCTAAAGACAATGTGTGAGATAGCAATAGTTAATTACTTATTTATGTTACCTTTTTGCAGGGCTTATTGTTAACGCTTGTTAGTTTAGTTGTAAGTTAACTGAATGTTTTTCAGGGCGCCGAATAAACTATTTTCTTTATTTATCTTTTCTATTTGTTAAACTAGTAAAAACGTGATCATTTTGAGGACCCCTTTCCCAAATAATACTAGTCTGTTAGTACTAGTGTTTTTTCATTCAGAAAACATTAGTAATTCCAAAGTCTAGTAATAGTTTGGCGTTTGAGAAACGGGTCCCGTATCGACGCCACTTTTAGTACGCAGGGTATCATAATTATGTGTTCACGTGTTTTGAACTCGTACATGTATCCCTCTTGAAATGACATAATCGATGGTTTCACTTTCTGTTAAGGGGATATTGGAAGTCAAATGAAATAAATGAGGTTTTTTTTTTATTTTAAAAACCTGCCAGGAAGGAGGGGAGTGCAAGGATTCGGCCAAGCCTGGCGCAAGCGGCGCGGCACCCAGCAAATGCGCAGAACAATCGGTAATTTGTGTTAACGATCTGTCTAGCTGTCCGTCCTATTGTTGTTTAAATGACTAAATGATCAATGATCAGACCCGAAACATGCTGCACACACTTGACTTCAAAACTAACGGTAACACTGCGCACATTCACTCACTTGTTATGTGTACCTACTGTTTTAGCGGGGCGCTAGGTAAGTCAGTATGAATATACACAGGTAAAGTTGGTTTTCTTTTTATAGCCTTTTCATTCAGAAAATGTATCGATGCACTTGTGAGCCAAGTTTAAATAATTTGGAAAATTTTAATCCTCTAGTTTCATTCGGTAACGAATCATATACGAATGTGTTAATAACACAGGCAAAAACAACTGAATTCACGAGATTCTGTCAAGGTCATAAATATAATTCGTTTCTTTTTCAAGATACCAAAAAATATACACACACAACAATAGATAAGTTTAGTGCTGACTTATATTTGGCTATTATGGCTGTATAGATATTTATGAACTTAATTGTACATTTTTAATATAATAAAAATACAAAAACTTGACAGCTAACAAAAGGACGTGTACCTACTGGTTTTGTTTTGAGATATCCGGTAGTTCTAAGGCTCGTTTAAATTTGGAATGGGAGCCACTGGCACAAAATGCGCCTAAATCTTTTTCGAGACTGAACGTCCTTTTCGCCAATGGAGAATATTAGCGAAAAGGACAGTCAGCTTTTCCCCAATTTAAAATATTTCCGGGAAATTATTCAAATTTTTCTTTCTATAAAACCCGATTCGTACTACCTATAAGAAACTTTTTAAAATAAAAAATTACCAAATCAGTCTAGCCGTAACGTTCTCAATTGATGCGCTAACCATCTCATGTTGCGCCAGCATTATAGTTTTTATTTATATAGATACTTTTGCCTTCGAAAGACAGTAAAAAACATACTTTACTTTTACACTTTAACAATTAATGCTTGTTTAGTTGGAAGAGATCCTTGATCATTTTAATTGGAACGTTGTGCAGCGTGTCAGATGTACAATAAAGTCTTAACTTGCTTACTTTAGTTAAAACAGGTTTGTATGTTTTTAGACATAAGGGGGTTACTCCCTCGACGAGACATAGATGTAGCTCATTACATGGTTAAACTCCCTCGTGAGGCAAAGGGTCACCGGGTGTTAATTAATTTGTGTTTATTTATTTCTTGCTGTACTTTAATTACGTTCTAGAAAAAGGTTACTGATTTTCCTTTTTTAAGTGTTAGGATTGACTGGAATTTTGTCGCGTGCATTCAATTACAATTCAGATAAAGTACGGCAGTCGAGTCATAATATTTTTTTCTTTTCAATGCCTCGTCAAATATAAAAGTCGTAATTTACATACCAAGACTGTTTTGTTAGTAACGAAGTTAAACCTAAAACTGAACCACGTAATACGTATAGTCGACTAAGAAATTGCTTGACCACTTTTCGACCGTATTACCGTAAAAGGTTCAAAAGTGGACAAGCAATTACTTGGTCGACTATACATGTTTGTATAACCGTCACAGGGAAGGATATAGCCGTTTTAAGCGTTAAAAAGGTTAACTTAAACTTGTCTTACAAAGGCATAGATCATAGAAATTGCTAAAAAAAGAAATATACAATACTATCTAGACACGCGGTAGCGTGTCAAACCAAGTTCAAGTAACAAAACTGGCGAGCAGCACCGCGTGTAATATTACACGAACCATTTGGAGCCACTTTTGACCCTCTCATACATATTACATAAACTAAAAATGTAATTTATTGTAATTTAAATGACTTAAGTACACTTATTTGCGGTATAGTAACCTTAATACGACGCTTTGCTTATTGCAGTCACATTTTTAAACGTGAAAAGCTGCGGATTCGATAAAAAAGAAAAACTATTACGCGCCGTACAATGAGACTAAATGAATTTCATTGTGAAACGTCACCACTGTATCTGGACTTATTCTCTGAAGTTTTAAACAACGACATGTTCACGTATTATTAAAAAAACAATTAAAGCCATTAATACACATGATTAAGTTTTAATAATAGTAAATTGTAGTCACTCACCATCAGAAATACTGTAGTGAAGGAGGCATCTAAAAATACCTTGACAGGATACTAACGCCCTTTTCTAAAAGGTTGTGTGGCCATATTAAGTATTTAAAGGCACGTTACTTTTTTCGCACTACGACATGTTTATTGTCAACGCTGTAAATAAAAATACTGCATTAATATGGCACTTTTAGAGAGCCTTTGCCACTACTGCACGCTACACATTATACAATACTACTAGCTTGTGCCCGCGGCTTCGCCCGCGTGGCCTACAGAAAACAAATGACATCTTCATCCCAACTTCAAAACTGACGGACTTTCATACAAAATTTCATCCCCCAATTTATCCCCTTAGGGGTAGAATTTTCAAAAATCCTTTCTTAGTAGGTTCTTACACTGTATAAGGTACCTATCTATGTACAACATTTCAAGTCTCTAGGTCGAGCGGTTTGGGTTGTGCGTTGATATCTCAGTCAGTCAGTCAGGACTTTGAATTTTATATATACTCGTATAGATAGATTTTAAGTTCACGATCTGACACAAAAACAGCATCTTCCTAACTGAGCTAATTGTGTGCAGTTTGCGGACGGACCTTGCTATTTTTATTTCCGAGTTCACGATTAGACGACTTATTTCCGTAACAATGGTTTATGCACAAGTTTTTTGAGACGAGAAGTGCTATTAAAGTTGGTTCAGACTATTATTTCTGTCTTGTTGCTTAAGGGCAATAGTCCTCCTAATTGTTATATAATCCTAATAATATATATTTAATTATATAATTATTAGGACTATATATTTAATTAATTCCAACCTAGTGTCGACAAAGCAGTCGTGACATGTCAACGGCATGAAATTGTCAGTTAAGTTATTATAACCCTAAATAAACCAGCATGTTTCTCTTTTAGCGTTATGTAATTATTTTAATACAATTGAATTGAATCGAATTTAATCATTTATTTTAGGGCCAGGTTCCATATATTTCCTAGTAACAATGAAATTTAAAACTATGTTATTTTAATCATATTATTCAGTTTGACTTATTATTAATGTATGAGTTTTATCTGTTAAAATTTAATGTATGATGTCAATAAACAAATTTAATGTCAACCAGAATCAAAATTGTTACAATTAAATGAACTTAAATTCAAATTAAATCATCAATAAAAGGCCATAAATAGCAATGCCCGCACTTAACAATTGAACTGGTGTCGTCTGACGATTAAACAACTTCCCAACGATTTCAAACATTCTGAAGCGTTAAACCTTAACTCATTGTGGCGTCAATTTAGATGACGTTCCTATATTCATAATCATTGATAATCATAGTCATAAATTTATTAGTAGTACATACGTCAAATTTTATAAATAATCATTATTTAACCTTAAAGAATGTCCATTTAAATTAATTAACCCCTTACCAACGAATCTTACTTTACGAAACAAATTAACAAACCAATAACCCAAATCCCAGTGATACTGCCATCGCCTTTGTATCGAGAATATTGTCGGCAACAAAAGCATTTTACGAGCACATTAGTCATGAGCGTTATTTTCACTTTGTTTAGCGTAGATTATTTTCAAATATAAAAATTTAATTTTCTATATTCGATAATGGCATATTTCCAAACCGTATTTAAACGATTGAACGCGTAGGTGTCGCCATACATAACGTACTATTATTTTATTATTTGAACTGTTTTAAAAACATTCGAAGGTCTTGTTGGCGCGGTGTATTTAATATTTAGGCATCGATTTCTATATATGTATGTACACTAGATACGCTATACGCAACAGAAACATTGTCACACTGAGGTGCGGTACATGGCTGCAACTCAACATGACATTTTGCGGCTTCAAAAGACAGCGGCTGTCTGTTGAACTCGGAAATGCTGTGTTGTTGAAGAATTTTCAGATATTTGGTAAAGTGTGATACGCAAAAGCGTCTACTTCTTAAGTTTGCGCACCTTATGGTTCTATTCCGTACAGCGTGCCTAGTATATGTATATATAGAAGTCGATGTATTTAGGCTTAGTTTTGTATGTTAGGTTTACACAGAAATGCAGTTGCGGCCTGCGGCGGCACATATTTGAGTGAGGCCACAAACTATATAATACTGTAGTGGCCCTTGATGGCGCTGTTCGGCACCAATTTGTTGCTCGTTAGTGTTAAGGAATTAAAGTTATTTGATGTAGTTTTAAATGTAAATTTGTTTGATTGTGCCCATCTGTGTCGAATTTGTGTCAATAAATGTTTGTTCTTTCCTTCTTTCAATCTACCGGGAATATTGACGAGGGTTTTTTGAAAATAATTTTGACGTAAAAATACGTACAAATTTAGACTGGACGTTATATACAGATATGGCAACTGGTTAAATAGTTTCTTTCAAAATGCTATTATATGAATATCTCATTATTTAGCACTTATAAATATTCGTTGTTTGACCACTTCATTAATGGCAAAAACACACTCAGCAACGATAAATTTTCCCTTTTTCCCTTTAAGCCTTGCCGTTTCGACCATGTTGCAAATGGTCATAATCATGAAATGAAGCTCTGTCAGCGTTGCTGCGTCCTGTTTTGACAATCCTACCCCACAGCAGTATTGCCGGCGACGATAAACGCAATATTGCCAATATTGCTTCCCCAGGCAATATTACACATTAAAATGAAGACAAGACAAGCAATAATTATATTGTAAATCACATAATCCGCATTAAACCAAGTGATGCGTGTTGTCCATTTGTAACATTCTGACGATATTTACTACGTATATTTACGTACCTATTGACAAGAAATACCGACCCCGTAGGGTACGTCGTAAAGTCGTTGTGGCCGTAAGCGTCAATCGCAAACGGCGACTGTTACAATGTCATTGCATCTTAAATGTTACTTTGTTCCAGATCAACTTCAATCCAGTGACGTCGTTCCTGTTCACATTGGATTTCTTTCTCATCATGCTGAACGTAAGTTAAGGCTGTAGTTATTTATGTATAGGCGACCAAGTAATTGCTTGACCACTTTTGAACTTTATCCGTTTGCAATACGATCGAAAAGTGATCAAGCAATTTCTTGGTTGACTATACGTTCCAATAGTCAAACAACGGCTCGTTTTACCCACCAACCGTTAAGCGCGCATCCAGAAAGTCGTGAGGGTCATGACCCCTGCCTGGCCTTTTTTTATTATACAACATAGGAAGGCAAACGAGCAAGTGGGTCACCTGTTGGTAAGTGATCACCACAGCCCATACACACTCGCAACACCAAGGAGATGCAGATGCGTTGCCAACCCAGAGGCTTAGATGGAATACCTCTTTTTACTGAGTCAGTTTTTTTTTTTGGTTTTCTATACTTGGAATCGTTTTTTATTTTGATAACTGACCGTATTTGAACAACAAAAGAAACTGCCCGATTTTTTCCCGTTGCGTCACTTTTTAATATGGAAGCTTAGATATGGAAGCAATTTCGTACCTAATGGTCAATATTTTTCCATCACTAAACTTGAGACAATTTTTATCTATCGGAATCGGTACTCTTAATAATCCCAAATACATTTATAATAAAAAAAAACTATTTCTGAAAAGTATATATATTTTAAAAACTTCTTCCGCATTGCGTAATTATTTCATCCCTGTTACAACTTTTTCACAAACATTTTGCAAAGAAAAGAATTATAATACCCAAGGCAAAAAGTGATGATAGGCTTAAGAAGATTAAAGGATATTGTTATCTTCACACCAATTCTTTGTTTCTTATTTTATATTAGTCACTGGATCTTTAGGTTAAGCAGATTTAAAAAGGGACAAAAAAGTGGTTTCACGAAACAACGCCTTATTCAATAATTCGCTCGGCTCTGTTTTTGTCTCCAGTAATATGACTGGCGCAGCTTTTTTTATCCCTCCTTGCGTCTCTGTCAAACTAGTATCATAAAAAAATGATTCACGTAGAGATAAACTCAGATAAACTAAAGTTAGTCGGTCATGTTAGGGCCACACCTAAATAAAACCGCAAATTATTTCATTCTGTGTGTATTGGTACTTGGCTAACTTGAGTAAGACTAACATAGTATGAAACTGGGGGTTGAGCTCGGTTTAAAACTACGACCGAGCGACCTGACGATGCATTAAAATGTTAAAACGAAAACGTTATAGTATACTGCTATGGTAGCACGGCACGACACTACACTGCAAAATATGTGAACGAAAGACACTGTATCGTTTTTCTATCCAGCGTTCAAATATTAAAACATAACCCTAAGCAGAGAAAGACAAAACGTACTAAAAAAAGACGAAAGGAAGAGATTTTTTTAACTCAGCAACAAGCTCTGACAATTTATTTTCGGCTTTTGAAAAGTATGCTTGAAGCAATGTTGAGATACCTAAATACACTAACTAAAATCTAAAACCAAAGACAGTGTTGGGTTCTAACTGTCATACCAGTAATACACTCTCACTTGTTTTTGTTTGGACTTTTCTTTTTGTGTCATCTACTTTTTAAGAGACAAAAAAACGAAGGAGACTCAAGTCGACCCATATAAATATATTTTTTCTTTTCAATTAAAATATCACGGTCCTTAGAAAAATGATTGTTGTAGCTTATTTGTAATGTTCTACTATTTAATTAGGTAATTAATTACTTTACGTAGGGAAACAAAAGGTAGTAACTCTGAGAGATAAATTAAAGACTACTCCATGGTTAGGTGGACAAACCAATTTCGTCACACAAATGCGAGGAAAATTTGGTCTTTCTGGGCGTAATTCTGTTTGAGGAAAATTAAACAATGAGAAAACGAGGCTATCAGGTTCTTACCGTAGTGTTTGATTGTTTGGTTTGCCGGTCTCACAAACAAGGCAAAATTAAGAATTAATTTATTGTTACGTTTGCTGTCATCTGGTACTAACAACAAATTGAACTCCTGACCCACCAAAGAGCCATGACAAATTCAGATAAAAAGTAAAACCGTAAGAGACTTCTTACGATTTCATTAATAACCATCACTTTGACATAGTTTCATAGTAACATACATTACACACATTCAAAACCCTCACCACGACGTTATTTTCCTTTTGCCCGTAGGAAACTCTCGTAATAACACCTTTTAGCGCCTTACTGAGCTAATGGGTTGAAGAAAAGGCACTAACGAGAAATTATTTGCCAAACACAAAAGATTAACTCGCTTTAATTATAGAATAGGAAATAGCAATTATAATCTTCCCGAGAAGGGTCGGTTCGTACTTGTAAGAGGAAGCTGTACAACGTACTTGATACGAAGGAGCCTATTCATATATTAGAACTAATTAATATTACTACGTGACGCTTACGTAAACCACACGCGGCATCGGCATAGTTGTGTGCAAGTAACCACTATAGTGTGACCCCTGGCGGATAAATAAATATTTGTCCTGAGGGGTCTCACTCCCCGGAATGGATGCGCGCTTCGTATCCCTGATGGGTTCTTGTTCCTAAATATATTCCATCCCGGCTCTTAGGGTAAAATAAAGACCACAATTCAATTATGCATTTCACTCGCACTTACCTATAAATAAAGTTTAAGAAGGGGATAAAAGAAAAAGGCATATTGAAACCTTTTAAAAGGTGGTAGGTATGGTGGCTGTGCGTTTTGGATAAAGCATCGCGGCGGCGTTATTGATTTAGTAACTAAATAAAACGGCGCGCGTAAAAGTTTACGTCTTAATATGGCTGTGTTTTCATTTCCTAGATCATTAAAAGTTATAGGTTCTACGTTCAGTCATAGATTTTAGGTTCTACGTTCCATTGGTGCTGTAATCAACACGCGTTTGTATAGCTTTTGCTATTTTAGGTTTGTTTTGAGAATATTTAGTGCGGATTTCACGTAGGAATAACAATTGATTACGTTTTCCCCGTCGTGCCCTTGTTGCGGCGTGACGTAATAAGACAGCTGTCAACGAAAATAAAAGTGATAAAGCGCTCATTTCACGTGACAATATGTGAAAAGGGCCTTTGTTGCGAGTCACCTAATTTCGAGTTGACCCTAATACTAGCGTAGAACGGACGTTACGTCACACAAGAATGCCAAAAGCGAGATTTGTAAAATCCAACTTCAGTAATTTTGATGTTTTAAGCATACGTTGGTTAAAAAAAAACTCGAAACCAGCACTTTTCGTTTAAATCTATAGTGGTTTTTCGACGCGCAATGGCGAAATAAATAACGGTATAAATTGGTTTAAAAAAATATTTAAAAAATCTCAAATATACAAACCCAGTTTTAAGGCATAAAATAGCCTATTAAAAAATCATGTCTACAGGTCTGGGGGTGGTAAACGTTACCGCCGTTTGTATGGAGAGCGCAGGGTGGGCACACAATAGTCTAAAGTCATTAGCAAAAGATTCATCAGTCATGTTCAAGTCTAAGTGTGCCGTATTAAATCCGTCAAAAAGTGATTAATTCGACGTTGCCCGTGACCGTTACCGCGAGCCTTCCCAACCTAAGAGTCATGCTTCTACCAGCTAATTAAGCTCATAATAATATAAAAAGGCTATAAATACTAGTAATATTGCAGGTTAAAAGGCAAAAAGCGAGTTCTCGTGTGAATCGCATTACATTGCGCGGCTCGATCGATCGATCGATCATTATCGGCCCTTAATACACTTCTACCTATTAAATTAGGGTAATGACAGGACTCGAACCTGCAATCTCAGCTTTCCGTGGCTTGCGTTTGGCAATTCCGCCACATTAACTACTACCACACCCTGCAACATTATTAAATAAGTTCATTGCATTATTGTTTTTTGAGGTAAAAATAAAAATCGAAAGATATTTCCGTTACAAAAACACTTCAGCCTAAATGGAAATTTGGCCATGCCTCTAACACGATGGTCCAAGTTTAAGTTTATAACGTTAAACGACTAGATACGCGTGACACGGCCGTTGCAACACGGTAAAAGTGTCGAGGTAAATTAACAATGATTTTATCGCGTTAAAGTCCCGTATGACATTATTAATAAATGTGTGTAAATTGCGAAATTAAAAAACCATTGAAAGTTTTAGTTGTCCCACAGTACGAACATTTCTTATTGCACTAGTTAGAGCGACTCTATAGGATAAGCCAATACCTGTGTCAAATTCAGTTGCTTTATATTCTGTTAAAGTGCTGTTCGTTTTTACAAGTTTATGTCATGTTTAAACGCTTTTCTTTAACTTTAACGTGTCAGTTGCTAGTTTAGATCAAATACTACCAGTGAACTTTGAGGCAATTTCAGTAATCAGAGTTTAGATTTGATATAATGTATGTAGATCTAACAACAATGCAATAAAATTTACTTCAAATTTGTAAGTTTTATTGTTTTTAACAAAACATCATTAAAACCGAACAGTTTATAAGTTAAAAATTGCAACAAGTCACTTTGCTAAATGTAGCAATGTAGAGTAAGATTTTACGAATTTAGATTTTTAAATAATGGGTAATTCTTAAAAGTTTTGATTTCCCTGGTGCGTTTTTTTGGCATTACCTTATTATATGGACATTGTGTAAAAATGTCTGACAAAGCCACGCCAGGAGTGCGATTTTTGAATCTCTCCGGATGACTAAAGCTCACCAAAATGGCCGTTTTTTCCGAGATATTCGGCCATTTTGATGAGCTTTAATCACCAGGTGAGATTCAAAAATTGCACCCATGGTCTTCGATATAAAAAGAACGTCGTTCTTCTATATTACATATACTTCGTTTATTTTACGAATATTATAATAATGGTCAAATAACACGTGTTTTTAAATGAAAAGTAGACAGCATCGGTAAAAGTATCTGATTGTACATTTTTAATGTCGGATTCAAAAATCGCTCTCCAGGGGCATCAATATTTTCAAGAATTATCCAAAAAATAAAAAAATATTTATAAAAACTTGTTATACTTAGTTTCTACATGCATTGGTATGAACCTTCTTAATGTGTACGCCAAAATGAGCTATTAAAGTTATTCATTAATGATGCAAGAAACAAAATGGAGGATTTGTGTCCCGTATTTAAAGGGGGTTTACGGGCATTTATTATGGAATCTTCACTTTATAATTTGCGGCTTGAAGACTTACACCAACCCGTGGAGCGCCCTATGATCACAAGTGTGATTTTAAATTACAGGTGTGATCTTAGTTTTTTTGGTTTTCTTCGATTATTACAACAAAAGAAACTGTAAATGATTGTCAACTGCGTTGCAATCGTTACATAGCCCGTGGAGCGCCCTATGATCACACGTGTGATCATAGGGCGCTAGAGGTCAAAAAAAGGCATGATCACACCTGTAATTTAAATTTACTTAGTTTAAGTGATCGTGAACAGGCGTGGCGCACTCCGCGAGCTACAAGTCGTTCGGCGCACCTCTGCCACTGAGGGCTGCAATTGAGTAGCCGCGCGTGTGAATGAATACGAGTTATACAATAGAGAGAACGCATCCTGTACCTAAACGCCGTTTTTGTTCGAACAGAGCCTTCTAGCTAAATAAATAAATATAATGTTTATTTCACCTCAGTTCAATTTCTTCTAATCCACTCCGCCTCTCGAGAGGTTTTTTATTTAAATGTATATTTATTCTATAATTTATGTACCTACAACAAAACCCGGTAATCAACAGTTAGTCGGATGTCTAAAATACCGAATATAAAAGGAACAATTTAAGTAATTTTCTCGAACACCAGCCGGTTTAAAAAGTTTTACAACTTTGGAACACAAAAAGCTTTTGTCTTTAATTAAACAGAATTTGGCGGGTATTTAAGTTTATTTACATAGCGGAGTTTGTTTCTTCGGTACAGTCAGCGGCGGTGGTTAATAATTACAAAGTTTTTCTTCAGTATCCGGTTGCTGTGTGTACAAGTTGAAACGAGAAACGTAACAGAGTTAGAGCAGCAAATCCGATTTAAATAAACTTCAACAGACCTGGGAATCGCTAATCAAATAGCTAATTACGTTAATCGTTAATCCGTTACTAAAATAATTGACTTTGTTAAACGTTAAAGCGTTAAGTTTCGGATAATTACTTGTTAACTCACGATAGAAGTTTTACATTATATACGTCGTTGCGTTGGTGATTTACGTCTAAAAAATGATGGAATGGGCTATGTGTGTTTAAGCAGGACATAAAAATATAATAAATGAGAGGTCAATCATAGTGGTGACCGCCGACCCGCTCGAACGTACGTATCAGTACTGTTTTTCTCTAAGGGCATCGGTATTGGACTCGACGTCGAGGCATCGCTATGTCTCGCTCACTCGGACTAGTGCACTAGAGCAACACAAGGCGCTGCCCTAGTTTGTCGCTGTTGCGCTCAGAGAATCACTCTCAAGGGGTGCAATTTGCGCAAAATGGCGGAATCTCTATGAAATCGGCCATTGTGGTTAGCTTTGTGATCCAAAAATCGCATTTCAGTACTTGCTTTTCGCGGCCTGGCTCGGTTCGGTGACAAATAGTAGACAATATTATTATTCAACGATTAACGGACTTGTGGAAAGTTAACGGTAGATAATGAGTCCGTTAACAATTTCTAAAATTAACTTAAAAGTTAATCCGTTACTCGAAATGTGGACGATTATCGGATTAACGGGCTTTGGATTTCTGCTCAATCAGAACAGATCACAAGTAAAAGCAGTTTAAATTTATTATAATGCCTTCATTAGAATTAGAATGAGATACTCTGGGCCACTGTAGCACCTACTCACAATAAACGACATAGTGATTTTTCATTTCAGTTGTCATAAATGACAGCGATTACTTAAGGCGACAAGTTCTAAGGTGGCCCCAGAATGTAAGTGTTTAAAAATTTTGTATGGAAAATAAAACCGGTATTAAGGGTGGTACTAGATATTTTATCTGCGTTAAATGAGACGTAAATGTGCGATTGTCTATTGCAGAGGCTATATATATCTGTTTGTAGGTACACAGAGTATGACTTTCAAAAATATGACTTTCTGAAAACAGTAAATATCGAAATCACCAAATATTTCAGTCATCGGTGAGATAAAAAATCGAGCTTCAGGTGGCCCTCTTGCCCGTTTGAGTTCCTGTTGTATATAAAAAGTAGGGTATGATCCAGTCTTCAGATCATATATTCCAACAAGGCACGGGTCTTCAGATCGACTTTCCGAACCCATTGCTAAAAGATTGTGCACGTGTTTGGTGACAGCCGCTCTTCAATAAAGTACAGATTTGCGAAATTGCGTAATTAACACCCGTAATACCTTTTTTATCCTTGTTATTCATCATCGCTATCAGCTTATCAGATGTCCGCCCACAGCCGAATAAAAAAACTCTTTGCTGAAAATAATTTTATTTCGCATTGCAAACGCCATGAAAGGCGCGAGGCAAAAATTTAGGTTCAGTCATAAAAAAATGACTAACCATATTTAATTTTCGGCTTGGATAGTGCGGCTTAATAGTATTGAAATGGCAACACCAGTCCAGTGTTGCCATTCAAAACTACGGGTTATAAATATTAAAATGTGCTGTTATAATTGTATGTGGTTGATGTAAATTTGTTGGTTCAGTCTCGCTTTCGTTCGTGTCGTCATTGTTTACTTATATTTACTTTAATATTAGGAACCATAAGGGTCCCACTGAGAATCAGCGCCTCGGTTTTCCGAGGTAGTATGCTGAGTTGGGCCCTTTTCAAATCTGTTCAATACATTTTTTTTGTCATCTGCCCATTTGTGTATTCTGTTATATGTACATACGTATATACAATACAATAGTTTTAAATTAATTTGCTAAAACGAGTCATATATACAGGGTATCCCGGGGAGAGAAAGTACCTTAAATGTTGTAGGTAGGACATTTTGTTTCATGGACACTCCATTTTATTATTAAAAGTAATTAATACTGCACTCAAAGTTTGTTTTAAAAGGTGCTTCCCCTTTGAGTATTTCACTTACACGTCGGGCATGTTTTAGGCGTTTTTTTATAGCGTATTAAATTAAAAATTAATCAGAAATATGCCCGCCGCGCCATAACGTCATTTTTATGTTGTAATCTGAAGCAAATTTTGCCGATGAATAATTTAATTTGCCGCTGAAAGTTTCTTTGTATTAGTCATAAAAATAAATTGAGCATTTTCAGTCATAATAAAAGTTGATTGGATTTTAAAATTGGTCTAGTGTAGTATTGAGTGTAGTTGTGAATATATTTTAAAAGAAATGAAGAGAAGGTCTGCTCATAGAAGAGCGTGAGTGTCAAAGGAGAATTATACAAAAAAACGAGTCATGTGCGAGTCGGACTCGCGCACTGAGGGTCCTGTGAAAACTTAAAAGAACCGAACACGGAATCCTAAAAAGTGAATTTCTTATTACTAACGTAGTTATAGGTAATTTTAAAATTTAAGATCTTAAAATTGATATCTTAGTGTACAGTTTTCGTTAAAATATACATATCCCTGTCCCCGACCCATACAACCAAATTTAAAAATATTTAACACTAGGAATACGTATTCATACTTATACATTCATAGCGAAGTTTGAAGAAAACAAACACGACTGTAATGACTTCAGTGGTGCTCGAGTTATGCTTAGATATATCTACTGAAAATAATCGAAAACCAAATAACTTTGAATCTAGCGAAACTTTAAGTTTTTGTTTTTATCGGTTTCAGTTGTTAAAGGTGGAGCCTCCTCAGATGTGACACCTTTAATGTTAAAAAAGAAAATTAATCTGTCTCGTCAGATTGTGTGTCGGTATCAAATAAAAAAGATTATCTTGAGAAAACGTAATGTCTGTACTTCATTGAATAGTTTCTTTCTTCTATACTGCTACTGCAAGAGCTGATAAAATATACGGTCTAAAAATATCATAGAGCAGTTAGCAAGACATGGTATGCACTTAAGGCATCGGTCTCTCCTCAGACGTCCGGTCAAATTCAATGATTATATGTCATGTGTTGGCACAGATTTCTATGTAGAACCAAATACGTATAAGGAAGCAATATCCTGTCCAGATAAGGAATTGTGGAATAAAGCCATGAAGAAAGAAATTGATTCTTAAAAGTCGAATGAAACTTGGTGTCTTGAGAAGCTACCCAAGGGCCGGAAAGCAAATCCATGCCATTGGATATATAAAGTCAAGCAGAACCCTGACAGAACAGTTAATAAATATAAAGCTCGGCTGGTAGTAAAAGACTTAAAGCAAAGAAAGGGAGAGGATTATGAACAGACTTTCAGCCTTGTAGCCAAGATGGCAACAGTCCTTGCTGTTTTAAGTATAGCAGCAAATGAGGGTATGAAATTAAGTCAATTTGATGTCATCACAACTTTCTCATATGGAACTCTATCAGACGAAGAGATATATATGAAGCAACCAGAGGGTTATGATGATGGGACGGGTCGAGTCTGCCTACTAAATAAGGGTCTTTATGGTTTAAAGCAAGGTTCTCGTTGCTGGAACAAAACAATTCTGGATTTCTTCAAGGAAATCAAAGTCGAAGTCAGCGAAGCTGATCCATGCCTATTTACGAGAGAGAGAGAGGGTAACGGGAAGTTGATTGTGGCCCTCTATGTCGATGACGGACTATTGCTGGATTGAATTAGGGAGTAATTGAGGAGTTCCTTAGGCAAGTAAAAGGAAAATTTAAGAATACGATAATCGCCAATCTCGTATTTCTTAGGCATAGAGATTGAAACCAGAGAAGGTGGTGATGTAAGAATACATTAGACAGTCTATGTGACCGTAACGGTTAAGAGACCTAACAATTGGTTTTCTTTTTTTATATTTGTATCTAAGTATATTAAGATAAAATAACTGTCTTTTTACTTCAATTTCACACTTTAGCCACAATACTGTCTTCCAGTGGCAAACACTACCCCTGTTACCCGCTATATATAAGTGCGTTCGTTTCTCGTTTCTAAATGGATCTTGTATGTAAAATAATAATACATAAATATGTAAATATGGGTAAAGGGAAGAACTCGGGCGCACCGTATAAATAAGGCCTATTACGTTACATATATTACCAGAGCAAGCAGGAATTCCTCCGTTCCTATTGTCAAGTCAAACTTAATTATAATTTCTGTACGAATCCTTTTGGGCCCGAGACAACAATTAACATAATTTTACTAGAGGTTTATTTTCAACCGTAAAATTATTGCTACCTACGTAATTAAGGCATTTAAGTATCTGGCTTTCGGTTTCCTTTCATTCCCGGAAAATGGCGCCTAAAATTTAGATCTGAAATACGAGATCAAATTTTAAACTACGTACTGGGCTTCTAGTTATTGTACGCCCGAAAGATAGGTTAATTATAATTTTCTAATAGTATCTCGTTTTAGCATATAATAGTTTTACAATATGGGATCGTTGCAATGTATTTTGTCCGAATCAACTAGCGATGCAGCTAAGAATCAGTAAAAGTGTTTGATAAGATATTAGGTTTTATTTTTTGTAGATTTTTGAATCTGTATTGTTGTTTGTGTGTGGGGCTGACATGTTCAGTTTGGATCAAAACCCCTAAATAAATAAAGATAAAAAAAACATATAACATAGGAGATGTTTACTGGTGCATAATAAAACGCCTTCAGATTACCGGTGGTTTGGACCAAACGCAAAGAGATTCTTTTAAAGATGTACTCAGCACCTGGTCCCCAGGCTTAAATGATAAATACCTACAACTTCGTAAGCAATATCGCTGTAATATTGTATATACACGCCTCGTATAAAGGGCCAGCCTGGTTGATTTGACCTTTAGTACGAGTTAACGCAGCTTCGACCGACGACTTATGAACTTAAGCTGGGGTTGATTTTTATGACTGCAACGCTATTGTATTATACTTGCACCTTATTGCATTGCGATAGGGTACAAAAATTTAAACGTCTTTTTGCAGTCGATTGTACTACGCTCGCGAACTGAAATACAGTTGCTATTCTGGTAAATTGAAATTTTACTGTTATATCGCTTTGGCCTTTTGGTTTGGGGTGAATTTAAAAGGGTTTAAATTTTTCCAAATTGTGACTCACCTATTAATTATTATGGGCAAAAGTACCTTTTTGAAACCACTGAAATACATTTTTAAGTTGTATTGTTAGTACTGAATACATGAAAATCAGTTAATTTCATTATTGCATCCGCACGTATAATCAGAATAGGTTCCAATAAGATTTCGTAGTGGTAGTGCCATATAATGGCCAGTTGATGGTTGCAGTACGGTCCTGTTCAGCTAGGGTAGTACCACATCCTTACAGAAAACCGGCGCAAAGTAGTAGCTTTATACTGCGTTTTTTACGTAGACGGGGGGATTAATTACCATTAAACGATGCTTGTTTTTCTCCCTATTTCATTTAAAAATCGCAGTCTAAAGTGTTTTTTTTTTGAAATAGGAAGGTAAACAAGCAAGATGGTAAGTGATCACCACCGCCTATAGACACCCGCAACACCAAAGAGATTGCAGATGCGTTGCCAGGCCAGAGGGCTAAGATGGAATACCTCTTGTGTCATTAATTACACCGGCTGTCTTGCTCTCCACGCCGGAACACAACAGTGCAAGCACTGCTGCTTAGCGGCAGGATTAGCCAGCAAGATAGTTGTAGCGATCCTACCACCCGCAAAAGTATACGCCTTTACGCTATGCAGAGTATTTTGTAACTTTTATGTAATATACGTCGTACGAATTCTGCGTATTCCAATGCGATAGAGTTAATTGTGGATTAAACTTCGCAAAACCAACTTAATATTGAATACAAACCGCAGTAACGCTAGACGCGGGTATTCTGGTCTGAAACAACACGGAACTTTTCTCGGTAACGTTGGATACATTTTTAATTCTGTTTTAGCACATCAAGTATTCATGAGGCCCTTAACCGTGCCTATTGCGGAAAAGTCTCTGCTCACGCTCCCAAACGCGACGTTAATAATAAAAGAATGGGTTTAATTATAAAGTACTAATAATAACGAACAGCCACAAGATGGTCGGATGACCTCATACAGGTGGCAGGAAGGCGCTGGTTGCATGCCGCTTCCAACCGGTCACTTTGGAAGTCCATGGAGGAGGCCTATGTTCAGCCGTGGACTTCTTGTGGCTGAGATGATGATGATGATGATGAATAATAAACCGAGAATGCCTTTGCGATTACGCGTATAGGGTCCCGACTACTAAGTTGAAGATTACGGTGTTGTTGCCGGCGATTTAAACATGATGAATGCCTATGAATATTTGTATCTGTGAAGTAAATGTTATAGTATGATTTTAAGGCCGTTTTTATTGACATTCGTATGTACATATGATGCAACCACCGAATACGAGAAAACGTACAATGGCCTCTACCTTGATTTGTATACTAGTGTTTAATGGATTTTATTTTTTATTAAGTATGCTGACATTCCAAGTAATAAATACGCCAATTCTTCATACCAAACATATTTTAACAGCAATAGTTTGTAATGTAAACGTATATACAGATCCCATTTGAGTTGCAGTGAAAACATTCACATCCCTTATTTTTGTTCTCAATTTATTTCCAGTTACGAGCGATGAAACTCAAAATTCACCCTCAGAACGGATTTATTCCACAGAAACCTGCATATTGTATTGTATTCTCATAGGGAAGAGCTTAAGGTAAGGTAGCTGGGTGTACTAAATAGGATCTTCATTCAATTTAAATTTCAAATTGTAATACACGATCCGTGTTACGAGGCGCTGCTCTGAGAGACAACATATCGTCCCCCTCACAGCTAACTGTCGTACTGTACAGTTATAGTCGACGGTTATGATAGATAAGCTGTAATTTACTTTTAGCAGATAACAGCGAACTTTGTATGAGTTATTATTCCTCAGATAAAATTTCAACAATTGTAAAATAGGACCGAAATGGTTCTCTTGCTTGCTCTAGTGATTACCAAGGTAACGAAGTCCGTAACGATTTTGTAATGGCCCTTCGTAGGCGTGCGCCGGTAAGATTGTTTGCGTGTTCCCGTAAAAAGTTGACTAACAAAATTAACGACATTAAATATTTACTTTTTTGGCTCGGCCAAATACTCCCGTCCCACCTAAATATCTTTAATATGCCTGCATGGAGGCTGGCGGGCGGCTTCGGGTGGCACCTTAATCGATGCTTGACTTAAATAGTTAATCTTGTATAAGAGCACTTCAAGTTTTATGCATTTATTACCTTCCAATTTAGTACAGCACATCTACCAAAGCGAAGAAGCTCTTTTAGATTAACTGGAACAAATTACCATGGTATGCCGCGAAATCAGTGCTGTGCACTTGCAAAACAGCTGCCTCTGTGTAATATTTGATGCAAAAACCTACCTTCCTCCGCTTCCACACGAAACAACATAAATCACACAGACTCTACTATAAACCTCCAGCACTAAACACTCAAACTGCACGATCTACGCGAGTTTCACTTCTACACGAGGCTTCATGTAGATTCGTGTGGAAGCGGAAGAGTACTGAGCGGTGGTAATTAACTGAAAAAATAAAATTTTACAAAGTTACTGAATTTGAGTTAAAATTCTCTTTAAAAGAACCGAGAACAACAAAAAAAACTGAGAATATAGGTTACAGAAAATATGAAACAAATCGAAATATAGGTAACTTTGGAATTGAAATAGGTTTGCTATTTACTAGCCCATTAATTTTACCAACTCTGGCGCCTGGCGTTTACTGTTATTCCCCAAAGCTCTTGCTAGTCATAAATTCATAATAATATTTATATTTTTGACTATTTTAAGAAGTCATAATCTTAACGTGCCGTAGTGAGACGTTGCACAGGTTGTTTCTCGTTTTATAGTATTCAACAACAGCTGGCCCTGTATTTGTGAAAAACTAGCTATTAGCGATGTCGTCCGTCTAAATTTTAGATCATTGACCAGATTAAATTTTTAAGTCCCATTATGGTGAAATTTCAAAAATTCCTTTCTTAGTGTTTATCTACAACTCCCACAGAACAAGCATTTCGAACTGTTTCAGCAGTTTAGGCTGTATGATGTTACAGTCAGTCAGGCAGTCAGTAACGGAACTCTTTTATATGTACGTAAATTCGATCAAGGCAATGACATGCTTATGTAATTAATAACTACTTTATTGTATACATATAAATATAACCAAACAATAAAATGTTACAAAATTTTAGACTCTTTGTACATTACGTGAATAGAAGTTGAGAGATAATTAAGAAGACATTTTTAAAACTTAGGTATCACGAATGCCATCTAGATGAAAAACCCTTTTTATTCTGTGTAATTTGTCTTTCGACTTATTTAGTTTAGGAAACAAAAGTCACATCTCTAGTGGGCATATGCCACCCGTCGTGCTAGGTTATTACTGATTTGTGATTATAATAATTAATAAACATTTTTCCTTTTCTTTATACGACATAATGGAAATACAATTCTCTTCATGGCGTTTGTTTTCTTTTAGCTCAACCTTTTAACAAGTTTTTTACTTTAAGTAGTTTATAATCTCATTTAAAACTTGTCGAAATCTAATTCTGAAGTCCATGTTAAAATAGGAGCCCAAAATCTGTTATGATGCAAAGTTTCAAGCGCAAGAAACAAAAATATTACGGGTATGACGAGGGATGACTTTTGAACAGTTTCAATTTCACTGTGAACCCTTTAACCTACCCGAATTCTAACTGACAAGTAACACAAGCCAGGTTTAACAAACAATAACGCTTCCTCATCCCTTCGGCTCTAGTGAACAGTCACGGTCACGATCCGCCATTGCAGCTATTTTCGATAACGTACTTAATGGTCTTAGTTTTTATAACGTTATCGGGACTTTAACGCGATTAAAGTATATTGTAAATTTACCTCGACGTTTCAGCCATGTTACAACGGCCGTGGTCACGAGTAGACTGAAGGAAGTGGAGAGTATTACTTCTGTTTAACGTCGAGGTAAATTAACAATATACTTTAATCACTTTAAAGTCCCGATAACGTTATAAATATGTGTGAAAATCGTAAAAGTTTAAAATAATTTATCTGTCTTAGTTTTAAACCGAACTCAAGTTCGTGTTTCATACTAAGCTAATATGAAACTCTCATCCTAATTCTGAGTCCCATATATACGTTTGAAAAGCACTTATTATCTTTTAATTCACGGTCCTTCCCCCGTGAAACAAATTTTGCTCAAAGTGTCATGTGTTTGCCCTTTATTTCCAGTAGGTAGTAATTAAAGCTCACACTCGACGGGAACGTAAATTGTTTACGATTCCTCCTGCTCCGAACGACTTCACGGAAACTTTACATTTTTATGGTTCTTTAAATAGAATTCTGTAGTTTTGATATCGGAACTCACAGAACAAAGACTGATAATCGCACATAGTTTGTAAACAATTTTGTTTATTACTAACTAGTTTATTTATGTAAAGGATCCAGATACGGCTTCATCCAAGCCAAGTGCCGTAATGATGTTCTAACTGTTTACAGTCAACAAAAAACGTATTTATAGAGACGATGAGTTTTACAATATTGTCACCAGATCTTGCTGATAATGGAGGTGTGTGATCGAACGCATATTTAAAATACATATACACCAGTAAAGGCGATCCTCTGCTCGTTTGCGTAGAACTATTTTGATCTACGAAAATTCAAAATAAAGCGAAACTTATTTAATACTATACCTGTCACTCAAATATGTTACAAAATAGAGTTGTAGATTAATTTCTCGCTTGCACACCAGGGTGTATATATAATAAAGAAACAATATAGTATATTTTAAGTTCTACGAGTAGGTATGTGTGTATTCCTTTTGAGTTCTTCGATGTTTTTAGCTCGAACGTATTTCACTAATGCGAAAATTATGATGTTTGAATATTTGGACGTTGGTTCCTCAGTCACGCTGGATGGATTTCGATGAAATTTGGCTGGTAGATAAATCATGTCCTGAATTGTTTAAACATGGGATACTTTTTATAAAAATGGTAATGAGAATAAGTTTTTTGTATCAGATATCATAGTTACAAAAATTCAAGAGAAAACTAAACGCCGGTGTATCCCATTAAAAAATATAATTTGGGCTAAGCGTGTAAAAGTTTGTATTACATACGTTTAGGAATTAGACTTAGATATTTTAAACACATTTTAGTTTAGTTAATTTAAAGTTTCGACAAGGCGACGTGTATTCGATTTATTACCTGAAACTATTAACTATGCTGGTCCCTGTCCGTTCCTTAAGTTTGGAACTGCTGAAGCAAGCTACAAATTTAGTGAGGTATCCTTGCTGTCATTGTTAAATACAGGGTGAATCTAAAACGTAAATTGAAACCATGTTTTCGAATATAACTTCCTAAGTCTAAAACAGAGTGTTAATGGTAATTTATTCCGCAATTACCAATTAAATTATGAATTTTAAAAGTGTTTGGGCCTTATGATCACTCTACTCGGTCCAACTTAAAACAGCCGATAAAAATTCGAAGACGTCAAATTTGTGTGTCCATTTCATGCTAGTACTTACGTGACAATTGCGAAAACAAATGTAAGAGATAAACAATAAAAAACACAAAGAATTTTTCTTTTACTTATTTTAGTGGCCCAGAATTCAGTTTGGTTGATTGTATATTGACTTAGTCATTTTCACCGATACATGATTTACTCTCGTAGATTTCACCCTGTATACACCTTTGTATAATGCCTGGATATGGATACAAATCCCTTGTTTTCATTACTATTAATTATACAACGCGGGCCGACACTAAGTATGGTAATGGTTCTAGTCTTTGACAGTGACCCAGTAATTGTCAGGAAAATACGGAAACGAAGCAAACGAATCAAACGAGAGACAATGTTGTCAACTATGGGTAAAAAATGCCCTATACGTTTCAAAGATGGTTACTTTTTTTATGAAATAGGAATGCAAGCAAGTAGGTCACCTGATGATAAGTGATCACCACCGCCATAGACACCCGCAACACCAAAGACATTGCAGATGCGTTGTCAACGCAGAGGGCTAAGTTGGAATACCTCTTGTGCCAGTAATTGCACCGGCTGTCTTGCTCTCCACGTCGGAACACAACAGTGCAAGCACTGCTGCTTAGCGGCAGGATTAGCGAGCAAGGAGGTGGTAGCGATCCGAACGGACCTTGCACTAGGTCCTACCACCTGAAAATTTCTTAAAATTATTCACTTTAATTTGCTTTTGTGTGAACATACATATATTAACTGACAATGACATGGTTTAAATTGATGTGTGTGTGAATTGTCTACTCGAGACCACGGCCGTTGAAACATGGCCAAAACGTCGAGGTAAATTATCAATATATTTTTATCGTGTTTAAGTCCCGATAACGTTATAAATATGTATGAAAATCGCGAAAGTTTAAAACAATTGATTGTGTACCAATCCTTAAAATACACATACATAAATACATAAATATTATCACTTCTTTCTTTTGAATGAAACTTCAAAAGTATATTATAATATATTAAGAATATTAAAAAAATTTAAACATAAGGCATAGCAATAACATAATAAAAAGGTTTAGAGGATGAAAAATGTAACCGCCATTTGTATGGAGAGCACTTTTTGACGCTCGGTACACATCCTGTTAAATCGCTATTGATATTCCAAGATTCTACCCACAACATAGCGTACAATTCTGTTGCATTAAAAATTTCTTATATCGATGAAAGTCGGTCGATATAAGTACAAAGGCAGAAAAGTTGAAACACTTATGTATGATTATCATAATTATGGATTTGATTATCTGCTATTAAATCTATAGAACTAGAAAGAGTTTTAAACTTGAAAGCGATACTTTATTAGCTGGTCTGTTGACTTTAAATGGCAATACAATGTGCCAAAAAAGACGACTACTTAGGCTATCTGGAAGAGATCGCTCTCAAGCGATAAGACCGCGTTCTGGATACCTATATTAAGATTAATCTGTAATTCTGTCAAATTGTAATGTGGTATTCAATAAATCATATTGTATTGTACTTTAAACCTTCTCTGTAATTGACACCCTGTATAGTCGACCAAGAAATTGCTTGACCACTTTTCGACCGTATTACAAAGGGATAAGGTTCAAAAGTGGTCAAGCAATTACTTGGTCAACTATACACACATGAGTGGACAAAATGGTTACCTTTGGTGTACATTAAGGTAGTATAATCTACCTTTTTCTTATTAATTTGCAGGTTTTACTACCTTGACGCAGACCAAAGGTGACCATTTTGACAGTTTTGGGTGTGTACGCTTGACATGAACTGAAGCTATATCCATCCTTCAGTTGTGCATCCAAGATTCCACTCCGTGATTGTTGGTTCTATAGATACAAGGCCAAGGCGTTGATTACCTTGTTACTGTCAATAATCAAATACATGGCCACGAATATAATGAGATAATAATTAATGACGACTGTTAATTGAATATTGACGAAATGCGACACGAGCCCGATTCCATAATTAATGTGGCTTGGGTTTAATCACGACTCAAATTGAATTTAACAGCAAAGATCAGTCGGGTCTCAACATACTTGCTTTTCTATACAAAATTTCGAAACGACTCTAATACTAATTGTATTAGCCCTCTTAATACACTTTTGTGAACAAGGAAAGGGATTATTACGAATTAAGTGCGGGTGGTAGAACCTTGTGCTAGGTCCGTCCGGAACGCTACCACCCTTTTGCTTGCTAATACTTACAACCGCAGTACAATGTTTTTTATTGTATTCCGGTAAAATTAGTGGCACAAGAGGTATTGCGTCTTAGCTTTCTGGGTTGTCAAACCATTTCCAGTCTCTTTGGTGTTGTCTATGGGTGATGGTGATCACTTACCATCAAGTGACTCACTTGCTTATCTGCCTTCCATAAAATAAAAGTTTATTGAAAAGACACGTGTTTTTATAATTTTTATTTTTAAATGACTGATTATTTAGTTCTATTGAATCTACAATAATAACATAATGAAGTGGTAAACTTTGTTTGTTTGTACGTAAGGCGTAGACTAAGGAACTACGGAACCGATTCCGAAAGTTCTTTCACAAATAGAAAGCTACACTATCCCTGACAGACAGAGGCTACTTATTCCACATGAGTAAAGTCGCGGGCTTCCGCTAGTAACGAATAATTTAGTTATTTTCCCGGTTATTCGTAAATAGATACATTTTGCCCAAACCTGCTACGGATCCTTTTAAACGGTAAATAAGATAGTCAATCCCTATGAAAATTTTATTCAGCCTGCTGAAATTCCAGGCTGGTATGATGATATAAATATTGTAGTACAGGTTAATCCATAATGGATTTTGATACACCCGTATTTTACCAAAGCTTTTCGCATGACACGTGCCCGCTCATTAATCTTCCTGTTTT
The DNA here is from genome assembly GCA_963691745.1 of Ditula angustiorana. Classification (NCBI taxonomy): domain Eukaryota; kingdom Metazoa; phylum Arthropoda; class Insecta; order Lepidoptera; family Tortricidae; genus Ditula; species Ditula angustiorana. The sequence continues at coordinate 9,657,754 of OY829472.1, forward strand.
ATTAGACTTGCCGAAAAACTTGCCGCGCACTAGAGTTAACAGGATTTTAGCTTGATTAGTATTGTTACACAGAAACGCCTTGAAATACTACTTGTTTATCTTATTTTTCACATATACCATAGTAATTCCAGGCTAAGTGCCTAGTGCGATAATGTAGCATTGCAAAATAAAACATACTAATCCTAGCATAGTCGTATGTACAGGTAAGAAACTTATGTAAGTTGACGCTCCATATTCAAAAAATGACGTAAGTTCCATATCAGTGTGTACTACTACATGCAAAAGCGGCTTCACTTACGTTTTTTATCTATATCTAATTTTGTATAATTTAATGTTTTAATGTTTTTTTAATTTGTAATAAGCTTTTTTTGTCAATTTGCTCTGAGCACAAAATAATAACACCCTTACTCATTTAAAAATAACAATCTTTTTAAACTAACATATGTTTTGACCCTTTCATTTGAGGGCAAACAAGAGGGCAAACGTCACAATCACAAAGACATAAAACATGTTAACTAACAAACGTTTACGAAGCGTTTATGAATAAGGGGATAAGTCTTACGTCACTAGCTCTTGATTTTGTTTTTAAGTAAATAGGTACATAAAACATACATTTACTATAGAAACTATAGAAATTTGGACATGGAATTGTTATAATTGGAGTTTATAATACGGTATTATGTTATTTTATTTCAAGCATTGATTAAAAAGCCAAAAACGGGGCTGCAAAAAGTGTGGAAGCATTGCAAATACGCTCTGTCTCGCTCAATATAGAACGAGAGACGTCACTATTGTATTAATGACGTACGGAGCGCCACACTAAATCCGGTTTATTTTTAGTAGCTTCAAAATCATTGTTCTCATAATAAAACTTTTTATATTTTTATCGGGACTATAATGATCGCTATGAAGCAAAAAAGCACCTTTTAACATTATTGTAATTTTAAACGGTTTTTTCTTTCTTCCGTATTAAGTATTCTTAATAAACGTATTGTTAAGCTCTAAAAGGATTATATCAAGCATTAATTGTAACATGATTTGTTGAATGGCGCAATAAAATACTAAATGCTGAAAATAATGAAAAATATTCTCTCCGACGTACTAAGCATTACTTCAGAATCTGCAAATCTATACTGATTTGACTTTGGATTGATCCACGAGGTCTCTATTTCGCCAAACCAAAATGTGTCAGGCGACAACGACAATTCAGAGTACATTACGAAACTCCTATTAAGATCAGTAATACAAAAAATCTTCGAGTTAGCAATGTGTCGAACTGTCGTTGTCTCATGTCACCTGTCCATGTCTGCTTGGTGAAATAGTGGCTAAGTTTCCGTAAACCCTTTGAAATAAAGCCCGCATTAAAAAACGGTGCCCGAGTTCACACGAAAAGACGTATGGTCGCATTTACATAATTTTTAACAGACTGAACCGCGTATGCGCCTCAATCTGTGCATCAAGCACGAATCCTCTCGAAATGCTTTAACTCGTTACGTCACTCAGTGCGAGTCTCTACTTCTGGGCTGGTTAAAACGAGACGCTTTGAGATAAGTAGCGAGATAATAAATGTCGAGAAGATACGTGGTAGATGCACTGCGCGTCGCTTAGGCCTTTTCTCCCCGCGTGCTACAATATTGAACTTGAGAACGATCATAGAACTTCTGATTGAAATAATATTTGTTGTCCACAGATCTACGCGATAGTCTGCGTCATCTCGCAATTCCAGGAGTACCGCGCCGGCCGCGGGACCGCCTCCTTTGATTTCAACGACCGAGTAAGGGTGAGATCCTCAACCGGACTAAAAAAGGATTCCTTAAATGAAAAGAATTTGTTAAAAGGAACAAAACTATGTTTCTACTTTATTTCTACGGTCATTAAGTACTTATTACTCTGACTCAGCGCCCCGAAGTTTGTCTTTGCCTTCGACTATAGTCGCCAACTGTTCTTTATTTTACGGACGTCCCAATTTTTAGCTATCGTTTTGGCCGTGTCCAGTATTTTAATAAGAAATATACAGGGCCATTCATGTCATACCATATTGCGTTGACCCGTACGTTTTCTTGAATCTTGTAATTTTAGATCACGAAGTGTAAAATAAGCACTCAGGGTTGGTTACCTTACCGTCGACAAAAGTTGGTTATGTTTGGTACGATCTCCTTCCAGTGACATGTGTGGGTGAGCAGGTTTGTTTTCACTTCAATATTCCAGCATTGCAGTACTTGAATCGCCCGACCAGGCGTCGTCCGATAGGCCGTCAGATGTAAGCTTATCACTGCCTTATCGTCTGGCATCCTCTCTGAATGTCCGAACCAACGGAGTCTTGCGGATTTGATTTCTCAAATGATATTGGGCTCAGGTACTAGATTTCAAGCTCTTGGTTCCTGTGGATCCACCAACTGCCATATTTTCTTCGCGGTAATTTCCTACATAAATTCAAATGAGCTAGTGTCGTAAAAACGCTCAATTAAAAAGTTGAAAATTATTGTACTTAAATAAACAAATTAATTATTAATGGAATTATAGTGATACAAGACTACGAAAAAGTGAAGAAGACAAAGTACTTTTTATTTGGTCAGAACCAAGATGAAAAGGTACAAAATCATATACAATGGGAGTAATCATTTACAAGGTGCAGCTATATAAAAAACAATGACCCCAAAAAACCAGAAACATGGTTTCGTTTTTTTAACAATCTAATTTATGAAATGTTATTTTTTAGTCCGGTTGTCTATTGAAAGTACGACGAACAAGATGCATAACGCGCCTTTATTTTGTACTACTACTTGAATCCAAACTAAGATTGAATTTATGTTCAACACAACGTAGCAACACTTGTTTGCACAAGCCGAGAACGACGACGATATCGTCTCCACTCCACGAAATATCGAGAGACCAACCAATTTCACAAACAAATTTCTCCCTAGAGGCCCGCCTCTATTACGACAGTTTATACTACGAAACTTTATAATAACAAACACGTCAATATCAATACGAAATGTGTCGGTTTCTACCGAACGCATTTTTAAGGCAGGGACTTCATTTATGTCATAACTTGAAGCTTTCGTCATTAGAACACCTAATTAGTGTTAATAATAAGACTTAAAAGACTAAGTAAGTAATTAGGGATTTAATTAGCTTACAGCATGCTTGTAGTAAAAAAAATATCTTAAAAACGTCAAAGACTGTTGTAATTTCGGCGTTCCAGTAAATATGGCATGCGAAAGGCTTGCAATGTCGAGAAGTTTAAATAACTCCATATACGATACGATATATCAGTTCAACTTCATTACACGCTTTTATTTCGCTTCGCTTCCATGTAAATTATGCAAACAAATTTACACCTCGAGTCACTTCTTGGTACCCCATTATATTCGTATTTGAAAACGGCATGACAATGCAATCAACAAAAAGGCTTGTCCCAAAATCGAAGTTTTTAAATATACTTACTTTAGCAAACAATTTAAATAAAATTGCTCATATTAGAAAGGGCTTCTTTATTACCCGTCACTTTCGAGTGCTATTTTATCACTAAAACGACAAGTGTTTGTGTTAGGGCGTGTAAATAGCCAAAAATACTACGCGTTTAATCAGGGGCGAGGAGCTGGTGCGGCGGGATCTAAAGATGAATTTGAACAGTAGAGCCCCACTCACCTGATGATGATGGCGGATGGCGGGCTGCTGTGATGCGGGCGCAGAAGAACTGATGACTTGGAGCGGTGCGGGTCAATATGATAAATCGCGAGGAAATATAAGACACAGCAGATGAACGATAATAATGATAACTGATTGACGGATGATTATCTTTTTTTACGTGCGGCCATAGAGCAGGCCTCTACTGCATTTGACCAAAAAGGGTTTTAGCGCGTAACCATGCTCCCGGCCTTGAAATTCGCTGAATTTCAATGAAAATGAGGTGCGGTGCGGTGAGGGCGAAATGAAATACAATAAGAATATGAATGATAACCTAACGTTAAAATAAACAAACTTCTAAGCTTATGAAGTAACCTTACTGAGAAGGAAGGGGAAACAACTTAACAACAGGACGCTTAAATGATCCTTTAGTTGTTTTAACCATGGCTACTCGAACCACATTATCAGACCCTGGATAAACATTTGTTATTACACCCAAAGGCCAATGGAGAGGCGGTACATTATCATCACCCATCAACACTACAGTCCCTATTTTGACGGGATGATCCTGAGAACACCATTTATTTCTGACTTGCAACGAGTGCAAATATTCTACACGCCATTTTTTCCAGTAAGACTGCACAATACTTTCCAGCAACCTTTTCCTATTACTAAGATTACGGCACTCGCTAGACAAGTCAGAAGCGGGTAAATATTGAAGCGGTGTAGACATTAAAAAGTGCGCGGGCGTTAATACTTCTGGGTGTGGATCCGATGATATAGCACTAAGCGGTCGCGAATTGAGTATACACTCAACCTGCACAAGAACAGTAAGCAGTTCTTCATATGTCAGAAGCTGTGAGCCAATGACACGGTACAAATGAGTCTTAAAACTCTTAATATTGGATTCCCACATACCACCAAAGTGAGGGGAACGCGGAGGAATCATTTTCCATTCAATGCGGCGGTTAACGCATTCAAAATTGAATTTAGATTTAAATTCTGAACTATTTACAAGATTGTACATGTCGTCCAATTGAGCTTTAGCACCGACAAAATTGGTCCCGTGGTCCGAATAAAGGCAAGAGACGGGGCCACGTCGAGAAATAAAGCGTTTGAAAGCGGCTAAGAAGGCATCTGAAGTTAAATCCGAAGCCAACTCTATATGCACAGCCTTAGTAACAAGGCATACAAATAAACATATGTACGCTTTTTGTGCGTGTTGACCACGGCGGCGACAAAGAGTTATGCGGAGAGGACCAGCGTAGTCCACTCCGGTGTGCATGAAAGCTTTTGCTTCTTGCAAGCGGTAAGATGGTAAGTCAGCCATCTTAGGAGTTGGATGTGCGGGCTTAACGCGGAAGCATTTATTACAACCGTGGACTCTCGCTCTAATGACAGTTCTGGCGTCTAATATCCAGAAACGCTGGCGAATGATAGACATCAAAAGACCTGCACCAGTATGACAGTTCTCACCATGGTAATGGTCTATAATTAAATTGACTATATGGTCACGTTTCGGAAGAAGCGCGGGATATTTTGCTTCAAATGGCAAATCTGCATTTGACAGGCGACCTCCAACTCTTAAAACATTATTTTCGTCACAAAAAACTGAAAGTTTTAAAAGTTTGCGTGATGGTAAAAGATTATTTTTAATGCGAGTAATTTCCTCCTTGAAATATACACTCTGTATAGCGACTAATAAAGCAGTTTCAGCAATCCCGAGATTTTTTATTATTTCAGTCGGGTTTAATTTTTGTGTAAAGCGTAACACATAAACAATCGTGCGGAGCAGCTTATTCCAAGACGATATGCGCTGAGCTAACTCGTACAGTATAGGCTGTTCAGCGTGAACAACTGTGGTTAACGTATTAGATTTACATTCAGGTAAATTGTCAACTTCTGTGGGACTGAATGATCGAATAGGCCATTCAGTTGGCGGGGTTTGTAACCAAGATGGTCCGGTCCACCACAAATTATGCGATATCAATTGTGACGGTAACATACCGCGTGATAAACAATCACTAGGGTTGTCAATTCCGGCAACGTGATATAAATTTTGTGGATCGACGTTTTCTTGACATTGAGCAACACGGTTGCTGACAAAAATAGACCATCTATGAGGAGACGATTTAACCCACGAAAGCGCAATTGTCGAATCCGAGAATGCGTATATTCCAGCAATTGGAATGCGAGCTAGGTATGTATCCTGAACAATTTTGATTAGCTTGGACATTAAAAGAGCTGCACATAACTCTAAACGAGCAAGAGTAGCTATTTTAGCGGGAGAAACCTTGGACTTAGAGCACAGTAGCCTCACAATTATATTACCGACTGGATCTGTAACATGCAAATAGATGACGCATCCATAACCATGAAGACTAGCATCACTGAACCCAACGATGTTTACTGTACAGTCAGCAGAAACACCAACATGACGTGGGATTTTTAGCGTTGACAGCAACGGAAACTCTTGCACCAAAGTGGAGTAAGATTTCATTATGTGTTCTGGGGGTGTGTCATCCCAGTCGATCTTGCTGAGCCAAAGTTCTTTAATTAGTAACTTGGCATATAACACAACGGGAGCTACTAGGCCAAGGACGTCAAACAAGCGAGCTACAGTGGATAGTATTATTCGCTTGGTACACTTCCCACCAGCAGAAGGCGGAGACGTAGTAATGAAGAATGTGTCACTTGTGGGTTCCCATGACAACCCTAACACCTTTGCTACGTTTTGTTTGTCATTAAAATTGACAGAAGCGCGGTGTGAGTCAGGAAGGCTATCTAATAGCTTCGGAGAATTACTTGACCATTTGACTAAGTCAAATGCGCCAGATTTAAACAATGCGATTAATTCTTGCGACAAACGCATGGCAATTTCATTGTCCAAACATGAGTGGACGAGATCATCCATGTATAATTGAGTGCTAGCCACATTTGCAGCGTCGGGAAAGCGACGACTCTCATCTATACATAACTGCTTGACAGTGCGCATAGCCATATAAGGGCTGGACTTGAGTCCGAAAGGAACACGAGTAAATTGAAAAGAGCGAATCTGCTCGCTTTCCGAGAAGCGGAATAAAATTTTGACATATTTATAGTTATGCGGTGGTAGGCAAACTTGCATATACATTTGGCGAATATCGGATGTCATAGCTACTGGAAATAATCGAAAATTCAGCAGAAGAAAAAATAAATCAGCCTGTAGATTGGGACCTGTATGCAAAATGTCATTAAGTGATAATCCTGAGTGAGTCTTAGCGCTGGCATCGAGAACGATCCTAACGCGAGACGTAGTTTTGTCAGGACGGATGACTGCGTGATGAGGGATATAATAACCATCATCGGTCACATCAGACGCTGGTATTTCGGTAAGATAACCATTTTGCATGTAATCAGTGATAACCTTACTGTAGTCATCACGAAGCGTAGGTTCTTGCTTGAACTTTCTTTCCAAGCTCAGTAGACGACGACGAGCAACGGCGCGTGAGTTGCCTAACTCCGACGAGTCTTTACAGAAAGGTAAAGCCACAGTGTATCTACCTTCCTCATTGCGGGACACAGAAGTTGTGTATAAATTTTCACACTCAGTCTCTTCTGGACTTAAGTGGCGTTTAAATGGGATTTCTTCTAATTCCCAGAACTTATTTAAACTCGACTCGAGGTCATTGAGCACTAAAGCGGTAAAAGAATTGTTATTAGGGTCCGATTTACAGGGAAAGTCACCCATTAAAACATACCCAAAGGCGGTCAAAAAAGCGGGAGGAGCGCAAGAGCCAGACTCTACTCTATTTCCTAAATAAATGTACGGGAAGAGCTGGACACCCAGCACCACATCAATGCAGCCTGGAATGTTCCATGTTAGATCTGCGAGCGGTATGTCATTTAGATAAGCCATGTCACGTTCGTTGTATTCGATAAAATGTGAGGGCAGTTGATCCGTTATACAATCTACCACTAGCGCGTGTATGTAGTATTTATTATTCGGATATATGCGAGATTCAATATTTAAATAAACATAACCGTGTATTGGTCTCGAAGTTAAACCAACACCCTTTATATAGGAATTATTTAGCGGTACAATAGGCAAGTTAAGTGACTTGCAGCAGTCGAGCGTTATTAAATTATTTTGAGAGCCGCTATCAATAAGGCACCTAATAATCATTTTATTGTCGCTATTGTTTTGTTTAGCATAGACTTGAGCGGTTGACAGTAAAATTGTCGAGTATGGTTTCGATTCTACTTTAAGAGAAACCGAAGCGTTTGCGGGGGATAGTAATGCCGCTGTATTGTGCGACGGAGTTGTAATTTTATTGCTGTCACGCGGTGGATGAGCACATGAGCACGTGGTTACTGGTGGCGCCGGGGCGCACACGACGTTCGCGGCAGCAGTTGCTGGATCACGCGGACATGGCGCGACAGGCTCCGCGCGCGCGAAAGATGAGGTGGACGAGTCATTACGCGCATGCGCGGCAGATGAAGTAGAGCTATCCGTGTTGGCGAACAATTGCGTAGATTTGACGTGTACTTTCTCAGGAAAACGCTTTTGCGGTTGCGAATTATTATTATTGTCGAAGTGTAACAATGTATGATGGCGTTTCTGACATAAGTTACACGTGCGTCGCGAGTTACAATTTACGAGAGTATGCGACAAGCTTAGGCAGTTCACACAACCACAATTACCTTTAATATAGTCGAACCTAGCCTGCGGAGAAATCATATTTTTAAATTTCGTACAATTGTACAGTTGCACATGGTCAGTGGCGTTGCACAACAGACAGGGCTCACTATTAGCGGAGCTAGAGGCAGAAGAATTATTACTAGCTACAAACGCTTTGTAAGTAGTACGAGCGGGGTGAGCCGGCGTATTGGCAGCTGACTTGTAAGCGGGTCGCGGAGCAGTCAACGGGTTATTGCTAGACCGTTCCAAAATTTTTACTTGGCCTTGCATGAATTTGACAAAGTCCTTGTATGAAGGAATTTCGACATCACGTACAGACATTTCAAAACTTTGTAAAATCTGTTGATCAGTTTTCCTTAGAGCACATTGCAATAGAAAGAAATCTGCCAAATCTGGAATATCTAATTGTTTCAGAGCAGCTACAGTCGCGGAGTATTTCTCTATAAAGCCATTAAGACTGCTGGAAGAATTAGAGCACGGTTTCAAATCGAGTATGTTATTTAGGTAATATGTACCTAAGGCGCGTTTATCCTGATATTTTTTCACAAGACTCTCCCAAATAATAGAATAAGTCTCGCCGGTGGGTACTATACCCGCAGTCAATTGAAGCGCGCTATGGGTCAGCTTGCCCATAAGATACTGCACGCGTTGCGAGTCAGAAAGCTGCTCGTTATTATGAATATTGGCCTTAAAAGACTCATAAAATATGGGCCAGTTTTCAGTCCTACCGTCGAAGCAAGGAAGGTCGATGGGTGGCAGCCTGATGGATGGACCCTTGGGTTGACACGCGGGTGCGGAAGGCGTACTCGTTTGCGGTGTTGTTATTTTTATAATATTGTTACGAGTGCGCTTAATTCTAGCGTACAAATCCTCAAATGTATCCAGGGCTCCGTAATCAGGTTCGCACTTGGGCTCGAGAGACAAAGAAATGACATTTATCTCGTCTAAAACTGCCTCGAACTTAACCCGATAGTCGTCAATGGTTTCCGACTCGGCCATGAAATTTTCGTTAAACCTAGAGTCATACGACGAACTGTTTTTTGCTAGATCGTATAACCGAGAGAAGCGCTTAAGCATTTGCTCCTCCTTGCATTTCAGTAAAGCTAACTTTGCTTCCATTTCTTTTGACATAATTCGTAATTAATATGCGATGTCAAATGAAAATGAATGAAAATGACAAATAAGTATGGCGGATTATGAAATAAATTTGAAATTTAGAATTTATCCCGTTCGAATGGACCAAAAATATATGTTAGGGCGTGTAAATAGCCAAAAATACTACGCGTTTAATCAGGGGCGAGGAGCTGGTGCGGCGGGATCTAAAGATGAATTTGAACAGTAGAGCCCCACTCACCTGATGATGATGGCGGATGGCGGGCTGCTGTGATGCGGGCGCAGAAGAACTGATGACTTGGAGCGGTGCGGGTCAATATGATAAATCGCGAGGAAATATAAGACACAGCAGATGAACGATAATAATGATAACTGATTGACGGATGATTATCTTTTTTTACGTGCGGCCATAGAGCAGGCCTCTACTGCATTTGACCAAAAAGGGTTTTAGCGCGTAACCAGTTTGTGTTAATCAAAAACTTACCCCATAATTATAAAGGCTTAGTTAGTACCTTTATTTCTTATACATGCATTTTTTTATATTTCATTGTAACGTTTGACTTAGAAAAAAACATACAAACGTTAATTGTAATTGAAAGCAAACTAAAGCTCTTTATCTTTTTATTATTTTTTCCATAGTGTACAAAAGTCTATCCTTTCCTGTCTGTCCTTATATCTTCGGCCGCTTACTGTATCCGTGGTATCCGTGCGAACCAGGGGCGGGCCACTAGTTTATGAATAAGAGGGTATTTACGAACTTGGTTTTGTTCGCAATTTTTTTAAAGGCCGAATCAACTGACTGTAGTTGTATCCTAACAATCAATTACGGCTTATTTATTATTTTTATTTATAGTTTTTAATCTTTTGTGACGTTCACAACATATTATTTACAACGCCAAAGGGAGCTTTAATGTAGTAAAAGTAGAGTGAATTTACTCATCACAACGCCTAGGTAAACTAACAACGATTTTATCGCGTTAAAGTCCCGTTTGACGTTATAAATATGTTTATTTATACTAAACAATGAGCGAGAGTTTCCGCGTCAAGGTTTTCCGAAGTCAATTTGGCTATATTCTCGTTGGTGTAACAATTTGCATACTAATCTGGAAATCTCGGGTTTGGCGTGGGGGATCGGGGTCTCCCGGAATTGTTACAATCGCTTCAAGGCTTCTTCGTTTAGCCGTTTAAATCGCTCCCCCACACTGCGATTGGGTCAGAATCACAATAAAAAGTTTTTGTTTTTATTAAAATCAAGAGTTAAATTATTTTATTACTGGTATAGATACAATATAAAAGAATATTTATTGGATAAATTCAGAATACAAAATGAAGTGATTCAAAAGTGATGGTTGACTAGTTGAGAATGCCTTAAGTATTAAGGCCGCCATTTGCACTTACCTTAATAATTCCGATACAAATGAACAATAGAACATGAGTTAGAAGATAAAAAAGTAAAATCTCGTTTTTAAAATTCTGAGTATTAAACCTAATTGACCATCAATATTATGAGTAATCTAATTTTTTTGTATTGTACAATAAATAATACAAGTAACAGATACAAAATTAAAACCAAAAGTCACAAAAAATAAAATGTAGTAAAAAATCGGTCCGAGTTAAAGACTTGGATAAATACTATTTATATTTTCTTTGGATAGGCAAAAACGTATACACATACGGACTATAAACTCTTAACTGTCGGCCACAGGTCAGTATTAGGGTTAATTCTGATTTTCACCCGAGTTTTTTTTTACGAGCACGCGGATCGTCTTATGGGAAGTAATGTCTAATGTCATTGAATAGTTGTTCATTCCGTTTTTTCCAATTGCGTTGTCCTATGGAACGCATAATGGCGACGCACAACAAAGTTTTGTGCTATTTTTTATGAAAATTGGAATAAAAATGCAAACATCATTTTAGGCAATTACATTCTGCCAAATTTGTAATTATTTGTTAATTAAAAAAAAAAACCTCTTGTTTCGGCTCTTGAAAGTTGATCAAAATTTAATAAAAACATTTGGAACAATTGACGTCAATCAACCTAGTCCTAAATTAAGCAACTAAAGTTGCTTGTGCCGTGGGTAAGGCAACAAAATACTATTCTATAACAGAGAAAGATATTTGAATCTGCCTTTGAATAAATCGTATTCCAGCATTCGAGGTCTACGGCCCGTCAATTTGGGTAATAACGTTATCTTTTAGCTCTCCTACAAGTCATGGATTGGGAGGACAAGGGGTTTGTCACTATTAGGGTGATTGCTTTCGTCCTTTCGGCCACTTTCAGCCGACGCTGCCCGTGGGTGGTCGACCCGATTTTAGGAGAAACAGGGCTAGCCAACATTGAACTATTCCTCTCATAAAGTTTACATAGCTCGAGGCCGTTCTCACTACAAAACTTAGAACATATCTACTAGACGTCCTGACTATGCAAGTAAGACAGTTGTAACTAATAAATTAATACAATGTAATTTGTAAACAATCTTTCCTGTTCTGTTCCTGTCTGTCCTCCAATCTTCGGCTGCCTAATCCTTCTAACCCAGGCAACGGATTTTGATATGGTTTTCGTTTTCGTTTAGAGATTTTTTTACGTAGGTAAGATTTTTATTCTAAACATCTTTATTGGGAAGTCGAACGGGACGCTAGTATTTTACTTAAATACACGAACATCCATATTCATCATACAGATATGCCTCTCATGGAGACCGAACCCGCAACCTCTGGCTTGGTGGTCGGGTTCACTAATCACTTAACGCATGGACTGTCGGCTTGGCTTTTCCAACTTACTCCAAGTACCACAAACGCACAGGTGCGTTCAATTGACTGTGAAATAGTTAACTGTACAAACGACGACGGTAACATTTTCCACCCTCTAAATCTTAACCTATAGATAGCCATGATTTTTTACTACGCTGTTGTTATACCTTAGAACTTTGTTTATAGGTTCTGATTTTTATAAGTTCGTCATTGATTTCACAATATTCGCATTTTACGAGTTTCATACAAAACAATAAAGCGTCAATATCTTCCAAACTATAAAGAATATAAAATAAGCAAGACATACAAACCTAGTTCTAAGCCATAACAACATATTGAAAAACCATGACCATTGGTTAAGGTTTAGAGGGTGGAAAACGTTATCACCGTTTCTATGGTGAGCGCTGGGTAAACAATTTAATAGTCTTAAGTGTGATTTGAACGTCCATGAGTGCGACGGCCTATTCGCGATAGCTCGGCATCCGAACACCAGTCTCAAAGCGAGCCGATTAGAATTATCTGCATGGAACACCTCGCTGCAACGCCGCCCGCCGTCTTTCACCGCCCAGGGCAAATATAAAAACTAGGTATTCGAGGCGTTTTGATTGAATGCCGGGCGATTTACGAGTGCGGGTAGAGATGAATGTGATTGTCCCATAAATTTAGGAAATAAATGGCACAGATCACGCAAGATAATGTTTTAATATAAATGTAAAAATATGAACAATATTTTTTTGCTGGTGATATGACCTTGTGCAATGTCCGTCCGGATCGCTACCACCATCCTGCTCGCTAATCCTGCCGCTAAGGAGCAGTGCTTGCACTGTTGTGTTCCGGCGTGGAGAGCAAGACAGCCGGTGTAATTACTGGCACGAGAGGTATTCTATCTTAGCCCTCTGGGTTGGCAACGCATTTGCAATCTCTTCGATGTTGCGGGTGACTATAGGCGGTGGTGTACACTTACCATCAGGTGACCCACTTGCTGGTTTGCCTTACTATTTCATAAAAAAAAATGTTCACGCTCGTTACGCTCTGGTCGGGAGCAAGCATCGCGTCCCGCTTTCTATCCATAACTCGCTACGAACATGACACAAAAGTGTGTGGTACGAAACCCTCGGTGTGCGAGTTAGCACTTTTACACATCTTTCAGCGTCCTCGCCAAGTTCTAGTGGACAAAAGGCACGTGTTCTGCATTGATATTTTGCCAGGCTGTCTGTAGCCTGCCATTGTAGGCTACATTATGTATGATCTGTCAACACGCTATACCGATATTGATCGATCGTTTTATCCGTAGACGTGACACGTATCCTTGTCTATAGCCTGTCTAGATTATATTCATTGATAAACCGACACGGGGTCTCTCTTCTCTCCTTCAGAGTACGAGAATTTGCGCTCATTGTTGGGCATACGTTTCTCTAATTCTTCTCCAATGTGCACCATTCGCATTAATATGGGGGAGCTTGTGAAATAAAAGTTGTTTTACTAGGTTATGCCTCGGGGTTGAACTTTTTTCTGCAAATAGTGTTTCTTTCATTAAAATTTTATCAAAGTTTGCTGACATTTGAGGTTTATCCAATTAACCCGTCGGTAGAATGTTAATGAGAAATAAAAATAAGTCATTATTGTAATTAAGAGTGCTAGGAGATCTAAAAATATAACCCCCCTTTTTTGGAGCTTTTATTCTTCTATTCAATCTAATTTACTAATATATTAATAATAAAAACCAACCAAATAGTTTCAGCAGTTTTCGCGTTCTAACCATACATTTAATAGAAATTTTCTGCATAGAAAAGATTGTAGGAATTTCGTGAAAATGCAATTTTGTGGATTCCTGATTGTGCAAACTGCCGAACAGGAAGAAACGTGGTTGTTAAAGAATGCCAAATATTTTTTTTTTTTTTAACAAACCGGTACAAATTACCGTGCTACTCCGCAAAATGCCCGTGCACGGGTTTTGCGGGTGCAAAAACCCACCCTCCTCCGCTCCGACATGAAACAGCCATCACACAGACTCAACAATAAACCACCACCTTTATACACTTAAGCTAAACGATTTACGCGTGTTTCGCCCTATACGAGTTATCGACGGGATCTTATATAGGATGACCATTCATTACTTGAATGAGTGATATAACTTATTTTTACCTACCTGGATTAAGGACAAGCTGGTAACCGATTGTAATTTTTTATGATCAATTAGAAAAAAATACAAATAAATAATCCTTATTCTTTATGAATATATAACAGAAAGATAATAGTCATCGTTATTTTCGTTAACATGTTGCTTTCTCATTTTACGGAATCGCGGGGCATATTTAGTAACACAATAGCGTTATATGAATGAACAAAGACGCCGCGCCGCCGTCTCCCGGTTTGCCGGCCGGAATTTGAATCGCCAGCCCTTTGATCACACTTGACATGCGAAATACCTCCCGGTAATGAGAGCCCCGATAGATTTCCCAATAAATGCTTAAATGTTTACGATACCCGTCGGTTTGCGTGTGTGCGTAGGGCTTACACATTGATACTAAAACTAACCTCAACAATGTTTTTTGACTCATTTTTTTTGGTTGATTGAATTACAATAAAGGTTTTTAACTGTTAATTATTAAAATAGAAAAAAAGAAAGAAAATATTTATTCAGCAACACAGAAAAAAATAGGGGGTAAATGTTTCGATGACGCTGATATAAGATGATGATAAGTGACAATTGGTTCACACCAAGACGTGTTTCATTTTATAAAATCACCCCTTAATGGAATGAAACTGTGATTGTGAGTTTCAATGAGGTTTGTCTCTTTTGAGGTAAACAATTTAACTCTCTCAAAGTAACATAGTAATAGTTTGCAAAACCTATGAAATCTGAGCATAGCAAAAGCGGGACCGCTACTTTTTTTTAAATACATCAGACAAAGTTGGTAAGTCGGCAATTGAGATCAACAAGTTAACAACCTTACAAATTTTGTTACACCTTTATGCAAAATAAACATTTTTTTTTACGAGAGACATTGATTTGTTGAATGTTGACGCCCGGACTTTGAAATGTACTACTTAGGTAAATGATTTTCTCAAGTGTGTACATGAGGGCATGCCTAGATTATGTTGAATATTGCATATGCTTTATTATGTTGAATATTGCATGTGCTTTATAATATTCTTGTTGCATTTGTATCTCGGATTTTGTGTGGTGCAAACCGTTAAAACTGCTTCGCTGTTGTTATCGGCGAGATCCTGTAATTGGCTTATTTTATTTCATGTTGGGTTTTAATTTCTGTATAAAAGCTGTTGGTTTGCCATAAGGATTAAATAAATTAATAAAAAATAAACAACGCGAATAATGTATTCATATTCAAGATAAATGCTACGCCGTAGCAAGTGCTAATGCTTTCGTAGCTCTTCTACGCATTATTCAGTTAGACTTCTGATTGTATTTTCTGATTTGTGTTAATTATGAGATTATTAAATGAACAAAATAAACAAACAATAACAATACAATGTACTGCCCCGTTCCTCTCAAAGCATCAGCTTCGAGCTCGACGTTGAGGTATCTTTGTATCTCACTCATTCGTGATGTCGCGCTAGAGAAAGAAAAGGCGCTGCCCCGGCATCTAACTCGTCGCTAATGCGTTTAGAGAATAAGGGTACTAGTATGAAGGTATGATAAACCCTACTTTAATAGGTACCCAATTTAAACTTCGGAAATCATTTGTCGCGCCAATCGATTTAGGAAGCCGAAGCTGAGCCATCACTGACGATATCTCATTAGTCTCATTACCACACACAGCCATTAAAGGCTGCAAAACTATTCTGCCAATTAACTATGGCTACATTAGTCGATAGGTAACCAAAGGCTCGAGTTATAGCGACTATAAACGATTAGTTTGGTCTGTTTGGTAATTAACATTCCGACTTTTGGACGTTTCAAGCCCTTTAAAATGTATTGCCGGTGTCACTGATTCTGTTAATGTCAATTTTATTATGTCAGAAATAGAAGTAGCGTTCACTTGGAGATGTAAAAAAAAGTTACATTTACAGTTAAAATAAGTTACAGTTTTTATCTCTTCGCTGTGTAGATATGGATCAGCTAATGATGCTGTTCAAGAGATACATTTTCAATATACTTAGTTATCATTCGTTTCAAGTTGTTTTTAAACGTACTAATTAATAAAGAAGGGTTTTTTAATGAGAATATAAAAAACTAGCTGACGCCCGCTACTTCGTCCGCGTAAAATTAGTCCGTCAAGGATAGTGTAGCTTTTTATTACTGAAATTATTTTTGTAATCAGTTCAGTAGTTTTAAAAACTACCCCTACATACAAACAAATAAAAAAAACTTTACTTCTTTATTATGTTAGTGTAGATGAGACTTGGGTTTGTCGCTTAGTGCATCTCATTGTCTCATATAAGATTTGCTGCGAATGAACAGCATTTAGTATGAATTATACAGTCAAGGTTATTAATGCGTATAGAGTTTTTCAACCCACTGCATTTGACCAAAGTAAGTATCTATTTAATAACGTTGACTGTCCTCAAAGTCTTTTACTTAATAAGCTTGTATTTTCTGTAGCAGGTCTTTATAAATATTATAAAATAAAGTCGCTATCCGCCTGTCTGTTCTCGTATGTTCGGCCGCTTCCATTCCAACAACGCAACGGAGTTTGATACGGGTTTAACTGACACTTAGAGATTTTTTTACGGAAACTTTTTATGTACAGTAGGGGAAATATATTCACGTACCAGCTTAGAACCCTATCACAATGACGCGACGCGTTAAACGCCACGCCATGTCATACTAATGTCATGCGTATGTCTCTTCGACTAGGTTCTACGGTGGTACGTGTTTCAATTTCCTTGACTGTACCTGTCTACACTAATCTACACTAATATAATAAAGAGGAACACTTTGTTTGTTTGTTTTTTGTTTGTATGTAGGGGTAATCTCTGGAAGTACTGAACCGATTCCAAAAATTCTTTCACTAATAGAAAGCTACTTTATCCCTGACGGACATAGGGTACTAATTCCAGGCGAACGAAGTCGCTTGTATATTATAATAATTGTAACGATGCAAAACGGGTGCGGGTCGCTAGTCTCCATCTACACTATTCTACAATATAATAATCTATCTCTCTATCTATATCTTATTCTATTCTATCTACACTAATATAATAAATAGGTAAACTTTGTTTGTTTCTCTGTAGGAAGTAATCTCTGGATCAACTATGCCGATTCCAAAAAATCTTTCACTAATTGGAAGCTACACTATCACTAATGGATATAGGCTACTCATTTCACGCGAACGAAGTCGCGCGCGTCCGCTAGTATTTAATAAAGAGTTAGTTGATGGTTCATTAGCTGATTCAAGCGACGAGACTGTCACGAAAACAGTGTGAAATTTCATACAATACCCCCTAAGGCTATTACAACATTTAGTAATCAAAATGTCAAGTGCGTATTTAATTCGGAATTAAACCCGTAGAACTATTGCTGTCTATCTCTTTCGTTTGAAACGAGCTGAGACAGAGCTATCACCCTACCTATCTGACGGTTTGGCTGTAGATACCTGTGCGTTAGTGTTCGTGAGAAGGCAAATGTTCGTGGCTGTCACACACAAAACTAAAAAGAAATATCTCAAAAGGACGTTCACCTCAATTTTGAACTTTGCTGACACACATCAAGATTCATATTCTCGTGTGGTTCAGTTGCTCGTTATAGCTTTACGTAGTTAATTGGGCGACGTTTTAGCTAACGATCGATATATAAGCGAAGCGACCCTCCGTGACCATTACCATTATTTTTTGTCATAAAAGGCTTAAATTTAGACAAAGTGATTAACACACAAAGATAAAAGAGGTTGACCCGGCATGCACACACACACTTACTATCTCAATAAATCGTAATATTCAATTGAATGACTTCGTGATGTACCAAATACCAACAGCAAAAGGAAAAATAATGCTCGTTTAGTAAATAATTTGCGGATAATTTGATAATTTTGCTGATGGTAGGACCTTGTGCAAAGTCCGTCCGGATCGCTACCACCATTGAACTGTTGTGTTCCGGCGTGGAGAGCAAGACAGCCGGTGTAATTACTGGCACAAGAGGTATTGCATCTTAGCCCTCTGGGTTGGCAACGCATCTGCAATCTCTTTGGTGTTGCGGATGTCTATAGGCGGTGGTGATCACTAACCATCAGGTGACCCACTTGTTTGTTTGCCTTCCTATTTCAAAATAAAAAATTAATATAAAAATTCAACTTATACCTTTAAATAGAGGTTTTTTTAGGCTCCGTTATTCAAAGCAAATATTTCGGACGACGTTAGAAACGCGTATCTTTGCAACGTAGCTCAGTATAAGATTATTTTCAAACATGTTGATTGAAGAGGTCAGGTGCTATTTTACGAGTACAACCAACGCTCGAACTACTAAATCAGTGTAGTAAGGTGCAAGAATTTCTAGCCAGACAAAAGAGAATTAAAAGCTGCCAATATTTTGTTAAATAATTGTTTATTATCATCAGCAACTTTCCTTCTTTTTTACTGACAAGTTACTCACTTTAGTAAGCGGACTAGCCCAGAGCTAGACGACGTCAGACCGTATCCCAGACATGTCCCATTCAAACCCCCCAGACTCTGGGCCAAAACTGGAAAGTTGGCAGTCTTGCCTATAATGGGACAGCAATTTCGAACCTGCTCCGGTATTTTGTTAGGTGCAAACGTGGTTGGTGTTGGTGGGTGAGTGGTATTTCGCCGGGACTGTGTAGCCGATCCATATGAACAAACGCTCATAATTATGTTTATTTGGTCCCCTCTTAAGTAAAATAGAATCCATAACAATAAATAAGGTTTAACTTTCTCACAATTAATACACTTGCCTTATACATATATGTGATTTGTAGGTGATATGATGATCGTGATGTCCGACGTGAAAAGACATTCAACTGCCTTATTTGACGTACTTAAATAAAATAAAACGTTTACAGAACTCATCGAAGAATAAAGTTAGGAATTTATTTGCTCAGTTACGAGAATTTGAATTCGTCCAAAAGAGGTAGCTAAACATTTTTATTACAGAATTCGCAAAACATTTCTTTTCGTCTGTCGTTTCTATATTAATCGTGACCCGTGAATCGTAGGATTCAAACAACTTACCAAGTTTTTTTTCTGCCCGCTTCACGCCTTTGTTGCCACAATTGTATGCTACTTTAATCGGTGACACAAAGAGATGAATAATGAATGTCTCATCAAACAATGCCACAGAGTAGATAATAGTACTACGGCGATAAATATTAATAGAAGATTTTGTATAAGTATTTTTTGGGCTGACGTTCAGTTTTGTTCAAAGCCCTTAGATAATAAATATATAGAGATAATAAATGTCGGCTCCTTATTATCGCATTGTCATTGGAAGTACATACTAAGTTTGAGAGCAGTCAGACAACTGGAAGTATGTTACATTGATGAGTCATTATTCACTGGTAATATTTCAAGTACCAATTAAAAACCACTCATATTTAGGACAATTTACACCGATTGACCTAGTCCCAAACTTAACAAAGCTTGAACTATGGCTACTGACTACGGCATTCATACGTGTGTGGATAAATATGTACTTGAATTGATATAAACATCTAGGACTTAGGTATAGTAAGTCCTGAATGTAAGATAAGTAATTGCCTCACCACTTTTGAACCTTACTCCTTTTTAATACGGTCGAAAAGTGGTCAGGCTATTCCTTTGTCGACTATACAAACATTTATTACCATCATACGTACATTGGGCCCTCGCGAGAACTGAACCCGGAACCTCCAATCAATCAATCAATGATAAAAAGTTAAAATCATACGTATGACAGGCCTTTCAGCGTGTCCGTACCACATGACGCCAACATGTTTTGCCTCTTTTATTTGTACCCTTACATTCAGTTTGATCGACTTTTAATAAAATGAAAATTCCGAAGCGGAAATGTCGGTGACACCGACACGTCACTTGTGGCAGTAGGAAAAAGGACCTAATAACTACTGGCGCTTACAATGTTTGTGCTACAATTTCTATGCGAATAGAACGAGTAGTAGTTTGGTTGTGACTTAAGCGCCGGACGTCATAGTGTCTTTTTAATGAGTATTGTGCCATTTTCTGGTTTGTAGAAAACAATTGAAAGCCTGTTGTAGTTAAACGTTGTTTTGGGGATTAGCGCTTTACAGAAAACCGATGCAAAGTGTAAATGTCACATAGCCAAAGTGAAATATTTATACATTGCAATTGACTGTGATGTGACAATTATACTTTGCATCGGTTTTCTTTTGCCAATAACATAGTCGGCGTATTTTTTTTAATTAATTTTTTTTAGTTGTATACAATGCCGACTATAATAGATTACAC
The DNA here is from genome assembly GCA_963691745.1 of Ditula angustiorana. Lineage (NCBI taxonomy): Eukaryota > Metazoa > Arthropoda > Insecta > Lepidoptera > Tortricidae > Ditula > Ditula angustiorana. The sequence continues at coordinate 9,678,308 of OY829472.1, forward strand.
CTTAAAGTAAATAGCGTGAAAGTGTAAAATGGTTCATTTGAAATAATATCCAAAAAAAACTTTAAATACTTATATTATAGCGATTTAAAACTACGATACTTAAGAAAAAAAACTTTTTTCGGTTCTAAATAAGAAATTATTAAAAACCTGATAAAAAAAAACTAATAAAATAAATCCAATTTAGTTTCACGCTGCATATATTCACAAGCTAAATTACATAGGCGTGACGTCATATAAAGTAGCCGCTTTCCATTACATTTACATTTTTAATACTAAAATTACATATCGTAGGAAACATCAACGAATACGTTTTCCACACACCGTCCTAACTTCGAGGCGGTGTAACTTTCGTAATTTGTTCGGATCTATTTATATTACACTTCGTCGAATGCTTTTGCAAACTTGTACGATGTTGTAAATCAAACTTCAAGAAACCTTATTCCTTCGCATATGTATAGGTAATTGCAATAAGTCATAATGTGCCTTGGAAGTTAACTTATCGGTACATTCTACTCATGTACAGTAAGCAGCAGAGTTGCTACAAAGTCGAAGAGGTCCAAAGATCTAAATCAGACTTTGAAGTAAAGATAATAAGACCTTGCTTGGTTTTTTGACATCTTCGAGTGTTCACCTACTTCTGCTGTCGACTGTACTACTGTAGGTATAGTCGACCAAGTGATTGCTTGGCCACTTTAGAACCTTAACTCTTTGTAATACAGTCGAAAAGTGGTCAAGTAATTTCTTGGTCCTCTATACATGAATAACTGCACTATACTACAAAAAGATGATAAACACATGATAGTGGTGATTTTATACCACCATTTTTGCATATAAGTAATACGCTTATCTATTGTTACTTATATATTTAACCAGGCGTTTTACATATTTTAGAGTGGCTACTGCAATGTTTTGGCCGCATCAAGGGCACCCTTATGATTAATATATTTAATTACTAGCTTTTGCCCGCGACTACGTCCGCGTAGACTTGTTTAATTGAAACATGCAATCTGCAATATTTCCTGGACAAATTAATGAGAAAAAGTTGCTTTGCCGCTCATGACGTCACGGCGGCGTACAACTCACTTAGCGCTATCCCGTGGGAACTGTGCATTTTTACGGGATGAAAAGTATCCTATATGTCAATCCAGGTTATAAACTATATGTGTGCCAAATTTCATCCAAATCCATTCAGTTGTTTTTCCATGACTGAGTAACAAACATCCAAACATACAAACTTTCACATTTATAATATTAGTAGGAAGTAGGATTCCGAAACATAATAAAGTTTGCGGGTAATAAATATAAAACTCGTCACTGATAACGTGGTAAAGTGACAAACTCACCACCTTGTCTGTGCCACTGTATTTACTTGTTACAACTTGTTTGGCATCTGGTTTATAATGTTTTCTGTTGCAGCAACTGGCGGCGGTCCAGTACACAGCGGCTGCGCAGCACACGACGACGACGAGCTCGGGCGGGCGGCGGCGCTCGGCGGGCAGGCCCATGCCGAGCCGCTGCGACCCTGACGAGTTCTCCGAGGCACCCAAGTCAATGGGTGAGGAAACTGCCATTCTGCAGATCATGACACTAATTCTCAGATGAAAGTAAAAGCAGCAATGATTGACTAAGTGAAATTGTAAAATTGTTGTAGATCGTCATTTTTAAAATAATATGCATAAAAGTATTTTTTTTAAATTCGAAAAATCGATTTGAAAGTACGAAACTTAAGAAAAAATAACCAACATTTTTTCGTTTCTAGTTAAACTTATTAACCCTGATAAAACAAACAACAATTTTTAATATGGCTGTAACCATATTAACGCTCGTTTTATTCTAATAAACGTGATTTAGTTGCACTATTCATGCATTTACGACAAAATTACATTGGCGTGAAGTCATACCTTCGTCGTCATTTTAAATTGAACAATTTGCGAGGCTTGCGTGGTATCGTTTTCTATTCACGATATTTCAATAAATAGTTATCGTGGCAAAAAAAAATCAAAAATACAGGTCTTCTTCTTTTGACGAGTTCTTTTTATTTTGATATAATAGCCAATTTATTGTCATCATGCCCATTAGCATCGCAGTGCACGGCAACTGCGTAGCATACAGCAAGTGCAAGTGGGCTCCAGCCGCTGAATACTAAGACGCTGCGACTTGACGAAAGTGAAGTCTACAAGTGTCAACAGACTTACCAATGCACAGCATAGCTAGCACAACACACCAAGGCTCCCTTTATCATGCAGTGCAGTTTTTTTGCGGGTGGTTTTTTGCTTGTGCAAGGTCCGTCCGGATCGCTACCACCATCTTGCTCGCTAATCCTGCCGTTAGCTTACTTTGTTGTGTTCCGGCGTGGAGAGAAAGACAGCCGGTGTATGTATGTATGTATGTAAATTCTTTATTGTACAAAAAAAAACATAAATGACAAAAAGAGATAAAGTGATGTACAAAGGCGAACTTATCCCTTTAAGGGATTTCTTCCAGTTAACCTTTGAGTGGATGAAAGGAGTATCAATAGCAGGGACCGACAAAGACCAAGAGTTTATCAAAAACAGTGGATAATTACCATACAATTTACCTATAAACACATTACATACTAATAATAAATATAAAGCGGCCACACCGAACACGGCGCTCTATGTGTCGCGCCTGCATCACACCGCCGCAGTCGCAGATGTGGTGGAGCATGTCTGCCGGAAGACTGGTTACACGCTGAGGGTGTTCCAGCTGCAGTCACGACATTACGTGCACTTCACCTCGTTTGTGGTGCTTCTGGCCGAAGGATGTTGTGTTCCGACGGTTCCGAGGCACTTTGCCGATGACGAGCTCGACATCAGAAGTGACGACGCTACGGAGCCACGCCGTTTTGTCACCAAAATAGGTTAACTAGTTTTGTTGCTTTTGTTTTAGATGTATGTTAGTCTATAAGGTATTTATTGTATGGGTCTTATTACCTGAAATAAAGATTTAATAATAGAAATAATAATACCCGATTGCTCCCGGGGAAGCCCCCTGTCCCTCACCTCTCCCTTGCCCCGCGGCCGGGAGGAGTGAAGCCTGACGAGGGACAGATCCCCACCTCTGGCATGCCTTAGCCGGCCGGCCAGAGTGGAGTGGCGAGAGCCGTATGCTCCAGGGTAGATGTGGAAACATAAGTGGCGAGTCGGCGATAAGTTTAAAGTCCAGTGACACCTCTCTACCCTTAGCCTTCCGCACCGGTGTTGCTTCTGAGCCATTTTATATGTCGCTTTTAAAGGGGGCCCATCTAGCGGAGGGCGAGTCACCGTCTGCCAAGATCACTTTTATTTGAGACATTTTTATTTGGCAGATGTCCGGATGTCTCACGTAATAGCCCAGTCATTATTCCATCGTTTTCCCCCTGTAGTCTTGCACGGTTTAGGTCCCATCTTTCCACAATAGTCTTTACGTCTGGCGGGGGCTGCCTCTGCTCGTGTCCCTATGATGCGGGCAGGGACAGCATCCGCCCGGTGTACCCATCACATTTCATTAAATTGTCTAAAGGGCCTCTACGTGTTGGCTTCGGCTCCGCGCACGCCTCCCAAAGGTACACTATTGTCCCGTGAATGGGAAAGACGTACATAATAATAATAATACCCAAATAATAATAATAATAATAAATATAATACTTAAAATACATAAACTTACTTAGATATAAATAAATACTTAGAAGTTAAAGGAGTAGAAGGAAAATAATTTAAGGACATGGTTTCAGCCTCATTTTCTTTAAGTTCTCTCTAAAGGAGACCACGGAAGGCGACTGCCTAATGGAGGTTGTAACCGATTGCACATCCTAGCAGAGTGCACCGAAAAAGATTTGGAGTAAGATTTGAAAGAGTTGGAAGGACATGCTAAAAGGAGATTAGCACTCGACCGCAAGCGATGCTGGCTGCCGGCAGCCAGGTAGCTAAAACGATCAGAAAGGTATAGAGGAGCGGAAGGTTTGAAGAGAACGTTGAAAAGCAATGACAGAATGTGGATGTTCCTACGATCTCTAATGGGTAACCATTTGAGCTGCGCGCGGAAGTTAGACACATGGTCATACTTAAGAAGCCCGAAAATGTACCGAATGCACACATTCTGAAGGTGTAATTACTAGCACAAGAGGTATTGCATCTTAGCCCTCTGGGTCGGCAACGCATCTGCACTCTCTTTGTTGTTGCAGGTGTCTATAGGCGGTGGTGATCACTTACCATCAGGTGACCCACTTGCTTGTTTGCCGTCCTATTTTGTATATATAAAAAAAAGTGCGTGTCTTTCTAACTGGCTCAGTGGGAAAGAGAGGCACTGGGCGACAAGCGACTAAACGAGCATGTCTGCTAGCCGTACTGTATGTAGACCTTCACTTATCCATCTTCATCTGAGAGCGGTGCCCTTTAAAAAGCGCTTCAAACCCCTTCACATTCTTGTTGTTTGTTGACAGCGCGGTCGGGAGGCCGTCCCATGCCCAGCAGACATGACCCCGAGGAGTTTTCAGAAGCACCTTCGAAAGCTATAAGTAAGTGGCTATGCATGCTTGCTAAAGTGTTTTTTTTTAACAAACTGGAACACATTACCTTGCTACTCCGCGAAACCAGTGCCGGGCTCGTGCAAAATAGCTGCGTCTGTGCGACATATATATGTTCATGGAAAATCCACCCTCCTCCGCTTCCACACGAAACAACATATATCATACGGACTCAACTACACACCACCACCACCACTAAACACTAAAACTACACGATCGACGCGCGTTTCGCCTTTATACGAGGCATCATCAAGATCTAACAGTACGACCGTTCGCTACTTGAACGAACGGCGTACTGACAAACTAAAACATTTTGTTTTAATCCTGCCTACCGCCAACATTTTTGCACAACTACCCTTATTATTTTTCTCAAAGCCTACCGTCAAAAATCAAAAATAAAACAAAAGTACCCCCCCATATATTATTACAAACTACCCACAAAATTTATCTCAATCTAAGCTACCCCCATTGTTAACGACAGAATTTAAGCACACCCGCAATAAAGGAGAAGAAGGAAAATTAACCTGTTCATTGATAATGGACCCCGCGTTGTTGTTCCTAATTATTTCCAAATGCTATAAAACATTCAGACAAAATCCCTTTTTGCAAAAGTGTAGTATTTCATAAGAATGAGCACCTGATAATGAATGACGTTTTTCTTTGCTGCCCTCAATGCTGACGCAACCCAAAGAGTTTATTCTGAGCATCAAAGCCAACAGGTTGGATGACCACGTTTGACGATTTACCAAAATACATATTATTAACTTTTTTTTAATACGTATGTATGTATGTTTTTTAGTAAAGCTATTTTGGTTAATAGGAAAGATATTGCGCCGCTATGATGATTAGATGGTTTGAAAGAGGACAAAAAATTAAGAATGTTTTACAAAAGTAGTTTTTGTAAAAATATGCCATCTGACCTTTTGGCTGTGATATCCAGAATCATGTATTTGCAAGACTCTGCCTTCCAATGTATTTGTCTGACCGTATGTTGTCCGTGGGCTAGTAGCTCTATCAGACGGATGAACGACGAGATTATTCATAACTGATTCTAGGTATATTTGGTAAGAAACAGGTTAGGTTTCGAGATTTTTTCTCTTTATTGGGATTTGATGTGCTTTCTTTTATACATATAGCCTTGCCTAGCCTGCCTGGCTATTAAGGTAGGCCGGTCTGATCAAAATAAGTATTTTTGTCCGGTGTGTGTTTCTGTATTGTTTTTAAACCACATAATTTATGAGTCTTACCTTGTAATAAGTTATTCTTTTATCCCGTGTAATTGCCTTTCTATTCTCTTGGTGATGGTGAAGTGAACGCTTACACCAATGTACCCGTCATTAATTCAGTCGTGGAGGGAAGGAAATGTATGATCCCCTAATGATTTTGCAGTTTTTCACTGTTTGCCTTCATCACAAGAAAGTGACTGGAGTAATTTGGAATGAGTGCTTAAAAATTCTTTTCATCGGAACATTACTTTTTTACGGAATCAGTTGGTACTTCGAGGAAGTAGGTACAAAGTAATTCTTGCTCACTACTTTTTCGAAGTTCGACTGAAAGAGATATCTGAAAGAAAAAAGGTATGGGACTGTAAAATTGATTTTTGTTAGGACTAGGAGCCGTTCTAGTATGCGTACAGTGATAGTCTGTTTACTTTTGAGCCCTGTCAAGGCCTGAAAAGGTTCTACAGTGGCCCAAAATTCAGTTTGATTGACTGTTTACATACTATCATACTTACATACTCTTTGCGTCAGTATCTAATCTTTAATTTAACGCACCAGTACATTTTGTTGTTAAGTTTCCTATTTCATTTATGCATAAACAATTCAAGCTATTTTAGTGCCGCTTAGCTTTAAGTCAAATCACCAGGTATTGCTTCAATTAACAACTGTAGCGACTGTTGGGTATTCTGTTCGGATTTCCAGAGTTGACAACTAGCTGCACTAATTCCTTGTCTCAAGGGGAATTCAAACTAGCTTGCCTTAGTAAGGTATTTATAAACTGGGTGTTAAGTTAATGTTAAGTAATTTATCAATACCCCGTTAGGTGCCCTTTGATTTATTGAGCACATGTCACACCCAATAGAAAAAATATATCTCTTATGATGCTTAGAACCAATTAAAAATATGTTACATTACATCAACTTCACAGTGCATACTATGTGCCTCCCTTTCCCCCCTGTGCCCGCATTTCCGTCTTTAATAGTGACTTATATGCGTCTTCTATTGTATACATATAACTCGGCTTTTAGTATTAAGTTAGACCTCCAACAACACACCTGTGATCGGGTCCAATTTTGTGTGGAAGTTATTTCATGATACGCGAACAAACACACAAATATTAATTCCAAAACTAATAGTTTTGGATTCTATGCGCTTGTATATATTTCTTCTTAAAAATACATCATGTGTTCAATCGAAGCCACACACAAGTCACCATTAAAGACGGAATTTTTCGAAAGGGAGGCATATGGTATGCGCTTTGAAGTTGATATAATCCCTTTCAAGCATGGACAATTTCTGTCAGTTCTCTCTTTAATGGTCAGCTAAGTTTGTTGCTGTTTGTACAGACATCGGCCAGTTTTAATTTTATTATATGTTTAGATGTTTAGATTTACACGGGTCAGTTATTGGCGCTGTACCAGGGGGACTCCACTCCGCGCTGTAGGTACGCTCGGCCGCCTTGCCTATAGAGTAGGCAAATCGCAGTAGGTTGTCGACTCGCCGCGCGCCCGCTCGATCGCCCTCTCTGTGTCAGTGTAATTGAAAACGAATGCAGCGCAACCCTATAGTGTCGCCGGGAGTTGGGAGGGGAATGCGGGCGCGGGCGGCGCGTACCTTTTGACGCAAGCCGCCTAGCGAATGTATATGAACTTTTTTGCCTGTCAAAGCTCGAATTCGTTTATCGGGGTTGAAAAAGAAAAGTTTCTGTACGTTAGTACTATTATTTATTCTGTGGTCAATAATATTTGAACACGCCTGAACCTATTTGACAATAGAGTGGAGTTCAGATATTTTGGTCACCTTGCCAGCTCCGGTATAATTGATGCTGACTTACTATTTCAGTGCGAGTGATGGTTGATGTTCATTGGTGACAAACCACTAATGAGTTTCTATTGAGTATGTGCTTGACTGTCGTTAAGTGAGCCTCTTTGATTATAAAAAATCTTGTTAGACTAATGGTTTCGCCTACCGCTTTCAAGACAAAGGGGTCGAACCAAGCTCGCACCTTTGACGTTTTCGGAATCGCGTGAAAGACTACTGGCTTCCCATAGTAATGAAATGTACATACATAGTATTCCATTTCTCTAAAGTTCTTAGAAAAAACATGGTACAGTTAATTATTAAGGCAATAAAAACTTACAATACAAGTTAAAAAATACATTTTTTATCGCCATAGTGTTTGCATTCCAATTGTTATGACATCGCAACTGATCAGCTAAGCATGAAAATGACGGCGAGTTTTCGCGGGCCCTTTTTCTCTTCTAAAAGTTAACTAAATTTTATAAGTCTTACAGAACCAGAAAATAAGGAAACTTTTGGTATCCGAATTCTCGTTTTTTCTTAAAATATATTCACACATTATTTATTATTCACAAATTGTTTATTTTTTCTGGAGAAAAAAGTGACTCGATTTTTCGGTTTTGGAGGATTTTATGTTGTTTAAATCGGTCACTAATCTTACGGCGATACTACACTTCAATATTCGTAATCGTGATTCAGTCATTTCATTTTCTCTTATTCCAAATTTCCTTATTTTTTAACCGTTTTAAATCTTTTCTATTGCCTTAGACGCCAACGGTCCATTATAGGGTAAACATCTCCTTCAATTAACACCCAAAGTACCAGTCACATTAGCACCTACAACCACGCAACGGATTTTGATGCAAGATTTTTTTACTATAAAGGTTTTATGTACAGTCAAGGAAATTGAAACACGTACCACCGTAGAACCTAGTCGGAGAAACATACGTATGACATTTGTATGACATAGCCTGGTGTTTAACGCGTCGCGTCATTGCAATAGGGTTCTAAAGTGGTATGTGAATATATTTCCCCTATTGTACAGTACATTTTAAATGTATCCGCGCGAAGCCGGGTCGGACCATTAGTATTATGTTTATCGTGCTTTATTTGTAAAATTCGTCTTTTCTAGGTGGGGTGATACCCCCACGTCCCCCGCCCCGTATACGCCAATGTAAAGGATACTATAATCGAAACCCTTGCAGTAAAGCATGCCACTTTTGATGTGGCTATCTTAGCCTAACCGTATGTTGAGATTGTCTTTCTATTTCAGCATCGGTGCTGTCAAAACCGAGCCGGTCGACCGTGAAAAAGCACGTCCAGTTCCCCGACGAGCAAAGCTGCATCGAAGAGGCGCCCGAGATGGCAGAGCTGACCGAAGAATCTGAAAAACCAGGTAAGCTAAACCGAAAGAGTATTAGCCTAACCCCTACCTTAGTAATTAAGGCACCCTAGCTACCTAAAGCTGGTCAGACGATATCCGTAGCACGGCAAGACTAAACTGGATCAGAATCGCGTTATCAAGGACGACATGGAAATCCATGGAAGAGGCATAATGTTTAGCATTGGACCAATATAACGTTGACAAGAAGAGAAGAGAAACTGCCTAAAAGCAACTCAGTCTGTATTTTTAAATACCTATCAATTGTTTTAAACCCCGCGATTTTCCCTCATATTTATAACATTAATCGGGACTTTAAAAGGATAAAATCATACACTTCAGTAGCATTAAAACCCTTAAGTTCAGTCTACTCGTAACCACAGCCGTTGCAATGGTCAAAAAGTCGAAGTAAATTAACAATGATTTTATCTTGATAAAGTCCTGATTGGTTTTATAAATATTGTTCAACTATAGATATCTGCAATGTTGAAAGCGTCGGTGGCCTAGTGGCCAAGGGGCTCGAATCATTATCGTAAGGTACAGTCTCCATCAAATATAATTAAGCGGGCAGGTTGTTTAAAAAACATCAGAACACGACTCTATTACCAAATGCGTTCGGTCAATTCAGCTATTTTTTTTAATACGATGGCCTCTCCAATATATTTGATGGCGACTGTACCGGTCGGCATACAAGATAGTTTATTATTCCTCTTAAATGAGTAGCTAAACATCTCATATTTTGGCTTTCAAACCTCATAAAATCGAAGACATATGTAAGTCACCATTAAAGACGGAACTGCGAGAAAGTTACATTTTCCGAAAGGAAGGCATATAGTACCCATGCACTATGAAATTGATTTATTTATCCCTTTCGAACGTAGACAATTTCTTTCAGTTCCCACTTTAATGGTTGGCTAAGTTTGTTGCTGTTTGTAAATATAGCTGCGCCTCTACGGATCTATGAATGGCAGTTATTTATGTAGGCGACGAACAAAATATTTTCAAAATATTATGTAATTATGCTTAGTGCAAATTCATGGAAACTTTGGTATAGCTCAAGTCAACTTTTTACATTAAGGTACGTATGAAAGTTAATGCACTTTATTAGACCCTGATAATAGTTACTATGTTTTAATGTTAACATCATTTTCGGGCTCCGTACATAAAAGGTGCCAACAGGACCCCATTAATTACTACGAAATTTGACCCATTCTAAGGATAAACTTGAAAATTTCACATAGGTAACACTATTATGTCGTTATGGCGGATATCCTAAAATACATTTAAAATGCGAAAGTAAAAATGAAGTGGTCCCCATACATGAAACCTTACGGAACCAAAAGATCATGCGCCAAATTTGGTGTGATTATAAACTCCAAAATAAAAATATGACAACTAAATAATATTAACCGGCCACGTGTAAGTCGGGTTTGCCCTGCTACTGCGCTGTAGTACATACTGATCTCTCAGTGCCCTTGGCCATTTTTCTATATAACAAAGATAAGAAAACACGAAACTCTTCTATAAAGGTATGATCTACGAGCTCCGCTACATTGACATGCCATGTCACGCTTTCACTCATTCATAATTCATGTATTCATCGTTTATTGCATTGGTAATTTTATTGCATGTCATTAAAGCATCTGCAATGGGCTTCATTGACGTATTCAATGATTTCAACTGAATTCACTTAAATAAAATTATAATTCAGTTTTTGCCTCCCGTTTGCACTTATTTGGTTAACAGTAGTCTATTTTTATCGATAGGTATACATGTATGAGAAATGACGTCATGCAAGCCGCGCGGCACCGAGAAAAAGAAGATTTGTTTTGAAAGGATTATAATAGCAAGCGGATCCTTTTTCAAAACAAGAATCTGGTGAAAAAAAGAATTCACCCAAACAGGAATCCGGTGTAAACGTACCAATCCTTTGAACAAAGCGCGTGGCGAGCCCCATTCCCTTTAACACTACCTAAAAGCGTATAAAGGGTGGAAAAAGCGGTCGGCGAATGGAAAGCATTTTAAACGTTGAAGATAGCAAATTGTACGCAAAGGAAACATTCCTTTATTTATTAAAATTGTAAAACTGTGCTTAAATTTCCGTAAAGCCGCTTGCTAGAACCGATGCAAGACCCTACTTACTTACCTTAATACATCTAAGACAGTCGTTAACTGCTTGTAGCGCAATTGTTTTTCTTTATTGAAACTACTTTGTTTTAATGGAGGATGCGTCAGAACGCTTATAATGCTTCACGCTTGATAATTAATTATCGCGATATTCGGATCGTAATCTAGGATTACGATATTTATCGAGTTTGTATAAAGCGTATCACGGATCCAGGCATCCGTTATACGCTTTATATTACATGTATATACCCATTCGATTCGGATCCGAAAAACGAAAAAAATCGGAACGAAACCGCTTAAATCATTGGCCCTGAGTCCGAATACCTACGCATACTGTATTATTTTGTATCTGTATTCTTTCTGTTTCTTTTTTTTACTGAATAAACATTTTCTTTCTTTCTTTCTTTTTTTACAGTTCGCTCCGATTGCTGGTAGACTTGACTTTCGATCATAGTTAAATCGCTTTTTTCTTTTTTTGTGTCTGATGAATTATTTGCTAGCCGCCCGAACCTTCGCCAGGTCTGCGAATGATTAAATATGTTAGTACTATTCTATTCTATGCTACGATCAGCAAAAACAAAAACTGCAGTTACCTACTATTTTTTGTTTGTATAAACGTTAGGCTTTTGGTAAATGACGATACGTTCTTTTTTGCTAGTTAGTGTCTCTCGGCTTTTACTCATAATTCGGTGAAAAAAGTCACTCGATCCGTAGCCGAAATCACTTATTGGTAATGAAGCCTGTGCAAAAAGGAACGAGCTGAAATCTTTTAGATAGCGACCTTTTCGTCCGCTGAAAACGAATCACTCGACGTTATTTTTACTAACCATATTAGGTACCTACATTGAATACAATAATTCTATTTCCTTTCCTGGGATTGGAGCACTTTTTTACTGCTTCTCTTAACCCTCCATTTGTTCTCAGTCTAGCCTTTAATGATCCTGTACTGTTTTTAGACATTAAAACGGCTTAAAAAACCGGCCAAGTGCGAGTTAGGCCATGCACAGTGTAGGGTTCCGTAGTTGCTTGATTACAACAACTATTTAGCCGGCAGGGGGGGAGGGGGACACTTGACTCGAATAAAATAAGCACTAAAACGGTAAATTTTTGGGGGTCCGTAGCGAAGTCAAGTGTCCCCTTCCCCCCCTGCCAGCTAAATGGTTAATTGTGGATATGTGAAAAATTCAGAGTAGAGATAGCCTAGATACTTTTCCTTTTAATTTCGTTTTATAACGAAAGTTTCCAAAGGTTCCGTAGTTGTCTGATTACTAATCAGGCATCTACGGAACCCTACACTGCGCGAGTCCTCGCACTTGGCCGGTTTTTAACTGACATTACCTATACACAGGTATATTATGTTTGCACACCACTACGACTATCGTACACATTCCGCAGCTTAGTTGGTCGAGGAGGCAAATAATAACGACCTCGACTTTAGAGGAATCCTCAATCAAATCGAATCTACAAGGATCAAGGTTTCGCCCCGAAATCCGCCCTTCCTATTACGAGCGCCTGTGCAAAGCGTTGTGGGATATTTCTTAACACACGCTTTATCTTGAAATCTTATACTGTTTAAAAATTATACCGTCGCGTCATCATCCTCCTAGCGTTTTCCCGTACGCTTTGGAACTCACTAAAAGATTAAGCAGGTAGCATACACAATTTGAACAACAGTTTAGTATATATATATATAAAATTCAAAGTCCTGACTGACTGACTGATATATCAACGCACAGCCCAAACCGCTGGACCTATATTTATAACGTTATCGCAATTAAGTCCCTTTAATATTATTAATATGACTACAATATTACCGTCATTATAATATGTCTACCTATCTAAGCAAAAAGCTTAAACAAAAAGAACTCAGGCGATTATGTTCGAAGGGCCCTCATACCTATTCCCTTAGAACGCTCCCTCGCATGCGGCTATTAGCATGAATTAGGCCCTTGCGTGGAACCAGGCCGGGTCAGTATTATTAAATTAAATTGCATTTGTCCCCAAACTGATATAATCTGCAAAGTCATCACAGCCCGCAAGTAAAACCCGGATTGCGGTTGTGGCCTGGAATCGCAAAATAGTCTCTACGTACCATAATAATACTAGTGTACTACGTTACGTACTACGGTAACAGTAGTGTCTCCTTTGCCGCAGCACAGCATACCCAATGCTAGATGGCAGCAAAGAAAAATGTCATGATTGGTTAAACCACGTATGGACTACGTTCTGCAAAAAGTTCCTAATTACCCCTCTTTCGTTTCTATTCGCCTTAATTAAAAATTACCTCATACTAGGATGCTGTTCATCCTGTTTCACTGTGTTACTCTGTGAGGCCAGGGGAAGACATACATGTTCTTTTCAGGCGAAGTCAAAGGCGGAATAGTCGGAATCCCGATAGTGCCGCTGCTCAGCGAGATCTAGAATAGAATAGAACATTCCACACAATGTAAAATACAGTTGGCAATAAATATCTAATAATAATTTTAGCCTGCAATCGTGTCCCACTGCTGAGCAAAGGCCTCTCTCTCGGATTTCTAGTTCCCACTAATTAAGAAAAAAACGCCTAATGAAAAAGGGAGCGAACTCAGCATTTGCTGCGCGTGCGAGCACACATGCTCGTACCTGTATAGAGCTGTTCTTCAACTAGTAGCAAAGTTAAGGAACGTAATAGTTTTTTCACCACCTACCGCCACCTTCGCGGCGATCGCTTTTAATATGCTGCGTGCACGCTGTGTGATTCATAAAACACGTTAGCGCTGCAGTCGAGCCTCATTTCTGGACGAAACCGTGGGTGAAAACTTGTATGCTCTTACATTTGAGACTACAGTCGTGCAGTCTTATTAAAACCTTCGGAAGTGCTTTTCATATGCCTCAATTGAATAAGCATGTTTTGGCTGTGCCTTCTACTCCCATACGATCCGAGTTATTTAAATGTAATCAAATTCATGTTAAGCGTATAAAATAATAAAATAAAGATGCCACATATATCTTGCAGTTTTAGTTAGTTTGTTTACTTATTTTTAGTGATTATTACTAGGGTATTGCACTGACAACTTACTACAGACACATGTTTTAAAAACATAACCCTTCCTGTTGGCTTTGCTATAGTCGGGTAAAAAGGTCCGTTGGTCCGCTAAAAGAATATTGTCTTCGTTTCTCATCAAAATTATCGCTATAAACACTAGTAGTCAAAGGAGATTCAGCCACCCGTGAGTTAAATTTCAGACCCAGAGTCATTGAAAATACTTACGCACTCAGTGTATTCTTTTTATGCGTCAAATATGTCCAACACCGTGACATGGGTAATCCTCCGAGGGCGGGTCGTTTGATACCCCCTCGGTTAAGTTATTTACATTCGTGGAGATTAAAATGTCGTTCAATTTGAAGATGTCATATGTAAAAACCATTAGAAAAATAAACTATTTGTTATATTTTCCCCTCGTCACAGTAAACTTCATCTTTTACATCTTTACAAAAAACTTTAATCCTAATTGCAAATCTTACTAATGTTGTAAATGCGAAAGTGGTGTTTGGATATATGGATGTTTCGATGGTGGGATATTTCTTTCTCAATCGTGCATTAACGGCTGTACGGATTTTGATGAAATTTGGCAGACCGATAGATCATGTCGTGGATTAAAATATAGGATGCTTTTTATCCCGTCGAATCCTTTAAAATGCATAGAAAATAATGTCACTGGGACGAAACTATAATTTATTGTCCATCTTTTGTGCGCTATGCTGATTAATCTCAGAAGTACTTAAATGCAGGACCAAATTACGAGGCTCTGTATATCGGGCTAGAAACTTTAGAACGTAGGTAACTCGTAAGTATCTCAATGTCTACGGTCATCGCACCGTGGACCTGCCTTTAGCATACCTTAATGCCAAGGTAAACTTCCCAACAGTAAACAACTTGTATACGTGCCGTACTTGCAAAATAGAATCGCGGGGCTTACTTAGTTTAAATTCAGCCTCCAATTTAAGTTTAGTGGCCCTTCGCCGGAGGCCGGGGCGTTTATCACGGACCAGCATGTGTTACAACCCAATGACATCTCGAACATTTCAAAAATCCAATCATCTAGTCCCAAAATTCAGCGACAAAACGGAGGGACTCCGTTTGTGCCTATGAAACATTAATCTGTTTTGTATCCTTCTAAATATAATACTTGCATTCTCACGTCTAACACGACATAGCATTCCGATTTAGTAATAAAACGTAATGAATGATTTACTGGTGCAAATGATTTTTTATTTTATATTTGCTATACCATCTCGGTTACTTTACATTTGTTTCACGGAACTGTGGCATCTTTACATATAGAACTGTTGGGACAATATGTATGGAAAAAAGTAACATTGTCGACAATTCTGTACAACTTTCACGTTAACGTTTTCCACTGCTGGACTAGTCCCGCTCCTTATGCCATCGCTTCTAATATTAACCGCCCCGTTACTGTCGAAGCGCAAGCGCGTTAACCTTTTTCAAGATTTCCTCTCACTTTTGAGTTTAAGGTCTAATCCCACCCTCGCTTTCTCTATTTAAGTGAACGAACCTCTTATTTTGCTCTACAGTCTTACAAGGTACTTACATAGGCGATTGTTCCGCAGAGAGCCGCGTGATCAGCTCGCTCTGGATGGAGCTCGAATCAGATGCGCCCGCTCCGGAGCGCTGACGGCGGCGCAGCGAGCAGTTCCACCGGCCGGTGTCGCGCGCGCGCCTCGAACGGCGCAAGATGTCCGCCGCCGGGGTGCCGCCCGCTGACGACGACGCCTTCTTGTAAATATTGTCTCATTACACGGAACAGCTTCCTGACTGCACTGACTACGCAGCGAACAGTTCAAGAGCCGGTGCTGCGCTCACGCCTCGAACAACACAAGATCTACTGGTGTCGATTCCTCCTTCTTGTAAATATTATCTGACTACACTGGTTAGACGATGACGCCTCCTTGCATGCAAATATTATCAAACTACAGTGATTAGTTACCTGTGTACACTGCCAGCTACAGCGAACCTCCAACGGCGCAAAATGTCCGCTACCAGGGTGATAATGACGCTTTCTTGTAAATATTATCCGATTACACTGATTTAGTTACCTGACTACACTAACTACAGCAGCGCACAATTCACCAGCCGATATCGCTTACGCACTTTGAACGACGTAAAATGTCCGCCGCCTGAGTGACGATGACGCATTCTTGTAAATATTTTACACAGATTACACCAGTGAAGAGTATGACATAAAAATTTGAAATGTATAATTTGATTTAACCCAATTACTATTATATTTATGTAAACTCAACGAGTAGTTTTGATTTATCTTACTGCAAAAAATTACAAAGTATACAGGTAACATTGGATTTTTTTTACTGTAGTGTGAATCGGTATTCTGTTATAATACGTATTTATGCTCAAATAATATAATAATTAAGTTTACATCATCTAGCATTTATTACTGTACAATATTTTTTAAAGTTATAATATTAACATGAAACATCCGTATTAAATATTAAATGGGATAAATGGAAACAATTTGGTAGTTACATTTTTTACACGAATTTAAATATTAATTAAAAAGTATTTGCAGGTGAAAGCCCTGAAACCACGATGCGATGCGATGCGAATGCGATGCGATACAACGCTGGTAATTAGTAAGTTGTGAAATTATTTAAATAAAATTTGCTTTGCGAATTAAAGACAGTTGGTGCATTTACAATTCAACAACAGACATATAATACTGCAAACTTTTTTTCTTAAGTTAGTTATAGACCGAACTCAAGTTGCAGTTTGATACTAATCCAGTATGAAACTGGAACCTGAGCTCTATTTATAACTACTACCCTTAAATTACCCTGGAACTTTAAAAACAGTCACTTTAAAAAAATTGCAAAATTTTGCCAAAACGAGTTGAAGTCAAAGTCAAATTATCTTTATTCAGATTAGCCTTCCAGGAAGCACTTATGAATGTCAGAAAATCTATCACCAAGAGGCAAAAGAAGAAGCAAAAGAGATACTCGTACGAATATAAAACGAGTTAACCATATACAGTGGGTAGGTATACCGGAATTGAATTATAAAAGTACCTGAGACAGCAAACATGAAGCCGCTAATTCTCGCGGAAGATCACGATTTGCTAATTAAGAGATCATTAGTCGATTTACATTCAGGGAGAGCTCATCTTTCGTGATTTCAAATGCGAACCAAAATTAGATTAACTTCAATAATAAATTGTGTTACATCATAATCGAAAAACAATTTTGAAAAACAGAAAAACAAAAACAAAAACAGAAAAAACAAGCATGCAGGTCACCTGATGGAATTAAAACCCGACGGAGATCAAATACTTGTTAGTTTTTGGCATTACTTGATGAAACCTTAACTCAAAGTAATGTAATAAACCCCATTACATTGCTCGTGGTGTCATAGGTACAAACTAGTTTTGTCTCGTAACACAAAGGCACATTAAAAGAACACGTAAACAACATGCCAATAATAAAACATGAGATGTGGTTGAGATACGTATTTTTTCACATTTCAAAGATGAAAAACCAAGGTTTTAGTAAAAATGTAGAGGTATTCCATCTTAGCCCTCTGGGTTGGCAACGCATCTACACTCTCTTTGTTGTTGCAGGTGTCTATAGGCGGTGGTGATCACTTACCATCAGGTGACCCTCTTGCTCGTTTTCCTTCCTATGTTGTCTAAAAAAAAAACAGACAGGGAAAATGTTTACTTGAACAATAAATAAAAGCTTCCAATACTAGCTGTAACAAGAACCCGTTTTTGTATCCCTATAGCCCAGTAATAACAACTACGAATCGCACATAACTAAAAACGAAAGGAATACTTTTAAGACGTGCGAATTTGAGCTATTCGGACAAATTATCAAAAAGTATTCTTACAAGCATCGTTTACACGAGTGTGCATGTTTTACCAAATCACGCTCTAATACGCGCCACGCGCCTCACGCGTCGTGTTTCCGAACGTGTTATCTCGCAAATGTATTAAGGAGCATTTTTTTATTACCACATTCGAGTTTCTTTTGCAAACAACGTAATTTCAAACGAAATGAGCCTCGCTGAAAGCTGGGGGTTGTGTTAAGGTTTTTTTTTACGAGAAATATGTATGTGCAAGTAGTCTGTACCTCTCACAATCTGCCTTTTAGCAAATTCTTCGTTAACAACCCGCCAATGAAATGCATAACTTAAGTAGGTACCTGTAACACGCGCGAGTTAAATGTGTCCCAATTTGAGAAAACTTTAGTCAACTTATTACAACTTACATACATACATGTACGCACCATGGGTTTTTGAATGATCGTAGCTCGGGCTTAAACCAAATTAAAATAAAAACGACGCCATATAGGTAGTAGGTATTCGATCAACAGAAACAAGACAGTTCAAAATAGGGAATAGTTAGCAAATGGACGTGGATACATCTTTCAACGTTGTAACGCTACGAAAAACAATCGTTATTGTTGTAGCTACCAACTTTGCGAAAGAAGCCATAAATGTTTGAACGAATTATAGCCTTACGCAATGTAGAAAGTTGCAAATACATGGTGTTGCGCTGTAGGAGCTTTGCTTCATTGTAAGGAAACTGACACTCATAAAATCAGTCTTCATTCAAGTTTTAAGGTTCAATTGTATAGCCTGGTCCTTGAAACTTATGAACTAAAGGAATGATGATGACTGATGACCTGTGGCCCTAGCATGACTGGCCAAGTTTAGTTTATCTCTATCTGCGTCCCTTTCTTATGATACTAGTTAGATAGAGACGCAGGGAGGGGTTAAACTAAACCTGGGCTGTCATGTTATTGCCGCTGTTTCAACTATTAACACCGTACCAGATAGATGCTTGAAACGTACTTTAACCTAATTCACCTGGAACCTAATTTACCTAAATGACCTGGAAAAAGGCTTGAAACATTGAGGATATCATCTCGTTTAAAATTATTTCATGTCAATTTATTAATAACGGTGGAACACTAAAATATGTTTATGAATATTTTATGTGCGTTAAAAGGATGCAACGATTACCGAGCGGTGCATCGTTAACCGGCGGTTATTGCAATTTTTACGATTAATAACGATGTTATTTACCACACGAAAGCAACGATTTATCGTGTGGTTTTTCCTTCATAGTTTAATAGAATTCTTAATTTAACAAAAATGAAAACGTGAAAAAACGGAATTAAAGGTGTAGTTTTAGAATCTCACTAAATGACTACTCACCAAAACGGCCGAACTGAAAAACGGCCATTTTGGTGAGCTTTAGTCACCCGGTGAGATTCAAAACTCGCACTCCAGTTCTCAGAATAAGTTTAAAAAATTGTGCAATATTTCTGGATTTAGTCTCGACTGAATTCCAATCAGAGTGGGTATCAAAATTCCACATAGGTTTGTTAGTCTTATGCTGCCTTCCTATATTCAAAGAAAATTTTGACAGATGCTCCATAGAAAATGTGCCAAAATTTAACCATTGGTGAGCTAAACGATCCATTGTTTGAGTAGGTACATTTGTAGGAACCGGTCATTAGTGATTTTGTTTGAAGTCAATTTTATTCAAACAACGATTAATGATGTCACTACATGTACTCTACTGTCGCTTAATTAACTATAATTTACATCAATAAAGCTGTATTATATCATAATCATAATGCACTTGTAATTGTAATAAATAAATGACGTTGCATCGCCAGGCAAAAGGCGGATGAAATTACCTAATTATTTTATACATCCAACCCAGGTATATTCATGTAATGGCTTTGCACATAAATAGTAATATATCAAAAATGGATATAAAGCATCGCATCCTTGGCCCGTATCCGCATATATTTTCATGTAGTCCGCCAAAACATTCCCATGATTTAAGGAAGGTTGTCGACAACTTGTTTGGTAAGATTTACGGCCGGGTATTCGATTTGGAACTTGTTACTTTGATTCAGGTTAATACTTACCTATAAATAGTAGGTATAATATAGGAGCAGCGACTCTTTGGGCAAACGGGCAAACGATTATAGGCTTAAAAACAATCACGTAAGGATTATACTAAACCCCTCAGATGGCGTTATTAATTAAATAGACACCTTCGCGAACAACGATTACTCACCAGCACAGAGACAAACATCGTAAAATTAATAATCCCCAATATTTTTACTTAGCGAGCGACTTGAAGCGCTTCGGTAATAAAAATAGGGATAGCTAATATTTATTGCTCACGGTACTCGGACGGAATTCTGATTAGATTCCGTTTTTATTTTCTCATTCACCAATTAGCGCCTGTGCGGAATACTAAAGCACCAATATTGTCTCGTTATTGGATGTTACGTTAAATAATAACGAAACCTGTCAAGGACTAAGCATGTTAAAGGATTTTAATTTGATAAAAAAATATGGTCCTCAACAGAGATTTTAACCTTTGATCATGATAATGAAATCCGCAATGAGACAAAATGCTTAGAATCCTTGTGAGAAATACCTAATGGACTGTAAATAACAGATGGAAAATGAGAAAAATACTAATTTAATGGATTGAACTAATTAAAACTTTACATTAATCTATGGGTGAACCTCGTGGCAGTAGCCTCAGCGGATGGCGAACGACTGACTCCCGATACTTTTCAAGCTGGTCTGCTGTCACGAGGTTTTACAATGGTCAGTTTTTTTTTTATATATACAACATAGGAAGGCAAACAAGCAAGTGGGTCACCTGATGGTAAGTGATCTCCACCGCCTATAGACACCTGCAACAGCAAAGAGAGTGCAGATGCGTTGCCAACCCAGAGGGCTAAGATGGAATACCTCTTGTGCCAGTAATTACACCGGCTGTCTTGCTCTCCACGCCGGAACACAACAGTGCAAGCACTGCTGCTTAGCGGCAGGATTAGCGAGCAAGATGGTGGTAGCGATCCGGACGGACCTTGCACAAGGTCCTACCACCCGCAGTTACAATAGTTACAAATATATAACAAAAAAGGCCTGCTTGTCCTTCACAATCTTCTTTGGTTTAGACATGGATTCTAGCCTCCCTCTAGTTTGTTACGTACTGAGGATCGTGTGATGGGATGATTTTAAAATAATTCGTCTCCTTCTACCCCTATCACTACCCTCCCTCACCTCTCGGTAAAAACTCTTAGACGTGGCTTATTTCACTTAATCTGTCCATCTTGTTGGTGATAAGTCACTTGATCTCTTAGGTATCATGTAATCCCGTAGCGTCAAGTTGAAGCCTGAATGCCATTATAAAAGCCATTTAACAACTAAAATGCAGTATCCAATCCACCCAGTACGGGGATTTTAAATGTACTGCTATACAAGGATTTTTTTATATGTTTTTTTATTTAGGGGCTTTGATCAAAACTGAACATGTTAGTCCCATTAGAAAACAATATGTCAAAAACAACTCAATATACAGATTCAGAACCCAGCAATAAATCAACCTATCTTATCAAACACTTATAAAAACTCTTAGCTGAATTAAAAGCTTATAAATAGCGAAACTGTAAAAGTACCGCATCAGAAAGGTATTGAAACAGATAATATTCTAACTCAATGCCAAATAAATTATGATTCCGGACGATTTCAAAGCCTAATAATCACACTTTTGGAAACATTAATCCAGCGCATTTTCTAGGGCGCGTGAAATGCAGGTATTGGATGTAAATATTTTCACCTACGAATTATTTTTATGCAAATAAAAAAGTCCTAAGTCAAACTTTAAATAAAAAACATTCTTATTTCAACCTTCTGCGTCTGTGAATGTAGAAAATATATTTTAAGAAATTTTCTAGGTCTCTCGTAAATTTTAAATTCCGTCTCGAAAAAAAATAGCTTGGCCCAGAGTTCGTACATTTTTAAGATCACTTGGAAATATAATTCGCGATCTTGACCCAATTTACATTTGTAGTAGGTACCTACATTGATACAAGAAATACCGGTTGCCAAGGAAGATTTCAACCTCTGAGAGTAACTTTGTTCACTTCTGAAATTAGAGTTACTTCCGCAACATTTTTCAGGAGCGTATTTGAGTTCTTTCGTTGGCGTCTATTAATTACGTGACGTCAAAATGGTGGGAGAGGTCCGACAAAATCTCATTAAATATCATTTAAAGGTAGGAGTGCTCAATGAAAATCTCCCGTCAACTTTGGAATTCACAACATAACACTCCTGTAGTGCTTTACTGGCAAATTTAGTAGAATAAATAAACATATATCTAACAAATTTAATAAAGTTTTTGAATAAATCACCGATTTCATACATGTATGTAACCTCAACATTAAGATACGGCGTTATTTTGGGGCAACTCCACAGACTGAGAAATGGCAATTAAATGTCAGAAAAAAACCAAATTGGCATGTGTGTGGCACCTACCGAGTCATGTCAGCTATATTTCATTAAACTAAAAATCTTAACTCTACCGTGTTTATAAAATGTTTATATAAAATGACATGCCACGTGAAATACAGCATAGACCAATCATGGCTTTTAAAAGCATACGCCAGTTCGTTAAAACAATTACACAACCTTTTAAAATCGCTCGACTTGCAAAAACATTTTAAAATTAGCAGCGAATTTTTTTAAACAACCTTCCAAAGAACGTTTTGCAAATAGAAGATGTACGAAAATAAAAGGGTCACTTTTTACTTTCGTAATTGCTTAAACTTATTATTCTAGCACTGAATATATTAACGACAAATATTAGGTTTAATTTTATTTACCGTTAATTTTGCATGTTCAATATGCAATGCCTAAAGGCAATGACTAAAATTTGTCCATCCACCGTTTTTCACTAGTCAATGTATGGAAGGTGTTACTAAATCGCGTTTATTGAATAAGAGCGTTTATATGGGTTACCTCCTCCTCCCTAAAAATTGTTGTATGTTTAAGTACATTTCGAAAGAAAATAAAAAGCATTTTTTACAAGGTTCGTACTTTTATATCGCTATAGCCCCCATAATTGATATATTAATAAAATTATTTGTTTAAATTATGATCTACATAAATTTTACACTTTCAACAAATGTTGGTAAAAGATTGTTGTTAGGTACTTATAGGCTTGCTGCACACTAAACTGTGCCTAATTTATAGTGTACCTACCCTTAGTATGGTTTTGTACATGACTAATGTGAGTTTGCCTTGCGCGGTATGTATAAGTTGGTAACTGATATGATAATCGTGTCTCTTAATTTCAAGCGACATTGCGCTCTGTACGGCTACATCATATTGTAATATAAATTGCTACCGGGCTATGATCCCATGTGTAAAGGAAGGAAAAGAGCATACATTTGATGAACTTTCTAGTGTGAGCCATGCATCTTCGTCTACAAAGTCCCCACGAGCGGGAACTTTCAACCAGTTAGGATAGCAAAATGAGCAAGTGGCGCATTCATCGAAATAAGAAAACGATAGAACTGTGTCCAACGCAGTGGCAGTGTAGCCGACTATAGTCTATTTGGTAGACTATGTTGGATAGCCTGAATAAAACTGTATGTGCCAATTGTCAAGTAAACAGCTCTGCGTTTTGTACGTTTTAAATTGGCGTCATATTTTTAGTTTTGCTATCCGACGCCGTGTGTCGCTGCTAGTTAGAAAACTTAGAAGCACTTTATTCACCTACGATAAGATTCAAAGTTGAACCAATGGCTAAATATTAAAAGCCCCTCTTCACCTGCTTCACCCCGTCTCAAAATGATTACGCTAGGCTTGTAACAATCCGAACAAGTAGGCATATCTATTGTCTTTTTTGGCGCATTTTTCCAGCATTCCTCACTTTTAAATATTTAAATAACAATTTTAATGGCAATTTTTTTATAAAGTCTATGGTACCTCCAGCGTCAAGTCAAGCCATGGAAAAAGTAAAGCATAGAAGGAGTTTTAAAACTGAAAGCGATATTTTAATAACTGATCTCTTTACTTTAAATGGCAATACAATGTGCCGAAATGAGACGGCTACATACTTTAAACCCCTTAAATGGACAGGCTAAACAAATGAAACGACAAAATGGAACATTAAGGTATTAGAATCTTCGTTTTTCTTATTTACAGGTTGCACTGTCTTGTTTTCACTATCTTAAAGGTAACTATTTTAACTGTTTTGTGTGTGTAACCTTGGCATGTACTAAGACTATATCCATGCTTTAGTTATTTATCCAAGAGTCAAACACTTTATACAAACAAACCGAACTGTAAATACAGACTCACCATAGAGACGGATTGCGCTAATTAGAGCGGCAGGTGTCTATTAAACCTTCCCTGACTGAAACCGCTGTTGTTAGTTGGTAAATCAGGCTCGCACTAATAAAAGTTAATTAGGGGTAGTCACACCACGTCCTTTTAATGCGTTGATCACGCACGGTAATGGAGAACTGAAACCCGACGCTTTGTTTTAGGTATCCATCTCGATCGTTGGATTCTATACAAGTCACGATTACAGATCTACAGGGCATCTAAAACTCTATTATTGCGCTTCTAAATCCGCAATCAGATACGTTAACGTAAACTTTATGCATCGTGTGATGAAACATGAATTAAACTCATATATTGTTCGAGCGGACTGGAAGGCGGTACGAGCATTGAATTATATGTAACGCTAGGCTAGTTACTAATTAATCATGTTGTTTCTGTTTACATAACACAAGGGTGCTCGGATTGCTAGTCCATTACACGTATTCACGTTGCATTACATTATACATTACAATTGTGGACTCGGGTTGATACAACACGGATTCAAGGCGATATAAGACCAACTTTTAGTAATGAAGAGGCCACGCAAAGGCACTTTAAGAAGCAAAAGAACCTACGTTAATTTGACTCTTGTTCCATTATTTCGGATTCTCAACAATCGAGATATAAAGTACCTCTTCTAGAATATGTACAGTCAATTAGGTTTGTATCGTTTTAATTTTGGGGTAATGTTTAACGCCTATTTTGTCAAACTTGTCCTTGAACACTAATTTATGATAGAGAAATTGTTCTCAAGCATAATTAATTTTGCAACGAAGGAAGTGAAGTAAAAAGGCGAAGGAAATTAGTCATATTACTCAAGTAATTCAAAGTTCCCCGTGTTGACTTTATTTGATTTCCTTTAAAATTTCACTCGTTCCATGACATATTTTTGTAATCTAATAGTTAACGCATACACTCAGATGAAGATAGTGGACTCTTTGCTGTTTTTGATGCTTTTACGTGTTTGAGACAGGCTGTCCAGTTAGGTAGGTCTAACTAGGAATAAAGGTCGACGAGCAATTCACAAACCCAACCCGAAAATAGTTACTACTTCAAACAAAGCAAACAAACAAAGTGAACGTGTTAAGTAAACACTTAACGTTTGCTTTACGACGATCCAAGAATAAATAGCCAGAGAGAACTCATGGTATTGTTTGAGATTGTGAATTAATAGACGCTACGTAATGTCGCCTAAATGATACAAATTTCAAATCTGTTGTCAAGAAGACATTTTAGTTTCTCGGGCGTATTATAAAATCAATGACTATAGCTTGGACAAGGAAGTCTGAAAGTGATCCCGACCTGCATTGGCGATCCCTGGCACCAAATAGTTTACGCCGACTGCGTTAAATATTTAAGATGTAAAAATAATATTGTAATTTTGAGTTGTTAAAAAAATTACTCCTTGTTCAGTTTCTTGCTGGTATCTTCTAATCAGAGGTTTTTTCTGAACCGGTGGTAAATATGACATTCATAAGTGCTTTCTGTAAGCCTCATCTGAATGAAGATATTTTGACATTGACTTTCGATTTAAAGCGCTGAGTAACGTCTCAATAAAAAAAATGACGATGTAGGTTTATGGAACCTTTGTTACAAATCGTCAAGCACTTATTATTTAAATATCCTTCATTGACTACGAAGTTTTGGCGGTCTTGCGACTTTGATGATCACTAGCAGACTATTCTTGCAGTTGAAATAAATTTTATTTAAACGTTATGCCGTTATAAAACCGGAAATGCCATTAAATTAATACATCTGTCATTTTGCCATTAAATGTATTTCCGGCTGTATATGATTACGGTAAATATTGTGAATTCTTGTTGCAACCAATTTAACTGAACAAAATGACTTATTAAATCGCACGAAAAGAAATATTGTATCCACCGTAATAAAATGAGTGTGCGTCGCAGGCAGGATTTTATTTTTTATTCTCAAACTGATTATAAATATTACGCACTTTTCTCGCACGGTAATTAACAGTCAAAATACTAATACTCGACTACTCGTATTTACAGCAAAACGTTTGTATTTCAGAACTTGCTAGTCGAAAATTAAACCAATCCATTTATCCCATTTTCCTCTATTTTATCGACACAGCAAAAATATAGATGCCTGGAAATTATGATAAGCACTCAGCGCCTCTAGGCACGCTTACCTTGTGCATGTCAAGTAAGTGACACATACTGTATAATAGTACGTAATGTATGAATTTGTTAGCACTCTACCTATCGCACCTCTCTCCGGGAGAAATATTGGATCATACCTGCCTAAAGCTCAGGTTAGTTACTATTCCTACAACTCGTTTTTTTTATAAATAGGAATTCAATAGGTCACCCGATTGTAAGTGGTTATGATTGCCCATAAACACCCGCAACACCATGGAGATTGCAAATGTGTTGCCAACCAAGTGGCCTCCTCAGATGGACCACCTTTTGTGCCAGTAATTTTACCGGCTGACTTGCTCTTCACGCCGGAACACAGCAGTGCAAGCACTGCTTAGCGGCTGGATTAGCGAGCAATCGTGGTAGCGACATTACAAGTCCTAGGTAATGCTATGTAATTGAATGTACAGTCCGCAGCCAATTTCAATACAGAGTCGAAGACGTCAAAAATATCTAAGTACGAATCTATTGTCAATACAATTAAACCTTGATGATTTTGATGGCTACTTCTCAACTGCTGAGCTGACTGTACCAAATAATGGCAACTACCCGGCGGAGGTGCGATTTATGCGTACACGAAGATTTTCAAAGACAAAGGCCTGTATTCAACAATGTCTAAGTAATGTAGAAGCCAAACTGAAACCAAGAAATTGTAGGCTATATCGTTAGTCTTAAGTCGGCTTCTTTATCACTTAAGCCGGGTACTCATCGGGAGCATTCACGGCTAATGAAACGCTTGTACACTCAGCAGCAAGTAGCTGACGTTTAAAGAGGTCTAAAATATCTACACAAGCACTTATTGTCTCGATATACCAGGTGCTGGGTGTAACTGCTCAGTCCCGCTACCACGAGCTGCTATCGAAAACACATATTACATTACTACAGTCGCTAGCGAGTAAACGCTCTCCAATTTAAAAGAATATGCTAGTAAATTTCAATGACATTAGCGTCGACCAATGTACCATCATGTATTTGTATCAATGAGTTTTTCTAACTTATGTATGTACATTGCCTATACTTACTGTAATAAACATTCACCTACGTTCATGTAAACGAATGTGTTACCATGATCCTGTCGGTCTGGTTTCCCTGTGACGTGGGTCACGGAGGCCAAGTGGCAGTCGCTCCAAAGAAAAATACCGGAATGCTCGCGGTGAGAATGGGTTGGAGTTAAAATTTAGCAGAAATGATTTGATAAAATATAATTAAGTATATAATAGTATGGCCAAGCATTTTCTGACGAACAGGGTAAAGCAAAGCTAGTCAAATTTTTAAAATAAATTGTACATTTTATTTAAACATGACGTATCGAAATTTGATGTTACTTAAATATAAAAAAGTTTTATCGAGAGTTTGTTATTCGTAGAAATAAACAATAATTATACAACACAAATCAACACATTTTTCAAGAAGATTATCTGAGAATTCTTTGCTAGAGTAAATAAGTAGTCCAATTAGTAGGGAGGGGGTGTAATTTTTTGGGTTTTCCTTAATAAGACTCCTACGCTACAAAATTTTACCGATAACTGGATGTGTGTCAGTGTGTACGCCTCTTCTCGTTGGACTACTGTAAAGAAAAAACTTAACCTCTTAAAAGAAAAGAATTCTAATGGAAAATTCAAAAATTTACATGATTGGATGTTGGGAACTAAGTTTTCATTGGAAAGTTTTGTTTAACACGTTCTCAGCATAATGGTGTACTTTATAAGCTATGGGTAGGTAAGTGACGAGTTCGTTTTAAAAGAGTCTAGGTTCTGTCCGTAAGTGTTCCTTTCTGATATTTTGGTCTTATTATTGTAAGTTTTCTATGAGGCATTACAATGAAAAATCCACGGGTTTCTGAGTTTGTAAAAAAAAAATTACGCAATTCCTGTGAAATTGTGAAGCTTTTATAATTGTTTTTATGGTTTTAACTTGTTCACTGTTTTCATTTTCACATAAAGCTTAGAAAACACCGTTTCTCCACACTTACTGCAATATATTGAACAAAAAAATCGCCTTGAAAACTATACATACAGTGCTTAAAATACTGCCAATGTGCCGTATGCTCTCTCAAAAGGAATGCGTCATATTACCAACCACCTTGTGATTCCCTGTGAGCCCCATGTATAACATGTGTTCAGCGCGACAGCTTTCGCAATTCGCTATGGATGAACTCCAGCAAAGTGGTTGGATATTTTTTCATTACAAAGTAATTAGCTTGCTATGTACCCCAAATAGTATCACATTTTTAGTAGCGTCATATGCTCGGAGTCTGCTAGATCTAATCAGGAATGAGGAGAATCCGCAGAAGAACCAAAGTCACCGACATAGCTCTGCGAGTTGCAAACCTTAAGTGGCAGTGGGCGGGGCACATAGCTCGTAGAACCGATGGCCGTTGGGGCGGAAAGGTTCTCGAGTGGAGACCACGTACCGGAAGACGAAGTGTTGGCACTTTGGCAGGTCTCCCACAAGGTGGACCAACGACCTGGTGAAGATCGCTGGAAACCGGTGGATGAGAGCAGCACAAGACCGACCGTCGTGGAGATGCTTGGGGAAGGCCTATGCCCAGCATTGGGCATTTCCGGCTGATGTGATGATGATAATTTTAAAAAATAAAGACAATTTCTAAAAGTTGGATCAATTTAATACGCATATTTCCTTTGGCCGTCACTAATTTAATAAAAGTGACAGTTGTGACATTGGCTGCGTTCCGAATCACCTTTATAGCGCTCAGAGCGGTCGAACCGGGTCGTCAGCGCTGTAATCGCAGTGTGCGATGTAGACGCGATTCGGAACGCCGCCATTGACAAGTAAGCTGTCAATGGCATATCTGTCATAGTTTTAGGGACTAAAGGTAGTCACTAGTAGTCAGTATTTATGCTGTTCATGCTGTCATATAATGTTTTTAATTTTGATAATTAAATGAGGCAACCAAAAAATC
Source organism: Ditula angustiorana (assembly GCA_963691745.1). NCBI lineage: Eukaryota > Metazoa > Arthropoda > Insecta > Lepidoptera > Tortricidae > Ditula > Ditula angustiorana. The sequence continues at coordinate 9,707,671 of OY829472.1, forward strand.
TGGTATTATTTGAGGTTACTTAGGAAGCTAATTACTTTGTGAATGAAAAAATATCCATGCACTTTGCTGGAGTTAATCCATGGCAAATTGTTATCTGTACATACAGTACGATTACTTAAAATTTGCGACTCGATATTCGTCGACGTCGACGAAGCTCCTCTTTGATTTATATTGCGTCTTTGGCCCATTACATGATACTTGACCTTCCGTCTAAAGGCAGCAATGTTCTTCGCTTAATTTTATTTACTTTGGTATTTCCGATGACAACCGAAGTCGATTCTTTAGATAAGTAATTATTGTACTGTAGGTATTTCTGAAATATGAGGTGATCAGAAAATTTATCGTGAGCGCTGTCAGTGTACTAAAACATTATAAACGAGGACTGCGAACGTGTTAATAACAAGTAAATATGTAGCTCCAGAATTGTTTCAAATAATTCAAATTTTATTGCACTTGACAACCTGCAAATGTCATGAAATAGAATAATACTACTAGAACATTTACAATACAGTCAAGGTCATAAATATTTACATTTCCAGTTGATAAAAAAACACTTTAGATGTACCCTTCGCATACTATAAGCCTGCTGTAATGTGTGACGTCATTTGTTCGCGGCACATCTTTGACTGCTCTTTCGATACCACTTACACAAGAAGTAAAAGAGACGTCAATAGTCAAGTTCGTCTAGTAGACGAATTTTTGATGCTAGGGCCCATGACCTGTTAAGCTGCTTTTCTCTTTATTACAACAGCGGCCCTAACATGACAGCCCAGGTTTAGTTTAACCCCTCCCTGTGTCTCAGTCTAACTAGTGTCATAAGAAAGGGACGCAGATAGAGATAAACTAAACTTGGCCAGTCATGTTAGGGCCACAGGCCTCGATATAAAGGTAGGCACATGTTAATGGCGTTGACTGCATTTGTACTTGTGTTTTCATGTTGCGTACGTTAAGCTAGGTAATTGTATTTTATCTAGATGATGTGAGACCAATGTTTCTATTGTAAATAGTTTATAAATAAAATTAGGGGAAGCGAGACGAGAACGGAACCATGGTGACTAAAATGACTGGCTCTTTTGTAAAAACACTTTAAACTGTACAAAAAACAAGGTTTTTGGAGATAACTTTCATGTATTTAGAACGTTTCATAGAAACTTGTGAATTTGGAAAATCATTTTTAAATGAATTAGTATGATAGATTTCGGTTCGATTTTTTAATGTTAAGTTATTGTTATTGAGCATGTACCTTACTGTTTCTGAACGTATGTACTCACGTCGACCTTCTATAGTAGAAATGGAGTAAATAAAATAGCAAAATATAACTGTCAAACATATCTTATCTGCAAATTGAGTAATCCTGTTGCAGGGGTGCAATTTATGAATCTCATCAGATGACTAAAGCTCACCAAAATGGCCGAATTACTATGAAAAACGGCCATTTTGGTGAGCTTTAGTCACCCGGTGAGATTCAAAAATCGCACTCCTGGTCTCAGTACTCAGCTAAATCCACTGGCGAAGCCTGGTGTTAAGTTTCACTTGGTGATTTCAGTGTATGCATAAGTGTTTTTTGAATAAAGATACCGAGTATTTTAATAAGACAGTAATAAAAGTTGAATGTTTAATATAGTATCAGTTTAATCCTTAACCAGGCTAAAGGAATATCTTTTCCGGGTCATGCATTTAAAATGCAACCTAAATAGGTAATGGATGATTCCAAATTCATTGCGATCGTATTGACATGATTAATAACTTGCTAGAATTATTCCCATTAGTAATAAACATGAGTCTCTGTGAGTGTTTGAATTATTAGGGAAACATTTAGTTCGACGAGGCCTGGATAAGGGTTAGTAGGTATATAATTCATACTTGAAGGATCTTTATTGTTATTAAATCTAACTTAGTTAATCGCTTGCACAATACTTTTGTACTAAAATATTATAACCAAAACAGGAATATTTACCATAGCTAGCCATTAAATACTGCATTAATGTGCATCGCCAATGGTCCAGCAGCCCCCGCCTGTTTTTTTAAGTGATTAATAACAGGCTGAATCTTCGTGAGTTCGTTCGGTTCCACGAGACGCCCAAGTTTTTCCTATTTGCATATTCTCAAAGAGGTAGAAATGTAGTGCCGTGGAATCCAAAACTTCCAAGCGTAGGACTAGGAAAACGTAGCACTACATTTGTAGGACTTTGTGGCCATTCGATAATAATATGACAATAAACTCGGGAAAACAATTGTCCTACAAAATCGATGGTTTGAGTTGGAGCGTCTTTCACGCTGAATATGTCGAAATAATGAGGTCATAAAAATCATTAATAACCAGCAGATTTTTTGTGTGCAGCTTAGTTAGTAAATAGTAGTATAGCTGAATGGCCACAAAGTCCTACAAATGTAGTGCTACGTTTTCCTAGTCCTACGCTTGGAAGTTTTCGATTCCACGGCACTACAATACCTACCTCTTTGAGAATATGCAAATAGGAAAAACTAAGGGCGTCTCGTGGAACCGAACGAACTCACGAAGATTCAGCCTGTTATTAATCACTTAAAAAAACAGGCGGAGGCTCTGGACCATAAGTATAAGGAAGGAATTCCAAAATTTTCGCAATTTTTGAATTAATTGTGACTTTTTATCAACCCAAGCAGTTTTCCGGTGGTACAACACTGTTTTGATTTTGGAAATTCGAGTTGCTCATTCTACATAACGTACCTAATGATACTTTATGTTTATACCGAATTTCACGTATTTAATATACGAGTACAATACGGTAATCCACGAATCCAGCGCGATCCATACAAACGGCGACAACGTTTTCCACCCTCTAAACCTTAACCTATAGCCATGATTTTTTTGTTAGTTGTCAGTATGCTCTAAAACAAGGTTTGAATGTATTGTTTTTTTAAATATTCTTAATAGTTTCAAAAACATTGATGCTTTTATGGTTTAGAGGGTAGAAAACGTTATCGCCGTTTGTATGGAGAGCGCTTTTTGGGGTTGAATTCACACGAAACAGTGTTTTGCTACCGAAAAATCCTTGAATTGATAAAAAGTGACACCATTTATCCACAGTAAATAAACTTACGAAATTCCGGAGCGACCCACCTTAACAGCAACTGTGTTATATTAACGGGCCACAACTGCGCCTTCAACGTCGAAGTGATAAGCGAATTATATAATGGCGTTAAGCGAAGGCGTAGTCTCATTATTAGAATAACTAAATTCAGAATAAATGTTTCGTGTAATAGGAGTCAAAATACAGGTGTTTAGTTATAATAGACAATTTGCTGTTACCTTTATATTATAACATATATTTTGCTTCTTCATCATCTTCTGGGGGTTTATCTCTAAGCGCAACAGGAACGAGCTCGACGGCGAGGCAGCGCCCTGTCTTGCTCTAGCGCGCTACGACGAGTGAGCGAGACAGCTATGCCACAACGGCGAAATCGACGTTGATGCGCTTAGAAAATTAAGGGGGCAGGCTATAAACGGCCCATAGCATTGGTATCACACTGGCGTTTATCACAGCGATAAAGCATCCATCCCTTTCGCACTTGCTAACTGGTTATAGTAAACGCAAAGACTCGTGACAGACGGTGCAATAAGACGTGCAGCGCTTACTCTCGCACTAACACGTTTTATGGGTGACGTTACAAATATGTAGGTAGAAATGCGTGTTATCATAGGATACTACGTTTGGTTATCAATATCGATGGATTTTCAGCGGATTTTTTAAATGTGATTATTAGGACAAAATGCTTCTAATAATTATTGTCTAATAGCATAGTCATTAATATGATCAACACACTTTAATGAGGTTGATTGTGCATAATTTACCGACGCTCTGATTTCTTATCGCGCTCGCGTTCCGCTCGCGGGAATAATACCGCCTCGTGTATGTTGACCGAAATAACACACTCGTATCATAATGTACTATTTTGGAACCATCTGCCACGAATATTTGGCTCGTTGCATTTACTACATAAAGGGATGTATGCATTATGTCATTAACAAAAGCTAGCGTGTTAGCCTTTGCTGGGCACGAGCCTCGTCTCTCTATGATGAAGATAAACATTTATTAGTTATGCATAATATAATTTAGAGTTTATTGATCGGTAATAAAACAGATGATACATGAACGATTTGAATAAGTTCTTTATTGACTGTTATTATACTTGTAATTAGTTCATGCTAAAGGTTTGTTATTGTTACACATTGCAACAGGGTGAAAAAATTACAAAGCTTTAGATTCCTTGACCTTACATACTTATATAAAGAGATACGTTCACTTTAAGGGTTGTTTTTATCAATACTAATACAGTATTCTAATGTTTAAAAAAAATCCAAAATGAAAGATTTCGTTCAAGTCCTTTTGTGTCGGGCATAGCATACAGTATATTATATCCCTTTTAAATCTGAATCGTGTAAAGCAGGGATGCACGCTATATGACCACATTGACCTTTAGTTGCTACTAGAGCAGTGCCCTATCTGAGAAAAAATTACAACAGTTATACAGTTATCCCAATTTAGCAGATTCCCCGTAATACACACTCCGTGGTAGACACTGTCTGTTACATTATTGTTGCTGTCTTATTTCAATAAAATGTTTATAGACCAGGTGATTTTTTTATTTTGTGCATTCATTAAGTACAAGATCTTTCCAGGCCCCTCTTCACCATCCTCCACTCTGGGGAAGCGCCAGAGCCCCGCGATTCATGGGGCCCCCTAGATCCTGGCATATCACCAACCTACTTCTTAACCTGGGTGTTAATAAAATAACCTTTAATATCGTAGTCACAGGGGACCCATTAAGGGCCCGAAAGTGCCCATAGGCAAATAATAATACAATAATGCACAGAAAAACTTTGACGTCAACCCAGCGCGCGATCTGTAGTGTAATAATCTATTGTTAGCCATTTCTGTGCAAGTGAGGGAGACAATTCACGAATGTATGATGAATTAACTATCAGTTTTAATTAAAAGAAAGCCTGTTCCGGGCCAGGCCCGCACCTGGAGAGTGATTCTCTAAGCGTATCAGGAACGAGCTCGACGCTGGGGCAGCGCCCTGTCAAGACAGTGTGCTTATAATATTTTGTTTGTAAAAATTGCGATCCTTATAAAATCGAATAGCAACACGTCGTTAGTACGCAGTTAAAAAGTAAAAAATGGCAGGCGATGTAGCCGCCTGCATCGCCGCAGCTGTCAACGCATATTTTGATGATATTTTGCTCGTTTTATCAAACGAAATTAATCTCGAGCTTGCTTTTCATAGGAAACTGATTTAGAACGCTGGGATACGTAATGTTTAATGTATACTCGGGGATACATCTGTATATTCTTAGGGATATAAGGACTTCAAAATAAGAAAGCAGATGCAGATTATGTAGTCCCTAAGTGTAGGGGATTGTTATAAAGGGCTAGTTAAATTTTAGTACAAAAACAGTTTATTATTGTTTCCTAAATTCCTGAAGAATTTAACTTATAACACCCCTCTTTAGTTGTCGGAGGTAAACAAGAGGATGGCTAACCCACTGGAGGCGTAAATCAAACAAGTATAATGTAAATAATGTGATTATATTCTTAAATAATTACCGGATACATTTTGTTAACGAATTTCAGTTTGACAATGATCTCGTTAAGTCTGACGTAAACTTAATCTCGCACAGTCGGGTAAGAGTTAATGTTTAAATACTAAAGCGTTGATTATTATTATATAAATATTAAAATTTTATCAATACACCATTTTCATACATAAAATATATAATTATAAACGTAATAACATTATTTGCAATGTGTGACTTGGCACAAACATAATAATACGAAAAGACTTTTTTTATAATCCATATATAATAAGATTATTTAGTCAAACACTACTTAATATAAGTACTTGTTTGACGCCAATTTATTTAAACAGCACGCTAAATAAGAATGGAATACGTACATCTTATGTTATTAGATTTGTGCAAAGTCGTTTACAATTGGATTGCAATACATTTTCATTAATAATTTAAGTAACATTAAAATCTTTTAGATCGTCATTAATACAATTTACATTAATTATTAATTACTAACACTGGTGAGTTTACATTTCTAATGAAACTGGTCGTCGGCTGTGACAAGTGAGACTTGGCTCTAGGATAAGCATACAATAGAAGCTCAAGCCTTTGTAAGCATTTACAGAAAAACATTTAAGTATGATATTATCGCCACATCAAAGTACCTATCGAAAGGAAGCTCCTAACCATCCTATACGTACGTAAAACGCTATTTACACGAAGATATCTATAAAGAAAACCCACAAAGAATTGCTAAAGATTTTGAACATTTCAATGACGCAGTATTATGATACAGTTCGATTGCCATGGTGTTCGACGCCATTTTTAAGTTGTGTGAGATTTGGTTTAAAAAAGGCTCTTTAGAGCATTTAGGGCGTTTTTAGTAATACACATTATTATGTTAATACCGCCTGCGACAAGAAAACGCTAATAGGCGTATCAGAGGGGGGGGGGGGGCTCAGGAATTGGTCTGAACTTCTCAGGAGAACCCTGCAGCCCGCCTATTGATATACTTCAGCGTAACGTTAGTACGATAAAAAAGAACTTTTTATTTTATCTCTACGTGTATACATAAAACTTTTACTACGAAACCAACACAGTACAAATTAGTACAATACACTTTACTTTGATAAAACAAACTGCATTTTTGCACTGCATACAAAATGGGCAGGCGTTACTGGCATGCGACGAGGGTGACGTCACAAACCAGGCAACTTTTCTGTGGAGAGCTCTGGGTGGAACTGACAGACCCAATTTTAAATTGTGATATTTCTGCTACAGTAAAAAATTGTTTTAAAATATAGACGTTGGTATAGATAACCTTGCTATATCGATTTTAGTATTAGAAAAAAAAAATCAAATAATAAATGAACTCTGTTAAATTAGCGAGTGTTAGTTGGCACGTGCTTCACGACGCCGTGTCAAATCCAACTCACGTAGCGTTAAACTCCCCTAGGGCGTATGACACGATTAACAAAACTAAAAACTCGACCTTAGCACGGGCTGGTTACGGCACAGAATTGATAAATAATACAACAGTAATATAATACATGAGGGATTGAATTTTTATTAGCACGGAAGCTAATAAAAAGGGTCTGGAAATGTACTTTGATTAAATTCTACTCTGACTCTTGACTCTGGATTATCATAATAGATGTGTACTACTTTAAATATAATCTTTTTACGGAATACATTACATTCGTTACATTTTATCAAATGGGATGAGATTCGATATCAAAAATTAGATAAAAGTTTATTTTTTATGAACCCTTAAATATATAATTGCGTGTGGTATCATAATTTCTATCGTTTTGTGACCACGTTATCACTATGCAAGCTTGTTCAGTACTTACGTTTAAAAATAAAGTGTTTTTTTTTTATTAAAGCTTTTTTTATCTATAACTTTTATGAAATGAAATAAAGCTAGAAAAACATTTGACAGCACATCACAACAAATCACATTTTATAGCTTAACACATTCACGGCCGGGGGCGGGACATGCCAACAAACTTGTATGATATGATAAATAAACACTACTGGAAGAGACACTTCAACCTGTCTACGCTCTTTTCATCGGGCAACAAGAGGGATGGATTGGCACTCATAGCATTAACGTGCATCAGACAGAACTCCAATGGTACCGATTCGTTAAGGACACGGCGCGCGGAAAGTACCAAAAGCGGTAAACCAGCCCTGGTTAGCTTTGGGCCAATTCATAATTTTTGTCTTTTTGGTGCAACTCATGAAATGTACTGGTAGGCTACATACTTATTTGAAGCGAGGGGAGGATGGGAACTATCTGCTCCTTCTAGCGACGCCTAATGAATGGACGAAGTGTTAATGTTGATTCTAGAAGTGTTTCTTCATAAGCTTGTGTATGTGAGTACGCAAATGCGCGTCGCCGGCAATGAATGTGTTAAAATAGCAAGTGTTCTATAAGATCGTAGTAACTAACAGATACAAGCTGAGGCTACAAGCTGTAGTAACAGTCGCGACGGTAACTTTGAACAAAAGTGTATCATATTACAGAATTTAAAACAAATTGATGAATTTACCTCCAGCTAAGTGGCATTCCCTCTAAACATAAATATATCTAGAGAAGGCCGCATTTTTTGTACGATATGATTTCTGGGTCCTTGTATAAAGAGGGTTAAGTCAAAGCAATGCTGTATTGTAAACGTGACAAACAACTTCATACAATTATCTTTATGAATTTAAATTGCAGTTTGTAGACTTACACCTTTTTACTTAGACTCCAGATTTGTTATATAAATAATGTCATAATATCACCCTTTTGTTCACAGTTATCCGTCCGAATTTAGCTACTAGGTAACGACACACTTCAGTTTACGAATACAAAGCCGAAGTAAAGCCAAATTTGATCATAAACTCGAATATAGTAAAAAAATAAAACACACTATCCTTCCACACGTTCATTGAATAATCGTCAGATAATACTATTCATTAATACAATCATAATATGAATTGGTACCACTACAGAGTTTGCAGCACTTGTAAAAGAAGGTTGATAAAAAATATTTAAAGCTTCGAGGGAAGATTCGTGCAGTTGAATTCATTAAAAAGATGTACGCATAAGACATAATATAAGGGCATTTTAAACAATTTTAGGCCTGCACACACTTATAGCGTCATAAAACTATTTAAACTAGTAAAAAATATTTTTAAAACTAAGCTTAGCAATTCATTTCTATGTATAACAAAAACCTAAGTTACAATAACCGAGTCAGAATAACAAAAATAATCTATTTTTTTAACTTCGACGTCTCATTCATATTCATTGATACTAAATTGAAAATTTCGTGTCATGATCATTTACCTCGTGCCTTGCAAAAATTATGCACACTTTTGAATCAACGAATATAAATGAGCTTTAAGACAATAAAGTGCAGTAAATATAGCACCCAAGTTATGTTATTTATTAAGGTGATTCTACCTAAAAACTCTATTCCAGACTTCGAGACTAAAAATGTGTTGCCACTAAGTACATTCGCGGAATGTAAAGGTTTGTGATTGAAATAGAGTACAAAAGTGTCAAACCTTCATATTCTTCGACCGTACAATAGAATATTTTATCAATAGTAGACGTACAATCAAAAGGAAAATAACGCTGAATCGTTGATTCATTACTTATTTGAAAGAACCAATCTAAATAAGCACTCCCAATAAAATATTTCTCACACATTTTAACACTTAATGACAACATATTTTTGTTACAATACATTTCACGTAAGGAGAAACTATAACTCCATGGTGACTGTCAGTAAAACAGTAACACAATTTATTTATTTTGATCAATACCTTTTTGCACGATGTACTAGAACTAGTAATTTCCAATTATAACATTCCTTTGTTTTTATTTTAGTCTTGAATTCCAGAATACAGTTTACACTGCCGGTTTGCACCAAGTTAATTGTTAATGAAAATAATTAATCCAATTCATACGGTCTTGTAAATGATTAACCGTTATTAAAATGATGATTACGCTTCACCGATGTGTAACAATAATTATCTTGGAAATAATATAAACACTAATTACAATCTGTCTTAATTATCGAGACTTCAGGATGCTCAGGTGCGCCCGTTATCTAAAATTTCACTTAAAAGTTACCAATGTTGATACTGAAACGATGTATTTCAATAAGAGCGCAGTGCACAGTCATACCATGATAGACATGTATTTCTAACTCTGAATAGCGGGTGAATAGCATAACATTTTACGTTCACAAAGTCAGATATTTTGCGTTATGGTCGGGTATGTACTAGCCCTGAGACGACTGGCACATTCAGAAACACCCTTGTGGCTCAGTGTGTCTTGCTCATACTGGGCTAGATAGAGAGTAACAAGGCGAGTCGCGGCAACTCGAGCCGAGTCGAGCTCCCGACCCATGTCCTTCGTTTACCAACAATCGATCACTGCTGGCGATATTGAATCCGCTTGTAACACCCGTCGTAAACTTCATGCCATAAAACTTTAAACCATAATTTATTTACAGAAAGTTCAATTTTGAATTCTTAATATTACAGGACGTTTCACGATAAAAATTCGTACAAAATGAAACAAATACTGTGGTCTCAATATACCAATTAATCAGTACGGCAAGCACAACACATCACGTAAAAGAGTGACGCGTTCACGAAAAAAAATCGTTTACAAAAAAACAAAGTATATCTCTTCCTAAAGTCTGTTTTTAATCCAGAGTCTAAAGTGACATTTCATGTCATTCATTTTTAGACATTTCACATGTACCCTGTCAACGTAGGCTCTGCATTAAAAGACTGCAGGCTATCTTCTATTCCAATCCACGTTACACGACAGAGCAAACGTATGTTACAATTTATTTTTGTGTAGAAGCATCCGTCCTATTCAAGCAATTTTTTTTTAGATTGAAACGGATAGTTGTGCCGTCCGTACTGAGAGACGCATTAACGTAATAATAGCCACCAAATTACCTGTCCTGAAGTGGAGATTAGACGGGTGGTATAGTCCAGAGCACCGCAGTCTTGTCGGCGGACGTCGAGAGGAAGGAAAAGTCGTCCGGATGCCATCGGGCGGATATAACTTTATCCGGATGTCGCGCTACGGGCACGCTGGGTAAAGCGCACGTCAGGTCACCTGGTTAAAGAGAGAGGCAATACGTTAATTATACCGAAAGGGAATGCGTTGGGGATGAAATCGATCATTGTTAAGTATGGGTTTTGTACTTAATTGAAGGCTCGCCGTTACAGGTTTCCAGAAAATTCAAAGGGCAACTGACATTTTACTACTGATACTATTAATTGCATTATTATACAAGTTAAGAGGAAATGCGGTACTCAATGCTTTATTTTAACCGTTTTTTAAATTTAACTTTCAAACCGTCAGTCTGAATTTTTACACACAAAATTAACTAGCTAATTTCTTCGCAGTCTTATAATTACCACAAATATCACATAGCTTCTGCAAATGCGATGACACAGACGAAAATTTGTCGGCGATTTTGGGTTAAACGTGTGTCAATTTAATAGTTCGAATTTGGCATTTGTCCAAACTCGTCGTGTGGGGAGGAGAATATAATAAAGTCTGTGCTTATAAACGATACTCATGCTTGTAATGTTTAAAAGATGTATAGACGTCATATTTATTTGAAATTCTAAGTTAGACTTTTAGTTTTTTTGCGTAGACGTTCTTACAGAGTTATTGACTAAAAAAGGAATTTTGCAAATTCCACCATTAAAAGAGTTAAAGGGATGGAAATTATCTAATCCAAAATGTACGAAAAGTCGCGAGCAAAAGCTAGTAGAATTTTGTAACCCCATTAGACAAGTCTCCCATCGCCGTGAAACAGCGAACGTAGTTTCATTTGGCATTGCTAGTTTCATCGTCAACAGTTCGGTATCTTATTATTGGCAAACATTTGTCCTGGTTGGCCCTTGTTTGCTGTAGCTGATTGCAGCTCCGACGCGTGATGTTAGACTCTAATTATTGTAGGAGGAACACACCTAGAGATAAAAGTTTTCGTGAAAAATTTAAAAAATGAGAAAAAGTAGTGTTATACTTGTTTAAATGCTATGTAATGACAACACAAAGAAATATCTAGGGTAGCAGGAGTCGAACCTGCAGCCTTATCATTCCGTGCCGTGCGTTTGCCAGTTCCGCACGGCACGGAATGCTGAGGTCATGATCAGCTTTCTCACAGTAGTTTTATGTTAAAAATGATTTATTTTATTTAGTATTTGCAATTTTGCCCAAAGAGAGAGCCTGGCGGCGCAGAAAAGCAATGCAACGTCGTTCTCAGGACGATTTAATATTTGTGTTAAACCGTAACTATTTATAATTGCATAAGAAAACTATTTATATCTCGAAAGTTGATAAAAAACAACCAGAAATCTCTACAGCTGGACAACTGTTCCACGAATATTACGATAGTTAGTTTTTTTTCTTCATAAAATCAACATTCAACTTTTAGTTAAAGTTTTTGATTAAGTTAAAAAAAAAAACTAATAGCTCGAATATGAATTTCAAACTCCAGTACAAAAGCCACAGAAGTACAGCCCTTTACAGAAAATAACATTCACGATATTGATTAAACGAAAAAGCCGAAATTAAGACACGAGTAAGGAGATTACAAAATAATTGAGCCGAATTGGCAAAATATTTCGCTTCATTTTGTTAAATAAGACACCATTAGCAGGGGTAAGGGGTATATTAGAGGAATTCTCGTACCTAATATACTTATAGATTTTAATGCCGAAGTACATTCATCCTAATAAAATAAGTACCGACTGTTTATAACAACGGATGTTTTGTTGCCTCTGCCAATTGAAAATTTACTTTCGTCTCTCGTATCCAGTTACAGTCAAGGAATTTAATTCCCTACCCATTTCGTTGAAATGTCGTCTGACATTAGCAATGCATTAAGGTCGATATGTCAAACTAACGTCTTGCTCTATAGCTCTTATGGTGACAGTTTGCTATATGATATTGAACCTTAGGTGGGTTGGAAATTAAATTCCTTGACTGTACTACAAGCAAGACTAAATATGTATACAAGTGAAAAACTCAAGGAGTTCACTCGCATGTTATAGTTTACAAAACGTTCATAATCTTATCTTATCTTTATCATCTTTAATTCAAATTCAAATTATCTTTTTTGCATAATATAAAGTAATCATTACTTAGTATAAAGTAAAGTCACTATTATTCTTAATACTACTGAAATTAATTAATTTGCTAATCCGCGAACCCAGTGTCAGCAATCGTGAAAAAGCGCGCATTAGCAAAGAAATTCATTCCATTAGTATTAATTTCGACTTCCGCAAAGTAACACCCGAATCTATAAGCTATTTTTCTTGTCCATCCTACATTTCCGCTGCCCTGTCCTCCTAAACCACGGAACGGATTTTGATACGGTTTCGACTGTCATTTAGAGATTTTTTTACGGAAGGTTTTTATGTACACTCCACCCCGATTGTACCCGTACGAAGCCGGGGCGGGACGCTAGTATTATTATATTCGAAGTATCCAGTTCACAACTACACGCAAGAGAGGCGCTTCTTACGTTTTTTAACTACGACAGCATTTATCAGTCCAGCGCTGGGTTTAAATTAAAACGTGTTGAGGTCGCAACTCTGTTCCACAATCCTATCTAGTCATTAGTTGTTATACAGTCAAGGAAATTGAAACACGTACCACCGTAGAACCTAGTCGAAGAGACATACGCATGACATTTGTATGACATAGCGTGGCGTTTAACGCGTCGCGTCATTGCGATAGGGTTCTAAGGTGGTACGTGAATATATTTCCCCTACTGTACGTCAGAGTTTCGTACAATTTTAAAAGGTCAAAATTGCTGGTGGAATTAAGAGGACGCAGCCGTAGCGTAAAGCGACGTCAGCCGTAAATTCAGTCCGTGATTAATAATTTAACTAATTACCTTTTTAGATCAGCGAATAACCGATATCCGATATATTGAATAATGACAAGGGTTCGCCGTTTTTGATAAAATTTTATTCATGCTCTAGTTTGTTAACTTAAGTTTCGGAATTAATTTGGGTAATTAAGGTATAAAAAAAGCACAGTAAGAGGTATGCGTTCAAACAACATAATGAATTATTGATCAACAAATCAGCAATCTCTCTTCTCAATTCTCAGTTTTTATATTTAATAAAAATGCAAAATACCCCATTTATTTTCCACTTAAATATTTCGAAGTCAAAGTCGAAGTACTAGCTGAAAATAGAGGTTTACATTTATAAAAGCGCCAATTAAAAAACTTTCCACTTTCAATACGAGTGCATAACTAAGTTGATAAATATAGTCAACCAAATTATTGCCCCGCCTGTTTGAAACCTTATCCCTCTTGTAATATGATAGAAGAGTTAAAGCAATTTCTTGGCCGACTATTATTATTGTTGGTACGGTCTCCGATCACGGGCCCAAGGGGACCCGGTCCTTTGAAAGGCATTCATGGGGCCGAAGCCAACATGAAGAGACCGTTCGTACCATATGATATAAATGAGATGGGCGCAACTATGGAGGATACTAGCGGACAGTCCTCCCTAGTTGCCAAACTATTGCCAGGTAGGAAGCGACATGGAGTGGGCTATGGGGATGGGATGCTGTGGACAGGATTACCGGGCTATGGATTGAGATAGCGGACACCTGCCATTTGAGTATCTCAAAAATCCAAAAGTTGGCAGTAGGAGACTTGCCTGCTCACTAAATGAGCGCCTCAAACTGTCGCCTGCTCGGGGCAACGAGGCGGCAATATTATTATTATTATTACAGTCTATTGATAGGATGATAATTTATCTTTCAATTTTGATACAATATTATTAAGAGATATAATTAACGCTGTTGGGGTCGCGTGTCTCCGGGGGTTGGCAAGTCTCAGCCGTGATCGATATCTCATTAATACACTCATGTTGCGCGAATAAACCATTTGCACGTAAATATTGGTTATGACGAACAAACCGCTATGTAATAGTTCACTTGATTTTCCAATAACACAGTTTATGCCGGTCTTAATGCCCTACCCTACTATTAGCGTCGAATTACAACACCTATACGGCTTTGATAATAAGGCACGCTGCAAAACGCAAGGTTTTTTTACCTTTGTATTTATATTTCCATTCATACTCAATACGACATAAAAGTGCAAAATATATTTATATCCAAAGAAGGAGTTTAAACAAATCTAATATTTTAGATGTTAACAGCGATATAAAGTTACAAAAATAGGGAAAAAAAGTTTTTTTTGTTTCGAAATACAGATAAAAATATAGAAACTTTTATTATTAGACCGATTAGTCACAAGCTGATAGTATTAAACGCGATTTAGTTTTGGCTCCATAGAAATCATGAGTGTGACGTCATTCTCGCTGTACGATAGAGCGTTTTCGCGGCGCACGCCCGTTGTCATTTTATTGCTCGTGATATTTCGAAAAATAATGATCGTAGAAAGAAACTAAAAACACCGTTTTTCTTCTTTTAACCAATTCTATCCATTTTGGAAATAAAAAAACTCATTAGAATACCGTATAGTCTTTGCAACTGGCATCCCTAATAGCCAGCAATATGTGTTAATCCGGGACCCATATCAGGTGCACGAGCCTGTATAAGACATTCACTGTCAACGGAAACTAGTAGACATGTTATGAGCGAGCTTCAGATCTAATCGGGAGTCCTCCTTGCGACACCATTTAAGGGCACGCCTTGTTAATTAATGGCCGATTAGCGGACCGGTCAGAATGTGTTGTGTACTTGTGAACTCAATCAACGCCGGCGATAATGATTACAGTACGCTACAGCCGCGCGGGCGAGATTACAAACGTAATATGAATAAGAGAACATCCAATCGGCACGTTCTAGTGTAGCTTTCATTCCATTTATAATATAAATGAGAAAGATCTGTCTGTATTTTTTTCGTAACACAATAACGAACGAGCCTGTGTAAAATTTCATTCAATTACGAAAGTTATCTCGTCACAACAAATAAGGTATCCGTTTAATATTAGCTTCCCACGGGGACACCAAAAAAAGAAGGCGTGGGTTTCAATAAATCCCGTTATAGTGCACGGCGGTTGTGATTACTTTCTTCATGTTTTATAGTTTCGTTACATGTTTAGACAAAGGCGAATTTCAGACTGTATAGTGTCTAGTCTAGGCTTCCTGTAAATTTGGTACCGTCCAAGGCTTAATCTATAACTTAATCTATACACAGTATAAAACAATATAGCTATTCGTTCATCGCCTTCTGCCGCTTACTTCTTCTAAACCCCGCGACGGATTTTGGTGCAATTTTTTATTATCATTCAGCGGTTTTTTTACGAAAGGTTTTATATACATTAAATCCTAATTGTAACCGTACAAAGCCGGGGCGGGTCGCTAGTTTACCATATACCACGATTAGTGTAAGCAATCTGCGCTTCTGTAGAAATTCTTGAGCTTGATGTGACCGCAGTTGAATATTTCTTACCTTGCATGTCCGTAAGCACGACACCTCATTGTGTGACACCAGAAGCGTGATAGCCGTCTATTGGGTACTTGCAAGTCGTCAGCAAGCAGATAGAACGCTCGGAATTAAAACTTCACGCTCCGCACGTCGCCCGAATGAGGCGTGAAGCGTTGGCCACAGTTATTTAGTTCTCACCATGTAAGTCCGTAAGCTCTACGCGCCCATATTATCCAGCGGTGAGCAGATAGTACACTCCGGGTGAAAGCTTCACGCCCCGCACCTCGCCCGAATGAGGCGTGAAGCGTTGGCCACAGTTAATTAGTTCTTACCTTGTAAGTCCGTTAGCACTACTCGTCCGTCGTAGCCGGCGGTGAGCAGATAGT
The DNA here is from genome assembly GCA_963691745.1 of Ditula angustiorana. Lineage (NCBI taxonomy): Eukaryota > Metazoa > Arthropoda > Insecta > Lepidoptera > Tortricidae > Ditula > Ditula angustiorana. The sequence goes on from OY829472.1 coordinate 9,724,062, forward strand.
ACGCTCCGGGTGAGAACCTCACGCTTCGCACGTCGCCCGAGTGAGGCGTGAAGCGTTGGAGTGCGCGAGAGCCGCGCACGTCGTGCAGCGCGCACGAGCCGTCGTCGTGCCCGCAGACCAGCAGGCGGCCGCTCGGGTCGACAGCTAACGACGCTACCGCTGACCCCTGAACGTTCAAAACTAAAGTTTCACTCAGGTATGTACGACTTTTATTTTATTTTGAAGCCTTTCGTATTCTTCACGAGGCTAGAGTGTTACAAATTATGGAAATGCTTGTATTTCTGTATTAGCAACAGATGCAGTATGTTTAGATGAATCTAAAAAAAGTTTCTAAGAAAATGGACATTACAATAATCAATCACAGACTCAAAAACACCTTATGAAAACCATAGACAGGCAGTTGAACTAGATTTCGTTATAAAATAGCACGTCGGAAATTCAATCAACAACAAAAAATCCATTAAAAAATGTAAATGCAAATTCTATTAAACGATATTGTCGGAACTACCAGCTTCTCGGAACTAAACCATACCTAATCATTTGAACTCAGTGTAGTCGTAATATAGGAAAAATGAAATAAATGGCCATGTGTTTTCTGAATTACGCTTCAATATAAATATGGAAATTGGCGGTCCTTGCTCTTGGAGGGTAGCAGGAGTTAGTGAAATTGAATGATAACTTTTTCAACAACTTTGCATTCAGTTAAAATGTATGTTGTTTCGTGCTAACAAGCGCTGCATTCATAAATGAAAAATGTCACACTCTTGTAAATACGAAACTTGGTAACTTTGATGTTATTGTTCGCGCTCTTGGGAAATAGTAAGAAGTTTTAAAACTTTGTCGTACGGGGAGTACTTGCAAAAACTGTGTTCGAATTTTATTTACTCCAGACAAACAACACGCTGAAGTATTTTGATTTTATAGAAAATAAATATTTATACGCATTGTGGTGATAGAAAACACAACAGAGCGATCGCGTGCCCGCAGCAATACTATTTTTATCATTTTAAGACTATTGTGTACAAAACGCTCTCCATACAAACAGGGGTAACGTTTTCCACCCTTCGAACCTTAAGCTGTAGCCATGATTTTTTTATATGCTATTCTTATGCTTTAACTAGGTTTGATTGCTTTGGTTTTTTTAATATTCGTTACAGTTCGGAAAATACTGTCACGTCTTTGTTTTGCATGAAACTTCTAAAGTACAAAATAAAGAGTATTTAAAAAAAACAAACAAACCTAGTTCTAAGGCAAAGCAACATACTACAAAATCATGGCTGTTACGGTGTGAAGGGTGAAGAACGTTATCGCCCCTTGTATAGAGAACTCTTTTTAAGGTTTGGTACACAATCCTCTTAAACGCCAAGCATTGTTGAAAAGATCACACATAACGAAATTTTACGATTTTGAGAACTTATGCAGGTAGGAATAGAAAACATTTCAAAATTCCAACGAGACTCTCCTGAACACACATGACATGGCAATGTACGTGACCGAGTCGTGACCTCATATCTGGTTGCGTTACCTATACACGTAAATAAAAAGGCATGTGTCAGTCGTATGGTACCTTGGTAGCGTTGCCGACGGGCGGTGAGATGACGTTGACGCAGCCCCCGGTGCGCAGGTCCCAGAAGCGCACCGACTTGTCCTGGCTACCAGACACGAACATCGCTCCGCCCCAGTTGTACAGCGACAACACGTGCCCGGAGTGACCGCTTAGTGCCTGCATCAACAAAAACCAACCTCATCATCATCAACTAAAATACGGCTACTGACCGAAAGGTTCCACCGAAACTTCACAAGTAGTGCTGCGTCCAGTATTTCGCTGTATACTTGATCATCAGTTCACCTGACGACTTGTGTGGCGCGGTAGCACATGGGTCTGCTTACTGTGCAAGAGGTCCCGGGTTCAAATCCTGATGTGGGCAAATATTTGTGTGACGAATACGAATGTTTGAACCTGAGTCTTGGATGTTATTTGTATTTAAGTATGTATTTATCTATATAAGTATTTTATCCGTTGTCTAGTACCCATAATACAAGCTTAGCTTAGTTTGGGACTAGGTCAATTAGTGTAAATTGTCCCAAGATATTTATTTTATTTTATTTTATTTACCTTGTAGAAAGTGGATGTGGTCACATTACGGGAACTTCGTTGTCCAGCATATACATCATACACCTACAAACTATAGTTATACCTGGTAATTATAGAGGACCAAACAGGCCGTTCGCGTAGATCAGCTTATACAGTCGAATTCAAAAAAATGTATCACAAAGTATTAAAGTTGATACGTCTTTGTGTGGTCGACAGTTATTAAACAGTGGAGCCTTCGTGATTACAGCTCAAATATGCAGTTTTATTTCGTGTTTATTATTTTATTTTGAAGTCCAACAATGCTACTAGTGGGTTTTATAAGGTAACAACCCGACTCAATGATTGAATGCTTCACTCCGTAGCCCGACAAAGTATGGCTGAAAATTTGAGTTTTATGAATCATTTTGATGCTTTCCTTCACTTGTCTCTTTCACGTCGTTTAATTCGCAAAAACTCATCAAGAACGCTTATCGTTACGCTACTAAACCGCTGAATTGGTATAACTTATCTGAGTTACAATTACATGACACTCATTAGAAACTTCGGAGCCACAATATTATAACCAAATGGGGAAAGTTTAGAGTTGGCGAATATTCCTAAGCGATACCTGAGTGCGACGGTTCCAGAAATTTTGTTTGTGTGAGTATACGGAGCAGGTAAGATGTTTGGGCACATATTTCCGCCCTAAATCCCGAAATACGCGTGACACAGAGTTTATTTTGTAAAGTTTTTACAAATTTCGCCTGGTTACTTTCGTGGGCTGTTAAAAAGCTTTTGCGGCTGGAAATTTTCAACTTTGTTTTTGCTACATAAATCGTCCGTAATTCCAACAGGACCAAGTATCTACTCTGTCTGATCTTGCAATCTTAAACCGTGGAAAGTGTTTGAAATTATAAGTGGATTTAGATACAGCTGCATCACTTCAGTTTTGCACTTGCATTTGCGTTAGCGTGTGTAAGCATATTCCCAAATGTGACGACTGCAATTTTCATTTAACCCTTGATTGGCATAAACATAGAAAATAATTCATTGACAATTTAACACGCATCGATGTAAAAACATCACGATTTTGTGTCCCTTTAAAAGATTCTAATTTTCGAGTAAAATACTCGTGAAAATAGCAATCAAATATTGATCGACGGTCAAATTTAATTTTATTCACCCAAACTTGAGAAATCGTGTTGAACAGCAATAACCAAACGTCTATTATGACCTGTGATCTTGCTGTACGTTTTTGAGTTAAAACATTTTCATAAAAACTAGTGGGAGAATAAAAAATAAAAAAACTATAAAATAAAGCTAATCTGCAACGGTTACGACCCTTAAGTCTTGTTCATTTTACCAGCCTCGTTTGTTGAATAATGAAGATGAATAGTTTCCAGGCTTTAATTAAGAGATTTCTTCGCAAGCTTTTTCTGCCGAGAATATTTTAATCGTCTTAAAAAATGGAGGAAGTTATCTTTATCTATGCGCCTGTATTTTATTAAATGTCCATTCAAGCATTAACTTTTTACCACGTGGACCTATTTTGATGATTCTTTATTTGTTTGATAGACACGCTCATAGAAAATTTTAATGATCGAAACAATCCCTCAATGGAAGAATTCGTGCACATCGTGTTTGAATGACTTAAAATACTAGAAGCTACCGGGATATTTGTTTCAATAACGTATTCTAGTACGGCGAAGATCATACACGATGACTGAGCCTAATGATAACAATGGGTGGGAACTCCTCAACGTATAATCGCCTTCTGATTTAAAAACGATATTCTTAATCGTCGAATTATCGTCATCCTGAGACTAATTTAATATTTTACAGAATAATCTTGTAAGCTTCTTAACTAAGCTACCCTTCTTGGCTTTGCGTTTATACTCCTTGAGTTGCGTTTTTTTTCCGCCGTATTGCTAACTTATTCCAGAATTATCAAATAATAAGGAGCAACCTGCACCAACTTCTAACAAAAATAATACCCTTCCGGAGCAATATCCAGTATAATGAAAGTTAACGCTTCTTCGTCATCTCCTCGGTCAATAATTAGGTCATTCGTGGTAATGATGGGCGGTAGAGACAAATGGCGCATTAGAGCTTTGTATTCCTAATTAACTCATCAAACGACATCAAGACCGCGTCGCTTCAGAAAATATGTCGAGTTAAATTGATGCCACGTAAAAACTGTCCGGCTCTGTGCCCACTGGGAAATCACCAAAACGGACAGAGAACCGTTATCGGGTTCTTGGTGCTGAATGTGTTAATCTCCACCCAACTCATAAATTTCAAAGACCAAAACCAAAAGTAGGTTTGGCGCGATCGTCATGAGTGAACATATTTGGCTCTGTCTATTTAGAGATAAAACAATTTAAAAAAAAAAACAGGACATCATCACTATTTTCTAAGCATTTTGGGATACTTTATTAAGCAAAGTTGAAAGAGCATATTCCTCACCTGGAATGTCTTGCCGGTGGCACAATCCGTGACGTAGATTTTGCAGTCGCCGGCGCCACCACTGACCAGCAGGCTGGTCTTGTTGGACGTGTCCTCGATGAAGCAGACGTCGCGGACCGTGCCGTCGTGCATAGACAACTCGACCTGTTGGGAGTGACATTTACATTAGCCTTGTTGAAGCAAAGTATACAGACTCCCTACCACCACTGATCTGTGAGAGGCCGAGACCAGGAGTCGAAGGAAATGGAATTAATCTGAGTGGTTACCAGTATCAAAATGCCCCTCTATACAGGCGCCACGCCACTGTGAACGATAACCTGTCATGCTTTTCGAATATTTAAGTAGAGTATACGTTTAATTTCTATATTGTCTATTGTAATAATAACCCGTTATGCTATTCGGGTTACATGCTCTTTAAGAAGTGCAGAGAAACGTTTGGAGTGATAATACCCTTTTGACTTGTCTCCATTGAGAGTGGGCTACCAAGCGTGATAGATGGCGAGATTGCATGGCAGTCATTTCCACGACGAAAAATGCTATTATTTCTTATTCTAAAGTGGAGAGAATGACTGTAGTATACCAAATGACATTAAAGCCGTTAACACTAGGCAGTTTTACGGAGTAGGTACCTAATGACACGGTGCGGTATGAAGGAGATCCCTCTCCCCACTCTCAACGCGATGCCTGCGAGGGCTGCAAGGTATGCTTTATATTTCTTTGCTACCAGCCTGAGCCTGACAGCGTGGCGCGCCGCGAGGAATTAGAATGCTCATAATTATGGACTGGAAGCAAGTACCCCAGCACCAGCACACCAGGAATACTTTATGTCCGCCTGCCTTTTACTGTCCTCACAAGACGATCTCAATCATACGACGGTCTTAGTGGGGTGTCAGAAAATGAACCCAGTACCTTCTGGCTGGGTAAAGTCAGTCTGAATATCCCTGTAAAGTATTCCATGCTACGTTATTGACTAACGCCTTCTTTAACAACTGACTAACTTTATTTAGTTCATCCGTTTTTTCCTTATTATTCATTTTAAGGAGGCTAAGACCTGAATGGTCGTGAGCGAGCTTAAGGTCAAATTCTACATTTTTACAATTCTTACATAATGAAATTAATGAATCATACAGTCTGTGGTGACAGAAGGTTACAGCAGAAATAGGTTCTATAAATAATTATTCACTCGTTTATTTAGTAACATTCAAGCTTCTTCAGACTAAGATCGCATAGAAAGTAGCATGCTTAGCGGCAAGCTCTTTTTGTCACTGGTACAAGGGAGTTAGTACATATTTATATCACGCTACGCGTCTTGACTGTCACAAGGGGAAGCATAATCTTACCTCTGTAACAGTGCCACCTCCAATGTGCCCTTAGTCATAAGAATAAAGACCTAACAAAAACGATACTTCATTCATTCAACGCGTTTTTCTTTGATGTTGGCATAATGTCGTGCCATATGGTATTAGTGTGCATTAGCGCCGTAGTACTAATCCGATGAATGACACGGTGCGTGGAGAGTTATGGTAGCCATAATAATATAAAATATATTTTATGCCGTACAACAGTACCACCCGTAAACCAAGCGATAAGTCACGACGAGTCGAACGGCCAAGGCGAGTTTAAGGGGATTCCAGCGTAATATGAGATCGAAACAATACCTGAACTTATACCATATCGTCCCGACGGATTTTAGGCTTGAACCATATCCAGCGAAAGTTGCCTAAGCCTCTTGAGCTATGAATATTTTATGCCCGTCGGCTTTATGTAGTATTTCTATATAGAGCTCGTCTGATCAAGATCTACTTGGTATGGAAAAGATTTATCCTAAGAGCAGGACTGATTTCTTGGTCATGACGTGCCGTTTGACTGCATCACGTAAATAAGGTCAATTTCGTTTATGAAATATATCGATCTCTTGCCATATTTTGTTGGAAGGCCGAGTATCTATCGCAAACATTCACGCGGAATGATTCAACACAGCACAGATTCCAACATTACAGCAGTAACTAAGTTGAATAGCCTGAGCGTCATAAGGGACAAAACTTGTCACGTGTAATGGAACAATTTGTCACTTTAACCATATACCCGGTTGAATGCATACGTAAAATGTCATACCTTCATCATATTTAAGAGTAGATTGGCATTGAAACTGTTAAAACTGTTTACGCTCGCTTAGTGCAGAACGAGATTTATAGAGCTGACTGCCAACCTTCAGAAATGAATTGATAGGAAGTTAAAATAAATGAGTAAATATATTGGAACAATTAACAGCAATTAACCTAGTTCCAAACTAAGAAAAGCTTGTACAGTCACAGCCGAACTATCTGGCCACTCAAACAGCCTCGAATGCTTCTAGAATGAATCGTGTGCAGATATCTTTGACCTCTTCGACTGTACTATGAGTACTAATTAACGAGTACAGATAAATATAAATACATATTATAATAATAACGACTAGATTATAAAAGTTCATATTCGTTATACAAGCATTAGCCCGTTGCGGCAAACGAACCCGAACGAAAAAGTTGTTGACCAGAATATAAATGCCTCACCGAAAACTTTCTGAGCTGCTAACATACAGCTCCCTTAAAATTATCTTTTAAAATTAAAGCTTGAAACTCTATTGTCTGCCTTCAGAAGGTCAAACAGAAGCAGAGGTTTTTCAGTGACGCAACCAAGGACAATAAGGAAGCCTTTTATTTTGGACAGACATTTTACTTACAACAGTTTAATTTTGAATTATGAGGAATCTGTCAAAGTTTAACGGCTGGTAGGTAAAACGAACCGTTGCTAGAATATGGGGAAGCGGCATAAGGGTACATATTTAATTGCTGGCCGACTCATACCTAATTGCTACTTTCACGCATCTACTGCCGCTCCTTTACCCTGAGATCATTTTAGGTGCCACAAACGCACATGTGAGTTAATGATAACATCATTGTGACAGCAGCACTGGGTGAAGTGCCAAAAACCCATATATGCGTTGCAAAACCGATCTAAACCTCATCTTTCAGCAAAAAATGTTAATCACAAATTGATTTTAACGCGAAAATCTGACGATAATCCAATCGTTCTATCGACGTTGTGCTTGTGGAGGAACTTTGTAACCCCATTACCCAGTGTTAGAGCTCCAACGAATTAGCTTTCAACAACAGGATCCAAGTTGATTATTAATGAACAGTGCGGCGATGAATTAAATTTGTAAACACGTCGGCCGCGCCGGCCGACTCGATCGGGCTGATCGACTTAAAAATGTACGCGTAAACGAATTCGGGCGAAGATTACTCGTAAATTATGTATGAACCTCAAGTTACCGATAAGTTTCCGAATAAGCCTAAAGGAATACTGCTTATAAATTATGAAAGCATAGCTGTATTACCATTACAGTACTCGCGGAATAACGCACGGGTTTTTGTGAAACAATTCTCCTCTCATGAAATATAATAATGAGCGTTATAAGGAACACTTCTTGAAAATGCTAAACAGTTATATTTTTAGATGTAAGCATGTTTTCCGATAACGGTGCTAATAATAAAAACTTGTATCTTTTTTCTCATGGCTTGTCCGATATCATAACACATTGTGCAAAAACAAGAACAAAATCCATGAGAAATTGCCATCATTTAATCCCTCGTTCATACCTTGAAAAAGGAGAATCTTCGAAATGGCTAGTTGGCTCTTTTGTAGTAAAAATATCATAACAACATTATGGGGAAATATAGTTTTATCGACCTTATCTCGATGTTCTATTTTGGATAAGATACTTACTGGCGACATTTTACGTCTTAATAAAAATTGTTTTATTCAATATAATATACTGTTGACGTCACATTCGATAGCTGAGGTGTAGGATTGTAAATGCTATAGTTTATACTGGAGTCAGAATTAAATAAACTGTCACGTAATTCATACCAAATTTAAAATGTTTTTTTCTCATTTTGCAAAATGTAGATCGACTTGAGTTCGCCTACCTTAGCACCCAGCTAGATTCACCAAGCTCAAAGTCGTCGGTACATCTATACTTATATATGTAAGGAGCGGCCTAAAAAGTGATATTTTATGTAGCCGTGAAGCGTGCTCGAAATTCTTGTAAATTTTCTTGTAGTTGGCCTTTGCAAGCCTTAGCAAGAAAGTTTCATATTCAGCTTTTAAAAATATATATATTATAGACTTTTTCAATAAACAATCAAATATTGTATAAAATTGTAGTATCGCTGCTTATTTGTAATGTTTTCGGGTGAAAAATTACATGTGATAATTAGGGACTTTGGACTCGCGTCACAAATTACTATTCTAATCGGCTCATAGGTACCTAAGGCCATTTTATTCGCTGACATAAAACTTATATCACACAAGCTAGGTACAGACGAATACACTTTTATTTACATAGTCATTGAATAATCGTGTCATGCTTCAAAAAAGTTCAATACGTTTTATTGGCCATTCTAAAATAAATGAACGACCGTCCCGGTCCGAACAAAAAGCAATCAATTTCTATGGATGTGCTGTTAAATCGTGTTTTAGTTTACTCATTTGTAAATCCTTTTAACAAATGCCAAAAAAATTAATTTGTAACCGGCCGATATCTATAGATAGGAGATATTCGAGAAAAAAATAATATGAGGAGGCTTTTTAAGAGTCAAGTCCCAAAGCAAATACATAGATAGAAGGCAAAACAATAATTTTTAGAACTTTTGTCTATCTTTATGTCTGTACGCGCATCACGCAAAAACTGCAGCACGAAATTGTGTAAGACTATTAAATTGTTGTAGATTTTCTTCAAAAACATTATTAAAAAGTTATATTTTAGAAAAATTAGCGTTAAGTAGAAAGTTAGAAAAATAGAAAAGAAAACAAAGTTCTTTCTTTTTTTTTCAAAATACAGTTCGCAGGACATTATAAGTTCTTTTCAAATTATTTTAATATTTTGAATAAAAATATCTATACATTTAGGCCATTATCCGTGATTTGTCTAGTTAATCCCGTACAAAAAAATAATAATTCGAGGCGAAGGTACTTTCGAATCCAGGATGATATAGTGTTTTTAAATAAAACATATTAATTTCATAAATATTTAAGCCCTGTAGTTTTTTAAAACACCGACTTTACTGTAACTACGTGCATTGTTTTATAACAACCGACGCGATACGTTAAAACAAGAAAGAGATAATAAAAACGATAAAAAAAAATGAACAAATTGCAAAAATACTTTTCAATGACCACGAACCACGACAAAGCACACAGTTCGTATTTTTAATGAAAGACGAACCAATTTCGATGATCCCATTCACAGTCTGCAAGGTAAATTGAATGGGCTACATGGAGCGTACACAGCGGCCTGCACGGGTGTAATTTATTCCGTTCGGAATATACGGCGAATGTTTGGATTGAAAAGGCAATGTTAGTTTCGCTTTTTAAATGCTCTTTGAAAAGGTTGACGTGTATTTTATGCGACTGACGGCTTTCAGAATGGTTCGCTGGTTGAATAGCTTACGTGCAAACTGCAGTATTAGGTAATCTCGTGATAGAATGTATTAATTAATTACTGGAGTTTATCGAGCGTGTATGTTAGACCGTAGCAAAACCACTGTTAGAAAGCAGTCTCAAGCAGAGAGACCTGTAACTGTGCAAACAGTATCCTCAAAGTTCGCTTAGAGTGCTGCCGGTAAATGGGTGTATATTAAACATAACGGCAACTAGTTGAAATATTCCGACATTTTAAAACCAGTATTCGTCAAAGAATTGTTATGCTATTTCCAACTTCATGAGTGTGAAACATACCGAGTCGAGTGAAGCTCGGAAACTTTTTGCTACATAAAAACTAAAAAGTACTAGCACAAAACTGCATGGCATGTTTGACTACCCGTGCGCGTCGCACGGTGCACGAACAAATTTTATAAACTTATGGACAAGGGAGTGCTCAGTGGTCCATGTCTAAGTTGATCATTCGTAGCGTGAAAGATAGTGAAATAAATGTCTGCTGCACCTCGGATCGCATTGAGATAGTTGCGGTATCAAACGCAAGTCAATGACCAGAATCACACTGAACGCATTTGAATTCCACACAATCGAGGCATCATAAATGCTCTGGTCACACGGGACGAGTAAAATCATGCCAGTAGTAATACATTGCTTTGTGCATTTGTCGTTATCAGTTTGGAAATCATGGAAAGCCGGCAATGTATCGTAACTGTATCCACATTCACATATATGACTAAGGCAGTTTGTGAGAAAACTGACGATGCTTTTATATATTTCCCGCTATCTTAGAACATTCGATCCCTTCGTTACATATAATATTAGGTGGGAAAGGAAAATATGCTGTTATGCATATAATCACGACAGACTCGAGTTTAACCGTGACCTGATTCAAGTTATTCAGCGAATTGCTATCAAAACTCAAACACAAGCATGGTTCATTTATCTGTAAGAGTACAAAGGAGTTTGCCGACGCAAAAGGGTTAAAGTGACATTTCATTTGAAAAGTTTCCTCGCAAAGTATACTGACTAGACGGCAAACTTCGTAAACAAAGGGAGGCTTGAGCAAATGTTTATATCTTTGTTGTATGAATCTGATCAGTTGTAATGCAACATAAATACACGTGGAAATTTCAGTACTAGCTAATTTAAGAACGTGAATGAAGTTGAGCGTTTAATTTGAGAAGCCCGAGACGTTCTTGGGTACTCAAATGAACCATCAGCCGCATAGTTACCATTTGATATTTCGGCTTGTTTTTATAAAACCAGGACGAGCGCCGAAGTGATCCTCGGTCGTAACATACAGAAGCGAAAAAGAAAAATTGGGTTAGAATCTTGTAGGTACAGTAATGGTAAGTTAAACAAAGAGCCCGTCGTGAGGGTCAACATAATGTATTGCCACTTCGACATCCTTACATAAAAGGTGCCTGATAATGCCTCACGACGGTATTACTGGACTATTTTCAAGTGACCATTATACGCTTTTAGTTCGAACAGGCACTTGATTATTCGGTTTCTACTTGACGTAGTTGAAATTTTAGTTGAGCGCTTCAGCCGTACGGCCGATCTGGCGTGTAAACGAGTCTTTTCACGTTCCCCCGCATTTCCGTAATAACTTTTAACTAACGTGTCCGTATTAAATCTGCATGCCCTAATTTGTGATTTACAACAAGCAATTAACCAAACTATTCCACAACATACTTCATATATTGCGTCGCAGTATTTATAACAATCATAAGTTACTTTTTTTCGTGTGCATTGACTTGCGCTACCAAGTTGCGAAATAAAACTGAATTTCATTTTGTGTTTAAACGTGCGGCAAATCCTTTATCTTTTTTAACATAGTTAAACCAAAGTTTGTCCTTATAAATCTTCAGCCGTTTACTCCTTCTATGCCACACAGCAGATTTTGATACGGTTTACAATGTCTTTTAGAAAATTTGTTTTAGAAAATATTTATGTAAAATACATTACAATTAAATTTCCATTATGAATTGTGTACGAAGCCTGAGCGGGCCTCTTGTAACTTTTAATCAAACAAAAAATATTTCGTTTAAATATTTCACTTGAAATGTTTGCGCGGCTAAATATCGCCAGCCCATACCATGAGTTCAGTAAAAGACTGTTAAGGAAAATGTATGCCGAGCATCAGAAGTCATAGAAATGTATTCCCAGACGTGAGCCACGATATCTATCTATACACAAAGTAGGTCAACCCGGCGTGACCTTTACTTTTAAACGATATCAAAATAATTGGCTCGGAGAGACTCGTATTGGGGCTTCTAGTTTATAGCACTCTCAGTACTCGAAATCAAATAGACTACAATAAACACTGTGCCTTAAGTAGGCACTTTTAGATGAATGTATTTACCCCCTTATTCATAAACGCCCAGTAAAACTAGATTACTTTGACATTGTGGCGTTTGCGTTGCAATGAAAGGAACGATACATAGTGTTTAAATGAAAATAGGCTTGTTTTTATGAACAAGAGTGTATTACCTGTTACACGAATGTTTAATTAAATCAAACGTCATCAGAAACAAAAAAATAAGCCGACAAATAGAATAAAAAAATCTTATTATAGACACTTACCAAATGAGTATTAAATTCAAATTATTTCAACGGATTCCGACTACAGTATTCGATATCCAATGGAATGAACTTTTTTTATTAAATCGAACGTAACATCGTCCTATAATGTATTAATTACCTATACTTATTGACTAACCGAGTTCAGCATAAAGTAAGAAAATAAACTACTACTGGAGACTTACAGTGCCAGATCGACTAACATTACCACCCGTTACAAAATCTTGAATAAGTTTTGTGACGAATTGTAACATAACTCAATTATGGTAAGTACAATGAAGGTCATAATAATACATTGTAGCATAGGACTGAAAATAAGCAAATGACAGGCGAATGTGTTATACACATAAGGCCGAGCCTTGGCGAAAAGACTTTCAAAGATACAAGGCCAACAATGGCATTTTCTGTGGAGGTTTGTGTAGTGTTTTTCACGAAAGAAATGCAAGAAAAAATATCATGTTATATGTACCTATTAAAATCGTTTTAGTTACTTTTCCAAGCAAACAATTTTCGAAAACTTTTGTCTTCCTTCCGAGATTTTGCTGCGTACAAATTATTTATTACGGTAATTGCCGTTTCCTTGTATTTCCGTGGCTGTAAGAAAGTCGATATCAGTTATTTATTTTCTTAGAAACTGAAATATTTATCCCGCCTCTATTCGAACTTATTGTTTTTCTTGCAGTTAATTATTAGCTTTTTACTTGATATTTTTTATGTTGCCAAGTAAATGTACCTGCTTTATTTTAAAGTTAGACATTATTTTTTAATAATCAACTGGCACTAAAAAAGACATAAGGGGAGATTTGAAGAGACTATCGGTTTCGGACAAAAACCGCTTTCTATTTTATGACTAAATACAGCGTTGTGATTGGTCGATAACATTATTGTCTTGTTTAGAGGGAGAGAATAAAGGTATCATGTCTTTTAAAGAATGTTTAATTTTGTTTCCGTATTTTATTAAAACAAGAATTAAGATATTTTAGAGCGCTTTAGTGAAAATATGTATATTATATTATGTACATTTTCAATTTGCGTCATTGATAGATGATGAAAAACTTTATATTAACATATCCCCATCGTATTTATGACCTTGACTGTACAAGATTTCAGAGATAAAAAAGTGATGTTTTCAACTGCCATAAAATGGGCGTAATCACGGAGTGGCTGATGATCATAAGTCATTGAAAACTCTTGCAACTTTTACAAGAGATATGTTGCAAGCAACGAAACTTCAAAGTGTAGAGACACGTAGAATCACACAACTCTCATCACCTTAGAACGAACGTTGCGACGACGCAAGTAAAGTATACTCTGGTTGCCATTTAACGCAATCTTCAATTTAGTAAAAAAGTTTTGGTAATGAGTAATGAGTGAACAGGCAGGCGAGTGGTAAGGTACGATGGAAAGTTTTAGCGGAAACCCACTACAGATTTGCGACGATATCTTACACGACAATATATCCACACCAACCTTAAACAAAAGCAAAAAATATAAAGGCAACTCTTGGTTGTGCTCCGGGCGCTTGTGAGCTCTTTTATTTTGTGATCACTTCTTCCTTTTACACATTATTTCAAATAGGTCAGTTACAATAACTAAAGTGGGTACATGGAAAAATATAAAATTTTAACATTAGCATACGTCTTCGCAACCCTCACAGAAATTGCATTTCCAATGTACGTACGGGTTGCTTTAATGCTATATTCGCTTGTTTACAATAACTGGATCAGTGGGCGACAGAGGGATAGAGTGCACTATCTCGCTGGTTTACTTAGGTAGCAAGTCTGTGGGACCGCGCTGGCAGAACTAAAACAGAATAACTTGCGATTTGCGCCTCTAGGGTTTCAAACGACATCTTGCGTATTTTCCTGAATAATAAGACCTAAGGCATCGCCACACAACTATCAGATATAAAGACACCAAATAACAGCTTTGCATACAGAAGGACCACGCAACGCCCGGCAACTAAAATCAGATAACCCAGCCACCGCTGGCCCAAGACTGACGAAAAGACATATACACGAACTACATCTCACATAAATGACATATATATACAAACAATTGCAAAAACTTGGCCACAGCTTGAGGTTCAGAGGGTGGAAAACGTTACCGCCGTTTGTATTGGGTACACAAGGCTTTAAAAAAAACAGTTCTTACCTCCTGTCCTTCTAAGTTGCAAGCATGACTGTTGAAGCGCATCAGTTTGACAGTCTTGTCGTTGGAGCCGGTAGCTAGCAAGTCACCAGCAGGGCTCCACGCAAGGCAGTAGATGCTGCCTTTATGATGTTTCGTACGCTTGAGGAGGACTGTCGGAGCGGACGGGGCGCTGTTGTCCCTAACAAAAGAAAAACAAACAGAATATAATATCGTCAATTTTCTAAAGTTTCTGGCCAAATACAATGAACGATGCCTTGTAAGTAGTTGAAAGGGCAGATAGTTTTCCAACTGCCCTCTTAAACAATGCAAATTCGGTTCGTGACTCAAAATAGATAGCATTCATTAAAAAAAGTAAAACAGTGTTTTTAGTTTTTTCTAAGATCAAGATAAACACAGTTTTTCTTCTTTCGAATTCATTCAATTTCGAAAACAGAAAAATGGTAGTTAATATGCTTATTGCGTGAAAGACTAGTCAGGGTATTGTGTTAATGCCTACTGATGGCCAGTTCCTATGATAAAACAACGAATCGCCATAAATAACAACAGTTAAATTTTGTCAATATAAACGGATCACTCACTTATTTGAAGTCGAGTTAATTCGAAGCCGAGTGATATGTTTCGGTCCTGTACTACGTCGTCGTCACACCACGGCCGCGTCGGCTCATGATTATGGACCACGTACTGGCCCTCAATTCTGGCGCTTATCGAGATTCATCAGGCGTTCGAGATGTGGCAAACTATGACAGATTTTGAAGGGATTTGACAGCTCTTTTTGGCTTATCTCGAGTTTGAGTTCATCTCTACTGACGCGAGAATTGCCCCGCTGGTCCGAAACATGTCGAGCGATAACTCGACTTCAAATACGTGAGTGATCCATTTATATTAATATGTCCGAATCTCACGGTAGTTTTATGTCAAAAACAGTTACATTTTGTCAAAATTTAACGGCTGGTAGATAAAACGATCCGTCGCTTGCATATAGCAGCTCGGCATTACACTGTAAATCTTGACAGCTATTTAACTAAAGAGTCTGCTCAAAGGTAAGAATCATAAGTTTATTTCAAGTAAGTTAAATCTAGCGCGAGCTAACAACCTTCAACCCGACAGGATAAGTCACGACCTCTTGTCTTCACTAGAGTTCATCTCAGATTTTAACTGTGGCTCTAACATGACCGTACAAGTTTAGTTAATCTGAGTTAATCTCTATGTGCGTCACTTTCTTATGACACTAGTTGACAGAGACGCAGAGGAGATAAATTAAAACTGGGCTGGTCATGTTAGGGCCACAGGACAGTAAGAAAAATCTTGCACTACCAGTCCTGTTTGTTATTATCTAAGCGCAATAGGGACGAGTTCGACGTCGAGGCCTCAACGGCTCTACGGCTCAAATAATAAAATTACAGATAATCCTATTCTTTATTTAGGTTGCGGACTACAACCATTGGTCTTAATATAAGCGTTAATTATTGATCCTTGTGTAATGTTGCAAGTCCGAGTCCGTTATCGCTTGATATATTTCGGATCAACCCGTGATCTTTACTCATGAACCTATGCGGCCGTGATTCAACGATGACTCTCGAGTAAGGACCACGGACTGGTCCGGAACATATCAAGCAATAACTCGGCTTTAAATACGCGAGTGATACAATCATTTCATTACGTATGAATGTCACGGCATTTTTATGTTAAAAATATAGTTTAACAGTTGTCATCTCATCTAAATCGTCGGCCCAACAAATGTCTAAGCCATGGTTAATTGATTTTTGGTACAATCAGCGGCTATAGTAGCAAAAAATTCAAACAGATGTCATAAAGGTTTATACACACTTTACTTGATTAACCTTGTTTAACTTCTACTAAATTTGAATATATATATATATATATCTGCAGCTGAATAATGGAACAGTTTTCGGGCGACAACAGAAGCTTACCGGTGTTGATGCGGTCTTTTGGAGTGTATACGTGTCAAATTCTTTCGTTTGCATTGAAATATTACTGAAACAGGTAGGGACATAACAGAATTAACTAAAATATGTTTAATAAACGTTGATGAATACGTGAGTTACTAACCCATAGAACGTAAAATATATTAAATTACTTTTAAACTGTTCGACCCGAAGCCGGAAATTCACTTGATTGATAAACAATTCAGTTTGGGATTGGGACGCATGAGGCTGATTAACAATTAGCCTTTGATCCCGACGATGGCTCTGAAAATTGTAAATGCGCAGGTATTTACGGGAGCCAGCCAACATGCGCTGCTCCAGCGTTTTTTTGTGTCCGTCTCGTTTCTTTTCAGAGTTGATTAAAGTTAAGTGGAGCGCTTACTTTGTTCGCGAAATTCAAGATCCTACTTTGCGCGGTCACCGACAATGAGGTTGTTTTTTACGTGAAACAAATTACATTGCCTTCATACGTATACTCGGTTTACACAAGCATAATAAAACGTAGGTAAATGCCAAGCCTTCTTTGTGAGAGGTGGGGTATCACCTAGCACTGGGCCGTGTAGGAATAGGATGATACGTACTTTCATAGACATTAGCTACTTACAAAATAGAATCATACTCTATTCGCTAGCGTTAGTAGTTTCACTCGTACCAATTTACGCAGAAAGCTTTTATTATACACCAAGTGATTAAGCATAAGTTACTAAGTAAGCTATATTCTGCGAATTCTATGAGTGCTCAGCTTGGTGACATCGCAGTGTTTCAATTTAAAGTCGAGGGTCCATTAGTTACAAATCATCAACTCATTTCAATGTCAAATGAAAGCAGTCTAGTGATTTCTAATCAACATGTTGCACATAATAAAACGTGTAGTTATTAACTATACTAAGTAAGAAAACCGTAGACTTGCGATGGCTTTGATGTAAAGTGGCAGAACCAAAACAAAAAGCGGCATGTCATGCTAGCCCATCCCGTTTAACGGGAGAGTCTGAGTCTAAGAATTGGGACAAATCCACTGGCGTGCAATGTAATGTCGTAGTGTTACAGTGGCGTGCACTTTCACGTTCGATCCATGCTCTGTTTCACGCCCAACCCGCATAAACAAGCGGGTTTCGTGAGTGAGCATCCACTCAAACATTGGGCGTTGTTGTTGTTGTACCTCAGGTAACTTGCGAAAGACTAGGCGATAGTCGTGACGAAACGCAATATAACTGACAAGCTACAATGAATGCAAAGAGATTTTACAACTTAATAATTCAAAATTATACTTGTTGATTATAAAATAACTTAAGGAATAGGTACGTAAGTTAAGTACGAAGTGGGGAGTAAAGCCCACACGCAATCAAAGCATTAAGTCTACAAGTTAAACACTAACCCCCTTGTTCATAAAAGTTTACCAACCTCTCAACTCATTTAGTTTAAATATGTTTTGTTTCTTTCATTCGAAGGCAAACGTCACAATGACAGATAACGACGAATCATATGATAACTAATGTATGTTTACTAAATGTTAAAAAATAAAGGGAGCAATTAAATATCTACCTACTTGTACAAGTTAAGCACATATTGGTTTAATTTAAATATTTTTTTAATGATCACCTGTTATCACGAGAATTTCTAGTTTGTCTCCCTTTACATCTTTGCTCCCTTTGTTCAAGTTAATAACTCAAAATTGTCAGGGAATGTTGCGATACAATTTAAGCAACAAAATTAGAATGTGAGATGTATTTATAACATCTGTTTGTGCTGCGATTAAAATTATAACAATACAAAACCAGTGAGCAATATTTGGGTCAACTATCAAGCTGTCACTCAGTTCGATTTTTATGAAGTGAATTTTACAATGTCGAATGCAGCACTTGCCAAAGCAAATTGTTGTTCGTTGCGTGTCGAGTACTATTGAGAAATAAATAATATGTAGTATGTTTATTACGCGCACCAAGAGTATAGGCACGGAAGCGTATAATGCAACCGATTTGTCTATGACCGATTAAAGGCGATTACAACATTAGAGGTATGCTAACGAAACGGGCGCGGTTATAAATTGAAACTCATGTCTAGGGCACCGTATGCGAGTTACTGAGTTTGATAATAATAACCTCAAATGGTAGATGCAATGACAATACATACAAAAACTTGGTCATATGCATATGGCAGAGCTCGAACTGACTATGACCGATTAAAGGCGATTACAACATTAGAGGTATGCTAACGAAACGGGCGCGGTTATAAATTGAAACTCATGTCTAGGGCACCGTATGCGAGTTACTGAGTTTGATAATAATAACCTCAAATGGTAGATGCAATGACAATACATACAAAAACTTGGTCATATGCATATGGCAGAGCTCGAACTCGCAACCAATCAAACCAGTTAAGTCAGCGATGACTCTACCAGAATTTTTTATGTGCTTTGTTTTTAAGGTCATTGCACCCTGAGTTTTAAGGGTTTCCTACCCTGTACAGTGTCTACGCAGTGTTTGGCAGGACACGCCGATACAGACCGACACGTTTAACGACAAACGTGAAAACGTAAGTCGTGATCCTTCTAGTGGTATTAGCTCGAGGCTCAGCTGTGTTTTTGTATTTAGCTTAGCAAGTATTTGCAAACAGTATCGCTTGCTGAGACCCAGGGGCGTATGCGAAGATATGACGAGATGTCACGTACCGTCTACTTGGAAATACAACTTTCAAATAAGGCCATTCCGCGGGCTAAACTATTACTTAGTATTCAATTATGTGTGAGTCATCGTCTGTTCCAAGTTTACACGCTCTGATATTAATAAGCTAAATATGAAGTGGGTATGTTTTAACAAATGCTGCGGTTCTCTGAGAAAATTTAATATCAATAGTATGTTAACAGAGCGGGTTTGATGGCAGTATAATCATTTACTTGTTAAACGGTCGTTTAATCAAATGGATGCACGAGAAATTGCACTATAAATGTTCTTATTTGGTCTTGGAACGCTGTGTCAATGTTGACGCAGATGTTTGAACCAAACATTGATCAAACTTGTTTAACTATAGTAGATTGTTGCACTGACGAAAGTGATTTGTTGCTGCTAACTGCTAAAAACGTTTGGTTTGGAGCCTAATGGAGAGCGAGGGCTCTGAAAAGACAACTGCCATAACAAATTAGTTTTTGTAATGCGTACTATATGTATACGAAAAAAAAAAGTACAGTAGGGGAAATATATTCACGTACCACCTTAGAACCCTATCGCAATGACGCGACGCGTTAAACGCCAGGCTATGTCATACAAATGTCATGCGTATGTCTCTTCGACTAGGTTCTACGGTGGTACGTGTTTCAATTTCCTTGACTGTACAACAAAATAAAAACCCGAAACGAAGTTTACTAATGCCGCGTCTACATTCGTTCAGCGAATCGTTCTACCTACCACTACCAGCCAATAAATTTTGACAGATGTTTCGCATAAAATGTGTCAAAATTTAACGAGCGGTAGGTAAAAACATCCGTTATTTGAATATAGGAACGCGGCATTAGGGACATTACTACAAATTATTGAATGTGAGAGTTACATTCTCATCGGAAACATTTATATTTGTTTCTTCAACTTGCGAGGATTTATTAAAAAGGAACTACTAACAAAAAGTTATCGATCATTTCATTAGTGTAATTTGTCTGAAGTCACGGAGAGTTTACTTTTGCTACGGAATCCATCTTTGCGATTTTAATTTTCAAAGAAAACTCATCGTCTCTCGATTCGTGTTTGTGCCAATATTTTTAGTATAGAGTTTCATTTTGTTCGACCAGTTTTAGACGGGGCAGTAGCAGTTCGATGCCATCAACATAACGGCCGTCAAACTCCTACCGGACCGTGGGGAGCCCTTCTCCTCGCATATTATTGTTCGTCCTAACGCAACATCGGGTCGAGTCATCGACTGTCCTAATTTTCTAACTAGCAAAAAATATTTCGGAAAAATTTGGTTTAGGGTTAGGTCAACATTCTACACAAAATCCAAATTTCAGTTACAGACGGCAGTCCGTGAAATATAGACGGACAGGCATACAAAAGACTGACAGCAGAGTGACAGCAATAGGGCCTCGTTGTACCTACTTTTGAGGTATGGTAACTTAAAAACGAACGTCACTTCCTTCGCCAAAGTCGTATTTAATCAAACTTTTTATTCACAGATACTTCCATAAACAATTAAAATAAAACAGTGGAAAATAAAATAATGGATTCCTATACAATTATATTGCTTTAAAGTCAAAACAAAAGAGTCTAAGAAATAAAGTTTCGCTTGGTGCGAGTGTGAAATAACACACAGTGGATAAAACAATCACAGAAATAATGATGAAATTATTGTATAGCCTGAAGAAAACAATTTATAACTTCAAACACTGAATATCTCATGTTGTTTAGTTTGTATTTTCTTTTTGGGAGTAAATACAAATTTATTACACCAAGCAGCGTTCCCACGTATTTAGTACAATGCAATCCCACAAAAAGGGTCATATCATAAGATTGAAAAATGTATGACGGAATCTGTGCTTTATCTCATGCGGTGCATAATCAGATTTCATTTAACTTATCAAATAAACCACAATTTATCATACTTTTATATTTTTAATAAAAAAATATTTTCTAAAGCACAATATTTTACAAGGGAAAATCTCATTATTTCAGTTCAAGATACTTGAGCTGAATAAATTTTACATTATCCTCATTTTACGGACGTATCTATTAGGTAGGCTGTAAACATTTTACTATCAGTCATATCATTATGCTATCGGAACAAGGTATTTACGACTCATCCGCTGTTACACCGCAGATACTCGTGCTTTGTAACTCCATAACACCATCAGAGATAGACGACTGTTACTTTATATTTGTATATCATAGTCGATTGCGCATTTCGTAATCTTTTCGGAACGTTTCGTAAGCAGTGCATCTAGCACGAATCTTCTCGATAGGCGTTAACTCGCTACGTAACTCAGTGCGTCTCTTCCTTACGGGGCTGGTTAGAAAGAGACGCACTGAGTTACGTAGCGAGTAAACGCGTATCGAGAAGATTCGTGCTAGATGCACTGATCGCTATACAGCGGAGCGTCGGATGCTGTGCTATTTATTGTTATCTATTTCTCTTTCATTGTTATTATTTATGTTAATTAAATATAAGTTCGTATACTATAGATATATTTATACAGATATATTTAGTTTTCTTTTGAAGAGAGGAGATAAAAAAGAATAAGCTGCAGAGTTTCTTGCGGCGCTTCTTCTCAGCAGAATCTTCCGTTTAGCAAAGGGCTGGTAGAATCAGACATGTAAAAGAGCCCGCGCGGCCGGCCTACTTGCACAATAAATTGTTTCATTTTAATTATAGCAGCGTTTTAATAAAGATAAAGTTAGTAAGAGATCGTCGAGTTAGACAAATGTTTGTACACGAGCGTACGAAAACGTACATACTCGAACAACAAACGTCAAACGTGATGTCAAAAAGTTTTTTTTTTGTTAAAAATGTCATCTTTTCTGTTGACAACAATTTATTATTGCATTTTATCGGCTCGACATACCCATACCAAATTCGGAAACGATTCGATTACAGGAAGTGATAGAGTTAAAATTGAATTGCAAATTTTGAAACTGACAAATTACAATACTTCGTTCTTCATTGACGAATATTTGACGAATATGTTCGTGGAAAAAAGTATGCTACCAAAAACAAATTCCCTTTAAATTCAAATTTAATGAAATTTGAAATATACCGTTTTTATACAATGCCTGCTTGGTTACTGAAAGTACAAGCTTCTAGTTTAATCCACAACGAAGTTATAGGGGGTCGAAAATGGCCTGACCTGCTTCGAGAAAGGGATGGTACGGCCGTGCCGCTTTTTTTTTGCCCGACTTGGCGAGGGCACTGCCGTGCCCCCAAGAAACATGAGTTGAAATCACACGAACGATTTCGAGATGAATGCCAAGATTTCTGTTAAGAGCTTAACTGGCTGTCCTTTATACGTTGGGCTTTGGTATTCAACGATTTTTCAAAGCTTAGCTTTCCTTTCACAATTATGCTTTATAAAGGATCGTTAGCCTGTTAACATATTATAGTTAAGTAAAAAATTCTACCATTTTTGTTTTGTCTATGAATTATGTTAACGCTTGGTTCGACCATTTTACTAACAAATTAAAACAGCTACACCGTTTCAGATTGGACAATTTCGTCGAAAAATGTTTTTAAGAGAAAACCAAACCGCCTTCAAAATTCCTTTTGTAAAACAAACACTAATTATTGGCATTCCATTTTATAGATAGGGGATAAAAAACACCAAGTATATTGTTTACTTATGTCATGATCCCAAATATACTCTTAGATCGTTTACATACCAGGAATAAATTTTGAAAAAAAAAATGCAACCCATTTTGACAGTTGGTATGGTAGGTAGAACAATCCATTTTTGAATATGCAACGCGCCATTAAGTGATCAATTAAATATATCGGATTCGATGGCTACTCCATTAACCACGACGCCATTTTAAATTAAGTAGGTCAATTACTGTTATTATAGTCGGCTTTAAAATAGGCTTGTATGAAATACAAATGATTAGATCATATTTTTTATTAAAATAAAACAAAGTAGGGAGTACACCTTATCGATTAAGAAAAATGTGTCCAAATCGGTTCAGCCATATCCCAATAATCAGTAAACATACAATAAAAAAATGCAACGAACAGATTACCAGCTCCTACGCTTTTTTGAAGTCATTTCAAAATGCGGATACACTCACTATAAGCTTTATTGCATGAACCTAACTTGCCATGCTTGATGCAGCTTGCTATCAATGAATTCTCAACTGTCCACCTTACTACATATACATATTATGAGCGATGCATCCACACCTGCACCTTCACAACTGTACAGTATGTCATGAAGCATGGAGTGGTCTTCCGCCGTGACTTGTACCGAAACCGCTGCCGCTGATAAAATCACTTAACGTGACTAAACGCCTACACTGACAGCAGGACCACATGAGCATACGCACATTGTCATTGGCTGCAAAAATCACGGTATACGGCCACTTTATGTGCTCCGTGGATCTTATGTTCTTTACATACTTACAGAAACCCTATGCGCCGAAGCCCACGTTTTAACAGTACGCCAGCTTTTTCTACACAAAATCTGCACACTTACACATAAATCGATTCCGTCCATGTCAAGTTACAACAATTTACTTAATAAGCGTGTTTATAACCTGCCGGTCCCCAAAGCCACTTCTGCCTTCTGGAAACGCTTTGGAGACCACCTAAGTGTGTCTACTTACAATGCTGCGTTAAAACACTGTAAGCTTAAGTATTGCTCTGTTATTGAAGCAAAAAAACTTCTTTTTAATTGGCTCCAACCCTTAATTATGCCGAGACTGAAGCTATTCTTGAAAAACTGGAATAAGTGTTTATACTTAATCTACACCATAATAAAGAGAAAAACTTTGTTTGTTTGTTAGTTTGTTTTTTTGTTAGTTTGTTTGTATGTAGGGGGTAATATCTGGAACTACTGAACCAATTTCAAAAATTCTTTCACAGATGGAAAGCTACACTATTCCTGACGGACATAGGCTACTAATTTTACGTGAACGAAGTCGCGCGCGTCCGCTAGTCTTGTATAATCTTGTAGAATGTATGCTTATTCAACTGCAATTGTATAACTCTGTTTACCTGATAAGTGTACCTATGTTACCCAACCACTTTATATGTATAACCAATATGTATACAACTGTAACTGGTTCCCCACGATACAGGCATTGCCTAGTGTGGGGACCCCTGATAAATTTTGTTACACCTTTATGCAAAATAAACAAACTTTTAATTTAATTTATAATTTAATTTATAGTATAAAGTAAAGTCGCTACCCGTTTCTTTCTGTCCGCAAAGCTTTGGCCGCTTACTCCTTCTTAAACACTCAACGAATTGTGACAAGTTTTCACTGTCATTTAGGGATTTTATTTAACAAGGTTTTTATGTATTACTATACATCGTTATTGTACTTATGCGAAGCCAGGGCGGGTCGCTAGTAATGTAATAAAGCGACAACTTTTGGAGCACTTGTGCGTTCAAAGCGAATTCCGCGGTATAATTTGGCGTACTATACGTGACCAGGCCCGCTCTAGCGACCGCGACCGCTTCGCCGAATAGTTCCCAACTGTCCAACACAACTGTCTGTGTCAACTGTCAATCTTTAAAAAAAAGTAATACTGAAATTATTTATATCCACGTTGCACGGCACAACGTTAGAATCGTCCCCAGAGAATAGCACGGGCTTTGTTGTCGAAATAAGTAGCCACAGAATTGCCTACTCGGCGTTAGGACGGTTTCATAATTTATAGGGGTTCTCCGAGATTTTTATTCGTCGGTGAGCTGAGATAAGTGCCTTTTCGCTTCTTTTTATTTGCTAATATAAACTTGACGAAATATACGCACTAAGTTCCTACAACATAATATAACATAATATTATATAATTTATTTACACATATATCATAAATGCTCTATAATGCGCTCAGAAATCGTAGGCAATGACCAGCATTATAACAACCAATAATTATTATGAGAATTTTTCTAATATGTTTCTATATTTGTTCAAATTCATTTTTTATTACATACATTATTTTAATGTGTACAGTCTATAGATATTTAATAGGTACCTAGCACTAGTAGCTAGTAGCAATGCAGGTCATTGCCCTATGGCTTCTGAACCCATCATAGAGCACTTATGATATGTGTGTAGATAAAGTAATGTATGCAACTGTACCTAATTAGGTCTTAAAACACTCGCGTGATCCTATTATGAAACTCGCTAACGCTCATTTCATAAAACCATACTCGTGTTTTAAGGCCCCTCATTATGCAACAGATGCATAAAATACTATTACTTAACTTAATTGATCACGAAATGTCCCGCAAACCCTACCACCTGCTTGGCATTACTCGACACAGACGGGCTTTAATTTAATACACTTGAAAAACGCGTGAATCCAGTGATATAAAATAACAAAATAATCGTCACATCGCAGTGCTACTAACCTTTCGCTACACAAATATGGCACATAAGGTAACACGTCTTGCCAAGTGCCTTCAGTTTAGAGGTCTCTTACGTCATTTTTAAAGGACGAACATATTAAAATTTCTAGTTTCTATGTTGGGTAGTGGGCCAATGCGACAGTTTAAAGTTAAAACTGGCTACACGACGTGACTTTCACGTGGTTAAGACCACAGACTCCGACGTGGTACCGTATTTCGTACGTATATGGATATTATGGACACAAGGTATATTCGAGTGCCGTCAAGCGTAAAGTTATAGTCCGCTCGCTCGGAATTCGAACGATCGGCAAGTAGGATATACCGTCTTAAGTTATCAGAGCTGTAATAACTTAATGTACGTCCATAAACTCCCCAACAAAAGCGACAAATCCCATCTTAGAGGCATGTCCGAGGCGCTGGTATTTGTTCCGCTTCTCTAAGTGAAGTTTATACCGTTGACAACAGGATTTAGACGTTCCGAGACCGCTTCTGTGGTTCAATAGGTAGCGGGATGATAATCCCGAGACTCGTATCGAAATGATTTACCGAGTGAATAGCTGTAGGCCTATGTGTACTACAGGATATTAGATTAACGATTTCTTTTGTTCTCCCAGCCCTTTTTACGTTTTTTTTAGTTCGGGATACGCTTTGACCATGAACGCAGATTCGGCAGGTCAGGTTGCATTAATCCCTATACAAGGGGAGCCATACCGATATGATCATGGTTACACATTGACAGATTTCCTTGCGACGTTGTCACTTACCGTAAGAGCGGCGAGCGTTGGTAACTTCAGTGATTAAGTTATGTACATAAGTTAGAAAAACTCATTGGTAGATGGCGACCGCTGGGGATCGTACTTTGTACCTCACGACAACAAGTTCATCTCCAAAGCCACTAGGCCACCAACGCTCTCAATCTTTTTTTTAATTCAAATTTTAAATTTAAACTGTTTATTTAAAAACTAAAATGTTAGTAAAAATTACCAAAGACTTAGCCACAAATCTTAAATTATAAAAGATGTTTGGGTTTTCATTTGTTAATTAGTTAAATACTTCGTACTGCGTTACACAATTCAAATACCCATTGCTTTTACTCTCTAGTTAAATGCTATAAGGCGGTTGACTACTTGTTTGTACAAATGTCGCTCAAATATGCTGTTTATTTGATAATTGTTTACAATTTTTTGGATAAATACAACACAATTTCTCTGATGTTAGATTAACGATGTTTTTTTACATAAATAGTGGGACCTACCATTATGATAGCATTGAGCCGCTTGCCACTTCTTTCAAACAAGTGGCAATCGGCTCAAAGAAGTTCTTTGTTAAAAGATTGTATACCTTCAGTTTGATCCATCCGACTAAGTTGGACGTTACGAATTCAGTAGAACGCTGCGGTACTTTCCGGGCCGGCGTACCCTCCGTCGTTTGTTTACAATCAAATAGCAAAAATGAAACTAAATTATTAATAAAGACAAAAACCTGACTGCGTAAGTGCACAACCCAAGAAAGCTTGTTAGCCCGATGAAGATACTACCTACAAAGACTTTTAAATGTATTTTAGTACCTAATGAACAGTCGGGAGTTTCGTTAAACCAAGTTTTATTGTATTTGTGCGAAAATACCTATACAGTGGGAATAACGAAAGATAATATATTTCCTCTTTGTTTTGATTATCTAGCAGACGTCATATTAAAGTTTTATAATAGTAATCTATACCACTCCCCAAACTAAGACAAATTTAAATACACCAGAAATGTTAAAATCCATCAAGCCGTTTAGGCTATAGAGCGAGCCGAAGAAATCGACATACATAAGTCGAAAAACACAACGCTCCCTTCTGACGGCACAGGTGAAGTCACGATGTCAACAAAAGAACATCAAAAAGAGGAAGACTTTAACACTTTTAATGAAAGACAGGACACGAGCATGCAGACCATTCGATTAGAAGTGATCTCGCATCGGAACCAGCGACCCAACGAATCGCTGATCAATTGCTTTGCGGTCTTCAGCCCACTCACGGTGCTGAAAACGGCCATTGATAAGCCGGCAATTGACCACGGTCGAGCCAGCGCATTAGTACTGCAACCGGCTACCAGTACAGTAGGGGAATTATATTCACGCACCACCTTAGAACCCTATCGCAATGAAGCGATGCGTTAAACGCCAAGCTATGTCATGCAAATGTCATGCGTATGTCTCTTCGACTAGGTTCTACGGTGGTACGTGTTTCAATTTCCTTGACTGTACACTAGTACAGTCAAGGAATTTAATTCCCTACCCATTTCGTTGAAATGTCGTCTGACATTCGCAATGCATTAAGGTCGATATGTCAAACTAACGTCTTGCTCTATAGCTCTTATGGTGACAGTTTGCTAAATGCTATTGAACCTTAGGTGGGTTGGAAATTTAATTCCTTGACTGTACCTTTATTAGTCACCGCAATGCAAAGTAGGTATAAACCATACGCACAGCTGAGCACATGCTGTCAGCACAACCACCGGTAGCTACGAAGAGAAAAGCGAAAGCAGTACTTACACGCTTGAAATTACACTTAAGTAGGCCTCGAGAAACAATAAAAATAGTTTTCTTGCAAAAGGTCAGGGAAGTGCGACAAGCAAATATATATTACAGGTCGTACAACCAACCAAACTGAATTTTTGGGCCTTATCACAATCAACTTTTTAATGATTTTATTTTACATAGCCAATCACAATCACACTAGTATTATCATACTTCACACTAATATTAAATAAAAAAAGTGTGCATTTTGTTACTCTTTACGCTAAAACGGCTGCACAGATTTGGATGAAAGGAACGAAGATAGCTTATGCCCTGATTTAACACATAGGATATTTTCTTCCGTAAAAATGCCTGTTCCTGTGAGATAGCGGGCAAAGCCGCGGGTAAAAGCCTGTCTTTATTACTCATTACGATGGGGTTTTTTAAGAGGCCCAGAGTTCGGTTTCGTTGACTGTACATACTAGCCGAATGGTTTGACCTACCGCCTCTCGTGAAGAGGGTCGTGGGTTCGAACCCGGCCTGGTCGGCGCATCGTGTTTGTCAGGCTCCAATCAGTGGTCATTATGGCCCACAACTCGTCTGGCATACAGCAAACATGAATGGACCAGGGCAGTCTCACTTAATCAATGTGTGGCACTTAATTTATTCACGTGGTGCACGCCTGCAAAGCAATTTAGTCCGTAGCTGTACAGTGTAAGTGCTTACACTGGTAGGTGCTTCCAGCCGCCAAAGCTATCTCATTGTGAGAGGAGGCTTATATAGGCTAGAGATGGTGAAGACGATGTGATAATGAAATGATTAATCATTTTTTTGATTGCATAAGAGTGTTTAGTGTTTCGTAAGGTGCGATTTTAGTCATTTTTATTTATGTTGATGACATAGCTAAAATTCTCGCCCAGGAGATGTTAAATAAACATAGCGGCTTTGATCGACTCGACAATTCAGGCGTAAGGTAACGTTCGCTCATCAATAAATTTTGTTCGAAATGATATTCTTACGTAGGTAATTGGCGTGAAAGCCGAAAGTTAAAATAATAAAATACCACCTTTTATTACTCGAAATCAATCATTAACATAATATTTTTTCCAACCAGTTAGATGCTCCATTTAGGGTTCTGGAGCCAAATGGCAAAATCGGAACGATTAAACTTTCGTCTTGTCCGTCTGTTTGTCGGTTTTTCACAGCCATTTTACTAAGTGACTATTGGAACGATACAGATGTATTTAACTTTAAAGGTAGGTGAAACTGGGAAAGTAAAATGAAGTAGAAAAAAGCATGTTTATTTTTCATTAAAGGTGTCATACAAATTTGTGATATGTTCAAAATTTTTTGTTGCGAACAAAAAAATATTTGCGTTTTGTAAAACTAGCATTACGTATTTCAAATCAGTTTTCTATGGAGCCCTCAGTTCACGCGTGCCCAATACGCCCTTGGCCGTTTCTTCTTTTATTAACTTTTTAAAAATGTCGTTATATCCACAAGAGATAACTACAGTGGCATTATCATGCCTGGCGCAGGTACAGTCAAGGAAATTGAAACACACCACCGTAGAACCTAGTCGAAGAGACATACGCATGACATTTGTATGACATAGCCTGGCGTTTAACGCGTCGCGTCATTGGGATAGGGTTCTAAGGTGGTACGTGAATATATTTCCCCTACTGTACGCCGCGCAACTCTTGTTTATTACGATTATTACTAGAGCTTGGACACCGGTTTTTGTAGAAATACCGAAATTCCGACAATATCGGACGAAATAACGGTATTGAAAACCAGTAATCTGGTATTGGATTAAAAATAACTTGTTCCTATAGCCCTTGTCGTAATGAGTGGTGAGTCTGCTGTATTATTATGATTATGACATTCACTATAAAGAAATGTTGATGAAACTTGCATGTTAAAATTCGTTATTGCATTTATTGTGAAAAGATTATACCTACAGTGGTCATCATTAAGTTCAGTTAATCATGTTGCCGTTGTTGCAGGGAGAAATATGTCATTTTAAGGTGCGATTTAGCGAGTGTGTTGACTTGCGCAAATGGTAGTAATTAGTTGATTTTGATTGAAAACATCTTTTATATTTACGGCGATCCTACCTAATAACTCCATCATTCCATCTTACTTACAAAACTTTCACAAGATATTAATTAATAAGTCAGCGATTAATCCGAATTATAAGTTATAATGTTTTAAATCAATTAAGAGCTCTATGCCGACACAAGTACCGAAAACATACCGGAATACTGGTATTTTATTTTGCAATAGGTACCGACACAGTACCGGTATTACAATGCGACTCCGGTCTACCGTGCTCTAAATTTGACGTCGCTTTTGAACTTTTGCTTTAAGATGAATCGTTTCGTTTGTGGCCGGATATTTAACGTTTCGCAGTTTTTTAATTACTGTGGCTATATGCTTTATATGTCTATAAAATTATAGATCTATACAGTTTTGTTCCATTGTTGAAAGTTGAATCTACGAAATTATAAATGCTAAGTACATTCGATGTTCCAAGCAACTAAAAAACACATCAGTTTACTTACAATAAATTTAAAGCCACGTTTTTTAAAATTACCGGCCCAAACGAAGTGTGAAGTGTGAAGAAAATCTATTTTACGACTTGCTAATAGATAGAGCTTGCTTTAAGGTGAATTAAACCAGTTTTTTAGCAAGTCCTAAAATAGATTTTCTTAAACGAGGATGAAACTAATTTTCCGAAAAATTATAAAGCGCGCCTATATTTTCCGGTGTCTCTTATTAGGAAAAGTAGTGATCTGGTTTAATATTAATAGGGTTTAGACGAAAATGGAGCTTGTTTGCTACCATTTACGATCTGTCAGAGTGTGCTATAAGTTTCAAAATAATGTGAAAGTTTTCATACTTTATCGGAGTTACTTGAGACGACTTGCGATCAAAAACAGGTTACAAATGGTTTTGTTTATAAGTATACTATCAGATTACTATTTCACTTACTCAGGACGTCCAGTCTATTCTGTTTTATGGTTTAGTAGAATCCGCATGCGAGTCATGAAACGTAACGAACAACACTATTTTAAATTTGTAACCTTATTGAATACACATTTGTAACACTTTATACCCCGAACCCGGTATTACATTCTATTCAAAGCATCTATTTTGATTTCGCTTCTCTTTATAGACTGTTACGAGACATAATTAAATTGCTATGTCATAATAGTTGAATTTCTTTAAGGAAAAAAGATAACGCGAATTCGTTTATTTCATTACTTACAATAAAAAAAGACTCGCGCAAAGGTGGAAACATAAAACGTATTTTGAATGACTGTTGAGAGGTTTTAACGTTGTGAATAAACAGAGCAAAAAACACGTTATAAAATGACAGGAGAGCAGGCCGAGATACTGCTTGCTGACCTGCCGTTTTGTACGTAATTGGGAAAGGTTAACCGCAGCCGGCGGACGCGAAGAAAGCCCAGGGTCGTAGTTAAAGGCTACGAATGGAGACATTGGTTCGGTTCGTTAATAAATAAAAAGAACAAGTTGCCAAATACAGTTATTCACAACAAGCACTTATTAGTTACATTTACAAAAATAAATAAAGGAGTGGGACCCTTTCCGGGAATATTGTTGTTCAGTTTAACATTTCGCAGAGCTTCTAAGCGAATTTCAGTGTCTAGAAGATTAAGGCTGGACTTGACTGGCATCTTTAACAGACAACAAATACAGGTTATATATGTACATTCGTTTGTGCATTTTTTAAAGCACTTTACTATAGACACAGTCACATCGATTAAGGCTTTCTTGTTTTAAAGAACATACATACTCAGAGGTGGTCCTACATCCTAAAATTGTGGCCATGCGATCCATGATACGGCACTAGAACGTCGACCGATACAATTTAGTTTTTTTGTCTTGTTGCTCGAGTAACGTGGGTCACCTGTTTAGTTTTATGTAAATGCCCCCAGTCAAGCAGCAAAAGGGGCAATGTGCGAGAACCTTCATAAGGTTATTGCGAGGATTGCCGCCGCGGCGGGACTGGAGCGACCTCGAAAACGTCCTTAATAAGAATAAGATAACGGCGAGAAGGTCGCGGTCTGGGCCCGAGCTTTGTATCGCGCTAGGCCTCGCTTAACATAACAATGATATGCTAGAATTAGGGGTTTAATTAATTTCACAACGATTACCCTGATATTGTCTTCGAATTATAAAAGGATTGTATTCTTAAACGGCTTGGACACTTGTCGGTGTAAATGACCAGTTTGTTTCCGGAATCAAATACTCGTGTGTAGCCAATTAATATTGAAACAAATAATTATCAGCCCTTTCATCGTTTGAGTGAAAGCTGCCTGTTGTTCTGTAAATGATTCCCCTGCGAGGGTGATAAGATAAATACAACCCTAAAGGCTTCTTACTAATACACCCAATCGTCTGATGTGTGAAAGTTCATGTTGTTTTAAGCGTAGGTAACAATAATAAAGGGTTCGTGTATAGTCGACCGAGTAATTGCCTAGCCACTTTTAAACCTTACCCTCTTGTAATACGATCGAAAAGTGGCTAAACAATTTCTTAGCCGACTATACAGTGTATCGACCCGTGTAAGTAAAGCACAATAAAATTAAGTTAAAACAGTTCTGAAGTTTACAGCGAAACAATTGGGCAAATAAGTGTTGACTAAGAGAACAAAGGAGAATGGGCAAATTGGTCTATCGGCCGCCATTAATTAAATTAGTTTTATTTAAAAGCACTGATTCTTAGAAACACGTTTTGGTGTGAACCTTTTCTTTGATCTCATACACTTATTAACACCATGAATTAACCACAAAGACAACTTTATGCATATCGTATTAGCATAAGTTCTTGTAATACTTTAAAGTACTTAATAAATATACTTACTTGAAACCATTTGGAATTGTAAATTCTGTTTAGCTTCCATTTTAGCACTGAACATAAGCCTTTATTATTTCTTAGTAAAACTATGCAAACTGTTTCAAAAGAATAAAACAATTTTATTCACTTGTGCAGGTCAGAATTTTGTCTTGGTAATAAGTAAAAGTCTTCACAGTAAAAATAGGACCAAACTACATATATCATCAAGTATAAACCATTTTCCTTTTCATGCTTTCCTATACAATACAGCATCTAGATTATCTAGATTTATTTGTGGTTGCAAGAGTACCAACATTCCTCTCTTTAGTTTATTTGTTAGTATAAAATATTCATAAATATACTTTAATCAGCTTTTATCAAACCCTATAAAGTAAAAGATTTAAAAAAATATATGATTGTTATCTATTTTGAAACCATTATTCTTCTGACAATTCCAGATGAAATTTAACGTTTTAAAGTATGAGTGTATATTTGTAAGCTCAACCCAAATGCCGTCTAAACCTCGACCAGGACTATATAAAAGACCTCGTCACATATGTAGTGCTCTTAAAACAGGTTTTTTATATTCCCGGTCGGGGTTTAAAAGCAAACGAAAACTAGGGTTTCCCAGTGAAAGTTATAACCTTGAGAATTTTTTGCGCGAAATCATATTCTACCTGTCATTTCTAGGGCGAATATTATACGCGGATGTGTAGCAGAATGGCGAGGCATTCAAGGCCGATTATCATTTTCTGTCCCAAATGCCCCCATGGGGGATAAAATTGCGAATTTATATGTTTAGCGCGCCGCGGACTGGCTTGAATAAAATATACCCCACTCAGTGCGGCGGCAAAACGTTACCCAGGACACACGCTTCAGGTTTTTAGTCGTCGTTTAATGATCGTTTATAAAGATTATAACAAATGGAGAGTACATGGCAAAGCTGAGCTGCATACATTTTTCATTTAGTTTATCTAAGGAGACGTAATCTGAAGATTGAAGTAACCGGCAGAGAAGACTCTCAAAATATAAGTGGACATGAGACAATTGTTGCCAAGAACGTAAGAATGCGTGTGTTGATAATTTTGTCGACCTAGTGTTATCTGCTTAGATTATACTGAGTAGAAAATGGATAACATCAATTCGAAATTATAATTGACACTTGACAGATACCTAGTAGTTTTGTTGTGAAAATTTGATGATTCCGGAAACTAATATTACATAATACCCCTGTCAGTCATCAAAGGCAGAAACCCTGCTTAGTTATATTCTATGACGGCTTTGCTCCTCGGTTCGCAAATCTCACCTTTGTAGTTCTTATGAAATGAGAGAGATATTGAAAGAACAACACGAGTAACTTTGTAAGGTTACAGAGGAAGGCACCATATTTCTGAAACCGCTACATACTAATACAATATTATCCGATAGTACCTAACCTCCGGACCAAGTTACAAACGTGATTTCATAGACGTATAGCCTCTGAAACGCTGCGTGAACCTATGTTAGTTAACATGTATTGTCTTTATCTGTCATTGTGACGTTTGCCTCGAATAAAAGGAACAAAACATTTGTAAGTTAAAAAAGATTGGTAAACTTTTATGAATAAGGGGGTTACATTTGAATAGGTATGCGGAGAGTGTCGTCGATCATATATTTTAGCTTAGCCTGACGCAGCCTTGTGTCTAGAGCTGAAAAACTCATTTTCTTGACAAATGGTTACGCTAATAGCTACCATTGTGGAAAATAACCAGCTTCACTTGAAAACTATTGAGCTCATGATAAAGCATTCGTATTCGCAGACACGTCGAAAATAAGAGTTATGGACAAATTATAATAAGAATCGGCGGGAAAACTGACTGAATTCAACTAAAAATACGTTAGAAGCATGTTAGAAATAAAGAAAAGGCTTCTCGCTGGGTGATATAATGCCCCATTAGTTTTACTTCAGTCCTAACAATATTTTAAAGGTTTTATTGCACGTTTGACCCTTGACACATAGGACTACCTTCTTGCGGTGACTTGATGTCTGGCAAACATTAACAAAAGATTGCAGCTTACATTTTTGTTACAGCATTTTAAATGCTTGGCCAAATAGCTAAGAAATTGTTTTATAAATAAAATAAACGACGTAAACTTCTAGCGCTTTCAAGTACACTATTCTGGAAACGGCACCGTATTGCATTTGGATCAAACAGGGCTTGAAATCAGCCTCTTTGAATTGGTTTACTAATCTGGATTGGGTTACTAGTATATACAATCAGCAACAAAAGTAAATAAACAGTCGGAAAGGTAAAAAAAACTACACAAGACTTGTCAAGAAAATAAGAAAGTGTGTAGATATATGTACCAACAAACTTAGCCGGAAGACTTAAAGAGGGAACTGAGAGAAATTGCCTATGCTCGAAAGGGATAGATATATCAACTTCATAGTACTATGGGCCTCCCTTTCGCAAAATGCCATCTTCACGCAGCTCCGTCTTTAATGGTGGCTTATATGTGTCTTTGATTGTACAGTCGAGAAAATCCATCCATGTACCACTGCAGAACCCTTTCCCAATAGTAACGTCACTCAAACCTGTGTGATGTGGTGATTAACACGTTACTCATTGCGACAAGATTCTACGGTAGGTACATGGTTCTACCTCGACTGAACTGTCATCAACAGACAATATAATTATGTACACAGTTTAAGAGGTCAAAAAGATCTGAGCCTGTGTCGATCCTCTTGACCTTTTGGAGTGTTCAGCTCCCTCAGCTGACTGTACGCTCTTCATTGAAAAATCGTAGGTTAAGTGTACGTATACGTTTTAAGTTTGTCGGCACTCACTTGACGTCATCTATCTTCGGGTATGTGCATATCCTGAGGGTCTTGGTGTTGGAGCCGACGGCGTATAGCTTCCCGTTGGGATGGAACTCTGCGCACCGCACCGCCTGCAGGTCTTCGAGTACCGTCACCGGCTTAAAGGTGGGACGGGAGCCGTTGACCTCTGGGCCGACCACGCTGGCTGCTGATAGCGGCAGCCCGTGACTGCCGTTTCTGTTTTGTGCCTGCGATGATAGGATGGTGGTCAGAACTGGTTCGGGTCACACAGTTTAAATGGCATATTGATTAACGAAGCAAAATTCGTAATTCCACAATGGTTACATAAGTAAACACAGACAATAGAAGGTTAACTCAGAAAATCGAATTAACTTTGTAGAACTTTTCTTTTGTATTTTATTAACGTCTGCCGAAGCAGTGGACAAGAGAGTCTACAATCATGATTTACAACGTAGACTATATGTCATCCAGATTTGTAAATTTTCGCATTTGTTTCGTTGGAAAGTTTACCACAGGACACTAGAGTGCCACGTTTTTGGAATGGTTCTGGCCTCCGGGCGTAATACAAAACACCTCGAATCTACATTTAATTGCCTTTGAAAATATTCCAATAAAAAATATTACAAATGGGAAATAAACGATTTTTAAACAAAGTTATTTAGCCAACACCATGGAAAATAGCTACAATAAAAAAAATGTTATGCGAAAATGCGACTCAAAAAATCTTTAAACGATTTATTGTATAAATTGATTTAAAAAAAAGTACCTACTAATATAACATCAATATTACAAAAATGGGTCTTTATCGGAATCCCTAATAACGTTTTCCCTTAAAAATTTCTCCTACAAGGTTTTATGGCAGAAACGCAAATTCTAAAAAATGTTAGAAAACGTAGGTAACATCTACTTATACGACTAAGAAAAAATAAATTAAGACGAAACTGAATCATCACTATCACTACATAGTATAAAGTCGAAACCGGTTCCTGTCTCTCCTAATGCCTTATTGTGCCTTTGTTCCCAACGAGTCACACCCTCAACTGTCACACTGTGACTCGTTGGGAATATTTTTGCTAAAAAAAACCCCAACCAGTCACACTCACAGCAATAAATATTATGATTATGATTATGATTATGTCTGGTTAGAATTTTTTCAGCAAGAATTGTTCCCAACGAGTCACAGCGTGACAGTTGCGGGTGTGACTCGTTGGGAACAAATAAAAAAAATGTCTCATCTAGTAACAGTGTGACTGGTTGGGATTTTTTGCAGCAGGAATAGTTCCCAACGAGTGACAGTGTGACAGTTGCGGGTGTGACTCGTTGGGAATAAATATTAAATGTTGTCCCATCTAGTAACACTGTGACTCGTTAGGATTTTTTGAAGCAAAGAGTATTCCCAACGAGTGACAGTGGGTATGATTCGTTGGGAATAAATATTAAATAATGTCCCATCTAGTAACAGTGTAACTGGTTGGGATTTTTTTAGTAAAAATATTCCCAACGAGTCACAGTGTGACAGTTGAGGGTGTGACTCGTCGGGAACAAACCTTATTGTGTATGTTCAGCCGCCTTCTCCTTTTGAACCACGCAACGGATTTTGATACGGTTTTCACTGTAATTTAGAGAATTTCTTAAGGAATGTTTTTATGTACATTACATTCTAATTGAACCCGTACGAAGCTGGAGCGCGTAGCTAGTGTGGAATATGATAGGGTTTCATGTAAAGTAACGATAACGTCATACTGGATTACTTAACAGTTCCTTCACACTTATCAGTGGCTTATATGTATGTAGGTACACAAAACTATCGCCAAAACTCGGACACGTGGCAGTCCACCATACACATAGATACACAGGGTACCGCTTTGTTAGTTACACGCGTACCATTATATTTATATATAGTTGCGGATCAAAAGCCTTTGACAAAAGTTGCCGGCACGGCATCTAACAACTTGAGACCCTCTATTATCAATCTGGAAATCTATAGAAAGTATACAAACTCTAATGACGGATGACCCGACATGAAATGGATGGGAGAGTGGACTTTTCTTATGTGGGTTGAAATTTTCGGCCTATTTCGAGGTAATCTACCAAAGAGGAATTATAGCCTTGTTTGAAACCTACAGGAAATCAATATTATGGAAGTTTAATATCTTGCCTAACGGAAACTTTATCCCGTGAGGCTGACTTGCACTGAAAAGATAAATCTGTCTTCCGTCTTAAAAATGTTTATATTTTCGCTGCAAGTCAGCAGAAGATGTGTTTATTGTTCAGCCTTTTCACCAATAACTTGTATACTCTACGTAAGAGCGACGTAACTACATGCTTTCGCGAATAGTTTTAGGCAACGCTGTCAATTACAAATTGTACACAAAGAAAACAAATTAGGTTAAATTGGATTTTGATTACATATCAACAGCAGTGCCCGGCTGAAGCTATTGCCGCTAAGCGACCGCCTACCACGGCCGTTGAGATTGTTACGGTCCTGCCACAAAAGCTTGTTGCTTGCCAAGCTTTAGGCATAGTTTGAACACCTGTCATCCCCAGCTAATTGCCGGTCAGTCAAGTGTCTAAGCCATGTACAATTATTCCATAGTACGACGGTGTTCGCTGCTATGGTGCCTATAATTAGTTTGTTTAGTAACCATTATCTAGTCACTTTAGAATAATAATATAACATAACGTAAATGAGAAGCGGTAATTAAAAATAGATATGTCCACTTTCGCTTCAAACACATGGTCAGCCTAGTTAAGGCAAAGAGTTATTCTTCCCTTTTAATAAAAGTGTTTTAAATAAAGATTTATTTATGACTAGCTTTTACCCGCGGCTTCGTACGCGTGTTTTTATTTTTTTATGCATTTTTATGGCATAAAAAGTATGCTACGCTTCAATCCAGGACATGATCTATTTGTCTGCTAAATTTCATATAAATTTCATATAAATCGGTCTAGCTATCAACGGTTGGTTGAGGAATAATTTATAATATTAGTAGGAGGATAGTATTTATAGTAGTAGTAAAGTAGTGTAGTAGTCCAGTAGTAGTATACGTCCACTTTAAATAAGTTATAATACCTTTATCTGAACCCATATATACAGTTAAATAGTTGGATCGAAAGATTGACTGCTAAAGAATACACTGAGGCATGAAATCCGCCTTTAAAAGGAAAATTAAAAATAAATAGAGGCGGCCTATCGAAAACACAGAGATTGTAGTTAACTCCACACAACTGTTAGCGTGGTCGCGCGACCAAATTAAGCGCGTCCTTGTGAACGGTTATACGCACGCAGCTTGAATGGCTCCCTAAGACGAGCAATCATCTGAACTTAAGGCCGTACGTTGAACGAACTCTAAGCCCGTAAATACGTTAGCGAATTTATTTTGCCCTCTAAATTTAACTATTTGTGTACCGATATAGCGTTCTTCATACAAACGTCGATAATATTTCCACCCTCTAAACCTTAAGCCGTAGCCATGATTTTTTTAATATGCTGTTGCTATGCATTCGAACCAGGTTTGTAGGTTTTAAACTCCCCCGCGCGCTAGGTTGATGGGAAGCTAGCTTTTTAACATTTAATATGGTGCGTACACAGACTTCGCGACAGCACGACTGAGTTAACAATACCGATTGTGCGTAAAAGATAAAGCACATTGAACCGTATTGACATACATATCTCTTTCACACAGCAGAATGCAACTGCAGTGTTATAATACAATTTGTTAAAGTGTAGGTTAGGTTAAATGAGGTAAAATTAAATGCATAGGTATACTCGTGCTAATTCCGATCACTGCCACGTAGATATTATGTATAACAAAAAGTGGAAAATTATTGTTTAGATGCGTCTTAAAAGCAACACCAAAAAACATTTCCTACAACTTTGTGAATCCAGCCAATTGCCGTCCTAGAAACAAAACACCTTTCCCCGAACCATCTGTGATGCCGGTGGGGCCCGAGAACTTGTAATGCAAATGTTTATCGAGCTCGAATCCTAAACACGCCTTTGAATAATTGAAATATTTACAAACAAACAGTCAATATAATAAACCACTAGATATAGTCTCGAGAATAATATGTAAATAGCCGCAAAATATTAAAACTTGGACGAATAATAAATTTCAAATATCTTGGGAATAGGCTACAAAAAATACGGATTTATATTGAGAAGACGTGCCATACAGAATTATTTATGTTTTATGGCAAAGGTAAACAAGTGTCACCTCGTGGTATATGACCACCACCGCTCAAGGAAACCAGCAAGTCTAAGAGAATCCCAGGAATCGTCCGTTGAAGCACTAGTATCGCTTAAATAGGGCTAAGTAAGTATACATTCAGTCAATCCTAACTTTGACGCGATAAAATCATTCTTAATAATATCGTTAAAATCCCTATAGACGTATTAAATATGTGTCAAAATCGCGATAGTTTAAAACAATTAAAGTAAATTTAATATGATAATCGCAGAAATACCAGCTCAGCTTTTAAACACAAAAAGCAAATTGGATTGGACAGGGCAAACGTTTTTAACTTACACGAACCCCTCTTATTCCTTCGGGGGTAGTCTGCAGAACACTGTTTTTATAGATTATGCCACATCGATTTAATAAAAGAATTGACCTCAGATATCTAAAAGAAACAGCTGTTTACCACCAAAAGTGGCTGAGAACCACCACAATGAAACCTACTTTCAAGTAAAAATAACCGCATTCAAATCAGTTTACACTTTATAGAGCGACAATGCCACAGACAGCAGACACTCACAAATAGGCTTTAAAGTTATAAAATCCCTCGTTGTAATTAAGGAGTAATCACTTGTAAACATTGAAATTAAACTATTTGAACGGTTTGTAGCGAATCTAATTCCCATACTCTCAAGTCAAGTTCACGGAATATAAACTATTCAAGTGGTTTAATTTCAAAGAAGTAATCGAGTCAAAGATTTCGATATGCAGTCAGAAATCGAATCTACCTACCTCAGGTGACAATCCCAAATGGGTGCAATTTCCTGCCATTTTGAGGGCAATACAAGGAACTGAAAGGAATGTTCAGACATGTATGATTTTCTTTAAAGTTAATTGTTCAATCTGGGGGTGGCGCTTAGCGGCACGCTACATAGCTTAACTACCGAGGCGCTTAGCTTGCTACTAAGCGCACAGCACCCGCACGAACATTTACAAGGATATGTCATCGAAGCAAGTTATCGAACTGCCTAAGTGTGCCACTTTCGGAGTGACCTTTGCATAAATAATTAAACGAGAAAGACAGAAATAGCATAATACAAAATCATATCCATACAAACGGCTCTATATGTTATATTATTAATATTTGCTGAATTAAATTGGCCTGTTTGGAGTGACAAAATACTGTACAGGCATCGAGCTGTGATAGTTTGTTTGGTAGTTTTGTTAATAAAAAAATTGGTTTTAATTAAGCATTATTCACGCAAATTTATGAAATTGCATTATCATAAAAAAGTGAGGCAAAATCGAGCGTACAAATAGGACAACATGGGACTTATAAAAAAAAAAAAAGAAATGTTCACTGATAATTCACTAGGATATGCGGTTTACGTGCTGTATTCATTGTTCGTTGAGTTTTGCTTGCCTATCCTTACATAGTATCAAATAAAGTCGCTATCCGCCTTTATGTGTCCCCATATTTTCGGCCGCTTACTTCTTCTAAGCCATGCAACGGGTTTGATACGATTTTCACTGTCATTTGGGGCCGTCCATTAATCATGTGATGTTTTTATCATTTTTTTTTTGCGAAATTTCTTATTCCATATTTTTAATTCGATTGCATGTATAATTTAT
The DNA here is from genome assembly GCA_963691745.1 of Ditula angustiorana. NCBI lineage: Eukaryota > Metazoa > Arthropoda > Insecta > Lepidoptera > Tortricidae > Ditula > Ditula angustiorana. Next base: position 9,765,804 of record OY829472.1, read on the forward strand.
AATTCCAGCAAGCCCTTAGCGCGAACTTTAATCAGTTCTATTAATACGTCAATACTCTATGTAGCAGTAAATATTTCTACTCAGTCACAGCGGTCAATGAGATCTACCTACGACTCATCGAAATGAGAAAACTATAGAACTGTGTACGACGCAGTGGCAGAGTAGCGGACCATAGTCTATATGGTAGACTATGTTGGATAGCTTGAATAAAACTGTATGTGCCAATTGTCAAGTAAACAGCTCTGCGTTTTGTACGTTTTACATTGGCGTCATATTTTTAGTTCTGCTATCCGACGCCTGTGTCGACACTTACGATAAGATTCAAATTTGAACTAATGGGTAAAAATTGAAAGCCCCTCTTCGCCTGCTTCACCCCGTCGCAAAGTGGTGACGCTAGGCTTGTAACAATCCGAACAAGTAAGCAGATCTATTGTCTTCTTCTATCGATGCTACGACTCTATTATCAAGACTGTAAAACCTTGTGTATTTTTTTTTCACCTCTTCGAGTGTTCAGCAACTTTTGCTGCTGACTGTACCACGTGACAATCAGGATTGGAAGGCTTTTCGTATCCAATAAATGTAGCTAGTGAGAATTCGAACACATGAACGGTCCGGATTAAACAATATCCCTACGATTACATGAACTTCCCATGTGAAAAAGTAACACAACTTTCAGTTATAGTTCGCAAAGCGTTCATCATTGATATATTAACTTTGTTTATAAACAATAAATGTTATAACTTTCTCAGTTTCATCAAGTAAGAGTATGAGCTGTATTAGTCAGAAGCAAAGTAATGATATCCCGTTAAACGTAACATAAAACAAAGCGGCACGGAGCGCTCCACTTACAAATGACACGATTCTGAGCATATTTCGTAAAAAAGATATCTCGATCAAAAATAAAAAACGAAATTTTTCATAACAGAAGAAGATGAATGCTCTAAAAAAAAGGGTAGTAAAAGATAGACTTCATTTTCATCATCCCGATACAGATTGTTTGCAACGATAAGCAAGAATATTTTCCACAGCACTGAGCACGGCAACTTTGATAGCGATGAAAGGAAATGTGTTAGTTAGAAAGCTAATAAAAATATCCTCAACAACATTTATTTATGGACACTCAATTCTATTATAGTTTATTTTTAGATACGAAGGATGATGAGTAAGCCTCGATTATCATAGAGTTAGTCATGTACCTATAGTCATTTCGATTTGTTGTAACTCATTTTTAATCGAGTTCTAAAGGAAGAGGTTCCAATTCGATACGTAGGTACATTTGTTTACTTTTTCTTATGGTACCAATTACTTTGCTGAACCGATGTAGACAACTATCATTTTAATCGATACAGTAATAATATACTTTAAAACTGGTTCTATTGTAATAAAAATCAAGATCTGATTGTGGGATCCACGTTAAGGCAATGGAACTCGGAAGGAACGGAAACTTTGGTGAGATTTTACTGAACCAAGCCCCCCCCCCCATCCGTTTTGCCGCCCCTTAATATTTACCTAAACGTTTTGAGCTAAAATTATCGAAATAGGTGGCAGCTGTCAATTAGGTGCCATGCCGTCATAGTGATTGACCCAATTTATATAAAATGGTATTGTTGTTAATTACCTTTCCATCTGGTCACTTCAATATAGAATAGAACGCCAATAATCATTTATTGCTTATCAAAGAAATTTTAATTGTTTTTTCTGAAAAATTTACAATTTTAAAAATAATTGGCATATTTTACACAATATTGTTTCATAGTACGCGCTAAAATAGAGTACTATTTGACGGTACTAATATACCTGAAACAATGTCATAAAATGTGATATACTTAATGGGTGTGATAAAGAAGATACCAAATACTATGCGCGAGTGTTATGACATCATGTCATGAATCGCAATCGGTCGATAAAAAACGACCGCTTCGGACTAGCACCTGAGAACGTTCTAGAAAGCGTGCTAGACAGCTGACCGTTACGTAATTGTCAATAAAGCGAGCACAAGGAAATGCGACGGACGCAACTTGCCTATTAGATCACTTGGTATTCATTGATTTATGGCCAATAAATCATAACAAATACAAGCAAAACTAAACGCACAAATCTGAAAGTTGCTTTGATTGTTTTAGTTCAATCACTTTGCAATCCATCAAAGATTTCTTGGAGGTGGAATCTAAATAATGGGCATTACACAAAAATAGCATATCGTATTATACTTTTATGAATAAATGCCTTGACAAAGCGCAATCATAATGGAATCCGTAAAATAAAACATACCTGATGACAATAATACAAAATTACATTATCATAAAACGTGTGAACACGGATCACCTATAAATACAATAAGCAACAATATTTATGATTACCGAAGAAAAAGGTAGTAGTTATGACACCAATGAGAACGAGTTTCTAACTAGAAACGGATTGATTAGCAAGTCGTCGATTAAAGCGGTAGTTCAGCCTTGTCGTTAACAACTGCGGTTTAAAATGCAATTATATCCTGCAAGTGTCAAAGGTGTAGTGATTCGAATGGAATTTGACGCCGCGGCGGATGAACACAAAAATGCCAAGGCAATGCTAAAATCAATCAGTAATAGGGCATCGATGAACGATTCCTTGGATGTCGCTAGCCTATTGTTCGGCCTAAAAGTAATTAGTCGGCCAAATTCTTAATCTTGTAGTTTCATCCCTCAACTAGGCCTTTTAAGTAAGAATTGATGTGCCATTAATAGTGTAGTTACAAATTTAAATTTTGTTGTACTTACGGTGAGGTCGTATTTGGTGCTTCAGGTGATGAGAACAATGAAAAATTAAGAAGTTAAGAGTCATTATTTTTGAAATACTTATCACAGGTAGTAAAATAACGCTCAATCGCGCTCCATATACAGTAACTTCACCAATGTAATTATATAATGTAGAGCGCAACAAATACTCCATCGTATTTATTTTTGAACTCTCTGTTCTAAAATAATTCCTGTCATAATAAAACTTTCTAAGTTTTTTATCTAGATACCAATGGACTGTTTCAAAACAATAAAAAGAACTTTATTTTCCTCATTGTTTTCTTTTTTTTTCGACATCAATATTATAAATTATGATCAACACTTAATCTACAACAATTTTATACTTTTATGCTATTTCGCGTGTAGAAATACCGTACTTACTGTTGTGACTTCCTGATTTATTTGTAATTGTATATTTTCGCTCTAATTCAACCGACATCCTTACAAACCGTAGCTCGACCAAAAATACATTTCATCCCGGGAAAACTTATCCCGCTCAGACAAAAGCGATTCATTAATATCTAGTCGAGCAGCTCAAGTTTCGCTCGCTAAGAAAATACGATAACCAAACACATATAACAAAACGTTGTTTTAAGCGTTCTCGGAATCACTAACACGTATGGGCACGAAGAAAGAACTTGCTACGTGTTGCGTAACAAGGGAATGGAACTCAATTCAAGATTCAATAGTTTTAAACAAGTGTAATACGATCTTAACTAATTATCTTATTTCGTTTTCATTTAACAAATGGAAGCTGCTGGGTTTTTCCTTTACTATACTTAAACATAAACTAGCGCTTCACCCCTGCTTCATACGGGTACCTAATGGGTACCCGTGTAATATAATATGCATAAAACCTTCCGTTAAAAAACCGTAATGTCAGTGGAAACCATATCAGAATCCGTTGCGTGATTTAGAAAGAGTAGACCGAAGATATCAGGACCGACAGGAATGGAAAGCTACTTTGTGTTATACTATGTAAAAAAGATAAAGATAGATTCTATGCAGTGCAAAATCTCGAGACATTTTAAAAACACACACCCAGCTGGAAAGCTGCTAGTCTATCATTTTAAATCATAATAATTTTTAACAATCGACCTAGTTTTAAGGAACTAAAGCTACTAGGATATCAGGTCGTCAACTTATATCCGTCCCTTGCAGAGATACTAAACGAGCAAAGGCAGCATGTGCGCCGTTCTGATAATCCGTAAAACTGCGGGCAAACTTATAATAGGACCAGAGTTTTTAAAACCCTTTTTCGCTAATATAGCTGTCATCAAAGTTATAATTGCTTGGCAGACATGACAACTGTGAAAAGGTTCCACAAAGCCTTTTAAAATCTGAATTCGCGCTATAATCAGTCTATCGTTTGTAACATTTCTGATTCCAGTTTGAATCGATTTGGGCAAAGAAAGTTGTTTACACGCTTCCACGCGATCCAACACCAACCGATAAATGAGCGGTACGGAATCGGATAAGTCACGTAACACGAAGTGTTTATGGAATTCAACGTTATGAAAAAAAAAAGCAAGACTGGTAAGAGTCGTGAACCTAATGCCGGGGTCACACATGTGCAAGATGGAGAAGTCAGTTTAAATTTACATTACAAGGTCAGGTTACCATGGTGCCTGACATGATAATGACGGAACCACAACTCAATAAATTGCTAAAAAAAAGTTTATAAATTGTCGTTCGCATAAAGTGTCCGTCTCGAATAAATCACATTAGACTTAGAGCGGACAATATTTCGATTTCTGGTAAACTTATCATGCCAGAAAGTGTATTTTACAAGAAACACGCCTTACATAAATCTTCGAGGAAATAAAGATTGGATTTTAAAAATGGTTTGTTATTTGTGTATGTTAAGATTTATAAACAAAAAATAAGTAACAGTGAAATAAATACAGAAGTTTATTAATGGCACGCCGATAAAAACCATCGTTTTTTAGTTTGATTTATTTACACAATATCTTTTGTCTATTATTAGGCAAAGGCTAAGCTGTATCAAGGGCGTCAGGTAAGGCTCTATAAAAGAAAAAAAATAATTTGAACGTAATTGGAAGCCAACTTTGAAATACAAGGAAGCACCCAATAAAGAAAACAATGAAGCTTATCGACTGAACCGGATTAATAAAAGAATTAATTTTGAAAACATTTTTCTAATAAATTTGTAAAGGAGAGCTAAGTAAGTAATTTTGAAACCACCCATCTCTTTGAAGTCTTTTGAACATGACATCTCTATCAAACTAGTGTCATAAGAAAGGGACGTTCATAGAGATAAACTTATCTTGGCCGGTCATGTTAGGGCTACAATGATACAAAAAAAATTTTCGACGTCAAGCGGCGGTCAACACCTAACCGACTTATACAAGGTTTTTTTAACCTGTATACGTTTCACGTTTCATAAAATTTTTCAAGTCCCTTTTTTGGTGTAGGAACCTAAACATATTTAACCGCTTACATGGTTTGTTGTTTTAAGATCAGACAATGCGATTGGTAGCAGAGTGGCATCTGTCAAAATAGGTGCAAATGTAAGAACATTTCGACAATCGACAATCGACCAGAAAAAAATAAAGATTATTTTTTAGTATTATTAATATTGAATAATTACATTGACATTATATGTAGAAACTGAACAAATATTCCTACGCTTTGTATAGGTAATTTAAGTAAAATTGTAAATCAATCACCAGTCCTGACCTCATATCACGCATACGTAACATCTACATTGAGATACGGGGTGATATTCTGGGGCAATAGTACAAATAGAGAAATAGTATTCAGAGCACAAAAGAAATGCTTAAGAGCAGCATGCGGTTTGAAACCCAGAGACTCATGCAAACCTTATTTTATTGAGCTGAAGATTATGTCCTTACCGTGTCTTTATATATATGAAGTGTCATATATGTAAAACAAAACATTGATAAATATTCTAAGTTAAATAGCTATCGCCACCACGACAAAATTAACCATAGACTATGTAAAACGGCCCTTCTCAGTAAAAGCATATATGGCATGGCGCCAAGGATCTACAACAAATTGCGAAAAAGAATACTTCAACTGGTGGACATTACACAATTCAAAGTAGTACTCTGTGATTTTCTGACCGCGAAAGCTTATTATTTTGTCCAGGAATATCTGACGGACTCTTTTTAGGATTTTACTTTATGAAATAATCGAAACAATTTGCTCATCGTTTGTGTACCTGGACCCCAATTCTCGGTTCATGCGAGATGCATCTCATGTGCGAGATCCGTCAAAAAGTGACAGATTTCCAAGGGAATTGACAGTTGTTTTCGTGCGAGATGCAACTCACATAAAACGAGAATAGCCCCCCTGTACCTAATGCATGCTGCATGTAAATCTGTAGCTATTTGTATGCCTTATGGCAAGACATAGATAGTAATACGAATCCATTACTGTAACATACATACCTATGTTTAACAAATAAATTATTTTTAATTTGATTTGATTTTTCAGGATTCCATTTGTGTTGTTATAAGATGGAGGGCAAAGATTATATTACAATTCTATATTCTGTTTATTTGGGAGTTTGAAGTAAATTTATTTTTAAATATAAAATAAAAAAGTAATTTAAGCTTTTGTGTGTAATTTTTTTTGTGTGAAAGTATTTTTCACGTAAGTTAGTTTAAAGCTAACATTCAACGTTACTCTTATCCTTTTAGAAAGACGTTGAGAATAACTCTTAAACTAGCGACATTGTGTGATCATGACAGGAGCCAAATTTTTTTAAAAATATTTTTTATTACGATCTATTACGCAGTTAGCGCGTTACTGGCGCCTTTAGAACCCCCGTCTAGTAGAGGCTTTAAATCAATCGAGCCCTCGAAACGTCGTTTGAATCCGAACGCGCGGGGCGATTAAGGAAACGGCCTTTGATTTCAAATTACAGGTCAAGAATCTCGACGATCCCCTCTAATTCAATTAAAAATCTAGCGTCTCTTAGTTTATATTTAATTGCCTACCTTACCACAAATGGTTTTGCGACTGGTTTTGCGCATTAGGTCATTTTTCACAAGTGTAGATTTGTTTTAGCATCACCGAGTTATTAGCAGATGTGACTAATGCCCAGCCATAGCGAACTAATGGCCATATTGTATTCGGCGACAAGTAATTATTACCCTCATAAAACTTAAAATCACTCGTAATCGGTTGGCACTTTTTTACTGGCGTGTTAAGTAACGTTTATTATATATGAAGGTAATTTAGGAAGCTCGTAGGAAACGAGTTATTATTCGGCCCCGTGTATTACGACAGCCACGCCTCAATATATCACCGATTAAAGTTAACAAATTCTAAATTGCACGTTACGTTGTGCAAGGGGCGTTTAAGCCGCGCGTAAATTATTTAAAAAATACATGTCTAACTTTTCATGACAAATTGACTCATTTCTTTCGTAACCGATTATATTTGCATGTAAAATTGTGAAAATCGTCAGTTGTGTATCTATGAATTTGATTAATAATAATCTTAAAAATACGGAACCAATAATGCACGGTTACGTGAGGTTTATGTAAGATGACGAGGTAATATTCAAATTCGAGTTATAAAACAAATTTACAATTCGCTTCGGATGTCACATTGGGTAAGAGTTTTCTAATTTGTTCGGCCGATGCTTGTCATCGAGCGTTATGTCTTACGAGTATGTCATTCTTATTTATGTTGGAAGCTCGATACAAGTGTGAATTTAGGGGATTTTGTTTCATGATTGGGTAACAATGGAGCCCTTCTGAATGTGTTGCAGGACTTCCTGCGGCCGAGTCACGTACCATAGCACAAGCGAACGACGAAGGGTGAAAATACGACAGGTATCCGGAATAAATCACACACTACCGATCCCACCCGAACAAACCGGCCGTAAAAAGGTGTGCGATAAGATCCACTATTAAGCATTCCTCTCACATAATAATTAAAACACATCTAAACTGAGATATTACGACACAAAGGAATTCACATTCGCATTGCAGTCATGTTGGGTAACACCTAGAAAAAGACTGTTCGAATTACCCGAAAACCTAAATTCACACTTACCTAGAAACGTCGAAATAATGATGCAAGTTCACAGTGGAAAAATCGAGATTCGCGTATAATGTAATCGTATTAGGTAAAAATAAAATAAAAACAAGTATCGAACATCCGTTACACGCAGGACGGAGCGACTCGGTTCACCGGAGCTGAACGGGGCCTGCCTGACGCACTCTTGATTCCCATTCCCATAGCACTCGGCCAAACAACATTCTGCCGATGTTCCGTAAACAAAACACTACACAACTGCACATAATTACAATACATACACCATACCCGAGACATTATTCGCATCAGCGTCACAACTAACACATGAACTTCGCTCAGCCAATGAGGTAATCATAATCATACATTCGAGCCTAGAAAGTCCGCATAAATACATTTGAAACTAGCACAGTTACAGTTAAACAACTTTTAAGTTAACGCACTGCAGTGTTCCCTTTTTAAAATAAACACAGATAGTTGCAGTCTTTGAAATAAAGGCGACTGACAATGACACTATAACGTGAGTAGAAAGTTAGCTCAATTACCTGGAAGGCAGAGATGCGTTTAGGCGGCAGCAGTTGAGGAGGTTTGTCTATTAGATTTTCCATGGAATGGCGGCTGAAGAATCCTTGTTTTTGGAACGTTGTGTTGCTTTTGTAAGACGTGCGGTTAAATTTGGTTGCGGGTGCGACTATGCGATTGCCGTTTTCATCGTCGTCTTCCCACTCGGTGACGACTTCAGTGCGAACGTCTTCTAGCGAGCGCGAGCGGCTGCACGGGCAGGCGGCGGCGGGCGCTGGGTTGGGGTTCCGAATCTGGCGGGGCCTCTCCCGGCTGTACAAGTCAGCGTGACTACTCGGGGTCGGCGCTCCGGCTGATCGGTAGCTCGGAGACAAAAAATAGTAATCACGAGATTTATTGCTATACGCACTCATTCCAGAGAAATCCGAATATGTGGAACCTTTGGACGACGAAGTTTTGAAATTCCTCAAATCCATCGGGTCCGGTGGTCTGAAGTAAAAGTTCGGCTGCGCCTGGCGGGAAAGCGGCGGCCAGGGTCTGAACGGCGCGTCGACGTAGTGTGCCGGTTTGGACTTCATTTTAGATCACTGGGCATCAGAGCGCGGCGTTATCGGTTCCGTGCGGATGTAGCCGAGGGAACAGCGCTACTGTTGTCACGGGCAGCGAGCGGCTTGCGCGGGCGCGGGCCCACCACCTGTGCTGCACCACTATCCGCCGCGCGTTAGACAGAGATGAGAACATAGAGAAAGGCGCGCTTGCGTTCCGCTCGATCCGTTGAATGCGAATATAAGTGAAAGGGGTAGCCCGTGCGCGGTCAGCGCGTCAAACGCGCTCAGATAAGGCGCTCAGTTTAATCAAAGAACTTTTGCTCGTAGGTAACCTATGGTTTAGCTATACCCTTGTTACTACGTAGTAAGAAAAACGCCTCCAGACAAGTAAAGCCTCGTTCAGATATATTTTACTTTCTAACGCAGAGAGACTCTGTTTCGAGGGTCATTAAAATAAGCATGAATGTCTCTTACAAGCTCGGATCAATACTGCTAAATATTTATGCAATTATTTTAAGTGGTATGAATTCGAAATCACTTCTATTATTTTACGTAACGCATTAAATTTGTATCATGAATATAAATTTACTATTCGATCGGCTGCACTTCGTAACACCACATTGTCTCTCAGGGTCGATAGAAGCGCAAGTTTTAGAAGGAACGTTTAACCGGTCACGCACGTGCATGCAACTTTCGCTTTTTCCTTACGTCCGAATAGATATTTGTTAAGCATTCAATAATAGACAATCATATTTCGTAATATTTAATTAGCGAGATACTGCACATATAATTGTTTATAGATGAAGATGAGACGTAAAACAATAAGATAAATCATTAGAATATTACGCGCTACTCCCACACTTGTCTAGAAATAACGATGGAAAATTCAAATATTTAATTAGTCGCCTTATTTGTAACGAGGGAACTCAAGGCTGTACCATATACAGATCATACGTACGATAATAATAAACAAGTTAATGTCGGCAGAAACTCATCATATTCTTAATTTCGTCCTACGCGTGAAAAACGTATAATAATTAAGAACGCCAACTGTCAACATGACCGCATCAAATAGTTGGTACCATACATCACGACGAATACATGAGGTATGGTTTTTTTATTCTTTGTTTGTTGCACGTTATGAATATGACACCAAACATCTGCTAGAAAAAACGGCCGTAAGCTGACGACTTCATAATTTAATTATGAGTCGTATAATAAACTGTGATCGCAACAATAACAAACGATAAGGTAATTAATACAATAGATTATTAGCTCATACGTGCGCGTTGCGCAAACTCGAACCGGTGCTGCACGAAGCACGGGGCCCATGACTTCATAAAATGACTCACGTCGGTTTACTTTGGCCAAAAATCCCTAAACGAAATACGCATATAGGTAAACATTTACAATACCAACAGACCCGACACGTTACAAGTGAATCATTCGCTATTACAGTTACAGCCGAAGCATTTGTCTCTGTCCTCAATCAATTGGGACTTATTAACTGATCAAGGGGGAGTCAAACTGGCGATTTATGTATGGAGGAGTCGAGTTTCAGGATAGATGAGTATTGAACAAGTAGGTGCCGCGGCCTTGTCCGCCTGGAGGTTACGAATGGGTCCTTCTGCGTAATGCCGCGGTCTGTCTTGCGGTCGCTAAGTAGAATTTGTTGCAACGTTCAATTTATTCGTTTTATTTTACGACGTTAAAATGGCTCGTTGCATCGCGGCTGGTAGGTACTCGATAAACTGCTACCGTTTAACGTTACTTTTTGTTCTAACGTTACTCAGCAAGAAGATGCTTGAGGAAAACATGTTATTGGTTATCGAATTGAGCAGTATTCTGCCAGTTAGATTATGTCATAAATGAGATACTTACATAATATATGTTTTGCATTAGATATTCATTGATAAAACGGATATCGTTGCATATGTTAGGTGGAATGAGGAAGAAGGAAGCAACGGAACAGTATACATTTTCTTTTTGACTAAAGAACTATCAGCCTATCACACTCTCCAATTATTATACCTAATTTATTTTAAGGTGATAAAAATGAGAGGTGTCAACCTGACGTAACTAGAGATGTCCCTAATGTTATGCAAACTATCGATACTCTCACGCATAGTATTCGTATTCATAGTACTAAAAGCACCAATACTAGCATTAAAATGTTGGAAAATGTAACGCCATTAAAATGAAGGCTTATAGTATGCATTTCAATAACTTATTCATCATTAGTAGAGTCAGTTTTCCAGTCTGACGAAAATTGAATGAAATTGACGAAATATTACCTAACATATAATCTTTGTCATCGTCAAGTAACAGATGAGAGTATATATTGATAACTAGCGACCCGCCCCGATTGCGGGTACAATAGTGATGTAATGTACATAAAAACCCTCAGTAAAAAATATCTAAATGACGGTGAAAACTGTAAGTATCAAAATCCTTTGCGTGGTTTAGCTAGAAGGAGAAGCCGGCCGAACATACATTATAAGAATTTAGGACAGACAGGAACGGATAGCGACCATTTATTGTAATATTGACAAGCAACGTCACCAAAATACACAATTGAAGCGCATCGGTCGTATTTATGTTGCCACTAATAAAAATTGATAGGTATATTATTACAGTTACATGAAAAAGAAATCTTTACATTCCATATATTTATTTCCCTACACAATATATTATCATTTTTTTGTTATCGATAGACCCTCACCTCTAGCAATTAAAGCCCATTGGCATAACATTGTAAAGGCGGACACTAAAGAAAATAAGTGAACATTACAGAGTGTTTTCGCAGCAGGTTAGACTTTTATTAGCAGATTCGAGTTCAAGTCTTTACACAATCCACATCTTAGAGATGATTTCATTTTTCTAAACATTATTTCTCACTTCGAAAAAATCATTTTTTACTTACCTCCTTACAAAGTTACATACCATTCATGAAGTGACACCTGCCATTTTAATCACCTTAAAATAAATTAGGTATAATACATAATTTCTCAAACAGAGCAGTATAATTTCGTTTTCAACTATACTTCATTTCATTTTCCTAGTAATTGAACCCAAGCAATATGTCAAGTGGTTTTCAATAACACATTGATAGGTGTAGTTATTAATAGCATGATAATGGAACGACTATAAATAATAATTAGTATAAGTTAGAATACTGCCTCGCAACATTTACGCACGTCGTGCGCTCGAAGGGAACGTAAAATCGCAATTAGGTATCGCAACAGTTCACCTTTACCTCGCTCCAAGCTCGGTGGCTTCTACAGTGACTATGCAAATCTGTCTGTAAAATATATAAAAGCGCAAAATGGCGTGAGATAAAATGTAAATATTATCATGATTTAGTGCCGGCCGAGTGACGGGTGCGAGTTGGCGGCGTGACCATTTAAGGGCGCATGGGCCGCGTCGCGGCACGCTCCCGACAAGCCATGTAAAGCGACCTAGAAAACACATTATATTTCGTTACGATATTTTTCGATCAAACGCAATTCAAGAAAGTGGAAGCCGTGTTCGCGGACGCAAGAGTTAAGTATAAGAGTTATAAGATCAACGCTAATGCTATTCGGTTTCAATGCTACTAGATTTCTTGACACTCGGACATATCGAAATGTATTCGACATAAAGTTTTTATAACCGCTCTTAATGGCAATGAATAATGCAGAGTATATTTAATGTTCTATAAAATACAAGACAAGTTAGACGTGATCGCAAACGAATGTTGAATATTTTGAATTTGATTATTCTCAGCATAAAGCGCATCCTAATTGACAGTGTCATGTTATACAGGTTGAAATCAATATCCAGTTGAAAAACAATCTGTAACTATTATTTATTATGCATGTAAGGATTACACCTAGCGTGAACAAGAAACTAATTCGACCAATTTTATTTTTATTTTTTTAAGATTAATATATCAATTCGTACTCTTTCAAAGCTGGAACATTAACAAATTGTACGTATTAATATGTCAGTCAGTGTTCCGAAGTGGATCATGGACCAATGAAGATCTCGCCAAAACGATCGCCAAGGTCTTCTCAACGCATTGTCGTGCAAACGACGCCAATATGTCACAGTTCAGCCAATATGTTCAAGTTTTGAACTATTTCAAATTGGAGAAAAGCTTAATTCATGGCGTAATTACAAAAGTGACTCCGAATACCAATTTATAGACGGTCAACGAAGTACTTTACTGACCAAAAACTCAAAACTCATTTTCGCTTTCAAGGCAGTGTAAAAAACGTCCTTAACCAGGAATTGATGCAAAACTGAAGCTCTTATCTGACAACTTTTACAAGATTCACCAATACTAGTGATAACTTCTTTATTTTAAATATAAAACTAACTCAAGCCTAAAGTCGTAGCAGTGGCTTCCGAGCAGCGGTCGGTTACATACAAAGGGATTCGAGTTAAAGAGATTCAAAATTGCTACGAGATACCCTATAGTATACGAACAAAGGAGAAAAAATTAAATGTCAATTGTGATAACTCTTAAGGCTTGTCGTTCATATAAAAATAAACACGACATGAAAGCAAAAATAACCCACCACTCTTATTGATAGCATTTCGACACGGGCCAATCTGATTTCAGGCCTATTGTCCCTATTCTTTCTTTTATTCAAAATAAGTTTAGCCTCAACCTCACCTGATGGTAATTGAAGACGAGACGGAACATGTAGCATACTCACAGCTCACCGAAAAGTTGCATACGACCAAGGTAATAATTTTCTGGAAATACAGACGCAGGAAGAGCTTTCCAGTCCTTATGTCTTGTTTTTATAACATGAGAAATGATGTTGAACAATCTAGGTAAGGCCTTTTTTGCATAAGTGCTGCTTTAAAATAACTAAGAGTTGCCAAAAAATATATTACAAATAAATCATGTTATTTCACTATAATCCGATTAAAAAACGCTATTTGTATATTTTACTGTAGCACTTTTGCAAAAAAAGATTGTTTTCAACATTACTCATCTTTAAAAAAAATGGGATATAGCGGTGCGGAACAAGAAAGATCGTGCAAACCGTTGGACGCGGACTCTGGGAAACAACCACATGAGGGTAATAATGTTGCATTATTTGTGCCTAAATGGACGTAACGATATGTGCCTAATACTTTTACCTAACACGTTTGAGTTATTTTCACATAAGTTGATGTAAGCTGCGTCAATGTCAATAGCGTAGGTATATAATACGTACATCGTAAGGCGATACGGAATGTGAGGTTGACCAACCGCGCAGTCGCACAAGCGTGACAATTAATCACGGATGGACATTTGCATTAGTTTGGGGCAGTGGCTCCCAGCCCAGCCTTTGGTACGAATTAAGTTAGCGAATGATGTTACGTGGAATATTTTCTGATGCTCATGGGTATTTAGTTAAATATGAAAAGAAGCCAAATAATGTTTATTTGAGTAAACAATTGGTGTTGATAGTAGTTTAATCCAATATATTCAAATAACACCTAGTAGTTCTAATAACACCTACAGATATGTATTTTAGAATTCACAAACAATGTCACGTTCAACCTGACTATGGTATTCTGAAGAGGAAAGTATTCGTAGAATTTTAGGATTGGCAGAACCCAAACCCTAAATTCTACGCTCAAATTCTGGTCTAACATTTCAGTGGCACATTGGAAATGAACTATTGAAATCGTCTCCTATGGTCTCTAAGGCGTATAGATATAGAAATCCTTCTAAAGTACAGCAGCGTACTTAAGATTGCATTTGACGTTTCATTTACCTAAGAAATGAAACGTCAAATGCGATTTTGAAAACAACAATGTACTTGAGAACGATCTAAAATACAGGCCTTAGTTTGATTAGTTCTATCAATAGCCATTGAACAGAACTGGTAACTGAAGTGCTTAATTAATATTAGATATTCTGTGAATAAAGCGGGGACAGGCAGACTTTTGGAGTGCTGGGCTTCAAAAACTTTTTCAGGAAATGACGATTTCACTTAACAAGTAGACCAGCGACTTGTGTGCATTTGTTTATTTCTTAGGGAGTATAAGTACTAATGTAAAAGCATTGTTCATGTCTACGTTTGCGGTAACAAACAATGTATAAAGTGGCATAAAAAGTGCTGCAACTAATTATAAAGGGGAACAGCGAGGCATGCCATGCTCTATGAAACGCGGCGTATTATCGAAGAGGAAGGAAGGTAACGTTGCCAACGCAATGTAGCTTCACGCTCGGTGAAGATTAACGGAATGATAAAACAACATCGAAACCCGCAAACTATAGTAGGGTTCCGTTCCGTATGTAACGCGATTCTGCTTGTGAACGATGCTTGTATCAACAAATATTTGTGGACACTTCCATGATCTCACGGCCTGTTTGTTGATAATCTAATGAGGGATATAAGCTCATGATATTTAAAGCTAAAAATACAACAATTACTAGTCATCAACATGAAGCGACTTTGAATAATAAATTAAAGGACGAAAGACATAAATTTAAAACACTGGAAGATCGATATCCGTAACATTTCTTTTTAATTCAGCTACTTGAGTACAGTTAATAGCAGAAGCAGATGAGCACGAAGTCAAAAGATCCACACAAGCTCTATATCTTAACAATATAATTTTGTTAAGTTCTTTTTGACCTCTTTGACTATGTAGATATGTCTCGTGCTGACTGTACAAGTATGTTTTAATTAAAGAATCGGATCGTCATGAACGCGGCCGTAATTGCATTTCGTGCACTTTAGTTAACTCGTGAAATTATAACCCATAAGTCACAATTTTATGCGAACACGCAGGCATTTTCCTCGCTAAACAAATTACCTATTCACTCTTGGACGAGTGGAGTGATGAGGTAATTCAAGTTGTTTATTCATCGGCGAATTTCTCAAAAGCGGCATTGTAGAGTTTAATTCGAACAGTGCTTTAGTATTAACCAAGTTTGATACCCTTTTAGCCTCTCATAACGATGCCGATGCCAAGAGATAGAAGGCATTACGCATACATACGAAATACGTAACGTAATCCTTAAACGTGATTGAATAAAGACCCTAAAGAGATCTTGTATAAAAAGCCGTACCTTATTATGTCCGGATGAGAATCGATCTTCGGGCGCTATAGTGGGCACGAAATTGTGTCTGTCGGATTCCCAGTTTATGTGCCAGTTGTCCAGAGAATCTGTCGACGACTTCTTTGTGTCGATTGAGCTTTTTCTAGACAGCGAGTTGGTCGAGCCAACGTAATCTCTTTTCATGTCTCTGATGCCGTTGCTCGTGAGGGAGTCTCTTCTGTTGTAGTTGACAATGTTGGCTCTCGACAGGTTGGGAAAGGAGCCCATGGAGTGCCTTTTGTTGTTGTATCTTTGAGTGGGGCTGGGGGTTTCTCTGCGCGGGGGGGTCACGGACGGACTGTGTGGGCGGCGAAGAATGCTCGGGAATGTCGAAGGGTGCTCCATCTCACGCGCAGGGGAGCCCGGTATTCCCAATGAATCCTTTCGCCTGTTTAATAATATCACTCATGAAGTTAAATATTATCATAACGCATTCCTAAGTCGTGAAGCGCGTTATACCTGTGCCCTGTTTGTCGCGAGCTGAGCACAAAGCGTTGTTTGCGCGGCGGCAATCATTGCGTGAGATGTCAATATTTCTTAATAACTGAGACATTGTGTTTATATCACAAGTCAATGAAACAGGAAAATTCAATAGCATTGAGTTTAGCACGCAGTCTTCCGAATATGTCTGTCGGTCATGGATTATATAAAAAGAATGTGTATTGGAAATAAAATTCGGCAACATTTCTTCAATGACAATCGCAATAAAAGAGCGAAAATAAATTCAGTAGCCTGTCAAGTCGAGAGAGTACTTTTAATAAAACATCGCATACAATCGATCGTGCCCTAACAGAGAACGTTGTTTAAGGACAGGGCATAAGTTACAATGCGTCTCACGGCAATACATAAATCAAACAGCATTACTACGGACCTGATTATAAGTCCATTGGAGGGCGACACAGATTCCCTATAGTAACCGGGCGAGGATTCCCTGCTGCTATGCAGATACAGCGAAGATCTGTAGGGGGAGCTGCAAGCATGTCGTCCATGAACATCGCAGTGAGGATCGTGCTCCACGATCGAGCTGACGAGCGGCGACCGGCGACCGTCGAGGTTCATGTTCCCGAACATCGAGTCCAGCTGACGCATCGCAGCTACTTTCTTCACTACACTCATCTTCACCGTCACAACTATAGATCGCGATTAAGTCAAGACAATTGATACGCTGAAATTTAACGTACGCCCTCTAAGTATGCCGCGAGGCGACTGGACCGAGCGGACGGCATTCGCGCGTACGACGCGCACCGAGATGACTCACTGCGCGCGCGCAACTAACTACGATTATCGACGTGTCCTACAATTACATATATACAATAAGTAAGTGACAAGGTAAATAATGGTCCAGAACATAGCATGGAGTCATCAATAATAAACAAGAGGTACGTGGGTGGAAGTTCACGCCAAGGTCGCGTCAAGTAGGTAGCACTTGAAGTAGGTATAAAATATAAGATGACAAAAACGTCATGTAATTTTCAATATTGACAAGATTACGTTATTAATGTTACTTATCACGTTTTATCTTCGCGAGTACAATAGTTACGTGATCGGTAGATCAATCAACGTTTTATCTTAAAATTGCAAAAATATTATCAACTCAGTATTGTATCAGTCAAAGTTAAATGTTGACATACTTTCTTGTGCTGCATACTAAATCATTTTATTATTCATCAAGAGCGAGTCGTATCGATCGATTGTGACGCTAATTCGTTCTGAATAACTTTCCTTTATAAACAAAGTGACGAATAAAAATTATTATCGCAACAGTTTTGATTACGATTCGTCGAAACGTTCGGTCATTTCCCTTGTTATTAGAAACGATTTGTTTTTATTACATCGCGAGAGCCGGGTTTCATTACTAATTAAATGCAGAAATAAGATAGTATATCCTATTCCCCTATATTATCATTGCTAACATTTAGCACAATAAAGTAGGTAAACTTAATTAAAATTTAAGATTTTTTTTAGCTTCTGTTGCTCTCATAAAGACTCCTTCTATACTTTTTCTTAAATATCTCTTATGTACAGACGTCGACCATTTAAGATATGTATAGACGTACGTTTGGCTCCGAAAAAAACTTGTCACTCATTAGTCGAAAGAGTTTTTTTTTTATAATCTTTATTTAAGGAGTTTTGTCGCTGATGCGACCATGCCGCTCCGTGTGAAAGGAAGGATACAAAACACAAATCCACAAAACAATATACAACTTAACTTAGGGAAAATACAACACAACTGCAATTATTTTCTATCTTTTAGACCATACCTGACTAGAGCTAGTACCTTCTTAGCATCTTCCGACATTGGAAAGGACAAGTAGGTATTGCATAATCCAGTGGAATTTCCGCAAAACACTACCTGTCTAGGTCTTTCATTTCGAGCGCACTCCATTAGAATATGATATACATCTTCCTCCCGGTTACACGCGCAGTCGAAAGAGTTATAATAAACTTTACTGAATAAGGGGGTTAAAGTTGTATCGGCCTCTTGTTGTTTCACCTTCACCTTAAGACGCGAGCGTCCTCGTGTCGTGTGTGTCAAACTTTACGTATCGTATGAAAGAGAATGCAAGTCACGCGACTCCATTACAAATCACTGTCATACCTGTACAGTACAGTCAGCATCACAGTTTAGAAGACAAAGCGCTGAATACGTCTGAACGCGCTAACGGTTCCGCACATGACAATGCAATCGTTCACATATTTGGCTTAGATTTTATCAGACACCGAATCAGGGTTGTCACTTCCGAGAATAGTTATGGCTCGCAGGCAGGCAAATCGAAAAACCTTTAACACGGTTGCAAAAATTTTCGAGTAGGTACACTGTCAGTTTTCTTGTATAATTTTCAACACACAAAGTCCCGCATACAACTCCACCACTATAGATATAATGTTATTTTGAAAACAGCCGCGAGATACATATTATGTACATATACCACTGGATCCAGGGGGACTTTACAGCGTGTTTTGTTTATACTATGGGGCTCGGAACATTTTCAAATTACGTGAATGATGTATTTCGCCACTTTTCTATCTCATTACCTTTACAAAAAATATAGGTCTTGTTTATTTCAATTGATATTCATTCTGCTTCTTACAAGAAATCTTTTCAAATACTAGTACCGTATGAAATTAGCCCTGGTACAGTCTCCGGTATTTTTGGGCTGTTACTGCACACTATCTTTAAGCGTTTGTCTGGATAAATAACGAATCTAAAGAATAATGAATCATTAGTTGTATAAGGTTGTTTGATAAACAAATAAAAAACTTCAAAAAATGTTTGGCCGGTAACAAAAAGTAATTGCCAAGAATTATTTCAATACTCTAGGGTCAGAGTTGCCAACCCTATACTGAATGTACTAGCGAAATGGTGTTCCAATACATACCTAGAGATAGAATATTTGCTTTTGCTTAATTCGTCGTCATGAAGCGAAGCTCTCACAATACGAAAATGGCATTTGCGTTGGTTTTCGAATTGTTGTTACAGTATAGTATTAATGACACTGCAATGCAAAAACTGATTAAAGATGATGTATCAATACTTTGTTTAATCCTTTAGCAGTTTAACATGATTATAAATATATTTTAACTAGTTTTTTTTTACATTCGTTTAGTGTTGTTCAAGTGATGATAGCAAACATATTGCCATTATCCACTATTGCCCATTGCGAGGCACACAACAGTTAAATTAAGAATAATAATTTTTGAAGGAACGTCCTGCGAATCTCGCAAAAGTACGAGTATAGTCAATACGGGCAGCTTTCAAAATTCGGGTAACATTGAACGGCCATAAAAATAATACAAACGTTCAAATTCTTGTAATTAGTGGACAGTGTTTAATAACAAATACTCTATAGGTTCACACAGAAAATAAAAAACCGGCCAACTGCGAGTCGGACTCGCGTACGAAGGGTTCCGTACCATTATCTATAAAAACGGCAAAAAAATCATGTCTGTTGTATGGGAGCCCACTTAAATATTTATTTTATTGTTTTATAGTATTTGTTGTAATAGCGGCAACAGAAATTCAAATTCCAACTTCCTAACTAATGAACAACGCAGTTTTAGTAGTAGGATCTCGTTTCACCCTTTGGGTACGGAACCCTTAAAAGACACAGGCCAATTTTACGGGGGATTCAATAGGCGGTCAACTAATACAAATATTTTGCGGAGAAAAATTTGCACATTACATTTTTAAAGCAGTAAAATACGTTACTCGAATATTCAAACTTACCCGCGTTGGCTAAGCGATTTGTGTATTGACAGTTAACGATATGATTTTAGTATTTTATGCAACTGCTATATAATGAGAGGCCTTAAAACACGAGTGTGGTTTTATGAAACGAGCGTCAGCGAGTTTCATAATAGGATCACACGAGTGTTTTAAGGCCTAATTATATACAGTTGCATACATTACTTTACCTACACACATATCATAACTGTAAAAAACCGTAACAGCAAAAAACCAACAAACGAATGACTCAATGAACCAGTCATGGTGGCCATTCCGTAGAAAGAGAAAGCTATAGAATGATGGACGTCTTCCTTTTCATTTGCACAAGAATAAGATATAAATATGAATTTGCTTGTGAAAAAAAGAGACAGAGCTTGATATGTTTTGTCCCTCATCGCATGTTTAATTTTTTCAAGGTGAAGTTTGCTAGGCATACTTCTATGCTAAACAGACTTTGACGTTTTGTGACAAGCTCAATCTATGTCACCGGGAAAATTACAAAAAATGTACGATTTATTTAAAATTACGTGGACTATTGTTTATACAGGCGTTAAGAACAATATAACGAGTCTGCAGAATGGTGCGATGTTCTGTTTTAGGCTGCAAAAGTGACAGTGAATCGAAAATTGATGAACTATCTTTTCACTCTGAAGTTTTTAAAAATTTGATCTTATTTGACTTATTAGAACAGATGTTTCATATTGTGTGGTTTCTTCCCGCTTTACATACACATCCTAACGTGTTTCAAGATCAAATAAAAGCTGTTTTATGCATTTTTAGTTGGTGCTTTTTACATAACCTTAAAACTCAGTGTTGTCACTTTTTCCCACGAACATTACCCCACGTTAAGGGGTAAATAGTACGTTGATGAAATATTGGTATAGAAAAAACTTATATAGGACCCTATTTTGTAAAGCATGTTAGTCTAGTATTTTGATTCATTTAATCGTTTATTTTACGAGATAAAACACTAGTACACAGATAAAATATGCACTCGTGTAACTCGGAGGTCGACTCAAATGCTGTATGAAATGAAGCCCCGTGAAGTGTATTCTGGATTTAACTTCCAGATTCCCCCACGAACCACATATACGGGAATCATGGATTGCACCTACTGGAATCTTCCAGAATGTGTTGTTAACACTTTGACCGAAATCTATTGTTACAGTGTGGGTTTCGTGACGTGTCCAGGAGTACCGCCTTCTGTATCTGACCCTTGATCCAACCTTCTAGCGAGAGTCTCTTGAGGTGTTGGTCGAGACTAACTAACCATTATTATTATTATTAAGAATGATTTTATAAATTCCTGTTAATTATTAAAAACATTTTCCAAAAGCAATTCTTCTTTTTTCAATTTATAAAAAGATTGTTTTTTTTATTGACATCGTAAATGACCCCAGGGAAAACTGCCTTACAGATGGTAACCCTAAATATTCATGTGTGTGTATTTGCTGTCCCTTTCGGAGACACGCTCGGCATTGGTCTTCTCAATAGTAAGTCTATGGGCCATTCGATCTATCCGCCAAAACGAGCGTTTTTTTTTAAACCATAGACAAACGAATGAAGTCCCTATTGTCATGTCACTCGAGATCAAATGTCGTGCGTATAAATTAAAAAACATACTGAGTTGACGTTTCGTATCGATAACTGTTTTAATATCTGTGGATACTAGAATAGAGACCAACTTGAATTTTGACAGCTGTTCCAAATTTAAATTCATAACGTCACGAGATATCGGTAATGTGATCACCAATAAACTTAGACTACCCAATAAAGAACAGATTTACCTACTACCACAGACAAGAAAATTCTTATAATAACATTGGTTGTAATAATGCTGGTCATTTTCTATGGTTTTTGAACGCGTTATTGAGCACTTATGATATGTGTGTAGATATTTTTTTTTATTAAGATCTAATTGAAATCCATCAAGGATTAAGCAACTTGGCGATTTTACTTCTACGCGACGAAGTTTAGACATTGTTAAACAAAACAATGCCACCAAGATAACCATTACTAAAGTCTTTATCAAACAAGTAAACATCTATTAACGTACACCCTTTAATGGTAACAATTATACTGAACGTTTATATTTATTAAATTACCTAATTGCAGCAACCCACGCGGCTGCGCAACTTGGAACCGTCGAGTAGTACGTTGAATTATGTGTAACTAAGCGTTATGTTCAATTCAATTATTGCGTTTAAGCAACAGAAACGCCTGACTAATTACAATTTGATTTATTTAAAAAATTACACCTCGTTGAGTTTCTTGCCGGTATCTTCTCATCAGAGGTTTTTCCGAACCGGTGGTAAATTTTATGACATTCATAAGTGCTTCCTGTAAGCGTAATATGAAGAAAAATATTTTGACTTGAATTAAATTAGTGTAGGTATGATCCTCCAAATACATAAATGTAAAAAAGGGTCAAGTTCTCATGTCATGTGAAATTTACTGCAAAAAATTAAAGCCATTAACAAAAGACCCGTCGTTTTTCGTCAGGGCAACTCGGGGCTTAAACGTCTCAATGCTCATTTTTGTTACAAGTTTTTTTTACTTGTAATTTTTCGCATAATGTGTTATGTAACGTAACATCGGTAATGAATTTGATACGCTGCATAAAAATATATGCTTGTCAAACACCAAGATGTATTTATAAATATTTAAAAAAATCATAACTATACCGTTTTGCATCTTATATTTTTTTCTAAGCGGTCACCGTCATGAGATGATGCATCTCAATGGCATACTGACACTGGCTTTTGACAAGAAGCGACCAGGCTAGCTAACCTGACATAACCTGACTAAACTTGTGTTTTTCAATCAGTGAAACGCGACCCCTGAAAACACTGCTCAAAATAAATAAATCCTATTGAAGGCTAACTTGAACGACACAAAACAAAACAATTTTTTACTTAGATAGGTTTAGTGGTCGTTTATCAATACGATGGTTAGTAGTCATATACATATTTTCGAGGATCTGAAGCAATAATAAAATAGTCCCGTACGTAAAATCCTTTTGTTGGATCTCTTTTATATTGAGAGCGTAATATGTAGATGCTAGAGGACGAGTCTATTGAAACGACTTATGAATATTCCTTTGAAATATTTGCTCATACTGTTGCCCGTAAACATCCCGCAAGCTGTTCCACAGAAAAAGCTTTCACTGCTTATTTCAAATAATTCATGAATTTCATAAATTGGCCACTGAAAACTACCCCGCCATGGAAAGCGTATTAAAACATTGAGTTAACTTTACTTAATTAATAGATTCAGGAGTTACTCTGGCAGTTTGCTTTGCTCATATAGAGCATGAGCATGTGTAGTTTTAGTGTTTAATGGTGGTGGTTTATAGTCGAGTCTGTGTGCTATGTATGTTGTTTTGTGTGAAAGCGGAGGAGGATCGGTTTTTGCATAACAAATATATTGCACAGGCACAGCCGTGCTGTTCTGTGCACTGGTCTTGTGGATTAGCAAGGTAATTTGTTTCAATTTGTTAAAAGTCCCTTCGCACTATCAACAAAATTTGTAAACGTAAATTTTTAATCGCAATTGAATCTTATTTATCTGCATTCAAAATGCATGCTATGTTTCGAAGTAAAACACGCAGTTGAAAACCTCCAACATAATTAAGACTTATTACTTAAAAATAAATAACAAACTACAAAGTATCTAAATGCTAGAAAATCTTGAAAGTGTCGAAAATATTTATTTTTTATTTGAAAAACTGTTAAGTACTAAATTAACCTTAGCCTTAACCTTAGCTTAATTAGCCTGTTGAATCCCATGTAAAATTTCCCTGTGTGTGTTCTTTTATTTTGTTTACTTGTGTGAATCAATAAAGAGTATTTGTTGTTGTTGTTGTTGTAACCTTTTCCCTTTGCCTTTCCACCAGAGCCATGTAAGGTAAAAACTTACCAATGAGGTCGGCGTGAGTGTATGACCACGAGTCTTAAATCAATCTCATTGGTAATTTTTTCCGTCGTACACTGCTCAGCTTCTTCTCAGAAAAGCTGTGGTGGAGAATTACCCAAAGAAAGGTTAATAAACTAAATCAAGTGACTCAGCGAAGCAGTCAATCGAGTCACAATACAATCTTCTTTGACGCTGACACTGTCCGTCTGTGAACTTATTTGTTAGGTCTACTGGTTGACCTGATATGTACTTTATGAGTCTTCGACGGACACAAAAACTTGCAAATTTTCTATTTTTTATCTTTACGATGCATTTGTACGATCATAATGAAATATTTCAAGGGTTTCTTTTATAAATAAATAAATATATTGTGACATTTTCTACCAGTTGATCTAGTTCAAGTTGAGCAACGAAATCTGCTTAAACTATGGGTGCTAAACAACAGATAACATCCATGATTCAAGCCCAAATACAATTTCTCATGTTCATAAAAATGTCCGAAATAGCGAAACATTCAATGTGACAAATTCCTCGATCTTTTCGAAAACATTCCTTGACAACACTCTACAAATTAGCTAACGCTGGTCACAGTCGGGAACTGATCAGCGTTGGTTTGTAAGTTCATACGTACCTTTACTGCGAGCGTCTGCGCTTGTATCGTAAGTTCTTTTGACGCTAATAGCGTGGCGAGTGTCGAAAGCGTAAGTTTCCTTTAAGTAAATGTAAGATTCAAGAAGTTCTGGAGAAGTGTCCAAAGTTTAAGTTTCCTCTAGTTGCTGAGGGTGTAAATTATGTTAAGTTTTTCGAGTTCCTACGGCTCGTGCCCAAAGGCTGGACCTAACTGGACCCTATTACTAAAATTACGCCGTCCGTCCAGATTTTCTACTTGTATTTAAATGAATCTATCTTTTGAAACTGTAATAGGCAGCCACTGGAAATTTTCAAAATATATGTTATAATGGTGGATATTCTAGCAAATAATAAAAAAAAAACAAAATGATATGCTGTTCGTTGATAAGAACGGTTGGATCAATTGGGCTATATCTTGTTTTAAAATGTCCGTAATAATAGTTCGAATTATGTTTATACGGAAAGAAAAATTGAAAAACTACCCGGACTTTTCAAATTTCGGAACAACTGAACGTCTGTCTTTCAATGGGATGTTGGTACGAACTTATTGCTTATTGGCGTAGCTTGCAAATAATAAAAACCGGACAAGTATGCCAGTATGAGTCGTACTTGCGTTGCTATTATGCGGTAATACATAAACCGGCGCTAATCTCACTTGGCCTAGGTTTAAACATTTTTTTACCTAATTCATAAAATGCTGAATATGAAATGCGCGCGTGTACTCTATTCGTTATACGCAAGATTGGCATTAAGTATGACAGGTCATGTTCCGGGTAGCCCTGATTAACCGTTGCGTTTAATACGATTAACTGGATAAATTTCACGGCTTCTAATCGGGGTGACCAGTAGCTAGATTTCATTACACCCACTCGGCAGTGAGAACCAACGCTGCAACTACCGGGTAACTCGATTACCATCGACCGAACTAAGGAGAGCTGTAAAAGAATAGATCAAGGGTGGCTGTTTACTCCCTTGTTCATAAAAGTTTACCAACCTCTTTCAACTAAAATATGTTTTGTTCCTTTCGTTTGGAAGAAAATGAAACAAAGACAGATAAAGATATAACCTGCGTTTACAAATGGAGGTTTATTGAGCGTTTATGAATAATTGGGTCAGTTCAGTTGGTAATGTGTTTAGTTAGAGGGATCTTGACATGCGCCAGTTGAGCAGAAGATCGCCACATAAGTCTGTTCGAAAGGCAGCGGGTTTTTATAAGATACTACTTATCGGCCTCGGCAGACGTCGTCCTGCCCGAAAAAGCCGCTGCACCTGCCTCGATAGTAGCCTACCTACCTACCTACCGGGTCTAATTGTGTTTTCAAACCATCCAGGAACCCATATTAATAAAACGCATCACTCACGTATTTTTACTGACATGTTTCCGTTTTATTAACACGTCGTAGTCTCACGGTAGTTTTACATCCAGGAACCCATTGAAATATGCACACAAAATTTCACCTTACCTTAACTAAACCTCAAGACGACTTAGTTCATACACAAAAATGTCGTCCACAGTTGTACCACCGCTAAAGTCTGTTTTAAAGAGACTGCAAAAATAAAAAAGTAAGAAACGAAATGCCAAGTTAGTCTCTAGATCAAAAAACAGACTTTAGTAAGGGTGCCAGCATGATTATTGGTGTCCATACTAGCGATCATAATATTCATAATACGAGTCGATAATCGCGACGGATGATACGATGTGGGTGTCAGTGCTAAAGTTAACAAGTTTACAACATTAAATACCCTAATTGGAAGCAACAGGCGTGAAGTAAAACTGAGCGTGAATAATACAATCGAATATGGTACGGCTACCACAAGTGATCGGGATCGGGACTAGGTTTTCGCTATGTGCATACTTTTCTATCCTGATCAGTATGAAAGAGACACCGAGACACCGCTCATATCACGAGCGTAAAGCCAGAACACGACAGATGTGCTTGCCGTCCGGGAATTATATTAGGCTGCCCTTGACCAGGCCAATTTGGTGACGCGAAGCCATGTTACCAATACCTATGCTGGTATTCTAGTAGGTATTGTATAGAAATATTTTTCACAAGTAACTGTGTACAAACTTACAAGCTGTACAGCAGTAGGTAATCAGAGAGGATACTGCTTGCAAGAGTAGCAAGGTAACTTACCCCTTAAATACCTGATGTCTTTTCTGACGGAAATTAAAAAATAACTTAATATAATGTGCAGTGTTACAACGGAAATATGTATACGAAGAATTTAGTACGCACGCCCGGCCATCTTGAATAGCTCTTAATAACATCACTTTAAGGGTAAAAAGATGGTAAATTAAATTGAAAAATTGAGAAATGCCTTAAGAGAGAAACTTAAAAGGAAAACGCAATCGCGAAAATGTCGCAGCCAAGAGAAATTCAGAGATCCGGAGCGCGTGGAAAAGGTGCCCCAAAAATTGTTTTCAAATATTCCGATCAGCGTTAATCAAGTTACTTTGATTTAAGTAATGTTTCTGAATTCGTTAAGCGCATCGATTTGTGCCAGTTTCTTTACAAATGAAAATGAAGCAATTTAACGTTCGCGCGGCCGGGTTTCTTGTTCAACGTCTTACATTTTTAGCAGGGTCGTTAGATTTCATTTTCCCTTATATATCCCTATATAGAAAATAAAGTATTATCAATTTATAAGTAGAAAAATAGCTGATTACACACTTTTAATCCCCAGACTATTATTTTTAAAGTTAACTTATGGTGTTACATAATGGTCAATGTACACATAAATCAAATACATTTCTGTGAAAGTGGCATAGTGAAAATAATTAACAGAACCAGGCACGTAGTAATTAGAGGTTTGAGAATCGAAATCCTATTGTCGAATGCATTAGAGCATAGTGAGATATTGTTTAACACATTTTTCGATGCTGATTCCACAGCACAGTCATGTTTTTAAATTATCTGCCCGTATTTATATAACAAAATAGCGCTACCAAAACTAACAACGTGAGTAACGTATTTTGTAAGATATCTTTGTATTGCATTGAGTGCGTGGGTATTCAATCACATAAAAATACGAAAGTTTGAATGTTTTAACAGATTTCTATAAAGATGTTATAGTTAGCATTAATATATGTAGTCAGAAGTAGTTTAGGTCACTATTTATTCCATGAAATTCTGAACCCGTCGGATAAGGGTAGCATAATAACGACTAAGAATACCAGCTTGTTGTTTTTTCATCGTTTTAAAACAATTAAATACGTACAAGCTTCAAACGCGCCTTTGCTAAACCACTTAACGTATCGGCTAAGATTTGGCATAGTTATAATATAGTTATGCGCAAGATTAATAAAACATAACACAAAATCAAAAGCTAATATGATGTCTTTAGCTTTAACAGTTAAAAACCAAGTTAGGCTTTGTAGTTAGTCGGAGCAAAACTTGCTCGTAAAAGATACGAGATAGTAGTTATAATATTTTTTTGGCAAATACATAACACAAATAGATGTGTGTTTGTTCAGGACCCATGGCGCGCGAGTCCCGCCCACACTTGACCTGTATTCTAACGATAGTTAAATCATAAGTAGTCTTAAAGCGTTAAAAGGCCTTAAGATACTTTAAATTGGTTGGCGCCATTGATTTGCTCTTAAATGAATAGCCGGATTAACATAATGCATATGATTAATAAAACTAAGATTCTAAATCGATATTCGAGTCAATAATTGGTTACATTTGGTTGCGAGGCCAGCTGCTGACAAAGACGCCTTTTAAGTCAACGGACAAAGCATTCAGGGTCTTACCCCCTCATTCATAAACGCTTCGTAAACGTTTGCTAGTTAACATGTTTTATGTCTTTATCTGTCATTGTGACGTTTGCCCTCAAATGAAAGGGACAAAACATTTGTTAGCTTAAAAATATTAGTAAGTTTTTATGAATAAGGGGGTAAGTCTTGCTTTCATTTGATCGCTAAATAGCATTTACGAGAACTTTCAGGAAAACGTTCGTTCCCCTATAACTAACTGGTTGTCTACGAAACCGGAAACCCACGAATGATAGGTTGAGAAGGGAAAACTAAATAAGAAAACTCCTTTGAAAACACCATTTGCGTTATAGTTACATTTATACTGAATTATTATAACAATTATCATCACTTCTTTATTACTTCATACGAGTATCGTTACTTTTAACAGCTAAATAAATGTAAACATCTTAAATTTTGCAAAGAATTTAACTCGAATTTGTGTTTTGACATTTAAATAAAATTATGTCGAAGAATGAAAACTTTACAAAAATAATAACAGAAAATATGTCGGCCGCAATAACACTAAAGCGATAAATCCCATTAAAAAACTTACATATAGATAATACACTTTTGTAATACTATAAAAAATCTAGTAACATTTAACTCCGCGGTTTCACGGAAAGATTGGTTCAGTTTCCGTGATAAAATGGAGTAAGTGTAGCGCGCCCCTTTAACACTATTATGTACCCAGTGCTCTCCATACAAACGGCGATAACGTTTTCCACCCTCTAAACCTATATGACCTATAGTCATGTTTATTTATGTAGTATATTATATTTATGTAGTATGTGGTTATTATTATGCTTGAGATTGTAATCAAATCTAAGAAGAATATTAAAAAAACACAAAACTAGTTTTTATGTATAATAACAGCATCCTAAAAAATGTGGGTTATCGGTTAAGGTTTAGAGGGTGGATAACGTTACCGCCGTTTAATAGACAGCACTCCTTGAGGCTTGGTACACAATCGTATTAAGGAACGTTTCTTTAAAATTGGAAAGAAGAGTTGTTGAACCAATACGGTATTTCAACCTAGGGTCATTGCCTAGTTCCGTGTTAAATATTGTTGCTTCGATGGACCACAACTCGTAAGCGGCAATTAATTGCCCCTTATCCTGTAAGTATACTATTCTTGCACGTCATTAACAGCTGGAAAAATACAAGGAAAACTGCGATTTTGCGCGCACCCATCCTATAACCCTCATCATAGAGGCGGGTGTTGTTAAACCGATAGCCACGACTTATTAGCAGTAACACCAAATTAAACAGTAACAGTGAATTGCTCATAACGAGGTACCATTCAGACCGACGCTATGAATGCAAAGCTGTGATTTACTTGATAGCTGCAGTACCGAGCACAGATATGCATCATCTTTTACACTAAAGGAAAATCATGTATGTATATTTAGTATTTACAAGCGTATTTATAAATGAAAAATACAAGTAAAATTTTACAAACTCCCAGCGGTTGGGTTGTTTACAAGTTTGGTATGAGTATGTAGATCTGATGACAATGCTGATGATAAAGTGCCGTCAGCGAAAACTTTTGTTTTTAACTAAAATCTTTTGCCATAAAACTCATTGTAATAAAAACACCAGCGGGGTGTTCCATCTTGTAGTTAAACGTTGAAACGGATGTAAGACATCTTTATCTCGGTTGCATTTGTACCGGCGGTCATTCAAGCGACCAATGTGAATTACATATCTCGCTATAGTATTACCTACCTACAGCGCTATGAAATCTCCGATGCTTAGTTATACTTACAAGGCAGGGCTCAAGCTGTTTTTTTATTATTATTTACGGCTATCCAGTGGCCAGTGGGCGTACAACAAAGTCAGTCTAATTGATCGTAAATACTTTATGAGAAATATTATAGCAATATAACATAGCGTTGTATAAGGCGAAGCTGTCAACGAGAAAAAAGTTGAGGCATAGTCGACCAGGAAATTCCTTTATTTACCCATTTTAGATCATATTACTACAATCGTAGTATTAGCTACGAATAAGTTTTAAAATTGGTAAAGCTACCTTGGTTTGTGCGTATCATTTGCTCTGCAGAATTGCAAAATTATGCAATTGTTGAAGTAATACAGTTGTGTCATTTTTTTTAAGAGAGAAAAACGAGCCTGACTGAGCGGGTATCACCGCCCCCAGCAGCCATCACCGCGTTTTATTTCGTTTCAAGTTTAACGCCATCTAACAAATCACGGCTACACTTCGTTCATCAAACGTCACCGTCACCGGGTGGCTGTTCTAGAACAGCGCTATCTAGTGAGTATAGCGATAACTATTACACCATTCAGCAACTCTCGAGTACGCCGCTAGGTGGTGGTGTCCAGTAATAAATTAAACAGGTACCTTGTGAAAATATACTCACCCAATTTACTTCACAAGTTTATTTCCGAAAGGCCGAATTATTTGCACTAACGACTACACTATTTAGTAGTAGTTATGAAACTTGCACTTTTCTCATACAAATATAAATTGTGCAAATACTTTTTTGATGATACAGTTTCGTACAGGGGAGAAGGTAACCGTTTCGTTTTCACGTTGTTTTGTTACAAATTTTATCAAATCATCATTATTTTTCTAGCAAATTGTCAATATAATAATTTCGCAAAACGCACATGTAGCAAAATTTTACTTCTACCAAAGACGATGTACTCAACAGACAGGCAGAATCCATAAATTGAAGCATTATTCTGTTAGCACAAAGCAATCTCTTATTATTTTTCCAGCGTAACAGCTACGGTTCCTTAAGGAAATCTTAACTAACTTCAATTATTACATTACTTTAAAGTTTTAAACCCTTTCAATGCTAGTTTGCTATTTCTTTTTTTAAACGCGTTTTTTGCTGAAAACCTCCCCCGGAGGCTTTTGAATAGCCCCATGTAGTTCAACTGAGTTAAGCATGTAACCTGAATACGGTATTCATAAGGCGACTGCCGGTCTATTCACTACATTGTCTTTGCTTGTACTTACGTTTACTTGGTCACCCATTTCGGACAGTTCGTCGTTGTCGTTGTTCCTGCAAAAGAAAAAGAAAAGGATAATAGTATAACTTTCAAAAATGTGTGGTATTCGCTTTACACTACCGTAGTGTTCACTTCTCTACATTAAGTAAAAATAATTCGTTTTTGTTAATAAAATACCGTTTACACGCTTGTTTACCATCGAACTTTGCATTTCAGAAAGAAGCTAACGAAGAATTATCAAATATCGCTACATGCCATTTATTGTCAAAAGTTCATATTGATATATTATCTGTCACTTTTGGGATTGGGTTCTTTAAAAAAACGATAAGTCAAACGAATCTCTTCACACTGAAGCCATCTAGCGATGTAGTAAAACCAACGAATAACACAATGTCCAGAAATTATATCTCCAATTATATTCTAATCACGGTTTGATAATATATCGAGAAAGGAAGAAAGAGTGAATGTGCCTCGCGTGCCGTAAAGAAGGGCTGAGAACCTCATTGTTTGCTGCTAACTTCAGTCCAGTCTCGACCGCTATCCGCGTGCAAAATCAAGTTTTAAGTACAAATGCCTTGTTGTTCAATCATTAACTGTTCAAACACCAGTATTGCCTTTCATCGCTAGGTACTCTTTGTCCTAAAATTTTTCACGCTCAGTTTCAATACAAATCGACGAACTCTTTCCTTCTATCCCGATATAGTTCTATGGTTCGACTCGATTGCGAACTCGATGAAAATGCAGTTCCACGGGCAAATTGCACGCAGACCGTTAACAGCGCGCAGACTGCACCCACAAATTGCACAAAACGCTACGCTTGTTTGCATAGAAGTGGGTGGTTAAGAGAAATTGCAACGAATGCAACAGGCGTCTAAATATTCAGAACAACCAGCCTGCTCGCTGTACCGCGGAGAGCGCAACCAACGGTTCCTTGTGCCAGTGCTATTTCTTACCCCGTTGGCGATAAGGTCCAAACTTGCTGCAACCACGCGCAATGTGGATGCAAGGATTGTAAAAACGCTGCTGTGTCGCGATGCGATGCGCCAGCGCATTCTTATCGACACCCACTTTTCGTAGAAGAGATATAAAGTCTTTATTGGACTTGCGATAATTTATAGCGTGTTGAAATGAAGTACCAGATACCTCATTAAAGGCTCAGGAGGGCCAATCAACAATTTTAACCACACTGTTTCTGGCGTTAGCGCAAAACTGTGTTTCCAAAAAAAGTTCTATAAAAAATACGTTTAACACATGTAGTAAAGCATGGATAAGTACGCCGTATATTAAGAGGAAACACAAGGGTCGTTTTTCCATACAAACGTCGTCCCCTGTTTCCTCTCTGGATAATGCCAGTAGAGCAATAATTTGTTTCCAAAAAATCGATGGCCACTATTATGCATGTCCCTATGATTTCCTTTTTTTCATAAATTAATTATTAAAAGAGATATGAACATTCCAAAACCTAAAAAATTGGCCAGATTTTCGGCTGCGTCATACATTCAGAAAACAAATTTTACTAGATTATATAAAAAAAGAAAAACATAGGAACACTGCCAAAGCCTTTCTTTAATTTTTAATGAAAAAAGTAGTTAAATCGGTTAAGTTTTGGAGAAGGAATCAGGGGTCTACGAATCGTTGATTTTGTGTACTTTAAATAGGTATTTTCAGTCCAAGCTGCGGCTGTCTCTATTGCGCTCTGCGGGGGGAGGCTTGATAGATGGAGGCAGCAATAGATTTTACAAATACCTATTTTTCAATTCTCTAGGCCTTGATGTTTCCTCTTAAATAAGAGAATAATCAATTGTACTAATAAAAAAAACAGGTTTCGCGGAGAAGCACGATAATTTGTTACAGGTTGTTTATATGAAGCTCCGCAAGGTAAGGCCTTAATCTCTTAATTAATAAAATCTGTAATTTTTTTGTTAAAATATTGCGGAGAGATAAAAAAAAGTTGATTGCCCCAAATACCACCGGATGGCCGGCAATAAGTAAATCACTCCTGGACGTCAGTCATTGAATGAGGTACTGTATTTTGGTGTAGTTAAGAATTGAATTAGGTGACAACTTTCATTGTACAGTCCGTAAAAAAAGTACCTAGCTGAACACTCGAGGATTTCAAAAAGAGCTGTACATGCTCTAAGTCTTATGACGGTAGGGTCGTGCATACATATTTTTAACCTCTTTGCCTGTGTAGATATAAACCTGCTACTGAATGTACAAACCGCAACAAACATAACTGGCCATTAAAGAAGGAACTGAGAGAAACTGCCTATGCTCGAAAGGAATATATATATATATATGCTCCCTTTCGAAAAATGGCATGCTTCTGTAGGTTTCGATTTTAATTCACTTATGTGTCTTTGGTTGTACTACCTTACACACACATGTAAAAATGCCTGGCATAACAGGTTTGCCTTTACCAGGCCCCTATTTCACCAAGGTGATATATGACAACAACTATTTGGCATATACGACTAATTCGAAATGTTTTTGTATCGCCGGCCCTAAATAAAGGAAACGTAATGTACACTGAATTGTATTAATTTGGTGAAATAGGAGCCATGCTGCTATATCACAAATAAAACCAGTGCTAAAATTCGACACAATTGACACATTTTAGTATGAAAGCTAGTTTTTTTACTTAGGTTCTGGAAATAAAGGTAAACAAAACAATTGAGCGAAACAACGAATCAAATCAATCATTTGCATCTGTGATGATGCAAAATTTAATACGAAACAGATTGGCTAGTTTGCCGAGTCACGTGATTGGTACTGTTCACCTTGATTACAGTAACTAAGAAAAGAAACTGTTACCTTTGCGAAAAACCATTTTATCCTATTTCATAGAATACAATTCTACTGCTAGTGTCCGAAATGATCAAAAACATTTCGTTAATTAATAAAAAACGCAATAAATCTATCATGAGGCCAAAGTACTGAATCACATGAGCGAACTTGCTTACTTATTGGTTAGTGACAGACATGATAAAATGTATGTTTCTCCCAAAAATATAAACCCCGCTCGTCACTCGTTGCGCTTAGATAATCACTGGGCGGGCAGGACAGTTTTCCAATGACTTAAGAAGACTTAGATCCTTACTTATCTCAAGTATGAGCCAAGTAAGGATCAATGAGGTTTGTTTATGTATAAATTCGCTTTGCATCATGACACCACATCATAGTGACATTGATCTCGCCAAACATTCGCGTAACCATAACAAGAACACGTGCGCCATAAGCTTCGACCGTGTCATAAAAATCTTTAAACACCTATGACGCATTGTAAGCTTCGAAATGAGAATGACTAATAAGGATCAATGATTCACGTGGTATTACCTCATATACAGTGGCTGGTCCTGCGGCTTCACCGGCGTTGTGGGAGGGTACTTGACTCCAGAAGGCACCCCCGCTTGGTCCCCCTGGTCCATCCTGGAAACCAATAGGCCAGAGTTTAACATGGTTACAAGTAGCGCATAAAGGGATAAATTGTTTTTTCATGAGGGAAATCTTCTCGCTTGAAAAATTAGGTCCATTTTAAAGGTGTTAATGGAATTTATGCCTGATGTCAGGGATCTCGTTATGGCACATGCTAAAGATATCGGTTTCAAAAGGCCTACATTTAAAGCAGGGTATCCGCCGCAAACAAATTGTTACAATATATTAATCGAAACAATTTTTTACTGGACTGGCATTGGGATATCCAAAATACCTGTCATATCCCAATCTGAGCTGTAAATTTACTCGCGAACAAATTTACAGCTCGGATGGCCTCACCTGGCCTTATATAAAAGCAAGTACACTTGCTAAGAAAAAATGATCGTCTTGTGTTGTAACTCAGGGCTGCTACCACTAAAAAGTAGCGCTTAAACCTAGTTTAGTAATATAGGTACTACGGATAAATCAAGTATAAATGCTAATTTAAATTCAACTGTATTTAACTATTTACTGCGAAGCGCCCTTCCTCGTATACTATGGTGCTGACTCGCCACATCACACAATAACAATAGCAAGAGGAAAGAGTGACTAAGAATAAGTAAAAGGAACATCAGATCTATGTACACATTAGCAAAAATTTACAACTATGGTAAAAGTGTATGTCAACACATAATTACAGCAAATTATGGTGCGGTTTGTATAACAGTTTGTAAATACTTACGTTTTCTGCCGCACATCTGACGAGCAGAGGTTGCGCAGGTAATCATCGCATTCCCGCTGCTTCTGTATCTGATACTCTTTGAGGAGTTCTCTTCTGAAATCGCCCTCCATGACAGGCAGTAACGCGGACTCGGGCTGTTGCGGCGTCCGCTCCGCCAGCGAAGAACGCTCGGTCGACGCCGCAGTCGTCGATATAGACGTCGACGCCGAATAATCTTGCCCCCTGTGCTCCGGAGTCGTTGCGTTCGAGGCGCCTACGCTGTTCGTCTCGTTGGACTTGCCCGTGAACTCTCCGATCGGCTTTAATTTCTCTTCGATCGGCTTCAACGTGTCGTCTAAATCGGCGAATATGCTACCGCCGTTGTTATTGTCAAACAATCTATCTACTGAGGTGTTCATGAGTTTGCTGCCTTTTATGCCCGTAAGATGGAAACCCGCGAAGCACGATGAAGACGGTCCGTAGTCGATCGCGGACAGCGCCATAACGGCGGGGTGCCGCGGCGCTCCGTCCGGCAACGGGCGCAGCGACCGCGTCATGGCGTCGGCGGCCGAGCGCGGCCTTCTGAACGGCATCGCCAAATGCGGGAACGTGCGCGGCTTAATAGGCGTCACCAACATGTGTTCCGTCCACGACGTGTGCAACGAAGGACGCTCCAATTTCTCCACATCGACATTCAACATCCGTTGCTCGAATGGCACGCTGAACGTTTCCGCCGGTATGGACTGCAGCCAGGACAGGAGGCTCAAATCGGACTCGTCGAAGCCCGATCCGTCGAGCAACCTCGAGAAATTGACCTCGTTCGACTGCGCCTCTTTAGACCCCGTCGCTTTAGCCTGACAATAATTAACGCACGACTCATAGAGTATACCTTTAATAAGCAGTTGCATCAGTCGATCATTCTTTGCGCATTTGGAAACCGTGCCACTGGATTTCTTGTCGCATGGCAGGAATTGTTCAACTAGAGGATAAACCTCGCGGAAGCACTGGACGCGCGCGTTACTTGGATTCCATTTTTTAAACTGTGCGTGATCCGTTATACTTGGTAAAGTTAGGAGTAAACATAAATTTGAGTATTCTTCCTTGGAGGGAGCTAGTTTCTCTAAATCACTTAAGACTTTGACTACTTCGTCTACAATATTTTCTACGTTGTTGTAAGCTTTTATTTCTGATCTTATGCATAGGAGTTCTATGTATTTATGTCTGAGAATAGCGTAGTTGAATTTGTCGGCTTCGAAGGCTTTGAGTGCGCTGAGTGGTTGGATGAACTCTAGGACGTCGTCCCACTGTCCGTCTAGGATCAGCTGTCGGAGAAAGAGGACATCGTCAGCGAAGTTGCCGTTGATGACGCCGGTTTCTCTCTCCAGGGACAGCTGGGTGATGTGAAGGTCCCTGTTATGCAAGAATTCTAAGGAGAGTCGTACGACGTCGTCTTCGCGCAGGTTTAGGTGTGTCGACGGCATCTTGATACTATGTAGGTTTATTTAAATCTAGAACAAGAGGAAACATTATTCTTTCTCTTGTCAATAAATTCAATCACACAAACACAATTGATATCTAACTTATAAACGATTAACTTCAAAGCTAACATCTCACATAAAGATGATTTGGAGCCATTTTTAAAACACGTGCAGTAACAGTGAAAAAATGGATACATCTTTTTGTGATCAACTGTATCTTCAGCTGAAAGGGACGCGCCTATATGCCAGCTATACTTTCCTGTGTGCATCCCTGCACCCCTTAAGGAACTCATTTATCGTCAGCGGTGTAGGACTTGCGTTGTCGGCCAGTCAGTCAGTAAGTAACGGAACTCCTTTATAAATATGTATAGATTGTAACATATGCCTTCAAAAGAGGGCGACAAATTTTAGCTTACTACTATTTACTAAACAGATTTATAAACCTTTATTATAAGGAACTAAGAGCAAGCGGGACAATAAGATCATTCGCTCATAACGTAGGTATCGGCGCCACAGACGCAGACTAATCTACCATATTCATTGCTGTGTTCTGTGATTTCAACCATAACACACACATAGCTAGTAGCACCTAAACTGGAACAGTTATAATATGGATAATTAATGCATTTTCTAATCCTTTCACTGCACCTCTACAAGCATACAAATGACTGATGATATCGTGGTAAACTAATCTGCGTCTTATGTAACAAATGTTTATGGTGATTATGTTATACACTAGCTGACTCAACCAACGTCGTTCTGTCCAAGTCTCAGATACGACAAGGTTTTGACGACCAAAAATATTTTGTACCTATGACCTTTTTAAATATTTCGAGCACTTTTGCCATTTTAGAGTTCCATACCTCACAAGGAAAAAAGGAAGCCATGTAGGATCACTTTGTTGTCTGTCTGTCTGTCTGTATGACCTTTTTTTCAGGAACGCAGTTATCAAGTTGAAATTAATATGAAATACTCAGGTCTGCACTTCCGTATTTAGTTCCTTCGAGCTGTGAAAAAATCAAACTATGTCAACGCAATCACAAGATACGGCCGTGTTTATACTTCATAATATTTCATACACCCGCAAGGGAATCAAAAACCTATAGGATACTTCCCGTTGACCCAGAATAATGAAAGACAAGGAGCAAGGTCTCACAGCACAAATGTTGAAAAAATCCTAAACCAATAACATTTCTGTTACGTAAGCTTATATTTGCACTTGGTATATATGAGAACAGCGGTTTTCCAATAGCAGAGTTAAGTTTGTTTCTCAATTTAATATAAATTTTCGTTAAAGCAATGTTCGGTGCTTATTAAGTTTGTACAAAAAACCTCGGTCGCATTTGGCCGGTTTTCTTTCAAGAAGAACCTATTTCGGACTATAACGAACATTTTAAAATGAACAATAGCTGAATGGGCCAGCACTGCTCAGGTGATGCGCTTACCAGCAAACAGCGTTTTATTTATTTTTACACATACGAGTATTCAAATAGAAGATAGATAGATATGGTAATTTGGACGTTTAAGCCAGCCGCATACTACTACAAGTTTACAGGTATAGAGAACGATTTTCAAAGAAAACCTATGAGTTGTAAGAAGAATATATTCCACAGTGTGTAGAGACCCTCTGTAGTCAGTTGCCGGCTGCACTATGAAGGGGCTGCACGGCTGCTCGACCGAGGTAGTACCATTCTCACAGAATATTGGCGTAAAGTTGTAGCTTACTACTACGTGAGAGAACCGGAGGCCCTCAGGGGGGAATGGGGGTAAAAGCCAGCAATGGGTAAGCGATTCTTGGAATGTACATGCTTGGATGCAGTCGGATGAATGAAGTTGGGTTAGGTAGTTGCATTAGAACCCTCTTAATAAGGCACTTAGTGTATTATCTTCTGATCGTCATGATATTCGTATCCTCTTTACATAGTATACTAATGACTAGTCCCAGCTTCGCACGGATTCAATTATGATGTATCGTACATGAAAACCTTTCTTTAAAAAAGTATAAATTACTGTAAAAGCCGTATCAAAATCCGTTGCGTGCTTTAGAAGGCGTATGCGCTCGAAGGTACGATGAGGACAGACAGAAAAAGCTATCGACATTGTTTTATCTTTATCTTTTTTGCATAGTATAAAGTAAAATTCGCAAATTTTCCTGTCTGTCTAAAGTTTTTATATTGTATCTTCGGCCGCCTTCTTCTAAACCATCCAACAGATTTTGAAGCGGTTTTCACTGTCATTTAGCACATTAACCGGCACCGAGTGCTACTTCCTACGCTCTTAGCTCGTAGCAAGGGTTTCCCGGTATGTAGCGAAAATCCTCTACTAAAAGAAAACTCACCTAGCGAGTCCGTGGCACTGAATGCGTTAGTGATATTTATAGGGAAGGTTTTTATGTGCAAATTCTCCCTGGTTTACCCGTGCGAGGCAGAGGCGGGTCGTTAGTACAGTACCCGGCAGTTAATACCCGAAACTAGCCGATGTGCAATATTTACTGCCGGGTACTGTACTACAT
This sequence comes from Ditula angustiorana, assembly GCA_963691745.1. Lineage (NCBI taxonomy): Eukaryota > Metazoa > Arthropoda > Insecta > Lepidoptera > Tortricidae > Ditula > Ditula angustiorana. Next base: position 9,805,409 of record OY829472.1, read on the forward strand.
AGAAGAAGGCAAAGTCGCTATCCATTGCTGTCTGCCCTAATATCTTCAGCCGCTTACTCCTTTTAAACCACGCAACGGATTTTGGTACGGTTTAAACTGTCATTTAGAGAATTTCCCATGGTTGATTTTTATGTAGATTACATCGTAACTGCAGCTTTCTCTCTCGCAATTTTAGAGTCCAAAAGGTAACTGTTGAACGCAATGCCACAATCAATAGTACAATAGAGTCAATAGACAATAGGAGGAAAACTTTAAAAACACTACTTCAATCTCAATAGGGATTCCTGTGTTTCTAAAATTTGTTTTGTGTAAGTATTCCTAGATTAGCATTATAAATAGTAATATTTAAATATAAAAAAATACATATAGTTATAAATATTAAAAGCCAAATATTTACTACGAGTATATTTATTGTTTTTTTAGCAATAAAACTTAATTATTAATAAAAAAAAAATCTTGAAATTCTGCAGCATTTTAGAGTTATTGTTTGGTGAAACAACAACTTGTGTCTGGGTATAAAATTCAGTCAATAGACAATTATTTGTATGTTTGGAGCTGAATCTTTAACATACCTGGCTATACCCTTTGATTGTATTAACGTGAAAAATAGCTAGCTGTTAAATGATTATGAGGTTTGCAAACATAAAATTGTATTCGAATTTTACATAGTATATCAGTAAGTATGAGACATGTAAGGGTCAACTGTTGAATAATTATTTTAATGAGAAAACCTGCTTTTTTCTTCTTTAAACGTGACTAAAGTTTAATTAAAGTTTATATAGAACAATCTAGTTTCTTGAAGAAAAAAAACACATTTTATTGATTTACATCAGAAGTTGATAAATGAGAAGACACTATTTAAAAGTAAAAATTAATATCAGATAAAATTTTGCTGTGAAACAAACATAAACACATCATAAAATCAATGCGTACATATTCGCAAGAATAACCAGGTCAGAAAAGATAACTAATATAGGAAATGTAATTTTTCCCAAAGGCGGCCACTAGGCTTGGGCCACACATACATGTCAGTATTCATAGGAAATGTCAAAAAATAATAGAGATATGACAATTTTGTCCCTGAAATACAAAATGGACAATAATATCCCAACAAGTTTTAAATGAAACGGCACACTTTAGTTTTTTTCTGATGGGAAGTTACATTCTAAGTACCTAACCTAATGCCCTTATTCATAAAAATCATCAGCAGAAATATTTTTTATAGTCCATATTTGTGTCATACTGCTGGGCAAAGATCTCTCAGCTAGACTTCCACCACTGCCAATCTGGCAGAGGTGGAATCTGTCTAAGGGGTATCAGAGGGTTCGTATAACATCACAGGGCACTCAGTCAACTTCACATACACATGGTATACTCTGTCAATAAACAAACAAAGCAAATGATGCACACACTGGACCAGCGTGATAGGCTTTTGGTCCATTCCTATTCTTCTGCACAATAGCTAACCCCCATACCAACACCTAAAGTAACTAAATATATTTTGTTCTTTTTATTTAAATGCAAATATCACAATAACAGATAACGGCAAAACATGTGTTTACTATACAGTCGCAAATAAGGGTGTAAATGTTAAAACTCTAAAAACTGTCAAAATAAAGGTTTTAATTCTGTAGTTGTAGTTGGTGTTTATTTGTTGTCACTGTATAAAAACTGATCGCCTTTTCCACTGATAATACAGCATATAGATTGTGCCATACCCTACATATTATTAAGATATTTGAACCAATATGATTTTCTAATTATATGTGTCGGAGTAAAATACAGACACTGCCAACAGTTACTTGTTTAACTACAACACTTTCCTATAGTTTCAGATACAGAGGAACCACTGATAAGTATTATAAATACAAATAAAAACACATTACTATTTTGTCTATTTTTTTCTAAATGGGTTTAGATGATTTGAGTAACAAACTCTTTAAGAAAATTTATTAATATACACAAATGATATGCATATATGCAAGCTATGCATAAATTTGCTGATATGATACTACTTAATAAACTAGTTTAGGAAGAGTATTGATGGCTATTTGGCATAATCTTAAATGTCTTGGTTCAACTGTTAAAAAAAAACATTAAAAACAAATTGTTAGGTTACGTAGCCGCGTAGAAATTTAAATGCCCGACACTCAGGTAAATAAGTACAAAAGATTATATTAATCAACAGCAGATAGTGCATAATTTATTCCCATAGGCGGTAAGCTTGCATGCTATATACTTAGCGAAATTATTGGTGCATCTCTGACAGATCCAACATACCGCAAAGAGAAAATTTATTTAGACTTTACTCAACACTGCACACCAAACTATCGAACTTTATGCGATGTCTATCGGGTCCCGAACAATCACCACCTACACTCTTCAACAACACCATATAAGCCTGCCAACCGAGGTCAAACCAAACTCACTGAACACAACATAATAACATGTAAAATAACAAGTAACAAAACTAGATTATAAAATTCCGACATCATCGTTTTACAGTTAAGTATTAAAAATATTATGTTTAAAAATAATATTCAAATTGTTTACCTTGTTACGTTTTATGAGTTTCCTGCGTGGCAATACAATGCACAAACACACTCCTCTACCTACATTTAGTACAATAATTAGGAAAAACTGGCGAATATTATTTATTTTTTTACATTTTTCACTAGAGAGTTGACGTGAGACATACGTGCGTACTGTGTCTACTTATCTACAATATAGCTATCTGTGCTGTGCTGTGCTGTCGGAATCGGAACGTACGTATAGGAGCAACAAAAAAAACATCATTGTCTATACCCAAATGCCCATCCGACATCCGACATTTTAAGACGGGTATACACATGCTTGCATACTCTTGAACACTTGTTCAAGAGTTTACTTGCAATCATCGTAAAAACAACTTTTATTTCCAGTAAGAAGTACTCACCCATACCATTATATCTCGGTTAGTAAATATCGTTTGCTAAGCATGTGAGATCACTATCGGTTCGGTTGTAAAACTGATTCTGATGGTTTCAAGCATTGTTTCTCTGAGCTTGCATACATCTTATTAATATCATTTCACATTGAAGGGTGTTTTTTTTGTAAAATCTACGTTTGAGCCGAAATAACAAAACATAGGTCCATTATTTTTTTATGTTCTCCAAGATATAATCAAGCCAGTCATTAACTAGTAATTGATTTTTTTCCTTAACATTAGACTACTCTCTAACATAATATAAAAATAAATAAAATCGGAGCCGGATAGTTGGGTACATTTCCTTGTTTAACGTAAAGTGATTTATTTCATTAATTGGCGTACTGCCCTTTTTTTATAGCAGGTGAAAAAACTATCATAGTGAGTTACGTTTAATGTTGACGTAAATGTTTAACTGGAGACCAAAGTTTAAGACCCAGGATTCTGTTCACTTCTGGCACTCATCGAGATTCATCTCGCATTCGAGATGTGTCAAAAAATGACAGATTTTAAAGGGATTTGACAGCTCTTTTTGGCATATGTCGAGTGTGACTTCATCTCTACTGACGCCAGAATGGCCCTGCTACTCTTAAATGTAGGTGAATAGTTAGATTACTTTATTTCTTTCTTCTAAACTTAGTCTAGTCATTATCTAAACTACTTATATATAAACAAGTGCTCCGGGTGGTTCAGTTTTGTCATCTTTATAAGTGCAGGAAGTACTTTTTTTATTTTAAGGTGGATTTTTCTGCTAAACAGTTTCAATGTACACGCGGCCTTAATCAAATCGCGATAATCGTGTCGTGCAATGACTAGATTAGATGGCTTAATAGGACCTTTATTGATACTTCTCTATGGATTCCGAATTTTTAATTCGACACTGGCGACCCCGCTGTCAGTGCGGCAGTAAAATAAATTAACTATCTCAATACTAACGGATTGAATTTTTTTAGGTTTTTAATTTTCATTTATAATTATATAAAATGGATGAAGACGGGGAAAGTATTTTGCTGGAAGAAAACTATTACCAATTACTGAATGTGTCCAAGACGGTAAATATATTTCTTGCATTTATATAAATCGTCAAAGATTTACTTATTTTTGATTATCGTTATTATATAACGTCAAATTCGATTGTAAGGGAATAATGCCTCGTTAGACGCTGATTTATTTAAAGTTGGTTTAAGTAGTTGCTATACTTTTAGTTTCAGCAGTGCGTACAATTTAGCTGACCGAGGCAATCGGGACATGATATTGTGTCACATAATTTTAGGTTAGAACCGGCGGTGATAAGGTCAATACGCCTTGGCACAATAATCTTCAAGGCTTTATTTCATTATGTCACGCTTTACAGTAAAGCCTACTGAGTCTGTCTGAGGGAAAAGTTCTGTTTCGTGAGCCAATGATGCAGGTCATTCAGCATGTTTATCATTGAATTCCTTACATGTTTAGAATGTGTCCCGGGATTGCAATTACTCTGGAGGAGTGAGACTCGAAAAAGTCAGAGCAGAGCTTCAGTTGTTTTTGTTCAACTGGGTTAAACCTCGAAATTTGGGGTTATCAAACTCCTTGCTGCTTTTGTAGAAAATGCTTTTTATCTTATTTAGGCTTTATTGTACAATACCAAAAAATAATGTACAAATGGGCTTAATTCCCTGATACATTGGGTGCTAGGAACCTGTTAGTCAAGTTTTCTGTTTATAAAGGATTCTTCCTACAAAGTATAAAATTGCTGCTACAGTCTATAAGTGTAGTGCATAGCTCAACCTGGCAGTAAATGTGTTAAGGCATGCTTAACGTGACCATACGTCCCGGTTTGAGCGGGACAGTCCCGGTTTCAGGCAGTCTGTCCCGGTGTCCCCAACAAAGCCAACATAGTCCCGGTTTTGCAAGCAGACCCAACAATAGTTTAAAATTTATTTTTTCTGCTGCGAAATGCGTGGCCTGACACGCCATTACTGGGGGCTTAGTTAGTAAGTCATGCCAACTTAACTATTTTGTGTTTAGAGGGCTGATTATTTCGTGTTATTCCATCTTCTATAATAAAATACTTGTAAAACATTAAAAACTTTTTTGTTATATATTTCCGCAGATGTGTCCCGGTCTGACAAAATTAATAAATGGTCACATTAAGCATGCTCAACCAACCATTCATCAGGTTAAACAAAGAATTATTTGGTGTGAGATCTAATAATGATAAGAATAACACAAGGAGACTAAACGTACAATACATATCTATTTTACACAAATACATGGTACTATATGTATACGTATTTACATACATATAAAACAAGGTACCCAACACAAAGACAATGCAGACACCAAACTGCAAAGTATGAAAAGTGCTTGTGCAACATGCGCCTGAAAGAATATGAGCTCTGAACTTTCCTTTTTTTTTATACAACATAGGAAGGCAAACAAGCAAGTGGGTCACCTGATGGTAAGTGATCACCACCGTCTATAGACACCTGCAACAACAAAGAAAGTGCAGATGCGTTGCCAACCCAGAGGGCTAAGATGGAATACCTCTTGTGCCAGTAATTACACCGGCTGTCTTGCTCTCCACGCCGGAACACAACAGTGCAAGCACTGCTGCTTAGCGGCAGGATTAGCGAGCAAGATGGTGGTAGCAATCCGGACGGACCTTGCACAAGGTCCTACCACCCGCAAAAGTTTCCTGATAGTAAGCGGTACTGCATAATGGCACGAGTAAACGGGCTAAGTGCGGAAAAAGGAGCCCATAACCATAACCATAGGCAGTAGTGCATTCCAGAAGTGGAATTCTTTTCTTTACCACTCTAAGAACAAATTTCATGTTTACATGTTATATTTATAACTATAATGTTAAATGGACTTTAATGCGATAAAATAATTGTTAGCTTACCACAATGTTTCGGCCATAAACGCCCGACTGTAAAGTCCTCTCAACATTATAAATATCTGTGAAAATGGCGAAAGTTTAAAACAATTTGCACATGTCATGTTAAAATTTTAAAATTTTGTTCTACTACTAAGTAGTAATAAGTCAAGTTGCCTTATCTATATTTATTTAGAGGTTTTGATTATAACTGAACATGCCAGGCCTAAATACTTTTGTGTTACATGTAAAAAGTACATTGATTCAGCATAGCAAAAGATGATGCAATAATGCAATGATGAAGTGGGGTTAGGGTTACCATATTTATCTGACACCCCAACGGGACAATAGTTGATGGAAAACATTTGTACTTAGATTAAAAAACTAAAACCCGAATCATGCGGTCGCATACATATTGCTTGGCTTGGATCCAACTGGCCGACTGTTGGCTGCAACTTGCTGACTTTGCTGAGTGTGTAATGTTAAAGAGGTTCAATAATTGAAAAAAATTAGTAAACACTGATATTGCATACCAAAAATACAAAAAAAAGATTGTTTCTTTTTATTTTGCAACCATATGATTACTTTTGACTGACAATAGACTAGTTGAGAATAACTGCATCATATTAAAGTTCAAATTTTATTACTTGTTGATTGTACAAGTTTTTTCCCTGCAACATACAAACCTAGTATAATCATGCATGGCTATAGAAATAAGTTCTGAAGTCTGTTATTCAAATTTTTTGTATAATAAAGGATTTACAAACATACATACTACATATTGGTGAAAGGTTATAGGGTGGGAAACGTTATCGTCGTTTGTATGAAAAATGCTTCTGTGGCTTGGTACATAATCCTCACATATCCGTTAGGCTGAAGCAGTGCATGCAATAGCGAGTTTGGGTGGTGCACCAAGCGGTCCTTTCTGGCTGTTTAAAATTTTACTTCTTCAATGATAGTTGAGATTTTCAGGTGCTCATGGATTTAGTGTCACAAGTATACCAGGTAGGGTGACCAACCCTGAGTGCTCATTTTACAGGACATATCGATAGTGGAAATCTCAATTGTCGTAAAGGACATCTCAACTAATGTCCCTTACGACATTGTCCACTGTCGATATGTATGTGATCTTAAATTACAGGATTCATGGAAAAATATGGGGCCTAGTTGTTTTTGGTATAGTAATGGTCCTGTGTTTTTCTTATTAAAATACAGGACACGGTCAAAATAATAGCTGAAAACGGGACGTCCTGTAAAATACAGGACAGTTGGCCACCCTAATACCAGGGCCCAATTTCATAAACGCGACAGCCGGCAGGTGACATTGACAATTCGGTATACATTGCTTGCCCACTATGATGTTATGTCTGTAGCGTTACTTGTCGACGCAGTAATGTACAGCGAATTGTCACTGTCAAATGTCGCTTGCCGCATTTATGGAATTAAGCCCAGGCCACAGGTAAAGTATTAATAAAAAATATTATCCAACAGGCACCACCCGAAGAAATAAACAGTGCATACAGGCGTTTTTCGCGTATGTTCCACCCCGATAAGCACAGCACAGACCCTACCAAACAAAAATGGGCAGAGCAGATATTCAACAAGGTGAAGGAAGCATATGAAGTCCTCTCCGACAACCATAAGAGAGCAATATATGATACTTTAGGTAAGGATACTCTACAGCATTTGTAGTATGGTGGTTCCAGATTTTTACACTTTGCCATGAAAAATCTTTCTAAGGTTAGAATATTGGAAAAGACCTTTGGACTAGTAAGCATTAGATCATGAATATTATAAAAAAATTAAATCAAAATCTTTTTATTTGGACCAACTTGGATCACAGGGTTAGTTTGTACATACTTAGCCTAATTATTAGTTTAGTTATGCAATGAAATTAAGTTTTTAGATAATATTAAATTCTAATAACAACATCCAGGAGCGTGAATATCGCCGCAACGTGTGAGGTACGGGCAGTCGAGTCTGTTTGCAATCACAAACAAAAGCAAAAATTATGAAAGCAAAAGTGATGTATGGATATTTGAAGTGATGTATGGATATTTGAATGTTTGAATGTTTGTTCTGCAATCACGTGTTAAAGGCTGGACGGATTTAGATGAAATTCGGTAGACAGATTAGTCTTAGATAAAAAAAAACATAGAATACTGTTTATCGCGTAAAAAATCCCATAATACTGAGAGAACTTTTCCCAGCTAAAGACCAGGCTGTATCATAGAATTAAATATTCATTTATTTGCAGGAAAACGTGGATTAGAAGTCGATGGCTGGGAAGTGATATTTCGCACAAGAACACCGAGAGAGATTAGAGAGGAATATGAAAGGTATTGTATTGTATACAGTTGGCTGAATAATTCAACATTGACTATAATTTATATCCCATACAAAATTGGCATCAGCTGTTAAGTTATGAAGTGGTTAAGCGACGGCCTGATAGAAGTAAAAGCAAAACCCCACTGCTGCGTACGCTACGGAATTTCTACTCTATTTCTAGTTATATTAGCATATTTATAAAGAAAAGGAAGGAAAACGAGCTTTCGTGTCACCTGTTGGAAAGCCATCACCGCCACACGTGGGGACCGGCGACCCCAAGAGAGCCGCTGATCCGTTGCCGGCCCTTTTGATCCCAAAACTCATAACATTGGTGAAGCTAAAAACCGGTGGTAAATTTTACGACATAAGTGTTTCCTGTAAGCCTAATGTGAATAAAGATATGTTGGCTTTGACTTTGACTTTGAATGTTGTTTCACAGGTTAAAGCGTGAAAGGGAGGAGCGACGGCTCCAGCAAAGTGCTAACCCACGGGGCACAATCACCCTCTCAGTCAACGCCACGGATATGTTTATGAAATACTATGACGAGTATGAAATCATGTGAGTATTGCATACCATGACAATGATTGGCTACTTAGCTACCTGGGACCACAGGTAATATAATACAATACAAATATACAATCTCATTAAAAAAACTGTTTATAAACTTGCTACGTTTTTTCTAGTCCCTGTCTAGTAACAGTGGATTGGACTGTAAAGTCGGGTTCATTAGAAATGGCCAATATTGTAAACAAAGCAATTTGCCATTATCACTCCGTAATCACGCACTTTTGAACAGTGACTATGGTCCCATTACAGATTTATACACTTTATCACACTGTTCTACAGTGGCCTATGAATCAAATTGGTTGTCTGACTGTACACATATGGTCTTCAGACGAGAAGCGCTATCAATTGGCACTTGTTCAATAGAATGGCTGCAACGTAGTTTAAGGACCCTGTGGTAATAGTTGTAAGAATAATTTCTTGAAATAACAAAATGATACGAGTCACACATCGCAATTTTTTTTTTCATCTTCTGATTTTCTTTAAAAATACAGTTTCAATACTCATTGAAATGAAATGATTAATCTAGAGATGCTGCCTATGACGCCATCTATGATGGTTTGTTTAGTAGTAATTATATCTCTTATGAGTAGGCTGTCATGCTAAGAGGGTACAAAGAAGATTCTATTTCCAAAATGTCTGCCAAACTGGGTGCAGACGTCGCGGTCACAAATCAATGTCTCTGACAATAATTCCAATTGTCAGGTTACAAAATACATTTCCTAGTACTATGGCTCTCTTACAATGGAGCTGATGGAACAAATGAAAAACAAACTGTAATGTTTACTGAATCGTCTCACTATCGGAGGGGCAGAGAACTCTGTGAGAAATGTTGCTTACCTGTCTTATGCCCTTATGGAGTAAAATGGAATGAATTAGTCGGTTTAATTTAGCCGCCTTGCATCCATAGGCACTAGAACATCATTCATCCTTTTCCTACATTGGAATAACAATGCGAACTAGCGAGTGATAAAAACGTGATTATTTTAGTTAGACCAATCAGTACGAGCGTTGAAGCGAGCGTTTTTATCGCAGCAATAAACGCTAGTGCTCCAGGGCATTTGGTTAGGGCACAATTTAAGCGTTGGCCGGGGTCAATCAACTTGTTTGTAAATATCTATTTAATTCTTTACAACTCCGCTGTGATTTCTGTTTAGTGAATCCTTATTTTTGTAGCAACTAAAGAAACTGTTTTTCAAGTGCCTATGAAAAAATCCGGTGGCCTAATGTATGTACCTACATAGCACTAATTTCATTAAAATTTCAGGGACGTCGTGACCTCTCGAGGTCACTCACAAAAAATAAGCTAAAATGGCTACTTTATTATTCATGATCATATATAATTAGGTTATTGATGTATGTTCTTGACATAAACACTGTTTATTATTTCGCTGAAAGTCGTAGACAAAAAAGTTTATCGATACAGAAAACGGCAGTGACGCGACAATAATGTATCAAATTAATTTGAAATGTATCCGTTCATCTGATTGGTCAGGGTTAGTAGATAACCAATCAGCTATGCTCATGGTTTGTATAGCTCATGACTGCCATAATATGTTTTACGTACAAATACTCCTTATTGATTCACACAAGTAAACAAAATAAAACACAGGGAAACTTTACATAAACCTGAACCCTAACCTAACCACCTAACCTAAACCTTTGCTCTCAATTCGCAGAGAAGATTCATCGATCATACCCAACATCGAAGTATCGGGAATGACTATCCAGCAATCCATTGACTCTCCTGTGACCTTGAGAGATACTATGACGCTTTCCGGCAATATATCAACACAAAACGGAATTGGTGAGAAGTTTCATAGAACAAGCATTAAAAGTTTCGACTCTTCGTGACTTCGCAGCGCGGTAGGGACGGTAAACGTTGACACCAAGAATTTATCATCCTGATTGTTTGACCGTTTGTTTTTGCCTATCAGATTGACGGATTCTCGTGGCAAACGTGTCGCGCCACTGACGCGCTGCTTCGACGACCGAGGGACCTAAAAGTCATCGCTAAAGTGATGCTAATTGCTAAACAAGACGTCACCATAATCGCCTTAACTCTAGTTTCGTATTTTTCGTGGTTGTATGTTAAAGGCGCTTAAATAATAGGATATTACTACCTAAGCGCCGTAAAACTTACAATATACCTACTGGATGTCCTGCGATAAGTGAGAAAGTATCGTAGCAGTTGCACAAGTACAAAAGAGAAAACAAACACGACATTATCTAACCAGTTTTAAATGACAGGTCACTCCAATTTAGTATGAACTTTCGGTTAACTAAGAACCGCTAGTATATACCGAGATGTAAAGTATTGTTCAGAAAAGGCAATTTTTAACGCAGTATGCAGTAAGGCTCCAGCTCGCTTCGTAGAGCTGGGTTACGTGGACACAACACAGCGATGTGGCATCTCAACATTATAATTCCAAATATTGCAACCGACCTGTGCACGCCGTGCCGTGAGCCGTGCTACATACGCATCCAGTGTGGCCCGGCCTTTAGACTATCCATAATTTATTAATCTAGCTTTACATTACTAATGTTGCCTATTATTTCAGGTACCGGCTCCGTAAACATATCCAATAGACATCTTAGCTCCGAAAAAGGATGGACAGAGCTAGAGTTTGGTATCGGGAATGGGCCGCTACTCGGCTTCAAAATGTTCCGAACACTGTCACGGTTGATGTTCCTGAACTGTGGCACCGTTATGCAGTTCACGCCGCGTGGAATAGTGCCTAGTCTTATAACAAGTATGTATTAAAATCTAAATGTTTTGTAGGTATAGTCAAATACCTATTTAGGAACTTGATCCTCTTGCTCTTCGCAGAGATGTCAGTTCTCTTTGCGTACTCTACAGGATCTTGCTCGCTAATCCAATCGCTAAGCAGCAGTGCTTGCACTGTTGTTTTCTGGCGTGGTGAACAAGGTAGCCGATGAAATTACTGGCACAAGATGTATTCCATTTTAGCCCTCTACGATCGCCTTGGTGTTGCAAGTGTCTATGAGCGGTGGTGATCAGTGTGCCATCAGGTGACCCACTTGCTCGTTTGCCTTCGTATATTATATGAAAAAAAAATCTACAATGAGGAGTGTTCCAAAGCGCTCTTTGACGTCATTTCAGTTGTAAAGTTCCATTAACCTTTTAACCGGCATTGTCTGAATTTTGAGGCTCATTACCTGCGCAGTTACTGCAGTCGTACAATTAAGACAAATGCCATACAGTTTTTGTATAGTGTTAAAATTTATATCTTAATTTTTCAGCCATGGCCCTTCAACTGGACGCGCACTCAGTGGGCTACCTAACGTACCGTGCGGGGGGCCAAGGAGGGTCCTCAATGTCCTCGATATACGTGCGGGACTCGGAGAAGTACCACACCAACACCGCGGTTCAGATCGGGAACCCACACTCGTTCATATCCTTCAATATTATGAGGAAGCTGCCGCAACACGACATGAAGCTGCGGTTGGCTTTAAAGTGAGTTTTATATTCAATTGTTTTAAACTTTCGCGATTTTCACACAAACTTTTTGCGTTTGATGAGACTTTAACGCAACACAGCAGCAATAGTGACATCCTCTTAAGTCAGCTTGTGACCACGGCGGTTGCAATGCGGCCGAAACGTGGAGGTAAATAAATAAATAGTATATTATCGCGTTAAAGTCCCGTCAAACATAATAAGTATGTGTAGGAGTGTTTCAAACGTAACCTTTTAGGGGTTGTGTGACATTATGGTAGTGTCACTGATAATATAAATACTGTACTACTTGTACAGTTAGCCTCAGAAGCGGCTAAACACTTAAGAACGATGTCGTAGTATCGTATGAAATGAGATTTGCTCGAAATTGTCACATTACTGACAACGAAGTTACTAAAATGTTCAGCTACTTTTGAGGCTGACCATACTAGAACAAATATATAAAATCATACAAAAAGCGGCTCGTGCTTTGACTTGATATATTTTCCCCTAATCTTAGTCTGGAAGGCATTAGTAACAATGGATTTCTGTGCCTATAAAATTACTTGAGACAATAGAAGGTAGATTATGTCTATTGTTATTTGTTAATACTTTAATCACTGCTCAGTAACTTAAGGAACCTTTGATAATAGTCGTATTAATAATTAGCGTTATGAAATAACGGGACGAATTCGTGTAAATTGTATGAAATCTTATTTTTCATACTTCTGATTTAGATCTTCTATTTGATAAGTTAGTACCACGTGATGGAAAGTAACACTTTTAACAGGCTGGGAACATTCGGTGCTATAGCTGAATACGGAGCTGAGAAGAAAGTTTCAAAAAATAGCAGCGTCTCCGCTGCGGTCATGCTGGGCGTACCGAGTGGGGTCATGCTCAAACTCAAGTAAGTACGGTTTTACTGGACACAAGTAAGGACGGTTACACTGAACACAAGTAAGGACAGTTACACTGGACACAAGTAAGGACGGTTACACTGAACAGAAGTAAGTATCGGTTACACTGGACACAAGTAAGGACGGTTACAATGGACACAAGTAAGGACGGTTACACTGAACAGAAGTAAGTATCGGTTACACTGGACACAAGTAAGGACGGTTACACTGAACAGAAGTAAGTATCGGTTACACTGGACACAAGTAAGGACGGTTACACTGAACAGAAGTAAGTATCGGTTACACTGGACACAAGTAAGGACGGTTACAATGGACACAAGTAAGGACGGTTACACTATACACAAGTAATTACGCTTACACTGGACACAAGTACCTAAGTACGGTAACACTTTTATTAAAAGAAACTTTTCTCCATTTCCTTTATACGTCTATTTTCGCATAATGTCATCCCCACATCCCAAAGCGTACAATTTCCCGGGTTAAAATATGTTCTCTTCGCCAGATGGACGTGTTCATCCCAAACCATAGTGGTGCCGATTCACCTGTGCGAGGAGGTGATGCCCTCGCCAGTTTTCTACGCAACCGTCGTACCGATGGTCTCTTGGTTGATCCTGAAGAAACTCATCCTCGACCCAATAGCGAGAGAGCGGCAGGACAGAGAGCGACAAAGATCTATGGAGGCCAACTTTGAAAGGTGAATACGGTATTCCATTTGCAAACTGAATGGCATAAAAGTGTAAATTTGCAGATAGCCATTAAAAATATATCTACACACGTAGTTGAGGCCACGTAAACTACGGTATGTCTCGTGTGTACAGAAGAGTTTTTTTTTTCAAATTTCATCATGTTTCATCATGTTTTGTTTTGTATGGACGGCGCTGGTGTGTGTTAAATTTTATTCTCCTTGAGTGGCCATTCCGTATTCAACGCAGAGTATTATAATATTCTGCGGTGGTCGCAACCATCGGTGTGCGTCCGACACTCGCTGGAGCCTGTTTTAGTGCTATAACAATAGCTTATTTTAAAAACACAGTCGTGTTGCTGTAACAGGTTGCAGGAGATGCAGCGACAGGCGCGGGCGACGGTGGAGCTGATGCGAGAGACCTACTCTAGGATCCGGAGTGACGAAGAGAAGAAGAAGGGCTTAGTTATTTTAAGGGCAATCTATGGGAAACTACCGTCAGGTATCTATATGAACATTCCTTTATTTTTATAACGTCTTACGGGACTTTTAACGCGATAAAATCATTGTTAATTGACCTCGACGTTTCGACTGCGTTGCAACGGCCGTGGTCACAAGTATTAGTGTAGAGTAGAGCGAGGAAAGTCCCGTTTGACGTGATAAATATGTGTGGAAATCGCAAAAGTTTGAAACAATTTAATATTCCTTCATTCAACCTTCCATTTGCACCCGAAGTATAGTTGCAGGCAAACAACTTGAGCATAAATCGAGTGGAGGGGGTAAGTTTTCGCATACACAATTGTACTAGAAACGGCTACTGTGTAGTCAAGGTCAATGCTCAAGTTGTTTGCCGGGAACTGTACCGACTAGACATCTCAGATTGAGGCATTTTTTATGTGTTATCGTTGTATCGTCGCAGGTGCTTCGAGTCACGAGGTGGACGCGGAGCCGAGCGGCGACGGCGCGTCGCCGGACTCACCCTCGGCTTACAGTGAGATCATCGACGTGACTATCCCCGTGCAGTGCCTCGTTAAGGACTCGAGACTCGAGCTGCTTGAAGCCAGCAAGGTAACCCGTGCGCTAAGTTCACGGAATCGCCCCACATGTTCTAATAACTCATGTCAGGGGAGGTTCCACTCCGCACTGTAGCTACGCTCGGTCGCCTTGCCTACAGCGTAGGCAAATCGCAGTAGGTTGTCGGCGAGCCGCGCGCCCCCGCTGTGTCAATGTAATTGAAAACGAGTGCTCACGTCTTTCCAGAGTTAAAAAACAATCGCACTATCCCACTCATAATCTTTTCATAGTATAAAACGAAGTCGCTATCCGTTCTTGTCTGTCCTGACATCTTCAGCCGCTTACTCCTAAACCACGCAACGATTTTGATACGGTTTTCACTGCCATTTAGAGTTTTTTTTACGGAAGCTTTTTATGGACATTACATCCTGATTGTACCCTTGCGAAGCTGGGGCGCGTTAGTATAATATAATATGACATCACACAAATATTATAAAGCTGAAAGTTGGTGTTGATGAGATTTGGAACGGAGATAGTTTATACCCTGGATTAACACATCTGATGAATGTAAAGTTCTTGAGAAATAGCGATAAAGGAATTCTACGCGAAAGTCGTGGGCGACAGCTAGTTGTATAAAACTCACTGTGTAATTTGTTTAGACTGTTAGGAACAACTGTCATTCCAAACTTTTTTGTCCTCAGGCTGATTTACCGGGTTTCTTCGACCCGTGCGTGGGCGAGGACAAACATCTGACCATCCAGTACAACTTCCACAAGAACCTTCACTGTTGCACCGTCGCCGACCATCAGGCCGTCGTCCTGCCTCGCTCCAGTGAGTAACATAAAAACATTACCATTCCTTTTGGCTTTGCCGTAGTCGGGTAAGAAGTGGGGTGTACCTTGTGCAAGGTTCGACCGGATCGCTAGCACCATCTTTCTCGCTAATCCTACCGCTAAGCAGCAATGCTTTCACTGTTGTGTTCCGGCGTGGAGAGCAAGACAGCCGGTGCAATTACTGGCACAAGCGGTATTCCACCTTAGCCCTCTGGATTGGCAATACATCTGCAATCTCCTTAGTGTTGCGGGTGTTTATGGGCGGTTGGGATCACTTACCATCAGGTGATCTAGATGCTCGTTTGCTTTAATATGTTGGATAAAAAAAAGTACCAGCAACCGATCCCAACTGTCATGGAAGGCGCTATCACTGTATTTTATATAGCAACACCGAATTTGACAAAAGCATGACACTGGTTATTTTATGGCAATGAACCTCGGAAGAAGAACTAAAGAAAGCATGGATTAGCCTCAGTAATGTGGAGCGTACACACCTAAAACCGTCAAAATGGTCACATTTGGTATGCGTCAAAGTAAGAAAACCTGCAAATTTATAAGAAAAACGTAGATTACACTACCTTTATGTACACCAAAGGTAACCATTTTGTCTATTCCTCTGTGTACAACGTGTTAATTGAATAGGAGTTTTAGAGTATGTATTAGTCTCTTTTGGCACATTGAAAGTAAAGAGCTCAGCTAATAAAATATATATTATATAAGTACTATTTGTACGGGTTAAGCACTTGGAGTACAGTACCCGGCCAAAAAGATTGCACATCGGTCTTTGGAAAGAGACATTTGGCTGTTTACGAAGATTTCCGAACACTGGCGGCCGTCCATCAATCATCGTATTTATTAATTGTTGTTTCATACCAAATAAATACTGCACTTTATGGACTTAATTAGTTTACGTCAAATCGATGACATGTAAACTTTGAATATCTATAGAGAGTTATTGCAACTACTAGAAAAAGGATAGTTTAACAATTATGTAGTATTTTGAAATTAAATGAAAAACTTAGACTTATTTTTTCAATAAGTCTTGTAAATCAAAAATTTCAAAAAATCTCAACTCCGTCCATTTCACTATCTGTGCTTCTCTATGAGGTCAATATTAGTGTCACTATCAGCCTTATTTATTACTAGTCTTTCAGTGTAACAACATCATAATCAAAATTGTCCATATCTAAATTGCCTTTTTGGTCTTCCTTTTTTCGGAATGGTGAACTTAACTAAAGTGGAAAATGTCTCAGTAACTTAACTAAGGTTAACTTTGTTTAATATATTGTTTAAAGTCCTTCTTCAAATTTCAGTGGAATTAGCAACTCGCTCTTGAATCTTCTTAAAATAATAACTTACATTGTAATCTTAATTTTTTTTAATCTATCGGCTTCGGTTGCAAAATAATTTCGCGTGTCTGACCTCCTAAAGGTATTCCTCTTTTACCTAAAGATACCATCGTACAATTTAAAGTCGGGGGGTTTCAACAACTCTATATTATATATTTTCAACTAAATGCGGCCGTACCCTACTGGAGCTGTACAACGACTGACGTACGTCACATAGGTAGTGTGTGACAACGCTCTATGAAGCCGAAATTAGCCGAGTCTCTTTCCAACGACCGATGTGCAATCTTTTTGGCCGGGTACTGTAATTGAACCAGGTATGTAATGTAATGTTATGAATAAAAATGCATATGAATATGAATATGGGCAATCTTTTTTCTAGGTTCGATGGGCCAATATTTAAAAACAGAATTTGTGGGGGGACAGTTCTAGAATTTTTGGCTGAAATATAATTGTTTCGGTGTATCTAGTTCTGGAACTTCTGGGTCGACGTTCGCGGGCCGGAGATGGCTCGCGGGCCTTAAGCGCAAAAAATGGCGGATAGTTTTATATAATTAATTATAGACGTTGTTTTGTATTGCTGTTCATAACATAGCCCTAGCCTAGGCCTCGGACAAAATAAATATTTAATATTAATACCGCATAGCCGATAGGTTATCTGCCAGACGTGCAAAGTACAACAATCGGACTTGTATTTACCGAAAAATCAATAATTTTTCAATTTATCGCTTTAAATCTCTAGTAAAAAAAACGAAAAGAGTGCTTTGGATTAATGCCACGGGGTGGCAATGCTAATCAAAATATGCTTAGCTATGTGAAAGTCACAATAAAGAGATCTCTCACCTGCCGGGTGTTATGCCTGGGGACCAAAGTCCGAAGGATCAAAGTTGGAAGTTGTATAAATGCGTTCGTGGTACGGAACTTCGCTAGCGTGATGTAGCGCATGCCAGTTGGTTTTCTCCATTCTAAACTAGATGGGGTTAGAGTCACTACAGCTACTACTACAAGAGTAAGATAACGTATGTATGTAAACGGATATTTAAAAGTTGTCAGTTTGCCGTCAATCTTGAGGGCGGTGCCTGCGGAATTTGAATGGGCACCCCCATTCACTACTACTTAGCTATCTATTATGTAGTATTGTTAACATGCCATCGAAATAGTATAGCAAAGACAGAGTTTTAATATTGAAAGCGATATTTTAATAGCCGATCGATCACTTTACTTACTTACTTACCAAAAATACCACTACTCTAAACTTCCTCTTCAATTGACACCCCGTACACACATGAAACCTCAAAATGGTTATCTTTAGTGTACGATAGGTAGTAGAATCTACGTTTTTCTTATTAATTTGCAGGTTTTAACTACCTTGACGCACACCAAATGTAGCCATTTTCACAGTTTTGGGTGTGTACGCTTGACATGTACTGAGCCTATATCCATGCTTTAGTTCTTCATCCAAGGACAATATACTCTTTAATGTCACGTTCCTATATTCAAACATTAGCCTACCAGCTGTTAAATTTTGTCAGATATCCTGTAGTAATTAAACAGAGCAATTGGGTAACTAATGTACTAGTTTAGTTACGATAGCGACTGATACGGATGACAAGTCAAATATAACACGAATACTAGGAAACGCTCATAGATGTCGTTGCGTTGTTTATAGACATATTTCAACATTTCCATCAAAAAACTTATCAAAATTTAGCTGTTAGCAGAACGATCCGTTGTTTGAACATAGAAACCGACTGTAAATGTGGTCGCTGGCTTAACGGATCCTAGTTGACGGAAGTCAAAACGTTAATGATCTGACCAGTTTAGAAATGACTCATTTTAGTTACCTGCGTTAATTAACGATTAATGGCTCGTCGGTTTTCCACATAAGACTGGTCTGGTCAATGTAGCGAGAATGAGTCAGGAGTTATTTTAGTATTTGTGTAATAACGCAAACTTCCTTATCCTTAGTAATAACGCAAAGGGCGAGTTTTCACAAATGCATTAATTTGCATAAGTGTATGTAAAAAAAAGTTTTACTTCAGATAGCAACGATCTATATTTTGTTAGCAAGATTTAATCAATTGCTATTTATTACTTATGTGTTTATGTGTGAGATGCATTTTTGGTTACAACAAGCTAATAGAAGATATTTTATATCAATCTTGATGGCAGAATATATTAATTTCCTGTTTAGATAACAATAAAGTTTTACGTCGAAAGCTAAACTCAGACACTGTCTGTTATTTAAATTATCAAGACTTATAGTCAATTATAATTATAACCCTTTCTAATCGCTTGGCCCAAGTCGGAAAAAAATGACAAAGTGACACTGAAATTACGCTTTTGTAGTACCTCCTCGTTACGATACTTCCAATACAATACATGTGTTGTTGGTGGGAGGCAAACGAGCATGTGGGTTACTCGGTGAGAAGTGATCACCGCCGCCTATGGGAGTCAGTGATGCCAAGAGAATCGCAGATCTGTTGCTCGCCTTTAGGTCCCTCCCCGTCCCTTAGGGCTTCCGGGGCTCTTACTCACAGTAGCAAGCTACTGTAAGGATTAACGTTACAGACATTTGCACGGCTGGCCACAAGGGCGGTAGTTTTGGATTGTAAGAAGAAGAATTGTGACTTTTTAATTTGATATGGTTTCGATTTCCGTGAAAAGATTTAAAAAAAAACTATAAAATTCCTTGAATTCTGCTTTATATACTTACCCTCTTATCCATAAACGCGTAAACCTTTGTTAGTTAACATGTGTTATGTCTTTATCTGTCATTCATTGAAAGGAACAAAACATTTGTTAACTAAAAGAGATTGGGAAACTTTTATGAATAAGGGGGTTAATCCCTGGCCCTGAGGACCTCGAGTTCCTACACGGTCTTCACGCTGGTATTCTTTCTGCAAGGCTAACCTAGATTTATTATTTTCAGATCATCGGATAAAGAATAGATCCTGAAAATTAAAACCGAAGCCCAAATAATTAGCTTCGCGGTGTGAGCGACTGGCGTGCTGCGTCCTGTGAAAATGTAAAATGTATATAGACTTATTACTCTGAGCTCTAGCAAAATCCAGAAAATTAGCTAGCCCAGACTGCGGACGAGGCTTGCGCACTATAGAACAGGTCTGATGCAGGTTCGTAGACGTATATTTGTTACGGGGACACACACATGCCTGCTTCGCAGTACGGTTGTGTCGCGCTGAGTAATGAATGAGACAAGGTATGCCACGCTAGCAGTCCTGGATTATCTTGCCTTCCGTTCGTTTTAACGCGGACATTTTTGCTTAGTCAAGTAAAAGGTCTCGGCGCTGCATCTCCCTTCCTTCTAATCGAATTTTGTGAAACTGTCGTTTGAAATGCCAAAGACTCGCCTACGTTTACTAACATTCCATGCTCGTTCCCCCGTATTCAAATTGATTTCCTTGCCACTGTAGAACTTATTCTCAATAAATGCCACTACGACTTTTACAAAAAATGCCATAAAGTCCGGACGATGATTCATTGCGACAGGGTAATATAGAACTTAGGTATTAGTTTATACTTGAAGTCAGCGACAATTGTACTTTAGTATTTTGTCGCTTTTCAGCGTCGTAAGCAATATCAGACGAGAGTGACAAGTATATAATGCAATAAAGTAAAGAATTGTAAGTGTTGGTGCCGTAATGACGTCTAGACATTTTCCTATTTGCTCAAATTGTAAGTTTGGCTGCTGTGTGGAGACTTGAATAGTTTGAGATGTATAAGCTACTTAACTACTTGTATGGGATGGGATGCATTGCGAGAAAGCTTCTAAGGTGACACTACTATTTAAAAAAAAAAGTGACATAATCAGAGGCTCTCCCTTTCTAATCGGCTAGCGTGTGCGTGAGGGACGGATGTATGTCAGCGATTAATGTCAGTGTGTTACTATAGCAGCACTTTACCAGTGGTTTCACCCTTTGTATGTGCGTGCATTCGGACAAATTAACTTTCGGAACTTTAGTGTCATTCCATTATAAACGTACCTAATCCGTCGTATTAACTTCAGAAATTTGTAATACGTTAAAAAACAGCTGAAAGTGTCCAGTATTTATTATAAAAAATACTTTTTGTAGTAAAAAAAACTTACCTTGGTTATCCTAGCGTGAATGATTGTTAACGAGGTTTTGATTTGTTTTATGATTTGATGTTTTTCTGGATTTTGTCTTAGACATATTGTAATTCTAATAGTTGTTGATATTTAATTTGATAAAGTGCTGGCGACACTTTGGGACCTTTACAGTTGTTTTTGTAGCCAATATAATTTATCGGTTTTACTAGCTTTAGTAAGAAAAACGTCCTTAAAATAAAACTATACAGACAGGTATTACAAGTCGTCAAAGTCGGTTTAGTTAATTGACTCAATTGACCACGTTAGCCAATAACTATAGAAGAATATATGTAAGACCCAATATTTGAGACTTGTCCATTGATGTTTATAGTGATGAGGCTAAGGCGTGGCGATTAACGTATCTACCGATTACTAAGGGTAGCAGATTATTGCAATCGATTATAGTGACGATTTAAAAAAATATTTTTATCTGAGTTAAGGCGATAGAACTTCGTGCAGGTTCCGCCCGGACTGGTACCATAATCTGATATTGTTTCGTTCAAAAATCTATGCTTTGAAAATTCAAAATTCGATGAATAAAACCATTTCTCTCTTTTTAGTGAGTCTGGTTGTTTATCTAAGTTACACGGTTATGTCAATTGCTCATCACCCTTTACAAAATATTACTTTTCCCAATGCAGGGACGTTAATTCTTGAGGAGTTCTCCTGGAGTGCGATTTTTGAATCTCACTGGGTGGCTAAAGCTCATCAACAAACTGGCCGTTTTCCATAGAGATTCGGCCATTTTTGTGAGCTTTAGTCAACTGATGAGATTCAAAACTTGCACCTCTTCACCATCAGCCTCACTTGACCAAATGCATTGCAATTAGTATAAATTGCTTAGCAACTATATTAAAATAGCCGCGCGTATCGCCACCCGTGAAATACCTTCTTATTATTGAGTAGTTTCAGAGGCCGTCTGTATTCACTATCAGTTCCAGTTTTCCGAGAACAAAAGTACAAGTTACTATAAAAAAAATATCCAAATCGCTACAGGTGTGCATTTTTTAAAGATTTCCCTCGATTTCTCCAGGATCCCACCACCAGATCGTGACCTGATGAAAATGGAACCAACTTGGAAGTATACCCTTTCAATCAAAACAAGAATTTTTCAAATCGGTCCAGCCGTCTTCGAGTAATCGCGAAACAAATTCCTCCTTTTTTTTGAAGTCGGTTAAAAAGGGCACGTTCTTAGCCATAGGGATTTTTTTGGTTCATTTTAATGTTTGATTTAATGATTTGATATCTTTTTGATTTTTTAATAAATTAGTCGATTCAACAAATTTACGAAAATTTCATTTGAATCGAAACGAAGAACTTGGTCACTACACTAAGTTTAAGAAAAAAAAAACTTAATATGTAACTGTTTACGTGTTGAGTTTTTAGTATGAAATACTTGATTATTACGATAGAAATAAATGTAATAACCACTTAGTTGCACCTTAAAAGAGCATATACATAGCTTTTAGGTATCTGTGAAGCTTAAAAGCTGTTGAATATTTTATTTATAATTTCAATGGATAATGCACATTTACATTATATGGGTGTTGTCATGTGTCAAATGATGGGTCTTACATATATACATCTGTACATTCATAATAGACCACAAATGCATTGTCTGGGGTCTGTTTGTATTTGCTTACAATTTTATGTTTAAATTTATATCCTGCACCGACCTTAGAATTTTAATGCCTGTGCCTATGTATCTATACCTTTCTATTTCTATTAGCGTATTTAATAATTAATCAAAGTCACATACTCTTATGCTATAAGAGCGTTAGTAGCCTATTGGTTAAAAGGTTGGCTCGTGAACGCAAGGTACCTACCGAGTTCGATTCCCGGCTGTTGCCATCTACCAATCAGATTTTGTCATGTAAGTACATTGCTTATATATTGGTAGTAACCAACGCTATTATAATGTAGTATTCATAACTGTATGTGTAACCATGATCCTAGCGGTTTCCGTGTCACTGTAGATACGAAACGTTTAGCTGTACAATCAGGCTATTCTGCGCTATTAAAGACCGTATTATTATTAAGAGTTTTACGCGTTACTTAAAGCCCCTCTTTCATTAGACCGATGCAGCAGCGACACGACGCATTGATTGTGAGAGTCTATACAATCTGAACGGTTGACTGTCATTCTCGACCAATCAGATTGAAGGATTCTAGTTGCATACCAATGAACGATGGGCTTAACCTTTTCCACGCCAAAGACATATCAGTCACTATAGGTTCAACGCCAATGAAGGATCCCTCAACGCGTACAGCCAGCAACAAGCGTATTGGAGCGGGCAAGGTGCTTAAAAATATCTGAACTCTACTCTATTTTCAAATACGTCCGGCCATTCAGATATCTATGACGATTAACGATTTGATGCTGACTGTACAATCAACTAGTGACCTACGTGCATTCTCATAAGGTTTCACTTCGTTACTTAAAAAAGGTTTGCCGTGAGAATTACGACTTTAATATTTGACGTGACGTTGAAAAGGTTCACACGTTCGCAGTTCGAATACAAAATGTTTCGAGTAAACTGACAACCCTCACACATAGTTTTCCGATCAACTCACAAGTCCCGCTTACAACTCTACTGCTGAGATAATGTCTTTGGTTAACTGTCGCATGGTTACACCACAGGACTCCCAGGCACTTTACAGCATGGCACACTGAAAACAGAACTAGTTTGGTTATTCGCGGTCTCGGTTAATAGTAATCAAGGTTCATTTTAGAGTTCTACAGATAAACATTTGATGATTTATTTACAATTAAAAAGTTACGTAAGGTGTTACTATAGTTCGGTAGTCACTTGTGTAATAGGTAGACAAAACTTTGGTTACGTGTGAAAATCTGTTTTTTCAGTGTACAGTCACCATCGAATATATCGCAAGGTGGTCAAAAATATCTGAACACGCTCGAACGTATTTGACAGTAGAGTCTAGCTCAGATGTTCTCGGCCACCTTGCCCGCGCCGACATTTTTGATGCGGACTGTACCATATGTATACCATTGGACTACTAACGTGTTATTAAAACATTGCAAGTATAGACCCCAGTCTTTTATATTGCTATAAAAACAGCTGCTTTGCATTTAGGGTGAGCAATAAGGCACAAATATTATACAAATGAATAAGCTTTATTATTATGTTTTTGTTCATAGCCTTCCTTCTCGTGTCGCAGTCGGTCTGCGAAGCGCTCGTAATAAAGACCTTAAAGACTAACATACATATTTATAAAACACTAGCGGATGCGCGCGACTACGTTCGCGTGAAAATAGTTGTATATTTCCGTCAGGAATAGTAAAAGATAGCTTTCTATGTGTGTAAGAATTTTTTAAACCAGTTCAGTAGTTCCAGAGATTACCCCCTACATACAAACAAACAAAGTTTATCTTTACTACATTAGTGTAGATTAAAATTACAATTAAAATTTGCACGTTACTTCGGCGACGTGTGACGCAATTTCGTATTGTCCAAAAATCGTTTGCGGAAACGACTGAAAGCGAATCCCTTCGGCCAGAATTCTTGCTTCATGAAGGTCGACAGATGATTGGTCGGACATAGCAGTATTCATTTGCAGTTGAATATCGTCACGTATAAGCACCATGAAAGGCATTACTATAGAAAATTCGTGTGTTCATGATTTGTTTTAAACGATTTTCAATGTCATTACATAACGTTTTCGTCATCCCTTAAGCTTTGTGTAAATGATAAAAAAGTAAAAGTGGTCAGCCTCAGAAGTTGCTGAACAGTTTCGTACCTTGTCGCTGTCATGTAATGTGACGAATTCGAGCAACTTTCATTTCATACGTTACTTTGACAAGTTTCTTAAGTGTTAAGCTACTTCTGAAGCTGACTGTACAATATTACAAACTGGTTCAATCAAATCATTTAAATTGATTCTTGAGGGCACAAAAACTACAGATGAAAATATACCAAAATTAAACATAATAAATATCCCGGAGATTGATTTTCGAATAGGGTATTCTTTTTCACGGCAAATGAGCTCTGCTGTATCCGTTTAAAGGAAATGCATCAAGCTTACAAACACTCTGTAGAAATCACCAGCATCACAAACATTAAAGAAGAAGTTGGATGGGCGAGTCCGACCAAAAATATTGTATAGGTATAAACTAAAGTAAAGCCCTTGCATGTAACAGTAACTTGTGCTTAAAGACAAGTTGACACTCCATATTTGAAAAATGACGTATATTCCATATCATGGTACACTACTAGATGCAAAACAGACTTTACTTAAGCTTTTTATTATATATACCGTTGATAAAATAATTAGTATCTGTGTCGTTTCGAAACTGATTTTGATAATTATTAGTATCAGTACAATGTTTGATTATGTGTATGAATAACGTTTGAAGTGATTGGTTGCATGGTTATAGTTTATGCATGACTGATGCACAACTAAAAAGTATGGCAATGCTTTGACATCTGTCAAAAGGTCACAATCAACACAAATGATATTCACCTAGTAAATATAATCTAATTACTTTGTTACCCAAGGGCCGGTATAACACAAATATTATGTTAAAGCAATGTAGTATTTATCAATATGTATAATTGATTGGGAAAGTAAACACATGTCGTGTTGATAATAGGTGTTATCTTATGCCGCGTTCTTATTTCCTATATTTGAACACCGGATCGTTCTACCTACCAGTCGTTAAATTTTGACACATTTTAAACGGGATATCTGTCAAAATATAACGGTTAGTTTGCAAAATATAAATTTTACGCGGTATTGTAACCGTTTAACGTTTAACCCTTTTCTTCCAACTATATATTCTCCTTTCTGGCACTTCGCCGAAATGTGTTAAATAAAATATTCAGTTGAATTGATAACTGCCTTTTTTTGAAGTCGGTTAGTTGTTTAACTAAAGAGACTACAACGTAATTGCAATTTATGCTGTAACAGCGTTTGAAAAAGGGTTAATATACTTTTTAGCTTATTACTGACGCAATGATGTTCATAACAAAATTCAAACTGTATGCAGGAACTTTGTAGTCCGTAGCAAATTGAACTTTATCGGTGCCTAGCGTTTACGTCATTTTACTATCGTAGCAGAGAATAAAATTGAACGTCTTCATTTTCAGGCGCTGTAAAAAATATTTTTGCTGTACATAATGTTACATAGTATTATGGCTTTACTTTAGCTAATCATAGATATTACCCCTTAATGTTTGTTGAAATGTATATCGATTTATATTTATAAATAAATAGCATTTACATTTACCTATTTTAAATGTATGTGGGTACACTCACACGAAGTGTCACCTATTACCGCAAGTTTATACAGTTATTATTACAAGTTTGTCGTTACCTACTGCCGCGTTTTCTTGCATCGCACATCAAGCGACGCCCGTACGAGTGTACGCGGTCGGCACTAAGGCGTGTGGGCGCACGAGGTCGGCACTAAGGCGTAAGAGTATACGCGGTCGACACAAAGGCGTGCTAGCGGATGCAGTCGGCACTAAGGCATACGGGCGCACGCGGTCAGCACTGAGGCGTAAGAGTGTACGCGGTCGGCACTAAGGCGTATGGGCGCAAACGGTCGGCACTAAGGCGTGTGTGTGTACGCGGTCAGCACTAAGGCATTGGGCGCACGCGGTCGGCACTAAGGCGTAAGAGTATACGCGGTCAGCACTAAGGCGTTGGGCGCACGCGATCGGCACTAAAGCGTAAAAGTGTACGCGGTCGGCACTAAGGCGTATGGGCGCAACAGGTCGGCACTACGGCGTGAGAGTGTACGCGGTCAGCACTAAGGCGTATGGGCGCACGAGGTCGGCACTAAGGCGTAAGAGTGTACGCGGTCGGCACTAAGGCGTATGGGCGCACGAGGTCGGCAGTCGGCACTAAGGCGTAAGAGTGTACGCGGTCAGCACTAAGGCGTATGGGCGCACGAGGTCGGCACTAAGGCGTAAGAGTGTACGCGGTCGGCACTAAGGCGTATGGGCGCACGAGGTCGGCACTAAGGCGTAAGAGTGTACGCGGTCGGCACTAAGGCGTGAGAGTGTACGCGGTCAGCACTAAGGCGTATGGACGCACGAGTTCGGCACTAAGGCGTAAGAGTGTACGCGGTCGGCACTAAAGCGTATGGGCGCACGAGGTCGGCACTAAGGCGTAAGAGTGTACGCGGTCGGCACTAAGGCGTGAGAGTGTACGCGGTCAGCACTAAGGCGTATGGACGCACGAGTTCGGCACTAAGGCGTAAGAGTGTACGCGGTCGGCACTAAGGCGTATGGGCGCACGAGGTCGGCACTAAGGCGTAAGAGTGTACGCGGTCGGCACTAAGGCGTGAGAGTGTACGCGGTCAGCACTAAGGCGTATGGACGCACGAGTTCGGCACTAAGGCGTAAGAGTGTACGCGGTCGGCACTAAAGCGTATGGGCGCACGAGGTCGGCACTAAGGCGTAAGAGTGTACGCGGTCGGCACTAAGGCGTGAGAGTGTACGCGGTCAGCACTAAGGCGTATGGACGCACGAGTTCGGCACTAAGGCGTAAGAGTGTACGCGGTCGGCACTAAGGCGTATGGGCGCACGAGGTCGGCACTAAGGCGTAAGAGTGTACGCGGTCGGCACTAAGGCGTGAGAGTGTACGCGGTCAGCACTAAGGCGTATGGACGCACGAGTTCGGCACTAAGGCGTAAGAGTGTACGCGGTCGGCACTAAAGCGTATGGGCGCACGAGGTCGGCACTAAGGCGTAAGAGTGTACGCGGTCGGCACTAAGGCGTATGGGCGCACGAGGTCGGCACTAAGGCGTAAGAGTGTATGTGGTCGGTACTAAGGCGGGCGTCGCTTGGCGGGCGGTATGAGGAGATGCGGCGGCAGGTAACGGTAAACTTGTAACGGACTAACACAGTCGCTCAAATGGTTCGAGTGCACTATGATTTCAATATTACCAGCCTGTTTTATCTTTATAGAATGTTTAATCCGAAAGACATAATTTATACTATATGACCATGTTTTATTTACTATTTATTGTGCTATTACATATTTTGATAGGTATAGTCAAACCTAAAGGGTATTGGGAATCATGCCCGCACTGTGGGACTGTTTAACAATAAATGTACTGACATAACACTGCCGGTCCGAAACAGTAATTATGCATTTTGAAAAGGTTCCACAGCGGGGTCACGATTCAATTGGCTCGACTGTGCTATCGAATTTAGGGCCCGTCGTTCATCCAAACGGAGATCTGTCTGTCAACTTGATTGTTGGAGGTTGACATTCGACCATTAGATTCACGGTTTCGTGTTGGATACAGTCTCTTGATCAGGAATATCGCCGTAAAGGTGGTCCAAACTTTGCAAACACGGCCCTATTGCGAATGGCATTAGTGCGTGTTAAGATAGGTTTGTGCAGCTTGTGCGCTCTATCGCGGTATGGTCTAGTCGTTTTAATGAACAACGGGCCTTAAAGGCCTGTTTAAGATTTAATGTTAGATTGATCGTGTTGTGCCTGCAAATATCAAATTGTTACAAAATCAAAGGTTATTATTGGCTTTTTGCTGGTTGGTTTGTATGCAGCTTGTTTTGTTTAAGGTATTTATAAATTGGGTATTTCAATTATAATTATTTAAAAAGTATAGCCATTCATAATATTTAGGATGGGTCACTAGTAGAACGACCACATCGCAAAATGTCTACACCGCAAATGTGCTTCATCGCAGAAAGTCTAAATCGCTAAATGACTATATCTTAATATGACTAGGTCGTAAAATTACCATAGATCTGGACGTATTGGTGATGTGGTATTAAGTATATGTACTTAATGACTAAATTGTAAAATAAACTCAGAAAGTTTAGATAGAAAAAAGGCTTAAGTCGTAAAAAGCCTCCGTACTTTGTACAGTCATGAACAGATTAGAGCATTGCTTACTAATTTCGTTGGTATTAAATTGAAAAAAAAAAACAATTATTTAAAATCATCAGTTCATCAGTCTTCATTTCAAGTGACCGGACATTATAACCAGTTTCCGTTAGTATGTTATATATGCAATAAATATGTACAAGTATATCGTTGGTCTAAGACTCATAGTATAAGGTTACACCTCAATATGTGACTATGACAATTCGTGTGAGACCCCTGATAATTATCTTTAATATTGTTTTTATCCATAAATGTCCCAAGTTTCAACAAAATTTTACGACTTAGCTATTCTGATGTTTGCGTTTTTTAAGATTTTGACTAGGAGCGATGTGGTCATTTTGCGATCTGGTTATTATTCTCCTAGTGACCCTTTAGGATGTACTGTAATAAACCTTTAACAAAAAGCCAGGAAATTACACACAAACAAAATGTACTATATCATTTTTCGTAAAGTTAACACTTTGGCTGCCAGCGAAAAAATATGTACTTTAAGTATTGAGCAATGAGGATTACGTGGTCCCACCGGCGATGCTAATAGCAGCTAACGTGTTAAAGTCTATTGTATATCAAGCGTTCTCCATACAAACAACCTCACCAAAAACTCTAAACCTCAACATATAGTCTTGGTTTTTAGTAAGCCCTTGTTAGAACTAGGTTTATATATTTTTTAATATTCTTTATAGGTTTGTAAATCTTGACACATTTTACTCATGTTTGAAACTCCAAAATTGCAAATATCAAATTTATAAACAATACTTAGAAGATCAAAACGTACAAACTTAGCCCTAAGACATAACAACAGCATACTTACTAGAAAAATCACGACTATTGGTGGAGGCTTAGAGAGTGGCACCGCTACCGTAGTTTATATGGAGAGCGCCTTTTGAGGCTTGGTACACAATATTCTTAGACAAATCAGAAAGGATCAAGTATATTCTGTATTAATAACGTCGTTGACTTGATGTTGAAAGGTTTTGCAATTCGATGGTATACCTGTATATCGCAATAGTCGCGTCCTCAGGGTTTTTAAAACTGCTCCGGCTATACTTATTTATTATATTCTGTTGTGGCAGTTATTCGTTAAAAGGTATGGGTGTTGTGCGACTCGAATATTTTGTGTCGACCTGAAATATTGGAGGTGCATTAACGTATTTAAAAAAATGTTTTATTCATTGATCAAATTGAAAAAAACAATTGAAATATATCATAGACATATTCTCTGTTTTTTATTTACAGCCGGGAATTGCCCTTTACTCATGCTGCAGCCAGATAAGATCTGAATAGGTAAAGGTAAAGACAATTATTAGTTTATTACCCTTCCGACTATCCTTATAGAGGCACGACAGAGGCAAAACCCTTATAGAACCTTATTACACAAATGCCATGATTTTTTCTTCTGCAAGCGATCCCTTTTTTTTGTAATCGAAATTTCTTCCCATTTTCATTTTTATTATTAAATATTTAAATTAATGTACTGACAACACAGAAAAATTACGGTTATGGCATGACTCGAACCTGCAACGTCTGCATTATCATAACAATTGAATCAAATACAAGCAAACTCAGCAATATCAATTTATGACAATAGATGTACCTAAACAATTGCTAGAAGCTGCCCCAGGAGATAAATAAATAAATAAATTATATATTTTTCATTTGAAGTGGATATTGCTGACTTTGCTTTATGTGACTCAATTATTTACCGTAAATAATATGTTCCAGAAAGTTTTAAAACTCGTCGATACTTCAACATCAGTTCGACATATTGGGCAGTCAATTAGCCTCTAAGCAAGATTTAAATTAAATTCATTAACATTAATGATGGATAGTAATTATCAGTAATAATTACTAATTAAATTAATTCCTATCAGATACTCATTTGCGTAACTTTTCCATAAATTAAACTACCGACACGATATTTCCGTTTCCGCTTTGCCGCACCTTTTCTCTTGTATTAAAATCTGGCACAAAGCAATTTTTTTTATGAACTAGGAAGGCAAACAAGCAGGTGGGTCACCTGATAGTAAGTGATCACCACCGTCTATAGACACCCGAAACATCAAACAGATTGTAGATTGCCAACCCAGAGGGCTAAGATGGAATACCTCTTGTGCCAGTAATTACACCGGCTGTCTTGCTCTCCACGCCGGAACACAACAGTGCAAGCACTGGCTGCTTAGCGGCAGGATTAGCGAGCAAGATGGTGGTAGCGATCCGGACGGACCTTGCACAAGGTCCTACCACCCGCAACAACATTCCACCCACCCCCAAAATAAAGGATCAACAAGCATTTGCTAGCCGAGCGCGCCCCATCTTGGACCGGGCAAGTACAGTCAGCCTCAGAAGTAGCCAAACAACGAAGAACCTTGTCGTAGTGACTTATGAAATGAGAGTGGCTTGACTTTGTCACACTGACCACGAAAAGATACTAAAAGTATACAATGTTCAACTACTTCTGAGCCTGACCGTACCACAAAACCCACAAGTGTTAATCTAGATACATCTATATCTAAATAAATTACATCTACATAATAATACACATAATAAAGAGGAAACTTTGTTTGTTGTATGTAAATAATATCAAGATCTTGTAGTACAAGAAAGTACAGGATCTCTGTGGCAAACAAGCATGCAACTGAATCTGATGTTAAGCAATTACCACCACCTATGATCGCTTGCAACTCCTTGTCAACTCTGTAAGAACCTTATAATACCCTTCTTGAAGGTTTTCATACTGTAGGTACCTTAAGTCGATTTAATATTGAATAAGAGTTTTATTTCTAAGGACGAGAAATTCCAAGATGGACGGAGCCGATTACTTAATTCCTCAGCTAATTTCTCCCGCGCGGGCGGTACACCGTGCACGCCGGGTCTGCGATTCATCCTTTTTTGAACGTGTAATGCTTTTGTATGAGAACAATAGGTGATAAATCCAGGGACGCGGGCAGTGGTATTCAATTCGGACAATCGCCTGTAACTTGAGTTAGATCTTGAATATTTATTATTCAAAAGTCGGTATATTGAAAATCCTATGAGGGGACAGTACCTGTAAGAGTTAATACGAATCTTTGCCATGTTTCGATTTGCCAAAGCCAAATAAGAAACGAAAGTGCCCTTTGAATCTAATCAAAAGAAACTAGGATTCATTTATTTTAGAACAGAAGCAATATCAGGCGAATAGACATTTTGATTAGGCGAAGTCAAGCTAAAACTACTATACGTTCCACTTTGCTCACAAGTAACACGGTGAGTTTCAAAATAGACAAATAAAATTGATTAAATAAAATTGTACCTATCAATTGCATAGAGTGCATGAAAACTACATCATAAAAATAAATATCCCAATGTATCCCAAAAAAAAACCTTCATGAAAATGTCCCCTTTGTTACTAATTTTCAATGCAATATTATGGTAACAAAGCAGTCATTTTGGGACGTTGGAATAATTATTTTTATGACATAGTTTCATGCATCATATGCAACTATAGGTATAATTCTTGGAAACACAATCAGATTTTTTTTTTGGCAGTTTTGTGAAATTTCCCAACCGCTTGATTATTGAATTAGGCAGCCGAAAATGCCCAAATTAGTTTAGTAAGAAAGAAAGAAAGAATATTTATTTGCTAAGAATACGTATACAAACAGGTCTTGATATAAACTATGAGAACACCATTCAGCCGGTCATTCAGCATGCAAATTTTACCATAGCATAGGTTCTGGTAGCTGGTAATCATATAAAATTAAAATAAAGAGAGCTGATAGCTAGGCCTGCCAAAAAATACACAAAAAAACAATTTAAAAGAAATGAAAAAAAAATTACTGTGTACAGTGTGTCAAATCAATCGATTTTTTAAAATATAAAATTAGATTACCTGACGTCATGAAATTATGCAATAAAATTGAATTATCATTATTGTACATTAGAATGAATTGTCATATTCTGAGAAATCCATAAACTCCTTCACACTATAAAAACAATGTTCATGCAACCATGCCGTCAACCTATTCTTAAATTCTAAGCCCTGCAAAACTTTAAGTTCATCCGTAAGATGATAAAAAAAAACAATGCACATTTTAAAAGAATTCCAGCCGTTTCAGCGTGAAGAAATAACAAAATACTGAGAGTCACACATAAACTTTTAGCTTTTTGATATTAGTGTGACACACTTTTATTGAAAAAAAAATAAACTTAAGCCCATACTATTTTCCGATGGTAGCCAAGTATACATTCGCTTTGGAGTTGTTTTCCTGCACCGACGGTTTGCACAGTTTTGAGCATGTGCGGCCATTTTGAATTTTACAGTAAACTCATTTAATTGAGATTAAGACTGCTAGGTACATTACATACCGAGTAGCAATAGGTACAGGAGTCATATATAAAGAATGTAGTAAATCGAAGATGTTTGACCGCAATGAGGTCTTACGGCCGCAGCGTGGTCCTGACACTACAGTCACAGGAAAGCGCACGGATTTTGACAGGAAAAACCAAGCGTGATTTCATTGTTAGAAATTCCATACTGATACATTATGTACTTTGTGCTGATACTATAAATTTTCCTTCTAGTGGTTGTTAGATAGAAACAGGAAGGATCAGCGGTAAACAACAACAAACCAATAACCTAAAACTTCAGTTTTTCTTAGGTAAACTAACGATGGCGCTGTAATGTTGTTACAGTTTTATTCTTGTGCCTTACCGGTATTTCAAAAATAAGAATTGGAATAGTTAGCTAGGCTATTTGGAAATTGAAGATTAGAGATCCTGAAATATCAGAATTTTTTACAGGTTGTCTGGTGATTCCGGGAAGAAAGAAAGAAAACAAGTTAAACCTTGAAAAATGTTAAGAAAATCCTTTGCAGTAGCGACTAAGAAACCGTACACTAAGCATGGCCCGATATACTCTAGCTCGTTTTTTTTTCAACGTATTTTTCTGCCTTCGTATGCCTCACACGTGAGTTTATATGTTTTCGATAAATTACATGTTGAAATATTAGCAAAATATACTTTTATTATAAGCTTTA
This sequence comes from Ditula angustiorana, assembly GCA_963691745.1. Classification (NCBI taxonomy): domain Eukaryota; kingdom Metazoa; phylum Arthropoda; class Insecta; order Lepidoptera; family Tortricidae; genus Ditula; species Ditula angustiorana. The sequence continues at coordinate 9,839,404 of OY829472.1, forward strand.
TAGAATAGCATTGAAGCACGCGTTTATACAGTCTGCTTGTCGATATTGAAAAACTCAGAAACTTACGCGACCTATGTAGATAGATACAACAATTCCATACCTAACTGTGTGTATATATCTTAAACTACAGCTGAATAGCACACGTTCATGGACGTTTGTTCATGAACGTGTATCAACTTTGAAGCACTAAACATTTGCAATTTTTGAAAACATTTAACAGAAACAGAACTGTTTATCTGCGACTGTTGGAAACTGTGGGAAATACCGATGTGGAAGTTGCGAAGGCAGGTAAACACACAGATTTCACTTTTCTGCAAGCTAATTTTACGTAAAAGTATCTGCGCCATTTCTGTGCGCTATTATTGGAAGGTTAAAGTCATCCTTATGTAAGTGAGGTTTTATTTTTATCGAATTGGTACTCTGGCGTCTATTATTGGACGATTAGCACTGCCCTATACAGTTAGGCGGGTCCATTTAGCGAATCCTTCTTCGGTCGCGCCCTTGCCTCGTGTGTGGCCTCGCGCCACTGGATAACCCTCGATGCTTCCATCTGTACTGGCACGTATATAAACCAGATAGGAGAGTCCTTAAAACAAAGTGTCGGTAAGGATTTTTGAGGCAGACAATGCGATCAGTACTAATGAGTGACGTCCATGGACACTAGCAATATCCGAAAAAGTATTTCGGGGATATTTTCGGAATTTGGGGCTCCGGTTGTATTATTTGAAATAAAAGGTTGTTGTTTGGGTCTTCAGAGGTATATTTCTATTATTCCACATTAATTATTATTTTAAGTAACAGAGCTTGTTCCTGGTTGTAGCAAGAGAGAGAGAGAGCGAGAAAGAGAGGGAGAAAGGGGTGGTGTTGCCTAACTTAACTGATCGAACGAAATCCACAGAGAATGGTTGTAAAGGTATTGTTCCTATACCTTTAAATTGTGGAAATGTAAATCGAATGTCGAACTCGTCCTCATAAAGTTAGTTGCGATTTTATGGATCAAATTTGTATAAGAAAATGAATCGCTTTATTTTTATTTGGAAACCTTTTTTGTTCGGAGGTTCAGTTACACAAGCGCATCTGTCTGTTCAGTCGCCGTCATAGTGGTGAAGAGTGTATAAAACATTTGAACAGCCTCTAACTCCAAAATATTCACATATATTTGATCATCTTCACCGCTCCGACATATCTGATGGCGCTCATACGAGGTTGAGTCAGATATACAACGTCGTTACATTTCTATCTTTTGAAACGGTTAAGTCTAAAGCTGCCTAAAGCAGTGGTCTAAAAAAACCACGAATTTATCATTCAATTGCTTTTACAGTCCGCGTCAAAAATATCTGAATAATTTAATACTTGGTCGCTTTAACATTAAGAGTGACGGACTTACTATACGAAACAATTAAAAGAGTTGAAGCGACGAGGTACTGAATTCTTTCGATATTTATGACGCTCACTATTTATTAAATTAAATAAATAAAGATTTTAAATAACTACAGTTAAATTATCAACAACATACCATTGGTCAACATGGGAAAAAGATTGCTCAAATAGTTTTTCACCTCTACAACGATATGATTAGAACATAATATGCATGGACTTTAATTATTCCAAGTTTTTAAAACTGTTATAAAGAATAGAACTTTTGATATTACAAACAGAAAACTAACAGTGAGCAAGACTTAGGAAAACTCTCCATACAAAGCGGGCATGTACAACTATGACGTCACAGCAGTGCTGGATTAATCCAGCGCGGGGCCTGTAGCAAATTCTGTCAAGGGGCCCTTGGTTTGCTTTAGGCTCTCAAGTTTAGGGTATTAAATATTTTTTTATTACGGTCAGACAGGCGTTGGAGCGCGGGGCCCCCAAATTCGTGGGGCCCGTAGCATTTGCTACTTTTGCTTCGTGGCTAATCTGGCACTGCGTCACAGTCCACATTGTCTACTAGTAGGTAAGTAAAAGTATGGTTTTAAACCTATGATCGCGTTTATTTCAATACAGTCTGTTACTAATATTATCTATAATTGTTATCTGGATTGAAATGACCATACAAAACGAAAAAATAACTTTTTCTTGGTCATTTTTGTAATTTGTATCGCTATAACTTCAAAATATCGTTTTTTATTCACTTCTTTTGACATAAATATATTGTCAATGATGATTTAAAGCATTTTGACAGGCTTATCCTATTTGCTTCGTGCAGTACTCGCATTGTTTGTTCAGACAAAAGGATCAGGGACTGATAATTATGCATGAGTTTTGGATATAAAACAATTTCCATACTCATCCTCACTTTCAATACTCACACACTTGACGTGACTTCCGCTCTGCTAATACGCAATCTGTAGTTATACTCCATTGTGTCGCTAGTATCAATTTAGGAGCGCATACGCAGGGTTGCCTATTTTTTTTAAATAGTTAATAGAGATTCGCCCCGGCTTTCAACGGATACAATAGGATGTTAATCATTTTGATGCATTGGGCACTGTAGAACCTTTTCACAATAAATGTCATAATATCCCAGCGATCTCACATTGCGAGATGGCGACAACGTTCTACGGTGGCCTATGAATCAAATTGGTTGACTGTACAGTCAAGGAAATTGAAACACGTACCAACCTAGTCGAAGAGACATACGCATGACATTTGTATGACATCGCGTGGCGTTTAACGTGTCGCGTCATTGCGATAGGGTTCTAAGGTGGTACGTGAATATATTTCCCCTACTGTACATAAAAACCTTCCGTTAAAAAATCTGCATGCCAGGGAAAATTGTATCAATATCCGTTGCGTGGTTTAGAAGGAGTAGGCGGCTGAAGATATGATCAGAACACACGGGACTGGATAGGGACTTTACTAAGTACCTATGTGAAGATTTTTATGTTAAAGTATTAGAATTTGGACTTATGCACAGTAATAAATATTTTGATAAAAAAAAATACTTATCTTAAAATTAAAATGAACACCGAACCTAATAAATATTAAGTAATAAATATTTTGATAAAAAAAAGACTTATCTTAAAACTAAAATGAACACCAAACCTAAGAAAACTGAATTAAAGCCTACGACTAAGCCGAATTGACTAATTTAAATCTAATGAAAATGCAAAAATAAAAACTGTCAACAAAAAGCTTACATAAAAATATTATTTTTAACAAAAACTTGTCACACTTCATCTTGTGGCCGGCCACGTTTAATTTATCCCTCCCTGTAGCTCTCTCTAACTAGTACCTATCATAAGAAGGGGACGCATATAGAGAAAAAATAACCTTGGTTGGTTATGGAAAAAAAGCAATTAAAACGGTTTATTTATCGCGTGTATTATCGATACAACTCTATGTTAGGGCCTCGGTATATTTGAAAAAATAAAATAAAAAAGAGTGTAACCCCGCTACCATTGTCACGTTTTTAGAGTCTACGGGAGATACAGTACACCAGCGGTTCTCAAACTTTTTTCCCCACAGAACCCTTTGAAAAGCGAAATATTTGACGGAGCCCTCAAATAAAACATGGCATTGAACTATTGTCTTGATAGGAGAGGTAGATTTCAGATTTTTTTCTCTCATTGTAGCCAGTTTTCACACGGAGCCCCCACAGAGGCTTTGTGGAGCCCTAGAGTTTCGCGGAGCACACTTTGAGTATAGCTGCACTACACAGCAAACGTGACAAATGTGCCGGCAGCGCAACCCTATCATTGAGATTTAATGAGCCAAGCGTTCCCACGTACAGCGCTGCGCTCGTACTTCACTACGATTTTGACATACGGTCATTTTGCACGTTATCATCTAATTGTTTGTATGAATGAATGGACACGTGTCGGTCACGTTTAATCTTTGAATGTCAAGAGTGCGCTGACGTCGGACATCGGAAGTAGATCACGGGCAACCTTGGGCTTGTTGCATAGAACTTTACTGAAAACGGGGTAGTACCACACTCAGAGAATACCGGCGTGAAGTAGTACCTTGCTTCTGCGTTTCGTATGGTATATGAGGGATCGGAGGGGCGTAGCGGGGAAGCTGCGTATTTCAATAATACTTATGTATCTGTTGTAACTACCTATGTTTGTTAAGCGAGATAATAGCCCATACTGGTATTGGTAATTGGACGCTAGTGTGTCATTCTAGGCTGTTGTTGATTGTGCAACACACGCATTCAGCATTGACAATGCTGACTTCTGCTCTCTTCTTTTTGGAGCGTCAAATCGACCACCGATCTAACATAAAATAGACGTACAGACGGACTTCTATCAATGATTAGAAGTCCGTCTGTACTGGAAATAATGTTTTATACTGTTTGTTTCAGGCACCTATACGAGTACATAAGTATTATTGAAATACGCAGCTTTATCAAGCCTACAATTGACTGGTTATTAAATCAACGTTTTCCAAGTGGCAATTTTCCATCGTAAATGGGTAGCGGTTATGGCGACAGATTGGTGCAATGGTGTCCTGGAGCACCTGGTTTTGTACCCTTCAACGGTCAAGTCACACAACATTAACTATAATAATAAAGAAATCGCAGTAAGGAACCTTAAACTTGGCACGACTTTTCTAGATTTTATTACTATTTAGAGATAAACAAGCAGCTCCATCGAGACTTGGCTAGTTTTTTACAGAATGTTTTTGGTGAGATTAGGCTTACGGGAAACACTTATGAATGCCAGACTATTTACCACCAGTTCAGCAAAAACGAAAATCCTCTGATGGGAAGGTGACGGCATGACGCTCAATTGATAAGAACCCTAAGAAACATCAACTTATATTACGTAAAAATGCAGTAAAATGCTGGAGCAAAATTATGTACAAAGAGTCAGTGCTATTTTACAATCCATTTTAATGATTTGTCACGTCGATTTCTCGTCGCTAATTATCTACGTAACTATTGCCTTTGACCGTTTAACAACTAACTCTAATAGAACTTAAACAGGAAAGCGTTGGGCGACACTTTATGGCAGCAAACAAAGTTGTGACAAAATATAAAGACAGTATGAGTTGCGAATTTACAAGAGCACTGATTACTTAGTACGTGCCGGATAAAGGTTGGTGGAGCTCTATTAGTACCATGTTTATTAGCTTACAATGTCAGTTATTACCGGGCATCAATCTAGAAGTTAAGGTTACAACAGCGAAGGACGTGACGCCCCATCATCAGCCATTATTAAGCCCCATCCATTTAGTTACAGGCATATAACTAACATATAACTCCCATAGGAAATACACATTACAGGCTCCCGTATCGAGTCAAAATCCGCTCCATGGGGAACGTCGGTAACGACTAACGTTTTCCACCCTCTAAGGTTTAGGTTGGCAACTTATCTGCAATATCCTGGGTGGTGCGGTCGTCGATGGGCGGTAGTGATCAACCATCCATCAGGTGACCCACTTGCTCGTTTGCCTTCCGTTTTAAAAAAACTTATTCAAGGGAATTAGTTTTGTACAAGATGTATTTTCAGTTATTTACCATGAAACGTATTGTACAGATAATACATAAGTAGTACGTAGAGCGACGCACAGATACAAACTAGTCTACAGTCTATGGCCGGAAAAATAAAAATGAAATAAATAGTACGAGATACGAAAAGTTATTTGGTTTGTCTTTAAAGTCAAAGCGTTTAAATATCTTTATTAATGTATGTCAGAAAATTTACAGGCGGTTCGGCAAACCTCTGATGAGTTGATACCGCGCCATAAAAAAAGAAAAAGTGATTTTTTAATTACACCTTAACACAGTGAGTTCAAATAGTATTTAGAGTCAGCGATCGCCTTCAAACATCCCTGGCCAGGATATAATCATTTATTTCATAAATACATATACAAATTATACTTAGGTTTATTAATACTTATTTCAAATATTCAAACTACACATTAATACTTAAATTATAACTAAAATATATCAAAAAAAGAAAGCCCCCTTGGCATGGTACCGAAGATAATGAAATAAAGCATTTATGTAAAACTAAAAAAACGTTTATTTTATAATAGGTCCCAGATTTTTTTTGTTTTATTAAGTAAACTTACTGGCATATTTTTACAGATCAATATCTTAACCGTCGCTAATCTAACATCCATAAAATACACCATAGAACCACCGCTATGAGACTCGCATTCAAATCGGTCGGCTTAGCCGTTTGAAAGCTACAATGCCACAGACGAACACAGACACAGTTAAACCTATAATATGACATTGTAAGCTTCAAATTTTACTCATAGCCTGATCTATTTGCACTGGGGATTAAAATATGCGGGTGGTAGGACCTTGTGCAATGTCCTTCCGGATCGCTACCACCATCTTGCTCGCTAATCCTGCCGCTAAGCAGAAGTGCTTGCACTGTTGTGTTCCGGCGTAGAGAGCAAGACAGCCGGTGTAATTACTGGCACAAGAGGTATTCCACCTTAGCCCTCTGGGTTGGCAACGCATCTCCAATCTTCTTGGTGTTGCGGGTGTCCATAGGCAGTGGTGATCACTTACCATCAGGTGCCCCACTTGCTTGTTTGCCATCCAATTTCCTAAAAAAAAAAAAAAAAAAAAACTATTAGCATGACCATTACAGTCCTATTTATCTCTCTGTACCTACGCCAGCTTCTTGAAGGTCGGCGTAGGGTACCCCTGTTGTTTGAACTTCGACCACATATATTTTAGTATAGTTATAGTTTAGTTAGATATACTTTAGCTATCTACTCGTAGGAGCGACTCGTGGTAATTAATAGATTCAGGCGTTACTTTGCGGAGATCCTTTTGTATGTCATTCGTTCAAGTAGCGAACGGTCGTAGTATTTGATCCGGATGATGCCTCGTATAGAGGCAAAACACGCGTCGATCGTGTTGTTTTAGTGCTTTGTGGTGGTAGTTTATAGTAGTGTCTGTGTGATATAGTTGATTCGCGTGGAAGCAGAGGAGGGTGGGTTTTTGCGTTTAAAATATATAAGTCGCACAGACGCAACTATCTTGCACGTGCATGGCATTAGTTTCGCGGAGTAGCAAGGTAATTTGTTTCAGTTTGTCGACGCATGGTGGCTATAGCTTGTATCATAGCATAGGTCTGCTTAAAGGGATAAACACGAGTTTTTTTATATTTAGGACAACAACAGCCACAAATATACAATGTTACATTTTTTTTATATCCCCTAGGGCCAATAACAGTTATCCATTGATTATTTACATTTTATCGATATAGTGAAAAGTGTCCAAATCAGGAAAAGACCAGCAAAGAGTTAAATACTGCAATACAATGCCACCGACTCAAACACCAAACACAACGCGTCGCAGCGCCGACGACAACAGGGCGCAACCCAGCTGTCCCACCGGAGGGACGACACGATGGCACTGACAGTGTTGCATAAACAGTAGATTTAATGAACTGAAATACACAACTAAATACTGAAATAACGAAATCAAATGTAACTATTATAACAAGACTTGGGAGGTCATTTAAGACCGCTAAAATACTGGTGGCGTCATTTAGTGGTAAAATGCCGCAGCCAGGTTGTGACTAGCGAATCGAACAGTATTCCTCCAAGCATGGCGTACCATCTACCAATAGGATTTTCCGTCACAGTGTGTGATGCTGCCATCTACAATTACCTTCGCTACAACTCCAATTGTACGGCTGACGATCTAGCACTTAATTGACATGACATACAAGTCGTACATAATGACTACATTTTTATTTATACCTACTTTTATTTGCCTCTTTTATAGAAGGTTGAAATACATGCATTTTTTTATTTAAAATGTGACAATTTATTGAAGAATTGCGTCGACTAATGCCGCTTTTCAATAATATTTAAACAATGGATAGTTTAACCCATGGAAATAGTATAGCATAGAAAGAGTTTCAAAATTAAAAGAGATATTTTAATACCAATCTCTTACTTATGATATAAACTTGATTGCGCTTTTATGGATTTTCATCTAAAAACAATGTTTATAATGGACAATGAAATAAAATGTATAAATAAGCACTCGTATCATTAGGTACCTAAATGGGTTTTCGATTTACTTCATAATAATAGGTACTTAACTACCTATCTTTCTTACTTATCTATCTATCTATCTACCTAATACACGCATAATGAGGAGGTATAGTTGGGGTGGACTTTGTTTTAATATCTCCAGTCGTATAACTATAACGACAAGTTATTGAAAGTTCTTTTTTTTCTGCAGGGTAATATATGAGCAAAATAAATGATTAATTATTAGTTATTACTAACGCATTAATTTCATTAAGCAATAAATGTAAAAATCATTATGTGGCAACTCCGTTACTAATCATCTTTGATTCATGATCAGCATTAAAGTTTTCGATTCATTTTTGTTATCCTTTTCTGCAAACAGTTTTTAAATTACACAAGCGATCCGCTCCGGCTTCGCTCGTATACAATTAGGATGTACATAAGGCACATAAAAACCTTCCTTAAAAAAATCTCTAAATTTCAGTGAAAATCGTATGAAAATCCGTTGCGTGGTGAAAAATAAGCGGCTGAAGTCAAGGGTATGAAGACAGACAGAAACCGAATGCTACTATATTTTATACTAATCCTGCCGCTAAGCAGCAGTGCTTGCACTGTTGTGTACCGGCGTGGAGAGCAAGACAGCCGGTGTAATTACTGGCACAAGAGGTATTCCATCTTAGCCCTCTGGGTTGGCAACGCATCTGCACTCTCTTTGTTGTTGCAGGTGTCTATAGGCGGTGGTGATCACTTACCATCAGGTAACCCACTTGCTTGTTTTCCTTCATATGTTGTATAAAAAAAATTTTATCCTATTTAACAAAGAGATGCGCCTAACACCATTGGAATAGCAATGAAACACGGGTAGAGCTTGAATTACCTGTATTTTAGTTAGATAATTGAATCTCATAAAAGCGAAGTCAGCGTAATTTTTTTACAATAGGCGTAACTACTAATGACTAGAAACCAATGCTGAGACGTGAAACTTCTAAACCAGAGCAGAAACTTGGTACTGACGCGGCGTCCCTTACCAGCGTAGGAAATGAATTATGATTTAACCATATAATCATGAAATTATTATTATATAACTTGATTTTGACATTTTAATTACGTAGAGTTTGTATTTCATTATTTTGTATTATTTAATTTTATTCACGAAACGACTAATGTGAACGGTGATCGAGAATTTGGCATTATCAAATTAAATAAAAATATTGATTCCCTGAGGCATTTCTAGCATTTTTCAATGCCGCATTTATATTTTTTATGAGTGTAGGTAGGGTTGCCATCTCTAAAATTTGACAACCAGGACAAGACGCGTGAAAACCCCGGATTTTAGAGCCCAGAACCCGGACATGTCCGGACAAATCTGGGGAAACCCGGACGGATGGCAACCCTAAGTGTAGGCCACTGTATTTCCACCGCCCCATGTCCCATTTATCCTCTGAGTGAGCGTCCTCTGAAATCTGCCGCCCCTAGGACGCTGCCGGCCCTAGGCCGCGGCCTATACGGCCTATTTACAAATCCAGGACTGGCATAATATCTACACATTATGTTGACTAAAAATTTAGTCAACATAATGTGTAGATATATCTACACATTATGTTGACTAAATTTTTAGTCAACATAATGTGTAGATATACATATATAAATGTAGATATAAAAATAAATATACTAAACTCGCGACCCGCTCTCGCTTCGTACGGGAACCATTAGGAAGTAACGTACAGTCAAGGAAATTGAAACATGTACGTAGAACCTAGTCGAAGAGACATACGCATGACATTTGCATGACATAGCCTGGCGTTTAACGCGTCGCGTCAATGCAATAGGATTCTAAGGTGGTACGTGAATATATTTCCCCTACTGTACATGAAAGCCTTCCGTAATAACATCCCTAAATGACAGTGGACACTGTATCGAAGTTCCTTGTGGTGTAGAAGAAGTAGGCGGCCGAAGATGCAAGCACAGACAGAAACGAATAGTGACTTTGTATTATACTATGTAAAGAATGCGCACAGGGAATAAACTACTTTCAGGATTTACCCTAAAATGATTTTCGTTAAAATAATGGGCTCCTATCTAGATCTAGACACAATAGAATATTATAGCCGGAAAGAGAGGAAGGGTTAACCTTGAAGAAGTTAGGTATATTTATGTATAACGTGAAGGAAAATATTAATTACCAACTTTTATGCAGAAATAAGATAGTTGGCAATCGATATAGAAACTTTGCCAATACTACACCGAATAGACAAAAAGGTCGTCAATTAAAGAAGAAAAGAGCACTAGCTGCTCATTCGTTCGTAATGTTGAATTGGGATTTTAATTAGTTGTAATTGCGTTTTGATGCTCCATCCCGTGTGACTTGCAAGAAGAGTAACTCGTGCCGTACACTTGTTCGCGGTTTTCAGAGATGTGACCTGTGCTGGTGGTAGCGCGGGGTGCGCTTGCGCCTCCATATAGCGGCCCCCGCGCCGCGCGGCCTTCAGTACGAGCTGAGACCGGCGCCCGCGCACACGCCTTCCACTACCGTGCAACACGCGAGTGTCCAGTGAGCCAAGCCTTTCTCTCACGCAGTGTGATCGTGCTCCGACGTGAATGCTAAATCGGACTACTCTCTTGAAAACTACCAAGGAATCACGGACGTCTTTGATTTTCGACCAGGTAAGCCTCCCGTCTCTCTAGCGCTGCGACTGTTTTGCTGCGCGAATGTTGGGGTGCTGCACCCTATCCGCGATCCGCACAGGCCGTTCTCTCGACTGGTCGTACGAATGCTTCTCTTAAGGTTAACATCTCTGGCGGTATTTGTAAATATTCGAGCCGTTGAATTATTCAACGCGCAAAGGATTTGTCTCTGCCATATATTTTGGCCATTTAAATATCCCATATCGATGTCACAGCAAGTGAAAAGCGGCTCTCCATTCGACGCGTATGCTCGGTTCTTTTGTTCGCACATTATCCACCCGTGACTGGCATGAAACACAAAAACCTATTTTAATAACACCTTTGGAATGGCGTAGTTTTCTTGAATACGCTGAAAATAATAAGAGCTGTTAACAAAGGTATGGACTATTCGACTCAAAATATTTACTTAAATTCAGAGGAAAACAAAACTAAACACGCCTTTCATTAGTCATGTCTTTAAAAAAATGCTAACGCGAGAATTCTTCTGGACCATCCTTATTATAACTTATTAACGCACCACGACTACCTGATCACACCCTCCTACCTACATTTATTCTTATTTTCTTTCCTGACACTCAAAACATTGCTTATTTTGTTTAAACTCAAAAGGTGGATAATAGTAGTATTTTGGCTTTTTCTTATCTACATACGTAATTAATAGATACTATGATCATGCATCTGCCAACGTAAACCAAATAATCGAACGAGTGAACGGATGACCGCAGTGCGGGAAAGATAACTTTACAGCAGCAAAAACCTTAGAGTACAAAAAGTACTACATTACAAGCACTTTCACAATCTTTAATCAACTTACTTATTAAACTTGATTTTATTAATCACTGATTTTAGTAATTAGCGTTACGCAATTATAAAGAACCTACTTACTTGACTTAGTAGTTTAGGTAAGTACTTGGTTATTTTCAATCTTTCCCAAAATGAAATTTTACTATAGGCCAATTATTGTATTGTACGCGATTCGTATTATTAATATTAAGAAAATCAATTTACAGTCAGCTACAACGAAAAGTAACCCCCGTTGTATGATACGTCCATGTAAACAGTGGGGGTAACATTTTTTCCCCTGTTTAAATTAAATTGAAAAATTATGTCAATATTAAATTAATAAAGCAGAACTTATACTTCATTAAATTTAAGACTACGAGTTCGGGCGATTGGTTATTTATTAATGATTTTTATCTTTTGTCAGCCTACCCTCAAAATGATTTAGAATAATTTTATAGTTTTTTTTTACATTTGGTATTTAGGTGGCCCTACGTTTTGGACCAAACAATATTGAAAACAAAATAGGCATACAAAATATTTTCCTTCATTCCGGAAACAAACCGGAGAAGTATTTTAATCGATTTCGAGCCCAGGGAGAAATCAAAAGCATGTCAAAACTGTTTTTTAATAATATGTCGAAAAAATAGATAAATCTGGGTTCGACCTGCGTCTCAGACGTGACTGCGTGCTGGCCGATAATGTAGAGAATCTCGCAACGTATAACGAAATGTTCGCTTTGTTGTTTTAAATAATAGTGGCGTAAAATACTTGTAAAAAAAACTATTGGCCTGTTACTGGGTCCCACTGCTGAGCAAAGACCTTTTCAGCTCCTCTTTTTTATTTCAATAAGATTTATATTATTAATTATAAGATGACCATACGTGGTATATATATCTGTAGCAAGATAATGAAACTGCTACTCATTTGACTATTTACTTATATATATATGAGCCATAAAAAAGCTCTATATGTTTTTTGGTAATTAGTAGATTTGAGCCAAATTCTGGTAGCCGATTTTCGGCCAACACTGGATAGACCAGTAGTTAGTAACCCTGACTACGAAGCTAGAGGTACCGAGTTGAATTCATGTGAGGGACAACTATTTGTATGATGAATGAATCCTGAATCTTGGATGTTGTATGCATTTAAGTATTTATATGTATATCCACTGTCTAGTACTCATCACACAAGAAGCTTTATTTGCTTTATTTGGGTCTAGGCCAATTGGTGTAAATTGTCCCAAGATATTCATTTTTTTATTTAGCTGTTAGAGTGGCTAAAAATTGGCATAAAAAGTACAGACGAAGGCACTTAAAAAAACTTTTTATGATTTAGAAGATTAATATCTTCTAAATCAATCTAATCGATGCGATAAGTCGCATCGATAAGTCGTATCATTATAATTCACTTAGCCCTCTTCCCCGTTTCTTAATTCGGGGCACGCTTCGATCGTGATCGGGATCATGGTCTAAGCGTCCCCGCATCATATCTGGATCCAGAGGTTGCATCTCACCAGGTGACTAAAGCTCACCAAAATGGCCGAATCTCTATGAAAAACGGCCATTTCGGTGAGCTTTGGTCATCTGATGAGATTCAAAAATCGCACTCCAGGTCTAATCTAATCCATTGAATTAAATGCGAACATTAGTATTTTCTAAATTCTCCATTTAAATTTTGGCTGGGTTAGTTTGGTGCCTGAAAGTTCACATTGTAGGCTTATTAAAGAGTTTAATCATGAAAAAAGTAGATTAAAAAACTTGTTGCATTTGTTTCATAACCGCGAAAACTAATTTGAAGAATTCATAAAGACATTATTTCTAATAGCTGACATATTATGTATAAATGAATTAACATTGAATAAGTAATTAGTGATGCTATTTATAACTTAACTTCATTCTAATAAATTAAAGCTTTAATGGCGTAGTTTACTGGTTAAAATAAATGTTTAAGTGAGAATTAATTGCGGTTAACTCAAATACATTTTGTTGTATCAATATAAAATGGTCGTTAGTTTCAAAACCTCAATCAATTATTTAAACATTTATTTTTAAATAATATCTAATGTTCAACTAATTCCAGATGAAACTGATCCTAACTTTTTCTAAATAAATATTACGACATAATTTGGAACTAATGTAATAGAATATATTAATATTTTAACTACACAATATAGATAAAACTATTACAAGTTTATATTAAACTACAATATTTCATGTCTACAAAGCATTTAAAATTGAAATACCTAAACGGAAGTATCAATCTAAATATTTATTCTGATGAACGCATTTCAAAATTATTTAAAACAAATAAAAAATCCAAAAAAAGCTGGTCATGTTGTTTATAATTTTTTTCTCATAAATCGTATGTCATAGATTAGCCGCATATTGGTCGAGTGTCGCAAGGCAGGTGACGAGGACGGTTTACTCGAACATTTCGAAACCCGTGGAACGCTTTATTTACCACGCAGATATCCAACAAACTCACTTATATAACTTTTCCCCATGCCACACTGTGCTACATACAACCTCAAGTTTATTGGCAAGTAACAAAGTCCGATTTACACTTTGGGCGAGAACGTGCGTGTAGTTAGTAAATTAGGGTGGAACTTCAAAGTATTATTTGAAGTTGTACTGAGCTAGTTGAAGACGAAAACTAAACGAGAACGAAAAAAGCGGTCTTGTGTAGCCCTTATGAAGTTTAAGGAAAAAAGATGTTCTTTCTGTGCCGTCGATTCATCATTAGTCAATTAACATCGACGTTTAGATGCGGTTTTCAACTCAATTTTCTTAAAGGAAGTTGTCTAATGACCTTAAATTGTAAAATAATGTGAGAAAAAATTAAATTTTAAATAACCGAATAATAATGTACGACTTGGATATAAAGTGGCATGCACCGTTGTTCGATTTTCAAATGTTCGTAATAAACTAGTATGGTCCAGTGTAAGGCGGTTTGTAACGTATCGCAAAGGCTGGCAGCGTTGCGTAACGCGCTGGGAAACGCCAACAGTTTTAAATACCGAGCATATATTTTTTGCGAGGATAACAAATCAAACCCCAGTGGGTTAATTTTGACATTTTGAGTTTAGTTTTAAAATTGAGTCATTACAAAAGTACCATCACATAACGTAGCGCAAACTAGATTTGAATATTTACTCTTTGTTAAAATCAAGTCTTAAAACATAACCCTACTTTGCATAATGGTTTCTAAATATCAACTTGTAAACGTATTATGAACAATCTGCATCTTTTAAATAAGAATAGGCTCAATTTGTTTACAAAATTTGGTTTTCCTTATTTTTAATGTTTTTAGTATAGGAATGTATTATTTGTTTTACCCAGATTTTGAACTCAGGGGAATACCGGATTTATAGAAATTAACATCACATGTTGCATCACTGCAGTTAATGGCTTGTTAATCTTTATAGATTACGCAGCCTTAAAAAAATATAATCCAAATTAATATTTTATGTTATTGTGGTATTTGTCGAAATAGTGGCCAAATATTTTTTAATCTATTCTAAAATAAGCTTTAAATGACCTTGAAGGCATTAGACATTAAGCAATTAAGACTTTAAAATCCCCATCATCTCTTTCTATTTTGTCCAGTAGGAGTGAGACACACTGAACGATATTCGAGAAAATAAGCACGCGTGCTAGCTATTCAGAAAATGCGTAGTTTCATTAATATTATAAATGTTATAACTTTCAAACGATATGCCGTACTTTGGTGAAAATTGACCAATATTAAATATTATCAATACACGTCGCGATCAAAAATTACTACCCAAAATAAATAAAAAAACAAAACAGAAAATAAAAATTTCAAAATTAAATTCTTGAAAATTAACACTTTAATATTTTTTTCCATTTTATTCGGTTTGTATGAACCAACGTGCAATATTACTTTTGATTGATGTTTCCCATGGAAATGTTGCCAAGATTCGAAGATGGCATCTATGGAAAGTATTGGAACTCCTTAATTAGAAGTAGTTTTTTTTATATGTAAATAGTCTCGGATAGGCTGGGACCGGTCTTAGAACGGATTCCGTGATAAGCGCACGCGCAGTCGCCCGCTAACGAACTGTACACCTAGCATGAATCTTCTCGGTACACATTATTCGCTACGTAACTCAATGCGGTTCTTTCTAAATAGCCCAGTAGGAGAGAGACATACTGAACTGAGTTATATAGCGAGTTAACGAGTATCGAGAATATTCGGTGCACTGGACACCAGTTTAGTATCTCTAAGTTATATCAGTTATATACTACAATGAGATCTTTGAACGAGTATTTCTATACGTTATGCGACATCGGTTCGGTACTAAATGTATGGCATTACCAGTTATTGCATTGAGTAATTTATTTTTATTTTACATTTGTATAAAAATCATCGCTTTTAATACCTGATGCTAAAAATATGTCAAACGACATATTAATTCCAACCTACTCGTCGTTCCGACTGTGAGAAGAAGTCAATTGCAACAAAATACGCACCTGATTTTTAAAACATACGCAGAAACTTGTTCCTTTATTAACAAGACCCCAACTCATGAATGTTCCTGTCAAAATATTGTCTAATTTCTTATGGAATTAGGGTATAACTGCACCCACGATTCCATCCTGCCTAAGCTTTATCCCGCGGAAATTGTGTATTTTAACATTTTCAACTGTGCAAAATACTTTTCTGCATTTTAATCCAGGACAATATCTATCTACAAGCTTTCCTCCAATTCCATTAAACCATTTACCCATGCAAAAAGCAAACAAATCTAAAAATACAAACGTATTGAAACACTTTCAAATTTATAATACCTATTAGTAGGAGTGTGCAGGGGCCTAGCACGCTAGCTTTTATCGCTGACATAACATACATCCCTTTCTAACCAGTATGCGTGTGCGACAGGGATGGATGCATTTATGTGCGCGATAAACCCTAGCGTGTTACTGTGTGCGAGTAAAGATGTCACAAATACCTACCACTAGAATGTAGGTAAAACGTGTACTATAGAAACTTAATGCATTCGGATGTTTATCTAATAACAGTTAAATTTTATCTCTTAGTTTATTTAGTATCTTGGCCGAGACAAACGATTAGTGATAAGGTCTATAGTTCCAAGCCATCTTTAATGTCACCGGGGAACTAGTGGTACAGTCAGCGACAAAAATATCTAAACAACCTTGCCGTTTTTGCTCTTTTAATTATTTTGTATTGTGACTCATTGATGACGTTAAAGCGACATGGTATTCAATTGTTCAGGTGTTCATGATGTCTATTAACCCTATTCGCCATAATAAATTAAAAATTTCAACTTCAAAACAAGAACTACTATTAACTATTACTCTTCATAGCATCCACACAATAACAGTACAGAAAGGTACAACACGCCAAATAAAAATCAACCCTATCGTTCTCAAAATGACAACTCCTTAATACCATGAAACAAAAACAATGAGATGTTTGTTTGTTTCATAGTTTTTTTAAATAATGAAATTCTACTAAGCATTAGTTACTCAGAGGAGTGTAGTTTTATTAAGCAAGCAATTAAGCATGCACACGGCGGTAGCATGCCTGGTTATCACGAAAAGATCTATATCTATTCCCTCAGCCACTAATTAAAAGGTGTATCTCTATATCTCTGTGTTGAGAAATTTATAAAGGAAAATGTGAGACTTGACTTGACTTCTTAAGAGGAGATCTTCTCGGAACGATATCTCGTCTTAAAAAAACTCTTAAGCTGAGA
Organism: Ditula angustiorana; assembly: GCA_963691745.1. Taxonomy (NCBI): domain Eukaryota; kingdom Metazoa; phylum Arthropoda; class Insecta; order Lepidoptera; family Tortricidae; genus Ditula; species Ditula angustiorana. The sequence goes on from OY829472.1 coordinate 9,856,562, forward strand.
ACATTTTCTGCTAGTTATTTATAAATTGTATTAAGATACTTTTGGTTTGGTTTGATCTTAAGGTTAGGTGCTTTATTTGGGCTCACCATATTCACCCGAATTATAGGAAGCACAGAGACAAAGGTCATGCCATACTGACGTTGATATTGCGCGTGCGTCACTGGCATGAAAGAATTGTTCATTCATAATTACACATGTAAAGGTAACTATTATTATACCTCCCAAGTAACGAAATTAAGCATTATAACTATCTCAAAACTATTTTTTTCCCCTCTTTTAGTACACTTATTAACGATTATAAGCCTGGAATTGGGCGCACATTGCAAGCCTTTTTGTTCCTGTATCAATCTTATAGTTTGGCGTCACTTTAGTTTCATACAAGAACTGTTAATTAAGCGACTTAAAAAACTAAAAATCTTTTTGGTGCAGTGTCGTCGGATTTACATTCACAAATCAAGTTTCCATATATGCAACCACTGGAAATGGGTTAAATGGATTTGCAAGATTTATCTAACAAACTAAGAAACTTACTAACACATCATAACAGGTGAATTTAAAGCTTGTGAAATACCCCGGCGTTGTGCTGTTCTTATTCGGCCCCGTTTCATAGAGAAAATGGAAATCTCAAGAAATTAAAGTGGCACTACTTTCGGCGTAAAAAATATATCTTGAAAGATTTTTTTCATAACTCCTGTTCACATAATCCATAGTGTTTATAACGTATATTGGGACTTTTAACGGAATGGTCACATTGTTTATATACTTTACAGTATAATTATCTCTCAATTAGCTCATATTATGAGCTATTAAAATTGCTAGAGTTTAAAACAAACATTGTAGCGTTGTAAAAATAAGTATCGTTGAGACACATTGTCTGTCTAGTAAGAGTAATTGCTTAAGGTAAAAAATAACAATTAATTTAGTTGAGCGTATGGAAAAACCTGTGTTAATCACTTTTTGGTTTAAAATTACGATCTAAAAAGAAAAGTAAATAATGCGTACTCTTGACTACAACACATTTTCGGTTGTATTTTAAAATATCTGGTCGATGATATTTTTCTTTACCGTCTTCATCTCGATCTTCGAAATATCAAGAAGCTATTTCTATATTTCTATGCTTTTTTTAACAAATTAAACAGTTTCCGTTTTTTTTAAGCTTATAATGGCATTCTCTTATCGGCGTTTGAAGGAGATACGTGGATATGAGGCGAAGCTTCAAACGACATCAACGGGCAAAGAACGAATATCGCCGAACAAACGCGTTACACTAAAATTGTAAAATAGTTTATTTACCAGATTAGTGCTCCTCTTTCATATTAGATTATTTAGAAAGGGATAAAGTAACAGTGACAAATCGAGTCAGGTGCAAGATAGCGTAAAACGTGACAAACGTTGCATAGTGCATGTGTTCAAACCGATAATGCTATCACCCTTGACCGAAACGTGAGTGGGCACGTGTTTAAAACACATAAGTAGCTGCCGATTATTTCTTTTTGCACTAATTAATTGCAACATGAACCAGAACATAAATAAAAACGTTAAGTTTTCCACCAATCATACCCATGTTGCATAAATACTCTCTTACATGATACATGTCTGTCACCTTAGATTATTTTACTATATACAGAAAGAAATCCGTAATCGTAAGAAAACTCACTTTGAGTTCAATTAAAAGTTCTACCAAGTAAAATTGCAAGAAAAAAACTGTTGGCGTTTCGATACTAAACGTTTTACTCCGAAATTTAGTGTAGAAAATAGTTTTCGATGAAACATGTATTCAGGTTCTAGAAGGCGATGGTGATCAGCAGTGTCATAATATATTTGTCTTGTGAAATATATATGATAATAACTTAATTACTTTAACTTTGATTGATTTACTGACTTGTTTATTTCCGATGTACAGAATACCATGAAAATACTCCCACGGGCATAGCAAAAAATTATTTAATGTCAAAGTCAAAAGAACTTTTGACGTGGGTCCTGTTTTCGTTGTTTTGTTTTTCTTGATTACGATTATTTTATTACTCGAACGTGCGATCTTCCAATTAACTTGTTTCATATGCGCACAAACACTAACAATGTTTGTAACAAACAAAAATCTGGTATCTATTATATTAACGAATATCTAAAATAACCAAAACACAAAGAGCAATTGCCTAATTTTCCTTTATTATCTGCAAACTGCGTTCATAGTCTAGGACAAAAATTAAAATAAAGAATCAAGTAGAAAACACACTATATATTTTTTTTATACTTCCCTTAATTTATAGTGAGTATTATTTTTTTCCGGTGAATTAAAGAAAGTGGTTTAAAATTATTTTTAGAGACACTTTTTTATAAGCATAATCAATTATCTTATTAACTTATTTCCTTCATTTCGAAACTAACTTAATAACAACTGGCTGTAGTTGTCACTACATTTTAGTATTTCCTTACCTAATAATTACAAAAAAAACTCCACAGTTGGAGGTATTAGCGCGTCAGACTATTTTAATTTACAGCCTGCCTTTTACTTAGACCGCCATCAGCCAGTCGTGCCATACGCAACAAGGATACATTCTGCCGTAATAACCTCAGGGCTTCCACAAATCCCTCAACGGTTCTAAGTTCCTCTCTCTCGTCTCGAGCAAGGTAGAAAGGGACGCTCTTTTCCATAAAGTTGCAAAACCTTTGCTTTTGTTCACTTGCGGTCACAGGATGCGGTCACGGATATTTTTAGCACTTGCGAACCCTTAATCAAACCAGACCCAAACCCAATGGATCAGACTCCGGCCACCGCTGATTAAGTATTACGCAATGAGGGCATTAAATGCTAAGTAAGTGGCACCTTCGAGAGGATAATGGGTGTTTTTGTGAGGATCAATCAATTTTGGAATAAGCACGTGAGGCAATTTTTACATCATGCAATTTGAGTCAGTAAACATCTATGGCCTATCGTTTGTTAGATGCAAATGCAATAATATACTAAAATCGTAACATCATCATACAATTACATCGGCACCTGTAAAATCCAGCCAATCAGAGAGTTACTAAATTGCACGGACCTTAGGTCGCCTAAGCAGCAGGAGCAATGTCTCAAATAGATTTTACAAAAATAGCATAATTTATTTTTAATAAGTGTATTCAGTTAAAAATAATGCTTGCAAAAAATACTTACTATAATTGTTTACTTACATAATTCCTCACCCCTAAAATAACAAGGCAGAGTGACTATTTAGAATGCCTGTAACCTGAAATCAAGGCCAAAATATCTTTATTCAGTCTAAACTCGAACTTGCACTATGAAGGTAATATAAATCTACACAGATTTGTAAACAGCATTCACCGTTAAGAAAGAACCCGCAAAAAACGAAGGCATTAGACGCCGAACCTCGTAGCGTTTATTATACGTTTATACTTACGTTGCAAATTTAGATACAATCGCTGAAACCTGAACATGGTTACATAAAGAATGAAGAATCGCGATAATTTATGTAAGCTCAGCCGTTTCGGTGGGATCTCCGAACAGACGTCTTTCATCGTCTCGGTTATGCATAGTTACAGAGCATTGTGCTCTGCCGTCAAATTTTCACGGCTCCGTACCTCGCTTCTGTGTCAACGAATCTGTAGATTCAGAAGCCGAACCAACGCGAAATAACTCCTAACACAACTCAGAGAAAGTCGACTTGTACCGACTCCGAAGGACGCGCAGGAAACGATACGAGTAATTAATTAAATATATTCGATGCGATTTTGTTTCTGGGTCAGGTGAAATTTCTCGCGTCTCCTTGCACGTGCGCTTCAATCAAAACGAAAACTCGTTATCTGTACAACTTTGTACATCTGTTATTTGATATTTCATCGTGAAAGTTAGGCTTGTTTGAAGCAAGGATCTGACCCTTGATTGGTCGTAGTCAGTGACTAATGGAAAACCTCCGGCTTAGCGTGTTTGTTATGAAATGAAACTGGCACGCAAATGAAACGGGCTTCAATAGCTATTATACAAAATTATTTAATGGTCTCAATAGCCCGACCGCCAGCTCCGATCTGCTTCGATCTGCTTTTTAATTGCCTCGTTGTTATCTTAAATACTTTTAGATGGGGATATTTTACAACTTCGTCCTACTTACCGACGGCGGACAGGTAGAAATGTCATTAAGAGAGTCATTTCTAGTTAGCGTTGACCTGACAGTAAATATTTGGATGTGGAACAACGGGTTTCGGTAATATTTCATTTGTGTAATTATTTTTTAATTGAAATTTAGAGGTATAGTCATGTGCAATTATAATTAGTGAATAATCTAATGTTTGTAGGAAACTACTGACAATATTACCATTATGTACCTACACAAGATAATTGTCTTTAGGTCTGAGATATCATCAAGATAACCTTAAGTAGATAATATACTATATCTTGTATAAGATACAAGAAATAAGTTGTTTTATAAACGATGACCTGCATTTACGACGAAAAGCTAGTCCTTTTTGTAGGGACATGTCTTAAAACAGAAAAAATGGACTGGAATTTGTTTGAAAAGAACGTGGGGTGAATATATTTCTTAGTGACGCTTAGATGGACTTTAAACTCACATAAGTATAATATTAGATTCATCTTAACAAGAGTGACAGTCATTAGTTATATCAGGGGTTCCTAATCTACCTTTTTTTTAGATCTGTCTCCCAGATTGCCCCAAAGACTTTCCTTGGGGAAAGGAAGGATTGTTTTTTCTTCAATTACTTAATTTTTACGCAGTAGTGGTTTTTTTACCCGATCGCCATCGTATCGATTAGAGCTCAGGTGCATGAAAACGGACCATTACGATACCAGTAATTTCAGGGACAGATCGAGTTAAGCAAGGAATAGGGTTGTCTGTCACTTGTTTATGCGTAGGCCTTACAAGTTACAAAAATTGTACGCTTAGGCTAATCAGGGTAGCTAGTACGAGGCACCGGGACTCGGTTTGTCGCTCTGTGCCGTCTCTTTTTAACTAGCCGAGCAGGAGCGAGATGCACTGAGCGACAAGTCAGAAAATGAGCACGTGTGCTTACCGTACGAGCTTCTAAAATTGCAATGACAAAAAGCATATGTCCCTTTCTAAGCAGTACGCGTGTGCAAGAGGGATGGAAGCGTTTATGTGCGCGATAAACGCTAGCATGCTACTAGAGCAGACTTTAAATTAATAAGGGACCATTTACACGGAGAAAATTCTGTCAAATCAAATGCGAGTTGCATTACATTGCACGGCTCGACGGATGGATCGATCGCATCCTACCTCAGTAGCCCGCAATGTCATGCAAATCGCATGCGAGAACTCGTGCCATGTAAATGGCCCTTAACACTTACTGGTTTTGGGGCAAAGCAACATCTTTTGTTCTAATTTATTTATAATAGTTACAGGTATTGTCCGCAAGATAAAATGGCTGCTTAACCACAATTCTGAACAAAATTATGTGGGACTTTACGAGGATAACGATTATTTATCTATTGTCTAAATTAAGAAGTCGACATTAAGAAATTATTTCTCAAATCGTTATCTAACGGCTAAATGATGTTTACCATTATAATGTTTTGACCGCTATTAATGATTGTAAAAAAATACATGGCACCGTCATGTAGCTTTAACGATAACAGTAATTTCATTTAAGGCTTCTCTGTCGTACAACTCTCGTGACACTATACTTTATTTATATATATATATATATATATATATATATATATATATATATATATATATATATATATAATCTGGAAGACATGAAAATTTGTGTGATATTTCTCGAAATCTATAATTTATGTAGGTAAGTACAAAAACGAACTCTCCCCTTACTTTTTAGTTGTACCCATAATAACTGCTACAATTTTTCCCTAATAATATAATATGATAACTTATAATCTCTATCGCCATACAATATAGAATCATTTAGTTTTCTTCATTTTAAGAAATTCATGTAAAATTCAATGTGATTTCTCAAACAGGCTAAATATGACAGTAATGGGTAGAGGGGAAGAGGCGCCCATATACCAGTATATGCACAAGGTTATTGGCGGCAGGAGAGGCCTTAAGTAATAAAGGCTTTTAATAGGTTGATTGAGGTCGTGGTAAACGATCTCAGTCCAATGCTGGAATTCATTTAAATGTGTAATAAAACGCTTATGTATGTCTTTCTTACATTACAAGGTGGAAATGGGCGCAAACTTTTTATAAAGAATAAAAAACACACTTAAAGATGGGCCACCCAGCCTCAGAAGTAGCTGAACATTTTTCGTACCTTATCGCTGGCAGTAATGTGACAAATTCGAGCAACTCTCGTATCATACGTTACTGCGACAAGGTCTTAAGCGTTTAGCTACTTCTGAGGCATACTGCACTATAACTAACCATTCAAAAGCGTCGGATTTAGATATTTTCTCGAATATTTTAATCTATGCATACGGTATGCAGCGAATCCATTTTGGTAAATACGTATGTATAAATAATTACGAAAATGATTGCAAAATAGATTTTTTGCGCCACAAATTAGCCTCTCTTTTGGTTCCCTTTAGCTACAATGGTGCAAAAGGGTATTTTGGATTTGTTTTTTTAAATGATTGGTTGACATAGGGTTATTGTAACACGATTGCGTGGGCTAATTTTAATGTCAAAAATCGAAATGTAAGTTAAGTTTACCACATATCTGAATATATTATTAAGATTTTATTTAAGATTAGGTTATAAGTTGTTAGTACTAACTAGAAGCCAAAAAACTTAATCGGTAAACGATTAGTAAGCTAAAAATACTTTACTACTTTTTGTGTTTTTCGGAGGCGATTCTCGGTAATAAGTGAATCGAATACAGTGTAAACTACTATTGTTTCAAATGTTGGTTTTTTGTTCTATTACGCCGGTACTCGACTGTTGGCGCAGCTTGCATCAAAGAGATACTCGCAATTTAGTTACTTACTCATTCAATAAATAATTACTCACTTTACTTCCCAGACTCTCTTTACTGAGCTTGACTTATAATAATATTTTAATGCCCTAGACAAACGATAATTATTCCAATATATATGTAATATAGTAAATCCCAAGTTACTTCAACGAATTTCAATGACATTTGTATTATTAGAAAGCGGGTATACATACAGAGAGTTGTTCTTAGGTACCTACCTATATATGATTAAAATTAGTACTTACAGCCGTTGTAAATATATATAAAATTATATACAATGAGAATAATATTAGTATATTAAAAATTCTTCTACACCTTAGTTGGCTACCAGTAGAAATTCCTCATTAGCAATCACTTCAGTTTTTACGATAAGCAGTTGGGAATTTACAAGCGAATCTTTATCGAAAATGTAACTGCCGTAAGATTTACGATTACGGCCAGCGAATTGCATTCAAACAACAATGTCGTTAGCGCGCATAACAGCGGTTCGGCAGAGGCACTTTGCTTCGGCTCACTTTTTTGCTTTGTCGCCATGTAAATACAAATACATTACACTATACGCCTGGACTTCTATTCAAGATCGTCAAAGAAATGTAAAAGCGAATTGAGAACCAGGCCCCCAATTCTGGTGCTCATCGAGATTCATCTGACGTTCGAGATGTGTCAAAATACTATTTTGTCATATTATGACAGATTTTGAAGGGATTTGACAGCTCTTTTTGGCTTATCTCGAGTGTGACTTCATCTCTACAGGCGCAAGAATTGCCCCGCAAATGTTTATCTCCCTCTTAAGTATTACGCGTAAGAGCCAAATACATTGATTACATATTATATTTATTATACAAACATTGCATCTGATTTTCGTTCAGTTGTTTTTCCCTGAAATATCATGTCAAGGATAAAAAACCTTTTTCCCAGTTTTCCATAATTTACAATCTCCAGCGACATAGGCAGTCAATCAATTTCATTACTGGATACTGTAGAATAGCCCCTTTTCACAGCTATTGTCGTGATGACTTTCTGGCGGATCGAGTAGTGGCTCATTGACACAAGGTTCTATAATGGTTACGATTATGACGCTGAAATCAAATTAATAGGAGACTCGAATCAAAACTGCTTGTATTTGTAACGGGTTTGGTTGCTTCAATTGTTTGTCGTGTTACTTCTTAAAGTTTTAAAATGTTATTTTTCAACTGTTGGGTGTTATGATATTGAAAGAAAAAACATTTAACAAAATATGCACAAATATACACATCACGGGCTGAAAACAAACATCACAATAATATATTCCGTTGTATTATACTCTGCGTATTGATTTATCTTATTAATTCAGAAATATCTTAGCAACGAGAATTGGTAAGATAAATGCGAATTCAATACCGCTGGAATATGGACTGGACTAGTCTAGAAATTATCTTAGGAATCATAGTCGCTTTATATACTTGTTAACAGTTTGAAATTGTATACATACATACACTCAAAACAAACTCAGTTCTCCAAATTAGAGTCACCTAGTCAGCGGCGTGGATTTTTAAAAACTATCTTCATTTAAAAAAATTACAAGAAGTCTTGTTAACACCTTTTCTGAAAGCAACAATCAGCTAACAGAGCTATTAAAGGTAAATAAATATGACAAGGAATGCGATAGGTTTACCTGCTTCAGTCAGTTACTTTGTTCTTGGCATGGATCCCGTATATCATGGAAAGGTTGACCAGTGTCATTACTTCATTAGTATTCTAATTCAATCAGAGCACCACGTTTCCTCCTAGACGGATCTTGGCAGCCAACTGTAGGTAAAATCTTAAGATAAATGCGTTTGTCCGGAGCTACGAATAGAATAACTATCAAACGTAATTTATATTTATCTAGCATTTGATGTTCTGACTTGACTTCGCGACAGGTTTCTCATGGCTATCATGACAATCAATCATTGGAAAGGGGAGAAGGGGAATTAAAGCCATCATTATCGGGACAGAGATCTAGTAGAGGTGTCACTTCATCCCTTTGCGCGTTTTCCTTTGATGTTGACAAGGTGGGTGAAGTGACACTTGTAATCTTTCCTCATAATCTTGGTCTGTTTTTGTCCTTTCTAGTAAAAGAAACGGAACAACGGGTTGGTATGTATTGTATCTATTGTATGTATATTGTATCCTATTCAGAGGAGGCTTTCCACAAGGTGACAGTTCAGGACGAGGTCCATGTCGGCGGCACAGGGGTAAACCCTAAGGGGCATAAGTAGCTACTAGGCTGAGAGCCAAGTTTGCCATTCGATACACTTCACACGGCGTAGGTCATAAAAAATAATATTTTAAAAAACAGGCAACCTTTTAACAGTTTTGTCTTCATATGCCAACTTTTTCTTCCTTTGTAGTGTCCCACGGATAGGCGATGGTGTCCCTATCCATCCAAATAATTAGCATTTCAATCAACGCGGAAGTAATAAACCTCGTGCGAAATTAGTGATGATTTTAAATGTCTTATTTTTAATTGTGTACTTACCGTAAACAGGCTGTCATCACTTACCGTCAGGTGAGGCTAGGGTCAAATCCAACCTAAAAAAAATGCTGCGCCTCGAGTGTCACTTATACTACAGGCTTTTTGTACGAGCGAGTTACGTTTTCGTGTGTTCTCAACCACTCTTAAGAATCTAAGATAGAAGTAGCGGGGCAATCTAGACACGCGGTAGCCAAGTTCAAGCTTACAGAATTGGCTTCGTTACAGTAGAGAGAGATAAAGTCACGTTTGAGATATATAAAAAAAACTTCAATATCTATACGACATATCTCGAAAGTGATACGGAACTCGATAATTGCGAGAATTGAAGGCAGGCAGGAGCTTGAAGAATGAGATGTCAAACGATAAACATTAGAATTGCAAGTGTCACTGGGTATAAAAATGACACGTCTGTTCCATCTCGTACGTCACGTGAAACGCAACATGACGTACGGCGTTACAAATTTAAAAATGAAAAAGCGTACCTACACGCTTAACATTTCAAGTCAGTATTTATTCTAGAATAGTCCTGAGAAATTCTAAAAGATCATATTTTCTACTAATCGTTTGAAGCCAGCGAAACAAATGACCTATTGATCAGTCAATTATTAATTAATAAGTACCTAAGATAATTAAAGTTGCAATCAATACTTACTCTAATAATGACCTTAAATAGTCTTTTGTTTTCATCATTGTGAAATTGCAATTCATTATTACGGGTTCTAGGTTTTTGATTTGCAGTAAAGATACCTACTTAAATAGTTATATCTAACATTCACGACTCAAATGCAAACATTCATTTTCATCTTACAATTAGGTTACTCTAGATCCAGATGGCGATAGTTTTTTGCGAATATCTCAACATCAATGTATCTATCAAAATAAAATAACTGTTAACCGTTGAGGAGTTCCCGTGCAAAAATTATAAATTCCACTTCCTCAGAGGCATACTATTGACCCAAAGCTCCTCAATTCATCACCCTTTATAAAATTCTTATGCTTGTTTAATGCTCGAGGAGTTCCAGTATTAAGTCCTGCATACTTGCATGCCCGAGGATCCTTTCTATAAATATTAATTGCTATTAGCTTTCGCAAGTTTCTGCCACAAAGCCCCTCATCAGGTCACGACAAATTTCCCACGGGACCTTTTGAGAGTACGGCCTATCCAACAAAAGGAGAATCATAGCACTCATAGTTCTGATCTTGCCTATCAGCGCTAATACATATAAACGCTATTCTACAAACATGTACAAAATCAAGTTTGTGCTAGTCTTTTTTATAAGCATTTAGATTTGAAGATAAAATTGAACAATTGACTGTGTCCAAATATTACACTTTCCAATTTCAAATCCGTTATTCAAATTTGGAATTAAATGGCGTCATGTTCGCCGTGGACGCCAGCCAGATACCGCAGGCGAAGTATAAACAATTATTGTTACACGCTGGAGATTTCGCCATTGTGTCGGGTATTCGAAGGCTGATTTTATCAGTTACAAAGCGAAGGAGCACGGACAGGAGCGACTGACCGTTAAGTTGGCATAGATAACGTGACATCGTTTAGATCAACGGACCACTCTCGCAGATTGAGAATGGATATGTCCTAACAGTTCTTAAAGTTCCCATTTTGCACTAATCGACGCAAAGGTGTCTAGATAGGTGTAGGTATATGTTTTTATACCTCTTTTACGTGTATCATTCTGTATGAGTTTTTGTTTGTTTTTTGTTTCTAATATGATGTGACTAAAATGAGTGAATTAACACCATTCTTTCTTCTACGAGTCCTTTCTTCTAATGGTTGAGGTTGACTTTTGTAAACTTTATAATTGCTCAGATCAGAGGTTTTTAAACTTAACTTAGTTTTACGTTTTGAGGATTGTACTTGAATAGCGTATGTCTTGAAGAATAATACACAAAAAAATACTGGTTTATGTCAGTAGACAAACCATACCTTACTTTAATTCTCACGTTTAGGGGCGCTAGTACATACTAGCTCTGATTTATTCCCTAAAATTTAGACAGCAACATAGAAGCGAACGAAAAATGGAACATCAAACTTGGGTGTTCTCGTAAAGAGGGTTTTAAAGTTATACATGTAAAGAAATAGCAACGTCTAGTCTTATTTTGCTTTTACTAGAATTTTACATGAAAAGGTTCCAAATATTGGTTTTAGATTATGTTTGTCTTTGTACCAGTTTGGTGACGATACGTACGATTACCGCTTATTCCGGTTGTAGGTACCACGCCCGGGAAACATTCAACTTTAAAAAGTGACATTTTGTCAACGCAACGCACAGTCAGACACTTACACAAATTCTGCTGACCTCGGAATAAGGTGCTACCAACTACCATCAACTTTTGAATAAAACTTTAGATGTAATTGTAATGTGCTTTTAAGAGCACAAATCTTCTGATAACATTTTTCCCCCTTTTTGGGATGAACAATCACCGGCGGTGCAGACGGCGTAAATGTATGAAACTGTCATTAATTTCGTAGACATTCGGCGCCATTTCTTATGATTCGATCTATACTATTCCGGCATCTAAGATTCTAGAAAAACTAATTTGAAATGGGCAAAGCTCAAAGCAACAGCTTGTAAATTATATGACGTTATAAATAAGGGGTTTCGAAGAAACTTGAATGTTATGCAACAAATGAACGGCATCAGCATCTTATAACCTCAAGCCGGAGAAATGAACTATACTTATATGCTTAGGCTGTAGCGGCGAAACTAATAGAAGCGTCCGGTGACCGGAGAGCTGGTTCATTCCTTGCCCAAAGAATCAGCGATACAACGTGGCGATGCTGCCAGCCTTTGGGGCACCCTATCACCCGTCAGCGATTTGGAACAACTACTTTATTTGTATATTTTAGTTCATTTTAGAGTTTAGTTGTGCGCCAGGTACAATTAATATGCATGTAAATTTGGTATGGACGTAAACTCGTAGACATAAAATTAAAGGTCTAGGTAGAAGAAGCATAAAAAAACAAAACATGTCTGGTCAGTACTATATAAATAAATGTTACAACAAACTAACGTACTAACCAATGTATGTTTAACCCTAACGAAGCAAAGAATCATTCGCTCCGCCCGTCCTATAAATCTAAGTCGACCTTGTGTCTTTATTTTAGACGTCTGTTATAAAAAGATTTAAAATAACCAATCATTGTAATATCCGTTGAATTTTTTGCAGTGACTATAAAAAAAACTCAAAGCTCCTACATTATGTGTACGCTATAAAGATTGAAGATCGAGGCGCGATTTTGCTTCCTGTCGCCGTAGCAATGGTGTATTTTATCTTACCTACACTTGTCATAACTTAAGTGAAAATTTATAAGTTGGCTATTAAGAAAACGAAAGATTTTGATAAAATTATTGAATGGTTCTAAAATTAATTAACCACCCTCCCGCCCTCCGCCTTAGCTACGCCATGCAATTCCCAACTACAAAATCAAGACTATGTATAAACGCGTTCTGCCTCCTATTTCATAAACGTGACAATGACGACAATCGGACATAATACGGCATGTTGTTTCCATGCCATAACAAAGCAACTCGATAACGCTGCGTTTATACAACTAGAACGTGTTTTTAAACTATATGCCCATATATCATTCAACGGACACCTGTTTGTTTACCCAACATAAGCTGGGCACGTAAAATTACGCCGAAAACCATGACTTCAGTTACGGTTTACGGGTGCACAAACGCGTATTTATTAACCTCGCTACGTCAGTTGGCGTTATCAATGGAACAGGATTTATGGTGTTTAAATATTGGCGTGGGCAGCCATTATGCTATTAGTTCAACCACAATCGAAACGTCACTAACAAAACAAATATGTATGTCGAACAGAAATTATGCTAAATGCCAGGCAAACAATAATTCATAGTGGCACGCGCCGTTTACTGTACCTACTGATAAAAATGACCGAATATAAATAAAACGACCCTTCTCCTGTAAGGTTGAAAATACTAGCCATAAATAAAGCTTTTTTTTCTATTTCGGATGCAAACTTTTGGAAAAGACACTGATCGCTTTTCCGTCTTATATTGAGCAAATAAGCCGATTTATTAACTACAATCCTGAGTTCTATCGGGTCTCTAAAGTCTCTTAGGATCATACTTAAACAATTAAATTATTAATGAAACAAAAACACTAAAATCTACGATCGTGGCAACCCCCGCATAACTGAATCCGTAATGCCAATGCCTCATTCTTCTGCCTCATTTAGTAGGCTAAGGAAAAAGCAATTAAAATCAGCATGTGACCCCATTCCTAACACGGGCATTATTTCTCGAATCGTAAAAGATAACATTTATTTTCAGTTACGTGTGCAGTGTTGCCAGTCGGCTGTCGTAAATTCCCCCTAAACGCAGAAATTTCGCACATAATTCTAGTTTCGAGATTTTTTTTATTATATTAAAGCTGTCACTATCTACTTTTTTTCTATCTATGTATCTAGTTTTTCTATCTTTATCTATTTATCAATCTATGGATCTATATGTTTTCAACTTGGCTTTTACAATATGTCCGATGGAGTTGGGATGTATTCTGCCACCAACAACTAATACATTGGACAAATTGAAAGACAGTACAGTTTCGTAGATAGGTGCTTTTGTTGTTATCGGGGAGAATTAATTTATTGAAAACATAATCATCGTTTGTTGTTGTTTTTTTATTTCTCATTGGGATTTACGGATTTGCCTTCGAAAATACGTTAAAAAAAAGTTGTTATTTTAAAGTTGTTTTATAATTTGACTCCCTAGTCCCTACTCTTAGTTATAACATCGGAACTCGGTTGTTGCAGTCGATTAACAGCGTGGCTTTGCAACCTATTTATACTTCCCAGAAACCCCTTTTGTCGCAGACTATAAACTTTAATTCCTTTGTAAACAGTAAGCGTATGCGAAAGGGATGGTTGCTTTATGTCTGTGATAAACGCTAGTAAGCTACCAATGCAGGGACGCCGAAAGTATTTACTTTCGTGCCTACGGCATACCTACATCAACCCTTAATTTCCCCCTCATGACTTCAAAACCCTAATTTCCGGGGGATTTCTCTCTGAATCTGGCATCAGTATATTATTATACCTACTCATGTTACTGGAGGTTGCCTAAGCGCAGTTGGCGCAATGGAACAATACGAGAACGTAATATTGTTTTTGGTGCGACATATAATCTGGTTGATTTTCCACGTCCGGCCGCGTTTACAGGTGGAACGACCCGAGAATTAAATTTGGAGATTAGGTAGTTGTGTGCAATTTACTCATCAGTTTTTTACGTAAATATATCCTACGTAGCATGTCACCCTTATAAAACAAACGAGTTAAATTTGCATTTGAAGCCGTTGTTGCACTGAGTGACTGTTCGTATCACGTAGCCAATTGCAATATGTAAAAGGCAAATTTGATGCCTTCAGGCATTCTCTACTTTACCTTACTTACTTCACTTCCTTACTTACCTTTACCCAAAATTGATTGGTTGTACCAAACACTGTTGTTGTTTTTACATGGCTATCACAAATTTGTCAAATTACGTAAATGCTAAGGATCCATTAATATTTAGTTGTTTTGTTGATGTGATGCTCATTCGAGAATAATCATGATAATTTAGTTCATCATGCAATATTCATGAATTCAGAGGCGTTCTCACGAGAACTTTAACAGTAATCAATTTGTCCTGCGTTCCTTACTACACTACATATAAAATTAGAAGTAAAGCTAGAAATAACTGAACAAATTACCTTGCTACTCCGTGGATAAAAACAAAAAAGTATATTTTTGGAATATCCGACACCGACGTAACAACCGTTGCTATTGTATAAATGACCGATCATCATCATTATCCGATTCACTTTACAATACAAATTGCTCGGTTAAATATTTGACACATCGCGCTAGCGTACACGGCGTAACAGTAAAATGCTTTTTATTCAACCCGACTGTATCTTGATAACAAATAATGTTTATGGCCGCAGAAAAATACAAAAGAATAGGTCTTGATCGATGAAATCGATCGTGAACAGTATGAAGTACAGTTAACAGTATCAAGTATGAAGGTATTAACAAACATGAAATCTAATTAATCCGTTAGCCGCTTCCCTATTTGAAGCGAATAAAAACTCGACACCAGTCAACGTTGGTTCTGCATTGATTGATTAAGTAATAAAATGACAGCATAATTTTCTATAAGTACTCAGTTGTCAGTTCAGTTTACTGCATATGGTAAGATAATTGTTATTATAGAATTAGTAATTACATATACTTGACCAAGTGTCATCAAATAGAGTACGGGTAGCTTCAATTCATGTTGACTAGGCTAAAAATCCTGCAAATGGACAGGCAAGGCACTGCAATCTAAGCCACAGCCAAACCAAACGGAAAGCTTTGACAGTTTAGTGAAGGCTGGCAAAAGTAAAGTGTAAACAGCACGCTAAATAGTTAATACTTAGTAGAATCTTCGTGAGAATAAACAGGCCTTGAGTGCGACAACACAATTCTCCACGTAATTCATAGTAAGCATGGTTACTTTTTTACTATCAAATTAAATATAAACAATGGCCCGAGTCTTCGAGATATCGTATTTAGATTTTTTGATAGGTTAACACGATAGAAGTGAACTCACAGGCAGGAGCACTGGTAGTCATGTATGGCAATTTACATGGGGCGCTACTGCACGCATAGTAAAGACGATTGTGTAGCAAACCTCAAAAACCGCTCTTAATAAATCTGAACCGATGGTCATGATTTTTTTAGTACTTATGCTCAATATCATTTATCATGGATGGAAAACTTTACCGCGCTTTTGTATGAAGAGCACTTGGTGCAAAATAGTCTTAAGAACTTTTTAAGGACGGACTGATAAGGGCTTTATACGTTACTGGGGAGAGGGCGACCAACCGGAAGAGCGCTCAGTAAGAGTGAAGAGTTTTACTTTGAACCCTCTTAATTCACATGGACAGGCTGTTGTTTCTTTAAAACGTCACCTGCGACTTAGGGGTCATTTAGGGGTCATTTACCGATCATATCAAACCTCGATAGCCCGCAGTGTATTGTAACTCGCATGCGAGAACTCGTACCATGTTATTGGCGCTTTACAGCGTACCGCATGCAGCGTGAAATAAGCCTGCGAAAAAGAGTCAAACAGTATTATGTTATCTAACATAATGCTGTAGGTACTATAGGTATAGGACAGTATTATACAGTCTGTGGTATGGGCGTAGATAGACCAAGAATGTAACCAAATAGAAAACCTATAAACGAAGTCGCTTGCAGAGGGCGTGTACCCGGTCCGTGCTTATCTTAAAGTGACTGTTAGCCACTTTTTAAAAATAAACTGTACAAACTAGTTAACTCATTAACAATACTTAATAGGAGGAATTTTCATATCGTCACGTCGTACTATTCCAGTCTGCCTCACTGTTCCCTTGTGTGAAAGAGATACGAATGCGTCTCGTTAATGATTTACTTTGGTATATTTCTATTCAAAAATAAATTGTTATTTTTATTCATTTCATAATAACTTATATCATCATTAATTAACTACACTATTAGTAATTGGTCGATTTTATTAATCATTTTGTTCGTTAGGCAAATCCGGAAAGGTTTTAAAAGAAATGTCTAAAAGGAATTTCAATTAATTTTGTGTTATTATTCGTACGACTTACGTATAAAGTGCACAAGTAACAATCAACTATAGATCTTGATATAGTTAGAGTAACAACGTGGATGACTACATATGGAAATTAAAATGGTGTGCCTAATGTAATATCGTTATACATATAACTAATAAGTAGGTACTTTACCTGTCATTTATTTATAAAAATATTTTGTTCATCCATTATGTCGTACGGCACTCGTAGTTAAATCGAATTATTGCATTGTTTTTAATTTTCACTCAAAACAAAGCAAAACGTAGTGAAAATGTCTGATTCTAGTTCAATAGCATTGTTGCACTTGCACGTAAGTGAGTAACTTCCAGTTTAAACTCAAACACCTTTGAGAATAGGGTACGATTTGAAATACGGTACATGTAAGACATAGAATCTTGTACGAGTGAGCTAGTCACGTCACTTGTCAAACAGTTATTAGTGAATCATTTTACGAACTCAGAGCCAGTGTTTGCCTAGTCTGTCGAATGTCATACATACGTTATTTGTTTCTTCGACACTCCTTTAGGATCAGAAGATCCTTAGAGCAAAACGTCTTGTACACATATGTCAATAATTTCCCTAGATGAACAAAATGTCCATACAACGAAAATTACACACAAATTAAGGGTGAAAGGAACGAATCACTGCACCTAAGAATGCCCTTAAAGCAAATCGTGATTAATGAAAACCGTTACTATACCGAATTAACTATCTATTATTCTTACCTTGTATATTTTTATCTGACCTAAACGAAGCTAACAATCCGAATTGGTTACATATTTGCAATGATATTATAATGTATGGATGTACAGTGTCATACTAAATGACAGCAGAAAAACGGTCCAACATGAGAATACAAGTTGGTGCCTATGTCACAAATGCAAATTATTAGTTCACCATTTATAGTCATTGGATTTGGATTCAATTTTACGTCTAACTGCATAAAATATAATTTATTAAGTTTCGTTGCAAATAGGTTTTTTTTACAAAATAATAGTATTGATAGCAGCACTGTCGGTCCGACAGACTGACAGCGCTGGCGATCGTCGATTTAGTGTATTTTTCTTACTTTTCTCCTACTTTTGATGCGGCCATTTTTTAATGCAGTAATAGACTTCTAGTCAGCGGACTAGAAGTCTATTACTTACAGGTCAGTGAATTATATACACGAAAGTGGTAAAAGTGGTGAAATAATTCGGTTTTTAAAATTCTTTTTTTAAATCTTAGGAATTTTAATACCTTTTTAATACCGCTATGGTACTCTACACGCTTATTTTTTCGGTTGCATTGTTATGTCGGGCCGTTTTTCTGCTGTCATTTAATATGAAACTGTACATCCATGTATTATTATATCATTGATATAATTATACTGTCACGGTGAAATATCACCCTATATTCCAAACTTTTGCTATCTAGCTGGCCTGAAAGTGGTCAACCAAAATGTAAAACGGCTTCAGTGACGCACCCAATCACTATTTAATCTATGCCATGTGATTTTTTTTTAATTCGGCATGGCCGATGGCGACGGCATGCGGTAATCTTCCGAAAGAGCCTTGCAACAAGGTTGTTGTGGCGCGGCGCATGCGCGGAATTAGTAAATAGCCTTGCGGAATACAGACCAACAATAATTAATATTTCTCATGGATCCTCCAATAAGTGGCCTTTTTAATATCATCTGTAAGGACTCGTAGTTAAATTATGACTTACTCGTACGTAACGATTTAAAAAACTTTGCTTTGCTTTGAATTTAAGCTACAATTTGAATACAGCTCTGTTTAAATGTTAGGCTAATTTACATACATAATAGCTATTGGTTGGTGATTAGTCGCAATAATAAGCGAGGAAATGGTATGGTGCAATAGATTCCAGCCAGTAGCGAGTGGTAATAAAAATAGTTAGTAACCGACATTCCATGTTTAATTCGAAAAAAAAATGTTTAAAACACGCTGGCTGGTTCAAGTTTAAATATAGAATGCAGACAATTTATTAGTTTCTTTGCGATGTAAGCGTTTAGAGATACTGTTAACGTGAAATTTTTGAAAACTAGGCAAACTGGAGATCAGCGAGTAAGTTAAACTTAATTCAAATTCAATTGTTTAACGTTAAAATATAAAACGTAGAATAGAGTGTCGCTTTCGTATGAGTAATGTGCCAATCAGTAATGGAACTAACATAACATGGTTACCATTAGCTCTAAACCAATAGTCGTTGAAATAATATGACACATCCGCTGAGCTGAATGAAACATAAATTAAACCTAGTTTCAAATAGGTACTAAGTCAATGCATAAGGATCTATAAATTGAGGTTCTTGTCTAAAGGACTGATCCTGTACAGCGTTGCTTATTTATTTTAACACATACACGTTGCGGTTTCAATTACATTCAGAAATTAATCTCCTTTGTAATTATTAACATTTTATTTAAAAAAAAGCTAAGGCTGAACAGTACAAAAATTTGTATAGGTAGGTCAACTCTTATAGCTCCCACAAGCCGCTATACCAAGCAATACCATATTTATTAATATTAAATCAACAGAGCAATCGGGAGCATGACTTGTGCTTGGCGAGCCACGACCACGGCACGCGGTCGGTTACTGCGGGCAAATTCGAAGTACCGCGGGTACACAACTATTATGGAGATAGGACACTGGTAAAACGATTTCCCTATATACTAAATAATTTATCCGTAGATATCCGACAGGAGCCTAACAAGAATAAATTCAAAAAATAAAATAAAAAAAGGTACTTAATAGTATTTAAGTACTTAATTAAGATTTAATAGTGTTTAATAGAATAAGATCCTGCAGCAAACTGACTCATCAGTTTTGTGGGACATTGATGTAACATTCGCATAATACTTTTTTTTATTCATAATTATTATGAATAATAAAAAAAAGTCTCAATAGCCAGTTAAAAAGCCTAGCAAGTCAGTGACATATACCTCACCTGATACCAAACGCCAGTGAAATAGTAATTCGTATTGCTCGTTGTATCTCAATCGAAAGTTGACTGCCTTTATTCCACAGGCGAATTTAGAAATTTCCTCATCGGCTCCTTTTCATTACAAAGGAGATCAAGTATTAGTATGTGGCTCAGGCGCTTGGGTAATCTGTGACCAATCGTATGGACTTTAGATGTTGCTAAGAGGAGTCATTATCGAAGTTTGAACCGCCGGTTATAACTGTAGTATCTTTACATTCCTTCCGAGGACGCTTCGCTCGTGGAATGAGTTCCCTGCTGAGGATTTCCCTGCCAGGTACAGCATGGGGTCTTCTAGGTTCTTGCAGGGTCGGCAACGCGCGCGTGATTCCCTAGAGTTGCAAGCGTTTATAGGCGGTAATTGCTTAACATCAGGCGAGCCGCTTGCTTGTTTTTATGTACATTACGTCCTAATCGTACCCGAACGAAACGACGGGCGGGTCACTAGTAATTAATAACAGAGTATCGAATCATCAGGATGGCCAAGCTATGGCTCGCATGCCACAGGGCTTAAACTTTTCACTGGTTTTATCGTGAGTATATTATTCTTACCGATGGACTTTCACTCAAGTTCACACAACTATTTACTTTTATGGCACTATTTATTATTCTTATCCCTCGGCGAGCGCAGTTTAAATAAACACTTTGTTTTTGTTTTCTTGATCGCTCTTCACTTCATTACAATACAATACAAATACTTTTCACTGCAGTTATGCAAAAACTGATTTATGGAAATTACGATAAACTATTAAATAATCGAATTGACTTATAAGGTAAGCCAGCAATAAACGATTACTGATGGATTGTTCGTTTATGAATATTGAATAATAAAACATTATAACTTTTTACGTTTTCGCATTTAATGCCATGGTTACGTTATACCAAAAATGTTACCCTGTCACTCTGTCGTGAAAATATTTAAAAAATGTTGGGAACAACTAAATTAAGTTTTTTTATAGAGCCAAGAACTAGCTCAGAAATGGCATGTAAAATGCCAATGGCAACAACCTCTAAGTATCATATCATAAACGGAATGACTAAATTTTCGAACTAAAAAAATCCCTCTTGTAGAAAATTACCAAATATGGTAAATGGTTATGATAAATATTGCTCACCCAAATCTCTGTGCTCGGGCACGTTTCCGAAAGATTATAGACCGGACACTGTATAAACAATTGACAAAGACAATTTGTCCACCATTGAGCAAATACTCGAAGGGCGTTATCGACGGACTATTACAACACAACCGTTAATTCCCAAACAAAGAGCACTGATTACAAACATGCGTGTGCCATTGACTTGTAACTATTTACACATAAACGCGATACACCAAATGGGGACATCCAAGTGTCACTAGGCAGAAAACGAAGGTGTTAGAAGAACCGTTCGTGAATCACCTATGTATACATTAATGTATGAGGATTGTAAACACTGGCCCACAGCGCCGCAGCCACTTTCAGACGACGTGGACTCGTTGGCGCCGCACTCCGCATTTAGCTTCGCGCATAATTGCTCGTGCAGTCGCGCACTCACACTGGCACGGCTTTCCTATTCAAACTCAAATCCCCCTTGGTAACCGATTCCTATCTCTCCATCTCTCTAAATACACTCGTGTGTGACAAGACGATTGCTACCACGCGGATTCGAATAGGGACACCGCTTCAACCACATGAACGGTATCACAAACAAGTTTGCAACTTTGTGAGAAGGATGAACACCGAGCAATGCAGCCTGCGCGCACTTTCCAGTGCGTAGTTAGATCGCAACGCATCGCAATGCGGCCTTTGGGGCTTTGGCATTTTTTGGGTAGCGACAGACTCAAATATCGACAGTTAGCAGGAAATTATTCTCAAAACACGTGATGAACGAAACAGTGCCTAGGTGGCCCGTGCGATTGTTCAATTTGAAATCACCGCCGAATGTTGACGAGTAAACCAATACCGGCGAGCCATTGCAATCACAACACCGGCACCATTATGGCGATAGACAATTGATGGGTCGCGGCGAACAATGGGTTGTAACAAATAAACGCGTTGTTTGAATGCCCTCATCAAAACGTGGCCATCGCGGAGTACCGTCACGAGCCGCGCTCATGGCAGGCTGGGATGCGATATGATTTTCCTCCCTTGACTTGCACCGTCGAGACAGTTTGTACTATCAGGCAAAAACGAATGGATGCCATTCAAAACGTATGAATGCCATTCGTTTAAGTAGCGCACGGTCGTACTATGTAAGATCCGTCGATCATGTAATTTTAGTGTATAGTGGTGGTCGTTTACAGTTAAGTCTGTATGATGTACATTTTTTCATGTAGAAGTGATTGAGGGTGGGTTTTTGTAAAAAAAATATAAATCGCATAACATGATTTCGCGTAATAGCAAGGTAATTTGTTCCAGTTTCTTGTATTTATTTATCACTGATTAACATCCATACTGCTGTCGATTTTAAACCATAATGTAAAGTGGATTTTTAAAATCAGAAATTGACTTGTTTTTCCGTTGTGTTTTTTCGTTTTAATTCCCAAGTGGACTGGATAATCAACGCTGCCACATACAAGAAACCCGCAATTATTTTTGCGGTTCTATTAAATATTATAGACATATTGGCTATGCTCTAATCACAATTAAGACGGTAAAGTTTTTACAAATAATCGAAAACGTTTCGATGATATAAGCTGGTTTTTATTATGAAAAGTGCTAACAGACAGTATGATGTCACTTTCAAACAGGAATCGTTCGTAACTAAACTAAAATATTGTATTGTCAATCTTCGACGACAATATGTATAAATAGGTATACCTTATACCGAATTCAGGGATGGTTGTGTTGTATTCCGTCGATAAAATATTTTCAAAGTCACCTTGTATTACAATCATTCGTTAATTCACATTAAGTATATTATTTTTATTTTCAGTACATTATAGATAACTAAACGCCAGATTATTTTCATAGATTTCCCGTGTCACCTACCCCTAAAATTTTTTTTACTATACAGTACTGCCCATAGAAAATAGTACGACAAGCTTGCATAAAACTAAGTATGCCCTATAGTTCTTTAAAGTTATAAAAAAACAGAGTATAAGCTTGTCCTGCAGCAGACACTACATTATTGTTCATGTAACGGTTTTCAAATTATTTTTACAATATAAAACATGAAGGTAACTATTAAAACTATAGCTGAGTGGATGTTTTTAAGAGAAGCAAATTTTAATAAACTAAGACAGTAATGACTAATTTTGAAAACATAAGTACTACTGGTTAACCGATATACTCACTTTTTCCTCGTTTAGCTAGATTATAACCACAATAATTT
The DNA here is from genome assembly GCA_963691745.1 of Ditula angustiorana. NCBI lineage: Eukaryota > Metazoa > Arthropoda > Insecta > Lepidoptera > Tortricidae > Ditula > Ditula angustiorana. The sequence continues at coordinate 9,879,908 of OY829472.1, forward strand.
ACCAGTAAGCCTACCTAAGTGACAGGAACATTGTTGACAAACGTTATGCAATGCACGCTTGTGATTGTCAAAGTAAAACCTCTTTATGTATAAAGTCTTGTAAAGGAGCAGTAAAACAAAAGCTGATAAATTCGAGAGACGCGTGAAAAGGAACGGACGATTGTAGACGATTTTTTAAGCTTATTAAAATCTGTGTTTCTAAAAACATTACTCTGTAATCCCTTTAAGATATAAATGCATCAAAAATAACCGGTTTCGGAATGTGCAAACTTGAACTAGAAGGGTCACTTTGAATTTCCTGCTTACCGCTTACGCAAAAAAATAAAATTTCAAAAGTGCAGCATTTACCTTCGGGTTGAAATATGCGACTGTGAAAGACGGACAGATGAACGAAGACACACCTCAAAGGTTCTTTTTTATATTTTTGATACGAAACCTTTAATACCTGCATTCTTAATGACAAAAAACCAATTAATTATTAAAATTCTTAGGTGAGTTATTTTAAAATTTTGCTACCTGTTCACAAAGACAACATTAACTTTATTCAACTAGAGCCGTGGACCTCTTGGCATTTTAATAGTACATTTCGATACTAGTGCGGAAGGTATGTCATTACTTCACGAGTTCCGAGATATCTTGCCACGGGCCGCAGGCAAGTGGCAAGACTCGGGACGAGTGAACAATGACATTTCCGCGCGTGTATCGAACGACGTTTTTCAATACAGTTGCGAAAAAAATACAATAAATTTGCGACTTTTACTGAAGCTCTTACTTAAAGTAAAGTAAGTACAAACTTCAGCAGTGAACATTTTTGACAAATTAAACGCGTTTTTGTTAGCTGTCGTATTTCATAAGGCAATGGCTTTTGCTATTCAGCCAACTCAATGAAAGATTTTTTTTCAAATAGATATTAATATGAGCGTTAGGACAATTATTAAAGGATAACGAAATATTCTTGCCGGGAACATTAATATTTTCACTCTCCCGCCTATTTTTACTTTTTTTTTAACGATTCCGTTCTTAGTGGCCAGTCGTTCAAAGGCGTTTTATTTTTTAATTTAGCGAAGCGCTTCGAAGTGCTTAAAACACCCAGAATCGCTTATTGTTTGAATATCTTTGCCATTTATTTCTGAAGAAGTGGAAATAAAAAGAACCTTATTTTTTTAATGTAAATAAATATGGGGTACCAGAAAAGACCCAGTGTTCTGATTGGTCGCTTTTATGTCGTATGCAGCACAAGTCGTGTTCTGATTGGTCGAATCAGTGATCAGCGTGCTGATGTGATTGGTCGATTTGCTCTTTAAACAGGCCAACAATGTTTTTGTCTCAGAGAATTCCGTTTCATTCAGCCACCTTAATAAGAACTGTTTTTAGGACTGTTTTTATTTAAAAAATCATATTTTTTTGATGAACAGGCTAGTAATAAAATATAAAATCTCAATATTTTGATATTCTTACATTAATAATAGGTTTTTAGTTTTATTACGTCTTGGTACAAACTAAAACTATAAAAACTCTTTGGTAAGTAGTTGTGAATTGGAACAAGTACAAATTAAAAAAAAACTGGAAAAGTAAATTGCACTAGTTCGCAAAAACGAACTTTGCGCACGCAAAACAGCCAAAAAAAGGGCACTTTTTGAGCAACTGTATTGAAAATAAAGTTACGGTTCGTTATGAGTTATGAATGAGCGTGTTACATATGCATTTAAAAAAAAATCAAGGATGTCATATCAACGGTCGTTAACTTTTGGACCCGCCGCTACAATTTTATAATTTAAATAAGGAACAAAAAACAAATGACGATTGTCGATCGACATCGCAACTTGGAAGAAAAATAAAGGAATGGCCAGTACGTTATTTACCTTGTTCACCGTTACGTGAAATAGGTCACCCGAGTCCAACGCCCCGAAACTAAAAAGGAAAGCGTTAACTAATAATGTGTAAATTGGTTGAGTAATATATAAACATTGGACGTAGACGCGAGAAGCTAAGCCCAACATATATTACTATTCGAGCGAAGCTAAAAAAAAAACAAATTTGTATAGATAAACGGAAAAAATCGGATAGTTTTTGGGTTTTCCATTTGACACTCAGTCTTAGAGTGGTACCATTATGCAAATTTTCATTAACAGTTTAGCCCTGATAATGTTACAAATGGATAGACAGGAACTTTCGCAATAATATAGGTTTGAAAGGCACGAAGGCATCGCCTCGATAGTAGTCTCGCACGTCTCGATTTGTATAGGCCTTGTCCTTCTATAGATCGTGCAGCGTAGTACAAATATATCGTCTCTCATGTGACACTTTATACATCCCTTCCACACGACTGGGGTGCGTCGCGTTTCTTCCTCATGTGTATAAGTAGTGCGGTTCTCTTTTCTGGATCTTTCCAGGGTGAAGAGCATTGTTTGGGCTAGTTTACCCTGGGCACAGGACGGCGACTTGATACAACTACTACCTTACTACTGTTTAAACTACGTGACATTTGTATATTTCTGTGTAGGAGGCGGGGCCAGCAAGGGCTGCTGTATTAAAATTTGTGGCCATTCTGTATATACTTATCACCGTTTACCTTAGACATTTAAACCTTGGTAAAGCTTAGGTAATTCTTAAACCGATTTATGAATTTATACTCCTATCAATCCATTCTAAACATTTCTGTGTCCGTCTATCTTAAGAGTACTTCAACGAATAAGCAATGAATGTTACAAGTGTATTTATAAATTCAACTTAACTTTCATATTAGTCCATACGTTCACAAACATTGCAACTGTTTCGCTTGCTCAATAATGGTGATCGTACCTAACTGAAAACAAATATTTGTGTTCCTTTTTACACATCTGAAGCAACAGACACCTATATAATACTAGGCACGAATGTGCTAAATACGTGTGTCAAGTCTGTGTCGTAGCGCATTTTAACAACGGAGTTTGGTTTACTTTTTTTTCTGAGGGAGCAGTATCCTACTCCCAAGATCAAACCTTGAGACTGGCAGTCACATAAGTGCACTGAAGACTCAATACATTTTAGAAAAAGTTTAGTCGTTTAAACTTTTAATTCGTTCTTAATTCAAATTTAAACTTGAGTCGATACCATTTATCCAAGAATGAGTCCGGGTCCTTCATTCGAAATATGTTAAAAAAATATTGATTTTGAAGGGACCTGACAGCTTTTTTCGAGATATCTCGACTGTGACTTCATCTCTACTGATACGAGATATGTTCTGCACTTGCTAATCTGTCCAGCATCCAGCTGCTATGGAGGGGTATTTAAAACAAGGTATCCTTCTAACTGGCCAGAAACATTTGTTCCTACCATCAAGGTATAACGACATAAATTATACAGACTCGGCCACTCCACTTCGGCCAAATGAAGATGAGATGTAGCGCAGTATTCTCTCCTCTCGTGGCGCCTACCCGTACGCCTTAGTATCTTTGTAACTACCGTTGTTTCTCTTCACTGCCACCCTGCTGCCAGCACTTTGCGCCACGACTATTCACTATTAAACCATTATATTTTATTACACTACATTTTGTGTGTTGTATTTACAAATATATACCTCGTTATCTAACCCCATATCTGCTACTGTAAGCGATTCCGCGCATGTTTTCAGTTCGCAGCAGCTGCGGAATTAGCGACCGCATTCTTGGTTCATTACGAATATTTGCTTAGGTACCGTTCAATTGTCTTTCCTTACTTTTACAAGTGGTTTGTTGAATATAAACATATATTTTCCCTCTAACCCCTTAATAGTTCTTCTACATCGAACGGACCAACTTCTCAACCCCCAGTTAAAGCCAGCAAGGAATATTTTAGTCTCACTCTCACTTCAGACGTCTCCGCGTCCTACGCTGTTGAGGTTAGCCCGTTGACCTGGACGTAGTCCTTATCATCATCCAGTATGCCACCGTAAGATCTATCACCTAATAGGTTACCGCTCCGGCTCTATCTAACTAGTGTCATTAGAAATGGATGCACTGAGATAACTTATATTCGTGTTATCCACATTAGAGCCTCGTCTGTTTGTAGTTTCATTGAAATTAAGCATAACCTTTAAAGCGCTGAATTACTTTATTATTAACATGTGATACGGAATCTTTGTAATAGTAATACTTAAATCGTCGTTTTGTACCATTACGATTGTTTTGTTTCATCACCATCATTATTTCAGCCGAAAGACATCAACTGCTGGACAATAGCACTTCCTATAGTGATATATAGATTAGATCTTTGTTTACTTTGTGACACTTTCAAGTTTTTTTTATATTTTACGTATTGTATGGATAGACTTAGTCGCGTAAGACAAATTACAAAAAGTGCGACGGACTCGCGCCCCTGAGGGTTCCGTACAAACTTAATAAGCTCCGAACATTGCTCTAACGAAAAGATAAACTGTACAAACGCATGGATAAACACAAAAAAGATTTATCCTTATTAAAGTGATAAACAAATTGCTTTAAAAAACAAACATATTCTAGGAACTGATTCCGTGGCCATTAAAAGGTCTGATACTGAATTTCAAAGACTATCGAAGGCTGTCTTTTATTTAAACAAATTGAACACTGTTCCGCTGTTGCAAAGGTTGAATTTTACGATAGCTGTTATGCAGAAGGTGAGGAAATATTGTTTGTGATGCCAACAGGTTTGGCCGTGAAGATTCGCGCGGATGTAGACTTAATAATGCTTTCTTATTATGCAATGCGTCGAAACTAGTTTTTAATTTGATTGGAATAACGCGTAGTTATGCCCTGTCTGGCAAGGGGCAGACGGGCGTGATGAAACGTTTGCGTAGAAAACTTTGTTACGTTTCTCGGAGATGGCATTGTCCGTCAGTGACCTTGTTTTCTATACCTACCATAAAAAGTACTAAATTTGTCTCAAAACTTTATTTTATCATGTTCAGTTGGATAACTAACGCAAACACTTTCGTTGTGAATCTCTAGAAAAAAGGCAGAATCATTGTATTTCTCTGGCGTCCTTCTGTACAAGTTTATTTTACGTATGGATCTCATTTATAAAGATTTCACATTTACACTTTCTCCTTTTTTTGTTGACATTATAAGAGTTTGTCGTTTTGCCTGACCACGAGCCCAGTGCGGTTGAAGACAGCAAATTTGCGTGAGGCATGTCGTGCGATTCGTGCGGATTTTTTTAATACTTACGAGTATACGTTCAAATAAATACTAATGGAGGTCAAAAGTTGAATCTTGACCTCGTCGTCGTAAGATAGGTCTTTAAATATTCATTATTATTAGACACTATTTCGGTCTAAGTATTGTGTTTGTTGCACGAAAATTGGTTTTAATCGGCGCCATGTATTTACTAATCGAAGTTCTCCATTTGCTATATAACTCTTCCTACCTACTTATTCACGTATATGACTGACTAGCTTTTGCCAGAAACTTTATTCCCATTGAATTTAGAAGTAGGCATCTAACTCGGCTTCCTGGCTGCGTACCAAGATGGAACATGCACCAGATTTAATATTAGACTTGTAGCAAAACAGCTATGAAAACTACATCCTATTTCGTATGGCAGTTTTTATGTGATGTACGTACAAATATACAGACAAACTAAAATTCTAAAGCTATTTTTTTATCTTTTACTGTTTTTATGTAGAAACCTAGATTTCTTTCTTAAATATCTCTTCTGTACACCATCAGCTAATTACGCTTTTATTATATGTATAGATAGATACAGGTACATAAATATATTCCATTGCATTTTTTTTAATTTCAGGAATTCTATTGGTTGCTTATCATAAACTTATCTGCCCAGGTTGAACATGTATAGTACAAAAGTGGCTTTATAATTGTTACAATTATTCATCTTTTAAGTATTTTTGGTAACTACGACGTTGAAGCCTATACTTAACTAGTACGACACATAATTGCATTACAATTATTTTCCTGGAACATTTAAACAAATAAGATGGAATTAAATTACCTTTGTTTTGAGCACTATCCCACAATAAAATTACTCATCGCGCGATTTGTTTTTGTTTTTCAATCGAATTTGCGGCAATTAATCATTGGAATTGAATAGGAATAAAACTGCTATGGGAGGTGTGTGGTAATGATATCATTGGCCTACATTTTTGAAATCTTGGTGTTTGTTATTAACTTAGGTAATTAAAGATTACGTAACCGAAGACTGCCGATTTGGTATTTATAAGGTATGGAGAAGCACCGTTCAATATTAAACATTAAGCATCAGCCATTGGTAAAAGTAAATTACTTATGAACACTTTAGGATATTAACTTTTTACTGCGACTGTGCATTATTTGTAGATTAATTAACTTATTCTTGAATATGCCTGTAAATATTACATACAGGCCTCCTTTCCGGAGGGGGTAGGCAGAGACCATAGATTTCCATTTGCTACGATCCTGACATACAATCTTTGCTTCACTTACTCCCTGCTGTGGTTTTCCCAGCAAAGAACTGCATGGGGATCTTCAAAAGGATAGTTAAAAGGTTCTTGCAGGGTCGGCAACGCGCGTAATTCCCCTGACGCTACAAGCGTCTATGGGCGGCGGTAATTGCTTAATATTAGGCGAGCACCTATTTGCCACCGACGTGGTATTAAAAAAGGTTTGATTTTAGACGGAATCTCAGTAACACAGTGTTTGACATTACTAACTGAAGACTTGATCTGACGGGCCTTTATAAAACCCAGCCTAAATGGTTTAGTATAGCAAGATTACGGTCCCAGTTCTTAACAATTAGTTTTAGTTAAGCTTTTTCCAATAGTTAACGAGAAGATACAGAAACATACAAGTAAAAACTAGACACAGTCATGTCAACTACTGGTGAAAACAATGTTCTACCCGTGTCAAGCATTGGTACACTTATCTTACCGTGGGTTATTAGAATAGTGTCAAGAGTGAAACATCGTCACGCAGCAAGGACAAGAGGAAGCCGTTCCAAGCCGAGATTCTCGCTTATCTCACTCCATTCTTGTCACATCTAGCTCCGGCCGGATGTTCAACTAATCAGGACCCTTAGGGTGATGATAAAACTAATTGCCCTGTTATAATGCGACTACTGTGCCTTTTCTTAGAATAAAATGATGTTACGATTAAATTACCGTTTACCGCCGTTGAGGGATCTTGCGTATTTAGGGCCTCCGTTTAGTCGCGCGGGTGCACGGAGCGGGTGCACGCTTATCGAACAATAGTATGAGCACCCGCGCGGGTTAGCGGTAGCCCCTACGTTTTTTTCACGTTTGTTGCCGTCAAATACGTCAAATTAAATGTATGATAATGAGTTTATCGTAAACCATATTTGTCCGTGACTTAATTAGTAAACAACAATAGAACCAAAGTTTCAGTTTTGTACATTAAAAATTTTGTTCATTGTTTAAATAAGACTTTCTCTAAATCACCTCTTGTATTTAGAGCCTCAATCGATTTTATTTTGGCGATAAATGATGTTTAGGCGGCATAAATGAAATTTTAGTTTAGTTTTGTTTACATGATGAGACAGGTAGGTATAGACGAACAGACTTTAGGCTGCCGGCGTTGAATGATCCAAGGTCAGACTACAAGTGAACCCTTTATATCTCCAGGTACATCCTGGTAATCTGTGAGTACGAACAGCTACTTCTTAAATATTGAGAGGGGAACTGCCTGTCAACCACTTCTCCATATTCATCATCATTTTGATCATAATATCTGATTTTATACATCAGTCTACTATATTATTACTAATATTTTTGAAGGTAAACTAACTCGCCTGCCTTCATAAAAATCCTATTAGTTTTATACATATATGAAAACTATTATTTGATTTGATGTATCCTTTCGGACGAGGGTTATTTCAAAGTACCTAGCCCGAGGCCTCGCTTTAATAGGCTATATTTTTAATTAAGTACTCACATTCCTTGACTCTGTTTAAGATACGAATGGAACTAAAAATAAACCTACCTCGAAACAGTACATAAATGTAGGTATGTATGTCACAATTTCAAGTATTCGTGACCTGCACAATCTCTTAACTTGGAGTTAGCAAGTTGCCGAGAAACCTTATTATGCACATATTTGTACTTAGCGCCTATAAATAGACGGCAGTTCCTTCAATACAGTAGCATATAAAACTTTTTACGTTGGCGACTTTTTAATGTTAAAGTGATTTAAAATAACTCAAAGTAAAAATGTGCAAACTATCTTCGATATACTTGAAAACTAAAATAGAATAGAATAAATTTATTTCAGGCTGCATAGGTAATTAGACACTCTTTTCAATTAAAAACTTTTTATTATTAAAATATGTTGAAAACCTCTAATCCGTTTGCGTTTGCCACCAAAGATGGTTAAACAGCAAAAACCATCATCAGAACAACAATGTTCTGTACAAAGTAGAAGGTTCAACTGAAAACGCTTATATCATAAATGTATTGGGGTGCAAAATTTTAGACCACGTTCTTCTAGAAAACGATCTACATTACCCTGGAAAACAATTAAGTTGACTGTACCTACGTTAGCCATTGTAATCTTTTAATCTTATTTCAAAAGGAAACAAGGAACTGTTCTTGTTCAGAGGTAATATTGTGTAGTCGCAGTCGTGAGTTGCAGAGGATTATTCTATTATTAACGGAGGCTTCTCGGAGATATCATCACGTAGCACATAATTGGATATAGGATAATCAATTGATAATGACGCCGCCGGCATTATCTCCTGTATGTTGCCTAATTTGTATTTAATAGCGAGGAAAGAACATTATAACATCTTTGATTCCATTACAACATTATATTTATAGCTTTTCCAAACGCTTAGTTCAATTTTTTTCCTATAAGGTGACCCAGATACTCATTTGCCTACTTTTTCAGTGAAAAAAGCAGTTGTTTTGCTACAAATTGGGCATAAGTAGCGATGGTAAGAAAACCGACTTAGTGCGAATCGGAATTGCACATGAGAAAAAAAAACCCTTACATACAAAACGCTGAAAAGGACACAGTCAATATTGTTTGGTTATAGTCTCGGTAGGTATATACTCGTACGAGTATTTTAAAATTATACTCACATTATGTACCGAGTGTGGTAGATAGATCATATCAAATCTCTATTGAATCCTTAACCTAAAAGATCCTGTTACTTGAGTATTCGTAACTATTGATGTTGTTTTTGTTGCAAGGAGCAACATAGACAGATCGTACCATCCTGGCATACCACTTTCACTTCAACGCTTGCGCGGCGACTTGCGCGAGCGCGTGTTTTGAAACCTTTTTCCTTGCGGTTGTAAACAACACTTTTCATTGTAAAAAAAACTTTATTTCAAGGTACTTAATATTTTATTCGCCACACGTAAATGAGCTCGGTAAATCGACAGTGGATATCTTAAATGTTGTAAGGAACATCAAGGGACATGGCCCTTTTGCCATTTTGAGATGTCCACTGTCTTAATAGGGTAAGTTAGATTAGCTTCACAAAGAGTGCTCTGATTGAGCTGACCTTAGTTATAAAAAAACCGGCCAAATGTGAAACGGACTTGCGCACAAAGGGTTCCGTACCATTATCAATAGAAACGGTAAAAAAGAAATACATCATCCGTGAAAATATCAACTGTCTAACCATCACGGTTTATGAGGTACAGCCTGGTGAGAGACGGACGGACGGACAGCGGATTCATAGTAATTGGGTCCCGTTTTACCGTTTGGGTACGAAACCCTAAAAAGGAGAAAATAATTATTTTTTTAATTAAGTATTTGTATATAAAAATTTTAGTAGCTTAAACCTCCTTTTAAGCTTGAAAAAGCCTGTGCCAGGAAGCAGAGCTTCTCCATCATACATTATAAATGCATTTTGTGTACGAAGTTATAGGAGCTAAGGAGGGAAATGTAACCGTCACAAATCGCAATAGCAAAGCTGTCTAGTTTGAAGCAACCAACTTGAATCAACGACAAGAAAAACGTGTTAAAAAACTGTACGCATTGGTTTCAAAGTTTTTTTTTGGGTTCTTAATGGGTCCGTCAAACGATCGTATCAATTAGTTGGTCCCGCGGTTTATTAACATGACGTCATGTGGGTTCGTTAAGACGGTGAACATTTAGTTAGAAATTTTTTTGCCCGTTCAGGAAGGTTCATTAGCTTTTGAAATAAGATTGTTACTTAGGAGCTACTGGAGCTAGCAGCCAATATTTTTCTATCACTCAAAAAAATGGCGATTTGATATTAAAACTTATAAAACACGTGCAATACCTTTTCCTTAAAGGTTTCAAACCGAAAAGTACAGTACTTTCACGTGTATCTTATCACCAGATTTTGAAAAAAATATACAAACAAATTGTCCTCTAAACAAGAAGCACTTGACCAAATCAGCTTTTACGATAAAAAGGGACTGACATAAAAAAAATGTCTGACAATTATTTTAAATGACTTTAAAAACATAAAACCTAATTGCATTTGCTCTACAGAAACTTTTAAACCAAACATAAATCTCATTAGTTAGTAAGTGGAGCCTTTTTTGTGCCATAGACGTAAAACTCGAGCCAGTCGGGAACTCCCGTCATCAAATCTTGATTATGTGACGATCAACTCGATAAAACAAATGGCTAATTGCGCCATTGTCATCATTATACGCACCTTTAATGTGTTTTAGGCGGCGTTTCGGAACAAAAACGCTGTTCCGGTACTGTCACGGTGCGAACATTAAAATTGACGTCAAACAATAAACTAACGGAAAAACATGAGATAAGAGGCTATATGGGAAATGTATTAAAATTTGATGCCAGTAGATATGTTCACTTCTCGATTATACATATCTTATTATTTATAGAAGGCTTCTGAGTTATTTGCCAGAGAGTTGGTTGGTACCTACTACTTGAACAGTTAAGAAAATAAACGCTTTTTCTGAGCATTTGCGCTTAAACATTATTTTTACGGAATTCTTGACTTATTTTAAATACCTATCGAATGTCTTATATTATTCCATAGGAACAATAGAAGTAGAAGCTTTTGTTACATGAATCAAGTCACTTTGTTAAGTTTTTTTAGGAAAGATAAACAAACATTAGTCCTTTCCTATCTTTTTATACTGGGCAGGTAAATACGTCAAAATTCCAAAGTAATGTTCCAGAAGCATTTGCCAGACATCAAAGTCGTGCTCGTTCCGCAATTTGCACTGGAAATAATAAAATTAGATAAGCAAGTCTTCAGGGAAACCATTGTTTCTTTTTACTGCGAAGACGGGTCGCTATAAAAACTAGCCGATATATTACGTACTGGGCACTTTGCGGCATTTGTTTTCGTGTTTTTGCACCATTGTTTCGCATCTTTGGTGATTTGGCTAATGCTTTCTGGTAGCTTCTGTGGTGTGCAAGTAAGGTATCTTCTTAAATTACCACTGTATTTCATGATTTAAGAACACTTTGGAACACCAGTTAATCAGTTTACGAAGTTAGATCTTAAATATTTCTTGCAATTCTAAGAAAGTTTATGGTTTACGCGTGAACGTTTTTAACACAAATTATTAAATAGCCTAAAGTATTATTAAAAGTAGTATGTAACTGATTGACGTCATCTTCCTTTTGGAAACTGGTCGGAAGTCACTCAAAGGGCCATATTGCCTATCACCGACTTGTGTAGAAAGCCATGGTTAACTTCAGATTGCTGAACCAACTTGCAAAAAAACTGTGATAAGTGGTGTGATCTATTGATTCAATTGACTTTATAGAATAGATATTGTAAGTATTATACACACATTCTAGTATATAAAGTAAATTCATTTGCAAAGAGCAATATTTACTAGTGACGTTTACAATACGTCAATAATTACGAGTATAATTATATTAATCATTATTACAGAGAATAAGTAGAAATTATTTATTGCCCAATATTAGGAAATTATTTCTATTACATTATTATTAATAATTAAATTCATTTAATAATTATTCCTTAGAAGAAACTCACCTATCGAACATTATGCTAAATCCTGAAGTATCATTTCTAGTCTCCGAGTGAACAGCAATAAAAAACTAATTTTGTGTATTTTGTTAGGGTCCTTTTGTAAAAGTACTAATAGTATTTTCTCTCTCTAGCCTTACCTTACATGGAGCTAAAAAACAATTACCTATTCATATATTTTTGAAGTATTTTTCTTACCCTTTTGTTTTGCACTTTCCCCTCTTTTGGGGTCAAGTTTGACTCAGCCGACATTCGGATTTTTAGTGAGAGCGCTTGTTCGAAATTTGAAATGTATACAACGTTCGTAAGTGTGTGTATACTCTAATATACATATCGATACTTACGATACTCAATGCTATTCAATTCTATAGTCTATTTATTTTACCTCTTCAGTTCATGTATTTTTTTATGTTTTACTTGTGACATTGTCACTCGTATCAGTATAAACTAAACCATATTCATCCTTACTTGTCATAAGAACTAAACAACATTCTAACTAAAAATGACAATGTTTGCGATCAAAATATAGTTATTGTTAAATAAAACGGTCTAACACAACAAATTATAAATCACCCCACACTGTTTACAGCCTCGATTACTTTTATGTAGGCGGTAAACGGTGTGTAAGTAGGTGACATTAAGTGAAATTTTAGGTTAGAATTTTGTTTACATTATTTACATTTATGGATGAACAGACTTTACACCAGCTGATAAACATACGTACAGTCAGCAGCAGGAGAAGCTCAACACTCGAACAGGACAAAAAGATCTACACAGCTCTTGCACTCTTAACAATAAAGTCGTTTCTATCTTTTTAATGTCGTCGGCTGAGTAGCGATCTGCTGCTAGCAGTACAGTCGACGAATTGTAACCCCGACCCAACAAGGCACTCTGCCAAAGTGACATTATGAATCAAATCGTAGGAAGTCTCCTTTTATACATATTATGTCAAAATGACACGGTTGTAGTATGGGTCAGGCTTCAATTTAATTGATAGTGGTACATATTTTTTGTACTATATGGGGACCGGTGCCGTTGGTAGCGTCATTGCCAACTTCGCAAAACATTATTTGTCAGTCTTATATCATGCCATGTAAAGTAAAACTATTGTTTGCTGTTAATTGTTGATGTTAGCGCATTATTATTCAATTTCAAAATATTATAAAAATCACAACACGGGTACACAGGTTCTTTACGAATCAACGATGTAAAAACCCATGTCTAATAAAAACTGCAAATTGTAGCCAGCTCTGCTGGGGTCGAGCTTAATTACCTAACACAATAAGCTGCGTTAAGTTAATTATTTTGGCTTATTTTTTGGAGACCAACGACCGATGCAAGTGATTAATATTCGACGGTTCAGAAAAAGTTAAACAAAGTGTAACCATCAATTTGGCGCATTCGGATTTCTTATAAGCACAAAATTACGACAAAAATACCGTACGTATTCCATTTCCTACTCGCCCCAACACCTGTTAAAGCTTGTCAACAGCGCCGGTCAGCATAGTTGAGTTTGCGCACTTGCATTAAAAATGCCAATTTATTAGGACTGTATTGAAAAATAAAAATAATAAGACTTAGAACTTTACAGTCGCCCATACCCAACTACCCGTTTGTTAGTGGTGCAATAGAAATATTAGATTATATCGTATATATTAATTGCTAATGCTGTTTACTCTCTCATTTTCCGTTGACACTGGCATAGCTGCAACAAGTTCACTGAAGTCGGTATCTGCTTCGCATGCCTATTACCGCATATCAAAGTGCTACTTGTATACATCATATAAATACAATTCCTAAACCGTGACGAACCGTGGCCGTTTCCCCACTTACAGTAACCGTGACGTAGAGTGACTTATTTCCATGTCTACATAATATAACTCTACATTACTGCGTAGCGCAATGTTGATAAAGCTTCTCATTGAACTTGGAATTTTGTTAGTACTCTACAAGTTCAAGTGTTGTTTGCAGATACGCTTCGTTGAGCGTAAAATTTAAGCAGTGCTAACCAGTCAAGAAGTATAGCAGGCGTTTGTCATCTGCAAAACAGTTTTTTTACATAAGTTTAAACAAGAATAAATGTTCCTTAAAGTACAAAAATGTCGGGCCTTGTATGAGAATTGGGTAAATCGAGACCGTCAGTCGCAGACCTTCCGAAGCCTTGAAAAAGTCTGTTAATGTATAAAATTTCTCTTTTAGCATCACAAGGCCTTAAGTCTTGTTAAATAAGCAACCATTAACCCTTGTTGAACGTCCTTTTGCCTGCTCGCTCTGCATCCGGTGAAGCCTTGTAAGGCATCAGCGGCTAATACCGTACATCAAAAAATTTGTCATTCGTAATATGTTAAGGTATTAAATAAAAATAGAAAATAAAATCCATGTTAAGCTCAAATATGAAGTTATGGTTGTTTTTTAAGTCTTCCATTTTATGTTTTCCTTCTGGTGATGATTGTGCCTGTATGTACGAGTATATGGCTTGATGGGCAGGACTGAAATAGTTTTTGTCCAGTATTGAACCTAAATCCGTCCCTAGAATGTCCACTAGGCCAACTCACATCTCCTTGACCTACAAACTGTTCAATATTTGTTCGCTAGGCAAACATTTTTTAAACCAAACTCTATTGGAATGAAGTGTCACTATTCGATGTTGACATGTTTTAAACTACATTCCAGGGTTATTTTTAGATTTATTTTTTTAAATAAAATATTTATGAATAATTTAGATACTATATTAAATAAAGCTTATTTACGGCATTACCTATAATCGTTTTCGATTGGTTGGGAACGGGCCTGCGATTCTCTGGATATTAGGAGCTTCCAAGGACAGTGGTAGTTTTAATTTTTTAAATTTACGCATTGTTGGAACGGAGGACCGGAACTAGACGGTGAGATGTTAATGCTATCCATGCCAACATCTCTGAAGCCGTGTCTTCCGCGATCGCTCGCTGCATAAGTACGTGGCATTCCGCTCTACAAATAGTGCATAAGAAATACGTCCACAGTAGGACTACTACATATACTGCTACTGGTATCAGCTGCGAAAAAGATTCATTAATGGTTTGTTATATATAGTTTTTGGAGATCATTAATATACAGAATAAATAATAGACGCCCAAGAATACTTTCCTGAAGGACGCCGTATTCTTTTGTTCTTGTTTTGTTTTTTTTGTGCTATTAATGGTCACAGCTCAAAATTCCTTGGGGAGATTCCAATGCTAGGGAACAGCAATCGGGGTCAAGGTACTAAGATAAGCCCAGAGGTCCAGTTTAATCTATATAAACTTAAAAAATGGTTTCGTTGTAAAATTAATACAGTAAGCTTAGCGCCTAGCACAAGCAGTAGCAATTCAGTTACGTTGATGTCACTTTGCAGTCGATGAGCGTATCGCCTCCGCTTAGCTTTAGATTCTATCTCACCTGGGCCTGAACTTTATGCAACCTGGCATTTGCAATCTAACTATGCTTAATTTACATAGTGCAACTTAATCTTAATGCACAGAACACGCTACGGTATTAATGGAAAAAAAAAATTATATACTCGTAGCTCTGAAATAAAAATGGCGGCATTTATATTTCATGTAAACTCTACGGTTTAGAATGAAGAAGCCGCTGCAAGCGCAAGGTTATAAACATTTATTAAACGTCAAATTGACGTGAGAAATAAAACTGGATTCTAATGGTATTTTATTACTTGTATGTGATTATTTACACAGCGAATTAACGGGACGTTTGGAATTGAATGTGACAACGAAGACGCAAATGTTTTATGGATATAAGATTGTCTCAAGGATGATAATAATAGGTCAATGAGTTAACTATTTGACTAACCTTTACATAGCTACCGTTTTCTCGGCATTGCATGCCCTTTCATAAAAATACCGGATAAAAACAATATAGAAGCGGGTTTTTTATTAACTCAACGCGATAATAAATGACGTAGTGTTGACATCAATCATTTTATTATTTCTTACGGTAATGGTCACAGTCTATGACAGTGACCCAATAATTGACGAGCAAAAATTAAGAGACAATGATGTCAACGACTGGTAAAAGCAATCTCCTACGCGTGTCAAGCACATAGGACCGTTACCTAGTAACGATGAAAAGTTTTTTTTTTTATAAACAAAATAAATTTAAGTCCTAACTTGAAACTTGTTTAACGCGTACAGAAACAGTGGTTAAACATAAACAAAACAATTATAGTAATATAGAAGTGAACAACATTTTCAATTGTATATTTCACCGTGTTTGACTTGGCAGTAATTTATGCGTATAATATCACCACTGATAAGAAATGAGACGGGTTTTCACGATGAATCATCGGCAGAAATCGCTATTTGAATGCGTTCGGAAACCGTAACGTTCTTAATCCATACACCGTATCAATTAAGGTATTTTAAATGTCAAAACGATAGCGGTGGAATATTTATTGCCACATGAATATTTATGTGTATTATTGAAATATGTACTAAAGCTATTTACTTTAGTTAGACGTATGTATAAATTTTGCATGTACTGAGCGATATTTGTATGGTATGTTATTAACTATTATTATTATACGTCATGTGTCGCAATATACAATATACGTGTCAAGAGTAAGTAGGATTCAATGTTAAAAATGCACGGTTATGGTTTAAATTATTGATTTAAATATTGGTACTTACAATAGGTTCGATTTTCTGATAGTTCCATTGCATTTCGAATTAATAAATAAATGTTGTATGTTTTTAAAATTATAATATTAGCGTCGTTTCAGAAATTTTTTACAGTTTTCATTGGGTGTATGAGTACAGTTGCCATTATAACTTATCGAAAATTACATATTTCAGTGGATATGTCGACCGGGTCTTTATGAGTTATTTACTAGACCCACACTTTTAGCGTGTATCGAGATTCATCTCGCATTTGAGATAATTGATAAAGTGACGGATTTTATCTGCATATGATAGCTCTTTCTTACAAATCTCGACGTGACTTCATTTCTACAGCCGCGAAGATTGCCGCTATTGAGGTTCACATCTCGAATGCCTTAGTACGATTTCTATTGTTTTATTTAATGCTGACTGTATTGATGTATTTCATTTATTTTAATTAGAGAAAATAAACCCTTCCTACGGCTGTTTGTTAAGTTAACGATTGAGATGTGGAAAAGCTATTGTGCTACAATTTTTAATTTTAATATAAAAAGTGATTGTTATTTCTATATCAAATTAATCTTCTTTAAGACTCAAATACTGTTACGCGCACTTAAGTTGGTTTAAAATTTTGGGTTTGTAAGAGTTGTTTTTAGTAAAGTAGATGAATAAATTTCTATACTACAATAAGTTACTATTCCATCTGCACATCAGGGTCTACTTTTACCATAAACATAGAATATACTAAACGTCTAATGTGGGTGAGGGAGAAAGTAATCTATATGGCAATTGCGCAAGTAAGAAGGAGAAAACAAACAACACATTTGCAACCTGTTTTGAATGGTAAATTGGCAGAAGTTAGCACGTTTTTGTATAAACTTTCGCAATATTTTGAAGCTTATGGCACACTCTGACAAGTCAATAATAGTCACACGCCAATGACCTGTTCAACTATACACTAGTCAGGTTCTAAGCTTATGATATTCACATCAATGTGATTATCAGCTTTCGTGAAATTTGAAATGTAATTAACTATGACTTGATGCCAAATTAGTCGTTTTTTAGTCTCTTTAACTTCAAGATTGAATATCATGTACGACTCAGGCGCCAGTCTTTTTAAGTACGAGTCGAGTCGTTCAAGTTATAAGCTTCTTACGAGTTGTTTAACTCTGGAGACGTTTGTCTTTTAGTATTATGACTGAGTCTTATTAATAAAAACTCGAACCTCCAGTCTTAATTTTTAGAGTCGAGTCATTTAAAATATAGTCGAGTCTTTTTTAGTAAGCCTTAAAAGACTGACCCTTTTTTTCATAAATAAATAACCATCTTTTTAGGCAAAATATATTGCCCCTTTCATTTGAGGATGAACATTACAATGACAGATGAAGACATAAAACATGTTAACTAACATAGGCTTGCGCATCGTTTATGGATAAGGGGGTGAGTCTCTTTCATCGCTGGTTGGTTCATACACACTGCTCCTCACCTAACCTAACCTCTCTGACCCGGGTGAGAGCGTTCTGATGTATCGGGTGTTTGCTTGGCGAATGCAATGCTGTGCGTACTGATTGTCCGCCGCTCACCGATCTGGTTTGGTTTGTAGCCCGGCCTGGCCTGCCACTCCCCCGGAGCCCGCCTCGGCCTCATCGACGCCGCTCCAAAACGACCACGTAGTACGTATTACCACAGATTACATAACACTTCAATTTATAATCCATTACAAAAACAGAGGTGAGAACCCGTGTTAATATTTTGATGGGTGTCATTTACGAACCGATACATGACGCATTAGTTGCCTGATCCATATACCTACCACAAACTTATAAGTGTTACAATTTGACATAATTGTAACGTTATTCATACAAAAATATGACAATTATTTTGAATGGTAGCTCTTGTAAGTTGTGTGAAGCAGGCTCCTGGTGATGGGAGACATTGCGAAAGTAATCAAACTCCTCACAGCAGTGCAGCAGTACAGCATTATAGGAAGCACAAAAGCTAGTAGGTACCTACTAAAAGTGTTAGTAGCAAATAATTACATTATTAGGTACTATGGAGTTAATTAAAGTATAAAGTATTTATTAAATAACACAGGTTCAGTAATATCTTAATCACTCATATATGACAATTTAATAAACTAAACCGCAACCAAAGTTGCCATTTATTTGTTAAAACCTACAACGTGCATTACCCAATAAATAATGCAAAACCTCGTCCATTATCAGAGAAGCTGTCTCAAAACAATATTTATGCGTGGTTTTATGATTTCGTGCCTCCGATAAGAACGTTGACATCATGCGCCATCATTCATTACACTACTTTTGGCGCGATTAATAGCCGTTATATGTCGATTATTGAACCATTCCTTCGTTTAATTCATATACACTTGTATCGCAGACATTGTAAAATTACAAGTTTAAATTTTGAAATTTCAGCAGTAAGTGCCTGTCAAGCGATTAGGTACACGTAGCTAACAGCCAAACACGGTTTCAAAGGGTGATCTC
Organism: Ditula angustiorana; assembly: GCA_963691745.1. NCBI lineage: Eukaryota > Metazoa > Arthropoda > Insecta > Lepidoptera > Tortricidae > Ditula > Ditula angustiorana. The sequence continues at coordinate 9,898,950 of OY829472.1, forward strand.
ATAATTAATAAGGACAGTTTTTTGTCAATCGCGGGCACTTCCATTTGTTAACTTGTCAAGATTTGTGGCGACAGCTTAGGCCAGAATTGTTGAAAAGACGTTTATTGGGAGAACACATAAATAAGCATAAAATTACAAGCTACCATCCGCGATGCGCTGACTTGTACCGAGAAGGGAGTAAAAGGGGCGAGGCGCGCCGCATACTAAGTACGTACATAGGTATACAAACAATGGTAATTATGAAAGTACAAGTATAAGAAAATATGAAATAAAACTTTTTTTCGGCCCTGTTTAGAGGTCTGGTAGAGTCAGTCTATTTTATGAAATAATAGCGGACGCCCGCGAATTTGTTCGCTGAGAATTAGTAACCTATGTCCGATAGTGTAGCCTTCTATTAGTGAAGGAATTTTTGGAATCGCTTTTTTGGTTCCAGAGATTCCCCTACACACAAACAAACAAAAAATAGAGTTTACCTTTTTATTATATTATTATTTCGATTCGGTAGGTGGTCAATTAAAATTAAATATTGGTTATGGTTTGCTGGCAACGAGATTCTAGTATTATTTAGATGCGCGTATACGTTTCCCATTTTGTAATAAGTGCTGAATACAATATAACTTAACATGCGGTTTAATGTGCATTTAAGTGATAAGCCATTATTTATCACTAATGATACCCAAGTATTATTTACCATTAATGTAAAAAAGTCAAGGCGACAGTGTTGTAAACGAGCAATAATGTAGCATGGATCGAATTGTAGAATTACGTATTTCGCACCTCGTCTATGTGCCGAGATATACGAGTATATTGAAAAACTGCAACCACAATATTGTATTGTTACAAGTTTTTTTATTACTATAACACTTTTTATTGCTAACCATTTTTATTGCCAACCAACCAAATTGACCTCCAGGGAATAGTTATAGTCTGAATTCGCGCGGTTATCGAGATTAATCTCACATGAAATACAGCAAATGTGTTACTTACGTTTATACATCTCAAGTCTGACTTCATCTTCATTGATCAACATGTCGATTTTCTATAGTCGCGTACGTTGTTTTAGCAGATTTTGTTGAATGGAGTCGATTTAAGGCTATTGCGTACCCAGCGCTCTCCATACGGTAACGTTTTCCACCCTCTACACCTTAAGATTACCTTACAACTCGGTATGTAGGTTTTTATTTTTTAAATATATTTTATAGTTTTGAAAATATAGAGCCTTTTTGTTTCGTGTGAAACTTCTAAAAGTGTAAATATTATCAACCTATGAATAATATGCAAAAAATCAAAACACACAAACCTAGCTATAAGGCGTACCTAAAAATAGCAAAAACATGGCTATAGTTAAGGTTTAGTGGGTGGAAACGTTACCGCCGTTTGTATGGTGCAGAGCGCATTTCGAAGCTTGATACACAATCCTCCTTAGCGGCAAACGGCGCTGTTTCAACCAGCTAGCAATCGAAATGTTTCTTTCCCCCTCTCTCTTGGTACGTTTCTGTTGGCAAACAGCCTCATATCAATCAGTGGTCCGGGAAAAGTCGTCAATAACGAGTATAAACCAGTTATCCTCGGTGACAAAATGATACAGAGCGCCGCGTGCGCATAGGGCTACGTAAGCGGCCTTTGTACCTTAAAACAACGCAGCAAGGATCTTTATTACTTAGCAATTTATAAAAGACGTACCTAATAAGTAACAAGTATCAGCGGTCACGGCTTAAGTTTCGATATGGTAGGAAAACGGGTGTAAACAACAAACTGTTATGATACCCAGTTACAATGTTCTGCTACGGTTCTGTTTGGCCATGCGTTCTGGTCTACGGTTAAACATTAAACTGTTTAATCTGTTTTGTTACACAATACAATGACTTACAGTGCGAACTTTGCTCGAAAACCTGCGATTTACAAGTTGATTTAAATTAATGCTTGCACTAAAGGGAATGGGTTTTTTTTAATATCAGATTGAAGTCATTTAGAATTATTTTTTTTAACTCTATAGCTTTTACCATAAAGCGTCAAATAAAAATAAATAAATTGAACACTTTATTTTGCGGTTTTGGACTTGCCCCGTAGGATTCACTGACCATTCAAAAGGCATCTATGACGCGCGTTCCTCGAATCGTGCGAGTCGCCGGATAAAAACTAGTTATATTTAGCTCTCGCGTGTGCTGCAGAAATTGCGGCAATTAAAAAAACTATAGTACTTACCACAGGGCCGCCGGCGCAGGTCATCGAGCAATTGTTTATAGGCTGCTAACTAGTCGTTGACTGATACTTTGAGTTATTCATTCCATTTCTATTGCCTACTATACTTACTCATACCGCTCTTTGTCCAGACGACATATAATTATTGAAGAAAAATCATCAATTTTTATTTGTTGTAAGCTTTAGCTTGTTGTTATAGCGTCCGTTGAGCTCTATCTCTTTACTCATAATAAACAAGAAGTAAAAAAAAAACCTCTTACAAGAAACGTGTTTCTTTTGTTATGTTCTAACGAACATGCTATTTAATGCGAACTGTAAAGTAAAACGACAAGTAATAAAACTTGCCCAAGTATGAATCGGGCTCACGCCAAAGATCCCGGACTAAATCTAAGAAACCACATTTTTTGGTAAATAAATGAAAACGCATAATATTACACGAGTCGGTGCGCGAATCCGACGTGCATTAAGCGAGTTTCTTATGTCATTTGATCCAACCGTGCGGTCATGTGGAAAGAAAGCAGAGAATGCACCTCGCCAACACATTGCTCTCCCCGGCCGCTGACTCGCGAGTGTCGTCCCGTCCACAGATGAGCTTTAGCTTTGATCGGGTCACAGGGCCACACAACACATCTAGTATGACAAATCACTTATGCTTGGCTTACATTGCCCTACATGCAGCCCAAGCCCTAGAAAGATCCTGGAATTTTTCTGTGGCAGCGTCAAAAGCCAGTTCCAAACTTCTTTCGCGTTGTAGTTCCAGCAAAGAACTACGCAAGCAGTACCGCACGAAAACCGCCACCGAAGAGAGCGTAGGCCAGCGGCAGCGTACAAGCAAAGGCCAGTGCACTTAGCACGAATCTTCTCGATTCACCTTAATCCGCTACGTAACTCAGTGCATTTCTTTCTAACTAGCTCAGTAAGAGAGAGACGCACTGAGTTACGTAGCAAGTTAACGCGTATGGAGAAGATTCGTGCTGTGCACGGCGCGAGTATATGTTTACATAACTCGCGCTGCCCATTATCGTACTCATTTCCATGCCCACTGGCACAGAAGCGGTCTGAACTGAATGTAAATGGAGTATATTAGATTGATAAAACAAATGACAGCTACGTCGTAGCACCTCTACGTTCTCGGAACGCGCCCATTGCACGGACAGCCACAGGATGTCACTATTTATTTTTACAACAATACGGCAAACTGAACAAACAACGAGACGAGAGGGGAATGAAGTCGTGCATTTTGGCAAAACACAAATTGCAATAATAAATTAAAATATTGTATTGGGAACTAGTGAAAGTACACTTTGTGAGAGGGCAACTGAGACCTGAAATGGAAATATGATGAGATAATTATGGTGACCGTTTCTTAGTGTATTAAAAATAAATAAAGTATTTAACACTTCTGTTATTACGCATATTATTCAGACAATTCCAGTTTATTTGTTAGTATTCTTTAAATAAAGGTGTCGAAAGCTTAATTTCTGATGTTAACTTGAAAATAAGACTGCGCAAACTCGTGGCTATCTAGAAATACGTTTTCACCAGGCTTCTATACCATTTAGACCGTCGAAATGGACACTTGGTTACATTTTTATTGCCAAACTGGTAGATGAAAGCCATCCACCAGACGAGTGTCTTGCCACATAAATATACATACATTAATGTTTGACACAATATATTTTTCACTGTTGATACTCGTAGGTATTATAAACGGAAAATTGTGTGACGATAACAGCTAACCAAACACCGGCAGGCGTCATGACCGCCCAGCCATTGTAAGTTTCAACCAAGTATAATTTGTAATGATCCCATTCAACACATTGTATATGTCAGATTTCTAAAATATAACGCAATAAATCTTATGTGGACGCAGCGCCGGCGCACTTGTTTTTGGTGGAACCTTATAATACTCGTGTTTGTGTGTATGTGTGTGTCTTTTTAAGCTAAAGCATAAAACCAAAAACAATATCAAATAATATTTATACAAATCATGCATAAGCATATTGTCTATTAGGTACACGCATGTAAAATAATACTAAGTAATAAGTTAATAAGATGAAAAACGGTTATTGACGAATGTTTTTATGATTTCGTATGATATTTTTATTTACTATAGTATATGTATAGATACAGTAAACCGCTTTTACTAGCCATTTACTAAGCAGCATAGCTGTGATATGGGTTATCGTATTGTAATAAAAAAACAAGGCGCATCACGACTACTTTGCCGTACTATTTCCAAAAACATCTCGTTTTGATATTTTCGTTATAATTTGTTATTCTATTATAATATAATTTTATTCGGATTCCAAAAATAAACAACTGTATTTATAACTCTTTGTCAAAGTTACGACACTTTGTAACAAGCAATATATAGTTGAAAAGTACAATATGTAGTTCAAAATACATCCAATTTATAATCCCAACTCCGTTTGGACTGCTTGCAAGTGTCGCGGCACCGGATTTGATTCTAGGACTGAAGCAACCTCATTTGTGTTCAGGAACTGAAAGTTGCAATTGAAATTTATTCTCACCCTGGCTTACGACACAGTTAAACATATTAGTAAAATATATTGTGATGTTCACACTATCGCTCTAAGCACGTACAGTTTCAAACATAAAACACACGCAAAAAGATTTGCGTTCGCAGAAAATTGCAATGTATATCATTTTGGTCTGTCCAATTTATTTTATGATTTAAACGTCGAGTGGCCCCGCCTTAAGTGCAGCTTGCGCATGCGTGGCAGTAACTCACGTGAATGCAAAACTACGTGCTTTATCCAGTTGCAAAAGCAAGTATAGCTATGCAATTAAGGCTTAAATTTGAATGAAAAAAGTACGAGTTGAAAATATTTTCAGAATACATTATCCTTGTGCACGATTATTGGGATCATCATCATTATTATCCCCGTAATCGAAGATTTGTAGAGTTTAGTTGGAACTGTAGGTACTTCATCTTTTTTTACTAATGCAAGGTTTATACTATAAGTTAGAAAATTAACGTCTGTCTTTTACCAGGAACACAGTGCTATTTTTGACATATCTTACCGAAATTGGATCTAACGGACCTTTACAAAACCCAGCCTTATGCATGTTACAAATGGGTAATTCATAACTCCCAGACTAACCTCACTTTTGGCTTTGTTTTTTTATTATTTTTTAACATATATTTATTTATGTTTTTGATCATAAACGAAACTGTCAGCCCCATTAGAAATAAATAGAAATAAAAAACAACGAATTACAAAATCCCAATTAACAAAACTATCTATGTTTGCTTATTCGGACAAAATTGATTGAAATCATCTCAAATTGAATGAACTATACCGAAACTGCGCTAAGTTATTGCTCTAATGGCCAAATAATATTGAAACAACATATGTTATTCAAACGACCCTTGCTGGAAAAAGTGTGGAGATATTAAGTTGAAACCTTTGATAGATTGGTGTGTTTACTAAAATAATGTTTGCTACAGTGCTTTACTAAAATTAGTTTACTTACACTCTAATTCACAAAAGTTTCATTTCAATTGGATGTATGGTTTAGTAATGCATATCAGACCAACAAAAAATAGTGAAATGAATTATTTATTAATTTTATACTAGCCGTTTCATTTTTATGGATCCTATGTATGCTTGGATATAATTGCTACCTCTGTTCCAAATTTCATCTAAATCCATCCAGCTGTCGTAGCGTGAAGAAGTAACAAAAATTCACGTCACACACAAACGTTCAGCTTCATAATATGAGTGTATTGTTTAAGATTTATTATGATAAACAAATAAGCTTTTAGCACGCGTCTGTTCTCAGCCTTTTTCGACGCATGTTTACAAATACCAATACAACCAATTAATGTAAACAAGCCGTGCTCAACCACTGACCTACCCAAACGCATTAGGGTTCAATTCAATTATGCCAATTCATTCAATTTCTATTCATCAGCAGATACAATTACGCTTACGACACTAACGTAAAAAAAAACAGTTGATTGTCAATTTAATTTAATGAAACAAAAACACATCATATTAAACCGTATTCTGACACGGTAGGTGGCTGTTTAAGACTCATTGTGTCTTTTTGCACACTTTATAAAAACTGAGTGAATTAAGACAAAACTTAACCGCAGCCACCTGGAGCTTAGTGCATATTATAAATGTAAGTATTCAAGTATCTGTATATAACAACTCGGTTTCTGACTAAAATATTAAGAAAGCCAAACTGACTCAAACAAAAAGCCAAATCATTAAGTACCGGAAAAAATGTCACTGGAGTCAATTTGCCTTTCAAATCTCATTATGTATTTTTTGTAAGTGATAAACAATGCATAGTAAAACACTCGCTGTTGTCTTGAGCATTTTTTTTCGGCTTCTATAGTAAGTGTTTATCAATCAATCTGCTTTCAACAGCAAACGATTTATGTTACATGCCGTCGTTCTTTGCCTATCGGTCGATTCGATTGACCTCATACGCGTTACTCGTAGTAGTTTAAGAGTTACACGACTCTTGGCTTGGTTTAAGGGCCATTACTGGTTCGCACCAGTTCACTCCGGATCGCCATTATCGCCTCATGCCGGAGCAAATCCAAACCATACCGGTTTTAAAACACAAATTGTAAGGAAGAAAGTATCGCAGCATTCCAATGTCGTGATATATCGCGGAAAGTTTTGACAATGTTCGGACGTACTCGTACTCTCTCTGTTGTAGAGTGTTTTGTTTTTGTTATTTGTTACTGATTGGGCTACTTGCTGGCTGCCTTAACAACTAACCTAGATACGAAAGTTGTACGTCACCTAGCGTCAGAGCGCCGATTCCATGCCGTTACAGTGCCTTGTGTTGACGAAATATGTTCAATATAGTTACGATACCTTAAACTTCAATTCACGTAACACACATGTGATCAATTGAGCTTTACGCGAATTTAAGTTTAAGGGTAACATTTTCATCGCCTTTCAAAGTGTGTATTAAAATGTATATTTACTTATTATTGGTACATACTTGTCTATTAAAATCGTAGTTTTATACATCAAAGAGTGAGTTCTGGCGAATTAATTGTATAGAGTGAAAAATGGGGAATTGTATTCAGAATACGTAAATAAGTTCAAAATCATATTTTTAATTTATAAATGAACTGCTTCGCATCATTCGAGTCGCACTCGTATCACTGGACTTAATACTCAGGCATCTAAACGAGAACTAGCCAGATATAAATAGAAACTCGCTTAGCTAGCTTCTGCGTTTGATATCCAAAGCGATTAAAGGTGTAAAATATAGTTGTTTATATTTGTATTACAAGTTTCGTAAAAAAGACGCTGTTGTCGTTAAACTGACTTCTTACCCCGGCTTCATTGGTATTAGTACTTTATACTTTTTTGGGGATAAAAGAAACCGTCAGTTCTTTTTTTTATGTCGTACCTCACATATCTATGCGGTGTATTGGATCCTCGTCGCGACCACGAACGCCCAATTTTTTTTTTGATTTTATGGCCTGGTTGACGAACGCCCGAGAAGTTTGCCCAGTGTTGCCAATAAAGCAACTTTGTCGCTAGATCTGGCGGGTTTTGAGACTACGTTGGCAACTATTTCTGCAAGTGTTTCATACATTTTAGCAACTTCTTATGACCAGTGCTCCATACGTCTAGCGACATTTGCACCCAATTTGGCATGAACCACCGGCTTTTTGCAACATTTCTAGCGACTTCTACAATACTAAGTTGGTAACACTGACTTTGCCCGCTCATTGGCGTCCGCATAACGATTATGATCGTCGAAGATCGCGTCTGCGATTCAATACGCCGTGAAGATATAAATTTGTAGCAGCAATACGATTTTGTATTTTATATTTTAAATCCAAAATTAAAAGAAGAAAAATATTTTAATTTTTTCTATGAACATATTTTTTGAAATATCACGTATAGTATGCTAATGGGCAAGGCTCGAGAAAAGGCTCCATCGCTCTCCATACAGCACATGTGACGTCACTACTGTAATGAATATGTGCACGCAGCTCAACAGTAAATCGCATTATTCCAATACTGTCTTTAAATAATTGCGCTCATAATAAAACTTCCTAGGTTTTTTTATTGGATTCTAATGAACGTACATATTATAAAACGAAACTAATAATTGTATTGCTCTCATTTCTAAATTGTCGTGGTTGTTTTATTATCGTCTTTCGATATAAACACTTTTAATGATGACATGACATGACCTTTGGTTTGTGAATGGAATCTGTGCACCTAGCACGAACCTTCTCACCACGGGACATCAGTGCGTCTCGTGCTAGCTAGCCTAGTAGGAAAGAGACGAACTGAGTTACGAGAAGGGTCGGCTACGTGCACTGTTTGTATGTAGTCTGGACTCGCTATTGTTGTCGCCGGGTAAAATAGCTAAAATATTATACGTGAGCAAATTTATAAAGTGCTAAATGCTAAATCTACATCTACACTAGTCTACACTTCTACATCTACATCTACACTAATAAAGAGGTAAACTTTGTTTGTTTGTACGTAGGGGGTAATCTCTGGAACTTCTGAATCGATTCCAAAAATTCTTTCACTAATAGAAAGCTACACTATCCCTGACGGACATAGGCTATTAGTTTTACGCGAACGAAGTCGCGGGCGTCCGCTAGTAATAAATTAGTTAAATAATAAAAACATTACATTTATGAAATCCTAGGTAACCCTAAAAAATATATTTACTAATTGGTCTTGGTTGTTATATATACGTGTGCAAAATTCGAGCTTAGTAACTTTTAAAGTTTTTGCGAAATAGCGAGTGTGGGATATAGACAGACAGACATAGCGAAACTATAAGGGCTTCTAGTTTCATTAGGGAACCCTAAAAATGAGGCGTGGTAGCTAACAAGGAAGTGTGCGCGAGAAAATTGCTTCTTGGTGATCTTACTGAGGATTTTCCAAAAGGAGGAAAAATGTCAGCGATTACATTATAATTGTAAATACCTGTAATAGTATCGAAACACGTGGTTTTTATTAAATATTCGTAACATAGTAAGGATTCGAAAAAAAAATCATTAATATTTTACAGCAAGTGAGTTTAAGTCCTACCAGAAGCCCAAGATTTTTCTTTTTGTAGTCATCGCGTAAACCATTTACCAAACACCATACATTTTTGCAATAGTTCATACTGCGGTATGGTTAAGGTTTAAGTCCGTTTATTATAATAGTAACCGATATTAAGGCAACGGTCCCAGTCCTTGTCAGTGTCCCAAAAGTTAACGAAAAGACACGGAAGCGTACGAGTAAAAACGAGAGACAATGATGTCAACTACTGTTACAATGTGCGCGTGTCAAACACTGGTACATTTACTTTACTACGTCGTTTTCGCAAACACAATCATAATGCTGAACTCGAATGAAACGCCACGTACGTTAAGACTAAGCCGTTGACATTTGCGAAATCCGCGGTTCGGGACTAGACACACTTTTAACCGCTGCCGCTCGTGTTTTTAACACGCTCTCTTTTATAAAGATAGAGTCAGCAAAAGAAGTAAATGAACAAGTCAAAAATGATCTACAAACATCACATCAAACGTGACATCTTCTGCTGATTGTACCTACCTACCTGGGTACCTACTTGGGTATGACTCTTGTACGGGATCGACGTCAAACAAGTGTCGAATATGAAATTGGCTGTATACGTATATACTTGATACCAACATACTCCAGTGATCATAGTCAGAATTATCTGAACACGATATTGTTTGTTTAAATATTTTTGAATACTGTCGTATCATCTTTTTAGTTACAATCCATCCAACTGTTAACATTTTGAAATCCTAAAAACGAATCATGTTTTTTGAATAAATGTTCATCTTATTGTTTTTTCTTTTGTATTTATAATTTTTATTTTGCCATTTAATTCAAAGTTCCAGTCACAGTAGAAGGCTCATACGAGTATATGCCTTCAGTTTAAACACTATAGTTAATTTTTAAACCTATTTTTTTAAAGTTTCATACGCAGAAGCGGTTCTTAAATGCGTCCAATTCTTAAGTGAAACAAGAAATTCCGGCGTCATGACGTGAACTAACGGCATATAAACTTTATTCATATGTCAGTCCTACGTGCCACCAGCTATATCTATACATAATGTATCACTTGTCACTTGTCAAAACAGCTAGCCGTTACACATGTGAGATGACAATGTTAATACAATGCGTTGAAAATTATGTCACGTCTCGGAACTGTACCTAAATGATTAACGTGGATAAGATCATGTGGTTGTTCTACATTAATTTTAGGTATACTTAGTCGACCAAGAAATTGCTTTACCACTATTCGACCGTATTACAAAGGAATAGGGTTGAAAAGTGGTCAAGCAATTACTTGGTCGACTATACGTCGTTTAACATTTCCTTATTTTTTCCCAAATTCGGTAAGAAAAACTTTTTACTCCTCTGGTAGTATTTACTTTAGGAACTGGTAATGTGAATGTTCTTGATACCGGAGCTTTTGTTTGATTTCGTCCAAGCGATACAAAAGCCAAACCAGATGCTGTATCTTACTATACCGCATAATACAGCATTACTTATTTTCGCTCCAGTTCTTATAAATTTGACAGTACTAAACAGAACTGCTTTCCGCTCCAGCATTGCCTTTGATATTCTTGCCATTGATTTGAAAATGTAAGAATACGAATATATCCCTCCGGGTTCTTTCTTACTCTTTACAAAAGTAATAGAAAAATATAAATTTCACGCTCACAGTATTCGTTATTGTCTCATCACATTGTTGTGTTGTATAAAGACAAAAAATATGTCTATATATAGACATTTTCTATGGCGGATTTAGTAATTAGTTACAGAAATATCACTCAAAAACAACTACGCGTAAGTCCCGCCTGTTACACAGTGTACGCGTCACGGAATATTCAAAATACCTGCCGCTGTTCAATATTAAAATAAATAAAAATACTGATTAGTTGAACATGTAGCTGGGTCAGTGCTAACTGAATAATATATAAAATATTGAATCAATTCTTAATTATGCTCATTAAAGTATTTGATATGTATTGGAAAATGACTCGGTCAAAGTGATTCGCTTTGCGCGACTTGCGCGCTGTAAACGGAGGCATAGTTTGCATATTTTATGCTTTAAATACAAGAAAATTTATATATTTTTTAAAACATTGACTATATATTTAATCATTTTTTTGAAATTATCGCAATTTGTAACTAACGAAAAGTCACAAATTCGTATAACACACAGTAGTTACAATATCCGATTTTATGCAAATGTCGACGCCAGTGCTATTCCATTATAGGTACGTATCTCGCAGTCCATAGATAAAAAAAATTAAAAAGATCTTCTGCATTATTAGCACTATAACATTTGACATCGAAAGTCATGTGACCCATTCAGTTTTTGATAAAACTGCATAGAAATTTCTTAGATTTATCCACCTTTGTGTAAATAACAGTTCTCCGTCATTTCACTGAGAAGCGTCGCTCAATGTCGAAACGCATCCGTCGTCAGCAAAATCGCCTTTTCTATAAATAAACCGGTCGTATGCAGGAAATGGACTGTGGCGTGGATGCAACTACTTTGTGGCATAAGAGAATGTAAACATCGTGTCGAGAAAAACACGACTAACATGAGTCAACGCAACGGTGTGGCGCGTGGAGGGAATTTAAAAATAACTTTTTTTAATTAAAAACCGACTTTATACAGAGTGCATTTCTTGAAAGGATACATAGACCAAATCAAAATTTCTCATGGATGTCATCATCAGTGGGGTTATTTTTGACTTTCGGGCTCTCGACACTCGATAGCCGCGCGCCAATCAGCGCCGGCTAAAATATATGCTCGCGTGATTGGCCCGCGGTAAAATGAGACCAACCAAATGTATATGCTTAAGAAATAGAAAATAATCCAATTCGACTTACGAGTGAAAAACATCCAACCGAATTGAATACCTCCTGCTTTTTAAACCATTATATCATTAAATTCGAATCTTTCCAATGGGATTTTATTTTAATAGTCTGAAAATACTTAATACTTATATCTTTCTTCATTTAAGCTTATTAAGCAATATTGTAACAAGCAGAGACCATAATTCTTGGATGCCCATGAGTAGGTAGTCTACAGAAATACTAACTTATGTTTACCAACATGACATGTAATGTACTGACCTATGAACACAAATAAATGATAGATTGCTGAATTCTTCTTAAGTAAAATGAAGAAATCAAATTGCATAGGTACCTACTTCGTAATTTATGACGCCACAAATAAATCACTGTTGCAAGGTATTATATTTCGCTGAATTTATTTATTATACGCCGTTTTTTAAATGGTTGGTAGCTCCAATCTGATTAATACTTATTTTGAGCACAATCTGTAATTTCAAATCTTTCAGAATCAATAGAATTTTCATAATAAAGTCAATTGTGTCCATGTCTCTTGATGCGTGCTTGCCTGTTGATCCGACTTTAAAGATATCTATCGGCAGTAAATGTCAATAAAATAACTTGTATTTGGACAATTATACTTTTAATCAACATTAATTTTTAGTTTACATAAGATAGCATCGATACCCTTAGAGGCATTGCAATGTAGGATGGATAAAGGCAGACCAATGTTCTTTTTTACCTGTATATCCCTGTCGTCGAAAAAATCTAGTAAATTGTAGTTCTTTTTCTCATTAAAGTATTCAAATAGTAGTAGTAGCTAGTGCTTTGTATTGTCGCAGAATAAATTATAGCGCAACTACAGAAGTTTGACTTCGAACAAAAACGGCGTTTAGGTATAAGAAGCGCCCTACTGTATGCCTCTCTGTCTGTCGGTATAACCCGTATTCATTTACATGCGCCGCAACTCAATTGCGCCGGCCCCATTGCAGTGGTGCGCCGATGTTCTTGTAGCTCCGCGAAGTGAGCCGCGGCTGGTACTGTAGAATGCGAGGTGTGGCGCCGCGAGACCTTACTGCGCCCAAATTTTTCTTGCTAGCGACGCGGATGTGGATCTAAATACATAAAAAAAAACATACACTTAACACCTTCTTCCAAGTTCTTATTATATTACTGCCATAAGGTAAAATTTTGTCTGATTCCTCGTACTTTATTATCGTGGTTATTCAATGGTAGATAATTACGTCTTTTTGCAGAACATTTTTACTGAACATGAGACCGGTTGATCTAGTTTGATCTGGAATGCAAAGTATTTATTGCTGCGTTCGTTTTTGAGGTTAACATTAGGATACAAGGAGGAAATCCAACTAAAGCTGTCTCGTCTCAACACAGTGTTCGAATGTACTGAAATACTAATACTGAATTCTGTGTCTAAATGAACACTGTGTTTAAGACATGAGGCAGCTGAAAATTACTAGTCAAGTGTAAAGCAAAGCGATCTTTATAAATTTTAACGAAATGCTGTTCGTTGGTAAACGCATCACTTTAGGGCTGGACTGATTTGGCCATTTTTAATTTTGAAATTTTCGCAATAGTCCGAATAAAGTTTTTGAAAAGAAAAATTGGAAAGACGTCCAAAGCATTTTTGCAACAGTAGAATATAAGGATAAAAGTTTATATCAATGCGTTTGTCCATTTTCTCTCTAGCTCTTTTGTTCCGTAGATTGTACGCAAAGGCGTTAATGCAAATGTATACAAATTTGAAGAACTATACAAACAGGGAAAACCTATCGCCATTCTATGTAACTACAATAAAAACAAAAGAAAAACGTCTAACGAGTACCTACATTACGCAATATGGTTATATACGAGTACTTTATTTATACTTATATTTACTTCCGCGACAACTATTTATACATTTTGTACTGAGATGTCAACATCGATTAGACTTTGTTGATGCATGCTATATTTTACTTAGATTACATCCGTATACGAATAAATTATACAATTTATTATACTAATGACCCGCTCCGGCTTCGCTCGGATACAATTACGATGTTATGCATATCAAACCTTCAATAAAAAAATCTCTAAATGACAGTGAAAACTGTATCAAAATCCGTTGCGTGGTAAAGAAAGTGTGGGCGGCCGAAGACAGGATTAGGAACGGATAGCGACTTTGTTTTATACTATATATATATATATATATACCTATATATATATATATTGGACAAGTACTTACGTAAAATATTTGTAGAAAAAATTTATGATAATTTAAAAATATATATTTGTAGGCTGTGCTATTAGACAGTTTCGTAGAACCCCGAATGGAATGGATAACGATGAACGTACAAATACATACATTTTAAAAACATCTTCTTAAGAATATAGCTATGTAAAAAAGAGTCAAAAGAATAATTTTCAAAACTACTTCATTAAAAAGTCAAATAGAAAAACCATAAAATAGGTAAATAAAATATTATAAAATAAATGTTAAGTTCTATTTAGGTTCTGGGTTTACTCTACACGTTTCTGTGTCACTGGCTCTACTAAGCCCCTTAAGACATAAAATAGGAAAAAACTGATATGAAATTAGCATAATGTGTACCAACAAATAAAACCACAATTTAGTGTCCTTCAGGCAGTTTCGCAGAACATGTATTATAAGGTTTCTTGCTCCTAGACCAGATTTAAATAACGCCCAAGTAAAAATAAAAAAACATACGTGGCCCACCAGAAGTAAGCAAGCGATCCAAGTTTTTTTTTGTCAATATTGACATATTTTTCATCTTTATTCAAGGCAGGAATGTTCGGTCAACGCACGTGATGCCTGATGGTAACAAAATTTTAAAAAGTATCACTATCCACTGTTAACAAAGTAAACAAAAACTAATTTAAATTTGACCGTATACTTCAGAATACCAGTACCAGGCTCTTAGGCTCTGGTTATCGAAACTAGAAAGTACGTAATCATGTTTCATGACATCGTAGATGCGGCAGAGGGTCGAAACGCTGCACAAGAATGACCCACGTACGGTCAACTAATTTGAATTCTGCGCCACTCAGAACCCTGTCACAGTGAGTCATCGTTGTGACAATACAGCATTTGTTATGAAAAGCTTTATTATAAAAAAAACGTTAAATTCTCGCCGTTTAAACATTCAACGTAAGTTCCATCTTCAGTTTTTTTAGACTTCTGTCATTTAGGAACCAGAACCGAGAACCTGATCGCACGTCAAGCTTTTTTGAATGCAGCTTTTAACCGACCTTGAGGGTCATTCTTTCGACTTCAAAGCTGTTTAAACGAGTTTAAACGAGAGTTTCGTTACCGTTGCAGGAATGAGGAAAACAACGCGCGCGCAGCGTGCAGAATCCGAAACAAGAACCTGATTCAAGTCTTTAAAATATTACATTGCCCCATGCTTTAGTGAGATTAATAAGTATGATTATGTTATATTTAGTTCCGTGCGAATTTTAATATTTTGTATGTACATTTATTTACTATAAAAAATTACAATTCGTTTAAAATACGTAGGTATTTAAATTCGTAAAAAAATGTTTAACAAAAGAACACTTATTTCGCATATACAGAAGTTTTCTAAACTTTTATAGGTTTATAGGTATAAAAACAAATATTATCGGATTAAATTTACCTATATGGAATAACACCCGAAGATAATCCGGAGCTAGAATTTCAGCAACATCTACCTACTCGTACTTTCTAAACCATCCGTATTTTTTCGTTTTTTTCCCGCAAAAGGCAGTGACGGTACTGGCCGTAAATAAAAGTTTTCCAATCGTTCCAATTTAACAATGACTCGCCTAATGTCCCTGAACTCTGGCCGCAGAAAAGAAACAAAAGTAAGTCTGAGGTAAAAAATAAAAGTCTAGTGGAAACAAATCCCATTAAAAACATTTATACTGTAATACTAAAACTGTGATTTGAAGGACTTTACTAAAACATATCAGATTAATTAACCTTCTCATTAAAATAAGTGTCCATAAAATATTAGGTTTTTTCATGTCTCCAATGATTTAAATATTACTTGCATTATCACAACGCCTAATAAGACCATGTGACTAGTGTATTTTCTAAATTGTAACTTTCATATTTTTTGTAGTGATCTATAAAAAGTATTTTTTAAATTCTTTATTTATTTAGGGGCTTTGATCAGAATTGAACCTGTCAGTCCCATTGGTAAACAATACAATTATGTACAAAAACACATCAAAGATCCACAACACAACAAAAAAAAGCGTCGGGAATTAGATTCGTTACAATACACGCGATATAAACCGTTTAAATTGTTTTATTTCAATGTCTACAATTCACGAAAACATAAGAAAATACAAAAAAAAAACTATTTTGTCAAACATTTGTACAAACACCTAGCTGCATCGCAAACTCATTATTGTATCACACTTTGTATTAAAAAGCGTCGCCTACCGAAATGAAGGCGTTATCACAATGAATTAAAAAGCTTCATCAGGGTACCAATTGACATACTATTGGCGTCTACTATAGTAAAAACGACAAAATCTATCGGTTCGACAATGCCGATAGAAACAATTTAACATATGCTATCGTAATTTCTTCTGGCGCAAACGCTAACGAAATTTCACTTACTCACTTACATCAAAACATTTCAGTTAAGGACTAAAACTTCCTCATGTCCCAGTAGTCTTCAGATACAAATGAAGCATGTAGGTACTTATCAGAACCCAGCTTGCACCATTAATATAGTTTTATCTTTATCATCACCATTTTTTACCCGTTTAACAGTACTGCGGCTGTTTCTACCAGCTTTAACCGGACTGGTCCAGTGCACCAATTGTTATTAACAGTTTGCGAGCTGAGTTGTGCGAAAAACTTATTTCTCGTTGTGGAATCCACGCTGATTAGTACGGCTTTAGGCAACAATTGATGATCTCTGTTCGTCAGTTGTTCACCCACGAGCTCACTTGCTGACACCAAATACACGGACAAACGGACTTAGTTTTTTAACGCGAAGACGGAAGCCTTGATCAACATTGTTTTTAACAAAAATACATATTTACTTAGATACGATATTATATGCGATACCACTAAAATGGAATGAAAACTCGAAGGATAGAAGCAAAGCTGTTATTTTTCATCAAAGACCGTTTTAAAATTTTGTTAATTTTTATAAAAACTTACGAGTAAACTAAATCATTTGTTATTATAACCTTACAATAACTTAAGTTACCTACTACAATTAACCAAATCATTGTTTTAAACCTGTAATACTAGTTAGCTGTAATCGTGAAAGCCTATCAACACGCTGAATTAAGTTAAAATAAACATGAGTCATACTTATTCATGGCTGAATAAAAAACCAGGCGTTTTTTTAATAATTCTGCACTATCAGATGTAATTGAGTAAAGTTAGTAAAAAGCGTAAACTACTACATCCGTCTATAAATTGGACAGTTAGTAAAAACAAGATAGTTACGTTTTTTCTTCGACATCTTCTGACACTAACTCCTGTCGAGAGATAGTACATCAGAAAACCCTCAGAAGGGCAATACATTTTTGTTTTGTTCTACCGTAACCGGAAGTTATATCGCCTAGAGTGCGATATTTTTATTTTACCGGGTGACTAAAGCTCACCGAAATAGCCGTTTTTCATAGAGATTCGGCCATTTTCAAAAATTGCACCCATGGTCTTCGATATAAAAAGAACGTCGTTCTTCTTTATTACATATACTTCGTTTATTTTACGAATATTATGATAATGGTCAAATAACACGTGTTTTTAAATGAAAAGAAGACAGCATCGGTAAATGTATCTGATTGTACATTTTTAAAGAATCTAGTAAACAGCAGTTAATAGTAGATTCATTTCTTTAATCGTACTTGCTACTGTATTTATAAACTATATCTTTTTCATTATTTTTACTGAAACTAAATGTTGACCACTTAAAGCGTCGTCAGCCATTTGGCCAGGGGGGGGGGAGGGAAGATAAAAGCGTATTCAGCAACACGAATTCTCGATACACTAAGTTGTATATAGTCGACGAAGTAATTACTTAACCACTGTTCAACCTTAAGTCTTAGTAACACGGTCGAAAGATTAATATATTTAAGGAGTAAATTTTCTTTCATGTTCGTGTTGGTGAAAAAACAACGACACTAATCACAATATCACATTACACTTCACACTAATATTATAAAGCTGAAAGTTTGTGTGACTAGTATTTTGTTACTTCTTCACGCTAAAACGACTGGATAGAATTCAATGAAATTTGAAATGGAGGTAGCTTATACTCCGAATTAACACATAGGCTACCTTTTACGTATACCAACAAAAGTCACGCAGGCGAAGTTGCGGGTAAAACATAGTACAGAAGTATTACTGCGCTGCCAAAGGCAAAGGACTATTCGACTTGAAGGTTGCGTGACAGAATCAATTGGCAAGGGGCACAAGTTTTTACGCTAAGCTGCGGATCTCGTGTCGCCAGAACCTTATGAGGCCTTGACCTGACTTCCATCGTTGAGTGAACAACATCCCAAATCGGACCTGAATAGGGCTGGGCCAAGTGAACCATCTTTTGATGAATTTGCAAATTTATTTTTTCAATCAAGGCTCTCAACGCCTATGTACGTGCTTTGCAACTGGCTAACGATGTGTTGTCTTATGTTTCACTGCGACTTTGTATTGAGAATTATTTAATTATATGTAGTTGTATTTTCAAGTAAACCAGTATTCCATCCACAAAAGTTCAAAGGGCAACAAACTAAGCTCGTGTTCAAAACTTATTCCGCTTATTGTGCCTGCAAATAAAACTTTATTTATTTTATTTTGTTTTTATTTTTTTATAAATGGACACTGGCTATACACTTTAAGTTCTGTACCAATAAAAAAAATTATACACAAGTTCCATAAGATTGTTAGTATTAAGACTTAAATAACTAAGTTAGGGCATGCGCTAAGATACAGGTTAGTGTAGTACTTGAAGAAGCGACCATCCAGACTGCTGGCAACCAGATAGATTGGATGGCAAAGGATTCAGGCGCTACTTTGCGGAGGTCAATTTGTACCCATTTGTTAAGTTCTACTTAAAGCGTCTTCTGATCATCAATAAGTAGTTCTTTATCTTTAAGTAGTAAAAAGGAAATTCGCTATACGTTCCTGTCTCTCCTAACGTTCTCCTTTTAAACCAAACAACGGATTTTTATTAGGTTTTCACTGTCATTAGGAGATTTTTTTACGGAAAGTTTTTATGTTAATTACATCCCGATTGTACCCATGCGAAGCCGGGGCTGGTCGCAGTGTTATATAATTAAAAAAATCAGCCGAATTGATAAGCTTCTCCTTTTTTGAAATCGGTTAAAAAGTTAAGCATTTTTAACCTTTTTCTATAGTGTCAGCGTCAAAAGAGATAGAAGTTTATTGTTATGCAATTATGCAATAAGGTAATGTAATTAAGGTTTAGTTCAATGTAGTACACAAGTGCCTTTACTCATTTTATAGATGCGAATTATGAATAAGAATAAATTTTAAAACATGCACTGTTGGCAATGTAATAAATGTAGTCAGAACTTTTTATGCAGAGCCAGTCTCGTAAATGACATAACAGCTTCTACGAGTATGAGTATATTAATCAACACTCGAAAATATTGACACGCGTTAAGACTCAGTCTGACTGAGTAAAAAGTGGTTTTCTGAGTTCCTGTTGATTTTTGAAGCGAACATACCATAAGTACGCCACACAGTTTTCAATGAACAGTTTTTTCTACACCGCCAATTAAAGCAGTACAAACATACAATAAAACATTATCACAGCTCATAAACCGCGCAGTATTGTCTCGGGCAACTTTAATTGTATACCGAGAAATAGCTACTGTGCAAACAAACATTAAACAAACAATATGCACAAAAAATAGCACGTTAAGATACATTGCGCGTCTGAAACAGAAAAATATATTATGTACCTCTAATATATACACTAATAATTAATATTTAACGTTATACTTTAATCATATTTAGGGTTCCGTACCTTAAAAGGAGAAAATAACCCATATAGGATGACTTCGGTGTCAGTCTGCCTATGTGTCTGTAAAGGTCCTTATTTCTATCTTGCACCAACTTTCCAAAAAATCGACAAGGAATTTTAACGCAAAAATAATTACTTCCTTTTACCATAAACATTAGAATTTCAGATTAAGACGAAATATACTATAACTAATGTAAGTTTAATAAGCGTTTATGAATGTAGTGTTATATTTAATTTTTAAGGTTGTTTTGATCTGAAAATGTAGTCTTTAAATCCACAAATTTTACGCAGTTTTTATTAGATACATTGTTAATGTGTCCAACTTAGCGTCATATTATAAAAAAAGGTGTAATTAAAAAAAAACAGGTCTCGCTTACGGATCTAAGGCACTGCTGGCGTAACATGATGATAAAATGACGCAAAGATCGGTACTTGGTCAAGTGATATGATAATAATTATTAAGACAGGTGCGGAAAGAAAATAAAGATACAATTTTTTGTTGACAACACTTTTTAACGCTAGCATTTTTGCTGACTGTACTACTTTTGTTGTCATTTGCCATCGAAACCTCATTAACAGCTGACAGTGAGCTGAAAAGCGGCCTTGGAGAAACTAAATGTTAATTAATTGTATAAAAAAACTGGTGTTTTTTTTTGTAATTATATTCACAAACTAATATGTAGTTGGTACAACCAAGGTAATAAATATTTAAATACTTTTTTACTTTACACCATCGTAATGACATTGTAAAACAAAATGAAGTGATCTGAGCACGGGCCCATCCCATAATCACAAAAGTTACAAGTACACCAATTTAACAAATTTGACTCATTTTTATATGGAAAACTAAGTTTGTTTATGTATTATGTCAAATTGTAGCATTTGTAATAAGGGTTTTTCATTAATTCAGTTTTATACTGTTTTATATTCTTAATTAAGATTACTATTTTTCAACTTAAAATGCCAAGATCTAATTTCCAGTTGAGTCTCATGCACTTTTTGTGAAGCAAATAATTTTAGAACTTATTTTGTCAGGCTTAGAAAATGTATCGGAAAATACTATTTTATGTATGCCATTTAAACTTAGCTCTATATTAAATAAATGTATACCTACATATATTGCGAACGCAAATCGACCGTGCGACCATAATAAAGTCTGCCAAGCGTGCAATTAAATTAAAATAAATAAATATTTTTACATAGATTTAATCATTAGGGTTGCCATTTCTACCCTTACTGGCTGTTTATGGCAATGCTGATGACGTCACATGTGCCAAAAAAGCATTTCGTATTCGTACTACCCCACGAAACATGTACTTTATGCAAATAACAATGCCTTTGAAATCAACGCCCAATTAAGTTTAGATAAAGCATCATCGTCACAAATATCATTCTACTGTCCGGAAATAAAGGGTTATTATCGTAGATTAGGTAGTTTGCGGTATTAATTGGTGTGCAAGGTCGAGGGACAATGGTGGACAACAATCGACGCTGCGCAGGCGCAGACAATCGCTCGTGGTCGCGTGTGGGAACATTCTGAGCGCTGTAAGGAAAAATTCTGACAAGAAAACTTAACAATACTAGCCACAGGCCCTTACGCCATTGCCTCATAAAAAATCAGATTTTTATGAGCATATAAATTATTTAGATGATTGACGTATGTACCTACACACAGTAGATACTCTATAAATACTTTAAAAAATAATTATTGTAAATTATCAATCACTTTTAAATAAGTAGGAATATTAAATCGTTCAAGATATACCTATCATGACGTCATAACAGTCGATATAACTGCCATGCCTACGTTCGCTACGGCAACTGTAAATTATTAAGTTTTTTAGTAGAATAACGTTTGTTCTCTAAATTTTTAATTGTCATCAGAACAGCGTAAGCGCATGACGTATTAATGGCGGGAAAGAGTTTTGCTATTTAATACCGACTATAAAATATAAATTACAACGTTCCTTACTTTGGTGGCTGCAGATTTTAACAGCTCTGATTGTTTAGTTCAACTTAAAACTTTCGAAGCGAAAACAAATTACATAAGTAATGCCACAAATTGTTTTTGCTTGAACCTTACTAAACTGACATACAGACATATTAATAAAAACGGATCACTCACGTATTTGAAGTTGAGTAATACGTGAGTGATCTGTTTGTAATATGTCCGAGTCTCACGGTAGTTTTATGTTAAAAATTACATGGACATTTCAAAAACGTTTCAAATAAAACCATGCAAATCACAAACTATATTTTTACAATTAAGTTTCCTATGACGCTATTCAAAAATGTTTGGCATAATAAATATTTTATCAAACATTAATCCTCGGATATTAATGCACCGCATGCGTCCGCGCCGAGCCGTGACCCCGCTGACCCGTTGCCAAGATTATCTCCCATCTCCAAATGCCGCTTCGCCACATAACTCATCCGAACGTATCAAGACACCCCAGAAACCTAAATTGCACAAGGATTTAAAATCGAGGCTTACAAACTTAAAAGAAACAGATTGGAAAATAAATCAACTTTAAGAGTTTCAACACCTGTCTCTACAAATGACTTTTTTAAGCGATTTTGGATGCAATCCTTTGAGGCTCAAGAACCGCACACGAGAAGACTTTATTATCTATATCGTATTATAAACTAATCGATAAAGGAAAGGTGAAGATTTAGGGTGTAATTTTAATGTAATTTTGATACCCTAATAACCAGGTATTCAGCTTCTTAAGTAGGTACCATACCAGTATAAGTCTCGACGTATTTATTGATCGATAACCTCTTTCGTACACATAGTTACTTATACTCGTACATACCTACTGATCATACCGTACGATACTTTAGTGTACACATAAGAGAGACAATTAGCCATTAGTATTTTAGCCAAACACTTAGGTACTTATAACTCATACGAGTATATTACATTATTTTGAAATAAGGTGGGCTTCATGCACTGCGCACTTCTTTTATAATGGGCCCCTCTCAAGAACAAAACACGTACACATAAATCGTTAACGTTATGGATAAGGAAACGTAGGTAAGCGTCTGTTAGTTTTTGTTAATTCTCAATTACTATGGAACTCCTCTTCGGGGTGCAGAAACTTACATTAAGGGGTCTGTTCTCCTCATGGCCCTTTCGCACGCGTTCCACACTTGAGTGTACAAGGCCCATTACACTGTCGGACAAGAATCGATTCCACGAAAACAAAACTAAACACGTCTCTTTGTAAAATTTGCTAATGAATAGCTCCACCTGTTCCAAAAAACTGTTATAGAAAACACCACGATAATTCGTCCCAAGGAACAGTGAAAATGTAACTTTATTTCCATGGTATGAGAGCTGTCACGCAGGACGTTTAGTTCGTGGCACTTCTGTACCTACTTGACAATACGTGTTGCACTTGACCTTTTTTTTTAAGTGTCCGACTTCGCGCTGAAATCGTTTGAAAAGTCGACGGCGGATCATTAACACCGGATGCTGTCATTGTGCATTGGCCGGTGTGATTTACACCGGTTAATGGTTACATTTTGTTAGAAAATGCTTACTTTTGTGTTAGGTGGCTCGGTTGTTAACTTTTATTTGTACGTATCATACAAGCGCCTCGGCTTCGTACGAAGTTTAAATCTCTAAATAACATTAAAAACTGTATCAAAATCCGTTGCGTGGTTAAGAAGAGTTAGAAGCCGAAGATATGAGGACAAACAAAAACCAATGACGACGTTGTTTTGTTCTATGTGCAGAAATGATAAAGATAAAGTACAATGTTATATGCTAGGACGGAAACATTTTATTCTGTTCTAGCCTATTCTAGTGTGTATTGTATTATTGTAGAAAATAGTAGCCTAAAAAGCAAAAAGCACAATTTATTATTATTCTATAACGACAACTCTGAATTATTTTCGTCGCCAAACATTTTCAACTCCTTTTATGCACTTGAATTTCACAGTTTCTGATATTTTTTTATTGAATTCTAAATTCATTTATAGAGCTCTAATCAAATTCGGTATCGCACAGCGTAGCGCAATTTTCGCGGACCTTGAATCGTTAATAACACCGGCAATGACAGGGACGAACAGGAAGTCAAGTGTTACCACCGTGGGAACTAAGCATCCATATACATGTACAAAGCTCGCTTGTAATGCATATTTGAATCTATTGAATTGATACTGACATCAGTTACGGCGGGCGGACTTTTTTATACGGCTCTATTTAATGTTCGAGCGCTCTGAATTCTCGAAAATCCCAGTGCGTCATTTTCGGTGATGATGTAGCTAATCGAGATGATGAGTGAAAAGTTACAACTCTATAGTTGTCACGGAAATATGGGAGCTACCTTAATAATACTTTTTTAAATAAGTAATCTACTCCCGAACACCTACTTTTTCAAGGTAAAGAAACTCAATTTGTAGGATTTTTGGAGGATTATTGAAGATTGATATTATGTTGAGTTTTAGTTACCTGAAGAAATTATTTTTATTTTTTATTAGTTACTACATCATAATCATGTGATCGACATCTCTGTTAGTCAAAAAACCATTATTCTAGTGCTAAAATATAGGGAAGAAAACTCCTAACCCGACGTGGGTGTGTTGTATGTATATTTATTCGTTTATATGTATTAATAATGAAGTATAGACACATATAATACTATATTAAAAACTAATGCACTACGGACACAGTGCTTAGCAAATCAAATATCGGTTCTGTTCTGTCTTCAATTGTATTTTTTATCTATTTACTGCCGACTCAGTGAACGAAAATATACTTCTAGGATCGCTAACATCTAGTACTTCGAATCGATCTTAGCCTCTACGTTCCATAGCCGAACAGTTTAGTTTTATGTATAAGTAACCAATACAAGCGCAGCAAGAAGAGTTAGGAACGCAGTGAGCTGAAAATTATCAGTGGCCATGGGATGACCGACCCAGGCTTAGATTATCCCTCCCTGCGTTTCTATCAAACTAGTGTCATAAGAAAACGATGCACATAGATAAACTGAGAAAATAAACTTGGCCGGTCATGTTACGACCCCTGGGGTATGACATGGGATTGCGCAGCAGGTAGCCATCGACAGTGCAAGGCTGTGTTGCCCCAAGGGCTTTACATCAATTAACAAAGTCATTAATTAAAAGTTCGCTTTAGAGTAACTTAAGGCTTGTTAGACGAGCAATCCTAATGAACACTAGCATTTTTATGGCTGATAATTTAATTGCTTAGCCATAATTTCTGCATAATGGCTATGAGTGGGAGGTACTTACTGTCTACCACATCATCGTTGACTCTCCACTGAGCTACAAGACTTTCATTTAGAATTTCCGACATTTAACCCTTCGGTAAGTTCTTAGCATTCCTAATCATTACTAGCGACCAGTCTATGCTTTTCTCGGGTACAACTACTACGTAATGTACATAAAAAGCTACCGTAAGAAATCTCTAAATGACAGTGAAAACCGTATTAAAATCCGTTGCGTGGTTTAGAAGAAGGAGGCGGCCGAACATATTATACATTATAAGGATCTAGGACAGACAGTAACGGATAGCGACTTTACTTTATACTATGTAAAGATAAAGAAGATATAGATTTCTGACCTATATGCGTCCCACTGGTGGGCACAGGCCTCCTCTCACAATTAAAACCGGCCAACTGCGAGTGGTACTCGTGCACGTAGGGTGCCGTACAAAAGACGTAGACCTATCGTCTTTCGTCTGTTTTATTATATTAATTAATTTATTACTAGCAACTTGCCCCGGCTTCGTATGGGTGCAATATCGCCCATGCATTGGAATAAACGGCCCCGAGAGAATCCAAATTAATCGCATTATACAAAAATAAGTTCACAGATCACCTTTGAACATGGTGATGTTCAGGATGCAAAATATACATCCGTGATATCGCGATCTCTACACATTACGAAGCAGTTTTCGTGTGTGACAAGACAATGGTTCCCATTACATTACTTATGGGATATGCGAACCGGATTATTAAAATACATTATCGTAGCGCAGAGCGTAGGTAATTGTATTAAAATTAGAACCAAGATGGTGATAATCTAACAAATGAAGAGCTCATGTAATCGTACACGATTATTTACTGTCTGCCTTCCTGCCTACCTGCCTGTTTTACTATGATTTCGAAAAGTTCAAAAACTCTTGCCAGTTACAAAAGTTACAAAAATGGCTAACATGAATGCGTCTTCTTTGTCCTAGCCATTTCCCATTATTTGGGATCGGCTCTCCTCGTTCTGCGGCGCCAGGACAATCTGTCCCGGGTTGTCGAAACATTTGTTTGGGCAAGCTCTAAGTCCTTGGCCACCGTGGACCACCAGGTGGCCAGTGGGCGTCCTCTACCTCTCTTATTATTTGGCAGTACTAAGGCCAGTTTTACGACATGGTCTTCGGGGCGCCTCATGACATGGCCGAACCATCGTAGGCGGCTCTGGGTGAGTTTTTCTGCTATAGGCGCGACCTTAAAACTTCCTCTGATGTGTTCGTTTCGCACTTTATCGAGTCGGGTTAAACCTGCTGGGTTACATCGGCTAACATGAATGCGTATTTAAGAAAATTCAAATATGTTAAGTGTGGCAGTTGTAGACCGAACTCAAATTCTGGCACAGAATAAATAATATTACTAGTCTTACTTCGAACGAAAACGGCGTTTATAAGAAGCGTCCTACTGTGGCCCTAACATGACCGGCTCAGTTTAGTTTATCTATATCTGCGTCCCTTTCTTATGACACTAGTTATACAGAGACGCAGGGAGGGGTTAAACTAAATCTGGGCTGTCATGTTAGGGCCGCTGTATGCCTCTCTGTCTATCAGATAACTCGTATTTATTCGCACGCGCCGCAACGCACTGGCGTCGGCTCCAGTGCAGTGGTGCGCTAATATTCTAGTAACACCGCGAACTTTTTTTTTATATTCGCCCTACTCGTAGCCCTTTGTTTAGATTTTCATAGGAAAACCCCGCAGAAAGAAAACATCAGAATCACTGATTTTATTAATGCAAATTTTTTCAAAACCGTGTACCTTTTAATGTTTATTTTTGTTTGGTACACTCAAAGAGCAGGAAAAGAAAGTATATTTTTAGTTTTTTTTGCACTTATCACTTCGTTAAGAGATGTTTTCAATAATAGCTACTGGTACATTCTAAGAAACAGAGCAACTGCTAGTGTGTTTATTTTTTAGTTTTAGAATTATTTATGTGTTACGTGTACCCAATCTTTTCAGCATTACTAAGAAATTATGAGCAAACACATAGCGGTAATTTTTTTGTGTCACATTTCGTTTCGATTTCTGACCGAGGACAACACTGAATTTTCTGACAGGCACCTTGACAATGCGTTACAACGCCCAACAATGGAGTATAATAATAAACAGATTTTTTGTAATCTCATCGGGAGTATGTCATGTTAATTTCAGCTCGTTGGTTCGGTACGCCTCCGCTGAGTTTTCACCTACTTTTATACTTTAAGAATATGTATACATAAATATATAATATGTATATATATATATATACAGATCGCTTTGTTAACATTCTCCATTTTTCGCCGGTATAAAGAATACAAATAGGGAAACCTCAATATTTTTTTACATTCTCGCGACTTGTTAATATCGAATACGGAAAAACGTAAACGAACGAATATTTTAGTGCTGTCAAAATATGTTACAAATTCCAAGTAATGCGAAAAGTGACGCGAAAAGGAGTTCACATGGACTAACCTGATTTTCAAATTAGGCTACGATCGACAATTGTTTTGTTTTCACTTTTTTTGCTTGTGAAATTGCCATCATGCATTACTTTCTCACTTGCACAAGCTGAACGACCAGTGTAAGTTTATAGTTCACCCAGTAACGACTCATTTGATGATGCTATGACGATTAAAATCGACCTCCCATTCTATTCCTCTCTTGCCTTACTAATCCTTCATTTATAGCAGTACACTGCTGGCAGTAAAACAGCTATTAAGATGTAAATAATTCATTGGTACATTAATTTCACAATGGTACACTTAGCTCGCCCAATAACCGACTATTTGGGTGCCTACCCGATCAGAATACAAGCGTGTTGCGACACCATCACCGGCGCACGCGACGCTAACTCTTCCACAACAACTTGCACCTTATACACTAAGTAATAAGTTCTTTCAGTTGTAGTCAAGATTGTGAGAAGGAAGTTATATTAATGAATTTCGATTTTTTACGAGGTCTGTTGACGCGGTGAATTAGGCAGGCCGTTTGTATTACTTCTAATGTTTATTCAAAATAATAATGTTTGCAGGATGCAAAAAAAATGCCATAAGAGTACGCATTATCTTAAAGTCGCTCATGAGATCTCAACAGGACAACAACATCTTTAAAATATGGATCATAGCCAATGGCACCAAATAGCGAGTTAACATGACGTTCGTTCGTTTACGTGAATAGCAAGTACGTATTGAATTTAAAGCTTCTATTTGACGTTATTTATCAGCGCACTAAGTAAAAAACAAGTATTGGCAATAACAAGGTATGCAACTATAAATGAGATCTAGAGCTGTCGAAATGATCTTAAAGTTACCAGTCAGTTAGACTGCGCCCGAGTCACCAATCAGACACGTCTGCACATTCGGCACGTATTGTTTCGGAATAAACCTGCATTACTTAATGTCGTAGCTATTGCCATACGAATAGTATAGGTACCTAAATAATTACGGAATGACACGGTTGAAATCAGTAGTGCTGTTATTTTCTTTCAACTTTCACACCAAGTCGAACATGAGATATTTCTCACGCAAACATTGGGAAATTTGATAAAATTAAAACTCAAAAAACGATTTCACACTCGCAGCCTGACATTTTTACTTTTATGACAAATGGCTTCAAAATGTATTTGAGGTCAGAATCAATGCGTTTTAACCAGGTTGTCTTCAATACACATCGCCTGTAACGTATCTTATCCCAATACGCCTGACATAAATCTGTAATCTTTTTTATCCTTACATAGTATAAAACAAAGCCGGTATCCGTTCCTGTCTTTTCGAATATTTACGGCCGCTTACTCCATCTAAACTTACAACGGATTTCTATACGGCTTTCACTGTTGCTTAGATAATTTTTACAGAAGATTTTTATGTACATACACATAAAGTCATGCCTGTTTCCCGGAGGGGTAGTCAGAGACCACGGATTTCCATTTGCTACGATCCTGACATACAACTTTTGCTTCACTGACTCTCATAATATTCTTCATGCATGTTCGTCGTTTTAGGGTACTCCTGACCGGGCCTTTCTCCAGAATGTCTCCGGTTTGGTCCGAGTACGTTCGCCGAGGTCTTCCCCTTCCCATTTTTCCATCCACTCTCCCTTCATACAACTTTTTGTTATCTTCTTTAATTTTTATTTAGGTACAATACGTTCTAATTACGTTTTCCTTAGTAAATTGCATCCGTGCGAAGCCGGGGCGGGTCGCTAGTACAAAATATAGAACAGTCTACATCTAGTGGTTAGTTGGTCCGTGACAAAATACTATGTATCTGCCATTTCCAATGGCAAGGATACCGAACAAAAGGCCTAAAGAATATAGCCGTTTATGAATTACATGAATAATAATTCGCTGACGTTTGTTCTATTTTAAACAATTTTACTTAACCCAATAAAGAATCACTTGATATTTGCGACGTACGCGCAAGTGCTAGAAAAGTGTAGATAACAAAAATATTTTTACCGTAATCACTCGGAACGAACATAGTGAAATGTTAATGAAATGAGTAATTTTTTTCCACTGGTAATTATATATTCGTTGTAATGAGTCATGAAATAAACGCGACACTTGTTGTTTGCTTCATATAATATGTAACTTTATGTAACACATAAATGTGACAAACAATGTCAGACATGTTGTGATATGTGCCAGAAACAAGCGTTTTGTTCAAATACCAAATATAATAGACCGCGCATTGTCGTCATCAGCAGAAGGCCAATCTGGAACGAATTTTGATCAATATTTGCCTTGGTACTTCCTTATACTTCCTACCCCATCTTTAAACTCGAAAGACTATAAACTCTTCATATTTTTAAGAAATATTAATTATCTATCTAATTACATATTTGTAGATTCTTTTGTCCGAATGTATCCATCTTCAACATCATAAGAAATAAATAACTTAAACTATTAATTTAGTAGCCTCAGTTTTTCTTAAGATACACCCCACATCAAACACATTCAGTCTATGCATATCGAATTTTCCAGTTTCAATTTTCAATGCTTACACTTGGTCAGGAAACAAGAAATCTGTTTGTAAACCCGACTACACCTCCGTCTGTGGAACAATCGACACTCAACATTAGGTATCTAAACAGTGGCCCTCTTGTAATTTTTCTTGGTAGGTACGCATAACGCATCCCGCTCGATGAATCACTGAAATGATAGTCTGCTTTGCTTTAAGATGCCGTGCTGGCATCATGCTCCAACTTTTGAACTTAGTTACCTCACGATAAATGAAATATTAACTCCCCTCTTGTCGGATGCAGCGGTCGTGCTTTTGTCACACGGCTAGAGGTATATCTGCGTTAAATTTCCAAACTGATATAACCCAGTCTGTGCTAAACTGACTGATCATAAGTCGCTCCGATAAAAGTTCAATGATTATTCCTTACTTTTGACTTCGCCGCAATTAGGTAATATTTTGCGAATCAAAACCAAAGCAAACTACTTTTAAATTGTCTAATTTTTTGTCATTGTCTAATCTTATTTACTAAGTCGACGGTCAGTGTTACCAAGAAAAGTATGATGATTCTAGTAAAAATTATTATTTTGGACTAAGTGTCAGATTTTTAAGGGCTATTAGAAAGGCGAGCTGACGACGTCGCATTTTAGGGAAACTGCAACTATTTTGCAGATGTAGTCTTAACACTTTCTGCATCTGGTGTATTAATTAACGTGTTCTATGTAATAAATGTTTATTAACTGAACAAAATGAGTTATTTTTTTACTTTGTTTGCGCACCACGACAAAATTAAACACAAAAACACAAGAAGCATAATGAGTAAAGACTACATTTGAGAAGTCCATTTAATGTCAGATAGAAAAACGAAAATATGCGACGTTCCAGCACAGCTCTTGTAGCAGCCTTCTTAAAGCTTCTCTCAGGTTGACTTGTTAGCAGCATCATTCATTTTGGAAGTGATATTGTGCTATTATGGAACGGCATGCCTAATTCAAAGTACAATACAGTGTGTGTGCTCAGCCGTTGTGGTCTTTTGTCGTGCGACGCGAAACTAATTGTGATTGTCAATCCATCGCTCGGCAGCAACCAATTTACGTGTTCTTGTGGCCAAAACTAAATATACCATATCCCCATACTGAAAATCATTGCGGCATTGCTAGTGGCGCAACGCGCGAATGGAAAAAATAATGTGGCATTAGCTATTTTAAAACTAGAACAGCTATGCTCAACTTTTTGTTTCAGTAAGTAAAAATCCACAAGGCATAATATCGTAAACTGCGAATCATTTTGAAAATACTTATCATTATTCGCGTTCATAACAAAATGGGATTCGATCCTAAACACCTCTTGTTTCGTAACTAAATTCATTATTATGAGAGGACTGGTGTGACTAATGAAATGTAAAAAATCACTACCGTCTCTCTATTGAAAATGTAACTATGGTTTATATAAAATTAAGGATCTTCAAAGAGCTCACTACGCCTTATTAGATGCACTACCCTAGAGTTATTTACTATCTCAATATAAATACGAAAAGTTCATAGTCCTAACTTGCTTTGTTGTTTGCAGGACTGCAAGCGATAACACGGTATGACTGCCACGCACGGGGGAGGACGTGAAGATGACCGTCCAGATAAAGATTCTGTATACACGCTCAAGACGGGCTTCAAAAACGACGGCTACCAGCACGACAAGGACTCCGACGACATAGTGAAACCGCCCCCACTCCCCATCGAGGACGAAAACTACCCAACCGGCAAAGTGAAGCTCTCCAGGAATGAAAAATGGAGAATATTAAAAAATGTTGCGGCCGTCAGTGCCGCGTTCATGGTGCAGTTCACGGCGTTCCAAGGGACCGCCAACCTGCAGTCATCCATAAACGCCAAAGATGGCCTGGGCACGGTATCGCTAAGTTCCATTTACGCGGCGCTGGTCGTCTCCTGTATATTTGTTCCCACGTTTTTAATAAAGAGGCTAACTGTAAAGTGGACCCTGTGTCTATCGATGATGTGCTATGCGCCGTACATAGCTGCTCAGTTCTACCCGGCGTTCTACACGCTCGTTCCTGCCGGCGTGGTGGTGGGGCTCGGAGCAGCTCCCATGTGGACCTCAAAGGCGACGTACTTAACGCAGGCTGGTAGCGTGTACGCCAAGCTCACCGACCAGGCCGTCGATGGCATCATCGTGCGGTTCTTTGGCTTCTTCTTCCTCGCTTGGCAGACCGCTGAACTTTGGGGAAATCTGATCTCAAGTTTGGGTGAGTTTATTTTGAAGTAGCTCTAGCAAAAGGACTTCAGTCTACCATGCAACAGTGACTTGTGTAAATAAACACAGTTTCTTTACGCATCCCAAATAGGAAGACCTTTAGAATAAGAGAGTTATAAATACATTTACAGAACTCTCTACCTTCTCTATCTATCCTTTTAATTTTTTATGTCCTAGCCTAGTCTTAAATGATCCAAACTACGGAGCTAAAGGTCGCATCGCAAGTTTGATTCCTACAAGGAAGAAATGTAGAATATGAATATTTGTACCTGAATCGTGGTTTAAATAATATATATTAATCTAGACGTATACGTTAAATATTTAAATCCGTACCCTGGTAAGTTCTTCTTATTTTTCGAGCTAGATCATTTGGTGTAAATTATCAAGTGTTTTTATTATGTCTTACGTAAGCTGTGATGGTATAATTTTTTAATTTCGGCACAGCAGTTTTTAAAACCAGACATCTATTCCAGTGTTCTCGTCGGGTGTGCACAGTGCGAACGGCACAACAGAGAACACCAGCAAGGTCCTTCCGAGCTGCGGAGCCAACTTCTGCATGATCGGCGGCGGCCACCACGACAACGAGAACCTTCACCGGCCGCCGGACAGCGAGATCTATGAGATCAGCGCGATCTACCTCGCGTGCGTCGTGGTCGCCGTGCTGATGGTCGCTCTGCTCGTCGATCCACTCTCTAGGTTCGTACACAAAGAACCATCGTCACCATTTTCAGTACGCAGAAAAAGCCCCTTAAAGGGAGCCTTACCTTTTTTTTGTAAAATAGGAAGACAAACAAGCAAGTTGGTCACCTGATGGTAAGTGATCACCACCGCCCATAGACACTCGCAACAACAAGGCGATTGTAGATGCGTTGCCAATCCAGAGGACTGAGATGAGACATCTCTTATGCCAGTAATTTCACCAGCTGTCTTGGTCTCCACAACGGAACAAGATAGGGTAGCGGTAGGGAACTGGACGCACCTTGCATAAGGCCCTAAAAATCGCAAAAATACTTACTAATGACTGTAAAGAGAAAGTATGTTTGTCTATCTTTGTGGTTCTGCCTGTTTGCAACTTTTTCACGACACAAATGCTATTCGAATAGAAATTGGGCCCGTATTGAAAAAAAAGCTCAACAGCTTAGATTTTTTCACTATAATTTTCTGATTATCTTGCACAACGCAAGAGCGTACGAAGAACCATGTAGAACTATCCATGAACTATCAAACTCGAATTTTACGCGAGCTGTCATGATTTTTTTTCTTTGCGCCATTTCTTAGTTTGATTGATAGTTCGCTGAGGCCGACACGGTTTTTTGTTGTTAACTCGTGAATTCCAGAGAATGGCCTGTCATTACCTTGATACAGCATCGATACAAAGTTGATGCAAAATATTCGGCACGATCCTGTCGTAAAAGTAAACCAGAATGTTGTACTGTTTGGTGCATATGTTATTGGAATATCGCTGCTGGACCTTATTCATTTACCTTTATGGTTTACTAAATTATGCAATAAAATAATGAGTCATAGCTTTTTGGTGCAAAGGTACTTGTTTAATTAGTTTTAGCTTTAGTATTACTTTTGCACTTGAAGTTGTCACTTTTACAACAAAAAACCATTGCAATAAGGACGAATTATTTATTAATTAAAAGAGTCACCTTATTTAATATCGATGGACACTCTATTTTCAACCTTCTTCTGCGGCCCTAATATGACCGACTCAGGTTTAATTTATCCCTCACTGCGTCTCTGTCAAACTAATGTCATAAGAAAGGGTCGCACATAGAGATAAACACAGACAAACTAAACTTGTCCTGTCATGTTAGGGCCACTGGTGTCACAAGCTAAACGTAGCTAAAAATTTGTCCATAAATGACAGTTGTTTAAATTCAAGAACAATTAACGTGACTTAATTTATTGTAATAGGAATATTATATGTTAAAAATCCAAAAAAAATGTTTTATTAATTCAGCCATGGTTGTGCAGGTACGGCGAAAAGCAGAGACAAACTGACCCTACCAAAGAGATCTCCGGCATCCAGCTGTTGTCGGCCACCGCCTACCAGCTGAAGAAGCCCAACCAACAGCTGCTGATCCCGATCACTCTTTGGATCGGCATGGAGCAGGCCTTCATCGGCGCAGACTACACGCAGGTGCGTGCCATCGTGGCCTTTAATTGTTATTTTATTATTATCAGCTGTATTGAACCACTGCTGGGCAAAGACCTCCCTCCCACTTCTCCACGCATCCCTGTCTTGAGCTTTTTCAAACCAATCAAGCAGAAACGCATCCAGTTCGTCACGCCGTCGTTGTTTAGGACTACCGTGATCACTAATTGGAGCACCCAGTTAGTCGTAATTTTACCCTAGATTTCAATTGTTAAATTGTTTTAAACTTCCGCGATTTTCACACATATTTATAACGTTATCGGGACTTAAACGCGATAAAAATATATTGATAATTTACCTCGACGTTTCGGCCATGTTCAACGGCCGTGGTCACGAGTAGACTCCAAAACAAAACATAGCCGAAACGTCGAGGTAAATTACCAATATATTTTTATCGCTTTCAATTGTTGACCAAAATATACCTACAGACAAACTCAGAAAATTTTTACATAGCAAGTTGCCTTATAAGTCCTCTAAAAGTGTGAGTTCCATATACCCCGAGTGTATATGGAACGTTGTCATAGTAAAATAAAAATACTCGTAATAGCGACCATGCGCAACAATTTAATCTGGTTAAAAATGCATTGATACGATAATAAATACGCAAAAACATGTTGGTTTGATAAAAATGAACTTTTTTTTAGGTTTTATTAAAAACGCGAAAATTAACAGCTGGCGAGCTTGTTACATATCATGTCCAATATCTAGAAAGTGATGAACTGATTCTAGCGAGGCGTTTCTTGTTTAGCAGGGGAATCAAGCAAGACAGTTCTTATAGCCAAGTTTGATGGCGAAGTCATAATCTTCGCGGTCCTTTTTTTTAATAGGGGTTGAAAAAACTAGGAGGGATGGTAAAAGCCGCACTAATTCCAGCAATGCTTGTTAAAGTTTCTTAAAGTAAGTAAGCCGAGCTTGCGTAAATATCACTGTCTGTCAAATGGAGGCACGCAGGTTGCTCGATATATACCTCTTATAAAAAGTATATTGGTAACATTGATGCGAGGTTTTTTGCTTGTAGTAGGATGTTAACCCTAAGAAATGGTAGTCAAGCGAAACTGGACAGTTATCGCTAGTTGAGGTTTAGGGTCAGAACAGAAAGTTAAACCGCTTGCTTTATTGTCACCAAAGCCAAATTCTAATATGAGACTCGTGATGTCCTTGTAGTCATTAAAATTGTGAGCTGTAACATAATAGTTAGACACTAAACTAACATTGGTCCCTAGTGGCCGCTAAAACATAGTGGTTATATTTTTATCTCGTTGCTGGTCGCCATGAAGGGGAAAAAACAACAAATCAATGCATGTCTACTTAAAAATATAAAGATAGGACATAAGACATTTCAATTCATCGTCTATCCTTTACGAGCGTTATGAAAAACTGAATAGAAGTGTCCTTTTCTAATTCTGTTAATTTATTGTGGATTTTTGGGTTTTGCAAAATGTTAATTATTTTCAAAAGTTATGTCATTTTTTCTAGAACTAAATTTCTATTTCCTGTATTCAGTCAAAGCACATCGGCGGTTAACGAGCCTTTAAATAATAGCCTAAAGTTCTGTTATAACACTTGGATGACATAAACTTAAAAAAAAACTGGGATCAGCTTCGATCGCGTCTAAATAGTATGCGTTTGTTCCTTATTTTACTAAACTTGTCTGTATTTACTTCGTACGGCAGCCACGCGGAAGCGACTCGTTAATGATTCCCGACCATATCGCGGTTGGAAGGCACACGTCAAATGCGTTCAGATAGATACTCGTACATTCGGTTGATTGCGTGCACGTGGCACGTGCTCAAGTCGGGCATTGAGGAAGTTTTACATTCATCTAGCAGTTGACACAATAATAGAAGCACTGTGTAAAGACATGGAGTTTCAACTCATACAAAATATAATTAAAGTAATAATTGCCGAGAAGACACGGAAACGCATGAGTTAAAACAAGAGATAGTCATGTCACACACTGGTAAAAACAATGCTCTACTCGTGTTAAAGACTGGTACAGTTACGTGAGTACTAAATACTGACCGCTGATGGCGTCATAGGTAAGAACTTTAAGAACTATTAAAACAAAATAGCATCAAATGCGTGTTAAAAGTTGTTGCATCATTTGTAAACAAGGGCGCATATAGTGACAAAAACAGTCGTGGTCACGAGTGCTGGCAACTAGGGCCTATACATATAAGACACCTTCTAGTTGATAAATAAGCAGAGTGGAAACCAGATGCTGGTATGTTGCGATGCCGCAGTGACCCTGTAGCATAACAAGCCACGAATCTAGATTGTGGCGTTTAACAACGTAAATCTTTTTTTCTAGTTTGATAATGGCATAATGCTGATAAACTGTGACAATCAAGAGTCGTGGCATGTCATGCTAGCCGTGGAAGTATGTCCTTATTAACTGGTTTGAAAGAAACGAGGTCGGAACAATGAAAAAGAAACAAATGACAAATGTGAGCTTGTACAAGTTTGAAATACCGAACGGAGTTTTGCAATTGGGATGTTGACTAAAAAATAATAATTAGTCCATCTTTTAGAACGCCAGAAAATAGTAGATACGTATTTTTTCTTTTGCTTCTAAAACTTAAAATAACAAAGTTACAGAGCGGCGAAAGTTCGCGCTACGTCATTATTTCGTAAAATTTTTACGAAAGAGTGACGTCACGAGCCCCTACTCCTGAATTTGAATGTGCTGTATCTTTGTCAATATTATTCGTATGGACAAATAAAAAAATACGTATCGAGTATTTTTCTATAATCTAACTGACGGACTAATTAGAATCTTGTTGTTTTAACCCAGGAGACATCCCTATTTCACGAAATAGATGGATCTCGATGACAGCGAAATTTGGGCCTCTGTATCTGCAGGAGAATTCTTGCTTCGTCTGTCACAATCGAGATTTGTCACAATGAACTGTCAGATCGACGGGAATTTCGAAGTTTATACCGATATTAAATTATTGTGGCTAACTTCAATTCAAGTATTTTACATTGTAAAACACTGTTTCTTAAGGCACTGTGTTGTTTTTAGAAGGTCAAGCTGGCAATTTGAAATAATTGCACATTAAATGTGAGACAATCGTAAAACTCCCAAAATCAAATTACTATCGCGTAAAAAACAACCCCATTATTGTCAGAAAACGTTTTGAAATTGTAATAAAGTCGTATTATTTAGCAGCAATAAATAAATTGCTACGATTTTTTTTAATTCTCGCCTCATTCATCGCCCTTACTTGAGGTAGTAATATCTACGCAATTATCCCGTAGTAATTCAAAGCCAAAACCTATAAAGATGACCTCGACACACACATTTTGGCAGTTTCGTGTGTACGCTAGACATATACTAAGGCTATCTATGATTTTAAATAGTTATTCTTCCAATATTTTTTGCCATCGTCTGACGTCACACGGACTTGAACTATAGCGATTGCCACAATTAGTAGCATTCCGACTAATTAGTATTAATCCATGATTGTTTTATCAATGCGACTGAATGGAATAGTTTTCAAAACATAATAATTATCTTGACGTTAAAGTATTTTTACAAGG
Organism: Ditula angustiorana; assembly: GCA_963691745.1. Classification (NCBI taxonomy): domain Eukaryota; kingdom Metazoa; phylum Arthropoda; class Insecta; order Lepidoptera; family Tortricidae; genus Ditula; species Ditula angustiorana. The sequence goes on from OY829472.1 coordinate 9,937,217, forward strand.
AAATACAAACAAAGATAAACATCGACGTGCTATGTTTTTTTTTTTCAAATAAGTAGTTATTTACCTAGTTTTTGCGATGCAATATCATACTTAGATAACACAAGAATTCATTTAAGCTAAAATGAACGTTATCACCGTGGCACAAAGCTCCGGTTGGTTCTTCCGCCGCGTGCAATACTCTGCACCTAATTGCAAAGCGTAACTTTCACTGATAACAATACGATTTCGACTGGATATGGATACTTTCTCAACTTTGTATCTTACCGAATTATGTAGTTCAAATAACGACCTTATGCTGGGCAACACACTGTTGATTTTATAACTTCACAATTGGATACTTGACACCTTTGACCAAATGGCACCATAGTTATAAATGGACATTAAAAAAAAAATTGATCAAACAAACATGTTTTAAAAATGTATTATGGCGACTGTTGCGATTCAAAGGTACTGAAGTTTTTTTTTTAATTATACTTAGTAGAACCCTTTTAAAAAATAAATCATCTATTATGGGAGGAACCATTTAAACGCTGTTATTATTATAATAAACGCGATTTACTGTCATGCTCCATACATTTAATAGCAAATATACGATGGTGTGACGTGATAATATCAAGCCGTTTATACGGAGCGTCTTCGCGGGACTTGCGTTGCACGTTTTCTATTCGCGATATTTCAAGAAATTGTGATCGTAAAAAAAACTAAAAGTTCTCCTTCTTTTATCTAATGCTTTCAATTTTGATAACAGTAAAATGTTACTCAGCAAGCCAATTGGGTAAGATATGAGGCTTAGAAAGCAAGCATTTGACTTGCTACAAGCACAGCTTGCACTTAATATTTATAGCAGATAATTGGATTGCGAATTCAGAATTCCATAACTACAAATTATAAAAAGGAAGGACCTGTGAAACATACCAATATTTCACAATTTATTCGAATAAAAAAACAATTGAACAAAAATATCAACTAGCGAAGATGTTAATAAGAACAAGATTGAGATAAGTACACAAGCCTTATTTAGATGAAGACTTAGATTTTTTTCGACACGTATGTTGTGTTTTATGTACCACGTATGGACGTGCGAGTAATTTTACTTTACGTAATGAATCTCCTTGTTTGTTAGTTCGGCGCCAACTCAATATTACTTACCTACATTAGTGTAGGAGCCTAGTTATTACACCCGCAGACAATTTACTATTTTCTGATTGTCTCTGGTCCAGAGCTTGACGAAGTGGATCCCTGGGTAGGGCTTTGGGTTCGACAGTGACCCATTTGAATGTTTGGACTGCTCGAATGCGTCAATTGCAAACTGCAGTGCGTTCTGTGCGTCAGAACCATAAGTGTAAGTTCCAGCGTCAACTTTCCAATTACTACTTAATACAAACACACCGTAAGCGGTGTAAGCGCTGTCTATATTTCCATAGGAATTGAAAAGTTAACGTTAACGCGGTTGAGACGGTTATTTTTGATAAAACTGACACCAAAGGTAGATAGGTAATATTATGATGCCATGTGTGAGATGTTACGTCGTACCACTGTTCAATTTAAACAATACGCGCTCATTAGTCGTATTTAAATGGAGTGCGTCAAGCGCAGTAGCGAACGCTGCATTTGGTGCAATTGAACTGGTACCAATAAATAGTCAATCCATGCGGACATATTTATTATGAGTCACATATGGAAGCAATTCCTTTTGCCTGCTGCTTACCTAATAGGTCGTCAGGGTAGTAACTAGCATACTTCCGTTTCAGGGTATCCAACCATGTACAATAGTAGCCACACATTATCTAAGTCTGCTTGATACTTAGGCCACGGTCCGAATAACGTTTACAGCGCTTACGACCCGGTCCGAATCAGTTAACGCGCTCAAAGTCATTCGAGCTAACTTTTGATTCGGACCGATCGTGAGCGAGCTAAAATCGCTAAATCTTTTAACCTATGGAACATACTAAACCGTCTAAAGTCAATTGATTGTTTAAAATGTGAAGCATCTTTCGAATACTATATAAACTTCTAAATTGCTGATAGCCAAAATAGTTCAAAAAATTATTGTTCGAATTGTTATGAACCTCTTGCACATTAATTCCATGGGCAAAGGTTAATAAAAGTCCCGTCAAATTGAGAACCTCCTCTTTTTTTCAAGTGGGTTAAAAAGAATGACACAGACATTGGCGTCTCCCTGCTCCGCTGCCACTTATGCGAGGTGACAGCGTTACCTTGTTATAAATAATACTTTTACGTTTAAAGACAGCGTTCAGTTTTTTTTTTTTAATCAATCAGTCAATCAAAATCATTCATTATCAATTTATCAGGCTACAAAAGTCCCATAAACGCTATAGGCAGTGCAAACAAATCACATCCACTTATCCTTTAGGGGAGTCCTACCAGAAAGAAACATTATTCTATAAAACTTATTTCGGAACTTTATAGTTGGTTTGTAGTCGTTATGGACCTATAATTATACAGTAGTCTCTAATAAATATTATAATATAGTACGTCTTGTTTATACTACCAATACAACGGAGGCACCGTAGAGAGGCACCTTAAAGAGGAGAAAAAGCATTATAAAAATAGTTTCATGATTTGTCACTTGTCTGGAACAAATATGGGAAGTAGGAATTTACGAGTGTAAAAATATATTCTAATAACGACTCCCCTGTTCCAGGCTTACGTATCCTGCGCTCTCGGCATCCGCTCCATCGGCTACGTGATGATCTGCTTCGGGGTGGTCAACGCGATCTGCTCCCTCGTCTTCGGCTCGGCCATGAAGTACATCGGCAGATTCCCGATCCTGGTGATGGGCGCCGCCCTGCACCTGTGCCTCATCGTGTGGCTGCTCATCTGGCGGCCGAACCCCAACTCGCCGATGACATTCTTCGTGATCTCCGGGCTGTGGGGAGTCGGCGATGCTGTTTGGCAGACGCAGATTAATGGTAAGTTCATGGAATCAGAAGACAATGTCCAAACACTGAAGGCCGGGCCACACCGGATGCGTATGCAGCACGGCTCCACAGACAGCGCGTTATGTTTGGATGCCACACCGCGTGCGTTGCGTGCACGTAACGCAGCTCTACGATGTGAGCTGGAGCCGTTCAGCAAACGCATCCAGTGTAGCCCGGCTCTGAGACTCGAACGGAAGTGAGCAAGACGGAGCGTCAGTGCTGCATTGAGCTCAGGGATGTCATGGTAGTGGATCACACCCCTGCTGAGCCGGCGCCCAGCGAGTCAGTTTTGCTAGACGAATAGAAGATTTTTGGCTTTTGATGTAAACAATTTAAAAGAGATTACGTGTGCGGTGTGCTAGTTGATCGTGTTTATTGGCCGTTAAAACGGCCGCTTGCGTTTCGATGCGATGCGGTCGAAACGCACGCTATTGCTCACAAACGAACAATTTCCTCTTGCTGTTCTATTAACAATTAAAAGGAAAGCCCATGAACTTTCGTTAATAAAAGCACAACACACTACTTATTATGTTATATATAACTAGCGACCCGCCCTGGCCTCGCACGAGTACAATTCTTGCATGGTTTAGAAGGAGTAAGCGGGCGAAAATATGAGGACTTTCAGAGCCGCAGAGCTTCTTTGTTTGATTACTATGTAAAGAATTATCAATCTCCGTAGGTACCTAAACAGGACTAAAAATTTATCGGTTTATCACTCCTCCTACTTAATACGTGACATTCTTATCATGTAAGAAGTAGGTATTTAAAATAAAACAAACTTTCATAGAATTTTAATACTAGCCCGAAACAAAGCGGATTAAAGTCTCACAGGCCATTTTTCATACACAACAGTTTTACTGTCAATATTATAAATAAACCAAGCCTGCTTCTTTATTTGTACACAAAAGTAAAGTATTCGGATGTAACTGCGTAATTTCTTTTTTATATATTCCATTAACTTTAAGGGTCGTTGTTTTCAACCAAACTTCCAATTCGAATGAAGTTCCAATTCCATACTAAATTAGTATGAAACTCGGACTTGAGTTCGGTTTAAAACTACGGCCCTAAAACTCAGCATGCGAAAGCAACAACCTTAACTCAGTTACCTCGCAAACTTCGGCGATCATGTTAGGCCCGTAGAGCTCTCCGTATACTTTAGTCTCCTTTACAAGTTGTTTGTTTGTAACATTCTAACCATCTTCAGCGGCCTCAATATGACAGCTCAAGTCTCATATACCCCTCACTGCGGATCTGGCTACTAGTTAGTCAGAGCCGTTGAAATGTTGTCCCCTGCAATGTGGCCATAAGAAGCCTGACCAAGGTTTAATTTTGGAGCCATTCGCCTTGCACTATATTGTGTGTCCTAATATAGGTAATGTTATTTCGAATCATTGTTTGGTCTAATTTATTTCCAGCTAAAACAAAAAATATTTCAGAAGACCTTATACGTGGGTTAGGTACTCAATTAGAAAAGATACCGTTAAGTTCATGTTTTCATCTTTTTGAGAAATTGATACTATCAGTGTTAGTTTAATTATGCGATGCGATATAGACCCGTTTAACTTAACCCTCTCTTCGTCTCTATCAAACTAGTGTCATACATAAGAAAGACTTAGACGGTCATGTGAGGCCCCCGGGGTACACTCACACGTGTTCCATCACGTTGTAGGCGACGTGAGAATCGTGATATATTCCACTTCGTTATTTATTTGATAAGTGGGTAAAAAATGTAATCATTTTAAACACTTAATAGGCATGTGGAGTTGCCGCGTTTTAATGACTTGTGTTGCCCTATAATATGAAGAATAATTGCCTGCAAAAACATCAATGGAACGCCACGTACTATTATAGGGGACATCTTCATTTGTATTCTCAACTGTTTGATTGTCTTCTTATCCTTTGGTGAGCGCACACTGTTGTTTCATTGTTATTAATGAAATTACATGTTTTGTGTCAAAGTTTTGTATGAAAACCACATGTCACTCTACTTAGTGGGTATTTTTTGTAACTTGTGCAAACAACAACAACAACTGATCATGTTCTTTATGAGCTCAATATGAATGCATATCTTGACATGGAATGTAATTTAAATTTAGAAAATAGGTAACGGCACCAGTTTTTGACAGTGACCCAATAATTGACGAGAAGATACGGAAATATACGAGTAAAACGAAATACAATGATGTCAACTACTGGTAAACACGATGTTCTACACGTCAAACACTAGGATGGTTACCTTAAATCAACTCATGATTAATTTTTTTATAAACTTTTGTAGTAGAAACTCAAAATTAAAAATCAAAACCGTTTTTGTTCTGTGTGACCCTTACCGATAGTTTGGCCAATTTTGAATAAATAAGTGAGTGAAAATCTTATAAAAATGCAGTAACCATTCGAAGGCTCAAGGGCAGTAAAGTTTGGGTACCCCTTTAGTACCTGAAAAAGAGTAAAAAACACGATCTGGGTTTCAGTACTCGTACTTTGTGCCCGCATGGTAAACATGTTATCACCCTCCGTATACTTAACTCCTTGCGCCATGGCATGACTACTTCATGTCAGTCTCATTCGTCTGGATACGTTTAAGTTACATAAATAGAAAGATATATAAATACTTACACTTGTGACACAGTCACCGTCATCTTCTTCTTTATCTTTACGTAGTATAAAGCCGCTATCCGTTGCTGTCTGTCGTCATCGTATCTGTAGCCGTTAACTCCTTCTAAACCACGCGTCGTATTTTAAAACGGGTTTCACTAACATTTAGAGATTTTTATGTGCATTACATCATAATTGAACCCATGCAAAGACAGCGGGGTTCACTAGTTACTCATAAATGGAAAATAAATGCTCTGTGAGAGCAAGCACTAGGTGAAAAGCTATTGCAATAATTATTGCTCACGACCGCAGTTTATTGCTGAATTCAAACGACCTGTGAATAGAAATTCATGTTTGAATCCAGCTAGATGTACATTATAAACCTGGGTTTTATAAAAGTTCATTCAACTTGTTTGTATTTTTAAAAGTTGTAGGTAATGTACTATTAGTTATAAGAGCCAAAATTAACGTCATCTTGTTGCCCAAAGTTATTAAGCGCTTTGGTGGATTTGTGAATTTTTTATTAACAGAGGCCGTAAAAGAAAAGTATTATTTAATATTGGATGATTTAAACACAGGTCATCTTGCTCTTAAAACTATTTCGGAATTAAATGAAGTAGATTTGTTCGTATTCAATTTATATATTTAATATGATGTTACTAAATCAATCTATAGGTTTCTTTAACAATTTTAATTCTTGTCATAAAAAAGATAAAATAGAATAAAATGTACTGAACGACACAAAACGATATTTCAATATAAACACACAGCTTCCTGTGTAGAAGTGAACCTGACAAAGTAACATTGTCATCGAGCAATTAAGTGCTATTTTGTAACGTGGTTAGTAGGCATCCTTGAGTCGTCTTCCTGTTGCATTCGTATCAATGCAACCGTCAGTAGATTAGATATTCATCTCTATGTACAATAAGATTGTCGACTTGAAGAAGTGTCATGGTACATTAAACAGTTATTAATCGCACACTAATTAGGTACATTTTCAACGCATTTGCTCAAAAAGTCGGTCTTTATTTTGCTGCCATGCTACACAAACGAAATGTTTGCGAACTTATGTTTTTGTTTTGTAACTACAAAATTGTACTTGCAATCTTGGCCTGTACGCTTAAGCCTTATAGTCTGTGGTTTTTTAAACTTTGCTCACTTATAAACAAATACACATGTATAATAAGAAATAACAGTATTTTATCTACTCACATATCATAAAGGCTAAATAACGCGTTCAAAAACCCTAGGAAATGACCAGCATTATTACAACCAATGTTATTATAAGAATTTTCTTGTCTGTGGTAGTAGGTAAATCTGTTCTTTATTGGTCATCACATTACCGATATCTCGTGACTGCTCGTGACGTTATGAATTTAAATTTGGAACAGCTGTCAAAATTCAAGTTGGTCTCTATTCTAGTATCCACAGATATTAAAACAGTTATCGATACGAAACGTCAACTCAGTATGTTTTTTTAATTTAAACGCACGACATTTGATCTCGAGTGATATGACAATAGGGACTATATTCGTTCGTCTATGGTTTAAAAAAAACGTTCGTCTTGACGGATAGATCGAATCACAGAGTACCTTTTTAATATACATGGCGGCCATTAGTTGTCATTCGTTTTTGGTTTTTTGCTGTTACGGTTTTTTGCAGTTATGATATGTGTGTAGATAAAGTAATGTATGCAACTGTATATAATTAGGCCTTAAAACACTCGTGTGATCCTATTATGAAACTCGCTGACGCTCGTTTCATAAAACCACACTCGTGTTTTAAGGCCTCTCATTATATAGCAGTAGCATAAACTACTATTATCTACACACATATCATAAGTGCTCAATAACGCGTTCAAAAACCAAAGAGAATGACCAGCATTATTACAACCAATGTTGTTATAAGAATTTTCTTGTCTGTGGTAGTAGGTAAATCTGTTCTTTATTGGGTAGTATCTCTTAGTAGTCCGTGTTTATTGGTGATCACATTACCGATATCTCGTGACGTTATGAATTTAAATTTGGAACAGCTGTCAAAATTCAAGTTGGTCTCTATTCTAGTATCCACAGATATTAAAACAGTTATCGATACGAAACGTCAACTCAGTATATTTTTAAAATATAAACGCACGACATTTGATCTCGAGTGACATCACAATAGAGACTTCATTCGTTTAAAACAAACGTTCGTCTTGGCGGATAGATCGAATGGTCGCCATGACTAGTTGTCATTCGTTTGTTGGTTTTTTGCTGTTACGGTTTTTTGCAGTTATGATAATATGTGTGTAGATAAAGTAATGTATGCAACTGTATATAATTAGGCCTTAAAACACTCGTGTGATCCTATTATAAAACTCGCTGACGCTCGTTTCATAAAACCATAAAACCACACTTGTGTTTGAAGGCCTCTCATTATGACGACCTGTATGGCACAGTGGCACATGTGTCTGCTTCCTGTGCAAGAGGTACCGGGTTCAAATCCTGGTATGGGCAAATATTTGTGTGACGAACACGAATGTTTGTACCTGAGTCTTGGATTTTATTTGTATTTAAGTTTGTATTTATCTATATAAGTATGTTTATCCGTTGTCTAGTACCCATAACACAAGGTTTGCTTAGATTGGGACCAGGGCAATTGGTGTAAATAGTCCCAAGATATTTATTTTTATTTATTTATTATATAGCAGTTGCATAAACTATTAAACACGCCAATGTCAGTTGTTATTATAATAAAATGAATGATATTAAGTAACACAATTTTGTAACAAAATTGGAAATACCAATAAATAATTTCTAAGTACCTATACATATTAATAAACGAGAGAAAATACTTTGTCGAACAGAGAGAAATGCGCATTAGCACCGTTTGAGTTCATATTTCACAACTTTTCATACTATTCGAAGTCCGCTACTTAGTTTGCGTAAAGTATAGATCAATAGAAAATTCCAATGTAGAGTAAAAATCTGCATCTAACTGCCTAAATTATGTTGAAGTAACAAATGATGACTAGGCTAAAATATATGCAGTAAGTAATATCAAACCGCGATTAGAATATTATTGGAGAATAACGTCATCACACTTTCATTAATTTCATAGACTAGCGTCAAACTTCATTCCTGTATCTATGAAAGACAGTGGCGTTATTCTCGAAATGTCTAATAATCTAATCCCGGTTTGATAATAACAAACGCCGGGTGACACAAAATTTATACATTCTGGCTTCATTTCCATTGATTAATACTTTACCTGCGCAATTTTATAAGAGAGTGAAATATTTCGACCGTGCTTGCGACCAGGGCATTAAATAGTCAAGGGAAAAATGTATACCAAATCTGTATAGACTCTGTAGTTGGTGTCAAATTGTCAATAAATGTCCCAGCATAAGAGCAAGGGCTACTTTTCTGAAATCTTATGCCATCACGCTAGATCGTGTACATACTTATCGCAAATAGGTATACGCTTTAAACAATTGGTTCCGTTCCTTACATAGCTGTACTTATCATGATTTATACTGATATCAAACTCTTTTTATGAATGGAGCAAACAATTCTTTGAACTATTTTTTTATGTATGTATATATAAACAAAGGCAATTCTTAGAACCGTATTCGCAGCGGTTTAAAGTACTTCAAATTAGTCACCGTTAATTAAAAAATGCACTTCAATCTTATCGAGTTATCGTGATACGGCCTCTTTTAATAAAATTTAAGGCGATAATAAGGCAGGTTTATTTATTGTTACAGTTATATTTTAAAGTAATCTAAGGCCCGGTTTCATAAAGGTCCGTAGAAAATATTTAAAGGGGTTAACTAACTCTGGTTTGGAGAAAGTGTTATAAAGCGATAAGGCCAACATCTTGACTACCCAGGGTTTTACCATCGCATAGTACGGCATAAATTACAATGTTTTTTCTTGAACGCACAGTCAATTTTATTAATTGCACCATACTCACGTGCCAAAGCTAAGCTGCACGTGAAGTCGGTACAACAATTATTATATTTATGAACAATTTCATAAGAAATAATAAATGCGATCTTCGTGACAATAATTGCGCAGTGCGTCAAAGTAGTTAGCAGACCAATTTAAGTATTATTATTAACATAATTAAATGCATTATCGATGCCATAGAATATTGAGAGCGACGAAACAATGAGTTTGTCGGCGTCTTTTTTAAAAAAAGGTACGTAATAAGAAAAAACGACAATTTGTCGATCCACAAGGACTGGTAGTCAAATTCATTTCAATTTGTCTCAAACATTTTGTCAGCATCTGGCATGAGAAAAAAAACAGGTAATTTTTAAAATAAATTTACACAAAAATTGGAAAGTGAACAAGTTTATAAACAAAATGAACCTAAACTGGTCATGTTAATCTTCGTAGGGTTTCTTATCGTAGACCCTAAGGGTCAAAAAACTAAAAAAAATTGAAAATAAAGATACCTATTTGTCTGCTACCTAGGATGGGTAATAACATACTGGAACAGATACACACAGATCTTCTTAGAATCGTAGATATGAATCTACGAAGATCTATGTCGATATTAATTTAAAAATCTAAGTCATGGTTTCATAACTTTTACGAACTGACGGACCAATTTTAAAACCTCAAAAATGCTACGTAACGCCTTTCGAGTATTAAAAATATAGGAAAAAAGTTATTTTTTTAAAAGATAATTGAAAAATACTCTTCATTACGTGGGCTGATTGTGAAGGAAAACAATTAGTTGTAATTACCTTACGTTGGCTGTACGTTAAATTGACTAGTTCCCAGCAGTTGCAGCATATGACACTTAATAATGAACCGTGTAGCCACGGCCACTCGTGACATGGACTCTTTAGGGGTCCGTAGACCTAATTAAGGAACCCTGATCTACATATTTATAGGTACCTCAGTCATGCATTGCCTTTATTTTTTTTTATAAAATAGGGAGACAAACCAGCAAGTGGGTCACATGATGGTAAGTGATCACCACCGCCTATAGACACCCGCAACTCTAAGGAGATTGCAGATGCGTTGCCAACCTAGAGGGCTAAGATGGCATACCTCTTTTGCCAGTAATAGCACCGGCTGTCTTATTCTCTCCACGCCAGAACACAACAGTGCAAGCACTGCTGCTTAGCGGCAGGATTAAAGAGCAAGATGGTGGTAGCTATCTGGCGAAAGGTGGTTAACAGTAATTGTAGTTATTTTCTATCGTTGTTGTGTCCCATTCCCATGCGATCTACACATATTTTGATTTGATCCTAACCTCTAATTGCTGTTGTTTTAGGCTTATACGGCGTGCTCTTCCGACGCAACAAGGAAGCTGCCTTCTCTAACTACAGGCTGTGGGAGAGCGCCGGGTTCGTGGTCGCATACGCATACTCGACGCACCTCTGCGCGCGCATGAAGCTCTACGTCATGATGGTTGTTCTACTCATCGGCTTTGTGGGTTACCTCATCGTGGAAGTCCTGCATAAGAGAAAGGTAAATGTTATTATCCTTGTTTGTGCAGGCGGCTCTTGTTAACCTATTCACCGCCAACGATGCAAAGGTTGTTGCCGACAATGCCGATACGCCAGGTCGCCATAATGTCAAACGCGAATTTGAAGTTTAAACATATGCTCGTTGGTCGCTCTTGTCATTGGGGAAAAATATGTGACAATGGCGCAATGGGTATGACAGCTCGCGACACCTTTAAGCCTTCTTGGCGTTTAAAGGGTTAAATACCAGTTTCACGTTTTACCCTTTTTTTAGTAGTATTTTTACGTTAGTAGTTTTACGTTTTTTTAGTAGTATTAAAAAATACATAAAAACGATTAAACTGTAATATATTAACATTTTGCAAGTAATATTGTGGCACAAACTTTGCACTGCATAGTAAATCGATCAACGCACGATTTTGCTAGCTTAGGATGATCTAGGAACTAACAAATAAGCTTGTTTGAAAAGATTATGTAGACATGATTTCAACTTAATCAAATTGGCCATTTTTTATTTTTGACCGTAGGTAGGTAAGTGTTTCACATAAGGTTTTTTTGTTGAGAAAATTATTTCACGCTCGAAAGCACCGCTTGTAGAACCATAGGTAAACTATTGTTTTTGGTGATTTCTTAACTTTAACCCGTCATTCCTTATAACGAGAGAGAAATACGTTTTAAAATGCCCAGTGCATTATAAGACGGAGAATGATTAAAGTAAACTCTTTTGTATTCAACATAAACCGTAAATATGGTATTTTTTAATAGCCTGACATACATATCGTTAGCCGTATAATATCTTAAACTAATGGGATTTCAAAACTGACACCCTGACACCTTACAAATAATTTGCTACGATCAAATTTATCAGGTTCGAAAAAAAACGTTATCTTACCAAACCACAATCCCTAATTAAGCTGCCAACAAATCAACCTATCATGTGCTTGGGCTGTCAAAGGTGAACAGAAACGTCGGAAATGGAACGTGAATTGTCCATCTTTTTCGGTCGTTTGACTGCTCACTTAGAACATCTGGACATAATGTAATAAATGTTTGGTTAGAACAGAGTTAAAGTTGCTTCTTAATTTGTGTATATTATTTGCTAGCTACTCGGCTAAATAGTAGGAAAAAGTTAATTACTTTTTTTTAATTCTAGGCCCGCCGTCTGAAGGCTATTGCCGAAGACCCCGCCATCGCCGCCGAGGCCGCCAAGCAGCCTCCAGAAGAGGACGACGAGAAGGACGAGATCGACGACGAAATAGTCATCACTCACCTCTAATCGTCGAGGATATCACTGCAAACCGGTCTTTTCTACTAAAAATACCGGTCGGTCTTTTCTGAGGCCAAAAAACCGATTTCGGTTTCTCTAGGCCGAAACCAGCCATCTATGTCCCGCGTTCGGCCAGACAACAGAAGATCTTTCGCCGTTTACACCGCCTTTTTGCAATTATTAGGATCGATTTGACAATCATCAAACACTTCTAAAGCATTAATATATATCGTCATCACTTCGATCAGCCATGGTGGTAAGGTGCGGTTGAAACGACGAAGAATCGCCTCGATCACTATGTAATTGGTACAAAATCATGGACGAGCTATATATAATCTCGAATTTATTTAGAATTATTTAAATATTCAGTAGATTAATTTTGGGAAGACTATGAAAGTACAAAGTTCCGTTTGATTCCGAGGCTTCCGGAGTCGATGGGTGACAGCAGCATTATGCATTTAGAAGTAAACCATTAATTGATGTGATAAATTCTAATTTCGCTTCGTGGATCCGTTCCTGCAAATTTGAACTCCATCTGCGGTTGTTCAGTTGTGAGCGCCTCAATACGTTATTGATTTTAATGAATGAACAAAACCAACTGTGTTGATTGTTCCATTCAAAAGTAATTACGCGCTTTATATTCTGTAGGTACTTATGACTCCTATAGTCTTTAAGTATTCGACTCTTGTGTGTTTTGTCTTTAGTTAAACAATAACAAGTAGGTTGGAACCTGCTTCGTACAGGGAAGTGGCGACTTCTTGAGTATTTAGATGTTTAATTATGTTGAGTATATGTATAACTTGTACTTGAACCATGTACGTAACCAGTCCCGGGCCCTGCGCCTGCGGTTTTGATTCACATATTTAATCATTAGTATCAAATTTAAAATATGGTTAGGTCTGTATGTTTTGACCTTTTTCAAACGATTGATATTCTTTAAACAGATTTACTTGCTTTTATTTTAGGATATTTATAATTCGAAATGATGCGGAACTATCTACTGCTCAATTTCTCTGAAACGTGATTCTTTTAAAACCGGTCTTATAACTAAAACACGAAAGTACCGTTTACACTTAGGTAAATGAAAACGAGCGCAGCGTATTCAGATATTGTCATTCCGTAGATACATTCATTTAATATAAGTTAAATTTGATAAGATTGTTGATATTATTTTTATTTTTTGATAATATCGAAAGACGGCTTAATTTCGTGTACAGAAATGTGTAAAAGTAGACGTAAATCGAGCGGCGCGGTGTAAACAAGCGTCGCCAAAGTAGAACTAAGGTGCTTAGATCAAATAAATTAATTGTATATCATTACAAACTTTTAAATACGTAGGTACTTAAGTTTGTTCGTATGTTCTGTTAAATAGAAACGCTCCGTGAAACTCCGTTGCGGTTTCTATTCTAACTTGTTTAATGTATTCAAACAATTTTCAATGGTTAAACTCATGTTACAAATAGTGGTGTCTGAGGCCACAATTCAAAATCAAAATATTTGCAGTTACTATTATTGTTATGCAATTAAAACGATGTATTCGATTGCTATTTGTGATCTTTTAGAGTAATCCAATTTATTATTTTAAACCAATGCAACATTGCTCGGGGGGGTGTTGTGACCTGCAGAAGCAATTTATAGAAGACTCCAATTTGATATATTGACTTGGCAGTTCACAGCTTTATGATATAATTCGATGACGAGGTACGTACCGATTGATAGGGTATCAAAACCACGTGATAATTACAGTTAAATATTAAAAAATAAGCATATTATTATATTAATGTAAATTTAGACTAGTACTAGCGTAAAAAATAAATAAAATTGCTCTATTATGAGATAACACTTATTATTTGTTTGATTAAAATATTATGTTATTTTATTAACGATGTCAATGAGTTTGTGATGAAAATAAACATAGAAATTGTTTGGTCTTTGTGAGTTTATTGAATTCTTCCTCTGCCTTATTTCCAGTGCAAAACCGGTTTCTTCCTATGAAAAAACTGGGTTTGCTCTTCCTAACTCTCACCTGATTCCTGTGTCGCTGAGATAGATACCTACAGTATCTTAACACACTAAGCCTAAGACAAAGTTACTAAGACTTAAAAACTTAAAGGTCAGCTGAATAAGAGTCCTAAGGCTGCGTTCCCACCAGAGATGTGCGAGGATGCGTAGCGAGTGATTGTTTGTAAAGAACTAATGACCCGTTTCCACCAGAGCTGTGCAAACCGAGGCGAGGTAAATGAAGCTATTCTATTGGTTCTTACAAACACTTCCCTCGCTACGCATCCTCGCACATCTCTGGTGGAAAAGCAGCCTTAGCCTGGTGAAGGAATAGATAGAAGGTATCTCGGCCGAAGCAAAATTATACATATTATGTTTTCATGTTTATTGGGGCACAAACGGTACAATTGTTCTTGGAAATAATATTCTTATATATAATATTAATCAATAAAGATGCCACCATTCACTCGCACTCAAATAAATTTTAGTGAGTTATCCCCTTATGCATAATAAGTTAACAATCTTTTTAAGCTAACAAATGTTTTGTCCCTTTCATTTGAGTGTAAACGTTACAATGACAGATAAAGACATAAAACATGTTAACTAACAAACGTTTACGAAGCGTTTATGAATAAGGGGGTTAGTGTTTAAAAATGGCTGAACCGTATATCTACTAACAATTACAAATGTTAATGGTGAGAAAAAAAAACAAAAAGAAGAGAATTTAATAAAGAACAATTCAACAACAATTAACTTACCAGTATAAGGGACACATTAAATAATTTCAGCCTCAGAAAAACGATCGTTGTATTAATCGTAAGCTCTAATTATAAGTGAAATAGTAAATTATGCAGCAAATAGCGACTTTGATAGAAGTCTTCCACTCGTTCACAACCTAAAAGTATATGTCATAATAACTTCCCATAGTAAATGCCATATTAACACAGTGTTAATTTCAAGTTAAAAAGGCCTACGAACGATGTAGCGCCTGCTAATATCATAACTGCAATTATTTTTTCTAACTAAATTACACCAAGAGGGTGCTAAGGCCCCATGCGATCGTTTGCGATCTCTCGTTCTAGTTCTATGCTATGCCGGTCTTTGTAACGTCAAACGGGACTTTAGCGCGATAAAAACATTGTTACATCTTTTGTAACCGAAATTTCTAACGATTTTTATTTTTTACTGTTTATTTGCCGTGCATTTTCCAGTTCCGCCACGTTACCAACTGCGTAAACGCAGGAAACTGGCAACTGCATGGCACGGAATGCTAAAATTAGCGGTTTGAGTCCTGCCCTAGATTTTTCTTTCTGTTGTCATTACATAGTATTAAAACATTGTTAATTTACCTCGACATTTCGACTTTGTTGCAACGGCCGTGGTCTACTCGTACGAAACGTCGAGGTTAATTAACAATTGTTGTAAATGTGTGTAAAAACCGAGAAAATATAAAACAATCTATGTCAGTCTGTCTGTTTCTCTGCTATAATATAAGTAAGGTCCCGTCCCAGTGATTGGCACGCGTAGGACATTGTTACCAATACTTGACATCATTGTCTCTCGATTTACTCGTATGATTCCGTATCTTCTCGACGATTATCGAGTCACCCTCAAAAACTGGGACCTCTTCTTTATTTTTTTCAACAAAAATGAAATAGGTACATTCAACTAGCCTAAATTATTAGCCACTGTAAGAAAATGTCATAAGGACTTTTGACAATTTGTCAGAATTAGTGATTGCAACAGAATAAATTTGTATTAGTATACAGGAATATTTTTTTCTTACTAGCTAGACAAAATAAAAGTTAACTACGAGTATGCGCGTGGTGAGGTGGTTATTTGATTACTGAATTATTTAAATAATGAATAGCTAAATGTATAATAGGTACTAATCAATCTTATGGTCACTCTACATTTTTTGAAGTGCATACGTCAGTTAAGTCTAAAAACATGGTATACTACTTGATAGGGAGACAATAATTTTAACTTTAGGTTAAAACTTAAATTCTCAATATAAAATGGACTGCTAAAAACATAAACCTTCCTTTTGGCTTTGCCGTAGTCGGATAAAAAGGACAACCAAAATCATGTTTGTTTCATGTAACTCCAATTGAAATGTAATTGCCATTGAATACTGAGTAAGAAAAAATGGCGCCTGGATACCAATTGTAATGTCACCGTGTAAAAAGGCCCAGAATTCCGATTGGTTGACCAGATCTACATTTTAGGTTTCGGAGAATAATAATATTGTCTTTTAATTTGCGGGTGCTAGCTATCACCACCATGTTCGCTATTCCAGCCGCTAAGCAGCTGTGCTTGCACTGTTATGTTCCGGCGTGGAGGGCAAGACCGCCGGTAAAATAATTGGCACAAGAGGTATTGCATCTTAGCCCTCTGGGTTGGCAACGCATCTGCAGTCTCCTTGGTGTTGCAGGTGTCTATGGGCGATGGTGATCACTTACTATCAGTTGATCCAATTGCTCGTTTGCCAAATATAACAATAATAAAAAAACATGATCTTAATTTACTTAAATTAAGAGTTATGTTTTGTAGGTTAGTATGACGAATGGGGTCGAGGCCGACAATTTGGCAGTCAGGTGAATACCCTAAAACTAATGTTGAAATAAAAAAGTATGTGCAAAATATTTGTAATCGAAATTTTTTAATTTTAGATTTTCAAAATTTAACAACAAATGGCGTCATCTCTCGTCAGCTAACGGGCATTCATAAATGACAAAGTAGAATAAGATAACTTGATTAAGTTTCTCATGGATGACACCAAGGGTAGTTTTCCCAAACAAAAATCAATAATGTAATGACCGAAAAGACGAAACATATTGAAAAATTCGCAGGGTATGGTAGCGGTAATGCACGGAATGCTGATGTTGCAGGTTCGAGTCCTGCCATTGCCCTAATTTTTCTTTGTGTTGTCATTCATTATATAGCATTTAAAAATATATATGTATTTTAAAATACACATTATAATTTTGGGTTGAAGTAATGGATTTTAATTCTATAGCAACGAGAATTGCAATCATATTCTATTCTTTTAGTTTTAGCCGCTAGGCTTAATGCATGGCTAGATGGATGCAAATCTAAATGTACTCTACAGATGATGATAAAATGCTTAGCAATTTTTTGAGAACTAACAAATATGAAAGTATGTATAAGCATATTTCTCATTTGAAATGTAAAATAAAAAATGTATAAAACTCACAAGTGTTTGCCCCGCTGTTTAGTTCACAACTGTCATAACATAAGTTGCAATACTCCGTCAGTGAAAAAGTTTGACAACAAAAAACCCCCGTCTCTTTCAGTAGTTTTTAATACGTTCGCCGCCGGCGCCGTTTCACTGACTCATTAAACTACGCGTAAAAATTTCGCGTACTGGTATTTTAATCACAGCCAACAGACCTTTAGTGCATAAATTTGACACGAAAGAAAAAAAAGGAATCATAGAGTCCTAGTGTAACTACTTCTTATCTTTTTCTTCTTTATCATTTCTTTACACAGTATAAATTAAAGTCGCTATTCATTCCTGTCTGTCCTCAAATCTTCGGTCGCTTACTCCTTCTAAGCCAAGCAACGGATTGTGATACGGATTTCACTGCCATTTAGAGATTTTTTTACAGAAGGTTTTTATGCGAAGCCGGGAGGGGGCGTTCACTAGTTCTATTTATGAAATACCATTTATGTAGGTCCAGTTTTAGAGGAGGAAGTGGAGAGCCAGACCTCAAATTGCGCAGGTACAGT
The DNA here is from genome assembly GCA_963691745.1 of Ditula angustiorana. Lineage (NCBI taxonomy): Eukaryota > Metazoa > Arthropoda > Insecta > Lepidoptera > Tortricidae > Ditula > Ditula angustiorana. The sequence goes on from OY829472.1 coordinate 9,955,239, forward strand.
AGCGTAGAACCTAGTCGGTGAGACATAGGTACGCATGACATTTGTATGACATAGCCTGACGTTTTACACGTCGCGTCATTGCGATAGGGTTTTAAGGTGGTATGTGAATATATATCCCCTACTGTACGAGCGTGCGCTCGCACTCGCAGCAACTGCTGAGTCCGCTCCTTTTGTCACATGAAGTTTTTGTTATTTTTATATATTGTTAACTGTATATTTACTTTGTGTGGTAATAAACGCAAATTGTATTCTATTCAAAATTTCGCCTTTTTAGCTGCCTTTTTTGAGCTGCGGCATCGATTTTTAACGTTTTTTGGTGAACTACTTAATTTTATCTGAGATTATAATAAATGTCAATTGTCATATATTTGTAAAGGCTTATAATTGCCAGGCTGAAGTGGTTTACCTATGTCTCTTTGTCTCGGTTTCCCTATCGAAGCTCTCATATCCGTGTTTTAGTAGGACAATGCCGCGACGTTTCGCGTATATCTATTGGGGACGATGCAGATTGATAAGATTCTATTGCAAATTGTTTTCAACAAAATATTGTCTTTATCACCTTATCGTTGATTTAATGAATTCTAGCCCAACCCAGTTAATATGGCTGATACCGAACACTGAATTCAGTTGAGCATAAATCGTTGATTACTTAGAAACGACTCAGGCTTAGAAGATAACCTATTAAAAAATATGTCTTTTTAGTTAACCATAGCAGTAAAGCGGAATCCACGTGTATTGCGAACAACACGCATAGACGGGTAATAAAACGATAACCTGCTTTTTTTTAATTTGTAAAATGGGCCGTGGTTTGTGCAAGTACAGTATATAAGTAGGTATTCAAAGTATGCAGAATTTACCTACAAACCACGCTCATTTTAAAATAAGTTGACCATTTTTCAGTTAAGTTAAAACTATAGAAAATAATCACTTTTAATTTGCCCTCAAATTCCTTAAAACCTAAAATGTCCAAAACCGCTTACCCGTTTCCAATCACATTGTTTTTCAGATCCAAACCTACGAGGCCATAGAAAGACAAAGAAGCATGTTGGGCTTCAAACTTATAGTTCCCATCTTGCCGTTGCACCGAGAATTAAAAACAAATATGGGATTTAAAAATTTCGCTAGATTACTTATATCCGATCAGATATAACAAAAATGTTTATGATTTCCTAACGAACTCCAATGAAAAGCCTTATCTATTCTCTAGCGCTTTAAAACTAACTACTTTACATTTCCAATTTCTTAACATTACACCTTATCGCTAAGACACTGCGTTGATAACTCAATACCACTAATTAGGACTTCTGGCCTTCGGAACTGAATCACTGCGTCTAGATATATTTCGTAAATAAAAAATTAAGTTGCGTAATCAATTTTGTACGCCGGGGAAGTACCGGTATCTCATCGACGAAGTTAAGACGCGTGTCTCGGAAAAGGCCATCGATCTCTTAAGTTTTAAACGTCATAAGCGACAAACTTATTAAAAATAAATTAGATTGGTGAACGAATCAATGCGGCTGAAACTGCAGTGAAACGTGACGTGCTGCAACGTACAGAGAACACTCGGTATACAGTATAGCCGACACTTAATAGTTTATCAGTTTCGTTTGCAACATGTCACAGACGGCGTCAGTCAGTGTAGTAGGCTCACTGTGAAGGTTGTAGTGTCGCTTAAGCCCTGCTTTCTTCTCAACGTCGATGTTTATTCCCGTCCTTTATCCTTAGGAAGTTATTAAGCATAGTACGTGGAAATTAATCATTAATTACACATTTCCGAAATGCTAGTCTAATCTTACCAATCCCCGGTGGGTTTGTGGAAGATTACAAATCACTTACCTTTACGCAGCCTATGACAGACATGCCTGTATCTCCGTCGCCTAGTGCAATGTAAAAGCAATCTACATACATTCACATAATAATCTAACCCCGTATCCCTTCATAGACGCACTTGTCCCAGTAGGTACAGTCAGTAACGTAAGTCCCTGAACACTTTCGTCTACATTTTGTATGAATTCATTTTGTAGTACCTTCGATGCTCACTGTAAATTACGCATGCGCAATTACAGTCATTAGACCTAAGTCAGCTTTTGGATGTATATTTGGCTTATCAACCGCTTTTGAGTACCATTTAATAGTAAATATTGATTGATTGATGATTATTTAAGTGCGCCCGCGCTGCGTATCTCTCTCGCTCACCCCGTATAGAGCAAGAGAGACAGGGTTCTGCATTCGACGTCGAACGTAGCGCTGACGCGCTAGGTATTTTATAGAATGGCTGACTCCTTGCGCTTCTGATACGCTTTGCGGCCAACTTTGTTTTGGTCTTCCACATTGCCTTGCAGGTTTCAATCCAAATCCTCTCTTAGGATATGACACTGCACACACTGCTCTCTACACTGAGTGAGTCCAGTCCATTTCCACTTCTGAGGCCGTATTAAACGTCAACAAGATCTTCGTGACAGTCGCAGGCATGTTCAGGAAGATCTTCAGGATCTGACGCAAGCAGCGGTTAATAAGGACCTGAAGAGTTCCCTGTTCTTCCAATTCCCACAAAGGTGTTAAATATTTTCAGCCACACTTTTGTGTGAGGTTTTGGACCCCGTATGATACACAACAGAAGTTGGATCTTGCTTTAGTATCCCTAACGACCTTGGCTTTACACTTAATGTTAAGCATAATCATGTTATGCCATATAAGGGATACCCAACTATAGGGCGTTACTCCAAAAAAAGATTTGCAAAAAATGGTAGAGAAAATGGAACTCTGACCCGCCATGGGATTATATCAAAGTGGCGTTATAAATCAAATCGTAACGTTACTCACTAAATATATAAAATAGTAGAAATCATTACAAAAGTAAGTACTAATTTTAAGAATAAAACTAAACTAAAACTACAAGTATCCTAAAATTAATACATAAATATATTACATTAAAAATTACACGTAATTAAAAAATTAGGCCTCTTAGGTACCGCTGACGCTGGCAGCATCCTCTCTCTGTATGACTATACTTATTCCTTGTCCAAGAAAGCTGCCAGCTCTTCGGTCACCTCCCTCAGCCTCTGGGAAAGCTGTCTGAAGAGACGCAGAGCATTAGTAATATTATTACGATGGTAATTTGGCAAGGTTCTATAGTGGGTCGGATTTCCATTTTGTTGATTGTACGTGTACATTTTTGGCAAGCGTTTAAAAAGGTATAAGATAGTTGTTATCCCTTAATAAAAAAGTCCAAAACCTATAAAAAAAAGCTGCTGTAGAATAATAAACTAACTTATTTTTTTTTTCTGTGTGTATATTAGTTAAGTTTCTTTTGTTATTGTCATGTTTTTTTTTTCTAATTGTATTTTTCTGTTTGTGTTTTAACCATATAGGTGTTTTGGTGATTTGTACTGTAAGCCGATATTGTGGTTATAAAAATAAAAATAAATTATATTTTGGTAATATAGATATATAGATAGATAGTTAGGGAGTTTTATTTAGTTTAGTTTTTGGTGTGTACTTGGAATTTTTGAATTGCAGTTTAGTATTATTTTGAGTATTCATGTTTTGATTAATTATTTAGTTATTTTTGTATTTTAATGTTGCAACAAGCCCCCGAGGAATTGATTAATTCAGTGCATAAGAGTCACTGGTGTTTTATTTGGGAAAAACAACGTTTTGTAAAAAGGTTAACGTAACTAATTTTAACGAAGCTATACAATTATACCTTATTAAAAAATAATTTCTCATCCGTTAAGATAATGAATGATCATTTCATGAAATACTTTTGCTGAACTCATTAAATATGTGCTAGATTTAATTATTTTAGTGTGCACAATATTATGATGCGTAATTATTAGTGTTTTGATAGGACCACAATAAGTTATGTGCCAACAGTCAAGGATATACTGATGTAGGATTTAATTTTATCCATAAATTAATAAAAAATAAAAGCACATGAGTATGGAATGTTTAACATGTCAACAAAATGCCTGTCAAAGTTTATTTTGAAGTAACACCGGTTGTGGAGTGTTTGAAAAGCGGGGTCATACCTCGCCGCAAACACGTATAGAAATGGTGCTGGGGCTGCCCCTGCGCATGAGCGATGCAGTTTTTTTGCGTACGACGGCGTCGAAATCGTCGGTGCGCACCTCCGATGACATTCGTGATACGCTGCAGAAGCGAGGAGCAGCACAATCATTGTTGTATTGAATGCGAATATCACTGAGTGACTTTTAACATAAAAAAAATATTTTTAAAATCAATTCATTAATAATTGTATATAAGTGTGATCTTACAATAGCGCCTACGCCAGCGCGGTTTTTAGCGGCGCGAGCCACGAGCGTTGGCTGTGTTGTGTTGTTTTATATAATACTACCCAAATTAAAATAGAGCCCACTCGACTTTTCTCATTAAAACAATAATATAAAAATATTCAAGGTTCAACATTCAAAAATTCAAAGTTTATTTATGTAGCAGGGGTTTATTACTTGTTTACACATCAAATTATTGAAATTAAACCCTATTTTTAAAACGTGCAATGTTAGAAACACATGCTTATTTTCACATTTTGTTTTGAGTTATTAATTTATAAGCAACTCAACAAGAGTTGAGGTGAGCGATTTCAAACGCGACTACACAGCGCCATACAAAACAAAACAAAAGTTTAAAAATTCGAACGAAACTCTGCGGTACACACGTGACACGCAGCAGAGTGCGTGACCTCAAATCTCGTTGCGTTACCTATAATGCGGAGCTGCGCTCCGTTTTACTACAAGCTGACGCTGGCATCAGCATGACTGAAAAACCAACCAAACAGAAACATTCTTATTTACTGGTTTTTACATGGTTTTAAAAGTCACTTTTCATGGATTAGAAAAAGTTAAGTGGCAACCCTGTTTTTAAATGTAACTAATTCGTGTCTTGAAACTCTGACAATATACTTTCATAAGCTTAATTTTGACTTAGTCAGAGCAATGAGAAAACCTGCGAACGAGTATGTTTCATCTCACCACTGCAGCCCTGCATTCTTGACCATTGTCCCTCTGATTCTAATTATAATCTTCTAATTCTAATTATGTCAATAAGTTAGAATTTAAAAATCAGACGTAACGTATATATTATAAAGAAATTAATATCATCTATAAGTCATAATTGTAGTTGCATGCATTTACAATGTTTAACGCAAATAAAGAGCAAATACGCAAATAGGTAAGGGGAGAGCGGAGTCAACATCTTATCAGGCCCTATTGTCAACCTCACCTGCACGCGCCTATCGGCGGCAGCGGCCAACTGGCCGCCGTGGTGCTCTCTGCTGGACAACTACTTAACCAGGCTCTGGCGACCGAGCAATGGCGGTATAATCCAGTTCCACAACTGGAAGAGGCTACAGCGACCTTGGGGACTAAATAGCTCCTAAAATGCCTGGTGCAGAAGGCAACGGGAAACCACTGCACTAATCATCCCTTGTAGTCAGCTTTATGGAAAAGTCTAATAAAACCACGGCCCCAAGTGCCCGGCGTCCCTTTAATGGGACAGGGGTGCTAAGAATCCCCGGGTGGAAACAAAGAAACCAACACACTATACGAATAGGGACATGGAATGTCCGAAGTTTAAAGCGACCAGAAAAGGTTCATAATTTAGCTAAAGAAATGGATCGCCTTAACATCGATTTTTTGGGACTAAGTGATGTTAGATGGAGGGGAAGTGGGACGCATCGCATAGATAAGGACCGCATAATTTACTACTCTGGATCAAATCATAATCATAACGATTATGATTTCCGAGGTCTACGGCAAGGTACGATTAGTGCCCTAGATCGAACGTTTAATTGATCACCGTTAAGTGTGATCCCATATTTTTGATCACCCAACGCTTTCCTAGAATGACTGCCAGAGGTATATATGAAGGTCGGGCAAACCCAGGGCACGGGCCATGAGTTGTCCCGCCAAGACATTTCAATCGCGTGTTTTTTTATTTATTATGTACTTCTTAATAAATATGCTATGGTAATTACCTATGAAATTTGTAGCCCGGCGAAGAAACCATGTACAAAAATTTCCCACTTGCAAAATCTATTGGCCGGCTTTGGCCTATACGATTCACCAACAACATATCACAAACCAGCTACCACAAAAATCCGAGGCTGAAAAATACATATGCGATATTTACATAGTTTAAATTTAAATCATTTTTAATGACTACTAACAAATACAGTGTTTAATCTTCCTTAGTGTTCAATTTAGGAATCCTCGCTTCACATCTGTTCCACAGTATATAAATTTAGTTCGCAGAATCGTGCGAACAAGTTCATTGGATAACCTCGTGACGTCATCCCCAGAGGCGGGAAACCCAGGCGATAATAGGACGTTTTAATTCTCTCTATACGTCAACACGGTCGAGCCCGCAGACAACGGGGCAGAGGTCCTTAAGAGGAGTGTGTACCTAGCCCCAAAAAGCGCTCCTAATACAAACGGCGATAACGTTTTCCAGCCCCTAAACCTATGGCAATGATTTTTTTGTCAACTTCGTTTGAATGTTTTGATTTTTTTAATATTCTTCACAGATTTGACAGTATGTATTTTCATTTCAAACAATTAAGAATAATTAAAAAAATCAAACCACACAAACTTAGTTCTAGGGCAGAATGACAATATACAAAAAATACATGGATATAGGTTAAGGGTAAAAGGGTGGAACACGTTATCGTCGATTGTTTGGAGACCGGTGGGTTTCACACTCCTCTTAAGATGGATCGCTTCGTATGAGGCAGGAAATTTGAAATATTCAGTTTTAAATTTTTGTGGTTAAGAGGAGTGTGAGTGAACCCAGCGCTTTCCATACAAACAGCGATAACGTTTTCCACCCTCTAAGCCTAAAGCTATAGCCATGATTTTTTGTAAGTTGTCATTATGCCCTAGAACTAGGTGGGTATGTTTTGATTTTTTTAATATTATTAATAATTTCAAAAATATTCACCATCAAAAAACTGTTCTAAACAAGTAAGCAGTAAAATAGCGCGTAAGTAATAAGGTAATCGCATATTTATGACGTATTATCTAAGGTCAAAAGTGTAATTCCACAAAACCATGTTGGGTGTAGAGGTACTTTTTAAAACCCCCACGGAAAAAGCGGAGTGTTAATAAGTTGCCTTTGTGTGAATGTGTGTGTGGCTGGCCTCTCAAGCGGGTTAATTGGGACGATTCGAATGCAGTTTCTTTGTTTGAAAACAGGTTTCATTACCTTTTTGAAATATATCAAAGATGACTTTGCTAAGTTATTTATTAGGTAAACATGACTTTTTACAACACCGGAAATGATTAAAATCATACGGTTCCAATTTGGCACACGGCAGGATTGGTGCCGCTTCAGAATTTGCAATGTTACCACAAAGAGTGGATGAGATACTAATCACTTTCAATTACAAATAAACGTTATCACGTAGCTTTATAAGCACACATGTAAACATGATAAATTAACACATACAATTTCGCGTTACTTGTTTATCACCGTCGAGTTGCGTCGCCGGCGCAAAGTCAGTCGCGATCACAGCGAGACGTGGAGACATCGTGCGCGCACTGCGTGAATTGTCAATAACTTTACACATTGTACTTTAGCTTTGTGATGTGGTTGAAAAAGGACGCCGAGCCCGAAGAGGCCAAGTCGGGGTCCGAGGTGGTCGTCATGAGCCACATGGTCCCTCCGGAGATTTATTCTCGTCCAGTGCCTGTGGTGGAAAACATTACCGATTCTTCGCACATTCATGTCGGACACAAGTTCGTGTCCATCACACATAATGTCGAAAACACGGAGATGGTAAAAGGTGAGTTTTCTTAATCTTTCTTTAGTGCCAATATTTTGATCACGTAATAACGCCTTTTAGATAAAGCCAATACCTAATCTAGTCTACTTAGTTATTGTTTGGGTGGGATCTCTGTATTAATAAGGCCGGCGATCAAATATTAATAAAACTGAAAACCGCGCAGTGGTTGCGCTAATGTACACGAAACAAAAGGAGTTACTCAATAATAATTGCCCTAACAAGGCTGCCACAAAGATAAGTTATGCCTCAGTGGCTCTATCTAGTTCGTGTCATAAGAAAGGGTTGCACTGAAATGACGATGACTTTACTAGTGTCAGGCATGTCGGGGCCGCTTTAAAATGTCAACGGTCACCTCTCGGCACACTACTTTCGTGCCTAAAACACGCAGTCTTGAATTTCTTTAGGCTCAGTTTCGTATGATTCAGTTTAAACCTTGGTTTCATGCTTTCACTCTTTCTCTGCTTTGCGATTGAAGTGTATAGAGAGGAACCGTTTTCATGTATATTTACTTGGTATTTGTGTTGCAAGCTATTTTCCTGCACCGGTGTGTTTGCGAATGTCTTAAGGATAAGCTAGCGATGGTGTCATTTTATTGTGTTTTATTGTGCGTTAACGGCTTATTGTCATGACTTCACCCATTGCTTGAGCAAGCGTTAACTCTTAGCCTATTCTACACTAGTTAGCCAGTTTTGTTATTTTTTTGACGTTTTACTGCGCTTCGGTATTCAATAGGTCATTCATCAAGTTCTATCAAGAACCACCAGCACTGGGAGTCTGCAATAATAACAAAATAGAAATTTAGGACCGTTATAAACGTCAAAAATCCTTTTTCCAGTAAATATGCCACTTCGGTGTTATTAAAAACAATAACTGTGAAACTCAGAATTAATACTTCATCTTATCGATACCGACATTCCGACAGTTGTTTTTACTTTATGCAAAATACTTAACTCTATATTTTGACGTTGCGTTTTTAGGAAGACCAATTTTAAAAAGTTTGATTTCTTCTACCGCCGATTTCATAAACATGATCTCATACAAAAAACGGCGTCTAACTGAGGCTATTTATATAGGCAAAATTCGGGCGAGACCTGCTGTTTTTATTTCTCTGTTTGACCACTAGAGGGTATTAGTAGCGTGTATTCTCCACAAATTGTCTTGAGACGAGAAGCGCTATCTATTGACATTTGTTTAAACTACCATCTCTGCCCTGTAGCTCGAGAACTATGCGAGAAAACGTCTTACCTCAATACCTAGTGATTATTTGACCTAAAGTATGTAATTTTTATTTTTTACGAGCCTGTACACGCGGCTTCGCCCGTAGGGGGTTATTGTTCAATTTACGGGATTTTGCAGAATTTTTATGGGATAGAAAGTATTTTATGTTTTAATCCAGGATATGATCTACCCGTCTTCTAAATTACATCTAAATCCGCCTAGCCGTTAATGCGTGATTTAGGAACAAACATCAAACATCTAAATAACCATACTTCCAGACATCCATTACTTTCGCATTTATACTATAAGTAAAAAAAATGGTAAAATTAGTAAGATTATGAAGATCCCGGTCTTTTCTAAGCATGTTTTTTTAGTACTTCTTCATCTACAGATGCTACTCATACCTTTGACGCCATCTAGTTTTTAGTACTCATTAAATATATGTTTTATAAGGTGGAAATATCTTTAAGAGAGGGACAGAATAATCTACCACCATTATATTAATTAAGGAAGGGAGGATATAGAAGTGTCACCTAGACGCCGCAGTTGTAGCCCATTTGCTGGCTTTAGAATCTTAACCTACTACTAATATTATAAATGTGAAAGTAAAAGATATTTGGATGTTTTGATGTTTGTTTCGCAATCACGCACTAACAGCCGTCAGTCATATAGTCTAAAATGTCTAGGATTAAAACATATACTTAATACTATTTATTTCGTGAAATTCCGAAAAACTCAAAAATAAAATCTTAAGGCAATGCTGCGGGTATACGTTTGTTAACATTGTAAATGAGAAACTAATTATATTTTACATTTTCGGATGTTTGTTCCTCATTATCAACTAGACGGATTTAGATGAAAGGCCATCAGAGAGAATATGTCTAGGATTAAAATATACAAAATATAATACTATTTATCACGTAAAAAGCCATTAATAAAATCATGCGGGAAAAAACTTGTATATAAATAAAAATATAGGGCTAGGGCTTAACATACAGACATTTATATGCGTCACGTGATTTTTAGACGTCTCTTTGAATTAATTATCTTTATCTCGTGATAGAGCGTTTTCGAGAAACTAGCCCGTTGTCATTTTTTTAACTACTCGTGATATTTCAAAAAGTTGTGGTCATAAAAAGCAACTTAAAACGCAGTTTTTCTTCTTTTAACTGACTCTATCAATTTTAGAAATAAAAAAAATCATTAGAATACCGCACTTCTTTTTAAAAATGCGCATAAATATCGAGAAAACTTTTGCAACATAAATTTTGTTACAATATTTGTAAATGAAGTAGTGTTTAATTTCCTTTGTTCCAAAACAATAACGCTTAACACTTTTTATAATTGATTAATAGTCAATTTTTTATGAGATAGTAGGCAGAAGAATATTGTATTTAAAAAAATCGGGTGATGGTGCAAAACCTCTAAAAAAATACCTACAAACACGACGCCAGTATTTATTGAAATATCAATATTAATACATTATAGACGGCTACTGTCAATTTATTACTTATTTATTACTGAGTACTTATACCCGTAAGTCATGACGTCGGTGTTATATTGGTTTACGATGCACGTTCCACGTTCGGATCTTTGTTGAGGCGCCCGGACGGCTATCACACCACACTTCGTTATGAATTCATCTTCCGCCCTGTTCTGAATGCATTTGATAGAGCAGTGTAACATGAGGACACGCAGATACGGCTCAATAAAGTGTTCAGTACCTATTTTCTGAGAATTTCCGCGAGTAGACAAAGTGCATTGACTCAATTCAATCACAAGTCTTTATTTTCCTGAGCGGTAATTAATAGTTTGAAGTGTGACCAGTGCACCTAGCATGAATCTTCTCGATTCGCGTTCACTCGCTACGTAACTCAGCTAGCCCAGCGAGTGAGACACACTGAGTGACGTAGCAAGTTAACGCTCATCGAGGAGATTCGTGCTAGGTGCACAGATCAGTATATTAGGTACCGGTCAAGTACCATCACCATCGGTAGCCATTAGAACTTGAAGACATAGACTATGTATGTGCATGCGGCACTGGTGTCGAAAGGGACGCACTACGGGATAACTTATTTAGCTTGTGTCCGACATGCTAGGGCCGCCACGAGAACATTGCAATCAAAACACGTATAATTACATTTTCGATATCTACAACACTTTCCTCATTTTTGCCGCGAAACTGTATTCACAAACTGCATAAAACGGCTTTTGTCAGTCATATAGGCATCATCATAATTCATTATAACATAACTGATATTAATATAGTTGAACATCGCCCGCCCACATAAAGCTGCAAATTGCTGTATCCATATTGAGTCAAAATGCTTGCGCCGGCAACTGATAACCTAAAACGATATGTTACGATAATTTAATATCGCCGATAAGTTGTCATAAATCCTAATTTAATTAAATCGTCTCTGTTTACACGGCTTCTACCTTCGACATTATGTAGGTACATGATAAATAAAGACGTAGACCGAAAGCCGAATGCCGTACTAACTCTAAGGGCCTTCGCTAAGTGCTCGGGTGCGGGTGCACGCATATAGAAAAATAGAACGAGAGCGTCCGCTAACTGGCGAGGGTGCTCTTGCTATTGTTCGATAGGTGTGCACCCGCTCCGTGCACCCGCGCGATTTGGCGGAGGCCCTTAGGCCAGTGGCAAAGCGGCTCTATTTTTGACTTTTGACCGCTTGACACTCGCTAATCGCACTCGCCAATCAAATACGCGACCGTTTATTTTACCTGGAACTGATTCGCGCGCGGCCGGCGAGTGTTGAGCGCTCGAAGTCAAGAATCACACCACTGGTTTAACTTAACCCTCTCTGCGTCTCTGTTAAACTAGTGTCATACGAAAGGGACACACATACAGCGTTATTGTTAAGTCGACCTATTCCTGTAAAGGGATCATGAGGGAGGTTATTTGCAGCAAAAAAGGCCCTGCCCGAAAATTATTATTTTCCGAGATGTCGATCATTTTAGTTTACGACATTATTATTTCATGACTTTCTTTAAAGTATTTTTAGTGAATTTTCAGATAGGGTATTATGTGACCTTTTTTGCTGCAAATAACCACCCCCATAACCCCTTGAAGGGATACTTGCCAATAACCCTGTAGAGATTAATTCTGATCAACTAAACATGGCCGGCCTTTTGGGCTTCATGCAGGAACAAAAAGATATTCCGTTCGCATGATCTTATCCTATCCTACTAATGTTATAAACGCGATTGTAATGATGTTTGGATGTTTATTCCTCAATCACGCGTATCCCGTTTCTTGAAGAAAATATATTCCACTTTTAGGGAAAAAAAATTAAAGGGTGTATGGTCGTCAACATACGTATAAACAAAAGTTATATTTTGGAAGTCGGTTATGTATAAATGCATGGGGATGAACTGAAAGCTCCTTCGGTTAAGCAAAATCACCTGGAATGTTTAACTAAACAATTTTTTTATATACAATTTCAGTAGAATACCAAAAACCGTCCACACTGTTTCTTAAATTTAAAATAAATTCTACGGCGGTTCCAAAATGTTATTTAGAACCTTTTTGGAATGTTAGGGTTCCGTACCAAACGACAAAGGTTAGAAAGTGAACCCTGACGTACAGTTGGGGAAATATATTCAAGTACCACCTTAGAACCCTATCGCAAAGACGCGACGCGTTAAACGCCAAGCTATGTATGTCTCTTCGACTAGGTTCTACGGTGGTACGTGTTTCAATTTCCTTGACTGTACATTACGGACGAAGTAGGACCATAACCACTTCATTTGTACCGTACGTCTCTCTATCACAGCAACATATCTTAGCGGACGGTAAATATACCATCCATTTGAAATTTCAATTGTTTTTTTAAGTAGTTTTTTTCGCAAACGGAGGGAGGCAAGGAATACTAGGCCAAATGAGACATCACATGAAGGGGCTAAACACGCATTCCAAAACTGTTCTTTTTAATTACACGCTGACCTGAATATATATCGGTTATATATTTAAGGTAAGTCTTTCATTTAAAAATAGCCTCGGCTGCGGGTTGCTGACCGCTGCATTAGTGCATAATAACAATTAATAAATTGCAAGTTATCTTAGGACTCAAGTTGCTCTTGTCCTGTTTATTTTACTCGCCAATAGCATTGAGTTTGTGCTTATTGATAACGCCTTAAACAAACATTGCAAATACGTATTAATACCAGATGGTGTAGCATTTAAAGACAATTAAAAGGTGCAACGATTTATTTAAATTGAATAAAAAGAGTAAAAGAGCAGTGTATTTAGAAGCCATCTTAATCTTTTCAACGCCACGTCAAATACAAAAAAATTGATTCACCCAGAAGGCAGTAGCCCCGAGAGGTTGGCAACACGTCTGCAATCTCCTGGATGTTTCAGGTGTCTATGGACGGTAATTTAATTACTTACCATCAGGTGACCGACCTGCTGGTTTTCCTTCCTATTTAATAAAAAATCTATCTTTACTTGAAGCATCTGTTTCAAAGAGATCGCGTTTTTAAACACATTTTAATGGTATATTTAAGTATACTGTACCTATTAACTGACTGCCTTAAATATCGGAAGGATATGATTATTGGGGCGGATATTTCGTTTAATCTTCACTGGGTCTAGAAGGTTTTTAATGAACAGTCCTATTTTTAGATGCACGTCGGAGTGGTCGTCAACATATCGGCGATTATTGACACGTTTAACGAGGTATTTACTGATAGTGTCTTCCTTAATCTTGATTGGTAGAATAGACGATCGTATCGATAGAGCAATAGAGTTGAGATTTTGGTTCAACCGGAAGGTACTTACTACTTTTGACCTTACTAATCTAAATTTTAACGATTGACTCTTGAAATTCTTAGCTCATGTTTTTCATTTGCTTAAAATAAATAAACGCTCAAAAGAACATAGTATGAGTACGTTGATACCAAGGCCTGAATGACGTAACTATTCCAAGTAAAAGCGTAAAATTAAGAAGTATTAAATTATATTGGTTGTATTAAATTTTAAGATAAGGATGACTTAGTTTTGGTAAAAAAGTAGTACAGAGTGATATTAACACTGACCAACAATAGTGTACGAGTACCTAAGCATGTTTTAAATTTATGTGTCATTTTAACTTTACTAACAAATTTATTATGAAACGTGGAATTAAGTCCATGAGCCGTTATAGTATACGAGTATGGCAATGTTGCGTTAAGATACTTCAATACGTACCTAAATGTTGGACTTATACTTATCACGTTTATCGGGACTTTAACGCGATAATATACTATTTATTTATTTACCTGTACGTTTCGGGTGTATTGCAACGGCCGTGGTCACGAGCAGACAACTTCTGCGTGTCCACAGATGTTGCACTACAGCCGAAACTTCGAGGTAAATAAATAAACAATATATTATCGCGTTAAAGTCCGGATAAACGTAGTAAGTAAGTGTAAAAATCGAAAAAGTTTAAAACAATTATGTTCAACGTAGTCATCATTTACCGGAAATATTTCATTTACCTTACCTTTAATTCATAAACAAATTTAGGATGCGCGTTAAAGATTAAAGAAACTAGTGTACAGTACCCGGCCAAAAAGATTGCACATCGGTCTTTGGAAAGAGACATTTGGCTGTTTGCGAAGATTTCCGAACACTGCCGACCGTCCATCAATTATCGTATTTATTGAGTGTTGTTTCATACCAAATAAATATTACACTTTATGGACTTAATTAGTTAACGTCAAATCGATGACGTGTAAACTTTCAATATCTATAGAGAGTTATTGCAACTACTAGAAAAAGGATAGTAGGTATAACAATTATGTATTATTTTGAAATTGAATAAAATACTAAGACCTATTTTTTCAATAAGTATTGTAAATCAAAAATTTCAAAAATTCTTAGCTCCTTCCATTTCACTATCAGTGCTCTTAATGTGGTCAATATTAGTGTCACTATCAGCCATATTTATAACTAGTCTATCAGTGTAACAACATCATAGTCTTCCTTGTATTCCTCTTATACCTAAAAATGCTATCGTACAATTTAAAGTCGAGGGGTTTCAACAACTCTATATTATATATTTTCAACTAAATGCGTCCATGCCCTACAGGAGCTGTACAACGACTGACGATCGTCACATAGGTTGTGTGAGACAACGCTCTATGAAGCCGTAATTAGCCGAGTCTCTTTCCAAAGACCGATGTGCAATCTTTTTGGCCGGGTACTGTACCAATGAACCTAAAAGCATGAAATTTGTCTGAAATTAACTAAATGAATTTGAATATACACAACGGTGTTAATAATACTAAACCTTGGCTGTCATGTTAGGGTCACAGGTGTGCAAATAGCAAAAAACGAAGTTTCGGCCCCTACAAATGTACACTTTAAATGATGATTATCCATAAATTCTGCATACGAGGGGAATAAATCAAATAATCAGCACGTATGACTAAAATATTGATTAATTATTTTCCTAAATAATAAAGCTCATAAGTATAGACAGAATCGCATTACATTAATCGTAACGTGAACGTAGGTAACAGAAATCATAATACATTACCTAATTGATCTTGTGCCTACTTACATATCTCGTTCTTAACAACAGCTACCTTTACAGAAGGTAAGGTGTCCATAAATTACGTGAGGCGATTTTGGGGATTTTTCGACCACTCTTCCCTTGGTGAGGTGATGGATACGTATACCACTGGACTTAAAACGGACAAGTATAGTATAGTTAAAAAGGGCCAAATTAAAGGGAAAAGGAAGGGAAGTAAATCTAGTGTTTATCGCTGGCTGATTAATCCAGATATTTTATGGCATACGGCACCGAAGCTCGCAAGTCACGTGATAGGAAGTGATCATCCGCGCCCATGGGAATCACCAACCCCAAGAGAAGCACTCGCTGATCTGAGGACTTTACCCCTGGACCTCCGGATTCGAAAGTTACCGTGTAAAAGACAATGAGTAGCCGCAGCACGAACTCCATTCCGTCTGTGGTGTCATGACGTTGTCAAATTAAGGAGTTATTACTTACTTGGATATTTCCAACAATGTGGAATGACCGGACAAGATATACAGTTTAAAATGCACGGCTTTCAATAAACTTGCATTCCGAAACATGCAGCTTACAAAAAAGATGCAAATTGACTATTTAAAAAAAACACGTTTCTTTATTCGGTTGAAGATTTGCCAAAAATTGCCACGTACTTAGGAGCATCATTCTTGGAATTGACCTTATACATTTTGTTGCCTGACTATCGATGCTTATTGATATTGCTGCGGTCTGCGGCCTAACCACTTACCATAGTAGGTAGCAGGCACATAGAATACCCAACCTACTTTCGAGAGCTACCTACGCACATAAATACCATTCAAAAAGTTTTTTGCAACCTGGTCTCAGCGGGATAATTTTTCGGGTGTTTAGATTAAATGACCTCCTCAAGTGTTTGTAATAAAATTAACCGGTACCTATCTACTTTGGTTCGCGCGCATCTCAAATTTGTCGATCATTATTCTAAAGAGAAAATTGTTTCCCAATGTTTCAGTCGGAATTCTGGGCCTAGAGTTGGTATCGCCTGCCAAAGCCAACCGTCTGCGGTGTAGCGTCGCGGTGTTCGTGTGCTGGGCCTTCATAGTAGCCATCGGGCTCGGCCTCTACCTCTTCCAAGTTGCTTTTCAACAAAACCTAGAAGACACAGGTAAATGGACCTGTTCAAAAACTAACCCCTTTAATAATATGATTTAACTAACATCCTGCATGATCTCCATCCAAATAATTGATCAAATATGTTATTGAACTAACCCAACTCAATAGGCACACAGTTAATGTAGTATGTTTCTTTGGCTAGGTCTTTACGAGACGTGGTATTTTCGGCGCGACGACTGGCAAGCAATGCCCGACTACGGCCATGATTTTCTCAAACTCCCTTTAAAGAATGTTGTCATCGGGCATTCGGGCTCGAGTAACTGCACGGAACGATATTCTTGTACCAAAAGACTGCTGGACACGCAACAGGATAACCTAAGAAGGGGGTTTTTAGACATCGTTCCTAACTTTCTTGTCGGCAGCAACGGGCTGGTCTTCGAAGGAAGAGGCGCCAACGTCCAAGCTGCGATGGTCAGGTCATGGAACACCAAAAGCATATGTATCATGTTTATAGGAGACTACAAAATAGACGAGCCAGACGACCTTCAGTTCAAGCACGTCAATATTCTCCTGGAGCAGCTGGTGAAGGAGGGCGTCCTCGTGCCAGATTTCGTTTTGTACGGCCAATGCCAGCTGGCTCACGACACCCTTACACCCGGACCCAAACTGCTGAATCGGTTAGGCGAGCTGTTACACTGGGATCCCGTAGATAAAAACCGGTGTTTAACACACTGAAGGAACATACCGAAGGTTTTGGACCCCACTAAAGATGGTATAGCCACGGGAAACTGCCAAGAAGGCTAACCGTGGAAGGGGAACTATGATGGACTTAAAAACATTTATAAGAGTTGGAGTGTTGATTATGGTGAAAAGAACAACAACGTTTAAAGTTGACATCAATAGTCTACACGCATAAGTTGTAAATACGTGCTACTTTTTCATTATAAGAATAGCTCGATCAATTGACAATAAATTAAGTAAAGGTGACACCTATGTACACTTAAAGTTAAAGTATTGTTTTTGCTAGTATTATTACATGTTTGGTAGTAAGGCAGACAGGCTTTTCTACTACAAAATTTTCAATTGAGTAATTATCGTCGTGGAGAATTTGGTGATATTTTAATGTAGTCGTTAGTTTGTACACATTGATGAGAAAGTAACCAGTAACTAAAACTGGTATCGAAAACATCTGTGTTTTGCGGTTATCCTATGCTACTATATTATCAATTGTAAAGAGAACAGAAACTTAAAGGTAACAATTATCCACGTGCATGTTTTGTCAATAAGTAGAAATACCATAACAATGCGCATTGATAGTGTAAGCTGTCGAAGGCGGGGCGGCACACTTGAATGAAATCGACATTGCAACATTTAATGGCTAGGAAAAATATGAGCCGGTGATTTAGCTTTCTTAGATATCGTATTTTATCCGAAGCCATTAAGCGCTAATTCGTATACTTTCAACCTACTTAATTAAATTAAAGGGTTAGAAAAATTAAAGGTTGACAATTTAATATAAGGAGATCCGGGTTATTATACTTTGCTTTGCTTTGAGCTGACTCACCGACTCAAAGTTGACGCTAGCCTCCAAAATAATTCAAAAAAAACTATCGGTAAACAAACTCTGACTGATGCTGGTTAATTTTCGCAAGTGTTACATAAATAAATAACGATTTTCTTTAGAAAACCTTATTTTATCTTTATCCATTACATCATGGCCGTCCATAATTATGTCAGTTAAAATTCTTGAAAATTCATGGCGATCATTCAAGTTTAAATTTTATAAACACTATCTTTCTATGGCCAATTAAGCATGACGGAGTGGAATCTGAAGAGAAATTTATTATTATCATTAATAATAATGTATTATTATTTAGATTATGTCGGAACGAAAAACTGCGTCCATTTTACTGAAAAATCGTACCGGAAATTATTTCGACACTAATTTTAATCTCATTATTAAAAATTATAGGACGCTGATGAAAGCCGAAAAACTATGTGTTAACTTGACACTTAGTACCTCTTAAAAGTTGCATAGGTATATTTTTCTTTGCAAAAACCACAATGTTATCTTGTTTTTAATACGCTAATGAGATATTGCAATATATCGGCTTTTAGTCTTTGTAGTATTAATAGATTGATTTAGATTAGACTGATAAGTTATACTATAAGTGAATTTTACACAAATTGATCTCCTAGTTGCTGATATTTTTATCAGAATACGTGTTGTGTGCAGCAAAATCCTATGTTATAGGTACCTACATTTCTTGAGGGTTGAGTAGAGCCAGTAGTCAACGTTGCATAGCGGTTCACAGAAGACACCTCTAAGTTAAAAATTGGTTTCAAAAAGTAAAATGGTTGTGACATAATTAGGGCAGGAATACGATTTTTAATCTCACCGGCTGACTAAAGCTCACCAAAAATGGCCGTTTTTCATAGAAATTTGGCAATTTTTGTGAGTGTTAGTGAGATTCAAAATTTGCACCCCAGGACAAAATTATGAGGGTTCCGTTTCTGTCATTTGGAATTTGGATTCTCCGGAACCCTTGGAAAGACCTGTTTAACCCTACTCGCCCCTTAAGAAAGAACGAAGTCTTTTCCTCATTCATATTTATATACAGTGACTAAAACATAAATAGTAAATGGGGACAGTTAATACAATTACTATGTATATCTCAGTAGCCCTAACTTGACCGGCTCAGGTTTAACTTATCCCTCCCTGCGTCTCTGTCAAACTAGTGTCATACGAAAGGGACGCACATAGAGATAAATTAACCGGTTAATGTTAGGGCCGCAGTACAACTTAGTTATCTAAGCGTCCAAACGTGTTGAGATTACTTGGAATATTTTTAAGCTACTTTGCTCACTATAATAATATACTGATATAGTGAGGACAGTCAATGCGGGTAACTGGGACACTCGGGTAACATAAAAACGGCGTTACAAATAATATTAAAAGTTCAAATACTTGTGATAGCGTATAAGTCAAAGGGAAGTTTCGCAATACCGGGATCCCGGTCATACTAGAAATACCGGTATCTTGGAAACCCTGGTGTGAAAATTTTGAATCTCACCAGGTGACTAAAGCTCACCAAAATGGCCGAATCTCTATGAAAAACGGCCATTTTGGTGAGCTTTAGTCACCCGGTGAGATTCAAAAGTCGTACTCCAGGCGATAGTACGTCCGTTTACGGTAGAACAAAACAAATTTTTATTGAGCTTTTGAGGGGAGATGATATTAAAGAACCAACACAAAAATATATGTTGCGCTTAAACATTTTCTAATACCTTTTTTTAATGGCTTTGAACATTAATCGAGTGTGTAAAGTTACCCGCATCTACCGTATATTTACTATGTACCACAAAGAAAACAGCTAAGTTAAAATAACTTTGTAATTTAAAATAATTAATGAAACATTGCCTAAAGCAAGGTATCCACCTATAGCATTCGCGCGTAATGCTAATGATCATGTCTCGCTCGCGCTTTTATAGGTGCTGACGCGAGCAAGCTAAGTCAAGCGCTGCCTCAACGTCTATCTCTTTATTGTTATATATATGTATAACATTATTATATGGATAGATAACAGCAGGGCGATTCTCGGCTTGTGCGAGATTCATCTCGCACGAAAACGACTGTCAAATCCGTAAAAAAAAATCTGTAAGATCTGTAATTTTTTGCCGTATCTCGCTCGTGAGATGCATCTACCATGAACCGAGAATTGGGGTCCAGCGCAGTCATGAGTGAGTAAGTACGTGGAATTACCCGAGCGCCAGAATAAAATTGTTACATATAATGTTTTGTTACGCGCGATGCGCGCGAATGTTCGCGGTGGAGAACCGGCTTAAACCTCATGGTGGTTGGTATCTGAATATTCTTATGGATAATGAGTATTAGCTAAGCATTGTCACTGAGGGTGCTCATATAAGGTATATGATAAAAAACTTTTAAAGTATTTAAACTGCCATTAAAATTATTTTCACTAATACAAAATGCTTCATTTATGTGTTCGTTTAGTCCCATTGTACAGTATTAGGGAATGCAATACCGGGATCTTCTGGACGCGCGTTATCTCGCTACGTAACTCAGTG
The DNA here is from genome assembly GCA_963691745.1 of Ditula angustiorana. Taxonomy (NCBI): domain Eukaryota; kingdom Metazoa; phylum Arthropoda; class Insecta; order Lepidoptera; family Tortricidae; genus Ditula; species Ditula angustiorana. The sequence goes on from OY829472.1 coordinate 9,975,978, forward strand.
CATCTCTCTCCTACCGGGCTAGTTAGAACGAGACGCACTGAGTTACGTAGCGAGATAACGCGTATCGAGAAGATACGTGCTAGGTGCACAGGATGCCGCTGGATTTCCGGTACTGAAAAGAAACGCAGTTCATTACTTGTTACTCTGCGCGTACTGACGAAAGCGGCGAGGTGATGTGTAGTGCACTGATAGGGCGTGCGCAGGCGAGGGAGGAGGCAGGGAGGGTCTCTCCCGAATTTATTTATATACGAGCTTTTACCTGTGGTTTTGCCCGCACGGGATTTTACAGGATTATACGGGATAAAAAGTAGCATATATTTTAATTTAAGACATGATCTATCTGCCTACTTTACTCGTCAGACGTTAATGCGTGATTGAGGAACAAACATGCAAACATTCAAACATCCAAACATTATTACTTTCGCATTTATAATATTTAGTAAGATTTACGCAACGCATTAAGTTGAATTTGTTCTTGTCAACTAAATTGAACTTTTTACTATTTTACAATATACAATTTAAATAGTAATAATTCTGCATATAAAGACTATTCTAGTACTGTTGTTGTATGAAGTAATTTTCGAAGGCAGTTGATACACAGACTGAAAGTTGTAAACTCAATCATATTCAACCTTACTTGTTTTAAGTGCTAAACCACATCCGAACCTAAAATTTCAGATTTTACAATCAAAATTAATACATTAATTGTATAAATAACAAATGATGAATTTCCTTTTCTATTTACAGCCTTGATTTGTTTTATTTACGCGATAAATTATTCTTAAGTGACAAAAAGTTAAATTTTAGGTTAGAATTTTGTTTACATGATAAAACAAGTATAGATCATAGACTTTATTTAATTTTTGTTAAAACTCTACAAGTTATGATTTTTGATTGCAAATACCGGAATCCCGCGAGATTGAGAATGTTCAGTCCCTCTAATACCAGGATTAAAAATATCCTGCGGGATTGCATTCCCTACATGGCCCAATAAACCGTCCTATGATATTTATTCTAGGCATAAGAGTTAAATACGTTAACAATACATTTTCGTTCATTCATCATCATCATCATCATCTCAGCCACAAGAAGTCCACTGTTGGACATAGGCCTCCTCCATGGATTTCCAAAGTGGCCGGTTGGAAGCAGAATGCAACCAGCGCCTTCCTGCCACCTGTACGAGGTCATCGGACCATCTTGTGGCTGGTCGTCCTACGCTGCGCTTGCCAATACGCGGCCGCCATTCGAGAACTTTCCGACCCCATCGGCCATCAGTTCTCCGTGCTATGTGCCCTGCCCACTGCCACTTCAACTTGCTAATCCGCTGGGCTATGTCGGTTACTTTCGTTCGTCTGCGGATCTCCTCATTTCTGATTCGATCACGCAGAGAAACTCCAAGCATAGCCCTCTCCATAGCTCGTTGCGTGACTTTGAGCTTTCTTATAAGGCCCATAGTAAGCGGCCACGTTTCAGTGCCATAAGTCATCACTGGTAACACACATTGATCATACACTCTCGATTTCAGACACTGAGGTATATTGGACAAGAAGACATTTCGCAGTTTCCCGAACGCTGCCCAGCCGAGTTGGATTCGACGATTGACCTCTTTCTCAAAGTTGGACCTGCCTAGTTGGACTGTTTGTCCTAGGTAGACGTATTCGTCAACAACTTTGAGAGTTGAGTTTCCTACTGCTATTGGGGTGGGCACTACATGGACATTCGACATGACTTTCGTTTTGTCCATGTTCATCTTAAGGCCCACCCGTTGGGAAACCCGATTGAGGTCTTCGAGCATCGTGCTAAGGTCTTCCATCGATTCTGCCATGACTACTATATCGTCGGCAAATCGAAGGTGAGTGATGTACTCGCCGTTGATATTGATGCCGAATCCTTTCCACTCCAGAAGCTTAAAGGCATCTTCCATTGTGTTGGTGAACAGTTTCGGAGAGATAACATCTCCCTGTCTCACACCTCTTTGCAATGGAATTTCCTCCGTCCTCTGGTCTTGTATTCGGACCGACATGGTGGCGTTATTGTACAAACACTTCAACACTTCGATATACCGATAGTCAATACGGCATCGCTGGAGAGACTCAAGCACCGCCCACGTCTCGATCGAATCAAAGGCCTTCTCATAGTCCACAAACGCTAAGCATAATGGCATGTTATACTCCTCGGTCTTCTGTATAACTTGCCGCAGCGTGTGGATGTGGTCTATGGTACTAAAGCCTTTTCGGAAGCCGGCTTGTTCGGGAGGCTGGAAGTCATCAAACCTGCGTTCGAGACGATTCGTGATGACCCTGGAAAACAGCTTATAAACATGGCTCAGAAGCGAGATGGGTCTATAATTCTTCAGAAAAGTGTTGTCCCCTTTCTTGAAGAACAGCGCCACCACCCCTCTGTTCCATGCTTCTGGCGTTGCACCTCCGAGCACCACGGAATTAAAGAGCTTCTGAAGGACTTTAAGTACTGGTGTTCCACCCGCTTTCAGAAGCTCTGATGTGATTCCGTCTTCGCCCGGCGCCTTGTTGTTTTTAAGCTGTTTCAGGGCCATCCTAATCTCGTACAGGCTGATGTCCGGGATATCTTCGGTATAGTGTCGGGTCAGCTTGGCTCTTGGATCTTTGGCCAGGCTGCTAACAGGTTTTGAGACCGAGGTGTATAACTGTCCATAGAACCTCTCAACCTCCCTCAGCACCTCTGCTTTGGTCGACGCTATACTACCGTCCTCCCTCTTCAGCTTCGTCAGCTGGCTCTGCCCAATAGACAAGTCTTTTGCGAACACTTTGGAGCCTTTATTCCGCTCAATCGTCTCTTTAATACGATTTGTATTAAAGGTTCGGATGTCGTGCCGCATGGAACTTGATATGCGTCTATTGAGCTGTCTATATGACTTCGCGTCGTGAGAGGACTGCAGTTGCAACAAGCGTCGTTCAGCCATGAGGTCGAGAGTATGGTCTGAGAGTTTTTGTGGTCTATTGGTACGATTGGGCTTATAAAACTTAGCGCCAACCATACGGACAGTTTCCACTAACCTGTTATTGATCTCGTCCACCGATGCATAGCTGTCTAGCGACTCAAAGCGATTTGCGAGTTCCAATTGAAAGCTTTCGGGGTTTTGGATATGGGCGCGAGAAGGACGGAGCGTGGACTTCATAAGACGAGACCTCTCAAGTTTAACATCGATATTCAATTTGCCTCTAACCATGCGGTGATCGCTTCCGGTTTTAACCATGTTGATCACGGAGACATCATTGAATATCTGTTTCTTAGTAGTCAATATGAAGTCGATCTCATTTCTCGTGGAACCATCAGGGCTTAACCAGGTCCATTTCCTATGAGGTGGCTTCTGGAAGAAAGAGTTCATCATAAAGAGTCCCTCTTTCTCCAGAAAGTCAGCCAACCTCTGACCCCTTTGGTTCCGTTGTCCATAACCAAATAGCCCCACTTTCAGGTCACTATCGCTTTTTTCGCCCAGCTTTGCATTAAAGTCCCCCATAACAACATTGAAATAGGTCTTAGAGGTATGTATGGCCCTACTAATGTCCTCATACATTGCCTCTACCTCTTCATCGGAGTGTGACGTGGTCGGCGCGTATACCTGAATGACCTTCAGCGAATACCTTTTAGATATTCTGAGTATCAGGTACGCTACCCTACTCGACACACTATCGATGGTGAGAATGTTGTTTACAAGGGACTTGTGAACGAGAAACCCAACACCACCTTGGGACCGCTTGTCACCCTCCCGGTAGAAGAGCAGGTTGCCGGATTTCAGAGTTATCGTGTCCTCACCCTCTCGACGGACTTCGGATAACCCCAAAATATCCCAGTGCAACCTACTCATCTCCTCTTCCAGCTCGATTAGCTTCTCGTCAGTTCTCAGTGTCCGAATGTTGTGTGTTACCAGGGCCAGTCGTCTTTTGGGTTGGGAGTGGTAGCCGGGCGTCTGCCGGGGATTCTTAGCACCCCCTGCTCCGCCGTTACCGAGGCTGCTACCGTGGCCCGGAATAGCGGAGCCGCCGGGGACTGGGGGCCTGGTCCTTTGTTGTGAAGTCATTTTAGTTTCCTTTGGAGGGGTTTTGCCATACTCACCACGCTTGGCAAGCGGGTTGGCGAGCGCAGTATTTACGTGTCGAGCAGAAGGCGCTGCTGCCCACCTTCTGGAGAAGAAACCCCTTAGCCGGTTTTTACGGCACCCATGGGAAGAGATGGGGAAGTACTATTCTAAGCCGGTACCCCACGGCATCGTTCATTATTCATCTTTTATTTCGTGTAAGCCAGACATGGCCCAAATTAAATCGAGCCTAGAGCGAGAAACAAGAAAATTTCCGAAGCAAAAATTTGATATATTTACTTTCCGGTACTTAGTATACAATGGAGAAGAAACACCTTTGTTGAAATTGATAGCATTGAATTTGACTGAAATAATTCGTGTAAATTGTTCTTATTTATTCTACAAAAAGTAATGATATCGGATTCTCACGTTGAGTCCTATTTTTAGATGAAGTAAAAGTCTACCATTCCATAAAAATATTAGTCGCGCGGCGTCACCTGCCTGCACTGATTTTATCGAGAATAAATAAAATGCTTAGACAATGTGTATTCTCGTAACAATGTAATAAAAATGAAAATTTTACGGCTTTGATAGTATTTTATATTTTTTTTAAATAAATACTTTATAAAAATAGTCGTTAGGCAGATACACCATCGGTACAATCGAAGACACATGATAATATAAGTCACCGTTAAAGACTTAACTGCGTAAGTGTCATTTTCCGAAAAGGAAGCATATAGTATGCACTATGAAGTATGAAGTTCCCTCAGTTCCCTCTTTAATTGTCGGCTTAATTTGTTGCCTTTGTACCATAAAATAAAAACATCTTACATCCCACTTTTAGTCTTATTGTGTACCTTCCTTATGTAGTTGTGTATTCGGGATAGGCTCCGACAAAGGGGCGCGCCAATGGTAACTTAGATGACCAACCCTATGTGCTCCTTAACAGAACATGTAATCTAAAATTACAGGATTCAAGTAAAAATACGGATTCACGCGTTATGGTACGACATATACTCGTATGTCCATACATACGAGTATATGTCTGTATTTTTCTTATTAAACTACAGCACATTGCTAAAATGATACCTGGAAACAGCATGAAAATACAGGAGAGTTGCCCACCCTACTTGTAGCTTTCTGCTTAAAGTGTGGAGTTCGACGGTGCTTTACTTGCTAGGTGTAAACTCAGATTTCATTGTTGACGCATCAGATACCAAGTCGTCAACTCGCTTTTCACTGCTTGCTAATGGTGCTAAAAGTGTTGTTTGTGCTAGGTTTGGAATTGAACCGACGTCTGGCTGATGCAGACAGCGATGGCGAGTCCTTCGATAATTGGCAAGAGTTTGAGGCACACGTCCGTAGACAGAGACGAAAATGTAGGTAGACAAACCGTCAATCGAGCTTATAACCCAAAATTTGAAACTACAATCGTCGCTCTCGTTTTATACGCTCGCAGCTGTGGCCCTAAGTCCAGCCGGTGTTTAATTTATCCCTCCCTACGTCTCTGTCAAACTGGTGTCACAAGAAAGGGACGTCATTAAGTTAAACTCAGGTAAACTAAACTTGAACGGTCACTAGACTTCTATTGAACAACGTTTGTACTATAATTTCAGATAAACTGAAGGCCGGTCATCTTAGGGCCACGGGGCTTCTATTTGATACTGTTAAGGTGATATAGAAGCGTGGCGTAAACCATATACTCCACCTCACTGTTGCACATTACGGGTGAGAGCAAGATAAACTGCTTCAGGTTTTGGGTCCGCGTCTTCGTCATTTAAACCATTGACATACTTTGTATATAATACTAGCATATAAAAGAAACAAAGAGCTCGTTTGCGTGTAACCATTCTTGAAATGTCAAAGATATATTAATTAAAGTCAGTTTTATTGGACGCTCCAATGGCCACCGCAAAGCAAAGGTCCGTTAAATTACCTATTTTGAAATAATGAGTTGTAATCAGAGTGTCCCCCCCCCCCCTATAAATTATACCATAATGACTTGAGAAGGTGCAAAAAATTATCATGTGAGAAATGTAAAAATAGGTCTATAGGTAGATAGGTCTTTAGACCGACCCACACCGTCGCGTACACGTCGCGTATGCAACACGGCATTAACTAGCTTCGCAGAGCTGTGTTACGCAACTCTAAAAAGGTAGTTAGAGCAGTGTCGCATACGCAACGTGTACGCGATCGACGTGGCCTGGCCCTGGTCAAAGGAAAAGCATCATACTCGTAATCATAATGACTCCCCTCCAACTAAGTCTCCTAGGGTCGTAGTTATAAACCGAAGTCAAGTTCCAGTTCCATACTGGGTTACTGTGAAATTGTAAGTTGAGTTCGGTCTATAACGACCCTTAGTCATTATCTCTATCCCGTACTGCGATACACACGTGCATAGAAGCTAAATGCTTATCTTAACTCGCTGAATATTATCTCACCCAAGTGCAAAGTGGACTGGTAAAGTAATAGATAAGAGATCACAGATCAAGGGGTAAGGGGATAAACGATACCGTTAAAGTTATATAAAATAACTAGCAACCCGCCCCCGCATCGCACGGGTACAATTAGGTTAAAAACCTTCCATAAAACTATATCTAAATGACAGTGAAAACCGTATGAAAATCCGTTGCATGATTTGGAAGAAGTAAGCGGCTGAAGATACGATCAGGACAGACGGGAACTGATAGCAACTATGTTTTATTTTTATACTATGTAAAAAAGATTCAGTACACATAAGGAAAGTTATACAGTCAACGAAACTAACATGCCGTATAGGTCGTGGTATGGTAAATTGGTTGTATCAAAGAGGTGCTCTAAAATAAGTTGATCCACACTCTGGGGCCCTAACATGACCGCTTAAATTTAACTTATCTCTACGGGCTTCCCTTTCTTATGTCACTAGTTAGACAGAGAGAGGGATAAATTAAACTTAGTCAGTCACGTTAGGACCACTGAGCGGAAAGCACTCAGAAAGAGGAGCTCCGTCGACTTCATCGTTTAAGATTATTTATTGGCCTTGTTTGTTATAAAAGTTAACAATTTCGCCCTTTATCCAATCGTCCTACTATCATTCTGCTAGCGCTTTTGCCTGTTTCATAATTCGGGGTAAGTTAAACTTTGACCATGATCCCAGAGACAGGTCAGGTTATACATTGGATCGACTGTCATCTCGCTTCTCCTCTTAGTAGTAGTCGATACCTGATTATTCAATGGATTGTAAAAGGACAAGCGATCGAACGGGTATCGACTACTATCAACTTGTATATTTGTCTGACGACGAGAACTTTAAAAGATTACTACACTTACTTAACTTTGCCTAAAGGTTCACTTGTAGAAAATACCTCGAGGCAATAAGTACGTCTTTTGTATTTTTTTGTCAACTAAATAAATACAAGTATTCATGTTTTTTCCAGCCTATCCTTTCCCACTTTACATGTGGAACATAGCGAAGAACTCTACTCGGGCCGAGCGGCTGTCCTGCGCCGCTGCTGTGGTGGCCCTGTTGTTCTGCACTGGACTCATCGTGTACTTCACCGTCGTGGCAAAGGACGGTGACGTCAACCTGGTCGACAGAGGTAAAAGCACAGTTAACGGTTACAGGTGAGGGCAGGACGCGGTTTTTCGTACAACCATTTCAGTCGTAGGGATACAAAAAACGTTACCGCGCAGCAAGATGCTAGGCATGAGATAACGTTAAAACTAAAGCTGCTCTACTGTGTTCAGTAGTGTGTTGTGTTGTTGTGCAGAAACTAGAAGACACTGTCACAATCCATTCATAATGTTTTCACACGGGAATCCCGCATTTTGGTCTCTATGGCATAACTGGTGCTGGGCATACAGCACGAGTCTGACTGCATAAAGATGCAAAAGGATCTCGATCTTTTGTATCACTGGAGTATCAAAAACAAGTTTAGCTTGAATAATAGCAAATGCTAAATAATGACCATCACACGCTGTTTGTACTATAAAGAGTTCAGTTATTCGATAGGAAACGAACCGATATCCCGTGTAGTGTAGTAAAGGATCTGGGAGTCAAATTCGACCCTGAACTGACTTTCCACGACCATATTAACTGCCTCGCCAAAGAGTCGTACCGCCGGTTGGGATTTGTAATGAGAAACGTTAGGGACTTTCATAACCCCAGCGTCATCAAGCTCATATATATGGCATTGGTGCGTGCGAAACTTGAAGCGAGCGCTTGCGTTTGGAGTCCTAGCGAAGCCAAATATAAGCTTATACTGGAAAAGATTCAGAAAGCTTTTCTCCGCTCTTTGTACAAAAAATTGTACGGTTACTACCCGTACCTGTACCCAACTAAGTTTCTGCTTGGTGCGTTAGGCTTCAACTCGCTGGAAGTACGCAGGCTCAGCGAACAAATGATAACGGCGTGTAAGGTGCTGCGTTGCAAAATTGATTGCACAGATCTCCACAACGCGTTAAATTGTATCCTAGTTCCCCCAAATAAGTCGCGGCGGCGCGCATGCCTACAGTTGTCGACAGGCACAGGCCTGCGTGCTACCGCTGCGCGGCGGCACTCACCCTTGTGCGCCATGCTCACTGCGCTCAATGGCCTTCTTCGACGTGACCCACATGTGGATCTGTTTGCAGACCCCTGGGGGAAACTTACGTCCAAGTGCCAAATTTTTTCTGAGTCTGAGAGAGGATTAATGAATGAGTGACAATTACAGGGCATGAGGAATAAATTAGTCTAAGTTGTTGTGTTGTTTGTTCTTCTTATACGTAGTGTTCATGTAAGTTATATATATCTTTTTTATGTTTTAAATTGTATTAGTAATAACTTATTACTTATAAGTTTCACTCATGTTTGTTTTTTTTGTATTTGTTTTTAACATTGGCCATACTTTTACCCTAATTGTAACTGTCTAGCGTTTAAGTATCTTTTTCACAAGTGTAAATGGTGTACCGTTCTTGTTGAATAAAAAAATTAAATAAAAATTAAATAAATAACTGCAACCTAAACAAATGTACCTAACCAAAAAATTTAGGTTTGTCATTGATCAACCGTCAGTGTCGTCATTGTATCTTCACCATGGCTAGAACTGGTTAGGTGTACGAGTAACGATATGTGCTTCAGCTTTACTGAGCGCGAAAGCGATGTGCAGGAATAAAACAAATTGGCAGGTAAAGGTTTTAAAGTCGTGCATATTATTTTTATAGTTATTTATTGATTTATTTAAGCTTCATTGCACAGTTTACAAAACAAATACAATTGGCGGACTTAATGCCAGTAGGCATTCTCAACCAGTCAACCACACTATAACTTACTAGTTATCGTCTCAACAGCTACTTTTGTGGTGGGAAAACATCTATAAATTCGATTTGGAAGCCATATTCACGTTTTGATGCAACGAAATTCGTGATATGGGTGATATGATCATTTTGTAAATAATGGACTGATAGCGAAATTATTGATTCAATGCAGAAAGCTTGTTTTAAGTTTTTAGCCGGTTTTAGTATTTCAGTGAAGTAATCTAAGAGAAAAGCGGCCGAGTTGCAACAACAGAAATATACGTCACCGGATGTTTGAATGTTTGCAACCGGCCTAAATCTATAGATATGCATTCTGGTTTCCAAGAGTTGTTATTATTATAGACTGTTTTGCACATTTTATCTTTTGGTGCTAATAGTATTAAATGATAAAGGTGTTAATCGGCTGAATACCATACCTAGTGAACACGAATTGCCTTAGGTAGGTTCTGTATCTATAAGGTACAGTCAGCACTTTCGCAGCATTTATATACGATCAGTAGTCCTAACGTATCAGATGTAACCGGGTTAAGCAGCAATTAGAATATGGATTTTATTTTATTTTTGGTTATTAGCTCCTCTTTAAACTCCTAAGATACTGTACGTATTGTACGTAGCTACATAAGAACTAATTTTAACTAATTCTCGGCAGTTTGACATTTATCTATCTACGAGAATAACCATAGTATAACCGAAGCATACTAACTAAATAAAAGTATCGCGTTAGAGCAACAGCCGCGTGTAAATTAACCATAAAATTACAGAAAAAATAATTATAGGTATTCTGTCACAGCACAACTAAGGTACTTACGTTTGTAGAACAGTGTGTATACTGTAAATTATCTGTTATCAGCTATTTTATCTGTATACTTTGGATTTTCTTAGAAATAAGCGCAATCTACCCAGACCGACCTAATGAATAAATACGTAATAGAAGCGACACTCCATTCCCTCCTACAGTGTCAGGCGGTCGATATTCGTCAGCCGAATCAGCTGTCGCAGTCTCTAGAATTTTAAATCATTACAAAGTACAAAACAATCGCTATGTTCCCGTCTGTCCTGATATCTTCGGCCGCTTACTTCTTCTTCGATTTTTTTTCACCAGCGCCCCACGAATGGAACATAACCCGCGAGATGTGGCTGGCGCGCCCCTCTCCGAACAACGCCACCGTTGAGCAGTTCTCACCCATCAAGCTGGTCATCGTCCAGCACACGGTCAGCCCAGAGTGCCACCGGTTCACTATCTGCGCAGCCGAGATGCGCAACCTACAGAATTACTTCTTGAACACGGCTCACCTTGGATATGATTTGCCGTAAGTATATACTCACCCCCTCATTCATAAATGCTGCGTAAACGTTTGTTAGTTAACATATATGTTGTCTTTATCTGTCATGTACCGTAATAGGTATCATCAGTTCCATGGTGGCTTTAATCAATCTTTATCCTGTATATCTATATGTATACCTACTTACACTTACATCAAACTCATCCTGGCATCTGACCCCCCCCCCCCCTCCATCCATGGGACAGTATTTTTTTGTTACTTAATTTTTTTAGAAACACTAAGATTGCCGCAATAGCTATTCGGAAAGTAAGAGTATTTACTGTACTTCGATTATCAACGAAAAGACCCTTCGTCAGAGCAAAAGTAAAAGTTGTAAGTAGCAAATAGGAATTTTGACAGGGGACTTCCACTCGTTTCCTACGTGTAGTTTATGAGCGGCTAGGTAGATCACTGGTTAGGGAATAATTTAAGAAATCTGTAGTTTTGTATCATCATTAAAATTAATGAGGTCCCAGGTAGGAAATGCAAACCCGGTTATTTTCTCTAAGAAAATCCGGGTTTAACCGGTTATTCATTAGAGAAAATAACGGGGTTTGCATTCCCTAGGCCCAGGCAAGTAGTTCGCAACGATCACCGCAGACGCGCCTTCGTACGTTCCGGCATTAATGGGAGAATCTAAATAATAATTTATAGCTATCTCTAAACCTATGCTCCAAACACTTGGTATATAGGTACGGTCGCAGACATTATTTGTTAAACCACCACAGAACCCTGTCATAATGACTTTGCCAATCAGTAGCCATGTGTGCCTGTTAGTAAACAATCCAAAGCAGTGTCACTGTGACAAGGTTCCATACAGGCTCAACGATAAGGGTTAAAGTCCGTGAGTGTATACAGGGCCCCTGTGTGCGAAGTGTGCGGCGACACAGGCGTCAAGACAAAAGGGGCGCCGCTATCGAAATTTACAAATTAACAAATAAGAAATAAAAATAAGTTGTACATTAAGATTCGTGAAAAAAAGAGGCGCTTCATATGTTTCGCACACAGGCGCTGTGGGGGGTCGGCGCGGCCCAAGGTTCCATAAATTACTTTAAGCTTCGGATTTTTCAGATTTGTCTCGTATGTTCGCAGTTACAACTTCGTGATCGGCAACGACGGACGCGTGTACCGTGTCCGCGGCTGGAACAGAGAAGGCGCCCACACGGCTGGATACAACCGGTGTTCCGTCGGAGTCGGATTCATCGGTGAGTCTTTGGCTCTCAAAAAACCTTTTTCCTACTCATCCCATATCACGGTACGCTTATGGAGGTGGTAAACGGGCTAGTTTAATCGCAGTTTCTAGATTCTCTGGGAGCTGAAGTCGTTTCGCCCTAGTATGAAAAGTGTGAGCCCACTAAACATTCCTGTGCGCTGCCACTATCATTTGCCACTCTGTGTCATACTTTGTACATACCATAAATATAATTCAGTGAAATTACCGGAGGCTGTTACGTGCTGGATGATTTCACTGGCTCAGTTAAGCGCGTTCGCAGTCCCCATACAAAATGATTCTTGTACTCCCAATTACATACCCTCGATCCTCACGCTTAAATTTCATACTCAACTTACTTAAACTTCGCTTAAACTCATACTTACTTATCTGCTATGATGTAATTTCCAAAGCTGCCGCGTGGTATAAATGTATATAGCAGTGGACGAACAAGGGCTTTTCAAGGACTAACAAGACCATGGTGGCCCAAACATGAGCGCCTAAACCATCTTGTAAAACTAATGTATCCAGGTAATACTAGGTTTGCTTTATAACATTTCTGAAAAATCAATAAATTCAGCAAATTACCTTGTAACGTTTGTAATTTTATATATTTTTAACGTGTTCAAAACCAACTTTCTTTGTCAGGTGACTACCGAGAGGACCTCAACGTGCACACTCGAGTGACCGACCTCCAGCTGGAGAGGTTCCAGATGTTGTTACAGGAGGGCGTGGACCGCGGCTACCTGCGACCCGACTACTCTATAGTGGGCGCGAGGGACGTCGTGGCCACCGCAAGCCCCGGCGACAACCTCTATAGGGCCCTACAGGCCTTAGATCACTACGACACCACAAGCTACAGGGGCCTCACTTGCGAGGAGATACAAAAAATTATAAATTAAGGATTCTTTACTTGCTTTTTTTAATAAAATCTAAAGTCGCCATATGATGTTTTACTGCGCCCTTGTAGGAAAAGCTTCAACGTCTAAGGTTGTCCAGACTTGCTCTCTGATTCTCTATCTACTTATAGAGAATCAGAGGTATAGCTCGTTTTTTTAAGATGGGAAGTTGTACACAAAGTTGTTTTTTTTTTGCAGAAGTGTAGCAAGGGTGCCGTTAGCAAAAAAGACATTGTTAACAGAGCTTGGTCTTAGTCAATAAATAGCACATTACTGATTAATCTACGTAAGAACACAATAATATGTAGATATCGAGTATATTTGCTTGAAACCGAAATTTCTTAATTTTTGTTGTTATTCGAGCTTATTTACCTTAGGCTAGTTTTCGTCACAAACCAAGCATATATCCCTTTCTAACCATATACGCGAGCGAAATGGATACCTGCTTTATGTGGGCGATAAACACTAATGTACCACAAATGCAGGTAAACTTTATCTTGACTTGGCTTTCGAAGAAACAAACAAATCACATCTGCGGGTGGTAGGACCTTGTGCAAGGTCCGTCCGGATCGCTACCACAATCTTGCTCACTAATCCTGCCGCTAAGTAGCAGTGCTTGCACTGTTGTATTCCGGCGTGGAGAGCAAGACAGCCGGTGCAATTACTGGCACAAGAGGTATTCCATCTTAGCCCTCTGGGTTGGCAACGCATCTGCAATCTCTTTGGTGTTCGGGGTGTCTAAAGACGGTGGTGATCACTTACCATCAGGTGACCCACTTGCTTGTTGGCCTTCCTATTTCATAAAAAAAAACTAATTTAGTATGTATTCTATACAATTGAACACACCTTCAGAACCACAGAGCATCACAGAACTGCTAGAGAAAAGAATAAATAATAGAAATGACATGGCATAATCACATCGTTTATTGGTATATGTATGTACCTATTCGCATGATTCGTATAAGCTATAAACATGGTGTCGCGGCCGCGGGCCGCGGCCCACCGGCACCGGCCGACGGCAAACAATCACAAGAATTTTAGAATATGCATTCGTTTATCTAACGTATACAGACATTGACTTATAAACGTTGATAGAGCGCCGAGCCAAGCATTGCCTCCTCAATTTGGTTTCGAATATCGAACTCTTTCAAGGACGCATTGTTTAGGAATGAGAATCAGGCAGTCGTCTAGTGTTCGAACCGCCTGCCTTCCCATCGGGCCGATTAAAGTTTATGAGTACTCAGTGGGAACCGGCGTCTGACCAGCTCGGGCGGCCTCGCGTCGGCACGAATGGCACCGCAAACCAATATGGCGACGGGAACGTTATCCATAAGCTTACGCATGCGTATCCTTATGGAACAAGTTTGCGATCCCATAGCATCATTGATCTATTTCACGTCTTTCAAGGTCGGAAAGGAATTATTTGGACTCTTTTATAGAGTACGTAGTATTTTAAAATTTCGGTACGCGAGTTGCACAAGACGTGGAATAGAGCGGAGTCGCGCCGCGCGGAGCCGGGGAGCGGCGCAGCGACCGGTTCACATTTTAACACGTTATCTGAGTAAAGTAGCCAGGTCCTCGACAACTCCTATAAAGGCATCACATATATAAAACTTATCACGTTAATATTAAAATTCGAAAAGTTGTACAATGTCTATGGCTTCTCTACAAGAAAATTCCGTATTAAAATATATCTGATGGTCTAACTAAGCGAACAGTCTGCATAGGGTGAGAAGCACGGTTCGTCTGTCTAGCGTGCGCGGTGCGCGCTCCAACGAACGCGGGGAGGCCAGAGTCGCGATGCACATTCAATTTACTCACGCTTCAAAACTGTACAGGGTGTATAAACATTTGGCATAGATAACTCTACTAACGAATACATTCGAACAAAATAAAAATAAACTCTTATGATTATTTTAAAAGTTTGTAATTCTGAAAGTCTTATATAATTTTTTGTAACATTTTTTTGACATTTTCCGTTCTAGAGGTTCTTTTAGGCACTGGCAATTCATTAAAATCATTTTAAATACGTGGTTCGCCAAATTCATCGATTAAAATAGAGCAGCGTGTCACGGAATAGTCGTGTTGCGTCGTCAGATCTCAGAGTTCATATCAAGAAGTCGTCTCCGACGCCCACCGGCTACGGCCGGCGTGCAGAGCGACGGTCGGCGTAAATGTTTAAGACTAGTACAATAATACCTATACCCGAACAGATCCGGGGCTCACGCTCGCACACTACGACATCGAATATCCAGGTTATTATATCATTACCACTATTACTATATTACGGTTACATGAGCATACATAACATGACACAGCAAAAGAAGACTGCGGTTTAAAGCACAAAGCATTTTTCTCGTTTGTCCAAAATTCCCTTTTTAGGCTTTTTACATTTTTAATTTGAAACATGTACGTTTTGACTTACAAGGTAATTCTTACTTTCAATTCATTGCACTACTTGTATAGCGATATAATTATAATCAACAATGAACATAGTGCAGGTAATTTAGGCACTAGCTAAGAAATGTATAGTAACAATAATAGGATTGTGGGGAAGCGAAGGCCGAGCGCCGCGGGCCGCCCGGCGCGCACGGCGGCCCGCGGCCGAGATATGCATCGTATAATTTTAACATCTATTCCGTCGCCTGAAAACCAACTTGAACACATTGCCGTATTGCTTTAATACAATTTTCAGTCTACGAAAATGACAGCTCGACACAGAATACATAACTAGTACTAGTAAACTTACTACACAAATTGATTTCAATGCTTTCTAAGCTACGTTTAACAACGGATCAGCGTGTTCAACATTCCCTCGTCATGGGCGCTGCCATTTGCCATAAAACAATATCGTGACAAATAATAAGAACGCTACGACCACAAAGAATACAGTGAATGTTTACAACATACCGTTAATTAAAATAATCTAACACCAATATTATTATTGTAATAAATATTTTTTTTTTTCAGTCTTTGGTTCCATTCCAGTACATTGCATACTTCTATAAATGCTTTTTTATCCGATTTATTTGATTTTTTGTTCATTTAGGTTTTAAGTAGTAGATATAATAAGATAGAGTAAGGTTAGCCCCCAACAAGAGGGTATGAAGCTGGCGACACATACCAGATGAAGACGCTCGCCCGCGGACCGGAATGCCGACGCGCCGCCGGCCGAACACCCTACAAGCGCAACGGAAATATATCGCACTCACTCACTGACTCCAAACAAGTGTATGCTAATTTATTCAATACAACGCGGCCTAATTTCAATCTTCTACACTCTAACAAAGAAGCTTAGATTATATTTTTCTGTTTTTCGGACCGAGAACGAGTTCCGAGCATTCCAAGATCCTTTAGTCCTTTGGTACATATTGATTTGGTATAAAACATGAACCTAACACCGACCCCGATTTTATCACAATTTATTCATCAATATCACTATGTTGGTATTGCCAAGGTTTTCCCCGCCCGACAGAAACAGGCAAAGCGATAACACGCATGAACATTCAAAAATATTAGTAAACTGTGTCCCATAACACGCACTCCGGCGCCGGAGCGTCCGCGGTCGGAGCTCCGAGCGGGACGCCCGCCGGCGGCCGGTGCGGCTCCGCCCGGATGGACAACTTGTTTTCAACAAATTTTATTGCACAACAAAATTTACAATAATCACAGAACACACTGCATAGTCAGATACCTATTTGCAATAAGTTACAATAACGTGAGATCTAGATACCCTCATTTGTTATGTGTCACCTGGAGACATCGGCATCAGAACGGCGCCACGGGTACAGAACACTCGCAAAAACATGTCCCTAATGATTTGTTTTTCAAGCCGAGATGAAAATCGGTCCAATCCAATGTCACTTCACTATACTCTTTACAAGGTAACATAGCCAGGCAGTCATAGGAAAACAGCTCCAAATTGCACGGTATATACAATTCAGCATTGGAGAGTTCCATACCACAGGCCCTGAACTTGGCAAACCATAATAACAGCTAGCAATAAATGGGTGGAACGGAATTTTGAATAACGTATCCATGCGAAAAAGAACCTCTTTTAAACATAGTAAAGGAGTTCGAAAGAAGCAAATAATAATCAGGTCCGTTTGATATGTTCGTCGCTCATTAGTCACAAGCCGCAGTGTGGGGAGACTTCTGTATAGCTGCCAATTTGTTACAAGTAGTGTTTTCCTACAATTAGTAAAAATCACAAAACAATTTTCTAAATGCTGCCAAAGAAAAGAGAATCAGTCAGTCTCTCGTGAATACAATGAAACAATTTGAATTGAAAATCAAACCATTAGGTTTTACCTACATACATAGCTGTAGTGTGTTCAGGCCTTGGTGCGTCAACCGCTACTGCTTTTCACTCGGCTAACAATTCTGGAACCCACAAATAATACTGTCGTTATTATAATTAATGATTCATAAACAAGTTTGGTGTAAAGAGAACTTTACTTGCGAATAAATGCGTTCCTTTGTGTCAACGCTAAGTAACGTGACCATAGAAATAGAATAGCATAGGAGTTTTAAAATTGAAAACGATATGTGAATATAGTTGATCTCAAGGGAGCGAACTTTTGGTGCGGATGACAGCAAAATGACGTCATTTTCTATACAAGACGTTTTGAGCACTGTGTACAAACAGCAACAAATTTAGCTGACCGCTATAAAACAAAGAGACCGCTATATCAACTTCATAGTGGATACTATATGCCTTTCTTTCGAAAAATGATACTCTCTCGCAGTTCCGTCTTTAATGGTGACTTATATGTGTCTTCGATTGTACCAACTAGGGGCTCGTTAGATAATTCTTCCTTTAATCTTTGCCGTAGTCGGGTAGAAACAAAAAGATAGGAGAGGGGGTACGGTACCGGCGAGCGGGCGCCTCGGCCGGAAGCCGCGGCTGCCGTCGGGGCCGCGCGGGCCGCGCGCCACCACGACGCGCGGCGCGCCCGCCTCCTCCAGCGACGCGGTGCGCAGCCGCGCCAGCAGCCGCTCCGGCCGCTCGCTGCGCGCCTTCGCCGCGCTCTTGTTGCTGCAACACGACACGTACATACAATATTTATCTAAATTGTTTTAAACTTTCGCCATTTTCACACATTTATAACGTTAGCGGGACTTTAACGCGATAAAAATATATTGTTAATTTACCTTTCCTCTTAAGAGGAAACACAAGGGCCGTTTTTCCATACAAACGTCGTCCCCTGTTTCCTCTCTGGATAATGCCAGTAGATCAATATTTTTTTTCCAAAAAATCGATGGCCACTATTATGCATGTCCCTATGTTTTCCTTTTTTTAATAAATTAATTATTAAAAGAGATATGGACATTCAAAAACCTAAAAAATTGGCCAGATTTTCGGCTGCGTTCATACATTCAGAAAACAAATTTTACTAGATTATATAAAAAAAGAAAA
Source organism: Ditula angustiorana (assembly GCA_963691745.1). Classification (NCBI taxonomy): domain Eukaryota; kingdom Metazoa; phylum Arthropoda; class Insecta; order Lepidoptera; family Tortricidae; genus Ditula; species Ditula angustiorana. Next base: position 9,994,159 of record OY829472.1, read on the forward strand.
ACATAGGAACACTGCCAAAGCTTTTCTTTAATTTTTAATGAAAAAAGTAGTTAAATCGGATAAGTTTTGGAGAAGGAATCAGGGGTCTACGAATCGTTGATTTTGTGTACTTTTAATAGGTATTTTCAGTCCAAGCTGCGGCTGTCTCTATTGCACTCTGCGGGGGGAGGCTTGATAGATGGAGGCAGCAATAGATTTTACAAATACCTATTTTTCAATTCTCTAGACCTTGGTGTTTCCTCTTAAAGGTTATTGTATGTATATATTTATATGTAGTGGTATATTTATATTATTATAAGTGGGTATATTTTTTGTATTATTTGATATGATGTTAAGTAGGTTTTGCTTAATTTACTTTTCCTTACTTTTTCTGTATGTCTACTCTACATCTTAGGTCCTGTCAATAGCTCAAAGGTTAACTGGAAGAGATCCCTTAAAGGGATAACTTCGCTTTTTTACATCTGTTTTGTCCTGTCATCTGTTATTTTATGTGTTATGTACAATAAAGAGTCATACATACATACATAACATACAAAAAAATTATGGCAATAGGTAGGGTGGGAACGTTATCGCCGTTTGTACGGAGAGCGCTGGGTTCACACTGCTCTTAAAGACTAATTTGGGCGAGAGCGTGGCGAGTGCACTGACCCGACTTTGACCACGTTGCAGGCGGAGGACTTCCCGTTGCGCGGGTTGGTGAGCATGACGAACTCGACCGTGTCGCCGGGCTGCAGCTCGGCCGGGTTGCCGCGCACCTCCGACATGTGGAAGAAGAGCCGCCGGTTATCCTCAGTCTCCAGCGCCAGCGAGAGGAAGCCGAAGCCGCCTGGGGGACGGCAAACGAGACTATCACCTAATTTGAAAGCAATGACATATGCATGGATTTTATTTATTCCAAAAATTAAGAGAACACTTTAACCTTTTCACCGCCCGCGGCATCAACGCATACAAAACTTGTCACCCACACGCCAGATCGCCATAATGTCTTACACGAATTAGGAGTTTAGACATGGACATAGGTCGCAGTTGCACTATGTCATCAGTCAACTAAAAATATGTATGTGTCGGCGGCGTGACGGGCACGAAAGCACGCGACACCTTCAAGCGTTCTTGGCGTTAAAAGGGTTAAAAAATACTGTGGTTTGGATTTTTTCAAAGGTTTTAGAAATATTATAAGTAGAAAACTAACAGTGAGCAAGGCTTACAAAAATGCTCAATACCTACAAAGTGTTACTAGTAAAATGTATGGTTTTAAAACTAAGATCGCGTTTATTTTAATAAAGGTAGTCTAATTTTAACTAAATACTCTCATATTGCAATGACCATATACTGAAACAAAAACATTTCTTTTCTTTATAGTTTTTGTAACTATAATATTGCAAATGCAAAGCGTGCACCGCACGCGGGGGCACGTTCAGGGGGGCGGCAATTCTTTTCTTTTATCACATCCTTATGCGACAACAATCAACAGCTTTTCTGACAAGCTCAGCGTGGGTAGTCGTAGAAAAACAGGGGCGGCATAATCGGTATTGCACACGGGCGTTCAAATAGCTAGCGGCGAGCCTGGTAAAAGTCGCTAGTGTTCTGTTAGATTGTTTGACCTTTGATCGCGTCGACGGTGGCGCGCCGCTTCTTGCGTATGGGCACGATGTTAGTCGCGCGGCCTTCGACGTCCGCCTGGAACGTGACCGGGTCCCCGACCTGCAGGATCTCGCGCTTGCACGCCAGACCCATTATTCCGAACTCGTACGACGTGCCGCCCTCCATTTGGATGAGGCCTGCAAATGACGATGCATGGACTATTAATTTCAAAGCTTAAAGCATTTGTGGAAGGTAAGTCTATAGAGAGATCTGTCTCCAGGCGGGTGGTATTCCTGGAGACCGAAGTCCGAAGCATGAAAATTGGAAGTTGTGTATATGCGTCCGTGTTACGAAACTTTGTAAGCGTGAGTTAGTGCAGATCAGTTGATTTCTTCCGTCTAACCTAGATGACGCTAGGAGTCTTTAGGGATCATCCATAAATTGCGTCACACGATTTTCAAGATTTCAGATCCCTTCCCCCCGCCCTTGTCACGTTTTTTCCATCTCTTTAACAAGGGACGTCAAGTCTGGCTAACCCCCCCCCCCCCCCCCCGAATTATTGTGACATAATTTATGGATGCCCCCTTCCAGGACTCTTCAAAAGAGAAAAACTGTGTTTTGAGTGTTATTCCAAGGTCGTACTTAAAAATACCAACGTACCAAGAGCGTTGGTACAATTTTTTTGAGTAGCTAAAGGCATCCATATGCTGACTGTATTTCGGTCAGTAGCGGGTCGCGTGCAACTTACCGCAGTACTTGGCCTGGTCGGGGTTGAGCGCGCGCAGCGTCCGAGTCACGGTCCCGTTGAGCGTGGGGTCCAGCGGCTTAGCGAGCGGCACGGTGCCGCGCGGCAGCACGCGCACGAACTCGGCGCTCGCGCAGCCGCCGCCCGAGCCGCTCACGCGCCCCAGCGAGTACTCGACCTCGGTGCCGAGCTCCAGCCCGTCGGGGTTGCCTTCTAGATTGCTGTTGGCGATGAGAGTTTTCTCAATTCAAGTTCCGTACCAAAAGGGTAAAACGGGACCCTATTTCTAAGAATCCGCTGTCCGTCCGTCCGTCCGTCTGTCACCGGGATTTGCTTTAACTATGCGATAAACGATGTTTAAGAGGCAAAAAGTAAAACTTTATAAAGAATTAGAATGATATTAAGTACTTAAAATAATCGAGGATGAAAATACTTTACACGAATTGACGCTATGCAAATAAGCAACGCAAAAAATCATACTATTTTGTATGCGAATGTGCATCTAAATTGTAATGCAACATCGCTTCGTGATTTATAGTTTTGGTCTTATTTTATAAGCCAGTTTGGAATAATGGTCTCAAATAAGGTAAAAATTTTAAAACTTGGCCTCAATCCAGATGTAGGGCTACTTTTGCATTCTATATGCCTAGAATTCTACTTGTCAAATGCTATGGTCACCTTCGCATGAATAAGCAATTGCGTCTCTTTTATACATGTCGATTTGATGTTATTAGTAATATAATTGTGTACCTACGACACAAAGGATATGATTCGCAAGCAAGCTATTAGAAGCAAAAATTACTTTCTTGTTCAACAGGCATTCCTTGACTTCCATAAATATAATAGTATATTAGATGTTTCGCAACAGTTAAACTTTAGCAGTTTTCTGTTTTTTTACATGTTCTCATTATACTGAGGATGAAAAATGTTATCTCGTAATATGATAATAGTACTAACTAGGAACATAAAACTGAAGTGAAATAATAGAGAGGTCTTTGCTCAGCAGTACGTCACCATTTAGAAAATATAAAAAAACGAAGGAACGACATTATGCATTCACACTTATTGCACGAAATGATTTTTTGTTAAATATAAAAATAATTCATGCACAAAAAAACAGCAAATTAGGCATTAATTTTATGTGTTGTGTATTTCATAATGAAAAATTGTTTTTTTAACATCTTATTCCACCAAGATCCAATTTGATTGACGGACAAACAAACAATCAAGCAAAGCATAAAAAATACAAAAACACTACATCGCATAAGCATTCATATTCATTCAAGAAGAGACTTCAACTGTCATCGAAAATAGCCTAATAAAGAAATAAGCGAAGTACATTGCTACGTTTAGTTAGAATAAAAAGTATCACGTAAGGGTCCAAGGAAGCAATGTAAATCAAAACTGATATCTGTCGAATAATGCCGAATTCTTTACTGAAAGTAATCGATAATGACTTTGTGATCATCATTTGAGTAACGATATATTATTGTTATTTACTCAGAGTAGCCAACAAAATAAGAGACATTCGCAATGCAACGCAAAAATAAAAGAATAGCACGCGATAGATAAACACAACAATGAATAATAACAACATCGCACTAACATTATAAAAGGAAAAGCACTTATGTAAATATGTTTGGAGGTTTGTTATTTGATTAAGAGTAAACGGCTGCACAGATTGGAATATGTAGTAAATAAATGGACTATACCCTAGATTAATTTGTATAATTCTAAACGTACTAAAATACTGCGACAACGAAAGAAATAGTTAGCGAGTATTTGTTCAAAAATTTATTTGTAGTGCAAGTAGTTTTGACAAATGTACTTTTTTGATGAGTCCAAATTCGATGGGATTGCATTGCTTTATTATAGAGTTTTAACTAGATCCAGAACTGCCCAATGACACCATAACATAGGATTGTCATGTGATTTACATTAATGTGCATAATTTCAGCTCAATTGAACACCGGCCGGGAATCATAGTACAAGGAAACAGGTGAGGCTAAATAAAAATTTGTTAACCATATCTTAAGTATTAACACCTTCTAACCAAAATTTTCAGTTTTTCCATGATAAGACAAGTATGGATGAACAGATTTTAATTCGAAATGATAAAAAACATACTATCTGCGAATTAGACAGGCGTGCCCCCCAACGATAATCGCAAACGCACTGAAGAAAAGAAAAAACACTACCTGATGCCGGCACTCTAATACTCCATTTTTTCGCAGATACAAAATAAACAAACGTGTTATGTTAAATAATATAAGAATGGTCAATGGTTATTTACCTGAAATGAAAGAACACCTCCTTGGTATGATCGGCAGTCTCGATGAAGCCGAAGCCGTCTTTGAGTGCGGCGATGAAGCCCTGCATGACGGCGCGCGCGGCCGTGCTGCCGTTGCTGGCGCTGCCGTTAGTCAAGCTGTGCTGCACTGCCACCGACATCGCCACCAGTTCCTTGGTCCGCTTCAGCTGAAACGTGACAAGGTTACAAGTGTACACAAGACAGACAAGCGGTTTAACCTGATGTTAAGTCAATGGCATAACTTCCCTAGGCGGGCCCTCTATCAAAATTTGTCGGGCAGGCTCTGACTGCGGCGAAGTCCAAACGGAGAGTAATGATTTTATGGTTCTACTCGGCCAGCTAGCTCGGCTAGCTCGGGGGCCCGTATCATTATTACGGCTGATACGGCGGTAGCGACGCCCCTGTATTAAGTGAGTACCTTCCAGCGCCATTGGGACCGCTGGTGCGGTGTCGGCCACAGTTGGCCACAGTAACAATTCCAAGGTATCAAAACAAAGCGACCTCCTATTAGTATCGACACCAGTAGAAATGACACCAAGTACAAACAGCAACTACCTGACCATTAAAAAAGAAACTAAAAGAAATTTTCTATGCAGGAAAACGAAAGATATATCAACAAAGTGCATATTATATGCCTACTTTTCGAGAAATAACACCTCTCAGTTCCAACTTTAATAGTCACATATAAACAACAGTGCAAGCACTGCTCCTTTGCGGCTGGATTAGCGATCAGGATGGTGGTAGCGATCCGGACCGACCTTGCACAAGTTCCTACCACCCACGAAATTGAACCCGCAGTTGATAATGATGTAGTTACCTGATAGATGTCGAATGTAACTTTGTCGCCGACGCGAGGCAACATCTTGGACTCGCACTTCTTCGCCATGAACGAGAGAGTCTTTTTAGCCCCGTTGATTTGACAAGTGATGATTCCGTTGTAGTCCTGTGCAAGAGAATAACTATATTGAGAAAAACTATGGCAATTCCACAGATTGGTTTATGAGCCCCGCATGCCAAGTCACGGTCATAAATATATGTTTATCCTTTACAGTCTTCATAATAGGACTTAAAAGACTGACCCCCTTATTCATAAAAAAATATCAATCTTTTTAAGGTAACAAATGTTGTGACCCCTTTAGGGCAAACGTGAACAGATAAAGACAAAAAACATGTTAACTAACAAACATTTACGCAGCGTTTATTAATTAGGGGGGGTGAGTCTTTTTCATCGCCAAAATATGGGATAGCGAAAAAGAGATAGAAGGAAATGAGCGAGGGCAAGAGGGAAATGAGGGAGTGCTAACCTGCTTCGAAAATTAATCCCCCGCGTGCTAGATCTTTAATGAACGCGCCGTTCGCTTCTACTTTCTTCTGCCCAAAGACGTGATGATTGATAAGATAATTTTCTTGGTAGTTGCTTTTTATTTTAAATAGACCGTCGAAGGGAACGTGTGCTCGACCCAACGCGCACCGAAGCAATAAAGTGACAGGTCGTTGTTATTTTCCTAACCTCGGTTAGGTCATGAGGATATATGAAGATAAGGAAAGGAAAAATAGGATAGTTTTGGTTTGATAGTGTTGGGATGAATCTGTATTCGCCATACCGCACCCCGAAGAGCAGACGTGCTCTTGAAGCTTCTAAGGACTTTAAGAGGAGTGTGAACCCAACCCCGAAAAGCGCTCCCCATACAAACGGCGATAACATGTTTCACCCTCTAAACCTTAACCTATGACAATGATTTTTTGATATGTTGTCATTATGCCTTAGAACTAGGTTCATATGTTTTGATTTATTTAGTATTCTTCATAGATTTGACAAATATTTGCACTTCAGGAGTTTCATACAAAACAAAAAAGTGTATATATTTTTGAAACTGTAAATAATATTTAAAAAATCAAAACATACAAACCTAGTTCTAAGGCATAATGACAACGTAACATAAATTATTGCCATAGGTTAGGGTTTAGAGGGTGGAAAACGTTATTGCCCTTTGTATGGGGAGCGCTGGTTTCATACTCGTCTTAAAGGGAAAAGTTAAACAAGCAAGTAAAGTGGAGTGTGAGACCAGGGGGGTTCTACTCCGCAATGTAGGTGCGCTCGCCGCATGACCTATGGCATAGGTTAATCGCAGTAGGTTGCCGGCTTGCCGCGCGCGCGCCCGCTCGCTGTGTCGCGCGTTGATAGTATTACAGTAAGCAGCCCAACCCTAGCGGTGCGCCAGGGCATTGCGGGTGGAAATCAGGCGCGGGCGGCGCCTTACTTTTGACACATGCCGCCTAGCGAATGTTTATGAAGTAATACGAACTTTTTGTCCCTGATTATAAAGTTGGAATTCGTTTAATGGTGGTCGAAAAAGAGAAGTTTCTGTACGTTAGTACTACTATTTATTTTGTGGTGGGACTCACGGCGGGCGGGTTCCTGACCGGGCTGGAGTTGGACGTGTACAGCTGCGCCTCCTTGCTGACGACGCCGCGCACGCCGCGCTCCAGCAGCGTCTCGAACTGCACCGCGCCCGGCTGCAGGTGCTTGATGCGGATCGCGCTCTGGCGCGTGTTCATGTTCGAGAACGACGTCACCGGGTCCACGGTGAACTCCACCTGCAGACCGCCGATCCAAGTTCACCGAATGATATATAGAATAGCAATTCCTTTACATTGTAATATTACACTTACATTGTAATTGTTAAATTTTTAAATATTTAAGATGTAAAAAAATTTTTTTTTATTTATTTACAAAATTACACCTTGTTCAGTTTCTTGCCGATATCTTCTCATCAGAGCTTTTTCCGAACCGGTGGTAAAATTTATGATATTCATAAGTGCTTCCTGTAAGCCTAATCTGAATAAAGATATGTTGACTTTATATGTGATTATACAACAACGGGGTGTATTGTCATAAGACAGGGTTTGACAGAGTGATTTTTAAACTTGATTAGTAAGAGACACTAAGCCGGGTAAATTTTATGCGCGTAACGAATCTTCAGTCAGCAGTCAAACTAAAACTACATACATATCGTAAGATGACGTCTTTGTCGCGGCAAAACGCCGCCAACTGACGCTGCCGAGAAACAAATGAAAAGCTTGTTACAAAATTAATGTTATGTATCCTCGCAGGTGTCAGGGAGGGAAGACCACGGCTTCCTTAATACCAAACCCACTCTACACAATCGCTTCGCCGAGCCGGCCTTTTTTTTCTCGGAGAGGAAACGCTTGAGCCCAGGGCGGCTCGGGGGTTATGTGGGACTTACCCCCCGTAGTGGGGGGCATACCCTACCCGAAAACCTCCCCGGCGTTGTCCTCTTTGCCGGTTTTTTTTTGGGTGCCGTGGGCTATCAGCGAATTTAACCCTTTAACCGCCGAGACATTTCTGTCGCCACCTATACAAAAACTATATGAAAATACGTGAGTGATCCGTTTTATTAATATATATTTGACATTCGTCTTAGCTCTAAGACTGCGGCGAAGTGAGCTGGACATTGTATGTCTTAAATATGAGACAATAGCGGCTAAAAGTTTAATAGATCCCAACCTGTACAGACTGACATTGTCAATGAAAGTGCCGTGTGATCGACAGTGACCTCACACACCCTCGGTAGAATTTGCGGAGTCGATTGAATGCATCGACTTAAAATAGCTCGCAACAAGGGAGCTCAATTGCTAAATTAGCCGCGATGCACAGGTACTCCACAGCTGCCGCGTTCCGAAACGGCTTTTAAACACACGCCTCTTTTGTGTGGGTATAAATATGAACTAAATTAAAATATTATAAGAAACTTGCATAGGAGCGGAATAAAAGACAATACCAAAGGAAAGCCGACGACTGACAGAGAAAGCGGAATTTTAAAAACAGTGACAATTAACAATGGAAATCTGTGGTCTCTGCCTACCCCTTCGGGAAACAGGCGTGACTTTATGTATGTGACAGTTCTCGCTATAATGAGGTCGTATGAGCCTGTCGCTAAAATACATAATAGAATCCGGCCAAAGGCAAGTCGGACCCACGCACCAGGAGGTTCCCGTATCACCACACTATACAGGGTGGAGATTTTAACCGCACCTGGATGCAAAGTACTCTAAATACTGGACATAGCAAACTTTACTCAAAGGAAGCATTTTTTGAAACTAAAAAACTGCATTCAAAGATTTCTGAAAATACGCTTGGAAACCTAAACTAAAATGCTAATGCTATTTTAATGCTCGAAATTAGTTGCACGAAGTGTCTCCATTTTGTTGGATACACAAATGTATTATTTTAAGGAATTCACTTCCTTTCTTCTATATAACAACTCTACAATCACAAATCGCCAAGTAGAGGGCACGATGCCACATTCGACACAAAGGCACATTCAGCGAGTTAAAAATGCACTCGTTAATGTAGGAAATTGCAACCTTCTGCCACGCGGTCTATTATTTAGTGCATACAGAGAAAAGTTCAGTCTATGCCCTAACAGTTGGTTAGGCTAGGGCCTTACGACGGCTTAATAGCTAGCGGAATGACGCTGAAACGTTTGTCAATGGCATAATAACATAGACATTGTGGATAATGACTGAGGTAACCTGTTACTACATTGAGACATTGTCGTCTAATATGTGACTGAAAATAACCTTTAATAACTTCAGGATTTATTATGCGTTTGTTAAAAGTTAATCCCAAAACAGTTCTCTCTGAAACTAAATTCCTTTCGCTTTTTCGCATGTTCCAGTCGCAGTTTCCCAATTATTTTTTATTTTACATTTTCTATTAAATAGATCAATGGGTTTGTTTTATAGAACCACTCAGAAATACAAGAAAGCAGAGCTCCGTCGACCGTGAGGCATAAACTGCTTTTGGTAAACTTTGCAACTGGAAAAATGAGAGTTGGAAAAACTATGAATAGAAAGAACTGCGACTCAAAAAATAGTTAGCAAAAAACAAAGTTGCAAGGTGGGTTGCAACCTATTTGCTGACACTCGTGACTGCAAAATCATTGATGTTACCACTCTACCACTACCACTCTTCGCTCGCGTGGATATTACCACTCGGGCGAAGAGTTTATGATTTTTTCTAGTTCTTCTGTGCAGATATCTGTTCCTAGTTAGCAACAGTCGTACCTACTATAGGCACTCACCTCGTCCCCGACGCTGAGTATGAACTTTGCGTTGTTGTCCTTCGCTTCGGCCATTAGACCGAATCGCAGCACTTCGGCAAAGTGGAAGAACATCGTCTGCTCTCGCTCCACGCAACGGATGAAGCCAAAGCCGTCCCGCAGAGAGCACACCACTCCCTGTTCCCGCCTGTTACAACATACACCCTGAGGTCACAGAACAAGTGGAATGGGTGTCGAAGTAGGTACAATCCGAGTCACGCCTAGGTACTTAATACAGACGGGTTAGCAAAGTAGCATCATTATCAAATGTGTACAATACGGTATTACTATTTTTCGAAATATCACAAGTATCGCTCAATTGCTCTGGATACTGCACCAGTGATGTCACTATCGCGATTTTTATGGAGCCACCACTAAATAGCGATTATTTTAATCAGTCAGTCAGTTTCTAACTAATTAGTAGTAAAATACTTTTTTTCAGCTGTTTCTGTAACTTTGTTTCGCCGTAATTTCTAAAATATCGGTTTTTTTTTTATTTGTTTCTTTGGGCATAAATATATTCTTAATGGTTATCTACAACAATTTTACAACTTTATGCCATTCTGTTTGTGCGTGGAATACCGTAGTCAGGGGGATTCCACCCCGCACTGTCGGTACGCTTTGCCGCCTTGCCTACATACTAGGCAAATCGCAGTAGGTTGTCGGCTTGCCGCATGCCCGCCCGCTCGCTCTCACTGTGTCAGTGTAATTGAAAACAAATGCAGCGCAACCCTAAAGTTTCGATAGGGATTTGCGGGGGAAGGCAAATACGGCCGACGCATTCCTTTTGACGCGAGCCGCCTGGCGAATGTATATGAACTAATACGAACTTTTTGCATGTGTCTATAAAGTGTGAATTCGTTTAATCGCGGTGGCAAGAGACAAGTTTCTGTACGTTACTACTATTATTTATTCTGTGGTATCGTACCGCTCCCCGGAGACGTTGAAGGACTCGTCGAGCAGGGATATGTTGGTGGCGCGCTTGAGCTGGTCCCGCCGGTCCGTGGCCACCTGGAACTGCACCCAGTCGCCGTGCTTCAGCGTGAACTCGCCGCACTGGTCCTTGTCGCCAAACGGCACCTGAGGAGCGCGCAAGCTTCAACCTTGGCAATTACTACGCACCCCGTGCAGTCACCGGCAGATTACTATACCTACAATGACAACGATAAAAGGTAAGGTTTTTATGTTGTTGCTGTCGTGCTTAATGATGTTGTTGTTGTTGTCGATAATGTTGATTTTATTCGTGTTTAGTTTTCACTAACCACGACATCCTTGTCGAACTCGATGATGATCTTAATACATACATAATAATTGAATGTGGGTAAAATGTATTTTAATTGAGTATTATGAAACAGCAGGTAAGAATATTATATGGAAATGTATTTTTATCATTGATTCATTTATTAGTATTGTCCTTTTATTACATATACTATTTTTTATTAAATGATTTGACTTGACTTTGACTTTAAATGATAATAGCGATGTCTTAGCTTAGTCTGTCTGTTAGATGTTTAGTCTTTATGATGCTGTTGGTAATTATAATGTTGTTGTTGTGTACGATGATGCTGCTGTTGTTGTTGTTCTCGTGCCCTAACCTCGACCTCGGAGTGGTGAGACTTTATGATGTTGTTGGTAATGATAATGTTCTTGTTGTGTACGATAATGCTTTTGTGGTTGTCGTTCACTAACCTCGACTTCGGAGTGGTCCGCGGCCCGGTACCGGATGCGGCCGGGCAGCGGGTCGTTCTGAGGCACGCGCGCCGTGTTGCCGCGCTCCAGCGGCTTCAGCACCTGCCCGCGCATTATCTCGGGGCTCACGTCTTCGAACACGACGGAGCCGCTCGGCAGCTTCGTGATGTTACAAGCAACCTCCTTACCCTAAAGATGAACCGAAAGTTTCACTATTCAATACTGAAAACTTTATAGCACATAATGGTTAACGCGGTTAAGAGATATCGTATTCCAGGCTAAAAGGTAACAGCATTATGTACCCTGTTTGGAGCAGCAATTATGAAGCAGACTGAAAATGAAAATGAAAAATTTATTTTGCAAGTAGGCCATATAGGCTCTTTTACATGGCTGAATCTACTAGCGCTTCGGAAAATGGAGGATACTACTCAGAAGAAACGCCGCAAGAAACTCAGCGGTTACTTAGCAACATACCGATCTTCACTTGAAACTACTCAATACAGCGGGATTGGAACGCAAATGTTTGTTTGACTGTTGGTGTGTTTGGTCAGTTTAATCTATATCTACTATTTAAAAAAATATCCCGTTAAAGTACCGACAACATCTCATCGTTGCGACAGATCCACCCAATCAGAATGGTAATTGAACGCGTCAACGTAGTATACTCGTAATATAGTAGCGTATAGAATAACAAAGAGCTCATTAGCGTGTAACCATTTTTGATCCATCAAAGTGTGACAAAGGTTCAAATTAATGCGAAAGTTTAAACCTACTAAAGTTGGTTAACTTGGTCTAGGCCCAAATTCATAAACGCGACGGGCAACAGGTGACAGTGGCAATTCACCGTACATTACTTCATCAATAAGCAACGCTAGAGACTTATAGGCTTAACATCATAGTGGGCAAGCAATGTATAACGAATTGTCACTGTCACCTGTCGCCTGTCTTGTTTATGAAATTGGGCCCTGATCTTTTCTTCAAAACAAGTTACAATGTCGTTTTAGTGGCTTTCTCCTTCAAAGTGTAATTACTCTTTATATTAGCATATCTTTGTATTTTTAAATTGTTAAGTCTCACTTTCGTTCGTGTCGACATTGTTCACTAGTTTTTAGTTTAGTTTTAAGAATCTTAGAGGTCCCATAGAAAATCAGTGAACCGAGGCAGTATGCTGACTGGGGCCCTCTTTGATCCTATTTAACATAATGTTAGTGAAAATAATATTTTCACTCTGCCGGAGAAGTGTGTTTTTGTGTTGAATAGTTTTTAAATAAACGTTTTTTCTTAATTGCATAACTTTATCCGTTTGGGATAGACAAACTCAGACAGATATAGGCAGTCAGATACACACGTTAAACTTCCAGCTTCTCTTTCTTCGAGACTTAGATAACTATATTTTTAAAGTTATACATAAGGAGAAAGTTAATGTCATTTCGTATCATGAAGTCAGGTCCTTTGCAAGGGAAAGAGAGAAATGGTGGTAACTCTATCGACAACAACTAAGCCTTTAATAGTATTTTATGCCACTGCTATATAATGAGAGGCCTTAAAACACGAGTGTGGTTTTATGAAACGAGCGTCAGCGAGTTTCATAATAGGATCACACGAGTGTTTAAAGGCCTAATTATATACAGTTGCATACATTACTTTATCTACACACATATCATAACTACAAAAAACCGTAACAGCAAAAAACAAACAAACGAGTGACAAAAAGTAATGGCGGCATTTCGATCTATCCGTCAAGACGAACGTTCGTTTTAAATCATAGACAAACGAATGAAGTCCCTATTGTCATGTCACTCGAGATCAAATGTCGTGCGTTTAAATAAAAAAATCATACTCAGTTGACGTTACGTATCGATAACTGTTTTAATATCTATGGATACCAGAATAGAGACCAACTTGAATATTGACAGGTGTTCCAAATTTAAATTCATAACGTCAGAGATATCGGTAATGTGATCACCAATAAACACAAACTACTAAGAGATACTACTCAATAAAGAAAAGATTTACCTACTACCACAGACAAAAAATTCTTATAATAACATTGGTTGTAATATTGCTGGTCATTTTCTATGGTTTTTGAACGCGTTATTGAGCACTTATGATATGTGTGTAGATAAATAATATTATGATCAAATGCAGCTTTACATGGTATAAAGCAAAGTCGCTATTTATCCTGTCTGTCCAAAATTTTTATAGTGTACCTACGGCCGCTTTCTCCTAAACCACGCAACGGATTATGATACGGTTTCCACTGTTACTTAGAGATTTTTTTAGGGAAGGCTTTTAAATACATTACATCCTTATTGTACCCGAGCGAAGCCGGGGCGGGTCGCTAGTATAAAACAAAGTTGAAATTTACGAAAAACAATATTTTTAATTCGTAATATGCTTGTAGGAATAAAATACTATGAGACTAATTAGTTAAAAGCTGACAGTATTGAAATTAACGCGATTAAGTGTCGGCCGGCTCGGTACATTGTTGCGATAGGGGCAACATTGGTGTTGTATGAGGCGCGATAGTGCGTTTCCGCCATATTTGCCCCTGACGTTTTAGTACTCAGGGACACCTGTGGCCCTAACATGACTGGCCAAGGTTAGTTTATCTGTATCTGCGTCCTTTTAATATGACACTAGTTAGACAGAGACACAGGGAGGGGTTAAACTAAACCTGGGCTGTCGTGTTAGGGCCGCAGTGGTATTAAAAAAAAGTGATCGCAACAAAGCCTACTTTAGTCTATACTATAGCTCGTCCGTTATCCTCTCTCTTTTGCCCAAAGGTCAGCTGGAAGATTCCTTTAAGGGATAAGTTCGCCTTTGTACCACTAGTTGTGTTTGACAATAAAGAGTTTACATACATACAAAATAAAACAAAGTTTTTCTTTTAACGATTTTCAGAATTTAAAATATCAATATTAAAGTTATTCAATTGATATTAATTATGCTATAAGGATAAATTCGTGCTGCCAATGCCAAATAAAAGGCATATCCTCATGTAACTATAATACATAATACCGAAGTCGGGTTGAAAACCATTTTATTTTTGAGACCACAATTTAAATATCTTTATTTTGACATCCCATTTGACACTAATGTAGTTTTTTTAGGGTTCCGTACCTCTAAAGAAAAAACGGAACTCTTATAGGCTCACTTTGTTGTCTGTCTGTCTGTCTGTCTGTCAAGATCTTTTTTCTCAGGAACGCGTAGTGGTATCGAGTTGAAATTAATATAAAATACTCATAGCTACAGTCCCTTAGAGTCCCAAAAACGGACAAAGCTTAATGCAGCCCATCCTAACTGTTTTAAGCTGTCCATTTATGGCCGGCCCTAAGGCTGCTTTTCCACCAGAGATGTGCGAGGATGCATAGCGAGGAATGTGTTTGTAAGAACCAATAGAATCGCTTCATTAACCTTGCCTCGGTCAGCACAACTCTGGTGGAAACGCAGCCTTAGTCTTCGTAGGGAGCAATGACCCCAGACATACACATCCTCACTAATATTATAATCAAGTGACCAACGAAGCTTCGCACAGGTGCACAGATTTAGTAACGAAAGCTAAATTAGACCGGATCTACACAAAAAGCTTCCGTAAAAAAATCTTTAAATTACATTGGAAAATGAAAACCGTATAAAAATCCGTTGCGTGGTTTAGGAGTAAGCGATGAAAAGAAGGGACGAATAGCGACTTTATTTCATACTATGTAAAGATAGAGGCAAAAAGTTGCCTCTGTGCCTCTGTTTGTTAGCCCTTCACGACAATACCGCTAAACAGATCTTTCGAAAACTCGTAGTTTCCGCGGTAGCTATAAAATAATTCTGCGCTGACGTAGTTACGGGTAACAGCTAGGACAAATATACAAAGCAAACAAACACTCCTTTCTGATTCCGCAGCAGGAAGGAATATCGTTCAACTACAAACCTAGTTTACCGTGTGTTTCGCAAAAGGAAAACACTTATGTTATGAACAATTCGGGAATTCGACCCAAGAATCTAAGCACCGTCGATTACGTTTACTCAAATAAAACATTACAAAAAGGAATATATAACTTAAAAACTAACCTTAAAATAAACTTAAACTGCGTTCTAAACCCCCCTAAGGTCCCCTTTACACCATCCGCATTGCCCCGATATTCTTCCAGACTTCTTGTTTGTATAAAAAAATTGGGTTGAAAAAAGGTTTAATGCCGAGTTTCTTGCGGCGCATTCTTCTCAGCTCAGCAGATAGGTACCAATTTCCGAAGCGCTGGTAGAGTCTGTAGTCTTATTGCGTTAGTTGGAATGATTTCATTTTTTTACTATTTTTTCTATAATTGGGTAGTTTGTATTTTAAGTTTGTTTGACACGTAAACATGAGACCTGAAAAGGGCTGGAATTATCGAAAATTAGATTTGTTACAATACTCGCGGTATAAACAGTTTTAATTGTTTTATTTCAAGAGGTTTAAGTTAAACGTGTGTATCTGTCTATATGTCTGTAGCATCGTAACTAACAGACCGATGAACGGATGTTCCGTGCACTGCGGTGCCGCGTGAGGGTTGGCCGACCCAATAAAATATTTCCTTTTAAAGCATTCCCGGCCTGACGTATTAAAGTTTGATATTGAATTTCAAGTTTATTTTACGCCGGCTCTAGAGCGGGCTATCGATGAATCAAAGCCGGACTTGGCATTCAGGACGAATCCACCCATTGCCGGATTAATTAACCGGTGCAATACGACCCCGTCCGATTATCGATTACCGAACTGGAAATACTCGGCGACAGGACGGTATTGAATAAAGGCTTGTACACTGTATATCTAGATCGAGCCGCTTTTAATGAGAATCCTGGGTTTCAATCGTCCCACGAATATGTACATATATTATGATTCTCGTCTGTTTGGCATCGAGTTTATGTTTCCAATATTCAAAGGGTTTCGTAAACAGGGGGTGAATGGATGCACTTCGAACGTTAAAGCGAAATATCGATAAGCTTTTATTAAACTAGTGCCAATCGGAACCGGGATTTGTTTCCGATTTCGTAATAGGACCACCATGCAGATACTCATGTACGATCAAAACGGTCCTACAGAACTTTTACCTGTTTGTTTTCAATATTTATTTTCATTAGACCAGAGAGCTGTCTCACTCTTTGCGCAAAGAACCAG
Source organism: Ditula angustiorana (assembly GCA_963691745.1). Classification (NCBI taxonomy): domain Eukaryota; kingdom Metazoa; phylum Arthropoda; class Insecta; order Lepidoptera; family Tortricidae; genus Ditula; species Ditula angustiorana. The sequence continues at coordinate 10,010,760 of OY829472.1, forward strand.
CGTCGCCATGTTGGCAGCATTGCCATACAATATGGCTGCGTTTTTAAACAACTGTTTTATTTGCAGGTTTTAGTTTTATTTTAGTGTTTAGTTAAGTAAGAATAAACTTATCGTCGTTTAATGAACCCCCAAACAAAATGTCACAAAACGACATCCAAAGCGGGCTTTTTGCATTATAGTATATCGATCTAGCTTTGAAATACACTATTTAATAAATTTTAAACTTCATATAATCATATCAAAATACAATTGCTATTCAAGTCTTGTGACACGTTTAAAGGTAAAAGAAATAGGTAGATCGATTTTTCGATCCGCAGACAAAACTCATCACTTTAGGTTTGGACATTTCAGGCATCGGAGTTAAGGCAGCATGTCATGTGTACCGATAAGTAACATTCGAATTTTCTAAATATTGTTTTGTTCTGTATGGCACTGTGGGTGTGTGTGTGTGTGTGTGTGTGTGTGTAAACGTTCGCATAAATTGTAGTGACTATACCCTCTTTATCTGTTCTTTACATAGTTTAAAACATACTGGCTATCCGGCTCTGTTTGTCCTATTTTCAGCCGCTTACTAAGCCACGCAACGGATTGGAGATTTTTACTTTTTTTTTAATACAGTCTAATTAGGTTTTCGTTATTAAATTGCACCCTTACGAAGCCAGGTCGGCTCGCTAGTACACCGGAGCGAAATTTGTATCAGTTATTTGACACCATCAAAGACGAAGAATTGGCCCTTAGTTACACTAATAAAAATTGTATTGTGGTAATTGACGTAGTTCGATCTGGCGTGGGCGAGACTGCGGGAGGTATCGGTTGACTAACCACGCGACACATGTAGCGAGGTAGGTAGCTAGGTAGGTATACAAAGAGTTGAATTACTTTCGAGCGAGCAGAGCTATAGGTCTAGGCAGCATCACAGGGGACCGATTAAAAGGACCGAGAGCAAAGGCGTAAAATATAAATTCCAATTACCTATGTGGCTAAGGGTGTCCCAGGCATTGAACAAACATGACTGTACAGTTGCCTATGTGTACTAATATGTTCAAGTGCCAACAATTTTTAACGGACTTCAAAAATGGAGACTTCAAATATTCAGTTCAACAATTTTTTTTTTACAAAATCAATTGTATCACTAACGTGATTGATTAGTCAATTTTCCTTACTGCCCTCTTCTTTACCCTTTTAGCCGCCATTGTCTCATATTTAAGACACACAATGTCCAGCTCATTGCGCCGCAGTCTCAGAATTAAGACAAATGTCATAGTTTGTGTATAGGTGGCGACACAGACATGTCCGATGAAAATGTGTCGGCAGGTAAAGGGTTAAAGTACTTACAGCTTTTGAAATTAGTAGGTTTACAATTCGAGAAATGGTTATGCATGACTTTCCCACAAGATGTCGTCAATATTATTATGTTTAGCTAGATCTATACATATAAAAGACCGTCACTGTCTGACTGACACCCTAAACAGCTGAAGATAGAATAATGGAATATGGAATACGTGTTCCTTAGGGACTGTAAAGGTGCACTAAGAAAGGAGTTTTGGAAATTCCACCTTCAAGGGGTCAAAAGGAGGTGGAAGTTAGTATGAGAGCTCCGTAATTTTGAAGCCAGGAGCACGAAAGTTATCACCTTGTGTAATAATTTAATAACTATCCAAAATCTACGCGAAGAAACTGATGGGCAAAAGCTAGAATAAATATAACAAATCAAAATAAAAAAGTATTTATATTACGTCCCACTGCCGGGCACAGATCAATAACAATTTAGCCCAAGAGCTTGGGCTTAAATTCTCACTCGGGCTTAATGCGATTAATTATTTGATTCTCTTCAACACTTCACTCTGCCCAAACCTACGCGCCGTGGGCGGTAGTTAAAATCAATAAACGTAATAAGAAATATCTTCTCAAACAAATATAGTGCAAGTTCAGTTTGCGCCGTTGTTGTAAAACTGCGGTTGACACCGAATATTTATCAAAGGTAGCCGCTAGCGACCTACTGCGACTGCTAATGACTGCGAGCTAGATTAACAGTTTTCGATTTTCATTCAGCTAAATACACTAAGCTCCAAAATACCTGACGGCAGAGTATCGAATTAAATTAAATTAAAAGCTTATTTTTACGACTATTTGAACATTTTAACTCTCGAGCATTTTGTTGAATACTCGTCAAAGACAAATCAAACAAGCTCGAACTCGAATGAGATTGCATTGTTTTATAGCAATATCTCTATGACCACTTTTAGACACTAGATCGGCTCAGCTCATTAAAACCATAAGTACCATAACGTCCATAACATAGCATCGACATATACTTACATGTTATTGTACGCGTATGCAAAATTTTAGCTCAACTTAACGCGGGATGTTGGACCAATCTAACGTGAAAATATTCGATCAATATAAGCTTGTAATTAATATTAATTAAACATACTATCCAATATAGCACTTCACTAATCCGTTTTTATTCTATTAATTTTATAATCAAACAGTCAGCACGTCTATCTGCCTGCACTTTAGTATTTCAGCTTGTTCATTGAAGTGGCGCGACATGTTTGCAGCAAGAATCTGTCAATATAATTGGGTACTTGACACCTTAATTAAATAAACCAAATGGCGTTGAAGTGTAAAATGGTTGTAGATGGTAATTTTAAAATAAAATGGGCCAAAATTTATTTTTAAAATACATAAATTTAGGGAGCTTATCAATATTTTTTTAGTTCAAATAGTACTTACTCATTAGAATCCTGATAAAAAAGAACAAGATTTGCTATTGGAGTATCCATATAAGAGCTATTTTTAATAAAAAAACGCGATTTTAGTTACACTCTCCATACAAACTAGAAAGAATAATAAACAAGAACAACAAATATTCTTTTCAATACAGTTGCTCAAAAAGTGCCCTTTTTTTGGCTGTTTTGCGTGCGCAAAGTTCGTTTTTGCGAACTAGTGCGATTTACTTTTCCAGTTTTTTTTTAATTTGTACTTGTTCCAATTCACAACTACTTACCAAAGAGTTTTTATAGTTTTAGTTTGTACCAAGACGTAATAAAACTAAAAACCTATTATATTATATTGTAAGAATATCAAAATATTGAGATTTTATATTTTATTACTAGCCTGTTCATCAAAAAAATATATTTTTTGAAATAATAACAGTCCTTCCTAAAGACAGTTATTAAGGTGGCTGAATGGAACGGAATTCTCTGAGACAAAAACATTGTTGGCCTGTTTAAAGAGCAAATCGACCAATCACATCAGCACGCTGATCACTGATTCGACCAATCAGAACACGACTTGTGCTGCATACGACATAGAATCGACCAATCAGAACACTGGGTCTTTTCTGGTACCCCATATTTATTAACACTAAAAAAATAAGGTTCTTTTTAGTTCCACTTCTTCAGAAATAAATGGCAAAGATATTTAAACAATAAGCGATTCTGTGTGTTTTTAAGCACTTCGGAGCGCTTCGCTAAATTAAAAAATAAAACTCCTTTGAATGACTGGCCACTAAGAACGGAATCGTTAAAAGAAAAGTAAAAATAGGCGGGAGAGTGAAAATATTAATGTTCCCGGCAAGAATATTTCGTTATCCTTTAATAATTGTCCTAACGCTCATATTAATATCTATTTTAAAAAAATCTTTCATTGAGTTGGCTGAATAGCAAAAGCCATTGCCTTATGAAATACGACAGCTAACAAAAACGCGTTTAATTTGTCAAAAAGTTTCACTGCTAAAGTTTGTACTTACTTTACTTTAATTAAGAGCTTCAGTAAAAGTCGCAAATTTATTGTATTTTTTTCGCAACTGTATTGAAAAACGTCGTTCGATACACGCGCGGAAATGTCATTCTTCACTCGTCCCGAGTCTTGCCACTTGCCTGCGGCTCGTGGCAAGATATCTCGGAACTCGTGAAGTAATGACATACCTTCCGCACTAGTATCGAAATGTACTATTATTGTACACCACATAAAAAATACAAAGAAAACAAAGAAACGAATAAAAATAAAAATAAAGTGTGACGTCATATTTTCGGGCCGTTTTGTATGGAGCGTGTTCGCGGGGCTCCGTTGCATTGTTTTTCTACTCGTGATAATTCATCAAAAAGTGATAGTAGAAAAAACAAAAACAGAGTTTTTCTTTTTTTTTTAAACGCGAAAATTTTAGTCAACAAGCCAAGTGGTCGACCGTCATTCTCGGCCAATCAGGTTGGCGAAATGTTGTTGCAAACGTGTCGCGCCGCTGTCATGCCGCTTAATAGAACGCGGTCCTTACAGACACACTACAATAAAGAAAAACTTGTAAAATGCCATTAAAAACTCACATTTCTAGTTTGAATGATGAACTCGACGTCGTCACCGAGCGTGAGCTCCTCTTTGGTCTTAGCTTCGGAGTAGTGGAAGAATATCTCCTTGACGACGTCCGCACGCTCGATGAAGCCAAAGTTGTCTTTCATGGAGCACACGACACCGTGGTACTTGACTGGGTGCACGGGGTTCTCGAACCGGACGTGACACGCACCCAGTGTACCCCTGGAACGGATAGGCGATATAACAACCCAGCCGATGTTGCCAACACATTCATTAAGGGATTCGTCCACTATCTTGCTCGCTAATCCAGCAGAGCTTGCACTATTCTGTTCGGGCGTGGAGAGCCAGACAGCCGGTGAATTTACTGGCTTAAGAGGTGTTCCATCATGGCCGTCTGGGTTGGCAACGCATTTACAACGCCCTTGGTGTTGCGATATCTATGAATGGTGGTGATCGCTTACAAACACCACTTGCCCGTTTGCCTTCCTATTTTATTAAAAATTAAAAATATATATATATAATGCGAATCATGCCTCACCTCTGATTGGTAGCGATTTGAAAACTGACAGCGTCGCCGGTATGCAGCGTGACGTTACCCTCGACGTCGTCCTTCGTGTAAGGCAAGAAGAAGCATTCCCCGCGGTTCTCGTAAGATATCCGGCCCGTGTTGTCGCCGGAGCCCTCGCCTTTCACCTCGGTCGTGACCGTGCCCGTTACTCGCGCTTCGCTCAAAACCTTTAGTCAAAGAAAAAAAGGCTCAGGTGAGAACAATTAGGGGGCATTTAATAATTACGTGACGTGTGGGACCCTCGGTAAGATTTGGTAAGATCCGAAAGTCCAGAGACCTAAAGGGTAGCAACAGCTTCATAGGGAGAACATGATCACTTTTCATCAAGTGCGCTACATGCACGCTTAACTCCCTTTTCCAAAAAAAAACTTTGTTGAAAACAAGATTTATTTACCTTTTTCGTTGACGATTCTTTTGTTAAGTATTTACTTTTCAAGTATAATTGTCACCCTGCTGGGCAACTATAAGGCACTGATGGGTAGGGCTACTATAAGTCTCAGTGTGGCTCGTCATATTAGTAGTAAATGAATCTTCATTTACTACTAATACTAATCTATTTAGATTTTGGCATTCTATACCATCATCATTACATAACTATCAGCCAAAAGACATCCACTGCTGGATGGAGGCCCTCTCCAAGGAAAAAATAAAGAAAAACTTGAAGTATTACAAAAGAAAATCTTACCACTTCAGGTGCTATTTTGGTGACTGTAGAGGCTATGGGTTTTCCAGTGCGTCTATCATAGGTCATCTCAAATTCGACGGGGTCTCCAATTTTAAGATGTTCAATGTTACCACTAAATTGGCTAAAGTGAAAAAACAAGCGCGCTTGCCTCTCACAACACTGTATGAAGCCATAGGAATGCTAAAAAAGTAAGACTTATTAAAATTTTGGGGATTAAAAACAATTAAGCTGTCATGTCACAGCTAAAGTCATCAGGTTAAAATCCCCTGTAAAATTTCTTTGATGAAGAACTATAGCATGGATATAGCCTCAGTCCATGTCAAGCTTACACACCCAAAACTGTCAAAATGATGATGTTGATGTACGTTAAGGTAGTAAAACCTGCAAAAGAATAAGAAAAATGAAGATTATACTACCTTAATGTACACCAAACGTAACCATTTTGTCTATTCATGTGTGTAGTACACCCTGTAACAGGGTGCTATCGCTATTAATTTTGAAACTCTTTCTATGCTATACTATTTCTATAAAAATTCCGTGTGTATTTGATATTTCTTTATTTATTTGCATGAATCAATAAAGAGTATCTGTTGTTGTTAACAGGGCACCTGTCGGCGTTTAAAAAAACACCTTTTTGTTAAGGACCGTTGAATTACATCGGCTCGGTCACGGTGCTTCATTAGTACAGTATTTTTTCTTATGTAATAAAGTAATCTATTCATAGCGTGACAAGCATTTGAGCGGTATACGATCAAACTTATTTTAGCTTTTGTTTACTGTCAGTAATGTTGTTTTTTAATGTAATAAAAAAAACTAAACAGGCAACCTGTTAACTCATCAACAGTCCACTTAACGCACGTACGCCCCTAAATAAAGGTGCACTTAATTGTTGTTCTACCATTCGATCTAACTCACCCATAAACTAACTTCTAACCCAAAAACTAGGTATGAACTAGCGCACAGTCGCTCCAAGAGCCAGTTGGCGTGTAACCATTTTTACCCGACTACGGCAAAGCCAAAAGGAAGGGTTTTGTTTTTGATCAATGTGTTGGCTATAAGGTTCAAAATAATATGAAAGTTCATAGTAAAGCGGGCTTACTTGGCTTGGTCTATCAATACAAATAGGTTACAAATGGCGTTATTCGTTTTTTGTCTTTTTAGTGAAACTGTCATAATGGATTACTTTCTCATTTGCACCCTCGACGTTTTGTATGCTCTAAGTTTTATGGGTGTTAACATATAACTACGTTTAAAGCGACTTCTTCTGATATAATATTGTACCAAGGCTAAGTAATCAAATATCAAACTGTTTGTAAACAATTCAAAGCGAAATGATAAAAACAAGGTCATAAAGATACTAATTCTGATGGGTATCTTTGAATTATTAATATTTTTAAGTGTTGAGATATAATAAACTCAATTTTTGATGCAAAAAAAGTGCTCACAAATATATGACAAGTAGAATATTGTAAAAGTATCAAAACAAATTATTCAATAATTAACTATTCGGGATAGGTTACGCCGCACGCCATTTCATACAAATTACGAAGTAATGCGAGTAAGGCAGCATTATATAAAGCACACATTTTCGCGGAGTAGCAATATGTAATTTGATCCAATTTATTACAACGTTCGAAATCATGAGAATATGTATGCAATGCCATATACGCCCTTAACCCCTTCAACGCCAGCCGTAGCAGTAGTCGCCAGTCAGGGTCATTAACACAAATACACTTTTAGGATGAAATACTGTATACAACGTAAAAATAACCATAGAGTTAAAGCCAATCATCATTGATCAAAAATTTGGCTCAGTTTTGACGATACAAATAAAAAAACTTAACACATTCAGCGTTGACAACGCATTTGTGCATTTCTGGTTGTCACATTTTCGCAGTCGTTCGAACGCATATGTGCGTTTGCGACACCTGCCCCCTATACCACATAAATAAGTTACAAGTGCTACAATTTTAACAAAATTGAAAAGTCTCCAATTTCGTACTGGGCATTAAGGGACATGTTCCTAGCGACATTAGAGATTTAAAATTGTGGTCTAGGCCCCTGATATAAGTTTGCATAACATATGGCAGCAGTGAAAGCGTTAATAATGTTGCCAGTAAATTTACCAGTAGCTTTTCAATAATTCCCGTCTCTCTTATGGGTGGGTGGTTTACGGAGTCGTATTGTTGGGATGGTGGGTTGTTTGTGGAGCTCGAAGAGTACACCCCCGCAGAGTCGCCCATAGGGCACCCGTCGAGGTTGTAGTTGGCGAGAGTGAACCGGTTCCCCCCGCCACCACCCCCGCCTCCCGGCTTACCCACATTGTTAAAATTATCTCTTGGAGAGCTTGGGTAGTCACTGCTAAATGTACCTTTAACAACAAACAATTATGGTTATAAAACATTTGAGGCTCAGTTTTAGTTGGCATATTCCGCCAGATTCCTCCTCCCCTCCCCCCTTCTTTGATCGCATGACGTACATAACGTACATAAATGTACTTAATTAATGAATTGGTATTCCATAATACGTATTAAGTATTAATCCTACTAATATTAAAAATTGGACAGTAAGGGGCTCCGCTAAGTCGAGCGGGCGCACGGAGCGGGCGCACGGAGCGGGTGCACGCCTATAGAAAAATAGTATGAGGCCGCACCCGCATCCGCGCGAGTTAGCGGACGCTCTCATACTATTTTTCTATAGGCGTGCACCCGTTCGTGCGCCCGCGCGTCTCCTCGGAGGGCCTAATAATGTTTGTATATTCGCTCCTCAATCGCGCATTAACGACTGGATTTAAATGAAATTTCGTAGACAGGTCATGTCCTAGAATAAAGACAAAGAAACTTTACATCCGGTAAAATGCATAGAAAATAATAGCACGTAAAAAACTCGTAAGATTTAAAATCATGCTTGATGTACAGTCAGCCAATTTGATTCATAGGCCACTGTAGAACCGATTTACAATAAATGTCATGACTTCTGAATAAATGTCAAAATATCTCGGCGATGACACAGTGGCCCATAAATCAAATTAGTTGACTGTACCTACAAATTGAAGGTAACACAGAAAGAATGGTGTAAGTTGCTTATTTTAATTGACTTTCTAGTACAATTTATTGGCCAAAATAATCTTCTAAAAATATTAATTGTGACTTACACCATTATTCTCGTACGGTCTTAATTATTTTCTACAGGCTTTTAGCTAACTTCACTGGTTAGTATTTTATAGTAAGTTTTAGGATAATTCTTATAAGCCAACTTTGACCAACTTCATGTGTATGTAGTTCCGATGACAATGCAATAATTAGGTACCGTCAACAAACACTAGTTTTTTAAATGAAATTAAAAAAAACTTATTTTACTACCTTTTAAATACACATCATTTTTTTGATGTGATCAAACAATCTGAAATTTTAAATGAAAGAACAAGTTTTAGATTGCCTTTATAACTCATAAATATACGCTTGAATTGAAACCAAATACATTTGGCAATATAGTAGTCTTCTTACAGGAAGGTGCATATTAAGTGCATACTGTATTGAATTTCAAATGCATGTGTGCAGATAAAATATTGGAATTGCAATACACATCTGCATGAATACATATACGAGTATGTATATAAGCCAATTGGTATTTATATAGCTCACCAACGCCTGATTTTGGGTCCAGATTCACATGAAAATCTATATCAAGCAGCAATCAATAAAAGCGAGAGCAATTTGGTGCCTTTATGTTACTGGTTGTAGTATGAATGGACCTGTTCAACCTGGGTAGTACCACACTCCCAAAAATAATGGCGTGTAGAACTAGATTGCTACTGCATTCCACACAATGAGGATAGGGTGGCTAAGCAGCAGTGCTTGCACTGTTGTTCCAGCCTGGAGTGCAAGACAGCCGGAGCAATTACTGACACAAGAGGTATTCCATCTTAGCCCTTGGGTTGGCAACGCATCTGCAACCTCTTTGGTGGTGATCACTTACCATCAAGTGACCCACTTGCTTGTTTGTTTTCCTATTTCATTAAAAAGCGATTCACTTGGGATCACTGATTCCATTGAAGGTGACTCCTTTGCTTGTTTCGTCTCTTTTTCATAAAAAAAAATTATGCACAACTTGACTTCAAGTTGTATGATTATTGATCAGTTAGGTCAGCAAACATGTGACGTTGCAGAACTATAATTAATGGTTGAAATGGCAGCCCCGATCTACTATTTATATGAACCAGGGCAGGTACGCGACAGTGGTGCGCTCTTAGGGGATTGAGATAAATTATGAATTCATCACCCTTAGCATAATATTATATTATGATTTTGACGCCCCCTGAAACTACCGCCCGGGGCAGGTGCCTCAGTTTACCCCCACTAAATCCGGGCCTGTGAAATGGGAAATTGGTCAACAAACATTTTCTTCACCAATTTTGATTTAAATATGACACAGTAAAGCCACGTTGTAGCAGTAACTAGTTGAAGTTACAAATAGGACGACAGGGGTAGTACCACAATCTCACAAAATACGAGCGTGAACTAGCTTGCTACTGCAAGTTCACATGGTGAATGAGAGATCTGGAGACCAACAAGTGGTAGGAGGAAACTATGGTCATGGCCCACCTATAACTATGATAAAAATGGAGAAGTAAAAAAACTGTACGGTATCTCAATAATATACATAACATATTGTATACCAGGAATAATGCTGCAAAAATGTAGAGAGTTATTATCCAAGGCGTTTGTGTTTCACCACATCAACCACAAATATTTATTTACATATTTTCTTACATAAATCAATAATTTGAAAAGGAGAGAATGGCATTGGAAAAAGAGGTCACTTGATTATCCATTCATGCATATGAAGTTGCAGGCAAAAGTTAGTTCACATAATAAACCTTTTATATGTGTCTTACGAGGCTTATGAAGAACCAAGAAAAAGCACTAGAAGGATGATAATTAAAAAAGTTTGATGCTGAAATGTCTTGGTTCAGCAATAATATACATTATATGTAGAAAACGGTTGAGGAATCATTTTTTTCATTTGCACTATTGATGAGTGAGTGAGAGAGAAAGGGTAAGATATTTTTTTTATGAGCAATTGGAAAACTCATATTATTAATTACTTTAGATCTAGCACTGGTCAATAGTGTTCTACCCCGAAGGGAAACAGACATGAGTTTATGATAATAACAATAATAGACGTAGCATTTTATTATGTTAATAAATTTAATGTTTATTTATTTTAGCTTTTATTTTCTTTTTGACAGCTTCTTGCAACTTACACCGTGTCTACTAATGCATTCCATAGTAAGCTTTATGGTGTAGGAAATAAGGCAGTGACAACATTTCTCAAGGAGCAAATAAATCCTTAGAAAGTTTATAGTAATATTTAGTGATGACCAAAGTAAGAGTAAATTCACTGGCAGTTACACTTTTAAGGTAATTTGAGTCAAATATTTTATTTGCAAGCACTATAGTTCAGTATTATATTGCAAGCACCAACATTCAGCATAACAGCATATTATTTGCTGCTAATAGTGGCAGACCGATTACTTAACAGCCCAGTCAGCAAACATGCCCCAATGTGGTTATTATTTATATAATCGTATCAGACAAATAAGATATATTTAAGACAGGTTCTAATGCACATTACTGTTTTCTATTATTTTTCTATTCAAAAAAGTGGCCAGTAATTATGTAGAATTGAACACATTCAACATGAAAGACAGATAAATTCATCAACATGCACAATATAAGTGAGCATGTGTGTCATTTAAAAGGTTATTTATTCTGCTACTACAGGTACATCTTCCCATTTAAAGTTTAAAAAAAATAGTTGGGTTGCTTTCAATTTCACTTTTACAGCTAACATAATGTTATATCTACATGACAACAATTTGTATAATTTGCAACTTATAAGAATCAAATAAGTCTCAAATTACTTTCAACTTCCTATACTCTCATTGTTAACACTATTGATGGAAAGCAAAAACTTTGTCTAAAATATTTAAAAAACATAAGAAATATGACGTTTTGACTTTCCATCATCAATATTGATCATGTTTACTACTAAACAAAATCCAAAACAAAAGTATAAAACAGACAGATGTAAGTTAGGTTACATGCAGAGTAATAAAAGATGAAGACTCACCATTTCGATAAGCCTGTTTGGCTTGCATATTAGAATGCTGGAGATCTAAAATATCCTGCAAGGGTGATGAGTGTGAATCTGGCGGTTGGAACATCTTCCACTGAGGATTGCTAGACATTATTCTTTGATTGTTATCTTCCTTGTATATAGCTCGAAAATCTCTGTATTATGTACCAATATATCACAGAATAATGTAATTTAAAAAGTGGTTACAATTTATTAAAAACAAATCACATTTTCTTGAGTCTTTGTGTTCAGGGGAACACCAACATGTCACTTACACAAGTGTCACAATTTCTTCACCAAAACCACTAATGTTGAAAAATAAATCTACTTATGATTATTATATCCTAGATCCTCAGATGTCTTCAATGCTTGCTGGGTCGGAGCTCTGTGGTACATCGGCTTGGTTGAAGGTAATAGTATATTCTGTTTCTATCTATAGGCTATACCGTTTGCCCGACACCGACTCTCACAAGCTGTAATAGACACTCGCATTAGTAAAACGTTCCTACATATCCTTCAAATTGGAATCGATATCAAACGTGGTTCAATAATGCCGAATCTCGACAATGTGAAGCTTCGAAATACAGTCGCTACATTTTATTATTGCTATCTAGGTAGGTATCGGTTGCCCGATCAAACCGAGATGTGCACGAATTATATCGCCGTCGCCTGATGACCAACCACTAACTGTACACATTCAGTAAGGCAAATACCACATCACAGTTACTAATGTACACTATAATTACTATTTTTTAGAACGTTAACCTAAGATGGAGATATATACAAGACCACGAAATTAATAAATCTCACCACGACACAGCATAGCACTGACGACATACCGCCATATTGAATGTCAACATTCACGACTTAACTCCGGCCATACAACTATATAAAAGAAATATTTTGAATATCGTCCATGGAAATAATTGATTTGTATTAAAAGACTTTAATAAAATGTGATGATTTAAATTTTGTGCTTGTTTTTTTGTCAGGAGGCGAAAACCAATCATAAAGATTTGATTTTTCTCTTATTTTATGGCTGTAGTGGAAAAGTGAAAATTTGCGGCCAATAAATCGTAAACATTATTCTATCTTTTTATTTGGTGACTATTCTTGTAATTTTATTTATTTAAACACATCATAGTTAGTTTATTCTATTTAGAAAGACAATAATAATAAGCTTTGCTGACAGTCCCGTACAATTCAAAACCTAGCCTGCCAGTAGCAATTTTATGTCTTTGATTATGAATAAAACCTCTAACACACCCCTTTAATTAAAGACATAAAAGTTACTTTACATAGTTATCAAAAACACAATTAAATATTATCATTAATTATAATCACCCTGTATGTCTACGTCACCTCTATAGATAAACACCTCTAAGTATCCGCACCCCTTTAAACAACATGTATTACAAGTTACAGAAACAACCTGTATATACGCAACACAAACTTACTAATTAAAACGATCTCCGTTTCACTCCTTATACAATAGCATCCCATAAATATGAATTGTAAATAGTATTTAAATCATGTCATCAATTATTATAAACTACACTATCACTAAGTTTCATTATGAATCCCCAAACCAAAACCATGGTCACACAATGTGACTTAAAATTAAAAGAAAAACACTGTCTGAAACACACCTCAACCATACTATTTTCTATGCTAAAATAAACCGTAATCCATTTATATACTAAAGCCACAAAATCACTCCTACAAAGTATGCGCACCTCACCAAATCGTAAGTTATACTTCTCAAAACTTCAAATATTTGACGACGCCAGCTCTGTCAGCAAACTGTCACGAAACTTCTGAAATTTAACAGCAGGTAAACATTTTGTCATGATATCTGCTGTCTGTTGATCTGTGGGACAGAATTTAATTTTTAATGAATTTTCTTCTATCTTTTCCTTTAAGTAATAGTACCGAACATCAATATGTTTGCTCCTTCTATTGATTATTCCCTTTTTCATGAGCCAGATTGCAGATTGATTATCTATAGATAAAGTTGCTGGAGGATCATGATCAGTTACTTCTTTTATCAGGCTTTTAATGTATATTAATTCTCTGCAACACTCAGCAGCCGCAATATATTCTGCTTCAGTGCTTGAAAGTGCTACGATTGGTTGCTTCCGAGAACTCCAGCTGATAGGTGCTCCTCCAAACATAATCACATAGCCAGTAGTACTCTTCCGAGTATCAGGATCCCCTGCGAAATCTGCATCACAAAAGGTTTCAATATTAAAATCACCCTTACCAAACTGAATACCCAAATTCATAGTTCCCTTTAAATAACGTAAAATAGTTTTAGAATTATTAAGATCATTGATATTTGTGTCCGATTGATGTCTACTACAATAACCCACTGAGAAGGCAATGTCTGGTCTAGACTTTACTGCCAAATACATTAAAGACCCTACTATTTCGCTATAATCATTCAAATCATCTTTCTCCTCCCTTTTTGTATGAGGTTCAGTTAAAATGTTTGGCAATGAACATTGTTTACATTCGGACATATTAAATCGCTCTAAAATTTTCTTAATGTATGACTTTTGACTTATTTTGATAGAGTTATGACCAATGTCAATATCAAATCCCACATAGTTAGAGATATTATCGCTAACTCTCATTTGAAATTCTTTTTGAATGTCTGTAAGTACTTTATCTAAAGCTTCATAGCTTTCCCCAATTAACAATCCATCATCTACATAGATAGCTAAGATAGTTGAATCTGAAACAAAAACACAGGAATCTAGTTTTAGTTGCTTAAATCCCAAGGTCTTCAAATAATCAGTAAACCGTATGTTCCACATCAATGGTGCCTGTTTAAGCCCATATAAGCTCTTCTTTAGCTTGCAAACTTTGCCCTTTAACTCAGAATAACCTTTTGGAATATGCATATAAATTGTTTCATTCAGCGAACCATACAGAAATGCAGTTTTTATATCAAACTGCCTCAATTTTAAGTCCTTTTGTGCTGCTAAAGCTAACAACATTCTCAAGCTTGTTGTATTTACCACTGGACTGTATGTTTCTTCATAATCAACCATATATTTTTGCTCAAAACCTCTAGCGACTAATCTCGCTTTATATCTCCCGTCAGCTTTCTTAGCAAAAACCCATTTACTTGTAATGATTTTTCTCTTTCCCACTTCCTTGGCATCAACAATTTCCCAAGTTTCATTTTCTTCAAGAGACTTTTTCTCTTCTTCAATAGCTTTTAACCATTTTTCTCTTTCACTTGATATTACAGCTTCTTCAAACGTTAAATTACAATAACATTGAAAATCCATTTCATAGTCCTTAAATTTTTCTGGTAATCTTCTGTTTCTTTTCGGAAGCCTTTTTCTATTTTCTACTTCTTCATCGCCATATTCAATGTCTTCTTCAGTTCCATTATTAACAATTGTTTGTTCAAGTTCTTCATTTTTTCTACCTTCAATTAAGTTCTCTCTCGTCTCTTCAAAAGTATCTTCCTCATTTAATGTCACCCTTTCCTTTTCTTCATTTACTCTTTGTTCAATTATATCATTATATTCTTCTTCTTCAATTGTATTTTCTTTACTCATACTCGCAGGCATTAGCTCTTCAACTGCGTCTTCAAACACTTCAAGTTCATTGTTTCTATCTTGTATAACAATGTCAATTGATCTATCTCCTTTTGTTTGAGAGTCACATATTCTTGATATATTGTTCCTTCTTTCAGTTTCGTCTTCATTTGTTCTGTTGCTTCTATTTCTTGTTTCATCTGTTTTGTCTTCATAAAACTGTTCAAAAATTGCATAATTTGTTTTTACTTCTCTATAAATTTTCTTATTCGCTCCTTTTGTCTCATCAAAGGCTACATCTCTTGCATAGAAACACCTTCTTTCTTCTGGATTCCATATTTTATATCCCACGTTAATATAACCAACTAAAATTCCAACTTCACATCTTGTTTCCAATTTTCTGAGATGACAATTTCTTTTACAGTATGCAACTGATCCAAAAGCTCTCAAATATGATAGATTTGGTTTCCTTTTGTACCAAAGTTCTGCTGGAGTAACGTTATGGGCTGTAGTATAACTTCTGTTTGTGATGTATGTCGCTGTATATAATGCTTCTCCCCAAAGATCAAGTGGCAGTTCTGAGTCAAAAAGCAAAGCACGGGTTCTTTCCATCAGAGTTCTATTAAGGCGCTCCGCTTTTCCATTGAGCTGTGGACTATACGGAATAGTGAAGTCCATTTCGATTCCTTTATTTTTGCACCACGATGTAAGTTTATTGTTTGCATATTCTCTTCCATTGTCACATCTTAACTTTTGAACCTTAGCAGTAAAATGATTTTCTGCAAAATTTATGTACTCAATCACTTTATCTGAAACATCAAATTTATTTTTAATGAGATAAATATAGGCGAAATGAGTATAATCATCTAAAAGAGTAAGAAAATAGACATTGCCGTCCCAAGTAGGCACATCAAGCGGGCCACATAAATCAGAATGAATGATTTCTAAAGGTTTCGTTGCACATGTCCTAATTTCTTTAAAAGGATTCCGTGTTAATTTTGATTGTGCGCAAACTTCGCAGGTACCAATTGGGACATTTTTGTCTACATTAATACCATATACAAGTTTCGATAATTTCGGTATATCAGCTATATGGCCCAATCTTCTATGCCAATTACTTAAGCTGGTATTTTCAGCACGCAGAGAACACTCTGGTATTTGAATTTTCAACTTTGTTTCATATAATCCAGAATCATTTTTCTTCCCATAACATAGTGTTCTATTTCCAATTTTAACTACTGCAGCATCTCCAAAGAATTCCACTCTTCCGTTTTCATGTGTGATTGCATTTACTGAAATTAAATTCTTCGATAAGTCCGGTACATACATAACTCTTTTAAAATATGCTGTATCTGTTTCCAATTCCCCAACAAGTTCTACTTTCATTATATTATTATTTGCACAGATTATTTCTGTTTCAATAGGTCTAATTTTCTTCAAAAGTTGACTATTATTTATCATGTGACATGTTGCACCAGAATCTATTATTGCAGGCAATATTACCTCTCGCATATTGAAGTTTTGTGCATTTTTCTTCTTGAAGAAGCATTCGTCTTGTGTATGATTATTCCTCTTGCAATATTCACAAAACTTTTGGTTTCTGTTTGAATAATTTTTGAAATTTATATTATTTCGGCAAAATCTGGCTATATGTCCAGGTTTACCACATCTAAAACATTCTTTCTCACTGATACGCATTGCATTTTGAATAGGTTCTTCATTTTGTGAGTAAGATGGCTTTATTGCCAATTCTGATAAAATTCTTGAAGTTAAATTATCTAGCGTTCTATCTGATTTTGCTGTAGAATTCCAAGCCATTTTGAAAAAAATAAATTGTTCCGGTAAGCATGTCATAATCTTTGAAATTATTTGAATATCATCCAGTTTTTCTCCATAATCTTTTAATTTGTAAACTATATTTTGGATTTCACTCAAGCTCGCAGCAATATCATTCGTAAATTTGTAAGTGTAGAATTTCTCAAATAATCGTGTAATTTCTGTTTCCTTGTTTAGATTAAAAATTCTATATAATTTTTCAAACATAGAATTCGCATTTTCACTGCATATAATATGCGCTGTCAGTGATCTGTCCACCGAATTTAATATTAACAGTCTTATTTTTGCGTCTTTTTTATTGTCTACTTCCTTTTTATCATCTTTAGTTATTATTCCACTTAAATCGTTTGCCTCCAGGTACAATCGCAATTCCGTTGACCACAAGCCGAAATCGTCTCCAGTTTTTAAAATTCTCAACTTAAAATTTTCCATTTTTTAAATTTTATTCATGTACTTATATTACGGAACGTACTCACTTTTTAACAACTCAACAATTGCATTGTATTTTTCTTGCTGGGCCCATAACCTCTTGTAATTTTATTTATTTAAACACATCATAGTTAGTTTATTCTATTTAGAAAGACAATAATAATAAGCTTTGCTGACAGTCCCGTACAATTCAAAACCTAGCCTGCCAGTAGCAATTTTATGTCTTTGATTATGAATAAAACCTCTAACAACTATTAGTTTTCATTAGAAATAACTCTAAAATATATTGAAATTCAAATGATTTATTTTTAGGCAGGTTACTGTTATTTGTTCGGCTCCAGTCTTTTAAATAAAGAGTTTTTAATTTAGTCTTTCATAGGTCACAGCTTTAAATTACACATTAAATAGTATTTCTAATTAATTTTAATAAATGCATAACGCTCGTAACATGCCGCAAACCATAGAAATTGAATTTTCTGTAGGTATTTGTACAGTACCCTCTAACTGCTACGGATAAGTGCTGGCAATTTGGGAGTGGCGATATTAACCGGCAACATTACCAAATGTCAGCTGTCATTGTGCGTTTTATTATTGCATTGAGCGTAATTTTGTATTTTGTCGTTTTCTTAAAAAGTTGTTTGCGTTAAAACTATTAGGAATAAAGGGTCTAGAGTCTGTGCGGAAAGGGAACCGTCGTGGCCTAAAAGGGAACTAACATTATGATTTTTACATGGCAACCCAACCTAGCCATCTGTCATGTTTCAAAATTGTCAAACTTATTTTCGTGTTGTTTATGTTTGAATTTTCTTGCGGTTTTTCACATAAAACCACGTTGGAAAGGGGTGAAACTATACATAGTGAAGTGACGCAAGAGAAATAATATTTAATATTATTCGGACTTGTAAACGAGAAATAGCCGTGAAATGCACCACTGCACTGACCACGGAAGAAAATAATTTACCGACATAAGTATGTGAAATCATAAACTGATTGATGTGCTCGGTACCAGGTATAAAGAGTTTTGATACTTTACATTTTTAATGAATATATGTGTATAATTTTTTCCAGGTCTGAGTAGAGACATGGTCTCTCGAATAATCTGGGGGCACGGTAGTGCCCCCGCCAAGTCGAGCAAAAAAAGCGGCACGGCCGTACCATCCTTTTCTCGAAGCAGTTCAGGCCATTTTCGACCCCCTATAACTTCGTTGTGGATTAAACTAAAAGCCTGTATTTTTAGTAACCAAGCAGGCATTGTATAAACACGGTATATTTCAAATTTCATTAAATTTGAACGAGTAGTTTAAAAATTATAACTAGTCAAAATTTCTTAATTTGTCACTGACTGACTGACCGATCATCAAAAGTTAATAGCGCTTCTAGCAGACATAGAAGCTTCAAATTTAGAATACAATTAGTGTTTAGTGTATAAATCAAGGAAAAACCTAAATATTTTGCAATTTCTGTCCAGTTTTCTAAATACACAAACTGCACAAATAACTTTGTAATCCCATATAATATGTAGGATTAACAAAGTTAATATTTGCAGTGAATGAATCAGTGTAGCTCGCATGGCAATGTGTGTAAGTATGTAGGCGAGCGCGGCGCTCGCACATGTGAATGCAAGCGCGGAACTCGCACATGTGAATACGAGCGTGGCGCTTGCAAATGTGAATGCGAGCGCGTTGCTCGCACATGTGAATGCGAGCTCGGCGTTCGCATATTGAATGCCGCCAAGCGAGCGGCAGCCGCTCTTTCTCATGCTGTTCGGATGTGCCTAGACTCTAGGCCCTAGAGTCTTATCTATAAGCTATAAGTGTGCGATTTTCGTTTATAATTTCGATGACTATCTGTTATTATTTTGATGATTGGAAGGCTTACTCATTGGTTTACCAATATTATTTGCCAACGATGCGAACGTTGTTTGTGTAGCTCAAGAAGTGGTACCGGAAAAGAAAAAGAGGAAGACTACCTACAAAAATAATTCTACAATATGATCTTTTACTCTGGGGAAACTCAATTAATGTAAACAGCGTTTTATTAGCACAAAAAAAATGTATTAGAGCTTTGTGTCAGGCAGGATATATCCAGCCATGTAAACCACTTTTTAAAAAACTTAAGCTACTCACACTACCTTGCATGTACATAAAGCAGACTGTATTATTTGTAAGACAATGCCCACAGTTTTTTAATGTTAATAAGTCGACAAGGCAGAGAAAAGTACCCCAAAGATCAGAACACAGATTACGAGCTCCGCTATACAAACTTGGTATGGTGAAAAAGAACGCCTATTTTATGACAATAAAAATATATAATAAGTTGCCTGATGACATAAAAATGTTGACGGATTGTATGTTTAGACGTAAGATCCCTGAACGGCTAATGCATAAATGTTATTATTCAATCAAAGAATTTTTAGAAGATAATTTGACTATATAATTTTAAGATTCCAATTTACTCTTGTTTGACATATTATATGAAATTGACATACCTACTTAATTATACTTACCTAAATATATTTATGATTTGCACGCCGACAAACGGCAGAATTCATATGTTCTTTTATAGATGTACCTACCATCTTATTTTGTACTTGATTTCTAGCAAATAAATGTATTTGAATTTGAATTTGAAGAAAAGCTCATACGACAGAGAGCGGAATTTAAGAAAATCCGTTGTTAGAAAATTACATTTAATATAATTGAAATATAAAACTTACAAATACACATTAAATGAAAAAACTTAAAATCGAAATACAAAAATATGTAGGATATTTGTATTCGCATACAAAAATCCGTTGTTACCATTTAAGAAATAGAAGGTACCGGAAAGGAAAAGAAGAAGGATTATCTACAAAAAGATATGAGATGCCATCAAAAACAAAACTTGTAAAAAAAAACTAAGTCTCGCAACTCAGTTCTTCTACCGTAAAAAGTTGTGAGATAAATGTAATACCAAGTCGGTTGGTTTATTCAGTCCCTACTTAAGGGACCTTCTGTCTTAAGTTATTACGTAATTAGCTAATCTAACAACATCTTATAGTGACCACATTAATATTAAAAATATTTTATGTTTAAATAAGATAGATTGACTTGGCCATCGCATGAAAACACAATGTAACTCAAAAGCAATACATAAGTATTATATTAAAGTTAAAAAAACAATCTAAACAATCTTCTTCACTATAATATATATTGCTTGTGAGTTATATTGTGTTTTCATGCGATGGCCAAGTCAATCTATCTTATTTAAACATAAAATATTTTTAATATTAATGTGGTCACTATAAGATGTTGTTAGATTAGCTAATTACGTAATAACTTAAGACAGAAGGTCCCTTAAGTAGGGACTGAATAAACCAACCGACTTGGTATTACATTTATCTCACAACTTTTTACGGTAGAAGAACTGAGTTGCGAGACTTAGTTTTTTTTTACAAGTTTTGTTTTTGATGGCTTTGTTTTTTTCCGCAAATAACGGTTTGTACTTGAGAAAGATTTGTATCAAATTGTTCACTTACATATAAAACCAAAAGTATTTCAGAATATGATATAGAGTCTAGTAAAAAGACAAGTGGCATCTAAGAATGTTAATATTTCATCTGAAGAACGATTGACAATTATAAATGAGTGCTTCAACAACATAACTGCAGAACAGTGGCAAAAAGAGTATGATCACGTGGTTCATGTGGAACCATAATATTGGGAACAAGACGATATAATAGAAGATATGCAAGAATTTGTAATTAACACAACAGATTTAAGGACGTCAAATTCAGATGATGATGGTTACGATGAATAAATGTTTATTTTTATATATTTTTATTTTTAGAGCATGACAAAGGTTTCATCTCATAAATTTACAAAAAATATATATTTACATTTTAATTTTTTCTTCATATTCAAGTATCATGATCTTTAGTGTCGAACTATAATTGACAAAATTGACGTAACAGAGTTGTCAACATAACAAAAACCGCAATTTAGCACTTCTACACCCTCAAATCTTATGACGGTTCTCTTTCCGCTACACAATAGCGCTCACCTCTAAAATAGCGAGAGATTGTATAATAATCCTCGCGCTCAAAAAAAAAACAAAACAACTTGATTTCGGTAAATTGGACCATCCCTATAGTATTTTTTCAATTACCTATTTATACCGTTGATTATATCAACATTTTATGAATGGTTCGCCAGCCGCTGCCGTAGCACGCTGAGCTCACTCGATGTTCTAGCACAGAATAGATAAAAGTACTACGTGGTTCTAGTCAGAAGATAACTAACACACTCCTCGCATCGCTAGTTGACGCACATACTTACCTATCTCTTAGCTTCGCGGTTTTACCTTTAATCTAATTCTAATTATTTAATTAGGTATCCCTAGATAATTTTTTTTTCTCTTTTCATTACTGACTACGGTACCTTATTTAAAATGATTGGTACCTAACAAAAGTAAGATTCGTCACTACACTAATAATCGCGGAATCTTTTTGAGTATGACGCGTACTACGGCAGCATATGACATATTCTAGCATGTCTACATGACCGCCTAAGTTTAATTTATCCCTCCGTGTACCTCTAACTGCTCTAACTAAGTAGGGCCATAATGGGAAACCTAGATGGTTTTAAAGCCTAATGACCACAGTCCACAGAAGCGATTGGCCATGAAATAAAGTTATCTATTGAATTTAGAGGGTCCACGGAAACAACATGTCTGCTCACTTATTTATAAATGACAATTTTATCTCTAATTGTAATTGATTTAAATTAATTATTGTAGTAAATGCAGTAGAACTGTACATTTTGAAATTAAATCTCATTTTTTTAAAATGACTAGTCATGTTTTTTCTGTGGACCTTCATTTCGACGGTTATGTGACTCAACCTCGTCTATCGAATTGCCGAAAATAAAATAACCACATTATATGTAAGTTACAAATAAAGTGGTTATTTTATTTATAATATAACGGTCTAAAGTAGTTATCTCATATTCATCAAATCGATATACGAGGTTGAGTCACAGAACGGTCGATTTATATTTCCGACTTGTATTTCCGCAGTGTCAATGTCAATTAAAGCCCTATCGTCATTCACGAATATCCTTAAAAACAAAAGAACCCTCTGTACTGACATGGTACTGACCAAGTACTGGGCCCCTATTCTGGGTTCATGCGAGATTCATCTCGCACGAGAATAACTGTCAAATCCCAAGGAAATCTGTCATTTTTGACGTATGTGGCATGCGAGATAGCGTCTCGCATGACCCGAGAATTGGGGTCCAGCGGGGCTATTCTCGATTTATGCGAGATGCATCTCGCACAAAACAACTGTCAAATCCCTTGGAAATTTGTCACTTTTTGACGGATCTCGCACGTGAGATGCAACTCGCATGAACCGAGAATTGGGGTCCTGACCGATGCGAAGTCATTCCCTTACGGGCATACCATCTCATACTACATAATACGAGTAGGTATTATCTTTGTATCGCCGCGCTGTCACTGACAGCGGCGTTTAGGTCAGCCCCCTATCTAAACACAAAAATTACAAGTGCTACAATTTGACATGATTGTAAAGTTTTTCAAACAAAAATGTGACAAATATGTCACATTGTAGCACTGGCCTTAGTTAATCGCGTGCGAGAGAGTTGCATCGGCGAATGCAGCGGGGCGATTCTCGGTTTACGCGAGATTCATCTCGCATTAACCGAGATTTGGGTCCAGTTTTGGTTCTAAATTACCACGAAAGTCGTTCCACTTTATTCATGTGCTCCGTGAAGGTGTAAAAAATTGGCGACGCCGCGACGCCACACTTTTCATGCTGACTGTACCTTCAGTGTAAGTTATTGACACATTATACGTCTCGACGCGTTAGCGTTAACTTCTCAATTAAACAACGACTCTAGCGGCGCTTATCCGCAACAAACTGTTTCTTTCTAACCAGTATGCGTGTGCGAGGGACAGATGCGTATATGTGCGCGATAAACGCTAGCGTTGTGCTACTAAGGTGCTACTAGAGCAGCTACCTGTACCTTGTCGTACAGGGACTAATTTCATAAACGCGACAGGCGACAGGTGACAGTGACAATTTGCCGTACATTATTGTGTCAACAAGTAACGCTACAGACTTAACATCATAGTGGACAAGTAATGTATACCGAATTGTCACTGTCACTGGTCGCCTGTCGCGTTTATGA
This sequence comes from Ditula angustiorana, assembly GCA_963691745.1. Taxonomy (NCBI): domain Eukaryota; kingdom Metazoa; phylum Arthropoda; class Insecta; order Lepidoptera; family Tortricidae; genus Ditula; species Ditula angustiorana. The sequence goes on from OY829472.1 coordinate 10,034,475, forward strand.
AATTGAGTCCAGGTAGCTGCTATGCAGATGCTACAATTTAACATATAATTGTCACATTTTCGTATGAAAAACTTTACAACGACCTATCTCAAATTGTAACACTTTAGCGGGTTATAGGACCCTGTGTAAAGTCCGCCCGGATCGTCATCTTGCTCGCTAATCCAGCCACTAAGCAGCAGTGTTTGCACTATTCTGTTCCGGCGTGGAGAGTAAGATAGCCGGTGTAATTAATTACTGGCACGAGAGGTACGAGTATTCCATCGTAGCCCTCTATGTTGGCAACGCATCTGCAATATCCTTAGTATTGAGAATGTCTATAGGCAGTGGTGAACACCTACTATCAGGTGAACCACTTGCTTGTTTGCCTTCCAATGTGGTATTAAAAAAAAGTTTCATCATCATCATCATCATTTCAGCCACAAGAAGTCCACTGTTGAACATAGGCCTCCTCCATGGATCTCCAAAGTGACCGGTTGGAAGCAGCATGCAACCAGCGCCTTCCTGCCACCTGTATGAGGTAAAAAAAGCCTGTAAAAAAAGTTTGGTTTGGCTAAAAACCAATGTATCAGGCTGCGTTGGTATTTGCGTCCGGCTTTTAGGGCAAAATGTCCGGCTAAATATGAACCTGTACCCGGCTTTTCTATTTTTGGACCTGGCAACCCTTCCTGTGGTGGGTCTTCCATACACACGCTGCGTCTTCCGGTACGCGATAGTCAGTCGAGAACTCTTCGACCTCATCGGCGATTCGTAATGAACAAATGAATAGATAATTAATATTTACTGTAATAAATTTCTGTACTTCATTTAGCTAAAATGTTTGCCGTAACTAACCGAAATTTGATCTGAAAGCTAAACATCCGAGACTGCAAGCTAAAAATGAAAGCTTATAAAACTCTGAGCGCTTGCGCATTGTATTAGGTAAGTTCAAATTGCAACGACGTGTTCTATCCAATCTTTGAAATGTACGATGTCAATTATTATGAACGGCGTTACTGATCCGCTTCTCTCGCCCCACGAGAAGAATCCCATGAATTTGGACTTGATCGCCAGCACCGCTCCGGGGACTATGGTAAAGGAAATAATAGTACTCGTTAGTAAGATTACCGTCCCAGTGCTCGACATGTCCTACGACATTGTTTTTACCAGTAGTTGACATTTGTCTCTCGTTTTTACCCGACTACTTACGTTTACGTTACGTTTTTACGACTATTTATTCGTATGTTTCCGTGTCTTTTCCACAATTATTTGGTCACTGTCAAAGACAGGGACCGTTAGGTGTGGTTAGGTATCTTATTTACGAGGCGTCAGTAGCCAGTACCTGGTATGCCAGTCACATATACAAGGCAATGAAACACTCGAAGAGTTAAAAATTATCTACACAAGCCCTTGTTATCTTGTCTATAGAGTTGGGCATAGATATTTTTAACCACTACAGTACGCGTCAGCGAGAGGAAATCACATTCGAAATATGTTAAAAAGAGCTGTCGTTTTTTTGACATATTTCGAATGTTAGATAAATATCGCATTAGAATCGGGGTCCAGCATTATACAAACCTATGGAAACATTCCGTCTGGGTGCTGGCTTCACGCAGTACTCATACTCCCGAAGGTCCACTATCGGTGACACATATCGGGTACACGCTTCCAAAGTTACAGGACGCACTGAAGTCTCTATGACGTGACCTTTAAACATAACTGAGAATGAGCCGAGCCCGTAGTATTCGTTTTCTGTCAAAAAAAAGGTCTCGAACGCGTTAGCGTTAACTTTTAAATTGTGTGGAAACATTTTGTTGAAAATACGCAAATACGCGTCGCGTGAGGCGTTGTCTTTGCTTCCATATAGTCATTAAGAAGTATTCGTTACAATTCTATGTAATGACAACACAAAGAAAAAATAGGGTAATGGCAGCACTCGAACCTGCAACATCAGCATTCCGTGCCTTGCGTTTGCCTGTTTCGCCACATTACCGCTACCATACCGTGCGAAATTTTAATGTGCTCCGTCTTTACGGTCATAACATTATTGATTTTAAGGGTACAACTAGGTACCATCGGTGTCATCTATAATGAAACTTTTAACAAGTTATCATATTCAACTGGATACCTTTTCAGCTACGTCAGCTGACGAGAGATGGCGCCGTTTTTTTGTTATTGCGAGATGAACAAATAACACGTAAAACCCTTATTTTCCAAAATCAAAGGTTTAGAGCAAATTAAGATATTTTCAGAAAACCTTGTTAATCCGCGAAACCAGTGCTGTGCACTTGCAAATTTCATTTGTGCATATTTTTCAGCCAATCAGTGGCTCTAACGTGACTGCTTAAGTTTAATTTATCACTATGTGCGTCCCTTTATTATGATACTAGTTTGACAAAGCCGCAGGAAGGAATAAATTAAACTTGGACGCCATGTCAGGGCTACTGACCAGTACAGCAGGAATTCTGGCCGAAGGGAGTCGCTTTCGCGGACGTTTGTTGAACACCCCGAAACTTAATCACAAGGATCACACGACGTGTCGCCGAAGTAACGTGCTAATTTTATATCTTATGGTATTTTTTATGGTCCTATGCAGGCTGAAATAAATGGTTTAATATTTATTTTATTATTATTACATACCATCAGGCGGTTGCCACGATTCTTCCCAGCCGATGAGCTCTAAGTTATCTTTATATGCCTTCAATGAATTCTCGCTCAATGTGAACTCGTTCGGAACTATAATAAATTCAGTGTCAATTGTAAACTGCGAAACTTAAGGGAATGAGGTATTTTGTTGCGTTATTTACATTTGGCGTTAAGATTTTCAAAGTTTTCTCGGCTATAGTTAGTATTTAAGAATTCGTTGTGAAATTCGGCACAGATACATATCTGATGAGACGATGATGACAGTTTTTGGGAGATCGATTTAATTTATCTGGGCTGTTTCTCAGACATGTTTGATCGTAAATGGTTAATGCCATATCGAAGACGTAAGATAAGTGTGTAAAGTTGTTCTGTATACTTACATCTGTAAGAATAAATAGGTATGGCGTCGTCGTGTTGGAATAGTCCAATGTTGTTGCTGTAGTCGTCACTGTTGAAATGAGGATGCGCAATGCTCCTCTTAATGGTGGTTTCAGAATAGTTCACTGAAAAAACAGGCTTCCATTGTCGAAGGAACGACAGCCCAACCAGCCCTGGCCGACCAGGCTTGACGTGACAGCCCAAGTTTAGTTTATCCCTCCCTGCATCTCTATTTAACGAGTGTCCATAAGAAAGTGACGCAAACAGAGATAAATTAAGCCGGGCCGGTTATGTTAGGGCCTCAGTTTGACAGCCAACGATGGTAATATCTGCACTGCAGATAGATCGCCGACGGATTCACACCGGAGATTGGCCGTTAACGACGGATATATCCACGCCGCTAATTGACCGCCGACGGCTATATCAAGTGCAGGTTGCCCCCCCCCCCCCCGACAGATATAACCACACTGCTGATTGACCGCCAACGGATATATTCACACTGAAGGTTGGCCGTCAACTACGGATATATCCACACCGAAAATTGTCCGACGGAAATATTCACACAGAAGGTTGGCCGCCAACTACGGATATATCCACACAGCAAATTGACCACCGACGGATATATCCACATTGCAGGTTGACCGCTGACGACGGATGTACGTACTGATAGTTGACAGCCAACGACGGAACATCACGTAAGTCACCACGGGGTTGAATTGATCTGTTTTTTTGTTTTCTAAATATACGAGTAGACTGTGGTATAAACCAGTCACCGCCATTACCAATTATTACCTGCAACAGTATCGCTGCTCGTTCTGTATTTAATTCTCCAGCTGGGTAAAACATGGGCCAAGTCTGGGTCTGAGCGAGCCGCGGCGCAGTGAGCCGGCGCAAGCGACCAACGATAGCGGATGAGCAGACAGTTGCACATAAAAGTGTTGGACTCCACATACACGAGCCCAACCGGGTGGTACGCGAGCCTAATGTCTTCTAAAAAGCCAATGGTAATCATCATTATTATCAGCCTATATTAGTCCACTGCTGGACGTAGGCCTCTCCCAAAAGGCGCCACAACCAGCTGCTGCCGCCATCTTACGTCACCCAGCCAACCCACCTCGCTACATCGTAGTTAGTTACCCTCAGAAGTAGCTAAGCACTTGAGGACTTTGTCGTAGTAACGTAAAAGAAATTAGAGTTGCTCGAATTTGTCACATTACTGACAGCGACAAGATACTAAAATGTTCAGCTACTTTTGAAGCTGACAACTAGGTTTGCCGAAAGGTGGTTTCCACTCAAGATCACTCTTAGTCCAGCCGTAGGTTCTCCGGCATTAATAACCAGCCCATTGCCATGTTTTTAAATTTTCTTATTTCAGTGAATAAATGCTTATTTGTCATAAAACTAGATACCAACATACACCTTTAAGTGGCACAAGGTTTTTGTTGCACAATGAGCCTCAAAAACCTAGGACGAACAAAATGCTTTCTAGCTAGTTAGTGCGTGTGAAAGTCATGCTTTACTTCTGCGATTAATACCTACTTGTGGGCTGTGCTAATGCAGGTAGGAATTTTTATTACACCACCTTAAACCTCCATATTGACACTACATGTATGTATTTTTAGGCACAGAATGTGGTTTAGGTAAGTACTAACCAAACTAATATTATAATGAGAAAGCCTCTCCGGCTTTTACTCTTACACGTCTAAATCGATTTGAATGAAATTAGGTACAGGGATAGTTGATACCCAGAGACATCCCAGGGCATAGGCATAGGCTACAAAATCTCGTTCTAAGGGGGTGGAATCGGGGCTGAAACGTTGTGTGGGTATGCTAAATTGCTGAATTTTTGGGACGGAAGAAATTGCGGGCAACAGAAAATACGATACAAACGATACAAATTCTCGCGTGACAGCGATACACAAATTCTACGCGGCATAAGTCGCCGGCAACAGCTACTGTGTTAATATATCTTTATCTTCTGTATCTTTCCATAGTTAGTAAGTATGAAACCAGTTGTTATTCGTTCTTGCTTGCCCTCGTATATTTGGCCAACCAGGCAACGGATTTTGATACGGGTTTCAGTCATTTAAAAACTCTTTTACGAAAGGCTTTTATATACATTACATTCTAATTGTACTTGTTTGAAACCGGCGCAGGTTGCACGTTTAAATAAGAGACTCTAATTTGTTAATATGAAACTGTTCATACCAGTACGAATGTCTGAAGTTCTCAAATAAGTCCAGTAAGCCTCATTCCCGAAGTGCTTGACGACCCAAAGATGAACAAAGTATATTACCAACAGTACGATAAGCAAGACAAAGGTTATTATCAAGTGAGCGAATATACATTTTTCGCCTCTGGTAAACTTAGACTGTGTTCTGGCGGACCTATTGTTAGGGGCCGGGATGGCGTTCGACATGTTGATAGATCAACCAACTAGATTTCTCTAGAAAAGGCTTCATTACACTTACCTTATGAGAATGACTTTCATCGAAACGTTGTGTTATTATGATATTCCTTTCATTCATACAATGGCGAACTGGAAGAGATCCCTTAAAGGGATACGTTCGGCATTGTGCATTACAGTATCTCATTTTGTCATTTATAGTTTGTACAATAAATAATTTATTTTAAACCTTACGCATAATATCATGGGGTCCGAACTCATATTATAAATAGTACTAAATAAAGATCAAAAATTGCATCTTAGGATCATCCCTAGATGAAAAAGTAAACAGCATGCTAAAAGAAAAAATATGAGATAAATAATTTAAGGATTGCGTATTTTATGAATAAAGTCACTATTTATAGTGTAAGAGCCCACCGTAAAATTCTGCAGCTATCTGTTTTATTATCGAAATGTGATTTAAAGAAAAGGTTGCACGTGGGGTCATAGGCCACAGGGTTGCCTAACAAAATCTTGCCGCAAGTTTCTTCTGTATAATTATTTTTAACACCATTTTTAAACTGCTCTCATAAGTATGTTTGAAAAGTAAATAGAGCGCATTAGAAAAGAAACCGAACTAACTACATAACTTGAATAAATTTATCTTTTTCCTCATAATTTGCTGCAACACTTGATAATGATAATATGAAATTATCGTATAGACTTCAATTTTACATCAAATTCAAGCTATTGTCTTCTCCCCATTTAAAAAAAAGGTTACCTGCGTAAAAGCTGCCACAAATGGTGGTTGCCAGCATTTAAATAAAAATAATTATCGTAAAGGTTCTTGCGGCAAGATTTAATTAGGCAACCCTGCGGCATTGTATGACCCCACGAGTAACCTTTTATTTCAGTCACATTTCAATCAAAAAACAGATGGGGACAGAATTTTGCGGTGGTATCTTAGACTATTACATGACTTCGTCCCGTTACTTCATTAAAGTAGTATTATGTATGAGCTTTTACCCGATTGTAGTTTTGTCGTCATCAAGCTAATTTTGGAAAGTCGATTGTTACTACTGCACTCTTGTAGTCATCTGAGAAATAACTACGACTTCAATGGAAAGGTCCCTATACCTATGTATGTGTGTTTGATTAAAAAAGATTTTCTCACAGCTCCAAGGGATTTCAGACCCGAGTATTTGGTGTTCATTTCAACGGGTTCCTGAGAAGAAGAGTCTTGACAGACAGACAGACAGGCGGACAACGAAGTGGTCCTATAAGGGTTCCTTTATTTCTTTTGAGGTAAGAATTCTAAAAACACGAAATAGGTAACGTGGGACAGCGTGGGACGCTAAATGCACAGTAATTGACCTAGTGTCAAACTGAGCAAATCTTGTACTATGGTTACTAGACAATTAATTACCAAACATAAACAGACAAATATACACTTAAACACATATAATATGCACGACTCAAGTACAAACATTTAAATACATCGCACAAATATTTGCCCTTGTGGGTGTCGAAACCATAACCCTTATAGCTTCGTAGTCAGGGTCAGTAACCACTAGGCTATCCAGCCGTAATTATAAGTAAGTAAGTATAGTCGACCAAGTAATTGCTTGACCACTTTAGAACCTTATCCCTTTGTAATACGGTCTAAAAGTGGTCAAGCAATTTCTTGGTAGACTATACATAAATGAAATGTGATGTTCACTAAATCAGTGGCATGTCCTAGACGTGCAAATATCACATTGAATTTCGCATTGCATAACAAAATAAGTAAATAAATCAATGAAACAAAAAATAATGATACCGATTTGATAATTTCGTTAGAAATTATTTATTAAGTATTAGGTAACTCCATTAGTAAATAGCCGGATAAAATATTAGTTGATCAGTACAAAATTCAAATTACTAATTAGCTCGCTACAAAAACTAGGACAGCAGCTCTTTATCGGTTGGTTCGCCTTTAATGACATCCGCTTTTGTAGAATACCCTTAAGTAAAATAGGACCAATCCCTAGTGCCATGAAGATAATCTCAATTGCAAGATGTCACAGGTCTATGCTCGACATTGCATATCATCTCACTCCAGAGATTGAACTCCTACGACACCGAGAATTGGCTTACCAAAGGGCCATTTTAAGCATCCATGGATGCACAAGTAAAATAATTCGTCCATCTGATTGATCGAAGTTTTCTGTCGACCAATCAGTAGGACTTAATTGTATTGCATATCGCGTCGCTGCCGGGTCAGCCAATAAACGACGGTAGAAAATAGGCTAAACAATTTATGCAAGAGGTTTAAAAACACTTTACTACTATAGGAAGACTTGAAATATTTTAATTTAAGGCTGTGAGACGGGCACAGTGGACGCGCGCTGCGCTGCAAATGGCCTAGTACCGGAGAGGTAGGAAAAAGGGCATACAAGCTCAATGCTGACAGCAAAAAACATAAAAATGTAATAAAAATTCCATCATAACAAATCACAAAATTTATTGCGATGTCTTTACAAAAATAACCCGCACACACACAGACAATTCAAACGAAAGCACCCTAACGACAATATAATACATTCGCGCTTTCTTTCACACATAAAAACAAAACTGAACATTATAAAAACTACTACAGAAGGCAATTTATTATTATTATTGGAAATATGACTTAACATAGAAAAGCTTATACACATTAAATTATAATTGAAAATACGAATTTGCGCAGGAAACAATAAAATGGCTTATAAAATACTTTATTCTTAAAAAATATTATTCATTTCTAAACTACTAGTATATAAATGTTAAAAGGTATTCTTGATTGATTCTATTTACATGGTGAGTTAGGTCGTTCGTGTGTATAATGATTACTTAACTAGCGGTTATTGCTGCCGAGAGGTATTGTTGTAGAGTCTATTTAAAATTTATTAAGGAAAGCACGTTTCCCATTTGCCTACAAATTACTTACCTACGAATATTTTTTTTATAGGTAATCACTGTTTCTTACAATTTTCATACCAGTCAACACATAAGAATTCATGTTCACATTCAATTACTCAGTTTTGTTAAACTCGGGAAGTTGAATGGTATACAAAATATATTGCACAGATTGATTGCCTAAAAAAACGGGCAAATCTCTAAAATGACATTTCTAACATTTGATTGCAACGTTCGAGAACTCGAGATAGGTATTCGGTTCTGAAATATGCGTGACTTGAAATTAACTAGTTTGCTAGTTTTCGTTGTAGATTAATTATCATCCGCTACACTAATTCAACATGACCAATTAATCATAGAACAAAATACGAGCAGATTAGCAGAAGTTTAAAATAAATGTGCACAAACTTTGTAACGCATGTGCTTCCATGGTATTTATTTTGTTATATTATATCGATTCCATGCGAATATACGTACTTACATGACCAAATTGCCATACTATTGCGCGAAACTGCGAAGGTAATTGGTTCCAATCTGTTGATACGGACCTCCGAAATGTAACGCCTGAATCTATTAGTTACACGAGTATGTATATAATACAACAAGCTACCCGCAAAGTCTGTAATTATAATGTTTACAACCAATCTGAGCATCGGGAAAGTTTTTCATACCGATCTATCGAACAAGGTGCTATCTGCGAGTCGATTTTTCACTTTCGAGCGTTCGACATTGGCTAGCCGCGAGCCAATCAAATAAGTGAGCGTATATTTTAGCCGGCGCTGATTGGTGCGCAGTTGAGAGAGTCAAGCGCTCGAAAATCAAAAATCACCACACTGATGTCCATTCGCATTGTGCACTCGTCATGTAAATATCATCAGTATTATTAAATAATAAAGACCCGGACGGCCGGGAACACGAATTTCCATTTGTGATGACTTGTATACAAACGAGATCGATCAGACAAATCTCGGAAAACGTTCTCTTTTGGCATTATTTAATCTCATCGTGGGCATACCGGTGAGGGTATACCCACACACGGTTCACCGTCGCTTAACATCAGACTTCATTACCTTATTTCATTATTGATCAACGTTATTATGGATCGCCACTGTGTAAAAATACGTATAAGCCCTTATAACTATGTATAAAAAACTTCATTTCATGTTATTTGTTGTGTGGGGTATTATGGGAGTGGCTACAGACGCTTGGCATATGTACCGTCATACACGAAATACTCATGAACATGACTAGACATGGCACAAGCGTGGTACATTGACAAAAATCTGTTATTGGCCGATAACAGGGTTCCTTTTTGTCAAAAGTATAGTATTCATTGAGTCAATATTTCCTGCAAAGGACATACGGCGTGTCAAACGCCTGTAGAAACACTTGTTTAGTAGTTTTACGGAGACAGTATAAGAGTTAAGTGTACTTTATGTTACTGGGAGCAGAGTTCTTCATATTCCCTTTTATCTAACGCATTGCATACGGCGGCCGTATAAAGTTCAAAATGGACATAAACTTACCCAGGAAATTATTCCAAACTAATTCCAAAGTCAACGTCGAAGACACTGTACGAGCAAGAAATGAGCTAGCATAAAGCTAGCATACTTCGATCACATATTTGGTAGATGCACGGTTGTCGCTAAAAAAATGGAGCCATCAAAATACTGCTTAAATGAAAGTATTTTTTTATAGAACCAACATTAGATTTAGATAGGCTTTAATTGTAAAAACATTAAAAGAAACACTTATGCTTAAATTAGCCGACGTGTCTTGTATTGTTCTGTCGTTTAAACATCAAGCGAATAGCCACAGGGATACTGCAGCGTAATGCCGAAAATGAGATGTGTCGAGAATTAATGTCAACCATGGGTTTGTTTATGTATAGGATGGCGTATCTATCAAATATCGAACGAAGCTAGCATACTTCACTGAAGCTGTTTGACCAGAACAGGGACGTTGTATTTTCACCGATTTTGTATGAAAAAAGCGTATATTCTCGTATGTTGTCAGATTTACACGAATATATTATTTATTTCGACGCGTTTTTAAACACCATAACAACATACAATTAAAGAACCAAGCGCGTAACTAGTCTTAGTTAGTTTTAGCAACCTCAATACAAAGTTAGATTTTAGTAAACAAAATAGATAGAGTGCCAAAGTGCTTTAAAGTTCACTGACGCCTGGCTTCCGCCTAATATGACCCGTCATATGCAAGGGCCAGTTAATCTAATGAAGTAATCCCTGCGGATCCCTGGTTATATCAAACTTTTGTTTATTACCTATATTTTACAAACAAGTGTCTCTTGTATTTGGCAAATAACTAAGAGCGTAGACAGACAGACTGCAATCCGACTGCCAAATTGCAGTTCCGATTCAGTTTGAATGCAGTTGGCATGACTGCATCGGAACTGCAATCTGGCAGTCGGATTGCATTCAGTCTGTCTATGTACAGTCTAAGAAAGCGAATAGGGTTTCCTTTACGCCTGAGCGCATTTCCGGTCACTCTGAACATTCAGAATCGTATCCCCATGATTCAGACCCATTGGTCTAAGATTCCTCGTTTCTAGGATTGTACTGTGACAGGAAATTTCTCGAATGTTCTCGAGAATATTCTTAAGGTTTCAATTTTTTAATGCTCTGCATCTTCACAGTGCTAGTTGTTCCCATTCCCCGATTATTACCATGCAATACGGTTCAAATTTTTTAATATAAAATTGCAAACGAAAATAAGATTCCAAATGCTCACTTTAAACGAACAGGAAACTCAACTGCCGATTCTCGCGTCAGTGTAATGAAGTTACTCTACGATATCCGCGCACTAAGCGCTATGAAGCAGCCACTACTATACAGCTATTATAGCGCTTGTGTGCTTTAAGTCTATTTATCCTGGAGTGCGATTTTTGAATCTCACCGGGTGACTAAAGCCCCCCAAAATGGCCGCATTTCTAAGAAACACGGCCATTTTGGCGAGCGTTAGTCACCCGGTGAGATTCAAAAATCGCACTCCTGATTTGTCTTAAGAAGTAAACAGCATTCTATCCAACCTAAAGTTTCAGTTTTGCCATCAAAATATTGTTTATTGTTTGAATAAAACATTACAAATCAACAAGCTATAAAACTCTTCTATTTAAAGCTGTTTTTTTTTATTTAGGCGATAAACGATGTTTAAGTGACATAAAGTGAAATTACAGGTTAACATGTGGTTCACTAATTAAGAGAAGTGAGGATAATTAGACTTCAGGTCGTAACGTTAAATACTTAAGGTACTTTCTGCTCTGCTCTAAAAGTTAACAGTAATCATATAGTGGCACAGCTTACCTCACAATTATCGCGTAAAACATTTTGTACTAATAAAGTTAAGGCGTTGTTGTGAATTAAATCTAAGTAAAATAGTGATATTGAAACTTTATTGACCCTGTCTATATTTTGCCCCAGAGTCCGGTATTGGAACCTTAGACAATTTAACCAAGGGGCCTGCCAAGCGCACGCATTCCCCTCTGCCAATGCACATGACCAAAACCGTGAGTTTTGGTCATAATTGTTTATAAAAACCAGTACGCCGCGATATCGTGTGTCATTTTGTTTTAGTCCGTATGGCAAAAGCGATCTCTGCAAAAGTGGTTAATCGTGCCGTATTTACCTTCAAACGACTATCAGAAAGTTCAAATTTCACTAAAGACGGATTTTTTTATCACACGTAAGTAATTTTCTTCACAATTTATTTATTCTTTTCAAAACCAAAAACATTTTAAATGATGCTTTTTGACAGACATAACGTAAACATTTCAAAATTTGACATCATGGCATTCGTGGCAGTGTTGCCGACAGCATGTTGTGATTTATTCGGATATGTCATCTGAAAAGTTCCGATACTGTTTACGGTTTTCGGATTTTTCCTTTTGAGGTAAGGAACTCTGAAAATATAGTAATACTCGAAGTCCGGGACTATAAAGTGTAATTCCTGGACACGGGAGAAGACACGTAATTCCAGGACAATCCCGAATTTCCCGGCCATCTGGCAACACTAGCCCGTCTCCCCCCCGCTAAAATTGGCAGAAAAAAATGTTAGGTGATAATACGGCTTGGCATCTCCCTTGGCTAAATACTCAAAGATTGGAACACGATGCATTCCATTCAGTTAGGTTTTTAGATGTGTTATATATGTATATACTAATGCAAATGTAAGTCATGTCGTATAATTTAAAATGTATAAATTACGGAGTGATTCAGAATGAGTGGATCAAACGAAAACCGGAGAGCATGTTGAACTGAAGCTGAATAACCTCTACAAAATTTTGGGAAACTTACCTACACAGACGTCTAAACAATTTTGTTGCCTTTTTGATACTCTATCACCAATTTTCGTTTATCATAAGTTCTGGATCACCCTGTAATACTTAATGAAATCTACATGACACATTACGAAATTTCAGTTTGTTCTGTTAATGTGAAGTGTCACCAATATTCCTTCCAATAAAAACTTAATCCACGACCTACATTACCCCAAAGAACGTATCAATTAATAAAATGAATAATTCATGTCAAAAATTAAAACAGTCAAAAGTCGTTAAAATCGTTAACATGCGTCAAACATCTAAAATTAAACAAAAGCTCATCATTTAAAATTAAATTATGTCAATAAGATAAAAAAAAATGTTTTGTTCTGTGGCGTACTAAAGTAATGGGCATGCAAAATTCTAGTCTAGATAACTTCCTGCCTAACTCAATGGAGCAGTAATATTATTACAAAACCGCTTTTAGAACAACCGCAACAAAAACAAGCCACTTCCTAGCAGCCTTGTGCAAAGTTTACATCTGCTGACACCATTTGTGCCTCGAATGCTGCGTTCCTATTCAAGCAATTAATCGTTTTCCCTGCGAACCGTCAAATTTTGACACATTATCTATAGGAAATCTGTCAAAAAGTAACGGTTGGTACGTAAAACATTAGATAAATAACTAAAGCATTAAGAGGAGTGTGAACCCAGTCCGAAAAAGGGCTCCCCATACAAACTGCGATAATGTTTTCCACCCTCTAAACCTTAACCTACCTATGGCAATGATTTTTTGGTATGTTGTCATTATGTCTTGGAACTAGGTTTGTATGTTTTGATTTTTTTAATGTTCTTCATAGATTTGACGATATTTGCATTTTAGCAGTTTCATACAAAACAAAAGCGCGTCAATATTTTTGAAACTATTAAGAATGTTAAAAAATCAAAACACATAAACCTAGTCCTGGAGTATAATGACAACATACAAAAAAATCATGGCTAAAGGTTGAGGTTTAGAGGGTGGAAAACGTTTTCGCCGTTTGTATGGAGAGCGCTGGGTTCACACTCCTCTTAATGTAGCCTCAGTACATGTCAAGCGTACACACCCGAAACTATCAAAATGGTCACCTTTGGTAAAGTTCTTGGTAAAGTTAGTAAAATCTTTAAATTATTAAGGACTACTTATGTGTGTACGAGGTGTCCATTGACGAGGAGGTGTAGAGTATGTAGTAGTCTATTTTCGGCACATTGTATTGCAATTTAAAGTAAAGAGATTAACTTGAAAACTTCTATGCTATACTGTTTCTATAGGTAAAACGATCCATTGTCTGAATATAAGAATGCGAACTAGACAACCGAATTACACAATCACAATACTAAAAATCAACTTTAAAGTATAGTTGTTATTTAAATTGGTTATCTTCACGGCACAAGGGGCAAAGAAAGCGGGTGAGAGGGCACAGTCTCGCTCATTTGCTTAGTGTGACGACAGTGCACTCTCTCGCACCTTTAGAATTAAAGCGACCCATTTCTGAATAAACACGTCACAAAATTTCACCTTAATTAAAAGACATAGGGTTTAATTTTGGGAAATGTCATATTCAGAATTGAGTCGCTTTAATTCTAAAGGTGCGATTTGCTCGCAAAGTATAAACTTAGCACTATGCCCACATCAAGACTGCACTCAAGACTGATTCCTCAATGTGTCTAGAGTACTGTATTAGACTTGAGTACAATCGAATGATCAGAACAAACCTGGGAATACTTAGATACCGAGAGCACAATCACACAATATACACAAATAATAAATAATTCAGCCTCTATACCACACAATGCGAGGCAGTATAGTCGATCAATCGCCATAATTACAGTTATAGCCAGAAATGACATTTCCCCTTCGGCGTCATTTCGTTTGGACTTGAAATTAAAGCAAATTGAAAATTATACCAACTTAAAATTAGATCCCCCGAAAATTTACCCCAAATGATATCTAAATAACCTAGAACAACTATTAAAATAAGTCTAATGAGATTTGAAAAAAATTTTGAAGAACATGTCTGTCACTTTTTATTAAATAAGATTTAAATCTCATAAAAAGTGACTTATAAACATGTTATTTCAGTGTACCCACTCCTCACATAATTGTGATGTCGTAAGAGAATTGGCAATTGAATTAATTTTAGAGGTTCTCTCACGCAACAACAGATCACACAGTCATTGTGGTAGAATTTTTGTTCCTCGAAACAGGAACTGTATTAAAATGACATCACACATACCGTTGCTATAATATACGGCGATCGATTGACTGTCCGATACCCCCATTCAAACATCTGTGCCTTACCTATAACCTTGTAAAACCTACTTATATCTAATCAAATGCACCTCAAAGGATAATTTGTACTTTGATTTAGTACTTAAATTTGCTAACTCACCTGCCAACAACCGAAATCAATGTGTCCGAGAGAGACACAACAACACATTTGGGTATCGCGCATCTCTCTTCTCCGCATATTTGTGCTACTTTTAGATGGATCGTATGTACCTATGTAGAGCATTCCCAGTTTATAATATTTAGGCGAGCTACCAGGAAGTTTCGCCACCACCATGTCATTTATCAAATCATAGAACAGAAAAAAACAAAAGAAGTCGAAGGTTGCAGATTATAAAATAACCGCATATTCATTTCGTATGTTATCATTATTTTTATCATTCAAATTATTAAAACACTTAGATCCTAATTAATTTAAAAAATGCCTTACTGTAGCTTTTGTTAACCACGGGCTGTTATTAAATCGGAAATATTGAACGAGGTTCTTTACATATAAACTCTTTGGCAATAATCATCTAGCTAAATATAAAATTCCACAAGATACCAGTTGCTTTTTTAATTAAAAGCCGGTGAAAATCGTATCAATATTAAAGCGCGAATGCAAATATTTTAGGTTTTTTCGTATCACCATTGTAACGTGCTGCAAGTAATTTCCGTGCCTTAATATATGGTCTAATAGATATTTTGTACAGCTTGGTCAACTATCAATATTAGATCCAGATCGTGTACGTTTACCGAGTTATAGTATTCAAACGCTTCATATTGTTTTTTTCTGTTCCAAGTCACTAATCATAATACCATTCATTAATCTACTAATCATATCCTAGACACTAATGTCAACTTGTCACTAATTTAAGGAATACCTAGCCGTTTCTACAGTCACCTAAATATTTATGCAAATACTTGGTTTAGTGTTCCTAGTTTGTCAAGTCGACCACTATTTTTGCGTACGCGCATAAAAATAAATGAGCCCCATTAATAGTGTAGCTCGATATCTATTTTGCTTCTTATTTAATTAACTTAAAATCAAAATATTCCCGAAGTTGCGAGTACAGGAAGAAAACTTAGTTACATGAACTACACTGGGACGAGAAACGCGAAGCGTAAAATAATAGGAGAAAACCTTCTATTCATAAAAAATATGTTCAAAACTTTTAAGCGAGTAAAAGCTATTGAGAAAATCATTGTATAAAATAATCAATAAAAAAAACAGAGTACTTAACTAGATATAAGGGGGGGGCTAATATATTTTACTTAAGGGTCATTCATCAACCAGATTAAAGTAAGATATACATTTTGAGGGAAGACTAAGACAAACTTACCTGAAAGTATAAGTAGCGATTGCTTCGTCGAGCAAGATTAGCTAGCCTTTCCGAAACCCGCCAGGCCAAGAACCACCAAAAAGAATGGTTTGTTTCGATCGGTTGTTCTAACAGTTAGATTCTAACCTTTTAAAACCTACAATAATTGCTTATAACATGGATGCCTGTTAATAATTTACATAGACATACTCCTTTTTAGACGAGTGTAAGAACGTACTAGTTACACTAAGAAATTTTTGTACAGAATTGGTGTTGTTATCAGTGATTTATCATAAGCGAATTGTTGACAAAGTTTCTAAGGCTACGAAGATATTATACCAGATAATGTACTACGATTTGGTACTATTTAATGAGCCTTGCGGTAAATGAGGTTAGGTACGGAGTAGAAGCGGCCCTAGGTCAAATCGCCGATTCCCATTAGCCCGATCGCTTGACGGATCGATAGAGCTACAGGAATCCCAATACACAGAAGAACGTTTAATTATGAAGGGACGAATGAACAGAAAAGATCAGTGCTAAGACTCTTATGGCAAACAGAAATTTAATAAGGAAATCAAAGAGTCAAAATACTTAATGAGATATAAAGTGGCTTATCAACGAGCAACAGATTACGGCAACGTGTACCTGCATTGATGTAGTGAGAAATGTTGCAACATTGTTGTAAAATGTTGCTGGTTAAAAGCCCCCTTAACCTTTTCAACGCCATTGATACAAAGAAAAGTTGTCACTCAAACGGCACTATGCCATGACATGATAGCTTGACCAGCGTATGCACGTAGGTACATAGCAGTTTCACCATATAGTGTATTCATATATCATTTTACCTACCACGCGTCAAATTCTAATAGTTTCCTATATAAACTGTTTTAAAACTTAACGGTTAAGTGAAATTATCCCTTGCTTAAATATAGAGACGTAACACCACGACACGATTGGTGGCGTGGTTGTCACGCCATCTTTAGGCGTCCTTGGTGTTAAAAAGGTTAAGGATAATTTGGATTGCCATACTGGCGCAGTCTACCACTAACGGTATTAGGTTCGACTGTATGACCGTCCCCACCTTCAGGATACTAATTGGCATGACTATCAAGCCTACATGTGACAGAATCACCAACATTTTATACCTCCCTGCGTCCCTGTCACACTAGGGTCATGAGAAATGGATAGATGGCCGATACTGTAGGATAACATTGGTTCTAGTATTATCGTTAAGAATTCCTGATTTCAAGCAGCAGTTTGACCCTAGACCGCTTCTAAACCATACAAGATTAAAATCATGAGACCACAGTAACAAGCTCAAGAGCATAACCATCTCACGGCGACGCGTTTTAATTCATTCAGTGTGCAGTGGCAGCCAAAGTGGACTAAGCGCCTCCGCTAAATTGCGCGAGTGCACACCTATCGAACCAGACTATGAGTTAGCGGACGCCGTCATAGATACTATGTTTCAATAGGCGTGCAGCAGATCTATAGCGGAGGGCCTAACACTGTAGTCCTAACATGACCTGTCCAGGTTTACCTTATCCCTCCCTGCGTCTCTGTCAGGCTAGTATCATAAGAGAGTGATGCACATAGAGATAAACTGAGATAAACTAAACTTGGCCGGTAATGTTAGAGCCTCTAGTTGGTTAATTGTTTTTATTTTTCTCTATGCGAGTCTCTTTCTTATGACACTCAGACAGTGACGCAGGGGGATTATTAAAACTCGGGCAGT
Organism: Ditula angustiorana; assembly: GCA_963691745.1. NCBI lineage: Eukaryota > Metazoa > Arthropoda > Insecta > Lepidoptera > Tortricidae > Ditula > Ditula angustiorana. The sequence goes on from OY829472.1 coordinate 10,052,445, forward strand.
CTTGTTAAGGCAGCTGATTAAATTTGCCAATCAAACAGTGCCAGTCCACTCTTGCGTTAAATTCGGCATACGGCTAATTCGTTAAATTCGCCACAACCGCTTAGAGTAAAGTCAGTAATCTTTACTAGCACTCTTAAACTGTTATTTCGGTATTATAGTGCAGTTTTGTGTTAAAGTGTCTAACGCCTAAAAATTATCGAGACTTCAAATCGAAAAGATTATTTTTAATTTATTTACGCGAACACTATTTTGATGAAAATGCATGACATTTTAGTTTACAATATTGTTAAATAGAGACGAGTAAAAATCAACCGACTTTACGTCTATTCGCTGCTTTCTTCTATGATCGGCGCTTACGAATAAAGCCATCACGATTACAAAACCTTAAATAACCTTAAATGCCACACATGAAAATACACTATAAAATACAACGGTACTCTCAACCTCGAGGTATAACTCTTCGTAATTCAACACTTAACTATACGTAGTTACAAAACTAAACTTCGCCTAAAATTAATTCAATTGCAATTTACAGATCCTGCAGTGTCTTAACGCCTAAACACCATGTTATTTTCTGAAAATATGAGAAAAAAAAGCTGTAAATTGCGCCCAGGTGTAAATTATAACATCGTGGAAGACTTGACGGGTAGGTATGTTTATAGCTGTTACGTTGTTTATAAAAGGCATACATGGTGGATACCTACATCATGCTGTGAGCGTTGCCTCTGTTGCTCTCCAATATGTGCTGCAGAAGTGCCTGAAACATTCAAACGACAGCATTACAGGTTGGTATATGCCCAATGGCAACATGCCCGGCCAAGTTAAGTTCATCTCCATGTACGTCCCTTTATATGACACTAGTTTGACAGAGACTCAGGGAGGGATAAATTAAACCTGGGCCGGTCATGTCAGGGCCTCTGACGATGTCAGAGAGACGCTACAAGGAAATGACGGCATACATGAGCAGAATACTGAAAAAGCAGTTGACACAAAATAATTAAATAGTTTCTATGCCACATTTTTAAAAGTTTTCTCTGGCATGCCACTAGACTCGGCTAAACACATGTCTGTATAAAAGAGAGAAACCTTTTTCTGGAAAAGGGAGGAAACGAGTCGTTTCAACCGACCATGCGCGATTGATAGGGAAGTGATTATCGTCTTCCATAGGAGTCAGCGACTCGAAATACGTTGCTGTTACTAGCTTTTAGACCTCCACATAGGGTGACCAACGCCGTGTGCTCGTTTTACAGGACATTTGATCTCACATTACATGATTCATCGAAAAAATACAAGACAACACGTTTATGGAACGGTATGGTCCTGTATTATTCATATTAAAATACAGGAAACGGCCATGATAGCTGAAAAACGGGAAGTCCTGTAGAATACAGGACTGTTTGCCACCCTATCTCCAGATCTCATCACTCTAAAATTACTTCACACCAATATACTGAGAGTTTGGTACTATCCCGATCGAGCCAGCCCATTCGGACTGCAGTGTCCAGCGTAACACAGCGGCTACAGTGTCGTTTTACCACTAGTGATTAGTGAGGACTGATTCGGTAGCGTACCGATTGAAATAAAATTGCAAAACTTTGGGACCTGAACACGTTAATCGCCGGCGCCAGAAATGATCGCGAGCACGCAACGCGGGTCACCAGGATAGGAGAGCAAAAACACAAACGTGTGAGCTATCCGGCTTCGTTTAATGGCAAAATGTTATTTATTTTGGTCTTACACTGTTAATTACGCATGTAACGTCTAATGATGTTCGAGTCCAAATAAAAAGACAAACTCTTAAAGCTAAAATGGAGGCAAACGATGAATAAATAACGTGTCACCGACAGAAGTATGAAATGCGTGGACATGGATATGCGTGTCACCGTTATTAGAGTATTAGTTCTGTTGACACGCAATTCCTACTTTTACGCCAAACTACGGATTCTAAAACCACAGTGGAATTAAATTCATATATGGCTGACTTTACTGTACAATGTTTCTTAAATCTTAATATTGCGAATCGATGAGAAAGAGAGAAACTTAAAATCACGCAGAACGTGTCACCGGCACCGGAGTAATGATTTTTTTGGCCAAACGTGTTAATTCTGTCAAGAAAATAACAAATGAATTGCTTCGAACAAGTTTAAAAAAAAAACGAACAACTTAACCCCGTTAGATCCGCTACTGTCAATTTGACGTTGAGCTTCTTCAGACTCGAATTGGGCAATACGCTACTCTGGCTAAGTCTAGTAAAAATTGGACAATGTGCTATTTTGGTGAACAGTTCTTTTGGTATTTTGGACATTACGCTACTTATACTAAATGATAATTATGGTAATCAGCGTTAAAGACGTCATGCTACTTGGACGAAATACTATTTGGATGCTCCACTAATTGCTACTTGGTCAACTTGCCTATATACTTAGTTTTTTTTTATCAAATGAGAATGATAACAATCAAACTTGCACACGTATTTAAGTAAAACGAAGATAAAATAGAGAAACGTGTCAGCTTCTTTCTGCATTTTAAACGCAATTAAAAAAAGCGTGTTATTATAACTAGATACGCATTTGCCAGTTATATATTTAATTTACTGAGAAACTTGCGCACGTTTGACCTTTATTTTTCTCATCTGAAAAAAAACGAAGTATAGTTTGGTCCGCTATATTAACGTTTCGATACTAATTGTCGCACCGCCCCCGCTTATCAATTAATCGGTCAGTCTTTAGATCAGTATAATAATCAGGTACCTTCTCTTTCTCTCCGCACATATTTAACGTGGCTGTTAATCCATTCATGCCTCCTACGCTGGCCGCTTTCTGAAAACATAAATAAATCGCACAGCTGTAACCAAGCTGCAGATGTTTGGTGAAGACGATGTTTTTGTATACTGCATGCATGGAATGAAAAGCTGTGGCCTGGATTTAAAAAAAAAATGTTATTTATTATCGAGGACAGGCGCAGAAAATTTAAGAAAGTTAAGTTAAGTTTAACCATGCTTATAGAAGTAATGCATACCGCTTTTAACACAGTGAACAGGACTGTAAACAACGCATTGCTCTTCTTGTTCAGCAGAGTAGATTTGTTCTTGAGTTCGTCCGAAGATCTCGTCATACATTCGATTTTGGACTTGTTAAATTCTAATCTGTAATAGAATTTCAAATTAGACAATCATAATTAAAAGAAGGTAGACTTCCTACCGGTCAAGCGCTCCTAACAAAATTTTATATAAACTCAAAATTTATCTCTCAACCATTAAGATTGGTATTTGGAATTTGACGAAATTTGGTTACAATTAAATATCGTATTCCAGGGTTTAGCATGGCAATATTGTTTGAAAAAATACTTCATGTCGTTTGACAAAATAAAACCGCGGGCAAAGCTTTGAGGCGGCAGGTGGTTTTTATAAAAATATATAGATATGTAAATCTAACTTCTGTTAATTAAAATATATTCGAATTTTTATAGCACTGTAATTAATGTTCTCTTAAACTGAACTCACAAACTCCATATCGCTTAAGCAAGGTATTGTATTGACGTTAAAATAAACTTCATCAAACTGTACTATAGTATATAATGTTCAGTTTCAAACGCAAGTTACACTTATTATTGACAGTGTATATGTATATGCCGCCACGTCAGGTTCGAGGTGAACTTAGCAAGGTTATAGAAATGATAATGAAGGCTTGCATCCAACCCAGGCAGGCCTATTTCGCGCTAGGTGTGAGAAGCGTGGGCCTTTGAAAGGGGGGGGGAGGCCTGTCGGGTAGGACGGTACTGCAATCTTAGCAGAAACTTAAAACTTGCTTGTGCGTCTGTTTGAACTGTTTTGCCACAATCATTAATAGCTCAAGCTACCAAAATCAATATAAGTATTTTAACGTAATAATTCGCCATAACTGTCATGACGATACATAAAACTCTTAATCATACACAAGCATCATGCCGCACCGCCATTTTACTTTAAAATCGTTCAGATCCGTGTCTCGAGAGAGGTAAACTGAACGAAGGTATCAACAGAGCGCGGAGTCACACGTGTCCACATATCTAAAATGGCAGAGCTGTTACATATCCCACTTACTTACGGCATAAGTGATAAAGGACAATACGAGATGTATCAAAATAGCAAACCTGAACTCCATAGTGTCGCAATTTTTGCATTTTTTTGCGTAGTTTTCTTTGTTGTCGATGTCGCGCTGCGGGTTGACTGTAGACAAAACCAATCGAATATAGCAAGTCGCTTAGCTTCATACAAGTCCATAGCGCGCGCCGCTCGGCAGCAACACCAACTTGGTGGCTTTTTGAACGCTAACACTGCTTTCTTGGGTATCATTGTTGGCTGTTAACTTCTTATTTAATGTAAAATAATAATAGCCAAAACTACAAACTGGATTACATTGCAAGTGACAGCGATAGCACAATATTCGGGCTCGTTTTTACGACCATGTCGCCCTTTTTTCGTTTCAAAGCTGAGCATTAAATCATTATTTTCAAGTTAAATGTACTATACTATAAGTATAACAGAAAAAATATTTAGTATTCATTCAGAAGCTTCGACAGAATGAAGCGACTGGCACGCCGGTTAATGCATTTAAATTATACGTATCTATGCCACAGTTATGAATTTTGTTAAGCCGATATGCACAATGGAACTTTATGGAAGGAATAAATCGGAAAATTAAAATAGTTTACAAATTCGCTAGCTCATGAACTGCACTATAACTTATTATTGTTAAGCAATAACTTCTTAGTACTAGAGGAGTACTTTTGAAAATTAGAGATTGTAGTTTCAAAGCCCAGAATAATAATTAGATGCAGCATAAAATTACATGTAGGAATCGAACCCACAATGGCTTCGCTTGGCAAGTTCTAAGTCAGTTTTAATTCTTTGATCACTTAAAAATAACAGTAGAATTTAAATATTTTTTAAGCAGGTGCTAAAAAGAGGATGCCTATTTAGGCATTTCTGCTTAGAAATGTTCAAAATGTTTCTTTTTTTTCACTTCAGTACATTAGAAATCAACATTTTAGCAAAATTTGTAGCAAAGTTATCATGAAAATTGTTCTTAAATGGCTAGACAATATAAAAATGCTTTACTTACATGAGGCAGCACTCCATTCCCTTTTCAATGGAGATGATATTGCCTGCAGCATACTTCTGAAATCATTCTCGGCAGGTTTAGATTCCAATTTTAAAACAGGCACACAGCTTATGATAGGCTTGTCTGCACTAGAATTACAAAAGATAAGTAAGATTAGTTGATTACACCATGGATCCCATACATATTTTATTATGCATCATGCTACTTACGAGTTAGGTTTGGGTGGAGATACTGGGCTGGTATTTTGAGCAACTTCTGGAGGTGCTTCTGAAAATACAAATGATGCCACTTTGGATTGACTTTACATACACTCAAACCGAGATAAATTTATTTAATCAAAAAAATATGAAATTTACCTTCTGGCGGCGGCGGAGGAGGGGGAGGCGGCAACATGAAGAAGGGCTTCTTCAAATGGTTTAAAGCATGAGGCGGGAGGACCCCTGTTCTATAAAACTCCTGTTCCTCAAAGACTGTCGCGTGCACGTATCGACATTGTGGAAAGGTACAAACTGCATTTTGGTAATTTCTACAAAATGTGTAAACACCCGACAATTGTGAAAGGTCACATTGGTGGGCGAATTTACAGGTGCCAGCTCTACTGCAGTTGCCCCTTATAAAGTCTCTACATATTGTTATTTTAGGTCTCTCCGTAGATGTGCTGTCGGGTTCCTCAGAGTTTTTGTCGAAACTTAATCGAGGCGAGGTATCCGTCTGTGGTATTGAAAGGCTAGGAGATTCATGACCATTCTCTTGGTATTCTTCATCAATAATTTCTTCTTTCACCGGAACAGGTATTATTGGAGGGCTGTCTGGTGGGGGAGGTTCTAATGGCAAGGGGGGTTGAACTATCTGTTTGACAGGAGACAGCCTGTCCATTTGATGGAGACTTCTGGGAGGACTTTCGAGGGTGTTGTTAGGTGTGCATGGCTCTAAACTCCCATTAGGTGGTGATTGGCTTGATGACTCCGAATTGTCTATTTTTGATTTTAAAAATTTCTTCATATTTTTGAAGTTAGGGGAAGGCCGGAACCTGATGTATTGTTCATCAACCCCCAGTCTTCGACAGTTGTCAAGATCTGTTGAATAAAGTTTGATTAAATAATAATTCAGCCTCTACACATCCCACAACTCGGCTCAACCACCTGTATAATAAATATAGCATGTGCTTTAGATTGATATAACCTCTTAATTTTAGGATGAGAAATAGGGTGGCCAACTCTGTGTGCTCATTTTACAGGACATGTGATCTAAAATTATAGGATTCCTGGAAAAAATACAGGACAACGCGTTCACTGTATGATATGGTCCTGTATTTTTCTTATTAAAATACAGGACACGGCAAAAATTATAACTGAAAAACGCCACCTAATGTTGGCCACCCTAATGAGAAATTTTACACTAATGTTAAATTGTAGCAGCCTGCACTGCAATGACAGCTAAACAGACCACCACGCGTGCTTATATTCTCGCTCGCCTCTCAACGCGTCGCTCTCTTACTGGGCCAGAAAGAGAATAACGGACCGACAAAGCGAATTGCGAAGTTTCGTACTAAACACTTAGGTCTCTTCTCATGGAGGAATGAAATTGGGTCATAGGTGCCGTGGACATCCAAATGGCCCTGGCCAACATAGGAACATGCTTAAAATAAATCTACCACAACTAGCTTTTTAAAGGCTGTTTTAAGACATGGTACAACATTGAATAATAAATATATGTAAGTAACTGTAGGTTGAGTCATATAAGCGATATGTTTTTTCTTATCAAGGTGTTTTTAAATTCGATATTTTTTTATGAAATATTTTAATAGCTATTGAAGTAGCAACAGAAACATTTACCACCAGTTACCATTACACCATTTACCAGTACCTGATCTTTGTCAAGCCATTTTTTGTAATATGGATCGAAAAATATGTATTTTTCAATCAGTATGTCTCTTTCTTACACACACACAATACACTATTTGACTAAATTTGTTCTACTTGTTTGAATCTTATGTAATCACAAGCATTACAAGCATTAGCACAATGCTTTACAAAAAAAAACACATTATTGAATTTAGCTGGATATAGTGGTAACACTGTTCCATATTGCAATTTAACTTTACATGAAAATATTAAATTTAACCTCAACATATTACGAAGGTTCATTACTTTGACCACTCAACTGAACATACCTAAAACCCATATTGCATAATTCAGCTAAATAACACAAAAACTGCATTAGAAATGGCTCATACAGAGGCAGACAGATGAGGGGCACTTAAACTTACATATAACACCATCATTATCATGGTTTTGCTATCATCTCAATAGGGACTCATCACGTTTTTGCCAAATGGGCTCATTAGTCTTAACTTAAGCATGTGCAAAAAAAGAGAATGAAAAACTGGCAAAGTGGTGTTCTTTGGTGTATATCAAGTTTGCATAACCTTTAAATTACTATGGGAACTTACATTATGGTCTTAGTGTCATTGGTGGCCAGAGAGTTTTCACATATTAATATTAAAAATCCATAGCTAATATTATATTAGAGCAAGTAAAATGTACATAATATGTTCCTGCCTTTAACACTGGCAAGCAAAGCAACCACCTGGGCCTCACATCCTCGCACATACCAAGTAGGAAAATAAATTATGTATTAGGTCAAGGGCCTTGCAAAGATCTACTGCCTAGACTCTCGCAATGGCTAAGGCCTCTCCTGCTCAATGCACACCACAAACAATTTTCACAATTAATATGAATATAGGGTTTCTTTGAGGTCAGAGTATCGACTTGTCTCATTTTGGCACACAGAATTACCATAAAAAGCAAAGAGCTACTGAAATTTTGCTTTCATTTTTGAGAATACTTCTAGATTGTCCTATTTCTATGCTATAGGGTATCATAGTATGTCATGGCATCTATCTGCATGGCGGACCCAGAAATTGGAATAAAGGTGCATGTCAGTATTTAGAGCTAAATTAGGCATTAACTATCATTACTATTATTAGCAAAAATGAACAGTATTACATTGTTACAATGGTAAAAACCTCTTTTAATAGTCATCTAGGGAGAGGTACTGCTTGATTGTATAAACCTTTTTAAAGATAATGAGATGGAACAAAGGGATGAAAATTAATTGCATAACAAAATGTAAAAAAGCGATGGCAGTCTTTTTAAATATCTTTTAAGAACAGAAAGCAATTACATAGAATTCAAAAGCAAAAATTACTTGGTACACATACACACCATATACGCAACTCATTTTCTAAAGCTGATTTTTTTCAGAATAAACTAATAACAAAGATAAGTTCAAAAAGAGTCCCGGGTACTATTTCTTATCTAATTTTAACACTAAACAGAACTTAACTAAAATAGCATTCAACGTTGAAGGTGATTAACCTAACTACCTATCGCTGTCGTATGTTAACTACAATACGTTCGCTTTAGCAAAGTTGGTGGGTATAAAGTGATGAGTTAAGAAATAATCGAAAACTCAGTGACACGTGTCATTATTTAGCGAAAACAAAATAAATTCCAAATGAAAGTTGAGCACAAACCTGACTGTGTATCCTGCATTTAATTTCACTTCACTTATTTCTAAAATGAACATAAATATTCGAAAGAAACTTAATTTTATGAGTAAATACTAGATACAAATATTGCTCTTTCACTTAGCGAGGTAATTATGTGACTGTTCATCAAAAAGAATTATGACGCGCAGTAAAATTTCGACTTCACCTAAACGTTACGTTAGAGACGTTCAAGGCGCACAATAACAAACAAAATGGCCGAACGAACCACACCACAGAAATTACGTGAGAGGCTAGCTAGGCTAGAAAGAGATCATTGCGATGAGCGAGCGAGCGAAACGCGAAGCCCGCGAAGGCGCGACGCGAAATGGATTCGGTAAAGTCTTGTTGGTAAAATTGATTGATGGAACTAAAAATAGGTACAATTTGTGATCTATAAATGGCAGCATTAAAATTTGCTAATGATATAATAAATTAATAATACACAAACAAACATAAATTATAAAAAAAAAGTAGGTAGTCCTTGAAAATATTAATGCATTTAATTGTAAAACTTACCAGTAGAGTAGAAGCAGACTTCCATTCAAATGGCAGTAATGTCTATCAGCATAAGTAATAGTGGTTAATGGAGTGTAGGTAGTCTTTCTAGTTTTTTGAACTCAAGATCGAGACATTGATTGATACAGAGGATAATTTCCCACCTCCTTTAAGTAGGTACCCACTTGTTCTTTGTTCTTCTTGATCCATCCCTTCTATCTAAGACTGCTTTCTTTAGAGCTTACTTAATAAGGATGATTAAGACAACCACAATTTTGCCCGTGTTGTACCTATTCTCAGAAAGGACGGGTTTATCTAAAACTTAGAGACCGACGGTAACTAAAAGCTTAGTGCGGGTACCTTGTCTCTCGGTTACTGTAATAAGAAAAAGGGTAGATATTTGAAAGTGCTTTAAACGCTTTAAAACTTGATTGACGACTGAACTGAACGCTGAACATAGGAACCTACCTAATTTTAAAACCTTATTAAACCAAAATTATCTTCATCGTTTTGCATTGCAGGGAAAACGCTAGCGAACGATCTCTTTTTGAAGCATTTTATTAACTTGGCATGTTAGTTTGTCAATTTCTTTGTACTGACTGACTGACTTTCTTTCGGATGAAATCTTGCAAGTGAAGTTCCGTATGTGTATTAAGATCATGACAATGAAATGCAAGAATAAATTAACATTCAACATAATTTATAGTTTTTTTTTTAAATGTAAAGACTTATAACAAATGAAAATGAAGTAGGTACCTAGGTACTTAAAACTTACCTACAAAAGCGAAGAAAAAGCTGCGCCAGTTGTCTGCCAAAACGACCCACGAAGTGAGGTGGCATAGCTTGTAATCTTCTCTTTCGCCACGTCTTTTACTTGGCTTTACTTTAGCCTTCGATCATGACAACCATGGTCTCGCAGTGGACTCACAGTCGTCCAACTTGCTCGTACGAATCAATCGGTGAAAAGAGTCTACGTGGGGCGTACGCTATACTTAAAGCCTCGCGTTAAACCCCCACTACACGCGGCAATGACTATCGTTACGTTTATAGTTATGTTGTGTAACGATTGATTATTTTAATGATTTCAAACTTTTAAGCATTTGATAAATCTGCACAAACAGTATTGATAAATTGCGACCATAATTATTACTACTGTTAACCTACGTAGTAAACTTTAAATATTCATTAAGCAAATTTAAATGTGATTTAAATTGACTTGAAAACTGTGTTGCCTCATGAAATAGGTAGTGACTGGCAACTCTGGAAAAGTTAGAACTACCTACATTTTATAAGAAATCTGATCAGATTAAAGGTAGATTGTTAAAATATAAGCATGTTGAATTGCCAATCCTAGATTTTGCCGAATGTTGTTATCGGTTATTATTTTTTGTTTGGTTGGAATGGACAGGCCTACTATAGTGCTGCCATGCTGCCATATGCGTTTTTGTTCTCATCCAATGACCCTAACACATGAACCTACTACGCGCTGTAAACAGAAAAGCAGTCAGAGCGAGAGGCACAAGCTATACCTAGTCCTGTGTTTCGTTCTAGCTCAGAACGACAAATTACAGTAAGTAACAAATGACACAAATGGGAATGTATGGTGTTGCTACTATAGGCATCATTCAATTATTATTTTGAGTAGTCCGTACATAACATGATTTTAACAGGTTTATCTATGATCTTATCCGTCTGGTCTTCCTGTCACGGGGGCACGGAGGTCAGACGGCAGTCGCTCAAATGTAATAGGTACTAATAACCTGCTATAGTAGCACGCTAGCGTTTATCGCGTATATAAACGCTTTGATCCCTCTCGCACACGCATACTGGTTAGAACGGGATAAATGCTTTATGTCATCGATAAAAGCTAGCGGGCTAGGCCCCCTGAGCAGCCAAAATCTCAGACCAAAATTCTGTCAAAATCATGGTTAAATGTACTACTATGAACAAAAATACGCGAATATCATTCGGTTTACATAGTCATGCACCCAATTGTTGCCTTTTGATAATTTTGTTGAGTGTTACAAGTTTTATTTTCGGTACAGTTAGCGTCAAATATACGAGTCGAGTTCAGATATTTTCGACCACCTTGCCCGCTCTGGTATATTTGACGCTGACTGTACCTGACTACTGCCTAGCGAGGATGCATCTTGTCGGCTCCGGTCTGGTTCTCGGAAGGCCGGCGCAGGCCCGCCGCTAGCTATTTGGAGGCCCGTGTGCAATACCGATTATGCCACCCCTGTTTATCTACGGCTATCCATGCTGAGCTTGTCAGAAAGGCTGTTTTTGTTGTCTCATAACGGTGTGATAAAAGAATTGCTGGCGAGCCTGGGCCGGCGGTCGGTAGCATAGGGTGTAAGCGTACCAGTGCGTCTCTCTTCTACTGGGCTGGTTAGAACGAGACGCACTGAGTTACGCAGCGAGTTAACGCGTGTCGAGAAGATTCGAGCTAGGTGCTCTGTTCAACCTATCCTGCAGTGCATCCTTTTCTTACACACATAGAGTCGCACTGTGGCACAGATAAAATTTGGGCATTAATGTTAAGCCCGCTACGCACCCGGAGGGTTCAGCAGAGCTACATTAGTCCATACAATGAGTACTACTTACTTACCCATCAATATCGTTACCTACGCGCCCTGCCCCTCTAGCACACTAGCGTTTATCGCTGACATAAAGCATTCGTCCCTTTCGCACACGCATACTGGTTAGAACGGGATAAATGCTTTATGTCATCGATAAAAGCTAGCGTGCTAGGCCCCCTGCTACTTGCATGTTTAACGCCGAAATATCTCTATATGCGCACTCGTAGGGTATTTGCTCCCATGGCCGTTTGTCCCCGCCATTAAGGGGGTTTCGGCTGAGAAGAAATAATTATAAATAAGCTACAGGCAAACGCGAGTGAGGTATCAGGATGGTTAGCACAACACAGCGCGACTAGATTTGTTGCTCAGTGATTCTTTTGCTTACTATCTGGGTAGGAAAGAGGATGTACCTACTGAGCAACAAGGTAAAAAGGAGCACGCGCGCTAGCCATTCTGTTGCAATGTAACTTTTATTATTATCTGTGGTTTCGGTACGCGAGCGTCTCGCTCCCTCGAAACAGGCCCAAAAATACACTTTTGCACACTCAAGGTCAGTGCTCAAATACCGTGACAAGGCCTGCACCTCATTCAGGCAGGATGATTAACGACCAAGTAGATAGCTAGGGGACATACACACAACACAGCATAGTACCTAAAAGCAGTAGTCGGCACAGGCGCAGTGGATCCAGGCAAACTAATGACGATCTAGTTTGCATGGTAGGTGAACCATCTTGGTCTACCTATTGTAATGCTTGAGAGATGGATTTGATGTCAAACATAAGTCGCAGTCTCGTTGAAAGGAATTTAGGTAATCGTTTGTACCAAAAATGGCAATAGGAACGGAACGAAACCTCAAATATTGTTAACTAGCTGACCCGGCGAACTTCGTACCGCCTAATTATTGGAGGCATATTTGCTCACCGTTTAGACCTACCCTGGACTACGACAAACATTTTAAAACCCAAATCAGCTCAATCGGCCCAGCCGTTCTCGAGTTTTAATCAGACTAACGAACAACAATTCATTTTTATTTATATAGATAGATAGATAGATAGATTATTGTTATTGTATGTTTCATCAGTCAGTTTAGCCATTGTTGGGTATACTCAACCAAGTAATTGCTTAGCCACTTCTGAACTTTATCACTTTGTAATACGATCGAAAAATGGTTAAACAATTTCTTGGTCGACTATACATTGACCTTTTTTATTTAAACCCTAATGTTTCCAACTCAAGATACAATAGTT